>OY728167.1:1007187354-1009900445 GCA_963277665.1 Viscum album
AGAGTTCAATAATTATTTACTATTTATTTAAATTCAATTTTAAAATCCTATTACATCATAAATCCATTGCTACCTTCCACCTTTAGTGGGTATTTTTTATTTTAATGAACCCAATTCGATACTAAATAGTCACCTTTTTAGTTATGAAGTAACAAGGAATTCAAGATTCATTTCACAGTGGACGTTCATCATACCCATGAAATTATCTCTCCTCTACAGGGAAAAGAATAATATAATTATATAATTCAATGGTAAATAATTAAGAAAACATTGAATTGTACCCCAAGGATAGGCCATGACATAGACACTTACCATTTAAAAATTGAAAAGAGATCATGGTGTGAGTGGAGAATAAATAGACAATTGATATTTTGTTTGGAAGTGAAGGATAAATAATAGATGATAGAAACACTTTAATTAAAAGGTTAGTTAATGTCTTACATGAGAAAAGAAATGAAACAAGAGGAATTGATATAAATCCTAAAGCATCTGAATCACTATAGTGCAGTGCAGTGGAAGATCCTTAGAAAGTAATTAGATTTTTATAGGGGATTAGACTATATTTATATGCCTCAATATAACCCAAGTTCTATCAATTATGTCATAAATATGTCAAAAAGTATTCCATGTTTTCCAATATTCATAATATTATGATTCTCCATTTATTAAATCAAATTTTTTACTCTCATTGTCCTATGTGGTGGTTTAAAATTTTAAATAGTTATTTCATGAAATATTATATATGGGGACCAAAACTATTATTTATGAATGATTTCATGTCAGGAATATTGGATTTATAACATAAAATGTTTGTGGATATTGGTTTAGTTATATTAGCATATTTGAAAAATACGAGATGTATTAAACCAATAAAATTAACATAATAAAACCTCAGTGGATGAGGGATACTACTGTTTTTATTTTATCATATTTGGGGAATAATAATGGATGTGAAATAATAAATAAAATATAAATTCATGGTTAAAATTTTTTCCTCTTCTTCTGATAGCCTCTTTATATTTACACGTGAAGCCTTCTTAGGTAGGATTCAGAACACAAATAATACATATAATATGATTTAAGGGATGTTTGTTAATTATTTAACTTGGAATTGACAAAACTGAAGGATTTTTTTAGGATTGAAGAGGATATTATAGGGGTTTCCTTTAATAAGTTGGTGAGTGGCACACTTGTAATGTTTATAAAGAAAAAGGATTAACCATGTTTTTTACATAAAAAATTGATCTAATATGGTTCATTATTGAACCTCGGAGGTGATAAGGTCGAAATATGGGCAAGATTTTGTTGCTATGAATTTTTATAGATCATTTAAACCATATAGTGTTATTTTAACCCACTATATACCCATTTTAACCTTAATAATTGGAATTAATTTTTTAATTTTTCTATTCATTTTGTTAAAAATTTATTTTAACATTATTAGACAATATGAATTATTATGATTAAAAATATTGAATATAATTTTCATAATTCCATTTACTCATGTTGAATAAGATAATTTATAATTAATATTATAGAAGTGATGAAATAGCAGTTCTACAAACAAAAAAGATTCAAAAGTTTAAAAATATTTTATATAAAAATTAAATATAAAATTTATTAATTATTCTATATTTTACTAATATATATATAAATAAACAAATTTTACTTATAATATCTTATTAAAATAATTTATATGTTTTTTATTCAATAAAATAAATTACAATTCCTAAGAAAAACAAATAGTTTTCACTATTCATCAAAAAATTTATCTTTCTGGAAAATTATCAAAAATTCACTCTAAAAAATTATAGAAATGATTATTTAAAAAATTATATATTACTTTTTCCAATAATTTTTTTTAATTTTAATAAAATAAATCTTAAATAAGTGCACAAAAGCGGACAAAATTGTTTTTTTAGAATATTATATTTATTAAGTTTAAAATTGGTTTTACTATTAAATATTATATAGATAAAATATAAGATGAATTTTAAAAATGTTCTTTACTAGATGATATATGAATTTTATTGAAATTATAATCCCAAATTTAGTTTTTAAATTTATTAAGGAAAAAATTCTTTTATTAAAAAAATAAATAATTCCAAAAATGACTTCTTTTCTTTTTATATGTTTTTTCATTTCTAATTATATTTTAAAAAAATAAATAATTTTTTATGAATGTGTAAACCATATATTATCATTTTTTACTTAATTTTTTTGGATAACATTGGTGTTTTTTTAATGAAAGTGATATTTTTTTGTATATAATGAATGATAAAATCTATATTTCATGTAACACATGGTGAAATTAGTGTTGTTTGTAAATAAACATGATGAAAATATTAATTTATTTTGAAAAAAAATATTTCATAGTATAATGGGGTGTTACATTCTTCCACCCATATATACATTTTTTCTTAAAATTTGAACACGTCCTCATTATAAAAGAGTTTCATATTTAAAAATCAATTTTTTTAAACATATCACTTAAATGGTTAATAAAAATTCTCTTTGAAAGAGATAATGGGATGTGAAATGATTACTTGGAATAACAAATAATAGGAATAATAATATGAGAATGTAGTTGGGAAAAGAATATTTGGATATGTAATTAAAGCATAACATAAAAATAAAGATTTAGGGTTAAATAGATCATTGATCACAAAAAGTATGTTATAATTTAAAAAATAAAAAAGTAAAAAACCCTAAACCTAATAGGTGTAAATAGGTCACTAATATAATCAGAAATTATGTCTATAGGAAATCATTTTGTTTCAATATATTTTTAAATAATGTTGGAATAATAATATGTACATGCATTATTACATTCTATTTCATAACCACAATCTCACAATTTTCTTATTTGATGATTTTCTACATCATATTTTATATTAGGAAATGAAGTTATTTCTTTATTAATGAAGCACTATTGGGTCATAATAACCATAAATGAATGATAATAAATTCCTTGTTTCTCTAGTTATTCTCAAAAATAAAATTATTATCAAAGTTTGTCAAATAAAATCCAATGGTAAAATGAATCAATTTCATGAATTGTTAAACTTAAGAGTCCTCTATGTTTAACTAAAATTTAAATCCCCAAATTTGAAAATTAGGCCAGTAAATTTCCTAAAATCAATATAATATTATTCCAACAAAAAAAGTATCTCGTAATTATCGAATTCCAATTATTTTAATAATTTGATCATATACTATATTAATTTATGGTAATAAAAAAATTAACATTAAACCTCAATTAAAATAATACATGGATCCTAATTCATTAATTAATACCATATATTAATAAATATATTCCATTAATAAAAAATATCAAACTTCATCATTGACAAAATGTACACCTAATTAAAATTAAAATTATTAATCTATTGTGGGGTGATCAATATAATCCAGTTTACAATACCCATATCGGCCTTACATTTATCCAAACCAAACACCATGTTATCAACATTAATAACATATTAAGGGTTATCATACCATCATCATGTGTTTTACATAAATATCACCAAGTAGATAAATCACTTTTCAATGTCATATATACCACTCAAAATATTCTATCAAATAAAAAATGGATTAATTATACCATACAATCCTTATATATTTCATTATTAATATAACATAATGAATTAATTCTATCACACAAATTATTTAATCATTCCACCTATTGATTAAAAAATTTACAAGACTATGTATTTTAATTCATTAATACCTCTTTCCTTTTATATTTCATTCATGGAATCAATATCATCAGTAGTATAATCATTACTCATACCACATCTCTGATTCTCTTCATGAGATTTTACCATAAGACATATATTCATATAATTACCATTTTTTCAACACTTATGGCATTCAAATGTTCATTATGACTTAGGGAAACCATTATTATCTTCCATTTTGTTAACTTTGATATTCATTTAAACTCAAAAATTGATTAATATTTTACCTTATTGACCACAAATAAAATTTCAGCTTGTTCCTTTAAGACATTCTATAGAGTTCTTATTCTGACATTTAGAACATTTAGAAATTGAATCTTTTTACCTATATGGTCCCCACCACCCAAACTGTCAATAAAATCAACCTTTGTTTACTTTTGTGAGACAATAAGTTGTTTAAGGGTTATGTTATTAATCATATATCATTATAACTATTTTGGACTAATCAAAAAATCATTCACTCTTGTCATAATCCCATTGGATTTCTCATCAACACATTATCTATCACATTCCAAATTAATCCAATTATTTCTTATTACCAACACTAACTAAAAAAACATAGCATGAGTAATAATATTCATACCATCAAACCAAATAGTAATGAAAAATAAATAATAGTATTTCAAAATCATGTCAACCTATTTTTGATCAATTTATCATTTGGCATAACCTTCGTCTTTAATTGTGATCATTGAAATCCTTTAGGATGGTTTCTAGAGAGTTTTTGAATTTAAAAACATATCCCATGGGTGTTTCACACTAAGATTTCAGAAAGGAAATTCATCATAAACTAGGTGATGATTGAGTGTAAATCAATGAACCCTTACCAAATCCACCATGACAAGGTACATGTGTGATAGAGCCACATCCACATTAATTATCCCGAGTGGGATGTAAATTCTTGGAGACCAATAATTATATCCTTTATCAAACTATTACGAAATTTTCTAATAAATTGACTCATAATTAGAGATAATCTTATATATACCACTAAAAATATCCTTAGAAATATATAAAAGTGACTCAATAATGATTTCTAATATATTATTCCAAATGTTATCTAAACATTTATCAGATTCCAACTATAAAGTCCTAAAAATTTCAAACATAAATATTATTTCTTAAAAGATGAATATTAATTACATAAAATAATGATATATTCTACAATTGTTTAGGTATAGTAAATTTCAAAACATGGACACATAAAAAATATCTATAAGTGAGATACATCATCTACAACTAGGATATCAATAATTAAAACCCTTATTAGATATATTGTACATAATAACATTCATCATAACCTAGAGAAAGAAACATTATAAAGTGAGATATCATATGATTAGTAAGGGTAAATATGTGTGATTTTAAAATATAATTATAATAATTTTATGAGAACATGATAATAACTTTATAAAATCACACCCAATATATTGAAGATCGTAAAATTGAGTGACAACATAAATCATCGTAGATCGTATGACATGAACCATTATAGAACTAAAGATCTTGAACCATGAGAAAATAACATTAAAATACAATATATATTTGGGGTGTAGTCATATGAATAAAAAATATTTACATAGTTTTTAAAGTCTCCCTACCAAGACTACCATTGTGGAATTGGTCAACTTTCCAAAACCATGAAATTTGTCAAGGTTCACTGCCATTTTTATCATAGGGTATAGGATCCTTTCTTGAACTGGTTCTTATCAAAATTATAGTATTTCTTATCTCATCAGATATCAATCATCATCCAATTAATTATAGGGAAATATAGGCCCCACCCAAATTAATTATAATGTATCTATTTTCCATGAATAAAACAAAACCACCATACTTGGGGCTAATATAACCATTGTCACAAAAGTAAAATTAAACACAAATGTTCCACAACATCATAAAACATCAATCAAATTAGTACCCATGGAATGAAATGGGGTTCATATGCATTTCATGACAACATAACCTACAGAAACTAAATGGGTATTATAATAATTTTATCATTTTATCAAGGCGTATCCCACCGAAAAAGAAATAACTTTCATAATAATTTTATCATGGTATAAAAAATGGAAGTGAAATTATATTCATAATAGTCTTGGAATCATTAATATAAAACACCAATTTAATGAATAAAAATATTATACCTTAATCATATCGCCATTAAAGAATAAGTTATATCAAACGATTTAATCAATCCTGGAAAATGTTTCTAAAAGGTTACTTGTAACATTTCCGAGGAAAATAACTTTACCGCAAAGGAAAAAGTATTTTAAAATAAAAAATTAAAATATGATTCATAAAATATAACCTTGGAAACAGATAATAAATTTCTTGATAATAATGTAGAAAATTTATCGAGGAAAATATCATTTATAAATGTAAAACTCATTTGAATACAAAAAATTATTTTTAACATCCATTTCTTTTCACATAACCTTTGAAATATATAAAACAATCATTTAATTTATTTAAATAATTTATTAGGGAAAACCTCATTTCATTGAAAATAACTTTTTCAAACAAAAATGCATCAAAAATTGTTTGAAATAATATTGCTTCAAACCAAACATGAATTATAAATAAATATATATTAAAAATATATAATTGATCAATAGTTTTTATTAAATCAAATGTTATTCTTATGAGGGTTCAAAATAAATGTTATTTTAGAAAACCCTTCATTTTAAATAAATTTCAATTATTATTTTAATTTTAAAGACACAAATATTTAGAAAAATATATGGATAAAATATATAATAGTTCTTGAATCATCACGTTGAAAATATCCATTATTAAATTTTTAAAAATTTTGTACATATTTAATGTTTCAAAAAAAAAATTAATAGTGTATAAATATAATGTACATATTATCATATTAAGATGACCCATGAAAATGTAATAAAAATGATAAATTTAATAAAAAAAACAAATATATTTATTCAATTTAAAGTAATTTATTGTTATGATTATTTGATTAATTTTACAATGCCTAGATCAATCCTCTAAAACCAATAATATATTTTTTGTTTTTAAAATCATTTCTTTACAAACATGGATAACTTCTATATCAGCAATAAAAGTATTTGAATAAGTTCATACTTTATTGTAATAAAACATTAAAACTACACCTATTTTTTAGTAACCAAGGGAATAAGACATGTGATGTTTTTTGTTTTTTGTTATTTTATTATATAGATTTGAAAACCTAAGTTTGAGAAAGGATAAAGAATTCTCGAATCATTACCTATATAAACCCACCCAATATCTAATTTCACTTAACAAAAAACCCATATATCAAATAATTTCCATTATATTACCTCTTAATATTCCTTCCAATATTACCATAATATCCCATAAACTTTATGTACACCTGTTACCACACTGAAATTTAATAAGGGACCTCTCCGTCTTCTTTTCAATTCACGAATCCTTTTTATTTTATCAATTTTATTTCCAAATAATAATATTGGTATATGATTATACTGATCCATGTTACTATCAATTTTATGTCTATATAATTATAAAACCCTTTAAATCTCCTTAACTATCCCAAAAACCATTATGTACAACTGTTACCATGCGAAAATTTTTGTAAGGGACCTTTCCCTACGTTTTCAATGAAAGAATATTCTTTATGTGATGCCTATTATTTCCAAATACCTACTTTGGGGAATGAATTTCCAGATCCTTATAACATTCAATATTTTTTTCTAATATTGATTTACCCCTTTAAATCTCATTAATCCCTCCAATGATCCTTTATGTTCAGCTATTACCCTGCCAATATTTAGTAAGGGACCCCTCTCCCCTCTTTTCAATTCATACATTATATTCAATATATATTTGTATTTCTAAATAATAATGTTGGGACATGATTTATAAACTTATTATTATTTATTTTATGTCTAAATAAAAAGATACCCCTTTTATCCAATTAAATAAATTTTGTATGGATTGGTATTGTTATTATGATACAGTGCTTTCTATACAAATTTTAATGATAATCAATTGTGTAGTTAATTCCAATCCCAATTTTTCAATCAAGTGCATTAACATATATTCACTTATACTTATTATATTGGGAACATTTATGGTGTATTCAATACTCCATGATTTTATAATAAAATTCTAAGAGAAATGATTCCTTTTTGTATGTTCTGTATGAAATATTTATAAATGTGAATAAAATGAAAGTGATAGGCACACTCAGAATTATATATCACATCAATGAATTGGGTAATGTTTCAGCCTCATGAGATGTCGTGATAGGTATTAATGAGTTAAACAAATCCCACACGTGACTTTTTCCATCATGATGTCTTAGTAATAAACCTTGAACATTGTTTGTGATGACATGTTTTATATTGTTGTAACATTTACCATTTTTCCTTTTGGTTATATTTCTATATCATGCCTCATCTATTATGTTTATGGCTCTCACCCAATTATATATCATTGATAATCCTATTTTCTAACATTTATTACTTAAGACATGTTATGTCACATTTATTCCCATGTTAGTCTTCATAGCTTATACCTTTCTTATGCATGTCCCCATGTTATCCCATCAATTTTTAAGTACTAATGAATATTATTATTATGTTAAAAAAATCAATAATGGTGATGTATTCCCTATTTTATGTTTTTGTGTAATTTAGATAATTCCCAAATACACTAGACTTATCGATCATCTAGGTTATATAATGTGTAATATTATGAGATTAATCTTAAATTAATGCATGATAAAAATAAGGTTTTCCATAATGCATTCCTTACATAAAAACTTACTTTTAATATAGGTATATAAAACAAATGAATCGGTGATCTCAGATGGTCAGTAAGAGTATTCAATGGAGACATCAATGATCACATAAGAATAAAATGAGCATAAGTGTTTTTGAATAATATCTTGGCATTTTATATTTTATTAAATAATATATCATAGACCATAATCTATAATCATGGAATAAATATTGGTAATTTATCAGATTTGAATCATAAAGGATTCAAATATTAAGAGCCAATAGCATATAACATTGGAATTTGACCTAAATCTTGCCATACAAATAAGCATAAGAAATAATGTACTTAGTTTTCAAGGCTCACTTCCAAAACTATAATGATGCATTGGTTTTAATCCTCATTATATCTCATTTATATTCATGGTACACTCCATTTCTATCACAGTGTCCATAATCCCTTAATAAATGAGGCTCACTCTCAATTATATTCCTTTTTATCTTATGAGATACCTATATTTAACTAATGCAATATCGGTCTGTATAATTTTACTCCTAACTGCCACATAATTAAATTCATACATATTTGTTATAAAAGATCATAAATCCTTAATCATTACATTTTCTATGTGAAATAAAAATATTTTAAAAAGGTTTTTATCATAAATCAAATAACTTGTAGTAATTAAACATTTTTTATAGAATCATTATCAAATCATCATTATCATTAACCGTAAAAATATTTATTTTCATGGTACTATTTTTTCATATTTTAATTAAATCATAAGTTACATCAAATAATGTTTTCATAAATAAATTATTCCTTTAACAGATTTGTTGGACAGTTCTTGAGGAAAATATCATTTTCTCATTGAAATCAATCATTTTAAATATTTAAATTTTACAATTATTTAGGAAATTATTTTCCTTGAGTTGAATTTTTTAAACATCCAAATGAATCATAAATTAATTGATCATTCATGATTGTGTGCAATTCTTTTCATGTTGCTTACATTAAAATAATGATTTCATTCACATTTTGAGAAAAAAGTCAAAAGTTCCTCATTATGAAAATTAAAAGGATATTACATATAATGTTTTCATTAAAATTAATAAATGTGTAAAAATGGATTTAATAATAATAGTATAATAGTAAAAAATTCATTGAAATTTTTATTATAAAACATGGATTTTGAAGGAAATGATTTTTTACTAAAAAGAAAAATAAAGATGGTTATCCTTGAAAATATAATTTTTTTATATTCACTAATTAAGAAGATAAAAATTAAAGGAAAAATTTTATTATTGTTAAATTAATAAAGGATAATAAAACGAATACTATTGTTGATATATAGGTAATAAATTTTCATTTTTGTAAACCTAATCATAAACATTCATAATAAATAACGACATTGTAACATAAATCCATTACCTTGATGTTGACATACTTTGAAAGTGAATTTAACATTATGTATAATAAATTTAAATTTCGTAAAAGTATATAATAGAGTCATGTAAACACATAAAATATCACATATGATCAATTGATAACATTTTAATAGACAATTAATTAACAATATCTTATAATAATCATTGTTTCTTGGTGATAAATGTTCTATTTTATCATGAGAATATCAATACAATAATTAGAATACTTATACTATGATCCTGATTCTATTACCTATATAATGTTAACAATGATATATATGCCATTTATATTTATTATATTGATATTTAGATTCATCTATAATAGTTATAGGTGAAAAAAATGAATTACTCCTTTCAAATAGATGGTAGACCATATGTATGCATGAACACTGCACTCACTTTACAATGGATTGAATAAATGAAGGTAAATAATAACTATCCTTAATTAAATATTTATTACATAAAATATAAATTATATATACACAAATTAAATTATCTTTTTTCAAAGTATTATGAGGTAATAAGATAGATATGATATTTTGATTATATATAATAAATAATTTCATAATTATTATTTAATAACATTAAACCCATTATAATAATCATCCATGAATGTTGTTGAAGAGAAATGAATTTTATTGCTATTTTTAGGTGGTAGTCCACACATACACACATGTGATACGTTGACTACACATTTTATTGAGAAGATGGTGGGTTATCGTAGTTAATAAGATGATATTATATTCATGTATATGGATTATACTATAGTTATGATAAATATCACAAATTTGGAAGAGTTAAAAGATGAAAAAAAATAAAATAATTTAGATGGGATGATTACTCGTTTTTTGGCAGGCCATCTTCAGAACAATTCTTAAGATCCCTCATAATTGACAATTATGAATACCGGAATCAGAAGATAATGGATACAGATGTATATAAAAGAATTCTGTACGTTTTTTGTGGTTTAAAAATAAGGGAAAGGCGTTGTTTCTTTTTATATGGATGAAAATTTCTTGAATAGAATTAATTAATATATTTAAACATATTAAATTATTTTTCATGTGATAGTTTCACCATGTTTCTATAATATAGAATATATTATATTATATCTTATAAAATAATTCATAATATATAATTTTAATGGGTTAAATAAGTTTTTTAAACCTTGCCATAACCTTAACCGTGTAAATGACTTTGTCAATATTAAAGGGTTATAATATTTTTCATAATCACACAATTTTATCATAAATGTAAAATGGTTTTAATTTTATAATATATCCTAACAATATTTTCCTATGTAAAGGTTTTAATTATTTTTAAAATAATTTTTATAAAATATTAATTTCATAAAATATCATAAGTGTTATTTTTTATATTATTCATTTTTTTTGACATTAAAGACACAATTAAAAATTTTAATTAAAATTTAAATCTTTCACACATCAATAATATATTACATTAATCTATAAATTTTTTATAACCATATAATTCAACTAAATTGTTTTACTCATAATATTATTTAAATTATTTAGTTTTCTACATTAACAAATATTTTTTCATCATTGTGTACACATTTATGGTAATTATAAAATTAATATATTGTAAAATATAGTACCATAAAAAAGTTAATTATGTTCAAATTGAACATTTATATTAATTCATAACATATTTTTATCCCTATGTGAACATACAAAAGAAATTAAATGAAGAGAGTGACATGTTGGAATTTTATTTATTTAAAATAATTTAGATGTAATTAAAATATTAAAATGAATGAAAATATAATTTGGTATAGAAATATTTATATTACTCTTATATAATGAAATAAATGCAACTTTTGGGCTTTATTTTAAATGTCTTATCATATTAATTTTAACTTAAATTACCTGATTTACCTTCTATTGTGGTGAAAATTTTTATCATGGTTATTATTCATAATGCTGAAAAACAAAAGGGACCTATTTACCAAATTTAAATCAATTAATTCCAAATATAGAATCAATTATATCAAATTAAATTCTTATAAATCGCAAAAAAATTACAAAATAAACCAGCATAATGTGATATAAAACTATTTTCCATAAAATTGAGTTTTTTAGAATAAAAATTAACTTATTTTAAAATCATGTAAAATAAATATTATGGGGGAATTAATTATATTATTATAATTTAAATTTCTCTTATATCAATCTAATAACATAATTTTATAGAATAAGAATATCAAATTAATTTATTTTATGTAATTAAAATATCAGTTTAAAAAAAAAAATATTTTTCACTATTCCTAAAACTAAACCTTTTTTGAAAATTGAAAAAACAATAACCTATGATGATGTTGACAAGATGGATTTATGCATGATACAATTGAAACATAATAATATTTAATTAATATTTCATGGTTATATTTGATTAGATATTGAGTGTAAGGAAATTCATTGATGATATGAACGGTATATAAAGTCAAATATACCATAAAATCTTATGAGGTTACCTGTAAACTCTTGAGTAGGAACCCGTTTGAAATATATGAGAGGTTGTTCGAGTATAAAATTACATATGAAAAAAATGGAAATTAATTCAAAATATAAAATTGAAAATGTATGCATGCATATCATATTATCATTTTTCAATGAGAATGAATTCTTATATTGATGGGGATAATTTTAACTAATCATGACATTCAAAATAAAATAATCAATGTTTAATTTAGATTCTTAACTTTTAATACATTTTGAATATTTTTATCATGTGTGTTAAGTTGAGTGTTGGATTCTTTATTTTGTAAAATTAATGAGATAATTAATATATATTTTTTATATATCAATTCATTCAACAATTTTGTATCATCTTAAAAACATTTGAACAATTTTTGAAAGGGTGTTTTAAATTGGTATTAAATTTTTATGATTTATAGTATTCATTATTTTCATAAATAGACCATTTTATCTAAATTGATCATGGTTCATGTAGTCTTAGACTATAAATTTTTTTTAATATTGAGATAATTGAATTTATACCACCCTCTCTCAAGTTATGTGTATTTTTTATCAACAAGGGTGGAAATATTGAAAATAGAGAAGACATATTGACCCGAATTTTGTATAGATGGTATAAAAATTTTTTTAAAAAAAATAGGGAATTTGGGAGACCTACATTGTTTTTAATTGTATTTCATGTTAATAATTTTAAAATTATTATATATTAATAAAATATCTAAAACATAATAACATAATTGAAGTAGATTTATGTTCTTAATATTGTTTTTGGGAAGATGAAATATTGTTCCAAGAAATGTGTCACTTTATGTTGATAATATTACAACATTAATGTATGATTAATGACACACTAAGTTAATAGAAGTCATAGATGACTTCACTCTAATTATATGGGAAATTAAATAAATTTATTGTTAAATGATTTTATTTTTTATTATTCGTATTGAAATGAAAGATGTTTCCATTTTTTGTTCATCAATATCCATTCACATAGAAAATATTTTTTGAAAAGCGTTTGATTTTCGATCAATACTCTCTAAATGTTATCTTATTTTAAAACATGGAAAATATGGGCATACAATTTTTGGATGATTATACATAAAAACAAGAAAATATTATGATGAATTATTATACATAATAAATAAAGAATATTAGTTTGTTAACTATATTTAAATTAACAATATAATTTGATATTCGTAGACTGAAAATAATGAAAGATATTGTATCTCAATGAATACATTTTTAAATCAATGTATAATGTTTTTTTCATGAATTTATCAATCTAGAATAGTATTGTTTTCATATATAAATGAATATGTATGGTATGATCGGAAATGTTAATGTTGGTTAAGTCATTGTAGAGACACTAAGATTTTGTAATGAGTATTTGTCTTCTATGTTAGCTTTGAAATTATTTTGGATTTTATTAGATGGTTTTGTAAAGTTATTTAAATAATTTTATGTTTATTATGTTGAGTTAAAAATATAAATATGGTTCTAAAATATCATTTGGAAATATATTAAAAAATTTCAATGTACAAGATATGTAATATTTTTCTAAAAAATAAAAAAATCACCAAAGTCACTTGATGTTCATAAGGATATATAACATATTGCATATGATAAATAATAAAAATATAAATATTTTCAAATTATTTGGAAAATAATAAATTTATATCAAATAAAATGTTATAAAATATATTATTCTCCACTAAATGGAGTAATATGAAAAATTACTGAAGATTTAAGATTGAAACGACTTTTTATGTTAATATGTATGTTTTTATTAAAGTATTAGAAAATATAAAAGCACTCAGTTACCGCTCTTATATGTAATTTAGTCAATTTGTTATGAAACATATTATTCTCCAATATAAAATTGTTCTAAAAAATAATAATAGTGTGTTATATAATATTTTAATATCATGCATAATATAATTTCTATACATATATAATATTTTTTTATAGCTCAAGCAGTTATATGCCAATGTAAAAACACGTATATATTGTGTTTAGATTAAAAAGCATACACTTATGTCATTAGTTGTAGATATTTTAATAAAGGTGAAACTTTACTATAATACATAATAAATAATATTTATTCTATAAGATCTTTAAATTAGAAGAAAGGTAAGATTTCAAAAGATAATGGTGAGTTTCAAAAGTTCAACATCATGAAGGAATATTCTAAAAAGAATTAATTCATTTGATGTGTTCTTATTATTTTAATTTAAAAATACAAGTATTAAAGTTATTATAATGATTTAATACACAATATTCTGTGTTTATTAATTATTTCAATTCATTATGCACTGTTAAGATAAAATATATCTTTTAAAGCTACTTGGGGAGAAAAATACGGTAAAGCTTGTTCAGGAGTTTGAGATATAGCTATTTAATTAGGAAAATTAAAAAATGTAGTTATATATAAAATTAATTTCATAATCTCAGTATTTAAAATATAATTTTTTTAATTCAATGATTTAGTCATACATATTTCATATTTTAATGGTATTTAATATAATTTCAGGTTTTATTAATAATTTTAACTTAATTGTATAAATACCCTAATTTTGGAATTTAAATATGTCTATATAATATTTTTATATTGGCTAGGATTTTTTATAAACAAATAAAAAGTGTAAAATTTCATTTGTTCTGAGTACATTCTTGATGGGATATATTTAATCCAACATTATTAATAGATGAACCAACCATTATAAGGTCTAAAGAAAGCTCAATAGTTAGTCCATGGAATATAGGCCAATTATGAGTAGATTTATATTGTGATCAAATATATCATAAAAGGGCTTGCCAATTGAGCTTATATTTCTCAATTATATCTTGAAAATTATGAGGAAAATTTTACTTGACTATTATATCTCAATATTATGCCATCTTAAAATCCATAAATACATGGTAATTAGGTGAATTAGAATATGAAGATTCTCCAGTATAAAATTATTTTCTCTAGTATAATTATCATAACACGCAACAAAAATGTTCGTGCAAGTTAATACATTTTTATATATAGTAAATTAATATTAGAATAACCATTTATAAAACCATAATTACAAATTATTCTATCTTCTATCACAACAACTTAGAAATATTTATAATATAGAATTAGTGAATGAATTTCCCCACCCCATCCAACTAAAATGTATCTCCCTCTCCCTTTTAATGTGAATGATATTTTTTTATAATTTTTATATAATTTTGTGTATTTATACTTCAATAGTGTTTTATATGTTTATGATATGTAATTTTTCTTCCTCTCAACTCTTTTGTTTTAACTTTTTTCTTCTCACCATGCATATCAACTCTATCGAAATGGGGAACTATCAATGATTGCTAAAAAAGTAGAGGGACTAGAGTTATAATTGATATATTTATAGTTAAATGTCTTTCCCCTATTTTATTATAATAATATAAATATTTTAGAAACTAATTGTTGAGAGGGGGTACCCTACTTTCTCTAGTGATTTATTATTCTTTAGGTTTTATCCTTCTCCTTCATTTTCATAGTGATACATATGTGGGCAGTTGCATTATGGTAATAATGTCAGATAGTATTTATCAAAATTGTTATGTTATATGGGGGATATGAAAAATTAAATGGGAATTATTTCATTTATATGGATTATATCATCATTGAATTGTGTATCTATAATTAACATTTTTCTTATGAATAATGATTGTTTCAATATGAACTACTTATAAAAATAATTTCTTCTTCAATAGACTCATTGTGTATTGTATGCAATTTTTTTTCATTAATATATTTATATTAATATAATAATTTTTTTAATCCCAACACACTATATTAGTATATCATTAACTGTATATTACTTATCATAACAGTTGTTACAATTGGATACTACTAACTGTGAGTGGACACATGAAGAAATCAAATCTTGGGGTGCCATATATTTTAGGGTTATGTAATAATAAATTTTACATTAGGGAACCATGATAAACATATATCATCAATTTGGAACCATTTTTTGATGGCTATTATATTTTAGTAACATATTTTTTTCAAAAAACTAAAAAATTAATTTTTAAATTTTAAAAAACATTATTGAACATCATTATTTTAATAGATTGAAATAGATTATAATATAGTGTTTTCAGTTGATATGATAGTTAAAAATAGTAATGAATATATCAAATAATAATCAAAGTTGAATCATTTTCATGAAAAGTATGAAATGATTGATGAGTTGAGGAATCAAATGGGATGAATTTCAGCTTCCCTGAAAGAATCGACAACTAAAAAAGAGGTTCATGAAAATGATTGTACAAATCTTATTTTTAGAAATTTTACAATTTAATAATTCTTTGAGTGTATATTTATGATTTATATAGCCTCAAACATTTCTATAATATTTTTATAATATTTTATGTAATAACACTTTCTGACTAATTCATATGTGAGATATTAAGATCAATAGGGATAAAATTGTATTGATTTTATAAAAGATGAAAAGGTGTGTGATTCTCATATCTTTATCAATGAAAATTCAATTCCACTCAATATAGTTATAATGTTTTAATAATAAACCACAAAATTTGTCTAATTTATAGAAAAAATGGAGGATATTAACTATTGGACTCTATCCACATAAAAACTCTTCCAACCAATACTAAATTAATAAGTGTAATTAAATATTGAGCATAATCCGGGCGATAATCCTTTTGTGAACTCATTTTATTATGAATTATCTAAATACTAATTTATTATTACCTTATAGTACATTAATGTTTAATATTTATTTATCTCAGTAATATTCTTAAATAATGTTGAACATGATGATACACTTTTTATGATCACATTACTAGTGACCATTTCAGCTGAAATTAAGTTCCAAACTGACATAAATGAAAGGGGTTATTTTTTTAAATTTATTGTTATTATTATAATATTTTTAAATTTTATATTTTCATGAAATTAAAATTTTCTAAATTTCTTTACAACTTCGAATATGGAATCCTTGGATGATGTTGAAAAAGAGGCATGTGTTTTCATAAAATAAAGGGATGTACCATTTTATTTTTCTTTCGCCACCTAACATGTTGTTATACATTTATAAGGGGATATATCCACTATAATATGTCCATGTGTTAACAAGAAACCATTTTTAATGAAATTCTTTTGAAGTAAATATTTTATGTACCTCAAATTTTATAAACCACACCAACCAAAGAATTGAAGATAAATAATTGCAATGGCAAGACTATTGATGGTAAAATCATAAATTGAATGAGAAAAAAAGTTCTATCTTTTTTTCACTTATTATTTTTCATTATTATTACTATGTTTACTATTTTAATGAACTCCAGATTTATATGTTATTATCTAGTTGTATAACTCATGGTTTTTACTGGAAAATAAATTCATGTTGTATCTTTCTATCACTTTGGTTCTTCTTCTCTTATTTTTAATTTTGTTATTAAAAATAATGTCTGGATAGATATTAAATATGATTTGAGTGTTAGCATTCTTAATAGGATTTATGTTTTTTTATTAGTTTTCAATTCTTTTGAAACGTTGAGTTTCAATGAATATTAATTTTAATATTTTATAAAAGAATTGATTTTGAGAAAGTTTTCCTGATTTTTGAATATATTGATTTTAACTAATTATTTATGTGTAAACCATTACATGAATTTTATTTCCATGCATCTTTATGTGTATAAATGATTTCTAGAATCAATTCCCATAATACACAGTGATAAATTATTTTCCTCATATTTTAATGTATCCTAAACCACTTTTTTATATTCTCCCTAACATGAGTACATTATTGGGAGAAACATTTATTTTGTATATAATCTAGAGGTTTTGATTAATCTCTTTAAAATCATTGTAGTTCATAATTTTATTTTGATATTATTAAGGCATATTTTTTTAAATCCATATATAAAATTAAGTCTCACCTTTATAACTATTTTTTTTATCCTAGAGAATACATTAATTAGATTGTACATTTTAACCAATTTACCGGCCAATTTTCCCTAAATACCTAAAATATTAATAATTTTCATTAATATTTAATTATTTATTGTGGGGGAAGGGATTTTCATTTGGGTTATTTAGGATTCATTTCATTTTTGTGTGTGTGAGTTGTGTGAATTTGTTTTATTTTATATATGGTCATTCTTTATATTTAATATAATTCATTTTTATCTTTTGGTTCTCATAAAAAATGAAATATATTGAAAAAATAAAAACATATATAAAAAATGGATATGATATCAAATTATTAATTATGCTTAAATAATTGAATAATATTCCTCTCAAAAATTAAGGTCATGATTTTAATTAATTCCTTTTATTTTATTTTCATCTCATACTCCATAAAAAAAGTAAAAAAATATTAAAAAATTGAAAAAAATTAATTGGGGTGAAATTAGTTATTTTATATATTTCTTGACTAGTAAAACATGTTATTATAAAAAAGGACTTTTTTGCAACATGTATTTGGAATTGAGTGAGGTATATTTCTTATGATTTCAATAGAAAGATCATGAATAGTTAATTAATAGTTAAACAACCTCTTTTATCTATTTTTGAAATAATTTTCCCACCAAACCATAGACACATAATGAATCATATAAAAGTAATTATTATTAAAACATTTATATGCCTCATTGAGTGGATATATTACAATATATTATAGCCTATAGTGATATATGAAATCTATAAGAAGGAGAATAACTCAAGATTTAATTTAACATTTGTTATAAGTGATTTGAATTTCAAGGAAATGTTTTTTTAACAAATGGATGGATTTTTTAGGTTAAAAATTTAGATTTGGGAGATTAAAATTAAATAGAATTTTTTTCCTGGATGAGACATGATAGAATTACATTTTTTAATGGAAATGTAATTTTATCAGTTTGATTTTATTTTTGATATTGATTTGGATATTTTATAATTTTATATAAGTATAATGGTTAATTAGAAAGTATTTATGTATCAGATGACTCGACTGGTAATGGTTCATTAGAGAAAGAATAAAAAAAAGGAATCAACATGGAAACCCAAGGATATTATAAAGAAGAAACATAATCATTTTTCAGAAGCAAATATCCATGAAATTATTTTTGTAATATTTTTTTTGATATTATAATTTAATATAATGAGAATTCAAAAGATCTCTATGTTTGATAACATATTCAACCTGCAACTCTGAGTTTTAATGAATTGTAAAAATTCATTATTTAAATATGACCATTAAAACATTCGCATCAAATTTGTGAGTATTAATAGTAATAACATTATTTTGAAATCTATATATGAAGATATTACTCAATGAAAATTTATTGTTTAATTCTTTGTATATAAACACTCATTTTTCAATAATTTCGTCTTATTCTTCAAAAATATCTTATCTTAGAGAAATAATATTTATTAATTTTTATGAGAATATAATATAATTAACATTTTAAACATTTAAATAATTTATTGGATAAAATTAACTTGAATTTTTAAATCAAAAAATAAATTAGGTTAGGTTGAATTATTTATATTTTCATTAATATTTGTATATTTTTTATGAATAGTGAAAATAAAGATTTTTATTGAAAACTGATTTTTTGTTTCAAGAATATAAAAATTTAATTTTTTAAAGTGGTTTTAAATGAAAATTAGTACAATAAATATAAATATTATCTTGTTTAATCATTGTAATAAATTTTATTATTTAATTTTGTACAAAATCATTTTTATACTTAAAAATACATTGTTTGGAAAACAATGTTTTTCGTCTCCATTGTCTATTTAATTATAAATTTAACTATACGAATTATATAAATTGATTATGATAAAATGGATTTAATATTTTTAAAAACAATAATTTATATTAATTAATATGGTCAACTTAATTTATTTTCATAATGAATTATAAGTGCTGAAAAAATATGTTGCCATAGTTAAGAGTAAAACTAGTTTACCATGGGTTAAAATAAGGATAAAATACTAAAATGTAATAAAATATTGTCTAATTTTTATTTTCTGACATATTTATACCCTAAAACATATATTATTTTGGAATATTCCATTTTGAGCCTATTTTATTGATTAATACATTAATATGTTTTATTCTTATTAAAAGTTCATTTTTCTTATCCCCCAATTTTAAATTGAGACCACATATCCAATCCACTCCATAATTAATTTTAATTTGTTTAAGACAATTATTACACATATTTATTTCATACATCTCCCAAAAATACAATATTCTATATATTAATAAAGAATCAATATGATAAGTTTCTACTTTTATAATAAATGAGCTTATCTGAAGAAGGGGTAATGTTTTTAACTAGGTATTTTCATTTCATTTTTTGTTATACTCCATAGAATATTATTCAAACATGATAAAATAATATCACTAGTATATTTCCTATACATGTATTTTTTCAGGTTACTAGAATACCTTATATCTATCTCAACTTCCATCAAATGGGAAAAAAATCTATCTTTTATGTCTATGACGGACTACAACCTAATGAACTGATATTATTTTTTTCCAAACCTGCCTCTCATGGATGGTTACAATGATGGATATAATGTACATTTTGGATATTATATAATAATATATCATTCGTAAAAAATTACATACCATATACTTTCTTATCTTTCAATCCATTAGAAAAATTTAATGTTGTTCTTATGTACGTTTGGATTACAACCTTTACAATGTGATATGATTTGTTTTCCTTCACTAAATCACATGGATTATATGTATATAAATATTTTAAAAATTATAATATATTCATAATATACTTATCCTTACTAAAAATAAAATAATAACTACCTTTTTTCATCATTATCATTGAAAAATATAAAACGTTTCTTGTGTGTATGTACGACCAAAAGACTTTACGACTACAGAAATTTTCATTTTTCATAACCATCATCCATGTTTTATTTTAAAAGCCGAATTTATATAGTAAAATGATAATTATTTAGTTATTAGTATTCTATATATAATTTTACAATGACTACTTTTACCGTGGTCAACCTACTGATGTAATTTTGGACATATGAATTGAGTATCATCAAAACATACGACTTCAACATAATTGATTAAATATATAGATATAAAATGATAATAAATAAAATAAACAAAAAATATAAATATATAAAGAGTCCTTAAGAATGTAATTAATTAATATAATAATATTATTTGGTATAATAAAGAATGTATATGGTGAGTCTTTCCTTAGGTAAGGGATTTCATCTCAATTCCACTTCATTAAAATATATTTGCAATTACAAACCTTTTCACACTTTTCTGGTTTATATACTTATCTGTTGATGTATTTAACTTGAGTATAAGTTTATTTATAATTATTTATTATATAATTCAAGTTACTTTTTTAAGGTGAATGTTTAAAATAAATTATGATCATATATATCTTTTTGATCGGGTATATTTTATTTATAATTCCATTTTTTGAAAATAATTTATAGATGAAATTTTTAATTCTTAAATTATTTATTATGATGATTTCATTTTATCCTTCAAATTTTAAATGGATTGAAAGGAATCATTATACTCTTTATTCGAAAAGGACATTTACAATCATTTTCATTAAAAGTTAAAAAGGAAAGTTTTCTTTTTAATTTATAAGGCATCTTTAGACATTTATGACACCAAATACCATTTTAAACCCTTGAGATTATTCTATTAGATTTCCATGGTTTTTAAAAGGAAAAAATTTATGAAAACATATTTTTAATGTGTCATTTTTATTTTATTCTATTATTTATAATAATATGTTTTACTAAAAAATCAATATATCTGATGGTCATCACTCATTCCTTGATAAATTATTTTGAATCTAACATTCACATGGATGATTAAATTCCTTGTGAAAACATTATATTACCTTTTCTATAAATATTTATATTATTTTTATCATGTAAATCATATTTTCATAAACCTTATCTCATTTCTAAATATCATTTTTTACTAAGAAGATTATTTTATTGACTGGTGAAAACCTTGATAATCCATATTATTCACACAATATAGACATTTAATTAAAATTTATATTTCACATAAATTAATTTAATCATTAAATATATGAGGAATGAATTTGTAAATGTAATGATGTATGAGACTATATTTTTATAGACCCATGACGTGTTAACTAATATCATGTTACAAATCAATAAAATATTATTAAATGGGTTTTTGATGTATAACAACCCATTTATTAAACTATCACAGAACAAGGATTTGATGGTATAGATATCTTGATCACTAAAATCATGATGTCCAATATTAATCATATCCTTTATTAAAAGATAAGTTATTATAATCCATGTGATTATTATAGTGATATTATCCATGGAATCATATCATCATAATTTATTGATTAAATAGAGTGTGTATTAAGTTATTTACCATTCATATTGATTATCCCTTATTTATTAATAAAAACCTACAATATACATGACTACTACTAAGAACATGAGATCAAAATTGTTTTCCATAAGATATGAAGAAAAATATTTTTAATTATGTTCAGGATTCAAGATAGACTTTATTTTATAAATTTTATATTTTCAATTTAATATGAGAATCATGTATTCATCTAGTTCTTAAAGACTACAAAATGGATTTTTGTTTCAGGATAATAATTCTTGTACTTAGACTGATGTAATAATGTAGAAATTGTCTATAGGATACTATAATAGGGTTTTTTACACACACGAATAGAAAAGGAAACCTCACCTCCCCCATTATTCCCCCATTTTAACCATTCTATATTGACCAATACCACCACAAAAAGTCCTTCTACATTCCATTCCATAATAATTGATCTCGTGATATTTTCTTAAAACCAATCTTTTAAATATTATGTTGTAATAAAAAAGAGATATCCCAATGAATATATATAGATCATAACCCAACTCTTTCAATTTTATTTATTCTTATAAATTTTATTAATTTATTAAATAAATAAAAAATTTATTAATTTACTAGAATAAATATATTAAGATTTTATTATGATAATTCCACAATAATTTCCTAACTCTTCTCCATCAAACGAGAGATAAATGTATCACTCATGCATCTATGTTGACTACCACATCCACGTTGCAATATGATTAATTTCCCATTACCATCAGTTATTGATGGTTGTTAATATGGATTCAATATTTATATGTGATATTTATTACGTAATTAATCTTATGTAATGATATTATATTTTCATTCATTTTAACTTCTAATCCTTTGGAAAATTATACCATCGCTCATCCCTATGTGTGGACTACCTCCACCATAAAGAGATGTTATTCATTTTTTGTTTCCTAATTTCATGGATAAAAATAAAGATGTATTTAATAAAAATATATGATATTTATAATATAAAAGTTATTCATTAATTGTGAATTACTAGTTTCATTTCTTTTGTTACATATTTGATGAATTAAAAACACACCTCATCCGTACGCATGGATTATCATTTCCATGGAGTGATTTATGTTTTTACACCACTTAATATCAACAGTTATAAACGAGTATATAATGATAAAATATGATTCTTATGAATTTATAAATATGATTGAAGTTATGTAATCATAATCAATTTAAAATAAATATAACTAGTAAAACAAAAACATACATGAGAAATGATATAGTTAACACCTGAAATGTAGAATTTAATAACTAATTGTCAATAAATGGGAATTCAGATTTTATAAGTGGATCATATATATATAATAATAATTTTTATAAGAATATATTAAATATTACTAGAATAATATTCATTATATAACATAATAATTCACAAAAAAATTTAAAGCTATATTGCATTTGAAAAAAAATTGGTTACACACACAATTGTCTCATAAGTGAACTACATCATTTCCCATAATATCATAATAACTAGAACCCTTATTAGACACATCACACATATTACCTTTTTTGTTAGACTATTAAAATGAGACAAAGGAATGTGTGATCTTTCATTCTTAGTTATGGTAAAAAGGGATATATAAAAGACAAGTTAAGCATAAATTTGAAAAGAATTGGGTGAGAGCACATTTTTATCTACTAAAAGCCATACCCTTCATATCATAGATCATAATATTGAGTCATGGATTAATCCAGGGAATTTCAAAAGGAATGAATCATAATGTAATCAAAGAACTTGAGACATGTTATCATAAAATTGGACAAAGACAGAAGATTGTGGAAAATACAAAATAATAGAAAATAATTTCCATTGAATTCATGGCCCAATTTTGTTGCATCATGTCCTACAAGACACTATGTGATGCCTCGAGTAGGTTACACACATAAACTCAAGAATACCTCCCTATATTCTAGAGGATTATTAATATAAGTAAGTTCCTAGGGTCTGTCCATGCAGATAATATCCCCTTTTGATTTGAGTGTAGCATAGTAGTAAATAGTAATGATAAAATATTAAAGCAGTAATAAAAATCAACAAAAATATAATAAAAAATCATCCAAATGGAACTAACATGTGTTTGTTAAATCGGTAACATATAACAAAATAATGGTATGTGATGTGATATTAAAATTTAGGAATATTGGTATATGAATAAAAATCCATATATACAATATTAAAAATAACAAAAAACTATAACATGTAGAGAATCAAACCTGGGTGTAGTCCTCGTCTTCTACACTTCATCCTAAGAACACAATTAGGAATAAACAGTTTGATGTTTCCCTTTTTCCCTACATGCATCAGTGTGTTATGTTTAAAAAATAACTATTATCCTGTATAGGGTGTGAGATATTCTTAGTAGGACACCAACAATGGTTCAACTCAATCCTTCAACTGCATATAAAATGAACAGTGTGCATGTATTATTATGTGACAAATGATATAAAATTTAATCAAGTTATCTTGGTTCTTAAAGGAAACTAGGATAGCCCTACCTTCTTAATCCTAAATTGAATGATCTATGAAGAAGTATCCCTATGTACACATTTATATTGTTTATATATGTATTGATGATTATAGCCATATATAGGGTAACTAATACTATCTAGGAACTGAGGTGCAACTCATGTGTCCATGGGAAGTCGTATGAGTCTCATAAGATGTAACGGGATATAATTTCAACATATCACATTTTATTAGGCTCTCCATATCACAAGTATGTGGGTCTCCTTGACTGAGTATAATTAATATGTGGGTTATCATTCACGATTATCAATAGTATAAGGACTTCGTGCTTGTTTATCAAAACTAGATGGGACTTTATTAATTAGTATCAAAAATAATGTTTCTATTATTATTGAGTGCCATAAATAGAAGGTAATCTATTCCTATATATAACAATAACATATATGACATTCCCATGTATCATATATATGATGAATGAAATGTCTGAGTCCCACAAATACTGAGATTCAATTCCAATATATCACATTTATATAATGTAAATCATGCTTTAAAATATGCCAAAATTTGAATTCATATTCATTTACAATTCCATTTAGTTATGGGAGGAACCTTATATCATATATAGGTCACATAGAGTGGTCATACCGCTCATTGACATTTAGTTATTGTAGTCGCTTTACATAGGCATGATTCCAAGACAACATAGAATGTGTATTAGAAATATAACATTAAACAATAATTGTAACATTGTAGAAGCACTCCCTGAAGACTAGATCTTGTCAAGGTGAAGGTCCTCTGACCATAAAATAGGGCACATGGGACATTTATAGAATACATCCCAAATTATATAAAGGAAAATTATAATTTTAATGAAGAACATGAAAATTATGCATGTAACATGAAAATATAAAATGAAATGTATTTTTTGAAAAAGTACTAGACTACCTACCTTATTTGGTTTTTCCATCATTCATTGTTATCCTTTGAATCGATCTAGAATGGTAGAAATCATCAAAATAGATCAATACCCTAAAAATATGTAATATTATCTCACTTAAAATAGCACCGAAGATGGAAATAAAAACTATGAGAATAAAGAAGTGGATAAAATCTATTTTTGAGAGTATCATTATAAAATTAATGGTGGAAGATTCAAAGAATACATGGAAGGGTTGATTTGAAGTATGCAATAGTCATGGAGAGGAGCTTTCACATGGGTGAGGGTTGTTTTTTGTTAAAAGAGTCAAAAATGAGTGGGAAAATGTAAATATAAAGGAGGGAAAATCATCATTTCCTACTTTTTAAAAAATTGGAATGGTTTGGATTTATGGTTGGCCAAACCGTTCACCAACTGTGAGATAGCCACTATACTAAGACACCCCTCACATGAGCTAGGGGAACAGTTAGGCTAATAATGTGCATCCCATGAAAACCCCATCTTCACATGTATGAGAAAAGTAGTAGGGGTATGTGGACATGGCCACATGGTTAGGAAAACCTATGTGTCCCCATGATGTGCACACCCCCCCCCACCGCATCATTTAAAGAAACCATGTGGTCTGGGATACACTATTTATACTAACCCCGTGGCTAACCGTTTCCTCAAATAATCTAGGCATTGTGCCACAACCAAGAACTAGACACTCTTTCTACCTCCTTGAATTCATTAGTAGAACATATATGGGTAAAAAAGTGTTCATAACTAATATTCAAATGTTTATACCTCATATGAAAAACCCAAAAATTGCAACCTCCCCTACTTAATAAAATCATCCCCGGTTTACCCTGATGATGGTGGTAAAACATTTTCTGAAAAATGTTATAGCTACTGAGATCGTATATCTACCACTCTCTCCCAGGTCTCTTCCATCACATGAACATGCTACTATTACACTCGTACCTAAGGGATTAACCTTCTTATGAGAACCATCTTGTTCTGATCAACGATACATACACAATAATCATCAAAAGATTAATATTCCTCCAGATCAAAATAAAAATGATCATCAAAATGAGAAGGGTTAGATTTATAAGGATGAAGATATGAAAAAATTATAATATAATTCATGGCCCATTACTGCTGAGGTAATGCTAACTGATAGACTAATGGACCAACTCTCTCTAATAACTCAAAAGGATCAATGTAACAGGGTGGCGTTTTCTCTATCATTGAATTCACATATATCTCAATCTATGTGAGTCCTAAAAAAGACCTAATGTACCACCTTAAACTCTTGAGTTCTGTAGTAATGATATATATAATACTTCTTTTAGGATTAAGCTATAAAAAATCTTATTTTGAATCATCTAAACATACACTGAAGACTCCTAAACAATACATGGTCCTCATAGTTCTATTTTAGCTTCTTTTAATAGGAACATGGGTTAATGGAACTTTATACCTTATAGTTCCCTGTAAGTATATGTTTGAATAGTTCCATATAATCTATTGTTATAGGAAAAATAGAGGTAGGTTATTTGAGTACAAATCCCTCTTGTTAAATTTACCATGTTTTTTGGATGATTTTTTTGTTGACAAAGTAGGTTTCCAAGGCCAGTTGTAAAGTCCAATAGATATTCAAGACAAGAAATGTTATAAAATATCAAATACTATGGAATGGATTCTTTGGAAGTGGTAAAAAATATGCATATAAAATGTGGCGTTGTTTCCAAATGTTTGGAAAATTTTAAGGGTCCAAAATATAGAGGATGAAATAAGGTTTTCTTGTAAAAGGATGTGTTTTTATGAAAAAGTAAAAATGTTTCATGAATGTATAATGGTGTTCCACAATGTTTCGTACAAGTGAATGTTTTGGTAAATCACATCAAAAAATTTAAAAGTCACATTATTAATGAAATTTTTTAAATTTCTTGAAAGATAGAGTTCCACAACATAAGTAAGGTTTCAAGCAAGGAAGGCACACAAGGTTTTTTGTGTGAAAAAATATTATATAAAAATATGAATTTCCATGCTTGGTAAAAAGATATGTGTTTCGTGGAAGGTGTATAATTATTTTCATAGTACGGTCATCCAATTATATGAATAGGTGGAAACCCCCTCCCCCGTATTTTGAGTAGCTCAATCCTTAGAGAATATTAGGGCATTGAATCATGTAAGAGTTGCATGCAAAGAATTAGAGTTGTGCATAATATAAGGCCTCAGCCTTAAACCTTACTTAATATTGAATTAAATGAATAATTCACATTAAGGATAATTTCAGGTTTAGAGTTTTAGAGATTTAAGAAATAACTATTACATCTCAAAAGATTACAAAGTAGACACTTCTACTAAGATTCCATAAAATAAAATAAATCTCTTAAAAAGAAACATGTCTGGTTCCATGTTTTATATAGCATGACTTTACCTTGATCCCATCCTTGACCCTATTCCACATTAAGTCCTGTGAAAATCATTTCAAAAAAACTTTGGGTGAGCATAAAATGCTCAGTAAGGGATACACAAAGAATGAAAACTGTTAGTTTTTCAAACATCAAGTAAACCATGTATACTTTATCAATGTAATACCTTCACCTTCATGAAGTAGTAAAAACTCTTCACAGAATAAAATATCCTTACTTACATTTTTGTAACCAAAGGATTACCATAAAACCCATATAAAGAACACATAACATATATAAAGGTAACTTGGGACATAAACATACTTAATTGGAATAACCATACGGTCGACTTCCACACATATCACTTAATGGAATAGCCATTCGGCTAACTTCCATTCATACTTAATGGAATAGCCATACTGCCGACTTCCATACCCAATGCATTGGAGGTTATAACATAACCAATCGTCCTGGTATTCACGGCACCACCCGTCATATGGTTCATCACATAACCACCCGTCAAATGTCCAAGTACCATTATAAAATCATAAGACATAAAACAAATATAATGGAAAGAAAACAATTCCACACTTCGATCACAATTTATCACATAAATATATTGACATAAAAAATCCATTATAAAAACCATTTTCAATACCAAAATACATAAAAGAGTATATGGTATTTATTTCATTTAAAAAAACATTACGGCTTGTTCAAGAAGCCAATGAACAAATAATACTCGCGGCGGCGGAAAAGGTCATTGTCACCGCGTATGCTAAAAGAAACATTATTTTTTGTTGTTTTGTAAAACGCTTCGTAGAAAAAG
This sequence comes from Viscum album, assembly GCA_963277665.1. NCBI lineage: Eukaryota > Viridiplantae > Streptophyta > Magnoliopsida > Santalales > Viscaceae > Viscum > Viscum album. The sequence continues at coordinate 1,007,216,843 of OY728167.1, forward strand.
ATTCCTTTTTTATAAAAGTAAAAGTCAAAGGGGTTTATACACCGTATAATTGAAAGATGTGTATAAAATGAAATATGCCTCAATGAAAGGAGATTGGGACGAAGTCCCTTACAATGACGGTATCCTTGGATTAAGGATAAATCAATTACATAATTATGTGTGAAAAATGAATACACCAAATATAAGTGGATAGTAAGTGTAAAACAATCAGATTTTATTCACACATATTCATAGAACGACATATTCAAGTAGTACAATCTTATCCCAAAGAATCAAAATTGGGTTAAGATGTTCCCTTGCAAAAATTTGACGGCCTAACGACGTCACTACAAAATTCAGAAAATGAGTTGATGAGAGATAAAAAGGGTATCTCATCACTTGGACATAAAATTTAAATCAATAAGGATATATAAGAACATATCCCAACATAATATTATGTGAAAAAGAAATAACAAAAGAAGTCTTTTACAAAAAGAGGAGGGTGAAAGGTTCCCTTACCAACATGGGTATCTTTCGAGACTTGCACCCTGTGAAAGAAGGACATTAAATCATTGATGTAAATACTCATAAATGAATGTATATTACAAAATGAGTAAAATAATGTGTAGTACATACACCACTCAAAGGAAATTGTGGCAAATGTAGCATAAATCTCACAGGAATAAAAGTGAGATGAAAAAATCCCTTATGAAAACTCGGCAGCCTAACGACGCCACTTAAAACATCCAAAATGGATTGATGAGATCAAATAGGGTATCTCATCATATTAACATAAATTTTAGAGAAAGAGGAATATAAAATAACATCCCCCATTATAACAAATAATTTCTTAAATGAAGTTACATAAAGAAGAGTACATAAAAATAAAGAGAGAGGTTAGATCTCTTACGAATATTCGGCATCCTAACGGCGCCACTCAAAACTTCCAAAATGGATTGATGAGAGAGAATAGGGTCTCTCACCATATGAACATAAAAATTGCAGTAAGAGTAATATAAAATAAAATCCCAATTACAAGAAATATGAGCTTTAAAAGGAATGACATAAAAGAGTGTACTTAAAAAGAAAGAGACGAGTAGGATCCCTTACCTCAAGTCCAACTTGTCTTGTTCGTTTCTTTATATTCCCGAATAATAAACTTTGGTCAATTAATAATTGCCTAAGTACCATCTTTAGAGATTATTATTCAGTTCATATAACATATTATAATGTTATAATAATTGTTTAATAATGTTAGTTCATATCAGACGTTTTTGCCGATGTTTGGTACATGAGCCATAAATGAACTTGTTCGAAAAAAGATTGCCAATGTAGTTATAAGTAAATAATTTCTAGAATAGTATTAATGATTAAAATATCATATATATCCAGTAAATATTCATTTTATACTATTTCATATCATTTGGAGATAAAAAACGAAATGCACCGTTCATGGAGAGGGTAGGCCGTACGTACGAATGAACGCTACTTTCATTTTTTTGTCATATTAATGGAATTAAAACAAAATGAGAGAGATATATATATGTTATAATTCCAGAATGATATCCATAATTTATATGTAATATATTACATATATATCCATTATATATATGTACTTATAATATTACATAACATTTTGAGATAAGAAATGAAATGTACCGTTCATGGAGACGGTAAGTCGTACATACGCAAGAACACTACTTCTATTTCTATTACATCTTTAATGAAATTAAAACATAATGATAGATAATATTATTTTAATTAAAGTATCTTATAATATATAATATCATTAAATATATCCTTTATACATACCACAAATGGTATTAACAAATCAAATCACTTTGAGGGGGTGGTAGTCCGCACTTCCTTAAATGAAGATATCACATTTACCCATAATGGAAACAATAAAGGAATGCCATAAATGAAAAATACACAAGATTATTTAAAACATAAACATATTAAATATCATATATAAATATAGTAACATATTAATGGCCACCTTTGAAGGTGTTAGAATAATGTTGAACAATCATCGTTTCGGGAGGCAGAAATTCGCCATCCACGGAAACAATATGTTCTTTAATTATTAGATGTAGGTGTGTGTAAGTGTAGCTCGAATACTTCTTATAAAAACATCCTAGTATAATTAATATACTGGATTTTTTACAAAATAAATGAATAAAAAGAGTTTAGGGGGTCGGAAAAGCAAAATAAAACAAAAGGACACAAGTGAAGACATTACCTTAAAATCGGGTAACTCCCTTTTGTATGAGATCAAAGGCTTCCTTGGGAAGACTTCTTCCCAAATTAAGGCTTCAAGGAGTAATAGAGGGAAGTGGAGAGACAAAATGGGCAGGGGTTGGCCGAGAAAAAGGCTTTGGGAGTGTGGGTAAGGAGGTAGAGGTGGGGGCCTTTTATAAGAGGAGAGGAGGGGCACTCTTGTAAAGTTACAAAATGTTACTTTATTTTCAAAAGAGTTTCGGATTTTAAAAGTTCCCACATTGATGTATTTCGAGGATAAGGTGATAAGGGTTCTAAATACACTCATCCAATTGATTTTGGACGTGTTTAGGTCTTAGATATTACATTATCTTTCCATTTTGTTTAAATCATTAAATAATGAGGTCATCGCTGCATCATTATGATGTCATAAATAATTTTATTTATTTAATGTCTAAAAATTATAAAAAAATACTATTATGTAGGAAATCTTTTTATATTTCCAATAAAAATTTATATTCAAAAATATGACTTGTATAACCCCATGTAAAAACTGTTTTAGTAAAACATTTCATGTTTGTGTCATTTTTACTTAATCATTAAATAAAAAGATATTTATGTCATTTCCCAACCAAAATGGCTCCATGGGGTCCCCAAGATGACCCATGGATTTTCTTGGTCGGCCATGACACATCCAATGAGGGTAATACATGTTTCTAGGTCATTTCATTTTATTAAAACATTATTCTTACCTTAAACTACACTAATTACCTCTAATCACAATTAAAAACTTAATAAGTTACTATTCACCAAAAAAAATATTTTAATCCCATTTAACCAAATTTTACTTCTTAATGACAGCCATGTATGTCGGATTTTTTAAATTCAAAACACAATGATGGAAAAATTTCATTTAAACTGAAAATCAGTTTTTATAAGTACCACTTAGTGGTTTCACTAATCATCAAAAATTGATGTTTTTCAGAAAATTACCAAAAGTTCACCCTAAGCTATATTTGATATTCCGAATTCAAAAATTATGTATATGTTAAAAAATTCAGAACATATAAGTTGCATTAATTAATTTAATAATTAATTCCCGCTGTCAAAACAAATAGCATGTTTTTATGAAACAAAATGTATCAAAAGATTGACACTAGTTTATGTCCGATTTCAAAGTGAAATAAATTCCAACAACCACTATTGGATTAAATTGTAAAAATATATTATAATTTCACTTTAAAACCAATTCAAAATATAATCTAATCATATAAATAAATTATATTAAAAGAGGTTTTGAATTAAAATACAACATTTTTCACTATTCATTAAAAATTGATTTTTTTTTGAAAAATACCAAAAATTTACGCAAAGTAAACTTTGATGTCCCGATTCTAAAGAATAATTTTATTTTGTCAAATATAACACATAAAATTTTCAAAAAGTGGATTTAAAAAAGGTTCTCCTTCAAAAGGCTTTTAATCAACCTTTTAAAGAATATTAGAATGTTTTCGCTTAAAATTGGGTTCATTTGCAATTTTTAATCCACTAACATTTATTGTAAAAATTAAAAATATTTGACAAACATATATAATCATTTTGCAGTTAGTTCTGTTCATTCCCTCCATTACAACGACAAGGCGTTAACTACTATTTAAAATAATATTATTTTATTATTAGAGTGCAACGTAATATTCTCATGAAACTCGTTGTTGCATATTGGGTACGCCATCGAGCATAGCATCCCCTTTAAAGTAATATTAATATTTGATTCACAAATATGGATAAATATAAAGATGTCATATTTTTTATTTACCTGGGGTGTTACATCCTTCCCCCCTTTTGGAAATTGCATCCTCGCAATTTTAAAATTGGGCTTGGAAACACCCATGAAAGTCCCAAATCGGAACAAAAGTCGGTAAAACAATCACTTTAAAATAAATAAAGATAACTAAAGAGGTCACCCGAGTTAACCCATAATAGGATTCCGTTTAGGAAAACATGGACATGGATGAAAAAGAAAAGGGTTATGTTCTTGAGGGAGAGTGATAGTAAACATGTCTAGGAGAAAGTTAACCATAAGAAAATCACAAACTTGTGATGGGTTAAACGGTATTAGATTCCCTAGTAGGAAAAGATAATAGACAACATTTTTGTTTTAAGTTACTTTTTATTGATGAATTTATTCATAAGGAATCATAATCACTTATCATGTTGACTTTCAACTTTTATTAGATTTTTTACACAAACTCATATTTTCTCCAAAAGACGAGTATTTAGGAAAACTTGTTCGCATTAAGAGTACTATAATCAACTTCTAGAGAATCACCTAATACACCAAAGAAAACTATATACATTCCATGTCTTTAGGCTTTAACCAAAACCAAAACCAAAAAGGTTAGTAAAAGGTCAGATAATCCAGAAAAGGATAACCCTTTAAAAAGAAAATCTATGCTTAATCTCCAAAATTTGTCCAACAAAACCCAATGTCCAAGGAGGACTATTCGATAAAAAAAGTGTCCATAAAATACTTCATAGTAAACCAAACTAATATTGAAACCCAAATATTTGAAGGATTTAGTCGCATAGTCTTCCAAGGTACAAATTAACACTTATCTCCAAATAACATCAGTTACTCTTAAAGTCTCGTATTGAAAAGTAATTAACCTAATCACATACCCTCCATGATAGTTTAATCATTTTCGTAAGTAACCCAAAATCAACTTACTATTAATTCATAAAATCATATAACTAAAATGAATCAGTCAAACTAACTAGGGACTTCACGTAGTCCAGTGGTAGGTGATAAATACCAGTCGCACTTTGGTTGTGGGTTTGATTCCCGCAGCTTTGTCCAACGCGACGGGTTGTCACACGGTCTGCGTGTTGTCTATTTCCAAAACTACATAATTCTTAAAACATTCCCCAAAAACGAGATAAAATCTTAAAAAATAACCATAACATAATTTAACCTAAATTTTATCTCATGACATTCACTTTCCATCATTACATATAGTAACCCATAATTACCTCGAGAGTAAGGATCATATAAACCCAAATGGTTCTTTATATCTATGTCCACAAAAGAAAAGATTACTATTCTTTGAATAAAAATTTTCTTATATCAAACATCAGTGTTACACATACTATCAATAGTCTTCAAACGTATCCCATCATCAAAAGACACTTCATACTCTTAAGAATTTCAACATAAGTCTTGAATCCCTTATATGTTGACTTCATACTCATTCAACATTCTTCATGATCCATTAAAAATTCCTTTCCAACTTATTATGAAATACTTCTTTCCTAAAAAAAATCATGAATCATATCCTATGATTCCAAAATAGAAAACAAAAGTTAAGAAATAATCCATTCCTTTGATTGGTCATTGTCAGTTTATTCATCCTCAATCGGAATGGAATTAGGTATTGGTAAACAAGTATTTGTATGATCTTGGTGATCCCATTCACAAAACTTTTTCATAGGACATGTGTTTTCATAATGACCATGCACACCACATTTAAAAAATTCAATTGATCCCTCAGAAATAACTTCTTTCCCTTTCCTAGAGTCAACTGGATGCTTCCTTTTTCCATGGCAGGTTCTTGCTTTATGACCTTCATTTCCACATCTATAGCATATTTCTGTCCCTTTGAAACATTTTCCTAGGTGTTTCTTTCCACATCTATGACACATAGGTTATTGAACACACTTACCTTTATGATCATTACCTGTAGTTCCGTAGTGATTTGTTTCTCACATAGAGTATGCCTTATAGAAATCACCAAGGTTTAGGTGGTCAATCATGACTCCAGATAGTTGGTTGAGGATAAACACAAGATTTCTCATTGCAGCTCCCATATCATTCAGTTGCTCGCTCAGAAAACTGTCACATTTTCTTTCACATCCACCGTTACCTTGGTGCCTGTTAGATCCAGTCATTTACAAAAACCAAGAAGGTCAGTGTGAGTATATCATAAAAACCATCATGTACTAAAAAGGAAGATAAACACTAAGATATTTCTACTAATTCACTTTATCTAAAAACTATTACTCTTTCTGAAATCCTAACCATTATGGTCATTTCACTTATTCTTAAAGAATACCCTAACCTATAAAGTTATCTAAACCGGCCATTGATACCAACTATAAGGCCTCGGCCTTAAACCATACTTAATATTGAATTAAATGAATAATTCACATTGAGGATCTTTTCAGGTTTAGAGTTTTAGAGAATTAGGACATAACTATTACATCTCAAAAGATTACAAAGTAGACACTTCTACTAAGATTCCATAAAATAAAAAAATCTCTTAAAAAGAAACATGTCTAGTTCCATGTTTTATATAGCATGACTTCCCCTTGATCCCATCCTTGACCCTATTCCACATTAAGTCCTATGAAAAACATTTCAAAAAAACTTGGGGTGAGCATAAAATGCTCAGTAAGAGATACACAAAGAATGAAAACTATTATTTTTTCAAACATCAAGTAAACCATGTATACTTTATCAAAGTAATACCTTCACCTTCATGAAGTAGTAAAAACTCTTCACTGAATAAAATATCATTACTTACCTTTTTGTAACCAAAGGATTACCATAAAACCCATATAAAGAACACATAACATATATAAAGTTAACTTGGGACATAAACATACTTAAGTGTAATAACCATATGGTCGACTTCCACACATATCACTTAATGGAATAGCCATTCGGACAACTTCCGTTCATACTTAATGGAATAGCCACACCGCCGACTTCCATACCCAATGCATTGGAGGTTATAATGTAACCACCCATCCTAGTATTCACGGAACCACCCATCATATGGTTCATCACGTAACCACCTGTGAAATGTCCAAGTACCATTATAAAATCATAAGACATAAAAAAAATATAATGGAATGAAAACATTTCCACACTTTGATCACAATATATCACATAAATATATTGACAGAACAAATCCATTATAAAAACCATTTTCAATACCAAAATACATAAAAGAGTATATGGTATTTATTTCATTTAAAAAAACATTACAGCTTGTTCAGGAAGCCAAAGACCAAATAATACTTGCGGTGGCGGAAAAGGTCGTTGTCACCGCGTACGTTAAAAGAAACATTCTTTTTTGTCGTTTTGTAAAACGCTTCGTAGAAAAAGATTCCTTTTGTATAAAAGTAAATGTCAAAGGGGTTTATACACTGTATAACAGAAAGTTGTGTATAAAACGAAATATGCCTCAATGAATAGAGATTGAGACGAAGTCCCTTGCAAAGATGGTATCCTTGGATTAAGGATAAATCAGTTACATAATTATGTGTGACAAATGAATACACCAAATATAAGTGGATATTAAGTGTAAAACAATCAGATGTTATTCACACATATTCATAGAACGACATATTGAAGGAGTACAAGCTTATCCCAAAGAATCAAAATTGGGTTAAGAAGTTCCCTTGCAAAAATTTGACGGTCTAACGGCGTCACTACAAAATTCAGAAAATGAGTTGATGAGAGATAAAAAGGGTATCTCATCACTTGGACATAAAATTTCAATAAATAAGGATATATAATAACATATCCCAACATAATATTATGTGAAAAATACATAACAAAAGTAGTCTTTTACAAAAAAGAGGAGGGTGAAAGATTCCTTTACCGACATGGGTATCTTTCGAGACATGCACCCCATGAAAGAAGGACAATAAAACATTGATTTAAATACTCATAAATGAAATTATATTACACAATGAGTAAAATAATGGGTAGTACATACACCACTCAGAGGAAATTGTGGCATATGTAGCATAAATCTCACAGGAATAAAAGTGAGATGAAAAAATCCCTTACGAAAACTCGGCAGCCTAACGTCGCCACTTAAAACTTCCAAAATGGATTGATGAGATCAAATAGGGTCTCTCATAATATTAACATAATTCTTACAGAAAGAGGAATATAAAAGAACATCCCCCATCATAACAAAGAAGTTCTTAAAATAAGTGACATAAAGGAGAGTACATAAAAAGAAAAAGAGAGGTTAGATCACTTACGAATATTAGGCAGCCTAACGACACCACTCAAAACTTCCAAAATGGTTTGATGAGATAGAATAGGGTATCTCACCATCTGAAAATAAAAATTTCAGTAAGAGTAATATAAAATAACATCCCAATAATAAGAAATATGAGTTTTAAAAGGAATGACATAAAAGAGTGTACTTAAAAAGAAAGAGAGGAGTAGGATCCCTTACCTCAAGTCCAACTTGTCTTGTTCGTTTCTTTATATTCCTGAATAATAAACTTTGGTCAATTAATAATTTCCTAAGTAACTCCTTTATAGATTATTATTCAGTTCATATCACATATTATAATGTTATAATAATTGTTTAATAATGATAGTTCATATCAGACATTTTTGCTGATGTTTGGTACATGAGTCAAAAATGAACTTGTTTGAAAAAAGATTTCCCATGTAGTTATAAGTAAATAATTTCCAGAATAGTATTAATGATTAAAATATCATATATATCCAGTAAATATTCATTTTATACTATTCCATATCATTTGGAGATAAAAAACGAAAAGCATCGTTCGTGGAGACGATAGGCCGTACGTACGCATGAACGCTACTTTCATTTTTTTGTCATATTAATGGAATTAAAACCAAATGAGAGATATATATATATGTTATAATTCCACAATGATATCCATAATTTAGATGTAATATATTACATATATATCCATTATATATATGTACTTATAATATTGCATAACATTTTGAGATAATAAATGAAATGTACCGTTCATGGAGATGGTAAGCCGTACGTACGCATGAACGCTACTTCCATTTCTATTTCATATTTAATGGAATTAAAACATAATGATAGATAATAGTATTTTAATTACAGTATGGCATCATATATAATATCATTAAATATATCCTTTATACGTACCACATATGGTATTAACGAATCAAATCACTTTGAGGGGGCGGTAGTCCACACTTCCTTAAATGAAGATATCGCATTTACCCATAATGAAAACCATAAAGGTACGCCATAAATGAAAAATACAAAAGCTTAAGTAAAACATAAACATATTAAATATCATATAAAAATATAGTGTCATCTTAATGGCCACCTTTGAAGGTGTTAGAAGAATGTTGAACAATCATTGTTTCGGGAGGCAGAAATTCGCCATCCACGGAAACAGTATGTTCATTAACAATTAGATGTAGGTGTGTGTAAGTGTAGCTTGAATCCTTCTTATAAAAACATCCTAGTATATTTAAGATACTGTATTTTTTACAAAATAAATGAATAAAAAGAGTTTAAGGGGTTGGAGAAGCAAAATAAAACAAAAGGACACTGGTGAAGACATTACCTTAAAATCGGGTAACTCCCATTGGTTTGAGCTCAAAGGCTTCCTTGGAAAGACTTCTGCCCAAAGTGAGGCTTCAAAGAGTAAGATAGGGAAGTGGGGAGACATAATGGGAAGGTGATGGCCGAGCCAAATGCTTTGGGAGTTTGGGTAAGGAGGTAGAGGTGGGGGCCTTTTATAAGAGGAGAGGAGGGGCACTCTTGTAAAGTTACAAAATGTTACTTTATTTTCAAAAGAGTTTCGGATTTAAAAGGTCCCAAATTGATGTATTTCGAGGATAAGGTGATAAGGGTTCGAAATCCACTAATCCAATAGGTTTTGGACATGTGTAGGTCTTAGATATTACATTATCTTTCCATTTTATTTTAATAGTTAAATAATGAGGTCATCGCTGCATCATTATAATGTCATAAATACTTTAATGTATTTAATGTCTAAAAATTATTAAAAAAAATACTATGATGTAGGAAATATTTTTATCTTTCCAATTAATATTTATAGTAAAAAATATGACTTGTATAACCCCATGTAAAAATTGTTTTAGTAAAACATTTCATGTTTGTGTCATTTTTACTTTAACATTAAATAAAAAGATATTTATGTCATTTCCCAACCAATGTGGCTCCATGGGGTCCCCAAGTTGACCCATGAATTTTCTTGGTCGGACATGACACATACAATGAGGGTAGGACATGTATCTAGGTCATTTCATTTTATAAAAACATTATTCTTACCTTAAACTACACTAATTACCTCTAATCGCGATTAAAAACTTAATAAGTTACTATTCACCAAAAAAATTATTTTCATCCCATTGAACCACATTTTACTTCTTAATTACAACCATGTATGTCGGATTTTTGAAATTCAAAACACAATGATGGCAAAATTCCATTTAAACGGAAAATCATTTTTTATAAGTACCACTTAGTGGTTTCACTATTCATCAAAAATTGAAGCTTTTCAGAAAATTACCAAAAGTTTTGATATTCCGAATTCAAAAATGATGTCTATTTTAAAAAATTCAGAACATATAAGTTGCATTAATTAATTTAATAATTAATTCCCGATGTCAAAACAAATAGCGTGTTTTTATGAAACAAAATGTATCAATAGATTGACACTAGTTTAAGTCTGATTTCAAAGTGAAATTAATTCCAACGGCCACTATTGGATTAAATTGTAAAAATATATTCTAATTTCACTTTAAAACCAATTCAAAAGATAATCTAATCATATAAATAAATTATATTAAAAGAGGTTTTGAATTAAAATACAACATTTTTCACTGTTCATTAAAAATTGAACTTTTTTTGGAAAAATATTAAAATTAACGCAAAGTAAACATTGATGTCCCGATTCTAAAGAAGAATATTATTTTGTCAAATATAACACATATAATTGTCAAAAAGTGGATTTAAAAGAGGTTCTCCATCAAAAGGCGGTTAATCGACCTTTTAATGAATATTAAAATGTTTACGCTTAAAATTGGATTCATTTGCATTTTTTAATCCTCTAAAATTTATTGTAAAAATTAAAAATATTTGACAAACATATATAATCATTTTGTAGTCAGTTCTGTTCATTCCCGCCATTATAACGGCTAGGCGTTAACTACTATTTAAAATAATGTTATTTTATTATTAGAGTGCAACGTTAGATTTCCAAGAATCTCGTTGTTGCGTATTGGGTACGCCATCAAGCATAGCATCCCCTTTAAAGTAATATTAATATTTGATTCACAAATATGGATAAATATAAAGATGTCATATTCTTTATTTTCCTTGGGTTATACATCCTTCCCCCCTTTTGGTAATTGCGTCCTCGCAATTTTAAAATTGGGCTTGGAAACATACTTGAAAGTCCCACATCGGAACAAGAGTCGATAAAACAATCACTTTAAAATAAAGAAAGATAACTACAGAGGCCACCCGAGTTAACCCATAATAGGATTCCATGTAGGAAAACATGGACATGGAAGAAAAAGAAAAGGGTTATGTTCTTGAGGGAGAGTGATAGTAAACATGTCTAGGAGAAAGTTAACCATAAGAAAATCACAAACTTGTGATGGGTTAAACGGTATTCGATTCCCTAGTAGGAAATGTTAATAGACAACATTTCTATTTTAAGTTACTTTTTATTGAGGAATTTATTCATAGGGTAACATAATCACTTATCATGTTGACTTTCAACTTTTATTAGATTCCGTACACAAACTCATATTTTCTCCAAAAGACGAGTATTTAGGAAGACTTGTTCGCATTAAGAGTACTATAATCAACATCTAGAGAATCACCTAATCCACCAAGGAAAACTATATAATTTCCATGTCTTTAGGCTTTAAACAAAACCAAAACCAAAAAGGTTAGTACAAGGTCAGATAATCCAGAAAAGGATAACCCTTTAAAAAGAAAATCTATGCTTAATCTCCAAAATTTGTCCAACAAAACCCAATGTCCAACGAGGACTATTCGATAAACAAATTGTCCATAAAATACTTCAAAGTAAACCAAACTAATATTGAAACCCAAATATTTGAAGGATTTAGTCGCATAGTCTTCCAAGGTACAAATTTACACCTATCTCCAAATAACATCAGTTACTCTTAAAGACTCGTATTGAAAAGTAATTAACCTAATCACATACCCTCCATGATAGGTTAATCATTTTCATAAATAACACAAAATCAACTTACTCTTAATTCATAAAATCATATAACTAAAAAGAATCTGTCAAACTAACCAGGGACTTCACGTAGTCCAGTGGTAGGCGATAAATACCAGTAACACTTTGGTTGTGGGTTTAATTCCCGCAGCTTTATCCGACGCGACAGGTTGTCACACGGTCTGCGTGTTTTCCTTTTCCAAAACTACATAATTCTTAAAACATTCCCCAAAAAAGAGATAAAATCTTCAAAAATATCCATAACTTAATTTAACCTAAATTTTATCTCATGACTTTCACTTTCCATCATTACATATAGTAACCCATAATTACCTCGAAAGTAAGGATCATATAAACCCAAATGGTTCTTTTTAACTATGTCCACAAAAGAACAGATTACTAGTCTTTGAATAAAAAATTTCATATATCAAACATCAGTGTTACACATACTATAAAAAGTCTTCTAATGTATCCCATCATCAAAAGACACTTAATACTCTTAAGAATTTCACAATAACTCTTGAATCCCTTATATGTTTACTTCTTACTCATTCAACATTCTTCATGGTCCATTAACCATTCCTTTTTAACTTATTATGAAATACTTTTTTACTACAAACAAAATCATGAATCATATCCTAATATTCCAAAAATAGAAACCAAAAGTTAAAAAATAATCCATACCTTTGATTGGTCATTGTCAGTTTCTTCATCCTCAATCGAAATGGAATTAGGTATTGGTAAACAAGTATTTGTATGCTCTTGGTGATCCCATTCACGAAACATCTTCATAGGACATGTGTTTGCATAATGACCATGCACACCACATTTAAAACATTCAATTGATCCCTCAGAAATAACTTCTTTCCCTTTCCACGAGTCAACTGGATGCTTCCTTTTTCCATGGAAGGTTCTTGCTTTATAACCTTCATTTCCACATCTATAGCATATTTCCGTCCCTTTGAAACATTATCCTAGGTGTTTCTTTCCACATCTATGACACATAGGTTTTTAACACACTTACCTTTATGATCATTACCTATAGTTCCGTAGGGATTTGTTTCTCACATATATGATGCCTTATAGAAATCACCAAGGTTTAGGTGGTCAATCATGACTCCAAATAGTTGGTTGAGGATAAACACAAGATTTCTCATTGCATCTCCCATATCATTCAGTTGCTCGCTCAGAAAACTGTCACAGTTTCCTTCACATCCACCATTACCTTGGTGCCTACTAGATCCAACCATTTACTAAAACCAAGAAGGTCAGTGTGAGTATATCATCAAAACCATCATGTACTAAGAGGAAGATAAACACTAAGATATACTTAATCATTCAATTTATCTAAAAAATATGACTCTTTCTGAAATCCTAACCATTATGGTCATGTCACTTATGCTTAAAGAATACCCTAACCTCTAAAGTTATCTAAACCGACCTTTGATACCAACTATAAGGCCCCGACCTTAAACCTTAATTAATATTGAATTAAATGAATAACTCACATTGAGGATCTTTTGAGGTTTAGAGTTTTAGAGAATTAGGACATACCTATTACATCTCAAAAGATTACAAAGTAGAAACTTCTACTAAGATTCCATAAAATAAAAAAAAAATCTCTTAAAAAGAAACATGTCTAGTTCCATGTTTTATATGTCATGACATTCCCTTGATCCCATACTTGACCCTATTCCACATTAATTAGTATGAAATAAATTCCAAAAAAACTTGGGGTGAGCATAAAAAGCTCAGTAAGGGATACACAATGAATGAAAACTGTTATTTTTTCAAACATCAAGTAAACCATGTATACTTTATCAAAGTAATACCTTCATCTTCATGAAGTAGTAAAAACTCTTCACTGAATAAAATATCATTACATATCTTTTTGTAACCAAAGGATTACCATAAAACCCATATAAAGAAAACGTAACATATATAAAGGTAACTTGGGACATAAAAATACATAAGTGGAATAACCATACGGTCGACTTCCACACATATCACTTAAGGGAATAGCCATTCGGCCAACTTACATTCATACTTAATGGAATAGCCATAAGGCTGACTTCCATACCCAATTCATTGGAGGTTATAACGTAACCACCCGTACTGGTATTCACGACACCACCCGTCATATGGTTCATCACATAAACACCTGTCAAATGTCCAAGTACCATTATAAAATCATAAGACATAAAAAATATAATGGAAAGAAAACATTTCCAAACTTTGATCACAATATATCACATAAATATATTGACATAACAAATCCATTATAAAAATCATTTTCAATACCAAAATATATAAAAGATTATATGGTATTTATTTCATTTTAAAATAAACATTATGGCTTGTTCAGGAAGCCAAAGAACAAATAATACTCGCGGCGGTGGAAATGGTCATTGTCACCGCGTACGTTAAAAGAAACATTCTTTTTTGTCGTTTTGTCAAAATCTTCGTAGAAAAAGATTCCTTTTGTATAAAAGTAAAAGTCAAACGGGTTTATACACCGTATAAAAGAATGTTTTGTATAAAACGAAATATGACTCAATGAAAGGAGATTGAGACGAAGTCCCTTACAAAGACGGTATCCATGGATTAAGGATAAATCAATTACATAATTATGTGTGACAAATGAATACACCAAATATAAGTGGATATTAAGTGTAAAAAAATCAGATTTTATTCACACATATTCATAGAACGACATATTCATGGAGTACAAGCTTATCCCAAAGAATCAAAATTGGGTTAAGAAGTTCCCTTGCAAAAATTTGACGGCATAACGACGTCACTACAAAATTCAGAAAATGAGTTGATGAGAGATAAAAAGGGTAACTCATCACTTGGACATAAAATTTAAATCAATAAGGATATAGAAGAACATATCCCAACATAATATTATGTGAAAAATACATAACAAAAGAAGTCTTTTACAAAAAGAGGAGGGTGAAAGGTTCTGTTACCGACATGGGTATCTTTCGAGACATGCACCCCGTGAAAGAAGGACAATACAACATTGATGTAAATACTCATAAATGAAAGTATATTACACAATGAGTAAAATAATGGGCATTACATACACCACTCAATGGAAATTGTGGCAAATGTAGCATAAGTCTCACATGAATAAAAGTGAGATGAAAAAATCCCTTACGAAAACTCGGCAGCCTAATGGCGCCACTTAACCCTTCCAAAATGGATTGATGAGATAAAATAGGGTCTCTAATAATATTAAAATAATGTTTAAAGAAAGAGGAATATAAAAGAACATCCCCCATCATAACAAAGAAGTTCTTAAATGAAGTGACATAAACGAGAGTACTTAAAAAGAAAGAGAGAGGTTAGATCTCCTACGAATATTTGGCAGCCTAATGGCGCCACTCAAAACTTCCAAAATGGATTGATGAGAGAGAATAGGGTCTCTCACCATATGAACATAAAAATTTCAGTATGAGTAATATAAAATAACATCCCAATAACAAGAAATATGAGCTTTCAAAGTAATGACATAAAATAGTGTACTTAAAAAGAAAGAGATGAGTAGGATCCCTTACCTCAAGTCCAACGTGTCTTGTTCGTTACATTATATTCCTAAATAATAAACTCCGGTCAATTAATAATTGCCTAATTACCTCATTTAGAGATTATTATTAATTTCATATCACATATTATAATGTTATAATAATTGTTTAATAATTTTAGTTCATATCATACGTTTTTGCCGATGTTTGGTACATGAGTCAAAAATGAACTTGTTTGAAAAAAGATTGCCCATGTAGTTATAAGTAAATAATTTACAGAATAGTATTAATGATTAAAATATCATATATATCCAGTAAATATTCATTTTATACTATTCCATATCATTTGGAGATAAAAATGAAAAGCACCGTTCATGGACACGGTAGGTCGTACGTACGCTTGAACGCTACTTTCATTTTTTTGTCATATTAATGGAATTAAAACAAAATGAGAGAGATATATATATGTTATAATTACATAATTATATCCATAATTTACATGTAATATATTACATATATATCCATTATATATATGTACTTATAATATTACATAACATTTTGAGATAAGAAATGAAATGTACCGTTCATGGAGACGGTTAGTCGTACGTACGCATGAACGCTACTTCCATTTCTATTTCATATTTAATTGAATTAAAACATAATGATATATAATAGTATATTAATTACAGTATGGTATCATATATAATATCATTAAATATATCCTTTATACCTACCACATATGGTATTGACGAATCAAATCACTTTGAGGGGGCGGTAGTCCGCACTTCCTTAAATGAAGTTATCGCGTTTACCCGTAATGGAAACCATAAAGGTATGCCATAAATGATAAATTCAGAAGCTTAAGTAAAACATAAACATATTATATATTATATATAAATATATTTTCATCTTAATGGCCACCTTTTAAGGTGTTAGAAGAATGCTGAACAATCATCGTTTCGGGAGGCAGAAATTCGCCATCCATGGAAAGAGTATGTTCTTTAACCATTAGATGTAGGTGTGTGTAAGTGTAGCTCGAATAATTCTTATAAAAACATCCTAGTATATTGAAGATACTGTATTTGTTACAAAATAAATTAATAAAAAGATTTTAGGGGGTTGGAGAAGCAAAATAAAACGAAAGGACACAAGTGAAGACATTACCTTAAAATCGGGTAACTCCCTTTGGTTTGAGCTCAAAGGCTTCCTTGGGAAGACTTCTGACCAAAGTGTGGCTTCAAGGAGTAATAGAGGGAAGTGGAGAGACAAAATGGGAAGGGGTTGGCTGAGCCAAAGGCTTTGGGCGTGTGGGTAAGGAGGTAGAGGTGGGGGCCTTTTATAAGAGGAGAGGAGGGGCACTCTTGTAAAGTTACAAAATGTTACTTTATTTTCAAACGAGTTTCGGATTTTAAAGGTCCCAAATTGATTTATTTCGAGGATAATGTGATAGGGGTTCTAACTCCAATCATTCAATAGGTTTTGTACATGTTTAGGTCTTATATATTACGTTATCTTTACATTTTATTTAAATCGTTAAATAATGAGGTCATCGCTGCATCATTATGATGTCATAAATAATTTAATTTATTTAATGTCTAAAAATTATAAGAAACATACTATGATGTAGGAAATCTTAATAGCTTTCCAATTACTATTTATAGTCAAATATATGACTTGTATAACCCCATGTAAAAATTGTTGTAGTAAAACATCTCATGATTGTGTCATTTTTACTTTAACATTAAATAAAAAGATATTTATGTCATTTCCCAACCAATGTGGCTCCATGGGGTCCGCAAGTTGACCCATGGATTGTCTTGGTCGGCCATGACACATCCAATGAGGTTAGGACATTTTTCTAGGTCATTACATGTTATTAAAACATTATTCTTACCTTAAACTACACTAATTAATTCTAATTGGGATTAAAAACTTAATAAGTTACTATTCACCAAAAAATTATTTTAATCCCATTTAACCACATTTTACTTATTAATGACAACCATGTATGTTGGATTTTTGAAATTCAAAACACAATGATGGAAAAATTTCCTTTAAATGGAAAATCAGTTTTTATAAGTACCACTTAGTGGTTTCACTATTCATCAAAAATTGAAGTTTTTCAGAAAATTACCAGAAGATCACCCTAAGCTATATTTGATATTCTGAATTCAAAAATGATTTCTATTTTACAAAATTCAGAACATATAAGATTAATTAATTAATATAATAATTAATTCCCACTGTCAAAACAAATAGCGTGTTTTTATGAAACAAAATGTAACCAAAGATTGACACTAGTTTAAGTCCGATTTCAAAGTGAAATTAATTCCAACGACCACTATTGGATTAAATTGTAAAAATATATTCTAATTTCACGTAAAAACCAATTCAAAAGATAATCTAATCATATAAATAAATTATATTAATAGTTGTTTTGAATTAAAATACAACATTTTTCACTATTCATTAAAAATTCAACTTTTTGGAAAAATACCAAAAATTTACGCAAAGTAAACTTTGATGTCCCGATTCTAAAAAAGAATTTTATTTTGTCAAATATAACACATAAAATTGTCAAAAAGTGTATTTAAAAGAGGTTCCCCATCAATAGGCGGTTAATCGACCTTTTAAAGAATATTAAAATATTTACGCTTAAAATTGGATTCATTTGCATTTTTTATTCTTCAATCATTTATTGTAAAAAATAAAAATATTTTGACAAACATATATAATCATTTTTAGTTAGTTCTGTTCATTCCCTCCATTACAACGGCTAGGCGTTAACTAATTTTTAAAATAATATTATTTTATTATTTGAGTGCAACGTAAGATTCCCAAGAAACTCGTTGTTGCGTATTGGGTACGCCATCGAGCATAGCATCCCCTTTAAAGTAATAATAATGTTTGATTCACAGATATGGATAAATATAATTATGTCATATTCTTTATTTACCTGGGTGTTACACATAAGGTGTAAAATTTGAACACAAGAGTGTGTTTCATATTATTCCAAAAAATTTATGAATTATGGGAGTTTTATAACCACACACAAGTTTTTCATGCATGTTGTTAGAGTTTCTTAAAATCCATCTAAGAGTTGTGTGAAATAATACTTTTTTTTAACCATAATGGATTTCATTGTAAATATGTGTTAAAGTTGTATTAAACGTGTGGAATAACGTGGAACATAAGGGTACAAAATATGAGATGTAAAACATATTTATTCATTGGATTCAAAAGAAAAATATCTGAAGAAATTGTGATTAAACATTAGTTGATAGAGCAACGAACTTTCAAATTGTGATTGGTTATAAACCAGGAAGAATAGTAAGTTCACTCTAAACATTGTAATAATATAAGAACATGTTAACCGATTGCGTTTTTCAACCCTATCTAGAGATTTTATTTCTAACAGGAATCTCAGTAAATACATAAAGAACCAATATATATATAATATAAAGCATCTTGAGATCACAAACTCAAAATATATCTTGGATATTTTTGAAGTTTATGACCTTTTTCTACATGTCGACGATAACCCATACTGCACAATTCATCGAGGGGAAGACATAAGGACCTTTGTGTAGTCCCCAGTGAAGTTTTCCCATTTCCATTTACGAATTGAGAGAGTCTATAGATGTCTTTTAGTCCACTTGTTCTCTATATTTTCCTACTGACAGGTGGAACACGGAGTGGTATAAACTACAATCTACCTCATTATAACAAGCCACCAAAAATGATGAAATATGTCTCTATACATATCAGTATCACTGTGGTGTATTTCCCAAATAGAGTCATGATATTCCTACATGAATTATTCTTATACATCTGAAGGAACCCTAACATGTATATAAATGTGTAAGACCTCATCCTATTCAATACCCTAATAATTCATTATGTCCTCACCTAAAACAATCTACCTTAAGACGAATCCCTCTGGATTTGAATACTGTCTCATGAAAACTCATTATACATGTGAGGATGAAACTTCCAAATACCCTAAGAAAAGACACCCATTACATTCATGAACATCTAGATGCTTCTCATAAAATTGTTCCATCAAATGCCACTCAAAACTGGCCTCTTGGATGGCCTATTTCTAACTCTTTTTTGATGAAGGTGTTAGATACTACATTTAAGTTTTTGGGTTTATAAGAAAGTTCAATGTTGAATTGATGAAGATACTATACCCATCTACAATGCCAAATATTTACATCACAATATTTGGAAATGGATTGGAGAAATTTGTACCCCATATAGATGACGAATCACTATCCCAATATTCAATTCCTACAATTCCATAATAATTGATGCAAAGATTCCAGCTCGAGGTCATGCATAGGGTAATTCCTCTTATGAGGTATAAGATTGCAGGACCTGTACACTATATCCGGATATCCCTATATTATAATTGTTCCCTACTTTATTCTTAATGCATCAAAATAAACTATATCGTTTCTTCCAACTGATTCAAGATCGATGCTAAGGTTTTTATCCCTTTCATCTCCTTAAAGGTTATCTCACATTCATCCAAGCATAAGAACTTAACTCCATTTTATTAAGTTTTTTGATATCCTCTTCTAGTAATTAGAAATCTTAACTAAACAACTTTAATACTTATCCATACCTAAGAAACACTTTATGTCAATGAAATTCTTGTGCCTGTAATTGGAAACTATGGTTCTCATCATCTCTAGTTCAACAGATAATATATCCCTTGAGATGATATGACCAATGATGTTAACTATATCAACACAAAAGAGGTTTTTAGTTAGCTTAGAATATAGATTAATCTATCCCAATGTATTCAACTTGATATCATGATGTTTGGAATGGTTATGTTGAGTGGGAGAATATATTAAGATATTTTACAAGAATACTTCCACAAAAGAGTTCATATACTTGTGGAAACAATGATTCATCAAATATCATAGGTCTTATAAAATATTTATAAGGATGGAAGGAAAAAACTAGATACTTTTAGATGTCATACCTACTATTAAATGTTATTCATTTTAATTATATTTTTGCACATTGACTTATGGTGGCTCGATATTAAATAGTTCTTAGAGAAAACCAGTACTCTTTAGTGATGGTTGATGCATAATTCTATATGAGGCATTGAATATCTATTCTAAACCAAAAAGTTTGTCAATCAATGGTAATACATGCACAAAATGAGCATACCTTCAGCTATCTTGGAGAAATGGATACATGAACCCCATGAAAAACTTTTCATTCATATGAAACCCTTAGATTCCAATCCGATTACTACCTATTGAGTTCTAAGAGAATTGTAGGTTTCATCCTATAAGGATAAATGGGAACGGGCACCTCTACTAGAAATAGATTTATGGTAAACTCTACCTCTCTCACAAGAGGTAACCCAAAAAATTCGTAAGAGGAGGAATCTAGAAAAAAAATCCACTCCCAGTGGGAACTCCATATGAAACATACCTATATCGATCATAATGTGACTATCCATTAGGGATTTTACTCCTCCCACCTAAAGATGATATGGTCCATCTCAACTCACCTATACATCTAATTATACAAAATGAATGTATCTACCTCTCTCGGGTACCATAATGGAAAACCACTAGTGATATACATCAATGTGATCTTGATAACAAACTAACCAATCCATTTTGAGTAAGATGATGGAACCATTCATATATAAGAAAAATATGCTCTATAATAATTGGTTCTTACCTATGTTAGGAGGTTACACTTTTAGCTGGGTTACAATCTCTACTATAACTCCAAACTGTGTGTCGAGATTCTCCCAAAATAGAATATATTCATTAAAAAAATTATATAACTATTATAGTTATAAAAGAGTGTGAATGGATGATATAAAGTAATAAAGATACTAAATTAGAGGCATCTACAATAGTTATTCTTTCTATAGAAGTCTCGTAACTATGATCCTCATGAATGGGTTGCACTGTATAGATATTTTTTGATATGATTCCCTAAAATAAAACATTGTTACCCAAAGAAGGACAACTCTACTAGTGTTGCAGGTCTAAATATTGACTACATCATCCATGACCACCTCTCCATCCTGTTCGGCCAGTAGTACTCCATCTACCTATCTTGTGTAGGGATATTGATATTATTCGTGGAACTAATAAGGATCCCCTCCCACTAGTTATTAAAGTAAGATTCATATAGAAATATTTATGATTCCCCAGCTACCACAAACTTATAACTTCACGTTGTATAGGGGACACTATGGATTATTATTACATGGATTTACACA
Organism: Viscum album; assembly: GCA_963277665.1. NCBI lineage: Eukaryota > Viridiplantae > Streptophyta > Magnoliopsida > Santalales > Viscaceae > Viscum > Viscum album. The sequence goes on from OY728167.1 coordinate 1,007,238,890, forward strand.
GTGGTGGTACACCATATAACTATCTATTGGTGTAGTATTTCGACATCAACCCCCACATGCAGACTCAAAGTGACACTTCTTATAGTTTAAAGAAAAACATATAATTCATGGAATGGAACCTCCCCATATCACAACATCATCTTCCCTTATATTCTTCACAATGATGATTTCATGATGCACCATCTCAGGAATGATGGTCATCTAAAATACATTTATATATGTTCGGATGGCATAACCAACTCTATCTACAAACAGTGTTGCCAACATCAATTGATCACCAATTTGGGTAGGTTAAAAATGGCGTATCTTGATGAAACAATATAAATACTCTATCATGGGAATATCACCCTGATTTAGGTGTATAAGCTCTCTATAGTGCTTCACTATCATAGAATATAGAAAGTGGTAGTGGTATAATATTTTCTGGATGTCCACCGACATTGTACACAGATGATGATCATTTTAACAGTTGACATCCCACAACATTTATCAGAGTCATAAAGCATATAGGTATCAATATTGACCATCAACAATGGTGGTGACTCCAAATGAATAAAGAAAAATAACATGACCACCTTCAATGATTTTCCATCTTGAGAACCACCATCCCATGAGAAGGTGAGAGGATTCTACAACCGAAAATCTCGTGTGAACTCTTCCATAGATGTTGATGGTTTCATAAATCCTTATACAGACATCGTGAATCATATGAATCTATATCAAAACTAGTAATTGATTCCCATTGGAGAAAGAAAACTGGGTTTATATGTTTTTAATAAAAAGGCAGTGCAAGTGCATGAGGCATGACCACCTCCAAATCATGCTCATCACCACCCTCATGGCTCAAATCTTGAGGATGTTTTAGTGGTATAGATGTATAGTTTTAAAAATCACATCTATGATATCGTTTAAAAAAATATATTATTAGGATAACATGAAAGGATATTTACACAACCATTTAATAAATGAGTCACACTTCTTTTCCTACTCAAAAGACCATGTCGAGGTGATATGAATTGGAATAGAAGTCATAAGAGGCACAACATATTTCCCATTACAGTGGTCAGTTTGGGTCAATGTCTATTATACACAATAGGGATCTGGTATGTGGAGTTTCAATTACAAGGTATAGAGGATAAAACATTTTAATTTTTCAATTACAATACCCATTTAGTGCATCCGTTTCATTTAAATGTTTAAATATATTCATGTTCATACTAATAATATATATGTATATATCTCACAATTGAGTTAGATGCATCACCATTACTAATTTATAAAGGACAATAATATTTATATATAAAAATTTGGACATATTATGACTATGAAATGGACCATACCACTGGTATCATGATGTATCTAGTCATGTATAATTATTTGAAAAAATTAATCAACATTCCCATTATATAGAATTACATTATTTATAATTTACTATTGATATTCATTTAATCATAATAAACTAACAATTCACCCCTTAGAACCAGTGGTTCAGGGATTAAGCACGCATTAATTGGTTAAGTATGTTTACATCATTAGTCTATATAAGAAAACACAATTTATAATGATGAAGACACTTTAAATAATTTAATTATTTTATCTCTACAAGAATAAAAATATGATTTACATATATAAAAATAAAATAACTCAAAAAAATTAATAGTAATTTAGGAAATGCATGATGTAATAAAAATATATAATCACATAATTCATGAAATGTGAAATATAAAATGAATATAATGATGCATGAAATGATACCACATTTTCATACTAGGATAATGAAAAAACCCATAATAATAATATCAATAATAATAAAATTCCAAATCATGTGTGTAACCCAACAATGAAAGTAGTACAAAAGTAACAGTCACAAACAATTAAAAAAAATATCACATCCCACGTAATTTGGGTTTACCTTATGTGCGAGTTAGATAATCCTAGGAAAAGGCTCACTTCCAAACTATAATAAATTTTTAATATAAATTATAATATCTAAAAAATAATACATTAAAAACAAATCCTCTAATACCACATCGTAGTTCCCTAGACCAGAATCCACTAGGCAATTCTACACGTCGGTTGACCACACGGCCTCAAACGTGCCTCCCCATACACCAGAGGCTTATGAGTAGAATAAGGGTCATAATGTTCATTGGGAGAATATAAAATCTTGATCAGAGTGTATCACAGTGGTAAATTATTTTTATAATCATTGAAAGCAGTAATAAAAATCAGTTGAAAAATAATAATAAATCCTCCAAACATAAACAATAGGATTAATTGGGATCACTATCTTATACCAAAATTATTTTATTTATGTGATATTCAGAAAGAGGAATAAGGGAATATACATAAACCTCAAGATATAAAAAAATATATCTCCACAAGATTTACAAGAAAAAAAACTCAATCCCCAGTTTATCCACTCTATCATAAGAAGACAATCAAGCTTCCAAAGTTAGACACTTCCATTTATCCAATAATGTATCCATGAGTTCAATTTACATACCAACTTGTGAAATAGATAAAATGTGAGAAATACTTTATAGTCCACCACCAAAGGTTTCTATTCAATATAGCTGGTGCCAATGAAATGAGAAGTGTGCATAAAAATTATGTTAGAAAAGTTATAAAATTTAACCATGTCAGCTATGGTTTACAAAGTACCCCAAGATAACACTAACTTCTTCACCCAAAGAAAAATTATCTCTAAAAACGTAAAAATATATATATACTATCTATTTACATGGTCACTTTTATATGCATTAATATGAATACAAATAAAATCTTGTACCTGAGATATAATATAGGTGTCTATGGGTATTAATACAAGTATCTTAGGATATAAATGGATTTCATTACAATATATAACAATTTATTAGAGACTATATGCTTGATTATCACAATTATGTCGGTCTTCTTATCTAAGTATAACAATTATAATGATTTTATTCCGATGTAATTTATTTTTAAGGGATTCAATTCCTGAGTGTCACAAATAGAAGGAATTCCATGCACGATTATCATAAAGAGAAGGGAATTCATGCCTGAGTATTCCAACAATAGGGGCATCATGACCGTGTATAATAAATAAAATGGATTACATGACCAATTATTATGAATATTGGAATCACATGCCCATATATTACAATTATATAATCTTATCGATGCATCATAGAAAGGAAATGGTTGAATCACAATTCATTTGTCATGAATTTTTTTAAATAATTGAAAATTTTATCATATGTTGGTCCCATAGAGTGGTTATACATATCACACCCTTAAAATTTGGAAATTTCTTCACATAGGAATTATGAAAATAGAAGTTAAAAGGTTTCTTGGCCATATAATCATTTAATAATAAAATACAAATTATATAGAAACACCCTAGCAATTCGTACTTATCTTTGTAAGGGAACTCTGACTATAAACAACTGCACATTAGAAATATCTAGCTTTCATGACATCAAAAAGAGAATATTTTTATCATTTTATGGAAACTCACAGAATTTATAGAACGCGTCATGAAGTGAATGCCATAAAATGACTCACCTTTTAGGAAAAATTACTACACCAACCACCTTGTGTTGATTGATGAACCCTCATCTATTTTCATCCTTGAAATTGATATAGAATAGAAGAAATTTTCAAAATATTCAAATACCCTAAAAATTAAGAATATTATCTAACATTAAAATAGGGTGGAAGATGGAAAGTGAAACTAAGAATAGAAGGAAACAAATAAAATATCATACTAAGAAAAATCCAATGAGATAAATAGTTTTTGGATGTGAGCACGGATTAACAGTTCCTTCGATTCCAAACATACACATGGAGAAAAACTGTCACGTAGGTGAGGGAATATGTTCATGAGACAAGATTAAAAGGTTTAGTAAATATATAATTTAAAGGGTAGAAAGTATTCATTTATCATTTTTTACAACGTCTCATGGTTTGGCTCTACGGTTGGTGAAACGATATGCTAACCATGCAATAACTGTTGTCCAAGAATCCTATCACATGGGCTAGGTGGGTGGTTAGGATAACAGTGAATAGACCATGAAAACCCCATCTGTCAATTGCGTAATAAATTTTTATGTCCATGAGTCCTAGGTCAAACAGTGAGGGAAAAAAATTTCTTCCACCAATTGCACACTATAACACTCAATTCTATTTAATCAAACTATATTCTATGGGATGTATAATTTATACTAATCATTCGGTACACCTATTTCCTAAAAAATGGGGATCTAATCTCTAAAAAAGACCCATATGACCTTGGTACCTCCCTGAATTCACTAGAAACACTTATAGGTGAAAAATAATGAGTTTAAATGGAAAATCGATATGTCCAATTATCATATGAAAATTCGAGAGTGTAAGATAGCGAATACTATCAGAGTGGATTGGGTTCACGCCCCATTCCATCATAGTAATCGAGGTTCACTCCCAATATTATTATATTTGAAAAGATCTCTTATTGAGTTAAATTAACTCCTCATTCCAATCCATTTTATCTTATCACATATCCAATTTTACCCAATACATTAGAGAGTAATATAATTTTGGGTCCACCCATCATAAAATGAAAATCAAACATAGGTGTTATAAAAGATCAAAAAATAGTCATCATATCATATCCCATTAATATATATGTTTCATTAATATTTCATAATGAAATAACACATGGGAATGAAATCAATTTTATATATAGTATCTCAATTCACCATTGCATAAGTAATGAAAAAGCAACGGGTTTAAGAAACATCATGTCATCAAAATCATAAACGATATAAGGAATGAATAAGGATGATATCCTTAGATTATATCAATAGTATATTAAAATTATAATTATGTATTTATATAATTTAATAATAATAATACTATTAAAATATCATTAAAAACAATCTTGTGGATAATTCATAGTTCCCTTTGAAAAAAAATTTCAAAACTAAAAATTGAAAAAATATTCTGAAAATCCATTTCTATTAAAATATCCTTTGAAAAATGTAATAGAAGTATTAAATCATTTAATGGTCATGAATGTGGGAAATTGAATTTATTTTTTATAAGAAAAAAATAAAAGCTTCATTTCACTATTTAATAAAAAGACAAAAATTACCTTGTTTAGAAAATGATAATAATATTACATCAAACCATTTGTATGAGAGGTAAAAAATTGGTAAAATTTAATATAAATATAATATAAAAATATAAAATAATTATTGACAACATTTTCATAAGAAAAAATTAACATTGAAGAGAAATATTCCTTACTAAATAGTAAAACATAGATAGTTTTCCATAAGAAGTTTTTTATATAGAGTGATTAATGAGAAAAAAATAATAGAAGACATTTAATTTTTGAAACTAACCATGTTAGAAAAAATTAAATGAGTTTCATGAGAGTTATAACATATTTTTTTATCATTGGAAATAAAATTAGGATCATACTTGTTAAATAATGAGATTATAAAATAAAACATTACTGGTTTAGTAAAATTTAAAACTGTAAGCCCCAATAATGAAAAAACCATTAATTTATATGTTTGTACGATAGTTTTAATCATATAAATCACAATGTACATTCATATTTAGTATATACACCACATTAAATAAAAAATTTATTAACAGAATATATGTCTCCCAAAAGTAAAAGTTAGATGAATATACAATAACACATCTATAGTTTTTCTTAATGATAATACGAACCTTATGTATAATAAATATTTAGTTATTATATACGTATTCTAGAACTATAATTTTATATATCATACCATGTACAATTTACTTATGACATCCTTTCACTGTTTTATTTCTAATTTGATCTTAAAATCATTATTCTCATTAATAACTACTTCATTTTTCATTCATTTCTTGATTTGGAATTTAGTCCCATATACATTGATCATAGTTACATCAACTCCAAAATGGTAATTATGATATAAATGTCATATTAATTATATGTAAATAAATTCATTCATAAATTATAGAGATATAAAAATAAATTACTCTATATATGGAGACAATATAATGTACATATGCGTGAACCCTATTTTTACTTTTCAACTTATTTAATTAAATAAAGTTAAATAATAATTCACATTTCAATAATCATTATAATATTATATATAATGTATATATTTATATATCATACACATGAGAAACATTACTATTTTCCAATTAATTATAATTCTATGAAGTTGATATGATATTATAACTCTATAATCACAATTATTAAATATATATAATATATACATTGAATCCATCATAATAACCATACATAAAATAAGGTGATGAAAAATTTATTAAATTAAAATTTTGACATATTAACCCGGTGCACAAGAATGATGCATTTAATTACAATTTGAGAGGAAAGAGGGTGTATAATAGAAGTTTTATAATCATAATGACATTTTAGTATATTTATTATATTTAACAAATTGTTTAATGATAAACACCACATATTTGATTATTTAAAATGATAATTAATAAATAAAATTTATTGGTTAACATGATTACATATTATATGAAATAACATCTTTAGATATGCTCTTAAGGATTCTAGAGTTGGTCTTTTGGGAATACAAACACTTATAAAATGACTCCATGTATGTTTAGATGAAAATTTTGTTAGAAATTGTTAATCTTTAAGGCTCAATGTTGTGTAATGACGAAAAAGTAGGGGTTACCTTTTATAAGTCATGGGAGAGACACTCGTGGAATTTATTAAAAGATATATAAAAACATTACACTCTAGAAATATTCATAAAAATGGATATATATTAAAATATTAGTAATTTCAAGGTTGAAATATCATCATCCAATTAAATTTTAATTTATTTATGTTTCATTTTAAGACATAACATTTTCTTTAACCACATAATTAACTTGTTTTATCATTAAATGAGGTAACAACATTTTCACTCTTAAAGGGATACAATTTACTCATAAATATCCAATGGATCACATTTTTGACTATATATTATCTACCATTTCCACTTGTACAAATTTTAGGATTTTTAATAAATATATTAAAATAAAATTTCTTTAAATACAAGTTATGTTAATTTAGACCCAATTTAGTTAATTTGATATTAAATACTATAATACAAACACATAATTAAAATATAATCCTTTTACACATACATATTATGTTTCATTTATCAAAAAATTCATGAAACAAAACAATTCAACAAACTTTTTTTACTTTTAGTATTTTTATAATAATTTATTTTATTTCTATATTATTTGAATAAATACAGTGTTTGAATTTCATAAGCACTTAGGGTAATTGTTAAATCCATAAAAATTTAAAAAAATTACTGTGACAAGTAAAATTTATTTATATTTAAATTATTAATTTAGAAATCTTATTAACTATGTTTTTTCCTAATGATAAATTATTAGATATATTAAATTAAAGAGTGTGACATTTTTTATTTTATCGTTAAATGACATAATATAAATTTCATGATCAAATAAATCTGGTCCCAATGAGAAATATATTCTAGAACTTGTTATGAATTTCCAATAAGAATTCAAAAATTTTGATAATGGAAGGTTTTAGAAAGTTTTAAAGACATATACAAAAGTTTGAACCTTATTTTCCCCATTTTACCCTTACAAAGGATATAAAAATTTACTATGGTTACTAATTGTATTCACTGAAAATTAAAGGAAAACTATATTTTATATGTGAACATGTTAATTATTAATATGGAATCCATTTTTGAATATTCAATTACTATACGTTTTGTAATTTAATTTATGATATATGAAATTGAATGAAAAGCATTTTTCAGAAAATTGCCTATTAAGTGTTAAAATATATTTATACCTAAATCATCAAAAAATTTATTCCATTGAACTTAATTAGATTACCAATAATATAATAGAACTAATTTTTATTTAAAACTATTTTAAACAGAATTGGAACTTTTTATAATCCTTAAATTAAATTATAATTTTAGCAAAATCTAAATTTTTTAATGTTCATTAAAAAATCCATCTTTTAAGAATGTTCTCAAATATTATCTCTAAGATAATATTTGTATAATTATTTAAAACATTAAATAAATTTTATAAAATTATGACAAATGTAACATTTCTTCATGAAAATAAATAAAAATTATGTCCGAAAAAAGCTTATTTTTCAGAAAAATATGTATTTATTATAAAAATGACTAATAATTTACTAAGAATTAATAAAAATATTTGTAATAAGTATTAACATTTAATATATTTTTTAATTTTTGTATTCATCTTTATACCATTCAATTGAGTGGTTATTTTAAAATTGTGGTAGTTAAATAATAATATATCATGGTTCATTTAAGAAATAGGTTGCTTGTTTTATATGCTCTATTATATAATGTTCATATTTTAAAAGAATATAGAGTTAAATTCACACCATTTTAGTAGATTATATTTTCAAAATTTGATGATTTTCATAATAACCAAGGGTTTGAAATTTTAATATTCTTTTGTGGAAAACCCATATCATAAAAAGTTTGATAAAAATTCCTAAAAAAATACGTAATGGGAGATACAAAGGCCTTCTGGAATAACACGAAAATAAGTTTTGAAATGGGATAAAATTATATGGACGATTAAAAATAGTCATGTAGGATAATAATAACACCAAATGACTAATAAATTGTAATAGATAATGTGGAAATGAGAAATTTATTGAGCACAAGACCATCAATTTGTGATTGGTGAAAGGGCTATCAATTCATCAGATATAAAGTTAAAATAATAATGGATTATTTGAATATCCTTTATCTAAATTTGATGAAATATTTTACTATTAATATATATAACTTGAGAAAATATACTTATATGTTTTTTTACTTATCTTAATAAAAATTTCATCCTTTTTTGTGCATCAATCAATTTCTAATTAATCTTTTACACCAAGAAATTGATATTAAATTTCAATTTTTAAATGACAATATAACTAAAATTAAATTTTAATATATCATATGATACATAAAATAATGACATAAATTCCTTCTATATCAATATATTTATCAAAAATATATAATTATTATAGATAATCCAATATGGTAAATAAAATTTTAACCTCAAATAATAATACTGAATTTTTTACATAAACCATTCCTATAGTAACCAAAACAAATTATACAAAATTATTTCATGTATTTAGATAAATATTGAATGTATAGTAGTATAATATATTCCATAACTATAGTGGTTTAGTGTATTTGTAATCAAGGATACCTAAAAAACATGTTCATAAATGATATACATTGTCTCCCAAATATTTCTTCATAAATAGAATCCTTCTGTGATATATCATACATAAAATTTACTCCATTTATTGGGGAATATAAAACATAATAATGGGTCAGATAAAATTATCTACAAAGGTAAACATTGGAGTTTATGATATAACATGATCATAATGGTATAATAACATAACTTTACATTCGAAACCATAACATTTATATAAATGATCATAATCACGAGTCTTGGTATAAAGCGTGGTAGTTTATTATACATGAATCACAATAGAAACAAGGAACTTGATCAATTAGAGTATAACATTGTCATAATAAAAATATTTTTGGCATAAACATAATCCTATAACATTGTGAAAATGTATAAATAGAAATAGGTTCACAAATTTTGTTTCTAAAATGAAATCTAAACCCTATATAAAAATACAACAATGAAACAATATCAACACATAATATCATGTATAGGAAATCCAAGTACGCCTACAAAATTATGGAAATGAAAACCTGGTCCATGAATAATCATTTAGAAATGAAATCTAAGTCCACATAAAGACTTATTTACAAGAAAACATGGACCATGCATAGTGTTATGGAAATGAAATTAAAGTCAACAGATAAAATTGTGAAAATTAAGTTCGGTTCATAGATAACATATTTACCACATGATGTATCCATCTTTACCCAATTAATTGGAATCCGTTAATGGACCCATACATCATATAAGAACAATTCATTCATATAAATTACATAAGATCAAAAATCATAACATTATAATACAAATCATGGTAAACAAATGGGTTTCATAAACATCTCATAATCAAAATAATAAACCAACCATAGAAATAATAGATATGTTTCAACTAGTTCATATGCATAATAAAGCCTATGTATCATTCAATGATGTTATCATACATGAAAATTCCATTAATGTATCACTTGTAAAATCATTGGGAAATATATTCTTTTCACTTTGAAATAACCTTTTTAAATGTTAAAATTTCAAAAATATTCAGGAATTTTTTTTTGAACATAACCTCGTAGAAGTGTTATGGAAGGTTCACGGAATTGATCAGTCATGAAAAATTAAATTCGTTTACTTTTTTATTTTCTAAATTAAAAAATTATTTTCAAATATTTTCACTAAATGTTAAAAATACATCATTCAAAAAAATATTCATTCTTTTTAAACAATTTTCTTATAACTTAAAATAATCGGTAAAAATTAATTTAAAAATTTTATAATATAAATTAAAACATTTTTAAAAACATTTTTAGAAACCCTTGATACGAATGAAAAAGGATTTTTCAACTAAGTGAAAAATAACATCCTTTTTTTAAAAGAAAATACTATTTCATTCTTTAGACTATATAAATATGGGATAATTAAAGGGAAACATTTAATATTTTTAAATAACCAAAGGGGAAGATACGTTATTAGTATATTTGTAGGTATAACAATATATTTTATTATCTCAAAGTTATTGATAACCAATCCTAATAAATAATAGAATTGTAAATAAATCCATTACCACCATCAAAAATTTGAATCATATGCCCCATGAAATAATAGAATCAATTTAGACATTAAAAATCATTAAATTAAGTATTTTCATGACATAACATTTCAATGGGGTAGTATATACACCATAAAAAAAATAAAGATTTGAATTTATCATAAGTCTCCGAGAAATAAAGTGATACTAGAAATCCCTTACCTTATGGTCCACATGAATTACAAGCACCCTAACATCTTGTATACAAAATTTAAATTTATTATAATTTTATATGATAATTATTTATTATCTTATCATGTCATAAATGATCCCTATATAATATCTCAACACCCATTTATCAATATTTTTTTATTAAAATCATCATTTTTGTGTGTTAACTATTTCATATATATTGAGAATTTAAGTTATGTATTTCTTATCATTGTACATTGATCATGGTTCAATAACATAGATAATATTAATTTAATAAAAATTCATTATATATATAGATTCATTAATAAATTATAGATATTAAATAATAAATTAAATTGTTCATGGAGACGGTAGGACATACAAATGCATAAAGACTAATTTAAAGATATAAAAATGAATGAAAGAAAGTTAAATAGTAAGGAAATTATATAAAATAATTATTACATAATATTTATCATATATAAAATATACTAAATATATCTGTATTACCATCTACATAAAATGGGATTGAAAAACAATTTATGTCACTTCATAGAGGTTGTAGTCTACATGTATACATGATCGATATTATCGTTTTCCAATAGTTTAGAGGGTAAAATAGTATATATGAAATCATCATTGAGAAAGAATAATTATTTCATAATTATAATATAAAAATTTTCATTCCTTCCTAATAACCATCCAATAAATAAGGCAATGAAAAATGAATTTTATCACTATATGGAGATGGTAAGTTGTGTGTACAACGAGTGATACAATCACTTCCCATTTGATTTTATAGGTGGTGGATAAATCTTATTAAATAATAAAAATTAAATTTAAATATATTTAGTATACATAAATAATTATAATATGCTAAAATGCAAATAATTAGAGTAGGTATTTGAGAATTAAAAATTAAATAAATCTATTAAAGAGATACATCTTTTTTGAAACAACACCTTCAGATCACCTACTCATGATCCTATGGTTGATAATTTATGAAAAAAACTATATAATGTTGACAATTAGGTTTATAATTGGTTTGGTAGAATGTGGTCATGATATAATGTAAAATTTTTTTCAAGTAAGAAAGAGGGTCCCCTTTTATAATTTATGGGAGGAGAACTCTTATAATTTCTTAAATGATTAAATTATAGTAAAGTAATTTTCTAGATAAAATGAATCTAAAAGGATATTTATATTAATATAAGATAATATTGGGTCTAAATATAACCCACTTATTAAATTTTGGACGATTTATGTGGTGTTTTCAATTTTATCGTTTGGCTTAACCCCATAGATAACACATCTTACCTAAAACCACATTAATAACTTTTTACACTTATATGTGTATAATATTGAATATAAGGATAAATTGACTCATAAATTGACGAGGGATGTGACTTATGACAAAACATTATCCTATTTATCGTATTATAATATTGTTATGATTTTCGAATAATGTAATAAAAAATTATTTTTAAAAAATATCATTAATATATATTTTGAAACTATTAATTTAATTTGACTTTAAATAACAAAATAAAAAGATTTTATTTAACATAATACATTGACAAAACACTAATATGTTATGTTCATTCATTAATAATTATAAATCTATAAAATTATACTATTTTTTTATTTTTTAAATCATTTGTTATATTTTATTGTTAATTGAGGAAACATTGTGTTGGAGTTAAGTAAGCATTTAATGTGAGTAAATAATTCATAAAATTTAGAAATAAGTTTCAAACATGAAAATAATTTATTATTCTCAAAAAATACATTTATATTTGATAATAACATACTTTTTTCTCTATCTGGACACATAATTTATATCTAAAATTAAGGGACTAAAATTTTGTGATTTTTTTCTTTAAATATTATATAGGTAATTCTAAGAAAAAATTGTCCCATAAATAATATAATTTCTAACATAAGGTGATAAGGGTATAATTACCTTCATAAAACAATAATTATTATGGATGATGGTGACCATACCCTATATTTCTGACTTAGAATTACTCAATTTTACCCTTTACTAGTGTGATAAATTTTACCATTGTTACAACACATATTGACCAAATATAGAATGGGAACATTTTCCAAATTCTGACCTCATTATTCTAAATATAGAGTCCATATATAAATATTCAGTTTCTATTATTGAGAAAATATAATTTAAAATTAAATGTGTAAAGATTGTTGAAAATAACTTCTAAGAAAAATACATTGTGAAGAAGACAATAAGATTTATTCATATAGCACTCCAAAAAATAAAATTAGAAGTACATAAAATCATTTTTTCGGAATATAAATTTTATAAATTTATATTAAATAAATCACCAATATTGAATAATTTTATTTCTTATGATAAAAATCATGTTACCAACATAAAAATATAGTTTTAGAAAGATGTATTTTATGTATAAAAAAGTTTTATTAATAAATTAGAGAATATAACTAATTTAAATAATAGTAATTATATTATTATTATTAATAGAAATGAATTAATTTTCTTTCGAAAAACAAATTATAACAAAATTTCTCTTTATAAATTCTATAATAATAATATAGTTTTTAATAAAAATCCATATTTTTTTAGTATTCATTGTAATATCATACTTTTCAAAAAATTCCAAAAAATTATTCCTAACAATACAATGGAATGAATAATTAAAAAAATATCATTTTTAATAAATATAAATTTTTAATAATCTATTATTTAATCATAATATTAATTCAAAAAATGTAAATGAAGCCCATTTTTTATGATTGTTTTGAATAAATAATTAAATTTACTATAAAAAATGGTGGACTATTTTATAAGCATTAATCTGAATATTTTTATTTTGAAGTAATATTATATATATTTCATAATTTGATTGATATTATTCATACCATATAATTAAATAACAATGTTATAATGGTCATAAAATAATATTATTTCACTTTTCTTTTAAGATCGGGGATGCATGTTATAGATGATATCGAACATAGTGTTCTATTAAAATATCAGGAAAATATATTATCCAAACCTTTTGTAAATATAAACATTATAATTTGAAACATTACTAAGTAATAAAGGGTTTGATATTTAAAAAAATAATTTAATGAAGACCCACATTGTACAAAGAGTTCATTAAACATCCTCTGGAAATAAGGGAAATGGATGTTCAAATGTTATCTGGAATAAAACACTTCTAGGATTCTATATTGAAAAAAACTAATGGGAATTAATAATATAGACATGAAATAAAATAATAATATCTATTTAATTATGGATATTGATAGATAACATTTACTTTCAATCCTTGGTTTTTAAATTCATCTTTTGTTTCAGTTCTGGTGTGATCCCCATTTCATTTAATGGGAACCTGGTGTGATATGGTTGAATTAGTGGGGTTTTATTCAACTATAAATTTGGCCTAGATTTCCACATTTTTCACCCACTTGAGATTTGAGAGAAAATAGTTGTTTTGGTGGGTAGACCTCGGCACACTGTTACCGCACAATTAGTAGTAATCATGCACCCCGACCCAGGTAACCCTGCAGAATCTCCTAGTTGAGATAGTAGCTACCACATGGTTACCACATGATTAGTCATATTGTATGTTTTCTTGTGCAGTAGGTATGCATCTAAGTAGTGGTGGTTTCATGATCACCGCATGGTTTGAAAAATGGTGTCGACTAATCATGCATCCAGTCCAAGATATTAAAAAAACACTCTACCACCTATTTTTCAACTATAACCCCTATATTACCCAAATCATCCTATTCTAACCTAGCCACCTCCTGATGGGTTTTTTCTCATCTTTATTCCCCTCTAAGAGGGATCGATTGTGGTCTCTAGGTGATTATTTACCTGAATCGAGAGGTTAGGGTTTCTTTCATCCCCCATATTTCTTTCTCTGCACTTTTTTATTAATCCCTAACTCTAGTGGCCATTATGGTGGATTTTATTGGATATGGTTTCTTGGTTTTGGGGGGTTTTGTCTTATTAAAATTCCATGAGGTTGTATCTCACCTCTCATTCATGTAGTGAGCTGTGAATCAGGTTTCATACCAGATTCCATAATTTTTTCATCATTCGAGGTAGGTTTCCTTTTCATATCTCGTATAATCTAAAAATTTCAACGATTTATTTATTTTTACACCTTACATGATTTTGAAACTGAGATTAATCATTTTTAAACTAATTTTTCTCTGTGAAAATATTCGGATTTCTCAAATTTTTTGGATATGTGGTGTGGATATTTTGAGTGTACATGTTCAGTGTTTGTAAAATTTTTTAGTTGTATTTTTAAGTGCTTTTTGGATTTCAAAAACATGGTTTTGTTTTTTAAATGTATTTTTGATATTGAAAATGGAGTTTTGTGTATCCCAAATGAATTGTAAAAAATTTTGGGGCCTAGAAATGGCTTGTCTGTAGTTTTTTCATGAAAAGATTTGATGCGACAAAGTATTGTGAGGCCCGATTGGAACTTTTGAAACCGTTTTATAGGAAAACTCTTATAGATTAATTCACTTACCTTGTTGGTTGATAATGATATGTTAATGTCCTCAGTTTTGGACTCCACTTATGTGATAAATTTTATAAGGAAAGGGAATACCTTTTGAGGAGGTCGTGGTGGCGCTGATTGTGTGACTTATATGGTTGCATGTATATATAGATTATTTATTGGATAGTTTCGAACACCCCTTTGTAAACATATCATGGGAACCTAGCATAACAAATAGTAATTCGGAGATTATTTGATGCACTACTCTACATTATTTCACTAGCTAGTGTCCCATAATAGGGGGTCATTTTGTTATCATTGCTATGGGATTGGGACCTCACTAAATCTTGGTAGGGACATGATCGGGATGTTTGGAGTTATGATTTCATTGAGTATGGAATTAATGTAGGATGAGTTGCATTTATAGTATGTTCTGGTTCTCTTCAGAGATTCTAGGATTTCTCGTGTTTCTTCGACACTATTACTGTTAGTTCTATTTCCCTGGTTATGTGGATTCATGAACCTTGTGGTTGGATTGGTGTTATCCTTGAAAATTGTGGATGTGTGGTCTAGTTAAAAATGGTTCAAAGAATATTTTTATAAAGATAGAATATTTTCCTTTCCTTTTATCCATAA
Organism: Viscum album; assembly: GCA_963277665.1. Classification (NCBI taxonomy): domain Eukaryota; kingdom Viridiplantae; phylum Streptophyta; class Magnoliopsida; order Santalales; family Viscaceae; genus Viscum; species Viscum album. Next base: position 1,007,254,979 of record OY728167.1, read on the forward strand.
GGAAAAATGATTACTTACCGTTTTGTTACCTTATCTCCTTGAGACATGTTTTAAATAACGAGGCCAATGGATTGTGATTGTTTTATAATAAATAGTGTTGATAAAACTATATTTATATGTTTTATTTCAAATGGATTAATCAATACTTCTTTCTTTAAGGAATGTGCGTAGGTAATATAATTATTCGGTCTTACATTATTAGTTTAAATACTTACTCCTATTCTTTTCTCTTATTTTAGTTTATGTTTTAGGTTTTAGCTTCAGTTCAACCACCTTGGGTGATGGTAGCTGTGGATTAGAAAGTGAACCTCAGGACCACATGGAGAAGTCTTGGGTTTAAAGTTCATTCTAGTTGTTTTGGTAATGTTTTTTTGTTTATTTTTTTAGTGTTTTAATTGTAAATGTAAAGAATGTAATGTTTTAATAACATATTGGGATTGATTTTTTCTTTTATTTATTTAATTTCTTTGGTTATTTTATTGGGAGAAACCGCTCCCCATGTATCTTATGATTCCCTTACTCTTTATCTACATCCCAAGAGGATCAGGTACACCTCTTGAGCCATGGCATAGATCAGCTTGGGTGACCTGTTCTGGGATGACTTTAGTTGGTTCGTAAAAAAATAGTACCATATCATGTCAACTCTTTGGATTACATTTCTCATTATAGTGAACGTTATTAACTAGGGATGTCAAGGTATAAAGAGTACGATTTTGGGGTTCATGGTGAGGGAATAGGAATGACATCATGAACCTTTTCTCATTGCAAACCTTGGAATACCATGGGATGTCTGAGTCTATTTGAGCCATTTGGTTGTTGTGGATTGCTTCATGTTGGAAAATGAAGATGGAGTTGAAAAAATTGCCTCAGTGAGTTCGCAAGGTCGATGAATCCATGCGGATCCAAAGAAATGTTTCTAAGTAACTCCTTGTACTAGTGGGGTGATTTTCATATAGCCACCAACTATACATCCATGTCACTCATTAAATTTAGTTTCCCTTTATGAATCATTTTGGGTCTTCATTAATTAATTTAATTATTTGGACAAGTACTGTTTTGGAATTGTTAAAAGATGAATTCAAAATTGAACTAGATTTGTTTTTGGATGTGGAAAAAATGGATTATCGTAACTTAAATCAATAATGTCTTATAATATGGGTTTCTTGTATATTGAATTTTTGCGAAAACCTGAAATGGTTTAACGAGATGTGTTGAACTACTAAAAAAGTTTTCGAAATGGATAAATTGGTTGTTGGAAACAGTTTTGAATGGGAAGAGATATTTTAAAAATAATGGTGTGGAGTTCGAAGGTGTTTTGGAATAGGTGGTTATTGAATATTGGAAATCATTTTAAATTTCTTAATTTAATGAAATGTTTTATATTTGATTTTAAAATCATTGAAATTGGATTCCAATTTAATGGTTGGTGTTTTCTAGAATTTTTTTTCCTGATATCGGAATTGGGTTGTGGGTTTTATGGATAGTGGTTTTTGAAAATAAGATTTTTTATATTTGAAAGGTATGTGCAAGTTAAATGTTTTTTTATGAATTTATTTACATTTTATTTTTCCATGAGTGACTACAATCATGGATATATATGAGAAACTGTATGGGTTCCTAGTATGGCACAAGGATGTGGATGTGTAAGGATCCATGGAACACCATTGGTGGGTATGAAATATTTGAAGCTTGATTCATTTTTAAAAAGTGTTTTTAAAGCTATGTTTGATTTTTTGGTAGCTTATAATGCTGTGATTTGACCCTAGTGTTTTGGGAATGTTTTTACTTTTGTGATGTTTCAGACAGAGGATCCATGTTGTTGGATTGTTTTTGATTGAGTCCCTTGTTTTCTTTTTATTACTATCCACAAAAAAGATTGTATGGACAATGAGGGGGATGATTCAGGTGTTTCACCATTATCAAACAATAATGTTAATAAAATTATTGATTTTTTTCTTGATTTCTGGAAGTTGAACCCTCATCTCTTTTATGGTCAAGTGGATCTTCTCGAGGTAGGGGAGTGGAGGCGAATGATTGAAAGGGAATTTTGCCTCCATGTATTTCTTGATTCATTAAAGGTAAATTTTTCTACCTTTATACTTGAGGTTATAATCTGAAAACGGTGGAAGTTGGTGTTTGGAAGCAGGTCCTGACAAGATCATACATGGACGTCTTTCAATTCTTCATTTATCCAACGATATTTCTATGATATGACGAAGGTAAGGAGGAGGATGGAGATGTGCGGTCTTCATTAGGGTGTTAAATCGGTGATGGAATCCTATCATTGCATATTGGACATAGTTCTATATGATACATGATATGTTGAAAATGATCCCATGATGGATCAAAATTTCATGTTCGAGATCTGTTCAGTGCTACAGTCGAAAGGGGTAGATCTTAACATAACCACTTTCTCTAAGGTTGTGAGGAAATACATTCATGATGAATATGAGTTAGAAAGTGGGATTTATATTGTGAATCATCCTATAGTATTTAGATTTGGTGAGGGGATTCAGGTAAGAATAATTGGAACCATCCTGATTCTGGAGGTGCTAGTATAGGAATTAAGAGGCCTTCAGACCTCTCATCAACCTCTACAAGGTGCAATGCTATGAAATTTAATAAGTGTGGTAAGAACGGTTATAAGAGGCCATCATGATCGAATGCTACAAAACCCTGCCACACCTGTTGATTCTTGGGCCACTCAATGTAGTCATCTCAGGGTGTTTCTATGAAGCATCATGGAGCCACATCAGACTCATTAATGGTCTCCCCAGCTCGTTCGATGTAGTAGGTCGATGTTGGGCATCATTTTGGGGGTTTCTCTCTATAATTTTCCTTGTATGTAATAGTTATATATGGTGTCATTTTTTTGGTGTTTATATCACTTTCTATTATATTAATGAATTTGATTTAATATTTTCTAACTTATTTTTATTAATGGGTGTGTATTTGTGGAATTATAATTCGTGTATTATGATCAGGGGTTTTTAAAGCCTGATTGCGAGGTATGATATGATTCACTCCACAAAGCTCTTTATGTAGGTCCTCGAGTTAATTTAATACATAGTTAAGAGATTCCCAACATTGTAATAGTCTTTTTTCTAATTTCTATTCTTAATGTGGAATATGAAGACAATTTAATACTATGGTTTAGTTGTTCTATTCTAATAGGGCTTGTTTGGTGGAATGTGGTTTATAGAACTCATTTCCATGTTGTGATCCAGTTTAGTGTGAGAGTTTTCCATTATTCATAAGGATTAATAGTTGTATCATTTTCTTAAATTCTATATGGTCGTGTCTCTCTGGGTTTAGGCCTCATTAAAGGGCCCTTCTGTATCCCGTTGGTGTAAATGGACTGTGGTTTGGTTTGTGTTCTTCTAGGGGTGTAATGTTTTTGATATGTTATTGGTTGGGGTTTTGATGATTTGTTTTTTGGGACCTTACATCCCCTCCCCATTATCGTAGGTATGTTTTTTCTAAGTGAGAAGGATTTCATGTTTATTTAATTTCAATGGTTATTATGGTGGGGAGTTCGTTCAGACCTCCCTATGTTGATATTCCAGTTTCATCTTGAGCGTTGGCTAATTTCTAATGGTGAGGAGTTTATTCATGAATTTAGATGTTAGTATCTCTGTTTAGTTCCTGGTATTGGTTTTTTGGTGGATTACCTTGTGTGGATCCACCTAATAATAAGTTCTTTCCTTTGAGTAAATGTTGGGGTGGGTGTTCTTCGAGCAGTTTTGTTGAAACAAGGTTACAATGGTTTTCATCGGGTGTGGTTTGAATTTATTTGGTTGTTTTGGGTGGATTTTTCTAGTTTTTTATGGTGATGTGTATGGTGTTCACGTTTTGAGGCTTTTTTTATCACTGTGAATGTTTCATGCCTTTTTGGATCGATCAACTGAGATGTTCATGTCTTTAGGGGTGGATGACACTTAGCAGGGAGTCCATTTTGTCCTCCGAAGATCATATTGTTAGCATTTTTTTATCGGTTGGGTTTTTGTGATATCGCCATTTATTATTTTGTAAAAATATCCTTGATTTGTAATGTATTGGGTTTTTTCTATTATATTAAGTCTTGAGATGTATTTCATAGGGCGGAAAGCTTTATGGTGGGGAGATTCTTCACACCAGGGTTTAAAATTCATCTTTGGATCTGGTTTGGGTTTGAACTTAGGTTTTTTCATGGGAACCGGGTATGATGAGGTTGAATTTTTGGGGTGATATACCTCTATATATTTGGACTATATATCATCATTGTGTTTTCCAATTAGTTTTTGGAGAAAATAGGTGTTTGGGGTGGGAAGAGTATGGCACACGGTTAACACACAGTTAGTAGTAACTGTGATCCCCGGTTCAGTAAACCGTGTAATTGAACTTATGTGAGATAATAGATACCACATGTCTACATTATGTTATCAATAATATGTAATTTACCCATGCCTCAGGTCTACATCTCAGTAGTGGTGGTTGTAAGGTCGTTGAATGGTTTGATAAACCATGCAGACTAACCACACAACATCTCTAGATCATTAAAAACACTTTCTCTCCCCCCTATTTTTATATCCTCACCCTCTTTTCCTCCATTCACACTCATATGACCTAGGAACCTCCCAAATGGGTTTTTTCACTCTTAATTCCCTTTAAATAGGGATCTATGATAGTTTCATCGCAATTTTTTTTACCTAAATTGAATGTTTAGGGTTCCTTTCTTCCCTCTTCTTTATTCTTCTCTATTTTTCTCTTATTACCTAACCAATGTGGACATATTGGACAATTTTCATGGCTATGGTTGCTCAGAATTGAGGGTTTCTATCTTCTTACAGTTCATTGAGGTCACACTGGATTCCAAAAGTTCTCCCTCATTTGAGGTCGGATCCCTTTGAAAATCACCTTTAAATTCAGTATTTCATTGATTTCTTGATTTTTAAAGGTTCTTTAACAAGTAAATAGTAAAATATGATCCTTCATATAATTATTCTATGTGAAATTTAGTGGTTTTACAAATTTCTTTGGATATGTATTATAGTTTTGTTGAGTGTATATGTTAGGTGTTTGTTAAATTGTCCGGTTTGATTTTCTAAGTGGTTTGTGGTTTTTAAAAGAAAGGTTAGGTTTTATAAATGTATTTTTGAAATAAAAACTGGTTGTAGTGTTTCCCAAATTTATTTATTAATTGTTTGGGGCTTGAAAATTTTTTGTTTGTAGTTTTCAAGAAATGTTTAGATATGATAAGGTATTGTGAGGCCCGATTGGAAATTTTGATATGGATTTATTGGAAAACCCTTCTTGATTTAATTTCCTTTCCATCATTATTGTAAATAGGTTGGAATATCCTTGGTTTGAGACTATACATGTGTTATAATTGTTTTAAGGCATGGAAATACTCCTTCAAAAGGTCGCGGTGGTTCCGATTGTTTGAATTATATGATAGAATATGTGTATGGATTATTGCTTGGACTGTTTAGCACACCAATTTGAGAACATATCATGGGAACCTAGAAAAGAAAATAGGAATTTTGACAACATTTTTTACACTATTCATGGTTCTTTCACTATCTTATGGCCCATATCATGGGGTTATTTTTGTATCATTGCTATAAGATACGACCCATTGGTCCGGCCAGGTATGGAGATGATCGAGAATTTCGATGCTATGATTTCATCGACTATAGAATTCCTTATTAACGAGTCACACGTATAGTATGTTCTCATTGTCCTCTATGTTCCTAGGTTTTGTCGTGTTTCTCTAACACCGGTACCATTAGTTTCCATTTCCCTATTTGTGTGGAATCATGAAAACTATACTAGGTTTTGGTGTTATCCTGGAAAATTGTGAATGTGTGGTTTTGTTATAAAGGTTTCAAAGAATATGTTTTAAAGAGAAAATATTTCAATTTCCTATTATCCATCATGAAAAATGATCAATTCCTATTTAGTTCACATTTCCCTTTTCTCGAATATCCTTGTTTTTAATCATCAAGACAATGAATTATGGTTGTTTTTTAATGCAAATTGAAGAAAAATTTTATTAATACATGGAATTTTAAACCATTTAATAAATTTTTATTTTTTAAGGACTGTGAATTGGGAATATAATTATTCAGGATTACATACTCAGTTTTAATATTCATGCCTATTTTTTTAGTTACTACTGTAGGTTTCAATTCATGTTTGATCAGATCAGGCGATGATAGCTATGGATTGGAGATTGAACCTTGGGGTCTCATGGAGGTTTCATGAGTTTCATTTTTGTTATAGTTATTTTGGTATTGTTTTTTGTTCACTTTTTTAATGTTTAATTATAAATATAAAGAATGTAATGTTTTCAAATCGTATATGGTTTGGTTTTCTCTTTTATATATTTAGGTTTCTTATTTACTTTATTGGGATAAACCATTCCCATTTGTTTCATATGATTCCCTTTTATGCTTTTCACCATCCCTAGAGGATTGGGAACACCTCTTCTACTTTGTAACAGCCCATGATTCCACAGTACGTTTCCCTTTGAATAATAAAGTATCTTGTGTTGTACGCAATTTTGAGTTCAAACACACTACAACAAATCAAACTAGCTGTTGTGAATAGTAATACCCACATTTTGAAATTTTTTAAATTTTATCATTATTAATGGACTTCATATTAGGATTTAGAATATCGATATTAGATTAGGGTGAATTTTTTGAATTTTTATGAAAACTTTAAATTTTTTATGAATAGTGTAAAACACTAAGTTATTATTTAAAACCGACTTTTTATTTAAATAATTATTTATTTTATTTAAATTTATTTTAGGTCAAATTTGATACATAATACCTATATAAGTTCAATTTAATTCATTAGAGTCAGTTTATAATAATTTTAGATATATAAAAATTTTATCGAACTTTTTATCGTCTTTTACCCACCTCTTAGAAGCATTTGCAAATTTGCATAAAACATAATTTTACCAGTTCTGTGAAATGAATTTCAAAAATCATAGAGACATGGTTGATATCAGTAAGTAAAATGTGGTTTAATAAGATAAAAATACTTTTTGGTGAATAGTAACTTTTGACTTTTATTTACCATGGTTAAAAGTAAATAGGGTAATGAAAGGAAAAAATGATATTATTATTATATTAACACATGTCCTAATTATATTGGATAAGTGTAATTAGACCAAAAACAACCTTAGGAAGAAAATATAATCCTTTAGGTCCACTTTTATTAGATTATGACATTAATTATTATTTAATTAAAGAAGAGTTAAAAGTGTTAAATTCAATGTTTAACAACTAAACCATTTATAATATAAGGTTACACATAAGATAAATTCACCAATAAATATTCATTAGAAAGATAAATAAATTTCCTACATAATGGTAGTTTATTTATAATTTCTATACCTTAAATAATTTAATTTATTTATGAAACAATGATGATGCAATAATTACCTTACTACTGAAAAATTAAAATAATTGATTTTACAAATACCCAAATAAATGTAATTTGAGACTTTTAATGAATTACAAAATTTTTCTAGGTTAATATGACATTTTAGGGTTGATTAAATAAATTTCATTCGATGTAATAATTCTATTATAAATTTATCAAAAACAAAATACCTAATACTGTCAAATTGACATCAATGAGTTGTAAAAAAATATTATATTATTAATTGATATAATATTCTGTATAATATAAGGTTTGGCCAAATGAATAAGATAAGGTTATATATATTAATAATGAACCACTTGGGGTTATCTTGGCTTGTTATTGTATGTTTTATAATCATATAATATAAAAATACAAAGAGACATTGTAAATGTCAAACTAATTAACTAAGAGTTAAATCTAAAAGATAGTGTTAATCTAGTGATCCAAACCTGCCTAAAACCAATCGGTTGAGTGGTTTTATATCCATTCCACCTTATCCTCAATATTAATCATTTTGGAGATATTAGAAACTGAAAATTATTTTATTATAAATTAATATTTTAATCTTTTCTTAAGGTGCCCCTCACCCCTCTTATAAAAGGGCACTTTCCCTTCTCTCAAATTCACATCTTCAGAGCCATTTGTCTCGGCCAAACCCTTCCAAAATATCCTCCCAACTTCCCTCAATACATTCTTGAGGCCTTCATTTGGTCAGAAATCCAACTTAAGGAGTCAATTTTATCAAATCAAAAGGAAGAACCCGAAGAAGTGGTAAATATTTAATCACCCCTTTCAAGTTATTTTCTTCTTCCACTTCCTCTTTCCTTGTTGTTTCCATTATAAAAAATACCTAAAATATCTTCTATATACTATTATGTTATTATAAAAATGGGGAAACTATATTCATTATTCTTTTTACCATATGAATGACAATGTCACCATATGTGCGTAAGTACAACTTACCATCTCCAAATCGTGGTGTAGTTTGTCATTCAACACTTCACTGTTTGGTTGAGTATAATAATGATGTATAAATGATATAGATAATAAATATAACATGTTAATGATTAGGTATATATGATATAATATCCAATTACATATGATCTCACCATCAGTATAATGATATTGTTGGTCGTGCGTACGTATGAATTTCAGTCTCCACGAACGCGATGAGATTCATTACAAATCATAACCATTCAAGACTAATTATTCATTTGATGATTAAAAATAATGTTTAAATACCTGATATCATTCTTGATATGAATAATATAAATCATATACATAACAAACATGGATTATGTATCAAAACATAGAATGGAAAAAAACTAGTTAACACCTGAACAACGATAATACTAAAATATTATTAAGAAAGAAATATTAAAAGATCATATATGATATCATATTAATGTATATGGTTCTTGTATAATTTTATAAAAATTATTTTACAATTATACAAGAGTTTAACGTACCCTCCACAATGTAAAATTACAAGGTAAGGGTAAATTCTATAATCTCTTCATTATTTGATGTTGTTTTTAGGTAATTGTCTACTAGGACCTCTTTATCATCCACATCTGTGTCTTTTAAAAATGTATTTCAAAACATTTTTAATATTTACTGTACAATGGGTTAAATTCATTTACACCCTTATTTGACCTTATATTTTTTTAAAGGAATCTTCCCATCATTTTCAAAACAAGGTACTTTATGACCTTTTCAAGAAAATTAAGGTAAGAATGTGTTTTTACTTATATGGCAGGTGTAGCTATTTTCTGCCGTTATAATATTGTCAAAGCTTCTCTTACATGCTTATAGGAATATTTTCAAAATAAATTTTTACTTTATAATTATGTGACTCTTAAATAATTTCAATATAGAACGAGATATTTCTCTCAAATAGTTTTGATTTCATCTACATCAACATCCTTTGAAAAAAATTTCAATTTCTTGAAGTTGATTTATTATGACAAAAATATTCCTTGTTGTATTAAGGTTTTTGTGATATGTTTGACTTTGGATGAGTTATTTTTGTACCATTCAATGTTTATGGTTAATGTATTGACATTTCCTATGCTAATTTTAAATACAAATGTTTATGTTATATTTCAACCTCTTTTTAGGATGAATGTGTTGGACTAGTATGTTTTGGGTTGGGAAATGATAAACGTAAGACATACATGTCGGGGACTGGTTATAGTAGACCCTCTGGGTTGGAGTCTAGTTACAGTGGCTCTCAGGGTTGGATTTCTGTTACAGAGGCTCTCCAGGATGGGGTCTGGTTACAGTTAGCCCCTATGTCCTAGGATGAGGCCTTGAAACATAAATTATAGTCCGGCATTATGCATTCCATCATTATGAAAGTGGATATTGATATTGCATGTGATAATTTAACTATTATAATATCCACGTGAATATTTAAATCACATTATTTTATTTTATATTTTTCATATTATTCTGAAGTTAATGTTTAAAAGTATTTTGTTTTAGTCTTACATTGCCTTAAATGTTTATGCATATTCATGAATGTTTCTACTATATTTTTATCCTTACTAAGCATCTGATCTCACCCCTTTCTATGTTTTATTTTTCCCAGGATGAAAATATGTATATTATGACTAACCTTCAGGGATAGTCTATGAGATATGAGTGTGTCTTATGGGGACTATGTTTTTGTAGTTTTTCATTTTATAATGTAATTTAAAACTTATTAATGTATCTAGTATTTCAATGGATACTAAACTAATCGGTCTTTCGAGACTTGATCTTTTTTTATCATGACAATGTTTTGTAATAATTCACCGACTCTGGGTAACTAGGTTCGGGGAGTTACCGTTGGTATTAGAGGAACATTAATAATATCCTTGGAAACTAGATTGAGAAAAACTCTGATTAGGGAAAACTACCGGACGATAGACATTGAAGATTAGTATAGAATAATTTTCTAGAATTTTTGTACTTTAGAGATTTTGTGAGTTTTCCAGGAAATACATCCTTGTCTAGATACGAGTAGGTAGAGGAGCTCTGGAATAGATGTACCTAGAGGAAAAACCTAAAAATAGTGCTTTGAGCTAGACTCGAATGGGAACTGGTGCACGAAAACGGGTCTTGCTAGACATTTGGTTACAACACTCCCAGGAGATATGCTTAGGATAATTTTCGTTTAATTTAAAAACATTATAAAGGATTTATCAGTATATACTTCCTCAAAGAAATCATATTTAAAATTATGGATTATATCTATATTCTTTTCAATTTATGTTAACTATTTTATAGGTGTGAAATTTTTTATTTCATTTCATAAATTAATCTACTGTATGCCATTGTTTAGAAATGGTGCCTAGTGGAAGGGATGGAAACCATATCAATGCACGCAATCCATGTAGTTATTTCCCTCCTACTAAAGATGATTATAGTGGAGCTGGTGAATCAACTAGTGCTAATCAGCTTATCAGCATACTGGGAAAACTCACTGAGGTTATGAATAATAACCTTACCCGTATGAAGCACCATGATCCACAATATAGTGGATCACTGTTAAACCTCTTTATGAGGAAACAACCACCAAAATTCAATAGGAGACCTAATTCATTAATAGATGAAGAATGGATAAATTCCTTATAGAACATATTTTATGCTTTGGGGAGTAGTGAAAGGGAGAAATTTGTCATGGCAGTTTATCGCCTCTCAATAGATGAAGATCAATGGTGGTCATTGATTCAAAACACAAAAGGAAGATGATGATGTATAAAATATGGAATTTAGGGAGTTTAAAAATATTTTCATATAAAAAATACTTTCCTCATGACCAATCACCATATATAGAAAGGCAATTTCTGAGTCTGAAGAAAAAGCATGATTAGAATGTCAAAATGTATGAGGCTAACTTAACAAGGCTATCAATGCAAGCATAAGATTATATATGTAACCCAAGAAGTAAGATTGATCGATTATATGATGGATTAAAATGATTTCTCCAGCGAGAATTAGTCTCACAATACTTCTTTTCAAACGAAGATATTATCTCATGTGCTATCAAGAAAAAAAAAGAATTCATTAAGTCTTACCACTTTGAAGAAAAGAAAGAGAAGAAGAGATCTGTTGAACACTCTGGAAATGGAAATAATGTGAATAAGGGAAAATTTGAATATATATACTGCAATAAATGTGGGAAGAAACACCCAGGTACATTCATGAAGGGAATGAGAGTCTGTTACAAGTGAGGTGAAAAAGGCCACCAAGATCGTGATTTCAAGCGGAAGAAAGAGGTTGTTAATGTTGAATATTACAATTTTATAGAAAGTAAGCATTATGAAAATGAATTTCCTAAGCTCCAAGGAATCTTACCTCAGAAAATACCAAGTGATGAATGCCAAGCTTATGTTGTAACTGATGTTGATGTTGATGCTCCGAACGTTGTGGTGGTAGGTAATTTATTGGATTCCTGAAGACTAGAAAATGCATTATTTGATTCTGGATCATTGCATTGTATCATATCTTCCCAGTTTTCTAAGAAAATTAGATATTTTCAATTTGAAATAACAGGGGATTTTTCAGTCAAAACACCTAAGGAAAGTATCATTGCAACAACGTTTTGTGAATCAATTCCCATTAGGGAATATTAATGTTCTTTATTTGCTGATCTCATTGTCAAACCCATGATTGAATTTGATATAATCCTTGGTATGGATTGGATTTCGGACCATGATACAAAAATTTATTTTAAGTAGAAGGAGGTTAATATTCTCAATGATGATAAGGAATACATTATTTTTAGAGTAGAAACCTCAGAACCTAATTCTTTTCTAGATCCACCCCCAGTAGCTCAACTAAATTCAATTATTAGGGAGGAATAAAATGAAATAACTATGGGTGAGTAAATGAATGTTCAAATAGAGGACGTACCTATTGTCCAAGAATATGATTATGTGTTTCTAAAAGATTTACTTGGACATCCTCTAGAACAAGAAATTGGGTTTTCCATTGATTTAATTCATAGTTCAAGGCCCATATCGAAGACCCCATATAGAATGGACACTATGGAATTAGTGGAACTAATAAAACAACTTTAGGAATTGAGTAACAAGGGATTTATTTTCCCTAGTGTTTCTATATAGGGGGGGCCTGTTCTTTTTGTTAAGATGAAATATGGATATATGACGTTGTGCATTAACTACAGGGAGATCAATGCTATAAAAATAATGATCAAGTATCCCATACCTATCATTGATGATTTATTCTACCAAATTCATGGAGCTCAATATTTTTCAAATATCGATCGATCTGGATATCTTCGTTTGTGTGTGGAGAAGGAAGAAATTACAAAAAATAGCATTTGGAACCAGGTATGGGCATTACAAGTTTATAGTAATGCCTTTCTGGATGACTAATGAACCCGCTGTTTTCATGGATCTAATGAATAGAATTTTCAAGTTATATCTTGATGACTTTGTATTTGTATTTATTGATGATATCCTAGTATACTCAAAAAGCTATGAAGATTAGAAAAATCACTTGCGCAGCATTCTGAAAACCCTCAGAAGAAATGAATTATATGGGAAGTTTAGAAAGTGAGAATTCTGGCTTCAAGAGATTTATTTTTTGGCCATATTGTCTATAAGGATATAATATCAATTAATCCTTCAAATACAAGATAAATCCATGAATGGACAACACCAACGAGTATAACTGAGGTATGCCGTTTTATTGGTTTAGTAGGTTATTATCGCAATTTAGTCCAGAATTTTTCCCGATTGGCTAACCCATAAACCAAGCCCACACAAAAATGGGTTAATTTTTTTTGGACAAAAGAGTGTGAAGAATGATTTGAGGAACTAAATATGAGATTAGTCAATGCTACTATCATGAATTTAAAATCATGGAATGATGGGTTTGTTATTTGTAATGATGCTTCAATGAAAGGACTTGGATGTGTCCTTATGTAGAATGATATAGTTATTGCCTATGTATGACGACAGGTAAAAATTCATGAACAAAACTATCCCACTAATGATCTTGAGTTTTGAGTTGTAATATTTTTTATTTATATTAGGAGACACTATCTCTATGGTGAAAAAAGTGAGATATATAACGATCACAAGAGTTTGAAGTATATTTTCACACAGAAAGAAGTCAACATGAGGCCAAAATTATGGATTCAACTACTCAAAGATTATGATTCCACTATACAAAACCACCCAGTGAAGGAAAATAAGGTGGCTGATTCTTTGAGCAGAAATGATCATTGAGTTTTGAAAAATATGAGAGTTGAAAGAGATCATATTTTCCTGAATCTAGTAATGATGGATATGGGAATAATAATGGAAGGTGAAACATCAATACATTTTCAAATGGTTGCCAAACTGCCTTTATTAGAAAGAATAAAATGTTATCAGGCTGATGACGAGGAATTTAAAAAGAAAATTAAAGCTATAAATGATGGTAGATTGATTGACTTTGTATATAAAGATGGAATTTTGAAATTAGGGAAGAGAATTTGTGTTCCTAACATACATGATCTAAAAAGGGAATTATTGGATGATTTTCATAGCTCCATATTCTCTATACACCCTGGTAGCACTAAGATGTATAGAGATTTTAAGGAACATGTTTTGCGGGACAACATGAAGAGGGAGATTGTTGATTTTGTGTCACTATGTAAGGTTTGTCAACAAGTGAAAGCTGGAAGGCAACAAGCTAGAGGAATTATGAAAACTCTTCCCATACCTAAGTGTAAATGGGAAAAAATTATGATCAAATTATTAATTGGGCTACCAAAGACACATATAAGGAATGATGCAATATGGGTCATTGTTGATCATCTTACCAAGTGAGCACATTTTCTTTCTACAAGAGAACATTTACCACTTGAACGACTAACAAAACTTTATATTAATGAATTTGTAAGACTTCATTGAGTACCCATATCGATTATTTCTGATCGTGATCCCCATTTTACATCAAGATTCTATTAAAGTCTTCTGAAAGCCCTAGATACTGAACTACATTTGAGCAGCGCATACCACCCTCAAACTGATGGACAATTAGAATAGACTATTCAAACCATACAAGACATGTTGATATCATGTTCACTTGACATTCAAGGTTGTTGGGATCAATATTAACCTATTGTAGAACTTTCCTATTATAATATCACCCATTCAAGTATTTAGATGGAACCATATTAAGTATTATATGGAAAGAGATGTTACACACCAACCTGTTGGGATGATGTCGGTGAAAGAAATCTCGTAGGCCCGGAACTTATTGAGGAAAAGATGGAAAAGGTGAAGGTAATACGAGCCCACATCAGAGCAGCTCAATGTAGGCAGAAGAGCTATACTGAAAAACCAAAGGATGGATTTGGAATTTCAGGTAAGAGATAATGTTTTCTAAAAGGTATCTCCATGGATGGGAATTATACTATTTGGTAATAAGGGTAAATTGAGTCCCAGATACATCGGACCTTTCAAAATTCAAGAACAAATTGGGCCTATAACTTACCATCTGGAAATGCTGCCAAGTGTTTCCAAAGTTCATGATGTGTTCCATGTATCACTATTGAGAAAATACATGACTGACTCAATGAATGTCTCACCTATGCGGAATTAGAACTGGAACCCGATCTATCTTATTGTGAAGATATTTTCAAGATTCTTGATACACGTGAACAAGTGTTGAGAAACCAGACGACTTGTCTGGTAAAGTTCTATGGAGAATCCATAAAATGTAAGAGGCAACGTGGGAACCCAAGGAACCTTTGATGAAGGCCCACCCGAATATTTTTATGCAGTAATATTCTATAAATTTCGAGGATGATATTATTTAAAGGATGGGATAAAGTAACACCTCAGTCTTCCATAGTACATTTCCCTTTTAATAATACAGTAGCATGTGTTGTACGCAACATCAAGTTCAAAAACACCACAACCAATCAAACTTGTCGTTAAGAATAGTAATACCCACTTTTTGAAATTTTATAAATTTTATATTTCAAAATGGACTTCATTTTTGAATTCAGAATATCAAAATTAGCATAGGATAAATTTTTTCTATTTTTCTGAAAAATTTCTATTCTTGATGAATAGTGAAAAACACCGAGTTATTGTTTAAAACCGACTTTTTATTTAAAAAAATATTAATTTTATTTAAATTTATTTTAGGTCAAAATAGATAAATAATACCTATATAAGTAAAATTTAATTCATTGGAGTCACTTTATAATAATTTTAGATATATAAAAATTTTATCGAACTTTTTACCGTCTTTTAACCAACTCTTAGGAGCATTTGCAAATTTGCATAAAACATAATTTTAAAGCTTCTGTGAATTGAATTTCAAAAATTCAAGAGACACCATTGATATTATTAAGTTAAATGTGGTTCATTATAATAAAAATAATTTTTGGTGAATAGTACCTTTTGACATTTATTTACCACGGTTAAAAGTAAATAGGGTAATTAAAGGTAAAAATGAAATTATTATTACTCTAACACATGTCCTAATTCTATTGGATAAGTTTAATTTGACCAAAAAAA
The DNA here is from genome assembly GCA_963277665.1 of Viscum album. Taxonomy (NCBI): domain Eukaryota; kingdom Viridiplantae; phylum Streptophyta; class Magnoliopsida; order Santalales; family Viscaceae; genus Viscum; species Viscum album. Next base: position 1,007,270,935 of record OY728167.1, read on the forward strand.
CCTTAGGAATATAATATGATCCTTTAGGTCCACTTGGATTAGATTAGTACATTTATTAATATTTAATTCAAAGAAGAGTTAAAAGTATTATATTCAAAGTTTAATAACTAAACCCATTATAATAAAGGGTTACATATAAGATAAATTCAACTATAAATATTCATTATAAAGATAAAAAAATTCTTACATAATGGTATTTTATTTATAATTTTTAGACAATAAATAGTTTAATTTATTTATGAAATAATGATGCGTTAATTACTATATTAAGGAAATATTAAAATAATTGATACTATAAATACCCAAATAAATGTAATTTTAGACTTTAAATTAATTAAAATAATTTTATAGGTTAATATTAAATTTTAGGGTTTATTAAATAATTTTTTTAATGTAATACTTCTGTTATGAATTTAGCAAAAACAAATTACCTAATAGTGTCTACTTGTCATAAAAGAGTTTTTAAATCACATATTATATTATTAATTGATATTATATTCCAAAAGATCTAAGATTAGGCCAAATTTATTAGATAAGGTTATATATATTAATAATGAACCACTTGGGGTTCACTTTTCTTGTTATAGTATTTATGTTAAACATGTAATATAAAAATAAAAAGAGACATGGTAAATGTCAAACTAATTAACTAAGAGTTAAATCTAAAAGATAAGGATAATATAGTGACCAAAACCTATCTAAAACCTATTGGAAAAAGTTGTTTTTGACACATTCCCACCTTATCCTCGATATAATTTATCTTGGATCCATTATAAACCAAAAATTATTTTATTATAAAATACAATTTTAATATTTTCCTAAGGTTCCCCTCACCCCTTTTATAAAAGGGAACTTCCGCTTCTCTCAAATTCACACATTCAAAGCCATTTGTCTAGGCCAAACCCTGACCAAATATCCTCCCAACATCCCTCACTTCATTCTAGAGGCCTTTCTTTGGGCAGAAATCTATCTTAAGAAGCCCTTTTGATCAAATAAAAAGGAAGAACCCAAAGAAGAGGTAAATATTTGATCACCACTTTCAAGTTATTTTCTTCTTCCACTTCCACTTTCCTTGTTATTTTTATTCTAAAATAATAACTCCAGTATATTATATATACAATGATGTTATTATAAAAAATTTTCCACTATATTCATTATTGTATCCATCATATGAATTACAGAGTCACCATATGTGCGTACGTATGGTTTACCATCTCCATGTCGTGGTGTAGTTTGTCATTCAACACTTCACTATTTGGATGGGTATAATAATGATGTATAATTGATGGAAATAATACATATAACATGTTAATTATTATGTATATATGATATAATATCCAATTACATACTATATCACCTTCAAAATAAGTATATTGTCACTCGTGCGTACATACTTATTACCGTCTCCATGAATGCGATGTGATTCATTCCCTATCATAACCATTCAAGACTAATTTTTCATTTGATGATTAAAAATTATGTATAAAGACCTGATATCATTATGGATATGAATATGATACATCGTATTCATAACAAACAATGAATATGTATCAAAACATATAAAGGAAAACGAATTAGTTAACACCTAAAACGACAATAATAATAAAATATTATTTACAAAGAAAGATTAAAAGATCATATTATGTATATGTTTCTTGTATAATTTAATAACAATTATTTCACCATTATTTAGGAGGATAAACTACCCTCAACCAAGGAAAAGTACAAGGTAAGGGTCAATTCTACAATCTCTTCATTATTCGGGGTTGTTTTACGTAATTATCTAATGGGACCTCTTTATCATCCACTTTTGTGTCTTCTTAAAAAATGTATTTCAAAACAATTTTAATATTTACTAGATAATATGTTGAAGTAATTTATACCTTTATTGGACTTATATTTTTTGAAAGGAATCATGAAGTCATTTTCCAAACAAGGTACTTTATAACCTTTTCGACAAAATTAAGGTAAGAATGTTTTTTTAACATATACGGTGCGTGTGGGTATTTTCCACCATTATAACATTATCGAAGCATCCCTTACAAGATTATAAGAATATTTTCCAAATAAATATTTGTTCATTATAATAATTTGACTCTTAAATGATTTAAAAATATAAATAGATATTTCTCTCAAATATTTTTGATTTCATGTACGTCAACATGCTTTGTTAAATTTTACATTTGTTTGAAGGTGATTTATTATGATAAAAAATTCTATATTTTTTTATAGTTTTGTGATATGTTTGGCTGTGGATGATTTATTTTTATTCCATTCATGTTTTATAGTAAAATTATTGACATTTCTTATGGTATTTTTAAATACGAATGTTTATGTTATATTTTAACCTCTTCTTAAGATGAATGTGTTGGACTAGTATATTATAGGTTGGGGACTGATAAAAGTAATCCCTCTTTGTTGGGGCTCAGTTACAGAAGACCCTTAGGGTTGGAGTCTGGTTACAGAGGCTCTCTAGGTTGGAGTCTGGTTACAGAGGCACTCTGGGTTGGGGTCCGATTACAGTTAGCCCCTAGGTCCTAGCATGAGCCCTTGAAATAGAAATTAAAGTCTGGAATTATGCATTCCATCATTATTAAAGTGGATATTGATATTCCATGTGATAATTAGACTATTAGAATATACACATGAATAAGTAAATGGAATTATTTAAATTTATTTTTTCATATTATTCTGAAGTTCAAGTTTAAATGGCTTTTTTTCAAGTCTTACATTGCCTTAAATGTTTATGCTTATTTATGAAAGTTTCCACTATATTGTTATCCTTACTGATCATCTGAACTCACCCATTTCTATGTATTATTTTTCATAGGATGCAAAGAAGTATATTATGATAGACCTACATGGATAGTCTAAGGGATATGAGTGTGGCCTATGGAGACTATGTTGTTGGAGATTTTCATTTTATAATGTAATGTAAAACTTTTGAATGTATCTCGTATTTTCAAGGATAAAAAACTAATCATTGTTTCAAGTTGTGATATTTTTCTTTCAGTCCAATGTTATGTAATAATGCACTAACTCTGGGTAACTAGGGTCATGGAATTATAGGCTTTCCACAGATTGGATCAGGTGATCGGTTTAGGGTACAACTAGGTTGGTTTGATACATTAATCACAATAAATTGAGTGATCTTGATATGGTCAATGACCACAAAACCATTAATAACTATGGTGTAAAAAAATACCATTAATTCATTGAAATTTAAAAAAATAAGAAAAAAAATATTATTGAAGATCTTCTTCTATTATTGAGTAGTTAGTTTACCTTCTTCACCATGAATATAAATAAATATACATACATGGAATGTATAATATTATACATTAATCAATTCTATAAAAATATAATCACATGGTCAGAGTGATGATTATTTGAGATGATTTTCTCAATTCCTAATCCACTCAAACAAAATTCTAATTAATTTAAAAGGAGTATCAATATATGCCTTATATCTTATAGAATTAATCAAAAACACAAAATGGTTATAATAAGGTAACATAATACAAATAATTAATAAACCTTTATGTAAAGATATACATCATTAATATAGAAATTCTTAATTACATAAAAACCCAAAACATTAATAAATCTTATTTTATCAAAGGCTATATCATACCTTTCAAATTACAACATCAAAATTTCAATTGAATTCATACCAAATAATGGTTTATGATAAATAATTTGTTAAACCTATGGTTTTAATATATCTCATCCTGATGAAAAATCTCCCAAAATATCATTAATCACTAAGAAGAATCACCATTTCATATTTTGATGTAGTGTAATTCCTAAAATTATTATTGAAAAACATTTAGATACAAACCTAAAAGGTAATACTTAACATGATCATATATGTTATAAAAATATAACCTTATCAATGAATCATAGTTTAATCATCAATATTATATATACCCCACTATCAAATAGACCATAATTAACCTATCATCAAACCATACATGAAACTAAAGAATTATTTAAACCTTAGTAGTATATTCGACTTAAATACCAATAAGAGATTCAAAACAACTCCAAATTCATCACTTGAAAATGTTAAAAGTGGTTTAGATTACTATAAGAATACGATCAACCTTGAACATATAAATACATGATAATATTAATAAATATTATATTAATGTCCAATGAGAACATATATAATTACATAAATTAAGAAAATATGTATTATACATAATAAATAATTTAATATATCCCATCAATCCAAAAATGAAATAATAATCATAATTGATGACCTAAATCACTTTTTCATCATGTTGCTAACTAATTCTAATGTCGTCAATACTATCCAATTTACAACATCAATGTTAATCATCTCTTTGTCCCAAAGAAAAATTATTAAATTTTTACGTACTCACTTTTCTTGGTTAGCAGAACCATCCAAAACTATTTTTCAAACTCTCAAATAAAATTTCAAATGTAACAAACAATATATGTTTCATGATTCTTATATCCAAAATATCACTGATAAAACTCTTATAAAAAATAATTTTTTTAATCGAAATATATCAACACATCAATAATTTCCCTTTAATTATTGGCATGACATCGTTTAGTCCTTTATCTAAGAGATATTATATGGATTATGGCATTGGCTTGGATAATTTCCATATATCTCAAATATAATTCATTAAATTATGTGGTAATTAATTTTTCTATGGAATTCATTACCATATAGAAAAATTATTCCCCTTCCTTTAAGGAATTATTTTGGGCATCTCATTCCACATTTTTAACATGAACGAAATTGGTACTTCATTTCTATATTTTATCCATGTAACACCCCAAGGTACCATGGTATGCTTCTCTTTGAATAATAAAATAGCGTGTGTTGTATGGAACTTTGAGATCTAACACATCCCAACCAATCAAACTAGCCATTATGAATAGAAATACCCATTTTTTGAAATTTTATAAATTTTATCATTCAAAATGGACTTCGTTTTTGGATTTGGAATATAGAAATTATCTTAAGAAGAATTTTTTGTATTTTTCTCAAAAACATTCAATTTTTGATGAATAGTGAAAAACACTAAGTTATAGTTTAAAACTGAAGTTTTATTTAAATAATTATTTCTTTTATTTAAATTTATTTTAGGTCAAAATAGATACATAATACCTATATATGTTCTATGTAATTTATTAGAGTCAGTTTATAATAATTTTAGATATATAAAAATTTTATTGAAGTTTTTACCTTCTTTTACACACCTCCTAGGAGCATTTGAAAATTTACATAAAACTTAATTTTACCACTCATGCGAGTTGAATTTCAAAAATCCGAGAGACACGGTTGATAAAAATAAGTAAAATGTGGTTCAATAAGTTGAAAATAATTTTTAGTGAATAGTAATTTTTTCTTTTATTTACCATGGTTAAAAGTAAATAGTGTAATTAAGGGTTAAAATGATATTTTTAAACCCCTAACACATGTCATAATTCTATTGGATAAGTATAATTCTACCAAAAAAACCTTAGTAATAAAATATGAACTCTTTTGGTCCACTTGGAATAGATTAGAACATTTATTATTATTTTATTTAAAGAAGAGTTAAAAGTATTAAAATCAATGTTTAATAACTAAAACATTTTTAATATAAGTTAATACATATAATAAATTAGATTATAAATATTCATTAAAAATATAAAAATAATTCCTACATAATATTATTATATTTATCATTTTTATACATTAAACAATTAAATTTATATACGACACAACAGTGATGCAGTAATTGCGGTATTAAGAAAATATTAAAATAATTGACATTATAAATATCCATATATATGTAATTTGATACCTTTTATGAATTAGACTAATATTCAAGGTTAATATGACATGTTAGAATTTATTAGATGGATTTTCTTCGAAGTAATAATGTTGTTATGAATTTTGGAAAAACAAAATACCAAATAGTGTCAATATTGACATAATAGAATTCTCAAAACAAATATTATATTATTAATTAATATTCAACTCATAAAAATCTATGGTTTGGCCAAAATACTTATATAATTATAGTTTTATCATGAATAAACCACTTGGGGTTCTCTTGGAAGTATATAGTACGTTTATTAACCATATAATATAAAAATACAAAGATACATGGTAAATGTCAAAGTATTTAACTAAGAGTTAAATATAATAGATAAAGTAAATATTGTGACCCAAACATGTATAAAACCAATTGGTTTAGTGGTTTTCAACACATAACTATATTATCCTTTCAATAATTTATTTTTGAGCCATTATAAACCGAAAATTATTTTATTATAAAAAAATATTTCTAGCTTTTCCTAAGGTTCCCCTCACCCTTCTTATAAAAGGGAACTTTCCCTTCTCTCTAACTCACACTTTCAAAGACATTTTAATTGGCCAAAACCAGCCCAAATACCCTCTCAAATGTCCTACCTTTATCACAGAGGCCTTACTTTAGTCAGAAATCCAACCTATGGATCCCTTTTAATCAAATCAAAAGGAAGAACCTGAAGAAGAGATAAATATTTCATCACCTCTTTCATGTTCCTTTCTTCTTCCACTTCCTCTTTATTTGTTGTTTCCATTATAAAATAATAACTCAAGTATTCTATATATACTGAGATGTTATTATAAATATGTTACAACCATATTCATTATTATATCCATCCTTTGAATGACATGTCACCATACGTGCGTATGTACGACGTACCGTCTCCACGTCGTGGTGTAATTGTTATTCAATACATTATTATTTTTATGGGTATAATAATGATGTGTAATTGATTAATATAATAAATATAATATTCTAATGATTCTGTATATTTGATATACCATCCAATTATATATTATTTTAATATCAAAATATTGATATTTCGCTCATGCGTACGTACGGATTACCATCTCCACGAACGCGATGAGATTCATTCTCCATCGTATCCATTCAAGACTAATTTTTATTAGACGATTAAATATAATGTTTAGAAACATAATATCATTCTGAATATTAATATGATACATCCTATTCATAATGAACATTACTTACAAAACAAATCATATAAAGGAAAACAAATCAGTTAACACCCAAAACGACGATAATACTATGATATTATTACCAAAGCAATGTTAAAAGATCATATATGATAACATATTAATGTATATGATTCCGATATAATTTAATAACAATTATTTCACCCTTATACAAAAGGTTAAACTACCCTCTACCAAGGAAATGTATAAGGTAAGGGTTAATTTTACAATCTCTATATTATCTTATGATTTTTATGCATAATTACCTACTGGGACCTCTTTATCATCCACATCCATGTTTCTTAAAAATGTATTTCATAACATTTTTACTATTTACTAGACAATGGGGTAAATTAATTTATACCCTTATTTGACCTTATATATGTTTAAATGAATCTTTCCGTCGTTTTCCAAACATGGTACTTTATGACATTTTTGACAAAATTAAGGTAAGAATGTTTTTTTATCTTATACGGAAGGTGCGTCAATTTTCTGCCATTATAACATCATCGAAGATTCCCTTAAAATATTATAAGAATATTTCAAAAATAAATTTTTTATTTTATAATTATATTACTTTTAAATGATTTCAAAATAAGAAGAGATATTTCACAAAAAAAAATTGATTTCATCTATGTCAATAGCCTTTGATGGATTTTAATCTTGTCTGATGTTGATTTATAATGATAAAAAAATTCCATATAGTATTAAAGGTTTTATAATATTTTTTACAATAGATGTCTTATTTTTATACCATTCATGGTTTAAGAATAAGGTTTTTACATTTCGTACGCTAGTTTTAATATTAATGTTTATGTTATGCTGAAACCTTTTCATATGAGGAAAGCATTGGACTTAGTAAGTGATGGGTGGAGCCCACTATAGCTCATAGTGCATCAGTATGTCTCATTAGACAAACTAGTATCTTGGCACAAGGCCTTGATAAAATCTTTTTTGTAGTCTTCGCACATGGCCTTGACTATGTGGTTGTGAAAGTCTAGCATTATGCATTCCATCTTTTTAAAAGTTGGTATTAATATTCATGTGATTATTGGACTAGTAGAATATCCATGTGAGTAAGTAAATAGAATTATTTTTATTTATATTTTCCATATTTTGATGAAGTTTATGTTGAAAAGTCTTTTGTTTTATTTTTATACATTGCCTTAAATGATTATTCTTATTTACTAATGTTTCCTCTATATTGTTATCCTTACTAAGCATCTGAGCTCATCCCTTTCAATGTTTTAATTTTTCCATGATATAAAGAAGTATATTATGACTGAATTGTAGGGATAGTCTATGGGATCTCAATGTTGTCTATGGAAACAATGCTGTTGTAGTTTTCTATTTTATGATGTAATGTAAACCTTATTAATATATCTATTAATTTCAAGGATACTAAACTAATAGGTCTTTCGAGGCTTGAAATTTTGTGATCATACCAATGATAGATAATAATGAACCGACCCTGGGATTTTGGGGTCAGGGCATTACAGTCCACTACCAACGCTCACAGTGAACACTGTATTTTAATTATTTGGTGAGTCTGGTAGTTAGTTCGCGAATTTTTTTTCAATATTATTTTTGAAAACTGGTTATTTATATTTTCAATATAATTCAATATAGACAATATGAAATTTATTTTCTCATAATCAATGTATTTTCCATCACATTCAGTGTTAACAGTGTTCCTCTTAGTTCAATCAATATACTAAAACCAAAAAAGAATGGTGTGAGAGACAATAAACATCATGAAAGACCATAAATAACATGTTATAATAAAGTATCCTTCTTGATGATAAATTTATTTTAACACATTTCATTTCTGTTCATTATAAGACAAACTGACCTAATCACCCAAATTCGCTGTTTAAAACATAATATTTACCTTTATGAATTTGATGTTGATAAATATAACCAAATGTTGTTTATCCGAACATAAAATATCACAATTAAATATTAGAATAAATATATAATCAATGTCCTTTTAGGTTTATAGTCTTTGTGAATTATAATAACCTTTTATTAGTAAGGTTTTTTAGATAAATATTTTTTATAGACCAACATCATCTCTGATTATACCCAAATTTTTATATTCCATGTTAAGTATTCAGTATCACCCAAAAAATTACACACCTTAGAAACCATTCCAAAAAAACATAATTATCTATCATTACTCACTACCTGGGTATAAAGAAACATAACAAGGGTGATCTTAAATTTTCAGTAAGTGTAAACATAAGCATTAAGAATTTAATTTCATTAGTGAGAGTAAGACGAGAATAAGGCTATGATGACATATCCATAGTGCATGAGAATAACATAATTGAATTCATATGAATAAATTCATGGATCATCAATCTTGAGACATTGAATAATGATATAATAGAGACAAGAGTCATTGGAATCAATAATAATGGTTTTCGTTCTAGAAATATTGGTAAAACGAATCAGTCAAACCACAATTGAAGTATTAATAAAATGTGTTGGTATCTCGGATTTCTATATATCTATTATATATGGAATACATTTCACAAATAAAAGTGAATTAACCCTCTTATTTTCATGTGGAATAACTACTATGGTTAAAATTTTAGTAACTATTTATGTTATACATGAAATAAATATCACAGTTATTCTTAGAATAACTATTTTAGTATGTTCCCAAAATCTATATGGACAATCCTAGTTAATTAAATTTATCCCCTACCTATATCATGTGAGATCATTAAAATGATTACCCATTCTATGTTCATAATGGTCCAACCATCATCTTAAATAATTTCCAGAACCATAACAGGAACAATGTACATTAATCTTTAATTTCATTATAAAATTATTAAGAACACCATTATTCATTTCATAACACAAATAACCCTTGGAAATGAACTTAATTCAATGAAAAAATAATTTAAAAAATTACAATAAATTTAGATAAAAAATGATGATAGTATCATTAAAAAATACATCTACTGGATTAGATGTAACATAAATTTTGTTTTCCTTGATAAATGGAAATACTATTAAAATATCATACATTTTTTTTATGGAAAATAATATTTTCTCTTTGAATATTAGTTTTAAAAATCTAAATAAATAACAAAAAATTTGAAAATAAATTTATTTGAAAATAACCTTGAAAAAAATATAAATGATTCTCTTAAAAAATAATGATCATGGCGATGAGAAAATATATACTACTGTAAAATATTAAAATATAAATTTGTTTAAAAAAATTGATGGATCCTAATGTGACCCATTTTGATATTATTATGATTTTATAAAACCTTATAAAAGAAGTTAAAATATCATGTCAAAAAGATTAAAGTAAAATATTAATTTTATAAAATAAAATTATTCAAAACATTTTAGAGAACATGAATATTTATGAGATTCAAGATCCAAATAATGATATATGATCAGTATCACATATAAATGAATTTTTAGATATTTCATTAGTAAATTTGGGATGAGATATAATTTAAACATGTAAACCAAATTAAATTTTTTTATTCTAAAGGATCTTTAATCATAAATAGTCTCTGAATTAAATGATATTCTTACATTAATCTTATTCCACTTTGGTAACTATAAAATTACAAGCCCCATGAAAGAAAAACATCATTTTAAAAAACTAAATATAATGTATATAAATATATTCATGAAATATTATTTCAAAGGGGTGTCATATACATCTCATAAAACAAGGCATGTTTATATTATAAACATAAGCCCAAAGGAAAGAGAATTTGAGACTTTTTCACTTTAATATATCATATAATTGAATTGATGATTAGTAAATATGAAGATTATATGAAAAAATATAAATCAATATAAAAAATGTAAATAAAGAATAAAAATATTTAGAGCTATATTAGAACGTTATCATGGAATAATAAATTTAAAAAATATATATTACCCATTGATAGTAATTGAGTTAAGGAAGATTTTACAACTCGGTAACTTTATAATCAAAACACCATTATCGAACTAATTCAAATTTAAAAATAACACATAATCAAGTATGAAGGATTTATTACAAAACATGTAAATTGGTTCTATATAAAACATATAAAATAAATTATATGTATAAAATAATGTATTCTTAAATGAATATAAATTGAAAGAAAATCACATTCCTCGAGACTAGACATTCCATGTATGTTCTTTAAATACGGGATAAATAATATCATATAAAATATCGTATTTTATAAGAAAATTACCTCCAATTTAAATATTATCCTTACATAATTTATTTCATTTATATTATTTACCTAGTTAATTACATTATTAGTTAACTCCACATTAGTTGTTTTGAGGATGTTTCATTCATAAGTTCAAAATGACTTATGTATGTTGAATGAGGTCAAAGGGGTGATTATACCATCATATCAAAAATAAATATAATTTCATAATTGAAATTTATGTACATAAATTATAATTTTAAAACCAATTATGAATGTTATTTCTGAATAATTATTTTTTTTACATTAATGAAGATGGTAGGTTGTACTTACACATGAGTAACGTTTCTATTTTTCAATGACTATTATAGATAGTATGCTGGTATTATTTTATCATTACATATTGATAATTATTTATTAAATATAATATTTTTTATTTTAATATACTTATATATATCATCTATGTATTTTTGTGATGAAAAAATAATCAAATAACATCATTTATATGATATTACATAGGTATACATGATCAATATTATCATATTTTAGTGAATGGAAAGGCATAAAATTAAATGATATATTTTCTTTTAATAAAAAATAATATTTCAATTATATCATATAAAAATATTAATTTCATCATTAAAACCTACCATGATTTGAGGTAATGGAAATTGAATAAGATTTGTCTTTGATGTGGTAGGTCATTATACACATGAATTATGAATTCCGTTCGCATTTGATAGATGTTGGAGATGAATAATCATTATTGAATTTAAATAAAAAAATATAATTATATGAATTATATAAATAATATTATATAATGATTTGTAAGGATGATTTAAAGATGGTGGAAGAACAAATGAAACACAAATGCTTGGTTATGAACAATAATTCTTCTTTAAAAAACATAATTTTATTAAATCCATTAGATAATTGAGGTTTGTATTATTTTATAAATATGTTTTATATAAAATGGGTAGGGCAATTAGGAAGGTATTTGAGCAAAGAATGGTAAAAAAATGGGGTTTTGTGTATATTTTAAATGGAATAATTTATTAATTTTTATAAGAGTGGGGAGGGTAACTCTTGGATTTTAATAAATTATTAAGTTAATATAAATTAATTATCATGTCAAAATGGATAAAAATATTTAGTGTTAGAATATATTATTTGATGTTTTATATATCCTCTAATCTAATTAAACATGAACATATTTTTCCTATGTCTTTACCCTTATCTTTTTTTGGTAACCCCCCACTAACCCTTTTCATACTTACAATAACATTAAGGGTTTTTACTCTTTTTAAGGACATTATTGTTACTATAAATGGGAAAATATCCCATTATCGAATCATGGTTGATATTATAAATCATGTCATAATAAATTATCTTTATATATAGTTATTATGAATTTTATATTATTTAATAAAATATTTTTTATTATAAATTATCATTAATGTGTTTTTTAGAACTATTCATTACATTAATATTAATAAAATCATGAAAAAAAATAAAAAAAAATACGTAATTTTAAACCAAACCTAATATATTAATCTCATAATTCATGGATCACATTAACTGTCTAAATTTTAATTTCTTTTAATAAATATAATTTATTTTTTTTTCAATTAATTTAATAATTACTGTGCCAGGTATGTGTAAGAATTTATGGTAATTATGTAATCATAAAAAATTAAGAATAACTTATCATGTTTAATATAAATAATTTATCGTTCTAAATTATTATTTAAAACTAAATATATAATCTATTTATCCATATGTTAAAAATATTATATTTATTATAAAAAAGAGTGAAATTTATGAAATTTTCATACATAATATACAAAAAAGCTCATAATCACACCCAAATTAAAAAGATAATATAACAAAAAAATCGAATTATTATGGATGAACGAGACTTATAAAAAAATATTTCAAATTTGACTGTCATATTATACCCCTTATCATATTATTATTGAACCTTAACCACCCAATTTACCCTTGTTGATAGAAAAAAACTGATTATATATACTATTCATGTTGACAAAAAATAAAAGATGCATAATATACAAATTTACAAACCCTGATTAAAAATATAGAATCCATTTTTTTATAAATTCATAACATTGAATTGTCAAATTTTAATTTTAAAAAAGTCATAAATACTAATTAAAAATAAGTTTTCTATAAACTTCTCATTTCAAATAAAATATGTTTTTATATTCAATTAAAGTGTAAAATTAATTTGAAAACCATATTTGGATTTTTTTTAAATAAAAATTAATTAATTAACATTTATAACTAATATAAAAAAAATTTACATTGTAATGAATTTAAAAGATAATTATGATATGAATATTAATAAATATTACTCACTATTGAGTCAAAAATAAATATTTTTAGAAAAATAACTACATTAAAACCATATATAATTTCAAAATGTGTATTTTCAGAAATAAATTTACTTAATCAATGAATTTTTTTAATATTTTAGGAAATTATCTATAATATTCACCCATAAAGAGAAATGAAAAATAATTTGCAAAAAAACATATATTTAAAAAATTAAATTAATTTACAAAGGTTTTAGTTCTTATTTACTTATAATTAATAAATAATTTTTTTACTCTTAATTTATTTATAATATATATCTTTAAAAAATAAAAATTTCATCTACAGCTTGTAATGCACACAACATCAGGTTTAAAAAATATGGTACTCAATTATTTAGAAATGGAAATTATAAACTAGATGATATGTTCATTGGTATGAATAGATAAATCTAAATTAAGAAAAATGTATATTTTACACATGTGAATTTGTTATCTATTTGGAAATCAAAATTTTAGTAAAAAAGAAACTATTTTCTGAAAAAATAATATTTGTTCAAAAAGTTGGTTTAGTTATTCTTCATGAAGATAATTTGTTATTAACTTTTACATAATTCAGAAATTTTATAGTATTAAATTAATAGAATTTTTGAAAATGTAATATCAAATTAATATTAGTTTGAAATTTTGGGATTTTCCTGAAATGATTCATTTTTCGATGAATAGTAGAAAATAATGAATTTTAATTGAAAAGCATGATTTTGTTATAAAAATTTAAAGATAATTTATTTTTTTAAAATTTTTTCATATATCATTAGTCAAATTATATATATATATATATATTAATAAAATTTATATAATTTTAATAAATTTTTTGTAAGATTTTGATATAAAACATTAGTAAAATTTTGAACTTTTCTCTTTCAAAAAATTTGCTTTCTCACTACGACTATGGGAATATTATCAAAATAATTTTTTTTCATTAGGTGAATGGAATTTAATAATAGGGATTACATATTTGATATTATAATAGTTTATTTTTATATAATTTCAACATAATTATTGACCATAAAAATCAAGAAAATAGTAAAAATTATTTAACTCTCTTAAGGTAAATATTGATATACCATTGATCAAACTAGAATAAAATAAACTAAATTAAACTAAAAACATCTTAAAATTATGAATTATGGCCATATTTTAACCCTATAATGTATTAGTCTCTATAATAATATTTTTTACCCTTATGTGTTGTGAAAAACATGGGTTTACCTTTTTCTTTCAAAAACATAATATTGTACCACTCACCTAACATATAAAAGGACACCCTCTCTCTACTATTATGCACACTATAAAAACATTATACTTTAAATAATTACTACCCAAATAATTTCAAAACATTCATCCTCTCAACCAACAAGACTAATATTTTTGCATAAATCTATTATAGGAAGGTTTTTAGTGGAAACCCATGGAGGTTACCCAAAGAAGAGGTAATATTATTCAACGAGTTTTGTTGTTATTTATTCCTAACCCTCCTATAATTTTTTAATACATAAATATGTAATAAAATTATTATTTTCCATATGATAATATATTTTTATATTAAATTCATAACTTCCAACCATCTCTATTTCCATCAAATGTGTTACTAAATTATTATTTTTGTGTAAGATGGAATATCGCGAATTGATGTCATTCATTTTTCTATTACCACCACTCGTGGTTTGGTATGATGATGAATATAATTAATATATATGGAAATTTTAACATAATTATACCTATTTGTAATTATATCATATAAAGCATTTTATCTTTTATTCCATAGGGGACAAAATATCATCAGTCACATGAATTGAGGAATACTTCCCCACGAAGCGATGAGATTAATCATTCATTATTTATTTAGATTAAAGTTGATAATTATTTATTTAATAATTAAATGTATTATAAAATAAGTAATTATGATAGTCATTCAACATTTTTATTTCTGAAGATATAATACATTGATTTTTTTAACTTTTCACTTAATGAGAGTTGTTAATATCATTTATGTATGTGTAGACTATCACCTTCATGAAGAGATGTTACTCTATTTTTATCCCCAAAATACATGAGAGATATGAATAATTATATTTAATGATATAATATTTTACAACTTCCATTTCTAATGGTAAATTATTACTTACCTCTTATCTGTTATGATCTTTGAAAAATGGAAACCTTACACAATCGTATGTACAACCTACCATCTCCATGATTGTAACATACTTCATTTTTCAAAATAATAATTCATGATTGGTCTTAAAAGTATATTTGATTTATAAATATTTTATTCATTTCATGATTATTGTTATACAGCTAATGAAACTACTTAACATGCACATGGATTGGATCTTTCATGGAAAATATCAATTGAGAAAACATGAAAAGTAACACAAAAAACAATGAAAACAATGAAATATTATTTATGAATTGGTGATAATATGTTAAGAAATTATCTCTATAATGTTATTAATATTTATATGGTTTTTTTAAGTTAATTAAAATTGTAAAACCAATATTAATGATGTTTATATCATGTTCATTTAAAAGTAATAGTGAGGTAATGGATTTGATCCCAATTAACATTTTATTTAAAATTATTTGTTATTATGACTCAATTCACTTATATGTAGTGTCTATACTACCCCATTTAAATGTAATATCATCATTTATTCATAATTCATTGAATTTAATATTTTTTATTTGAATCATTTCATCCTAATGCATTTTCCATAAAAATCACTGAGATGTAAAAGTTATTTTATGATATCACTTTTTTTGGGATTGTTTACATTATCCTAAAAAATCACTTTCTTATAATAACATTTCCTTAGACATTACATTTCTATAATGTATAAAAATTTATTCTTGGTCGATACGATTGTTTCATAAATTGAATAAAAATTTTCAAATGGGGTTTAGTTTTAATTTTTCTTTATTAACATTAGAAATATTGATAAATCTATATCTTTTACTGAATATATATATATATATTGTGATAAATAAATATTTCATGAATTTAGATAATTATTATAAATATGAGTAATTTTTTTGTACATATAGATATGGGTGGGGACCATTTATAGATCACCCCTTAATTAACCAGTATGTATCATGAGACGAAACATATGGCCAAATCAAATGGGTTTCCACTGATAATTTTAATATATCTTTTAAAAGGCCCTGATGGCATTGATATCATGTGTCTAGGATATGAGGTCCAAAAATTGACAATTTTTTTGCACTAGGGATTCATTAATTATTACGATCAATGATATTTTCCCTATGATTTTATTTATAGTTTCATTGAATTCTCAGTTATTGATTGGATGAAATGTTTTTTTAGTTATTTACCATGAAAAAGTTGATTATACTTTATCTAATCATTATATTTTTATTTATTTAAATGTAATGTCTATTCATTTATTTAACTTTCATATTTGATAATTCTTATTTATTCATGATTACTTACATATTACATAACCTTTTCTATGAATTTTATCTCAACCATATTTTTTTCTTTTCCTCGTAATATGAAAAAGAATTCATTGAATGAGTTTTCAATGTTGGAGTTCATTTTATTTATTTAATTTATTATACTTTATTCTCTATTCTCAATTAAAAAAATAGTATCTTGTATGTATGTGGTACTTTAAAAAAATTTAAACTGATTTATCCTTTGATATTGTATCCTTTTTATCTATGTTAATTTATTAATGTAGACACCAGCCTTGAGTTATTGGATTACGGTCATTATAGTTGGTATTTGAGGATGTTTAATAAAAAACTATTGAATTAGATTAAGGTAATAAATATTAGGTAACATAACCCTAGGATAGACTTTGAGGATATGTATTGTACTAAATCCTAATTTTTTAAAAATAAAGAGATTATGTGGCTTTTTTTAGTAAGAAATCTTTTTCTGTATAATTCTGGTGGATGTTGTTGTATAAAAGAGGCACAAATGGGTTTTAGATTTGAATAGGGTGCATTAAGATTGACACAATCATCACACAGTGCATAAAAATGGGCCTTACTGTGCACCTTTATTGACACTCATGTCGTATATTATTAGGATAATTCTAATTTTAATTATAAAACCTTATGAATGATTTAAAAACAATGATATCACAAAAAAAATAATTATTCTGTGATTAAAAATGAATAAATTATAATATATACTAATTGTTAACTAATTAATGGAATTGTACATTATTATTTAAAATTCATAATTTTATGAGCTAATCAAGTATATGTCATTTATTTTAAATTGCACCTGGAAAGAATAAGTGTATCAATACAAATGTAAAATATAGAGATTTACCTACTATGGATTTTAATATAGATTATATAGGAACTGAGGAAATTATGGATATATTAAGGCATCCTACTTAGTTTACAACATGAAAAATTTCTCGTATGGGAAATTTTTTTCCAAATTGGGATTATCCTTAGTTTGAACACATTATACAACAGAATCCACCATAATTTGGTAGGATTAATAATCCAATGGATGTTTCAGAAGGGATTATGTCTCTATAGAAGATATTTATTGACATGGGATATAGCTAAATTTAAAATTTTACACATAAAATTTATTATCTTAATTAAAATTATGATTAATGTTATCCATTGATACAAAATACTAAAAAGGAAAAGTAAAATGAAATCATAGAATAGAATGATTTTACAGAGACATTCTTTGATAAATATTCCACGAACAAGAAACAAAATAAAATAAATTTAATATTCGATAGATTAATCAAAAATGAATAATTTTTTGTTGTTGTGTATGGGACTACCTTTATAAGGTTATCAATGTAAACTATTGATTTCATACACAACATAGAATACAAGATTGAAAGGTTATTTGGAGTTATTAAATCATGTCTCGAAGAATGTTAGTCCCTCTAAATGTTTCTTCACATGAGGAAATAGTTTTATGTTCCATCAAAAAATATGAAGAGTAATATAGAAATTATATATTCATATAAAATCACGGGAAATATAGGTCATATGAACACAATAATAAACTGAATATGAAAAATAATAAGAAAATTACCAAGTAATATCCACATTGTGAAAACTATTGAATGATTCATCCATGGAAATTCCTGAAGTCAGGGGGAGTATTTTATAAGTGCTTAGATAAGGTTCACCAAGCTAATTAATGCAAGGGTAAGACATAAATCAGCATTGTTCAATCATCCATTTGTAACGTTATGGGGAACTATGAAAATGAATTCCCAAAGTCTCGAGGGAATCAACCAATGTAGAAGCAAAGGGGATAAGGCCAATCCTATACAATCAATATAGATGATGTGGAAGCACCCAATGATGTTATTGCAAGTACATTATTACAATATCGAAATTTATCTAGCTCTTTATTTTATTCTTGACACTTTCACTCTTTTTATCATTCTAATTTATTATTATAATTAGATATATAATATTTAATTTAAGGATTGAGTTGCTAGTGAAATTATTAGGGTATGTCTCACTATAATAAGGATGTGTTGGGAAGTACATGTTTTAAAAAACAATTTTTCATTATCTATTGACCTTATTTTTCAAATTTATTGTTTAATTTTATATAATACTTTGTATAAAATTTCATTCATAATATGATGTAAAAATATGATTTTAAGAATAATGAAATTACTATTTTCTACAGAGATATAGAATTCATCACCATTAGACTATAGACATCATTATATGATTCACATTCAGGTCCACCCCCAGTAGCTATACTAAATGAGTTTCTTAGGGAGGAAGGGAAAAAATATAGTAACGAAGAAGGAAAACATTAAATTGAGTATGTACCTATTTTTAAAGAATAATTTGATGTATTTCTATAAAATTTTCTAGAACATACCTAGAGCGTGAAGTTGATTTTTCTCCATTTATTTATTACTTGGGTAAAGAATAATATCAACAACTCTCTATTGAATGGTCACATTGGAATAGGTGGAGTAAAAGAAAGAACTATTAGATATGGGTTTTAAGGTATTTATTCTTTTTAGCGTTTAAAAAAGTGGAGTCCCTTTGTTTTATTCATTAATAAAAGAAAGATACATCAGTATATGCATTGATTATCTATAAATAAATGATATTATGATAAATAAAGATTAACATCTTCCTCTCATTGATGACTTATTTGATCGACATTATAGATTCTAATATTTTTAAATGTCATAAATTTATTTTGGGTATCAGAATTTTTGAGTAATTAAGGAATATATTTTGATGATATCATTCTGAACATGATATAGACATTATGAGTTTACAATAAATCCATTTTATTTACTAGTGCACCCTATATTTTTACAGATATATTGAATAAGATATTCCAGGAATAACACAATGTTTATTTTATAGCATTCATTGGTAATATTTTGGTGTGTTATAAATTATATAAGGACCCTAAGAAAAACTCTCATGTCATTATTTAGATTCCTATAATGAAAGTGTTATATGATAAATTTCATAAGTGTGATTTATAGCTTCAAAATGATTATCTTCATGGACCCATAGTTTTAATGGATGAAATACCAGTTTACAATATAAATAAAAATGTAGTTAGATAATGTCATACACCAAAAAATAGAACTGAGGCTTGTAATTTCATTGGACTGGTAGTTTACTATCAGAAAAACATTTATTATATTACCTTATTAGCTAGCCTGTTATAAAATCTAACATTTAAATGGCTGAAGTTTTTTTTGGATTAAGGAATGTGAAGAAAGTTTTGATGAACTAAAGAGGGTAATGGTAAATGCTCAGATTTTGACTCTTCCATCTATAAATGATGGGATTGTGATATATATTAAGGCATTGATAAAGAGAAATGGGGTTTTAATGAAAAAATGATAATGTTATTGAATATTCATCTTGGAAATTGAATGCTCAGGAATGGAACCATCTAACTCAAGATTTTAGTTGACGACAGTAATATATTCTATGAAAATACCGATACATTATATTTATGGTGAAATATTTTAGATGTACATGGATAATAAAATCTTGTAATAAATATTTTCATAGATTGTGCTCAATATGAGAAAAATATTATTCCTAGAACTATTCATGGATTATGATTTCTCAATACAATACAACCCATGGAATTAAATTTAGGTATATGATCCAATGATTTTGAAATTTCATGAAATTATGGTCCAAATAAGGATTGAGATGGATCATATATTCATGGATCTAATAATGATGGAGATGGAAATTATTATGGATAGATAGACATCTCTAATTATTCAAATTTTTGTGAACCCAAATTTATTATAAAAGATAATTTTTTTAATATGACGGTATGAATTTCAGAAGAAATTTAAATCTATAGAAGATGTGAAATTAGAAAAAATCATTTCTAATTATGGTGTTCTAAAATTTGTAATGTGATTATGGTTTCTATCTACACCTAATATAAAAACGGAATTGTTGGATGATACTCATAGCTCAAAGTTTTTTATACACCCTAGTAACATAACAATATATAGATATTTGAGGGAATATTTTATTATGGGTTAACTAGAAGTAGTAAAT
This sequence comes from Viscum album, assembly GCA_963277665.1. Lineage (NCBI taxonomy): Eukaryota > Viridiplantae > Streptophyta > Magnoliopsida > Santalales > Viscaceae > Viscum > Viscum album. The sequence goes on from OY728167.1 coordinate 1,007,292,087, forward strand.
TAATAATTATGTGTCCAAATGTTTGGTTTCTCTATAGTTTTCATCTATGAGGCAACATCTTATATGAGTCATAAAACCTCTTCCTATTCCTACTTCGAAATGGGATGACATTATTATGTAATTTTTTATAGAAGTATCAAATAATCCAAAAAAAATAATGTAATATGGGTTATCATTGATCAAATAACCAAGTTTGAACTTTTTTTATATAATAGAAGATTTATCACTTAAGATCCTCACAAAGCTCTATATTATTGAATCTATAACCATATGGTGGAACTAATTCAATTATGTCAAATTTTGATCCCCATTTTACATCAAATATTTTAAAAGTAATCATATGGATCTTCATATTGGGATTCATTCGAGATCTACCAACCATCATCAAACCTATGGATAATAAAATAAGTCTATTTAGAAAAAGGAATTCATGTTGGGGTAATTATCAATTGACAGTAATGGTATGTGGGTTCATTATTTAACATTGGTATAATATTTCAATAAAAATAGTTTCCATTCAAGTATTCAAATGGAGACATAGGAATCATTATATTGAAAGTGTTGTCATAATCCAACATGGTGGGATGAATTCAGTGAAAGAAACTTTTAGTTACAAAAAATAATGACGATACAATGAAAATAATAAAGGATATACATGACCACATCAATGTATCATAATGTATACAAAATATTAATATTGATGATCAAAGGAAATATTTGGAATTCAAAGTGGGCGATATTATTTTCATGATATTGTCACTATGGAAGGGTGTTATATGGTTTTGTAATAAATTGAATCCATGTCCAACGTGCATAGGACCCATTAAAATTATGAAATTAATTTTACATGTTTCGTATCATTATGAAATTCTTACAAATATATCAAAAGTAGATGATGTGTTTCATATAACATTGTTAAATAATTACATGTCAGACATAATGCATGTTCTAAAATATGATGAAACATAATTGGAACCTAATTTATCATTATATAAATAACCCATATATATTCCTCATTCTAGGTATCGTGTATTAAGAAATTGGATGACTAACTCAGTAATGGTACTTTGAAGAAATCAAAAAATAGAAGATGAAATGGTAGAACAAATGGTTGTTATGATAAAAAACTGACCTCGTTTGTTTATAAGGTAATATCAATGAAATTTCAAGGACTAAATTTATATAGTAGGGAGTAATGTGAGACCCCAAGACATTACAATATACTTCTCCTAGAATAAGTAAAATTTCATTGATAACTTTTAATTCACAAAAAAATCTTTTTTAAATGAAACATGATACTCTATTTTTTAATCACAACCATTAAACCTAGCTGTTAAATAGTTTGGAATGATTTAAAATTACTTAATTTTTAAAATTATATAATTTAAAAAGTTTATTTTTAACTATTAATTTTAAATAATAATATGAATTCAAATGGAAAAGAAATGCCTTCTGAAAAAACTATATTTCTTCTAAAAAAGGTTTATACATGCTTCATGAACATAATATAAAGTAAAATTTTACAAATTTTATTAATTTTCTTTAATATAATTACATTATTTTTTAAATTAAAACATAAAAATTATCTAATGGAGATTATTTTCTGAAATGTTTCATTTTTATGGAATAGAGAAAAACAAGAAATTTTAATTGAAAATGCATTTTGATTTAAATTATTTAAATTGTTAATTTATATATTTATTTTATTTCAAAGTAAATTAGTTAAATTAAATATATATTAATCTATTTAATCTTATTTTAATCATTTTTCTATTAAATTTTGATATAAAATCTTCTATACTTTTAACATATTCTCTTTAGAAACCATGATTTCTCATTTCGACTGTGAGAATGATATCAATTTAGAATATCTTAATTATGTAAGTTGAATTTTGAAAAATTGATTTCATATTTGGAATAATAAAAATTTATATTATCTAATATATTCAAAAAAAAATTTACTATAATGAAAAGTGGAAAATGAAAAATTATTTACCAAGGTTAATGTAAAAAGAATTTATCAGGGGATAAACTAGGATGATCAGGGTTAAATTGGCCTAAAAATCCTAAATATATTTATAGAGTTATTGTGACAATATCATGTATAATTATTGTGAATAATATATTTTTTACACTTTTGGAACATGAAAAAAATGGGTACACATTTTTCTTTCTCAAAATAACACATGTTCCACTCACCTCACTTATAAAAGGCCACCCCCTCACCACTATTATTTACTCATTAAAACCAATTATTTAAATAATAAATTCACTAATAAACCCCCAAAAATCATTACCCTAATCCCATAAATATTATTATTTGGAGAAAGAAAACCTATTAAGGATTTTTGTTCATATCTAAACTGGTTACCTAATGTTGTTGTAACATTCTTCAATGAGCACTAGTATTTTATTTCACCCTAAACATTTTTAAATAATTATAAAATAATGATTATGTAATAAAATCATTATATATCATATAATATTATTATTATATTAAGGTGATGAAATTCAACCATCTCCACTTTCATAAAATGGGTTATTAAATCATCATTAATGTGTACATTAGACTACCACCTCATGGAATAATGTCATTCAATTTTTCATTACCACATCTCATGATTCTGTATGATGATGGTTATATATTATATATATATATATATGATAAAAACAATATAATTATAGAACTAGATACTTTATATCATATATACATTTTTTACATTCTATTCCATCTGGGGAAATATATCGTCACTCATGTGTACGACATAATAAATCCTCTCAAAGTGATGTGATTCTTCATTCACTAATGCTTTATGTTAAAAGTGATAAAGGTAATGTTTTATATTATATGTTATATAAAATAAAAAATATTTATATTCATGTAATATTTATAAATTTTAATGTATAATACATCATTTTATTTTTTTTCCTTTTCACTCATTGAAAAATGATAACATCGTTCGTGTACATGTGGACTACCGCATTCACAAATTTATGTGACCCTATTTTCATACCCAAAACACATGGATAATATATATATGTATATTTAAATAAATAATAATATATTATGACCATTTTATAAAGGAAAAATATTACATACCACTTTTCTATAATGAATGTTGATAAATGTGAAGTTACTCATACGTGCGTACAACCTACCATCTTCATGATTGTAACATACTTCATTTCTCAAAACCATATTTCATGTGTGGTCTTAAAACTATAATTGATATATAAATAATATAATTAGGTTATTATTATTATTCTATATATTATGTAACTATATAATATTCAAAACAATGGGAATAATCATGACAAGACAAAAATGTAAAAATAAGGTAATTAACACCCGAAACAATAAAAATATTCAAAGAATATTGATGAAAAGGTGATAAAATGTTGTCAATGGATTATATTTGACAATATATTTTAATTATTTGGTGAGTCTGGTAGTTAGTTAGGGAAAATTGTTTCAATCATATTCATGAAAACTGGTTATTTATATTTACAATATAATTCAATATAGATAATATATAATTTATTTTCTCATAATCAATGGTTTTTCCATCACATTTAGTGTTAACACAGTTCCTCTTAGTTTAATCAATATACTAAAACCAAAAATAATAGTGTGAGAGACAATAAACATCATGAAAGATAATAAATAACATGTTATAATAAGGTAACTTTCTTGATGATAAATTTGTTTTAACACATGTCATTTGTGGTCATTATAAGAAAAACTGAACAAAACACCCAGATTCATTGTTTAAAACATAATATTTACCTTTCTGGATTTGATGTTGATAAATATGACCAAATTTTGTTTATCCAAAAATAAAATATCACAATTAAATATTAGAATAAATATATAATCAATGGCCTTTTAGGTTTATAGTCTTTGTGAATTATAATAACCTTTTATTAGCAAGGGTTTTTAGATAACTATTTCATATAGACCAACATCATCTCCGAATATACCCAAATTTTTATATTCCATGTTATGTATTCAGTATCACCCAGAATATTACACACATTAGAAACCATTTTAAAAAAACATAAATATCTATCATTACTCACTACCTGGGTATAAAGAAACATAAGATGTGTGATCTTAAATTTTCAGTAAGTGTAAACATAAGCATTAAGAATTGAATTCCATTAGTGAGAGTAAGACGAGAATAATTCTATGATGACATATCCATATTGAATGATAATAACATAATTGAATTCATATGAATCAATTCATGGATCATTAATCATGAGACATTGAATAATGACATAATAGAGACAAGAGTCATTGGATTCAATAATAATGGTTTGCTTCTATAAATATTGATAAAACAAATCAGTCAAACCAAAAGTGAAGTATTAATAAAATGTATTCATATCTTGGTTTTTCATATAACTCTTATATATGGAATACATCTCACGAATAAAAGTGAATTAACCCTCATATTTTCATGTGGAATAACTACTATGGTTAAAATTTTAGTAACTATATATGGTATATATGAAACATACATCACAGTTATACATTGAATAACCATTTTAGGATGTTCCGAAAATCTATATGGACAATCCTAGTTAATTAAATTTATCCCCTACCTATATCATTTGATATCACTAACATGATTACCCATCCGATTTTTTTAATGGACCACCCATCATCTTAAATAATTTCCAAGAACCACAATAGGAAAAATGTACAATAATCATTAATTTCATTATAAAATTATTAAGAACATCCATTATTCATTTCCTCCCACGAATAACCCTTCGAAATGAACTGAATTCAATGAACAAATGTTTTAAACAATTACAATATATTTAGATAAAAAATGATGATAGTATCATTACAAAATACATATAGTGGATCAAATGTAACATAAATATTGTTTTCCTTGATAAATGGAAATACTATTAAAAAATCATAATTTTTTTTCTGGAAAATAATATTTTTTCTTTGAATATCACTTTTAAAAAACTTAATAAACAAAAAAATTTAAAAATAAATTTATTTGAAAATAACCTTGAAAAAATATAAATGATTGTCTTAAAAAATAATTTTCATGTCGATGAGAAAATATATACGACTGTAAAATATTAAAAAACAAATTTGTTTAAAAAAAGTAGATGGATCCTAAAGTGACACATTTTGATATTATTATGATTATTTAAAACCATTTAAAAGAAGGTAAAATATCATGTCAAAAAGATTAATGTAAAATATTTTTTTATAAAATAAAATTATTCAAAACATTTTATAGAACAAGAATATTTATGATTGAGATTCACGATCCAAATAATGATATATGATCAGTATCACATAAAACTGAATTTTTAGATTTTTCTTTAGTAAATTTTGTATGAGATATAATTTAAACATGTAAACGAAATTAATTTTTTTTTCTAAATGATCTTTAATCATAAATAGTCTCTGAATTAAATGATATTCTTATATAAATATTATGCCACTTTGGTAAATTTTAAATTACAATCCCCATGAAAGAAAAACATCATTTTAAAACATTAAATATAATGTAAATAAAGATATTCATGATATATTATTTCAAAGGGGTGTTATATACATCTCATAAATCAAGGCATATTTATATTATAAATATAAGCCCGAAGGAAAGAGAATTTAAGACTTTTTTCCCTTTCAAATATCATATAATTGAATTGATGATTAGTAAATATGAATATTATATGAAAAAAAATAAATAAAAAAGGAAAATAAGGAATATAAATATTTTGAGCTATATTAGAACATTATCATGGAATAATAAATTTAAAAAATATATATTACCCTTTGATGATAATTGAGTAAAAGAAGATTTTACTACTCGGTAACTTTATAATCAAAACACCATAAACGAACTAATTCATATTTAAACATAAAACATAATCATGTATGAAGGATTTGTTACAAAACATGTAAAATGGTTCTATATAAAACATATAAAATATTTTATATATATAAAATAATGTATTCTTCAATGAATATAAATTAAGAGAAAATCACATACATTGAGATTATACATTCAATGTATTTCCTTTAACCACGGGATAAATAATATCATATCAAATATTGTATTTTATAAGAAAATTACCTCCAATTTTAATATTATCCCTACATAGTTTACTTCATTTATATTATTGACCTAGTTAATTACATTATTAGTTTACTCCACGTCAGTTGTTTTGAGGATGTTCTATTCAGAAGTTCAAAATGACTTATGTATGTTGAATGAGGTCAAAGAGGTAATTATACCATCATATCAAAAATAAAAACAATTTAATATTTAAAATTTTTGTACATAAATTATACTTTTAAAACCAATTATAAATGTTATTTCTGAATAATTATTTTTTTTACATTAATGAAGATGGTAGGTTGTACTTACACATGAGTAACGTTTCAATTTTTCAATGACTGTTATAGATAGTATGCTGGTATTATTTTATCATTAAATATTGATGATTATTTATTAAATATAATATTGATTATTTTAATATACTTATATATATCATCTATGTATTTTTGTGATGAAAAAATAATCACATCACATCATTTATGTGATAGTACATAGGTATACATGAACAATATTATCATATTTTAATGAATGGAAAGGAATAAAATTAAATGATATATTTTCTTTTAAGAAAAAATAATATTTCATTTATATCATATAAAAATATTAATTTCATCATTAAAACCTACCATGATTTGTGGTAATGGAAATTGAATAAGATTTGTCTTTGATGTGGTAGGCCATTGTACACATGAATTATGAATTCCATTCGCATTTAATAGATGTTGGAGATGAATAAACATTGTTGAATTTAAATAAAAAAATATAATTATATTTATTATATAAATAATATTATATAATTATTTTTAAGGATGATTTAAAGAAGGTGGAAGAACAAATAAAACACAAATTCTTGGTTATGACCAATAATTCTTCTTTCAAAAACATAATTTTCTTAAATCCATTAGAGAACTGAGGTTTGTATTATTCTATAAATATGGTTTATATAAAATGGGTAGGGCTATTAGGAAGGTATTTGAGACAGTAATGGTAAAAAATGGGGTTTTATGTATATTTTAAATGGAATAATTTATTACCATTTATAAGAGTGGGGAGGGTAACTCTTGGTATTTAATAAATTATTATGTTAATATAAATTAATTATCATGTCAAAATGGATACAAATATATAGTATTAGAATATATTATTTGATGTTTTATATATCCTCTAATCTAATTACACATGAACATATTTTTCCTATGTCTTTACCCCTATCTTTTTGTAGTAACACCCTATTGACCCTTTTCATACTTACAATAACATTAAGGGTTTTTACTCTTTTTTATGGACATTATAGTTACTATAAATGGTAAAATAACCCATAATTGAATCATGGTTGATATTATAACCCATATCATAATAAATTATCTTTATATATAGTTATTATTAATTTTATATTATTTAATAAAGTATTTTTTATTATAAATTATCATTAATGTATTTTTTAGAACTATTCATTACATTAATATTAATAACATCTTGAAAAAAAATTATAAAAATACATAATTTTAATCCAAACCTGATATATTCATCTTTTAATTAATGGACCACATTAACTATCTAAAATTTAAATTCTTTTATTAAATATAATTTCTTTATTTTTTCAATTAATTTAATAATTACCCTGTCATGTATGTGTAAGAATTTATGGTAATTACTTCATCATAAAAAATTAAGAATAACATATCATGTTTATTATAAATAATTTATCTTTATAAATTATTATTTACAACCAAATATATAATCTTTTTATCCATATGTTAAAAATATTATATTTAATATAAACAAGAGTGAAATTTATGAAATTTCACTACATAATATACAAAAAAGTCCACAATCACACCAAAATTTAAAAGATAATATAACAAAAAAATTGAATTATTATGGATGAATGAGACTCATAAAAAAATATTTCAAGTTTGACTGTCATGTTATACCCCTTATCATATTATTATTGAACCTTAACCACCCAATTTACCCTTCTTGATAGAAAAATTGATTATGGATACTATTCATATTGACCAAAAAAAAGATACATAATAAACAAATTTAGAAACCCTGATTAAAAATATAGAATACATTTTTTTATAAATTCATAACATTGAATTATAAAATGTTGATTTTAAAAAATTTATAAATACATATTCAAAATGAGGTTTCTATAAACTTTTCATTTCAAATAAAATATGTTTTTATATTAAATTAAAGTGTAAAATTAATTTAAAAACCATATTTGGATTATTTTAAACAAAAAGTAACTAATTAAGATTTATAACTAATATAAAATAAAATTTTACATTGTAAATAATTTAAAGGATAATTATGTTTTGAATATTAAAAAATATTATTAACTATTCATTCAAAAATAAATCCTTTTAGAAAAATAGCAACATTAAAGCCATATATAATTTCAAAATGTGTATTTTAAGAAATAAATTTACTTCATCAATGAAATGTTTTAATAGTTTAGCAAATTAACTATACTATTTACTCATAAAGAGAAATAAAAATTAATTTTAAAAATAACATATATTTAAAAAATTAAATGAATTTACAAAGGTTTGAGTTATTATTTAATTATAATTAATCAATAAATTTTGTTACTCTTAATTTATTTATAATATATATCTTTAAAAAATAATAATTTCATCTATAGCTTGTAATGCACGCAACATCAGGTTTAAAAAAATGTAGTACTCAATTATTTAGAAATGGAAATTATAACATAGATGTTATGTTTATTGGTATGAATAGATCAATATAAATTATGAAAAAATATGTATTTTACACATGTGAATTTTTTATCTATTTAGAAATAATAATTTCAGTAAACAGGAAACTATTTTCTGAAAAAACAATATTTGTTCAAAAAGTTGGTTTAGTTATTCTTCATGCAGATAAATTATTCTTAACTTTTACATAATTTGGAAATTTTATAGTATTAAATTAATAGAATTTTTAAAAATTTAATATCAGAATTATATTAGTATGAATTTTTGGGATTTTATTGAAATGTTACATTTTTCGATTAATAGTAGAAAATACTGAATTTTAAATAAAAAACAATATTTGTTTTATAAAAAATTAAAGATAAATTATTTGTGTAAATGGTTTTAATATAGCATTAGTTAATATATATATATATATATATTAATAAAATTTATATAATTTTAATAATTTTTTTGTTAGATTTTGATATAAAACATTAATAAAATTTTGAACATTTTCTCTTCCAAAAAATTTGCTTTCTCACTACGACTATGGGAATAGTATCAAATTAATTTTCTTTCATTAGGTGAATGGGATTTAATAAAATGGATTACATATTTAGTATTAGAATAGTTTATTTTTATATAATTTCAACATAATTATTGACCATAAAAATCATGAAAATAGTAAATATTATTTAACGCTATTAAGGTAAATATTGATTTACCAGTGATCAAACTAGAATGAAATAAACTACATTAAACAAAAAACATCTTAAAAATTTGATTTATGGCCATATTTTATCCTTATAATGTATTAGTCTCTATAATAATATTTCTTTATTATGTCTTGTAAAAACATGGGTTTACCTTTTTCATTCAAAAACATAAAACTGTACCACTCACCTAACATATAAAACGCCACCCTCTCTCCACTATTATGCACACCATAAAAACATTATACATTAAATAATACCTTCACAAATCACTTAAAAACATTCATCCTCTCATCCTATAAGACTTATTATTTGTATAAATCTATTATAGGAAGGTTTTCAGTGGAAACCCATGGAGGTTACCCAAAGAAGAGGTAATATTATTCAACGAGTTTTTTTGTCATTTATTCCTCACCCTCCCATAATTTTTTTAATAAATAAATATATAATAACATTATTATTTTCCATATGAAAATATATGTTTATATTATATTCATAACCTCCAACCATCTCCATTTCCATCAAATGTGTTACTAAATTATTATTTGTGTGTAAGATGGAATTTCGCGAATTGATGTCATTCATTTTTCTATTACAACCACTGGTGGTTTGGTATGATGATGGATATAAATAATATATATATAATATTTAACATAATTATACCTCTTTATAATTATATCATATAAAACATTTTATCTTTTATTCCATAGGGGGCAAAATATCATCGCTCACATGAATTGAGGAATACTGCCTCACGAAGTGATGTGATTAATCATTCATTATTTCTTTAGATGGAAGTTTATAAGTATACCTTTAATAATTATATGTAATATTAAATAAATAATTATGATAGTCATTCAACATTTTTATTTCTGAAAATATAATACATTAATTTTTTTTAACTTTTCACTTAATGAGAGATGTTAATATCATTTATGTATGTGTGGACTATCACCTTCATGAAGTGATGTGACTCTATTTTTATCACCACACTACATGAAATATATGAATAATTATATTTAATGATATAATATTTTATATCTTCCATTTCTAATGGTAAATTATTACTTACCTCTTTTCTGTTATGATCTTTGAAAAATGGAAACTTTACACAATCGTATGTATGACCTGCCATCTCCATGATTGTAACATACTTCATTTGTCAAAATAATAATTCATTATTGGTCTTAAAAGAATATTTGATTTATAAATATTATATTTATTTCATGATTATTGTTATGCAGCTAATGAAACTATTTAATATGCACATGGATTGGATCTTTCATGGAAAATATCGATTGAGAAATCATGAAAAGTAATACAAAAAACAATGAAAACAACGAAATATTATTTATAAATTGGTGATAAGATTTTAAACAATTATCTCTCAAATGTTATTAATATTAATATTGTTGTTTTTTAAGTTAATTAAAATTTTAAAACCATTATTAATGATGTGTATATCATGTTCAATTAAAAGTAATAGTGAGGTAAGGGATTTGACCCCAATTTAAATTTTATTTAAAATTATTTATTATTATGCCTCAATTCACTTATATGTAGTGTATGTACTACCCCATTTAAATGTAATATCATGATTTATTCATAATTCATTGAATTTAATATTTTTTATTTGAATCATTTCATCCTAATGCATTTTCCATAAAAATCACAGAGATGTTAAAGTTATTTTATGATATCACTTTTTTTTGGGATTGTTAACACTATCAGAAAAAATCACTTTCTTATAATAAATTTTCCTTAGATAGTACATTTCTATAAAGTATAAAAATTTGTTCTTGGTCGATATGATTGTTTCCTAAATTGATAAAAATTTTCAAATGGGGTTTACTTTTAATGTTGCTTGATTAACATGAGAAATATTGATAAATCTATATCTTTTACTGAATATATATATATATATATACTGTGATAAAGAAATTTTTCATGAATTTTGATAATTATTATAAATATTTGTAATTTTTTTGTACATATAGATATGGGTGGGGACCATTTATAGATCACCCCTCGATTAACTAGTATGTTTCATGAGACAAAACATATGGCCAAATCAAATGGGTTTTAACTGATAATTATAAAATATCTTGTAAAAGGCCTTGATAGAATTTGTATCATGTGTCTAGGACATGATGTCAAAAATTGAAAATTTTTGTCACTAGGGATTCATTAATTATTACGATCAATAATATCTCAACTATAATTTTTTTTATAGTTGCATTGAATTCTCAGTTATTGATTGCATGGAATGTTTTTTTAGTTATTTACTGTGGAAAATATGATTTTTCATTATCTAATCATTATATTTTTATTTATTTAAATATAATGTCTATTCATTTATTTAACTTTCATATTTTATAATTCTTCTTTATTCATGACAACTTACATATTACATAACCATTACTGTGAATGTTATCTCATCCATATTTTTTTCTTTTCCCCGTGATATGAAAAAGAATTCATGGAATGAGTTTTAAATGTTGGAGTTCATTTTATTTATTTTATTTATTATATTTTATTCTCTATTTTCAATTAAAAAATTTGTATCTTGTATGTATGTGGTAATTTGAAATTTTTTAAATCGATTTATCCTTTGATATTTTATCCTTTTTTGTCTATTCCAATTTAATAATGTTGACACCATCTCTGATTTATAGGATTCAAGTCATTATAGTTGGTATTTGAGGATGTTTAGTCAATAACTGTTGAATTAGATTAAGGTATAAAATATTAGGGATCATAACCCTAGGATAGACTTTGAGGATTAGTATTGTACTAAATCCTAATTTTTGAAAATAAAGAGATTTTGTGTCTTTTCTTACTAAGAAATCATTTTATGTATAGTACAGGTGGATTTTGTTATAGCAAAGAGGCACAAATGGGTATTAGATTTGAAAAGGGTGAATTAGAATTGACACAATCATCACATACTGCATAATAATGGGCCTTACTGTGCACCTTTATTGACACTAATGTCATATATGATTAAGAAAATTCTAATATTATTTACAAAACATTATAAATGATTTGAAAATGATGATATCAAAAAAAATTAATATTCTGTGTTTAAAAATGAATAAATTATAATATATACTAATTATTAAATAATTTATGGAATTGTACATTATTATTTAAAATTCAAAATTTTATATGTTAATCAAGTATATGTCATTGATTTTAAATGGCACCTGGAAAGAATAAGTGTATCAATACAAATGTAAATTATATAGATTTACCTACTATGGATTTTAATATAGATTATATAGGAACTGAGGATATTATGGATATATTAAGGAATCCTACTTAGTTTATGACATGAAACATTTCTCATATGGGAAATTTTTTCCAAAGTGGGATTAACCTTAGTTTGAACAGATTATACAATAGAATCCATCATCATTTGGTGGGATTAATACTCCAATAGATGTTTCATAGTGGATTATGTCTCTATAGAAGATATTTATTGACATGGGATTTAGTTAAATTAAAAAAATTATGTATAAAATTTATTTTCTTAATGAAAATTATGATCAATGTTATCCATTGATCCAAAATACTAGAAAGGAAAAGGAAATTTAAATCATAGAATAGAATGATTTAACAGAGACATTATTTGATAAATATTCCACTAACAAGCAACAAAATAAAATAAAGATAATGTTCCATATATTAATAAAAAAGGAATAATTTTTTTGTTGTTGTGTATGGCGCTACCCTTATAAGGTTATCCATGTAAACTATTGATTTCATACACAACATAGACTACAAGATTGAAAGTTTATTTGGAGGTCTTAAATCTTGTCTCGAATGACGTTAGTCTCTCTAAGTTTTTCTTCATATGAGGAAATAGTTTTAAGTTCCACAAAAAAGTATGAAGAGTAATATAGAAATTATATATTCATATAAAATCAAGGGAATTATAGGTCATATAAACACAATAAAAAACTGAATATGAAAAAGAATAAGAAAAGAACAAAGTAATTTCCACATTGTGAAAACTATTGAATGATTCATCCATGGAAATTATTGAAGGCAGTGGGAGTATTTTATAAGTGCTAAGAAAAGGGTTACCAAGCTAATGAATGCCTGAGTATGAAATAAATCAACCTTTTCCAATCATCCATTTGTAACGTTATGGGGAACTATGAAAATGAATTCTAAAAGTGTTGAGGGAATCAACCAATGTAAAAGCAAAGGGGAAAAGGCCAATCCTATACAATCAATATAGATGATGTGGATGTACCCAATGACGTTATCACAAGTACATTATTACAATATCAAAATTTATCTAGCTCTTTATTTTATTGTTGACACTTTCACTCTTTTTATCATTCTAATTTAGGAATATAATTAGATATTTAATATTTAATTTAAGTATTGAGCTGTTAGTGAAATTATTAGTGGATTTCTCACTATAATAATGATGTGTTGGGAAGTACATGTTTTGAAAAACAAATTTTCTTTATCTATTAACAATATTTTCATATTTATGGTTTAATTTTATATAATACTTGGTATAAAATTTCATTCATAATATGATGTAAAAATATATTTTAAGAATAATAAAATTACTATTTTCTAGGAAGATATAGAATTCATCACCATTAGACTATAGACATGTAACACCCTGAACTTCCAAGATACGCTTCTCTTTCAATAATGCAATAGCTTTCATTGTACGAAAGATTGAGATTCTAACAAACCGCGACCAATCAAAATAACCATTATGAATAGTAATACCCACTTTTTGAAATTATATATATTTTATATTTCAAAATGGACTTCATTTTTTATTAGTAATATCGAAATTACCCTAAGTTGAATTTTTTGTAATTTTCTGAGAACTTCCAATTTTTTATGAATAGTGAAAAATACTTAAAACAACTTTTTTAATAAAAATATTTTATAGTGAAAAATTATACTATTGAGTGGTCTTAAAGTATAATTAGAATCTGTTATTACCATTTTATCCAATGGTGGTCATTAGAATTAATTTAACATTGAAATTGGACATAAACAATTGTCAATCTTTTGATATATATTGTTTCTTAAAAACACGCTATTTGTGGTGACAGTGGGAATTAATTATAAAATTAAATAATGAAACTTATTTGTTTGGAATTTTTTAAAATATACATCATTTTTGAATTTGTAATATCAATTATATCTTAGGGTGAAATTTTGGCATTGTTCTGAAAAACGTTAATTTTTGATGAATAGTGAAACCACTAAGTGGTAGTTAAAAAACTGATTTTTCATTTAAATGAAACATTACCACTTCTGTGATTTGATTTTCAAAAATCTGACATACATGGTTTATATTAGGATGAAAAATTTGGTTCAATGGGATTAAAATAATTTTTTGGTGAATAGTAAGTTTTAAGTTGAATTAATCGCGATTAAATGTAATTAGTAAAATTTAAGGTAAAAATGATATTATAAAAATAAGAAAATACATTTACACTTGTCCTACACCTATTGGATGAGTCATGTCCGACTAAGAAAATACATGGGTCAACTTGGGGACCCCATGAAGCCACTTTGGTAGGAAAATTAAATTATAAACTTTTTATTTAATGTTAAAATAAAAATGTCACATACATGAGTTATTTTACTAAAACAATTTTTAAATGGGGTTATACAAGTCATATTTTTTACTATAAATATTCATTATAAAGATAAATGTATTTCCAACATAATAATATTTGTTTTATAATTTTAATACATTAAATAAATTATATTATTTATGACACCATGATGATGCAGCGTTTACCTCATTATTTAACGATTTAAATGAAATGAACAGATAAGATAAAATCTAAGACCTACACATGTAAAAAACCTATTGGATGGGTTTATTTAGAACTCTTATTACCTTATCCTAGAAATATATAATTTTGGGACCTTTTAAATCTGAAAAGGATTTTATAATAAAGTAGCATTTTATAACTTTCCAAGACTGCCCCTCCTCTCCTCTTATAAAAGGCCCCCACCTCTACCACCTTACCCACACCTCTCAAGCCATTATCTCGGCCAACCCCTGCCCATTGTGTCTCTCCAAATTCCACTCTTACTCCTAGAATCCTCACTTTGGGCATAAGTCTTTCCAAGGAAGCCTTTGAGCTCAAATCAAAAAGAGTTACCCGTTTTAAAGGTAGTGTTTTCTCTTATGTTCTTATGTTTTATTTTGCTTCTCTAATCCCCTAAACTATTTTTATTCATTTCTTTTGTAACAACACCAGTATCCTCAATATATTAGTATGTTGTTATAATAATTATTCTATCTACAGTTACACACACCTACATTTAATGGTTAAATGACATACTGTTTCTCTGGATGGCGAATTTTTGCCTCACGAAACGATGATGGTTCAACACTCATATAACACCTTCAAAGGTAGACATTAAGATGTCACTATCTTTATATATTATATATAATATGTTTATTTTTTTAGTTAAGCTTCTGTATTTTTCATTTATTTCATACCTTTATGGTGTCCATTATGGATCAACGCGATATCTTCATTTTAGAAAGTGCGGACTACCGCCCCCTCAAAGTGATTTGAATCGTTAATGCCATATGTGGGATGTATAAAGGATGGAGTAAATAATATTATATATGATATTATACTGTAATTAAAACATACCTTTATATCATTATGATTTCAATCCATTAAATACGAAATATAAATGAAAGTAGCGTTCATGCGTACGTACGGCTTACCGTCTCCATGAACGGTGCATTTTATTTCTTACCTGTAAATGTTATGTAATATTCTTAATGAATGTATTTACTAAAAATATATGATATTTATGATATCTAAATCATGAATATAATGCTGCATATAATGGATATTTCACCACATGATCAACTTGTATCTATAAGAAGTTTATTTTTGACTCAAGTACCAAAGATCGACAAAATGACCGTTATTAACTTAAATAATTACATAATGTTCATATCATGGTAATAATTAATATAAAAGGAATAATGAACATGTAAAAGGATCTTAAGAAAATACTTTTAAATCTAGTTTACTATTCAGGAGGTTAATGAATGATCTAGTCAAGTCGGACATGAGGTTAGGGAACTTCTAAACCCAATTTCCATTCCTTGGGTTAATATTCTACTTTCAAATTATGTCATGATATTATTATGTCCTATCTTTTATTTTTACTTTCTTTATGTGTACTTATAGTGAATACACATAATAGATCTATTTTATTTAAAAAAATGGTCTTTGTAAGGGAACTTCTTAACCCAATTTACGTTCTTTGGGTTAATCTCCTACTTTCAAATTATGTCATGATATTATTATGTCCTATCTTGTATTTGTACTTTCTTTATGTGTACTTATAGTGAATAAACATAATAGATTTATTTTATTTAAGAAATTATCTTTTTAAGGGACTTCATCTCAATCTCCTTTCATTGAGGCATATTTGGATTTATACACAACTTTCATTTCTACGGTGTATAAACCCCCATTGAATTTTACTTTTATTAAAAATGAATATTTTTATAAGAAGCATTTTTACTAAATGAAAATATGAATGTTTTGTCTTGCGTATGCGGTGACAATGACTTCTCCGCCGGTGTGACCATTATTTGAGTCTCAGCTTCCTCTACAAGCCATAACTTTTTTTTAAATGAAAAATAAATACAATGTTTTAATTTAATTTAATTTTTGTATTGAAGATGGTTTTGAAAGTGTTTTTATTATATCAATGTGTTGTATTGATATCTTGTGATTGAAATGTGGAAATGTTATGTTTCCTTTATGAATGTTTAATGTGATACGATTATGTTATGGTTTATGATATGTTTAAACCTGTTCATATGAGGAATGCGTTGGACTTAATATGTGATAGGTGGATCCTGCTATTGATCCTCGATGAATCGGTAGGTCTAATGAGACAAACTAGTGTCTGGGCACGAGGCCTTGACAAAATATTATTTGTAGTCTTCGCACGAGGCCTTGGCTACGTGGTTATGATAGTCTGGCATTATGCATTCCATCATTATAAAATTGGTTATTGATATTTCATGTGGTTATTCGACCAGTAGAATATCCATATGAATAAGTAAATGTCATTATCTAATTTTACATTTGTCATATTATGTTGGAGTTCAAGTTTAAAAGGATTTTGTTTTAGTTATACATTATCTTAAATGTTGTATGTTTATTTATGAAAGCTTCTGCTATATTGTTATCCTTACCGAGCATCTGAGCTCACCTCTTCCATTGTTTTAATTTTTCCAGGATGTGAAGAAGTATATTATGAATGACCTGTAGGGATAGTATGAGGGGATATGAAGAAAAGATGTTTTTGTTGTTTTGTATTACTTTATGTAGTAATGTAAAGCATATGAATATATCTAGTGTTTCAAGGATACTAAACTAATCGTTCTTTCAAGACTTTATCATTGTGATCATGGAAATGTTATGAAATAATGCACCGACTCTGGGTAACTAGGGTCGGGGAATTATAGTTGGTATCAGAGGCATTTTAGTAATAACCTTGAAAGCTATATTTAGATAAACTCTGATTAGAGAACATAACCCAAAGATAGTCTTTGAAGATTAGTATAGAAGAACTTCCTAAAATTTTGGTATTATAGAGATTTTGTGAGTTTCCCGAGAAATACATCCCTGTCTGGATACGAGCAGGTAGAGGCGGCTCTGGAACAGATTTACCTTGGGGTAAAACCCGAAAAAACTGCTTTGAGCTAGACTTGAACGGGAACTGGTGCACGACAATGGGCCTTGCTGCACTCTTGGTTACGACACTCCCGGGGGATATACTTAGGATAATTATCATTTTATTTACAAACCATTATGATGGGCTTATGAGTATATACTTTCTCAAAGAAAACATTTTTATGATTATGGATTATATACATAAATAGTTAAATTTATGTTAAGTGTTTTACATGTTTGAAATTCTGTATTTTAATTAATAAACTAATCTAGTTTATGCCATTGTTTAGAAATGTCGCATAGTGGGAGGAATGGAAACCGTATCAATGCACGTACTCCATGTAGGGATTACCCTCCTGCTCAACATAATTATTGTGGAGCTGGAGATACAATTGGTGCTGATCAACTTATTACCATACTGGGACAACTCACTCAGGTTATGAATAATAACATTACTTGTATGGAGGACCCTGATCCACAACGTGGAGGATCAATGTTAGACCACTTCATAAGGAAACAACCGCCAACATTTAATGGGGGTACAAATCCATTAGTAGCAAAGAAATGTATAAACTCCTTAGAGAAAATATTCCACGCCTAGGGGAGTAGCGAAAGGGAGAAGGTTGTCATGGCAGTCTACCGCCTCACTGGAGATTTCAATCAATGGTGGTCGCTGATTCAAAACACAAAGGAAGATGAAGAAGTATCAATTATGGAATGGAGGGTGTTTAAGGAAATTTTCTTATAAAAATACTTTCCACATGACCATCGAGCAGATATAGAAAGGAAATTTCTGAGTCTGAGGCAGAAGGATGATGAGAATGTCGCAATTTATGAGGCTAACTTTACATGGTTAGCGAGGCATGCTGCAGATTATATACGTAAACCAAGAAGTAAGATTGATCATTTATTTGATGGGTTAAAACCATTTATCTATCAAACATTAGTCTCACAATCTTTCTCAGTGTAAGAAGATATTGCCTCGTGTGCTATCAAGAAAGAAAAATAATTCTCAAAGTCTTATGACAAAAAAGTAAAGCAAGAAAAGAAGAGAACGCTGGAACAAGAGACAGATAAACAGAAAAAGAGAAAGAAGTATTTCCATTATGTGATAATTGTGGGAAGAATCACCCTGGTACTTGCCTTAATGGAATGGGAGTTTGTTATAAATGTGGAGAAAAAGGTCACCAGGCTCGTGATTGCAAGGGAAAGAAAGAGGCTATAAATGTTGAATGGTATAATTGTAGGGAAATGGGGCATTATGCAAATGAATGTCCTAAGCATCAGGGAAAATTAACTCAGAAAAGGCCAAGGGATCAATGAAAATCTTATGCTGTTACTACAGTTGAAGTGGAATAATTAATGTATTGGTGCTTTTGGAAATAAGGATTATATTCTGGTTATAATAATAATTTGATATATATAAGGATTGTACTACAGTACTTGTTTTTTTCATTAAGGTTCTAATATGATGAAGGTAATCATATTTTTAGTATGTGACAATGAGAGAAACATTACTTTGTTTGGGGAATCTAATGTTACAATTGATTTTGGGATTTAAGAACCTTTTAGAGAATGTCTGGATGGAGGTATTTTGGATAACTATAAATGTTGGAATGGATTAAGATGAACTTTGGATATTATTGTTTAAGGTTAAAACATTTCTGAAGATTTATTTTGGAATATTATAATACTATAGTATAGGAAAAGGATAACCTGCAGGTCGGTGGATAACCCGTCTCATTGGACAAAGCTATAGGAATCAAACCCACAACCATAGTGCGACATGCCTTTATTATCTACCACTAGCCTACACGAAGTCCCCGGTTATTACAAAAATGTTTTACTAATCTAAATGGTATGTGATAATATTTTATACCTTATACAATTATGATAAATAGAATCTTTTTGAGTTCTATTACCTTTTAGAGTGAAAGATGGGTTTGTGGTAAACATTTATTAAAGAATGAAAGTCTACATGACAAGAATGTATATTCCCTTACGTTCTTAGTAAATCTCCTAATTAAATTCCTCAACATTATAAAAGGTAACATAAAACAAAAACGTTGCCGGTTAACTTTTCCAACTGGGGATTCAATGACAGTTTAACCAATCACAGGTTTCTGATTTTCTTGTGGTTAACTTTCTCCTAATCTAGTTTTCTACAACTCTCCATCAGACCTTGATGGTTCGTTTTTCTTCCATATCAATATTTTCATAGAATCCTAGTATGGGCTATCTCGGGTGACCATTGTACTTATATTTCTTTCTTTTAAAGTTATATTTTTATTATCCTTATTTTCGATGTGGGTTTTCCACAAAGGTATTTTCTATTTTCAACCTTTTATTTTAAAAGAAAAATTTCAAATTGTGAGGACGCAATTTATTTAAGGAGAGGAGAATGTAACACCCAAAGCTTCCATGATATCCTTCTCTTTCAATAATGCAATAGCTTGCATTGTACAGAAGTTCGAGATTCTAACACACCGCGACCAATCAAAATAGCCATTATGAATAGTAATACTCACTTTTTGAAATTATATATATTTTATATTTCAAAATGGACTTCATTTTTTTATTCGTAATATTGAAATTACCCTAAGTTGAATTTTTTGTAATTTTCTGAGAACTTCAAATTTTTTATGAATAGTGAAAAATAATTAAAACAACTTTTTTAATCAAAATAATTTATATTGATAAATTATAATATTGATTGGTCTTAAAAAATAATTAGAATATATTTTTACCATTTTATCCAATGGTGGTCATTAGAATTAATTTAACACAGAAATTGGACATAAACAATTGTCAATCTTTTGATATATATTGTTTCTTAAAAATACGCAATTTATTGTGACAGCGAAAATTAATTATAAAATTAATTAATGCAACTTATATGTTTGAATTTTTTAAAATAGAAATTATTTTTTAATTGGGAATATCAATTATACCTTAGGGTGAAATTTTGGCATTGTTCTGTAAAACGTCAGTTTTTGATGAATAGTGAAACCACTAAGTGCTAGTTAAAAAACTGATTTTTCGTTTAAATGATACATTACCACTTCTGTGATTTGATTTTCAAAAAGCCGACATACATGGTTGTCATTATGAAGTAAAATGTGGTTCAATGGGATTAAAATAATTTTTTTGGTGAATAGTAACTTTTAAGATTAAGTAATCGCGATTAAAGGTAATTAGTGAAATTTAAGGTAAAAATGATATTAAAAAATTAAGAAAATACCATTACACTGGTCTTAACTTTATTGGATGAGTCATGGCCGACCAAGAAAATCCATGGGTCAACTTAGGGACCCCATGGAGCCACTTCGGTTGTAAAATGACATTAAAAACTTTTTATTTAATGGTAAAATAAAAATTTCACAAATATGAGTTGTTTTACTAAAACAATTGTTAGATGGGGTTATACAAGTCATATTTTTGACTATAAATATTTATTATAAAGATAAACGGAGTTCATAAATGATGATATTTGTTTTATAATTTTTAGACATTATATAAATTAAATTATTTATGACACCATGACGATGCAACGATTACCTCATTAATTAACGATTTAAATAAAATGAACAGATAAGGTAAAATATAAGACCTAAACATGTGAAAAACCTATTGTATTGGTGGATTTCGAACTATTATCACCTTATCCTTGAAATATATAATTTTGGGACATTTTAAATCCTAAATGGATTTTATAATAAAGTAACATTTTATAACTTTCCAAGAGTGCCCCTCCACTCCTCTTATAAAAGGCCCCCACCTCTACCACCTTACACACACCTCTCAAGCCTTTGGCTCAGCCAACCCCTGCCCATTTTGTCTCTCCACATTCCAAAATTACTCCTAGAGGCCTCACATTTGCATATGTCTTCCCAAGTAAGCCTTTGAGCTCAAATCAAAAAGAGTTACCCGTTTTAGAGGTAGTGTTTTCTCTTGTGTTCTTATGTTTTATTTTGCTTCTCCAACCCCCTAAAATATATTTATTAATTTATTTAGTAACAACACCAGTATCCTCAATATACTAGGATGTTTTTCTAATATGGATTCGAGCTACAATTACACACACCTACATCTAATGGTTAAAGAACATATTGTTTCTGTGGATGGTGAATTTCTGTCTCACGAAACGATGATTGTTCAACACTCATATAACACCTTCAAAGGTGGCCATTAAGATATCACTATATTTATATATGATTTATAATATGTTTATGTTTTACTTAAGCTTCTATATTTTTCATTTATTTCATACCTTTATGGTTTCCATTATGGGTAAACGCGATATCTTCATTTTAGGAAGTGCGGACTACCGCCCCCTCAAATTGATTTGAATCGTTAATGCCATATGTGGGATGTATAAAAGATGGAGTAAATGATATTATATATTATATTATTCAAGAATTATAACATTCCTTTATATCATTATGATTTCATTCCATTAAATATGAAATAGAAATGAATGTAGCATTCATGCGTAGGTACGGCTTACCGTCTCCATGAATGGTGCATTTCATTTCTTACCTCTAAATGTTATGTAATATTATAAATGAATGTATATACTAGATATATATGATATATATGATATCTAAATCTTTAATATAATTCTGGATATAATGGATATTTCACCACATGAACAACTTGTAATTATAAGAAGTTTATTTTTGACTTAAGTACCAATGATCGACAAAATGACCGTTATTAACTTAAATAATTACATAATGTTAATAACATGGTAATAAGTGATATAAAATGAATAATGAACATGTAAAAGGTTCTTAAGAAAATAGAAATTAACTCTAGTTTATTATTCAAAAGGTTAAAGAATAATCGAGTCAAGTCGGACACGAGGTAAGGGAACTTCTTAACCCAATTTCCATTCTTTGTGTTAATCTCCTACTTTCAAATTATGTCATGATACTATTATGTCCTATATTTTATTTGTACTTTCTTTATGTGTACTTATAGTGAATACACATAATAGATCTATTTTATTTAAAAAAATGATCTTAGTAAGGGAACTTCTTAACCCAATTTTCGTTCTTTGGGTTAATCTCCTACTTTCAAATTATGTCATGATATTATTATGTCCTATCATGTATTTGTACTTTCTTTATGTGTACATATAGTGAATACACATAATAGATTTATTTTATTTAAAAACTTATCTTTTTAAGGTACTTTGTCTCATTCTCTTTCATGGAGGCATATTTGGTTTTATACACAACTTTCCTTTATACGATGTATAAACCCCATTGATTTTTACTTTTATTCAAAAGGAATATTTTTATACGAAGCGTTTTTACTAAACGAAAAAAGGAATGTTTTGTCTTACGTATGCGGTGACAACGACTTTTTCACCTCCGTGACCATTATTTGAGTCTCGTCTTCCTCTACAAGCCATAACTTTTTTTAAATGAAAAATAAATACAATGTTTTAATTTTATTTTATTTTGGTATTGAAAATGGTTTTGAAAGTGTTTTTATTATATCAATGTGTTGTATTGATATTTTGTGATTGAAATGTGGAAATGTTATGTTTCCTTTATGAATGTTTTATGTGATACGATTATGTTATGGTTTATGATATGTTTAAACCATTTCATATTAGAAATGCATTGGACATAATAAGTGACGGGTGGAGCCCGCTACAGCTCCACGATGCATCGGCAGGTCTCATGAGACAAAATAGTGTCTTGGCACGAGGCCTTGGAAAAATATTATTTGTAGTCTTGGAACGAGGCCTTGGCTACGTGGTTATGATAGTCTGTCATTATGCATTCCATCATTATGAAAGTGGTTATTGATATTTCATGTGGTTATATGACCAGTAGAACATCCATGTGAATAAGTAAATGGCATTATATCATTTTACATTTTCCATATTATGTTGAAGTTCAAGTTTAAAAGGATTTTGTTTTAGGTATACATTATCTAAAATGTTTATGTTTATTTATGAAATCTTCCTCTATATTGTTATCCTTACTGAGCATCGGAGCTCACCCCTTCCAATGTTTTAATTTTTCCAGGATGTGAAGAAGTATATTATGATTGACTTGTAGGGATAATATGAGGGGATATGAAGACAAGATGTTTTTGTAGTTTTGTATTACATAATGATGTAATGTAAAACATATGAATGTATCTAGTGTTTCAAGGCTACTAAACTAATCGGCCTTTCTAGAATTGATCTTTGTGATCATGCCAATGTTATGCAATAATGCACCGACTCTGGGAAACTGGGGTCGGGGCGTTACAAGACATAATTATATGATTCTTATTCAGGTCCACCCCCAGTAGATATACTAAATGAGTTTCTTAGGGAAGAAAGAAACAAAATATAGTAAAGATGAAGGAAAACATTAAATTGAGTATGTACCTATTTTTAAATAATAATTTGATGTATTTCCATAGTATTTTCCAGAACATCCCTAGAGCGTGAAGTTGATTTTTATCCATTTATTTATTCCTTGGTTAAAGACCAATATTAACAAATCTCTATAGAATGGTCACTTTGGAATAGGTGGAGTAAAAAAAGGAACTATTGGGTTTGGGTTTTAAGGTATTGATTCCTTTAAGTGTTTAAAAAAGTGGAGTCCCTTGTTTTATTCATTAATAAAAGAAAGATACATCCGGATATGCATTGATTATCTATAAATAAATGATATTATGATAAATAAAAATTACCTTTTTTCTCTTATTGATGAATTATTTGATCAACATTATAGATCCTAATATTTTATAAACTAATAAATTTATTTTGGGTATCAGAATTATTGAGTAATTAAGGAATATATTATGATGACATAATTCTTAACATGGTATATACATTATGAGTTTACAATAACTCTATTTTATTTACTAGTGCACCCTTTATTTTTATAGATCTATCGAATCAGATATTCAAGGAATATCATAATGTTTATTTTATAGCATTGATTGATAATATTTTGGTGTGTTCTAAATTATATATGGACCCTAAGAATCACTATCATGTCATTATTTAGATTCTTAGAATGAAAGTGTTATATGATAAATTTTATAACTGTGATTTATAGCTTCAAAAAGATTTGCTTCATGGACCCACAGTTTTAATGGATGAAATACCAGTTTACCATGTAAATAAAAATGTAGTTAGATAATGTACTACACTAACAAACATAAATGAGGCATGTAATTTCATTGGATTGGTAGTTTACTATCAGAAATACTTTTATTATTTTACCTGATTAGCGAGCCTATTATCAAATCTATCATTTAAAGGGATGAAGTTTTTTTGGATTAAGGAATGTGAAGAATTATTTGATAAACTAAAGCGTGTAATGGTAAATGATCATATTTTGACTCTTCCATCTATAAATTATGGGATTGTGATATATATTAATGTGTTCGTAAAATGAAATGGGTTTTAAATGACAAAAATGATAATTTTATTAAATATTCATCATGGAAATTGAAGGCTCAGGAATAGAACCATCTATCTCAAGATTTTGAGTTGACAACAGTAATATATTCTATGAAAATACCGATATATTATATTTATGGTGAAATATTTTAGATGTACATGGATAATAAAATCTTGTAATAAATATTTTCATAGATTGTGCTCAATATGAGAGAAATATTATTCCTAGAACTATTCAGGGATTATGATTTCACAATACAATAAAACCCATGGAATTAAATTTAGGTATATGATCCAATGATTTTTAAAGATCATGGAATTATGGTCCAAATAGGGATTGAGATGGATCATAAATGTATGGATATAATAATGATGGAGATGGAAATTATTATGGACAGATAGACATCTCTAATTATTCAAATTTTAGTGAAACCAAATTTATCATAAAAGATAATTTTATTTTGAATATGACGGTAGGAACATTCAGAAGAAAATTAAAGCTATAGAAGATGTGAAATTAGAAAAATCATTTCTAATTATGGTCTGCTAAAATTTGGAATGTGATTATGTTTTCTATCTACACCTATTCTAAAAAGGGAATTGTTGGATGATAGTCATAGCTCAAAATTTTCAATACCCTCTAGTAACATAACTATATATTGATATTTGAGGGAATATTTTATTATGGGTTAACCAAAAGTAGTAAATTAATAATAATGTGTCCAAATGTTTGGTTTCTCTATAATTTTCAGCTATGAGGAAGCATCCTATATGAGTCATAAAACCTCTTCCAATTCCTACATCAAAATGGGATGACATTATTATGTAATTTTTTATAGATCTGTCAAATAATCCTAGAAATAATAACGTAATATGGTTTATCATTGATCAAATAACAAAATTGGAACATTTTCTATATAAGAAAAGATTTATCTCTTGAGATCCTCATAAAGCTTTATATTATTGAATCTGTCACCTTATGGTGGACCTAATTCAATTATGTCAAATTTTGATCCCCATTTTACATCGAATATTTTAAAAGTACTCATATGGATCTTCATATTGGTATTCATTTGAGATCTACCAACCATCATCAATCCTGTGGATAGTACAATAAGACAATTTAGAAAAAGGAATTCATGTTGGGGTAATTATCAATTGACAGTAATAGCATGTCGGTTCATTATTTAAAATTGGTATAATATTTCAAGAAAATTAGTTTCCATTCAAGTATTCAAATGGAGACATATGAATCATTATATTTAAAGTGTTGTCATGATCCAACTTGGTGGGAAGAATTTGGTGAAAGGAATCTTTTAGTTACAAAAAATTATGAAGATACCATGACAATATTAAAGGATATACATGACCACATCATTATATCATAATGTATACAAAATAGTAATATTGATGATCAAAGAAAATATTTGGAATTCAAAGTGGGAGATCTTATTTTCATGGTATTGTCACCATGGAAGGGTGTTATATGGTTTTGTAATAAATTGAAACCATGGCCAACGTGCATATTACCCATTAAAATTATGAAATCAATTTTACATGTTTCGTATCATTATGAAATTCTTTCAAATATATCAAAAGTAGATGATGTGTTTCATATAACATTGTTAAATAATTACATGTCAGACATAATGCATATTCTATCCTATGATGAAATATAATTGGAACCTAATATATCATTATATAAATAACCCATATATATTCCTCATAATAGGTATCATGTATTAAGAAATTGGATGACTAACTCGGTAATGGTACTTTGGTGAAATCAAAAAATAGAGGAAGAAATGATAGAATAAGTGGTTGTTATGATAAAAAACTGACCTCGTTTGTTTATAAGGTAATATCAATGAAATTTCAAGGTCTAAATTTTTATAGTAGGAAGGTATATGAGACCACAAGACATTACAACATAGTTCTCTTATAATAAGTTAAATTTCATTGATAACTTTTAATTCACAAAAAAATTATGTTTAAATGAAACATGATACTCTATTTTTTAAACACAACCATTAAACCTAGTTGTTAAATTGTTAGGTATGAATTAAAATTACTTAATTATTAAAATTATATAATTTAAAATGTTCATTTTTAACTATTAATTGTAAATAATAATATTAATTCAAATGTAAAAGAAATGTCTTCTGAAAAAACTATATTTCTTATAAAAAAGGTGTATACATGCTTCATGAACATAATATAATGTAAATTTTTACAACTTATATAAATTTTCTTTAATATAATTACATTATTTTTTAAATTAAAACATAAAAATTATCTAATGGAGATTTTTTTCTAAAATGTTTCATTTTTTAAGGAATAGAGAAAAACAATAAATTTTAATTGAAAATGAATTTTCAGTTAAATTATTTAAATAGTTAATTTATATATATAGTTTATTTCAAAGTAAATTAGTTAAATTAAATATATATTAATATATTTACGTTATTTTAATCATTTTTCTATTAAATTTTGATATAAATTCTTTTATAATTTTAAACATATACTCTTTAAAAACCATGATTTCTCATTTTGACTGTGAGAATGATATCAATTTAAAATATCATAATTATGTAAGTTGACTTTTGAAAAATTGATTTCATATTTGGAATAATCAAAATTTATTTTATCTAATATATTCAAAATTATTTTTTACTATAATGAAATTTGAAAAAATAAAAATTATTTACCATCGTTAATGTAAAAAGAATTTTTCAAGGGATAAACTAGAATGATCAGGGTTAAATTGGCCTAAAAAATCCAAAAATATATTTATAGTTGTATTGTGACAAGATCATGTATAATTATTGTGAATAATATATTTTTTACACTTTTGGCACATGAAAAACATGGGTACACATTTTTCTTTCTCAAAATTACACATGTTCCACTCACCTAACTTATAAAAGGCCACCCCCTCTCCACTATTATTTACTCAATGAAACCCATTATTTAAATAATAAATTTACTAAAAACCCCCCAAAACCATTACCATAATCCCATAAATATTATTATTTGGAGAATGAAAACCTATTAAGGATTTTTGTTCATATCTAAATAGGTTACCTAATGATGTTGTAACATTCTTCAATGAGCACTAGTATTTTATTTCACCCTAAACATTTTTAAATAATTATTAAATAATGATGATTTAATAAAATAATTATATATCATATAATAATTTTTCATATTAAGGTGATGAAATTCAACCATCTCCACTTCCATAATATGGGTTATTAAATCATCATTCATGTGTACAGTAGACTACCACCTCATGAAATAATGTCATTTAGTTTTTCATTACCACATCTCATGTTTGTGTATGATGATGGCTATAAATTATATATATATATATATATATGATAAAAACAAAAAAATTATAGAACTAGATACTTTATATCATATATACATTTTTTACATTCTATTCCATCGGGGGAATGATAACGTCACTCATGTGTATGCCACAATAAAGCCTCTCAAAGTGATGTGATTCTTCATTCACTAATGCTTTATGTGAATGGTGATAAAGGTAATGTTTTATATTATACGTTATATAAAATAAAAAATATTTATATTCATGTAATATTTATAAATTATAATGGATAATACATCATTTTATTTTTTTTCCCTTTTCACTCATTGAAAAATGATAACATCGTTCGTGTACATGTGGACTACCGCATTCACAAAGTTATGTGACTCTATTTTCATACCCAAAACACATGGATAATATATATATGTACATTTTAATAAATAATAATATATTATGACAATTTATAAAGGAAAAATATTACATACCACCTTTCCATAATGAATATTTAAAAATGGGAAGTTACTCAAGCATGTGTATGACCTACCATCTTCAGGATTGTAACATACTTCATTTCTCAAAACCATATTTCATGTATGGTCTTAAAACAATAATTGATATATAAATAATATAATTAGTTTATTATTATTATTCTATATATTATGTTACTATATAATATTCAAAATAATGGGAACATTCATGAGAAGACAAAAAGGTGAAAATAAGTCAATTAACACCCGAAACAAAAAAAATATTGAAAGATTATTGATGCACAAGTGATAAAATGTTGTTAATGGATTATATATGATGATATTAATATTAATATTGTTCTGTTTTATGTTAATACCGTGATTAAAATTATTTTATAAGAGGATACATTATGTTCAACCAAAATGAACCGTGGGGAAATAGATTTTATCTTAATTTACATTTCATTGAAACTTATCAGTTATTATATACTAATTCACTTTTATGTGGATTATACACAACCAATTTGACTTGGAATATAATGTATCATTAATAATTCAAGGAATTTTATATTTTCCTTTTAATAATATAATATAAGGGTATTTAATGTCAAAATAACTAAGTGGTAAAATTTAATTTACAATCTCACTTTCCTTTAAGATTGTTCACTTTAATTTCAAACAATTGATTTATTACAATCATTTTTCAATAGAGATTGAATTTATATTAAATATCAATATTATTTCATGATGTCTATTATTATTTAATATACTTTATAACATTCTACATATGGTTTCTACTTTGACAATTATTTTATCAACTAGGGAAATATTGATAAATCTATATAATTTTCTGCATATAGATATTTCATAATAACAAACATCAATCTAGAATTAATTCAATTATTAGATATACGAGGAATTATTTGGACATGTAGAAATAGGTGGGACCTACTTATAGATATCCCAATTATGCATTCATATGTATCATGAGATAAAATAGTTTTCCAAATTAAAGGGTTTCCACATGTGGTTTTAAACTACCTATTGAAAGGAATTGATGGTAGAGGTATCATTTTCCTGAGAAAATATGTCCGATTATTGAGAATTTACATCATTTAGAATTTATTTATAATTATCCATGATATTTTCTCTATTATATTTTTTCTAGATGCATTTCATTATTAGTTATTAATTAAATGGCATGTGTTTTTAGTTATTAACCATTTCATATTGATAATACCATATACTATCATAATTGTTATGTTATTTAAATGGAATGTGTTTTCAGTTATTTACCATTACATCTTGATCATTCTTATTGATTTATGATATATTTTACTATAATAAATCCTTAGTGAGTTATTTATCTCACCCTTATTTTATTTCATTTCCCCAGGATATTAAGAATAATTCTCGGATTTAGTTTTTAGGGGTGCAGTTCATTTTATTTTTGTATGTATAATTGTTTATTTTAATTTTACAATATAAAATTTGTTTATTATATGTATATAGTTCTCCAAAACTTCTAAATTTAAATATCTATCAAAATTAAACCATTTATATCTATTATAATGTAATAAAGTGCACATTATCTTTGAGTTTATAGATTCAACGTAATGACACATTTTTATAGATTATAATATATATATATATATCAAAAGGTAATTAATATTATTCATACAATTCAACTAAATGTTATCATTATAAAATCCATAATTAAATAATAATATTTCACATTTGTGTCACAAAGCCTAGATACCATGGTTCCCTTATAGTAAATCTAGTCCTCACATACCTTGAAGGGCTTTCCCAATTCCTATGGGTTGAAAATTAGCACATGGAATGAATAAATTTGAATGTGCGAAATTTTTTCCACAAAAAACAACAGAAGATAGTAACAAAAATTAAATATTAACAAAAGAAAAATCCATAGGAAGAACTGTACTAGAATTCAAATAGATATAAAAACCCAAAATACAATCACAATGTACATGAAATAAGGATAAACAATAAAAGTATCAAAGAACACAACTCTCTAAATGTAATCATCAACAACATGTACTAGAACCATGTGGTGATTTACCCATGATAGAACCTAGAAAAATGTAATCTACAAACACAAAAATCCACATGTAGAATTTGAGCTAAAATCCCATTAGGGTCTCACTAAGGATTCTATAAAAATATTCCACAATTAATTAACCAAATAAAGCTTTCATTTTTAAAGAAAAAGAAATTTAATTTCAAAATATTATGTAAAAAAATCATTATTTACATTTCAATAGATAGAAATACTTTAAACATGTGTCTTAATAATCATTTTATATAAAAAAATCATATAAATTTACAAGGCATTTGTAAAATACTTTAAAAATAATTTCATACATATCAAAGAATTAAAAATGAGAAACATGGTCATATGTCAAGAGGTATGATAGTTCCAGATTATGGAATCCAAACACACATAATCAATGATCAGGGAAATATTTGTACACATATCCCTCAAACACAAGTCAAAGAGGGCTCATCACTATCCCATCGATGATTTCACCTATTGTATATTTTTTTATGAGTTTTAATGTATTAGTAGAGTGTTATCTCAAATAAGTGAGAATCTACCTCCACTTTAATGTTCATTAACAACAATATATAAGGGGAAATTTGTTATAAAACAATACAAAATAAAATTAACACATTTTTATATATTTCAGTATCAAAAATTCCATTTAAAAAATAGGGTTTTAATCAAATCATTTATTTTTTATGGATAAAACCATCTTGTTTTATTCACATAAATTTATTCCAGTTTTCCTTAATAAAAATTTAGAATCATCTTCAAAATTATTTTTCATAATTTAAATTCATAATTTAAATTCCACAATTCACTTTCACTAATTTTCCATCAAAAACCCCAAACACACCCCAATTTAATTTAATTGAAGGGTTTCCACCATTTCATTCTAAATAAAATTAATATCCCAAAATTTAAACAAATAATACATTCAAATTATAATAATAACAAATTTAATTTATAATAAAAAATTTAGGGATAAATAAATTGAACAATATTATATGAAACCACCTCTCCAAATAGGGAGATCATGGCTCACAACACCCGTGACAGGGAACTCTGTTGATGAACATCGGTAAAAATGATACAATAACAAAACCTAGATTCTTGATAAAAAATAATTGTTATTGGATCCTACAAAAAATTTAAATACAATAAACCCTATAGAGAAGAAAAGTAGAGAGCGGGTGAGAAGGAATGAGGATCAATGACTTACCAGTAAAGGATCGAGTGATGATCTCTACAGGTTGATTCACATTAGAAGGGGTCTAGAGAAGAAAGAATTGTTCCTTGAGTTGTTGAAATACCCAGGGGATGTCCAATCTCTAAATATGGTCTAGAAAATAATGAAATATGGGTTAGATAAATTTTAAAATTATATTTAGATTAATTGAAAGTCATATGCATGGTTTCATGGGAATGACCACCCGATTAGACAAACTGTGCACCCTAGAACAACTCCTCTACTGATTGGGGTTTCAAAATATCTCCATGGTGGGTGAATAGTCTTTTAAACTATGTGGGAACATTGAAAAAACACACTACCTAGGTTTTCAGAGATTTCATTGGCATGGAACATAGTTTGAGAAAATTATGAGCCCGTAGTGGAAAAACCCCCTTCAAAGTTTCCCATATTTAACCCTATGCACCCATTAATGAATCCCAAGAAAGGGATGATAAAAATAATGGTTGAGTGGTACCTATAAATTTTAACATGAGGATACAAACTCCCAATAAGAGATACTTCATGTACTATAAATTATATTAAGATGTTTTTGTAACAAAAATTGTGGCCACTACTCTCTCATAAGTACCTCTATCTGCCAAGTATCATGAGTATAAGATCAATGATTTAATAGAAATCTTACCAAATGTATCTTCCTCCCATAACGTACCTTAGATTAATAATCAATTTTCTTGAATGTATTCTTAGTCATAAATTATTCTAACTCAACATTGAGATCACTCCAACTCAAAATGTGAGATTCACCAGGAAGATAATTTCATAGTTGAAATACATGTACCATGTTATGTATCAACCTTATCTATGGGGTAAGTTATAAATGGTAATAAAACTTCAATACGTCCTCATAAACCATAAAATACCCCATAAAATGATGACAATGCTTCCTTTACACCCCATCCAATCGACAACACAAATAAGGTGAATCTTTCAAGAACACCTGGCCACAAACTGAATATTCAAACTGTCTATGACTGTGATCATCATAAGATATATATAAGATATTTAACCTTAAATTTATCTAAAAATTCAACAGTATCCTTGATTTGATCTCTTGTACTAAGCTCAGTCCAACTAAGGAACTTTTACCAATATTCATCCAACACAATACATATATATAAGGCCAACCATACAAGGCCTTTAAAAAATACAATATGAATGTGGAATGGTATCTTTTGTTCTAATTAAACTCAAATAGCACTAAATGATAATCCCAAGATCCACTTTAGTGAATAAAACATGTGAAAATCAGATATTTAAGAATTATTACAACTCTTTCTTCATAGAAATCTAATAGTGGATATTATGTTGTACTCAAACTGACATGATATCACATTACCTCTTAAAGTCCTATCCAAAAGTGATAATTATACATGGGATACCTTTTAGAGAATATAGCATATAGAACTCCATAAATATGAGAAATATATTTCATATAGTGATTTTGAATCTCTTCAATATTGATTGTATCATGAATGGGTGTAAACTGATTTGAAATGGCCAACCTATCGATCCCGACACATATCACATTCTTCTTTATTTTTGGTACGTGGAATCCCAAAAAAAGATTCCATAACAACCAAACCCATGTATATTTCAAAAAATTAAGTTGAATAAAAACCCAAAAGTCTCTAGCTCTTTGGCTTGAGTTACTATTATGTATACCAATGTGAGATAAAATTGGAAATGTCATGTCTCATACCATTCTACAAGACTCATCAGCACATGACATATAACATCTTTTTTGTTTATGGGTGAACTTCCTATAGGGAAATATGAAAATCCTCCATCACTACATTCTTAACCGATGATGATACAAATAAATTTATGATAACCTATAATTCCTTCTATCAATAACAACCATTCAAACACAATCTCCTCACCATTTAAAGAGTCTCTAATTCTAAATAATTCACCATCAAGTGTTTTTCTTGAAAAAAAATCTCGAGAAGATAATATTTTAACTGAAACACTAGAAAAGGAAAACTCATCCTCAAATATTTGGACTCCAATAATCAACTATGAAAAAAATATCCATCGATTTCTACCCCTCCTATGTGTTTTTTCCAGCCTGGGTTGGAAGTATCATGTTCATGGAATCTGGGATGACATTCTCTTTCCTGGTGGTATTGGAAATGTAAAAGGCAACATATTTTAGGTATTCCACTAGATGCCCCTGGAAGATATTCAAATCATATTCAGAGAAGAAAGAACTCAAGTTCATTTGGTCAGAACACACTATAATCATTTCTCTAAAAAGGTAATTCTACCAACTCTTAATTGCATGTGTCATAGCTTTGAGTTCAAGAGAATGGGTTGGGTAATTCTTCTCATTTTTACTACAATTTAGAGATCCATAAACAATGAAATTATCTCCCTATATAATAATACATCCCAAAAATGAACCTATTGCATTACATCACACCACATAGCCCTTCCCAACCTCAAGAAGTGTTGACACTAACACATTAGTCAAACATACTTTCATCTAAAAAAAGAGTTATGACATTTATAATCCCAATTAAGCTCCACTACTTTTATAAATAAAGTAGTAATTAGAGAATCTAACAATGAAAATAACTTTATAAACTACTAATAATACCCAAAAAACCCAAAATGCACTTAATCTAAAAACCATTTCATAGTTTCTCCCATTTCATAACAACGTTAACCTTTTTATGTTCAAATGAAATACCATGACCTAACTCTATGCATCACATGAAATTAACTTCTAGAATCAAAATAAACATTTTGGAAGCTTTGAATAATGTTGGAAATTTATCAGCAATTCCAAAACCACTCTTAGATGAAAAAAATGATCCGATTTGAAAATAGAATAAAAAATGAATTCATCTATAAAGACCACCACTAACATCTCTAGATACTCATGGAATATATTTTTTTCATTAAATAAATAAATACAATAAAAGTATTTGATATAATGAATGGCATGAAAAGGTAATCATAATGTCTATACCTTCCCTAATATGTTGTTTTTAATGTCATATTATTCTATTCTCAACTAATTGTAACAAGATCAAATATCAATATATGAGAACCACATAACCACTTTCAACTGGTCAAATGTATCATCAATTCATGGAAATAGATAATTTAACTAATACAATATATTACTTTAAAAATTCTAAGAAAGGAATTTATCTATGCTAGGTAAGTGCTAACTACTAGAGACAGATCATAATCCCTAGTCTTTTATCAGCACTAAAAAAGAACTAATAAAGGGTTCCTTTAAATGTGCATATAGAAGCACAAATAAATAGATCATTTTTAGTGTTTTCTATGTGCTGATAATGTGGACAATTATCGGTTCTTATAAAAGAGCCGATATATAAAAACATTATCAGTGCTTCTAAAAGAAATGATAAAGGGCGTGATGAAATGTGATATAATATCAAACTACAAAACCAAAGGTACCATGAAATAAACCAAATAAAGTACCAATGTAGAATTTAAATTAAATAAAATTTAAAACAGAACCATAATAAAATTATATTATATAAATTTAAAACATTTGTTTATAAAATTACATAAGTACAATTTATTACATACATTTCAAAAAGTTAGTTTTTTTTTCTCTGGATCCTAACCCATGATCGAGTAAAAGAACCATGTATAAGAATTATTTTTATTTTAGTAATAAGATACAGATGTTAATTAACAAAAAGTGTTAATTATAAACTAAACTTTTAGTCATACCAGGAACACTGTGTATCATATTGAGTTATGGTTGATTCTTGCAGGTCATAACATTTATTGTTCATCTTTAAGAATTATCTATGTGAAAATTATCTAATTTTGTATAAGATAAAATTTATAAGGAAATTAATTAAGTGAAACAGAAAATTTGATTGTTTCATTGAATTTTAGTATGATTTGAATAATATGAGTAATTGGATTTAATAAAATAATTACTCTATTATAAAAGGTTTTATCCTATGAATTCATTTAATTTTGAAAGTAATATAAAACTAAAAAGATAATCATCTCATCTCCCAAACAGTTATCATTGATTTTTTTAGTTTTACACACATCCTCTACCTCTTGTTTGCATGAACCTATGTTACTTGTAAAACTCTAAGTGGTAGTCCTCCATGTGATGAATATTGCTCAGAGTAGTACAAGTAATATAAAAGAGATTCGGATGAGTCTAAATAAAAAAAATGAAATAAAGATTCGGGGGATTGAACTGATGATGTTGACAATTGTATAAAAAGAGATGGGAGATGAGACTCATGAATAAAAAAATACAATAATAATTTTTGTTTTACACATATAAAATATTTCTTAAATCCCATAATCAAATAAAAATAATTTATAGAAAATTAAAGTGTAATAAGAAACCAAAATAAGGTGAAAAATAATAATAAACTCTCATTCAATCAACTAGAATATTAAAAAAATTATTGATAAAAAAATTTAATAAAAAAAGTTATTTAATAAAAAAACCATTGTAATAATAGATTACTAGGGGTGGAACCAATAAATGTACACCAAAATGATAAATACCAAAAAATAAATTATAATATATAGAATTTCATAAACCCTATTCTATTTTTTTGGAACAAGTGATATTACATCCTAACAAAATATTGTTTTAATATTTTTAGCATATCAAATATTTACAAACATCTCCAGATTTATGGAATTTTACATAACCACACTGACCCATCCAAATGATTATATAGGGAGGTCATCACATCAGATATACCCATATGAAGTATCATAGAGATTCTATCAAATACACATTGTCATGCCGTTAATATTATAGGGAGGTCCATAAATCAATAAAACACATCATCATGATATAACAAAAATAAGGGAGAAAAACACATCAACACTTGCTACGTCAATCTCATACACATTAGCCTCGATTAATATGGAATGACTCACGTGAGGTCACATTTTATAAATGGAATTCCCTTAAATAACTTATATATATATGTAGAATCAACAAACTAATAGCTCTAAAAATTATCACTCCCTATTAAAAGTCTCTACTACAAGATAAGAAAATAGTTGCCCAGTTTAATATTCCATGAAGTAGTTTCATTGGATACCCAACCATCATCATGGAAACTGAAACACACAAAATTATATAGACATTGTAAAATGGGATATGACATCTAACATATGTATAATTCCACTATTTATGAAATAAATATAAATATTTATTCATCCACACTTTCAAATAAATAAAGGAGTAGTCACAAATAACCTACATTAATTCATAACTACAATTTATAAGGAAGGATATGGTCATATGGTTTTGGAGTGATGTTGGAAAGGCTCACAATATAGGTGTTTAACACTCTAAAAATTTTATGAATCATAATGGATGATCTCCAAGTCCAAATATATTAAAAGGATAACTCACTAAACTCATTATTCCATAATAACCTCCACCATAACCAAAACCATTGATTTTTTACATCCTTAGTTTCCTAAGAGAAATTTAGAAAGGCTTATATTGAAGAGAAATTAGATAAAGACTTAAGTTTGAGCCATGGATTCGATAGACCCTTGAATCATTCAAGCCATGTATTTGGGCCTTGGAATGGATCAATCCTGGATTCTAGATTTGATTCACAGAGGAGGATTGCTGAAAGAGGTTCTCTTCTAGGGAAATCCATGGATATTGGGATGAGTTCACTACTAGTTATAGTTTTTAAATAGATCAGGAAAATTTTATCAACACTTCAATAAAAGCACTGATAAAGATCCATTTTATTTGTCCTTAAGTAATAAGTCCTGATAAAAGGTGTATTTATTATTTTTTTATTTCTTATAAAAAAATATTTTATCAGTGCTTTTTATGTACTGATAAATATGCCTTTTATTAGTGATTATTACTTAAGTTGTGATCATGGATTTATAATTAAAAATATATGTAATTTTTTTTAAATATATTTATATTATTATATATATTATATATATATATGGTAAATATATTTTTTATTTAGATATATTTAATATAATTTTAAAATTATTTACAATATATATATATATAATTATAAAAATAATTTATTATAAAAAATATTTATATCATTATATATAATTATATATATATAGTAATTATATTTATTATTTAAATATATTTATAATATATTTAGTAATTATTTAAATATATATAATTCTTTACTTATAATTATATAAATAATTTTTAACAAACTATATTTAATTACATATAATGACAAATGTATTAATGTATTAATATAGTAAACATGCATTTATAAATATTTTTGTTTATCAATATTGTTTTATAAATCTATTTTTAAGATTATTAAGAAATATTTCATCTTATGTGGAAGAGTGTTAAATATTTGTAAAATTGAATGAATTAAAAATGAGTATACATTAACAATATTGAAAAAATATATCAGTTTTATCAATTACATATAAATTATTAAAAAATAGAAATATATATTGAAATAAAGTTGATTACATATTGAAAATATTGAAACATTTTAAATAGATAAATATAATAAAAAAGAATTAATTGAATATATGTAGAATCCATATAACAAGATTGATCTATGTTAAATTAAAACATCAAATGACAATCCATTATGACCATTACTCTAAGCAATTATTCAGTATTTTAAATTCATATTAATGTTTACTTATAAACCACTATTCACTAAATAAATGACTATTTAAGTTAAAACATAAAAAAATTTATTATATAAATCATATTTATATACATTCATATATATCAATATATTTAATATATACTATTTATTAACACTATCAATAATTATTTAATTAATAAAATGTTTAATATTTTTCTCAATTAACTTACTTTTAATTATTATTTGTTTAATTTTTAATTTACATAAATATATATAATTAATATATACTATTTATTATTATTTGTTATTTATATATAGTATAATAAATTTATTATTTTAATCAATAATTATTTAACTAATGAAAATTTTAATATTTGTTAATAAACCCATTTTTCGTTCTTATTTATTTCATTATTTCATTTTATTCGGACCTTTATCAGCACATAAAAAGGAATGATAAAGGATTCCTTTAAGAGCGTTAAAAAAAGTGATGATAATAGGTAAACATTTTAGCTCTATAAATTAAGCATCGATAAAGGGTAACTTTTATTAGTGCTAAAAATCACTAATAAAAGTTACCATTTTTAAGTGCTTGTTTTGGCACATATAAAGGTTACCTTTATCAGTACTTTTTTCTATAACTAACAAAGGAGATCATTATTAAAGGCCAGATTTTTAGTATTATTTTCCATTACTATAACTCAATTGATTTTTTTTGCAATAAACACAAAGACAAAGTGTCCCATTATCTTTTTTTTAAGAACAGAAGCAGAGTACATGGTGATACACACATGTGTATGAAGTCTTTCTATAAATGATCATCTAGTTAAGATACAAAATATTTCATCTCAACTGATGCCATGGAGTAAGAATGAATAGATAATGGCTGAGTACCAGACAGTACATTGATAGAAAAATCGATCTCCCTTACTTGTGGTAAAATAGATATGTTAAATGAGAATATATTAGGAAACTATATGGAAAATGGAGGTAGGTCACTTCTAAGGATTCCCCCTTCAGATAAATTGTGAACATAGATTTTACATTCCCCAAATATGTATAAAAAGGTTTGGCTCCACTCGACCTCGGGTCCCATTCTCCATTAGAGACAAGGCACACCCCCTGGAGTGTATTAGAAGAGACTCATCAAAAATAATAATCAATAGTAGATTTATTGTTAACGATCAAATTAATATTGAAAATGACATCATGAGGTTTCATTTCAATAACTAGAAAGTCAAAATCAATCTCAATATATGATAACGTGAAAACAGAAGAAGGAATCCAATGTCCTTCTCTCTCATTTATTTAAATGGGTTTAGTAATATCCAACACATAATTGAAAAGATTCATAGAAATATTAATAAGACCCGAAATAAAGGATAAAATAAATGAATGAGATGCACCAATATTAAACAAAGTAGTAACTTATGATGAAGCAATAATGACGGTACCTCTTATAGTTAGAAGAACGTTATCTACTTCGTATAGAGACTCTCCCACTATGTGAAAAAGCTTCATTCCAAATGTCTGTGGTTGGAACTTCATTGTTCAGGAAGTATCTAACTTCACTCTAATTTTATTTTGAGAAGATGATCTCATGCCACTTCATGGAATGGGATGAACATGGATGAACTTCTACATGTGACATGATTATTCACAAGAACGTTATATTTTGGGTGCCTCAGTGAAAACCTATTTTGAAATCCCTACCTTTCCATACAAGTAAAAATCAAAGGGACTATTCCATGAAATACAATATATTTATAAAATACAAGTTATCATAAACCAGCATGAGAATGATCACTCTGAATATTTCCTTTTTGGGACCTCCTATAACTTTAATTGGGAGGGACATGAACTCTCGAAAAGCCTCACATACCATCCTTGTCCATTTAAACCATCAACGATTTATCCATAACATCATCATTAGAAGAAATATTTAGGAATAAACCTTAAGAATGAATATCAAATCTAAATCTCATCTGAAACCAGCTAGTATTTATCCTTTTATTTGATATAATCTCATGTGTAAATTGTACAATTTTAGTAAGAAAATTTTTTTGTTATGTCACAATTTTATCAGCCTACACGTGTTTGGAAAAATCTAAAGAGTTGGACAGCACCATAGAATCTATATTGAATTTGTCAGTGAGAACAACTTTGAAGTCTCTCAATTCTATTCACTCAGGATTCATCATTATCGCCATCATGTCCCACCATCTCTTGCGAGGTCCCTCTAGCTTTAAGGAAGAACATTCCACCATGATTTAATACAATTTTTTAATGAACTCATACATAATATCAATATCTCTCAAACAATCAAGAGATAGTTGCATATGATTCGAGCCTTGAAATGCTTGAGGATCTTGGAGAAGGAAATCCTAAGAATGATTCCACAAAAAAAATATTTGAGGTTCTATAGCTAGCTCCTGAATGGGAACTGGTGGATGGGCCTCTCCCATACCTTGGACAACACACATAATAATCTCAACAATATTACAGTTCATGAGAGGATTTTCTTCTTGTGGTTCATCAGCAACTTCCTCGTATATCAAATTCAAAAGTCTTTTTAAAGGCATGATGCTACACAACATCAACATACATAGTTGAAGATATCATACTAACACTCAAAAAAAAGTGAAATTAATCCCATCAGAGAGATAAGTATAATTGGTATATCAACCAATCCAAATCAATAATAGAAAAAATTATTGAACTAATTTTCAATACTTCTTTCCCAAACCACCTCTGGTGACATACGGCTCATTATAATGAGATCTAGCCATAAATTCATTTGTAACATTCTCATATGTCTTAAAAAAAACACAACTAAATACTAAGATCATGTAATGATACTTATCAAGAACCTATGATACAACTTTATCACAAAAAAGATTGAATAACCTAGTGTAAGAACCCATACCCTCTTTTCAGATATGTTTTCCTCTACTGGTCATTTAAAATGAAAAGAAGAATTTAAGGATATTTCCAAAGTAAACGCCGTGTAATTTATGAGAACACACTATATATTAAGTTACCATGGGTAGTTGTGTGCTAGCCTTGTATTGGCCACACACACGGACGTGTAGGGTGACTTAGAGGCTGCCTAAATCAGAGTACAGAAATGGCGAGTACAAACTATGTACATTAAAAATATAGGCCAGGTACTTTTTTTTTCATTAAACGCACTGGGGTCACGTCTAATATCCAGAAAACTCTCCTTCTAGGTCTCGTTCGACTGAGATCTTTGTACAGCCGTAGATCTCCAATGAACCCTCGAGCGAGCGTTCGTCCCCCGAATCGAACATTGTCTGTTGCGTTGGAATCACATCAGTGAGTTATTTTTTCTTCTAAAGCACCATCTTCTGTTTTCTCCTCTCTCGTGAGATATCGTGGGTTGAATATTTTAATCATTTTTTTAGATATTTAACGTTCCAAGGTTATTCAAGCCTCAAGGATCACATATAGAGATCTTCCAACATCGAGGTAGGTGGTTTGTGCCTTTTCTCTGAATGTATTTGAGTATTATGTGAAATTTTGATCAATATCATTAAAGAGAGTATTGTGTATTTACCGTTTTACCATTGTTGATTTCCTTCCATGATTGTATGCTTGTGTAGAGGTTAATTAAATATGAATAGGGTTGATTTCTAGGCTTTGGATGTGTTTCCCATGCATGTTCTATTTACGATCGTTGGTGTTCTTAGCCTGTTTGGTCTCCTTTCCTATTTTCCATGCATAATGATTTAGGGTGGAGTGGTTGTATTATGACATGGTTGATATGTTGTAGACTGATTAGCCATGTAGTTCTTGAAGGGAAACTTGTCCATTATTGCCATGATATGATCGTTGACCTACAAAGGGCTGTGAGAACCTGGGGTAGTAGAATATAATGGGAATTGACTGAGTAAGCTTCCTCAAAGAGTCATTGAGAACTTTAGACTATAAGGGTAATTGAATGAGTGAGATTCCTCAGAGATTCTATATACCACATGGGGATATAAGGGGAATTGACTATGTGAGCTTCCTCAGAGAGTCTTTGAACCACATGGGGATATTAGGGGATATGACCGAGTGAGCCTCCTCAGAGAGTCCTTGACCATGGGGTAATAAGGGGAATTGACCATGTGAGCTACCTCAGAGAGTACTTGAATTACATTAGACTATAAGGTGAATTGACCATGTTATATTCCTCGGAGAGTCTTGAATTAATTGTAACTATAAGTGGAATTGACTGTGAGTGCAACCTCAGAGAGT
This sequence comes from Viscum album, assembly GCA_963277665.1. Lineage (NCBI taxonomy): Eukaryota > Viridiplantae > Streptophyta > Magnoliopsida > Santalales > Viscaceae > Viscum > Viscum album. Next base: position 1,007,335,711 of record OY728167.1, read on the forward strand.
CTTTATATATTCTTAAAACTGAAGCAGAGAGAATAGGTTGTGTTCACTTCCTAGAGGGTTACCGTGCTTGATTAGTTTCTTTTGATATGTGGGATTATTTTCGGCTGATTAATATCTTGTTTATTGCTTCTGTACTTTTACCTTCCATATATTCACTGCCTGTTAGACATAGATTGTTATTTGGTTGCTAATGGGATTTAGTCTCACACCCAGTTTGGGAAATGCTTTTGGGCCCAAATAGATTGTGTTGTTATAGGAATAGAAAAGGATACAAACCATTCTACTTTAAGTAATTGACTTTCTGTGGAGCTGGAGAGCATGGGACCAAGCTTGGGCCTGCAATGCTGATGATCTATTTTTTTTTTCTTTTGTACTTTGGTTTAGTACTGTTTGTATTCCCAAATTATGATTTTTTTGGCTGCTTCCCTAGACACATGTACCAAGAATCATTTATATATGTGCTACAGTAGTTTGTTATTCCAGCCTTCCTCTATTACTGTTGTTGGTATATTTACTACTTCTGCTATTGTGTATTTGTTACCCTCGCATTGTGTTACTCTGCCAATGAGGGCATAATATACCCACTATTACCCCCATGGCCCTCAGTGCTAGTCAGAGGCCTCTTGTTTTGGAGAAATTCCATTGATTCCATGTAACCAAAAAGTATGTGGCACCTATGGGTGGCTTCTAGAACCAGGATGTTATTCCCAGTAACCTGAAAACTAAGACAGTGTTGAAATTTTCTGAAGAGCATTCTAAATTCTCATGAGTTGGTGACTAGAACATGGCACCACACAAAATAAAAATGGTAATGAATTTACCACAAAAACAATGAAATAAATAGACACATATCAATATGAACAAAAGAAAACTATATATGGATAATTATACTATAATTCAACAAATTTTAAAAACTCAATGTAAAATGACAATGTAATAAAAAACTGAATGAACCACCAAAGTCCCAATGGACCCAAATCTCCAGGCCAAAGGTTCAAGAACCAAGAACCACCTCTAATTACTGCTTTATCCATACTCAAACCACAATGAAGTTCATATACACATAGTTGATGAAATGAGTATGGTGTGAGATAAAATCCTCATATGGCCTCAACCTGGATTCCATAATAGGACTAAATAATTTATTAACCAAATAATGATTTCAATTTTAAATAAATAGATCTGGTAGTTCAAAAATCATTTTTAAAGAATCATTTTTTACATATAAATTTATGGAAATTATTTAAATAAATTTCTTAAAAACAATGTTTTATAAAATATTTTTTAAATATTCATAAGGAATTTGTAAAAAAATTTACAAACAATAAAATATATATATAATAATTAACAAATACCAATAGGTGCATCAACCAAAATGTACAATAGTTCCATGTTTTGGGATCCCTACACACTCCAATAGTGATCTTGAATATCTGTGTACACATGTCCCTCAAACACTGATCATATCAAACACATCACCATCCAATTAGGAATATGACATGATGAATATGATTTGATAGAGTTCTAAAGTTCCAATAGAGGGTTATCCTGAATAACTCAATAAATATATAGGAATGTATGATCTCAAACAAAAATCAATAAAATGAAATTTAATTTATAACTCTTCAAAATAAAATGTATAAATTTTTACCCACTTCAATAGGAAAACACCATTTAAAAATCAAAAGAGGGTTTTGATCAAATCATACCTTTTCCAAGATAAAAACAACAATGATTCTATCTAAATAGTTTAATCAATTTTCCTTAAATAAGAAATTTAATTCAATCTCAACAATCAATTTCAAAAATCATTTTCACAACATAACATAAAAAAATTAAATTCTACAATTCAATTTTCACAAACTTCCATCAATGTCAAAAAACATACCCAATATAATAAGAATTGGAAGTTTTCCCCATTTCATACAAACTTTAATTCAAATTATTATTTTTAAAAAAGATAGATTTTCCAAATATAATTGAAAAAAAAGTAACTTAAATAAATAAATGAAGGGGTAAATTAATTTTTTCATAATAAATGTAAACACCTAACAAAAAAAGGATATCAAATCTCACCAAACATGTAACGAAGAATTCTAATAAAGAAAATCGACAATGTATATTTGAGAATAAAAACTAGATTCAAGATATAAAACAACATGCATTAGATAATCCAACAATATATAGATATAATGAAACCTAATGAGGAGATAACAAGAGAAGGGGACAGAAAGAGAGAAGGAATTGGGATCGAATAATTGCATACAATGTATCGATAAATGATCACCAAACTTTTATTTTTATTAAAAGGGATTTGGATAAGCCAAAATTGGAACTTTAGAGATTCCAGTGTGAGGGGGAAGTCTAGTTCTATGTTAGGGATTACCGGGGATAAAATTATTGTTCTAGAAATTAGAAATTAATTTTAGGATTAATTAAAATCCATGAACAGGGTTTCCTAGGAAGGGATGTATAGTTAGACAAATCATGCCCCTAGCCATAAAACCCTACTTATTGGGGTTAAATGGTTTCTCCTTTTTGGTTTAATGGTTTTTCAAACTATGCACCAAACATGAAAACCCTCAATACCTAGTTTTTCAAGGATTTCACTTGTAGGGAGAATGGGTTGGGAAATCATTGTGCCAACTGGGAACATCCCAAAATCCCATCAAAATATTCAAAATTTTACCTCAAGAACCCATTAATGAAACCCAACCAAGTATTTATTAATATTGGGGTTGATAACTACTAGAAAAAAGTTACAGGAAGTTACTTTTGGATTATTCCATGGATTGCATATTCTTTATACTATCAATCATAGTTGTTCTTATTAAAATATTGAGATATTTAATTATCCTCCCTTAATAAATTTTTATCATATAAATTTTGAAATCGACCTTAGTAATAAAATGTTTTAATTTTAAAAAACATTTATTTAAGCATCACACTAAAAAAGGTTTAATAAAACTTCTTGTTATGAAGGGAGAAATGGAGGTATGAATGTCATCTGGGGTAACACATACAAGGATTCCAATTTAGAAAACATCGGTGGGAAATGAAAACATAGACATTGATTAAATGGATAATTTCCCAATAATAATGTAACATGAGAGACACCATTTATCACAAGAATGTTACTGATTAATAGAAAGTCAACAACCACAAAACCATAAACTGAAGACAAGTGCAAAATTCTTTTGATTTATCAATAAATGAACGTAATAAGATATAACTTTTATTTTAAGATCATTTTACCATAGTTTATTAATTCAATTACTATCTATAATTAGTATGCATGGAAATATACTTGACATTTATAACTTCATCATTTAATAAATGTACACCATAATCGCATCATTTTATAAACATTATATCTATTCAAGATAAATTTTTTATGCATCAAGAATGAAAATAAACAACCAATGTATCAATTTATCGATTATATAATAACATGATATTCATACTATATTTTAAAATTATCCAGAAACACACCAGTTAGCACTAGATAATATAATTCTTAAAATTTATATAACTTTTTATGAAGCATTAATAAATTAAAATACAAATTTAAATGCTAATACCCAATATTGAAACTAAATTATTCCATAAATAACTATACTAAAATTTATTCAATATATTTGTAAATAAGACTAAAACCCAAAATTAAGAAGGAATTTAGCATAGATTCTACCAGAATAAATTTTACATATGTATCTAAATAACAATAGTATTATATATTGTAATATGATCAAAAATCTATATTCCATAATCTTATAATCTCTAATATATTCTGCTCATTTCCATAAATAACTTTAATTTCCATAAATCCACATTAATATCATATATGCTTCTTAAAAAATAATTCAACCATGACTCTTCAGACGAAACTTCAAGTTAATCAAAATAGCTAGAAATAATTTAGTCCAATAGAGCATCACTAAAAATATCATTAGTCACCTTAAAATTCTTCCACTGAATTCTTGAAATGAGGTTTCTATAATGTTAAACATATGTTCATCTTTAAACTTATAAACCCTTTATGGTACCCATAAATCTTAGGATACCTAACATGAAAGGATATTAATCTAAAAATTTATCTAAACCTTATTTTGATAACAACTTTATAACCCTGGGACCATCAATCCTAAATATAGTGAAAAAACAATAAAATTTAATTTCATTATTTGATAACTGATACATGTGGCCAAATTTCTATCATCCAAATCATACAATATCAAAATTAAATATCAGATAAATTATATACAAATTAATTTTTATGTTCATAGTCTTATATAATTAGGATAAACTCTTAATAACATAGGTCTATAGACAACTAGTTCATAAAGATACACATTACATCCAATTATTACAAACTATTCATATTCCATGTGATTTCTTTAACAAATCAAATAAAATTAATCATGTACGATACCATTATATATAAAAAAAATACTTTTTTAGAATTATTCATATCTCGTTGAAAAGAGGACATAAAATTTGTGAGCTCAGTTTCTTAGTAAGTGTAAAGATAATCATTAATAGTTGAATGTCAAAAGTGATGGATACATGAACATAAGAGTATAATGACATAATCATAGACTATGTGTGTAAGAAAATTAAATTAAAATACATAAATACCTAGATCATAAATCATGATTCATGTCATAAAGATTGAAAATAGGATATATTATTTTGAATCAATAATCATGAGACATGTGTTGTCATTATTACCCAAATAAATCATTAAAAATACAAAGGAAGAAAAAAGAACACATGTTGTTATCATTGAACATTCTGATATAACTCTTACATATGGAATAACCTTTATTGTTATAAGTAGAGTAACCTTCATGGTTACACATAGAATAACCATCATCATTACATATAGAGTAACTATTACAGTTACACATAAAATAACTATCATAGTTATACATTGAATAACCATTACAATCTGTTACTAAAATATCTTAGGATAAACTTAATAGGTTAAAATATTCCATTTACCCAATGAATTGGAGATAAGTAATGGCCTCCCCCTCTATCTTATTATAAAACAACCACCCATCATCATATAAAATTTATAATAATGTTAACATGAAAAATGTATATAGAGATTTCATTTCATCAAAACAATCATATAAAAATCCATTAGTCTTTCTATAACCTGAGTAACATAAGGAATTAAAATTCATTCCATGATAAAATATTTAAATCAATAATAACAAATTCATATATATAATGAAAATAGTACTATTAAATCATATCCCTAGTCATGAATAAGTGATATGAAGGGTTTTCCACATTGAAGAATCGAAATACCCATAAAATATAAATAAAAATATTCTTGGTAAAAATATCCTTTTCACAATAGAAAAAACCTTTAAAAACAAAAAATATCGACAATTTTTTTTGAAAAACATTTCCATTGATAAAAATCATGGAATATTACATTGTATTATTTAAGGAATATATTGGTAATGAGCACATGAATTTCCACTATTGTAGTAACATTAAAAATAAATTTTCTTTTTAAGAATATTGTTAAAGGATTCTACTATGACCCATTTGAAAAATGATAATAATTTTCTTTTTTAGAAAATACACATATGGGTATAATATAATTTAAAATAGAATTGGGGAAACATTTTATCAAAGAATTTTTTTAAAACATTATTGTGAACATTTATTTAGAAGTGAAATATTCACTATATAAAAGAAGATATTAGATCAGTATCTCTTAAAAACGACTTTCTTGATGCTTCTCTAACAAACAAGGGAGGAAATATAATTTTATAATTTATAGAAAATTCATAACACAAGGATAGTAAAAGATATGTGTTTCAAGAAAATAAAATCAAATGATTTTTCTTTTTATGTAACATTAACATAAACAATATATGAATGAACAGGGGATTGAAGCATAAACTCTTTTCCACTTTGTAACCATTAAATCAAAATACCCACGATATAATAATATCAAATATAACATTTAATATAATGAAAATAAGTATGTTCATGTTACATTAATTAACATGTTGAGTATAAATGATAAATACAATATTGTAGGTTTATATCATAAACATATGTCCCAAAGAATGTGAATTTGAGATGAATTATCCTTATGAAGGTCATTTTATTTAATAAAAAATCAATCGATTCAGTTATTATGTGTACAAAATTCATATCCAAAAAAAATAAGTGTTAAAAAAATTAGAGATCTTTCAAATCATAAAAATGGAATAATAATGTTAAAAAAGAGTTGTATTCCACAAAAAGAGATAAGGTTTATAATCCTATTACAATTTTTCAACATTCAAGGAAGATATAATTGATGGAAAAAATTCAAATTGAAGCATATTTGTTTTATTTAATTTTTTTAATATTTAATTTTTCATGATATAAAATGTAAAAGTGAAGTATGTACACTATATAAAATAGATTTTATCTGTAAATAAACTTCTTTAGTGAATGTATATTGAGTTTAAATCTCATACCTCGAGTACAGACATTCCATACATATCCTTTAACTCTTATAGAAATAAAATCATATTAAATATTAGATTTAAAAAAAATTATAGGTTTAATTATTTACTAAATACCATTTATTTCAATTATCATAATGACATCATTAATTATATAGTCAGTTAGGTCCATGTTAGATGTTTTAATGGTGTTCAGTTCATATGTTGAAAATATATATGTAGGTTAACTGTGTCCATAGAGATAATAAATCCATCATATCTAAAAAATAATAATCATGAAGTATTTATAATAAATATACCTAAATTGTAACTTTAAAACCAATCATTGAGGACAGTTATGAAAAATAAACTATGATTCAGTAATGGAGGTGATAGGTTATATATATGCATGGTTAACATTTATATTTATCAATGATCATTATGGAAATAAGAAAATTAATATGATAAATTTAATTTATTATAATTATATCTGTAATATAAAATTAATTCTTAAAATATACTTTTTTACATCGTCAATTTAATTTGGTGATTAAAAATGAATCACATCGATTCATGGAGGTGTTTGTTCATACGTACACATGAACGAAGTTTTCATTTATAAGTGAATAGAAATGTAAGAAATTAAATGGTATATTATTATTTAAGAAATAATAATATATGATAAACTTCATATCTATAAATTAATTCCATCATTATAACTAGTCATGAGAGGTGGTGATGGAATGTTAATTGCATTGATCCTTGAGGCGGTATTGAACCGTACGCATGAACAATAAATTCTTTACCCATTTAAAAGAGGATATAGATTGATATATGTTATTTCATTAGAATAATAAAATATAATTATATGTAATATATTTATTTAATATATAATCATAACAAAGGATTATTTGATGGATTTTGAAGAAGAAATAAAACCGAAATTATTGATTATGAATGATGCCTCTTATTTGGCCAACATCCTTTTTATAACACCATAGGAACTCTATGGATATTATTTGGTTATAACTAAGTCCTATATAACATTGTTATGTATGATAAAAAGTAATTTTTACCCATATTTCCTGGGGAAATTTTTTTTATCTATTTAATTGTGGAAGAGATTCCCTCTTATTACATAGGGGAGGGGCATACATAGAATTTATAAAAATATTAAATTAATATAAACTAATTATGATGTACAACTACATACAAGTTTATAATATTTGAATATAAGATGTTTATTTGTTAAATTTACATGATATACATAAATATTTTAAAAAATATGTGTTTTTACCCTTCTCTTTTGTTTTCACCCAATATTAACCCTTTTCACACTTACTACGACAACAATTTTTTTTAATCATTGTGGGTAATTATAATCATTATAAATGAAAATGTACCATAAATCAACCAGGTTTATATTATCAATAATATCCTCATAAAATTTATATATATATGTTTTTTTTGAAATTTTATATCACTAAATAAAATATTAATTTATTCAAAATATCATTAATGTTAATTTTTAGAACTATTCATTACCTTGACATCAATAACATCAAAAAATAATAATTTTTCAAAAATTTATATTTCATTATATACCTATCATATAATATTAATCTCTAAATATAAATGATCTAAATAATTTTTCTAAAATTATATTTATTTTAATATTTTCAATATCATTAGTTGTATTTTTCAATTAAAAGAATAATTACCCTAAAAGCATTCTATATGAATTTTAGGTAATTTTATCTTCAACAAAAAATGAAAATAAATTATCATGATAAAGATAAAGTAATTAAATTAGAATTAATATTTTTAATATAAAATATTTGTTTTATCCACTTTCTAGAAATATAATAGTTATTAAAAACATGTATCTGACTTTTTTTACTTTTTTACATGATAATTATAATGTTTGTAATTAGACCCATCTAAAAAAAGGCTATATAATAGAATCATGGATTAGTATGGATTATATAGTATCTTAAAATAAAAAAAATCATGTTTTTGGGTCATTTTATAGTTATTATGAAATTATTGTAAACACAACGTTTCATTATTTAACCTTTACTATGGTAACAACATTTCCAATCATTATTATTCGTATTGATCAAAAATAAAGAGAGATTGTTACCAAAATTTGGGTGTCCACATTAGAAATATAAAATCCATTTTTAAAAAAATTTTAAAACACATTAATGGATTAATTTAATTTAATAGAAATCTGAAAAATGTGAGGAAAAATATTTTGAGAAAAAAAGACCTTTTTAAATATAAATTATTTTTATTATAATATTATGTGTAAAATTAATTTTAAAAAAGATAAATTAGTTTTCTTAAATTAGAATGAACTAATATAAATTTTAAAATATCAATAATATAATTTTATATTTTAAATACATTATATGAAAAATAATAAAATAAAGATCCATATTTTTTAATATTCACTAAAAAATCACGATTTTTAGACAAATACACAAATATTACCTGAGAATAAATATGATATTATTAATTATAAATATATTTTTATTTAATCAATAAAATCTAAAAGTTCAAAAAAATATTCATAATATTTACTAAAAATCTAATAAAAACAGATTTTATGAAAATATATTTTTTGTTGAATAAAATGACGTTATAAGGATTGAATAATTATTTCCAAATAATTAATAAAAAAATTATTTATTATAACATTTTATATATAATTAAAAAAATAGTTAACCTGATTGATACCATCCAAATTAATAGTGAGGTTTTATTAATAATATTTGAATACTAATATTTTGTGGTTCGACTAAACATAGTGTTGGGTATTTTGTATTTCTATCGAACATAGTCATTATTTTTAAATTCATGGTATATTAAATTCATTATAAATTTGAATCATTGATAATAGTTCATAAATTAGCCCAATCATATCCTTTGGGAGTGTAAAACTAGGTGTATAGTAATTACACACTCACTGTGCAACAAATTGATTATTCAAATAGAATCGATCAACTCTTTTATGGGTTTTTCCCCATAGATGCATCTATTCCAAAACATTTCTACATTTAGTATCTACATAATGATGTATTATTAGAAAAATGACATAATCTCTTCTTTACAGGAACCTTGGGATGTTATCCAACACATAGACTTATGTCCTTAGGGTTCTCACTAAGCTTTCTCATCATAATCTTAAAATATTAAATAAATATTTCTCTTATACCAACTATAGAGACCCAAAAATTTCATATATAAATATTACATCTAATTAAATTTATATTTAATACATACAATTAAAACCAACATGAAAACCATGATATTTTTATATTTTCTGGAATTTTTGTTATATAAACAATTGGTTCATAGAAGACCAACATCATCAATTGTACATGGTTTTTTATAAATAGAAACCCTCTTTGAAACACTATACATAACCACGTTTCTCATATACTAGCGAACATAGGATATAATAAAGGGAGAGTTTGGATTCTTAGTAAGGGTAAATAAGTGGGATTAGTAAATAACATGAGCATAAGTGTATCAAAACATTAACATAGAATTTGAAAAGAATACCCTAAGTATCAAAGATCACAATCTTATGTCATGGCATAAAGGATAGATTATTAGAATAAATAAATCTTAATGAAATATAATATTTGATCCTTGGGTCTGTAAAATTATAATAAAATATATATTTGTGGCATGCACATATGTTTATAACATTAGGAACATGTATAAATTGAAATAGGCTCACTCATTAATTTCAGGACATAGATTGAGGCCCTCACATAAATATATGGACATAAACCGATGTTTTGTGAGTAATATTATATAAATTTAATACATGAAAACTCATAATCATATGGACATGAAAAAAATCCCATGCATTATATTATAGACATGAAAGAGAGTTCCAAATATTAACTTATAAACATGAAAACTATATCTTCACATAATCATATGCACATAAAACTATGAGCATCCAATCAGTTGAACACATTACCTATTTAACATATTATTAATAAATATTTACCCAATTAATAGTATTTATTTAATTAACTATACATTTACATAATTAAAATTCATTCATATAAATGAAACAATATCATATCTCATAACATTATAACATAATTAATTAAAAAATCAGTTTTATAAAAATATCATCATCGTAATCATTAACCACCTAGAGAAATATTATATATTGTAAAATTGGATTAGGTTTTAATATACATAACTACCATCAAAAGATGTTATCATAGATGAATAATTATTTTAAAATATCACTGTAAATTTCATGACAAATATAACTATTTCACTTCAAAATTACCTTTTTGAAACATATAATTTTACAAAATAAAAATTAAATCATTTTAGATGAATGTAATATTAGAATAATAAAATATAAGAATCATATTATTTATCATTATAGACAATTTAAAATTATGTTCATGTTGAATACATTAATATAAAACATTCCTTTCAGACTATTAATGAAAAGATAAAAAAATGACTTCTACATAAAACAGTGATAAGATTCCATTTAAAACAAATATGAAAAATAATCTTGGTTAAAAATTACATTAAAATAATCACATTAAAATATTTATATACACTATTTAGAACAATATTACAAAATATGGATATGAAAAGAAAATTAATTTAGACTTAAAATAAAAATAAAGTCATTTTTTTCTTAAAAAATTATTTTTGATCTCATTATTACATAAAATAGGTAAATTAAATAAAAACATGTATTTCTTATAAATAACAAGAGGAATAGAAACACATTAGTGAAATGAGAGGTATATTACAATATTTCAACATCAGAAACATAATAACTCCAATAACCAATAAGATTGTAACGTGAATCCCTTACCACATTAATAACTTTTGAATCATAAGGCCCACTAAAAAATAAAATATATTTAATAATTAAATATCTTGAAAATTTAAATTCATTTTATAACCTTTTCAATTAGATTTAAATACAAGACATAAAAAATAAGTATTGAATTTTTCATAATTTCTTTATAAATAAAAGAAAGAATATAAGTAACCTCATGTTTTACATTCTTGAACAGAAATATAAACACTGGTATAATAAATTGAAATTTATTTTAATTCGTTTAAAAAATAAATGTTTTTCTTATAATATCATATATGATCCCTTTATAACTTTTGAACACCTATTTATCTTTTCTTCCTTATTAAAATTGGTCTTTCAGTGTGTTAACGGTTATGTTTATCGTTACTATTCCAGTACATTAGTATTAGATATTATACATTTATCATGTTTTAATCATCTAAAAATTTCTAATATAATATTTATTCATTTTTTAAAATATTTATATTCATCCATAAGAATATGTGATAGAGAAATGATTTTCATCATTCGTAGACATGGTCAGATGTTTGTACTCATAAATTTTATTGTCTATTTTTAGAAAATGGAAATAATAAATGTAAATAATAATAAATCATAATGTAATAATTATTATATAATATTTATAATATTTATTCATAAATCTATCCTTATTAATATCTACTTAAAAAAAATGAAAAAATAATCACATCACTTTGTGAAGGTGGCGGTCCACATGTTTGCATGAGCGAAGATGTCAATTTACAATATTTTTGTGGATAAAAATGTTGATATGATATTATCAATTTTGATTAATGGGTATGTAGAAAATATATTATATAAACTTTCATAACCTCATAATTACAATTTAAGAATGATGGTGAAAAAAATAAATTGTATCTTTATGTTGAGTGTGTTAGTCAAATATACATTGAGAGATACATTCAGTTCCCATTTTATGGGAAAGATGGTGATTAATAGTGATTAAATATTCAAAATAAAATTTCAGTATATTTAGTATAATTATTTTATTGTATTATTATAAATTCAATTTATTTATACGAGCTAAATTAGAAGTAAAATGAATGTGATCGGTTAAGGCAATGACCCCTTCTTTGAATGAATTCAAATATATCTCCCCTTAAGATTCATAGGGTTGGTCTTTTGGATATACAATCACCTATATAATGCGTATAAGGATGTTTAAAATGTTTTTTAAAGGTTATGGTAGATATATATGGCTAAAAATTTTGTTATTAAGAGGAAGGAGGGGTGTCCTTTAATAATTATGGGGAGGAGAATGCAGTGGATTTCTTAAATGATTAAAATTTAATTAAGTCATTATCTAGAAGGAGTTACTGCAAAAGGACATGGATTATAATATATTATATTTATGGGGTTTAAATTATATAGGAAAATAACATATGGTCTTGTTTATGTGGTGTTTTAAACATTATCATTTCATCTCACCCTTAAGTAAACTTGTTTTACCCTTAAACATGGTAAAGACTCTTCAACTCATAAAGATATACAATATTTCATATAGGATAAATATTGACAAAAATGGAAATATACTGAAATAATAGGAAAAAAATATTACCCTCCTAGTCATATTAAATGATTTTAATTTTTTAATAATAGTTTAATAACTTATTATTTTGATAAAATATTATCAATGTCAATTCTGACATTATTTAATTAATTTGACTTTAATGTTGACAATAAAATGGTGTAATTCTAATATAATACGTTAAAAGATAAATAATATTTCATATTAGTCTAAAAAATATTTAAACTCTATAATTAACAAATATTTTATTTCTTTTAAAAAATATAAATCATTTGATATAATTATTTATTAATACAAAAAAAATACTTTGTCGAGGATTCATAAGATTTTAATTGATTTAAATAAATACTAACAATTAGAAATAACAACTAAATAATAAAAAAATTATTTTCCTCATAATAGATATAAATATTACTTTATAAATATATTTTGTAATTATTTATAGACATAATAAATATTTAAAATTAGGTGAGTCTTATTTTGTATTTTTTATTAATTTAAATAAAAAATTAGTCATTTACCTTGATAAGTGTCCCTTAAAAATTACAAATTAAATATTATGTTGAAAAGCGTATAATTACCTTCATCCAATAAAAATTAACACGAATAATGGTCACCTTGATAGATATTTTTATCCTTGATAAACATGATTTACTACATTACTAAGGTGATAAATTTTAACATGTTTACTATGTATAGTAACCTAACATAAAAGGGTCATATATATCAAATTTCAACCTACTAATTTGAAATTAAGTTTCCATTTATCATTATTAAACTTTAGTCCATGTAAGGAATTAGTTTCAAAATATGTGCGCAAAGCATGACTAAAACCATTTTTTAGAAAATACAATGTAAAGAAACAATTCGATTTATTCTTATACCATGAAAAAATAAAACATTAGATTGATGTTAAAAAAATGTATTGAATATAGAATATTTAAATCACATTAAAATAATTAAAAGATATCTATATTTTTATTTATTAAGATAAAAACACATTGCATGAGAATAAATAGTTTTTTCAATAAAAATATTTTAACGTGTAAAAAATATGTAATAATAAATTAAAAATAGGATTATAATTAACTTAATTAGATTATTAATAATATAAAATAAATAATATGAAATTTATATAATTTAAAACCAAAATGTTACATTTTAAATTCTTCAAATGAAAATATTGTTTTCAATAAAAACAAAATGTTTCAATATTCATTGTACAAACAATCATTATAGAGAATTATCAAATAAAATTTTTAATATTAAATTGATATTCTGAATCCACAAATGATAATTTGTTAATCTTAAACAATTTCATAAATTTCTATAATTTAGTTATAATATTATTTCACAAAATATAATTAAAATACAATTTTGAGGAAACCATATTTCATGAACTATTAAATTGATTAGCAAAAAAAATGTATGATTATTTCATACAAATAAATCAATAAATTTTTATAGAGAAGTTCTTTTATATATATTTCATAATTTGGTTATTAATATCAAAACAAAAAAATTAAATTACTTTTACAGTGGTCATAGAATAATAATATTTCATTTTTTGTTTAAACATAGAGGTGTGTGTTGAATACGCTATAAAATATTTTGTTCTACTAAAATATATGGGTGGTACAATTACCTAGGTAGTTAAAATGAAAACCCTTCCAAAATAATTTAAACCAAATTTAAGATCCAATAATTTATGAATACTCCCAATAAATTTCTAAAATCATCTCAACATTAATCCACCAAACAACATAAAGTCTATCTGAATATCGTATACAATATATGTGAATTCCATAATCATATATTCTCTTAAGACATAGAAATAACTTGAATTACTATAAATAAATAATGAAAACATAAATTATAAAAAACATAACTCTTTCATCATTCCTTTAATAAAATAATATATTATTGAATGTGTTAAATAATCCAAAAATTTAGTAAACTCCTTCAAAAATAAAATAATCAATGTTGTCGTCAAATTAGCAATCATTTCCAATGATATCAATACTATCCCATTTACATAAAAATTATATCTATATCTCAACTAAAAAATTATTATTTCAATATTTGTAAATTATTATGGATTATATTTCCCTCAATCATTTTTTCCATAAAAATCACCTTACCCTTACAACAATCTTCATGTCCATTAGTATTATTTTACATATTCATTAAAATCCTTAAATAAAAATTACTACAAAATAATTATTTAATTTTTAATGATTCAATTATGTAGTGTAACGCCCTGACCCCAGTTACACAGAGTTGGTGCATTATTACATAACATTGGAATGATCACAAAAGATCAAGTCTCAAAAGGACGATTAGTTTACTAGTCTTGGAAACACTATATACATTCATAAAGATTACATTACATCATAAAGAGAGAACTAAAACAACATCTTGTCTCCACACTCATATCCCCTTATACTATCCCTACAGTTCATTCATAAAATACTTATTCACATCCTAGGAAAAATAAATCATAGAAATCGGTGAGCTCAAATGCCCAGTAAGGATAACAATATAGAAGAATATTTTATAAATAAGCATAAACATTTAAGGCAATGTATCACTAAAAAAAATCCTTTTAAACTTGAACTTCAGCATAATATGGAAGAAATAAAATGAAATAATTCCATTTACATGGATATTCTACTAGTTGAATAATCACATGAAATATCAATAAGCACTTTCATAATGATGGAATGGATAATGCCAGACTATCATAACCACATAGTCAAGGCCTCCTCCCAAGAATACAAATAAGATTTTGTCAAGGCCCTGTGCCAAGACACTAGGTTGTCTCATGAGACCTACCGATGCATCGAGGAGCTATAACGGGCACCACCCATAACTTATTAAGTCCAATACATTCCCATATGAAAAGGTTTTAACATAACATAAACTTTTATATTAAAACTAGCTTATGAAATGTAAATATTTCATCCATAAACCATGAATGGTATAACACATTCAAAGTCAAACATATCACAAAACCATCAATACAATATAGAAGTATTGTATCATAATAAATAAACTTCAAATAAGCTTAAAATCCAGCAAAGGATGATGACATAGATGAAATCAAAACTATTTGAGAGAAATATCTCTTTTTTTAATTCATTTAAATGTTACAGAATTATAAAATAAAAAATTTACTTTGAAAATTTTCTTAAAATCTTGTAAGGGAAGCTTCACGATTATATAACGGTGGAAAATAGTTGCACCCGCCGCATAGGATAAAAAATAAATTCTTACCTTAATTCTGTCGAAAAGGTTAAAAAGGACCTTGTTTGGAAAACGACAGAAATATTATTATATAAACCTCTTATAAAAAGTAAAACAAGGGTATAAATGACTTTAACCCATATTCTAGTATATAGAAAAAAAATTTGAAATACATTTTTAAGAAACATTGATGTAGATGATAAAGAAGTATCAGTAGATTATTACATATAAACAACCTCGGATAATGAAGAGATTGCGAAATAAACCCTTACCATGTAATTTTCCTTGGTTGAAGGTAGGTTAAACTCTATTATAATGGTGAAATAATTGTTATTAAATTATAAAAGAATCATATACATTAATATGATATTATATATGATCTTTTAACATTGATTTGTTAATAATATCTTAGTATTATCGTTGTTTCGGGTGATAACATACTCATTTTATTTTATATGTTTTGTTATGTAAGCCATGTTTTTCATGGATAAGTTGTATCTTATTCATATCCAGATTGATATAATGTCTTTAAAAGTTATTTTTAATCATTAAATGAGAATTATTCTTGAATGGATATGACGGGGAATGAATCTCATCGCGTTCATGGAGACGGTAGTCCATACGTACGCACGAGCAACAATATCATTCTTTTGATTTTAAAATAATATATAATTGGATGGTATATAATATATAAAGAATAATTATAATGTTATATTTATTATTTACATGAATTAAACATCACTATTATACCCATCCAAATAATAATTTATTGAATAACAATAACACCACGACGTGGAGACGGTAAGCCGTACGTACACATGTAGGGTGACATGTCACTCAAAAGATGGTTATAATATTTAATATGGTTGTACCATATTTATAATAACATCATAGTATATTTAAGATACTGGAGTCAATATTTTACAAAAGAAATAACAAAGAAATAAGATGTTGAAGAAGAAAGGAACATGAAAGAGGGTGGTGAAAACATTACCTCTTCTTCTGGTTCATCCTTTGGATTTGATCAAAAGGACTCCTTAGGGTGGCTTTATGATTAAACTAAGGCCACTAGGTTGAATTGAGGGAAGTTGAGAGAGTATGTGGGCAGGGGTTGGCCGATACAAAAGGCTTTGAATGTGTGAATTAGTGAGAAGGGGGAGTGCCCTTTTATAAGAGGGGTGAGGGCACCTTGGGAAAAGCTAGAAATATTATTTTATAATAAATTCATATTAGGTTTATAATGTCTCCAAAGTAGATTATTTAAATTTTAAGGTGGGGATGGGTCAAAAAACACTCAACCAATAGGTTCTAGATAGGTTTAGGTCACTATATTAACCTTGTCTTTTAGTTTTAAACACTTAGTTAATTAGTTTGACATTTACCATGTCACTTTGTATTTTTATATTATATAGTTAATAAACATACTATATACATCCAAATGACCCCAAAGTGGTCCATTAATGATACACCTATCATAATACAAGTCTTTTCCCTAACATTAGATATTTAAGAATAAAATATAAATTAATAATATAATATTTGTTTTAAAAACTCTTTTATGTCAAGTTTGACACTATTGGGTGTTTTGTTTTTGATAATTTTATAACAGCATTATTACTTTGAACCAAATTTATATAACCAATAGTAATATGTCATATTAAACTATAAAATTAGTGTAATTCATAAAAAGTCTCAAATAACATTTATTTAGATATTTATAATATCAATTGTTTCAATATTTCATTAATTAGGTAATTACTGCATCACCAGTGTGTCATAAATAAATTAATTTTTTTAATTTCAAAAATTTATAAATAAAATACCACTATGTAGGAAATCTTATTAGATTTTTAATTAATATTTACAATCGAATTTATCTTATTTATAACCCTATATTAAAAATGTTTTAGTAAATAAACTTTGATTTTAATTCTTTTAACACTTCTTTAAATTAATGAATTATAAATGTCCTAATCTAATCCAAGTGGACCTAAATGATAATATTTTATTAATAAGGTTATTTTAGGTCGAGATACACTTGTCTAATAGAATTAGGACATCTGTTAGGGAAATATTAATATCATTTTTACCCTTAATTACCCTATTTACTTTTAACCGTGGTAAATAAAAGTAAAAAGTTACTATTCACCATAAATTATTTTCATCTAAATGAAACAAAGTTTACTCCTTTATATTATCCATGTCTCTCAGATTTTCTAAATTCCACTCACAGAAGTAGTAAAATTATGTTTTATGTGAATTTCCAAATTCTCTTAGGAGGTTGGTAAACGACGGTGAAAAGTTCAATAAAATTTTTATAAATCTAAAATTATTATAAATTATCTACAATAAATTACATTGAACTTATATAGGTATTATGTATCTATTTTGACTTTATTTAAATTTAAATAAACTAAATAATTATATAAATAAAAATTTGGATTTAAACCATAACTAAGTGTTCTTCACTATTCATAAAAAATTGAATGTTTTTAAAAAAATACCAAAATTTCACCCTAGGCTAATTTCGATATTCCAAATCCAAAAATGAAGTCCATTTTGAAAGATAAAATTTATAAAATTTTAAAAAGTGGGTATTACTATTCAAAAAGGCTAGTTTGATTGGTTGTGGTGTGTGTGTTAGTACTCGAAGTTTCGTACAACACACACTACTGTATTAATCAAAAGGAAGCGTACCGTGGAAGCTTGGGGTGTTACATTCTCCACTATTTTAAATAATTTCAACCTCGAATTTTCTAGAACACTACCTCATGAATAGACTCGGGTGTTTCTTCATCATATGTTCCTTGGGTTCCCACGTTGCCTCTTCCATCTTATGGTTTCTCCAAAAATCTTTTACCAGACGAGTCTTCCGGTTTCTCAGTACTTGTTCTATCGTATCAAGAATCCTGACGGGTTCTTTTCAATAAGACAGATTGGGTTCCAATTCTAATTCCTCTTAGGTGATTACATGTGTTGGGTCAGGCATGTATTTTTTCAACAGTGATACGTGGAACACATCGTGAACTTTGGAGTGACTTGGCAGCATTGCCAAACGGTATGCTACAGCCCCAATTCGTTCTAGAATTTCGAAAGGTCCGATGTACCTAGGACTCAATTTACCTTTCTTTCCAAAACGTATAACTCCCTTCCATGGACATACCTTCAAAAAAACATGATCTCCCACATGAAATTCCAAATCCTTTCTTCGGTTTTCAGCATAGCTCTTCTGCCTACATTGAGCTAATTTGATGTGGTTTTGGATTACCTTCACCTTTTCCATCGTTTCCTCCACCAGTTCTGGGCCTACAAGTTTTATTTCACCAAAGTCATCCCAACAGGTTGGTGTGCGACATCTCTTTCCATATAATGCTTCATATGGTTCCATCTGAATACTTGAATGAAATCTATTATTATAGTAAAATTCCACCATAGGTAAATATTGATCCCACATACCCTGAAAGTCAGGTGGGCATGATATCAACATGTCTTCTAAGGTTTGAATAGCCCATTCTGATTGTTCATCTGTTTGAGGGTGGTAGGCAGTGCTCAAATGATGTTCAGTATCCAGGGATTTCTGAAGACTCTTCCATAATCTTGAAGTAAAACAGGGATCACGATCAGAAACAATCGATAGGGGTACTCCATGAAGTCTCGCAACTTCATTAATATATAGAATTGCTAGACTTTCAAGTGGTAAATCTTCCCTTATAGCAAGAAAATGTGCTGACATGGTAAGATGATCAACAATGACCCATATTTCATCGTTCCTTCTAGGAGTCTTTGGTAGTCCCATGACAAAGCCCATCGTAATATTGTCCCATTTCCACTCTGATATGGGTAGAGGTTGCATGACTCCTCGAGGCTGTTGCCTTCTATCTTTTACATGTTTACAAACTATATATCCTGACACAAAATCAGAAATCTCCCTCTTCATGTTGTCCCACCAGAAATGTTCCTTCAAGTCTCTATACATTTTGGTGCTCCCAGGGTGTATAGAGAAATCGAAACTATGAGCATTGTCCGATAATTCAATTTTTAGATCAGGTATATTTGGAACACAAATTCTCTTCCAAAATTTCTAAATTCCATCTTCATACCAAAAGCCATTCAACCTCCCATCATTCACAGCATTAATCTTCTTTTGAAACTCTTCATCACCGGTCTGAGAACTCATTATCCGTTATAGTGAAGATGGTTTGGCAACCATTTGGAAAAGTATCGATATTTCACCTTCCATGGTAATTCCTATGTCCTTCTTAACTAGATCTATAAAAATTGGATCCCTTTCAATTATCATATTGTTCAAAATCCATGATATTTTCTGCTCAAAGTATATGAAACCTAGTTTTCCTTCCCTAGGTAGTAGTGTATCATGAAATCATAATCCTTGAGTAGTTCAAGTTGTGTCATTTGCCTCATGTGGAGTTCTTTCTGTGTGAAAATATACTTCAAACTCTTGTGATCAGTATAAATCCCACATTTTTTCACCATAGAGATAATGTATCCATATCTTCAAAGAAAAGATTATAGCTGCTAACTAAAAATAATGAGTAGAGTAGTTTTGCTCATGAATTTTTAGCTGTCGTGATGCATAAGAAATAACCCTATCATTTTTCATAAGGACACAACCAAGTCCTTTCATTGATGCATCTCTATAAATAACGAACACATCATTCCCCGATTGTAGAGTCGATATAACATCATTGACTAATCTTCTCTTCAGTTCTTCGAAACATTCTTCACAATCTTTTGTCCAAAAAAATTTAACCCCTTTACGTGTGAGCTTAGTTAATGGGTTAGCCAACGGGGAAAAATTCTGGATGAAATGTCGATAATGACCTACTAAACCAATAAAACTACATACCTCATTTATAATCATTGGTGCAAGCCATTCTTGTATTTCCTTGGTCTTATAAGGATCAACAGAGATTCCATCTTTAGAGACAATATGTCCATGAAAAGAAATCTCCTGATTCCAGAATTCACACTTACTAAACTTCCCATATAATTTATGTCTTCTCAGAGTCTTCAGGATAATGCGCAAGTGATTTTCATGATCTTCATAGAATTTGGAGTATACCAAGATATCATCAATAAATTCCATCTTAAATTCATCTATATATTCCTTGAAAACTCTATTCATTAGATCCATGAATACTGAGGGTGCATTAGTCAATCCAAAAGGCATTACTGTAAACTCGTAATGCCCGTACCTGGTTCGATATTATGTCTTTAGGAATGTCTTCCTTCTTCACACACAACTGATGGTATCCAGATCGAAGGTCAATCATTGAAAATTATTTAGCTTCAGGCAATTGGTCAAGTAAATCATCAATGCGAGGTAGGGGATACTTTTTATTTAATGTTATAGCATTGATTTTCCTTTAGTCGATATATAACATCATAGATCCATCTGTCTTTTTAACAAAAAGAATAGGGGCTCCCCATGGAGAAACACTAGGGAGAATAAATACCTTATTACTCAATTCATCTAGTTCTTTCTTAAGTTCACAGTGGCCATTATATAATGGGTCTTCGATATAGGCCTTGATCTTGAAATTAAATCAATGGAAAAATCAACTTCTCATTTGGGAGGATTTCTAAGTAAATCTTCCAAAAACACATATATATATTATTTCATAAAAGGTACATACTCTATTTGAACATTATTTTCCTCACCCATAGACATTTCATTCTCTTCCTCCCCAATAATTGTATTTAGTTGAGCTACAGGGGGTGGTTCTAGGTAAGAATTTGTTGGTGACGATTCTGCTCTAAAGATAAGGTGTTCCTTGTCATCATCATCAAAAATAATAACCTCCTTCTTCTTACAATAAATCTTTGCAACATGTTCTAGAAGCCAATCAATACTAAGGATTATATGAATCTCAATCATAGGTATGATGATGAGATCAGTGGATAAAGAACATTCATGTGATCTAATGGGGACTGATTAACAAAACTTTGTTGCAATGATACTTCCCTTAAGAGTTTTAACTGATAACTCCCTTGTTAAATAAAACAGTAAATATATAATTTTCATAGCTAACTGGGAAGATATGAAACAATGCGATGATCCAGAATCAAATAATGCATTTACTAAACATGAAGAAACCATTAAATGACCTCCCACCATGTCTTTCAGAGCTCTACCTTAGTAGTAGTGATAGCATATGCTTGGCCTTGATCCCTTGGCCTTTTCTGAGGTAAGTTCCCCTGACTCTTAGGAAAATCATTTGAATAATGTCTCATCACTCTGCAGTTGTATCATTGAACATCAGTAGCTTCTTTCGTCCCCTTGCAATCATGAGCTTGGTGGCCCTTTTTACCACACTTGTAACAGACTTCCATTCCCTTCAAGAAAGTACCAGGGTGTTTCTTCCCACATTTACTGGAGGATGGATATTCAAATTTTCCCTTATTACATTTTTATTTATTCCCAAAGTGATCAGCATATCTCTTCTTCTCTTTCTTTTCTTTAAAGTTGTAATACTTGGAGAATTATTTTTCTGTCTTGATAGCAAATTAGACAATATCTCAGGATGACGAGAAGGATTGTGACACTAATGCTCGACGAAGAAATGGTTTTAACCCATCAATGAAACGATAAATCTTAATTACTGGGCTACCTATATAATCTCCATCATTCCTTTCTAACCTTGTAAATTTAGCCTCATACTTTGCAACATTCTCATCCTCCTTTTGTCTCAGACTCAGAAATTGCCTTTCCATATCTGCTCGATTGTGACGAGGAAAGTATTTTTATAAGAAAAGCTCGTTGAACTCTATCAATTCCATATTGGATACTTTATCATATTCCTTTGTGTTTTGTATCAATGACCACCATTGATCAGCATCTCTAGTGAGGCGATAAACTGACATGATTACTTTCTCCCTTTCACTACTCCCCAAGGCCTAAAATATTTTTTCTATGGAACTTATCCATTGCTCAGCTACCAATGGATTTGTGCTCCCATTGAATGTTTGTGGTTTTTCCTCATGAAGCGATCTAACATTGATCCTTTATGTTGTAGATTAGGGTGCTCCATAAGGGTAAGGTTATTATTAATAATATGAGTGAGTTGTCCCAGTATGGTGATTAGTTGATCAACACCAGTTGCATCCCCAGCCCCACTATAATTATCTTGAGCAGTAGAGAAATACCTACATGGATTGTGTGCATTGATACAGTTTCCATTTCTTCCACTAGGTTCCATTTCTAAACAATGGCATAAACTAGATCAGTTTATGAATCAAAATACATAATTCTATACTTGTAAAACACTTAACATAAATTGAACTATTTATTGATATATTCCATAATCATAAAAAAATTGTTTTCTTTGAGGAAGTATAAATTCATAAACCCTTAGTAATGGTTTGTAAAGAAAATAAGAATTATCCTAAGCATATCCCCTAAGAGATTCGTAACCAAAAGTGCAGCAAGGCCCGTTGTCATGCACCAGTTCCCGTTTGAGTCTAGCTCAAAGCGGTGTTTTTGGGTTTTAACCCTAGGTACATCTGTGCCAGAGCCGCCTCTCCCTACTCGTATCCAGATAGGGATGTATTGCTTGGAAAACTCACAATATCTCTACAATACCAAAATTATAGGAATTTCTTCTATACTAATCCTCAAATCCTATCTTAGTATTATGTGCTCTAATTAGAGATGACCTAAATCTATCTTCCATGGTTTGTAGTAAACTTACTCTGATACCAACTGTAACTCCCCGACCCCAGTTACCCAGAGTCGGTTCATTATTACATAACATTGGAATGATCACAAAAGTTCATGTCTTGATAGACCAATTAGTTTAGTAGTCTTGGAAACACTAGATACATTAATAAAGTTTATATTACATAATAAAGTGAAAACTACAACAACATCTTTTCTCCACACTAATACCCCCCTATACTATCCTTGCAGGTCATTCATAATATACTTCCTCACATCCTGGAAAAAATAAAACATAGAAAGGGGTGATCTCAAATGCCCAGTAAGGATAACAATATAGAGGAAACATTTATAAATAAGCATAAACATTTTAGGCAATGTATAACTAAATCAAAATCCTTTCAAATGAGAACTTCAACATAATATGGAAAAAATAAAATGAAATAATTCCATTTAAATGGATATTATAATTTTCGAATAATCACATGAAATATCAATAACCACTTTAATAATGATTGAATGCATAATCTCAGACTATCATAACCACATAGCCAAGGCCTTGTGCCGAAACTATAAATTAGATTTTGTCAAGGCCTTGTGCCAATACACTAGTTTGTCTCATCAGACCTACTGATACATCGATGAGCTATAGAGGGCTCCACCCATCACTTATTATGTCGAATGAATTCCCATATGAAAAGGTTTAAAGATAACATAAACATTCGTATTGAAACTAGCATACGAAATTTAAATACTTCATCCATAAACCATGAATGGTATAAATATCCACAGTCAAACATATCACAAATACTTCAATATAATATAAAAGTTTTGTATCATAATAAATCAACTTCAAATAATCTTAAAATACATCAAAAGATGATGACATAGATGAAATCAAAACTATTTGAGAGAAATATCTCTTTTTGTTAATTTATTTAAAAGTTACATAATTATAAAATAAAACATTTACTTTGAAAATTTTCTTACAAGCTTTTATGTGAAGCTTCGAAGATTTTATAACTGTGGAAAATAGCCGCACCTACCGCATAAGTTAAAAAAAGACATTATTACCTTAATTCTGTCGAAAAGGTTAAAAAGGACCTTATTTGGAAAACGACAGAAGGATTCCTATATAAACCTCTTATAAAAAGTCGAACAAGGGTACAAATGACTTTAACCCATATTCTAGTAAATAGTAAAAATGTTTTGAAATGCTTTTTTAAGAAACATGTATGTGGATGATAAATAAGACCCAGTAGATTATTACGTATAAATAACCTCGAAAAATGAAGAGATTGAGAAATAATCTCTTGCCTTGTAATTTTCCTTGGTTGAGGGTAGGTTAACCACCTATATAATGGTGAAATAATTGTTATAAAATAATACAAGAATCATATACATTAATATGATATCATATATGGTCTTTTAACATTGATTTGTTAATAATATCATAGTATTATTGTTGTTTCGGGTGTTAACTTACTCGTTTCCTTTTATATGTTTTGTAACGTAAGCCATGATTGTCATGGATAAGTTGTATATTATTCGTATAAAAAATGATATCAACTCCTTAAACATTATTTTTATCATTAAATTATAATTAGTCTTGAATGGATACGATAGGGAATAAATCTCATCCCGTTCGTGGAGACGGTAGTCCGTACGTACGCACGAGCTACAATATCATTCTTTTAATATTAAAATAATATATAATTGGATGTTAGATTATATATACAAAATAATTATCATGTTATATTTATTATTTAAATAAATTAAAAATCATTATTATACCCATCCATATAATAATTATTTGAATAACAATTACACCAAGACGCGGAGACGGTAAACCGTACGTACGCACGTATTGTGACATGTCATTCAAAGGATGGATAGAATACTGAATTTGGTTGTACCATATTTATACTAATATCATATTATATATAAGATACTGGAGTTATTATTTTATAATGTTAATCACAAATAAAGAAGAAGTTGAAGAAGAAAGGAACTTGAGAGAGGGTGGTGAAAACATTACCTCTTCTTCGAGTTCTTCCTTTATATTTGATCAAAAGGGCTCCATAGGCTGGATTTCTGATCAAAAAAGGCCTCAATGTTGAAGTGAGGGAAGTTGAGAGTGTATTTGGGGAGGGTTTGGCAGAGCCAAAAGGCTTTGAATGTGTGAATTAGTGAGAAGTGGGAGTGCACTTTTATAAGAGGGGTGAGTGGCACCTTTGAAAAAGCTAGAAATATTATTTTATAATATATCCATATTCGGTTTCTAATGGCTCTAAAGTGTATTATTTAAAGCTTAAGGTGGGGATGGGTCTAATACCACTCAACCAATAGGTTTTAGATAGGTTAGAGTCACTATATTAACCTTATCTTTTAGTTTTTAACTCTTAGTTAATTAGTTTGACATTTACCATGTCACTTTGTATTTTTATATTATATAGTTAATAAACAAACTATATACATCCAAGCGACCCCTAAGTAATCCATTATTGGTAAAACTATCATTATATATATCCTTTGTCTGAACGTTAGATTTTTAGAAATAGAATATAAATTAATAATATAATATTTGTTTTAAAAACTCTTTTATGTCAATTTTGACACCATTGAGTTTTTTTTGATAATTTCATAACAGCATTATTACTGCGAAAACAAATTATATAACCAATCATAATATGTCATATTAACCTAGAAAATTAGTGTAATTCATAAATAGTCTCAAATTACATTTATTTTGATATTTATAATATCAATTATTTTAATATTTCATTAATTAGGTAATTACTACATCATCATTATGTCATAAATAAATTAATTTATTTAATGTATAAAAATTATAAGTAAAATACCATTATGTAGGAAATATTTTTAGATTTATAATGAATATTTACAATTGAATGTATCTTATGTATTACCCTATATTAAAAATGTTTTAAAAAATATACTTTTGATTTTAATTCTTTTAACTCTTCTTTGAAATAAAATAATAATTAATGTCCTAATCTAATCCAAGTGGACCTAAATGATAATATTTTATACCTAAGGTTGTTTTTTGTCGAGTTACACTTGTCCAATAGAATTAGTACTTGTGTTTTGATAATATTAATATCATTTTTACCCTTAATTACCCTATTTACTTTTAACATTGATAAATAAAAGTTAAAAGTTACTATTCACCAAAAAAAATTCATCTCATTGAACCACATTTTACTCCTTGATATTAACCGTGTCTCTCGGAGTTTCTAAATTTCACTCACATAAGCGGTACAATTAAGTTTTATGTGAATTTCCAAAATCTCGTAGGAGGTGGGTAAAAGACGGTGAAAAGTTCAATAAAATTTTTATATATCTAAAAGTATTCTAAACTAACTCCAATGAATTACATTGAACTTATATAGGTATTATTTATCGATTTTGACCTTAATTAAATTTATATAAAATAAATAAATATTTAAATAAAAATTCGGTTTTAAACTATAACTCAGTGTTTTTTCACTATTCATCAAAAATTGTAAGCTTTCAGAAAAATACCAAAATTTCACCCTAGGATAATTTCAATATTCCAAATCTAAAAATGAAGTCCATTTTCAAGATAAAATTTATAAAATTTCAAAATGTGGGTATTACTATTTATAACGCCTAGTTTGATTGGTTGTGGTGTGTGTGTTAGAACTCGAAGTTGCATACAACACACGCTACTGTATTATTTAAAGGGAAGCTTACTGAGGATGATTGGGGTGTTACAGGTAGAATAATATTTATAAAAATAATTATATAACATAATTTTTTAATTCCAATACATGAACTCATGAATTGTATTTATTCCTTATTAAATATTTCTATATGAATTATCATTTTCTTCTATAACACATCCAACCATTATTGTGTCATTTGTAGTCTTTTAATTGTCAATGGTAAACTATTTACTCATATAATATTTATTATCCTCTTTTAGAGTTTTCCCCTTATAAAATATATTTACATAATCCATATATTTTTCACATTTAAATCATTAAAATGTTGATCATGCCCCTGACAAACCATTATTTTAAATTTTTTTAACCACTCATTTCATTTTTATCTGATAAATAATTTCTCTATCTCTTTCTTTTCCACAAAAAAACATTTTACCATTATATTGTGACATTTCCATTGATGCTTCTTCCAATTTAATCGAAATATAGAAAAATGAATTTTATTCCCTCGATAGTGATCATGAAACTATATTTTTACCTTATCATTTTCATCAAAAAAACTCACCCATGTTAATATTTTTATTCGTATGCTGAGATGAAAATTTTGAAAAAATAATCTATTTTCACATTCCAACTCTATCTAAACATGGTTTCTAATAAGGACATTTATTCCATTTTCAATCAAATTATATGATAAAAAACCCACCTAGTTCTAGCCACTGAATTAAACTAAAAACAATCGTGTTATCATTAACAATCATAGTGGGATACCACATAATCATGAAATATTTTTTAAAAAAAATTATAAATCAAGACATCCTCATTTCAATCTATGACACCTTAGAATAAACTAAGTAATTATTTATTACAAATAATTTAAATCATTCAGAATGAGTTATGAACAAAATTTGAATTACCCCTAAAATATCATAAATGAATGTCAAACTAACTGAAAAGTAAGGTTGAAATGATCATGAACCAAAATAATGGTTACGAAATACTCAACCAACTCATTTGGTGTTGTTACACCTAGATTCCTCTGCTACAAAACAACATTCACTTATAGTTTCTATAAATGGATGTTTCTCAAGGAAACCCACACTCATATAGTTACCATAATATATAATGTTATCATATACATAAGATTGTCCTAAAAGTCCAAACTAAAGTATTCTTATCCTAGATTCCAATGGTTTATTAAATTGTTATCTTATACCAACTATAGAAAACCATACTTTGTATACCTTGATATACAAACTTATTATATGAATATATATTACATAACATGATTTTCTACACCATAATAATATATATAGTATTATTAGAAATATTGATATATAAAAAATTGGTTCATTAGATGTTTATAACATCTCCCACTATGTTCTGCATAACTAAAACCCTTTTTAGACATTTCATACTCAATTCCGTTCTTCATAACCTAACGAAAAGAAACATAACAATGGGTGACATCATATTCTCTGAAATGATAAACATGATATATATCAAAATCACTTAATAATAACATTATAATAAGAGTATGTGAATATGAGTTTAAATATTGGAAACCATACCACACATATTATAGATCATAATCAAGAGTCTTTGAATAAATATTCATAGTTTAAAAGACATGGATCTTAATGTAATTATCGAACATGATCTATTAGATCATAACATTCACATAATATATGAGGCTGTTGTATACACATAATCGTAGAGAATCATTTCAATGGTAGTAATATCTTACTTCTTAGAATATAATAATAGATTGTGTGAACTTCGTATTCCATCATAGTAGTCTAAGTTGACTCCCATGAATATCGAAGAGGAAATTGTTCCCAACTGAACTAGATCACCCCCCCCCCAATTCTAGTCTTATTTAACTTTTGATATATCAATATTTAACCAATTTATTTTAAATATATATAATTCCAGGCCCACCGATCACATAATGAAAATTATAACAATTTGTTGTAAAATATCATAAAACATTTATAATTTAAAAACCCATGAATAATAAATTGTATTCAAAATAATTTCATCATGTCATAACCCATGAAAAAAATGAGTTTCATAGAAATTTAATCATTTCATCATAATATAAATCATGGAAAAGATATATGGATTCACAGACATCATCTTATAAAAATCCGATATTATCCAGAGAATGAATACAAATGATATCATTGGATCATATAGCCATTATATAATATGTAAAAAAATTATTTTTTTCATTTATGAATAAATATACAACTAAAATATCATTAAAAACATTTTCTATGAAATAAACTTTAATCTATAAAAATATTTTTTAATAAAAAAAATTCACAAAACATCGTACAAGTAAATTTCTTTGAAAATAAATTTAGAAACATATAATGGAATATTTAAAGCATTCAGTGATCATGAGAGTTAGAAATTTATGTCATGTCATATAAGGTAATAGAAAACATTTATTTCAAAAAAATTTAATCAAAATAAATGATCCTATTTATAAAAAAGACATGAAGATTCGTTTGAATAAATTTTTATAAAATTTAAATATGGGTAAAATGACACTTATAATTCATTGAAAAATATTAAAACATTATAGAAAAAGTTTTTTAAGAAAACATAAACATGGAAGATAAATTTACCTATATAAATATTAAAAAATAATTTTATTTCGTTAAAAATATTATTTCATTTTCATCAGTTCTTTAAGAGTGATAAGTGGAAGGAAAATATATAATATCCAGAAATAAAAAGGTAGAATAATCTTTTCTTGTATGCATATGAACCTCCTATAATATATATATTTATTTATTATAAATGTATCCTATAACAATAACCATATATTTCATAAAATTTCTGATTTACCTATGAAATATTATTTCCAATTTATTAAGAATTTGTAATTAAAATCACTATTCTGGTTGATAGAATTTTTTTCATTCATGTCTTAGTTCGGTAGTCTGGTCCTTCTATATTGATCATGGTTCAAAAATATCTAGAATTTTAATTATCATATAATAAATATACACCATATATAATTAGATTAAACCATAAATATAGAGATATAAATATAAATTACCCCATTCATTGAGACAGTAGGCCATACATATGGATGGATTAATTTTCACATTTCAAATGATGAAAATAAAGAATAATATTAGATAAATAACTTTTACAATATCATTTTTATATAATAAAATATATTTTATTAATAATATAAATATTTATTACCATATGTGTATTGAGGAAATGAAAAACAAATGACATCACTTCGTGGATGTGGTAGTCTACACATATGCATGAGAAATATTATCATTTTCTAATATATTTTAAGTTAAGATTTTTTTATATTATATTAACATTAATGATGAAGAATTATTTGAAAAATATTATATTTAAACATGAGACAAATCAGTGTACCCATACATAAAATATGATATGAAAAATGAATTGAGTCGATATGTGGAGATATTTAGTTATATGTCTGCATAAGTGATATGTTCACATCCCATTTGAAAGGAAAAAGGGTGGAAAATTATTTATTATAATAAAAAAATCAGTATATTAATTATATTTATGCCATTATAGTATTATAAATAATATATATTTATAATAGTTAATATAATAAGTGAAAAATATTGTGATCGGTTGTAGATATTTCCACTTCATTGAAAGAACTCCTGTAGATCTCCTCTTATAGAGCATAGGTTGGTATTTTTTGGGAAAATAGAACCTCTAAAATGATTTTATGTATTAATAGAAAATAATTTTTTCATGTTTGGTTGGGAAATAAGTTCAAAGTTTGTGTTAATAAGAAAAATGAGGGGTTTTTTTATAAGTGAGGGGAGGGGCACTCTTAATATTTCACAAAAGATTTAAATAAAGAAATATTTCTCTAGAAAATTGATTCTAAATAAAAATAGGGTCAAAGGAATAATATTAAATGGTTTAAATAGCATCAACCAATAATATTTGTAGAGGGTTAAGTATTATTTTGTGACTTTTCAGTTGGTTTAACCCCATTATTAAATTGTTTTAACATGTACCATTAAAATTAGTTTTTTACTCTCAAAGGGTGAATATTGTCTCTTAAATATCCTTAGATTAAATTATCAACAATATAATATATAAAGTTATTTTTAAAACAATCTATGATTATTAAATAATTACTAAAATTTTAATATCAAAAAATACCGTCAAATTTATTTTTTCACTATTAATTTACTTTGATTATAAAGATAAGAAGAAAAAGTTGGTGTTCAAATATAATCATTTAGAATATCATAAAACGAATTATATGTCTAAAAATTTCATCAATCACTATAAATAATCGATTTTTTTTTCATTTAATGTTCATAAAATGGTTCATTTTATTTTTCAATTAATTTAATAAATACAATGCTAGTGTTACCTCCACATTTTGGTCCATTATTCAATCCTTAAAAATTAGAAATAAACTAAAATGATAATAAATCTTTTAACTATAATATAATAATTTATAACTCAACATAACATATTGTTCCATAATATAAAATATTTGAGTTATTAATGGCAATATTGTGCCATTTTTTACTTTATCCTCAATTAAATTAATATAATGCACATCATCAATGAAATATAGAACCATGTGGCCATATATTCAATACCAGGATGATAATTATTGAAATTAGAACATAATGTTTTATAAATATAACTGATTGAGAAATTTTAACCCATTAATGAAATGTTTTGACCTTATTTTGAATATTTCACCCTTACCAAGATGAATAAAATTTACTCTTGTTACAATTCATTTTGACCGAAAATAAAAGGGGAAAATTAAAAAAATGTAAAATCCTATTTAAAAATATGGAGTCTATTCTTAATGATAAAATCTCTAAAAATAAAAAATTAAATTTAATA
Source organism: Viscum album (assembly GCA_963277665.1). Taxonomy (NCBI): domain Eukaryota; kingdom Viridiplantae; phylum Streptophyta; class Magnoliopsida; order Santalales; family Viscaceae; genus Viscum; species Viscum album. The sequence continues at coordinate 1,007,368,130 of OY728167.1, forward strand.
TGTAAATGAAATGTGAAAAGAAAATAGTTTTTCAAAAAAATTCTATTTTTAGTGAAAAGATATTCATTCAAGATAATTATATTTCTCAAAACCCAAATTACTATCATTCTTTATCTAATATGATAAATCATATTTTAACCAGAAACAGTATTATGATAAGATAATAATAAACAATTCCATTAGTTTTTAACCTTAAAACCCTTCTATAACATGTTTAACCAAATTATGAATCCAAAACCTTAGAAATAATCTCACTAAAATTTTAAAATAATCATAAAATTTACCTTCAAACATTATAAAGTATATCTAAATTTTACATTCTAAATATGTGAAAACATTGATCAAATAATGTCCTCAAACATGGAAATAACCTTACATTTCATATAATATAAAAGGAAGAAATAATTTCTATAAATAATTAACTCTCACTTCATTAAATAAACAATATAATTAATTTTCATATATATTCTATATATTTAAAATGTTGTAAACTCCCTCAAATATAACATAAACCCATTTTTTATTAAATTATAAATATGTTCCATGGTCATCAATATTCTCCCATTTATATTGTCAACCAATTTTTTATCTCAATTAAATATTATTATTTCAATGTTGGTGAAATATTAAGGGTTATTCTTCCATAAATAATTTATTTTTTCATAAAATATCAACTAGCAATTTAATTAATTTTCTAGTTCATCAGTATTGTTCAACATTTTCATCAAAATGTTTAATGAAATAATATTCTAGAAAAATTAGTAAATTTTTCATGATTCTTATATCTAGATTACCATTTATGAAAATAATTTTATAATATAATATTAAATTTCTTATACATAAAAACTAAAATTATTCAACTATAATATTAAATCCTTAACTTGGATTCATCATCTTATTTCATAATAAATCCATCCTCCCATTTTTCATATGATGTATCTTCATCATAAACATCTATTTGTTTACTCATATAATATTGATGATCCACTTTTAAAGTATCCACTTATGTAATTTATATGTGTAATAAACAAATTAATAAAATTAAAAAATTAAAAAATTGATGATATCTTAGAGAAACCAATATTATTATTCATTTCATTACAAAAGCATTTCATTTTTCCATAAAAAATACTTTCTCTAGGTCTTAATTTTAAACATCGAAAATATAATCATATTCCATTGAGACAATTCATTTGGTGCATCTTACAAGATACTTGACAAGTAAAATTATGAACCTTTACCCCCTATTTGTCTAAATGAAATTCATTTTTTCACTTATTATGTGTGTCAAGAATCTCACCCAAGAAAATAAGTTTTTTCATATAATGAGATGATAAGGAATAATGACAATTTTACTTATTACATATTATATTTCACTTGTTTTCTCTTTAGAAAAACTCTTTTTTTATCAATAACATTATGTGATAACCAATTATACATGGTTTAATCCATTTAGTAAACCACATAACCCTGTTATAAGAAAATTTAATTATAGTGGGAAACCATATAATATTTAAAAATAATTTATACGATGTTTAAATCAAGTCACCTTCTTTTTAACATACTCCATCTTAGTTTTAAACTAGGTTATTCATTTTTATAATATATTTAAATTCTTCTCTGTGGTTTGTAATGAAAACGTGATTTCACCCAATCATATCCTTAAGGAGAGTCAAACCAAGTACACAATTAGAGAACACTCACAAGGTATTAGAATAATGGTTTTAATATACTCATTACAATATTTTTGATCTTATTAACCATTGATTAATCTATTGAAAAGACACACCCAGTTATAGTTTCTAGAGATTTAGGTTTTTCAAGGTAAACCCCACTCTTTTCGTTACTAAAACATTATAAACTCTCTTATACATGGTATTATAAAATGTTCCTTCACTAAAGTTTTCTCATTTTATTTTTCAAAGTATCAATAAAAATTTATCCAATTTAAATTATAGTTACCCATACTTTTTATATATATTACATATTATTTCGTGAGTATTCATTACATAAAATAACACTCCACAACAAAATCAAATAGGTCAATTATCTTTGGAAACCCAGATTCAAAAACAACTATTCATAAGTGATCTACATTGTCTCCCAGTATGTCCTTTTTGACTACCACCTTTATTAGACAAATCGTAAATTATACATTTTTATATAAACTAGGGAATGTAATCATAATAAATGATGAACTCATATTCTCTTTTAGGAAAATAATGGAGATATAAAAGATCACTTAATAATTAAATGAGAATAACTATATGAGAGTATATAATTAACACATTAAATTTATAAACTATATATCATTAATAATAACATTGATCCATGCCATAAATCATGTATTTTAAAAATACATTAATCATAAATGAATCAAAGAACATGATCCATATGAACCCAACAATTGTCATAAGGAATAATTTTGTGGAATACACATAAGAATAGAAAATAATTTCCTTAGTATTCATGCATCACATCTATGGCTATCATATTGGATTGGTTTCACTTCTCATTCCCTCTTAGTAGTAAATGTTCACTAATAAGGCTATCATAGTACACAATGTACCTTACTAAATGGGGTCAATTCCCCATTCCATTATAGTTTCTCTCATGAGATATATATATTTACCTAATTCATTAAAGGGATATATAATTCTAGGCCCACACATAACATATGTAAAATCATCTATTTATTTTCCATAATATTATAAAAAACTAATCATGTCATAATCCATGAGAAATAAAATTGTTTCATAAAAATTTCATCATTGAAAACCCTATAAAAAATAAACAGGTTTCATAAACATTTCATCAATTCATTATAATATAACCCATGTAAAAAGAATATGTTTTAAAAAACAATTGAATATAATTATAATAAATCTATATAATGAATAAATATTATATCATTGGATCATATCCCCATTATAGCCTAAGTAAAATAGATTATTTTTGGATTTTATGAAAATATATACCACTTAAATATCATTAATAACATTCTTAAAGAATATAACTATTCCACTTGGAACATTAATTGTTCAATAAAAGAATCAAAAAAATATTATAGATGTAAATTTTTTCGAAAATATCAATGTATAACTAAAATAATACTTTAATGAATTGAGATTTCATTATAGAGGGGAATTGTATTTAGGCTGTATAAGATAATAAAAAATATTCATTTCACACTTTTTTAAAAAGATTAAAAGTACCCCCTTCTGAAAAATAAATGAATATTACATTGAATTTTTTTTATAAAATTAAAAATTTTGGAAAAAATGAATTTAAATTTCGTAGAAAATTTATAAAACATCCAGTAGAAAATTGTATTTATGAAAACATGAACATTCTAGAGAGTGATTCTAATCCAAATTATAAAACATAATTAGTTTATTTATAAACATTATTTCTTTATATTGTGTTCATACAGAGTGAAAATGAATGGAAAACATGTAATCCTAAGAAATAACCAATATAGAATAAATATCATGAGTTTCATGAGAGGTAGAACACATTATTTCTTCATTGTAAAATTAATCATAAAAAATCTAGATAAAAATGATATTAGAACATAAAACCATAATGAATTATGTAACATTGGGCCATAATCCCTGTGAAATAAAGAAAATTATATGGAAACATATATCCTATAATTTTAAATAGAATTATCCTAAAATATATTTATGGTAAGAATATATGGAAAATAAATGAAACATATGATTAATATGGAATGAGTCTCATAGTAGTAAATGTGAGATGGAAATCTCTGACCACGTTTCTCATATTTCTTCACACATGAATGAAAATAATTTATAATAAATATATATTTATTTTATATATGTTTTAAAACCATACTCGTACCTCGCATTAATTTTATAATTTTCTTAAGAAATTTTATATCCTATTTATGAATAATTTCTTATTAAAAAAAATTTTTTGGTTGATAACTACTTCATTTTTTATTTATCTTTTTCTTCAAAAATATAAAACTTGTAGTTATAATAGATATAAATCATATCTATTATGTTAATTTTTATATAAATGTAAAATTATTTTTAAATAATTATACATACATTTACGTTAGATATAAAAAAATGAATTACCCTATTAATGGAGACGAGAGGTTGTACTTATGCCTGAATGTTGTGTTAATTTGTTAAATATAGAATGAAGGAAAGGAAAATTATAATTCAAATTTAATAATTATTATTATATATTATGAATAATATATATTAATAAAATCCATGATTATTTCTATCCATGTAATGAAAAAATGAAAACTAACTGCATTGCTTTGTAGAGGTGGTAGTCAATATGTACGCATGAGTAATTTATCATTTTTCAACATATATTAATGTAAGAAGGTATGATATTATTTAAGAAAAATTAATAATTATTTCATAAATATAATATATAAACATTATATCCATCTTAATTATCATCCATAAAAGATAGTGATGAACGGTGAATTGTATCGCTATGTAGAGATGGTAGCATGCACATTTCCACGAGCGATACATTCACTACTCATTTATTGTAAAACAAGGCATATAATGATATTGTAATAATCATAGAAATATTTAATTATATTTTGGATACTCAAGTAATTATTTTATTATAAATAATATATATTTAGAGAAGTTAAAAGACGAAGTAAAAAAATGATGTGAATCAATTAAGGGAATTACATCTTCTGTGAAATTACTCATTTAGATATCTGTTTAAGGATCCAAGGGTTTGTATTTTGGGAATAAAAGAACCTATAATGTGAGTCTAAGGTTAATAAAGGTATTTTTTTTTATTTTTTGATATATTAGGATTAATTTTGTTTAATGAATAGAAAGGAGGGTTTCCCTTTATAAGTGATGAGAGGGCTATCTTGGAATATCTTAAATGATTAAAATAAAAAATAACTAATTATCTAGAAAAATGATTAAAAGTATCGAAATAATGAAATATAATATTTTATGTGATTTAAATATCATAATACAATAATTTTATGAAATTTTGAATTTTTATTATAAGCTTTATCTTTTGGTTTAGCACCTCAGTTATCATGTTTTATCCTTAACTATGGTAATGACTACTTCACTATTAATGGTTGACAATTAGATCATAAATGGAAAATGGGTGATGTTTTAGACCATATATTATCTATATTTTCCTCTTTTATTATTTTTTATCTTTTCAAATAATTTATTTACATATTATTTTCCTAAAAAATCATTACTATCATTTTTGACACTATTCTTCTTTCTTGACATTACAGATAATAAGGAAAAGATGTAATCTGAATATAATCTTTTCATACTTTTTTAGTATGTCATATTTATCTAAAAACATGGGGAACATGACAATTAATACATATTTTATTAGTTTAAATATTTTTAAAATAATTTTTTCTATTAATCGAATAAATATTGTGTTAGCTTTGCATAATTAATTGTGGTAATTATTGAATCTCAAATCATTTAAAATATAGTAATATAATAAAAAAAATTATGTTTTAGATAATAATTACTAATAAGAATAACCTCTTTTACCCTTGTGGTTAAATATTATATATATTTATGTCAGGAGTGTAAATGTTTTAACTTTTCCTTTACTTTAATTAATATAATGTTCATAATAATAAAAATATGGATCAAACGAGCCATTTATTTTTTATATAGAAAAAAATAGATAACCTCAAAACATCCATTTATATAATGATGTGTGTTTTTTAACACCTTAAAAATGAACCACATAAAATATATAGGTGAATAAATACATGAATCTTGAATATTATTTTTCCCAGAATTCCAATAAATAGTTGGTGGGAAAAGATGTATAGATCATGTATACTTCTGAATGGAATGTAATCGCATGAACATAAAATGGTAGTGAAAAAGGGACAATCATGGTGATTTACCTATGGGATACCATGCCGAGCCCCTTTGATAAGACCATCTATTTTGGGGAAGGTGTTCGAGACAGTCGATAATCATATGGAGGAAGATAGACATGTTTCTTTGAGCCATGCGACATGTCAACTAGAGAGAAACTGATAGTCATAAAAACCCTCATTAAAATGGGTTAAAATATAAAAAATATGGAATCTACATGTAGTCACCCACATACTAGTGATGTGTTCATAGAATTATATATTCACTTCAGAGCCCTAGAGACATGTCCAATATGCCACACAAGATCCCATTGACATTTCAGCTTCATCATACAAAGCTTTTTAGACTTTTTCAATCAATTCTTCACTCACCCTTTAGCATTGTATAAATGTTGAAGTGTATTACATGAAAATAATTTCACATCACCACAAGAACCATTATTGGTCACATGATATATCATAAAAAATGGCTGGTGATTTTCTTTAAAAACACTCAAACAAATTCTCAATATCCTCCTCCCCTGTAAAATTAAAAAGGGAATAAATGGGAAAAAATATAATATTCTTGCAGAATGATGATAGATTGGACTTAATGAGAAATAGTTCATATGCCTCAAGATATCACCACTGTTCAGGTGATACCCTCTCAACCTGAAAACATGGTCTCGCAAAGGCCATTATGTTGGAAGTACTAATCTCATAAAGGATACCTTGGAAAGCCAACATGATCTTGTGTGACCCCATGAAATGCCATCATTATCCCATGGAATCCCTATTGAAAGGAAACCTTTATCTAAAGTATGGTAATAATAAAATTTTCTTTGACTATATAATGTCTTTGACATAGGTATACTGATCTTGAAAATACACCTAAACATGTCATCATGACCTTATGGGAGATCCTTGCCATGGCTACATAGTCATAAAAATTTCCTTTGCTCAGAATAGGTGTAATTAAAATAGAAAATTAGGAAAACACTCCTGGTCTCTGAATATTGTGTGGCACTATGTATGACCCACAGAAGGATCATGCGAAGAGTGTGACATAAAATAACTCTATTAAATTCAGCCCTAATTAATGGTATATGTTTCATGCAAGGCATCATAAATCTATGGTGAAAATTACTAATCAACATAAAAAATCGTCCATCAATGGTGTATAAAAAATCTGACCTTAGAAGAAGATTCTCATACCATCCCATCACACGATCGAATGGACTTCTTCTAAGAAAATATTTGGAGAATGAACTATGGTGTCATGTGTCATGCATATGCGCTTTTTCTGAACACTCATATATCACAAGAAGAAATTCTGGCATGCCATAGAAGTCATGTGAAATAGGTTCCCTACATGCCTATCACATTTAAAATTCCTCTAACCATTAGCTCAACACTGGGAAGCTTTGCAGCGGTGGTGTTGGCATCAACTATCTTTGATCCTAGTTCATACCATGTAATCCCCTCGGGTTCTTGGCCGCTTGGTGATCCAAAAACTTCTCATACTCCTCCCAGTTGTGGTCCTTCTTTTAAATACATCTTCTACTCTCTACCATAAGGTATTCCTCAAATATGATTTTTGACAGTGTCCCTCTCATCGTCAGTGGGTTTGTGTGAGGGTTCATGCCTATCAGTGGATGACTTTATAATGGTCATTGTAGAGGTGGAAATTTTTTTTAATTATATGTTGGTGGAACTATTTGGAGTATAGAAACCCGTAATCATAGTTTTTCAACTCTTCGTAGGATCTTGGGGCCTATCCTCTATGGATAAGATCTCGGCCATCCCCTGGAATTCCATGGTCATTGTTCTTGGATCAAAAGCTGACTCTGTTCAAGTGTGGTTTCAGGCCCCTAGATCATTGGGTAAGTTGTAATTAATTCATTAATGATGGTCACTGGATTCTCTTGAAGAAAATGAAATCCCCACATTAGTATATGTTCTTATCCTCTAGGGGATTTCGCTTCCCTTTTAGAATGTTGGATTCCTTGAAGATATAGGCGACTCGCTTGGGGATTTCCTCTACTTAGACAATTGAAAGTGGAGCTTATCAGATACTTTGGAGACTCATATATGTGATGAAATGTAAATTATGAGACCCCCTCCATGTAGAGACCCAAAATCTTACTTACATGGACATTACATTATTTTTTCATAATACTTAAAACATGATAAAAACAGACGCCTAAACACCATATTAGTTTAGTGTCTTTGGAAACTCAGAACATAATCTTATAATAAGGGTGAAAGATCTACAACATCTCTCCTTTTTTTCTTACCTAAAACCTTTATTTATATCATGGTTAAAAGAAAACATAAAATGTGTGAGCTCAAATGCTCAGTAAGGGAAATCGTTGGGAACATAAAACAATTCGTAATCATTTGAATGTAAAAACGTGAACATAAAATATAAACAAAAAAATCTTGAGCAAAGACATAAATCTTGGAAGTACGTAAGACATATATCATAAAGGAACATCAATAATGATAAAATATCATTGGAATAAAACATTTAATTGTGGAAAACCATTAAGAACATGATATGATATCCATAGTAGCCAAGACATTGCTGCCAAGACCATCTTAGTGGACATAGTTCCTTTCTGAATCGAGTTCACTCCTCGTTCTAGTACTCTAACACTGAACCAGATTAACTTACTCTTCCATCCATGTTTATCTCATGAGATATAAATCTTTACCCAATGCATTGTAGGGAGATATAGGTCCCACCCATCTCATAATGAAATCATTATTTCATATGCCACAGAATCATAAATCATATATCATAGCATAACCCACGTAATAGAATGGGATTCTTAAACATCATTCCATCATAACATAACCTATATAAAAAATGGATATCATTTCATTATAAGAAAAATCAAACCATGTAAATAATGGAGACATTATACTAGAAACATAAACATTTTAAATAATGTCATTTTATAAGTAAATAGTTTTGATAAAACACTTGAAATGAATTATTGAGGAAAATATCATTTCTTCATCAAAATCATTTTCATTTCTCAAAATGCCATGAAATTTTAAAAGAAAAGGGTTTTGTTGAAAACAATCATGTTATCTTTTAGAGGAATCTTCATGAAAATGGGGTGTTATGAGACCGTAAAAATCCATTCATGCTGTAAAAGTTAAAAATAACAATCTCCCCGTACTTTTGTCAGAAAAGTAAAAAAGTATCTAGTGTGGTAAAAAAAAGTAAGATTCATTTCATAATATGTGGTAAAGTTAAAAAATGGGTAAAAAGGAAATTAAACATACATGAATTTTTTTAGAAAACATGGACATGGATGATAACAAAAACCCCTGTAAATACTTACGAATAAACAATCTCGGATAAGAGCGAGATTGGAATCATTATCCCTTGCCTTAGGTCTAATATGCTTCATACGTATCCGAACCTCTTGTATAATGATGTAAAATAATTTCATTGACTTATTACAGAATCATATTTACTGTAATGATATCATATATGGTTCACTTATGACTTTATATTACCCATTCTTTTGTAAATTCCATGTTAATGAAGCGTTTTGGGTAAAATCGTTTCATTTATCCTACATATTTTGACATGTTGTTCTTGATATTATTACTTATATCCTGATTTAAATAATTTCATAATTTAAAACATGAATTATATATAATATATATTCAGTATATAAATGGAATGAAAAACAACGTTCATGGAGATGGTAGGCGGTGTGTACGCATGAACGCTGTTTTCATTTCCTTATTGAATTAAATGGAATTAAGTAAATTAAAAATATGTGTACATAAATCCAGTATCATTATTATGTAATATATTTCATTATTATTTATTATATATACTTTATAATCATACTTGAATGGTTAATAATGGAAAATGAATCTCATCACATTCGTGGAGACGGTAGTCCATACGTACGCACGAGCGATGATATCATTCCCGTGATCGTGGAATTGTATTGAAGTATATGTATAATATTTCAGAATCAATATCAATTTACAAAAATCATATATAGTTATTTATTTACACCATTATACCCATCCATGTAAGGTGGTGGTGGAAAACAGATTACACCACGACGTGGAGACGGTATTTCGTACGTACACATGCGCGGTTATTTCATTTTCCATAGGATGGATAGAAGATGAAATTATGCTGTTTCATATTTATGATAACATATCAGTATATGAGTGATATTGATGTTATTAATTTATTATGAAACAAATAAATAATAATAAGTTAAAGAAGAAATACATTTGAAAGAATAGGTAAAGGATATTACCTCTTATTTGACGTGCCCCTTCTTAACCTCCTCTTAAGGAACTAGGGATGTACTTTTGAGGATACCATAACCTCTATAATGTTTCTAGTAAATATTACAAGGCAAATGGTCAGGTGTTGGACGAGATTAAAGGCTCAAAATGGTGTGAAGAGAAGAGGGAAGGGGTGCCCTTTTTATAAGGGAGGAGAAGGGCACCTTTGGAAAAACTTAAAATATTATTTTATAATAAAGTCATATTCGGTTTTTAATAGCTCCAAATTGATTTATTTATAAGATTAAGTGGTTATGGGTCTCAATACTCTAAACCAATAGGTTTTAGATAAGTTTCGTTTACTATTTTAACCATATCATTTAGATTTAACTCTAAGTTAAATAATTTAACCTTTACCGTGTCTTCTTATTTTCTTTCACTATATGGTTAATAAACTTACTATAACAAGCTAAAAGAACCCCAAGTGGTTATTTATTAATATATATAACCATATCGATGTCATTTTTCCAAACCTCAGATTGTTAGGAATATAATAACAATTAATAATATAATATTTGTTTTAAAAACTATTTTATGTCAAATTTCACACTATTTGGTAATTGATATTTGTGAAACTCATAAAAGGATTATTAGTTCAAAAAAATATAATTTAATCAATACTAACATGTCATATTAACCTATAAAATTAGTTTAATTCATATAAAGTATCGAATTACATTTCTTTGGGTATTTATAACATCAATTATGTTAATATTTCATTAAAAACGTAATTATTACGTCATCATTGTCTCATAAATAAATTATATTATATAATGAAGAAAAATTATAAATAAAATAACACTATGTAGAAGATATTTACATCTTTCTAATGAATATTTATAGTCAATTGTATCTTATGTATAACCCTATATTAAAAATTTTTAGTTATTAAACATTGATTTTAACTATTTTAACTCTTCTTTATATAAAATAATAATAAGTGTCCTAATCTGATCCTAGTGGACCAAAATGGAAATATTTTATTGCTAAGGTTGTTTTTGTCGAATTACAATTATCCAATAGAATGAGGACATAAGAATATCGTTTTTACATTAATTACCCTATTTACTTTTAACCGTGGAAAATAAAAGTAAAAAGTTACTATTCAACAAAAATTAATTTTATCTTATTGAACCACATTTTACTCTTTTATATTAACTGTGTCTCTCGGAATTTCAAAATTCCACTCACAGAAGCGGTAAAATTATGTTTTATGTAGATTTCTAAATTCTCCTAGGAGGTGGGTAAAAGATGGTGAAAATTCAAAAAAGATTTATATATATATCTAAAATTATTATAATATTACTCAATTGAATTACATTGAACTTATATAGGTATTATGTATCAATTTTTTCTTAAAATTAATCTAAATAATATAAATAATTATTTAAATAAAAAGTCGGTTTTTAAATTGTAACCCAGTGCTTTCACTATTCATCAAAAATTGAAAGTTTTCAGAAAAATACCAAAAATTCACCCTAGGGTAATTTCGATTTTCCAGATCCAAAAATGAAGTCCATTTTGAAAGATAAAATTTATAAAATTTCAAAAAAAAAGCGGGTATTATTATTCATAATGGCTAGTTCATAATAATATTATAATAATATCTCGGTTAGTGAAGCTTGGTATTGTGTGCTACACACGCTATCAAAGAAAGTCTTGATTGCATGTAATGCAAGCCATGTCAGGGCTGCATATAGTGAATGCTCCATTTTGTGTTTCATATAACATAATATTAACTTATTAAACAAAATCTATACTTAATTTTGTGTAAAATAATTTCCACAAAACAAACATGAAATTGTGTGTAACACGAGCCAAGAATAGTGTTGCGTATACTACAAGCTAATAAGGTGTTGCATATAGTAAAAGCTAATCCTGGTGTAGTGTATAATAGTGGATATCAAAGAAATTAAAAATAATATATCTCATAAAATCTCGGGGTGTTACATTCTACACCCCTTAAACTAAATTTCACCCTTGAAATTCGCCGGGGTTATAAATCGTTTACTACTTGAATGTTTCATTCATAGAAACCTACATCGTAAAAAGGAATAATAAATCATCATTTTAAAAAGAAAAGTTAGAAACAAAACGGATACCCAAAGTAACTCATAACTTGGGTTCCCACATAAGAGTATATAGGTGAAAAATAAGGATATGGAAGAAAAATATAACCGTCATGTTCTGATACAGAGTGGTTGAGAACCTGGCTATGAAAAAGCCAACAATTGCAAAGCCGTAAATTTGTGATGATCTATGGTACCGTCTGATTCATCAGATATGAGATTACTAGGACAACATTTTTTGTTTCCAAGATCCTTTCCCTAACAAGGACGAACTTTTACATAAGGAGAAATACTTACTTGATTTAAGTGTAATATCATCGTTGGCCATTCCATGAACAATTTCCACTTCATCTCTATTTAATGAAATGAAGATGAATTTTTCATTACTGAAGTGTTAGAAGATCATGTGATAGAATGTTAATTCATCCCATCTGTATCTATCACAAAAATGTTAGGATAAGTTATTAAATATACTTAAGTCCATCTATGGTGAGAGTAATCGTATACGATGAAAAAAATGGACTTATAATTCATCTATCATATCGCATAATAAAATTAAACTAGTTATTACTAAGTAGGGACTTCCTGTAGGCCAGTGGTAGGCGATAAAGTCCTATCGCACCTCAGTTGTGGGTTTGATTCCCACAACCTTATCCGACGCGATGGGTTGTCTCCCGTCCTTCAGGTTGTCATTTTTCTAAAACTACATTATTATAACATCCCATCTATAATATCGGAAAAAATGTTCTATCCTTAGACAATACTAACTTAAGTCCAACATAATCTATTCCAATATTTAGGCTTATCTAAAATACTTTTGTCCAATCTCATAGTATAAAAAAATAATTACTAGAGAGGTCATATACCAAGCATGTGATTACCATAATTTATCTCCTATATATCATAAGATATATCTTGTTGGTCATATTCCAAACATGTGAATACATTAATCATGTGTTCTTTTGGAACATGAATTACCATATAAACTTAGTGAAAACATGAATACTGTCAAAAGATAACGCATTCCACATACCAAAATCCCAAAATATATATATACTCAAACCATGATATCACTTTGTCCTTATATCACTTATGAGCTCATGAATACTATCAAAATTTCATTTTCCCTTTATCCCTTCATTATGCACATGTCATCTTCTTTCCAAAAATATCTGAATAACCTTTCATGGTTACCAGTACCATTCAACATATACTTTCAAATACTTTAGGAAAAAAATAGTGTAACAATACTAAGATGTTTCATTATTCCATAGTACCATTAAATTACCTATACAACATAACTCTTGATAAACATAGAATCATTCAACTACCTTCTTAAACCATTGACCAAGCTTTAACACTTCTTTCATCTCACATATCATTTGTAGCCTCCTCATCATCATCCACATAAATACTAACCATATGACTATATTGATTTCCTTCATGAGATTTTTACTTATAGATTTGGTTTGCATAATTCCCATACATTCCACATTTAAAACATCTAATCATTGTTGATGTCATAGCAATACCATTATCCTTCTGCATGGTGTTAACTGAACCTTTTCTTTTTCACTTATTGGATTTGTGTCCTTCTATTCTGCCCCCAAAGCATCTTCCAATTCCTTTGAAACATTCTCCTGGATTCCTCTTCACACATGATTTACATGAGAGAAATTGAACTTTCTTTCCTCTATGATCATCATGAAACTCCATCTTTCTCTAATTAGCTGAGTTGGAAAACTTACCATACTTGAGATTATTGATCATATTATGAGATTGTTGATTAGGAATAATAATGATGTTTGGACTACGAAATCCCGTTTCATTTGGTTGCTCATGAAGAATATCATTCCACTGTCCATCATATCTTCGATTATCGTGAATCTTCCTGTTTCCAGCCATTTTCTAAAACCCAAAAAAAATAGTGTGAGAGGAAAAAATCATTCTAGGGTAAACAACATAATAAAGGGGGAGTACCATCAATATATAACATCTTAGATTAAATTCTAAGATCGTTACCGTAATTCTAGGACTATAACCTATACATATACTAATCCTTAGAGGAATCCCAAGACATAACTTAGAAATATCTCTACTGATTTCACTAAAGCATTCGCATCCTAGTTTCCAAAGGATAACTAAACCTTTGCTCTGATACCAACTATAGAGACCTCAAACTTGATGTACATGGAAATTACATTACTTTTGCGGAATACTTAATAAATGACAAAAACAGACGCCCAATGACCATATTAGTTTAGTGTCTTTTGAAACTTGGAACGTAATCTTCTAATCATGGTGAAAGATCTTCAACATCTCCCCTTTGGTTTTCTTACCCAAAACCTTTCTTTATATCATGGGGAAATGAAAAAATAAAAAGGCTAAGCTCAAATGCTCAGTAAGGGAAAGCATAGAGAACATAAAACAATCCATAAACATTTGAATTCAAAAAATTGAACATAAAATCTAAACATCAAAATCTTGAGCAAAGACATTAATCTTGTAAGTACATAAGGCATAGATCATAAAGGAACATAAATCATGATATAATAGCATTGTAATAAAACATGTAATTGTGAAAAACCCTTAAGTACATGATATGATTTCCATAGTAGCCAAGGTATTGCAGCCAAGACCATCTTAGTGGACAAAGTCCCTTTCTGAATCGAGTTCACTCCTCGTTCTAGTCCTGTAACACTGAACCATATTAACTTACCATTCCAGCCATGTCTATCTCATGAGATATAAATCATTACCCATTTTATTGGAGGAATATATAGGTTGCACCCATCTCATAATGAAATCATTCTTTCGTATGCCAAAAAATCATAAATCATACATCATAGCATAACTCATGTAATAGAATGGGATTATTAAACATCATCACATCATAACATAAACCATATAAAAATGGATATCATTTAATCATATGAAAAAAAACCATTTAAATAATGGAGACATTATACTTGACACATAAACATATTAAATAATGTCCTTTTAGATGGAAAATTATTTTGATAAAACCGTTAAAATAAATTCTTCAGGAAAATATCCTTTATTCTTAAAAATCATTTTCTTTTCACAAAATGCCAAAAAAAAATTAAAAGAAAATGGTTTTTTTGAAAATAATCATGCAATCATGTAGAGGAAGCTTCATGAAAATGAAGCGTCGTGCGACTGTAAAAATCCTTTCACGTTTTATAAGTTAAAAATAACATTCTCCTCGTACTTTTGTTGGAAAAGTCAAAAAGACTCTCGTGTGGTAAAAAATGTAATATTCCATTAATAACCTATGGTAAAATTCAAAAATGGAAAAAAAGGACATTAATCATACATGATAACATTTTTAGAAAACATGGACATGAATGATAACAAAAGCCCCAATGAATAATTAAAAATAAACAATCTCGGATAAGATCGAGATTGGAATAGTTATCTGTTACCTTAGGTCCGATAAGCTTCGTACGTATCTGAACCTCCTGTATAATGATTTAAATAATGTCATTGAATTATTAAATAATCATATTCATTGTTATGATATCATATATGGTTCACTTATGACTTTATATTACCAATTCTTTTGTAAATTCCATGTCAAAGAAACGTTTTGGGTAAAATCGTTTCATTTATTGTACGTGTTTTGACATGTTGGTTTGATATTATTACTTATTTATTAATTTAAATAATTTTTAAATGTAAAACATGATTTATATATAATTTATATTCAGTATATAAATGTAATGAAATACACCGTTCATGTAGACGGTAGGCCGTGCGTACGCATGAAAGCTGTTTTCATTTCTTTATTGAATTAAATAGAATTAAGTAAGTGAAACATATATGTACATAATTCCAGTATCATTATTATGTAATATATTTCTTGATTATTTATTATATATACTCTATAATCATAATTTAATGGTTAATCAGGGAAAATGAATCTCATCGCGTTCATGGAGACGGTAGTTCGTACGTGCGCACGAGCGATGATATCATTCTCATGATCGTGGAATTGTATTGAAGTGAATGTATAATATTTAAGAATCAATATAAATTTACAATAATCATATATATTTATTTATTTACACCATTATACCCATCCTAGTATGGTGGTGGTGGAAAACAGATAACACCACGGCGTGGAGACGGTATTTCGTACATACACACGCGTAGTGATTTCGTTTTCCGTAGGATGGATAGAAGATGAAATTGGGTTTTATCGTATTTATAATAACATATAAGTATATAAGTGATAATAATGTTATTAATTTATGATTAAATAAATAAAGAATAAGAATAAGTAGAAGAATAAATAAATTGGAAAGAATCGGTAAAGGATATTACCTCTTCTTTGATGTGCATCTTCTTAACCTCCTCTTAAGGCACTAAGGATGGTCTTTTGAGGAGACCATTACCTCTATAATGTTTCTACGAAAGATGAGAAGGAAAATGGTCAGGGTTTGGCCGATATTCAAGGCTCAAAAGTGTGTGATGAGAAGTGGGAAGGGGTGCCCTTTTTATAAGGGAGGAGAGGGGCACCTTTGAAAAAACAAAAAATATTATTTTATAATAACGTCATATTCCATTTATAATAGCTCAAAATTGATTTATTTTGAAGCTAATGTGGGTATGGGTATAAATAATCTCATTAAAAAGGATTTAGACATGTTTAGGTTACTATTTTATCCTTATCATTTAGATTTAACTCTAAGTTAAATAATTTAACCCTTACCGTGTCTTCTGGTTTTCTTACACTATATGGTTAATAAACATACAGTAACAAGAAAAAATAACCCCAAGTGGTTCATTATTAATATATATACCTTTATCTAAGTCATTGGGATGAACATGAGATTTTTAGGAATATAATAACAATTAATAATATAATATTTGTTTTAAAAACTATTATATATCAATTTTGACACAATTTGGTAATTGATTTTTTTGAAACTCATAACAGAATTATTAGTTCGAAATAAGTTAATTTAATCAATACTAACATTTCATATTATCCTATAATTTTTTTGTAATTCATAAAAAGTCTCATATGACATTTATTTGGGTATTTATAACATGAATTATGTTAATATTTTCTTAATAAGGAAATTACTACATCATCATTGTGTCATAAATAAATTAATTTATTTAACGTATAAAAATTATAAAACAAATACCATTATGTAGGAAATAATTTTATCTTTCTAATGAATATTTATAGTAGAATTTATCTTATGTATAACCCTATATTAGAAATGTTTTAGTTATTAAACATTGATTTTAACTATTTTAACTCTTCTTTATATAAAATAATAATAATAAGTGTCTTATCTAATCCAAGTGGACCTAAAGGAAAATATTTTATTCCTATGGTTGTTTTTGGTCTAATTACTCTTATCCAATAGAATTAAAAATGTGTTAGGGTAATAATAATATCATTTTTAACCTTAATTAACCTATTTACTTTTAACCGTGGTAAATAAAAGTAAAAAGTTACTATTGACCAAAAATTATTTTTATCTTATTGAACCACATTTTACACCTTGATATTAACCATGTGTCCTGGATTTTTGAAATTCTACTCACAGAAGTGGTAAAATTAAGTTTTATGTAGATTTTTAAATTCTCCTAATACGTGGGTAAAAGATGGTGAAAAGTTCGATAAAATTTATATATATCTAAAATTTTTATAAAATTACTCAAATGAATTACATTGGACTTATATAGGTATTATCTATAAATTTTAAACTAAAATAAATTTAAATATAATAAAAATTTATTTAAATAAAAAGTCTGTTTTTAAATAGTAACCTAGTGTTTTCACTATTCATCAAAAATCGAATGTTTTCAGAAAAATACCTAAAATTCACCCTAGGGTAATTTCGATTTCCAGATCCAAAAATGAAGTCCATTTTTAAAGATAAAATTTATAAAATTTCAAATAAAATTGGGTATTATTATTCATAATGGCTAGTTCATAATAATATTATAATTATATCTCGTTTAGTGAAACTTGGTATTGCGTACTACACACGCTATCGAAGAAGGTCTTGATTGCATGTAATGCAAGCCATGTTAGGTCTGCGTATAGTGAATGCTCCATTTGGTGTTGCATATAACATAATAAAAACTTATTAAACAAAATATATACTTAATTTTATGTAAAATAATTTCCACAAAACAAACTTGAAATTGTGTGTAACACGAGCCAAGAATAGTGTTGCGTATACTAAAATCTAATACGGTGTTGCATATAGTACAAGATAATCCTGGTGTAGTGTATAATAGAAGATATCAGTGAAATTAAAAATAATATATCTCATAAAATCTCGGGGTGTTATATTCTACCCCCCTTAAAATAAATTTCGCACTTGAAATTCGTCGGGGTTATAACTCGTTTACTACTTGAAAGTTTCATTCATAGAAACCCACATCGTAAAAAGGAATAATAAATCATCATTTTAAAAGGGAAAGTTAGAAACAAAATGGATACCCAAAGTAACTCATCACTTGGGTTCCCACATAAGAGTATATAGGTGAAAAATATGGATATGGAAGAAAAATATAACTGTCATGTTCTGATGGAGAGTGGTAGAGAACATGGCTATGAAAAAGCCAACAATTGCAAAGCTGTAAATTTGTGATGATCTTTGGTGCCGTCTGATTCATCAGATATGAGATTACTAGGACAACATTTTTGGTTTCCAAGATCCTTTCCCTATCATGAATGAACTTTTACATAAGGGGAAATAATTACTTGATTTAAGTGTAATATCATCATTGGTCATTCCATGAACAATTTCCACTTCATCTCTATTTATATAAATGAAGCTGAATTTTTCATTAATGAAGTGTTAGAAGATCATGTGATTGAATTTTAAGTAATACCATATGTTACTATCACAAAAAGGTTAGGATATGTTATTAAATATACTTAAGTCCATCTATGGTGAGAGTAATCATATACGATGTAAAAAATGGACTTATAATTCATCTATCATACCGCTTAATAAAATAAAACTACTTCTTACTAACCATGGACTTACTGTATGCCAGTGGTAGGTGATAAAGTCTTTTCGCACTTTAGTTGTGCGTTCAATTCCCACAGCCTTGTCCGACACGATGGGTTGTCTCCCGTCCAGCAGGTTTTCCTTTTTCTAAAACTACATTATTATATCATCCCATCTATAATATCGAAAAAATGTTCTATCATTAGACAATAATAACTTAACTCCAACATAATCTATTCAAATCTTTAGGATTATATAAAATACTTTTGTCCAATCTCATAGTATAAAGAAAATAATTACTAGAGAGGTCATATACCAAGCATGTGAATACCATAATTTATCGCCTATATATCATAAGAAATATCTTGTTGGTCATATTCCAAACATGTGAATACCTTAATCATGTATTCTTTTGGAACATGAATTACCATATAAACTTAGTGAAAACATGAATGCTGTCAAAAGATAACTCATTCCACATTCCAAAATCCCAAAATATCTATATACTCAAACCATGATATCACTTTGTCCTTATATCACTCATGAGGTCATGAATACTATCAAAATTTCATTTTCCCTTTATCCCTTCATTATGCGCATATCATCTTCTTTCCAAAAATATCTGAATACCCTTTCATGGTTACCAGTACCATTCAACATATACTTTCAAATACTTTAGGAAAAAAAATAGTGTAACAATCCTAAGATGTTTCATTATTCCATAGTACCATTAAATTACCTATACAACATAACTCTTGATAAACATAGAATCATTAAACTACCTTCTTAAACCATTGACCAAGCTTTAACACTTCTTTCATCTCACATATCTTTTGTAGCCTCCTCATCATCATCCACATAAATACTAACCATATGACTATATTGATTCCCTTCATGAGATTTTTTCTTATAGATTTGGTTTGCATAATTCCCATACATTCCACATTTAAAACATCTAATCATTGTTGATGTCCTAGCAATACCATTATCCTTCTGCATGGTGTTAACTGAACCTTTTCTTTTTCACTTATTGGATTTGTGTCCTTCTATTCCTCCCCTAAATCATCTTCAAATTCTTTTAAAACATTCTCCTCGATGCCTCTTCACACATGATTTACATGAGAGAAATTGAACTTTCTTTCCTCTACGATCATCATTAAACTCCATCATTCTCTTATTAGTTGAGTCGGAAAACTTACCAAAGTTGAGATTATTGATCATATTATGAAATTAATGATTAGGCATAAAAATGATGTTTGGAATACTAAATCCCGTTTCATTTGGTTGCTCATGAAGAATTTCAATCCATTGTCCATCATATCTTCGATTATCGTGAATCTTCCTGTTTCCAGCCATTTTCTAAAACCCAAAAAAAATTATTGTGAGAGGAGAAAATAATGCTAGGGAAAACAAAATAATAAAGGGGGAGTACCATAAATATCTAACATCTTAGATTAAATTCTAAGATCGTTACCGTAATTCTAGGACTATAACCTATACATATACTAATCCTTAGGGACATCCCAATACATAACATAGAAATATCTCTAGGGATTTCACTAAAGCTTTCGAATCCTTGTTTCCAAAGGATAACTAATCCTTTTCTCTGATTCCAACTATAGAGACCCCAAACTTGACTTACATGGAAATTACATTACTTTTGTGGAATACTTAATACATTACAAAAACAGACGCCCAAAGACCATATTAGTTTAGTGTATTTGGAAACTCGGAACGTAATCTTCTAATCCTGGTGAAAGATCTTCACATATCCCCTTTGGTTTTCTTACCTAAAACCTTTCTTTATATCCTGGGGAAAAGAAAACATAAAAAAGCTGATCTCAAATGCTCATTAAGGGAAAGCATAGAGAACATAAAACAATCCATTAACATTTGAATTCAAAAACTTGAACATAAAATCTAAACATCAAAATCTTGAGCAAAGACATAAATCTTGGAAGTACGTAAGGCATAGATCATAAAGGAACATAAATCATGATATAATAACATTCTAATAAAACATGTAATTGTGACAATCCATTAAGCACATGAAATGATTTCCATAGTAGCGAAGGCATTACTGCCAAGACCATCTTAGTGGACAAAGTCCCTTTCTGAATCGACCTCACTCCTCATTCCAGTCCTGTAACACTGAACAAGATTAACTTACCATTCCATCCATGTCTATCTCATGAGATATAAATCATTACCCATTTTATTGGAGGAACATATAGGTTCCACCCATCTTATAATGAAATCATTGTTTCATATGCCAAAAAATAATAAATCATACATCACAGCATAACCCATGTAAAAGAATGGGATTCTTAAACATCATCCCATCATAACATAATCAATATAAAAAATGGATATCATTTAATCATAAGAAAAACAAAACCATATAAATAATGGAGACATTATACTTAAAACAAAAACATATTAAATAATGTCATTTTAGATGAAAAATTATTTTGATAAAACAGTTAAAATGAATTCTTGAGGAAAATATCCTTTATTCTTCAAAATCATTTTCTTTTCAAAAAATTACAAAAAACATTAAATGAAAAGGGTTTCTTGAATATAATTATGCAATCTTGTAGAGGAAGCTTCATGAAAATGAAGCTTCATGCGACTGTAAAAATCATTTCACGCTGTATAAGTTAAAAATAACATTCTCCTCGTACTTTTGTCGGAAAAGTCAAAAAGATTCTCGTGTGGTAAAAAATGTAAGATTACATTAATAACATGTGGTAAAATTCAAAAATGGAAAAAAGGACATTAATCATACATGATAACATTTTTAGAAAACATGGACATGAATGATAACAAAAACCCTAGCAAATAATTAAAAATAAACAATCTCGGATAAGAGCGAGATTGGAATAGTTATCTGTTAACCTAGGTCTGATAGGCTTCGTACATATCTAAACTTCCTGTATAATGATTTAAATAATGTCATTGAATTTTTAAATAATCATATTCATTGTTATGATATCATATATGGTTCACTTATGACTTTATATTACCAATTCTTTTGTAAATTCCATGTCAAAGCAACGTTTTGGGTAAAATCCTTTCATTTATCGTACGTGTTTTGAAATGTTGGTTTGATATTATTACTTATTTATTAATTTAAATAATTTAAAAATGTAAAACATGATTTATATATAATATATATTCAGTATATAAATGGAATGAAATACACCGTTCATGGAGACAGTAGGTCGTGCGTACGCATGAAAGCTGTTTTCATTTCCTTATTGAATTAAATAGAATTAAGTAAGTGAGAGATATATGTACATAAATCCAGTATCATTATTATGTAATATAATTCATGATTATTTATTATATATACTTTATAATCATACTTTAATGGTTAATCATGGAAAATGAATCTCATCGCGTTCGTGGAGACGGTAGTCCGTACGTGCGCACGAGCGATGATATCATTCTCATGATCGTGTAATTGTATTGAAGTGTATGTATAATATTTAATAATCAATATAAATTTAAAATAATCATATTTATTTATTTATTTACACCTTTATACCCATCCTAGTATGGTGGTGGTGGAAAACAGATAACACCACGGCGTGGAGATGGTATTCCGTACATACGCACGCGCAGTGATTTCGTTTTCCGTAGGATGGATATAAGATGAAATTGAGCTTTATTGTATTTATAATAACATATAAGTATATAAGTGATAATTATGTTATTAATTTATGATGAAATAAATAAATAAGAATAAGAAGTAGAAGAAGAAATAAATTTGAAAGAATCAGTAAAGGATATTACCTCTTCTTTGATGTGCATCTTCTTAACCTCCTCTTAAGGATCTGGGGGTGGTCTTTTGAGGAGACCATTACCTCTATAATATTTCTAGTAAATATGAGAAGGAAAATGGGAAGGGTTTGGATGAGCTTCAAGGCTCAAAAGGGTGTGAAGAGAAGATGGAAGGGGTGCCCTTTTTATAAGGAATGAGAGGGGCACCTTTGGAAAAACATAAAATATTATTTTATAATAAAGTCATATTCCATTTATAATAGCACAAAATTTATTTATTTTTAAGCTAAAGTGGGTATGAGTCTAAATAATCTCATAAAATAGGTTTTATACATATTTAGGTTACTATTTTAACCTTATCATTTAGATTTAACTCTAAGTAAAATAATTTAACCATTACCGTGTCTTCAAGTTTTCTTACACAATATGGTTAATAAACATACAATAACAAGCCATAATAACCCCAAGTGGTTCATTATTAATATATATACCTTTATATAAGTCATTGGGCTGATCCTGAGATTTTTAGGAATATAATAACAATTAATAATATAATATTTGTTTTAAATACTATTATATATCAATTTTGACACTATTTGGTAATTGATTTTTTTGAAACTCATAACAGAATTATTAGTTCAAAATAAGTTAATTTAATCAATACTAACATGTCATATTATCCTATAAATTTATTGTAATTCATAAAAAGTGTCATATGACATTTATTTGGGTATTTATAACATTAATTATGTTAATATTTTCTTAATAAGGTAATTACTACATCATCATTGTGTCATAAATAAATTAATTTATTTAATGTATAAAAATTATAAAACAAATACCATTATGTAGGAAATAATTCTATCTTTATAATGAATATTTATAGTAGAATTTATCTTTTGTATAACCCTATATTAGAAATGTTTTAGTTATTAAACATTGATTTTAACTATTTTAACTCTTCTTTATATAAAATAATAATAAGTGTCTTATCTAATCTAAGTGGACCTAAAAGATAATATTTTATTCCTAAGGTTGTTTTTGGTCTAATTACACATATCCAATATAATTAGAAATGTGTTAGGGTAATAATAATATCATTTTTAACCTTAATTACCCTATTTACTTTTAACCGTGGTAAATAAAAGTAAAAAGTTACTATTCACCAAAAATTATTTTTATCTTATTCGACCACATTTTACACCTTGATATTAACCGTTTCTCCTAGATTTTCAAAATTCAACTCATAGAAGCGGTAAAATTAAGTTTTATGTAGATTTTCAAATTCTCCTAGGACGTGGGTAAAAGATGGTGAAAAGTTCAATAAATTTTAAATATATCTAAAATTATTATAAAATGACTCAAACGAATTACATTGGACTTATATAGGTATTATGTATCAATTTTGAACTAAAATAAATTTATATATAATAAAAAATTATTTAAATAAAAATTCGGTTTTTAAATAGTAACCTAGTGTTTTCTCTATTCATCAAAAATTGAAAGTTTTCAGAAAAATACGAAAAATTCACCCAAGGCTAATTTCGATATTCCGAATCCAAAAATGAATTCTATTTTCAAAGATAAGATATATAAAATTTCAAAAAGTTGGTATTACAATTCATAATGGCTAGTTCATAATAATATTATAATAATATCTCGTTTAGTGAAACTTGGTATTACATACTACACACGCTTTTGAAGAAGCTCTTAATTGCGTGTAATGAAAGCCAAGTCAGGGCTACGTGTAGTGAATTCTCCGTTTGGTGTTGCGTATAACATAATCAAAACTTATTAAACAAAATCTATACTTCATGTTGCGTAAAATAATTTCCACAAAACAAACAGAAAATTCTGTGTAACACGAGCCAAGAATAGTGTTGCGTATACTACAAGCTAATACGGTGTTGTGTATAGTAAAAGATAATCCTTTTGTAGTGTATAATATAAGACCTCAATTAAATTAGAAATAATATATCTCATAAAATCTCGGGGTGTTACACTCTAGAACGAATCTCTTTATGATTAAAATAATCCTTTAGCTAGTCGCAACCCATTCTCTACCTGGTGTACCCAAGGTACTTCCCTTCCTATTTCATTCGAGGGAACTCTCTTTATATTTGTAGGAAAAGATAATAGGGTGGTTATCATCGCCCTCAACATAAAACACCTAAATTCCCCATCATGATGTCCTCCTTCTCTGGTCCTGGAGGTTTCTAGGACAGTATCCCAGAGGATGTAATTGTTACTTTTCCCAAGGATCCCTCTTAGCATGTTTTAAAAGGAGCCTTAAGCCCCCCCAGCCATGCATTCTAAGGTCATAAAGTATCTTGGTTGCATTTTTTTAGAATAGGAAATTGGGATCTTACGATCCATCTCTATCCATTTTTCATATCATCATGAATTTACTGAATTAAGAGGCGATGAAGAGATTTATTAATCTCTTGACCAGGTCTCTTACCACCCCCTTGTGCTTTTGCACCTCCACAATCTAATATCCAGGCTAAATGGGATAATAGATATGGTTCCTTCTTTACAGGTGGACCCTTATAAAATTATTTCTCTCATCATCCATCCTATTTTATCTTCTTCTCCCATCCCTTCTTCAAATCCTCTCTCTACCCCTCCTGTTGGCCCCCTTCCTATCCCCATAACTGTTTCCTCTTTCCCCTCCATAAGTCTAATCCCCCGTCTAAGCAAATGAAAATGCTTCCAACTCCTTTTTCCACCTAGAGTGGTCATAGAACGGTGTCCCTCCGCTCCATAAAGGTACATTTACCATCAATTTTTCCCCACCTTACAGTGCATGGAGGTTAACAAGAGCCTAAGAATAGAAAATGAGAGAGAGATCACCCTTGTGCTCCACAAAGGCTAAGATTCTTAGGACCCAAGATAAGAATATCCTAGTAAAATGATTCCAATTTATATATGGAATTCTTATAGAATTGGTTCCTAGGTTAAAATAGAATTTCTGGCAGAAGTGGTTCATAATCACAGGGTTAGTTATATTGATGTTATTGAGAATAAACAAAACATATCCAAATTTTCTAAATTTACTAAATGGTTATCTATGCATGAGTTCATGACCACAAAGCCTATAATGAAGCACATCTATCTATTCCGTCATTAGAGTATTTCGATCGATCTAGTTTGATTGTGTGATCAACACATCACCGCCAAGTTCTCTCACGACAAATATGCCTTATTTATTTTCTTCATATGCGGTACTTATGACAACATGCAATGGGAGATACTATGGCAAGACCTCTCCAGATTTTATCCAAGTAACTGCCCCTAGATTCTGCAAGGAGATTTGAACATCATTTAAGACCCTATATAACTAAAGGTAAGGGGTCCATCCCCCTAGAAATCAAGCATGTGATTTTTTATTTTCATTGTATACAATGGCTTTATGGACCTCAATTACATCAGTGACCAGTTCATGTGGTGTAACAATCAATATGGGTCTTAGTTCTATTGGATTTATATGGACCACTTAATGGAAAAAATGTATGTCTTTTCAATGTACCCACGCATCAATGTCAATCACCTTTAACATGATATCTCTAACCATTCCTTACTCGTTATCATAATCTTTACAAGGTAGATGACTTTTGTTCCTACTAGATATTATCACCATTGGGTTATTGTTTCTAGTTACCATGATATGGTAAAAGAATCTTGGAGTGAACCCACTCTGGGGTGGATGTGGTCCACCTTCCACAACATGCTTAAGAGTCTCAAGAGTCAGTTGGAGTACTGAGGTATATAATTTCCCCCAACAGATGGGGATATTGAGTTTTCCATACAGAATATTTATTGTCTTGAATTTGTCCTCATGGAAAACTAGAATGAAGTGGTATTTAAAGAGTTATACAAGAATAAATATATCATTTCTAATATGATTTTATTCCAAGTGAAAAGGGATATGGAGTCACCAAGGGTCATATAGCTTGACGAGGGAGACAGAAACATCACTTTCTTTCAAGTTTTCATTATAGAAATGAAGTGTTTAGTCAACCCTACCATATTTATGGAGGATATGTTATGATATAATGAAATGCAGTTGCTGGGGAGCCTCACCCACTCTATATTTAGAGACCATATCACAAGACCTAATCCATGTATGCCCAAAGGGTACCTAGGGGGAAGCAGTGTCCATGAAAGATATTGTTAACCAGGTGTCTTTCCAAGACAATGAGTTGATGGAGGCCTTACACATGGATGAAGATATCTATGAGGCTATCATGCACATAAAACCTGAAAGCTCCTTAGGCCCATATAGATTCCCAATATCTTTTTATAAAGATTCATGGGATGTGGCTAATGGAAATCTTAATGTGACTATTAAGGATATTTTCTAGGGCGGGTCCCTCCTAATATTTTTATCTTCCATGACTCTATTCCTTCTACCCAAAATCAAGACCCCCCCCCCACCAATTATTTTTTATATTTTAGTTAGTATATGAAATATCACATAAAAATTCCTTACAATAATCATTAATACAAGAAGTTCAGCACAACTCCCCCACTGGATCTCAATGGAAAAACATGGCTTTGTGAAGAGACTCTCTATTCAAGGGGAAATAATGGTGGCACATGTGTTGATTAGGGATATCAAAACCAAATACCATGGCTATAATATATCTATTAAACTAGATAAAAATACATCTTACGATCATATCTAATGGGGATTTATCAACAAGATCTTCTCAGGTATGGGATTCTCTCGTTACTCGACAAAAAATTATCTTTCGATGATATAGCTATTCCTAGTTGGAAGTTCATTTCATGGGGAAATCACATGGATTTTTTAAGTTTTCCCAACGACTATGGCTCGAATAAACTATCTCCACGACCCTCTTTATCCTCTCATAAAAAAATCCATAGTTGCCTTATCAAAAAAAATTCACAATGGTGGGCTCCAACCATATAGAAAACGTGGAATACCCCCTCCATCTCCCACCTAATGTTTGAATATTATATAATGATTTTCTAGAATGTGAATAAACGTTATATTCATGGAATTATCAAATTTATATAAGAATATATCCACTCAAGTGGAGAAGTCATCAACAATATCAAAATCAACGTGTCTATTTACAAAAAATGTTCTCCTAATCGGGATGCCTGTATCTACAACCTTCTCGTCATTCAATGTGTATTTTGGATGATGAACTACATGGGTTTCTCTATGTCCTATTTTCACATACATTGCAAGATAAATTAACCACACTGTTATCCATATTACATATATAATCCTCAATTGAAAAAATGGACACCTGTCATTTAGGGGACGTATTGCGCTAGTGAATAGTATTATTATTCTCATCCTTTTACATCTGTTATCATCCCTAAAAGTAACCAATATTGACATTATTATAATTGATAAGATCTTGGACCATCTCATCTGGGATGCAAGGGCTGAAAGAATCAATCTTGTGTCTCTTAGGGGATGATGGAAAGTCATATTCAAGAAGAGTGTATTAATGTTTGTTGTCTTGTTGATGCACTTCTTTTCATGCATGCTAAACTGGATTGGGAGATCTATTAACATCAAACCATATGTTGTAACATAATGGGCATCAATATTGTAGGTGGATCATAGTTGGAATAAGGGAACATGAATCTATTTGTGTCCATGTTACTTCCCTTATTATATGTTATTCATCCTCACGTTTGGTGGATCATTTGTGAAGGGAAGGTTCCCTTTTGGCATGTCAATGGGGTGGAAAATGTTCTTAGTTTCTAAGGGTGTACCACATATAATATAACCTTTGAGGATTAAAGTAGATACCTGAACATTATTAAGGTAGTTTTATACAAGGATAAACAAGGGAAGTTTCAACTCATTGACATCAATACTAAAGCAGAAATGTGTGTTTTTACCATCTATCGCAGGTGCCATCTCCCCTAATGATGATCAACGAATATTGGTCTCCCAAGATCAGAAATATAAATGGAATTATCTCATTCGGATCAAGTGAATCCCAAAAAATATAACATTTTTATGTAGTGTCTTAGGAATTATTCTTTGGACACAAATGAGAACACTATAAAATGAGGTATGCTCATCGATTCTTGTTGTTACTATTATAAAGATCATAATGATGAAAGCATTAAAAACCTATTATTCGGGGGAGAATGGGCCCGAGAGGTGTGTTCTATCTTCATCACAGTCACTACTGTCCACACCCTTACTCTGACTATCGCATCCTTCATGGCCTAATGGTTTCTTGGTTTGGGTGATAAGGGAGTGGAATGGATGTCTAGGGAAATCAACATTCATTTAGGTGTGTGGTGTCTCTGGAATACTAAGAACATAGCTATATAAGAAGGTATTGAATCTTCAGGGAGGGAAATCATTACTCACCCTCGTAGGCACCTCTTTGACATGATCAGATATATTAAGGTATAGAGGGAAGATCCATCTCTCTATCATCTGAAAACGGTTTCTCATGGTATACCATACAAATATCTTATGGAAAATGGGTCAATTGGAATCTGCATCTCTCTGTCTTGAAGATTAATAAAGATAGGTCCTATACCACAAGTTAAATGAAGGGAGGATGGGTGGTACAAAACTCTAGTGGTACCATTGTATTTACATTCTAAACCTTCCTTGGTATGGGTACCTCCATCCACGAGGAGGCCCTTACATTTCTATTAGGCCCCACCTTTTATCGCCAGGGGGCATTGACATCACTGAATATGAAACAGACTTGTAAATCCTCTTCAACTCAATACATGGAAGTAGCCCAACCCTCAAGTCTATCTCATACTATATCAGGAAAAGCATGAGCATCCACTCTATTATCTGGGACAGGCATACGTGGCGCGAAGGGAATAATGTGGCTGACCGTATGGTGTTGATCGCAGTTCAAGGCTCAGGTACCTATTGTTTTTGCAATTTAAATCCTCTTAAAACAGAAGTTTTTAACCATGTCGGGGGGTTCCTCTGACTTACGTTATTTTCAGCCCCCTAGGCCCACTTCTTGTGTAACACTCAGCTCTATTTTCTCCCCTAATTATTATTAACAAATACCATGATGATGATACCACTACATCATAAATATTAAGGGGAAGGTAAAATTAAAAAACATTGAAGAAGATATGAAATAAATGATGTAATTAATGACTACAAAATATTGGATATTTATTTGAATATGGGTACATTTATCTTTATGTGCATTGCATGACCAAATCGGATCATCCGACAACATATGGACATGTCTCTCGAATCATGTGATTCTCCCTTGACATAAAATTTGGTTAATGTGATATACCATGAACCTGTCAATATTTTTTCATGATTCCATCTTCGAATACAACCCATTTCATGTGATGTCCTTTGGGATTTCGAGACAAATCTTGAGAAACCCTTTAGACATGTCACACAAGTTATGCGGTGAAACCATGACAAGTCTTATAAGACTCATGATGAAACCAAGACATATAGAAAAATCCTTGTCCATGTCTTTCATCACCCTCTAGAAATGTCATCAAACATAGTTGAAAACCTTCAAATACATTAGTCATGATCTCATGATATCAACTATACATGATGATCAGGGATTGTGGAACCCTCTAGACATTTTAGCCTACACCATGTGATGTCCTCTGGAAAAGACATCTAATACATACGACACCCCCCATACATGTCATCCAAGACATGAAAAACACTCCAAACATGTTAACATTTATCTTGTTAATTCATTTGGACTTTTATTCTAGATCACGCAATGCCTTCTAGACATGTCATCCTTCATCAGGTGTTGGACCCTAAACATGCCATTCAGATTATAGCATGTCATTTTGGTAGGTAAACTACATCATTCAATTGTTCTTGGAATTTTACTCTATAAAACACTTTTCTAGATATCCTTAGACGTGTTTGGAAGATAAATAGAACATGTCAAGAGGGAAATCATGGCATGTCAAGCCAATATCATGGAAAATGATAACCTGGTCCAGTAGATATACAAGGGAAACCTTAGTGGGTAATCAATGATCAAAATAGATTGTGAGAACTCTATCTCCTAAACTAACTAAGATACATTAGATATATTCCTAAGGACTGATATCCATATTAAAATATTCAACAGCTCTTGGAAATACATATTTCCCCTAAACATTTTCCACAAGATAGTTTACTTGTTATCCATTGGTTCTCACACTTGAATGACTCAAATATACTTAGATATTTTCAATGATCATATCATTCACTACATGAATATCCAATATCAAGAAAAAAATAGTATGCAATCCCATATCAATAGATATCTTCATTGAGACAATTCCTAATGGAATGTTCACACCATGATTATTCTAGTTCCTTCCATAACTTGGATATGTAGGACATGCCATTGGTTTTAAATCTAAATAACATGTGCAAAAGGGCCCAAATATATTTCATTTATTAATTAATTTAAACTACATGGGTTTGAAAAATTCATGGGGTTTTGATTCCTATTACAAATAGAATTAGTTGGATGCCTTATAATGGATCAATCCCACCCTTGATGTATTATTCTCATCCTTGGATGAAAACACATTGTGAGGTACTTGGTTTTATGGATTCAATATTTCAAAACCAATCCATTAATTAGAATTGTATAATGAACCTTAGATATATACATATGGACTCATTAGTATACCTCCTTTTCATATGGATGTGTTCAAAAACATTATCACTTTATCGGGGTAACCAGTCTGGTATTGGGATTAGTAAGAAAGTCATGAACATATCTTAAATCTATAAGAGAGTCCCAGAGTATGATACAATCCAACCCAAGGTGTGATGAGAACATCCTCCAATACTCTCAACCAATGCCAGTCCCAATGTGACATTAGGCTTGAAATCCAAATTGATAGCCGACCTATGAAAATCAGTTTCGAAATCAGTTATGGATATGGGAATCTTTGGGATTCTCTATAGAAGAGAAAAATGAATGGTCGACCCAACGATAATAATTTAATAGAAATAAACCCCAATTAATCAACTTGTGGGACCATTTTGTTTCCCCCATGCATGTAACCATTTCTATCAAGACAAAAATGGTTAACTCGACATAAAATATTATAACTATGACATCTTCATTTACATTATAAAGAGGATATAGTACCATGTTCTCATCTGTGAATTTATATTATTATATATGGATAGTATACATATAATTCACTATGATAAAATTGTGATCCCAACATGAATCTTGACAATAAAAAAATATCATCTACCATCCATCGGGCCTTTTTTGTTTTCATATCATAAATAACAAAAATGGTGAGCATGGTGTCAATTTTTCATACAGAAAAATGATTTGTTTTCCATCCATTTGGTTTTTTAATATGAAAATACTACAGAAAAAAAATATGGACCAAAAATGGATATTGTAAATGATAAAAATTATTAGATTATCCTTTATAGTAAAGTTTCTCATGAAATATTTCCACCCCCACTGTGACCAGTCCACGTGAGTAGAATTTCTGGTCTGGAAAAAATGGACAATTGTGTTACCATTAAATATTTGATGGAGAATGTAACTTTCATATGATGATACACTGGTTGTTGACCTTATTCCTTGTTGACTTCGTGACTATATATACTTCTCTTATAAACAACACATTACCCAAGTGAATCACTCCATTCAATAACTGTTCTGAATAATTAGATATGGATGAAACACATGTGGGTCATAGAATGGACTCACCTTCCCAATAACATCAGTATCAATTGTTGAATGTAAGGTACAAGAATATCATCGAAAAGGTATGGTATTGACCCTTGAGGTTTTATGAAACTTTCTCCTAATTATTCAACCAATGAGTCCACATTGTCCAAAGAATGATGCTGCAAATCCTGTGGCACTTATCGAAACTGCCAAACACTTTGGATGTTTATCACCGAAGTGTGACAATAATCAACATCAGTATCTAACAAATTATTATCAAAGAGTCGACTATGATAGCCTTCTAGTTCATGGGACACTATATTGATATCCTATAGACCACCATTTCCTACACCATCTCGATGGTTCCCATCAGTCGATTGCTTAGTCTACTACCTAACACATTTCCATATCTAACTCCCATGTACATGAAACATGGAAGACACATAGAGAATGAAAATATATGGATAACTAAATGTGGGAAAATACCCCTTCTACCATTTATGATTCCCACCATCATCTTTAGTTGGAAGGCAGAATGTAGGATCATATCCCAACTCACTTGGAACAAGTCTTTAGACATGTTTTAGAAGCCAACGTGGGGGTAGTGCATAATCTTATTCCCATGTATGAATCTCATTGGAATATTCCAATATAACAAGAAGGAAATATGTGGTTTCATATTATGTGGTCAAATAATGAAATCATATAATATATAGTGGATATAAAAAATGTTAAGGCCTATATTCCTGTATAGATTCTGTAAAATTCCATTACATCTTAACAACTTCTGATGAAATCCACCAATATATTTTACAACTTCTACAGATACATGAACATGCACATATTATTATCCCTACATATAGGGATTTACAACCGTATGATTATTATGATTGAGTTTTGTTATTTAGAGAATTATCAAATTCTTACTCTCATATAGAAAAATTATTTCTATATTTTAGTAAAGGACGAGGCACCAGACTGAAATTATATTCCCATTCCTATCGGGGCACAACAAGTGAGAGCGGAACATGCCTTGCTATAGAGAAAATTTTCTTTTGAAAATGACCAAATACATAATTCAATGGCTGAGTATTAGGTACATATATCTATTCTTCCAATTGCACACCAAGTGATAGGGTAACATTCCATAAGATATGATTATATTATTGTAAAAAAGACCTGTGTCATACTTCAAACTCCCAGGATTGGGATGATATCCCATTTATGGCTAAGGCCCACCAGGTGAGAGAAGCACAAGACTTAACACTAGCTCATATTCCTATTAGTGACTATTCTTGGAATATTCACATAGCTCACAAAATCTAGGCTAATTTCTATACTTCCACCAATAATGTATTTCACAAACATCCTTCCAAGCCTATAAAAACGGAGGATCATATCCCTTATCCCATTTTGGAGGTCTGTGGGAATAATCCAATGGGGATTCTATATTCATTCCATGATCATATTCCCATTCCAACTAGGCTCACCAAGTAAGAGTTGCACATTCCTCATGATAGTATCATATTTCTATCCAAAAGACCGGATGCATTCTTAAAGTAACATGATCATGGTTTTATACTCATTTTTACTGAGGCTCACCAAGATAGATTCAAAAATTACTCGGGGCATGCTCATATTTTCTTCAGTTAAATTATATGAAATATTATAGCAGTTCATAGATGAAAGTGGAATATTCCTCTTTCTATTGAAGAATGACTGCACCAACATCCTTTAGAGGGTATATAGTAAGATGATTATATTTATTATACCATTCTGGTGAAATTTTATCATATTAATATGGGGAATTCATAATCGATATGGGATCATATTTCCATTTCAACTGGGGATTATCATGTGAGAGTAGAAAATTACTCAGTACATGATTATATTCATATCAAAAAATATCAAAAATCTAATCCAAAGGCTCTGGATTGAACTTCAATCCCCATTATATTAGGGTACACCATGTGGGAGTGGAAAATGACTCAAGGTAGGATCATAATCCTACCAAAAAAGCTCCTTGGGATATTCCTTAATCTTCTACATATAGGGATTATACACTAACAACACATGAAGGTTATCAAAATATTATATAATACATCATACATCTGGGTCATATCCATTATAAATCTCAGATGGATGGTTGGTATATTCTATCCATGACATAAAACGGGGCTCATACTCCCAATCTACAAAGTACCAATTTCTTTAAGGTTGTTAAAGAAACATTCCTAACACCCAAAGGGTCTTGTAATCTTCAACCGAAGCAGAAGAAGATAATTACCAAGATAGTATTTCCCATAGTAGTGTGGAGATGGTTCACATAGATTATAGTCTTGACATCCATCATAGTCATCATCTCCATGGTGATATCTCCAATGGATAAGTAAAATGTCTCATTTCCCAGACACATGTTTATAGAGAGGTTCTCAAAACTAAGACGCCTTCGTATAAATAGGTTCTCAAAACAACAGGATCACCCATATATCGTTCCCAATTATCTACCAATAACACCCCACTATGGTTAGTAATTGACCTTAAGAGTGACCTTATGTGGGATTAAATGATGGAACTGTATTATTATAATGTAGAGGTGACTGACATTGATATATAGAGATAGTTCGTCGGAAGCTACCTCCCCACTTTGTTTTGGACCTTATCAACTTTTGACCAAGAGAAACAAGATGATCTAGAGAATTTGTGAATTATTTATGTATAAAAATGTTGGAAACTAATTAGAAACTAAATTCTAGAAGGCAACCTTATCATGGATACGAGGTTCACCTTTAGACCATCAAGAACTCTATTGTCAGCTTGAATGGGATTCTATCATAATGGCCTAGGGCCAAAAATCAAAAAATCACTATGAAAATATATATCATTATTGACATCATTTTTTCATAACTCGTTGTAAAATGATCATTTAAGACTCTTCATGTATCTGTATTCGTGGATGGTGAATTTTGGAGCGTTACCCTTAACCACACCCCATGAACTAAAGAAATCCTATGAAATAGTTTCATCTAATGTTATAACCTCTAGTGAAGTCAAGGAACTAGGTAACATGTGATCATTTTGGTCACTACAATGGACTGACCTCACTTTAATGGTTCCTATACATCAAAAAAGGGAGGGGTCATCCACAAATATTTGAAATGGTCCCCTCAATGCCACATGATTATATCTCACACACGAAATAAAATGATACGATATCCAAATAACATCCCATAAATAATGACTCCCACCATGGGAGTCCATTACAACCAACTCATGCACAAGTATAGTTATTCCATATCAAATAGGTATTATTTTCAGCTTTAATAGTAGCCATTCAGAAGTGATCCGAACCCACCAGGTTGAGAGAATATCTACCACCACCTCCACCCCTAGATCATCAATCCCTAAGATGATATAGGACATATCAATAGTGGATTAAAATAAACTTTCACCCATTGGGATGAGGGAATATTTATCTTAATCTCCATCATGAGGTTAATCATCCCTCAATAGGGTCTATCGAAAGTCAAAGTTCATTCCAGATCAAACCCTACCCACCGGGATGGGTGAATTTATATCTCAATTATTGTATCACGAGTCATCAAATCCAAGACCTAAATTATTAGATCACCAATAAAAGGATCTAAAAGTTCTAGTGGTGTCCTGGAATAAGAGCCAGCCTTCCGGGATGGTTCATTTTAATCATTTTAATCACCATGTAGTGAATTAATATTCTCTGTGTTATGAGGTAAAAATCGATGATAAACATCGCATCCATTACTTACACTACAAAACCATCCCATTCTAGTCTTTACCCTTTTCAGAAAGAAAATTGGAAACTCCCTCAATGTCATTCTTCATAGACCAAGATGGGAGGAATTTATGGATAAGGAAATCAGAAGATGTTGGGGTCTTAATCCAAAACCATCAAATATGGGAAAGGGTTTAAAAAATGATCCTCATGAATGTAGTATAGATTCATCATGTTGTGTTGAGAGTAACGAGATAACTATCATTCATTGATACACCTCTATGAATGTGATCACCATTAACAAAATAGATAATTTCGATCAAGAAACAGATGTAGTGGGAGAGAATACGAAAACATATCCAAAAAGGAGGGTCTGGATGCACCCACTAAGTCCACATGTACTCAGATCTAGAGGATCAACCAATACCTGGCACCTTTGAATATTGATTTTCCACCTCTATATAAGAACACTACTAGTGATAATTGTATGGGAATAGAATCAATCCAATTAAAACCCATAAGAGCTTAAATTCCATCAGAAGTGGAAAAAATGGAACAATATGTGAATATGATAAAAAATTTTAGACAACTAAACAAGGAAGATCCTCCACTGAAACATTCTCACTAGGTACCATCTTCAAGAATAGGAAAATATTCCTCCTCCCACAAATCAGGAATGATATGATTTACCTATAATAGAATCATCTTTGTGTTAGAATATCTCATGAACCATAAATCCAATATATATAAATGAGGAATTCAAAAACTATCATGACATTCATCTATTTCTATGATTGAAACATTATCTCTAGAGAGATCATTATGTCCTCACCCAAATTTATAATCCACAGGGGCTGAAATTAAGGACATATTATCAAGATTTTTTCTCTCCCTATATATGGGAGGCATCTCAAAAAGAGATTAGTCTATAACTGATCATTTAAATCATGTCTCTAGCTACTATGATTGAATACAAGGAAAGAAAACACACACAAAAATAACCTAAGATAAATACATATATCGAATGGGTGGATGAATGATTTTCCCCAACCAATTTTTTCAATCCTACCTTCTCTACCTTTGATGGTGTGGGTGACTTTGAATAACATATCTTTCACTTACTATCCAGATGATGTCTGATGATGGTCCCTCAAGATCAAAAGGGGGCGACCATGCTAAAGTGTTTGGTATAAACTATGATAGTGAAAACCTTTGTTTTGTACATCAGTCTTCTAGAAATATCTGTTTCATGATGGGAAGGCTTTTTTCATCTATTCATTTTCAATTTCTCTTAGAGTTGTGTAAAATAACAATTTTCAACATAAAAAACTAAAAAAAAATCTTAAAATAAAAGGGTTTATGCTTTTATAGGTAGATGTAATGATCTGAAACACTTATTCAATATCCCACTCTCACAGAAGCGATTGTTAAAACTCTATGATAAAAATATCTTGGATGAGATACAAACACCTATCATACTAATGAATTATCCATGTGGGTTCAATGAGTTTTCAAAAAAAATGTCATAATGTTTGGTAGAATTCATTCTGTGGACCCAATATAAGTCTCGACTAATTCCCTCAATAAAGGGGGGAAATGATTCGCAAGGGAAAAATTATTATTGTTATCCCGAAACTAGTAGTAGATCCCATCCAATCACCTATATAGGTATTTAACTACCTAACACATCCAACCAAGAGAAACAATAAATAAAATCTCCCTTGGATATATGTAAAAAAATATTAGTGCCTCTTGGGATTCGAGGAACTGATGAATAATGAATACTAATTAAAAATGAATAAGTCCCTGTTTATTTCCTTGAAACCATATAAAATAAAATCCTTAAGCTTCCACATCCCAAGAATCGCAATGTGTTCAATCTCATCAATCATAATTACTGCTTCCCTATCTATAGAATTAAGGCTTACATCATCTATGATTTCTTCATCATAAAATACTTTCTCCAAACCATGGTCAATTCTAGACATGTAATGTTATAGGAATCACCATCATAGGTAACCTATGTAACCCATTCCTAGTAATAATAACTGAGTGATGGTAAAAAAATTTAGCTTGACATGAGCTGATGTTTGACAACATAATGACTCAAATGATAGTTGACTCAGATCATGGAACCCTCAGATCATTTCTTCGTAGACCCATAATAGTATCTTCACCTAAAGTTGTAACATCGAATATTCCTCTTGAAGGTGGATGCAACAATAATACATATGATGAAATAGAAGAATAACAGGTATCTTCAATTCTGATGTGATCTATGACTTGTTAATATTTTTCAATACAACATCTGAATCATGGGAACTAGCCTAGTAAATTGATCCCTCATCATCACAAAAGATCATATTTAGATTTATTAATGTTTTAAATTAGGAATACCCTTTCCATGAAAATTAATATAGCACAACATATAATTTCCATGTAACTGATATAGGAACAGGAAGATGTATGCACAAAGAACCATGATATAGGGGACATCATGGACATTGTAGGACCCAATTTTTTCTTACTTACCCATACAGAATATATATGTGGATGAACCCCATGGGAAGGAAGTTGAGCAAGCTCAAATAAAACATAGAGGAGCCTCAAATCCCTCCAGTGGTGACCCCATCCTAGAAATTTTATATAACCATCTATTAGGGATTTAATTGTATGATCAGCCTCAAAAATAGGGAAGGCCAATACAACCTAGAACATTGACAGAAGATTCTAATTCAAACTCTTGACATGAACAAGGTCCATCCACCTAAAAACTCTTAGTTATATATCCACATTAATACAGTGAAACAATATATTGATATGTGCCGACCATTCTAAAAATAGTATGAAATTATGAAATAGATAGTATCTTTCCCAGAAAATCTATCAATCATGGATATGTTCCATCTTTCTAAAGAACATAGAGGGGAACTCATTTAATCCCTCTAGATCCCATAGAAATTCATTATAGAAGTCATTGAAGTAAAGGTTTATCAAGTGGAGACTATCCCATTATAATTCCATGTCTCTATCTCATTTATAGAGAAAGATCAAGAAGTGGTCATCTCATGACACATTAGACCCCTATATGTTTTAAGTAGACATTATAATGTTCAAATACGAAGGAATCTGATTAAAAATGTATCAAGGATCAACCTCATCTTGATTCTTCCCCTTCAATGTTTGGGATATACCATGATAAAATTATCTCCAACATGGATAACCATTCATGGGTATTATAAGTGTGATAAAATACCTTTTGAGAATAAGATGATCAAAGATCAATTTTTGTTCTCATATATAACAATGAGCTTTTAGTTATCTTATATGAAACCACATAAAATGTCTTAATTGGAAGGCCTTGTATCCATAACCACATTAAGGAACCTTCAACATCCCATAAATTACTGAAATAACCCACTGATGGATTGGTCAACATACTACATGGTGAAAGTGCCCCCTTCCTGAATTTTGAAGCCAGATATGCAGATGTGGGATTATATAAAATGATAATAAAATAACCAATAGTGGATGAAAATAATTATGTTCTATATCACAATTAATTGTGGACCACCACTACGAATTTGTTGAGTATTAACAATATTTATTATGTGTTATCCATAAATCTAGTTGATTAAATTTACATGATCCAAGATAACAAATCCCCCTTTGTCCCAAGAAACAATGTAAAAAAATTTATTTCTGGAATCCATATATAATGACTTTAGATGTACTGGATGACATTATATTTTCCTATCGGCCCTATCATCCCAATAGTGATAGGGATTCCCCTAGACATGTAACTTCATCTGAAAATGTCTCCATAGACTCTTGGTAGGAAGAAGAAGAGGATGACCTCAAGAACACCCCTCTAATATTTGAGGAAGGCGTCTTCACCACCATTAATGAGATCAGATAGGTAAATATGATAACTAAAGAGGACCGACGACCAACACTGAATATTGTCACAATTTCTCTAATGGGGAAATTGATTTACATTGAATTTATAAAGAAACAAAAATATGTTTTTTTGAATTATACATAATTCAATATACTATATCCAGAAGCAGCTACGCATCATATCATCTTATCCAATGACCATCATGATTTCATGAAGGATGTAATGAGGATTCAACCATCTCATATAACTATTATAGTGGCAAAAGATGAAAACCTGATCAAAGACAACTTTTTATGTGAAGTCAAATATCCATGATTGCTAGCCAACATTGCCCACATTACGAAAAATATTGGAAGATTAGGGGATGCATAGATTTTAAATACCTTAATTGATATTTCCCAAAGTAAAACTTCCAAATGATTATCAAAGAACTCTTGATCAATAAAAATACTGAATTCTAAGGCCTTTACTTCATGGATGGGTACTCCGAGTAATATTATATAATGACAGAACTCAGAGTAGGGGAATCCACTACATTTAGAGAACCCAAGATCAACATTTCCTCTCAGGTCATTCCCTTTGAGTTTAATAATGATGGACCAGTTTATCAATGTGACATGCATCATATCATTAAGACATTATTCGGATGAATAGTTGAATATTTTATCGATGAAATTGTTTACAAATCCTAACAATGATGTGATCACTTCACATACCTTCAAATAGTCTATGACAAGTTATGACAATGCAGTCTGAATATAAATCTACATAAATTTTCATTAGATCTATCAACTGGGATGTCCCTTAACATTGAGGTTTAATACCATGGAATAGATTTTTAACTAGAAAATATTAGTTAAATTATAGAATTTTCTCCCCTTTAAATCATAAGAAACTAAAGGGGCTCCACAGAAACCTCGTCTAAATATGGTATTTATTAACCAACCTCGGCATGAAATTTCACACCTTAACCAAGATAATGAAAAATGTAATTGCCTATAGATGCAATAAAAAATTCCATGAATCCTTCTACAGTCTCAAGTAGTACATATTGCACCCACCAGTCATGATGCCGCTAGAGGAAGGAAAACATCTTATCTTATATGTGGAACCATGATGAAATATTTTTCAACTATCCTCACACAAAAAAAATTGGGGAAAGAGAAAATATATATTACCATAGTAGAATGATTCTTGAAATTCATAATCAATATTTTGATGATGATAAGAACTACCTCACACTCATCGTTGCAATGAGATGATGATACATTACTTGAAGCAGCAAAATGAACACGTGGTTTATTTTATTGAACTTCAAATGTATATACTCATCCAAAATATATTGAACAAGAATTTAGTCCAATTGAAGGTAATTCTGTAAAATATTTCTTTCAGTTCATGTCACCAAAGTATGTAAAATGGTAGCCTCGTGATTATTTCCTCACAGAACATAATTACCTCAAAATCATGCCAGTTTACCCCAAGCTTCTAGACAAAGAGGTTTTATATTCCCATGACACTCCCTATACATGGGAGATGTATTTTTATGGTGCCGACTGAAATCCTATCAAAAAAAGACTGGAAAACCTAAAACTCAATTGGTTTGGGTTGGGTTTTTTGTTTTCTTCTCCAGAATAACAAAATGTTCCCTAATCATTCTCACTATATGAATGTTGCTCAAATAATGAGGTAGAATATAGAGACCTAGATATCGGCTGGGAACTAGACATACATCTATATATATCATACCTGAATATCAAAGGGGATTCAAAGATAGTGATAAATAAGATCAGTGGATACTATTCCATAAATAATAAAGAATATGCTACCCTTATTTCCTACATCAGAGGACTGATTATAGAGTTCCCTTTTGAACCTGCATTACTTCATGTTCCCCGACAACGGAAATCTTACACTAAAAAATGTGATAATTTAGACATAGTCAAGGACATAACTATCATGGTGTAGGAATATTCTACACCCCACACTGAAGAATGCTCTCATCAATCATCATCTGTTTCCTGGAAGAAATCAATCAGTCCAACACCACCCCATAGAATGAGGAACCGATATTGACTCCTCGATAGGGAGATCCCATAACTAATTACCTCCAAAATTGGACGCTCTATACAGATCAATCTAAAAGAGAATTTATTTGACACTGAGTTGATAAATTTAAACTATAAATTTATTTTAATCAGTATAAATTCCTCTATAATGAGGATTCATTGGAATCATCCTTAGACTCATAACAAAAAGTAATATTACCATTGTTATAAAAGAATTCAATATAAGATTTTTCAGTGCTCATCAGTTTGGGACTAGCCACTCCAATGAAATATAATTGCTATTTTATTAATATAAAGTATTGATACAAGACTGTATAGAATTCCCTAGGAGATTTCATTAATTCTATATTCTTGAAACATTCATCAATTAGCCCCTAAAATTGCTTTATATCCCTATATATTTCTAATAGTATTCTATATGGAAATTGGATGTTGTGGGGCCATATCCTTGAACCAAGACTAAGTAGTTAAAGTATATCGTTATTTATACTAACTAATTTTATAAATGGGATGATTTGATTCTTCAAAAGGATGTTGGGACAAAGAATGTCATCATCGTCATGAATTCTCATATAATTGTCAGGTTCAGAGTCCGTCACAAGATATTGAAAAATAATGGT
Source organism: Viscum album (assembly GCA_963277665.1). Classification (NCBI taxonomy): domain Eukaryota; kingdom Viridiplantae; phylum Streptophyta; class Magnoliopsida; order Santalales; family Viscaceae; genus Viscum; species Viscum album. Next base: position 1,007,411,208 of record OY728167.1, read on the forward strand.
ACAAAATTTGTTTCTAAAGTGTTGATGTAACTATTCTAGGAGTACAAAATCAAGTCCAAAAACGTATCTCTCCATCATAAAACAAATAATTGATAAATATAGGCATTTAATAAGTCTATATAGAATATACTGTAGAAGATGGTGAAAAGTGACATGAATTTTTGTTTGGACAACCACCTCCAAGCTTTATGGGCCCACTATACAACCACACTTACTACAACACAAGATACTACATATTCACATGTTAATAGAATTGAGTTTAAGTTTACTATAATGGTAAATTTTCCCTATCTTTGAATATCTATTTGTAAAAAAATATTAGATGATGTGAAATCACAAAAGTGTTTGAATGAACTAGAGTGGCTCGATGAGAATAGTTTTCATAAATTGTAGAACCATTATATGTATCAGAAATCAGATTTTATAGTTTTTCAATAAAGGGTCCCCCAACCATTCAATCCTCCGACGATAACAGGTATTGGCTCTTATAACTCTGATGATACTATGAATGAAACCTCCATTTCTAGAACCCAAAAGGGAAGGGCCTTGTATTATACATAATTTCTATCACAACATAAATTATTTACTATACATAATGGAGGGGTAATGAGTCACACCCCTCAAAAATGAATGGATATATTAGTAATAATTCATATAACTTCCATCAAGAATTAGCATCATTCTGGACACATGATGTGAAACTTTACAAATTTTTCTTGACTACGTGACATTAAATTATATAGAACATTTTATAGACTCTTGAAGTTAAATTGTATGAAGGATTTCCTTACTATATGAAAATAAAATTAATAGAACATGTCCTCATCACATGATTTTAAACATTGTGGGAAGCATCACATTTCCAATGATTTGTCTCACACATGCTAGATATGTGAAAAGGAGAAATGAATTTAACCTATCCTAGTGTGTAAGTCAGATCCAAACAGGGGATTTCCATTCAAGAACAATGTGTGGCTTTAATCCATCCATTATAAAATACATAGTGATTCTTAGACCTCCATTATTGGCCACATCCACAATATTCTTCTTCATTCACATCAATTCACATTTTTTAGTTTCCCCATGTTGTTGAGCTGCACGGTTGATGTTTTTGTCACATGAAACTAAACGATATTGGTTTTCCAAATAAATGTATGTATTTATTCGAATTATTGTGAGATATTTATGGATTTATATATCTAATATTTTTTCCCTGATACCACATGTTACAAAATTACCAAGTATTTAATTCACCCTTGTTGTTAAAGGAATCTTTTCAATTCCTTGTTTCTCACATCGATGATGGCTCAGATAGACTGGGGGATTTCAGTAATGTCCCCCCACGTTATTTATAAATATCAATTCACTACTTTGTTTTCATGGTTATTAATGATATCCCTTAAAAGGCACACCATGAGTCTTTTATACATGATGTTAAACTGTATCATTGGTGTAACTTGTATAACCTAAAACTGTGCATTACTATGGATCTAACCTAATAGGACCAATGTCCTTGTTGTTAGTTTCCCACTATACCTCCATTGATGAAAACAAGTGTCCTGATTCTTGTTATCAATGAGAATCTAGTGATGCCAATATCTCTTATCTTGGGTCTAGCTACAATAGTCAACCAAAAAATTTCCCCCTTTGTGTGTTGGTTAGACCTACATAAGGAATTTCCCATTTTTTGAATAATGTGTGAATTGATTCCTGAAATCATAGGATATGTAGTGAGGATCATACCTCCATTCTTTATCCAAGATGCAATATTACATTTTTATGTCAGGGGGCCTGTGTACTTTCCACACAATGATAACCTAAATGGTTTCTCAAGAACTACATTTTCCTCAATTACGATCATCAAAGCATACATATTGATGCCCAAATATATAATTCTTGGGTTCATCCAAATTAAAAACATTTCACTCATCAATGTGTATGGGTAATCCTATGTTAGAAAATTTTCATGTACTATATTGGGGTTGATTCATGTAATCATAGGACATGTAGAAACACCTTGACCATTGATCATGCATTCACCGATAACATATTAAATTATAAAAATCATCCCCTAACTACATATATTTCATAAGTATACTATAAATGACCTAAACACATGGCACTAAAATGAACGAAAAAAATGAAACATATACCTCTTTTGAAGAAGGGGATGAGACATAAAATCTCATTTTTACTATACATAAGTTTGACCAACATAAGAATAGATTAAACATATGTTATATTTGTGAATGAAGGGCTCCAACATATGTATACCGACAAATAATATTTTTCATAGAAAAAATATGGCCCCTACATTCAAATTATCCCAAATAGTGAAGTGTGTCCAAAAAAACATGCATAATTTTTCACATTGGTTCTAATGTCCTCACAGCATGAAATTAAACAACAAGGAAAGAAACATCCTTACAGCATAATGTTAAACAACATAAAACATTTCATGGTTACATGACATTAAAACTGCATTAAAAAGGTGTCCCTCATACATGATGTTAAAAGGTTATAACAATAACCCATCACCATGCCATATCAAAGAACTGTAAGACACTAAAATTTATTAACCAAACAAGGAGGTGCTAATATCATCATTTAATCACTTCAATCCATAAATTACACATCATTAATTGAGCACCTCATGTTTATGAAAACCTTTCATAAACATTGGAAATGAAAATATCTCTCTTTTTGACATTTTAATATATTCATAAGGCATTAGTCCTACAAACTAGAGACATTATGGCTCTATATGAAAAGGGTTTTGATCCTCATGATCCTAACATCACTACAGTGATACTCATCATGTTATAGTATCCTGGGACATTCCTGGTATGATTTTACCATATCATTACTCAAGATATAATATTCTCAATACTTTATTTACAACATTTCCATCACCCCCATAGAAGTATTTTGGATAAATCATGACCCCTGGTATCGTAATTAGGGTATTTTATATCTTTACCCTCATATTAGGTCCATTTGTATCACATCATTAAACTTCATTTACTTTTTCCAATGTTTTATGAACATAAAATCTAACCTCAAATAGTCTAAATTGAAAGATCCTAGACTGCATGTAAAAGAGAAACAAAACTTTTCTGTTTAAAAATCGGTAGAGGGTGTCATGAGAAAAAGTCATGTTTCCGCTAAAAAATCACATTATCTATAGAGTTTAGGAAAAAATTATGGTGTAAATAAATGAGTCATAAAAGATCATAAGTCTTACCATATATCTTGAGTAAAATAAGATCCATGCTTATTGGACCCCATATTCTAGTTAGAAGTTAGATTAATGATTATAACATCCCCTATTTGTGATAACATGCTCACTAGGTAGTGATAAAATGTTTAGGATTCTCAAAACATACATTAATGTTTCATTTTTTCATAATAAATATTTATGATTTGAGTACCTGAGCTACTATAAACCATTCATGTCTATTGGGAAAGGAATCCCAACTTAAAGGGAACTTATTTTGACTATGAATGTGAATATTTGGATCCTAAATATGAGCCAATATTCATCATCAAAATCCATTATTGTCTTGAAAAAAGGGATTTCTAATCCTTGTGAGTCTAACATCACCATTGAAGAACTCATCACCATAGTGCATTCAAATCCAAACATGACATGAGTTTCTCATACCATCATCATGACCTGATCACGAAACACAATTATTTACAATCCCTATAGATAGACTAGTCATTCTTATCAGACATTCTCAACATAATTTCATTGTTTTTTACCCTTACTCAAATAAATAATGTGACACTCTATCTTTTTTCCATTTAATGACCCACATACCAAGACTCAAAACCATAAGGTTTAGAGCCTGATATCCACTGTTAAAAACCTAAACTTCCTTGGTGTTCTGGAATCCTTATTGAAGAGCCTTTATATGATGCCCAAATTCATCACCTAGACATTTGATTCCTCAAAAATATTTCGTGACCCTCAAAAAAAGAGTTGTGGAACCTCATTTTTTCATGATATCGACACATAAGGGATTTGACCTAACAACCAGAGTAATCCCCTCATTTTAGGAAATGATATATCATCCTTGTGAGACATGTTGAAACCATGGAATAACATGACACATCCATGTGTTATGTTTTTTTTCTCAACATGAATTTTCTATCCCATTTTTCTTGACAAAAACTTTTCAGTTATGACTTACTCAATATATACTCCAACTATCCATGTGAACTAAACATCCCTATTATTTCTCCCTCAATCAATATTTTCTCCATAAATATTTCAATTCCCTTATAAAATAGGGGTGATACTAGAGTTTTACCATGCTATTGATGCATATGGGATTTTACCTACCAACTAGAGGAACCTTATATTTGATTGAATGAAACAATAATCCTCATGATCCCAAACATCACCACTATAGAACAAAAAACAATAGGGAATTTTGGTTTATCCATGGTATTTCTATCTCATATTCTTTCTTCAGCAATCATGTGTTTGTGGAGACACTTTATACTACACATCATATATATGTCCTTACTTCATAAAAATAAAACTAAATGCCAGACTTACTTTCAACAAGACATTAAACTATATGTTAGATGTCCTTGTAGTAAGACATTAAATTGCATAGCATATTTCACATCTAGAAAACATGTCCCTAAACTGCATGGCATATATCCTTACAACATGATATTAAACTACGTAGAGAATGATAATCCACAAAAGTATATTAACAATGATATAAAATCCTAGATAAAAGATCATAAAAATATAAATAAAAGGTCTGAGTTAAAAGACACAAAACTATAAAACAAAAAATATTTAGTTTATTAGACCAGAAAATGAACAGAACATATCAGATAAACAAACCTTGTAACACAGAGGCCTGAGAAAAAGTTGAGTCCATTCCCACTCATCCTTCCCCTACATATACCATTGGTAAAAGTAGTTAAATATTTATAAAAATATAAAAATATTGTAGGGCCCATCATATAGGCTTAACAAATATCAAGTTATGATTGATAAGTCAACTAACATAATATAAATATAATACACTCTCCCTCTATGACATATATTCTCACTAATTTATTTTGTGATTCATGTACTATCATGATAAATAGAAAAGATACATCAATGAGATATTTCATGATTGTGGGGATTCATGATCAAATATCAAGAAAACTCTATTGTGAATCAAAAATTCAAATCTTGGAATTCATGTTCAGTAGATATTATGAAAAGGGAGGATATAATTTATGATATATACTACATCTAATCATTGAAATGTCATGAAGATCGTGAATAAATTAAAATTGAAAATGACATACAATGTTCCAAATATCCATTTATTTATCGAATGAAAAGGGGATGGATCTCAAAAATTAGGTTCCTCTCTAAAGATACAATCATAAATAAAAAAAATTCATTGACATTAAATCTTTAATAACATTTGATCAGCTGAGCTGTCCAAACCAGAAAGATTCTAACAAGAATCATCGATTAACCACAAAAGTGATACCCACCCCTCGTCTTGAACTTATTCCTTATGGGAAAGGGAATAAATAAGATTAAATAACCCCTAAATATTTAATGAGTGGTTTCCTGTGGGTATAATGATTCAAAAAAGTTTTAACATTTAGTATTCTTGTATCTCCATATATATCTCTATATGTGTAGCCAATAAATTCATATGGGCATGCATCTCTGATATAAACCGATGGATCTGTTCTGAAGCATCTAAATCTCACATCATCAAATTGTCTAAGTGATTATCATTGTCAACATAGTTAATTCTCCTCTTCAAATTAAATTTTTATTAATGACAATCCATTTTGAGGAAAAATGGTAAACCATTATTCTAAAAAAAGGAAAGAACTAGGTACTGAAGGAACTAACAAAATTATTAAAAACAAGGCTAAGATTACTGGAATCAGCTACTCGATAAAGCTCCCAGTGCAGCGTGCTAACTTGGGTTTCTGAGTCCTCTCTGATTAGCTTTTCAAGTTGAGTGATCATCTTTTCCATTGACTAAATAAACTCTTCTATGTTGATTTTACTCTGATTGAAACCCCTGGACAGTATGCAGTCTTGTTTATTAATCCACATGTCTCGCTCCTTGTTAACATCTACTTGCAACCAACATTCATAAATTCTTTTAATCTCTTCGTCATAGACATTGGGCTGATGACTTGTTTCTAGAATTTCTTCCTTGGAGTGTAGGATAAGTTTTATGCACTCCCTAACCATAAAAGATCCAGCAAAGATGCTCTTATTGATCATGAAATGTTTCAAGTGGAGTATAAATGATCAATTAATTAATATTCTTCCATATTAATTTTTTCTTTTTTTAACCTCCACAACTATTGGAGTAGCTATTTCAAATAAAAATATAACTGGATGAGTTAATGAAGAAACAAGAGAGGAAGCCACATATTCCCTTATATCAAAATATGTACCATCTAAAGGTCCATATTCACCATCAATATCTTCCCCACTGATGGGATAGTTTTAATTAGGATGAGAATTATTCCAATATGGGTCACCCGAGCCTTGAATCTACTCCATAATTTTTTAAAATAGAGCTCTTTGAGGAAAATGGGTTCTCCACATGATGGACCAGTATTTTAATCACTCCACTAAGATAGGCTTACCAATCCTATGAATAATCATAATCAAGGAAGATATGGGTTCCGAAAGGTAGAAGGACTCTCTCAGCATTGGTGTCCTCACACACCAATATCATTCAATGTTAGCGAATAATTATCTAATGTCACTCTCCCCATACCACATATGAGGGGATTGGTAAAACAATTAAGATACCGGAAAAATGGTGAGTGAAAAATAATGGCTTATATGGATTGAAAATAGAAATCTCATCCAGCTGGGTCATGAAAACCCCATCCTGTTGAGATATTTTTTATTCTCAATCATCATGAGAACTATAACTATTATAAACAATTATTCCAATGAGTACAGGAAATGGAATGAAATAAAAATGATCAGATCAACTCATTGCTTCCATAGCCTCATCAAGACATAATAAATTTATTAAATCCTAGTAATTTTTTTAATAATTGGGTGTAAATAGTCTCTAACGATTCTGGTAGTTTTGGGGTACTTATGATAGTGGAAAATCTTCCCTTATCCACTAAAAATCAAGAATTGAATGCCATTCCTATACATGAATTTTTTCTATTACATATTTCCCAAGATATAGTAGTGGAATTAAGGTGTCGTTAATACCAAATTAATAGGATTTTATCTTCTATTTGAGTTGTCATTACCGGTGTGGCAAGTTGGATTCCTTAGTATGCATCCTAGCCAAGAAAACACACCCAATTAAGATATTTTCCATGAAACATTCCATCATAATGATCGAGGATATCTCCATCCTCACCTGGTATCCCCATATGTTATACTCTATAACTACGAGGTTTGGATAGTATAAGTTGGTGCTATCATTGACCTGACAGAAAGGAAAGTAGTTATATTGCATGGAGTGCATCTGCGCCCTTCATTGAGAGATATAAATGTAGATCAGGTCTTTAAAATTGATAAATGAGTGCATAATCATTTCCTTCATTGAATATTTCTTGAAAATTAGTATAATATCCCTTAACAAAATTGTAGTTTTATCAAGATTATCCCAGACCTCTTCAACATAGAGGAACTCATCATACACTTTTACATGGGGGTAATGCAACCATTCATTAGATGTCCCAAAGGGCAATTCCTTATTCTCTATCGAATATATTGAATTAATTGGTAACACGGAAACAATGGATAATTCAATATATATGACGTTTTTATTGATGGTATATGGTTAAAAGAGAGACACATACTACTTCATAAATATGAATAGCATGTATCTGGTTGAAAAATACTAAAAATATTTGTCAAACCAAAAATGGCCATGCCCATTCACCGAAAAACTGTCTAATATGTTACAGATCCCATTTTGAGATCTAAAAGCTACATAGATTGTTTAACTAAGTGATGAATATAGTCTGACTGATTTGAGTAACGGGATGGAGGAACAAATTACAGCTATCTAGACCCAAAGAGGTGTTCAACAGTTTATTGGATAATCCGTGGGATAGTTCTAAAACATGTTTCAAAAACTCAAAAACTATTATCTGAATACCATAGTGGTAATTTTACACATATATTGATGAAATATTATAGTCATAATAAGTAATTGCAACATCATGTGGTAGACCAAAACCATACAGATGAAGGCGGTGTGAAAATGAATTGTTTTGATGCTCATACAATTGAATTCTCTTCAAAAGTCATTATCATAATGAACACGGTATCATAGTTAAGTGTAATGATTCGCAGTGATCATAGATATCCAACTTTCCATTGTCTACGAATTATAGGATATGGAAGTGATCAACATAAAATCAATAAGTATGCTTCAGATGTGTGAGAAACCTTAACAAAAGAAATACATACCCATGAATCATTCTGTGAATAACATAACAAATATAAGGATTTGTGGTCAAATTAAATAATAAATTTCTTAGAGACATCATTAACCATGGATATCTCATATACCACATTAACCACATGAAATCTTGTGATCGTGTGATCAGTCACGAGACACGTGATCTCGTGACCTGGACATTGTCGAGTGATCTGCATAATAGTTGAGTGATCATGCGACATAACCAGTAGATCCTATAAAATATTCAAGATAAAAATATTTATAGGGTTAATTTAGTTACTGAAGATATATTCATGGTTGATTCAAAGATTTGATAAGCTAGGGAAGGTCCCATGAATAGATCTATTGAGAAAAAGTTCCTATGAAGCACCCCACAGAATTGATCATGTGATTAGTTCTTGCTGAAAAATATTGTGATTAGTTCTATTTGAAGGACTTGGGAATGGGTAATGTGATGGAAGAAAATCAGAAGATAACAATAAAAAATTAGTACCTATTGAACAAGTATCCCAATGCTTCTATATTTATAGGTCCCTCCTTTGATTACCAACAATCACCCAGGAGACCAAATAATGACCAAGACAACAATTGGAGATAACCCAAAAACTAAAGAACATATTTACATTACATAGAAGTGTGTCATTATCTACATGTATATCTATATTGGGGGGGTATTCCTTATTCCCACAAAATGAGTATAAAAAATCTATAGTGGAAAAGTACCCCAAACAAGGGTATTATTTTCTCTACAAAGAAAAGGAATAAAATGTGTCCAAGATCATGTGGATTGCATAACCATCTAACATACACATGATATCATGTCCTTAAAACGTCATGAAAATTGGACTTGTGGAGTTAATGACCTATGATTTATCATGTAGAGCCCCTTTGACAAGACCTTATATTCCAATGATGGCATTCAAGACACTTGATGACTATAATGAGGTATCCAGATGAGTTCTTCCAAGCCATTCAACATTTCAGCCAGTGGTTGCAAGAAAATCATCCAAAATACTCATTAAATAAAGATGGAAATATACAAATGGAGTAATCCTCTATTAGTTATTGATATTATTGACAAACATTAATATGTTTTACAATACATTGTGGATCCCTAGAAACATGTCCACCTTGACATGCAAGAGCCTGAGGACCAATCACCGTTATCATGTAAATGGTTTTGTATATGTCCAATTGATTCAATGCTCCCCCTTTGGCTCCATAAGAAAGTAGTGGAGGTGTCCATGTCAAAACATGTGAGTCGTCACAAAACCTATTATTGATCATATGATTCATAGTAAGAAAGGATGATTATTTTCATCGAAAATAAGATCCCAAATTCATGAGATCCATGTTCTTTTTAAAATAAAAAAGAAAATAAAATGTAAAATACATTAGATTATTTTATAATGAGGATATTATTTCAATAACATGAAATAGTTCATATGTTCCGAGATAACTCCATCGATCATGCGAGTCCCTCTCGACAAGACAACATTGTCTCACAAAGTCCCATTAACATGACAACCTAATATCACGAAGGCTCTATTTGAAAGCTATCATGAACTCATGAGACCCCTAAACATGTCAACATGATATTGTGGAATTCCACCAGAAAAGCAATATTTTCTCATGGAATACCCCCTAAAACATATATTTGACCATGGGAAGGCCTTTTTGTAGGTTTCATGTTCTTGTGAATACCCCTCGACATGTCAGCCTGACCTTGTAAAAGTTCCATGACATGCCCACATAGTAATAAGAAATACAATTTATCCGCCTTTTTCAAATAAAAAAAATAAAAATTAAAACATTCTCATGGTCAATAAATATTTCACAATTCCATTCATGACCCATGTAGGGATCATTTGAAGCACGTTACGATAAAACACTCCACCATATCTTGACCAAATCCTCAAGATAGTGTCCACTAAAGTAGGAATATAAATTTGGTGATGGGTCATATAAATCACTCCTAGAAGAAAAAATAATTCATCCATGATTCATCATGCATGGGAGCTCTGGGGAGGACTTCTCATAGTGTCCAATAATGTGATCTCAAGGTATTTCCCTATGTAATAATATGTTTTATGAACTAAGAGATCACGTGGAAGGTATATGCATGTCACATGATCACTCATTGCTATCATGAAGGTCATCTGGCATGCCATCTAAGTCAAGTGAAGAAGGCCTTGCATGTTGGCTTGTTCATGTGAAACCTAATAATAAGATAAAATTGGCAAAATATGAGGAACATATACAATAAAAGCTATAATGAAAGACTATAAAATATATAAGACTTATGGGAAGACATATACATTAATCATTATGTGATTCACATTACCATCATAGATCATGTTATAGAATTGGTACTGTAAATAAAAATCATGTTCCACTACATCGATGCACTATTTGGATCATGTGATACACCCTAAACATGTTAAGGAAATCATATAAATCCCTCTAAAAATACCACCCAAGTCTTGTGATGTAATTTTGGATTTACTAAAAAATATTGTGACGCCCTTCAAATATTTCTTCCTAGTTATGTGGTGGAACCAAGACTAGTTAGTTATGTCCTATGATTATAGTAAGACATGTCTTGACAACCTCGACTTGGTCTTACAGCACCCTCTAGATATATAGGTAATGTCAGGTGACACGCTTCAGATATGTCATTTGTAATCTCATGATGTCTTTTGTACAAGATGGTTAGGTCGTGCAACACCCTCCGAACAAGCCATCCTCGACCATATAATGTCCTCAAGACAAGACAAATTGGACATGAAGTAACCCCAGACATAGAAATCAACCCATGAAAACCCTCCAAATGTAAACCTAGATTTTTGATGTCCTTTATACAATTCATCAGGATCATACAACACCTTCTACATGTTTCATCATTCATCATACAATGATAACTAAACATTCCATATAGATTATACAACGTCCTCAGATAGTTAAAATAATTATATGATTTTACATGGACATGAATTCTATGAATGAATTATCTAGAAATCCTCAGACATGATAGAAATACAATCAGATCATATCATATAGGCATTCAGGATGTGTTATGTCGACGACTTGGGACATGATAACCTTTTCCAGTGTATACAAAAGGGAAACCTCAACGTGTATGAACTGATCAAATTGAGCATTTATAAATACAAGTCCTTCCATAACCAGGATATATAGGATTTCATCTTAAGGACTAAGATCTAAATTAGAATATTCAACGGGTTTCCCAATTATATTATTCTTTAATCAATATGTAATAAGATTGATTACATTCCATCCATTATTTCCCGCACCGAGCAAGACTCACTTGGGTTAAGGTGATTTTAGTGGTCATATCATTCACAACATGAATCACCACATACAAAGGGAACCTTATTATGTAATCCCCTACTGGTGGATTGATATGAATTCCCCTTTATGAGGGAGTATACCTCAAGAAACGTCCCAAGGGCATGATCAAAATATGACAACTCTGCTTCCTGGAATAACTAGGATACATTGGATGCCTAACAAAGATTTTAGATCAATACATAGTGTATATGTTACCTCGTATTTTAATTTTTTTTTGGAAATTTAACTACATTTATTTAAAAAACTATATACTATTTTATTATTATTATAAACATGATACATGTGACAGCTCATAACTATTTAATCCCATACTTGAAATATTAATTACCTCCTTGGATTACAACACATTCTAAAATGACTCATAATATGGATTCTACATATGATAAACAAACCATTAATAATAAATTAATGAAGAACTAAGATATATATAGATGGAACAAACAATAGAACTCACTTACACAAGGAAGGATTTATAATCATTATCCCATTGATAGGGTAACCAGTCATATATTAAGATTAGAAAAAGATTTTAGAAAATATCATAAATCTATTAGAAAACATCCCCCAGGTTTTTGATGAGCTCAAACACCCATCCACTCAACCAATGTGAGTCTCTATATTCCATTGGGTATAAAACACCAATTGACTACCTTCAATTGGAAAGATGGTGCTTACTCAGGTATGGATATATGAACCATTGAGAGTTTCTATGGAAGATAAATATGAATAGTGGGTCCCACATGAATGATTATAATGACATCATGATCCCAGAATAAAACTGTAAAACATTTTTTCCATGCCATCCATTTCATTCTTTCCAATGAATCAAAAATGTTGAACCCGACGTGAAATATTTTAACTACGACATCTCCTTTACAAGATAATAAGGATATAATTCCTAGTTCCCTTCAGATTTTTTTCTTCCATATGGGTTTTCTACTAATAATTTATTATGAATAATTGTTATTGAAATTTTAAATCCTTTTTTGGAAATTGTAACCATAGTTTAGTCATTTTACCATTAATAAGGTGAAAAAAATTATTATAACCACTATTCTAAATATATAAAAATAAATGTGGAATTTCTAAAAAATATGAACCTTATAATTATAGATATAGAATCATTTTTATAGAAATCAATTTTTTGAAGTGAAATAATTATATTAAATAAATAAACATAAAATGAAAAAAATTATTATTTCAAGAAAAAAAATTAATTATAATAAGATTATTTTACCAAATTCAAAAATATAACTTATTACAATGAATTTAATTAAATGAATAATAACATAAATGAAATAATGTTAGAGTGATTTTTAAAAAAATTAAACTCCACTTTAGAATTCATGAAAGAAAAATACTTTTTTTAGAAAAATCATTTTATACTATTCATCAAAAAAATATCTTTTCAAATAAATCATAAAAATTCACTCTAATATCCTTTTGAAAATTTGGTATAAAAAATAGTTTCATTTTATCTTATACATTCTCTAATAGTGTTAAAAATGTTTTTTCTCACATAATGAGAAATAATTATAATGTTTAAAATAAATATAATTTTCAATTATAGTACGAATTTAAAAAAACTGAATTATTTTTTCCTAAGAATTAATCAACAGGTTTTTATTGTGTAGGATAATATTATATATTTTATTGCGTGGTTATTATTATTTATACCTGCTAATTCAATATCTAGGTCATAATGATCATATATACATAATAATATGTTGTGGGTTGTTTAAAATTGATGTTGTGGGTGGTTTAAAATTGATGTTTAATCGATGTTGGAAAATACACATCATAAAAATGGTGAATAAATCATTCTCAGGAAAAAAGGGAATGTAAAATTTTAAGGTAATCTTAAATAACAAAGAATTAGGTTTCCAAATAGGATAACATTATAAGAAGTGATAGTGTGGTCATGGAGGAGAAAAATAACACCAATGGACCAATATTGAGTGATAGAGAATATAATTAGGATAATGTTAATGGACACACCAACATAAATCGGTGATGGGTGAACAGGCCAATGATTCATCAAAAATGAATGTAAAATTATAAAAAATTATTCTAGAATCATTTTCCTAATTATGGGATAATCATTTAATCTAAGTATAGAGATAGTGATAAAATATACTTATAATATTTATTTCTATATCATAAGAAAAAAATTTATTTTTTGGTTGATCATTAATCAATTCAACTTCATCTCTCACTCCGTGGAATGGGTATTAAAGATTATTATTTTTCATTCTTAATATAATAAAACTATCTTTTTCAGGTCATGTGATCCTTAAAATAATGAAAATTAATTCCTAAAATATCATGATATTTATCAAAATCCAAAATGATATATATTGTTTACCCTATATGATAAATCATATTTTAACATCAAACAATAGTACCCAAGGTTTAACATAAAATTTTCTACATGTAATTAACTTTAAAAACCATCAAAAATATTATCGACAGAAAATTACAATACTTTTGAAAAAAAAATCAGTAAATTTTCAATATAAACTTAATATTATTCCCCTAAACCATATGATACTGCTATAAATGTGATAAAACATATATTTAGATACCTTGATCATATATTCTCTTGAAATATGGTAATAACCTGAATTACCATAAAAACTCAATTAGAACATAAATTATTCTAAAAATTTACTCTTTCCATATTCCTTAAATAAAATAATAGATTACAAAATATATTCTATAAATCTAAAATGATGTACACACAATCAAGGATATCATAAACCAAATTTTTATAAAATTAGTAATAAATGTCCAAGTCATTAATAAAATCCCAATAATTTATCAATAATTTTATTATTTGAAGGAATCATTATTATTTCACCATTAGATACCTATTAATGGTTATATTTCATTAAATCATTTGTTTATATAATAAATATCGCATTATCATTAATTTAATTTCTTATGTTATCCGTACCATTGAGAATATTTTTCCAATTACTTAGACAATAATTAATAATAATAAATGATTAAATGATTCACAATTCTTATATACACAATACAATTGATATAAAATTCTAACTTTATTCTTGAAATGAAAAAAATAAACACATCAATAATTCCCCTTCACTCCTATTTTAATAACATGGCTTTGTTATCTTATTCCATAATACCCATATGCACTCAATTTTTATTCAGAGTCTCCTCATCATAAAAAGGAAATCCATTACTCATAAAAACATGTTGATCACCGTTTTGATAATTCCCCTAAGATATTTTATTTTCATAATTCATATATTTTCCACAATTAAAACATCCATCCATTGATGATACCTTATTGAAACCATTATTATCATATAATGTATTAACCAAAATTTTTATTTTCTCTTGACAAGTACATTATCTGTGTCTTTCACTTAAATGCCAAAAAATTAGTTTCATTCAGTTTAAATTATTTATAAATTTTTCATCTAATGTACTTGACATTTTGAGAAAATAATCATCATCCTTACATGATCTTTATGAAACTACACTCTTCTATTATTATGTGTGTCTAAAAACTCAAACAAGATTATATTATTACTTATATATTGAGATAGATAATTATGAATCATCAAAATGTTTTACATTCTAACTAAGGTAACTACTAGTTCCTCCTAAGGATAATAATTCCATAATCTATCACATTCATCGATAACACAATTGCACATTACTCAATCCCTTTCTTAAAACCAAAATCTATAGTGTGAGGAAAAATAATCCTAGTGGGAAACCATATTATAATAAAAATAATTTATTTGATGTCGAAATAAAAATAAACATCTTTTAAATATATGAATACAAGGCCCCATCTGTATATATTATAAATTCCAATGTTTAATTCAGTAGTTTTACTTTATTTCACTGTGAGGATGTTGTCATGGTTGGTGTTTTGAACAATTAGTCAATAAATAATACATAAGAAATATATTAAATACAATGTGTAAAATTCTGAATAGTATCAATTTTTTTCACAATATGAAACATTTAAAATAAATAATGATAACTTTTCATGAAAATTATTCCCAATTTTCAACTTGACCTTTAAATTTTCCTTACCCATTCTCAATCCCTGTAATTTTATTTATAATTTGGGATGAGACTAGACGACCTGTAAGGCACATATAAAGACCGGAAACCATTAGTTGAGTGAAAATATAAAATCCTATGAAAATCCATATCTTTAAAACAAAAGAAATTTCATAAATGAAAATATAATTTATTTAAGAAGATAATTTGTTTTGACATCTGAAAAAAAAATCCATAAATATATCATTATAAATACAAGAAAATTTATGCGGGTACCATAGGACACCATCTTATAGAACCCTTACAGAACTCTTACAAAAAAATTTATAGTTTTGAAGAACCATATAGAAAACTACCAGTATTATTCTCCAGAAAATAAAATCATTACCTAATAAATTGGACTGATTTCTAGGCCCACACATTTCTTGATTTATAATGCGCACACTCAACACTATACGAGAACACTATACATATGTAATCTGTAATAACCACAATATTAATAAAAAATTTCTTCAATTCAAAAAACTTTATTAACCTCAAATGAAAATAAATTTATCATATTACAATACCATTTTTCATTCAAAATTACATTTTCAATAAAAAATGAACTTTTCATTTGAAAAATAATCAATACCGAAATACTGAAAATTTTGAAATAGAATTTTTCAATAAATAAAACATGTAACATTGAAAAGGAATCTAGAAATCAAATAAAATCTATAACTGTATGAATGGTAATTGTCTTCGTACTTTAAAAATGAGAGATTACATTTGTTGTTTTTTAAACATCTATTTAAAACATGAAAAAATATCTGTTTTGTGAAAATAAAGTAAAAGAAAGATAAAATGAACTTTATAAATATCTTATTTCTATATATAAAATTTAAAAACATATTTTAAAACATGGACACATAATAAAAATAGAGTTTTAACAAAAACATTAAAAGATTATTTTTTTCAATGAAATTTCCCTTATCACTTGAGAAACACGTGATTCATAAAACCTAATAAATAAGGACACAAAAACACTAAAAACATGATATTAGATAAATTCCTGAAATTTTTCTTGAAATAAGATGTATATAATTCTTATAAAAATAATAAATGTTAATAACTTCAACGAAATCGAATTGAGATAATGTCCCTTTCCTTGAGTCTGATTTATCATGTGTGTCATTATCTTCATTAATAGTGAACTTATTCTAATCATTAAAATTATTAGAATAATTTATAAAAATAAATATTAAATATATTTTAATTTTTAACAAGTTATATACAATTACATAATCAATTAATATAAAGTCATTTGTTTTGACCATAATAAGATTCTGTTTCTTAAATGACTCTGGTGGGTGAACAATGGTCAAAGGGGTCATTATGTAACCTTTATAGATTAATTATCATTGCATAATTATAATATTTTCAAATTAATTATAATTTTCAACCCAACCATGAATAATGGTTGATGAAAAATGAACTAATAATAAAATCATGGAGATGGTAGGTCGCACAAATGGATTAGTAAAATCTCCATTTTTCCAAAGATCATTATGAAAAGTAGGTAACTCAAAAATAATTTTCCCAAAATGATAATTATATCATAAATACCATGATATTTAATTACATATACTTATATAAATCATTCATTTTATATCAAAGTAATCACATCACTTCGAGGAGGCTATAGTCCAAACGTCCAGGAATGATATTATCACTTTTTCAATATGTGAAAAGATAAGAAAAAATAATATATTATATTTACAGAAAGATAATTAGGTCATTTATTTTAAAATTAATTAATTTATATAAGATATATTAATTATATTTACCATTAGTACCTTTAATATAAAATTATATCGAAAAAATTTTCACATCGCATCATGAGGCGGTGGGCCTCCAAACGTACGAGTGATGTTATCGTATCCCCTATGGTATAAAATGTAAAAAAAGTGTATATGATACTATTAGTACAGTGGTATAATAATATTAATAATTAAATAAAATTCATATATAAAGAGTATTTTAATATTTTTTCAAACCCATTATTGGTTGTAATGGAAAAAACCAGAAACATCATTTCTCGAGGTAGTAGTTTGTCGTACATATAATAATGATTTCATAACCCATTTGATCGAAGTGTATGTTAGGGAAGGTTGTACCCATAAAATAATGACATCTTAGTAGATTTAGTGTACTTATGTTATTATATATTCATGATATAAGAATAATTTAAGGGTTTTAGAAACAAATAAAACAAAAACACTTATTGATAAACATTACCTCTTTTTCAAGAATTTCTATTTGGTTTGCAACAAAGGAAATTATTGATTGGATTTATTCCCAAATGAAGGATTATATATTTAGAAGAGGTAAGGGGATAAGTTATATTTTAATGAAATGGAGTATCATATGGGATTTATAGGGGTAAATAGTGGAGGATAGGGGAGGACATTTATATGTGGGGGAGTGGAAAACATGAAAATATTTAAAGAGGGAATTTCACCCATTATTTCCAATGTAATTTGGATATAATAATATACCAATCTCAATATTATAATAGATAAGGTATATATATGTCTATATATTTTCTTCTTGAAATTTTTTAGGTCATTTGGCCCCTTAAATTTAATGTTTAACCACTATATAAACTCATTTTTAACCTAATTGAGGTATTTAATTTCAATTGTTTTATATAATCACTTTGGTAAAAAATAATGTTGGACATATTAGAAAATATAAATTATGTTGAATCCAAATATTTGATCCTTTTTTTAAAAATTCAATTCACATTAGTGGAATATTTTTATTTAATCCTAATCCCATAATCGTTGAGAGAAAATGTGTTTTTAAGTTGAATTTTTTTAAAAAAAATGATTCTATATTATGTTATGGAATAACTATAGTCATTTCAAGAAACTAAAATAATATGTAATGATATATATTTAATAATTTTCATTTAAATTATTCCCGTTTAGATAATATTTTATCTATTTAAAAGGGTAAAAAATTATTCATTTTAAAATAATTTTTAGGAAAAGCTGTCTTTAAACACAAAAAACAAACCTATATTACAAAAATATAAATTTTATTGTTAAATAATTTAGAGAAATAAATATAAATAAATATAAATTATTTTAGATAAAAACATATTAAAAAATTATTCATATATTTAAATTAGTTAATTTATTAAAATAAATGACTTCTGTGAACATTAGTACTTCCGCTATTCACTAAAAAATCGAGATTTTCAAATAAATCAAAAAATATAACCCATGGTAAATTTTTTTATGATGATTTAAAAACATATATTAATTTAATGAAATTAAAATTTTAATATTAAGAAATTAATATTTTAAACAAAAACTTATAAAACACGTGTTTAATTAAAATATTTTAATTTTTTGATTAATAAAATACTTAATATTATTTATAACTAAAGTAACTATGTATTTAATATAAAAATGATTTATTCTATAATTAACTTTGTTATTACACCCTTCTCACCTTTTGGGAATCTCATCCTCGTAATTTTATTCCCCAACTAAACAAGTATGCATACCTTTCCCCCATATCATTTTCATATTCCCATGATTCCTCTTGAACCATATTGAATTTCCATAAAACAATAACCCTTTGAATCAAATTTTTCGACAAAACAACCTCCCTATTTTCATGATCCTAAACTATATTTTTCTTATAATAAATATTATATTCTAACTGAACTACTTTATATATAAGAACATGTAATGAATCTAGAACATATTCCTTATCATTAAAAAATATAATACAATGTGTACCTGAGATAATCTTGGGGAAAATCTACTAGGTAGAAAAATATTCAAATTTATATAGTATTTTATATAGTCCAATGAACTATGGACTCAGATAAACATTCATACGAAAATGAATCCCACTTTTTCATAGAGAATCTTTTATAAATATAAGATCACATACCTTGAAGGAAATATATTTCCTATGGTTATAAACATAATGTCTTTTCACAATATGAGTTTTCCTCATGTTTCCATGAATTAATTGAACCTTATCCACCATTTACTATTCCAAACTAGTCCCAATGTATTCTTTTCTCCAAGTCCATTCCAAAAATCTAGTGTGTTACATAACATTCCATATAATTTGTCAAATGGTGTCATTTTTATACTACAATGAGAAATGTTATTATCAGAAAACTTAACCAAAGTATGATGATGATTCCAACTTCACTGGTAATCCATTAAACATGAAGTAATAATATATTACATGGAATGGATTTTTCCTTGAAAATATCCATCGTATTGATGATGAAAAGTTATAATAAAAATTAATTTGTTTACCAAATGACTTCCAATGTCCATTAAATAATTTTTATGTGATCCTAGGATCAGTGTCTGATACAATAGTGAGAGGAACTCAAGGTTACATGACTATAATATTACGATACAGTCAATAAAGCTTACTGATATACATTTTTTCGCTATTGGGGATTAAATGTGTTGATTTAGTTAATCATTCAATAGTACCTCAAATAACATTATAAAATTGAGAATTCTTTGTAAAACCTTCCCTGAAATATATTGATATATTCTCCTATTTCTACTCGGTACTAGAAAAGGTTTAATAATCCCCTTCAGTAACGATCACCATCTTTTACCAGATAAGAAGTCAAAAACAACATGGTAAATTCATCAATATCTATTTTCATTACATCCCATTTGTAATACTCTTAATGGTTTTTGTACATATTAGAGTTTTATAAATGAATGGATTATAGAGAACTTAGAGCTTTAGTCAACAAATATTTCCTCAACCATGAATCATAAGGCTGAAATAACCATTTTTCAAATTATAAAACTCCATCTGCATCAATATTAAAAAAAGTAACTTACCCTTTTTAATGTATTCTACCTTTTCTTGCAATGATTGGCCCCTTCTAATATCACATAATTACTTCTACCAAATTTGAATACAATGAATCCAAAAATATAATAGATAATTTTTATATATCCACAAATAATTGGCCAAAATTCCTCAAATCATTAACTAAAGGGTCATTATATAAATTTTAAATGGTTAATGTAGAATTAATATTTCAAATCAATGTATCAAACACATTTTATTTATTTTTTTAATTTTATTGAATCATGCAATAATAATCTTTATTTATTCATATCCATATTATACACCTCATGTTCAATTTATTTGATGTGAATATATACCTCATCCTTTTTTAATCAATATATATTTCGCACTTTAATCCATACAAATCTTACATCCAAAGTTCTAAATAAAAAAGCACAACACCTAATTATAAATATTTTTTAAGGTAATTTAAATCACGTGGTTTCAACTAAAATGATGCATGATAAATTATGTGATCATTATTCATTAGAACACAAAAAAGTCCCTTTAATGAAGTGTTACTATAGATGAAAATTTCATCATTTATGGAGTGCAGGGCCAAAATTAGATCATTTAATAATATTTTTTAGTTTATGAAGATATTCATAATAATACTTTTTTCATATAAACATAAATCTTTTTTATATGATCTTTGTCAGTGGGAAAGATAACTGAGAAATTTTTCAAAAAATCACCAGTAGTAACCCACTAATTCAATAAAAGATTGATTATTTGTGATGTTAGTGAGTCTTTTACATTCATGTGAAACTTGTTTTTATCAAGGTCAAAATTTTATCCATTTTTTAAAATAAAATTTTAAATGATTGAAATTTTCTTGAACCAAAAGTCATACTTCTTAAATTTACCATTGTGTTTTTTTTCATTTATGGTTTGAAAAAAACCATTAGTTATATTTCACAATTTAATTTAATTTTATAATAAAACAAAATTTCATTAATATGAACAACAAAAAAAATAACCTAGAAAAAATGAGAAATTCTATTCATAATGTCCATAAATATCGTTGGTGGATTAGATAACCCAAATGGATATCAGAAAATTCAAATTTCCCATGTCTTTCTTAAAAAATAGTCTTTGAAATGTCAGCATCCATCACATTCAACTAATGGTACCACAACCTCATATAAACATTCTAATTACACCATACTCCATAGATTTTATCAAATAAATCATGAATATGAGGAAAGGTATACTAACTCTTAATAGTGATGTTATTCAAGGCTTTATAATCAATGAAAAGTCTCATTAAACAATATTTAATTTTAAAAAAAGGATTGGATCACCCAATGGTGAAGTGTGTGGTCAAATGAATCCTTTATATAATTACTCTTACAATTCATTATTCAGTTCTAAATGTTCCACATGAGAAATTCGATAAAATGTTTTGAAATATGGGTTTTTATGATATACTATGTCTAAACGTAAACTCAACCTATTGACTAGGAATAACACTAGGAAAATCATTGGAAAAAACATACATAAATTCATTTACAAGTTGAAAATCAATAATTTGAAGAAAAAAAATATTTTCAAAAGTATGATCTCTATAACATTAACTTCTATATCTAATGAATTTCTATGATTCATGTTATATTATTAAAGGAATTAAATAATTGAACACAATTTTCATATCAATAAAATCAATATTAGTATAATAAACTGAAATACAATCCCTATCAATAATTATATCAAACTCTACTATGTCCAGTTAATCATGATTTAAAAGAAATATCATCCAACTAATAACAAGTGAACTGTTCCTAAATTTTTTTGTTTCTTTAATACATCCACCTACATTTTTCATGAAGAGTTTTATATTATTTTTATAAGGTGATATTCACAATTAACATAAAACTAATAAAAAATGAATGAATGTGAATATCCAAATTCAAATAAGGATTTGGATTAATTAAAATACCCAAGTAATATACATTTTTACACTTCATTTGATGGACCAACATCAATTATAGTAGTATAAAATGTCCTTGCTACACCATTTTTTTTTGATAATTATGTTTTTTATCTTATGAAACTAACTTCAGATAGGTATAAACATAATGAACCATCACATTATAAGTAAAATTTATTACCCTCAGATTCATATCAGTTACCCCATTATTTGATTCACAAATATTCCATTCCATTCATTTGAGACTTATAGAGATAAAATTTCCACATTAGTAATAGTTCCATGACATTTTAAGACATTATCCATGTTACTTTTTACAAAAATTTCCAAAATATGAGAAGATAATTTAAATACATATATATTTCTTTGATCTATGCTACCATATCTCCTACCATCCTAGTAGATTCTTACATTCATTGTAACACCCGAGACTTTTATGTTATATAAATCATCAATGGAATATTTTTCTACACAACACTTTCTTGGATTTCTTTACACGAAATCGCGACCTTCCTCGATAGCGTGTGTCGTACGCAATACCGAGTTTCACTAAACAACGATATGCTATTAAAATATTATTAAAACTAGCCGTTATGAATAGTAATAACCACTTTATGAAATTTTATAAATTTTATTTTTCAAAATGGACTTCATTTTTGGATTCGGAATATTGAAATTAGCCTAGGGTGAAATTTTTGTATTTTTCTGAAAACTTTCAATTTTTGATGAATAGTGAAACCACTAAGTGGTAGTTAAAAAACTGAATTTTTCATAAAACATAATTTTACCGCTTCTGTGAGTGGAATTTCGAAAATCCTAGAGACATAGTTAATATCAAGGACTAAAATGTGGTTCAATGAGATGAAAATAATATTTGGTGAATAGTAACTTTTTACTTTTTTTTTGCCACGGTAAAAAGTAAATAGGGTAATTAATGGTAGAGATGATATTATTATTACCCTAACACATGTCCTAATTCTATTGGATAAGTGTAATTCGACCAAAAACAAAATTAGGAATAAAATATGACAATTTAGGCCCACCTGGATTAGATTAGGACATTTATTATTAATTTATTTAAAGAAGAGTTAAAATAGTTAAAATCAAAGTTTAATAAGTAAATAATTTTTAATATGGGGTTATACATTAGATAAATTAGACTATAAATATTCATTAGAAAGATAAAAAGATTTCCTACATAATGGTATTTTATTTGTAATTTTTAGACATTAAATAATTTAATTTATTTATGACAAAATGAGGATGCAGTAATTATCTTATTAATGAAATATTGACATAATTGATGTTATAAACACCAAAATAAATGTCATTTGAGACTTTTTATGAATTCCAATAATTTTATAGGTTAATATGACATGTTAGTATTGATTTAATTAACTTGTTTTGAACTAATAATTATATAATGATTTTCACAAAAATCAATTACTAAATAGTGTCAAAATTGACATAAAATAGTTTTTTAAACAAATCTTATATTGGTAATTGCTATTTTATTCCTAAAAATCTAAGGTTCGGCCAAATGACTTAAATAAGGTTATATATATTAATAATAAACAACTTGGGGTTCTTTTGGCTGCTTATAGTAAGTTTATTAACCTTATATTATAAGAACACAAGAAGACATGGTAAAAGTAAAATTATTTAACTTAATGTTAAATCTAAATGATAAGTTTAAAATAGGAACCTAAACATGTCTAAATTATATTGGATGAGAGTATTTCGACCCATACCCACCTTATCTTCTAAATATATCAATTTGGAGCAATTTAAAACCGAACTTGACTTTATAATAAAATAATATTTTTAGTTATTCCAAAGGTGACCCTCTCCTCCCTTATAAAAGGACACCTCCTCCCCCTCTTCCTCACACCACTTTGAGCCTTCAAACTCGGCCAACCCCTGAAACTTTATCATCTCCACTTCCCTAGAGACATCCTAGAGGTTCTGGTCTTCCTCAAATACCAATTTTAGTGCCCTAAAAGAAGGTCTCAAAGAAGCACTTCAAAGAAAAGGTAATGTCCGTTACCGATTCTTTCATCTTTATTTCTTCTTCCACTTCTTCTTCTTTAGTTGTTTCATTATAAATTAATAACATCAGTATCACTCATATAATGATATGTTATTATATGTATGAAACAACCCTATTTCACCATCTATCCATCCTATGGAAAAAGAAATCACCGCGCATGCGTACGTACGGAATACCGTCTCCACGCCGTGGTGTAATCTATTTTCCACCACCACCTTACATGGATTGGTATAATGGTGTAAATAATGACTATATATGAATATTATAAAGTGATTTTGATTCTTAAATAGTATACATACACTCCAATACAATTCCACAATCATAGGAACGATATCATCACTCGTGCGTACGTACGGAATACCGTCTCCACGATGTGATGCGACTCGTTCTACATGATCTTCATTTCATAATGATTATATAAATGAATTGAATGAATTAATATGATATATATTACACTAATACCATTCTGGAAATAAGGTATCTATAACCTAAAGAAAAGAATAATAATTTATTCGACAAAACACGCATAAGAACAAAAAGTTATAAACACCCGAATAACAAGTAGCAATGAAATATTACTACTAAGAAGCTAATAATATGACCATATATGATATCATAAAAATAATTATGATTCTTTAATAAGTCAATAACATTATTTAAATCATTATACAGGAGGTTCGGACACTTACAAAGAAAGTCGGACCTAAGGTAAGGGAAATATCGCAATCTCATTTTTATCTGAGATTGTTTATACTCTGAAATTTACTGGGGTGTATTTTATCATCCACATCCATGTTTCCTCAATATGTAATGTTATTTCCATCCACCTATAATTGTTTAAATCCAATTTTACCCTTCGGTGAGTTTTTATTAAAGGATATGAAAGGAATCATTTGGCGTTTTTCGTGCGATGTACTTTTTGACTTTTCCGACAAAAGTACGAAGAATGTTTTTTTAACTTTTACGGCATGAATGGATTTTTAAAACATTATTTCAAAGAAGCTTCCTTTACTAGTATTCATGTTTATTTTTAATCAACTCCTTTTAGTTTAAAGTTGTATGAGATGTTAATAAAGGAAAAATGTTTTTGAAGAAGAAAGGATATTTTCCTCAAGAATGGAGTTCAAGTGTTTTATCAAAATTTTTTTCCATCTAAGATAATAAATGGTTCTATTTTTATCCCTACTATTACATTGATTTGATTATGTTGTGAGGGAATTATTTTTATGAATTCCTTTATCTTATATGAATTGTTTTATGATGTCATGATGTTTAAGAATCCCATTTTTATTACATGGGTTATGTAATGATGTATGATTTATGATTTTGTGGCACACATAAGAATGGTATCATTATTAGATGGGTGGGACCTATATCTCCCTCCAATGCATTGGGTAATGATTTTATATCTCATGAGATAGACATGGCTGGAATGGTAGGTTATACCGGTTCAGTGAAACAGGACTGAAACGAGGGTGACTCGGTTCAGAAATGGACTTCGTCCACTAAGATAGTCTTGGAAATGAGTCTTGACTAACAAGAAATGATTCTCTATGATTATGTGTGTATGCCACAAAGTTTCATGTTTTATGTTATGATTATTGTGATTACATTTCACTTCCATGATTTATCCCATGTTATGAAATTATGATCTCTTTTGCAGGTTAGGATTTCCAAAAGTTATGTGCTTATGTATATGATATGATTGATATTTCTTTTGTTTACACTTACTGAGCATTTGAGCTCACCCTTTTGTATGTTTTCTTTCCCCAGGTCAGGAAGAAGGTTATTATGTATGATATGCCAAAAGGGACTATAGATATGATGAAATAAATGGGAGACAGTGTAGACGCTTTATGAACCAGTTGTTTATGTTTCCCAGTTTCTAAAGACACTATACCTATACGGTCCTTTAGTGGTTTTGTTATATGTTGTAATAAGTATGTTTCAATTTTGAAGTATTAACAATTTATGTAATGTATGGGTCGTTATAGTTGGTATCAGAGGAAAATGAGGTAGGAATGTATCCGATCCTTGGGAACTCTCACATGTGAGCATTGGACGAAGCATTGCTCTCTGCCCAAGGGATTCATGAGTAAATGGCTGCCACTGGGGATGGTGGTGTGTCCTGCCCAGAGGGTGTAGCCACCCATGGAGTGCCCTGATAGGTATCAACTATAGTCTACTGGAAGTAATTACAGACCACTGCAGTTGGTATCAGAGGAAAGGTATAGTCAACCTTTGGAAACTAGGATGCGAAAGACTTAGTAAGAACCCTAAGGATAAGTCTAAGCATAGAACACAATATTAGTGTTTTAGAAATGGCCATGAATAACCTAGGATAAGACCTTAAGTGGGAAATTTTATTCTTGATTATGTTGTTTTTCTATTATAATTAGTGTTGCTCACACTATTCTTCTTGGTTTTAGTCAGTGGCTGGAACCCGAAGGAACCGTGTTAATGCGGAATGCGACGGGCAATGCAATGATTGTCCCCCTGAGAAACCAAACATTATGGGAGCTGGAATGAAAAATCTTATAGCCATGCTCACACAACTTTCTCAAGCTATGAATCATGCAGGACTTCCAAACGAGCAAAGGAAGGAGCAACATTCTGTTGAATCCTTCATGAGGCAGCGTCCACCTTCTTTCAGCGGGTCTACTGATCCATTAGTTGCTGAACAATGGATTAGTACTACTGAAAAGATATTTTCAGTTCTTCAATGTTCTGAGCATGATAAAGTCATTTTAGCGTTTTATTGTTTGGAAGGTGATGTTGATCAATGGTGGAATCTTATTAAGAATATGAGGCAAAGGGATGAAATTGAGTCCATGGAATGGGACGAGTTCAAGAACTTATTTTTCAATAAGTACTTCCCTCGTATTCTCCGAAAAAAGATGGAGAAAGAGTTTCTTGAACTAAAGCAAAAGGATGATAAATCTGTTGGTACCTATGAAGCAAATTTTACAAGACTTGCAAGGTACACTTCTGGTATTATTATCCAACCTGAGAGTAAGATCGATCGATTCTTTAGTGGCTTAAAACCAAGTCTTCGATGGGCGTTAGCCATAAGGGACTTCAATAGCTACGAGGAAATCGTTCGATATGGTCTCAAAGTCGAGAAGGAGATTGGAGTAACCCATCAGTCATATGGGTTTGATAAGAAGAGGAAAATGGAATTCAAAGGAAAATCTAAAGAGCACACTTAAAAGAAGATGAGATTTACCTTATGCTCAAAGTGTGGAAAGAAACATGAAGGAGGTTGTCCTAAAGGGACAAGTAAATGTTTCAAATGTGGAAAGGAAGGTCATCAGGCATTTGAATGCCACGATGATGGGAAGAAGATGTCTAATGATGCAAACAAAGGAAGGGATACACAGAATGAGCCGACTACACTTCAATGTTTCAAGTGCAAGGAGATGGGGCATTATGCCAATAAATGCCCTAATCCAAGGGTTGATGATGATGGTCGACGTCAACAAACACTTAAGGCTAAAGACAAAGGAAATTCACATGCAATTTCTATCAGTGATGTGGAGTACGATAATTATGTGGTGAAAGGTACACTTACCATCCACTCTAAAGTAGAAAATGTTTTATTTGATTCTGGATCCACCCACTCTTTTATTTCTGAAGAATTTTCTAAGGGTATCACCGTATTACCTCAACAATTAGATGTTGAGTTAGTTGTGACAACACCTAATGGCACAACAGTCGCATCAAAAGTTTATAATTCTTCTCCGATCGAAGTTTGTGGGAAAGTGCTTCCTGCAAATCTTGTGATCCTTCCTATAATGGAATTTGATGTGATTCTTGGCATGGATTGGCTTTCTTTATATGGAGCTCATATCAATTTCCAAAGAAGGGAAGTCACATTTCATATTCCAGATCAATCTATGATCGTCTATCAATGCAAGGATGAACATAACCTTACAGTGGAAATTTCTTCCATTTTATGGGTATTGATTCCACTAAATGAAGGTTATTTATCTAAAATGGTTGGTGAGAAACACACGATTAAGAATATTCCCATCATACAGGTGTTTGATGATGTCTTTCCGGAGGAATTACCGGGTCTTTCACCGAATCGCGAAGTTGAGTTTTCAATAGAACTCGTACCAGGTGCTTTGCCTATTTCAAAGACACCTTATAGAATGGCCCCAATTGAGTTGCAGGAATTGAAGAAGCAACTCCAAGAGAATATTGATAAGGGATTCATACGCCCTAGTGCGTCACCTTGGGGAGCACCTGTTCTATTTGTTAAGAAGAAAGATGGATCAATGAGACTCTGCATTGATTATCGAGAACATAACAAGATCACTATCAAGAACAAATATCCTCTACCATGCATTGATGAATTATTTGACCAACTACGCGGAGCTCAATACTTTTCCAAGATTGATCTTCATTCAGGATATCATCAATTAAGGTTCGAAAGGGAGGATATACCAAAGACGGCTTTCCGTACAAGTTATGGACACTATAAATTTATTTTGATTCCATTTGGTCTTACTAATGCCCCTGCTATCTTCATGGATCTAATGAATAGAGTCTTTAGAGACTATCTTGATCAATTTTTGGTAGTCTTTATAGATGATATTCTTGTCTATTCAAAGATCAAGGAAGAATATGAAGATCCCTTGATAATTATATTAAAGACCCTGAGAAAGGAGAAGCTTTATGCCAAATTTACCAAGTGTGAATTTTGGCTTCAAAAAGTTGCATTTTTGGGTCACATAATCTCAAAAGAGGGGATATCTGTGGATCCAGCAAAAACAGAGGTTATAGAAAGATGTTCGAGTCCAACAACAGTAACCGAGATCCGAAGTTTTCTTGGTTTGGCTGGATATTATCGACGTTTTGTGAATGATTTTTCACGATTATCTAATCCACTCACCAAGTTGACTCGGAAAGGAGTTAAGTTTGTATGGACGGAGGAATGTGAAGAGAATTTCAAGGAGTTGAAAAGAAGGTTATCCAGTGCACTTGTGGTCACACTTCCTTGTAGTGGAGAAAGGCTTGTGATCTATAGTGATGCATCCAAGAAGGGATTAGGGTGTGTTCTTATGCAAAATGATATGGTGATAGCTTATGCCTCATGACAGTTGAAAATCCATGAGCAAAATTACCCAACACATGATTTGGAATTAGCTGCGGTAATCTTTGCATTAATGATTTGGAGGCATTACCTTTATGGTGAAAGGTGTGATATTTATTCTGATCATAAAAGTTTAAATTATATTTTCACACAAAAGGAGCTGAATATGTGCCAAAGAAGATGGTTGGAGCTGATTAAGGATTATGACTGCTCAATCCATTACCACCCTGGGAAAGCAAACAAGGTGGCAGATGCATTAAGTCGACAAGACCATGCCAGTTTATCCATGATGAGGATCACAAAAGATCGAATATTTATGGATTTACAAAGAATGGATCTTGGAATTATAATGGAAGGGGGAAAACCTTATCTTTCTCAAATGAATGTCCAACCATCTATACATGTGAAGATTAAAGAGGCAAAGAAAAAAGATGTAGGGTTACAAAAGAAGGTGAGAAATGTTCCTGAGTTCAACCTTGATTATGATGGGATAATAAAGTTCAGGAATCGGGTTTGTGTTCCTCCCATCCCCGAATTATAGAAGGAGCTGCTGGATGAGGCTCATAGTTCTTCATTCTCTATTCATCCTGGAAGCACGAAGATGTATAGGGACCTGAAAGAGTACTTCTGGTGGGATGGCATGAAAAGAGATGTTGCTGAATATGTCTCTTGATGCTTGGTTTGTCAACAAGTTAAAGCTGAGAGACAGAAGTCTAAGGGGATGTTACAACCATTACCCATACCCGAATGGAAATGGGAAAACATCACTATGGACTTTGTCACAGGACTTCCTAAAACATCCAAAGGCAATAATGCTATCTGGGTCATAGTTTAACGTCTTACAAAGTCTGCACACTTCATTGCTATTAAAGAGGATTTCTCTCTGGATCAGCTTGCCAGGATATATGTAAAGGAAGTGGTAAGATTTCATGGAGTACCACTTTCTATTATCTCTGATCGGGATCCGAGATTTACCTCGAAGTTCTGGCAAAGTCTTCAGCATACTCTGGATACAGAGTTGAGTTTCAGCACTGCTTATCATCCTCAAACAGACAGTCAGTCTGAGAGAACAATTCAAAGCCTAGAAGATATGTTGAGAGCTTGCTCTATGGATTTCAAAGGTGGTTGGGATCAACCCCTACCTTTAGTGGAATTTTCTTATAATAATAGCTTTCACTCCAGTATTCAGATGGATCTTTATGAAGATCTCTATGGAAAGAAATGCAGGACTCCAACATGCTGGGATGAAGTTGGGGAAAGAAAGCTATTAGGACCTGATCTCGTTGATGAAATGGCAGAAAAGGTCATATCTATTCAACAACACATAAGAGCAGCTCAGAGTTGACAGAAAAATTATGCCGACAACCAAAGGAAAGACCTAGAGTTTGAAGTGGGTGATAAAGTGTTCTTACGAATATCTCCCTGGAAGAGGGTTATGAGATTTGGAAAGAAGGGGAAGTTGAGCCCTAGATATATCGGTCCTTTCGAAATACTGGATCGTGTTGGGAAGGTAGCTTACCGATTGGAACTTCCACTGAATCACTCTCAAGTTCACGATCTGTTCCATGTATCTCTCCTGAGAAAGTACATACCTGATCCTTCACATGTACTCAGCTCAGAAGTTGTACCGCTGGAGCAAGAACTTTCTTATGAAGAACAACCGATAGAGATTCTGGATCGTAGCGAAAAAGTCCTACGAAACAAGACCACTCGCGTGGTGAAAGTTTTATGGAGGAACCACCAATTAGAAGAAGCTACTTGGAAGCTTGAGGATATGATGAGGGAGAGGTATCCTCATCTATTTGTTACAAAGTGACGAATTTCGAGGGCGAAATTCATTTTAAGGGGGTAGAATGTAACACCCGAGACTTTTATGTTATATAAATCATCAATGGAATCTTTTTCTACACAACACTTTCTTGGCTTGCTTTACACGAAATCGCGACCTTCCTCGATAGCGTGTGTCGTACGCAATACCAAGTTTCACTAAACAACGATATGCTATTAAAATATTATTAAAACTAGCCGTTATGAATAGTAATAACCACTTTATGAAATTTTATAAATTTTATTTTTCAAAATGGACTTCATTTTTGGATTCGGAATATCGAAATTAGCCTAGGGTGAAATTTTGGTATTTTTCTGAAAACTTTCAATTTTTGATGAATAGTGAAACCACTAAGTGGTAGTTAAAAAACTGAATTTTTCATAAAACTTAATTTTACCACTTCTGTGAGTGGAATTTCAAAAATCCGAGAGACACGGTTAATATCAAGGACTAAAATGTGGTTCAATGAGATGAAAATAATTTTTGTTGAATAATAACTTTTTACTTTTTTTTACCACGGTAAAAAGTAAATAGGGTAATTAAGGGTAAAGATGATATTATTATTACACTAACACATGTCCTAATTCTATTGGATAAGTGTAATTCGACAAAAAACAAACTTAGAATAAAATATGACCATTTAGGCCCACTTGGATTAGATTAGGACATTTATTATTAATTTATTTAAAGAAGGGTTAAAATATTTAAAATCAATGTTTAATAAGTAAATAATTTTTAATATGGGGTTATACATAAGATAAATTCGACTATAAAAATTAATTAGAAAGATAAAAGGATTTCTTACATAATGGTATTTTATTTGTAATTTTTAGATATTAAATAATTTAATTTATTTATGACACAATGATGATGCAGTAATTATCTTATTAATGAAATATTGACATAATTGATGTTATAAACACCAAAATAAATGTAATTTGAGACTTTTTATAAATTCCACTAATTTTCTAGGTTAATATGACATGTTATTATGGATTTAATTAACTTGGTTCGAACTAATAATTCTATTATGATTTTCACAAAAATCAATTACTAAATAGTGTCAAAATTGACATAAAATAGTTTTTAAAACAAATATTATATTGGTAATTGTTATTTTATTCCTAAAAACGTAAGGTTCGGAAAAATGACTTAGATAAGGTTATATATATTAATAATAAACAACTTGGGGTTCGTTTTTCTGCTTATAGTAAGTTTATTAACCTTATATTATAAGAACACAAGAAGACATGGTAAAAGTAAAATTATTTAACTTAATGTTAAATCTAAATGATAAGGTTAAAATAGGAACCTAAACTTGTATAAATTCTATTGGATGAGAGGATTTAGACCCATACAAACCTTAGCTTCGAAATATATCAATTTGGAGATAATTAAAACCGAACATGACTTTATAATAAAATAATAGTTTTAGTTATTCCAAAGGTGCCCCTCTCCTCCCTTATAAAAGGACACCTCCTCCCCCTCTTCCTCACACCACTTTGATCTTTCAAGCTCGGCCAACCCCTGCCACTTTTTCCTCTACACTTCCCTAGAGACATCCTAGAGGTTCTGGTCTTCCTCAAAGACCAATTTTAGAGCCCTAAAAGAAGGTCTCAAAGAAGCACTTCAAAGAAGAGGTAATGTCCGTTACCGATTCTTTCATCTTTATTTCTTCTTCCACCTCTTCTTCTTTAGTTGTTTCATTATGAAGTAATAAAATCAGTATCACTCATATACTGATATGTTATTATAAGTATGAAACAACCCTATTTCACCATCTATCCATCCTACGGAAAAAGAAATCACCGCGCGTGCGTACGTACGGAATACCGTCTCCACGCCGTGGTGTAATCTATTTTCCACCACCACCATACTTGGATTGGTATAATGGTGTAAATAATGACTATATATGACTATTATAAATTGATTTTGATTCTGAAATAGTATACATACACTCCAATACAATTCCACAATCATAGGAACGATATCTTCACTCGTGCGTACGTACGGAATATCGTATCCACGATGTGATGCGACTCGTTCTACATGATCTTCATTTCATAATGATTATATAAATGAATTGAATGAATGAATATGATATATATTACACTAATACCATTCTGGAAATGAGGTATCTATAACCTAAAGAAAAGAATAAGAATTTATTCGACAAAACTCGCATAAGAACAAAAAGTTATAAACACCCGAATAACAAGTAGAAATGAAATATTACTACTAAGAAGCTATGAATATGAACATATATGATATCATAAAAATAAGTATGATTCTGGAATAAGTCAATAACATTATTTATGTCATTATACAGGAGGTTCCTACACTTACAAAGCAAGTCGTACCTAAGGTAAGGGAAATATCACAATCTCATTTTTATCCGAGATTGTTTATACTTTGAAATTTACTAGGGTGTATTTTATCATCCACATCCATGTTTCCTCAATATGTAATGTTATTTCCATCCACCTAAAATTTTTTAAATCCAATTTTACCCTTCGGTGAGTTTTTATTAAATGATATGAAAGGAATCTTTTGTCGTTTTTCGTACGAGGTACTTTTTGACTTTTCTGACAAAAGTACAAAGAATGTTTTTTTAACTTATACGGCATGAATGGATTTTTAAAACACTATTTCAAAGAATCTTCCTTTACAAGTTTTCATGTTTATTTTTAATCAACTCTTTTTAGTTTAATGTTGTATGACATGTTAAGAAAGGAAAAATGTTTTTGAAGAAGAAAGGATATTTTCCTCAAGAATGGAGTTCAAGTGTTTTATCAAAATTATTTTCCATCTAAGATAATAAAGGGTTCTATTTTTATCCCTATTATTACATTGATTTGATTATGTTGTGATGGAATTATTTTTATGAATTCCTTTATCTTATATGAATTGTTTTATGATTTCATGGTGTTTAAGAATCCCATTTTTATTACATGGGTTATGTAATGATGTATGATGTATGATTTTGTGGCACACATAAGAATGGTATCATTATGAGATGGGTGGGACCTATATCTCCCTCCAATGCATTGGGTAAAGATTTTATATCTCATGAGATAGACATGGATGGAACGGTAGGTTATATAGGTTCAGTGAAACAGGACTGAAACGAGGGTGACTCGGTTCAGAAATGGACTTTGTCCACTAAGATAGTCTTGGCAATGAGTCTTGACTAACCAGAAATGATTCTCTATGATTATGTGTGTATGCCACAAAGTTTCATGTTTTAAGTTATGATTATTGTGATTAAATTTCACTTCCATGATTTATCCCATGTTATGAAATTATGATCTCTTTTTCAGGTTATGATTTCCAAAAGTTATGTGCTTATGTATATGATGTGATTGATATTTCTTTTGTTTACCCTTAATGAGAATTTGAGCTCACCCTTTTGTATGTTTTCTTTCCCCAGGTCAGGAAGAAAGTTATTATGTAAGATATGCCAAAAGGGACTATAGATATGATGCAATAAATGGGAGACAGTGTAGACGCTTTATGAACCAGTTGTTTATGTTTCCCAGTTTCTAAAGACACTATACCTATACGGTCATTTCGTGGTTTTGTTATATGTTGTAATACGTATGCTTCAATTTTGAAGTATTAACAATGTATGTAATGTATGGGTCGTTATATTCATCATCACTAGGAACATAAGATTCTGAAAACTCCACCTCAAGCATTTTATCACAACAGAAAACTTTCTCTTAGATTTTAAATTATTATATGACCAAATGTATTATTGTATGTGGTTTCAATACTGATTAAAACATATTAAATTTTCACCATTTTATTTAATAAAATATATCCTATACCTATAAAATCAAGCTATGTTTTCCTCGAATGAAACTATAGAATATTCGTCCTTCCGCCTCACTCCATGAAATTATTATTTCATATAGAGTTAAAAAACTAACGTATATTTTACGCAAGGAAAAAGTTCCTTGATTTTTTCCATTACATAGAATCAAGATCATATTTCTAAATGTTATTCTAAACCGAAGTCCTTTATTAATCAGTTTTACTTTATAAATGATAAAACGCATGTTTTACCTTTTGAAAATCAGAAAATCCCTTGAAATCAACTATCTTTTATGTTGAATTTATTTGTAATTCTTCTGACACAAGGTTATATTATCATCTGAATGATGAGGTATTTTTATTAATTAAATTATCCATAAAATATGTTTTACATCATGGTATATTAGGCTCCTCAATATCATGGATACAACCACCATTTATCTCTGGATTAAAATGTTCCATCACTCCAAATAAACATTCTACTTTTATTCCAATGATATTGGGATACTCTTTTTTAATGATATCATCCCTTTGGTTCGTTCCCACAATATGATACCTACTTCATATGTGGAAAATCATCTGGAACAAACATTTTTTAGACAAAGTGACATGGTAATCTATAAAATATATATCACTTTACTATTACCATAATGTAAAATCATTCAGTGGAATTCTATTATAATTATTATAACATCTAATAGTATCTTAATTGAAATATTATACTAACTATAATCCCAGTCCTTAAACCATAAATAATATTGAGTTTAATTCAATAATTTTACTTTCATTAAAATTGATGACCTTTTTAGGTTTGTAGTTTTAGAGAATAAGTTCATAACTCATACATAACAAAACCATAAAATAAATAGTGGACACTTACAATAAGTATATATTTTCCCCATAATATCAAAATTTAAAAATAAATCATGATCTCTCATTATAAAAACTATTGAAAAATGTCAATGTGCTCTCTTCCTTTCCCATACACATCCATAAACCCTTTAAAAACATATTTAAAAACATAGGATGATCATAGAAGATCAGTACGAGATATAAAACGAAATGAAACTATCAGTATAGTTAAAATACGAAAACTCATGAAATACCTTTTCTTAAAATCATAACAATATACCATGAAAGTGAGATATAATTATTTTGAAAATGTCATTTATTTTACATATGAAAAAATAATTTCCATGAAAACACATTAGCATGCATACAAATTTAATGTAGTTACCTTGGGGAATAACCTCATTTAACCCCTACAAACCCTCACAAAACCAACACTTATTTGAAACACTATACAATCAACTTATAGTATAATTATCTAGATAATATAATCATTTCCCAATAGATTAGAGTGCTATCTTAGTGCACCCATAATTTATATTATAACAGTCTCACCCAATGATTTTTGGGTTCACCAATCAATATTGTTTCCAAGAATCATGTAATGAATAAAACATTTAATTTATAAAAAATAATTTTTAAACTTGTATTCTAATCACATTTAGATATTAATATTCTATTTTCTTTCAAAATCCCATTTTCAATATAAAATACAATTTTATATTGAAAATCCTTTTTACAAAGAAAATAATGAAAAAATGGAAATGAGGTTTTTCATTTAATATAACTTGTAAAATGCCAATTGAATTTAGAAATTAAAGAAATTTTTTGATGCCACTAATGGTCACAATTATCTTACTATAACAGATGTCATTTAATTTGTCTTTTGTCAAAAAAATATGTTTAAAATGTGTAAAAAAATTCTTGTTGAAAACCATTAAAATAATGAAAAGGATACATATAATGAAATTTATACATATTTTATTTCCATATAAAACATTTCAAAAATAATTTCAAAACAGATAAATAATCATATCAGAAGTTTTATGGAAAATATTAAATGAGGATTTGATTTTATAAAAGTCCACTTATCACTTGGGAAACACATGAATCATAAACCCAATTAAATAATGGCATTAAAAATAGAAAATATAATTTTAAAATAATAATTCTTGATATTTAATTTCAAGGGTGATCTATAAACACCTTATAAAATAATAAATATGCATATCATCAAGGATTTCCTCAAAGGAAGGATATTAGGATGAAGTTCCTTACCTTGATTCGGATTTTTCATGTGTGTCTTTATATTACAGAATAATAAAACTGGGTTAATTATATAATTTCTTGATAACCTTTTTTCCAGATTATTATTAATTTTATTTAAATTCATAACAGGTTATATACAATTACATAATCAATTTAGATTATTTCGATTATTTTGACCATATTATCTTATGTGTCAAAAAAGGCATTGGTGGGTCAAATATGGTCAAAGGGTCATTATTTAAAAATATATCAAATATTAATCATTATATAATTATAATATATTTAAATAAATTGTAATTTTATATCCAATCATAATTTATGGTTATGAAAAATGATTTAAGTTTGATACCTTGGAGATGGTAGGCCATACAAATGCATGAGTAACATTTCCATTTTTTCCAATAATAATTGCAGAAATAAGGTAAATAACATATATATTTAGAGAATTATAATTATATCATTAATATAATGATTTTAATTATATATAATCATATATATAATAGTTGGGATTTAAAATGAATCACATCACTCTGAGTATACGGTAGTCCACATGTCAATGAACGATATTACCACATTTTTGGTGTGTGAAATGGTAAGAACAAAATTATATATTATATGATAGAAATATAATTATTTAATGAGTATACATATTATTTCATCTATATAATATATATTCATTAAATTTTAACTTATTACCATCCATGTAACACGTTAGTGAAAAATTCATCTCATCACTTTGTGAGGTGGTAGTCTGTCGTATATATGAGCGATGTTATAATATCCATTATGGTATGTAATTTAAAAGGGTGTATATGATATAATGAATATGTAGGTATAATGAAATTATAAATATCATGAATATAAAATATAAAATGTATATATTTCATTATTTCTAACCATTGGAGGCAGTAATGGAAGAAATGAATGACATCATTTCCTGAGGCTGTAGTCTGCACTGGACATGAATGATGTATTCATAACCCATTTTATGGATGTTTGGGTGGTTTTATGTAATAAAATTTACATATTAACAACTCATTATATTTTTAAAACTTATATTATTATATAATCATGGTATAATAATATTTTATAGTGGTGGAAAATGAAATAGAAAATGAATATTGTTGACCATTATCTCTTATACTAGTAACTCCTTTTGGTCTGCGCAAAAGGAGTTACTTGGTTGGATTTCATCCAAAAGTAAGAAAACTGGTATGAGATAAAGGAATATTAGAAGTTATATGATTTTTTTGGACTAGTTAAAGGGCTTGAGGGGTGTTAATAGAGTAGGATATTGGGAGGCCTTTTATAAGTGGGTGAGTAAGAGACTAAAAAATTTATAAATGAGAATATTCGACCAACATTTTTACATGAAAACTGGATAATATAATGCAAAAAATGATGTATATTTGAAGAAATAATATTTTTATAAAACTAATATTTTTGAAAAACAATATATATTTGTACTCTCCCTTCGAAAAGTAGATCATACTGTAAGAATATTGATAAACAAGAAGTATATATAAATTATTACTTTATGTTGATCATTACTGGATGGTATTTAATATATTTAAATATATTGATATGAATAGGTTTTTAAGAAATATCATCACGTTTTTCTTGGGTTTTGATTAATTATAAAATTATATTCTTTTTAACTATGTGACCCCAATATAAATGGCGTCTTAAATGAATGTGCTTAGAATTAGATTGATTTATTGGGTTTTTACATAATGCAATGTCACTTGTACTATAAAAAATTATTTGAGTTTTTATAAAATTAATACCATATTCACTAAGTGTGTTTCATCCATAACACTAGAGTCATCCTTGGTACTATATGCTAAAAATTTATCATTATTGAGGTTTACAAGGTAATGATCATAACGTAATTTACTAATTTTTATAAGTTTATTCTTAATACCATTAACAAAAAAACATTTCAAATAAGATATTTTTCAACAAGAAAAATTTTGCCTATTATAATAATCACCCTTTGAGAATTATAACTCAATGTAACTTTTCTACCTTTAATTTTGATAGTTATCTTAAAGAAGTCTTCGTTTCCAATCATGAGTCTGGAACACCGAATATCCATGTACCATATGTTTTTGTTTTTTTTTAACTTTTTTTTTCATGGAAACAAAATTATTATATCTTTGGAACCCAAAACATCTTCAGTGTAATAATATCAAAAAACACTTTAGTAATACACATTTACTTCAAAAAATAGCCTTTGTAAAATCTTAGGTTTTGAAACTTCTTTAATGAACATTTCTTTTTATAATTTCCACCTCATCAACACTTTGTTTAAAAAGGTAAATTTATAGGAAAAAATAAATTATTATTGAAAATATGGGTTTTAAATGTAAAACCCATTCTAGAACCATTAACTTGAGAAAAAAAATCTATTTTTAAATTTTATGAAATCATTCCTTACCATTGTTAATGTTTGAAAAAATTCTTCCCAAACTTGATATTTCATATTTTAGTTTCACAAAAAAAAATTACCCTCATAAGGATTAGTTTTAGATTTCAGTTTAGTTTATGAAAAAAATTTATTGAAAATTAATTTTTACTTTTTTTTACAAAGAGTGTATTTCTAAAAAAATCTTTATAAGAAGATAAATAATTATCATCACTAGTTAAGGAACATTCTTCATCTGAAGATGTATAATTATTCTGGTCATGATAATTAACACTTAAAGACATATTGACAATGTTTTCATCTCATTTTACCTTTTCCATGAAACAATTCGTAAATTTGGGTACTTTTTAAATATATAATATAATATATTAAATGGACCATTAGTTATAAAAATAATTATCCTAAGAATAACATCCAGTAACACTCCATGTGACAATTGATTTATAAACTTTCTTTCATTCCTTGTGTATAACCTCTTGGAATTAAATTATGAATTTGTATCCTTTCTATAATTCCTCTTCATATTTGGACAATATGGTTTTATTTGTTCATCTTTCATGATCTTATAGAATTTGACATCATATTTCTTGTTAACTTTATCCTTATAAATATTTTTGTATTTATATTTAAAAAATCTCATTCCCAATATATTGTTTATCCATCTAGTGAGGTTAGCCAATTTATTGTCATAATGTTTAGAAACACTTGAATCAAATTCGAATACTAATTTATTATTTCATGAATATTTCACAATATTATTTATATATTGTACTTTAGAGGGTAAGATAAATGTTGTAGCAAAGGCAACACCACTTTTTTTCTTTTTATTTCTCCCATCATCCCTCGTGAGACCACCCTTTTTCTGCATAAGGTTATGAATAAAATCATGCAAAGTAATATTATTTAAAATTTTACATTCATAAAATATTATTCTCTTAGATTCCAACTTATAAGCCATGATATGTATTAACTAATTTAAAGGATTTCATTACCATGTTCTTTTTATGTTATGTATTGTAAACTGATTGTGATGGTCATAAAACACATCTGTGTCTTTTAAACGATTTCTATAGAGAGAATAGAAATTTCCAAATAATGTTCTCTTAACCTGAAAATTATATTTTCGTTTTATTTCCTAAATACCTGCTTTACGGAAGCAGTAACCATTACACCTTACACCATACACAAAACACCATTCACCTTTCACCTTATGCAGGATCCAAATTCAAAGAGTCAAAAAATAAAGATTCAAAAATTAAAAGACCACAGACCCCAAGGAGACCTAGAGCTGAGAGAATTCATAATGGCTTAGTCGCATCATGTTTCCCACCATCATCATCATAAAATCCTCCCATCTAACGTGTCATTCTGTCTCCATCATCATCTATGTCAATCAATCATCGTACTAGTCGCTGGAGAAGTCAACCACCAGAGACCATCACCACCACTATAATACACAAAATTATACACCACAAACAAACATAACCACGAGATGAAACCATTCCACCATGTCAACTCCGACCATCCTCCCCGTTGGATTTACCGACTTGTCACCACAAACAATCGGTGGATAAAACCATGTGTCGTAGTCCATCGTCATGACAACAAATAGGCCACCAAATAATCAAATAACAACCATTAATTTTAGAACATACCTTCCTTCAAGACTGCCATCAAACTAAGCTGGAAAATAAATATCGTTCATCCTAGAAATCGTTGGTCGCTCGAGCACCACATCCCAAAGATCAGGGGCACCAAAACACCAAACCAACCTGGGGAGGAGAGATGGGGCCCAAAACCTGGGCGGAGACAAGAAGCATAAGGTCTCTATAGAGGGTTGAGATCTTCTCCTAGAAGAATCCCTGAGAAACTGAAACCAATGCAAAAAAACCAAGAGGAAAACCCAAGTTAGCTAAAAACGAAGAGCCGAAGATGAAATGATTCCTACACTGACAAAGAGAGACCTGAGGCCACTTCCAGTTCCCCTTCAGCACCATCCCAATATATTCCTAAAACTCATATCGATCAAGACCAAGTTGGGGTCATCTTTGAGGGGTCAACCAACAAGAGCAAAGGAGGAAGACCCCACACACCACCACCGACGAAAACCCAAGATGTCCAAGGCACCTGCACCCAGACCCAATATGGATGTCCAAAGTGTAAGGGATATGTGGAACGGGCAGTAAAACATGAATGGAATGTGCACCAGAAAAAGCTCCAGAAATGAAAGGGGGGAGACCAGATCGCGAAGAGAAAGGATCTAGGTGAGGGGAGGAGCTTCATCACCAATGAATGGAAACACAAAACCCTATAAGAAAGTGGAAGGGTAAGGTGGGGGAGAGGCGAGGAGCGTCATCTTCATCAATATTATTTATGATAATATTTGGTGCTTTAAAACTCATATTAGACTATATATGTTGCTAGTCAGGGAACATAATAATGAATTTCTTACTTTTTAGTTTAACTAATATTATTATTTATCTGGATGGGTAAAATTAGTAACTTTATTTCCAATAATTTTATAATATATTGTAAAAAATAACAAAAGTGTCAACACCTGTGTTGATAACAATGGTATTCATATAATCCCTTTAGTACTCACTGTCATCACAATCAAAGATAGGTGGTCTATTTGAATTACTATTGTCTTTTGAAAAAACATTCACACCTTCTTCCTTTAAAAACTAATACCAAAAATTTTATCTACAAACACTTTAGTTTTATAAAGTGTATAAATAATAAAATTATATGAAAACATTAATGAACTTACCACAACTAAGGAATTAAATCTTAGCAATCAATAGTTGTATAAACCTACTCTAATAAAAATTATTGGATTATTATATCTTTAATACTAATTGTTGGATCTTAATAATATGTTTTGTTGGATATACTTCTTAGAGGGGGTGAAATTTACTTTTAAACACATGGTTTAAATGTATTAAATTTGAAGAAACCTAAGACTCATAAAGTATGTTTATGAACTCAAACTCATCCCGATTAAAAAATTCCCATAATCAGAATCACATAGTGTTCAATTATATCATATTTAAAATCATAATCACTATAGATC
Source organism: Viscum album (assembly GCA_963277665.1). Lineage (NCBI taxonomy): Eukaryota > Viridiplantae > Streptophyta > Magnoliopsida > Santalales > Viscaceae > Viscum > Viscum album. Next base: position 1,007,454,314 of record OY728167.1, read on the forward strand.
TAATTTATGTGAGTAAAATAATCATAATCATTATGGATTTTATTGAATAAAATGTAATGTCATTATCATAATCAGATTAATGCAGATAAAAAATATAACATAAAGATGATTACAATTACTCACTTTCTATTAAATGTGATGTCGAATATAAAAACATGTAAACAAAAACATAATACAATATAATATAAATTTAAAAATTTATTTCAATATACTAATTTAAAAATCACTTTTAACATTTAGATAATGGATGTCTATAAACCCAGATAATGGTATCCATCATTTTATACTTACCGTAAATTTCATCTTTCCTTACCAGGAAAGCCTATAATATAATGATCAGAAAGGCTCTGTCTCTCTATCCTAATAAGATTTTGATATGATGATCATATTTGATCTATCTACCTATCCCATTCAGCGCTTCTCTGATGGATCAGATTTTCTATCTTTTTATCCTTAGACTTCCTCAATCGTTATTTTAAAAATGATATATTCATGATAATTAATATTTTAAAAATTCAAGATTGAATTTAATTAACCATATATAAACTCATTATATAACTTTTTATTTATAAACGATCTCCCAATAGTAATATTTTTATCACTCAATGTTCATATTTTTGATTTTGTTGCAACAAATTTAGAAACATACAACATGACAACTCATCATAACTAAATTCATGATGTTTTATTTATTAACAAAATTACATTTTTACAAATTCTTCCTTACATTATAAATAAATATTCTAAATATGATTATAAACTTCATTTTACCCAATTAAATTACATACTATTTTCATTACAATAATCTATATGAGTATTTTTTTGTTGTTATCAATACCAGTATCAGTCTTATTATTAAGAATTTATCCATAAAAAATACATGACATAATGTCTAACTTCTAGATCTAATAAAGACGATTCAGATTAATTAGGCATATGGTAATTATGATTACTATAACGACGAATGTAAACATTATATCTTTAATACTATAAAACTTATAATAAGTACGGTAAAAGGTATTGTTTTACACAAAAACAATATAAAATAAATAGGACATTAAAATTTAGTATACACATTTTTGATAAAGTTTTTGTGTTTTCCCAAATAAAATAATTTGAAAATTAATAAATAGAACTTCTAACTCAACAACTTCACATGATTCATACCACAACACACTTTGGGATAAACACCATGGTCATATAAACAAAAAATAATCATAACTAAATTTTACTAAAATAGAATTTGTATTCTTTTGAACTAAAACCTCTTGGTGAATATAATTCATTTTGAAGAGGACAAATGAAAAAAATCCCTATTTATTGGGAAATATTAAAGAGAAAAATATCTCCTCTAAATAGTTTACACTGATGTCAATTGACCATTTACTATTAAAGAAATCAGTGTGTACTCAAAATGTATAAATTTTATTGGTGAATTTAAAATATATGGATATATCTACTTAATGAGTTATAATTTTGATTCCATTAATAATTTCATGGAATAAATTTTTTTTGTTAAGACCCAACTTGATTGATGATTAAAAAATTCCACTCAGTATATAGTAGAGAATATCTTAATCAAGACTTCGTTGAATATTTATGGGTTTTCAAGATTCTATTTGAACTCACCCATTATTAGATGCCTTAGTTTGTTAGTGTAAGAGAAAGGAGGAACCAAAATTTATTTTACATGGTGATATCAATGTAGAGTCATGAGAGTTTTCAATTTTACTTTTAGGGATACTTCTTATAAATATAATTTTCTGTAAAAATTGACTTCTATTTAAAGTGAGAAATGGAATACCATATCAATTATTGAATAGAATTAAAAAAATGTTTTTTACTTACATGTGTGGGGTTGAAAATAATTTGTTTGGTACTCTTCTGGTAATAGCCTTTAACATTAAGTAAAAAATATCTTTATAGAATATCCCAAAGAAAAAAGGGATACTCTTGTACAATCATTCAGATAAAATATTATTAGAAAATTCAAATTCCAAATTTCATTAAAAGGTACTTATCTCATATATATATATAGTGGTATTGAGATAGAATTCTTTAAAGTACAAAATAAAATTCACAATCATTAGAAAAATAAACAATTTCCATAAAACCCTTTAGAAGAAGAAGTTGTTACAGATCCACATGTATTGCGTATGAGTAATGGAGATCTTCAGTAATTAGAACAATATGGTTTTCTTTTCACCATGGATATTAGCAGATTATTAGTTGATAATAGTGATCCTATAACCAAAAAAGAAGTTTCAATTTTTATAGATGTTACCAAGTGGAAAAAATCCATGAATTATAAAATGGATTCAATGTACCAAAACCATATACATATTTTGGTAGACCATAAAATGGATGTAAATTCTATTGGTTCCAAATGGGTAATCAAGAAGAAATAGGACATGAAAGGATATGAAAAAACCTATAAGTTATAACTTGTTTTAAAAGTGGTTGAAAAAAATCAAGGAATTTAATATGATGATAACTTTTCATGGTTATAATATTTAAATCCATTGGAATTCTTTATTCCACTATGGCTACCATGACTATGAGATTTGGAAAATGAATGTAAAAATAGTATTCATTAATGAAAACATTTAGGAATATGTCTATAAGAATCAACTGAAATGTTTTTTTTACTCCACAAGATTATAACAAGATATAGAAATTGAAAAAATACATTTATATACTAACGTAAAAATTTAGGTAATTTAACATTAATTTGGATGAAGCTATAACAAAATTTCGTTTCACAAATATTGATTGTGATGCCTATGTCTAAAATTTTTTAGTAGATGTCTATTTGTTTTCCAAATAATATATTTTGATGAAATATTACCCATTAAATAAATACAATTCTTCTTATCAATTATGTTGTGGTTGAATAAATGGTTCCCTATAAAGTATATAGATGGGGAAACATATATTATTTAGATAAATATCAATCATGTTATATCTATTTGGTTTCTCTACTAATGTCAAATTATATAAAATTACATGATACTGAAGATATTCAGTATGGAAATATACACGATGGAATTTTTTTCTGATGTCACATGTAATAAAAAATTCCTGGAAATAAGTACTCAGACACATGAGATATCAATTAGGATGGAATGGATTCTATACACATAAACAATTGATTCTTAAATGTATGTTATGGTATGTACTAGGCTAGATGTTTTTTATGCACTATGTGATGTTGGAAGCTATCAAGTAGACCCAAGTGACCATCATTGGATTGAAGTAAATAATATCCTTCAGTATTTGAGTCATACTAAGGATATTTTATTATTTTATAGAGGAGATGGATAACTATTCATCAGAGGATATGTATATACATGTTTTCAAACTGATCAATGTGATAGGATTTCACAAATGGGATACATCATCACTTTGAATGGAGGTGATGTGAGCTGGATGATCTCAAAGTAGGCCATTTTCATAGATTCTATTATAATTTCTAATTATATTGTGGCTTCTACGGTATCTAAATAATTAATATGGGTGAGAAATATCGTAAATGAAAATTACAGGATACTTAGAAGAAAATATCATTTCACACTCTATTGTGATAATATTATAGTGGTGGATCTCCCTAAATAGCCAAGTTTATATTATCAGGCAATACATATGCTTTTTAAGAATTTTCCCATGAGGTAATTTTATTTGAGAGGTGATTTTTTAGTGATAATTAGTTCAACATAAACCAAATGGTGGACTTTTATACCAAATCCTTAACTTGAAAAAAAACATGATTATCATGTGTGGTCTAGTGGAAAGAATGTCATAGGGAGTTTTCTTTAGTCAATTTTTGTGTTTGTTAGTGTTGGTGTCTTAGGGAATTTTATTTACATTTATCAAACTTTTATTTTGTATATTGAATATTCATAAAACATATTTTTACAAATTTTTCATTTTTCTACATGAGTTTAATTTAATAATGTTCTAGATTAAATGACACATTAGTAATTTCATAGTAGTTCCCCTCTATGATGACAAACCTAAAGTGTCATGAATATATTTTTAAATAATGTCGTGTGGTTGGATAAAATACTATCATGGGGAACATAGTACATAGACTATTAGGTGTGACTACTCTCATAAATATGATTCTAATTATCATGATGTTCACACTTGGTAATCTCTAAGAATGGACTTTGTGAGAATATACATGCTCGTTGGAATTCTTCATGTCTTAATGTGAATTGATAATCATATTTGTGAGAGTGTTTAATGATACTTACACATTAATTTTATTATTATTTCATGTCATGGTTAATTAATTATTATTTTATGAAATAAATGATTCTATATGTTCACTGTGAGGTAGGACACATTGGGTGCTTCACGGATGACATGCCATTAATGGATAAGTCACAGAACGATTTGTCCCTTCTATATATGTGGAAGTTGATATATTTCCCCCGTGGATTTAAAAAGAACTATTTTATTTAATTCCTTGTCTATGCTAAAACAATATATTTATTTTATAGTTTCAAATTAATATGTATAAAGATAATAGTTTGCTGACTCATATATGTGACCTTCTTAAAGAGATATTCTTATAAAACAATTCTATTACACCACGAGTTTTTATATTTGGTTTTCATCATTGAGAAAATAAGTTCTATATCTTGTGTACCATGATCCTTTTATAGATTTTAATATTGTAAATCATAAAATCCCACATAATTTCCATGAGAAATAATCCTATAGGGTCACACAATAAGCATGTTAGATGATATCGATTAAATTCGAGTTGAATTTAATTATTTGAAAAAAAATTGTTCTAAAGAATGTGTTATGTTTTTAGTAATGTTTTATTAGTCTTAAATATTTATATTTTATTGAAATCTTTACTGTATATATTTATCCATGGGTTTTATAAATTCTATTAGAGTATTAATATGCCATGACCATGATAGGTGAAAAATATTGAATAACAACCAAGTAAAAAATTTATCATTGCGCCTGTCAGAATAAACCAAATAATAATAATAATAATATTTATATTTTATGTAATTTGTTTTGTTAATTATTATAAAATTTAATTTCATGTTTGAATACAATAAAATGTTATTTGAACCTAATCACTAACTCTATAAATATACTGTTATACAAGTTTGGTATTGAATAAAAAATTTAAAATAAAAACAAATTCATAAAAAAATTATCTCTCGACTCTTTTATATGTATGACACTAAATAATGGTAAATGTAAGAGTGTTTTCTTCCAATACCAAAGGATGAGTTGTCAATATGAATAATTCAAGACAATCTTTCCATTGTGTAAAAACCCAGAAATTTATTTGTTTTAGTTAGATCTCAAAAGAGAATGTCCGGATCACCACTAGAGGAATTATATACTTGGATCCTCATAGTGAAATGTGGAGAAATTAAAGGGTACATTCAGATGATATACATGAAAATTGAAGAAATATTAATCATATCAGTTATTTGTTTCTTCATATATTAAATAAATTTAAAATAAATTTGATGTAAGATATCCTCTATTGGTGTTTCAGAAACTAAATATTAAAATAATGTTTTATATATGACACACCACAAAATTATTTTTTTCCTAGAACCATTATTTTCATCGTGAAATGATCGATAAAATATGTTTATAGAAGCTGGGAAAATAAATAAATTTTGAAGTATTCGGTTAAGAGTTATACCACTCTATTAAGAAACTTCCTTGTGATTACACCTAATAGCATTAAAAGAGGGTATTATGATAATACCATGAATAATAAGATATTTATAGGGATTTTAATAAAGTATTTGGGGATATATTGGCTGATATAAGAGGTTGTTGATGTCTGGAAAAGAGAGAAGAGGTGGTGAACTTTGTAATTGAGAAGGTAGACACACATAAAATTTTTAAAAAGATTAAAATATGTTGATTTTTTATTCATGAAAAATTTCTCATAAATAAAAATATACAAATAGAAGATAATAGAAATTAAAAATATTACAAGAAAATAATATTTAGATATTTTTTGTGGTAATGATAACCCTTTTTCTTTTCAGTTTTATGAATTTTAACAAATTTTAACTGTTACTATACTGACTAAAATATTACTAAAGCTACTATCATGAAGGCCAAAAATGAATTTTATATCATCTGTAGATTTTTAGATTATGATTCAAGATATTTATTCTATTTTATAAAATTAAATTTCTTTTATTGGAGAAACTTACTTAAAAAATAAACCCACAACATGTAATGAAAAATTATTTCCCCAAAAATGTATCTTTATGTATAGAAATGTTTTTCAAAAAAATTATGCATTATTTTTATTAAAATGAAATTATTGAGATTTTTTTAATATAAATTAAATCATTAATATTTAAAATAAATTAATGTTCTACTTATAATTTTAAAAAACATGAATGAAGAAAATATTTTTCTAAAAAAATATTTTTACTCTACTCACTATAAACTTTATCTTTTTAAAAAAAAATCGTAAAATTTTACCTTAATATGATTTTGATATTAATATTTCAAAAATTATATATTCATTTATATAACAAATTTTACAATATTGAAGAAAATTAATTACAATATCCTCTCACAAAATAATGTAAAACCAATTTTTGAAGAGAAAAAATTTTTGAAGCAGAAAATGACTTTACAAAGAAATGAGCACATATTTGTTGTGAATTAAAAAATATTTTTTCATTATATATAACCTTTGAACATATTTTTCATAATATTTATATTAATATTTTTATCTAAAATTTAATGTCATCTCTATAATGCTATAATATAAATAGAACATTTATACTCAAGGATTTTTGTAAATCAAGTTATTTTATACATTATGTTTATTTCAATGGAATATATATATATATATATATATATATATTATCATAGGGGGTTACATTATAACTAATATAAAATAATTTCTCCCGCAATTTTTTTCACTATTATAAAATAAACTAATTATAAATCATTCTCAAGAAATATTCAGGATCCTATGTATATTCCTTAAATTTAGGGTTTCACCATAACATTTTCACTTTTTGAGTGGTCTTGTTCTATAGCACATTCTCACTTTTAAAAAGAATACCAACCAATTATTCCTCATAATAGTGTTATTTATCTAGTGATAGGTCCTATTATTTTAGTACATGCGAAGGATCAAGTATGTACTTCTTTGGGGAAAGACATATATCATATGATGAACAGAAAAGATATTAAACATAATCATTTAGTGATAAGAAACCATCCTGGATATTATCTTGGATCTTGAAGGGGTCGATTTATCTTTGAATTAGATTTCCATTATTAACAAATCTTATAATCTTCTTCTAAGGAAATATACCGTAGAATACATTGTAAACAACATTTAACTTTAGATCCAGTAATGGTTGTCAGCATTACATTTCTATTCACTCTAAGCAACCCTGATCTAATACAAAATGATTCTAAAATTCTATACTCTTTCTTTAGATAACTCAGATTCCTATAGATTTTTTCTCTTACATCATCACTAAAAATTTGATTTCAAAACTTTCAAAAATATTTTGATTCATAATGTTCATCAAAATTCTCAAGTGAAAACTATTATTGTAAGAAAATTCTATGAAGGGAAGTTTTTTTTATCCCAACAACCTTTTAAATCCATATAATAGGATTTCAGTATATTCTCTAGGGATTTAATGGTCCTCTCTCACTAAAAATATATATGAGGATTATATGTTATTATAAATATAAATTCTATAATCAACTATTAATGAATTGTCTCTAGAAAATTGAAGTAAAACTTTGTTCCCAATCATATAATACATAATGTGTTACTCAATACAACAATACCACTTTGTTAACATATATCATTCTAAGAAAATAAGAAGGTATAAACTCTCTAATTTTACTGAAATTATTTTCTTTTTTTAATTCAATCTACTAAAACCTTAATAGAATTATTGTTTCAGTGGTTTTATAGATTCTTTTGACAAAATAGAGGGTAATATTTTCTCATTTCAATTTTTTATGGGTAATAGTTGTAACATTCCATTTGACTTATATCTCATAGAATAATTTTTTTGACTTACCATTTATTGAGATGCATATTTTAAAATATATTTCTTCATATTTCGAAAAAAAATACTCTTTCAGATCTCTATACATATTAATAATTCTAGGATGAATAAAGAATATTGAACTATGTTTATAATCTAACAACTCCTTCCTCGTGTATGGGAATGAAAGGTATCATACTCGATTTTTAAACCTTATCATTATTTCACAATCAATATTTTATATATGAGTATATCTCACCTACTTCTATAGTTCATAATTAAATTTCTACATCTCTTTAATACTTATATAGATTTATGTTTGATCATTCATCTACGAAATTTATGATTTATCCCAATTCCGCATGATTTCAAGATCCATATTCTATATATCTATAAATATTTTATCTATTACAATACTCTTCATTGAACAACTTGAACGGTCCTTCTAACTTAGAGTATCAACTACCTTGTTCACCTTCCCCAGGTGGTAGATTATTGACTAGTCATAATATTAAATAAACTATAACAATTTTATTTAGAGAAAATTTAGCTATTTATATATCAATATATAATTCAAGGCTTATAATAAATATATATAACAACTTACATGATAAACATAATGCTTCCATATTTTCAATGAAATTTTTTTTCACCCAACTAATAATCCTAGGTTTTGTATTTATATCAATAATATTTAATGGTTTCAAGGAATAATATATCACCAAATTATTTTAATCAATGACCCATCCCAGTCCCTTCTATGATGCATCACTATAGATCAAAAACCATTCTCTAATATAGGGTATTGTAATAATAGGTGTATTGTCTAACCTTCTTTTTATCTCGATGAAATTTTCAACATATTCACTGGTCTTAATAATGTTGTGTCCATTATGTTTCAACATGTTTAGTTGATTAGATATCATGGAAAAAATCTTAAAAATGAATATTTAATATCCATAAAATCTATGAAAACTATGAATCATAGACATAGTGATTGGTTTGATCCATTTTTCAATAAAATCAATCTTTGATGGATCCACTGATACACCATCACATGAAATTATATAACCATAGAATGTGACGTCTTCTATCCAAAATTCACACTTGGTAAATTTTTCATATAGTTTTTTCTTCCCTAGGACTCCAATAGAATCATTAAATTTTATTCAGTCTCTTCCATGATATTGTAATATGTAATCATATCATCTATAACGACTACCTAAAACTGATTTAGATGATCCACAGAGTATTTTAATTAAATTCATGAACATATAATGGGCATTGGCTGGTAAACATGGAATCCCAATAAATTCATAATTTCATTTCCTCATTAAAATGTTTTTACAATGAATATTCTCTTTCTTGAACCTTAATTAATGATATTAATCTTGAAAAAAATATATTGTAGAATTAATGATCTCTCTATAGACTATAAAAAACTCCATCAATATAGGGTATGTGGTACATATTCTTGATAGTGACCTTGTTCAATTTTGGATAATCATTAAAAAAATGTATTGACAAATATTTATTCATAATAATAAGAATAGATGCACCCTATTGTGATACATTAGGGTGTATAGATCCCTTATTAAGATTTTTCTAGAGTAGCATCCTATAATAATCCTTCAATGTTATTAACATTCTATATAAAGTATTTACAATAGGTGTATAATTAGGCATGTGGTCAATTAAAAACTCAACTTCAAACCTTGGGGGATTTCTAGGCTTTTCTTTAAATAATTCATCGACATAATCCCAAAAAATAGAAATATACTAGACGTCGAGTTTCTATAAAAACCATTAGGGATATACAAAAAACATGAATAGGTAGTAAGACCCATATGATGAAAGTAACATCCATTGTATGGTTATATTAATCGTCAAATTCAAAGACGTTAATAGGTTGATTCGAAATATCAAACGTGATTTATTTTTCCTTGAAATTTATATGGGGTCTTTGTTGATACACATAATCAATGCTCAAAATCTCATCAAATTCTACTAGAAGATAAATATTGATATTTTAGTAGGGTACATTATTATACGCAATAACATGAAATCTCCAACCAAATAGTAGAGGATAAATATTCCTTAACCGTAACAACTCACTTCATAGATTTTCATAGAAGAGGCTCATCCTTGGCCTTGTATTCAGCACATTGATTATGTCATTATCATGGATAATATCCAAGTAACCCATACATAAGACACCGAATAATAATTTTTTCCTCATTATTTAATTTATCTACCACCATCAAACTTTTAATTTTTCATCGATATTTCCTTTTTCTACCCTAGATTTCAACACAACATTCATATCCACATTCCATTGAGGAATTTATATGGGCTATTATTCCCTCATTATTGACATGTTATAAGAAGAATATTCTTTCTTCCATGGTCTATATCAAATAAATTCTCATGAAAAACAATATTCCATTGATTAGGTGTGTTATGAAACTAACCAAAGTTGAGATTGTTAATAATGCAATGAAATTAAATGTTAGGAATAATAACGAGTATTTTCATTCCATATCCCATTTTATTTAGTTTCTCATGAGTTTAAGCATTTCATTTCTAATAAAATTTAATGTTAACATGATTCATCCTAATTAATATCTTTTTCTAACATGAAAATTCATATTGAAATAATTATGTTCCAATAATAATTGTGAGAAATCATATAGTTTAAAAAATCAATAATAATATGTCCTAAATAATGCAACCATGTAATCAACATATGACTCTTAAAGTTCATCATATATAAAACTTTCTTCAACATAGGTTATATAAGGTTATATCCCCATATTCCACATAATCTAATCATAAAAATTATCTATACCATCTTTATATATCAACTGAGTAAACATTAACATAAAATACATAAAGATTACTTCATTCTAGATGATTATTTAGTACATATGACAACTTTACAAAATAAAAAATCATAATTTTCTCTTGATAATGGATACCATATACGTGATTAACATATTATATAAATTAACTTTAACACATTCTATAAAGATTTTTATATTAGTTCCCTTATATAAGTATCACACATATAACCATTCATTTATTGCTAATTAAGGAATAAATAAGAAAATTTTATCTTAGATGGATGATAGGGGTACACATTGGATATATCAATCCTTATGGGTCCTACGATGATCATAGGGGAATAATAACATAATCATGTCCATGATATTAGTATAAATCATTACAGAAATGTGTAAATCAAAAATGCCAAAATCTATCCATATTTGAAGAAGGATTAATAAGGGTATCAAAGCAGTAATTATCATTCATGAGTCATAAAATGAGAATGTTTCAACATAAGCCTATAAAATGAAAATCTTGTGAAGACATATATTAATAATCATGTTAATTAATAATCTTATCATTATATATCAAAGAGATCACACTCACACAAGAAAATGTGAATGTATCTATTCAAAATAATTTGAATTCCTAATTTATTGATAATGGATAGAATAAAGCATACTCACATATGAAAATGTAAACATATCTATTTTCAATATTTTCCACGTATAATCTTTTAAAATGTGCTAGAAAAAATTATACTCATAGATCATAATTTGATAAAATATATTTTCAATCATGTTCAAGATTATCATTTTAAAATACTGAGATATTAAAAACACATTACACAATTCTTTGATGGGATATAATATACCTAACAATCCCATAATCACAATACATTCATATGCATTCTCCAAGTTCATAAAAATATTTATCAATTCATCATAGATTAACCCATGGAAGTGAAAATGCGTTTTATCAAAATTTCAACATCATACAAATATAATCATCCAGGGAAATAAGATTGAAATTATAACTATACAATGTCCCTAATGAATCATAAGAAATGTCGAAAGATGTTTCCATATATGAAAATAACATCAAATGATCAGTGAAACTTTTCTTGAAGAAAATACCATTTTCAAATTGGAATCATTAATTTAATATCTTAAAATTTCCGGAGTATTTGGAAAATCAAACTCTTTGAAAAGAATAGTTGAAATTTTAAATGAAAGATTAAATGTAATGAATATTCATTATAAAATTAAAATTCATTCATATAAAATAGAGTAAAACAATTAATCTGTTTACGCATTTAGTAAAAATTAATTCATTTAGAAGCTAGTAGGATGATTTTTTTAATACATTTTATAAAAAGAAAAATATTGTTAAAAAATATTGTAATCAATCATTTTAGAATAGTTTAAAAATTCATGAAAACTTTTCCAAAATAATATAGGCATGGAAGTGAAATATTCTTACCCAAATAAGAAATAAAGTATGTTTTTCATTAAAAATAAATATATATCATTTTATATACCAATGAGAAAAAATTGGTATTCATAAATAAAAATTACACGAATTACCAGAGTAAAATAAAATTTAATGAGTTTAAGGGAATATATATATATAGAATTTCCTCTAATAGAAATTTAAAATATAAAGTGGATAAAAGAAATGATTTTTAAAAAAAAAATCTCTCACCTCGTGTTTGAATTCTTTTATTGAGATCTATCCTATAGTATACTATATATAGATTTATTATAAATATATTATTTTTTGATATTCATAAGTAACATACAATTTTTCATTACTTTTTAATTTATAATTATCCTCTTATTAATAATTAATTCATTATAATTAACATCTATGTGAAAACCACTATGTTTTAAATGCATGTATTGATTTTGTGGTTCTAGTACATTAACCATTAAAATGGTCTAATGATTTATTTATGAATCAAGTCTCCCCAACAACATCGATTTGGGTTAACATCCTCGATATTAGACTCCCCTTCCAGAATCCATCTATTATCATAATGTTATGTAATTTGGTAGGTAGAATTCTATGCTCTGATAGTAGAATAACATTTATTTTCCTCTTAGTTTCTACACGAATATGTGTTGAAGTTGATGTTTCAAAAGTTCCAGTGGACTCCCTGTGGATTTTTGTAGGTGAAGAGTTATGATTTAAACAAACTGTTGTCATTTAGACATGGGTCAATTTCTATTCATCTTGCAATACACTGGGAAACCGGAAGGTAGTGTGAAGGAATGGGTTCAGAATCCAAATCCATATTAATAAATAAGATGGTCCCGATCCGAGTATCAATAATTGAGCGACTCCGTTGGATAAGAATTTAAATATCTATAAAAATGGGGGTAGGAAAAAAGCCATCCATCAGATGTATCCATGGTAGATGGACCTTTATTTTAAGGTGGTGGATGTCTTCATTTTGTTGAAATGGGATTTGGAGAAGCAAAACCTGGAATATCAAATTCTATTAGACTCTGAGGTGATTGGGGGTTCTTGTCCTTCAAGTTAGTTGACCCGTGGGAGTGATTTTATCATGATTGAAACTAGTGTGGAGGATGAGCTATCTAGAAATATTTTAAAAGAGGATTTTTTTGGAAGAGGTAGTTCAACCATATCCAAATGAAAAGGGATTGATGTTACTTTATAGTTCTGAGCATAATTTTCACCTACCTAACCCACGTTAAGAAATAGGGGGGTCTCAATAGGTGAGTGTTTGGGGTACCTCAGACCTAAACAGTTTCATCTCAAAGGATCCATCCTACTTTAAGGCTATCTATACTAGAATAAAGTTATATCGTGATGTTAATGGGGGGAGGCTGAAGCCCCCCAAGTAGGATGAGCCTCATCAAGGAAGCCTTATTGCTTAATTTTGGAAAACAATTTGAAGGTTTGGTTGTCCAAGAACCGGTACAAGTTCAAAATGAGGTAGAATTAGGAAATGATAGTTATAGCCAACTTTCAAGGGATAGTTAGAAAAGAATGAAAGGGAAAGAAATCCATAGTAGTATAAGGAATAAAGGGAAAAAGGGAAGTTGTGACTTAGGTAGATGCATTGTTGTGAAGGAAAAAATTAAAAAAAGAACAATACTATTCACATTTTCCCAAACTGATGGAAACAAGGTCGACCAATTAGAGTGTATAAAAATAAATCCAGGCCCTTAAAAAATAAATAAAATTAATATATAAAAAATACAAAGATAATATTGATGTTAAATTAGAAGGTACCAAATAGAAAGGAGAGAGAAATAGGGAAGGTAACCATATGACCATTATTATACATTCCAATGAAGAATATCCCTTAGAGTTAATCTATATCATGGATACATAGGAAGAGAAGGAGGATATATGAGAGAGACTCTGTTTCTGATGCTTTCGTCGCATCCGTCACGTAGAGGATGCGCTGCTGTTATCCCGCATTCCCGCTTTCCATAGGTGTGTGGCATCCATTCCTTGTTCAGGGACGTCTACTCCTTAATCGAAACAGGATAATGATATGTCTGTTCTTCCTTCCATGTATTCCACCTCGGAGAAAGTCACCTAGTCCGGGTCTCCCTCATAGATTTAAAATAGAGTTCGTGAAGCTCTTACCGGTGCCATATCTTCATGGAAACCAGTTAATTACGTCGCTTATATCAGGACCTTCCAAGGGGTCCAATCATGACAGCAACCTTCGGTTAGGAGAGTAGTCATGTTTGGGAATCACTGGAGTGTCTTGATGCTATAGTTTTGCATGTCTGTCTTCTGTCCCTTATCATAGGGCTTCTCAAGGGCGTGGAATCACGAGGCATCCCACATCGAACGAGGGGAATTGTATGCCATAGGCATGTATCTGAGGTTTTCCTCAGCTTCCCATGTGTAACACAAGGTATGCTGCAAGTTTAACGTCCATCGGAGACAGATCAGACTGATTGGAATAGTAGCTAGAGTGGATCAGATTGAAGAACCCCCTGGATTGAACACCGATGTAGGGGCCATCACGTGGGCGGCTTCCCATCTACTGTGGAGGGGAATGGAGAATGAAATGGCATGATCCCCCTAGGATGTGGCGGCCCGGGTAAGAATCAAGATGAATGATGAATTTGGGATTGGGTCTTGAAGAGACTTCCTACGTATCCCCGTGGAAGGGAATCAAAGTCTGTGTAGTTCGATGATACGGTGGGACACCGAAGGAGGCGACCCGTGAGAATGAACACGTGGATGGGACCCAGAGGAAGTGGATCCTCTAGGTTAGGGCATGAGCTTTTTAAGACATATGGGATCGAGGGAGAGATCATGATGAGGCATGAGTGATGGTCTTGAGCCTCGTGGAGGCTTCCTACATACCATTCCTTATCACGGATCAAAGTCCCCATAGATCGGGATGGAATGGGGCGTACGCTCTAAGACGGCCCATGGTGGTGGGGCTTGAACCACATGGAGGCTTCCTACATACCATTCCTTTGCATTGGATCAAAGTCTCCATAGTTTGGAATAGAATGGGGCTTACGCTCTGAGACAGCCCATGGTGGTGGGGCTTGAACCTCGTGAAGGCTTCCTACGTACCATGCCTTACCACGGATCAATGTCCCTGTAGTTCGAGATGGAATGGCAATTATGCTCTAAGACGACCCATAGTGGTGGGGCTTGAACCTCGTGGAGGCTTCCTGCGTACCATGACTTAGCATGGATCAACATCTCTGTAGTTCAGGGTGGAATGGGGCTTACGCTCTAAGACGGCCCATGGTGGTGGGGCTTGGACCTCGTGGAGGCTTCCTACGTACTATGCCTTAGTACGGATCAAAGTCCTCATAGTTCGGGTATACGGTTTAACGTCGTGCGGGATGAGGGCATTTGGGGCTTACGCTCTGAGGCGTCCCATGGTGGTTCATGGTTGGTGCTCACTCTAAGCTCCCAGGATTCATGCTCGGTGTGAGAAACAGGAGGCAATAGAGACCTTAAGATCATGTCGTGAAGGGTGTGTTAGTGGGGAGCGAAGAGGGGCCTATGTGTTGAGCAGCCCATGGTGCGGGGACATACTCTAGAATGGAGTCCCGAGGGAAAAAAAGCGCAGCGGGAGAGGGATTTGGCACCCAGGAAGAGAGGAGGGGCCCCGTTCCCTATCACATCCTTCGTTGGCCTTGGGGACCGAAGATGGAAGGATAGAACTGCGTTCCCCACCACGTCCTTGGCTGGATTTTTCGCAGAGGAAGTGAAGAGGAACAGGGGCTCTACCTCTTACAGGAAAGGTTAGGGGCTTACACCAAGGTGGCTGCCCTTCCCCGCGGATAAACACCACTCCGATAAGGAGGATATCATCCCCTATGAGGAGTGATCCCATCCCCGTGGAGACAACTGGGCTTGAATAATGTCCACGGAGTGGGAACCCTACGTGTGAGGCATGAGGCCAGGTCACAGTTAAATGTCATGTGTTGAGGATGAGGCGCTTGGAAATTTAATGTCTTGCAGCTCGGAAGAGGTGGGTTATCCCCGCACACTTAAGACTTACATAACTGGTTCCCTCTGCCCCTTATGGAAGGGAAGGCACCAGGAAGGCCATGGAGAGGGGGTGACATGGGGTGAACCACCTAGGGGTCCACATTAGCGTGGCTATGCGAAGAAGAAATAATCATTAGCATGCATATGCGATGAAGCATAAGGCATAGAAATGCAACGGGAAGGATTGTCCATGGGACTTTAATGTTACTTCGTACGATCCTAAAAGGTCACACGGGGAAAACCATCCATGATGCAGATGCCCAGAGTTTATGAGACACCTACGAATGACACCAAGAAGGAGGGCATCTGGCATTCGCACAAGAGGGCGCTCGGGGAGCACCGAGGTGAAGGGCCCCAGGGATTGTGCGCAGCCCTTGGGGCTTGCGAGAAATAAAGGGTTCCGACGCGAAAGGCCCCGTGTTGGCGTGAAATCAGTGTTTCTTGTGACGAATAGGGGGAATTAGGTTTTTGCGCATGACTTGAAGGACTGCATGTAAGGTGTATGAATTACTCACAGGCAGCAAGGGCCGCGCGTAAGGACAGGGGGGTGTGAAAATGAATGGATTGCGCACAACTGGCCAGCCTGCGCTCAATGGAAAGAATTGCGCTCAAGGGGAAGACCCTGAAGGGGTTGGGGATTAATCTAAGCCATGGGGATCACACGCGAAGGCGATTCCCGGGGTGACATGGCACAAAAAAGAACCATAACTGAAGGCCATATTGAAAACGCACGGAATTCCAATTACTCGCACGAGAGGTGGTTCAAATTCTTCAGCCTTGAAAATAAAGGGGGTATCCTTCTTTTTATAGACATCTGGCGGCGCGGAATTCCGTTCTGCTTGAAATTAATGATCGATGGAGGCTGCGGGGTGAAATATCAACTGCATGGAGTGCGGGCGCGAAATTATTTCGCGTCGGCACCGGGACTCTTCGTGAATCCCAATACTTTCCTTGTGGGATTACATTTTTTTCCCACGTCAACCTTTTTTCTGGGCAACACTTCCGGACCCTCCAAACCATGCCTCCAGGTCTGAATACGACTTTTCCTTTTCTCTTTTGAACATTATCAAGCACTTAAGCACTTTTCAGCATCTATAATGCCCCCTCCCCCCTCAGAATAAGATCAGCAAGGGGTCGCAACGATTGGATTCCGAGGGAAACGCCGAAACACCGAGCTTCATGGGCCCCCTGCAGGTAAAAATTTCGAGCAGCGTGCAAAACCCAGTCTGCTGCACAATCCTCTTTTCACATAGGGGCGGGACCTAGGCTTAGTCTATAAAAGCCACCGTGGGTCCCAAGCTCCGTATGGCCTTTCTCCCCCGAAAATCTCTAAGCTCTCGTGCGCAAAATTTCTTCCTCTACTACGTGAAGAACTGCTTAGCGGCGCGTAATTCCAACGAGATTTGGCAAGATTTTTACGCGGAAACCCGGGAATTTTCATGCCACGGTCTGAAATTTCACGCCGCCCGCTGATTTTCTATGCCAGACTCTCAGATTTAGCGCCAACCCATAAAATACTTTGTCGGATGAAAATGGCCACAAACCGGGTTGATGAAGAGGAATCTGTTACTTGCAGGGCTAAAATGGTTGCAAACCCAGAGGTTTATGGCATAAATAGGGTTGACTCCAACAACCACACCCTCTCCAACATGCTAACACTTTCCCTGAAAGAGTACTTCATGTCCAACAATCTACCGCTTTTGGACTTCGGCATTCTGGAGGAGGTCTCTCTGCCGGGTTTCAAAGTAAATACCCCGCGGTCATGGGTGACCTGTGAAGATGACCTTATTTCATACAACATCACCAATAACAGTCACCCTATCAAAGAAACAAGAAACATGGATGTCTATGTTCTCAACCACAAGACCAGGACCATTGCAGGGGGTGACTCTATTGTGAATATATCATCGGCCCTCTACGCGATCACTTTCCATCAGATCATCTCTAACGAGACCAAGGGTTGGCTGCAAGACTGGGATATGTGATCTTGAAGAAACTTCACTAGTGAGTGGGCCTAGGTGTACTGGGTTCTCCACACATGCTATAAATTTGGGTTCGAGCTGCCTTACAATGGTCTGTTCGAGGCAGTGTGGACGTCGCAGTTCCAATTATACCGGTATCCTCAGCTGGGGCCAGATCTGGTAACCCTGTGGTCCCCTAATACCAACACATTCCATCATCACCATGGGGAAGTCGACATCAATCTTTGGGACATCCACTGCATCGAAGGCATCCCTTTGGAAGGCCATCAATACAATGAGTTCCTCCCACCAATGAACATCTGGGGTGACAGGTCTTGAACCCCCATACTGACGTGGAACCTGCTGCAGTTGGCCAAGGAGAAGATAAAGGTCATGGACATCCTGAAAGACATTACCTACAAGGACTGGTTCAGCCTATTCATGGAAATGGATCTGGAGGTCAAGATGTCAGGGAGAGGAAAATGTTGTCCAATTGCGATTCAAGGGAGCAAGAGAGGATCCTACTGGAGGATCCTAGAGGTGGGGCAATACCAATCATGGGGATACAACATCAATGAGGCCTGGGACCCATTGTCCGGAATGCCGGATTCCTCGCCACATTCTTGAGTGGGTGGATCTTGCCAGTGTGGGATGCAAGTATGGGCGTCCGTCCAGTGACTCAAGTGATGGTGGGAATCAAGGCTACCAACAAAAGGTTCAACCTGGGGGTCCCCGTGCTGGCTCGACTGTACACCATCATAGGACGCATCTCGAGATGTGGTCTCCTTGGAGAGTATGTGGACCTTTCTAGATCTTCCATGGCAGGGCTATAGCTCACTGTGGCGGCTATACCTTCCCAAATGTCACCCGTCCCTCAAGAAATGGCATGTGACCCTCTTTGCTGAATATTGTAGGGGTCATGCCAATGTCGCTCAATGAGAAGGGGGTACAGATCAGGATTGGTAACCACACCAACTTCTCCTTTATCCCATACTCCACCCCAACTGGTCACCTGATAGACGATGGGAAGGGATCGTCGGAGTAGGAAGAGTACTTCCAAAGCATCCGAGGCAGGGTGCTTGTGGCCCAGGATGATGGAAAGATTCTATGCGAGCCGTATGTGTCATCCAGGTTCGCTAGGCAGTTTGGATGCCTCCAGCGAATGCTGAATAAAGTATACCCCAATGTCTAGGAGGAGAGGCATCCATGTGATCTTCGTTAGTTGTGGATGATGTTCACAACCTACGGCTCTGGCGACATCATCACTTTCACTCCCACCGGAGTTGACGCGGGCCTCTCAACTAAGTATGTTGAACATTAGACTATATCATACCCTGAGGGTATTCTACGGAAGCGATTCTGGTAGCTCAATGTCACCATTACAGAACCTCGGCGGTGAGAGAGCAGGTAGCATTCCACTAGAAGAGGAGGACCAAAAGGCCTCATGAAACAGGGCCTACACAGGTCGGGACCTCAACAGTGGTGGCATCACATGGCGTGGTCGCACGATCATTTCTTGGTGGAGGAGGACGCCATGGCGTGGCCAGAGAACTTCCTTGGAAGAAATTAAGATACTTGCTTCAAACTTCCCAGGATGCCATCTTCCCTATGCTATGGTCAGCTTGGATAACCCTACGGCAGTCAATGAGTATAAAATCCCTCTGGAAAAAAATCTTGTGAGATGTGGTCCTGCTGCCAGAAGTCGGGATTCTCCAGGTCACTGACAGAGTGAGATTCCTTCGACGGCATGCATACCTGATGGGCATGGACACATACGCACGTCAACAGGGTCAGCGTGTGGATCCACCTCTCTTGGTGAATGTGCTTCTCGTCCAGAAGAATGATCCGGAAAGGATGCCACTGGGGGAAGATGACCGCGATGGATCAGAGGGAGATGAAATAGGGGAGTGGGTGGAAGGAGAAGGGGAAGGTGATGTCGATGTTGAAGTAGGAGATGAGCCCGAAGGTGAAGGGTTACTGGGGGAATCCTACCAAGGGAGTCTCCGGGAGAGCGGTGAGATCATCAGCTCTAAAATAGATGTAACTGAGATACTCGAGGTATGCTGTAACACTATTCCATCCTTCTACTTTCGTTCAATTTCCTTTCAACCCTTAACCCACCTTCATAATCTTACTCAGGAGAACATCGGAAATGACCAAGCATCTCCGGCCAAAGGAGGGGAGGAAGCGTCAATGGGGAAAGGCGGGGCATCGACGCTCATTATCGTGCTGACAAGGGCTGAGGGATCCCCCACCACGACAGCTCATGTAGTGGCTAGAGCACTAGAGGATGATGCCTTGGGTTCCTGTAAGTTCCTTACTTTGATACCGGTACTCACATTCGAAGGGTTCAACTGATCAGGGTGCTCCTTGTCTGTACAGAGATCATGACGCTGGAGGCTCATCGGGCTCTTGAGGCCAGTCCATCCATGAGTGTGCTGATGGAGAACATGTCAAACCATCCAAAACATGCACTCCAAACTGATTTGGCTCCCACAAATGGTGAACAGGGAGTGGCAGACAATATTGGTGTTTTCGTCGAGGCAGGGTCAGAAATCGATGCGGGCACCACCATGACGGAGGGGAGAGAGGAAGGTCACCCAGATGCTGAGGAGCCTACTCCCCTTGGATAAATATTTGAAGAGGACCCTATTGTTTCATTATTGGTTGTCTTCCATATCTATCAGCTCGCTTATCTCGATGAAATTGACTATTCATATTCGGAAGCGCCCAAGGAGAGTCGGATGATGCACCGCAGGGGATTTAAGTGCATCCGGAATTTTCTCAACCGGCCCCAGGCGGAATGGCTGAAGCAGATGGGGTCACTCTATACCTAGCCGTGATTCCTGTGTGCTGGAGGGTTAGATTATCAACGTCGTCACATAACGGTCCATGAGTACATGGCCGAGAAGATGCGTGAGAGCAGCCGGCGCGCTGACATCATCTAGAGTAAGGAGGGGTCGGGGAGTACCCAGGCATTTCTGAGGGCGGATCAGGAGGTTCGATGCCTCGAGGAACATGCAAAGGAGCAGAAGGTATTCATTGTAAACTTCTCTGGGATTATGGATCAGTTGAGGGTCCAGCTGGTGGATGCTCAAGATCAACTCATAGAAGCAAGTCGCGAGATAACCAAGCTCCAAGATGAACAGGCACGGGCCCGGGATAGGGTCAGTGAGCTGCGCTCTGTGGCTGTTGATGAAGAAAGAGTTATCAGGGGATGGGAGGAAAATCTGGAGGCCAGCAGCCAAAAGTTGGCGGCGTTGGAGAGATCTATCCTGGAAGCCAACCCTTAGGGGACCTGTTTTGTCCAACCCAAAAAACTTGTCCCACCTTACTGCTTTCTGTTCCATTGAACTGCATGTATAGACAAATTTACTTTCCCCTTTTCATAACATACTTGTCCCTTTGGATTATCATGATCAACTAAAATCCCAAAAATAAATAGCAATGCATCCCAGATCACCTAGGCCATGATAAACATAGGAGGCTTGTACTATCACTTCGTTTGATCGTGGGAGTGTCAACCAAGCTTCGGTCATTCGAAATTCGAACCCGGATTCCCGAGGAGAAGAGGGAGGCCGATTCAAAGGAATAGGACCTCAGACCAATCGATGTATCGTCTTTTCAATGTGCTCTAGTGCACAAGCAGGTCAATTCCATGGGCATTGGACTCAGTTTAAACATAGGGGAATGAAAAATGTGAATCACATTACCCAAATTCAAAACACTATGGGAGCTTCATTGAAATGAAGGACGACTGTTGACCATGTTTGAATAACAGTATTCTTATTGAATTAGCCTGAAATGGGGACAATAAATGAGGGCCGACCACTGACCATGTACGCAACATGGGGCCTAACTCAAATATCATCGATCAGTCTTCAAAAACGTTGGCCTAGGGCAGTAGGCGTACCATAGTTCGAGCATCCATACTGTTAGGGGGTCCCTCCAAATGTGATCAGTCTTCCAGAACATTGGCCAAAGACATAAGGTGGACAATAGGTGGACCATAGGTCGAGCATCGATACTGTTAGGGGGTCCCTTCAGATGTGATCAGTCTTCCGGAACATTGGCCCATGATAGCAGGTGGACCATAGTTCGAGCATCCATACTGTTAGAGGGACCCTTCAGATGTGAAATAGGATAACGGTCTGAATAAAGGGGCATGCAAAGTGTGGAAAGTGAAGCAGTGGTTTGTTTGAACAGAATAAAACACTCCCAAGGTTACGCCACCGTGGTGGAAGCACATTAGGAGGGAGCATTAATATGGTCATGGATCATTCCTACTATTGGACAAGACCTCTCTGGTGAGGGAACCGTCACTTCCCAATGTCATTATGGGGCATCTTGAACTTGTTTATTGAAAATGATGCAATTACACAACTCCCCAAGAATTCAGGCCAAGGTGCCGACAGTGAGGAGGGATGGGATTTGGTGATTCCCGGGGCTGGACCCGAGACAAAATGTCTTGGCGTTCCTACATATCCAATAAGGATGAGAATAAAGCCACACATAGTTCTAGAAAGGGTCTTAGTTTATGGTCTTAGAAATGGGTCCAAGGATGTGTAAAGATAGCAGGAGAGGCATGGTAAGGTGGTTACGAAACTTGATGTGAATAAAGACATAATCCCTAATTATCATTTCTTCCTTGGGGAAGTGTTCCGGTCAAGGGACCGAACCAGAAAGTAAGGCTGGGCCAGCAGGGAAGTGCCCGGATGTTCCTACATATCTCATAAGGAAGAGAATCAAGCTGCACGTAGTTATTGAAGGGGGAACGAAATGGTAATGTACAATTGAATTGGATGAAATAGGTGTGCGGGTCTATCCCTCAAACCAAAAGAAGCGGCATTTGATATATCTTGTTTGTCCTTTAAGGTGAATGGTTTTTCTTTTGTGGAGAGACCGACCTAGGGTAGAAATTCCCGGCATCGCCACAATGATCAAGCCATATACGGGCATTGAAAAGTAGTATGGTAAATGACTGATACCCAACATTATTTCCTCTATGATGAGGTCATCACAATGCATTGCCGTTTTTCGTCGTGCGGCCGGGATGATATTATAATAGTTTGTGGTCATGGGTAGGACCCAACAACACAGTTTAAAGTCATATGGCTTGGACATGGAGGAATGTGCAAGACACGATAAAACATACCCGACATGAATGTGGATGAGGCCTAGATCATCACCGTGTGCACCTCTGGGAAAAGAGCCTCAGGCCAAGAGGTCGGCGAGGGTTAGAGGACGAGGGGCAGGAGAGACTAGCTCCCAGGTGAGTTGGACCTGGAAGCATGATGTTCGGGTGATTCCACATATCCCATGGGGATGAGGATCGAGCTTCACATATCCCTTAATGAAGATATTAGTTTGTGGTCATAGAGATCGGACCGTGGGAGCGTTGAAGGACACCGTATTTCAGCTTTGTCACCCTAACGTGTGAAGGTGCACAGCGGGATACATCCAAGAGTGTCGAGATTCCACCTTGACATGATAGGGTGGAGCATAATGTGAATCATGTAACCAACATTCAAGGAATGAAGGGGATGGCGTGATGATGAAGGATTATTGTTGACCATGTTTGCAACACATCATCCTATCACGTTAGCCTGAAATGGGGACAAACAAATGAGCATCGACCACTGACCATGTTCGCACCACGAGATTTTTATCAATTTGTTGTCTAAAACCCTCGGGGGAATTGGCCCATAATGGTAGGAGAACCCTTTCACATAGTATCCATCCCTTTTCATGGGGTCCTTTCGGGTGTGATAGATAACGGGGGCCCAAATGAAGTGGAACATGAAGCCTGAAAAGTGGAAGGAACTGGACTAAGCTTAATCTGACACTCTTGGTGCTAGACTAGAGTACTATGAACAAATTGGGGGACCACTGTAAAGGGTCGAGGGACTCAATTCGAGAGCAGCCAAGAGATGGAAGATTCCCAGGAGAATGGGGTAATGGCACCAAAAACCATGTACCACACCTATATATCCCCTTGTTGAGAGGGACATGCCAAGGGGCCTAGGTGATTGGGAGATCGGGGAGATCTTCTAAGAGATGGGGCTGGACCTGAAATCTAGATATTTAGGTAGTCCTACATATCACATAAGAATGGGAATCAATCCACACGTAGTTCTAGAAAGGCGCCCAGGGGTAAGATACCCTATCAAAGGTGGGTGTAAGACACGATGAACAACCCGACGTGAATGAGGACATAATCCCTCACCACACTGTACAATTCGGGAAGAACTGGGGCTGGATTCTAAGAAGGCCAAGGGGACTAAGGATGGGCCTCATCCAGGAAGGCCTAACTAGCTTGTAGTTTAATGTCATGTGAGACGAGCATGCAGTTTAAGGTCATGCGGGACCATAGGGGCCCGAATATATGACCAAATGCAGTTTAAGGTCGTGTAGGACTAGACACAGTTTAAGGTCATGCAGGACCATAGGAATTTTAAGGTCATGCAGGACCAGACGCAGTTTAAGGTCGTGCAGGACCAGACGCAGTTTAAGGTCTTGTATGACCAGACGCAGTTTAAGGTCATTAACAACCAGATGCAGTTTAAGGTCATGCTGGACCAGATGCATTTTAAGGTCGTGCAGGACCAGGTGATCAGGCAAATTATTCCTTGAGGAACTTAGCATTGGTGGGAGGAGTTATACGCTCACCATCCATGGTCACCGGGGAGTATTCTCTATTGGGATAAACCTTATGCACAATGAATGGTCCTTCCCACTTGGGCTCCAACATGGGTGGTTTCCTGCTGGGGATCATTGGTGCTCTAAGGGCTACTACCAAGTCACCTTGCATGAAAGAGAAGAGGTGGAACTTATTATTGAATGATCGAGCCATCCTTCTCTGATTCCTCTCTAGGTTGTGCAAGGCGGGAAGACAATTCTCATCCAGTGCTTCCAATTCTGCTAGATGGATTTCAGCCACTCTATCTGGCGCATGCTGGTCATAGACCGATGTACAAAATGAGGGAAATTGAATCTCAATGGGCAGGATGGCCTTCATTCTGTGCACCAGAGAATTTGGGGTTACCTGGGTGGAATTACAAGTTGTCGTTCGATAAGCCCAGAGGGAGTTGGGGAGCTTATCCGGAAAACTCTTCTTGTTCTGACCAACCATTTTATGCAGAATGTTAGAGAGGGTTTTATTGAACTTCTCAATCTGGACATTTTCTTGCGTGTGATAGCGGGAGGTATGGTTGGAGAAAATGTTGTACGTGGCGTACAATTTCTTCAACTCGGCTGATCGGAAGTTGGTGTCATTATCGGTGAGGATAGTGTGAGGAACCCCAAACCAATGGATGATATTGGAAGTCACTAAGTAAATGATAGAATGGGCCTTGAATTAATTTTGTAGAATCACCTCTTCCCACTTGGAAAAGAAAGTTGTAGCGATCAGAATGAACAATAATTGGCGAGCCGTTGCCGGTGGGTATGGTCCCATGACATCTAACCCCCAGACTGCAAAGGGCCAAGAGTACTTGGTAGTATAGAGAGGCTCCAGTGGCCAATGCACAATGTTAGCATGAAATTGGCATGCATGGAACCTCTTCGTGAACTCGATGCAGTTGTGGATCATGGAGGGACAAAAATACCCTAGTCTCTAAATCTGGTTGGACAACTTTGGCCCGGCCTGATTGGAACCACCAAAACAGGCATGAACTTCTTGAAAGGCCTATGGAATCATGACTCCTTGAAGTCAATAGAGAATAACACCATCAAAGCCATATTTATAGAGGATCTGCTCAAGGTTGGGACCGCTCTGAAAGGTAAACTATAGTGCGCGACGTCGGATTAGATCACGCTCAGCTCGGTATGACAGGATATTACCGTGTTGGAGGTATTCAACAAAGGTTTCCTCCAATTGGAAATTACATCGATCACTGCATCCAGACTACCCAGGGGCCCTGACGTAGAGCCGCTAACGGTAAGATGGTTTTCCTGCGGGCCATCATCTCCATCCGAGGTAATAAGAGAATTGACTCTCTGATGCGCCACGTAGATAATCAGATCATCTAGCTCGGGCCCTGCAAGCTATACGGCCAGGCTGGCCAAAGCATCTACTCAACCCTACTGTGACCGAGGGACATGGATAACCTCTGGCCGAGAAGGGAACTAGGCCATTAGTTGGAGAGTGCATTCTAACAATTGTACGTGCTCCAGATTCCTGACAACATAGTCACCATTGACATGCTTGATGACCAGATCGGAATCCCCTTTCAAATAAAAATGGGGCACGTCGATATCAAGGGCCAGCTTGAGACCAGTAATGAGGTCCTGATACTCTGCCTCGTTGTTAGTGCAACCTTCCGATAATAGGAATGAGTAAGGAAAGACGGCTTCCACGAAAGTGATAAAGATGATGACCATGCCTACTCTTTTGAACCTAGGATCATTGAGTTTCTTACCAGTGGGGCTCCGAGAGGCACCACCAAAGTGCATCTTCCAACATTGGATGGCTTGATCGACTGAGAGGATTGCATCTTCATGAAAATCCAGGTCCAGGGACTGGTTCATAGAGAATGGATGGGTAGCTAGAAAGTCTTCCAATGACTGCCCCTTGATAGCCTTCTGGGGCATGAACCTGATGTCAAACTACTGGAGGATAACCGCCCACCATGCTAGTCGGCCTGTTACCATGGTGCGATTCAGAATGTACATCAGCAGGTCTACCTGAGAGACCAACTATACCTCGTGGTGTTTTATGTAATGTCGTAGTTTCTAAATAGAAAATACAAGATCAAGGTATCTTTTATCTATGGTGGAGTATCGGCTCTCCGTAT
The DNA here is from genome assembly GCA_963277665.1 of Viscum album. Classification (NCBI taxonomy): domain Eukaryota; kingdom Viridiplantae; phylum Streptophyta; class Magnoliopsida; order Santalales; family Viscaceae; genus Viscum; species Viscum album. Next base: position 1,007,481,446 of record OY728167.1, read on the forward strand.
CGAGGAGCATGTGGCTAAGGTAGTAGAGACTATTCTCCATCCCCTCGTTGTTCTTCTGGGCGAGAAGGTCACCAAGGGATCATTCTAGGGCAGTGACATAGAGAATTAGCAGCTTGCTGAAGATGGGTGGAATCCAAACTAGAGGCTGGATTAGATACTGCTTGATTTACACAAAGGTGGTCTGGAAATACTCATTCCACTCATAAGCGGTGCCCTTCATCATGAGCCGGGAAAAGGGATTACACATGCCAGCCAGATGCACAATGAATCGGTGTATGTAGGCTATGTGGATTTGGAGACCTTGAATCTCCTGAATATTACTCAGGGGAGGCATCTAGCTGGTTTCCTTGATGTTATCTGGGTCGATCTCAATAACCCGATATCAGACAATGAAGCCATGAAATTTTTCGGAGGTGACTCTGAAGGCACCCTTTAACGGTTTCATCTTCAGGTGCTGGGAATGGAGGAAACCGAAAACTTTCTCCAGGTCCTTGATATGGTTCTGGCGCTAGCGGGATTTGACCACCAAGTCGTCCACAAAGCAATCCACCAACATTTCCAGGATTGGATTGAATATGCGATTCATGGCCCACTGATAGGTGGCACCTTCATTCTTCAGGCAAAAGGGAAAAACCTGGTAACAGAAAGTACCATGATGTGCCCTTAAAGTGGTAGATTCCTAATCCTCTAAGGCCATCTGACTCTAATTATATCCAGAGTAACCATCCATGAATGAGAGGTCTTGGAATCCAGTCATAGAGTCAATCAAAAATTCTTTCACTGGGAGGGGAAAATCATCCTTTGGAAAGTGACAGTTGAGATCACGGAATTCGATGCAGACTCTGATCTGTGTGTTCTTATTTCTGACGGGCATGATATTGGCCAGCCACTTAGGGTAGTGGACCTCCTTGATGAATTTGGATCTGATGATCTTTTCAACTTCGGCCTCGACCATGGCACCGTGAGACTAATGCATCTTTCTGGGAGGCTGCTTGAACCCGTGATGGTTTGCCGGAAGACCGAGGCGGTGGACCTCTACCTGTGGATATAGTCCTGGAATCTCATCGTAACTATAGTTGGATACATCAGGGCACTGTTTGAGAAATCCTACGTACCGATGCTGCTCCTCGAGAGATATAGTGGCGCTGATCAATGTGGGACTTAGATCAGCCTCACTGCCGAGGTTCACCTGTACCAACTCATCGATCATGGCTGATATGACATCCTCAAATGTAGGGGGAGCATCCTCCATATCTTCTCCTCTCCTTATGGAGGGATCCCCTACAGGGGAATCTTCTTCTGAGCTACCAAACATTGATGGGAGGCTGCAACCTTCTTGTGTAGTCGTGGTAATTGCATTGGGGTACTCTGGCGCTGATAAGACCATGGATATGAAGGATGTCAACCCGATCCCATTTGGTCATCGGCCTAGGGGGCCATGATAGATAATATCAAAGCAGTAGTGGAGTGTCGGCTGGTGCCGACTTATCCCAGCTTGGAAAAATAGACAAGTATGACGAACTGCCATTTCCATGAGCCAGACGTCTCGATACCTGACGGGAGTGGGAAGCTTTGGGATCACTGTAGCCTGGTTCATATAAGAATACGATGTGATCCTCTGACACCGCCTGGATTTGGGAGCATGATTCCCCCTTGCCCGGAAATGACAAAACACTGCCCCATATCAGGGGTTGTGGCCTCCAACCAATGGGTCGGGAAGACATAGGCGTTATTGAGGCTTGTCCAAGGGTCAGTCGTAGCGGCAACAAGGTCAGCCTCACTTTCCTAGACTTGATTATCCTTGTTCTTGTAATAATCAGCATCCAAGTATAGGGCTTTGCAAGATGTGAAAGGAGATTCATCACCTTGTAGTATGCCTACTCGACCATTAATGGAGTACTTGAGGAATTGGTGACACAATGAGGGGACCGCCGCGTGCAGGTGGAGCCATGGCCTACCCATCAATGCATTGTATGCGGTGTCTTGTGAGACAACCATAAATTCAGTACTGGCAACTAGGCAACCGAAATGGGTCTTCACATGGATCTTGTTGACCAAGGTCTATTCTGTCCTTTCATATCCATGGATCCTTAAATTAGAGGGAGTCAGGTCATCTTCAGATAGCCCTAGCCTCTATAGTGTCTGTGTCGGGATCAGGTTCATCCCGGAGCCGGTGTCAATGAGACAGCGGCAAACCTCCACACCATTTAATTGGCTGGTGATATACAACGAGCGGATGTTCCACTATATGGGAGAGCCTTCATCCTCTTCTGAGAATGAGATGACGTTCTGGAATTCGGCATCCTCAACTGATTCAGCATGGAAGGATTCTGTAGCCGCTACCTCTGTCTCAAACTGGAGGGGGATCTTTAAAGCCTCGGCGAGTGCTTTACGCATATCTGGCTATAGGGGAAGGTATTAAAGGATGGAGAGCCTTGCTGGGATACTGGCGAGGTGCTTCAGAACATCAAACTTCTGCACCAGGCGTGAACTTCTACTTACTTGAGGCCTCTCTGCGATGGAATGAATGGAGAACCCTTCCGGCTGGACTGGTGGCTAACTAGTACTGGGGACATCCCGCTACTCACTAGTCGAGGCTCAGAGGGTAGCTTCCAGGTGAGGACCGTTTGATTAAGATTGTCCTGTAGCGGGGATAATCTAGTCTAGACATGGCTGAAGTGGCTCTGCCTGATCCAATAGCACAAACGGTGGTGAAGGTGGGCATGTCAATATCAGATGAAGAGGCTGCAAGTGCTGAGTTCTGCATTGGGCCTGCTGTCTGGTCTCAACAGCATGCACAGCCTAGCTGGAGGTGCCAACTGATGTGGCCCAGCGACCCATATGGCCTAGGTTGTGCCGACATTGGCATCGTCTGGGGACATTTTGGAGGTTCACTTGGCACTCCCCCTTGTTGGGAGTCATATAGGGATTTACCAACTCGACAGTGTTAACCGAAACGTACCCATGACTATCACTTGACAAATCATACACCACTGGGAGGATCCTGGGAGGGTTCCCATCTTTGGGGGAATGAAATCACTGAGAGTACTGGATGATGATGGCATTGGGGGTGCGTTGCTTCTTCTTGTGTTGCCGATGTTTTCTCTTTTTGGAATAGGCCAGCTAAGATGATAATGCAGAAGTGGTGGTTGAAGCTTCTGAAGGCTCCGACTAAATCAGGCGTGCAAGGATAATGCCATAGGAACAAGAAACCGTCTTGTCACTCATCCAGTAATTATACTTCTGGGACCCGTGGTCAGGAACCTGCCACCACTCGCCTTCGTCGTCGCTATTGCTATTTGATCTCACAAAAACACCTACCATTAGTGTCAGGGCTGGGCCCAACCTGACTATGTTGTTTCTAATCTGGTCTTGGATTCAGTCCTCGAACACATACCATTTCTTGATGGTGTTTCCCAGGATCCGATGATAAGGGAAGTAGCTGGGGTGATCAGTGACATGCACCTCTTCCGGCTTCCAGCACTCCGGCAGTCGTACGATTCTCTGCTCTAAGGCGCTGCACAAGTAGTCGGGGACCTAAGCCTCGTTGAATGAGTAGGTATGATTCATTCTATTAGGAAAGGAGTATCTAGGACCCTAACCCTGAAGAGGGGTCGGAGGAGCCTTTTGAGGAGGCGAAACTTGATTATCCCGCCTAGGCGGCGTCGGTGCGTTACGCGGGGGCGCTAGGCGATTCTGAGGCTGGCACTGCTGGGCTGGAAACTGTACCCGCGGTGGAGGGCCTCTGCGAGGCTGCAGAGCTGGATCCACTTGTATCAATTATAGATGCTTATGGGACTCTATCTGGGCCATGGTTACAGGCTCGACTCTAGAAGCTCTCCTTGCTAAAATTATAGAGGGCAGCAGGCAGACCTGGCTAGCCTGTTGCTGGGGTTCTTTAAGGCACATGGCCTTATCTGAGAAATCTCGGAACCCTTCGGGATAATTCGGACTGATCAGGGAGGAAACCAGTTCCATATTGACATTCCTGACGCACATTGTTAGTAATTTCTCCTAAGTCAGTGGCATGTCAAGGGAGTATGTAATCCCCTTCCACAAGGAGATGATGTCCGCGACTTGATCATCAGGACTTTGCTCGCACCTGAATAGGTCTGCAATGTTTGACTTATTAGTGGTAGATATGAACTGGTAAAGGAACTACCTGCGATTTGCTTCCCATCTTGTCACAAATCTAACATGGAGGTGGTTGTACAAAACGAATGTCATCCCCTCCAGTGTCTGAAGAAAGCAACATAGCTTGGCGGCCTCCAACTACGCAGAGGTCCCTAACATAGGCCCACACCTCGAGTTAAAGTAGGCCAGGTGCTGTGGCGGGTCCCATATCCTATTAAATGGGGAGAAAGTGGGATTCCAAAATCTTGGGGGTTTCGGCATGTCATCCACCCATGACGGGAATGGCTTGTAGTTAGGTGGGATATCCACTTGTTGCGTTTCCAAAGCTTCCAGGCGGGCAATGAGCGCCTCTATCGAATTTTCTGGATGCGGGTCTTTGTCCTAACAGGGATACCTAACCATGAGCGCATTGTTAAGCTCTTCAATGCGGTATACAACCTCAGTGGCTTGTAGAGCTGCTGGTGGAATGACCCTTAGGGCGGCTGGAAGAACCTGGACGGGGTTCCCTGGGTGGTCGCATCGTTCAGGACGGTTCGACGAGACTTACCGTGCCCTCTTGTCGTGAGCTTCGGGCCGCCATATGAGAAAATAGGACATGATCATGGTTTACTGGGGGGAATAAAAATGAGGGGTAGTTGTTCTTTCCCCAACAACCCCGGCCTAGGATCACTGTAGTCGGGTCGCCGCTCTGTAATGCATTCAGCCAGAAGTTCATCGACTAACTTCTTCTGCACAGACGGCTGCTGGCGCAGCGCGGCCTTCTTGGGGTCCACTTCTATTTTCTGCACTGAGGCTGATGGGTCCGAGTTCTTGACAGCTCTAACATTCTCTTTTCCTTTACTGACATTCCGGCTGAGTACCAATGCTTCGGTGGGTAGAGGGAGACCTTGGAGGTTCCTCTGGTGGCGAGTAATCCTTCTTGATGGGTCCAGTGGAAGCATGTCCTCAAGGGGGACGCCCCCATCGAGAAGTCCTAGATCAATAAACTCTCTTGTCAGATCGGTCATGTTGACCACCACTCATCCTGGGGAAATGTCCTCACTACCACCAAGTGAGTTAGGCTGCCAGTGAATCAAACTGAAGAGGAAGGAAGCATACTTCCCCCAGCAACGGACATGCACATGGGTGGGTAGCCTCCTCGACAACTCTGCGGAGTACTTGAAAACTCTGAACGCACTATTGTTGTAGGTCCATGTGGTGTCCAGGTGACTCAGGGTGTCGGACCGTAGGGAGTGTCGCCAGGTCAACCTGGAGACATTTTTCACCGATGTATTCAAGGTGATCTTGGCACCCGGGATAAGTCACCCGCCAGTTGTGAAGATGGAGGTGAGTCGCCCAGAGGGTCTGGAAGAAACATTCAAACTCTTCCAGGGTGAACGATTCTGGCATACCAAAATTCAATCCTGCGACCGGCCAAAAATTCTTAGGGAAGTGGCCCATTGCGAGGATGGTCCAGAAGATCCCCGACTCAAATCCAGGGTCTGGCCTTTGATTTCCCCACTCGTCAACTGAGGGAGGATGAGGAACTGGCAGCGGCGTTGAGGCGGGACGCTAGGATGGCAGGCCGGACGGTGGGGAATACAGCGAGCGGGCTGAATGGCCGCGGAATCTTGGGTTTTCCATTGAGGGTTGCAGCGACCTGGCCACCATATCACGATAGGATGGACCATTGACTAGAGCTCCTGACACATCAGTAGTGTTGTCTGTGGGCGGGTTACACCCTATCTCATCCTTCATTGACCTCCAAAATAGCTCCGAGGCTGAGGGTGTTTCCCGAGACAATGGTGGTGATAGCGTGGTCAGCCAAGAATATACCTTCAGAGGGAGACAGGGATCCTACGGATCTCACATTCTGGGATCATGAGGCTGATTCTCCTCATTCCAGCCCTAGCCCTTGACTCATAGGACTGGGGGGAGGGCTCTTGCACTGAATCGTACTCTGCCTAGGAGTCTGAGAAGCGGACTGGACTGATTCCTCCCCAGCGTTCCCCAGGATTCCTCTAGCGATGGCGGTGACCTTCTCTCCTACCCCTGGATGGTTCTTCATGGTAGGGATAATTTCTGACATGGGGTCCTTTTGCTGCACTAGTGTCGGGGTGGAGAAAGTTTCCACCCGAAGAAGCTAGGGTGCGAGGAGCACTAGGACAAATGTCGAAAGGGATGCGGAGAGGAACTTCATGCTGCGCGTTGGTGAAGTGGGGTTGGCTTCCACCTCTCTGATTATTAGGGTGAGGAGGACCTTCACCGATTGTCACAGGTACATGGGGAGGAACTCCATGTTGGAGAGTGATCGGACATGTGATGTATCCATGCTCGCGGTCCCCGACAGGGGGAGTTACCCCGTACCCAGTGAAGTGAGCACAGGAGAAAACCCCACATGGAGTGTTGTTGTCATGGGGAAGACCCTCGCCTGGGTTAGAGGGGGAACGGGTCATACCTCCCAACCGAAGTTTGGAATAGGGAGGTATTGTACCTTCCATAATGGTGGCACAAAGAGAGCCTTCGCATGGGGTGGCAATGTCGCGGATTGGTCCACAACGACCATCTCTTGGGGCAGTGACTGGGAGAGTCGACCAAACCTACCCATGGTGCAGTTGGGGCCTCGATCCGAGTCGGGAATATAGCTGCCCCTACTCAACGTATGAAGGGTTTTGGGGATTTGAATTAGTAGTGGCTTGGGCCACATTAGTCGCTAACATTGGTGCCCTACAAAGAGTGTCTACTTATTATCATGTCCAACGTTGGCGTCAGGTCAGGTGGACTAGAGGCAGTGGTGCAAGCATGTGGACTACCTGCTCTTTAGAAAGGGGAACCGAGCAGCAGTGCTAACGCGGCCTAGTGGGGGCCCTCGTAAGGAGTCCTAGATGCTGGACTCTGATCGGGTCGGCCTAGATAACTCCTACTTATCCGACGTAGGGGGGGAGCTATCGATGTGCTCCGGGGACAAGCTACCAAAGCAATTGAACATTGGAGTGGGGAGAAGTGACTCCCTGCATGGCCCTCGTGGGTGGCATGAACAATGAGGCTCATCTGCCTCAAGATCTAGGCAGGCCATATCCCTGGTAGGGATGACCCCCTCCTCCTCGTGCCTGCATACAAAGTCATTGATTCCCCTTTGCTGGATAATCTCTGATAGGGAGAGGGGGTGTGGGCGCCTATCAGTCGTGGCAGTCGCGACCATCGTGGAAGAGATAGAACCGCGCAGGGTAGTCGCGTTGATATTTCCATTGACCCTGCGTCGGTGGGAAGGTGATCAAGCTCCAGATGCATCAACGTGATTTATCAAAGCAGGGAGATTAACTCATTAACACTTCTAGAACAAGGAATTGATAACCAGTGCCCCAGTACGGTTCCATCTCCTGTGGCCAGCAAGAGTGATCCACACTGACAACGTCACATAATGGATTGCTCAATGTCCTTACTGTCCCAACTCCGGGCACCATTCACATCAGGCCTGTTCGGTGGGACATAGTAATGGATGACGAGTTCAGATGACATGCTTATCCACTGATGTCTCGAACGCTACTAGCCTCTAAGATAAGGAGAGGAGATTCATGTATGGTTCACCATTTTCTGTTTCTGACACTTTCACTGGGGCGCGCACATCTGTCATGCAAGGGACACATAGCTGTTACCCCACATTCCCTCTTTCCAAAGGAGGGCGACATATGTTCCTTATTCAGGGATATCTGCTAGTTGATCGAAACGGAATGATGAGATGTCAGTTCATTTCGTGGATTCCTCCTCAAATCTCGTCACTTAGTCTAGGTCTTCCTCATAGATTTAAAACGTATTTTTTGATGCTCTTCCCCGTACCATATCTTCATGGACACCAGTTAATTACGGCACTTCTGTCAGGACCTTCCTAGGGGTCCGATCAAGGTAGCAACCATCAGTTAAGAGAGTAGACACGTTGGGGAATCACCAGAGTGTCTTGATACTGGGGGTTGGCATGTATGTATTTTGTCCATTGTCATAGGGATACTCGAGGGGGCGAATTCCTGAGGCATCCAACATCGAAGGCAGTGAATTGTATTCCATAGGCATGTTTCTGATGTTTTCCTCAGCTTCCCTTCTGTAACACGGGGTATGCCGCAATTTTAACATCCAGCGGAGATGTATCAGAGTGATCGGAACACTAGATATAGTGGATCAGATTGAAGAACCCCCTAGAGGGGACATCGAAGTTGAGGACAACACGTGGGAGGCTTCCTGAATGCTGTGGAGGGGAATGAAGAATGAAATGGCATGATCCCATCGGGATGTGGCAGCCCGGGTGAGAATCAGGATGAATGATGGCTTTGGGATTGGGTCTCAAAGGGAATTCTTACATATCCTCGTGGAAGGGAATCAATGTCTGTATAGTTCAATGATACGGTGGGACACCGGAGGAGGCGACCCATGAAAATGAAAGCGTATATGGGGCCGAGAAAAAGTCGATCCTTCGAGTTAGGTCATGAGCTTCCCGAGACACGTGGGCTCTAGGGAGAAATCAATATGAGGCATGAGTGATGGGATTGATCTTTGTGGAGTCTTCCTACATACCAAGCCTTAGCACGGATCAAAATCCCCGTAGTTTGGGATGGAAAAGGTATTATGCTCTGAGACAAAACATGGTGGTGGGGCTTGAACCTCATGGAGGCTTCCTACGTACCATGACTTAGCACGGATCAAAGCCCCTATAGTTCGGGAAGGAATGGGGATTACCCTCTGAGACGGCCCGTGGTGGTGGGGCTTGAACCTTGTGGAGGCTTCCTATGTACCATGACATAGAACAGATCAAAGTCCCCATAGTTCGCGATGGAATGGGGATTACGCTCTGAGAAGACCCATGGTGGTGAGGCTTGAACGTCATGGAGGCTTCCTACATACCATTCCTTAGCACAGATCAAAGTCCCCGTAGTTCGGGATGGAATGGGGCTTACTCTCTGGGAAGACCCATGGTGGTGGGGCATAATCCATGTGGAGGATTCCTACATACCATGCCTTAGCACAGATCAAAGTCTACGTAGTTCGGGTATACGTTTTAACATCCTGCAGGACGAAGGCATTTGGGGCTTATGCTATAAGGCGGCCCTTGGTGGTTCATGTTCTGTGCTCACTCTAATCCCACGGTAGTCATGCTCGGTGTGAGAAACAAGAGGCAGCAGAGACCTGACGATCACATCGTGAAGGGTGCGTCCGTGGGGAGAAAAGAGGGGCTTACGTGTTGAGCGGTCCATGGTGCCGAGACTTACTCTAGGATGGAGGCATGAGGGAGACCACGTGCATCGAGAGAGGGATTTGGAACCTAGGAAGAGGGGAGAGGCCCCATTCTCTATCATGTCCCCCATTGGCCTTGGGGACAGATGATGCAAGGATGGAGCACCATTCCCCACCACATCCTTGGCTGGCTTTGGTACCGAGGAAGTGAGGAGGAATAGGGGCGCTGCCTCCTGCAAGAAATGTCAGGGGCTTACACCAAGGTGGATTCCCATCCCCGTGGATAAACGCCACTTCGATAAGAAGGATATCATCCCCTGGGAGGAGTGATCCCATCCCAGTAGAGACGAGTGGGCATGGAGAAAGTCTGAGGCGGGGGGACCCTATGTGCGAGGCACAGGGCCATGTCACAGTTTAACGTCATGTGTTGCAGATGAAGTGCTTGGCAGTTTAATGTCTGGTAGCCTGGACGAGGTGGGTTAGCCCCGCACCCCTAGGACTTACATAACTAGAGCCCGTTGCCCCTTGTGGAAGGGAAGGCACCAGTAACGCCATGGCGAGGGGGTGTGGCAGGGCGAACCATCGAGGGGTCCACGTTAGAGTGGCTGTGTGATGAAGTAATAGCCATTAGTGACCCTATGCGAAAAAGCATTAGGTGGAGCAATGCAGCAAGAATGATTGTTCAAGGGACATTGAAGTTACTTCATACGAGCCTAGATGGTCGCATGGGAAAACCATGCATGACGCAGATGCCTGGAGTGCACGACACACCTGCAAATGGCCCTTAGAAGGAGAGAATCAGGCGTTCGCGTAAGAGGGTGCTTGGGGAGAACCAAGGTGAAGGGCCCCAGGGATTCCGCAGAACCATTGGGCATGGGAGAAATAAAGGGGTCCGGCGCCAAAAGCCCCGGGTTGGTGCGAAATCAGGGTTTCTTCATGGAATATAGGGGATAAGGTGTTTTCCCGTGACTTGAAGGATTGCGCACAATGTGTATGAGTTACTCACAGGAGGAAAGGTCCGCACGTAAGGATAGGGGGGCGCAAAAATTAAGGGATTGCATGCAACTAGTTGCCCTGTGCGTAATGGAAGGAATTGCGTTCAAGCGTCAGACCCCAAAGGGGTTGGTGTTTAGTCTAAGCCCGGGGGATCTCGTGTGAAGGAAAATCTTGGGTCGACATGGAATAAAAAACAACCATACTTGAAAGCCATATTTTGTGCATGTGGATTTCCAATTATGTGCATGAGAGGTGGTTCGAATTCTTCAGCCCTAAAAGGGAAGGGGGTCTCCTTTTATTTAAAGACATCCGGCAGTGCGTAATTACATGCTGTGTGAAATTATAGCACGACAGAGGCGACGACGCAAAATATCAACCACACGGAGTGCGGGAGTGAAATTATTCCACAACAGTGCCGAGCCTCTTCGTGAATCCCAGTACTTTCCGTGTGGGATAAACTTTTTCGCGAACGTCAACTTTTTTCTGCACAACACTTTCGAGCCATCCAGAATGTGCCTCCGGTTCCGAATACGACTTCACTTTTTCACTTCGGAACTTTCTCCACCACTTAATCACTTTTCGGCATCTACAGACTCCCATGGGAGAATTATAATGAGGAACAAGAGGCATGGATGAATAGAAAATATAAAATTGTGGCACAAGGCTTCAATGAGGGGACAATTAATGTTTATAAGTATTATAACACATGATGCATGATTTCCAGTCAGTTTAATGATCTACTACACGAGGACCAGAACAGGAAGGTGCATTCTATTTTTTGGAGGCACTATAAGGCTTGTGAATGAAAAAATAATCCTTTCTTACTAATTCTGTAATATCATACAATTTTTAACATATTGGTAGAACGTTTTGGTTTCACACATCTCCAAAAAAGTGTTTGTTGGAATAAAGAATGTTGATTTAGGTAAGAAGGTTTAGGTACTTGAACCCTTGTCTTCATTTCAACATATATGGAAAAATAACCACGCAATAATTGTAATATTTATTCAATATACTCAATTTTATAATTATTCATATGAAAAATTGATTAAAAATTAATTTTTTCACTCCATGCAAGTGGTAGTCTACACGTACAAATTTTTAGTGTTATCATTTTCTAACAGTTAGAATGGTATGATGATATATATGATATTATAATTATATAAGTATAATTGTGACACATATATATTATAAAAAACTCTATCAATAATATCTATCAATTAAATATGGTGATGGTAAATGAATCATCTCATTATGTGCATTGATAATCCACACATACATAAGGGCAATACATTTATTTCCCATTTGATATAAAAAAATATAAAATAGTTATTCTTTTATCAAAATACAATAAAAATATATTTATGATATTGGGTTCTTTATGTTAAGATGGATAAAATTGGTTTAAAAAATATTTATGAATAAATAAAATTGAATGTACTTAGTTAAGAGTTATATCTATTTATTATGAAACCTCCTCTAGCATACTCCATAAGCCTCAAAAAGATGTTATTTTTATCAATGTATGGACTTTGATTTTTGGGGAGTAATTTTACAAAATATTTTTACTAGTAAATTCTTTATTTAATGTGATATTAATCTGTGATCAATATATGAGAGGGGGTCCTTTTATAAGTGGGGGAGAGACACATTTTGAATTTTTCAAAAGTTTAAATTATATTAATGAATTCTTCAAGAAACAATTGGTATAAAATTACACATATTGGAATAAAAGATTAGATAAGGTCAATATATTTCCAACCAATAGGTTTAATACATGTTTAAATATCATGATAACCATTATAATTATAGTGTTAACCCTTTTAACATGTTTTAACTCTTATTATGGTAATTGAATTTTTCTCCAAAGTTATTGTGTTTTATAGCCAAAAATGAAAGTATAATCATTAAAAAATTTAGAAATTTAGGTTATATATATGAGGAAGGGTTTTTAAAATTTTATTTGTATAATTAATAAATAAATAAAATATCTAATCAAACCTGCAAAAGATGATGAAAATCAGTTTTCCAGAAAAAATAACTTTTTATGTACATTTTTTTCTAATAAAAAATCCAATTAAAATGAAATTATTCTTATCATGGTTAATAAAAATAATATAAATATATTTTAAAATATACTCAAAAAAATAATACTTTTTAAATACTTGATTGGAAATGGCTATTTTTTAAAAAATCATTTTTTACTATTAATTGAAATATTAATATTTTAAGAAAATCCCCAAAATTTCTCCTTAAAATATTTTTTTTATGATGATTTCAAAAATTATATATTTATTAAATAATATTTCCAAAAGTTAAATTTATTATTATTTTATTATTGTATATAATAAAATAGTAAAAAAAATTGAAGAAAAAACAATTTTTAATCATATAACTAATTTAATGAAAACCAAGTACTTATTTATTGTAAATTAATCAATACGATTGAATTATAGAAAACATGTATACATATTTATTATAATGATCTTATTAATATTAACACTACTAATTTAATTTCTTATTTATAATGGTTTACTATATCATGGTTCCTTTAGACATGTAGTTTCTTGTAAATCAATATATTGGATACATAATATTAATTTTAAAGGAATATATATATATAATCATATAGTCATTCAAGATTAGAGTGAATATACATAATGATAAATATAAAATAATAAATGTTGACAAACCTACCATCTAAGAAAATTTTTATTCTCAGGACCACGCCTTTCAGAGTTGAAATGCTACAATATTAGATAAAATCACGGGTGCTCAGATTGAGTTCGTAAATTGAACTGAATAGATTATAATAATAGTTAAATATGATTTCAATTGAGATGAAATTTTGTTTCATGCATTATTGTTGAATAAATGGATTAATTCTATGATATATCTTTTGATATGAAAAAATATTATTCTATGGATATTGTTTCATCCATATGATATCAAATGATCAACTTCAAGAATAATATTATTGGAATATTTGAATATACATAGTGAGAAACCATAAAACCTATTGGACATAGGGTATATTAGAAGATCATTGTATGACTCATTTATAAAGAGAGATTTATTTGGAATCCTTTGGTGAAAATGTAAATTATTTACATGTTGGGACTCATTGTAGGTGTATGAACCACAATCCATTATAGACATAATTTCATTATAGTGGAGAAATCATGATTCAAGTGAGAAAAAAATTATGGAAAACAGTAATACTTTGAGGGAGAAAAATAAATATTTTTATCTACATACATAGATTACTTTTATTGAATGAGGCATTATTTCAGCACTGTGTTTAAAATATATCCAGCATTCATAATTGAATTTTTTTTACAAAAAAGGGGATAATGATTAAATGAATATTTAAAGATTGGTATAAATTATTCATCACCTGGTTCACCTCCTTATCATCTTCATAGGTGTCTATACCAATCATAAGGAAAAATTTTACCAGTATCCTAATAAGGTTACTTATGGTTGAATCTATATTTTTTTGGAAGTTTTATTTTTATTCTAAGATGATAGAGTGAATATTATTATTTTTTAAAAAAGTGCCTCTAATGGAAGATCTAGTTTCTATTCATGTGGTTGTACATGAGGAAGTATCCAGAAAGAATAAAAAAGGGAAAAATAAATAGTTCACTAAAAAGTGGAGAATTATAATGATATTTGGAGAATTAATATTTCATAGATCCATTAAAAATGTTATCTATATTTTTTAATCTATTTTTTTATCATTATCATAATTATAAAAGTTTAATATTTGAAGAAGACGTTCTCTGTGCTAAACCACTTATTCATTTTTACCTTCAAATCCAAGCTTACATAAATAAATTCCATAATGAATTTATTGAAAATATATTACCTCATATCATAGTAACAGTGAATGAAAAATAATAGATTTAAATAGAAACTAACACTATAGAAAAAGTATTGGCTGAATATTTTGGTACATACAACACCATCACAAAACTACTATGAGAAAGGGAGAAAATAGTATCACTTTTGAATGAAAGGTATATTCAATAAAATGATGACCTAAAAAATATTTGTTTTTGAGAAGGATGTGTTTAATGTTATAGTTATTTAAGTAATATTATAAATAAATAATATTTATTATTTTGTATTTAATTTCAAGGATGAATAGATAAATGTGAAAGATAATGGAGTTTAATACATTTATAGTTTACTTTAGAACATAGTAATGATGCATTGTGGGTAGGTTAAAATGATGAAAAATGATTATGATAGAGGTAATAAATAATTTTAAGTTGAAAATAATTCCCTAAACATTATGTTCATAGATATGTGAGAAATATTCATAGATCTTGAAACTTCTCCACCTAAATCCTCTCAAGATGTTGAAAGAAGCGTTTCAACCACATGTAAATTTAATAAGATTCTTTATTTTAATAAGTCATTAAGTTGTGTAAAAAAGGTTCTTGATGCATAGTTCATAAAAATATACTATATATTAATGGAATTATATAACAAATTGGTCACATATATTTGCACTAATTGAATATTATTTTTCTAATAGTTTTGGATAAAACCTAAAATATATAAAAAAATTAGTTGTAAAATATTCGGATAACCCCACCAAAAAATATAACCGTTTATATAGGTAATTAGAAAACAAGACTCCAAATTAATATAGAATATTATTGTAATATATCAACCAAAAAAATAAGGTATATAATCAATATAATAGGGACATCATGAACATAAAAAGAAAATAAAATGATTTATTAAAAAAAGGTGGGTTTTCATTAAAATTTGGTAAGTTACAATGGATTTTTAGCATGATATGAAAACTCATACAACTTATAGGAGTCTATAAGAAATGGTATTTGTTATAAAACTAAAAAGAACAATATTGTATAGAATTAATAGATTGGAAAAATCTTATTGTTAGAAATAGATTAAAAATACTTTATAATTTCAATGACTATTATAATATATATTGACACATATATGATTAATTTTAGTATTTTCCAATTGATAATTAATTATGAGATGGTAAATAACTTGACTCCACAATATAAGACAAAAAGGGGGAATAGAAATAAATTTATGACTTCCGTTAAGAAAAACAAAGTGATGAAACATGCGGATAAATTTTGTCTCAAAAGTTTAATAATTGATATTTGGAATATTCTTACCCATAAAATAGAAAATGAATCAATTATGGTATGAAATCCTACATCATGGACCATTAAAAATTTTCCATGAATATCATTTATTATGGAATAACATAAAACCATTAGGGAATTTAATTAGTGATAGGAATAATAATATTGGAATGGTGGAATACCTCAAAGATGTTGATATTTAGAGGTATTCCAAAAATGGTAATGTGAGTGCTAAATAAGAAGTGTGTGGATGTTGAAATATTTTTGTACCGACCCCTAATATATACATGATTTTCTTCCTGATTAAAAGGGGTATTAAATGAAAAAATGGAAATCACTAAATGTTTCATGTTTAAATAATTTTAAAATAAAGAAGAACACAACACCTATAAAGAATAATGTCAATGTTACTAATGATATGTTAATCATAAGTCTATATCAAATGAAAGATTCTCATAAGATTGATCAAGGAAAAAATAATGAAATTGAATTTAATTATATATTTAATATTCCAACTTTATGTTTCATAACATATAAAAATATATAGAACTCTATGTTTCTTAAGGGAGAACAACTCATGATAAATAAATAAAATGAAAGCATGAAATAACTGAGACACTTCAGACCATCCAAAAAATAATACATTAGGATTAGAAATAAGTATCAACCCTATTAAAGGCATTGAAGATCCTTGGAAGACAAAATTTTTCACTAACATGATGGTTTCTACATTAAATAGGGGATTAGAGGAAAATATAGAAGAAATTCAACCACCATGTTTAATTAAAATTTTATCTAGTATTAATTCATAATTGATATCAAACATCATATGGAATTTAAATTTCGAGAAGTTAATAACAGGATGATGAATTCCATAGTAAAGATGTATAGATATCATTCTTTGTGGGTGAGATATAAAAAAATTCAACGCTTCTAGATATTTATTTATTTTAGATAAAACTATAATTCTCAAAAAATGTATAGAATATGTTGTTTCAGGTATAATTATCACTCTCTTATACCTAAAATAGTTTACACATTTATAATCATCATGTGGGTTTCATTAAAAAATAAAAATGGGTCATAAAAATACTTCAATTTATTTTTTATTTGTTTTTTATATTTGTTTTCAGGTTTATTCAAATTTCTAAAAATGTTTCAAAATATTCCAAAATAAGTTCATTTATATATGGATTAACATTGAAAAAAAATTTTAAAATTTTTTATACTTTCGTACAATTATCTCTTTATTACTAAACTATGAAAGACCATATAGATTTAGATTTTGGTTCTTTATGTACTGTTTTTATGTATATAGTTGCCCCATTTTCTCTCAGGAATGTATTTCAATGAAAAAATTGTTGAGATAAAGATTCTTTAATTCATAGTACTTAGGGGATAATATTTTCCCTTATAAGACATCCAATTAGCTCTTTTAGAAAGGTGATCTTCTAATGGGAATGAAAAATATATTCTTATTTTATTTATTGTCATTAAACTGAAGAGGTGTATTTAAATTTAATAAAATATTGTAACAAACATATATTTATTTTCATGTTCAATGTATCAAAAATAAATACAAATATGAGATTGAATTTCCCTTTGGGGTGTAATTGTATTTATTTTCAAAAGTGTTAATTATTTTTAGAGAATGTAAATATTTTTATTTTATAAATTTTGTATAAATTGGCTATGTATTGAAAATCTACCAATTATATAAATCTAGAAGTATTCACCCATGAATTATGTTTAGAGGAGTTGAGTTGTCTATATTTTTATATTCAAAGGATGTTTTATAAATTTGAAATGGAGGTTGTAAGTGTTGGATTCTATGTTTGGATACCGTTACCTTAAATTATTGATTTTGATGATCCTCATGTCCGTGGTTGGGGATTTTTTTACAATTTTTTTTCTATTATAGTTATGAAGATGCAAAATTTGGTTGATTTGAATAGTAATGAATGTTTTGATTAATGGGGTTCAAAGAAAGATGATTTGGGGGATTAGAGACCTAATTTGTTGGAAGTACCATTCATTTTGTGATGATACTAATAATTATTATAATCTGTTTTGTACAACCCCAGTGTGACGAACAATAAAGGTTTAAGTGGAGCATAAATTTTTTGAGCAATGAAGTCATTTGGAATAGTCAATCATTTGTTGTTAATAAGATAAAAAAATCTAGAAATGATATTACATAGTTTTTGTTCATTATATAAATATTAAGAATTATTTTTCAAGAGGTTGTATATACAATGGTTTTTTTATATGAGATTATAATGTTCATTAAATAAGACTAGTTTTTGAGTTTATAGATGAAATTTGGCTTCGTCTATAATTATACCTATCAGTTTTCTCAGTGAAAATTGGAGATGCATATAAATGATCCACTATTGTGTAACCATAAATTGATCTATGTGTAAGCATCATACTTTGGTTATGTAACCATCATAATACATTTCAATAAAGTATTTCTAATAAATGTAATCAATAATCACACATTGTATATATGAGACATGGATGTTTGTATGGATAAGAAATGCATAACCATGTGTTTCCTCTATATAAGAATGAATTGTTTCTATGTTATAATCATTGGTAATGTTTTGTAAGAATCATATTATTTTTTAAATAGTATTCTTAACCCATAGTACCTAGTTAACTAGGAGAATGTTTAAGACTAAAATATGTACACTCTAGATTCTATATATGATGGATAAAATAGTTGGGATGATACTTATAGTTTTATAAAGAATAAAAAATATCACAAATACATGTGATATAAGATATGGATTATTAAGGAAATATTATTCAATCATAGATAGGGAAGACCAAATCAGTGGAAATTGGAGAGACTTCCGTCTAACAATGGAGTTTCCATTATTTCTTAATTTCAATGAAAATATAACATGTCGAATTTTTAATGGGTTTTAATTCAAAAATCCCTTGAATATGATAATGAAGTGATTACTAGAGAAAACTTTAATGTCTATAATTATATCTATTCAGTTTATATTGAAGTGAAACTATATGATTTTAACAAATAATGAATTTGAGTTAAATTTGATTCAATTAGATAAAGAAGATAATTTCAGTGGTGTGTTATGATAATGTTTATTTAATATTAAATGTACACGATTTTTCAAATGCGTCACTCCAATATGAAAATAGATCCATGATTTATCTTGGAGGTATTCTTTATGATTTATCAATAGAATTCATAAATGAATATAATGTAGATTTTATTGATATTTTTTACATTAATAAGATGTGGATGTTTTGATACTAAAGAACGTATTTTTAAAAATTGGAGTTATCTTAGAGAGAAGTCAAATAAAAAATAAATTAAAAAAATAACGGTAGTCGAGTAAATATACTCTAGATCACGGTTGAGGAGACAAAAAATGTGGGCTGTGTTGCAATTTTACATACATGAAAAGTGAGAAAAATAATATTGCAGGATTCTAAGAAATGATATAAACTAATTTTTTATATTTCAAATATATATAATAATATTTATTATTGACCTATATAAAAGATCAAAATAATAATTGGGGAAAATAGTTTATAAATTTGGAAACCAAAATATTATATCTACTAAAAAAACTATGAACTATCATGGAAAAATATAAGTAGAGGTAACACAGTTCCATGAAGAGGACCTAGTATCTAATGAAGAAAAACTGAGAATAAGTATTTGACTATCAATTTGAGGTCTTGTTAGTGTGATGTTATATTGTAATGAAGATGAAGAATGAATTTAGTTATGTTTGACTGGATGTTTGTAATCTTATTCGTGATTTTAAGAAATTCTTAGTTGGGGATAAACTAGATTTTATACCAAAATAGAAGCTCAGATTTAGTTAAGAATGAAAGGTTAGTGGATTCAGTGAAGATTCTGAGAATCATTTTTGTAAGCTAAAATAGACTTGAATGAATTAATGTAACAAAACATAATGAACTCAAAGACATAGCTACCAAGTAATAAATAGATTATTCGATGGATGATTTTTCAATCATGAATTGATCAATTTATTAATTAATAAATGAAATAAGATAAACAGTTTACTACACATGGATTCAATCCATTAAAATTATGGGAGTTATCTAATTTATGGATAATAAAACGAAACTTCGAGATTAAAATGATAAGTTAGGTTTGTATTCCCATTGATAATGAAGAATACGTAAACAAATTAAGACTATTTTTATTTGTGAGAATAACTAACCATTGAATTTATCATTTGAATATATTAAAGAACCCATTATTGGATTAAATAACCAATCATGGAAACAAGTACACCATTGATCCAAACATCATAAAAATAAATTTTTTTCTCTTTATTTACTTATTTTTAAAAAAAATCTATGATTTCATGGTTATTTTGAAAATATATCCATCTATAATGACTGATAGTAGATATATATAATTAATAGGGGTTAAATATTTGAATAATATTTTGTAATAGATTAAAATTATTCAACACGTGATTCACCAAACACCCATGTCATGTGGTTTCACCAATCCAAAAGGGAAATTGATTAGGGATTTTATTTAGAAAATATATTTCCTAAATGTCAATGGTATAAATGTATTGACCAATATTTTTTTTAAATTAAAAAATTAGTAATAAAAAAAAGTTGGAACATATCCATCAGTATATATTTATTTAATCATCCTCCACCATTATGTATGAAAAATATCCAAAAAAAAAGTTGTATGATTTATTGAATTACAAATTTAATATAGATAAATTATCCAAATTATTTGAAACGAGTGAATATTTATAATTATTAGGTATATTGATAAAAAAAATTAATGTTTTATTGAGTATCAATATTTTTAAAAGTGACATCCAAAAGATTTAATCCATTCGTTTTGGATCATATCTCTTGAAAAAAACTATGGAATTATGTAACTAAATTGTAAGTACCTAAAACATAGTATCATGGAATCAATGACATCTTTATTAAATTGGTATAGATAAAAACCGTAAAATCAATATAGATGGATTTTTTTATCAGTTTTGGAGAATCATATAAGTAAATGATATCCATTTTATATTGGGAATATAAAATAAAATATAAAAAAAGAAAAATTCAAGAACCATTAAAATTATTTCAAAGGAATCTTATTCATAACATGGGGAAAGAAAAAAACGTGTGTTGGAAAAAATGATCCATAATGGTTACATAAATAAGAATATACTGTTAGTGAACGAACAATATTAATCATTTTAAAATAAATCACTAAAATCACTACAATCAAATAAATAAACTGATCCTAATATTTAATAACCAAATAATGATCAAATAATGATAAATAAATAATCACTAAACTCCAAAAATACCTTTGGACATTGAAAAAAATATCAAATAATCATAGGTACATAAATAACTAATCTCATAATAAGGTAATTCAAAATCAGGAACATCTAAAAGATACTGATAAGACCTTTCACAAGATAATTTTAATCTATGGGTAGGAAAACTTGTCTAATTTTGATAATTAATTTCTTTTATTAAACTTGTTAATACATCGAGGGTATATCTATAACCCTTTCCTACCTATAACACAATATTTCCAAGTAATTCCAAATATAAAAAGTGTGAAACAACATCATCATAATTATTCTTTTTTAAAATATCTCATAGATAATATTAATACATACCCCATTGGAATAAACATAATCATAAATTGTCAAGATTAAAATGGTGAATCTTAATAAAATTGTGAAACCCAAGTCAAAATGATCATAAACTATCTGGAGAAATAGTAAATGTGAGATCAATACAATATATCTCTGATGCATCTAAATTACAATAATGGATTGATATCATTGTTAAAGAGAAATACCATAAAATTTTTGTTAAATTCAATTTTGAAATAAATAACCATTTCACATTGAAATTTTATATAAAAACATTAATAAAATATTTTGAAAAAAAATTCTATTAAAATAACTTATAATTTTTTTTAAAGTAAACATTAAAACATTGTGTTTTATTGATGTTGTAACACTCTATTTAGGATATACAAACAAAAACAAATGTTCCTCTTAAATTTCGGTAAAATTTAATGGACCATGTTTTAATATTTTCATGATGATTACTTAAAAAATTAAAAATTAAAAATGGGTGAAAATTTATTTAATAAATCGTTTTTAGAAATTAAAATAAATTTTTCCAAACAATTTTTATAAAACATAGATTTTTCTAAAATGGTATTTTTGACTGGATAGAGGAATATAGTAAAATTTTATTAAAAACATATTCTCAATAATATTATGTAACAAATATTACAAAAATGGTAAAATTATTAGAAAAAATTCATTAATAACAATAATAGAATAAAATGGATTTATTTTTAAGATATAATTGTCAAATAATTCTACCAAGGGGGACTTAAACCAAAACAATCCGTGATGATGATCAAATTTTAATATAAAACCTTACCAAATTATTAATATTTGAATCATAATTATTTGGAAAGATATAAAATCAAATGACAAATTAAATATTATGAATATCGATATATTCAAGATATAACATATTTAGAGATGCATTATATAGGCCACACAATGATATAAGTGGTGAATATGGCATATGTCTCACGAAATTAAAAGTGAGATGAGAAACTCAAAACTTAGGATTGACTAACATTGAATGTTTCTAAACCTCAGGTATAATAAATATAAGTTTATTATAATCCATTAAAAAACCATAATCATATATCTTAAATCATATATGATTACATATAGTCTTTTATCACCCATTTATTATCAATTCTTTGTTAAAATTGCTATTTTAGTGGATAATTGCTTAATTTATCAAGTTTATTTTAGTTTTGAAATTTTGGTCTTTCATATATGATCTTGTTTAAATAATCTCAAGAATCCAAAACAGGATATAAATATAATATACATTCATTATATATGTATTTAAGGTAATGTATTAGAGATATAAAAAATGGATTAATGCGTTTGTGGGGACGATAGGTTGTACGTAAGGATGATAAGTGTTTCCATTTTTCTTGAATGTTTTTAGAGTGAAAATAAATATTAATTAATCATTATAAAATAATTATTATATCATGTATATAATTTACTTTAGTCAAATAAATATTTATTATGATCCTTGAAAAAATAAAATAAATAACACTTCACAATGCTACGTGGAGATTGTTGTCCACATCGGAAAAGTAGATATATTATTTTTTCCCAACATATTGGAAGTTAAAAAGTTATAAGAGATAAAATATTTCAATAATTATATTTTTTTCATAAATTAACCATGAATTTAGTAACATAAAAATTAATACCTTTAATGTGTAAGATCCCGTCATTTTCTAAAGTATCTTAGTCTTGAATTGAGGTATGTTTTCTATTTATTCATGTACCTTTGTTTGATGTTATGACATGGGAAGTGTTTGGGTGGATTTTCAATAAAAATATGAAATGCGGGATTCCGCGGGGTTTGTGCATTGTTAGGGAAAAATGCGTTTAGCCCATCTAAAATGAAAACCCAGGTAAAGGGGATTCACTTGGAAACCACACGGTTTAAAAAACCATGCACCCAAACCATGGTAAGCATGAAACCATGGGCAGTGAGGTCTGCATGGTTAGTTCATGGTTTATCATACTATTAACCATTTCCCAAAAAAATGTGCGTGTAGTTTTATTTTATTGTAAATTATGTTTTAAAATTCCATAAACACCCAAAACACCCTCGTCTCAACTTAGGCTCAGACTTTATGATTTTTGGATGATTCTAGAACCTTCTAGAGGGTTATAAAGTCTTCTGAACTCCATTATTTAATATTCAAAGCCCAAATTGTAGACATCTTCTTCTCTCGGTATGTGGATCCCATCTTGATCCTTATCCCTTCAATTATTTCTTTTTCTCTGAATCCTTTGGTGGGGTTTTTCCACTACTTATTCATATATAAACCATTTTAGATAGATCTAGATCAAGGATTGTAAATCTAGATCTTTATTGATTATATCATGATATCTTGGATCTTGGTTTAGTGATCTAGATCCGAAACACATATCTATGTTGTTGTGCTGCTAGGATTTTGGGATTTCCATTGAGTGAACGTCCATCAACGAATGAATATAGCTGGTCTAAAATCTGAATCCCATTTTTGTGATTTTGATTATATATATAAGTTGTAGATTTTATATAGTTTTATAGAAATTATAATCCCTAATTGAATTAATTAATGTTTTAAATTAATTAATTGAGATGATTGTAAAATTGTGAGATTTTGGGATCATTGAATGAGATAATTATTTAGATAATTAATTAAAAGATTTTGATATTACTAGTTTTAATAATTAAATGTGGGAAATAATTATGATGGAATTGAGATGGTTGAATATAGTAATTAATTAGAGAATTTATTATCGGTAATGGATTTTATGAAATTAGATAAATAATTTCGAAATTAATTATGGGGTATTGATATCATGAATTGAGATAATTAATTTTGGAATTTATAAATGGAATATAGATTCCATAAAATGGATAATTACATGGTGAATTAATTATGATTCATTTTAATAGTCTATTTTAATAATTAATGGGTGAATTAATTATTGGATGTGGATATTTTGAAAATATTATATTATTTTAGAATTAATTAATGGACGTAGATTACATAATTTATGAACTATCTAATGGGAGCTATGATGGGTAATTGAGATAATAATATTAATATGATGAATCTTGGTTGACCTGATAATGTGAAAGCATTTGATGATGAGATACAATTGAGGTTGTTATAAGGAATGATATATCTGCATAGTCCCAAAATAGGGGTGCTAGACCTGACAATCTATGCCAGGGTTATACATGTGTAGTTGACAATTTGGGGTCTAGACATGATTATCTACGCTAATGATACATCTTTCTAAATGTTTGAGAATTGGGATGTTTGATATGATGATATACACTAATCAGATATTCACATAGTTGAGAATTGGGGAGTCAAACATAATGTTATAAGCCTATGATGCAACTAAATGATTGAGAATTTGTGTGCTAGACTTGACGTCCTATGCCCATGTAATATATATAGGATTTTTAAATAAAGAGCTAGACATGGCGTTCTATACCAAAAAACATCGGCATTGGACTAAGGTTCTAATTGGATGTAATAATTAGATTGAAATGAAATGGCTAGTGAAATAAAAAAATTTCATAATAATTTTCAATGAAATATGTAACATAGATCTGACCGAGTCCATACCAGAGCATGTGTTTTTCTACGGATGACCTAATGAACATAGTGGTCTATATAGTTATTAAATATTATTTGGTAGTGTGATGGATATTTAGTTACGCATTTTAATTTTTTCTTTATCAACATCATAAACTCTTAATTGAATGAAAATTTTATAGACACCATTGTTGTGGCCCAACTATGGTACTCACACACTATTTGGGATGCCTAATAGGTACCGGAATAGACTTTGTTGCTCTTGGATTAGTTAAGTGAATGGGACCAAGACTAGATTACTGATTTGGGATAGTGCTTGGATGAGGGAACCAGAGGTGGTTTTGGACCTGATTGGGAGTCTTTAGTGTCTTTATAAACATTTTTTATTTAGAATATTTGACACTTACTTGGGCATGACATGTTTCATTTTAAGATGATTAATGTATTTTCTTATTTTATTATCTTGTGACATTGGTACTATTTGTGATTATATATACATCCACATTTGATTATTTTACTTCCCCTGGTGTTTTACTCTGATAAAACAAGGTATAGACTCCCCATGGCTAACATAAAAGACCCTGGCTTCTATATGGTAGCCTCTGGTGTACAAGCAGGTGAGCTTGAGTTCATGTTGTTGTATGGCTATGGGCACTGGTGGGTAGTTATTGTGTTGAGATGTTACAAAGTGTTATCAGAGGTTCAGTTTTATTTCTTCTTATTTTGTCTTACTGTTTGGAAAAAGGTAGACAGAATACTAGGAAATTTCAAGGTATTTGTAATGTGCTCATGCATGGGAGTTGCAAACCCATGTATGGGGGAAAATCTAAGTACTCATTGTCAGATTCTTGTTATTTTGGTTTTCTGTTATAGTTGAATATTATTTTACCTTGGGTGACACACTTATTTTGTGAAGGGATTATTGTTTCAAGTAATAATATATAATTTGATCATGGCCTATAATGGAATGATATTTGTGTCTACATCCATAATTCTAGGTGCTCAAAACTATTTTGTGACATGCATCATTTTAGGCATGCACGGGAAACTGGGTTATGGGTAACTTGTTGTACATAGACTATTCTTCCTTAGAGTGATTTAAAATTGATAAATGTTCATAATATAAAATTGAACATGGTAAAATGATGCAATAATGTGAATAAAGAGTTTTCTAAATGAGAAACATTAAAAATGTTAATGTGTTTACCCTTGTCAACAAGGACATGGGTATAAGATGGTTAATAATATTGATAATGCCTCAGTTTTTACCTTGTGGCAAGACTTGGGGAAAATACTGTTGTATATTTTATTCCCTCTTACATAAATGTGTTTCCTTCGGGAACAGTGTCCTAATATGTTTATTTGTATTTGTAGAGATATAACTCCATGATGGTGCTTGTTGAGAGGATGAATGGAGGAAATGGTTATGAATGATCCCATAATGGTGGAACCTAACGTATTGATAGTGCTGGGGGAGGAATGAGGAGATAAGATCTGAAATAAATTCACTCGTTTTATATAATTGATGGAAGGAGAACCATGGTGGGTTGTGATAATATGTCCACACTTACAAGGGATCTTTAGTTGAATCACCCTATAACCTTTACTATCGAGGATGGACATGAAGGAGTGTAGTTTAGGGGTTGAGTCCATAGAGATGATACTTGACCATCAGGAGACTCCAGTTGATAGGAGGGTCAAGTTAGATACTTGTATGTTATGGGGATCAGTGAATCACTGGTGGGAAATTCATGTATGGACTACACAGGCAGATAGTATGTTCTGGAAGGACTTCATCTGGATATTTCTGGAGAACTGAGGTAGGAATGAGCAATTGAGTTCATGTTGTTACTTCGGGGAGCATGTCACCGATGGACTATTTTGGACACTTCAAATATTTGTAGCGCTTTTCTCTAGTGCTGGCAGTAAATGATAGGACTATAATGAGACATTTCAAGGATGGACTTATGTGAGATATCAAGTCCAAAGTTTAGCTCTTTTGGTAAAATAAGCATGCCGATGTAGTGGATCAGATCCTCATAGCTTAAAGGTACCTTAAAGAGGATTCCATTTCAAGATAGATAGTTTTTACTAGATGACGAGAAATGTATTCTAATTTGTAGAAGCATCATTAGGAAAACTTTATTGAGACTATAAGAAATTATAGTGGCCATTTAGTTGGGTCAGGTACCTAGGATATTACTCATGTGCATTTCCACTAATGCAGTAAGCCTAGACACTATCTGAAACATTGTACCTGATGACCACTGGAGTGCTGATATTTAAGAAGTATGAGGAATCTACAGAGGTTCTATAGGAACCCATGGAAGATGGTTAGTGATGGATGATATAATCAGAATTAGGGTGTCAGAAGGGTATCTTCCAGACCGAGGCAGTTGACATGGTGCTTCTGGACAAGAGCACCCACATCAGTAGATTGGTGTAGGTCAAGGGAGTCAGACTGCATCATAGCGAAGAGGGTCAATATAGTTGCATGAGGTGCAACCTAAACTTGTTGATAGTGGGGTTGGGACATCAATAGTGATAGGTACTATTTTAGTATCTTCTACATTAGATAGTAACTTATTTGATATAACAGCCCCTCATTCCATTATATCTACAAAACCTTCTAATAGATTCAGCGTGGAGGGGGGGTTTGTGATTGGGGTTATGACTGTATATAAGATATTAAGAGTATGATCAAGAGACATATTCATGTGAAAGGTATGTTCACTTGAGATCAGGGATTATTATTTTCTATGGGATCATTATATTCTTGATATGACGGGTTCTACCTAATTATGGGTATGGACTGGATAGTCACATACCGAGAACCAATTGATTGTTACCATTGGAGAGTTCTGTTTAAGTATCATAAGGGTGATAATTACATTCACTAGAGAGATTTGGGATATATAATAAGGCTGAGAAGGGAAATTACTTAGCAAATTAATGATCTTAAAGCTGATGTTTCTATTCAATTGTTGGATTATGAGGGTGTTATAGAAAATATCCTTCCACCTGTAGTGAAACTATTATTCGATGTCTTTCATGAGAAATTCTCTGGTCTTCCACCTAATAGATATATAGAATTCACTATTCATCTCATGTCGGGTGCTGATCTAGTAACTGTTCCATTATACATAATGGTACAAACAGAGGTTCAGAAGAACAAGACACAGTTGGAGGAGTTGGAGGATAAGGGGTCTATCCATCCAAGAACATCGTCTTAGGGATCACCTATATTGTTCTCAAATAAGGATGACCAAAGATTAAATTCGTGTCTCGATTACCAGAAGTTGAATAAAATTACTATAAAGAACTATTATACTCTTCCGTGTATCAACAGTCTATTTGACCAGTTGAAGTTTTCTTGGGAGTTCTCAAAGATCGACATGAGATCTGGGTATCATCACTTGAGATTTCGAACATCTGATATACCATGGACTTATTTTTAAATAAGTTAATTCATATAAGAATTTTTCATAATGCCTATTAGGATAAATAATGCACCAGTTGTGTTTATTGACTTGATGAATATAATATTCCATCTATACCAAGATCAGTTTGTGGTGGGGTTCATGGATGACATCTTGATGTACTCTAAGACTCATGGTGATCATTCCCAACACCTTTTAATTGTATGGAGTTCAATGAGAGTGCATCGTCTATACACAATTTTATCAAAGATTCATTTTTGGTTTGATCAAGTACACTTATTTGGGGCACATCATCTCAGAGGAAGGTGTGTTAGTGGAAACAGAGAAGGTTCATGCAGTGGTTTCATTGGAGTTTTCCAAGAATGTTTTCGATGCATGATGATTTCATGGATTTTATCGATATTATAGAAGATTAATCCATGAATTCTCCCATTTGTTAAGGATGATTTTGGGCTTGACCGCAGCGATTGTAACATTCGGATGGTCAGGGACTTGTAAAGAAATGTTGAAAGAGTTGAAGAAACATTTCATGTCGACACAAATTTTAATCCTACCTGAGTCAGGTGAGGAGTACACAGTGTATTGTGACAATTTTGGGATTAGAATCAGATGAATGTTGATGCAAGGACATTGAGCCTTGGAATATGAGTCTATATAGTTGAGACCACATGAACTAAAATACCAAATGCATGACCTTGAGCTAGTGGTAGTAGTGTATAATCTAAGGTGTTAGAGACACTATATTTTACGAGAAAAGTTTATCATTTATTTTGACAATAATAGCTCGAGGTATATCTTTTTCCCATAGCTATTTGAATATTCAGATGTGGAGATGGCTTGAGTATATGGATTCTTTGGATGTTGAGAAGGCATGTACACCCAAGAAGGGAATCAACGTGATTGATGCTTCGATCATGAAAAAAAAGACTCAAATAGTTCAAAAGTCTAGTGTTGGGTAGAAGATGATGATGTCTTCAGTTGAGATTCACATTATGGTTCAGAAGAGTTAGGATAAGATGACTCTCATATCAGTTTCTATGGAGTCGACACTTTTTAGAAAATTAGGGACGTAAATTATGAGGATCTGGAGTGATTATCATTGATAGAAATCATTAATGGTATGGATACACCTTTAGACTAGTTGTATATGAAGAACAGATCATCTGCATAAATAATCAAGTAGTTGTGCAGACGATCATGTGAGAGGAGCTCATGCTTGAATTTACTACCTCGAAGTGGTCGTTACGTACAGTTGTGACCAGAATATACCATGAACTATGATTACTATTTTGTTTTCTAGGAAGAAATAAATAGATTTATGGGTTCATGACATGATTCTACACTTGTCGGTAGGTGGAGGAATAACGTCAATGACCTAGAAGTTTTCAACAGTTATTGCCCATTTCATAATGAAAGTGGGATGATGTGACCATGGACTTTGTGGTCAGTCTTCCAGAGATAGGTAGGAATAATTATACTATCTGGGTTATTTTGGATCAATTTAACAAAGTCGAATACTTATTTTCAATACAAAAAACCTTCAAAGTAATGTATAAAGGTGGAAATATGTGATCGAGAGATAGTCCACCATTATGGGGTGCCGAAGACTGTAGTTTATTACCACGATTTATGCTTTGCTCCACACTTCTGTTAGGGATTATAGAAGTAACTTGGAAAAAATGTAATATTTAGTACAACCTTCCACCCAAATATATATGGAATGTCATAGTGTACTATACAAGTTTTTGAGGATGTCCTAGGTGTATGTTTTTTAGAGTTTGGCGGGTCATGGGAGAAACACTTAGATCTAGGAGAGTTCTAAAATAACAATAGTAATCAAAAAACTATAAGAATTACACCATATGAGGATCTTTATGATAGGACATGAAGATCACCACTGTGCTTGTTAGAGGATGGTGAGTTAGAGTTGTTGGGACCAAATCTCGTGAAGGATACATCAGATCAGGTATAGTTGATTAATAAAAAGATGACAGTGGATTAGAGTAGGAAGAAGTTGTATGATGACAAACATAGATGAAACCTAAAATTTACAGAGGGTGATCGTATATTCCTTTGGGTGTCTCCTAGGTTGGTTCAATATAGGATACAAAGATTGGGCAAAGTGGCCCACGGGTTTGTTGGACCATTTCAGTGTTTGGAGAGAATCAGGCATGTGGAATACTGATTGGATCTTCAATAGAAATATAGAGCAATGCATGTTGTTTTTCATGTTTCACAACTACATAGGTATCACCCAAACCATTCTCGTATGATTGATGTGGATGAGGTTGATCTTAAGATTTATAAATCCTTAGAAGAGTTTCTGATTTGTGTGTTGGATCACAGTGAGAAAGCTTTACGGGGAAATATCGTGTGGATAGTTGGTAGTTTATGGAAGAATGGAAGTTTATAATAAGAAACATGGAAATTAGGAGAGGATAAGAGGGATCAATTTCCCAATAGTTTTGTCTCATAATCATAAAGACTCAATGAAGTTTGGCTCAAGTATGTGTTGTTATAAGGTGGGGAGATTTTATGATCTTGGCCTTTTCTAGAGAATCTCAGGCTTGAATTCAAGTGACTTTTTTGTTTAAGTACCATTGTTTGAATTTAAGGATTATGGTGTGTTTGGATGGATTTAAATGAAAAACATGAAAAGGGGGATTGTGCATGGTTGGTGTACAGTTATGAGAAAATGTGTACATAGCCCAACTAACTATACGAACCCAGTCAGAGTAGATTCACATGGCTATGAAATAGATTCAATAACTATGCTCCCAAACCTAGGAAACTATGCAACCATGGGAATCATCATGATTTGCAGGATTTGTTTTTCAAATATTTCTCCCCTATTTATAAAATCATGTAAAAAATTTTATTTTAACAAAAAATTAGTTTTAAAATTCCTCAAACCCCTGAAACACCTCCGTTTTGACATAGGATCTTACTTAACATTTTTTTGATCATTCTAGTGCTTTTTGTATGGGTTCCAAGGCATTAAAACCTCCTTTTTTCAAGATTCAAATCCTAAATCGAAGATCCATTCTCCTCCTGTCATGTGGATCTCATCCAAATCCCTATCCCATCAATTCTTTTATCTTCTCTTAATCCGTTGGTGGATTTTATCCTATGATTGTTCATATATAAACCACTGTCATGATATCAAATTATAATATTGTAGATCTAGATCAAGATTTATTAGATCTTTATATCGTTGATCTTAGTTTATGGGTATAGATCCATAACTCGTATTTATGTCACTATCTTGTTCTGGTTTTAGTTATCTATATTGACAGAACATCTGCCAATGAATCGACGTTACTGGTCTAAAATCTAAAACTTATAATCATAATTTTGATTATGTCTATACAAGTTAAAGAGTTTATATATTTTTATGGAAATTATAATCGCTAATTAAATCCACTAATGTGTTAAATTAATTAGTTTAGATGATTGTGAATTTGTGATATTTGGGGATGGATGAAAAATATAATTAATTGAAAAATTAACTATGATATTTTTAAATTACTAATTTTAATAATTAATTTTCAGAACTAATTATTATATAATTGAGATGGTTGAATTGATTAACTAATTTCAAATTTGATTACGAGTTATGGGTGATAGAAATTAAGATAATTAATTGGAAAATTAATTATGGTATATTGTTATCAATATTCGTGATAATTAATTAGGGAATTTATTAATGGGATATTGATTTCATAAAATGTCTAATTAATTGGTGAATTACTCATGAGTCATTGAAATAGTATGTTTGAATAATTTATTTCTGAATAAATAATTAGATGTTGATATTGTGAAAAGAGTATTTAGTTGATGAAATATTTAATGGACATCGATTAATTAATTTATGAATTAATTAATAGAAGCTACAATTGGTAATTGAGATAATTAGATTAAAATGATTCAATTTGGTGTACATTATGACTGAAAACATGTGATGATTAGATATATGTGACATTGTTATAAGTAATGATATATCTGCGTAGTTGGTTAGAGGGTTGTTAGACATGATGATCTTATGCCAGCGATATACATGCATTGCTTTTAATTTGGGGTGATGGAAATGATGATCTATGACAATGATAGATCTATATGAATGGTAGATAATTTGGATGTTTTACATGATGATGTGAAACAATTAGATATGTTCATAGTAGATAATTACGGTTCTATAAATTACATTCTAATACTTTGATGTATTTTCATGATTGAGAAATGGGGTGCTAGATATGGTGTTTTATGACCATGTAATATATGAAGGATTGATAAAGTGGGAGCTATACATGATGTTATCTACCCAACGACATCGGGATTCAATTAAGGTTCCAAGTGGTTGTGATAACGATATTGAAATGAAATGGATAGTAAAATCCATATGCTTTTAATGAATTTTGAATTGAATATGAAACCTGGCTCAGACCTAATGTGGACCGAAGTAAGAATTTGGGTATGGGTTTCCTCATGAACCTACTGGTCTATATAGTTAATAAATATTAATTTATAGTGTGATAACATTTTTACTTACACATTTTAATTGTTTCTATATACAACTTCATACCCATTTTATTGACTTGCTTAGTGTTATAAACCATTGGAGGTAGCCTACTAAGTGTACTCACGCCCTATTTGGGCTCCATGATCTGTACTAAAATTGAAATTATTGTTTCATGACATGTTAAGGGAAAGAGAACATGATTAGATTGATGATTGGGGATGGAGCTTGGATGAGTGAATCAGAAATGGTTTGGGACCTTCTTGAGAGTCGTTAGTGTCTTTACATATTTTTTCATTTTAGAAACATTGATACATACTTAGGCTTGTCATGTTTCCATTTCAATTGATTGTTGTATTTCATGATGTGGTAATCCTACGACATTGGTACTATTTATGATTATATATGCTTTGGTATTTGTTTCTTTATTTTCTGTTGGTGTTTTACATGGACAAAAGAGGGTATAGTCTCATCATGAATGACTTACCAGACCCTCACTACTATTTGGAAGCATTGGGAATATGAGGAGGTGTGATTGAGGACATGTGGTGGTCCAACTCGGGGCACCAGTGTTTGGACCTCAGGTCGGGACATTTCATTATGTAAATCATAAGTTACAAATGAATCACATCACATCGTGATGCATTAGTCCTACATACACATGGGTGATGTTATCATGCCCACCATAGAATTGAAAGTAAGAAGGTATATATGATATAATATTTCCACAATCCTGATAATATAATAGATATCATATAAATATTCTAAATCCATCATTATATATTTTCTTTAATGGTGGTGATGGAAAATGAATTACATTGGTTCGGGAGGCGGTAGTCCTCCTTACACCTGATCGACGATTTTGTTTCCCATTTGTTGGAAGAGAATATGGATATGGGTAGTTAAATTAACATAATAAAAATAATAATATATTATATATTTTTTTATTATATTATCATATTTTTATAAGGTTCTAAATTGGATAATGAAAAAATAAATCCAATACCCTCATTTAATAATTTTACCTCTTCTTTGGAGAACCTCTTTAGGTTTTACCTAAAGACTTAATATGATGGATTGATAATAAAAATAATTCATCTAGGATATTTTGAAATAATTATGGAAGGTATTTGGGTATTAACTTGTTGAAACATATAGTTTTGGATGATTTCACATTGCAGGAAAGTGGATCACCTATAATAAGTAGGAGAGAAGACATATAAGTTATTTTTGGAAACGTAACATTGTATTAACATCATTATCACTCATAATGCTTCAAAGATAGATCATTCACAAACCTTATAGATAATATGATCTAATTGTTTCTATAAAATTGTTTTTGGAACTTTTTTATGTCATTTTAACCCTTATCTTATTTTTAAACCCCTTGTAAACCCATTTTTACTTTAAGTAAAACAATTAATGTTTATGTTTTCAGTATTTTTATTGGAAAAAATTAATTTGATCTTATTAAATACTATAAATTATTATTATTCCAAATATAGAGTGTATTTTTCCAAATTCAACTAACAAGATTGAAATAATTAAATTTAAAATTAAACTACAAAAGTGATGAAAAATTGGTTTTCAAAGAGACAATTTTTATAAGTATAGAATTATATAATATAAAAAGTGAATATAATGTGGATTAAAATGACATAATTTAGTTAAATATTAATATAATTTCAATACTGTTATCTTAAACAAGTTTTAAAAATATATTTCCTTCGTAACTAATTTTAATGAAATCGTATTTAGAATAAAAATTAGTTGTTTTACTATTCACCAAAAAATTTAATCGATTCAGAAAAATATCAAAATTCAACCCAAAGTAAAATTTTACATATAGAATAAAAAAATTAATATTATTTTTACCGCTAAATTATCTAATGGTGTTGAAAATTTATTTTAAATTATGTGTGCAACATGAACCTTATCATTCATGTAATAAAATAAAGTTATTCAGAAATAATTTATTTTCATTAAAACAATTATTATATTATTTATAATAAATATATATCCATTTAATTTATTTCGGACCTTTTCATACCATTTAATTTTCATAATTTAGTTTTTTCTATACATACCCACCATCTTAATGTGTAGGTTATAATTTTCTTATTAATATAATAATAATTTCATAGAGTATCAGGTTTTTTTCAAACTTGGTGTTGCGTGCATCACAATATATAAATGATATTGAATTTATTTAAAAATATTATATTATAATTTCTCAATAAATTAAAATATATTCTATCTTGGATGATTTTTTTCATATATGTTATCAAATATGATATTCCACTTTTAAAATTTCAAGGTGTAACATTCTACCCACCTTAAATAAATTGTGACCATGAAATTTAATCTTGATCTCGGTAATAGAGTGATTGATATTTTTAAAAAACATTTTTTAAATACTAAATTGTGATAAGTGTTAATAAAAACCCACCTAATAAAATAGAATGTAATTTATAAAGGTCATCAAGAATAATAACATAAAAATACTTCAACATTTGATATCTTAGGAGGGGAGTGAATATATGGACATAGAAGAAAAACATAAATAATTATGGAGGGTGAATGAGGTGATTGATCAACATGATTGGGGTGATCCATATATAGTCGATGACTACAACATTGTATATCCATAATGTTTTAAAATGATACTAGTTTAGAAAAAATGGTGGTATTAGGATAAAATTTGTGTCTCAGGATCCTCTTATAATAGTTGAGGAATTTATTTACTTTCCTAGAATATAAGTAAGTATACATTTGTGACAAACATGCATTTCATATAAAAAATATAACCCTTTTGGTGTGTATTGATAAATTTATATTTTATCTCATACTCAAGGAAAAGAATATACATTTTTTTCAGATGTACTGAAATTAACTTTTGAAGAATCATAATATCCATAAAGAGTATCAGTATATTCTCCAAGTCTTTAAAAACACAAGAATGTTTATAAAGGGCTACTCAATGATATCCAACATTCAAATTAATCCATCTATAATATTGGATAATAAGGATAATCCAAAATATAACAGACCGAATTTAGAAGTAATGTCACTAAATCAACATTATATGCCTTGAACAATATAATGTTTCTCTTAGTTTCACATTACAAATATGTGAATAAATTCATAAATATAAAAACATAATGAAAACATTCATTATTATCAAAAAAAATATCATGTAGTCGAATATATTTTAAAAATATAAACATGCAGTAAACTCCATAAAATATATAAAAAACATCAAATCAGTAACCAATTTCATTGTCACTATAAATATATCATAAAAATAAATTTATCATTATTATACCATCATTTTGAACATGTTATGGGTTTTCATACCTCACTCATTTGTTTTCAAAAAAGATCAACATTTCACTTAATCACTTTTCCTAGTTATTAGTACCATTCAAAATATTCTCTCATATCATTAATGAAAATTTATTTATGTAGAATCCTTATAAATTACATTATTCATATAAAAATAATATAATTCATAAAATACTCCAAACACCTTGAATAAAATCTTAAGAATATTCATATTTCCAATTTATTCTTATACTATCAACTAGGTATCAGCATATATGTTCTTAATACATCTTTCCTTTCATATTTCATTTTAGACTCCTCATTATGAGTAATCTAACAATTATTCACAAAGAAATTTGAATTATCTATATAATAATTCCCCAATGAAAATGATTTTAATAATTCCCATAATTTCTGAATCTAAAACAGTCAACTATTAATATTGCAATAGGGGGAGCATTATTCACAACCATTACCTTAGAGAAACTTTTCAATTTTTTCCCACAAATTACTTTCTTTATGTCATTATTTTACACACATCAGACATTTAACTATTATATTGAGACACTCTCATAGGCGTCTCAATAAACATGTATTACATGGAGGTAATTGAGACATATTTTCTCCCTTATATTCAATATTCATTCTCGGAGTGGAATCTGTCCTTATATACTTTGGTGATTTTGGTAGTTGGTTATGGTGATGATCATTTATCATATATCATGATTATGGATTATCTATAATCCAAATATACTTCAACCCAATCATTATCCCAGTTGGTTTCTCATAAATTCATTTTCTATAACATTCATCATTAAATCGGTTCTGTTTGATTCTATAAACTAAAAAACAAGAAATAAATTTAGTGAGAAATTGTAATCATAGTGGGAAATGGCGTAGTCATGATGAATGATTTATAGGATTTCTAACACATGACCTGCTATTTTCCAAATATAAAACCTTAGGTTTAACCTATGTTATTCATTTTTATCATATTTTGAAATAAATTATGATGTTTCATAATGAAAATTTGGATTAGACTAAGAATATACCATAGGAGTGTCTTACCAGGTGCATAATATGGGTTATTATTAACTACTATGTAACAAAAGAGTCAAGCCATACATACCATTTTCAGATTTATTACCCCCAGTTACATATGTTCAAGACCAACAACCCCATATAGTATCTAGAAAGAGATTTTTTTCTATGAAAAAACACATAATTTGTACCATACCAAATCATTAATATATTATCATATACTTATCCTTAATATCTATAATTAGGTTATGTTCCTAAATCTATGTTTTCTAGAATCTATTTTTCATGTTTTTTACTAAACATTGTCTAATACCAACTATAATGACCCCAACTCAAGTAACCTAGATTTGGATTCTATATTATTACATCAGAATAGATTCAATGGTCTTTGTCAAATAGTAATGATAAGTTTATAAAAAATTTATAACTTTATGCCATCATGATTCTCTCTTTACATTGAGATAATAAAATAAAACATAACTACATAGAATTATAATAATCTAAGAAACTAATTGAAAGGATTCATCTTCATAACCTATGTAAAGGAAAACAAATAATGGTGAGCTAACATTCTCAACAAGAGTTAAATTCAATAGAATATATCATGACTAATCAAATAATATTCAAATGGAAATTTATATAACTAATATACATTCCATTTTATTAATTAATTGATCATAATATGATTGAAATAAATGATTATCAAGTAATGGAATATAAATAAAAACGTAATCAAGAAAATTATCCTATGATATTATAACTAATAGAATAATTTCATTGAAATCAATAAATTCTATCATAATAAGTGAATAAATAATTTCTAACATCTAAAACATAATGTTAAGACCTTCCAAAAGATAGTTTAAATCTATTGTAAGAAAGACATCTAATTTAGACAACTAATTGGTCTCTTAAGAAATGTCATTACATTTATGGGTAATATATTATTGGTCACCACAAAATCTATTGCTCTGTATAATAAATTCCATATATGAAATGGTCCAAGAATAATCAACATATACTTTTTTATTGAAAAACAATCAAACAAGACAATAAAACATATTCCAAACAAATTAACATAATCATAAACCATCCATGCCTAAACGTTTAATGGTAATAGAATTGTACATACCAATTAAAAATAATCATAAACCAAAATATATATAATAATGATAATATCAATACAAAATATCCCCAGTGTATCATAAGTGAAATAAAGGGTTTTAGTATTTCAGTGAAAAAAATTATAGAATAATTTCCTTAAAATTATTTTTTACGAAATATACATCTCACTTAGAAAATATTTTTAAAACAAAAATTTTCCAATTGATTTAGAAAATTATTTTCATTTAAAAAATATTTTTAAAACATATAATATAATCTTGGAAACATTAATTGGTTATTAGAGTAGAATTTTTTTTATTTTTCGTACACATTAAAATAAACATTCTTTTCGTGTTTTTGGTAATATCCTAAGAGTACTTTTATTAAAATTACACGATAATTCATTTAAAATTATTAAAAACGGTAAATTGTCTATAACGTTATTTAATAAATCATTTTGTAATGGTAATAAAATCTAAATAATTTTTAGAAAACATCTATTTTGATGAAAAATGATTTTCAATTGAAGATAGAAAAGATGTATTTTCTTTTAAAAAATTATCATTCATTTTAAGTACCAAATAGTAAAAAATTGTAATATTAATTGTAAAATATCATTAATAACTAGATTATAAAAACTAATTTATTTTAGAATATATTTATCCCATAATTCCTCCAAGAGATACTTAAA
Organism: Viscum album; assembly: GCA_963277665.1. Lineage (NCBI taxonomy): Eukaryota > Viridiplantae > Streptophyta > Magnoliopsida > Santalales > Viscaceae > Viscum > Viscum album. The sequence continues at coordinate 1,007,520,255 of OY728167.1, forward strand.
GAAAAACAATATCAAATAATGATGATGTTATGGAATAAGCTCTCTCCACTTTGGAAAAGTTTGAGTCATACACCCATGAAAGAAATAACTTCAAATAAAACATTAAATACCATGAATTAAAATATATTCAAACTATTAAATATCAAAATGAGTTTTATATACACATCACAAATAAATAATTTGTGAATATTTTGTATCTCTCATTAAAGTGAATGTGATATTGAAAACACATACCTCAGAATCAACATCCTTCGCAAGTATATAAACCTATTATATAGTAAATATAGGTTTATCATACAAATATTAAAGAAAAGTATACATATATCTTACACCATATAGGTATGTTTCCCATTGACGGTGGTAGAAGAAGAAGTAAAACAAATATGCATGTTTAATAATTTTACCTTTTATTAGAAGATCCTCTTTAGGCTTATACATAAAGTCATATTAGGAGGGATTAATAATCAATCTAAGTCCTATAAGATGTGTTTATTGAATAATAGAAGGTATTTTGGAATGTATTGACCAATGAAAATGTTTTTTTATGTTTGGAGAGAAAAGTAAATCGGGTGTCCTTTCATAAGTGGGGGATATGACACACATGAAATTTTAAAAAAGATAAAGTGATACCCACATTATTTAAAAATCCTGCTAATATGGGTCATTATCAATCCTTTTATATTCTAGGTTCTAAAAATTTCTAGTAAATGTATGTTTTACAAAATTTAGGTCATTTTAAACCATATCTTCTTAGTTTAACCCTTGCTAAAATAATTTCTGTACATTAACAATGGTAATTAATTTTTATTATTTTCACTATTATTTGTGATTAAAAATTAAGATGAATTTATTAAATAATACAAATAATTCTTATTCTAAATATGCAACACCTTTTTTAAAAATTTAACTCATAGTAGTCGTAGAATTCAATTAAAATTAGAACAGCATGTGTGGTGGATGATCAATTTTCTAAATATAAATATCCCCTAAGTATAGAATTTTTAAAATAAATATTCAATTACAAATTGAATCAAATTAGCAGAATTAGTTATTTTTTAATATAATTGAACAAAATTTTATATTAAATTAAATTTAAAATATAACTTAACATTGTAATTTTTTTAAAAAAAATGTGATTTTTAACAAAAATAATTATCTTACACTATTCATATAAAAAATAATCTTTTCATTGAATAACTAAAAATTAACCAAAATATAATTTTGATAGGTAGATTTAAAGAAGTATTTTTTTCCAAAAATAATTTTTACAGTTGTTAAGAATTACATTTAAATTATGTATGAAGAACATGAATAAATCATCATTTAGAAAAATATAATTTTTAAAAAAACATTTATTTTTCTTTAAAATTATTTTAATTTTATTTAAAATCAATATGTGTTAATTGAATTTGTTTTACACATTTCTAAACCATAAAATTTTAATATTTTAGTTTTAACTATTCATACCCACCAACATAATAGATAGGATATAGTGGTTATGATTAAATAAAAATAATTTAATAGATTATTGTGCTTTATTGAAACTCTTTGTTTTGGGAATCACAAGCTATAAAAGAGATTTAATTTATTTTAAAATTAATAATTTTTTAATTTCATAATGAGTTTCACTCTCTTATATTCTTGATGTTTTGCCCCATATACACTATCAAATATGATATTCCTATATTAAAATCTTGATTTGTTTTATAGGGAATTATAAATCTTATCATAATATTAAATTAAACTATTCCCTCATTCAATGGCTATTCCACCCACATTTGATCTACTAAAAGTTAATTTAATTACATAGTCCAAAATAGATATTTATTTGTCAAGGATCATAGAACTAGTACTATTCATCACATCCCATGTGGGTCTAGAAATAATAGTAATAATAATATTAATAAATCATTTATAATTAAAAAAGTCAATAAAAACATACATAACAATATTATAGTATAATTAATCGTATAAATAATACAACATAATAGTGTAATTTAAATACTATTACAATGCCCAATAAATTTGATGAAAAAAACTAAGATTATAAAAAAATATTATAAAAACATGGAATTTTGGTATATTGTAAAAATCTTTACTTAATCCTTTTTCCCACTTCCCCATTTCATCGACATGGTATAGTTACTAAGAATGGTTTATAAACCCTGAAACAAAACAACACATCACACAAAAATTACTAATACCACATTATTTTTAATTTATTTAATAATATATTATTTATTAATATATATAACTAGGGTTTTACACCATATTGTGGTATGTTTTATTAGTTATATGTTAAAAAATGTGATATCCCTGATCACTAACTTTTCATCATGGTAAAATAAATCTACAATTTAAAATTAATGCCATTAAATCAATAATAAATTGGGTTTCTTCCATGATTGTTTCTATTTTTATCCACCATTTTGTGACATTATTTATGTGAATCATATATACAAAAATAAAAATAAACTAAAAATTTGTTTCATGAATTAACTACCCAAAACAAAAAATATCCTTAAAAAGAATGTATGTTTTTGGAAACTATCCTTCCATCTAGACACAATTCTGGTATACTGAACCGGTGGATGTGACTTAAAAAAGTAACTAGCATCTAAAATAGTGGAATTCTATAGTAAACATTGTTTACAAGAAAGAATGAATGAATAATTTTAGAAGAATATGTATAAACAAAGTAGTTCAATAGGTTATAAAATATTTTAGTCTAATGTTAATATATGTAATATAGTTGGGATACTAAAATATTTTATCCTTTAGAATCCAAAATTATAATATCAAAATATTGAAGTAACATATTCCTTCAAATAACCCAAGTTTATCCATCTAGAGTCATCAAAAAATATTCAATAGTATAATAATATTACCAAACAATGACTTTTGTCCCATATGTATTACCCTAAAATGTTTCCAACTATTTTGTTGTCGAATATGATTTATTTTCAATGGTAGTGTATTTCCAATGAATATTGTATAAATAATGATATGTATATTTGATGATATCATAGAATTCCTCTTCCCATAATAAATTTACTCTCCAACCAACAGATTTATAACCAACACACATATTCTAAAATGGTTAATAACATCTCAAATTTAGAATGATTAATTATAAATTAAAACAATTTTTTATAGTATCAAAAAAGTTTATGTATATTTCATGAAAACAAATTTCATGTCCTTATGAAACAATTAAGATAATGGTACTAAGATTGTCTTAAAATAGTAAATTAATTTATGTTAAAAACTAACATAAAAAATCAAATGAATCCCCCTATCGAATCTTATAACATCCCAGCCTATATCATATGGTCTAGATAAACATACACTAGATCATAACCTCACATTATGAACACCATTTAATATTTTAAACATTTGGGTATAAATTGGTTTCTGTGTGAAGTGATTTTAAACCAATATAAATACCATAATTAGAAATGGGAGACATTGTATTATAATACCCACAGAATAAATGTAAAATACAAATTTGATAGTGGATAAACAGTTCCTATAGACGATATAAAGCATATGATATGGAAAGAAAAGAATAACATACAATACTAAAAACCTATATAAGAAAATTAGAACAAGAAAAAATAAAATTCCCCATCTATTTACACTGAATCATAATCTATCAACATTCAAAAGATTATCATGACTATTATCTTTTTTATAGATACCCTATCCTTTTACATAAGACATTACATGATTTTATGCATAATTATACATCAGAGCACATGCCAAGGATCATAAATTCTAGGGTCTTGGTTGACTAGGTACATAATCAATCATTATAAAAACCACTTTTTATTTAATCTCCACCATGAGCTTATATATTCCATCGTTGTGGGGAACACATGAACCAATGGATGAGCTAAATAGGCCAGTAAGGGAATAACCATAAGAAAAAGGCATTAACACAAGGGATATAGGGAATGACATGAAGATATAAAAAGGCATGTAACATATGCAATAATAACATATAAACAGGGAATAATATAAACATTGAGTCATAATCATATGGAACCAAAATAAAACATTAATTCATCAAGATTCAAGGCTAACTAACAATAACGTTGCATATGGTAGCACAAGCCAAGGCTAACCGACAGGACCGTCGCACATGGTAGCACAAGCCAGGGCTAACTACCAAGTCCATCGCACATAACATATCATGAGACTCAATTTTTCCCAATGCATTGTAGAACTATCTCGGTGAACCCATATTAACTTTTCATGATTATTTTTTCCACATAAAGAATCATACATAATCAATCTTTTATAAACATAAGGGCTACCCATGGAATGAATTTGGTACCACAATCATGCCATAAAGAATAAAAAAAATTGTATCATAAAGGTGTCCATGAATGAAATGAGCTAAAATATACATGTAAATTCTTAATATAAAATAGGCATGAATCATGGTAAGTGATTTCATTTAAAAGTGACAAAATTTAAGATAAGTATTTAAGAAGTTTTAGTATAAAAACTTTTTTGTGCGGTTTTAACAAAATACTATAGTGAAATTAAAATAGAAAGAAGAAAAATTCTTTATAAAAAACAAACAGTGAACCAATAAGGTTTTAATAAAAAAAATATTTTATGAAAACATAGGTTGCTTAAAACAGAAGATAGATCACACTATGAATCCGTTAAGAATTTGGGAAGTTCCTTCAAAACATGTTTGCTTATCAAGATGTCTTGAGGACGGAATGATATAAAAAAAATGTATATCGATGATAGATAATGATAAAAGGGTATTGATAAATGAATTTGGTATATTAACATATCAATTAGAATATGCACATTAAAATATAAAACAACTTCATTTTGGTAAAAGGAAGAAAATGCAACCCTATGGAAGAAAGGATGTTCTGGTAGATTCCCTTACAAATTATCAGCATGATATCGGGTGTACATTATAAGGATTAATAAAAATAACTGATATTTTCATCACCTATAAATCATTAGGAAATTATGGGGGAGATTTTAAATCATACCCCATCATTAGTGTTTACAAATAAAATGGAATAACATAGAGGAAATTCTTGAATAAATGTGAAATAGAGAGGATCCCTTACCTTAAGTACGAAGGTGTTCTCTACTTGATATTTAGTAGATGAATAATAAAATTAGGTTATTTAATTAATAATTCCTTAACCTATTATATATGTAAAATAATTAATATAACTTTTGTAAGTTCATTCGTGAAATTTTTGGTGGGTTAAGTGGTTCAATTTCAATGTTTGGGTCTGTTTATTTTCTTGGTTTTTACGATTGGTTTTCTAATTTTCATGAATGAAGATTCATGTAAAATAAGGATGGTTGTCTAGAATTGGAGTTATATTTTATTATTAATAATTTATAAGGATTAATGGTTGTAAATTTCATTTGGTTTCTTGGATTTAAGATGAATCATTATGTAAAACATTACTGATAACCTTTTGGGTTAATTTGCTGTTTTTTTATCACAAAGAAGACATTTTGTTTTAAAAATCAAAACCATTGGAAAAAAATATTACAAAATCATATATGAGAAGAAAATACATATATTATGGTATATCGTAACAAAAGAAATGGTTTCATGACCAGAATTGAAGATGATAATAGAAGTTGAAAACCCATCGTTCATGAATGTTCTAAATTAACACATCTCGTATGGTGTTTTTACTATCAATATAAAATAAGGATAAAATAGAGAATTTAATTACTTATTACATTGTCATAAAAACATAAAATTACATATCAGGTACTAGAGTTGTCAAACTAATTGGATGATGAGTGATAAGGATAGAAAAGAAAACAAAGGAACATGAAAAGAAAGTAAAAAAAAATTGAAAAGAGTAATTAATCACTTGAATAAATCATCCTTGAGAGCCTCTTAAGGGGATAGAGTTGGGTTTTTTATAGAGAACAAGGGCTTGTAAATGTTTGGGATAAAATTGGGTGTGATTTGGCTTGAATTTAGGCAAGCCACTAGTTTTGAGTGTAATAAAGAGAAGAGGTAAGGAGGGGTGGTATTTATAGTGGAGGAGAAGATGATTTTCTTAATATTGAATTCCTTAGTTTGTTAATTTCCCTCAAGACCAGAAATAGTAATTATTACATGACTAAAAAAGTAATATATGCATGTGAGTTTTAAACAATTATGATTAAATCACTATAACATTATCCATAAAGTTATAAATCGTGTATTTATCATAATTTGCAAATTATTGTATTTTATTATTCATAAAAAATCATGTATTTTAGAAAAATACAAAAAAATTACATTATCCATTTTTCAAGATATATAATCCAAATATTAAATCCATTTTCCTAAAAATAATTTTAATAATATGAATAAATTAATTTTTAATTAAAATCATAATTTACATGAACAATATATATTTTAAAACTATAACTGATTTTATAATGTTTTCATAAATATCATAAGGTCTTATAAAATTTTCATAAAATCATAATACATAAAATTACTAATTTATGAACACCTTTTAAGAATATATTATTTTTTAAATTAATTAATTAATTTTAATTACTTATTTATGACTTACAAAAAATACCAATGTTTTTACTATGGTCATATTATCACTTATAAGATTACTAAATTTTATCTATAACATCAAGGGCGAGGTTACTATTCTTTTGGAAGATTTACTATTCATAAGTGTTATATAAATATTCATAATGATGGGTTACTCCTCATAGGGGTATGTTACTATTCACCAAAAGTTATGTTTGATCTATCAGACCCTGAAAAACACCTCAAATGCAACCTTGTATATCAGATTCTTAAAATTAAAAGGAAAAAATGTAAAAATTATATTTAATGGTCACATAGTATATATCACATCATTGTGTTGTAATTTAATATGATTATATGATATAATTACATGAAGATAATTTCCATTTATAAATCATTGGGTTGTTACATTATTCCCCCTTATAAAATTTCACCCTCGAAATTTTGTGTTACATTCTATTCCATAAATAGGTGTGGGTACTTTTTCTTGATTTCCTCCTCTAGTTCTCATGTTTCCACTTTATACATATAGATCCACCACAGTACTTTGAGTAAGTGAGTAGTCTTGTTATGTAAAACATTATCTCTATGATCCAATATTTTCATTGGCTTCTCCTCGTATAGAAGATCATCCTTCAAATGTACCACCTCTGAAGAGAGTACATGTGAAGGATCTAGTATTTACTTCTTTAAAAGGTATACAAAAAAGACATTGTGAAATTTGGCCATCGTAAGTGGATGTGCAATCGATAGTTCATAGCTCTGTCTCGATCAAGGTTCTCGAAGGGGCCGATGTTCCTGGGACTTAGCATTCCCTTCATCCTAATTCTCATGTACTTCTTCCATAAAGATATGCAGAGAAATAACATGTATCAAACATCGAACTTAAGTTATCGTTGACGATTGTCTACATTACACTTTTGAGACTTTGGGATCCCTTGATGTGTTACTAAATCGTTTTCACCATCTCCACCATTTTGTCATCCATTTAGGGTCCTAGTAGCTTACTCTCATTAAAATTTTGGTGTTATTTACATTTTCCCATAAGGGCCATTGTATGTTGGCATTCAGATGAATGACTGGAAACTATTATTACAGGAGAATTCAACAAGTGGAAGATGTTTGTTTCAACCTCCTTTGAATTCTTTAGAACATTCTCTCAAAATATCTTCTACTTTCTGGATAGTCCAATTAGATTGGCCATCAGTTTGTGGTTGATAGGCTATATGAAAGTTCAGTTCAGTGCTTAGAGCATATTGGATACTTTTCTAGAACATTGAGGTGAATATATGATCTTGATCAGATACTATAGATAATGATACTCCATGAATACTTACCACATATTTGATAAATATACATTCCATTTGAGCCAATGAGATATCCTATCAAATTATGATAATGTGAGTTGTTTTTGTAAGATGATTCACAATGAACCATATAGAATTGTTTCCTCTAGATTTCCTTGGATGTCAAGTGAAAAATTACATGGTTATGTTCCCCCACTTCCATGTTGGTATGTGTAGTGGTTTCATCATCCCCTTAAAAAAAAATTTCAACATTCACATGTTGACATAACAGGAACTTTGATGTATACTCATCAATCTCTTTTTCCATATTATCCCATAGAATATTTTTCTCAGAGATTTTGATGCATCTTTGTGCTCCCCGGGTGAATAGAGAAGGTTGATCTATGTTCATCATTCAGAAGACCATTCTTTATCATTGTATCATGTGGTACACATAATCGTTACCCAAATCATACATCTCCTTCCTCATCAATCTCAAATTCTAAGGATTTTCCATTTATAATAGCTTCCATCCTCTTCAGAATTTTCACATCTTTTCTTTAGGTATACTTTATTTTCTTAATGAGGGAAGGTAGAGTAATATTTTGAGAAAGGTTTTATGGTGTTCCTAACATAATTATTCTCATGTATATCATCTTAGAATATAGGATGATTGTATCTTTTTCAATTATCATCATGGATAAAGATTTAGGATCTTTTTTACTTAGAGCATCATCCACCTTGTTTTCCTTACTAGGATGGTAGTGGATTCAGCAGTCATAATCTTTGATGAGATCTATCCATATTCTATGGTTTATATAAAGCTATTTTTGTGTGAATATATATTTTATACTATTGTGATATGAATATATCTCACACTTCTCCCTGTAGAGATAATACCACAAAATTATTAATGCATAGATCACTGCCTCCAAGTCCTGATCATGCATATGATAGTTTTGCTCGAGTATTTTCAGCTTCCTTGAAGTGTAGGATATCAATTTATCATTTTGAACTAGTACACAACCTAATAAATTCTTCAATGCATAACTGTACACCAAAAATAGTTCTCTACTTATTGAGAGTTTGAGTACAGGTGTAGTGATTAACCTCTATTTCAATTCCTTTAACAATTCTCCTAATTATTGGGTTCAGAAAAACATCATCACCTTCCATGTAACCTTTTTCATTGGGTTTTAAAATTACTATATTTTCGTAAAAAATCATCGATAGTACATAGATAGACCTAGAATTTTGTGAATATCCATTATTGATGTTGTCATGGGTTACTCTTCAATTTCCATTGTCTTAGAAGGGTCCAAAGATATCCCTTTGTTGGTGATAACATACCCCAATACTGATACATTATCCATCTAGAACTCACATTTACTGTACTTTTCACACATCGTCTCCTTTCTCAATGTCTTTAATATAGTATTCAAATGCTCATCATGTTCCTCCTTTCTCGTGGAGTATATCAGAATATCATTGATAAAGAGAACCACAAATTTTTTGATGTAATATCTAAAGACTCTATTTAATAAATCCATGATGATTTATGGATAATTAGTTAGTCCAAAGGTCATCACTATGATATCATAGTGTACATAACTTGTTGGAAATAAATTATTTGGAATATCTTCTTTCCTCACCATTAATTGGGGATATCCCGACCGAATGTACACCTTAGAGAAATAACTGGACCCACAATGTTGATAGGATAACTCATATATCTATGGAAATGGATACTTGTTCTTTATCATGATTTTATTAAGATCATTATAATAAATTTATAGGTTCATGGATTCATCCTTATTATTGAAGAAGAGAACTGCTTCCCCCCTGGTAAAGAAATTGGGCATATAAAACAATTCTTTATATTCCCCTATAACTCCTACTTCTGCTTCTCTACCTCTACGGTGGCAATTCAATAAGGTGTCTTTGATAAATGTAAGGATCCAAGAATAATTCCATTTAAAAACTCAGCCTCTCTATCAAGAGGAAGATCAGAAAAATATTCCAAAAATACATTAGTGTAATCCCTCACGATGGGCATGTCTTCAAGTATGATTCTTTCCTTTGTCTAAATCATTTGAGATAGATATTCTTCATCATAAGGTGGAAATATCAACACTTCAGATGATGATTTTAAAGGAGATTAATCTTTTTTCCTGACACTTTTAATGAATTGCAGGTTGCTTCGGTATGTAAAGAGTTATATCCCTTTCTCAATAGTTGATATTGGATTTGTATAAAGATATCAAATCCATTCCTAATATAACATTGAACTCCACTAAAGGAAGAATGACAAGATTTGTTAGAGATTCATCCCAAAAACATTTATCGTGTAGTAATTATAAACCTTGTATAAAATAATTTATCAATTGGTTTTTCTCACACATAACATATCCTCCAAATTTATAGTGGTTTTTGAACATTTCTACTGAACATTCAAGATATGATGGAATGCATAGAACCATAATCAAATAGTACATTCATTTTTCATGAATAAATAACTATCATACCTATTAACAAATCATTGTCTAGATCCACCTCTGTAGTAATGATAGCATAAGTCCTTCGTTGTTTCTTTTGAGGTTGTTTTTTATTTCCTCAGACAACCCTCATATTAGGGAAATTTTCCCATAATTCCCAGGCTCATTTAAGTGGTAACACTACACTATAGGGTAGGTGTTGATATAAACCTTCCATTCTTCATCAACATTAGGGAGATTCTTCATATCTTACTATTAGTTTTTATCCAGTGTCCCAACTTTCCATATATAAAGAAATTCATGGTTCCCTTTAGATAGTTCCCAATATGAATCTTCCCACAATCATTACACTTTACGTGATCGAGCTTCATTCCATTATGAAATTTATTTTGAAAAACCACACACATTAAATTCCTTTTTACTCTTTTTTTGGGACCACAATGCCACTCAGAGTCTCTGATATTCATTTCAACTTTAAGGTCACAACGAGCAATCTCCCCATATCTATCAAAGTCTCGAATTGCCAACTCTTTTAGTAGACTTGGCTTTAGTCTACTAAAGAATAAATCCACCTTAATTTCAGTGTTCAAGAAAAAACTAGAGTTGTACCTTGCACACCTTGTGATGTTTGATTCATACACCCGATTGACTCTTTTTTCTTCTACATGAGTCCAAGGAATGCTATTTCCACCTTGAGATGGAGTGTTTAGGGAAAATATTTATTGAAAAACATTATATTGAATTCCTCTTAAACCATGGAATAAATATCTCTGGGGATTTTTATTCTTGATCAGTTTCCCCCACTGATCAGTTTCCCCATAAAAAAGATAAACGGCCAATACTAATTTCTCTTCATCTGAGCACTTTAGGGCAGAGAATATCTTTTCAATGGAGTTAATCCACTTTTCCGTGAAGAGGGGATCAGAATATCCAATAAACATGCGAGGCATTTTCTGAATGAAGTAATCAACAAAAAATATCTCCTTCCATGGAGGAGGAGGGTGTTCCACTTGATTCAAGTTATTTTTTATAACTTCTACAAGCTGATAAAGTACTGTCATGATGTTTTGAGAATTTGTTCCCATCATATCAGGCATATCGTTATGTCAATCATAACATTACCTATCAAATTTATTGTTGTAATGTGTTCCTATATTTCACTCCATTAATTAGGAAAAAGGTCATACAATTATAGGACCTTAATACATAGTTATTGAGCATAAGAACATTAATCAATAAAGGATTAACTTGTAAAAGAGAAGTATATCCTAACAAGTGATTACCTATGTTTCAATTCAGGTTATAATCAATCTATTTCATAACATATATTCATAATTATTTATTTATTTCCTTAATAATCGTTTATAATGAACTCCTGAATTTACCAAAAAATATCCTCCGGGGGTGTCAAACCAAGAATGAATCAAGGCCCATTGTCGTGCATGAGTTCATGTTTGAGTCTAGCTTAAAACGGTGTTTACAGGTTTTACCCCTTGATACATATGTTTTATATCCACCTCTACCAGTTTTTTTCCATACATGGATGTATTTTCTTCATAAACCACTTAATATATACTAACCAAAATTTACGGTTTTTTTATACATAGGGTCATTCCTAAGGTTCTTAATAAATAACTCTAATCCTAATCTCCAAAAAAACTAGATCAAGCTCTGATACCAACTATATTAACTCTATATTTTTATATATGACATTAAATGATTTTAATCAAATTTATACATCATATTACACTCCAAGGATCATAATTTCTAGTTTCTTGGAAGACTAGGTACATAATCAAACATTATAAAAAACAAGTTTTTTATTTAATCTCCATAATGATCTTCTATATTCCATTATGCTCATACATCTTCATAGGATACCCAAGGGAACACATAAATAAAGGGATGAGCTAAACTACCCAGTAAGGGAATATCCCTAAGAATAAAGAATTAGTACATGGGATAGAGGGCTTAACATGATGATATTAAAAGGCATGTATCATATGGTATCACAACATATAAACATGAAATCCTATAAACATGGAGTAAAAATAATGTGAATAAAACATAAGACATGAAATTATAATGAGTTAAGGATAACATCAAAAACTATTTCACATGTTAGCACAAGCCAAGTCTGACCACCAAGACCATCGCACAATATAGCACAAGCCAAGGCTAACTGCCAAGATGGTTGCACGTGGTAGCAGAAGCCAAGGCTAATCGCCATGTTCGTTGAACGTAACGTCTCACAAGACTAAACATTAACCAATGCATTGAAGTTCTATATAGGTTCACCCATATTAATTTTTCATGAATATTTTTTCAACATAAATAATCATACATAATCAACCATACATAAACATAAGGACTACCCATAGAAATAATTGGGTACCACAATCCTATCACAATGAATAATAAATGCTTGTATCATAAAATTGTCCATGAATGAAATGGAATAAAATAGTCATGGAAATTAATAAGGAAAAATAGGCTTGTATCATGGTATCTTATTTGATGTATATGAGACAACATGTAAGAAAGGTATTTAACAAGTATTTTCATTAATATATTTTTTTCCTTTTAAGGAAAACACTATAAATGTTTTAAAATAGAAAAGTGAAAAATAATTTATACAAAACTATAAGTGAACCAATATTGTTTTCATTATAAAAATACTGATTTTATAAAGAAAATAGTGTCTTAAAACATAAGATAAGGTGCGCTTGGAATCAGGTATTATTTTAAGAAGTTCCCTCAAAATATGTTTTCTTATTGGGTAGTATTGAGGATGGAATAACATAAAAACATATATATCCCTAAAAGATAATTTTGAAAGGGTATTGATAAATTAATTTAGAATATGTACACAGTATTTAGAATATTCACATAAAAAGATAAGATAACTAAATTTTGGTACAAGGACGATAAGGGAACCTGAAGTAAGAAAGGATGTTCAGGTACAAGCCATTACGGATTATTGGTATGTTATCAAGTGTACTTATGAAGAATAAATGAGAGATAAAGGGGTATATAATCACTTATACATCATTAGGAAATTAAGGGGGAGGTGAGAGATTATACCCCATCATTAGGGTTTGTACCTATAATGTCATAACAGAGAGGACATTCTTGAATGAAAGTGAAATAGAGAGGATCAATTACCATAAGTTTGGTGGTGTTCTCCAAATGAAATTAATGACATGAATAACAAAATTAAGTTCATTAATTATTTATAAAATAACCTATTCTATAGTTAAAATATTTATTATAACCTTTTTATGTTCATTCATGATCTTTTTGATGGGTTAAGTTGTTCAATTTCGTTGTTCGGGTCCTTTGGTTTTCTTGGTTTTTATGATCAGTTTACTTATTTTCAGGAATGCAGAATCATGTCAAATGAGGATGGTTGTCCATAATTTGAGCAATATTTTATTATTTAACATAGATAAGTTTACATGGTTGTAAATTTCATTTGTTTTATTGAAGTTAATATGAATCATTATATAAAAAAATAGTGATAATCTTTGGCGTTAATTGGCGGTTTTTTGATCACAAAGAACACATTTTCTTTTACAGATCAAAACCATGAGAACAAAAAGTTTCCAAAATTATATATGAGACATAATAAATATATTATGATCTGGTTCAAAATTAATATAGTTTCATGACCAGAATTGATTATTGTAATAGAAATTGAAAAATCATCATCCTTGAATGTGGTAATTTAAAACATCTCAGATGGCATTTGTACCACTAATATAAAAGAATGGTAAAGGAAAAAATATAATTATGTATTCCATTATCATAAAAACATAGCAGTATAGATAAGGTACTATATTTTTCATAAAATTTGGATGAGGAGAGTTAAGGATTGAAAATAATACAAAGGAACATGAAAAAATGTAAAAGAATTGAAAATAGGAATTTACCTATTGAATCAATCTTCTTTGAGAGCCTCTTTAGGGGAGATAATTTATCCTTTTGAGGAAAACAAGGGATTTTGGGAGTGTGGGAAGAGTTTTAGAGGATATTTTGGTAGAATTTAGTCAAGGCACAAGGCTTTAGAGGAGTAAAGAGAAGAGGTATTGAGGGGTGTGTTTATAGTGGAGGAGAGGAGGGTTTTGATAATTTAAAATTCCTTAGTTTTTAATTTTTCATCATGACTAGAAATAGTGATGATTTCATAACAAAAAATAGCAATATGTTCGTGTGAGCTCGAACCAACTGAGATGACAACAGCAGAACAACATCCATGACTCTATAAATCATGTATTTAGCTTAATTTTCCAATTATGTATTTTACTATTCATAATAAATTCTAGTATTCTAGAAAAATTCCAAAAATTTACCCAGACCATTTTTTATTTTTGAATCAAAAAAGTAGTTCCATTTTTCAAAAATAATTCCTAATTAGGATTAATTTAATTTTTAATTAAAATCATAATTTATATGAAAAATACAGATTTTAAAACTATAACTTATTTTATAATGTTCTAAATAATTATATAAGTACAGATAAAAATATAATAAAACCATAAGAACTAAAAATTTAATTTAGGAACACCTTTTAAGAAAATTCATTTTCTATTGAATTTGTTAATTAATTTTTATTAATTATTTATGACTTCCATAAATACCAATATTTTTACTATAGTTATATTATCACTTATAAGTTTCCAAAATTTTATTTATACATTCATGGGGAGGTTACTATTCTTTTGAATGATAACTATTTATAAGGGTCATATTACTATTCATAATGGTAGGTTGTTATTCATAGGGGTAGGTTACTATACACCAAATATTATTTTTTCCCGTCAGACCCCAAAAAACACTCTAAATGCAACCGTGTATGTTAGATTTTTGAAATTCAAAACATAGAAGCGGAAAAACTATATTTAAAGGTCACATGGTACTGAGTAGTTCATTATATTGTGATTTTATGTGATTATATGAAATAATTATAAAAATAGAATTTCCATTGATAAAGCATTGGGCTGTTACATTTGTATACTATAATACCCTATATATTTGGACCCTTAACTTATCTAGATCATATATAATTATCTACAAATCAATCTCATGTTACACATGTAAGTTATTTATATAATAATCCCTATAGGTGGTCACCTCAAAAACCCAACAATTATTTTTTAATATCATGTGTATATAGTAGAAGTTCAATATAGACTATTAATCAAGGAAATTAAATATTATATTAATTAATTTAATTGTTTTAATTAAATTTAAACCATTCCATTATTGTTGATTTTCATCATTCTTAACTAGATGATTTTGAAACCATCCATCCCCACCTAGGATGTAGCACAGAACCAAAGAGTTATAACATCAAATTACTTCATTAAACTGCGAGATAAAAGGTGAATTCATATTAAATCCTCACTTAACAGGGTAAATATTCATTATCTAATGTAAAACATGCAACCATATATCATAATTCATATATATGTATATCTATATGTTCATATTGAAGTATGTAACTCATAAACAACTGTAACAGCCCAAGATTTTATGAAAAATATTCTTTTTAATTTCACTAATGTGTTGTGTTGTACGCTACACCAAAAGGAGCTTGCATCCTTGACTTTCCTCGCATTACACGCAATCGTAACCTTCCTCGATAGCGTGTGTAGTACGCAATAACGAGTTTCACTAAACAACAATATGCTATTAAAATATTATTAAAACTAGCCGTTATGAATAGTAATAACCACTTTTTGAAATTTTGTAAATTTTATTTTTCAAAATGGAATTCATTTTTGGATTCGGAGTATCGAATTTAGCCTATGGTGAAATTTTGGTACTTTTCGGATAACTTTCATTTTTTGATGAATTGTGAAAATTACTAAATTATAATTAAAAACAACTTTTTTAATCGAAATAATTAATAGTGATAAATTTTTAATTTGAGTGGTTTTAAAGTATATTTAGAATATATTTTCACAATTTAATACAATGTTGGTCATTGGATGTAATTTCACATTTACACCAGACATAAACAAGTGTAAATCTTTTGATAGTTATTATCTCTTAAAATCACGCTATTTGTTGTGACAGTGGAAATTATTTATAAAATTAATTAATGAAACTTATATGTTGGGAATTTTGTAAAATAGAAATCATTTTTGAATTCGGGATATCAATTATTGATTAGGGTGAAATTTTGGAATTTTTCTGAAAAACTTCAATTTTTGATGAATAGTGAAACTACAAAGTGGTAGTTAAAAAATTAATTTTTCTTCATAAATCTTATTTTTACCGCATCTGTGAATGGAATTTCAAAAATCCGAGAGACACGGTTGATTTCAGTAAGTAAAATGTGGTTCAATGAGATGAAAATAATTTTTGGTGAATAGTAACTTTTTACTTTTAATTACCACGGTTAAAAGTAAATAGGGTAATTAAGGGTAAAAATGATATTAATATTACCCTAACACATGTCCTAATCCTATTGGACAAGTGTACCTCGACCAAAAACAACCTTAAGTGTAAAATATTATCATTTAGGGTTATACATAATATAATTTCGAATATAAATATTCATTAGAAATCTAAAAAGATTTCGTACATAATGGTAGTTTATTTGTAATTTTTATACTTTAAATATTTTAATTGATAAGGTTAAAATAATAACCTAAACTTGTCTGAATCCTATTGGATGAGAGGATTTCGACCCATAACCACTTTATCTTCGAAATAAGACCATTTGGAACCATTATAAACCGAATTTGACCTTAATATAAAATAATATTTTGGGATTTTCCTAAGATGCCCCTCTCCTCCCTTATAAAAGGGCACCTCCTCCCTCTCCTCCTCACACCAATTTGAGCATTCAAGCTCGTACAACCCCTAAAAAAATCTCTTCTCCACTTCCCTAGTATCATCCTAGAGGTCCTGGTCTTCTTAAAAGTCCAATTTATTGCCCTAAAAGGAGGTCTCAAAGAAGCACTTCAAAGAAGAGGTAATACCCATTACCGATCCTTTACAATTTCTTTCTTCTTCAACTTCTTCTTTTTTAGTTGTTTCATTATGAAGTAATAACATCAGTATCATTAATATACTGATATGTTATTATAAGTATGAAACAACCCTATTTAACCATCTATCCATCCTACGGAAAATGAAATCACCGCGCGTGCGTACGTACGGAATACCGTCTCCATGCCGTGGTGTAATCTATTTTCCGCCGCCACCTTAATAGGATGGGTATAATAGTGTAATGAGTAACTAAATATGATTATTATAAAGTGATATTGATACTGAAATAGTATACATACACTTCAACACAATTCCACAACCATGGGAACGATATCATCGCTCGTGCGTACGTACGGACTACCGTCTCCATGACGCGATGAGATTCATTATCCATGTTAACCATTCCAGAATGATTATAAAGTATATATAATGAATAATAATGGAATATATGACATGGTAAATCTACTAGATTTATGTATATATATATATATATGTTATCTACTTACTTCCATTCAAGACAATAAGGAAAGGAAAGCAGCGTTCATGCGTACGTACGGACTACCGTCTCCATGAACGGTGTGTTTCCTTTCATTTATCTATCTATTATATATATATATACTGAATATATATTATATATAAATCATACTTTATATTCTGGAAGTAAGTAAATCATGATATAAGTAATAATAATGTCATGAACAAGAAGTCCAAACACCTACGATAAATGAGACGATTTTACCCAAAATGCTACTTTAACATGAATTTACAAAAGAACGGTTAATATAAAGTCATAAGTGGACCATATATGATATAATAACAATGGATATGGTTCTGTAATAAGTCAATAACAGTATTTAAATCATTATACTGGAGGTTCGGACATGTACAAAGCAAGTCGGATCTAAGGTAAGGGAAAATATCACAATCTCATTTTTATTCGAGATTGTTTTTACTTTGGCATTTACTGAGGTGTATTTTATCATCCAAATCCATGTTCCCTAAATATTTAATATTTTTTCCATCCACTTACAATATTTTAAATCCAATTTTACCCTTTGGTGAGTTTTTAGTAAAGAATATGAAAGAAATCTTTTGTCGTTTTTCGTACGAGGTACTTTTTGACTTTTCCGACAAAAGTACGAGAAGAATGTTTTTTTAACTTATACGGCATGAATGGATTTTTAAAATATTATTTCCAAGAATCTTCCTTTACATGTTTTCAAGTTTATTTTTAATCAACTTCTTTTAGTTTAAAATTTTATGACATGTTAAGAAAGGAAAAATGTTTTTGAAGTAGAAAGGATATTTTCCTCAAGAATGGAGTTCAAGTGTTTTATCAAAATTATTTTCCATATAAGATAATATAGGGTTCTGTCTCTATCCCTATTATTACATGGATTTGATTATGTTTTGATGGAAATTTTTTAATGAATTCCTTTATCTTATATGAATTCTTTTATGATGTCATGTTGTTTATGAATCCAATTTTTACTACATGGGTTATGAAATGATGTATGATTTATGATTTTGTGGAACACATAAGAATGGTATCATTATGAGATGGGTGGTACCTATATCTCCCTCCAATGCATTGGGTAAAGATTTTATATCTCATGAGATAGACATGGCTGGAACGGTAGGTTATACCAGTTCAGTGAAACAGGACTAGAACGAGGGTGACTCGGTTCAGAAAGGGACTTTGTCCACTAAGATAGTCTTGGAAATGAGTCTTGACTAACAAGAAATGATTCTCTATGATTATGTGTGTATTACACAAAGTTTCATGTTTTAAGTTATGATTATTGGGATTTCATTTCACTACTTTAATTTATCCCATGTTATGAAATTATGCTCTCTTTTGCAGGTTGCAATTTATAAAGTTGTGTTCTTATGAATATGATGTGATTGATTTTTCTTTTGTTTACCCTTACTGAGCATTTGAGCTCACCCTTTTATGTTTTCTTTTCCTCAGGATATAAAAAAGGTTTCAGGTAAAAAAAGGGAAGATCTTTATGGGAGATATTGAAGATCTTTCACCACGATTAAAAGATTACGTTCCGAGTTTCCAAAGACACTAAACTATTACGGTCCTTGTTTGTTGTGTTTTTGTTATGTACTAAGTATTCGGCAAATGTAATGTAATTTCAATGTACATCAAGCTTCGGGTCCCTACAGTTGGTATCAGAGGAAAGGATTAGTCAACCTTTGGAAACTAGGATGCGAAAACGTTAGTGAGATCCCTAGAGATTTTTCTAAGGTATGTCTAGGGATATCCCTAAGGATAAGTATACGTATAAGATACAGTCCTAGAACTACGATAACGATCATAGAATTTAACCTAAGAAGTTAGATATTGAGGATACTTCCCCTTTACAATATTGTTTTCTCTAGCATGATTTTTGCCTCTCACAAAATTATTTTTGTGTTTTAGTTAATGGAGGGAACCAAAAGGAATTCGGTTAACATTACATCCAATGGACAAATTGGTGACTATGAGAAACAGAATTTTGTAATTCCTAGAGAGAAAGATGTTGTGATTATGCTGAATCAGTCATCGCGATATATGATTAACAAGGTGAAATTTAGTTGTATGCCTAATTCATCAAAGAATAGGAAGATAGACTATTATGCATGTTCGCATGTTGAGGAGAATAAAGAAAGAAAGATTGAGATTTCAAAAGAAGGGAAGAAGAACCTTGAGGAATACCTCAAATGGAGGGATCGATGTTATCTGTGTGGAGAAAAGGGTCATAGAGTGACAGACTGTTATGGAGTTCAATGTCTTATTTTTGGAGAACATGGGAATTACCCAACTCAATGCCCTGACCAAAAAAGTTACTTCTAAATCAAGGAAGGACTTCTTCCAGGACAATCATTGAAGTGGATGGACTGAAGTGTTTATGTATTGGTATTCAAGAATAATGTTGTTGAGGTACTTTTATGGTGTATTGAAATATTTATGTATTGGTCTATTGTGGTTTTCAATAATTTTAAGGTACCGGTAACCATGAAAAGTGATTCAAATATTTTGGAAAGTAGATAATATTCCCATAATGAAGGGATAAGGAGAAAATGAAATGTTTGACAGTATTCATGAGCTCATGATTGATATAAGGACTAAGTGATATCATGGTTTGAGTATATAGAATTTTGAGGATTTTGGTATGTCGAAGGTGTCAACTTTTAACTGCATTCATGTTTTCACTAAAGTATTCAAGAGAATACATGATTAAGGACTTTGAATGTTTGGAATGTGACCAACAAGACATATCTTATGATATATGGGGATCAACGATGGTATTAAATCTCTGGTAATTGTTTTCACTATATTATGAGAGTGGACTGCAGTATTTTGGATAAGCATAAAGATTGGAATGGACTATGTTGGACATAAGTTAGTATTGTTTAAGGATAGAAGTTTTTTAGATATTATTGATGGTATGTTATAGTAATATAGTTTTAGAAAAAGGACAACCTACAGGACGGGCGACAGCCCATCGCGTCGGACAACGCTGTGGAAATCGAACCCACAGCCAAAGTGCGACTGGCCTTTATCGCCTACCACTGGCTTACAGGAAGTCCCTGTTTAGTAGAAACTAGTTTCATTATATTAAGAAGTATGATATATGATGTATAAGTCCATTTTAGGAACCATATATGATTAATCTCACTATAGAATGACTTATGTATATTTAATAACTTTTTCTATCCTTTTGTTTGAGACAGATGGAATGACCCGTCATTCTATCACATGATCTGCTAACACTTCACGAATAACAAATTCAACTTCATTTATTTAAGAGATGAAGTGGAAATTGTTCAAGGCACGAACAACAGTGAGATTGTACCAAAATAAAGTAAGTATTTATTCTAATTCAAATTCATTAACTTTAGGGAAACGATCTTGAAAACCAAAATTGTTGTCCTAGTGCTCTTATATCTGATTAATCAGATGGTACCTTAGATCGTCACAAATTTATGGATTTTTGATTTCTAGCTTTTCCATATCCATGTTCTCTACCACTCTCAATCAGAACATGATGGTTAGATTTTTCATCCATATCCATATTTTCACCTATGTGGAAACCCAGTGATTAGTTTATTTGGGTAACCGTTACATTTCATACTTTCGTTTTTAAATATTGGTTTTGGTATTCTTTTTTACGATGTGGGTTTCGATTAAAGAAACTTTCGAATAGTAAACCATTTATAACCCCGACGAATTTCGAGGGCGAAATTCATTTTAAGGGGGGTAGAATGTAACAGCCCAAGTTTTTATGAAAAATTTTCTTTTTAATTTCACTAATGTCTTGTGTTGTACGCTACACCAAAAGGAGCTTGCATCCTTGAATTTCCTTGCATTACACGCAATCGCGACCTTCCTCGATAGCGTGTGTAGTACGCAATAACGAGTTTCACTAAACAACAATATGCTATTAAAATATTATTAAAACTAGCTGTTATGAATAGTAATAACCACTTTTTGAAATTTTGTAAATTTTATTTTTCAAAATGGAATTCATTTTTGGATTCGGAGTATCGAATTTAGCCTATGGTGAAATTTTGGAACTTTTCGGATAACTTTCATATTTTGATGAATAGTGAAAATTACTAAATTATAATTAAAAACAACTTTTTTAATCGAAATAATTAATAGTGATAAATTTTTAATTTTAGTGGTTTTAAAGTATATTTAGAATATATTTTAATAATTTAATACAATGTGGGTCATTGGATGTAATTTCACATTTACACCAGACATAAACAAGTGTTAATCTTTTGATAGTTATTATCTCTTATAAACACGCTATTTGTTGTGACAGTGAAAATTAATTATAAATTTAATTAATGCAACTTAGATGTTGGGAATTTTGTAAAATAGAAATCATTTTTTAATTCAGAATATCAATTATAGCTTAGGGTAAAATTTTGGCATTTTTCTGAAAAACTTCAATTTTTGATTAATAGTAAAACTACTAAGTGGTAGTTAAAAAATTATTTTTTCTTCATAAATCTTAATTTTACCGCTTCTGTGAATGGAATTTCAAAAATCCGAGAGACACGGTTGATGTCAGTAAGTAAAATGTGGTTCAATGAGATAAAAATAATTTTTGGTGAATAGTAACTTTTTACTTTTAATTACCACAGTTAAAAGTAAATAGGGTAATTAAGGGTAAAAATGATATTAATATTACCCTAACACATGTCCTAATCCTATTGGACAAGTTTATCTCGACCAAAAATAACCTTAAGTGTAAAATATTATCATTTAGGCCCACTTGGATTAGATTAGGACATTTATTATTATTTAATTCAAAGAAGAGTTAAAAGAGTTAAAATCAAAGTTTATTTACTAAAACATTTTTAATATAGAGTTATACATAATATAATTTTGACTATAAATATTCAATAGAAAGCTAAAAATATTTCCTACATAATGGTATTTTATTTGTAATTTTTATACTTTAAATAATTTAATTTATTTATGACACAACGATGATGCAGTAATTACCTTTTTAAGAAAATATTGACATAATTGATGTTATAAACACCAAAATAAATGTAATTTGAGACTTTTTATGAATACCACTAATTTTATAGGTTAATAAGACATGTTAGTATTGATTTAAGTAACTTGTTTAGAACTTATCATTCTGTTAGAAATTTCATAAAAATCATGTACCAAATAGTGTCAAAATTGACATAAATTACTTTTTTAAAAAAATATTATATTATTAATTGTTATTTAATTCCTAAAAATCTAAGGTTCGTCCAAATGACTTATATAAGGATATATATATTAATAATAAACAACTTGGGGTTCGTTTGGCTTCATATAGTAAGTTTATTAACCATATAGTGTAAGAAAACAAAAAGACACGGTAAAAGTTAAATTATTTATCTTAGAGTTAAATCTAATTGATAAGGTTAAAATAATAACCTAAACTTGTGTAAATCCTATTGGATGAGAGGATTTCGACCCATCCCTACATTATCTTCTAAATAAGACCATTTTGAACCATTATAAACCGAATTTGACCCTAATATAAAATAATATTTTGAGATTTTCCTAAGATGCCCCTCTCCTCCCTTATAAAAGGGCACCTCCTCCCTCTCCTCCTCACATAAATTTGAGCATTCAAGCTCGGCCAAACCCTGAAAAAATCACTTCTCCACTTTCCTAGTATCATCCTAGAGGTCCTGGTCTTCTTAAAAGTCTAATTTTAGTTCCCTAAAAGGAGGTCTCAAAGAAGCACTTCAAAGAAGAGGTAATACCCATTACCGATCCTTTCCAATTTCTTTCTTCTTCAACTTCTTCTTCTTTAGTTGTTTCATTATGAAGTAATAACATAAGTATCATTAATATACTGATATGTTATTATAAGTATGAAACAACCCTATTTAACCATCTATCCATCGTACGGAAAATGAAATCACCGCGCGTGCGTACGTACGGAATACTGTCTCCACGCTGTGGTGTAATCTATTTTCCGCCGCCACCTTAATATGATGGGTATAATAGTGTAATGAGTAACTATATATAATTATTATAAAGTGATATTGATACTGAAATAGTATACATACACTTCAACACAATTCCACAACCATGGGAACGATATCATCGCTCGTACGTACGTATGGACTACCGTCTCCACGACGCGATGAGATTCATTATCCACGTTAACCATTCCAGAATGATTATAAAGTATATATAATGAATAATAATGGAATATATGACATTTTAAATCTACTGTATTTATGTATATATATATATATATGTCATCTACTTACTTCCATTCAAGACAATAAGGAAAGGAAAGCAGCGTTCATGTGTACGTACGGACTACCGTCTCCATAAACGGTGTGTTTCCTTTCATTTATCTATCTATTATATATATATATATACTGAATATATATGATATATAAATCATACTTTATATTCTGGAAGTAAGTAAATCATGATATAAGTAATAATAATGTCAAGAACAACAAGTCCAAACACCTACGATAAATGAGATGATATTACCCAAACGCTACTTTAACATGAATTTACAAAAGAACGGGTAATATAAAGTCATAAGTGGACCATATATGATATAATAAAAATGAATATGATTCTGGAATAAGTCAATAACATTATTTAAATTATTATACAGGAGGTTCGGACACGTACAAAGCAAGTCGGACCTAAGGTAAGGGAAAATATCACAATCTCATGTTTATCCGAGATTGTTTTTACTTTGGCATTTACTGGGGTGTATTTTATCATCCACATACATGTTACCTAAATATGTAATATTGGTTCCATCCACTTACAATAGTTTAAACCCAATTTTACCCTTCGGTGAGTTTTTAGTAAAGAATATGAAAGGAATCTTTTGTCGTTTTTCGTACGAGGTACTTTATGACATTTCCGACAAAAGTAAGAGAAGAATGTTTTTTTAACTTATACGGCATGAATGGATTTTTAAAACATTATTTCCAAGAATATTCCTTTAAAAGTTTTCAAGTTTATTTTTAATCAACTTCTTTTAGTTTAAAATTGTATGACATGTTAAGAAAGGAAAAATGTTTTTGAAGTAGAAAGGATATTTTCCTCAAGAATAGAGTTCAAGTGTTTTATCAAAATTATTTTCCATCTAAGATAACATAGGGTTCTGTTTCTATCCCTATTATTACATGGATTTGATTATGTTGTGATGGAAATTTTTTAATGAATTCCTTTATCTTATATGAATTGTTTTATGATGTCATGTTGTTTAAGAATCCCATTTTTACTACATGGGTTATGAAATGATGTATGATTTATGATTTTGTGGCACACATAAGAATGGTATCATTATGAGATGGGTGGGACCTATATCTCCCTCCAATGCAGTGGGTAAATATTTTATATCTCATGAGAAAGACATGGCTAAAAGGGTAGGTTATACCGGTTCAGTGAAACAGGACTGGAACCAGGGTGACTCAGTTCAAAAAGGGACTTTGTCCACTAAGATAGTCTTGGCAATGAGTCTTGACTAACAAGAAATGATTCTCTATGATTATGTGTGTATGCCACAAAGTTTCATGTTTTATGTTATGATTATTGGGATTTCATTTCACTACTATAATTTATCCCATGTTATGAAATTATGCTCTCTTTTGCAGGTTAAGATTTCCAAAAGATATGTTCTTATGAATATGATGTGATTGATTTTTCTTTTATTTACCCTTACTGAGCATTTGAGCTCACCCTTTTATGTTTTCTTTTCCTCAGGATATAAAGAAAGGTTTTAGTTAAAAAAAGGGAAGATCTTTATGGGAGATATTGAAGATCTTTCAGCACGATTAGAAGATTACGTTCCAAGTTTCCTAAGACACTAAACTATTACGATCCTTGTGTTTGTGTTTTTGTTATGTACTAAGTATTCCGCAAATGTAATGTAATGTCAATGTACGTCAAGCTTCGGGTCTCTACAAAAACCAGATTGATTTTTTTGAACCATTATACGCAACAGATATTTATATATATGAACTATATACTTTAATTAAGTATAATAGTGTATATATAATATAACAATAATAATAACTAGCATGAATAATTTCAAATTTTTATATAAAAAATGAATTACCCATAACATAGAAGATAAAAAACTCAACCCAATGGTGTTTAAGAAAATATACCATTATTAAAAAAATTGTTTCAAATAGACATCCATTTATGGTTGAGTCTTAATTTTCTATATTCTAATAATAATAGATACACTACAATAAGATATGAGGGATTAGGGGTCACCTACCTATTTATGTGTTGAGTCAAATCAATAAGAATATAAGATAGTGTTTTTCATATCCTTAATATGTTTTCAAAAAAATGATAAGCATTAAAAATTTTATTTCTTTTACATCATAATGATTTATAAAAAGTATCAAGGAGTATTAAGATACTTTAGATTCACTACTATTGAAGACTTACCAAAACTTGTAAAAAAAATTCGGTTCAACCAACATGATGGGATTTACTATAGTGAAAATATTTGGATGGCTGAAATAAAGAGAGGGACACAATATTTTCATTAAATAAATATTAATAAAACAACTAATTAGATATTATATTTTAAAATGATATGAATATGTCACGATCCGACCCTACCCGGGCTCGAGCCACAACTACCCCAAGCCCGCCTCCATAGGTCAGGGGCTGGCGACTAGCGCTGAAGGCACAACAACTCGGGGAGGCCTTTTCCTATGTACCAGTAAACTCACACACATAGCACACTAAATGAAAAAGTGCAGTGTAAAAGAAAAGACATGTAAAAAAGGTCAACTGTTATATATAAACCACAAGAGTGCATCAACCTCTAAACAGTACAAAGTAAGTGCTAAAAGTAAACTGAAAAGAAAAGAGGCAAAACACGCACCCAATGAAAACGTGCCACAACTCGGCAACAGGTAAACAGATGAAAAACCACTGGAAGGGTCCCCCACCTGGAACCCAACTACGACCACCGCAAGCAGTCCATGCTCCCGAACTCTTATGCTCTACTTAAGTCACGACCAACCTGTCTGTTGTCTGCTAGGGTACACCATGTGTGGGCAAAGCCCAAGCAGGGGTGAGTATAAAAATACTCTGTAGGATACCCCTAAGGGTCGAGGGAGAAACAAAAGAGGTACCAAAGGGTGAGCAGTAGATCGAACAGGAAATTAAAGGAGTACAACCGAGAGTGCAATCAAGAGTACAACAGTAAAGAGTCCAGCTCAACCCAACAAGAGAAAAGAAGGTAGACTCGTCCAAACACAAGGAGATGGAAACGGAGAGAAGATGAACTTCTCGTCGAGTCTTCGCTATCTATAGAAGGAGAGTCGGCTCGTCCAACCACGAGAAACTAGAAACGTAATGCACGTGGCATAACCCGTGTGTCTTCGCCTCTCTTGGATGGAGAGGAACCAAAACCCAAGAAGTGGGTACTGGAACAAGGTATACATATATATATATATATATATGCTCTGTCAGGAAACCCAAACAAGGTCGTAAGGGGATATCCATCTTGTAGATTAGCCCAAGAAAAGTGAGTCGCCAACAGTCCCAGGAGAAAACATCAACGATGCCCATAATCCCACATGTCTGCCCCGAACTAAGAGTCAAGGGGCTCAAATCACAAAACCTCGACACTATCTTCTTTAGGCGGCACTGACACGCCCGCACAGTTTTAGGTTGCATCACAAGGACATGTCTCGGTGGGTAATGTTCCCCTCGTACATGAGAGTTCCGGGATATGTCAAACCACACCTCATCACTACCCATCAGTCGAGACGTCTCCTCAAAGACAGGTTCGTTCCATCACTGACCAGTAAAACCAAGGGTCCCGCTCTGGTAATCACGGAGAAAAGCCACAAACTAGCCTAGTAGAAAGAACTGAGTCTGGCATTTCAACAGGTGACCCACTGCCCAGCCCTCCTGGAGGGTAAACCCTAACCAGATATCGGGTGATCCACTGCCCATCCCTGCTAGAGGGTGAATCCTAAATAGATATTGTGTGACACACTGCCTAGCCATGTTGGAGGGTAAACCCTAATAAATTATCAGGAGAACCACTTCCCAGCCCCGCTAGAGGGTAGACCTAGAATAAGTCGACAGGCGAACCACTACCCAGCCTTGCTGGAGGATAGACCTTGAACTAGATGAAGGGCGACCCACTGCCCAGCCCTGCTAGAGGGTACACCCTAAGAGGTCGTCGGGTGACCCACTACCCAGTCTCTCTTTGAGGGTAGACCCTAAGAGATTGTCGGGTGACCCACTACCCAGTCTCTGGAGGAGGGTAGACCCTAAGAGTGTCGGGTGACCCACTGCCCAGTCTCTGCTCGAGGGTAGGCCCTAAGAGTGTCGGTGACCCACTGCCCAGTCTCTGTTGGAGGGTAAACCCTAGATGTCCACGAGCAATCTATTGTCGAGTCATGCTGGAGGGTAAACATGAAGAATTCTATGAGTAACCCACTCCCCAGCCCCACTGGAGTGTAAGCCCAGAACTGCTCTGGCCATCTCTAGGGGATGGTACAACACAGGCCAACTGAACACAGAGTGGGTATCGCACAACCACCCGACTCCGGAACAAAGCCAGGGGAAATCACTCAACCCTACTGATCTAAACCATCGAGCACAGAGCAAGGGGAAAAACTTAACCCTACTGGTCAATAAACCAGAACAAAGGAACCCTCTACGTCGCGAGAGGTCAAAAGTACACAAACCAGAATACGACACGCACGTGGGGCCCACTCGACATATGGCCCCACCTCAACCCCAACCAAGCGTACAAATGTTCTTAGGTACCAATATCCACATATATCTTCCAGCGCTCTCGTATAATCCCAGAGTATACCACGTCTCCAGCCCAAAGGCTAACATGCACCCGTCACCCAACGTCAACGCCAAGGGATAACGTAACAACTCCAACCTACCACCTCAACGGCTAAGGCACAGCCAACCAAATCTCTTTAGACACCAACCTCACTCTCCCAGGATTGCACGCGATCACACACCGAAGGTCCACTACAAACACGGTAGAATAACCGCCACCGGGGCACCTTTCACATTTCCACATTTAACAAGATCATGCAAGAGGCTCCGCACAACCAAACAGATCTCATCGTTGTAATCCACATGGAATAACACGCGAGATCCTATACTTATTCGCCTCAAACGAATATCCGATGAAAAATTCACCAACACCGCCTCACGCCCGAACGACGTCTCGTGATCCTGAGCCTCATCCCCGAAAATAGTCGGGTGCATTGCACCATTGGGATCCCCCCAAGAAAACACGACAAAAAGACTGCTCACTTAAGAGCAACAAATATACGGAGAAAAATATGCATTCCGGTGCACCGCACACATGCGGTGCTACGTGGGACCCGCATCCCAGTCCCGAAACTCAACGGACAGATCACACCATTGCGATCTTCATGAAAAAGTCCACAAGTTAGAATAATCACTTGTCCAAAATGGACACCCGGTGATAAAGCTGGAAGTCACTGTCAACTCCCGAAATAGCTCTCGTGGGGCCCACACCATCATGCATAATTAAAGCGGGCAAACTTCACCAACACGATTCTCTCGGAAAAACACCCAAAAACGACTGCTTGCACGCCCCAAACGGGCGTCCGATGAAAAAGTCGCTAAACGCAGCTTGCTGCTCAAAAGATGGCATGTGGGGCCCACACCTCAACTCCAGCTGCAATGCCCGAAACCACCATGGAAAGCTTCGCCCCGGCACCAGGGTTCCAACACCGCAGACAGCGCTCAAAATGGATATCAGACGCGTCAACGCCATCCAAAACAAAAATATTCAGGATAACGTCAGTCCCCTCGACGTACGTGTCACTCCAACGAGGCCCATGTCTCAAGAATTATAATTTCCCAGGACCATCTCAAAAAGACCACTTCGCTGTTAGGTCTACGCTTCCGCAGACGGCGCTCAAAACGGACGCCCGTAGCTCGAAATACGGGCGTCCAAAGATAGAAGGGGAGAACCCCTTGGGCCGGCCCGCTGAGCCCGTGTCCCAGGCGCCGCGCGCGGCCCGCCGTCCTGGACCGCCGGAATCCGCCGCTGCTATCCCGGACCACCGGAAAAACCAGGGAATCGGTCGGGACTTCCCGGGGCTTTCCCAGATACCCCGGGCCTCGGATTTTCGATCCGAGATTTGCGTTGGAAAGCTTAGAACATGTGCTATGCGATTTTGGGTTTTGATCAATGATCGGGCAACAAATTGAAAGGGGAAATTGGGCTCAAAGTATGCGGGAAGTAAAACGCGAAACAAAACCTCCTACCTCGATGGGCTTCTTCTGGAGCTTCGCGTCGATCCGCCGGCATTACCGCACCTCTCCAGATTCGCCTCGCCAGACCACCTCACCGGAGCGGTCTCACCGGAGATGGAGGAGAGGGGAAACTTTGGGGAGAAGGAGAAGCTGAAGAGGAGAGGGGATGCGTTTAAGTAGAAAGTACTTAAACACCCGCCCGATAGCCTCGAACCCAAAATTTTGGCGGGGTCGAGATTAAGGCTCCCCTAGGATAAAAATCACGCTTCGAACGCAATGGAGGTCTCAAAATTTTAATCTGAGGACCGGTTCAAAAGTTATAAAACTGAACGCCCAAAGCCTCCAAATTACGAAAACACTCCTGGGGCCATTTTTCACAAACGGCCCGCGCCCAAAAAGATTACACCCCTCCTAGGGTAAAAGGAATGCTCCAAACTCAACGGTGTCCTCAGTTTCCCAATCCGAGCCACCGTTTAAGAGATACATGAGTTAAGACGTTAAACGAATAAATTAATTAATTTGATTATTCGTTTAACATTCCGAAAGAGGTTGAGGGGTCCAAAGGTCCTATGTCGACAAGTTTTATGTCATTCCTAAGGTAAACACCCCATTCCAGACCCATCCGTATAGTCGGATCTCTGATCCGAAGCATCATTTAGGAGTTATCCCATTTATTTGGTGTTCCTAGTGTGAACGCACTGAAAATATAATTCCGGCCACACCGGGGCTCAGAATCGCACACCATCTAAAGGAACTACTTTGGAATAATATCAAGAATATTACAATATCTCTTACATCCAAAAACTGGGTTCTTACAACATTCTCTCCTTCAAGCTTTTCATCCCGTAAAAGAAAAACCAGGGAAACTCATGGTATTAAGCCCGCACCTGGCTCTTCTGTACCCAGAAGAACTTATGCACAGTCCCGCATCACCACACACAATCCAAAGGATTCGATCTGTTTACACGAGGTCAGCCCTTTCCGATGACGTGCATAGGAGGATGCACACATCTCTTCAGGTAAACCTCACGGGAGACATCGTACACCCACCCAAGACCATGGGGTTAGGGAAAGGCGGTAGGGAACCTATCCATCCCTTTAAATGGTCTCAAATATCCCGAAGGCTCTCGGGGGTAGCTGACCTCCCTGGTCGAACCCCTACGTCTCACGCCGCGACTGGAATCACCGCTCGCACCTAGAATAAGGGCCAGTGAGTCCCTCCTTCAAAACATCCATATGGTGGAACACCCAAGAATATCTGGTCATGCAAGATTCCACATTCGATGTCTCTCAACAAAGACTCTCTCACACACTCGGAGAGCGATGGAGTTGACACCATTGACTAAAGAGGAAGGTTACACACCTTCTATTCTACCAACACCTAGTTACACCTGAGGCCATGCGTCACCCTGGTAACACCTCAAACAATGAACATGGAGAAAAAAAAACATTTCACCCGAAGAGTCTAACAACTCTACTGCAAAAAGTAGAAGAGCTGTAGAGAATACCTCTTATCACATCATACTCTGTAGGATCATAGACATCCAAAGCTTGCGGCTGTTCGTGGTCCCAACTATCAGCTCTTGGAGCCTAATGTAGACCGCCTAGTGGTGGTGGGAAAACCTCGTAAAGTCGTCCCCCACTACCAGCTCCTCCAGCACCTCTGCTAGCACAACCTCTCTGGGTACAACTCTGATCATGGAGCTGCCTGCATCGTGGTGGTGCACTTGCTGACTTCCCGAAGTTCTCAGCATGCCTGGTCAGGCAGTCTCGTGCCAGGTGACATCGCCCATTGCAAGCATAGAACCGACTCTCTTCAGCTGCACTAGTGCCCTCTGGCGCCACTGTGGTGTACGACCACACCCCTGAGTCCGGTTATCGAGAAGACACCTATGTCAAGGTCATGCTTGTCGACGCCCGATAACTACGGCAGACGTCTCAGCTCTAACGTGCCTACTGCCACCACCAACTCCAGAACGTGACAAGAAGCTCTCTGTCACCAGCGCCTGCTCTAGCACCCCAAAATATGTGGAAATGCACAAGGGTACTATGACAACACGAATCTCTTGGCGGAGACCCTGCTCAAACTTCCGTTGTTGGCGTCATGGACCAAGTCCGGGTAAAAGCGTGCACGGTCTGCGAAACTAGCCATGTACTCAGCCACTGTCATCCCTCCCTGCTGAAACTGCTGGAGATCCTAAATCCTAATGGAGCGCAACAGGAGGAGAAAATTTAATGTCCTAGACCTCTACGGTCCATTACTTTGTGAAAATGTGGTGTTGGAGGTGTTCCGAGAGGTCAAGGTGACTTATCCCCAACACTTTTCCAAATTTCTAGTTCTGTGAACAATGTTTTCAGTTTTATGAACAGTATCGGTAGGTGAACAATGTTTCTATCCGTGAGGCTCTATCGGTGGACTTCTATCGGTATACTTGAACAGTGTTTCTATCAGTGTGGTTCTATCGGTGGACATCTAACGGTAGACTTGAACAGTGTTTCCAAAACGGTAACCTTATAACGGTGACCTTATAACGGTAGAATTGAACAGTGTTTCCAGAACGGTAACCTTCTAACGGTGACCTTTTAATGGTAGACTTGAACAGTGTTTCCAGAACAATAACCTTCTAACGGTGACCTTATAACGGTAGACTTGAATAGTGTTTTCAGAACGGTAACCTTCTAACGGTGACCTTATAAATGTAGACCTGAATAGTGTTTCCAAAACGGTAACCTTCTAATGGTGACCATATAACGGTAGACTTGAACAATTTTTCCACAACGGTGAGGTCTAACGGTGACCTTTTCTTTCCTTTGCCAAATTCTGAGAATGTGAACAGTGTTTCTAACTTCTTACAGTTTCGCCCCTTTGATGGTTCCTTTGACGTAAAATACATTTAAAGCCATATTTTAAGTACTCTTAAGGCTGATTCAAATGCCATAAATCCTATATTAATTATTCCTAAGGGAGGGATGTAGTTACTTGGTCAAACCATGTGGGTTAATGTGATCCGTTTTTAATGGTGAATTAACCAGATCTTAGACTGTCACCTCGTCAAATATTCAAAAAGGAACCAGATATCATTCTCCCTTGTTCATCCTCCTTGTTCTCAGCTAAGAGATACTAGAAAATTTCAATCATTCATGTAGTAGTTTCACAATCAAATCCTAATCATCCGATTGGTTCTGCTCTATTTTGGACGGAACCGAGCTGTGTCGGTCAATCATCCCAATAAGGTATGTTTTATCGTCGTTCCTTTGGGGATCATCTTCTCTTATTTCTCCCTTCCTTATTATACCATGTAACTTCCAAGATTCTAATGGGGTGTTCTTGGGGTTTGGTTGGTGTTGTCATACTGTGGCATCCTCTGGTGGATGTCGTTGTCACGAGAGAAGGATTGTGACCCGTTGTGTGGATAATTGACATCAACAACTCTCCAAGGTAGGGGATTCATGGCTTCTCTAGTGGTTAATTGAAATAATAGAGTTAGAATGATTTATCCCTTTGGATCATAATGAAATTGACCTAATTAAATACTTTAACCGGATTTAAAGAATTGGTTTGACTGTATGTTGTTGCTTTGTCCTGTGATAACGGGTTTCCTCATGTTTTCCTAGATAGAGTGATATCTATGCTTAATTTTATTAGTTTTCCGTTCATGATGGAAATTTATAAAGAAAATAAAGCCGGAATTAATTGATAATTAATTGGCTAAGGATAAAGAGGCATGTGAATGAATCTGGTTGTTGTCGTTGTCGTTGTTGTTCTAATTTGATGATAATCGAATTGGCATAGTAAGCATGTTAAATCATTGTGATAGATTTATGATTAGATTTTCCGAAATTGAAACCTACAGGTTGAATCTGTTAATTCAATATGGATTAAAGAATCGCTCTTTTGATAATTTTTAAAAGGGTTCTGAGTTACCCTCTTGTTTGTTAAAGGGACAAGAGCCCTTGGTTGTGATTGTTGTTTTCCTGCTGCTTCTGTTGTGATGTGACCCTGGAGGGGTGTTGTAATATGTGGAGGCATGGAGGCCTTGTGTTTGTGGCAACGGATGACGCCTAGAGTGGCGAGATGCATCAGTTTATGCTTGTGGGTGTCGGGGAGGACACCAGGGGTGATGGAATGGGATGGATGTGGTTGCTGGATGCTTGTGGATTCTTTGAATGTTTATCTTCTTTTCTTTTCCCCACTTATCAAGGCAGCTGGTCTTGCTTACCCTTCTTTCGAAGGAGGCAAAGACGTGTAGGGTATGTCATGTGCTTTCCGTGTTTAACCTCTCTAGGGGGATTGGTCTATGCTCTTTCTATAGGAGGTAAAGACTCGATGGGTAGTATATCTACTAACCGTGTGGAGCCTACTTTGTGTTTAGTAGCATAGGATGCTTTTCTAGAATGCATGGGAATATGGGAAAGTAATTCTATAATGAAAGTTTGATTCAATGGTGAAAACCCACAGGGATGGAGATACTGGAATTTAAAGGTGATATGAATCTAAAAATAAGCAGTTGATTTTGAATGTGATGCCAATTTAGTTTAATATGGAATTGTTCATGGTTAATTAATGTTTAGAGAATTAATTTACTTACAGTGGAACTGATAAAATGAGAATGAAGTAATCTAATAAAACTCGTCAAATTTTTGTGTTCTTATAGGATACCTAGTCTTAGAAATAGCATCCTGGAGTCTGAGAGACGTTATCTGAAGTTGTATCTAAGTTTAGGTCATGAACACAGTGTGGATGTGATTTATCTGTATATTCTATTCTTTTTGTGTTTCTATACGCTACTCTACCCTATCGGTAAGGGAAACTGACACCCCTGGGATTTTGAGCCCTGGGGCGGTGTTTTCCCCAACATTCCGTTGGGAGGACGAATGGATGACTACCCCCTTTGGCCCGCTCTGTTGTCTTGGTAGATACATGTTCCAACAGGCACAACAGTTAGTTTCCCCATATATGTGTATAGAGGGCTGTAATGGATTATGGTAATTTCACACACATATATTCTGGATATAGTATCCTATTGAATACTAAAGGTGTAACATGTATAGGTTGTGATGGCTTGAGGATCCGTACTCGGTGTATGGGCTATAATGGCTTGAGGTATAATACCCGATGTATGATACACGTTATGTGGGTTGTGGTGGCTCCCGGAACTTACCTGGTTACTTTTGGTTGGGAGGATGGTGTGGTGCTTCGCCAAGGTGTCTGCGGGCAAGCCTTTGTGGTGCACGAGGTGCAGATTGTGGAGCTTAGCCCAGGTGTCTGTGGGCAAGCCTTTGGAGAGAGATTCACATGACGTATGTCGTTTGGGAAAAGCGGCAAACCAGTGGGGAAGTAGTAGTGGGGTAACCTTGATAATCTTTACTATATGCTACATTCTCGTATGCGTTACTTGGTGAGAGTAGCCATGATGAGGTAGGAAACTTAGTATACATGTTTAGGTGATGAGTTTGTTTTACTTGTTGTTCACTGGGATTTAGC
Organism: Viscum album; assembly: GCA_963277665.1. Classification (NCBI taxonomy): domain Eukaryota; kingdom Viridiplantae; phylum Streptophyta; class Magnoliopsida; order Santalales; family Viscaceae; genus Viscum; species Viscum album. The sequence continues at coordinate 1,007,555,866 of OY728167.1, forward strand.
ATTATTTCTTTACTTTTTCACGAGAGGTTTGGGGAGGATCCTATTGTGTATACTGTTATACTCACCCTATGTATATATAAACTGTTTTCAGGTCACATGGAGCAGGTTGGAGATCAAGATGGTTACTACTAGCTTGTGGTTGGAGGAGGATCTATTCGGGCTTGTGGTCGCTACCGTTTTACTTTCTTTTGGGTACTTTTAGTTTCCCCTTTCAGTTGTAGTAATTTTTCATGACATTTCATATAGGTACATGGGTTTCTTTTATATTTCAGTTCTGATTTGTATTTGATTGATGTCTATCTTATCTCTCTCTTCCACATGTGTTCTCTTAGATGGTAATGCCTCCCATTTGTGTGTTTACTATACCCTCGGTGCTAGACTCCAACCCAGGGCCTACTGGAGGCGGGACTCGAGGGTCATTATATTCCTTCTCACATTGTCTGCCTAGGAGGGGTACACTTTGTGGGGAGGGGGTCATGACAGAGTGGTATCATAGGTCTAGTTGAGGGATAGGATGGAGTTTGGAGTTAGGCACAGGTGAGGATGCATGGGATGGTAGGGCAACGGTGTCATTCATGTTTAGAAAGTGGGGTAAACACTAGAGCTCGCCAGACACATAGGCGTTTAAGGCCCCCTATGATCTTTTGCACGGACCATTAAGTTTACGATGGCTACTAAACAAAGTGATACTGGTTGCAGGGTAGAGACCTAGGAAAGGATCATGCATCATCCTTCTTTACGCCTGTGTTTGCATGGTTATACCTTAGGATTGGTTAACCATAAATTAATAAAAGAAAAAAAATTAATTTATTAATGTTTAGTCTTTCATATTCCAGGCTTAGTAGCTCTAACAGTTGTTATTTTACAGGTATGGCTTCAATTCGACGTCCTCATCAGGTTTGCGTAGAATATGTCCAGCAGGCTATTCTGCAGATCGTCGCCGGGTAGGGGTTGACGACGATGACACTTGGAGGAAGACACTCTGAGAGTTTCAGCACCAGAGTATACAGAAGTACGAGGGCTCTGTTTTAGATGCAGTCACAGAAGACTGGTTGGAGGAGGTTGAGATAGTCTTCAGTTTGATTCGTGCTCGGAAAGAACACTGGGTGTCCTTGGTTGTGATGATGCTGCGTGGAGCAGCAAGGCAGTGGTAGTTCTTGTTCCTCGGGGATCGTGAGGAGTCAACAATCTCATGGGAGGAGTTTCGAGATAGGTTTAGAGTCAAGTTTCTTTCTTCGATTACAAAAGCATCCAATCGCTAAGAGATCCTAACCCTTCGACAGGGGAGCTCCAGTGTTCGAGAGTTTGGAATCAATTTCAGGACCCTTCTACGACATGATTCAGACCTGTTACCAGATGAGGAGGCCAGGGTGAGGCATTTCGAGGAGCCTTTGCGTCCAAGGATCCAGCACCAGGTCACCCCATTTATGCTAAAGACATATCTTGAGGTGTTGGCGAGGGAAGTGGTTATTGAGTGGACTTTGGCTAGGACCGGATCGTCACGAGAGGGAATTTTCATGATTCCTCACAATGTAAAGTTATGGTCTGGGGATCCTGGTTTTCAGGGCAGGAGAGATTCTGGTCACCTGGGGGTAGGTCCCAGCCCTTCCCATCTCGTTTCTCCGAAGGCAGCAACTATCAGACATATGCCAAGGGATCAGGCGCTTGTTTTCCTTGTGGTGGTCGTAGTCATCAGCAGCGGGAGTGCCCGAATTTTCAGAGCAGTCATCATGCACCGGGCGCTCTGCTCCAGGTTCCTCCGTTGAGGCAGTTCTAGCTAAGGTAGCAGCAGCAGGTTGCACCAGCTTTACATCACCTGAGGGTAGATGGAGAAAGCAGAGGACAACCCCATGACGCTCCCCATCCTCCGAGAGCAAAGCGCGGCCATGGTGGTGGTCTTCATCAGGGTCAGAGAGGCCGTGGAGGAGATCGTGGTCAGCTTCATGCTCTAGCGTTGCCAGCCCCAGGCGAGCTAGATGTCGTTCAAGGTACCCTTTTCTTGTTTTCTACCTTGGTGTATGCCTTGTTTGATTCAGGAGCAACACACTCATTCATATCACCTACCCTTGTCCATGCATTGGGTCATGAGGTAGAGAGTCTTCAAGTTCCCTTGGTGTTGATTACACTAGTTGGAGGTTGAGCCGACTTATTTTAAGTATGTTTAGACTGTGAGCTATTGTTGGGGCAACACCGCTCTTGGGGAGATTTCCTATGTTTACGAATACATCCATATGATGTCATCCTCAGCATGGATTGGTTGTATTCGGTGCAGGATATTGTGGATTGCTACAGGAAGAAGGTCGTTTTATTTGATGCAGATGGAGATAAATTGGTGTTTGTTGGTGAGGGAGATCCCCGGATGAGTCATAGACGAGTTCCATCCTTATCATCCATGATGGATGAGATGATGCTGAGTTCTTTAGAGGTTCAGCAGTTGGCATTTCCTAGGGTCGTAGAGGAGTACCCTGACATCGTTCCAGAATAGGTTGTAGCCTTACCCCCTCGACGAGAGATCGAGTTTGGGATCGAGCTACAGCCAGGAGCATCTCCTATCTCTATGTCTCCGTATAGGATGGACCCTTCTGAGTTACGAGAGCTACGTATTCAGCTTTATGGTTTGTTGTAGTGTGGTTTTGTTCGTCCAAGTGTGTCATCGTGGGGTGAACTAGTTTTGTTTGTGAAAAAGGCTAACGGCAGTTTGCGGTTGTGCGTCGATTATCGTCGATTAAACAAAGTGAAAATAAAGAACCGCTATCCTCTCCCACGGATTGATGAATTATTCGATCAACTGAAGGGTGCAAGTTGGTTCTCAAAGATCAACTTGTGCTCACGATATCATCAGATGAGTGTAAAGGATGAGGATATCCCAAAGACTGCTTTCTGTTGTCGTCATGGGAATTATGAGTTTTTCGAAATGCCATTCGGCATGAAGAATGCTCCAGCTGTTTTCATGGGGTTGATGAATGATGTGTTCCATGAATTCCTGGACACGTTTGTTGTGGTATTCATCGATGACATCCTTGTGTACTCCACATCTGAAGAGGAGCATGAAGAGCATTTATGAGCTGTCTTAGGAGTTCTTCGCCAACATCAGTTGTTTGGGATGTTGTCGAAGTGTGAGTTTTAGGCTCGAGAAGTTCGTTTCTTGGGGAATGTTGTGTCCCAATAGAGAGTAGTTGTGGATCTGTCGAAGATAGAAGTAGTGGTGTCTTGGGAAGCCCCCAAGATTGTGTCAGATGTGTGATGTTTCCTTGGTCTCGCAGGCTATTATAGGAGGTTTGTAGCCAATTTATCCTGAGTTGCGACTCCTCTGACAGCTTTGACCAGGAAGGATACCACGTTCATATGGACTGATCAATGTCAGGCAGCTTTCGAGTATCTAAAGGAGAAGTTGGTGAGTGCTCCAGTCCTTTGTTTTCCAGCGGACAGAGTCCAGTTTTATGTTTTCTGTGATGCTTCACATCTAGGGCTAGTTTGTGTTCTCATGCAGCAGAGGTCAGTTGTTTCTTATGGGTCTCGGCAGTTGCGTCCCCATGAATGCAACTATTCCACCCATGATCTTGAGTTGGCAGCTATGGTGTATTCTCGGAAGTTGTGGAGACATTACCTCATTGGTGAGCACTTTTTGGTTTTCACCGATCATAAGAGTTTGAGGTATGTTTTCTCCCAACGTGACTTGAACTTGAGTCAGCATCATTGGATGGAGTTCTTGCAGGAATATGACTTTGAAATATCGTATACACCTGGAAAAGGAAATTTTTTAGTTGATGCACTGAGCCGAAAGTCATGTAATGATGTTGTGCATGAATCTGGTGATTCATGGAGAGTGATAGAAGATCTATTAGCTTTGCATCTTGATATGGGAGAAGATGGGGGTAGAGGTTGTCTTTTCCAGATGACGGTGCAGTCATCCCTGATGCATAACGTGGAAGAGTCTCATTTGGGTGATCTAGAGGTGGATGTTTGGAGAGACAGAGTTGTTTGTGGTGAGGCCCCTGATGGTTGGTCGGAGGATTAACAACACCGAGTGTTGTATCATGGCATGCTTTTTGTTCCCTTGGCGATGCGCGAGACGGTTCTCCGATAGTTCCATAGTTCGCCCTTGGCAGTACATCCTGGTGTGAAAAAGATGTACCAATCCTTGATTAGTCAGTTTTGGTGGCCTGGGATAAAGCGTGTGGTTGCAGAGTGTGTGTCTCGATGTTTAGTCTGCCAGAAAGTGAAGGTCAAACACCATGTTCCTGGTGGTATTCTTCAGAAATTAGAGATTTCTCAGTGGAAGTGGGAGGACATATCAATGGAATTTTTTACAGGTTTACCTCGAGCTCCGGGAGGACATGATGCAATATGGGTGGTAGTGTATCGTTTAACAAAATCTTCCCACTTCATAGCGATCAATGAGTCGAGCTCATTGGAAGTTTTGTCGAGGCAGTATCTAGACAAGGTGGTGAGAATTCATAGAGTAACTAGGATGATCATTTCTGATCGAGATCCTCGTCTTACCTCCAGGGTGTGGAGAGGTCTCTAGCATTTTTTTGGCTCTCAACTGTGCCTTAGCACTGCTTTTCATCCTCAAACGGATGGTCAGACAGAGAGAACCATCCAGACTCATGAAGACATGTTGCGCTCTTGTGTTCTTGATTTTGGAGGTTCATGGAAGAAGCACTTACCCTTGGTAGAGTTCACTTACAATAATAGTTTTCACTCTACCATCGGTATGGTGCCGTTTGAAGCCTTGTATGGCCGGCCATGCCGTTCTCCGTTGTTTTGGACTGGGGTCGGAGAGTCAGCAATTCGCGGACCATAACTAGTGTAGAATACAATAGAGATGGTCTAGGTGATTTGTGAGAGGATGAAGACAGTGAAAGATCCCTAGAAATCATATGTTGATCAAAGAAAGAGACCCTTAGTGTTTACTCATGTGTTTCTGAAGGTGAATACCCGTCGTGGGCAGAGAAGGTTTGGTCATGTAAGTAATCTTTCTCCCCAGATTGTTGGGCCTTTCGAGGTGTTGGTGTCACGACCCGTCCTCGGGGCCCGTGCCGTGACTACCCCAAACCCGCCTTCCATAGGCCAGGGGCTGGCGACTAGCACCAAGGCGTAAATCCCGGTAAAAAGGGAAGGCATTGCCTTGGTAAAGTAAACAATCACACAGAGTACAAGCGGAAGAAGTAAATACTAAGTAAAAACTGAGTACAACAGTAAGTGTGGAAAGTATAAAGGGGCCAGAAATACAAGCCCAACTGTAAAGTACAACTCGAAAGGGAAAACAGCAACTGAAAAGTAAAGCTGCTACGCCGAGCTGTCCACTGGAAATCCCACCTGAATGGTGGGTACAAATAGCTCCTCTGCTCCTCGGGTCCCGTCGTCCGCTCCGAGTATGTCCCGCCCAGTGGTCCACCTCCGGGTACCACCTCGTCATCACGTCCACCTCTGGGTACCATCTCGTCGTGAGATCCTCCTCTGGGTACCATCTCGTCGTATAGTCCACCTCCAGGTACCGTCCAGTCCTCGAACACTCGGCCTCTGTCAGCACTGCCCGTCGTCTGCAACCAACACAACGAGGTGCGGTCATATCCCGTGTAGGGGTGAGTATAACGATACTCAGTAGAGACCCCGAGACCCTCAAGGTCTCACTAAAACCAACAAGGATAACCACATAGAAGATCTCAACAGATAACCTCTACTTAGGTATATGCCCATACATATACCTAAGTTATCAAGTAACCCATCTCAATCATGAGAAACACAAGGATTGTGAAATCAACGGATAACTACTACCCAGGTATATGCCCATACATATTATTAAGTTATCAAGTGACCCATCTCAATCTTGAGGTAAACACAAAGGTCAAAAGTCTCAGCTCAAACCAGGATTTTCATTATCGAAACCGTAACTGCTGAAGAGCTCCGTCTCTGGAGTGTACAGTGGTCCTGTCACGACTCCGAGGTACTGCTCACTATCCTAAGACTGCTGAAGTACTCCTCCGGTCGAGTACCGCGGGTCAGCCACCCAGACACAGTAGTGCTTCCCGCCGAGGTATGTCACCCAAACACAGTAGTGCACACCCCCTAGTAGCCTGCTGAGGTACTCTCCGGACGAGTACCGCGGGTCTGCACTGTCACACAGGTAGTGCTACGTCCGCCATGGGTCTGCACCTCAGAAAGTAGTGCTCCGTCCACTGGGCTAGTCGACTCACTCCAAGTCGAGTCGGTCAAGCAGTCGTCAGGTCTCAGCCAGTTACACGGTCTCCGTACTCCGCACGCTCATCGCTGGGAGGGTCCGCTCCACGAGCTACAGGTCGATACTCCATGTATCTCAAAGTCCCACGAAGAAGTATCTCAAAAGACCGCCTCGTCATAGGGGTCTCAACACAACAGACGACGCGTCAATCGGACGTCCGGTCTGTGAGTTATTAGCCTTTTCGTCCCAGGGGCCCGGTTGGTTTCGTGAGCGATCCAAATCCGGCTGTATCTCAACTGTACCCCGAACTCTCGTAGGGTATACTCATAGGGACCGTTTTTCAATGAGATCACCAACACCGTTGACGATTCGTCAAACAGACGTTCTGTCAGAAAAGTATCAGCCTTTCCGTTCCAGGGGCCCGGTTGGATTTCGGTGCGATCCAACCCGGCCACTATCCATCTGCATCCAAATCTCGGGTGGAGGATGCCAAAAGTTCCATATCGTCAACAGGAACTCAACGCAACAGACGGCGCGTCAATCGGACGCCCGGTCTGAGAGTTATTGGCTTTTTTTGTTCCAGGGGCCCAGATGGTTTTTAAGGCAAAACCAACCCGACCGTACTCCACCTGCTTCCAAACCTTGGGCGGAGTATGCCAAAAGATCCGTCTCACAAAGAGGAATTCAACGAAATAGACGGCGCGTCAATCGGACGCCCGGTCTGTTAGTTAATGGCCTTTCCGTCTCACACCCACCCTGGGAAACTTCCCAGGAGGTCACCCATCCTGATCACTACTCTAGGCCAAGCACGCTTAACTATGGAGTTTTAACCAGGTAAGCTCCCGAAAAGGAAGATGCACCTTGAGTATAGTATACCGAAATGACCGTCTCGATCCAAGGATCGTGTTGCCGCTGACGGCGAGTCGTTTGGAGGCCCGTAGCCCAAGATACGGGCATTTGACAGAAAGTGGTCCGAAACAGGGGGTCTGGGCCCGGGCCGACCCCCCCCCCCCCCCCCCCCCCTGGGTCGGCCGAACCGGGTCAACCCGCCCCGGGCGGCGACCCGGCCCGACTCGGAAAACCCGGCCCAGTCGGCGGCGCGGTCCGGCGCGGCGGCGCGGCCTGGGGCGCCATTCGTGTGCCGCGCGCGGGGGGCAAAGCCCCCGCCTTTCCTCAGCTGGCGGCGCGGGAACCTGCCATGCCTAAAGAAAAACGGCCCCCCTCACGTGGGGGCCTGCCTTCGAGAAAACGGGGGGCCGCCTGCCCCCCCTTTGTGAAACCGGCCCCCCTCATAATGGGGGGGCCATTAAGGCTGGCCGGGGGAAATTATTTCCCCCGGTTTTCTCCCTTCCGGCCGGCCCGACCTGTCCGGCCGGTTCTTCCTCAACGGGACCGACAAGGCCGGTCCCCCTTCCGCCTTCCGACACCGGCGGCCCGGCTGGCCGCCGGTCTTCTCGTTCCGCCGCGGCCCGGAACCGGCCGCGACCTTCGTTGTCCGGCGCGGTGCGACGGCACCGCGCCCCTCCACCGCGACCCCGCTCCGGCCGCGGCGCCTTCAACTTTCTTCGACGCGGCGCGACAGGGTCGCGTCCTTGCATTATTTAACGACGCGGCGCGACGGCACCGCGCGTTTCTTGCCGCATGATCCTGCGCAGTGCAACGTCACCACGCCACACCCGTTTTAATCCACAACAAAATCAACATGAATAGGAGGAGGGTCGGCCGTGTTCGTGCGGTCCGGCCCCCTCGGGTTATTTGCTAACAACCGGTCTTTAATGAATGATAAACTTTCACAATCTTTTAAATTAAATAAAAAGATTTGGAATCAAGGCCCGACAAATATAAACCTTCAAGTTCGAAGGAGAGATCCACATAACTTTAAAAAGTTAAAACCCCTACCTTGATTTAAGAGGTGACGAGATTCGGCGTCGCGAATAGAGATGTCGTGGAAGAAGACATCGTCGGTATTGCGGGTATGGCGTCGCGGAAGACGGTTCCCGAGAACGTGGCGTTCTTCGTCGATGTCCGATTGTTCTTCGCGTTCTTTGTCAAGAGGATGAAGAAACTTCAAGACTTCTAAGCCTTCTTTCCAAAAGATCTCAAACAACACAACCCAACCAAATGAAATAAGTTCTCCACTTATTTAATTAACTTCACATGGCTTTTGAAATTCAAGTGTTTGAAATTCAAAAGACTCACACAACTCACCACATTAAAATCAACTCATTTAAGACATAAGTTATAACTAAGTTAAAATCATTTAAGTGGGAGTTGAGGGGTTTTAGAGGATATGAAGAGGTGGGGTTCGTGTGGGCCCCACCACCCTCATAACCTCCCAAGGGAGGTTGGGTGGTTACCCAACTTCCACCATGAGCTAACACTTAGAGAAAGTTAATAAAAATTGTAGTGTAGTTATAAAATAAACTTCCACAATTTTTATTATCAACACTCGTGTAAACGCAAATCCGGAACAGGAGTTCCTAAGCAATTACTGGCACTGCGGTTCCATCGGTGCCCTCGGAATTCGATTCCGGGCACCGGTTCAAAAGATAGAAATTCCCGCTTGCTCGTTCACTGAACGTACCCGAGGCAAACTTTGGAAATTAATTCCGGGCACACCGGGCCTCGAAATCAGGCGCCGTTAGAAACTGCATTCTTGTAAAATTCCAAAGAAAATTAAGAAAAAATTTTCCTTGAAATTTCCGGGTCTTTACATTACTCCCACATCAGGGCTTTACGTCCCCGTAAAGCTTCAACACAAACAAGGGTCACAAAAGCGGTACAGAGCACGCATCTGAGCCTTCCGCTCCCATGTGCTTACCTGGAGGTTCCGTACTGCCAAAGAAAGTGCACCTGAGGAATCGATCGTCCTCGTAGGATCTGCTCCTGTCGATCCTCGATTCCCACTGGAACCTCCGTGAAAGACACCCCATCGCCATCGTCCAGCTCCTCATGGTCGATGGTATGCGAAGGGTCGAGCACGTATCTCCTTAGTTGAGATACGTGGAAGTCGTCGTGCACCTGGTGCAACTGTGGTGAATGGGTCAAGCGGTAAACCACCCCGCCTACCCAGCTGGGGACCTAAGAAGGTCCGCTGAACCTTGGAGATAACTTGCCGCCTTGGCCACATCTCCGTAAACCTCGTCGAGGTGAGACCCGTATAAGAACGTGGTCGCCATCCTCAAACTCCAGAGGTTTCCAATTCCTGTTAGAACTGGAACTCAAACGACTGCTGCCACGAGGGTATTGTTGGCCGATTCAAGAGTGATCGGTCGCACCGTCCCTTGAAATAGTTTATCCCGTGCTGCCTGGGGTTTCCTTTTCGCCGACCAAGGAAAACCCATCCTGAAGTTTGCCTAAAACCATCAATTTGAGTATGAACAGTTATTGCCCATTCCATACTCAAACTAACGTCGTAAGGCCTCGACGCTGTCACCAAGAGATTCCAACCGAAACTCTCGCCTCGAGGGTCTAACCACACCGTCGGCGTAAGTGTGATTATCGAGTCTCCTCCCAAGGTATCTCAAGACGTGAGGGTCAAGTCCACGGCTTACCGGAAACTCTAGGTCTGGAACAAGATTTGTGAAAGCAAGAAATGATTCACATCGACGTCCGTTACTACAACAGCTAGTAGTGGACACAGACTGTCCCTTGAATCATTTCTAGAGCCATTGGGTCACACTCCTTGACCGCATGCAGCCGCACTCTTCCTCCGCCCTCCAGCTCCCTGAGCCTGGCAGGAATAACTAAGGCGGGTGGCTGTACAATGTTAGGATGTACACCACCTCATGCTTCTCTCCTAGCTCTGCCTCCACGTCTTCTGCTTCGTAGACTCATCTCTCCTTTAAGCTTCCTCTTCTTTAAAATGCCCGAGTCTCTAAGACTAGCACCGGTTTCCTGTTTCTTACTGCACTATGCAGTCTTCATCCTCTCTTGGATGTCTTGGACCTCCTTTAGTCTCACAAGAGCTGCTATGATTTCTTCTTTTCCGATAAGAGAAACCCGGTCTCATCCCCTGGATGAACCACATTCGTTGCCTAATACAGTCAATCCTGACATGAATGATGCATTCATGCCATGGATGACGTCGTAAGGCCTCGACGTATCTACTAAGAGATCCAACTGTCACTCTCGCCTCCAAGGGTCGAGTCACACTATCGACATTAGTGTGAGGTCACTGGGTCCCCTCCAGTAGAAATCTCAAAAGTGAGTGTCAAGTCAACAGTTTAACCGGGACCACTCAGTATCAACCAAACAAAAGGACAGGAAAGAAAAAAAAGATAAGTGTCTTTTTATTATTGCAGCTCATAGTACAAATACACGAATACAAAAGAAACATGGAACTAGAAGTAAAAAGGATGTATCCACTAGTTCCTCTCCTACCCACCTGCTCTCAGAGCTCTACTGCCTTGTCCACTGCTTGGCTGTTGCTCAAGCTCTAGTCACTGCTTCTGTCTCGGTGGCTCCTCCAACACCCGCTGATCAACCGTACGAGGATTCGGACAGTCACGTGCCAGGTGACCCTTTCCGCCGCATGAGTAACATTGTCCGTTTCTGGCACGCCTGGCTCTGACCCCACCTCGGGTGCGCCGCACCACCGGTCCTAAAACCCGAGATCGTCTAACTGCTAGTCTGGTCCTTCTGGACCTCTGCATCATCTGTCTACTACCCACAGATGACTCGGCTATTGATCGAAAAGCACGCGGCAAAGGCAGAAGCTTCTGTACACACTCGGGGGTGTAGAGCTACTGGCATAAACTCCACCCTGAAGAAGGTCTCGAAGTCTTCCCATGCGAAGCTCATCTCATCGCAAAACTGGAACAAGTGGCTCCACCACCTTCCTGCTACTGCCTGAAGGAGGCTGGTAGCAAAGATCACCATGAAGTCTGTCGGCGTCCCCACTAGCCTGAAGACTCTCACCACAGCCTCTAGCCAAACCTCAGCCGCCTGCGGGTCCGTCTCTCCCCGGAACCTGGGTGGCCTCTGGCGCTGGAACTCGTGCAGCGTGCTCAAGTGTCGTGCATCTTCTACTGTTGGGGCTGGTGGCATCAGTGGCCCAACGGATAGTAGTACCGCTGGTGCCTCCACTGCAAGAGGTCCCTGTACCGAAGCCTCGTCGCTCGATAGGCTATCAGCACGCACATCCCTCTGGTCTCTAGCTGGTCGTCCGTGAAAAGGCATCCTGAAAGAAACATCGTGACACAGTCAAACGTTTATACCTAGTGAGCTGACCTGGTTTGAGCTGTTTTAAGGGAAAACCTTTGAAAACACACACGCAATCAGTGTTTTCATGCACAAAGTCAGAAATCAGTTGTCAGGGTCCTGGTGTATGGATACGTCGGCCGCCCGCACCAACACTGGACTCCCCGAACTGAAATCCACACTCGGTACTCTTAACACTATTGCTTCACAGAAAGAAAAACTCAGAGTCATAAGTTCTGCGGTAGAACCGAACTCCTTTGATACCAATTTGTCACGACCCGTCCTCGGGGCCCGTGCCGTGACTACCCCAAGCCCGCCTTCCATAGGCCAGGGGCTGGCGACTAGCACCAAGGCGTAAATCCCAGTAAAAAGGGAAGGCATTGCCTTTGTAATGTAAACAATCACACAGAGTACAAGCGGAAGAAGTAAATACTAAGTAAAAACTGAGTACAACAGTAAGTGTGGAAAGTATAAAGGGGCCGGAAATACAAGCCCAACTGTAAAGTACAACTCGAAAGGGAAAACAGCAACTGAAAAGTAAAGCTGCTACGCCGAGCTGTCCACTGGAAATCCCACCTGAAGGGTGGGTACAAATAGCTCCTCTGCTCCTCGGGTCTCGTCGTCCGCTCCGAGTATGTCCCGCCCAGTGGTCCACCTCCGGGTACCAGCTCGTCGTCACGTCCACCTCTGGGTACCATCTCGTCGTGAGGTCCTCCTCTGGGTACCATCTCGTCATATAGACCACCTCCAGGTACCGTCCAGTCCTCGAACACTCGGCCTCTGTCAGTACTGCCCGTCGTCTGCAACCAACACAACGAGGTGCGGGCATAGCCCGTGCAGGGGTGAGTATAACGATAATCAGTAGGGACCCCGAGACCCTCAAGGTCTAACTAAAACCAACAAGGATAACCACATAGAAGATCTCAACAGATAACCTCTACTTAGGTATATGCCCATACATATACCTAAGTTATCAAGTAACCCATCTCAATCATGAGGAAACACAAGGATTGTGAAATCAACGGATAACTACTACCCAGGTATATGCCCATACATATACCTAAGTTATCAAGTGACCCATCTCAATCATGAGTTAAACACAAAGGTCAAAAGTCTCAGCTCAAACCATGATTTTCATTATCGAAACCGTAACTGCTGAAGAGCTCCGTCTCTGGAGTGTACAGTGGTCCTGTCACGACTCCGAGGTACTGCTCACTAACCTAAGACTGCTGAAGTACTCCTCCTGTCGAGTACCGCGGGTCAGCCACCCAGACACAGTAGTGCTTCTCGCCGAGGTATGTCACCCAAACACAGTAGTGCACACCCCCTAGTAGCCTGCTGAGGTACTCTCCGGACGAGTACCGCGGGTCTGCACTGTCACACAGGTAGTGTTCCGTCTGCCATGGGTCTGCACCTCAGAAAGTAGTGCTCCGTCCACTGGGCTAGTCGACTCACTCCAAGTCGAGTCGGTCAAGCAGTCGTCAGGTCTCAGCCAGTTACACTGTCTCCGTACTCCGCACGCTCGTCACTGGGAGGGTCCGCTCCACGGGCTACAGGTCGATACTCCAAGTATCTCAATGTCCCACGAAGAGGTATCTCAAAGGACCGCCTCGTCATAGGGGTCTCAACACAACAGACGACGCGTCAATCGGACGCCCGGTCTGTGAGTTATTAGCCTTTTCGTCCCAGGGGCCCGGTTGGTTTCGTGAGCGAACCAAACCCGGCTGTATCTCAACTGTACCCCGAACTCTCATAGGGTATACTCATAGGGACCGTTTTTCAATGAGATCACCAACGCCGTTGACGATTCGTCAAACGGACGTTCTGTCATAAAAGTATCAGCCTTTCCGTTCCAGGGGCCCGGTTGGATTTCGGTGCGATCCAACCCGGCCACTATCCATCTGCATCCAAATCTCGGGCGGAGGATGCCAAAAGTTCCGTATCGTCAATAGGAACTCAACGCAACAGACCGCGCGTCAATCGGACGCCCGGTCTGAGAGTTATTGGCTTTTTTTGTTCCAGGGGCCCGGTTGGTTTTTAAGGCAAAACCAAACTGACCGTACTCCACCTGCTTCAAAACCTCGGGCGGAGTATGCCAAAAGATCCGTCTCACTAAGAGAAATTCAACGAAACAGACGGCGCGTCAATCGGACGCTCGGTCTGTTAGTTATTGGCCTTTACGTCTCACACCCACCCTGAGAAACATCCGAGGAGGTCACCCATCCTGATCACTACTCTAGGCCAAGCACGCTTAACTATGGAGTTTTAACCACGTAAGCTCCCGAAAAGGAAGGTGCACCTTGAGTATAGTATACCGAAACGACCGTCTCGATCCAAGGATCGCGTTGCCGCTGACGGCGAGTCGTTTGGAGGCCCGTAGCCCAAGATACAGGCATTTGACCGAAAGTGGTCCGAAACAGGGGGTCTGGGCCCGGCCCGACCCCCCCCCCCTGCATCGGCCGAACCGGGTCGACCCGCCCCGGGGGGCGACCCGGCCCGACGACCTGGCCCGGCTCGGAAAACCCGGCCCAGCCGGCGGCGCGGTCCGGCGCGGCCTGGGCGCCATTCGTGTGCCGCGCGCGGGGGGCAACGCCCCCGCCTTTCCTCAGCTGGCGGCGCAGGAACCTGCCACGCCTAAAGAAAAACGGCCCCCCTCACGTGGGGGCCTGCCTTCGAGAAAACGGGGGGCCGCCTGCCCCCCCATTGTGAAACCGGCCCCCCTCATAATGGGGGGGCCATTAAGGCTGGCCGGGGGAAATTATTTCCCCCGGTTTTCTCCCTTCCGGCCGGCCCGAACTGTCCGGCCGGTTCTTCCTCAACGGGACCGACAAGGCCGGTCCCCTTTCCGCCTTCCGACACCGGCGGCCCGGCTGGCCGCCGGTCTTCTCGTTCCGCCGCGGCCCGGAACCGACAGCGACCTTCGTTGTCCGGCGCGGTGCGACGGCACCGCGCCCCTCCACCGCGGCCCCGCTCCGGCCACGGCGCCTTCAACTTTCTTCGACGCGGCACGACAGGGTCGCGTCCTTGCATTATTTAACGACGCGGCGCGATGGCGCTGCACGTTTCTTGCCGCATGATCCTGCACAGTGTGACGGCACCGTGCCACACCCGTTTCAATCCACAACAAAATCAACATCAATAGGAGGAGGGTCGGCCGTGTTCGTGCGGTCCGGACCCCTCGTGTTATTTGCTAACAATCGGACTTTAATGAATGATAAACTTTCACAATCTTTTAAATTAAATAAAAAGATTTGGAATCAAGGCCCGACAAATATAATCCTTCAAGTTCGAAGAAGAGATCCACATAACTTTAAAAAGTTAAAACCCCTACCTTTATTTAAGAGGTGACGAGATTCGGCGTCGCGAAAAGAGATGTCGTGGAAGAAGACATCGTCGGTATTGCGGGTATGGCGTCGCGGAAGACGGTTCCCGAGAACGTGGCGTTCTTCGTCGATGTCTGATTGTTCTTCGCGTTCTTTATCAAGAGGATGAAGAAACTTCAAGACTTCTAAGCCTTCTTTCCAAAAGATCTCAAACAACACAACCCAACCAAATGAAATAAGATCTCCACTTATTTAATTAACTTCGCATGGCTTTTGAAATTCATGTGTTTGAAATTCAAAAGACTCACACAACTCACCACATTAAAATCAACTCATTTAAGACATAAGTTATAACTAAGTTAAAATCATTTAAGTGGGAGTTGAGGGGTTTTAGAGGATATGAAGAGGTGGGGTTCGTGTGGGCCCCACCACCCTCATAACCTCCCAAGGGAGGTTGGGTGGTTACCCAACTTCCACCATGATCTAACACTTAGAGTAAGTTAATAAAAATTGTAGTGTAGTTATAAAATAAACTTCCACAATTTTTATTATCAACACTCGTGTAAACGCAAATCCGGAACATGAGTTCCTAAGCAATTACCGGCGCTGCGGTTCCATCAGTGCCCTTGGAATTGGATTCCGGGCACCGGTTCAAAAGATAGAAATTCTCACTCGCTCGTTCACTGAACGTACCCGAGCCAAACTTCGGAAATTAATTCCGGGCACACCGGGCCTCGAAATCAGGCGCCGTCAGAATTTGCATTCTTGTAAAATTCCAAAGAAAGTTAAGAAAAAATTTTCCTTGAAATTTTCGGGTCTTTACAGTTGGCTCATGTTGGAGCTATGGCATATCGAGTAGAACTTCCCCCTCAGATGAGTCTAATACATGATGTTTTCCATTTATCATAGCTCCATCATTATCTTCATGATGAATCTCATGTTATCGATTGGGGAGAGATCGATATTGATGATGATGCAACCTTCAAGGAGAGACCTGGGGAGTTCCAGGACCACAAGGAGAAGGTGTTGCGTGGGAGTTTTATCCCCTTAGTTCGTGTTTTGTGGCAACACAGTGGCATGGAGGAGAGTACCTGGGAGCGTGAGTCACAGATACGTGCTCAGTACCCAAAGTTGTTTAATGTTTAACTCCTTTCATGTAATGATGTTTCCTTTGTGGTTAGACCATTCATGTTTTATTTATGCACCTTTGATGTGATGTTATGATCAAAATGTTTGGATATGGATTTTTTGTTCCCATACTCTCAGATGTCGTAGTTTTGTTCCATCTTTCGAACAACTCATGGTGGTTTTCCCCTGAGAGGAATCTTATTGGGTGGTTGTTCGGACCCGTCTTTTCTTCTCGGTCGGTTTTTAATTCTCGAGGATGAGAATGTTTTGAGAGGTATCTAATGTATTGACCCGGACCTCTCTGGTCCATTACTTTTTAAAAATGTGGTGTTGGAGGTGTTCTGGGAGGTCAAGGTTACTTATCCCCAAAAACTTTTCCAAATTTCCAGTTCTGTGAAACAGTGTTTCCAGTTTTATGAACAGTATTGGTAGGTGAACAGTGTTTCTATCTGTGAGGTTCAGTGAATACTGTTTCTATCGGTGAGGTTCTATCAGTGGACTTCTATCGGTAGACTTGAACAGTGTTTCTATCGGCGAGGTTCTATCGGTGGACTTCTAACGGTATACTTGAACAATGTTTCCAGAATGGTAACCTTCTAACGGTGACCTAATAACGGTAGACTTGAACAATGTTTCTAGAATGGTAACCTTCTAACGGTGACCTTATAATGTTAGACTTGAACAATGTTTCCATAATGGTAACCTTCTAATGGTGAACTTATAACGGTAGACTTGAACAGTGTTTCTAGAGCGGTAACCTTCTAAAGGTGACCTTAAAACGGTAGACTTGAACAGTGTTTCCAGAATGGTAACCTTCTAACAGTGACATTATAATGGTAGACTTGAACAGTATTTCCAGAATGGTGAGGTCTAACGGTGACCTTTTCTTTCCTTTTCCAAATTTTGAGTATGTGAACAGTGTTTCCACCTTCCTACAGTTTTTCCCCTTTAACGTTTCCTTTGACGTAAAATATATAAATCCTTATTTTATGGACTGTTAAGGACGATTCAAATGCCATAAATCCTCTAATAACTATTCTTAAGGCCGAGATGTATTTACTTGGTCAAACCACGTGGGTTAATGTGATCCATTTTTAATGGAGATTTAGCCGGATCATAAACCATCGCCTCGTTAAATCATAAAAAAATAGATATCATTCTCTGGTGTTCTTCCTCCTTGTTCTAGACTAAGATATATGAGAACCTTTCAATCATTCTCATAGGAGTTTCACAATCAAATCATAATCCTCAGATTGGTTCCACTCTATTTTGGATGCAACCGAGCTGTGTCGGTCAATCTTCTCAATAAGTTATGTTTAATTGTCGTTCCTTTGGGGATCAACTTGTCTTGTTTCTCCCTTCAATATTATACCATGTAATTTCCTAGATTCTAATGAGGTGTTCTTGGGGTTTGGTTTGTTTTGTCATACCGTGGAATCCTCCGGTGGATGCAGTTGTCGCGAGAGAAGGATTGTGACTTGTTGTGTGGATAAAGGACATCAAGAACACTTCGAGGTAGGGGATTCGTGGCTTCTCTAGTTTTTAATTGCAATCATAGAGTTATAATGATTTATCCCGTTGGATCATAATAAAATTGACCTAATTAAATACTTGAACCAGATTTAAATAATTGGTTTGATCGCATGTTGTTTCTTTGTACCGTGATAATGGTTTGCCTATTGTTTTTCTAGATAGAGTGATATCTATGCTTACTTTGATTAGTTGTTCATTCTTGATGGAAATTGATAAAGAACATAAATCCGGAATTAATTGATAATTAATTGGCTAAGGATAAAGATGCATGTGAATGAATCCGGTTGTTGTCGTTGTTGTAGTTGTTCTATTTTGATGATAATCGAATTGGCATAGAAAGCGTGTTAAATCTTTGTGATAGATTACTGAATAATTTTTCTGAAATTTGAACCTACGGATTGAATCTGTTGATTCAATATGGATTAAATAATCGCTCGTTTGATAATTTCTAAAAGGGTTCTGAGTTACCCTCTTATTTGTTAAAGGGCCAAGAGCCCATGGTTGTGATTGCTGTTTTCCTGCTGCTTGTGCTGTGATGTGACCCTGGAGGGGTGTTGTGATATGTGGAGGCATGGAGGCCTTGTGGTTGTGGAAGTGGATGATGCCTAGAGTGGCGAGATGCGTCAGTTTATGCATGTGGGTGTCGGAGAGGACACCAGGGGTGATGGAATGGGATGGATGTGGTTGCTGGATGCTTGTGGATTTTTTGAATGTTTATCTGCTTTGATTTTCCCCACTGCTCAAGGTAGCTGGTCTTGCTTACCCTTCTTCTGAAGGAGGTGAATACGCGCAGGGTATGACACATGCTTTCCATGTTTACCCTCTCGAGGGTGAATGGGTCTATGCTCTTTCTATAAGCGGAAAAGACTCGACGAGTAGTATATCTACTCACCGTGTTGACCCTCCTTTGTGTTTAGTAGCATAGGATGCATTTCTAGATTTCATGGGAATATGGGAAAGTAATTCTGTAATGAAAGTTTGATTAAATGGTGAAAATCCACGGGGGTGGAGATACTGGAATTTAAAGGTGATTTGAATCTTAAAATGAGCAGTTGATTTTGAAGGTGATTCCAATTCAGTTTAATGTGGCATTGGTCATTGTTAATTAATGTTTAAAGAATTAATTAACATGCAGTGGAACTGATAAAATGAGAATTAAGTAATCTAATAAACCTCTTCAAATGTTTGTGTTCTTATAGGATACCTACTCTTAGATGTAGCAGCCTGGAGTCTGAGAGATGTTAGCTGCAGTTGTATCTAAGACTAGGTAATGCCCATAGTGTGGATGTGAGTTATATATATATTCTGTACATTTTGGGTTTCTATATGCTACTCCACCCTGTCGGTAAGGGAAACTGAAACCTTGGGGATTCTGAGCCCTGGGGGGTGTTTTCCCCAGCATTCTGGTGGGAGGACGAATGGATGACTACCCCCTTTAGCCCGCTCTCTTCTCTTTGTAGATACATGTGCCAACATGCACAACAGTTAGTTTTCCCATATATGTGTGTAGAGGGAAATAATGGCTTGTGGTTATATCACACACATATATTCTGGATATAGTATCCTATGGACTACTATAGGTGTAACGTGTATAGGTTGTGATGGCTTGAAGATCCCTACTCGGTGTATGGGCTATAATGCCTTGAGGTATAATACCAGATGTATGATACACGTTATGTGGGCTGTGGTGGCTCCCGAAACTTACCTGGTTACTTTTAGTTGGGAGGATGGTGTGGTGCTTCGCCCAGGTGTCTGCGGGCAAGCCTTTGTGGTGCATGAGGTGCAAATTGTAGAGCTTAGCCCAAGTGTCTGCAAGAAAGCCTTTGGAGAGGGATACACATGACGTATGTTGTTGGGGAATAGCGGCAAACCAGTGGGGAAGTAGTAGCGGGGTACCCTTGATAATCATTACTATATGCTACATTCTAGTATGCGTTACTTGGTGAGAGTAGCCATGGTGAGGTTGGGAACTTAGTATACCTGTTTAGGTGATGAGTTAGTTTCACTTGTTGTTCACTGGGATTTAGCATTCTTTCTTTACTTTTTCACGAGAGGTTTGGGGAGGATCCTACTGAGTATACTGTTATTCTCACCCAATGTATATATAAACTGTTTTTCAGGTCACTTGGAAGAGGTTGGAGATCAAGATGGTTAATACTATCTTGTGGTTGGAGGAGGAGTTGTTTGGGCTTCTGGTCGCTACCGTTTTACTTTCTTTTGGGTACATTTAGTTTCCCCTATCAGTTGTAGTACTTTTGAATGAAATTTCATATATGTAAATGGGTTTCTTTTATATTTCAGTTCTGAGTTAGAGTTGATTGGTGTATATCTTATCTCTCTCTTCTGCATGTGTTCTCTTAGAGGGTAATGCCTCCCATTTGTGTGTTTATTATACCCACAGTGCTAGTCGCCAACCCGGGGCCTACTGGAGGTGGGACTCAGGGGTCATTATCTTGTTTCTCACATTGCCGGGCCAAGAGGGGTACAATTAGTGGAGAGGGGGTCATGACAGAAAAACTCCTCACAAAACAACAACTGAAAGTCTCCCCACGAAAGTGACGACTCGTCAAGAAACTGAGTCACCAGACTCCACCACTGCCTAGATACTCCACTAAAAAGGTTGGCTGCAAAAGCCACTCTCTGATCCGTCGGCGTCTGCACAAGCCTGAAAAGGCAAACCACTGTATCAAGCCAAACCTCTACTACCCGAGGGTCTGGCTCACCACTGAAGCTCAACGGTCTCTGCCACTGGAACTCGTGGAGCATGC
This sequence comes from Viscum album, assembly GCA_963277665.1. Classification (NCBI taxonomy): domain Eukaryota; kingdom Viridiplantae; phylum Streptophyta; class Magnoliopsida; order Santalales; family Viscaceae; genus Viscum; species Viscum album. The sequence continues at coordinate 1,007,576,004 of OY728167.1, forward strand.
TGAACTTGCGCTCAAGCCCCGTCTGCTCTGCTAAAGCTGTCTGCGGATCAACAGTTGGGGGTGCTGCTACCGGCCCACCCGGAGAAAGGGGCTCGCATGATGGGTCCTGGACTGAGGTCTCATAGCTCACAGGGTCGTCGTCATACACCAAAGCTGGTATCTTGGATGGTTGTCTTCGTCGGGATATCCTGAATATTATCAAGGAGTGCGGCGATCAGATGAGCATATATTTATATACCAATGACAAAAATGGGGAGCTGACTCAGGAAGGACAGTCAAATACTCAATCCTATGTAATGCACAAACCAATATTCCCTACAACAAGTGTCTTAGCATGAAGAGTCGACAAGCGGGTTATCAGGGTCTTGGTGAATGGATACGTCAGCCACCGCACCTTCACTAGACTCCCTAGCCTGATAGCCTCTCTCGAGACACGTTAACACTATTTCCCTAAATCCCAACCAATTCCTTTTATTTTAGGGATTTTCGAACAGCGTCCCAAGGAACGAACCACCTCTGATACCACTTTGTCACGCCCTGACCCTACCCGGGCATGAGCCGCAACTACCCCAAGCCCACCTCCATAGGCCAGGGGCTAGCGACTAGCGCCAAAGGCACAAAAACTCGGGGAGGCCTTTGCCTAAGTACCAGTACACACACGCGCAACACACTCAATGCAAAAGTTCAGAGTAAAAGAAAAGGCAAGTAAAGAAAAAGGGAAACTACTATAAATAAAGCACAAGAGTGCATCGACCTCTAAACAGTACATAGAAAGTGCTGAAAGTAAACTGAAAATAAAAGGGGAAAAACACGTGCCCAACCAAAAAGTGCCACAACCCGACAACAGGTAAACAGAAGAAAACACACTGGAAGGGTCCCCCACCTGGAACCCGACTACGACCACCACACGCGGTCTAAGCTCCCGAACTCTTATGCTCCACTGAAGTCACGACCAACCTGTCCGTTGTCTGTAAGGGCACATCAAGTGCAGGCAAATCCCAAGCAGGGGTGAGTATAAAAATACTCAGTAGGATACCCCAAAAGATCGAGGGAGCAACAAAAGAGGTACCAAAGGGTGAGCAGTATATCGAATAGGAATGTAAAGGAGTACAACCGAGAGTGTAGTCAAGAGTACAATAGTAAAGAGTCCAGCTCAACCCAACAAAAGAAAAGAAGGTAGACTCATTCAGAAACAAGGAGCTGGAAATGGTGAGAAAATGAACTTCTCATCGAGTCTTCGCTACCTATAGCAGGAGATTAGACTCATCCAACCACGAGAAACTAGACACGGAAATCACGTGGAATACCCCGCGCGTCTTCACCTCTCCTAGAAGGAGAGTAACCAAAACCCAAGAAGTGGGTACTGAAACGAGGTATAGATATATATATGCTCTGTCAAGAAACCCAAACAAGGTCCTAAGGGGATCTCCGTCTCATAGCTCACCCCAAGAAAAGTAAGTCGCCAACAGTCTAAGAAGAAAACACCATCGATACCCAGAATACCACACATCTGCCCCAAACTACATGTCAAGGTGCTCAAATCACCGCACCTCGACACTATCTGCTATGGGCGGCACTGACTCACTTGCACGGTTTTAGGGCGCGTCACAAGGAAACGTCTCGGTGGGGAAAGTGCCCCTCATACTTGAGCGTTCTGGGTTAAGTCAATCCACGCCTTGTAACTGCCCCGCAGTCGAGAGGTCTCCTCAAATTCAAGGTCGTTCTAGCACTGACTTGTACAACCAAGGGTCTCGCTAAGGTAATCATGGAGAAAAACCATAGAGTAGCCTAGTAGAAAGGACTGGGTCTGGAATGTCAATGGGTGACCCACAGCCCAGCCCTGATGGAGGGTAAACCCTAACCATATATCGGGTGATCCACTGCCCAGCCTTGTTGGAAGGCAAATCCTAACCAGATATTGGGTGACCAACTGCCCAGCCTTACTGGAGGGTAAACCCTAATACATCATCAGGCGACCCACTGCCTAGCCTCGTTAGAGGTAGACCTACAATAAGTCGATAGGCGACCCACTACCCCGCCTTGTAAGAGGGTAGACCTAGAACTAGACGATGGGTGACCCACTGCCCAGCCCTGCTGGAGGGTAGACCCTAAGAGGTCGTCGAGTGACCCACTACCCAGTCTCTGTTGGAGGGTAGACCCTAAGAGGTCGTTGGGTGACCCACTGCCCAGTCACTGCTGGAGGGTAGACCCTAAGAGTGTCAGGTGACCCACTGCCCAGTTTCTGCTAGAGGGTAGACCCTAAGAGTGTCAGGTGACCCACTGCCCAGTCTCTGCTGGAGGGTAAACCCTAGAAGTCCATGAGCAACCCACTGCCCAGCCCTGCTGTAGGGTAAACACGAAGAAGTCGATGAGTAACCCACTACCCATCCCCACTGAAGGGTAAGCCCGGAACTGCACTGGCCATGTCCACTGGATGGTACAACACAGGCCAAATGAACACGGAGTGGCTATGGTGCAACCACCCGACTCCGGAACAAAAGCTAGGGGAAACCACTCAACCATGATGATCTAATCCATAGAGCACAGATCCAGGGGATAAAATCAACCTCGCAGGTCTACAAACAAGAACAGAGGAACCCTCTACGTCGCGAGAGGTCAAAAGTATGCAAAACAGAACACGACACGTACGTGGGGCCCACTCGAATTGTGGCCCCACCTCAACCCCAACCAAGCGCACAAACGTTCTCAGGTAATAACATCCACATATACCTCCCAACACTCCCGTAAACTCCCAGAGTATACCATGTCTCCAGCCCAAAGGATAACGTGCACCCGACACCCAACGTCAACATGAAGGTGTAACATAACCACTCTAACCTGCTACCTCAACAGCTGAGGCACCGCCAACCACATCTCTATATACACCAACCTCACTCTCCTCGGACGCCCGTAGCTCGAAATACGAGCATCCAAAGATAGAAGGGGAGAACCCCTTGGGCCGGACCGGCCCGGTCCGGCCGGTCCACCCTGCTTAAGTCGGCCCACACCGGCCGGCCCGCTAAGCTCGTGCCCCAGGCGCCGCGCTTGGCCCGCCATCTCGGACCGCCAGAATCTGCCACCTCCATCCCGAACCGCCGGAAAACCCAGGGAATCGACCGGCACTTCCCGGGGCTGTCCCGTACACCCTAGGACTCAGATTTTAAATCCGAGAAGTGCGTTGGAAATCTTAGATCATGTGATATGAAATTTTGGGCTTTTTTCAATGATTGGGCAAAAATTGAAAGGGGAAATCAGGCTCAATGTATGCAGAAAGTAAAACGCGAAACAAAACCTCATACCTCGCTGGGCTTCGCCCGGAGCTTCACGTCGATCCGCCGGCATTACCGCACCTCGCCGGAGCAGCCTTACCGGGGATGGAGGATAGGGGAAGCTTGGGGGGAGAAGGAGAAGAAGAAGTGGGGAGGGGATGCGTTTAAGTAGAAAATACTTAAACGACCGCCCGATAGCCCCGAACCCGAAATTTCGGCGGGGTCGGGATTAAGGCTCCCCTAGGCTAAAAAACACGCTCCAAACGCAACGGTGGTCTCAGAATTTTAATATGAGGCCCCATTCAGAATTTATAAAACTGAATGCCCAAAGCCACCATATTACGAAAACGTCCTTGGGGCCGTTTTTCACAAATGGCTCGTGCCGATGGAGATTACACCCCTCCTAGGGTAAACGACATGCTCCAAACTCAACGGTGCCCTCAGTTTCCCAATCCGAGCCACTGTTTAAGTGATACATGAGTTAAGCCATTAAACTAATATAATAATAAATTTAATTATCAGTTTAACGTTCCGAGAGTAGGCAAGGGGTCCAAACGTCCTGTGCCAACAAGTTTTATGTCATTCCTAGGGTAAACACCCCATTCCGGATCCATCCATATACTCAGATCTTTGATCCGAAGCACCGTTTAGGAGTTATCGCATTTATTTGGTGTTCCCAGTGTGAACGCACTAAAAACTTAATTTCGGCCACACCGGGGCTCAGAATCGCACGCCGTCTGAAGGAACTGCTCTGGAATAATATAAAAATATTCCAAAGTCTTTTACATCCAAAAATTGGGTTCTAACAAAATATTTGTCTAAAAATATAAGATAACCCTATATAGGATCTTTGAAAAATTAGTTGGGGTTCATCCAAGTTTTATTGTTGAGAAAATACCGGCAACAATGCCACCAGGAATCTAGTACCCATTTATACTCTAAAAAATGAATTTTTTACCCCTTCATTCCCCATCATTACAATTTTAAACACTTTTTAAAGTCAATATTAAATCATTTAATAATTAAATTATTACAATTAAAATATAGTACAAACCCATGAAATGATTAGAATTAAAAACTCCACAACATTGGGTTTCACATCCTTAAAACGAAACACAGTGAATCCAAATAGTCCATATCAATAAATTTAGCATCAACCTCTATATATCAGTCCCAGGTCACATCTTGAATATATCCCTTCATCCATTATACAAAAATAATTATTTACATTACCCTAAAATACCTTCTCAATTCGGTAATGAATACAAACCGGTTTCTCCTTATAAGTTTCATCAACTTCTCTATTTATATCTTAATACTATATCACATGAAAAAAATGATACCCATATATCCTTAATTGTTCCATATGAAAATATTTGTTTCATGACACTAAAATGAGGGTATGAATAATGTATTAATGTTATCTTTATTATATGTAATAATATTTCTAGTACTCTATCTAATATTGAATTAAATTTACCTTTCTTCCCCATTATTTAATGACCTATTCATAATGAGAATTGTATAAATACAGATTCACCAACATAATATTCCCAAGATCATCACTTTTTACTTGTATGAGATAACTTAAATAATTGATAAATAATCAACTATTTATGACTCAATTTCACCTTGTTAGGAATTTTATACAATGTGTTGGGTATGATAAAATATAATTCTATAATCATAATCTCTAACATTATAGATTTACAAGGTTTTCTATTGATATATTGAAAATTATCCATACTAATAAATTAATGTTACCATTTATTATTTAATTTTTTTCTAATGATAGAATATATTTCCATGATATACAAAAATTTATGAAATAGGGTTGATGTGAATCATCTAAAATTGAAATTGTATACTCTAAATATATATTGATATAAGGTATGTAATATATTTATATTTTTATTTGAGTAAAACGTTCCCATTATAATAAATTTTAAAATTTAGAAATTGTATATGATTTTTTATAAAAAATGTTTCTCTCTATAATCAACTTAACGTTTTATATTCTATTGTATTTCTCCAATAATCTTTGTAAATAGATTTTTTTTTCTTATAAAGTATGCATGCTATATATTTTGGATGATTAATGGTTAAGAAAATCATATCTCAAACCCTCAAATATATTTGGTTTCTTAAAAACCAAATTTATTTCATCCAACTTCCAACCTAGTATACAGAGTGGATATAAACAACCTATAGATTATCAATGTTAATTTTTCACATATTAGATAGTAATATATTCTAAAAAAAACAAGTAATATCTTATTTTATTACAAAATTAAATAATTTCCAAAAAATATCATGATATACCATAGATACAGCATGATGAACACAACACTTAAAAAATTTGTTACTACCTTATAATTATATATAATTTTATTTTTTCATAAACAATGATGAAAATTATGAAGTATTTAAGCCTTAATTAAATGATATTATAATCATTTATTATTTAATATAAAATAATAAAACAATTATATCATATTTTCTAATAATTGACTGACTCTAAAAAAATTATAATTGATTAGTAAGGTGTAAACATACACCATTTTAATAATTGGAAACATCCAATTGAATTTATACCATAAAAAAACCATATATTCTTTCTTGTAAACTCAATCCTTTATTGGTTTATTTATTATTTTTATGTAATATAAAACCACATTGATTTTTCAAGGCGAATATAATTAGAAAAAAAATCATGTTTAGGTAGTAAACTATTTCTGGTAACCTCAAAATTAGATCCAACTGGGAAACATTTATGTGAGTACCTAATGTTCATTTTAAACCATGAATCATTCCCTATATAATTATACCTTAGATATTTTAGGGAATGAGATAAATATTACAATTAAAAATAATTGGTTAAATAATTCTTCTCATGTGGAAAACTATTTCAAGAATGATATTCAACCACATGATTATCTTACATAATTACCTAGTTAATACTCAAAACAACGACATCAAAAAATTCCTCATAAATTGTATTTCTCATAGGTGGATTAAAAATATGAGTAGTTGTAAGACACTTCATCAATTCATAAAAATATACTTCATATTGATCAAACCAAATGAACATTACTCCCATCATTATAGAATTCATAGGATGGGAAATTATCTAATAGAAAATAAGAATGAATTGGTGATCATATATAATAAGACTAAGAAAACATCATATCTCAAGGTCATTAACTGATAATTTTGAAATCATTATTGCCTATATATTTTTATGATTTATTTAAATCCAATACTTTGAATCCATATGACTAATGAATTTAAGAAAATATATATAAATATACAATCTCTAAAATTATTATTAATCCAGTCCTCTAAAATGTTCCTTAATATAATTTGATTATGATGGCCACTTTCATCACGAGATTAAAAATAAATAGGAATGTCATCCCAAAATTCTAATATAATGGAGTAAAAATAGGAACTAAGTGATTATTTATTTAAGGTAATGGAAATAATATTTGAATTAGTTTATCTAAATGGAATAACTAGTTATTTAAATAAAATATATTTAATTAAAAAAATATTTCAAATTTGGTTTTTTTTTCAAAATTGGTGACATCCAAATCAAAATATAATATTTGAAATCCAGTTTACCCCTTTTAGTTTAATAAATAAGTCATTAATTCAAGAAAATATACAATTATTATCCATATTTATTTATTTTTACTTCGATTGTTCAAACAAAAAATACAGACATATATAACCTTTATTGGTTAAAAGAATATGGTAAACTTATATGGAAGTGATAGGCCTAATAAATCCTTTAGCCAAACGTTCATAGATCAGAAATTTGAATTCCAAACTCTATATAGGCATCATAATATTTATTGTTCATTATGTTCAAGGAAATATCTCAAACATGAAATACTCCTCTGATATAAAAGATAATCCCATGAAATATTTTGGGAAGGAAAAATAATAGAGGTATATAATAGGTGGTAATACCCCAAATTTTACACATTATATGTTTTGGAGAATTAAAATAATACTTTAATGTACATATTGATCAAACCTACCATGATTTGGCCTAATTAAAACTACTAAATATTTTACATTATCTCTGTATACCAACTCTAGAGGAAAAATATATGTATTTTTGATAGAATTCAATGTCATATCAGAATTATGATAACAAATTGAAGACAATTTTGGCATAAAATAACCATAAAATGTGTAAATAAATACCATAAATGTATGTAATTTCCCACCATAATAGCACGAGATGTAAATTTATTACTCCCATATAACTACTTACCTAATAGTGTGTTAATAAGCAAAAGCATTGAAGATAATTTGACTCTAAATACAATAAATTATATCAATTAATTATAAATACTCTTAAGAGAACATGTATGAATAAAACTAAATTAAATGGTTTAATGTATTTAAATAGTACCTCTCACATTGGAAGAGGCTTCACTATCATTAATTTTTGACTAATTAGTTTGAAATATCTTACTCATTCCATCAGAAGTAATATCTTCAAAAAACATGATTCACAAGAATAAAGAATCTATCCACCTCTCGTGTATCACTTCCGAAGTATACCAATATGTGAAATAAATCCTATAGTCACCTATCATGTTATTTGGTTATGAGATTCTTGTGTCTTCTGAGGTCACTAATGAAATCTTTATGAAGGATCTGGCCTTTAAAACCATTGTATATGATCATAATGGTCGCATATATGACACAAAATTATTTGAAAATTTATGTTATGTTTTCTGAGCCATATGAATACACATAGATATAATGTATATAATAGATCCCCTCTTGGATTAATTATAATGATAAATTCCACCCTAAATACCATAAAATTATCCACCCACCACATTTCATTCTATAATCTTTTCTATACACTAAACGACCCCCAAAAAATATAATTCACATTGGAGGTAAAACAAATATTTCATGACTTCACTTGATACCTATCCCTTTTAGAATATCCTTCATAACGATATATAATACTATTGAAATATTGAATACATGTTTTTTTAATTCATGGGTTTATTCAATCACATATTAAAAAATTGAGAATTAGATTCAACCTTACCACTGAATCAAGGTATGAAATTAATTATATTGGTGAAATTAAAGGCAAAATCTATCACTATCATCACCCCTTCATGATTGACATGAAAACATTATCATTGACCGAATATAGATTATCATGATAGAATTTCTACTGAATTTCTATTTATATCAACCCCATTCAGTTTTTTAAATTTTATTTTAAAATCCCACCAATAGTGATTAGGTCCTTTTTGAATGAAATTAAATAAAAACACCTTCTGCTTCTTATAAATCTTGATAATTTATATGATATGAAGTGTTTTAATCTACTATTATACTTATGTTGTTTTATAATCACCTAGAATGATTTAGGGATGATGAAGATAAATATACGACCTAACATCTATGTTTGTAACATCATAATGATATAGTCCCTTTAATGTAGATTTAATTAGATAAACTATCCCCTCGATAAACTATGAATAAATGGTGGAATTATTTTGTTGAGAGTCCTCATCTACCCATTATTATATGGGAATAAGAGGTCGTTGAGGTGCCATATTCTATATTCATGTGGATAATCACATAAAATCGACTAACCAAGGATGGAAAATTGAACCTTAATTCAAGGATAGTAAATTGAACCTACCCACCAAACCCTCTATCATTCATTTTCAATAAACATGTATTTAAAAAATATAAATTATCAAATAATAGATTTAAAAATTATCATTCTATACATAGTCAAAATTATCTAATTAATAGTGAGAATAAAATTAATTTCATACTTAAAGGGACCATTTGACTACTTATATTAATCTAAAAATTACATAAAATTTATAAATAAAATATTTATTATTTTTTATTCATTTTGTAATAAATATAAATTTTAATTTCATTCTATAAATTATTTATGAAATCAGACATATGATCTCAATAATTTATTAATATATATGATTAAAAAAGTATACACTATAAATAAAATTAAAAATATAACCTAAAATATAAATTAAAATAAATTATAAATAGCTATAGTTAATCTATATTCAAACATAATTATTTTTCATAGGAATATTTATGATTAGATTCATAATTCATGAAAATTATATCACAAATTTATTCTTATCCCAAATTATTTTGATAGCTTATATACCATTTTATAATGAGGTTGTTTAAATCAAATAATCTAAGACAAATCCAGACATGGGCTCAAAATTTACTCATACTTTCTGAAGTGTTCAATAAATGATTAGATATGAATACAATTATATAGGATGTGATTTGACTAGAATATAAATATACTAATTAGTAAAAAAGTAACAAATCATTAAAGTACACATGCAATGAACATAAAATACACATGTAATTGTAGTTGAAAATCATTCATAAATTAGGAAGATAACATATAATTTAGGTGAAAAGAAACTGAAATAATAATAACATACAACATAATGAAATACACACATGATAATTGAAAAAATATGACCATCTTTCTGTACATGATTATTCACCCTAAACATCCAAAATCATTTAGTCAAACCTATATTATAATATAATAAACCCTCATATGATTGTGCCATTACCTTTAAATTTTCATTGATATATCATAATGGAAAAGTATAGGGTGTGAGTAAAAATTGACCTTGTATGTTGTCACCACAAGATACCTATTAATTTATCATAACAATAAATGTATATAGTAGTATCATAACGAGGGGAAGTAATCAACAAATAAAATTAATCAACTTTTTAATTAATTAATTTAAAATAAAATAAATGCATAATTTGGATTTTAGTTTTCTATGTCCTAACCAAGGCACTATGAAAACCAACAATACCTTCTCCAAGCATAGCTCAGAATCCAAGAATGATAGAAACATCCTCATTGGTAAAAAAATATATAAAATGCACAAATATTTTATATCCTACCTATGGAGGGACATTTATTTCTTATAGTCTATAAACTATGTGTCTATATACAATAAACTATATATATTTTAAAAACTAGTAACATATACCCAGCCTCCTCTGATGATGAAAACCAATTAATATATTATATAACAATATCACCATGATATTTGACTCTTTGAAATATTTAGGTACTATAAAAATGAAATTATTAACTATATACTTCATGTATAATTTAATGATTTTATACCAAAAATGTCATAACTAATAATATTTGTGATAAATAACATAAGAAAATCATGATCAGTATTGATCAACACTAGGAAAATAATATTTAAAATGAAAAATCCATTTATATTTTAATCTCAATCTACTTCACGAAGCTATTATCCAATACACTACAATAATATCATATAGTAGAGGGTCCCTCTAGCTTAGAAAATTTTATGTCTACTCTCGATGATTAATGAAAAAAATATGTCTCTTAAAATCATTCTTATGTACCTAAAAAATTATGGATTTTAATTCTAATCTAATTGGTGGAGTAAAGGATAACGAATGGGGTTTTCATATATCTTTTTCAATGAATACGAAGTCTCCACATAACTATTTATAAATTACATATTATTTATGATCATGGTATTAAAAAATAATAAGATAAGGGGAAGATGAATATATGTGTGAGAGGACTAAATGAGATTATCGAAATAATTTTCAAATGAACTTCTAATTATAATAAAGATTTTAAAAGGTAAAAGGATATTTTTCATGATATTTTTCAATAAATTCATATTTTCTCTGTCAAATTATATGATGGGATATATAAAACCTATATTGGTCATTCAATAATGGAAACCATGATTCCAAAATCATAGTTTCCTTTATTTCCCCAAACTCCTCATTTATTTATATTCTAACTCCCCCAAATTTTAGATTTAAACTCAAGAAAACATAAAATTAAATCATTTAAATAAAATCAGTTTCAAATATGAAATCATGGATAAACATATAAGAAGTTAAAATAAATGATTCTATCCCACGATGAATGTCATTTATTATAATAAAATATTGTATTATTTATAGTACATTGATGGAGGATAGAGAAATTATTGGGTGGAACATTTACAAATATATGTTCAATAGATATTGAAATCATCAATAATACCCTTATGTAATGTTATTCATAATATAAGAAAACACATAACACAAAACACAAAAAATTACCTTTAGTATTGTAATGGTTAAATGGTATCCTTTTATATGTAAATACAATATATTGGAAGGTAAACAATTTCTTTTACCTAATCCTTATGGACTATATGAGTGTAGAAACATTTGGATAATCCATAAATGAATTAATAATGAAAAATACTTGTAAAATAATAACATATGGTTAATAAAATATAATGAAAATTTTTCCATTATATAGAAAATGTTTATGAGTGTGATAGTCTAAAAATATTCTCCTTTTATTTCGTAGTCGTGTTGTTGAAATTTCATTATTCTTATTACTAACCAATTTTTGGCATGATTTTATAGGGATAACATTTTTAATATTATTAATGGGATATGTGATCCCAATGTAAAACCATTATTTAAATTCTTTTTGAAAATGTCAAGAGTTTCGTATAGTTGATATTAGTATCCCACCCATTTAATGTCATCTTCATTGTAAATCATATACATTTATGTAGATGTAAAATATTTGGGTATAGAATTAAATATCCAAAAAATGATTTTTCTATTCCCTCAAAAGATGTTAATAACATTTGTTTCATTAAAATATGAGAGAATATTAGTAATTATTATTATAAATCCCATATAGTTTACAATATATAATTCCTATAAATACTATAATATATTTAATATATTTCTCCCTTGGAAAACCAAACAGAAAGGGTTCACGAAATATAATATGAATATTATCTAGGAAAATAAAATAATAAAAAATCATATAGTAAATTTAAATATATTATACAACAAAAATTTGTTATACAATGTTGATAAATAATTAATATGATAAAAATAGATTATTATTTATAAAAACATATTTTTTAGAAATTTTTTGTATTTATTCTTAGTTTATTAAAGGAAATATTTTTAATATATTATTATATTTGAAATAATATATTATAATTCAATAAATTACAAATAAAAATGTCATAAAAATAAGAAACCATAAGAACATGATTATTCAAAAAAAATGAGTTTCTCTCAATATTTTTTGTATTTTGATTTAAAAACTAATTTTGTAAATTAAGGAATTTAAATTTTACTTAATAAATTTATTATTATAATTACTAATTTTAAAGTTATCTTAGGATATATTTTTTGAGAATATTTTGAAAAGGGTTAATTTTGGGTGTCTAATGAAAAATATATATTTTGAAAATGCTCCCACTTTGATGAAATTATCATAATAAAAGAATGATTTCATTTTTAATGAATCATTTTTTCTCTTCTAAATATAAATTTATTAATAAAATTAATTCAAATATAAATAAAACATTTATTCTAAAACTCAATTTTATCATTTTTTATACTTACGTAAAATTCTACTTAAATGAAAACTATTATGGGTATGTTTTTTTAATATATGTTACCAAAACATTGAAATTAGATTAATTTTTTAATGTTACATAAATTTTATTTCATTAATAATAAAACAATATATATCATAGAAATGAAAAATACAATCTTTTATAGTATTCATTGTTTTAATCATTAAAATACAATTTTTATCAATATGTTTTTTATATATTATGTAAGATAATATTAAAAGTTGTTTTTATGACCATGATTTTATTTTGAAAAATGGATTTAATATTTTAAATTATTTGGTTAAAATTATTTAATTATTTCTATATTTTTAGTCCTTAAAGGTAAATTACTTAGGTAAAAATTAGTTATGGGGTAAAAACAAAAATTGGTAAAAGTGATGAAAATCAGAGTAAAATACATTAAAAAATTATTTATATTATATTTAATTATTGATCAACCATTTACCCACCTATCCAATAAATATAATTATTATATCTATTCTACCTTTGAATACGGACTTAAACATTAATATTATTACCAAAATTCCACTCTTCTCACTTATAAAAGGATACTTTCACAACCCAATCAAGGGAACACTAATTGTGAATTAATCAAGAAAATTTTCCATTTTTAAATCAATTAGAGACCTATCCCGACATTTTAATCATCATTACCAATATAAAATCCAAAATTATTCCTTTTACAATAAGTGCAACAAAATACTTTTCAAATATTGAGTAATATTAAAGAACCTTCACAAAAGTCCAGTATAAAAGGAAAGGGTTATTAATAACTCAATTTCTTTTATTTTTGTTGTAATGGATTTTTATTGGACAAAATTATTATAATTTTATTTATTTTTTCTATTACTTAATAAAATTTTAATTCCACTTTTTTTATGTAGATTTATAGTTTATTCTAATTAAATTCATTCTGATGTATCATTACTTCAACTATTGTGATATTAATATGGGGTTTCCTAACACATTTACATTAATTAAAATATGTTTTTTATGAACATATTTTTATTTTAAGGATGTATATAATACCAATTACATATATAATATAATGAATTATCTATTACGCAGTGTATTTTAAGTTCAATTAAATGACCTCTCTTTAAATGGGTTTTTATTAAAAAAAATTCCTAAACTATGAAGGGGTTTTTCTTGACTCATCTTATATTATTGATTAATAACTATTCCACATTGAATAATGTTTTAAAATATTTTTCATATTATTTCCTATGATTATAATATATTTACAGTCCTTATTACTTTCAATGGAATCATAGTGATGTATTATTTTTTCATGAAATATGACAGTGTTAAGAATAATTCATATCCCCTCCAAGTTAGATATTTATGTTCAATGTCCATGTATAATCTTTCATAAAATATTTTACATTATTTTTTGGAATAAAAATATTTTTAATCTATTTTTATATTCAAATTCATCTTTCTCTATTTTCAAATTTATGATTTAATACTCTTCTTATGATGTGAGTTTCAATAAAAGAATTTTTAATATATAAAACAATTTCCCAATCATGTTAAAATTTTTATATTTTTGAAAATATTTCATCTATATAAACATTATTCATTTTTCATGCCACCATTATTAAATACTTCTTTTAAAAAATACTAACAAAGTCACTTTATTTTATCAAAAAATGGATTTTCACGAGTCCTATAACATTTTATTTATATAAATAATGAAAATGTTTTTATAATATATATAAAATTTGAATTCAATTTTTATAATTATCATTAGTATATATTTTTTATTTGGAGTAACGTTTCGTGAATTAACCTCACAATTCACTTTTGATATATTCCATGTGGGTGATTTATTTTTTTATCAACCAATCTAATTTTTGATCACTTATATATTGTACCATTCCAATTGTTTTTCATATAGATGTGTTTTCATCTATGTCAATATCCTTTGATATTAATTCTTTTACACTCACGAATATGTTCTTTTGGTACCGTAAATCTAAGTTATATATATATTTTATGAAACATTATATGAATGTTTTACTTAAAATCCATATTTTTTCATGTGTTAATTAATTTATGTTAGAAATATTAATATCTAAATGTTATCTTGTAACTCAAAAATATGGTTTTTAATGATGTTTCAAAGGAATACTTTAACCCACCACCATCCAAGACTACTAATTGGTTCATGGACTGGTGACTTCTACTATACATCAATCCCAACACCCATAGACCATATGTTATTGACTTGTACTGCAAGTCTAATGTAGAATACTGGGTATATTTTACATTAATAATAGATCAAACAAATATTTAAATAAAAAATTATAAAAAATTTAACAACGGTGTTGATATAAAAAAATAACCACACCATACTTAGTGAGATAATAAATATATGTTAGGAAAGGAAAATATAAATTAATAATATAAAAAATCTCAAAGAACAATATATAAGTACTGAACAGATCACAAAATTGACCTGAGTCATAACCAGTAAAACTTATTTTCTCTATCCTTGAATCCTCACAATGAAAAATCACCAGGAACATATCGATACCCAAACCTTTAATTCAACAACAAATTCTTATCAAGTACCCAAGATCCAAGGAGACCTAAATAATGTGTTAATATAAACCAATAAACCACCAACAATTGTGTCTCTAATGTGAAAAATCCATAACCATGTGCATGTGGTAGTTCTATAAATAAAAATATATAAATTTTACATATAAAATTGATGAAAAATAAAATAAAATACATGTGATGACCAAAGCTCCAATTTCATACTCAACATTTGTATGCTCGACTCATCTATTACCGGTATTTATCTTATCATGGTATACATCATGAACCAACTAGTTCCTTGGTATAATACAATGGAAACGATAGTCTCTATAATTTGAAGGTACCCATGTGGCTCCAAAAATAATTCCTTCTCAACACATCTTCTAGGGGATCCAAGAGGTTTTATCATTTACATTCCAATATTTCCAGTCTACTAGTACGAAATTAAAGAAAACTCATTGACATTTTGAAGAATGGTTGGATTAGGATCAATGACTTTCACCAGAGGTATTCCATAAAAGATTATGCTAAATTCAGGGATCTCGTCCTATGAAATTCAATTAGTGTACAATATTATAATACATGGTATTCATTCATGGAATTTGATAAATAATCCATTACAATATTACATGGAGAATCTACCTCAAGTCATTCATGGATGTGAATCTAATAAGCATCTAAAATATAGTACAAGGAAATCCATATCATCCTCCCTCAATGATTACTAGGGTATCATTACACACCATAATTCATCTGATTTACCTATTAAAATCTATGTCTTTCTAATGAAAATACACCACAACCATGTCCTTGCAGAATCCATTGAATTTTTTCATAAATATCTTTTTAATTTACCCGTACAGATAAAGAACTCATTCAATTCATCCATTTAATTCAACATTACATCTCATATGAAACCTACTAGATTAATTGGGAAACCATGTTCATTAGTTAACAATTACCATCCTACTATTAATTCCAATTATAATTTAGGTGATTTTTTCTATTTCATTATCCTCCAAAGATCTCTTTTAATTCTTCGTGTTTTAACAAGGTACCCATAATTACAAGGCTTGAATAAATATGTTTATTTCATAAGATATAATGAAAAACATTTCTAGTTTCTTATCAAATCTCTATTTATTCAATAACAACCATTAACAATTAATTTTTTTTACCTATATAACTTTTACAGGACCTTTCAATCAAAAAATTGTGTTAGTCAAAAACTACATTTAAAATCTAACTTCCTCATCCCATTGGGACCTCCATATTTTATGGTCTCCAACACATTCTAAAATCTAATTAACAAGGAAAAATACATATTGAGAAGGTTTTATAAATTTATAAGTCCATCACTCAGAGGAAATGATTATACTACACAACCAATGCATTTTAAACATTGAAAATCACTATGATTTATTTAGAGGGACTTCCAACATCATTTCTAATCATTTTATTTTTAATTATTAACTTTGTAACCCACCTCCAAATATTATATAAGATATAAGTCTATATATCTATCCATTTGTGGTCCTAATGCATATAAAAAATTGATAAATTATAATTTAATTATAACTAATAATTTATCTATAACTAACAATAAATAATAGAAAACATAGTTATATGTTTTAATTCACTAATAGAGTGTTTCAACAATATATAACAAAGATATACCATCCACTTGAGGTCTGTAAAATATTCTTAGAACTAACATGGGCCAAATTACTATCAATATGAACCTAAACCAAAAAGTGACAACATTTAAATTAACCCAACCCCCTTAAAAACTCAATTGTATATATACCTCGAATAAAATTATTGGTGACCATGTTCAGAGAATGTCTCAGGACATCCTCTCACCGTGTTATGATAATTCTCTATTATTCTTAGCTTATTCCACAATGATATTGTGGAATTAGATCCAAAACCATAAAATCAGTCATAAAAAATTATCAAGACCCAAATAATATGATAAAAGGTAGTAGGAAGAGGAAGAAAATCGCCTTAAACACCAATAAACTAACATCTAAAAATTCCCAATTCGAAGGGAAATGGAAAAGTAATAAGAATAGTGAAATAATATGCTCTATGCATGAAAAAGAGATTAATGTTGGAGGGGTGAAATAAAAATTAATGAGGGGTGATTTTAGAAACTCTTAATTTTTAACTCAATATAGAAATCTTCATAGTTTGGATATAGTATTTTACAAATTGTGTTCCAACTATACTATTGAAAATTCCCTATCCAACACCCCATTAAAAGTTTAGACACACAGTTTACAAAAAATTCGCTATTGTAAATATTATAACTATATACCTCTAAAAATGGCCATAATGGTTTTTCGACAACTGTTCACAAACACCCAATTCCAAGCCACATCAAATTATTTTATGCTAACACAATTTACCCTAAATTGTTCACTGACTATTCACCTCAAACATTCTCTACATAACCAGAACTGAACATCACATTATGTTCAAGGTTCCACAATATTTCTCTTAAACTGTGCACATTAAACCATGAAACTCGAAAAAAAAACTCAAATAACCTCTAAAACACAACCTAAAGATTCTGGTAGTTGTATAGAATATTACAAACACCTATCAAGACCCAAACCATATCCATGAACAACCCTCAAAGACAATAAAACACTCAAAATATCATTCTAAACCCATGTTCAACATCATGTTTATCCACCTAATTGAAAATTTCAAATTTATCTTCATATTCAAACTTGATTATTAACTTGAGGTTTCATATGTCCTATATATCCCTCCAATTAGTTGGTGAAGATTTGATATTATTTATGATAATTTTATATCAATGAACTTGAATTCTTGATCCATTAGGTCTTGGGATCCAAGAACATGAATTCACGATTGATGATGTTTTGAGAGGTATGAACTTTAATTTCTAAACCACTATGTATTGAGAAGAAAGAATGTAAATCCTTAGTCTATTATGTTTTGGTAGGTAAGAACGTGAATTCATCAATAATTATTATTTAGGAGGAAGGGAACTGAATTCTTTACACATTATCTTTAGGGGAGTCAGGGACATGTATCTCTAATCAAATATATTAGGATCTATATTCATATGTTTGTGAAAAACTTATATATTTTCATCCTTGTCATGTTATGATAAATCATTTATTTTTAAATATTTATATATTAAAATAATGGTATGTTATTTTATATATGTTTATTTGCGAATGATTTTAAAATTTTATATTAATGGGATTTTATTTTGATCTCATACAGATATTCTTATTTTAGCCTCAATTAGGATCATAAATTTTGAGCTACTATATTTTACCTTACTAAGAATCTAAGCTCACCCATTCCTTATGATTTCAATATTTGGGTTATGAAGAGAAGTATAACATAAGAGATGACTAGAAGGGGAACTACTATGAAGATATTATGAATAATTTTTCACAAGAAGTCTATAAAAATATTTTTATGTAACTAATTTTCAAATACATCTAACCTTTGTATCACATGGTATTTTTTAGTATTATTATGAGGCATAATATTAATTTGAAAACATTCATGGTTATATTATGTCATCTTACTTTATATAAAATCTACAGCGTAATGAATTATTTTATCACCTAACCTGTGCCTGTGTTCCAGGGGAACCTCAGTTGGTATCAAATCATGGAAAAGTTATTTTTGAGGGTTATTTTATTTATTTTGGAAATCATAATGAGAAAACATTACTTGGAACCATATGACTATGACTATGTGTATGATAACACACTAAAGTTTTATAAATTTAGGTTTGGTTTGGTTTCAAAGAAATAACATCCCTTTATGGATAAAAACTAGTGGATGAAGGTTCTAGAAGAGATGAACATAAGGGTTGGAACCCTGAAATGGTCAGTTGGGTATTCACTCGATATTTACTTAGTGAATGAAAAAGAATCTTAAGTTAAAATCTAGATTAAAACTCTTAAAACATATTATATAGATATCCATATACTCTTTCCAAACCACTAAAATATTTATTTTCTAATTACATTAATTGATTAGGCAATTAAAAATGAGATAACACAACTTAATGTAACCAAAGAGGTACCAGAATTGACATTCATTGAACAAAGCTATCTACTGAATATCTCTCATGGTAAATATATAAATTGTATATTTAATATAATAATCATTATATTTTTTTACTCATTATAACCATTATAGTTTAGATATTCATTGGGTTATAAGGAATGGGGTTTGTGATTGGTGAAATTGATAATGTAGAAATTTCCCAAATGAGGAACCAAATAATAATGAATATTTCCTTTAATATCTTATTATTATGATGACCCAATTTTATTACGTTATGATTAATAATATTAAGAATAATGGACATCCAGACATATTATAGAATATACTGACCGTGTTTTATAGAATATTTGGTGATGAATATGTTAACAAAAATTAAATCTGATATTATACAAGTCAAAAATGTTGGAAAGAGAACAAGAGAATGTCTTAAAGGAACATAGAAATGTTTTATGTTTATAAGGGTTGTCCATTAGGCAAGTAATTTACATAAAGGGGTGAGGAAACAAATTAATTAAATCAATATGAATGTCTAATAATTTAAATTTCATGAGCATGGGCATTATAAAAATCAATATTGTAACCAAAGTCCTAATAAGGATAATAGAACACTTAATCGTCGTATTCTAAGGGATCATGGATAGGCCTATCCTGTGAAAAAAACGAAAGTGTATAATGAAAATTAAGGTAAACTTATCCTCCACTCTAGCGTTTTCAATGTCTTGTTGGATTTTGAGTCCATTCACACTAATGAACCTAGAAAGTTATATAGTAGAATTGAATTATAACCTAGATGATTTGATTATATAAGAATGATTCTATTTATAGTACATTTATGTCATAAATTAGAGTTTATTGGAATATTAATCATATTAGTCATCCTTTGGATGAACATTATTTTATTTTTTAAATGGATTGGCTATCTCGACAAAAACATCATATTAATGAAATTGATAAATATTATTTAATATCTCCAATTATCGTGGGTTCAATTATCAATAAAATTCTATATATGAACTCCTTTTAAAAATTGATTCCATTGTATTGGCCTTGACAACAGATCATGGAAACTATTTATCTTAAATGGTTATGAATAAATAAAATACTGTGATATTTCAGTTATGAATGAATATATGAGTTTCCTAGAGTCACCCATATGACTATAGTTTATACCATACTATTAATAAAATAAAAAGTAATTTATATCATTTAAACACTATTTACTATTTTTTAGTGATTATAAATTACAATTTCAAGGATGAAATTTATATTCGGGGGGAATTTAAATCTGAAATATTTTACTCTATATAATTTTATTAAATAAATAGAATGTGTTCGATAGATTTCCCCAAACAAAAAAAATATTATTTTATATTCTAATTTTTTTGATATTATGATATATATATATTTGAAATAAATTTAATTTCACTAATATCTTTTGACAATAGAAACACCGAGTTTAAATGGACATTGATATACTATTAAGATATTAATATTTAAAGAGACCATTATTTTCCTAGACAATGGATTGGTGGGTATGAATAGCACTAACTAAATTATGAAAAAATATCGTTTTAAATATATAGATAATAATTTTAATGCTTTTAATTTAATTTTAAATGAACATAAACTACATTTAAAAATAATGCATATTTTATTCGACAAAACACTTTTTATGCACACAAGGTGTTATTATCTTAATAAATAAATTTATTCCTTATTATTTAGTGTATTTAATGAAATATATATTATATATTTTTAACAATTTTATTATATTAATTATAATAATTATCTTATAATATATAAATTTATTTATACTTAGAAATGTAGTTTTCTAAAAATAATTTTTTTCTAAAAATCATTTTGTCATGTATTTCACATTTACATTACAATGAATTTCTTCTACATATATAAAATTCTATCTTGAAAGATGGATTTTGTATTTTTAATCATGTGGATGTAATTTGGTAAAAATTTCCCATTTTTCAGTTAATACTAATAATGACCATGATAAAACTTCTACCCTGATAATGGTAAAATAGGTAAAATAAGGTTTAAACATTGTGACATGGCATTAAAATTTATCTAATGCTTTAATTTATAAAAAAATAGTGTATTTAGTAAATTTATATCCATGTATCAAATACATTGTCACATGGTTCCATATGTCTTTGATTATGGACAGTATATTAATCAAAGAAATGAATAAATGCAAAATGTTACCATCTTGAATTTAATATCGCTAAAATTTTTATATAAGGATAAAAATAGTTTATGTTCAATTATAAATATTTATTTTAAATTTAAATATATTTTTTATCATATTAATCTATTTATAATTTTTATTAATTGAATAATTATCTTAAATTCTTATACAACACTAACATATTATTTATTGAAATAATTAAAAAATAAAATATAAAAATATAAAAATGTTAAAAGTAATAAAATTCAATAGAATTATTATGTTCAGTTTATTTTTTAATAACTATTAAATATAAGGTATATTTAAAAATCGTATATTCTATTTAAATCTTTGTCTTGGTGTCTTTAATATCAAATTGAATGGATTTCTTCAAAATCGATATTAAATATATTTTATAAATAATATATTTTATTGGATAGATTAAAATTCCAAAAAATATTATCTTCATCCAAGTAAATAGAATATTGTTGAAAATATCAAACTCTTTACATTTATGATTCACTCTTCCATTTATGGTAACATTCAAAACTATTAATGATTGAAATAGTTTTCACCGTTGTTATGGTAACATATTGATCATGAAAGTGTTGATAAAAAAGGTATGGTTTTAAATTACCCCCAAACAAATATAATATTCATTGGATGATTTTATTTAAATAGTAAAATCTTTTTATTCTTATTAATGGACAATGATAATAATTTTTTATTGAATATTACTTGTTTATAATCTAATCTTTTAAGAATATCAAGGTTTATCCTCTCCATCCATTATAAAAAGACACTCATCTGTTGTCTTATATACAAAATATATATCTTTTTATCTTGATAAAACCCAAATATATTTCATTATAAACATCCAAATTCATATTTTAGATTTTCTATTATCATCATAAAATCAATCATTGAGTCCTTATGAGGAGAAATAATGGAGTCCATTGAAAGAAGATGTAACCTCTTTAACTGGACACTTTATTTTTTACTTCTTATTTTATCTCTTATAAATATCTTTTATTTAACATAAAATAATAGCTTTATTATACTAAATATAGTATTATTTTATTATTTTAATTATATAAACATTATCTAACCTCTTTCATATCAAATTTTAAGTGAAATTATTGTTCGTGCATAGAAGCAGCTCACCGTCTCCATATAGTGTTACAATTCATTTTACTTCACCCTATTTTATATATATTTATTATGTTCGGTTTAATTTTTATATAAAATGTTTTTTAAATGATGAATTATTTTGAATTTTAAAATTATATAAAACATCTTATCTTCCAAACTGTTGTAAAATTATATAATAGGTTGTTCGTATTCGTCCACTACCATCTTCCCCAAATAATATGATGTGTTCTTCATTTTATATTTTCATGGTTGGTGGTGAAAATGGATTTCACATATATATATAATTTAAATTATATTCAAATTATTAATTTAAATTTAAATTATTATTTTCCAATCATTCAATCCATCTAAATTTTTATATAGTGTTCATTCGTACATACAACATACCATCGTGATGAACAGTGTAATTAATTCTCATATATTTGCTTATATATATATATATATTGATATATATTAAAATTATATTTTTGTGAAAACAAATATATGATGGGACCCTAAAAAATGTATAAATACCAAAACTACCAAAGTAAAAAATAATAAAATTATTGGTGTTTTCATGAATAACAGTTATTTTAATAATGAATTATTAAAATATGGGGTGATAAAAAGTTATAAGTAATTATGATATGGTATTATATATTATTATAGTTTTATACTATAAGAAAAACAAATCAATATTTTTTTGTACATGATGTTCGAAGATGTACTATGGAAGTCAGGACCCAGTTATTGGTATATGTTATAATCACATTATTTATTGAGAATTTTTGTTATTGGGGTTTCGATGACAAATTATTATGATATACCTCTTAAGAAACTCATGAGTTTTATTATTTTCATGTTATTTTTTGTGATTAAATCTTTTCCATTTATTTTTCATCTCTTTATGAACTCAATATATGGAAAGAATTAAGCACAAATGATTATGTTTCAATATTTTTTCATGATTATTATTCTTTATTGTTCACGACTTCTTAAAAATGTTTCTAAGAATATTAATATATATTAAAATTTAAATTTAAATTCATTCTCAAAATGTATTATTATTCACAAAAAAGGATCAAATTTATTTTATTTTCATTTTATAAATGACGATGTTTTTTGTCTTTTTATAAAAGTGTGAATGGAATGTTTATTTTATCTTATTCAAAATGTGTATAGTTTCCCAATGGAATAACCAATCAATGATTTATATTTTATTTCACATGCCTCGATGGTTATTTTCAAAGTAAATTATTTTTGTAAATTTTTTTGAATTTTTAGTTCTAAAACATTATTTTCAAAGCGAAGGGGTATTTTATTCAAGATTATTTGTAAGGATATTTTAATGGAATTTATATTCATCAACAAAAAAAATACATGTCTTTAAATCCAACGAGCCTATACCTTAGTAGTTCAGGCTTCTGCTTGGCATCCAAAAGACCCAGGATCAAATTTGGGAATGGGAGAATTCCCGAGTACTGTACCAGGGTACTGTAGTAGCACTGTAGCAGCGGTGGACTGTAGTAGCGACAACACTGTAGCGGTGGAGGGGTTGTAGCAGGGTACTATAGCGGTGGCGGTACTATAGCTGCTTGGGTACTATAGTAGTACTATTCACCGAGGGGTCATTTGGGCCAAAAAATGGGCTTTCTAGCCCTGTATACAGGCCACTTTATCTTGGGCCTTTAGGCTTCATAATGGGTCACCCTCTACCCAGTCTAAAGAGGTCTTTTCTTTAATAATAAATTGAGGCTTTATCCCCAACCTTTGAAAAAAAACATGTCTTTAAATATTATATACTCTAGATATGATCCATAGTTACCATCCATATTCCTTATCAGTACGGTATATGATTATGATGTCAATATTTTCCGGAAACTATTTGTTTTTCCATAGGTAATGGTTTTTTTAGTTGATAAACATTTATTAAACGTGTTACTTTTCCACATGCGATTCCATGATAAAATATTTATGAAACACATTTAGTTTCCCTACTATATAATATGATGATTTTTTTATCATATGGGGGGACAAGTATCTATGATTCTTATTATGTATCAATTGGTCTTAGGATTATATATCCCTATAATTTATTTGGTGAAGATTAAAAACTCATGGGATTAATTTTACTGTAATAGGGAGTGAACCGAGTTCATTAAGGGACTCTTTCTACATTGATAGTAATGGAAGTGAATCATGAATATTATAAATTATTTAGGTAAACCGAGTAATCTATAATATTCTTATTAGTTAGCTTTAAATACAAACCAAATGATTTTTAATCATAATGGGTATTCCATTTACATATGTATTACTCCAATGTTATGATCTAATATTTTATATTCATTTATTACTTTATTATTTTCATCTTATGAACTTTGTGTAATTATGTTTTGATTCTACATTGTGATCTATGATATTAATTATATGGTTTTCAAATATTAGGATCTGGTTATCACTCACTTATATTGATGTTATGTTTAAGTTCTCTTTAATATCTCCATTTTTTAACCTTACTATGTGTCTAAGATCACCATTTATTATGCTTCATTTCCCTATGTTATGAAGGAATGTATTAATTATGATATGTTTAGGAAGGGTTCAAGTTAAAAATACTATAGTGAGAGATGATGTAGTTCACTAATAAAAAAGTTGTTTATTTATCCAAGTTTCCAATGAAACTCTACAAATATTATTCTCACATGGTCTCTTATGATATGAAATGAATATTCATATATTGAGATATAATATTTATGTATGAAATCTATTGGTCATTATAGTTGGTATTTACAAAATTTTTTATTACATTTTAAAAAATGGATAAAAAACATTAATGTGAACCATGTGGATATGTCTAACGATAGTATAACATCCTGAGGGATAGGTAATGACAATTGATAACCTTTGTAAAACCTAAGGTGTCATTGATTAAAGGAAATGTGTCTTTATTTAGAAATTACAAAAATTAATTTTCTTGATTGTGTTCTTCCTCTCTATTATTATTGTTTCTCACTGAATGCGTTTTGGTTTTCTTCAATGAATGAAATGAAAAGGTATTATTTTAATGCTGACTATGATAGAAAGTGTAATGATTTCCCTCATGAATAACCAATTTCTTTTGGGTTTGGAGTGAAAAATGTTTTTGATATTCTTATAAAACATTCCCAAGATATGAATCAAGATGAGCATACAAATGAGAAAAAGAGGTAAATTTGTTATATTAAATCCATCATAGGCCAAAAACCTGATAATTTTAGTGGGTTTATTTGTCAAATAGTTTCTATGAAATATATCAATAAAACCAAATTGATATTTTTATTCTCCAATGGTTTGAACATGGAATAATTATTTTGGATGTTTATTATTTCAATGAAAAATCATCTCAATGGTAGAATCTAATCCAGAACATGAGTAAATATGTATGAATTAAATCCATGGAGTGGGATAAATTTATGATATTATTTTTCAACAATTACTTTCCTCATATTCATATTATAATAATGCAAAAGGAATTTTTGGGGCTAAATTAAAAAAATTATGAATCTCTTTGAATTAATATTTAAAATTTTACAAGTCATTCAAGGTACACTTTTAGTATTATCATCCAACTTGCATGTAAGGTCAACTAATTATTCAGTGGCATAAAAATGTATCTAAATGGATATTCGCATAAGAGAATTTTGTATCAATAATTAAATAATTTAACATTCCATCATGATGGAATTGGATATTAGAGTTACCAATAAATATCATGGTTTTGATGAGAAAATAATGATATAATTCAATATAATCTTAAATACCCATGGAGAGAAGAAGAAGATGATACTTATTTTATGGTTGAGGTATGGATGAAACGTAGAGTCAATTATATAAAGGGAACTAGTAAATTATTTTTCCCCAAATGGCTGGTTTTTCTTAATTATTTTCCATGTCATTCTTAAAATATTTAAGGTGATTTTTAAATAAAACACATACCTAGTTATAATCCTACTTCAAAGACACCAAATATAATGGCTTAAATTTAGTTTTAGAATTTCATGAAAAACACAAGGAGAATTTTAAATGGGGGTTTATTTGTTCAACTACATCATCATGGGGTACACATGATCATATTTTATGAATAAATATGGATAAATGTGACTATATTGATTATCGAGGACCTAACATGATCAATATTAATAATATGTAGCATATTCATCATATTGAGGATTTTTTTGATCAAATATACATAGTGAAATTATTTTAAAAGATTGATATTCAATCTGGATATCATCATTTAGGGGTCAAGAAATAGGAAATACCCAATACAATGTTTCATATGAGGAATATAGACTATGATTTCTATTTATTCAGTTTCATCATACTAATTTAACTGATATATTTTCGGATTTAGTGAATAATGTTTTTAGATATTATCTTCATTATTTTTTGGTTTTATTCATAAAGAATAATATTTTATATTCAAATAGAAAGGAAGATCATAAAGATTAGTTGATGAATTATTCAAATGACCCTATGAAGAGAGATGTTGTTTGAAAAATATACAATGTTTGAATTTTATATATAGAATGCTTCATTTTTTGGATTTATGATCTCAAAAAAAATCATAATTGGGGATCTATCAAATATTAATTTTATTGAATGTTGGCCCGGACCCCCCACTATGATTAAGATCAAATGATTTTCATGGTTTGGTAAGATATTATTAGTGATTTTGGAGAATTGAACAATTAATTCGAATAATAAAACAATGTTAACTCAAAAGGGAGACATGTGTCCTTAGGTAAATGAATGTGGGGAAGATTTTAAAGAACTAAAGAGAAGGTTAGCCATCACACAAGACCATACATTACTATGTAGTGGATAAGGATTATTGATATATATTGTTATATCTAATAAGTGATTGGCATGTGTTATAATGAAAAATTACATGGTGATTGCCTATCACTTGAAAAATTTTATGGTTTATGCGAAGAACTACCCAACACATAATTTGGATTTAACTACAGAAACTTTTACATTAATGATATAGATAAAGTTTATTTTTCAGAAAAGTGTGATATATATACTTTTCATAATTATAATTTTACTCAAAAGTGTTGAATTTTCACCAGAGACGATGGTTAGAGCGGATTAATAATTTTTAACTATCAATACATTACCACCTTGGCAAAGAAACAAGGTGGTATATGCTCAATGTCAATAAGATCATGATAACCTATCTATTATGGGGATTAAAAAATATTAATCAATTTTAGATTTCAAATAGATGGATATGAAAATATTGATGGAAGGGGAGAGACATTATCTTTATCAAATGAGTTTTCAACCATATATCCCTATGAGGATTAAATAAGTACACAAGGAATTTATGGAACTATTGGAGTAGGTTATAAATTTTATGGACATTAACCATGATTCTGGGGTAATGATAATTTTTATTAGTAGTGTTTGTTTTATTTTCTTAAAATATTTGATGAAGGATATATTGGATTAGGATCATAGTTCTTCTTTCTTTATTCATCTTGTATGCATGATTTTGTATAGATATCTAAATGAGTATTAAATTTGGTAAATAATGACTATAAATATTTTTTAGATGATTTATCTTAGTTCATGGTATATCAAAACGAAAATAGTGGGAGAGATATGTTTTTGGGGATTTTACAACCATTACCTATATGAGAATAGAAATTCGAAAACATCACCATTTATTTTTCACCATGAAATATAAATTTCTAAAGGCCATGATACTATTTGGGTTGTTGTTTATCACCTTAGGTATCCCAAAAAATTTAAATAAATTACTTAATATTTCTAACTTGATCCATATTCTACAATATATGTTATGGATGTGTTTCTATTTCATGAAGTACTATATTCTAATTTATCTGATTGGGATTTGATTTTTACTGCTATGTCTAGAAAATTCATCAGAAAGCTATTGAAAGAGAGTTGAGTTTTTATACATATTAACATACTCAGATAAATGGTCAGTCTAATAGAACCATCGAAATAATAGAGGGTATGATGAGGTCATGTTGTATGTATTTTAAAGGTTTTTGGGGTCAACATTGTCCTACAGTGCATCTTTTAACAATATAATGATCCAATTTATCATTTAGATGGATCCAAATTAAAAAAATCTTGAGAAATAAGTGAATAACGGAATTTTAATTTTATGAAGTTAGAGAAATACATATAATGGAACTTGATTTAGATGAGTAAATATATGATAAATCCATATCCATTCTATAGTATATCATGTTATCTCAAAGATAACATAAAAATTATATTGTTAAT
This sequence comes from Viscum album, assembly GCA_963277665.1. Lineage (NCBI taxonomy): Eukaryota > Viridiplantae > Streptophyta > Magnoliopsida > Santalales > Viscaceae > Viscum > Viscum album. The sequence continues at coordinate 1,007,605,019 of OY728167.1, forward strand.
CGTTACTAAGATCTAGTTTTTCCAATTTGTGAGAAGATTTTTCTTTAATGTTTTCCAAGAAAAAAGGTTATGATATTGGAAAAGTAAGTAAATATAATACATAGGTATATTTTCCCCTTCTAAATTCTGGATCAATCAGGGATGGTAGCTTATCCCATAGTGTTTCCACAAAAAATCTATCAAATTAATTATGTGTTTCATGGATCTCTCTTAAGGATGCTCATACCTTATCATTCACAAGTATTAATTTTATAGTTTGTACAGATGGATCATGATCTTTATTATAAAAAACATGTATAAATCATGAATTTTAGAGATAGGGTGATGCGAAATAAGACAAATTGCATAGTTAATGTTCTCTAGAGGAACCATAAATTCAAAAAAATGTACTTGGGAACCTGATGATGTGACAAAAAATATATTTCATAATTTTGTCATCATAATGTTAGAATTTATAGGGAAAACTCATTTTAAGTGGGTACAATATAATAGCATGATAATTTATGAATTATATCTTTATAAATAAATTTAATTTCACTGATATATAGTGATATAGGAAACACCGAGTTTAAAATAATGAAAAATTACTATCAAAATGTTATTATTTAATGTTATAATTATCACTTAGCCATTAGACTGTAAGGAATTAATACGAATAACTAAATTCTATTAAGACTGCGTTTAAATATTTATAAAATCAATTCATTGGTTTTTAATTAATTATAAATGAAAATAATTTTTTTGGAAAATAACATTTTTTTGGAAAACTATTTTTATGCATGTAATTTGGTTTTTGTTGATATTGGGTGCCCTAGACCCAACTTGTATTGTACTTTGATTACCACTACATGTATGCATTTTGTTATAATACATGTGATTATCTAGCCATAATATTGTAGATAATTCTGCATCCACATTGTTTATGGAAATTTTATTAGGTTACATGTTGTATCAAAGGGGTGTAGTAGATCCCATGCTATAATGAGAACCCTGAGATTCCATGAAAGTAATCTTAAAGTAATGTCCTATGATCTAGTTACATCATTCTGAAAGGATACAGATGATGTGTGACCATTATGTGATGGTGTCTCATAAGCATTTTGACTTCTTCTCATAAAGTTTTCACTTGATGATCTCTAGTAGTTGAGATCGTGAGGACAAACCCGTTTACTAGAAACACCACATGTTTCAGGTGTCATCAGTCGTTTCTGTCTACAGTCATGTGTAATGGTACACAGACATGAGATCATTATCAATAAATGTCATTTAATTATGTACATTTCATTCAAGTTGAAAACCATGGTGATAAATTCATGGAGTGGTAGTTTTTATTGGGTACATCACTAATGGCATGTCATTGATTGAATGATCGAGATAGGATTTGTCTCTTCCAAGTTTAGGAAGATATATCTCGGGCCTGGTTGATTAGGATGGTTGCACCTTCATTAAATTCTATGTCCATAGTAGTGAAGGTAAGACCGTCTGGACAAATCAACTAATATAATAAAGAAAGATAAAGGATGATGACACTAGTGTGTATACTGCTTTAATGATATATTGATGATGAAGAGATTATATTACACAAACTATGTTCGTAGAGAGGTAGCCATTGATTTGACTCTACCTTATCTCTATAGGGTCCTCGATGTGTTGTTAGACCCTACTCTTGGTTTTTGGATATTATTAACTTCAATTGAGTTAAGGGATAGATGGTCACACCCAATAGCACTTTGAGAATCTACCCCTATTCTTGAGAATAGGAATATAAAACTTCGTGGGGCCCACCAAATGGTTCGAGTACTATCCATGTTCTATGGATCACTATGTAATAAATAAATTCTTTATTTTTAAGGCTTGGAATAATATGTTTAATTTATTTATTATATTTATTTTCAAGTGATCGATAAATAAATAAAAACATTATTCGGACAGATTTAAACATCCAGAGATCGTTTAATATTTTCAGGAGAAGCAAGTTGAGTTATAAGACTCAAGTTTATCACACAATATAAATTAATATATATATTTTAGTTAGTGATAAAATGATAAATATTATTTAGGGATAATTTTATTTGAAATAAATAAATATTTATAGTATTTAATCAGAGGATATTTTTTACATGGGGGTCGGGAACCCATACCTGGTATTTTTAGATATCCCCTATATAAGTAAGAGAGAGTCTCTCCCTTTTAAACTATTCATGTATCATTTTTAGAGCCTCTCACTCTTCATTGATTCTAGATAGAGATCTTGTCATGCAAGGAAGAACTTCAAGAACATCCTCCTTGGATCGAAGTTCCCTGCCTTGCGGTGATCACCACTGCGTCGAAGAGATCGTTGGTGTGCCACACTAGCACCCATATTCCAACGAACAACGCATATGAAGATTAGAAATGAATGTGTGGACAATCTAGAGGAATTAGATGTTATATTCTTCGAGCAACAGTTGTCGACAACTAGCAACGCACTTGCGCGCATCAGATCTGAACAAGGTACTTGTTCATTTTTATTTTTGTGCCCTGTCAAATCCACATGTGGTTCTCAAACTTTACTGGGATATCTCACCGGAGTCGATGTCGAAATTTTGTTCTGGTTATTTGAGAAATTTTAATATCTTGGCCCACCATCTTCTGCTACCCATCCAATTACCTAACAGTGGTATTAGAGGGACATGTGATTTTTCAAGGTCAAAGGAAAAATTAAATTGCATAAAAGTTTTGTACGGGGATAAATTTGTTCCAAAAAAAACCAACCACATGTCGATCCATTTTCAAATTTATATGTTATGTCCATTTAAATAATTCAATTGGATCGACTCATCAGTTTATTTTTTTTACTTCAGATTAAATTTTTGAGAATAACACGTTTTAATATCATTAATGTGCTCTTAAAAAATTACCAAAATCTGGCAATTCTATGGCTGGAATCTAGTAGCCAGAACTAATCTGGAATATTTAATTTTAGGAGATAACTAAAATAATATTATAAAATAATATATTTTATTTTTATCAAATAAAATGTTATTTAATGACTTAGGGTCATGTCAATTCTTTCTTTTATGTGAAATGTATAAAAATAAAGAAATAAGATCCCAAGACCCCTTCTTGGGGACTTCTTCCCTTTAAAAAATAATAATAATAAGGGGAGGTGTCTTTTGTATAATGAAAAATAAAAAAAGTAGTAATTAACAAAACCCAAGGGGGTCTTCTTCACGCGGTGCGGCTCCACCCTAGGTTGGAAACCCTATAGAGATTCCTCTTCGGTCCATCCAAGATCCCCGTCGGCAGCCTCCTCCCTATGCCAGGCCGTCGGACCGCTGCCCCGAGCTGCTCCCTACTGCTGTCATGCTTCCCCCTCAGCCACTACTAATCGGGCCACCTAAGATAAAGGACAACCACACAGCTCGCCCACCTTCGGTTCATCGCAGAACCACCTCGGGATTGCCGCACCGGACCAGGCCATCGCTGGTTCTGGCCACACCGGACCTAGCCTCCACCACTGCAGCTTGCTGGAGTAGTCGGCTTCTGCCCTTGTGACCAGCTAGAGCATTGCACCGCCACCTCCCTCTCCCTTCACTACTAGCCTGAAAACGATGTCGCCATGATTTCTACTGGGCCGGGCAGATATGTCGCGGTCAATCCGTGGTTATGCCACGGTCACACCGTGATCAAGCCATAGTCAGGCCGCTGTTACACCGAGATTTGGCACTACTTTAGTAAGATACTCACGGCGGTTCGTGGTCTTGCCAGACTCCTCCCTGCCTGGCGGTAACCCAATCTCAAATTAATTTTAATTATTTTAGTTTTCTAAATTAATTCAATTAGAATTAGTTTGGGGGTTAAAATTTAATTTAATAAGAAACATTAATTTAATTAGAATTAAATTAAATTTAAATATTAATTTAACTTTATAGTTAAATTAAATTGATGGTTTAATTTAATTTTGAAGTTGAAATTAAATTAAATAGTTGGTATAGATAAAAATAAATTAATTGAATTTATTTAGTTCATTTAATTTATAAGGACCCCCCATACTGTTTCAATTTTATTTCAGTTTAATTTTAATCAGGCTTTATATTTAACAACGGGACTTGAGAAAACAACCGAACTATGCATGTCTGGTGTTTATTTTTTTATTTATTCAATGCATGAGATGATTATAATAATTATCTAGATAAATAACGGTCTGTGAATCATCATTTTTAATTAAAATATGTATAAGAGCAAGCGTGTCAAATGTACGAGCTATATTTTGTACCCCAAACCCCCTCTCCTGCGTGTGAGTACATTTTTTATCAAATGATGATGATCTAAGATGCAGACCCTGCCATGTGAATGCAGTTAACTAGACGGGAGTTGAGCGTATTACACTAGGGATGACTACGACGTGATTCAGGTGTCGACTCAGGTATGAATTCCCTTATGTCATGATTGATCCATTCTGGTTCAATCTTTATAAAATGATCAAGACCAGTCAGATTGCATGATTTTGTTTTGCATAGTTTATTATTTTATGTAAGTGCATGATTATTGCTTGATCGCATAGAATAGTAAACAAGATAAAAATACCTAAACAATTGAAGAATATATATTTCTATTGCATGTTCAATTCTGAGCGTGACAATATAGTCTGAACATATTGATAGAAAAGAATTATTCGTTAATATATATTAAAATCCCTCAAAGAGATATTAAGTTCAAACGTCGTCAATTTCACAAATCTAAAAAAATGGCTATTTGGGGTGCTCGTCATCCATATTTGAGAGTGCCTCTTACTACTGTGGCAGTTTCATGAGATAACTGGATTGAATTAACTAAAGTGAGTATTCAAAATTTATCCATAGCTAACTTCCTATCAATTTAAAGGCAAGTGGTTGAGGAAATCCTGTTTGGATTACAAAAGTTGTGATTTTTCTCAACAACACAAGGAACCACTAGCCAAGTGGTTTTCCAGTCTAATGCCTACCCTGAAACCCTCCAAGTAGTGTTATAGCCATAGATTGTATACTTCGAGGGAGGTTTCAAGGACCCATTCTACTAGAATACTCAAGTGACAGAGTATTCTGAATCTAATAGTGGGGGCTATTAAAGTTCTCTATAATAGTGGAAGACATTAAAATCATATAATAATTTTTAAATCATAAATTTCAATAGGTAAAAAAGACAATGTAATAACTACTAAATGTTTTTCTGATATAGAATCAAAATGGAAATCACCAACACCACAAGTACTTCATCACTGCGATCAATTTTGGATAAGAAAAATATTGTTATCGGTAATAACTTCCAAGAGTGGTACATGCACTTTCACATAGTACTACACCAAGAAAAAATGTTATATGTGATGGAATCCCCAATTTTTGTTGACCTCCTCAGAGACCAAGCATAGAGGAAAAATATAAATAGATAAAGCATGTAGACGATGCACTTGATGTACAATTCATCATGTTGTCATCCATGTCCAGCCAATTGAAAAAAAAAGAAAGAGGATGAGGACGCCAACATGATGCTTTCACATCTCAAAGAATTTTATCAAGAGAGGGTCAGGCAAGAAGGATTTGATATTTCAAGTCCTCTTTATAATGGAAGGCTTGCAGAAGGGCACCAAGCCTATCCCCACGTACTCAAGATGATTGTGTATATTGATAGGCTTGAAGCCCTTGGGTTTAAACTGAACCAATAACTAGTAGTGGATCTCATTCTCACCTATTTACCATCAAGCTTCTTGACTTTTATTGTCAAATATAATAAGAATGATCTGACAAAGTCACTCCCTAACCTTTTAGAATTAGTTTTCCAAGCTAACAAGGATATGAAAAATACCAATTCATATGTCCTTATGGTGAATAAAAAAACAAGGGCAATGAAAAGGGGTATAAGGCCATGTCAAGGCCAAAGAAACAAATGTATTTCCCTACAATGAATCCAAAGATTCAAGGGAAAACTACTGAGTAGGAAGCTATCTGCTTTGGATGTGGCACGAAAGGCCATTGGGAGAGGAATTGTGGATCTAGGAAGAAGAATAAAACTAATGCTTCTACTTTTGGTATATTTCTCATTGAATTAAATATATCTTTATCTACCAGTTAGTTATTGGATATGGCATGTGGATCACACATTTGTACTTATATACAGGAACCTAGTAGGTTCTAGAAGATTGAATAAGGTCAAGTGGATCTCTGAGAAGAAAATGGTACAAGTCTGAAAGCCTTGGCAGTGGGAGACTATCACTTATCCATGTCAATAGGTTTGGATGAAGTTTTAAAAAATCGCTATTATGTTCCTTCTATTTACCGAAACAGTATATCGGTGTCGATTCTGGACATTGTGGGTTTTTATTTCACGTTTGGAAATAGATATTGTCTCTTTTATAGAGATAACATATGTTATGGTATGGAACATCTTAACAATGGTTTTATATGATGGAACACGAGAACCCTATAATGGAAATCAATGACAAAATCAGAAAACATGACATATATATCACCCGCATATGGAACTTCATTCTTGGTCATGTAAACAAGAAGAGATTACAAAGATTACACCAAGAAGGGTATTTAGACTCAGTGCAGTTAGAACTCTTGGATGTATGTCAAGCTTGTTTACAAGGAAATATGACCAAATCACATTTATCAGGAAAGGAAGAAAGATCCAATGCAGTACTGGAATTAATACATATTGATGAATGTGGTCTATTTCCAGTAAAGGGAAGTGGTGGTTTTTATTCTTTATTACTTTTACTGATAACTATATTAGGAATGGCTATATCTTTTTAATACGGTATAAGTCAGATTCCTTTTTTATTTTTAAGGAATACCAAAATGATGTAGAAAACCAACATGGTAAGAAGAAAAAATAACTCTTCTCGGACCATGGTGAAGAATATATTAATCTTGCTTTCATTTATCACTTGAAAGAGTATGGGACAGTATCCCAACTTACTCCTCCTTTTACCATAATACAATGGTGTTAGTGAAAGGAGGAATCATACCTGTCGTGACATGGTCAGACCAATGATGATTCATGAAACTATTCTTTTATTTTTTTGGGATAATCCTTTTAGACAACAGCATATACCCTTAACCGAGTACCAAATCTAACTACAGATGGGATTCTATATCAATCATTGTATGAATAGAAACCCAGTCTAACACACATACATTAATGGGGGTGCAAAGCATTTGTATAGACTTTACCAAGTGACAAATTTGCATACAAAAAACACCAAGTGCATCTTTATAGGTTATCCTAAGGAAACTATAAGATATTACCTATATGATCCTTTATATAGAAAATTCATTGTGGCAAGATACAACACATTTCGAGAAAGAGAAAACATTTCTATTGGAAATAGTTATAGAAAGATTGAATTCGATGAAGTTAATGCTCCAGATGCATTGGTAGAGGATCAATCTCCACAAGAACAAGTGGAAGAAGAAGTTGTTCCTAAGACATAGATATTACATAGGTCTACACGAGAGTTTAGAGAACTAGAGATTTATTGTTTTCCTATCACCGAGTTAGGCGACACATTAGTCCTTGAGGATGATGAAACTCTTACCTACAAAGAATCAGTAGAAGGAAACGAAGCTACTAAATTGAAAGAAGCCATGAATTCTGAGATTCAGTCCATGTACCAAAATAAAGTTTGGATTTTGGTAGACCATCTGGATGATGTAAATCCCATTGGATGCACATGGGTATTCAAGAAGAAGCTGGACATTGATTCTGGGGTTAACACTTTTAATGAAAGACTGATGGCAATGGGTTTAAAGAAACATCAAGGCATTGATTATGATGAAACCTTCTCATCAGTAGCAATGCTTAAATCAATCAAAATATTTCTTGCAATAGAAGCCTTTCATGGTTATGAAATTTATAAAATGGATGTCAAAACTGCTTTTCTAAATGAGTAGTTGGTTGGAGACATCTATATGACTCATCCTGAAGGGTTTGTTAAGTCAAATAATTCTAATAATGTATGAAATCTAAAGAGATCCATTTATAGATTGAAGCATCCATCATGAACCTGGAATGTTCGTTTTGATGAAGCTATATGAGATCTTGGTTTTGTCAAAAATGAATATAAGCCTTATGTCTGTAAAAAAGTTGAAGGGAATGCCATCATTTTCCAAGTATTATATGTTGATGACATATCAATTATGGGAAACCAGGTGAATGTATTACAGTTAGTTTAGAATTAGTTAAATGAATGATTCTCCATGAAATACATATGTGAAGCAACCTATATTCTAGGGATCATGATCTGTTGAGATATATCTCAAAGGATTCATGGGCTATGTCAAATTACATATATTGAAAATGTACTCAAAAGGTATAATATGAAACAATCCAAGAGAGGATTGTTACCTATGTCACATGGTATAAATCACATCATGAAAATGATTCCTCAAACACATATGGAAGTTGATCAAATGAGTAGAGTCACTTTTTCCTTGACAGTGGGTTCTATCATGTATTTCATGCTATTTAATAGGTTTGATGTCAGAATTTCTTTATGCATGGTGGGTAGATATCAAGCAAATCTGGGAGAGCTACATTGGGAAGCTGTTAAAACTATATTAAAATAAATGATGTGCACTCAGGATATGTTCCTAGTGTATTGAGGAGATGAGGAATAATTAGTGAGACGATACACTGATTCTAGTTTTTAGACAGATCATGATGATCTGATATTGCAGTCATGCTACATCTTTTGCATGAATGGTGGTACAGTGAGTTGGAGAAGCTCGATGTAAGATGTGGTTTCTGATTCTACAGTAGAATCTGAATATATCGCAGCTTCTGATGCAGCAAAAAAATTAGTCTGGATACATAGTTTTATCTCAGACATTGGTGTTGTGACTTGCAGTGTAGACCCTATTCTAGTATATTGCGATAATACTTATACAGTGGTGCTTTACAAGGAGCCCGAGTCTAACCAGAGGACAAAACATATTCTTCAGAAGTTTTATCTCTTTAGGGATTTTACTCAAAGAGATGACGTGAGAGTTAGCAGTGTAACCACAAAGGACAATGTGATAGACTCCCTAACTAAAGTCATTTCTCAGCTGAAGTATGATTCCAAATTGAGGGCTATCTAATTGAAACATATTATCTATTGGATCTAGTGAAAGTTGGAGTGTTGAAAGTGGGTTCCCTAGACCCAAATTGTATTATACTTTGATTTCCACTACATGTATGCAGTTTTTTATAATACATATGTTTCTCTTGCCATAATATTGTATATATGTAACACCTCGAGCTTCCACGATACACTTCTCATTCAATAATGCAATAGCTTGCATTGTACGCAACTTCGAGATCTAAAACACCGCGACTAATCAAAGTAGCCATTATGAATAGTAATAACCACTTTTTAAAATTATAGAAATTTTATATTTCAAAATGGACTTCATTTTTGTATTCGTAATATCGAAATTATCCAAAGTTGAATTTTTTGTAATTTTCTGAGAACTTCCAATTTTTTATGAATAGTGAAAATTACTTAAAAACAACTTTTTTAATCAAAATAATTTATAGTAAAAAATTATAATATTTAGTGTTTTTAAAGTATAATTAGAATATATTTTTACCATTTTATCCAAAGGTGGTCATTAGAATTAATTTAACATTGAAATTGGACATAAACAATTGCCAATCTTTTGATATAAATTGTTTCTTAAAAACACGCTATTTGTTGTAACGGCGGGAATTAATTATAAAATTAATTAATGCAACTTATATGTTTGGAGTTTTTTAAAATAGACATCATTTTTGAATTCGGAATATCAATTATTTCTTAGGGTGAAATGTTGGCCTTGTTCTGAAAAACTTCAATTTTTGATGAATAGTGAAACCACTAAGTGGTAGTTAAATAACTGATTTTTCGTTTAAATGAAATATTACCACTTCTATGATTTGATTTTCAAAAATCCGACATACATGGTTGTCATTAGGAAGTAAAATGTGGTTCAATGTGATTAAAATAATTTTTGGTGAATAGTAACTTTTAAGTTCTTAATCGCGATTAGAGGTAATTAGTGTAGTTTAAGGTAAAAATAATGTTTTAATAATATGAGATGAGCTTGACACTTGTCCTACTTCTATTGGATGAGTCATGGCCGACCAAGAAAACCCATGGGTCAACTTGGGGACCCCATGGAGCCACTTTGGTTGGAAAATGACATTAATATATATTTATTTAATGTTAAAATTAAATTGACACAAACATGAGTTGTTTTACTAAAACAGTTTTTAAGTGGGGTTACACAAGTCCAAATTTTGATTATAAATATTAATTAGAAAGATAAAAAGATTTCCTACATCATAGTATTTTGTTTATAATTTTTAGACATTAAATATATTAAATTATTTATGACATCATGATGATGCAGCGATGACCTCATTATTTAACGATTTAAATAAAATGAGAAGATAATGTAGAATCCAAGTCATACACTTGTCCAAAGCCTATTGGAAGAGTAGATTTCGAACCCTTATCATCTTATCCTAGAATTATATAAGTTTGGGACCTCTAAAATCCGAAACTCATTTTATAATAAAGTGACTTTTCTTTACATTCCAAGAGTGCCGCTCCTCTCCACTTATAAAAGGCCCCCACCTCTCCCAACTCATTTAAACTTTCAAGCAATTTGGCTCGGCAAACCTCTGCCCAAATACTCTCCCAACTTCCCCCTCTTACTCCTAGAAGCCTCACTTTTGGCAGAACTCTTCCCAAGGAAGCCTTTGGCTCAAATCAAAAAGAGTTACCCGATTTTGAGGTAATGTCTTCTCTAACGTTGTTTTGTTTTATTTTTCTTCTCCAACCCCATAAACTATTTTTATTCATTTTTTTTGTAACAACACCAGTATCCTCAATATACTAGGATGTTTTTATAAGAAGTATTCGATTTACAATTACACACACCTACATCTAATGGTTAAAGAACATACGGTTTCTGTGGATGGAGAATTTCTGCCTCACGAAACGATGATTGTTCAACACTCATATAACACCTTCAAAGGTGGCCATTAAGATGTCACTATTTTTATATATGATATATAATATGTTTATGTTTTACTTATTCTTCTGTATTTCTCATTTATGGCATACTTTATGATTTCCATTATGGGTAAAACGCGATAATTTCATTTTAGGAAGTGCGGACTACCGCCCCCTCAAAGTGATTTGAATCATTAATGCCATATGTGGGATGTATAAAGGATGGAGTAAATTGTATTATACACTATATAATACTGGAATTATATTATACATTTATATCATTATGATTTTGTTCCATTAAATATGAAATTGAAATGAAAGTAGCGTTCATGCGTACGTACGGCTTACCGTCTCCATGAACGGTGCATTTCATTTCTTACCTCTAAATGTTACGTAATATTATAAATGAATGTATATACTGGATATATAAGATATATATGACATCTAAATCATGAATATAATTCTGGAGATAATGGATATTCTACCACATAAACAACTTGTAATTATAAGAAGTTTATTGTTGACTCAAGTACCAAAGATCGACAAAACGACCGTTATTAACTTAAATAATTACATAATGTTCATATCATTATAATAAGTGATATAATAAGGATAATGAAATTGAAAATGGTTCTCAATAAGGTATATATTAACTCTAGTTTATTATTCAGGAGGTTAAAGAACGGTTGAGTCAAGTCAGACATGAGGTAAGAGAATTTCTTAACCCAACTTCCATTCTTTGGGTTAATCTCATACTTTCAAATTATGTCATGATATTATTATGTCCTATTTTGTATTTTTACTTTCTTTATGTGTACCTAGAGTGAATACACATAATAGATCTATTTTATTTTAAAAATGATCTTTTTAAGGACTTCGTCTCAATCCCCTTTCATTGAGGCATATTTGGTTTTATACACAACTTTCTTTTATACGGTGTATAAACCCCTTTGACTTTTACGTTTATTCAAAAGGAATATTTTTTATGCGAAGTGTTTTGATAAAAGACAAAAGGGAATGTTTTTCTTTCCGTACTTATGCGGCGACAACGACTTCTCCGCCGCCGTGACCATTATTTGAGTTTTAGCTTCCTCTACAAACCATCATTTTTTTTAATGAAAAATAAATACAAAGTTTTAACTTTCTTTTATTTTGGTATTGAAAATGGTTTTGAAAGAGTTTTTATTATATCAATGTGTTGTATTGATATCTTGTGATTGAAATGTGGAAATGTTATGTTTCCTTTATGCATGTTTTATATGATACGATTATGTTATGGTTTATGATATGTTTAAACCTATTCATATGAGGAATGTATTGGACTTAATAAGTGACGGGTGGAGCCTGCTCTAGCTCCTCGATGCATCGGTAGGTCTCATGAGGCAACCAGACGTGGAATTGGCCGAGGCCCTTTCCCAATTTGATTTTTGGTTTTGGCCGAGGCCTTAATCATTTTAGACGTCTTGGCCGAGGCCTTGACAAAATGTTTCAGAATGTCCGGCATTATACATTCCCTCATTATGAAAGTGGTTATTGATCTTTCATGTGATTATTCGTCTAGTAGAATATCCATGTGAGTAAGTAAGTGGCATTATTTGATTTTACTTTTTTCATATTATGCTGAAGTTCAAGTTTAATAAGGATTCTGTTTAGTTATACATTGCCTTAATTGTTTATGTTTATTTATGAAAGCTTCTGCAATATTGTTATCCTTACTGAGCATCTGAGCTCACCCCTTTCAATGTTTTAATATTTTCTAGAATGTGAAGAAGTATTTTATGAATGACCTGCAGGGATAGTCAGAAGAGGATATGAGTGTGGACTATGAAGACTTTGTTATTAGTTTTTAACTTTATGATGTAATGTAACACTTATGAATGTATCTAGTGTTTCCGAGGCTACTAAACTAATTGGTATTTCGAGACTTGATCTTTTGTGATCATGCCAATGTTACGAAGTAATGCACCGACTCTGGGTAGCTGGGGTCGGGGCGTTACAGTTGGTATCAAAGGCAGTTTAGTACTAACCTTGGAAGCTAGATTTAGATAAACTCTGATTAGAGCACATAGCCCGAAGATAGAATTTAAGGATTAGTATAGAAGAAATTCCTATAATTTTGGTATTATAGAGATTTTGTGAGTTTTCCGAGCAATGCGTCCCTGTCTGGATACAAGCAAGTAGAGGCGGCTCTGGCACAGATGTACCTAGGGGTAAAACCCGAAAACACCACTTTGAGATAGACTCGAACGGGAACTGGTGCATGACAACGGGCCTTGCTGCACTCTTGGTTACGACACTCCCGGGGGATATGCTTTGGATAATTCTCATTTTCTTTATAAACCACTATGAAGGGTTATGAGTATATAATTCCTCAAAGAAAACATTTTTATGGATTATATCCATAAATAGTTCAATTTATGTTAAGTATCTTACAAGTATGGAATTATGTATTTTGATTTATAAACTAATATAGTTTATGCCATTGTTTAGAAATGACGCCTAGTGGAAGGAATGGAAACCGTATCAATGCAAGCACTCCATGTAGGGATTGCCCTCCTGCTCAAGATAATTATTGTGGAGCTGGAGATACAACTGGTGCTGATCAACTTATTACCATACTGGGACAACTCACGCAGGTTATGAATAATAACCTTACTCGTATGGAGCACCCTGATCCGCAACGTGGAGGATCAATGCTAGACCGTTTCATGAGGCAACAACCACCAACCTTCAATGGGAGTACAAATCCTATAGTAGCTGAGGAATGGATAAATTCCTTAGAGAAAATTTTTCATGCCTTGGGGAGTAGTGAAAGGGAGAAAGTTGTCATGGCAATTTTCCGCCTCACTGGAGATGCCAATCAATGGTGTTCACTAATTCAAAACACAAAGGAAGATGATGAATTAAAAAACATGGAATGGGAGGAGTTCAAAGAGCTGTTCTTAGAAAAATACTTTCCTCGAGACAATCGAGCGGATATGGAAAGGCAATTTCTGAGTCTGAGGCAGAAGGAGGATGAGAATGTCGCAAAGTATGAGGCTAACTTTACAAGGTTAGCGAGGCATGCTGACGATTATATACGTAACCCAAGGAGTAAGATTGATCGTTTCTTTGATGGGTTAAAACCATTTCTCCGTCGAGATTTAGTATCACAATCCTTCTCATCATACGAAGATATTGTCTCGTGTGCTATCAAGACAGAAAAAGAATTATCTAAGTCTTATGACAACAAAGTAAAGCAAGAGAAGAATAGAACGGTGGAACAAGAGACAGATAAAGGGAAAAAGGGAAAGAAATATTTTCCATTATGTGATAATTGTGGGAAGAATCACCCTGGTACTTGCCTAAAAGGAATGTGAGTTTGTTATAAATGTGGAGATAAGGGTCACCAGGCTCGTGATTGCAAGGGAAAGAAAGAGGCTATCAAAGTTGAATGCTACAATTGTAGAGAAATGGTTCATTATGCAAATGAATGTCCTAAGCATCAGGGAAACTTACCTCAGAAAAGGCCAAGGGATCAAGGACAATCTTATGCTGTTACTACAGTTGAAGCAGAATAACTAATGTATTGGTGCTTTTGGATTCATGGATTATATTCTGGTTATTAGAATAATGTGATATATATATATAAGGATTGTACTTCTGTACTTGTTGATTTCAGTAAGGTTTTAATATGATGAAGGTAATTATATTTTAGTATGTGACAATAAGAGAAACTTTACTTTGTTTGGGGAATCTGATAAATTGATTTTGGAATTAAGAGACCTTTTAGAGAAAGTCTGGACAGAGGTATTTTGGATAACTATAATGGTTGGAGTGGATTAAGTTGATCTTTGGATAGTATTTTTTAAGGTTAAAAAATTTATGAATATTATTTTAGGAATATTATGATACTATAGTTTTAAGAAAAGGACAACCTGCAGGGTGGGGCATAACCCGTCGCGTTGGACAAAGCTGCAGGAATCAAACCCACAATCATAGTGCGACAGGCCTTTATTTCCTACCACTAGCCTACAGGAAGTCCCTGGTTATTACAAAATAATTTTACTAATCTAAATGGTATGTGTTAACATTTGTAACATTATACAATTAGGATAAATAGAATATTTTTGAGTTCCGTTACCATTTGGAGTAAAAGTTGGGTTTGTGGTAAAAATTTATTAACGAATGAAAGTATACAAAACAAGTATGTATATTCCCTTACGTTCTTAGTAAATCTTCTAAATACATTCCTCAACATTATAAAAGGCAACTTAAAACAAAAATGTTGTCGGTTAACTTTTCCAACAGGGGATTCAATGACCGTTTAACCAATCACAAGTTTGTGATTTTCTTGTAGTTAAACTTTCTCCTAATCCTGTTTTCTATAACTCTCCATCAGACCTTGATGGTTTGTTTCTCCTCCATATCCATATTTTCATATAATCCTAGAATGGGCTATATCAGGTGACCTTTGTACTTATCTTGCTTTCTTTTAATGTTATATATTTATTAACCATATTTCCGATGTGGGTTTTCCTCAAAGGTATTTTCTCTTTTCAACCTTTTATTTTCAAAGAAAAATTTCAAATTGTGAGGACGCAATTTATTGAAGGAGGGGAGAATGTAACACCCCGAGATTCCAAGATACGCTTCTCATTCAATAATGCAATAGCTTGCATTGTACGCAACTTCGAGATCTAAAACATCGAGACTAATCAAAGTAGCCATTATGAATAGTAATAACCACTTTTTAAAATTATAGAAATTTTATATTTCAAAATGGACTTCATTTTTGTATTCGTAATATCGAAATTATCCAAAGTTGAATTTTTTTTAATTTTCTGAGAACTTCCAATTTTTTATGAATAGTGAAAATTACTTAAAAACAACTTTTTTAATCAAAATAATTTATAGTAATAAATTATACTATTTAGTGGTTTTAAAGTATAATTAGAATATATTTTTACCATTTTATCCAAAGTTGGTCATTAGAATTAATTTAACATTAAAATTGGACATAAACAATTGCCAATCTTTTGATATAAATTGTTTCTTAAAAACACGCTATTTGTTGTAACGGCGGAAATTAATTATAAAATTAATTAATGCCACTTATATGTTTGGAATTTTGTAAAATAGACATCATTTTTGAATTCGGAATATCAATTATATCTTAGGGTGAAATTTTGGGCTTGTTCTGAAAAACTTCAATTTTTGATGAATAGTGAAACCACTAAGTGGTAGTTAAATAACTGATTTTTCGTTTAAATGAAATATTAACACTTCTATGATTTGATTTTCAAAAATATGACATACATGGTTGTCATTAGGAAGTAAAATGTGGTTCAATGAGATTAAAATAATATTTGGTGAATAGTACCTTTTAAGTTCTTAATCGCGATTAGAGGTAATTAGTGTAGTTTAAGGTAAAAATAATGTTTTAATAATATGAGATGAGCTTGAAACTTGTCCTACTTCTATTGGATGAGTCATGGCTGACCAAGAAAACCCATGTGTAAACTTGGGGACCCCATGGAGCAACTTTGGTTGGAAAATGACATTAATATATATTTATTTAATGTTAAAATTAAATTGACACAAACATGAGTTGTTTTACTAAAACAGTTTTTAAGTGGGGTTACACAAGCCCAAATTTTGATTATAAATATTCATTAGAAATATAAAAAGATTTCCTACATCATATTATTTTGTTTATAATTTTTAGACATTAAATAAATTAAATTATTTATGACATCATGATGATGCAGCGATGACCTCATTATTTAACAATTTAAATAAAATGAGAAGATAATGTAAAATCCAAGGCTTACACTTGTCCAAAACCTATTGGATGAGTAGATTTCGAACCCTTATCATCTTATACTAGAATTATATAAGTTTGGGACCTCTAAAATCCGAAACTCATTTTATAATAAAGTGACTTTTCTTTACTTTCCAAGAGTGCCCCTCCTCTCCACTTATAAAAGGCCCCCACCTCTCCCAACTCATTTACACTTTCAAGCAATTTGTCTCGGCAAAACTCTGCCCAAATACTCTCCCAAAATCCCCCTCTTACTCCTAGAAGCCTCACTTTGGGCCGAACTCTTCCCAAGGAAGCCTTTGGCTCAAATCAAAAAGAGTTACCCGATTTTGAGGTAATGTCTTCTTTAACGTTGTTTTGTTTTATTTTTCTTCTCCAACCCCATAAACTCTTTTTATTCATTTATTTTGTAACAACACCAGTATCCTCAATATACTAGGATGTTTTTATAAGAAGTATTCGAGCTACACTTACACACACCTACATCTAATGGTTAAAGAACATACGGTTTCTGTGGATGGAGAATTTCTGCCTCACGGAACGATGATTGTTCAACACTCATATAACACCTTCAAAGGTGGCCATTAAGATGTCACTATTTTTATATATGATATATAATATGTTTTTGTTTTACTTATGCTTCTGTATTTCTCATTTATGGCATACATTATGATTTCCATTATGGGTAAAACACGATAATTTCATTTTAGGAAGTGCGGACTACCGCCCCCTCAAAGTGATTTGAATCGTTAATGCCATATGTGGGATGTATAAAGGATGGAGTAAATGGTATTATACACTATATTATACTGGAATTATATTATACATTTTTATCATTATGATTTTTTTCCATTAAATATGAAATTTAAATTAAAGTAGCGTTCATGCGTACGTACGGCTTACCGTCTCCATGAACGGTGCATTTCATTTCTTACCTCTAAATGTTACGTAATATTATAAATGAATGTATATAATGGATATATAAGATATATATGACATATAAATCATGAATATAATTCTGGAGATAATGGATATTCTACCACATAAACAACTTGTAATTATAAGAAGTTTATTGTTGACTCAAGTACCAAAGATCGACAAAACGACCGTTATTAACTTAAATAATTACATAATGTTCATATCATTATAATAAGTGATATAATAAGGATAATGAAATTGAAAATGGTTATTAATAAGGTATATATTAACTCTAGTTTATTATTTAGGAGGTTAAAGAACGATTGAGTCAAGTCAGACACGAGGTAAGGGAATTTCTTAACCCAACTTCCATTCTTTGGGTTAATCTCCTACTTTCAAATTATGTCATGATATTATTATGTCCTATTTTGTATTTTTACTTTATTTATGTGTACCTAGAGTGAATACACATAATATATCTATTTTATTTTAAAAATGATCTTTTTAAGGACTTCGTCTCAATCCCCTTTCATTGAGGCATATTTGGTTTTATACACAACTTTCTTTTATACGGTGTATAAACCCCTTTGACTTTTACGTTTATTCAAAAGGAATCTTTTTTATGCGAAGTGTTTTGCTAAACGACAAAAGGGAATGTTTTTCTTTCCGTACTTATGCGGCGACAACGACTTCTCCGCCGCCATGACCATTATTTGAGTTTCAGCTTCCTCTACAAGCCATCATTTTTTTTAATGAAAAATAAATACAAAGTTTTAACTTTCTTTTATTTTGGTATTGAAAATGGTTTTGAAAGAGTTTTTATTATATCAATGTGTTGTATTGATATCTTGTGATTGAAATGTGGAAATGTTATGTTTCCTTTATGCATGTTTTTTGTGATACGATTATGTTATGGTTTATGATATGTTTAAACTTATTCATATGAGGAATGTATTGGACTTAATAAGTGACGGGTGGAGCCCGCTATAGCTCCTCGATGCATCGGTAGGTCTCATGAGGCAACAAGACGTGGAATTGGCCGAGGCCCTTTCCAAATTTGATTTATGGTTTTGGCCGAGGCCTTATTCATTTTAGACGTCTTGGCCGAGGCCTTGACAAAATGTTTCAGAATGTCCGGCATTATACATTCCCTCATTATGAAAGTGGTTATTGATATTTCATGTGATTATTCGTCTAGTAGAATATCCATGTGAGTAAGTAAGTGGCATTATTTGATTTTACTTTTTTCATATTATGC
Source organism: Viscum album (assembly GCA_963277665.1). NCBI lineage: Eukaryota > Viridiplantae > Streptophyta > Magnoliopsida > Santalales > Viscaceae > Viscum > Viscum album. The sequence goes on from OY728167.1 coordinate 1,007,624,003, forward strand.
TGAAGTTCATGTTTAATAAGGCTTTTGTTTAGTTATACATTGCCTTAAATGTTTATGTTTATTTATGAAAGCTTCCGCAATATTGTTATCCTTACTGAGCATCTGAGCTCACCCTTTTCAATGTTTTAATATTTTCCAGAATGTGAAGAAGTATTTTATGAATGACCTGCAGGGATAGTCATAAGAGGATATGAGTGTGGACTATGAAGACTTTGTTATTTGTTTTTAACTTTATGATGTAATATAACACTTATGAATGTATCCTGTGTTTCTGAGGCTACTAAACTAATCGGTCTTTCGAGACTTGATCTTTTGTGATCATGCCAATGTTACGAAGTAATGCACCGACTCTGGGTAGCTGGGGTCGGGGCGTTACAATATACTTCTGCATCCACTTTGTTTAGGGAAATGTCCTTAGGTTACATGTCATTTCAAAGGGGTATAGCAGATCCCAGGCTATAATGTGAACCCTACGATACAATGATAGTAATCGTAAAGTAAACTCCTATGGTCCAGTTACATCATTCTGAAATGACACAGATGACGTGGGACCATAAGGTGCTCTGGGATCATATGAATTGAGACATCTTCTCATGAAGTTTACAATTGATGATATCTAGTAGTTGAGATCATTAGGACATACCTGTTTAATAGGAACACAACATGTTTCAGGTGTCATTGGTCGTTTCTATCTACGGACAAATGTAATGGTCTCTAGACATGAGAACATTATTAATGAATGTCATTTAATTATGTACATTTTATGGAAGGAAAAACCCATGGCAATAAAGTCATGGAGAGGTAGTTTGTATTGTGTACGTCAATAATGGGATGGCATTGATTGAATTATCAAGAAAGGATTTGTCACTTCTGAGTTTGGGAAGAGATATCTCGAGCTTGGTTGATTAGGATGGTTGCACCTTCATTAAATCCATGGTCATGGTAGTTGATGGTAAGATCATCTGGACAAATCAACAAATAAAATATTGAAAGATAAAGGATAATGACTTTAGTGTGGATTTTTCTTTATTGATATATCGATGATGAAGAGATTATATTACACAGATCGTTTTCATAGGAAGGTAGTCATTTCTTTGACTTTTCCTTGTATCTATAGGGACCTCGATGGGTTGTTAGGCCTGGCTCTTGGTCGGTGGATATTATTCACTACTATTGAGGTAAGGGCCTAGAGGGTCACACACAATAGTGCTTTGAGAATCTACCCAATTCTGAGAATTGGAATATAGAACTTAGCGGGCCCTGCCAAAGGGTCCCAGTACTTTCCATGTTATATGGATCACCATGTAATAAATATATTATTTAATTATTGAAGCTCTGAATAATATGTATAATTTATTTATAATATGTAGTTACAAGTGATCTATATATACAAAAATAAAATATTATTCTTATGGAATTAAACATCCAAGGTTCATTTAGTATTTTCAGGAAAAGGTAGTCGAGTTATAAGACTCAATTTTATCACGTATTATGAATTAATAAATATATTGCAGTTAAAGATAAAATGGTAAATATTATTTATGTCATAATGTTATTTGACATAAATAAATATTTATAGTACTTATAAAGAGGAAATTAATTAAACGGGGGGTCGGGATCCCATATCGAGTATTTAATATTTCCCCTATATAACTAAGAGAGAGTCTCTCCCCTTGAATCTATTAATGTATCATTTTTGAGTGCCTCTCTATCCTCATATATTCTAGAGAGAGAAACTCTCAAGCATAGAAGAACATCAAGAACTTCCTTCATGGATCAAAGTTCCTTGTCTTGTGGTGATCACAACTGCATCGAGGAGATCGTTGGTGTTCCACGCTAGCACATGGATTCCAATGGACGACATGCATGAAGATTCAAAAGGAATGTGTGGATGATCTGGAGGACTTCGACATCGAAGTCTTGGAGAAATGGTTGTTGGAAACCAGTGACGCACTTGGGCATGTCAGATCTGAACAAGGTACTTGTTTGTTTTTATTTTTGTGTTACGTAAATTCCACGTGTGTTCCTCAGACCGTACTATCATAGATCATCAGAGTCGACGTCGTAACGTCTTTCCGGTGATGCAATAAAATTTATTTCTCAGCCCACCAGCTTCTATTGCCCGTTCTGGTACATAACTGTTTTCTCTAAATAAATTTAATTATTAACTAATATTGAATGATTTTAATGAAAATTTTATATTGTATATTAAATTAAATTATTTAAAATTTATAGAATTTTATTTTATATACGTGAGATAATAATATATCTCTAAATTAATATTAAAAAAATCTATTTTTCTAAAAAACATTTTGTTTCATGATTTTTAAATTGATTTTGAAAATAATTTTTTCACTCATATAAATTGAATATTGAAATATGAATTCCATATTTATAATCCAGAGAATAAAATTAGTTAAAGTGGTCCATTTATTTCCTTGTCATTATTTACAGTAACCAATATAAATGATGTTCACCCTAGTCAGAGTAAAAAAAGATATAATTTGGATAAAACATTTGGATAAGGATTAAAAATTTAATCTAAAACATTAATTTATTTTATTGGATGAGTTTATTTTTCCATTTCGATACAATTTTATAATATATGGTCACTTTGAACCATATTTTCTTGATTTTGACATTTATATTAATTTAAGAAGAGAATAAATACAAAATGTGACTCACTTGACTTTAGTTTATCCAAAAAAATTATAAGGATAAAAACAGGATATGTTTATTTATAAATTTTTAATTGAAACATAAATAATTTTTTTCCTTAATAATTTATTTAAAATCTTTATTAATTAATTAATTAACATAATTTCTTACAATTTTTTGATAGAGTATTTATTCAGTTAATAGAAAAATAAAATAAATTGTTTTAGAAATAATTACTATTATATGTTTTAAGTGAATTAATATATTTCAATAATTTAATATATAATTATAAAATATTTGGGATATTTTAATACATTATTTTCTATTTCCTTATTTTTCTATATTTTTTTTAATGTCATATTAAATTAATATTTCTAAAATTGTAATGAATGATATTTTATAATAACTAAAATTTTATTATATTATTTGCACTCATAAAAATATTACTTATAGAAAAGACAAATGGATATGGTTGAAAATATCATCCATGGTAATTTTATGGTTTTTTTCCATTTATGGTTTCATTCACAACCATTCAATATTGAAATAGTTGTTACTATTTTTAAGGTAAAAAATTGCTCATGAAGTGGTTAACAAAAATAATAAAATTAAAAATGTAATTAAAACCTTTCTAAATTTTATTGGATGATTTTATTTTGACCCTACACGCTTTTTATTTCAATTCATGGAAATTTGAATTCCTGTTTCTTGATAATTCTTTTATTATATCTTAATCATTGTATAAATTAAATGTGTGTCTTCTCTATCCCTTATAAAAGTGCTCCCTGATTTTTCTTATTTTCACCACATTGAGCTTTATATATCAACCAAACCCAAACCAGTTACATTATAAACATACCTATTCATTTTATAGAGGTTCTAGTCTCCCCAAAATACCATCCTTATATCCCTTAATTGGATGTCTAAAGGTGTTCTTTCAAAGAAGATGTAATCACCTTAAGTGATCACTTTCTTTTTTTACTTCTTATTCTATCTCCTCTAAATTTGACGTATTTATCATAAAATAATAACACCAATATCCTAAATATAATTATTTTTTATTATGGTTATTAAACCAACATTTTTTACTCTATTCCCATTAAATAAGAAGTGAGATTACTCCTCCTGCGGACTTACGACTTACCATATACATGTAGTGATACATTTAATTTTTAATCGTGAAATTTTATGGATGGTTATAATTATGGGTTTGATGTATGTATATTATTTTAATGTAATAATTATAATTATGAATTTATAATATCATATATACAATATTTTCTTCCAATCTATTAGAAAATGAGAATTTCTCTAGTATGTACATGTGGACTACCACATCTATTGAATGATGTGATATATTTTTCTATTTTCCTTTACAAGGACAGTAATAAAGATTGATTTCATTAATATATATGATGCATATGATATAATATTTATTCTATAATTTTGAATTATTATGTATCTTTTTTTTACGTAAGTGGAAAAGTGAAATTAACATTCATGTATACATATGACATTCCATCTCATTAACGATGTCATACATTTTTCTATCTCTAATTTTATGGATGAACAAAAAATATATATATTTATAACTATATTTAATATATATTAAATTTATATTATGATTAAAAATCTATTGGTTCTTTAACAATGATAAGCTAACCGAAATCAAAACTATCAATCCAAAACATATATTAATAACAATGTCGTTATCACTGGGGATAGTAAATATAATAAATAATCAATATCTAATAGGTGATAAATGGATAAAGGAAATGATATATGGTGTGGTATATATTATAATGGTTCTTTAATATATTTATAATAAATTTACATTTATTATACTGAATTTTCTAACACAAATTGAGTAATTAAGGCTAGAGGTAAGGATTTAATTTTACAATATCATTTCTTATCAATATTATTTACAATTATGTTTTTATGATGAAATTTTATTATATATTTCCCCATACAATCAAGAATTTTATTCTCCTATTTTTTATTTATAGAGGATTATTTTATTTCATTTAAATTTAAATTCTTTAATAAATCATGATATACAACAAATGTTTTTGTGGAAAACTGACTATGTTTTACAATTTATCTAGAAATATTTCTTATTATTGTTTATGTATTCTTAAAAATGATTTCATTAAATTTTTAATATTATAATATTAGTGTTTACATTTATTTTTAATAATGTTTAAATTTTCATAAAAATTATTCAAATGGGTCTTGTTTTCATTTTCCAAAGGAATTTTTTTTACCTTTTTACAAATAAAATAAAAAGTAATTTTATTTTAACTTATATAGAATGAATATAATTTCACACCATCATGAACTAATTTATGGATTCTTTTATAATATTACAAGGTTATTGTATTATATAATTATGTTCATGATATTTTCTAAATTATTAATTTTAAAAATTTAATTTCAAAGTGGAAATTTTATTTCCTCAATAATGTTTTTAAGGATATTTTAATGTTATTATTATTCATAAACAACTAGAATACATGATTTTACATATGCTATATTAGTGATATGATTAAAGGATATCATCCTTACTCTTTCTATAGATGGTATATTATTATGAAACCCATTCCTTTTTCACGGTTTATGCTATAAGGAATTGATGAAATGTTTCTAAAACTTGTATAATTTTCATTGGTTACCTCATAATGAAATATTTATGATTATATTTTACCTGGTTTATGGTATGGTGAATGTTTTTTGATGTTTTGGTACATGTTTTCATAGTTTTCATTATACTTTATGTATCCTCATAATTAAATGTCCCTATGATTCATTTGGTTAATATTGATTTCTCATGGGATAAATTGACCTAGAATGAGAAGTTAACCCATATTTTTATGTTACTATGTCCAATATTACTGTATTGAGAGTGAAAAATGATTACTAAAATGGTATTAAGAGTTAACATAATCCACTATAATAGTCTCGGATCTGATCCTTTACTAATTAGGGAATTATATTATATAATTATGTGTATTCCATAGACATGTTTCTTATTCCAATGTTATTATATCATAGATTATATTCCATGAATCCTTCTTGAATCATGGATTTTGAACATAAATGAAATTTTCAAGGAATCACTATTAATATATATGATATTTAGGGTATTGTTTTAAAATATTATTCTCATGTTATCATTCCCTTATCCTCATGTTAGTTTTATGTATACAAAAATATCCCCCTTGTTTAACCTTACAAAAAATATGATGATAACCCTTTCTTTTATTTCATTTATAAATATTGTTAAGAATATAATTAATTATGATATTTATAAGAAGGGATATTTTTTTAATAACTTAGTTGGATATTATGTTGTTCACTTTTAATTGTGTTCTTTATCTACCATGTTTCCAAAGATAATAACCCAATATGATTCTGGTGCGGAATCTCATATTTTATAATAAATATTTATCTAGTAAGATATAATATCTATGTATAAAATGTATCCTATTTGATATATAATATCATGAATTATATTTTATTCATGAAATTTTAAGTTCTATTTAAATCTTTATCTTTCAAGGGGGTTTTTTAAATAAAATGTTTCCTAAGGCATAAGGGGTTTTCCTTGACACAAATTCTTTCGTACAGTCATAATTATTCCACTTTATGTATAGGTTATCAATATTTTTTATTATATCCTTTGATGATATTATAATGAAATTTCTCATAATTTATATATAATTACAACTATATTTCTTGTTATTTATTAAATTTGATGATTTTAAGAATAATTCCCTCCCTCTAAAAAAGCATATCTTTCTTTTCTGTGTATTTGTCCATTCTTTCCTCCAATGATCTAAATTTATATTTTTTCAACCAAATATGTCTTATTTTTTATAATAATATTTCATTTATGACTTTTCAAATGAAGGATTTATCACTCCATCTATGATGTGGGCTTCAATAATAGTATTTCCAAAAATTAAGATGATTTTTTTTAAATGTTCATATTTTTTTTATTTCACTAAAAAATTTCTATGGGTAACATTATTTTCAAGTCTCTGTTAATAAATATTATTTTTAAAAATTAAATTTTATCAAATGTTTTCACTTCACCATTTCAAAAATGGATATTGGAAGCGATTTGTAACATCGTTATTACGACAATGATGATTTTTTTTTAAAAAACGTTTCTTATAATTGGGTATCCATTATCATATGTATCTTCAACATATCTAAATCGATTGGAGTAATATTTATTCATTCACCATCCATATATACATGAGAAATATTCCACTTATTTTATTGAATTATTGGTATTAACTTCCCCAATTCTTGGACCCTTCTTTTATGGAAAAGTTTGAAGTGTTCTTATAATAATGGTGTTTCATCTATGTTAGCATCATTTTATGTTCTTACATTACATAATAGGATATTTTATTATAGTTCCATCCACCATATTTCTAGATACATATTTTAAAATTTTAATGTGAATTTTTCTGTGAAACTCGTCTCTTTTTGTTGGGCTAATTAGTTGATATTTGAGAAATGATTTTTTTAATGTCATATTGGAAGTCATATGTATAGTTTTTCATTAGGTAATTTTTTTGGGTCCTATATATTAATCTAATGAATTAATGAAAAAGTATATATATTATGATGTAGTTTATGAGGATCAGTCTTTAATTCCCAAATCGTTACGTTTTAGAAGGAATGAACATAGATTCCTAATCCATAATGTTTTGGGAGACATGAAATTTAATTACTATCCATTATGTTTTTTGAGTAAAAAGTTTTAATTATTAATAAATTATGTTTTGGGAGGTGTGAACATAAATTATTAGTCTATTGTGTTTTGGGAGGTAGCTTTTTGAAATTCTGATCTTTGGCAGTTAATAGAAGTTGTGATATGAATCCCTGATCCACTATATTATGATCTATATGATTGATTTTTTGAAACACTAATATGTATTACATAATTATAATTTAATGTTGAGTAATGATTTTTTTAATGTTTATATCATTATTTTTAGATTATTACTGATTACCCATTTCTATTTCAGTATGATTTTAATTTTTTATGTTCGTGGGCCTCAATTATGCTCTCATAACAACATTATTATCTTATTCTCAATTTTGATCATCAGTTTGTATCTATTATATTAAACATTATTGAGGATATAAGATCTACCCTCTCTTATGTTTCCATTACCCATGTTATGAATATGATATAAACTAGGATATATCTATAAAGGGATATAATACGGTGTGGTTATGGATAAATGTTCATAAGTATTGAATAATAATAATTTTATATATACAATACTCAATGATTCTAAATATTAATGGTTCTTGGGATTGTGTGGGGTTATTTTGATTTATAATGTTAATGTGAAAATGAACATGGATATCTTAGTTCATCTCAAATTGTATAAAATTATATGTGTAAATAATATTTTAGAATTAGTCCCAAGAGTTTGGGTCTGTTCTACATTGGTTTATATAAATTTAGGGTTTAGTTATTTCATGGATTATTCTAGTTATTTATGAATATTATGATGAGATAACTTATGTTAAAATCCTATAAAAATGTCTTAGTATAAAATAAAATTCTAATATTTTTCTAAAGTTGAAAAAGTTTGGTTTCTAGAAAATAATATCTCTGTAAGAATAAAAATATGTTAATATAGGATCTGTAATCAATGTGCCTAAGGTTAATAACCCTAAACGGTAGGTTGGGTATTAACATGATCTTACCCTAATATAGGAGAAATATTATTAACTACAGATCTTATTTGTCACTCCTGGGGGGTATTATTTGGTGAACCATATACTCTTTATGTATCATTATAATTTATTTATTTCATAATTAATTTATTTGATTATGTTATGAATCTTGAGTGAACCGAACATAATGATTATTTGGAGGAGGCAAGACTGGTATTGTTTAAATAAAAAGAACAATAGTTTGACAACATGAGGTTAAATTAACATGTGGTTATTTAATTAAATCCTATTATGATTTAATCGCTCATGTTAACTGCAACACCCTGAGATATTAATAGATGAAAATTATGTTTGGTAGCATAAAAAAATGTAACACTAAAATTGGACATAAATGTAACACCCAAATACATTAAGAAATAATTAATTTTAAATAAATTTAATCTCATTGGTACCTTTTCTCACATGGAACCCCAATATTTTAATGTTCAATAGCGTATTCAGCACGTTACATCATGCTTAAATGACCCATAATATATATAGCAATTATCACATAGCCATTAAAATAGTGGGTATGTGTTTTATTGAATACATTATTAAATATTAGTATATATAAATATTTATATATATTTACTACTCAATATAAATTATTGATAATTTTTAAGTAAATAATCATTCAATTTTTATAAAATTAATTTTATCTTTCAAAAATATGTCTCCTTCAAGAATAATGTTCATTTATTTTCATGAAATAAATTATAAATAATTTTTTAAATATTAATTAAAATTTATATTAAAAAATAAAATACATTTTTCTAATTATAATTTCTAAAATTACATCGGGTTAAATGTTTTGATTTTTAAGTGAATAATGAAAAATAAAAAATTTTGTTCAAATATCATTAATTTTTTAAAAAATAATTAATTAAAAAGTAACATTATTTTTCATATTATTTAAAATTCCATAATAATTATTTATTTATATTTATTCAACATAATTTTATTTTAATACTTATTATTCTGTATTTTTGTAGATGCTTGTTTTCGGTTTCAAAGAGGTATTTTTCGGAAAAATAATTTAATGTTCATAATGTTTCTCTAATTTAATTAATTCAAATACACCATAATAAAATATTATTTAAATTTTATGTATATATTATATATAAATAAATATTAATTGATATTCATACAATGATTATTTTTAGACATTTATTTAATTCAAAATCATTATATTATATAAAAAACTACACTTCTCGAAAACCAACCTTTTCTTCGTGTTTGTATGTTTTTTATATTTTTTATTATTTAAACTTTTAGAAATATTATAAAAAATAATTTTTTATGAAATAATCATTTAAAATTTTTATTTTGGTGAATTTTCTATAATTTACAAAAAACATTATTTATGAAAAGTGAAAAGTACTGACTTTAAATTGAAAACTAAATATTCATTTAAATTATTTATAATGGTAAATAATATTTTAATTAATATTTAATGTAAAATTTATAAAATGATAAATATTTTAATAAAATTTAGGTCATTTTATTAAATTTCATATTGAAATTAGACATAGAGAATTTGTAAAAGTTTGAACAATATTTCTTTTAAAAGCAGATTTCTCATCACATTTATGGAATTGTTTTTAAATTGTTTTTTTTAAATCTGTAAATTAAATTTTAAAAAATGGATTTCATACATGTAATCATTAAAATTTATATTATCAATTATTTTCATCTTTTTTTTTAACAAAATTACTTATGATAACAGTAAAAATTAATTACTATAGTGAAGGTAAAAATTGATTTATCAGTTCTTTTACAAAAAAACCGTTAAAATTCCCTAATGACGTTAATAAAATATATTAGATGGAATAATTTAGACCTTATACCTTATATTCTCGAAACATTCCCATTAATGGTCCCTTTTTACATGATAATAACTTGGGGAAATTAATTAATTTAAAAAACTTATCAATCTTCCACTCACCTCACATATAAAAGGTCACCACCTCTCCTACTATCTCCACACCTTAAAAACACAATTTTTGGGACATTAACAGAAAAAAATATCTTCTATACATCAATCCATTGAAAAAATAAGCCTTATTGTGAGAATAAATTCATCTATGGAAGTGCTATTGTGAAAACCAAAATATGATACCTGAAGAACATGCAATTTTCTTCAACGAGCATTTTTTTTTATTTCTTCCTCCACCTCCCTAAATTATTCTTACACAATGGTGATATAATAAACATAATATAATCCATATTATAATATTTTATTATTTAAAATTAATAATATATGTCCTTCTAATATTCAATGAAATTTCTAATGAAATATCATTCATGTGTACTGAGGACTGTCACCTCACGGACTAATGTCACTAATGTTTCCATGACCACCTCCCATGGATTTATATGATTATAGATATAATGCCAATATATTTTATTTATAAACTAATTATACCTATTTAATCATTATACCATATTTAACTCTTTTACAATCCATTAAATATAGGATACGATAATGTCACTCGTATGTACAGAGGACAATCACCTCCCGGATAGATGTGAATCGTTTTCACAAACAAATTACATGTAAAATAATGAGGAAAAAATTAATAAATAAACATTATATACATGAAATAATTATTATATTCATTAATAATGCATAATTATAAATAAATAATATATCTTGTTATTTTTATTACATTTTCACTTACTAAAAGATGATAAATATGTTCATGTACATGTGACTTACACCCTTCACGAAGTGATGTGACTATATTTCTATCACCCCACCACATGAATGATATATATATAAGTATATTTAATTATTTGAGATCTTACTTGTGATTTTATTATTATTATAGAAATATTAAAAATGTCTTACCTATTAAAAAAAGGAAACTTTAATTATGCGTAAATTCCACCTATAGTGTTCATGAAAAGAATGTATATCATTTAAAAATAATAATATTTCATAATTGGTATTAAAATTAAAATTTATTTGTAAATATAGTAATTATTCCTTCATTCTTATTCAGGATATAATATAACTATATTATATATTCAAGAATCTAAATATTCAAAATGAAAAATGAATGAGTAAATACAAAAAATTAAAACCCAAAACAATGAAAATAGTCAATGATTATTTATGAATTGGTGAAGATATGATATAAAATGATCAAATATGAAATTATAAATATTAATATGGTTATGTAAATAGTTAATAACATGGTTAAAACATTTATACATGAGTTTAAACCACATTCACCCAAAAGGATGCATGTAGTAAGGGATTTATAGTATCTCATTTGTTAATTGGAGAAATATGAAAATTCACCGCTCATTATTTTTATGTATTGTATATATAACACCTTTGAGAATTTATATTAGGAATCAAATAACTTTTATGATATTTAATGTTTTATTTTATATTATTAATTATGGGGGACTAAGTATCAAAATATATCTAAATTGGTAAGGTATTTTCACTAATTTTTTAACTTTGAGAATTATGTTGTGTTATGAACCTATATTATTTTTTGAGGTATATATACAACCCCTTTGAAAATTTTATATCATGAATTTCTTAATATCGTGTTATTTTATGCTTCAATTAATCTTATCCACTAATGTGGAATATGATTCAATATTACCAAAGTGGTAGTGAACATATTTTTTTATCACATAGTTTAGCGGGATTTATTATGATTAAGTATCCAATGTTGATATATTATGATCTATTTCTCAAAAAATCGCCTAGATTTTAATATCGTCTGTTTATTCAACATGTTTTCATTTAATATTAAAAAATTTACACATTTTTTATGTTAATATAATTTAAATAATGTTTTTAGTAACTGCTTTTTTATATATCTCTTCAGTGGAAAACGATTTTCAATCCAAAACCATGTAGAAATATTTAAGAAAATACTCAAAGAAGATAATAAAATCAGAATATATTCTAGAAAAAAAGATCAAGTGGTATGAAAAACGTGTTTCTACCCCTAATAAGTGATACAAATAAATATTTTCTATTGGAACTGTATAGGAGTGGATAACTTTGACACAACAACATCCTTACAAAAATTTATATATTTAAATAAACGTAAGATTCATGGAATTTATAAACCCAAAAAGAACAATTATACTTCGTTTTCTGGTTTGGAAAATAAACATTATAGAATTATTATTAGCAGGAAGGACTATTGTAATGTTGACAACATGTGGGTTTTTTTCTCACCGCTCTATTAGTGATGCCTCTGCCAACAATATTAGAGAACAAATGATTACTTGTGAAGATGTCATTGCTAATGTTATCCTTTTTATCCTTTATATAGGATATGAATATATACCAAGAAATAAAGAGGAGTTAGAAAAGTATTTAATATATCAAGCATGAAATTTAGGTCTCTTGGATTATCTTAGGTGACTTTAATAACATCTTATTTCCTTGTTAGTCATTTGGGAGCAGTTCATTTAACCCTATTTTTATGGGAGTTCATGGCCTTTATTAATATTAACAATTTGATTAAATTAAATTTAGTTGAAAAAAATACACATGTTACAAAATGTTCAACAATGGAATGGTTGGTAGTAAACATGATCAGGCTTTCTGAAATTCATGCTCTTGAAAAATGGGATATTATCTCATGTATTACCCTATAAAAGATTAACTCTGATCGTCATTCAATTTTTGTTAGCCTCATCAAAATAATTTCTATACCAAGGTTTCCTTTCATATTTAATAGTTCATGGGCCTCTCACTCTAATTTTTATAAGGTGGGGTATGATTCCTAGAATTATAGTCATTGTGGTAGGGAATTTTCTTAAGAATGAAGAATCTAAAGCTTTTGAATCACAACAGTAATGGTTTTTGAAAATTAAATTATAACAATACGGATATTTAAATTTCTACACATGAAGACATGCATAATCAGACACTAAATGAGGCTAAAAATTATAATTTTTAGATAGATATTCAAAATTAAATTTATACTTCATCTATGTTCAATTTTTACTCTCCTTGAAATACATTATTTAACAAGAAAAATTAAATTTTAAATGCCTTATGTATGAGGATTCAAATATACAAAAATTATAATTCCATTCAATGATATTGAAAGGATTGTTAACCCCTCTCTATTTTGAAGGAATGTTACATAGTCATTGATAGTGAAGAGAATCTTTATGAACACATTTTCACATATTATTCAAATATATTCAAAAGTATTTCACTTAATAAGGAACATTATGACGTACTAATTACAAATATGGTAAGTGGTAAGTATAATAAATGTCTTACCATCATTCTTCTTGACGTTTAAATAAATGAATGAATTTTCAATATTAATCCATATAGTGCTCTAGGACCTGATTGTGTTTATAATGCTTTCTTTTATAATTTATGGTACATCATTCAATGGGATGTCTACCCATTTGATAAATATTTAGTCTATAATGGATTATTACCTAGTAAAATTACTTCTAAAGACCTCACCCTTCTTCTTATAACTAATAATGATTTAGATATACACCTTTTTGGACCTATTTATCTAATTAAAACAATCTAAAAAATCATTACTTAAATAATGGAAAAAAATCTCTACATTATTACTAACAAAATTGTCTCTTTGAATCAATTTGTATTTTCGGACAGTAGAACAACAAAATATTTCATCAGCAAGGCTTTAGAATATATCAATCCTCTCATCAAAACAAATAGATGGGGTTGTATTGCTCTCATGATAGACAATAGAAAATAATTTTATACTATAGATGGTGCTTTATCTACAATGTGAATCATAGATTTGGTTTAATTAAATGTTTTTTAGTTTGGAATGACTCTTTTTGAATCCTCTTACATTTCAGTTCATATAAATTGTTCTCCAAATGGGTATTTCAATTGTTCAAAATGAGATAGGTGGATGATCCTAAATTTTCAATTTTCTCCATTATAGAAGATTATTTTAGAATAATCCCCACACATATGGTTGATCAAGGAAAGACATGCCCCATTCATGCATCAAATAATCTTGTTTTTCTCACCCACCTCCTCTATGATGATAACATGATAATTTTTGTAAAGTGGAAAATGAGAAAATATCAAATTCTCAAAAACACCCTTTCTCACTAGGGGGATGACTTTTGACATGCTATCCATTGGAATACATCTTCTATTTATTTTGGTATGGGTGTTCTAGGTGCTAGAAATTTGTTTCTGTTATCGTATCTAGGTAACAAAGAGGTATCCTTTCCCATTCAATACATTGGAGTTCTTTTATTTTGAGGAATAGCTAAAAGATTCTATTTTCTCAAGATTGCAGACGAAATAAATAGAAAAACTCTCATCATGGAAAGGGAACTCCCTCTCAATGACATCCAGAGTTTGTCTGGTAAAATTATCTAATGTTTCTGAAATATTCTACTCTTCCACGATTTATAGATGTCTTAATAATCTGCCCAATCATCTTAATACATTCATCATGAAATTTATATGGAATGTTGGTATTCATGAATTTAAATTGGTCACTATTCCCTAGATAATAGGTTGCATGACCATAGATAATGGAGTTATTTCAATAATAATCTTCAAATTATTTAATGAATCTCTTCAAGCTAGATTTACATGGAATCTTATAAAATTCTACTTGATGGTCCTTATTTTATTATATGTAGATTTATCAACATGAAGAATTGGGAAGGTAGTTATTACCTAGATTCTTCAATGGTATGGCTATCAAATGTTCATTTTCTAATATCCTATCACACTCTAAATGGATTTACTACTAGAAATTCAGGCTTTTGCGCCTGCTAGCATTAGCGACCGCTTTTGGCTGTCGCTAAAGGGGGTATTAGCGACCGCCAATGGCGGCCGCTAATTCCGTCAAAAAATCTGGCGGGATTTTTCCCGCTTACAGTCTTCTTCTTCACGGGTTTCCTGTAACAGCACGGTGTCGCCGCCTCCTACCGCCTCCTCCGTCGCCCACGCCACCACAGGTGACCTCCAAAAAAACCTCTAACTCTGTTGTTGTACCTAATAGGTCCTCGAACCGTTGTGGAAACCTTCCCAGACCTCCCCATGACATCCGCCTAGGTACCTTCTTCTTTCCGACCACCGGGAATCCACCATGGATGGCGACCGAAGGTTTCGGCATCCCTCCCTCCCACCCCCCGCATCACCGTGTTCAATAGACAGCAAGCCACACAAAATGTCGCTGTTTTCATGCGAGGGTTTTAGCGGCCGCCATTGGCGGTCGCAGTTGAGCTTCACCGACGAAGCAACAGCGACCACCATAAGCGGTCGCTGAGTGGCCGCAAAAAGCCTTTAGCGACCGCTTTTGGCGGTCGCTAATGGCTGCAATTCTAGTAGATCTTGTAAAGATTCCTCTCAAAATAAATTCTTGGCAACTAGACAAATTATCCTCTCCTCTCTTTGGTTAATCCTTAGAAACATAATTTGGATAAAATTATAACCATTCATAATTTATTGAATATTCCTAACATGGAGATACCTGAAAATTGCCTTACATCATTCAATGATTATTTTTTTACTCCTTACAAGGACTCTCTAAACTAGGAGCCTTCACAGAATAGAATCCTTGTATCTAAGAATATTTATCGTATTAATGTTGATTTGAATAGTGTTTTATCCTAGCTTAAATTTTATGATAATCCCTAGAGCCAACCATCATGATTGACCCTAATTTGGAGGCTTTATAATAAAATAATACCTACTGGTGAATATTTGAAATCTTTTGTAATAAATCTATATTCTACGTGTATTATACACAGTCATCAAAGGGATGATGCATCTTATCTCTTGTAACATTATTCCACCTCTTTATCACTATGGAGTGTAGTTCATGATCTTTTTTATTTTATAATGGTAGAAACATGCATCTCAATGACCTTACTTCAATGATGCTCATATAATCAAGATCCTCATAAACTCACTAATCCCTTTATGTTCTCTTCTACAGAAGTCAATCAGATCATCTAGAGTGGATGAACTAACATAATAAACATGAAGAGGCATTAATCTATTAAATCATCAATTTCCTGGATCATTATTTCAGTTAAAAAGGCCAACACTGATCAAAATATTCAATGCTTAAATTCTATACAAAAATTATTGGTCTTTTGGATGCTTGGTGTGGATGGAAAATTTATGTAGTAGGTCAGTTTTTTAATGACCCAAATATTTATCGATGGAATTCTATTCTTATAATTATGCCTTCTAGTATAATAAAATTTGGAATCACAATGAAATATCATGATACAAAATACTATGTGACCAATAAACATAATTTTCCCCACATATGTGTTTTGAATTTCAAATATCTGACAAACACGGTTGTGTTCAGGGTGATTTTTGGAGTTTAATATAACAAACTCAATTTCTAGAGAATATTAACAAACACTTTTGAATATTAATTCTAACCATATGAATAGTTACATACCATAATGAATACTAATCTTACCTATGATATTATATATATAATATTTCTGTAAATGTATGATGTACCTATATCCTGGAATAAGAAAATAAATGATTTAAAATTGTTATTTTAAAAATAAAATATTATTTTATTTATGAATTAAATTTATCATACTTAGGAAATTATTTTTGAAAAATGGGCATCATTTTATATTCTACGCATTGAAATATTGAAGGGGTGAATTTTTGGATTTTTCTAAATTACTTTCGGTTTTTTATGCATAATGATATACGGTAAATTAAAAAAATACGTTAAATACATGAATTATAGATTCATAGGTGATTTTAGGATGATTTAAGCACATATGGTTTTGATTAACATGATAATATTACTGTATTTAGTCATTGAATACTCAACATTCCTTTTCTTGTGGAGAAATAATAAATTAATGAATATAATATTGAGAAAACCCCTCTCCTCTCCACTCTAAATGACGCCCTGCACACCCTCATTTCCTCACTCCTCTCGAGATTCATGCCTTGTCTAAACTCTAAACAAAAAAATTACTTAGCCCCTCCCCCACATACAAGAGATTCTTTGTCTCATCAAAAGACCAATCCAAGGTGCCTTGAGGAGGATCTCAAGATGATAACTCAAGAGGTAATTCCCCTATCTCTTTTGCATTAATTTCCTTTCAATTTCAAGTTCTTTTCTTATTATCTCCCCACCAATCATCATAAACATGGTGTGGTAAATAATGTATCGTACATATATTATAATTTTATGATACTAATTTTAAATTAAATCATCCAACCCCCTTCTCTTCTTCTTTTTATTTTAGAAAGTAAATCGTTGTTTGTGAAGTTTTAATTTATCAACTTAAAGAACGAGATGTTTTCAATTTCTTTTACCACCATCATATATGATCATGAAACCATTTTTATTGTTGAACCAGATTATTGGATATATATTATATCCTATTTAATTTTTTGGACCTAACTTATGTACATATTACTATATTATAATTCAAAACATGTTTGATGTGATAAAAAATTGCACAAATTAACCTAAAAAGATCTTCATTATGTCTTCACGAATGATTCATACACATGGTAGATAAAATAATTCATTATAAGATCAATTATAATCCTTTTATATCATTAATAAAATTTAATATCAATTTTGGGTTTTTATCCATGTAATACATGATGTTCCATTCATAAATACAAGTGAACCGTTCAAGAAAACCATAAAAATGAACATTCCCAAACAATGAATTTATACTATATTACTCATCATAAAGCCCATAAATAAATTTAATAAAACCTTAATGAATCTTATTAATGTATAAAAGGTTCCGTAATTGTTAATTATTGAATATAATATGGTTATATAAAACATTAATATGAAGTAAGCGTTCACATAAAAGGTAAGGAGAAATTCTCGAACCAAACATTCTTTCTTCGGGTTCTCCCTATTTTACTCCATTTTTTTGTATGCTCACTCCTTAAAAATAATTTTTTAATAATTAAATTAAAATTTATTGGATATACATGTTTCCACTAGAGTTTATGTCAAAATTTTTTTTTTTAAAGAACTCTTCTTTTAAAAACAAACCTTTTACTTCTCACTCAAGGTTGGTGGTTCTTGTATCAAGAATGTTTTTCCATCTTTCATTTGGGAACTAAATTTTTATAATTGTGTTATTATGAGATATAATCCATTCCTTTCCTAAGGTAATTTATTTTCATTTTTTATATATTATCCATCTGTCATGCATGATAATGAGAATGTTATGATGTGATCAGTGAACCCAATATTATAAAGCGCTCTAATGCATTGGGTAAGTTATGAATCTCATTAATAAAAGTGAAATTATGTGTGAAAATGATTCTATAATTGTTCACAACTATGTGTGTAATATTACCAATAAGACATTATTTTTCATTTTTATGAATTTCAAAATTTCATGACTTTTATTAATATTTCATCTCATCATTTTGATGATGATGTTATGATTATGCTCACCAAATTCTATATTGTTCTTATCTATCCTCTTACCAGATTTTATCTCACCAATTATTTATCTATATCTTCAAATGACTAAATATACTAAGGAGAGGTCAAGTGCCAATAAAAATCTAGATAATAAGGAATTAAATAAATGTTTATTCTTGATGTTGTAAATGTTATTTTGGTCAACGTTTTCCTGAGACACTAAAACTCTTGCTCTTCATGATGTAATACTATTATGATGGTTATATTTATAATTATCTAATAGTAACATAAGAAATGGTTGGTTTTATATATATGGTATCAAAGGAAAGCTCTAGTTAATTAGGGAATTAGGATTAGTGAACCATAGAGAAAATATTTAGTATGAGACTAAGTAGAAATATGCACCCAATAAAATTTATATAAGGATCCCATTAGTTATTATTTTAGTTTAAATCATATATATGAATAATATATTCATTAATTTTTGACTTATTTTTTGTTCTAACCATTTCCCTTTTATAAAATGATGGTGACCCATAGAAACCAAGGAAAACCCTCTTGTGAGGGCCAATGCAACGATTCCACGAATGACATACCCAATGCTTTGGGTGGTGGAGGTCAAATATTCATGGTGATGCTTGAAAAACTATCTTAGGTTATGAACAATAACAATAATAATGGGGAACGTCCTCATTTTCTTAATAGGGAGTAGCTATCAATCAAGTGTTTTATGCAGAAACAACCTTTGAATTATAGTAGCCCTTATAATCCACTAGTTGTGGAACAATGGGTCAACTCTATGGAGAAAATCATTTTTTTTTCTTCACTATTATATGATAGAGAAGATTAATTTAGCAGTTTATTGACTATATATAAAGGTCGATCAATGGTTGGA
This sequence comes from Viscum album, assembly GCA_963277665.1. Lineage (NCBI taxonomy): Eukaryota > Viridiplantae > Streptophyta > Magnoliopsida > Santalales > Viscaceae > Viscum > Viscum album. Next base: position 1,007,643,710 of record OY728167.1, read on the forward strand.
TTTTATTAAGTACACAAAGCAAAGAGACAAAATTGATAAAATGGAATGGTAAGACTTTAATATCATGTTTCTTAACAAGTATTTCCTATTAACTCTTCGAACGAAGAGAGAGAGAATTCATTGAGTTCAGGAAAAAAGAAAGAGAATCTATCAAAAACTTTGAAGAAAATTTCACAATGCTTGCAAGGTATGATTTAGGTTTTGTTATCAACCATAATATCAAAATTGAAAGATTTTTTAGTGGATTAGAACCACACCTTCGATAGGATCTTTCAATATGATAATTTTGGAGTTATAAAGATGTTTTTAGATGTGATTTCAATGTGAATATAGAGTTTGGAGAATTGTCTCATGTAAATGGTGATAAGAAATGAAAGTTGGAGTTTCAACTTGGAGGATCTAATGATAAAGGTGGGAAGAAAACTCAATGACCCACATGCCAAAAATATAAGAAGTTTCATCATGAAAACTGCCTCAAAGAGATAGGTAAATGATTCATGTGTGGGAAAGAAGGCCACCAAGCTTATGAATGTCAAAAAGACATGATAAGGAAGAAAGAATGTGGTGGAAGAAAGGTGAAAACCATCCATGGTCCAATGCTAAAACTGTAGGGATCAAGGGAACTATGAAAGCCAGTGCACTAAACCTCATGTACTCAATGGTAAGAAGTGTCATCAGCCACAAAATCTAAAGGAACAATGGAAGCATTATTTCATAACTACTAAAAAAGTGTAGTAAGATAATTTAGTCGTTCAAGGTACACTTCATATTCACTGAAAAATGGAAAAAGTATTAAATGATTCTTGTTCTATGCATTCCATTATATCTTAAATGTTTTATAGAACTATAGAATCAAATCCCCAAAACATTGATATAGTTATATCTATATAAACACCAAGTGGTTTAATCATTGCAACCCAAGTGTTTGAATCTTCTCATGTTGGTGTATGTGGGAAGATTCTTTAAGCGAATCTCATAATACTTACCTTGGTAGAATTTGATGCTATAATGGTACTGGATTGGATCTTGTTATAAAGAAAACATTATCAACTATTGAGAAAAGAAAGTATCATTTCATATTCTGAACCATCCGATGATCCTATACAAATGCAAGGAAGATCATGAATCTCCTTCAAAAAATCCTTCAATGGTGTGGGTGTTGATTCCGTATGAAGCGGTATAACTCATAAAAATGGTTGACTCAAAGGAAAGTGAAAACCTTGTAGAGATTCCCAAAGTGAGGAAATATAGTGATGTATTGACGGAAGAGTTAACTAGACATCCCCTAGATCGTGAGGTAGAATTATCAATAAATTTCCTACCCTAAGCTACTATTATCTCAATGTGTCCCAATAAGATAACTTCTATCAAATTTGAGGAGTTACTGAAGTATCTATAAGAGAATTTCAAAAAAGAGTTCTCACTCCCTAGTGCATCACTTTGGGGAGCATGAGTGCTCTATGTGAAGAATATGGGTGAAAAAATGTGGTTGTGTTTCGATTATTGGAAACTCAACAAGATCACCATAAAGAAAAATAATCCTCTTCCATTGATTGATGACTTCTTTGATTAGTTAAGAAGAGATAAATACTTCTAAATGGTGGATCATTATTCTAGATATCATCAACTTGTGGTGAATAGGGAAGATATTCAGAAGTCTGCCTTCTATACAAGGTACGCACACTATGAGTTTCGAGTGATTCCCTTTGGACTTACTAATGCCCTTGCGATCTTCATGGATTTGATGAATAGAGTCTTTAAGCATTACATTGACAAATTTTTAGTACTTTTTATTGATGATATTTCCAAATACTGCAAGAGAAAGAAAGAACATGAAGAAAATTTAAGACTTGTGTTGGGGACATTGAAAAAGGATATGATGTACACCAAGTTCAGAAATTGTGAATTTTTGATGAAGTAATTCATGTTCATGGGACATGTTATCACAAGTGAGGGATTTTAGGTGGGCTCTTCAAAAAAGGTTGATTGATGAATGGACCAGGCACTCTAATGTCATAGAAATCCATAGTTTTCTTGGATTAGTTGGGTACTACCGACGTCTTGTGAGAAATTTCTCATGATTGTCAAGCCTGCTAAGTAATTTAATAAGGAAAGGGGTAAAGTATGTATGGATGGAAGAATGTTAGGGAACCTTTAAGGAGATAAAGTGAAGGTTGATCACTGAACCTATACTTACATGACTGAAAAGTGGAGAATGTTTTGTGATTTACACTAATGATTCAATGTAAGGCTTGAGTTGCGTACTCATGAAAAATGATAATTTGATAGCCTATGCCACATGAAAGTATAAGAACCATGATCATAAATACCTGATATATGATCTAGAACTGGAAGCCCTAATTTTTTCATTGAAAATCTAGCAGCACTACCTTTATGGTGTGAAGTGTGAAATATACATTGACCACAAGATCATAAAGTATATATTCACACAAATTGTGCTCAACATGTGTCAATGGAGATGGTTATATCTAATCAAGGACTAAAATTGATCTATTCACTATCATCTTGGAAAGGCGACCAAGATAGCTGATGCTCTAAGTAGAAAAGAACATGATACTCTATCCAATTTATGGATTGAGAAAAACCCTATCTTCTTGGATATGCAGCAGATGGATTTAGAAATCATAAGGGAAGGGGATACATCCTACCTTACCCAATATAGTATGCAACCATCTATCCAGGAGAAGATTAAAAAGTCCAAAAGATATGATATAGAGTTAAAAAAGACATTGAATGTAGTAATCAAATAGAAGATGCACGAGTTCCATATCGACAATGATGGTGTGATTCAGTTTCGAATGCTGCTCTATGTGCCTTCAGCACGCAGGATAAAGAAAGTGCTATTGGACAATGCATATGTATCTCAACATTATTTATACATCCTGGGGGTACCAAGATGTACCATGATCTCTGAGAACACTTCCGGTGGGATAACCTGATGAAAGATATTGCGAAATATATATCAAGGTGATTGGTATGTCAGAAGGTTAATGAAAATCGGAAAAAGTCCAAAGGGATGATACAACCATTGCTTATACATATGTAGAAATGGGAGAATGTTACTATGGACATTTTCATGGATCTCCAAGAGACGTCAAAAGAAAATAACGTGATATGGGTTGTGGTTGACCGACTCACCAAGACTACCCATTGTATCTCTATTTGGGAATATCTCTCATTTGAAAAAACATGCAAAGATATATACGGAGGAAGTGGTTAGACGGCATGGTGTTAAACATTCAATTATCTCTGATCGGGATCCAAGGATCACATCTAAATTCTAGAGGAGTCTTCAATAATATTTGAGTACTGAATTAAATTTCAACATGATCTATCACCCCCAAATTTATGGCCAATATAAAAGGACTATTTATAAACTTGAAGACATGCTAATAGACTACTCTCTAGAATTCAAAGGTGGATGGAATTATCATCTCCCATTGGCTGATTTCTCATAAAAAATATCTTCCACTCAAGTGTTCATATGGCTCCATATAAAGCATTCTATGGAAAGCAATGTACAACTCCAATATTTTGGGATGAATTTGGAGAAATAATATGACCTGGACCTGATATTATGCAAGAGATGACAGAGAAGGTTCAAGTTATCCAGAACCACATCAAAGATGCTCAATGTCAGCACAAGATCTACACTAACAACTGTTTAAGGGACTTGGAGTTTGACATTGTAGATAAAGTCTTCTTTCTAATAACACCATGGAAGAGAGTAATGCGAGTTGGAAAGAAAGAGAAGCTAAGCCCAAGGTATATTGGTCCCTTTGAGATCTGTTACCACATAAGATTGTGGACTATCATATTTCACTTCCACCGAATATGGGTCACGTTCATGATTTTTTTCACATAGCACTCTTGAATAAGTACATACCAGATCCCTCACATGTACTTAAATCATATGTGGTACAGTTATAAGACGATCTCTCCTATGAGGAGCAATCAGTGAAAGTTCTGGACCAGAGAGATATGGTTCTATTCTACATGACAACCCACCTTGTCAAAGTGTTGTGGAAGAACCATATGTTTGAAGAAGAAACTTGAGAATCATAAGAGGCGATGATGGAGAAGTACCCTCACTTGTTTATGTAAAATGAAATTTTGAGGGCGAAATCGCATAAAGGGAAAAGAATGCAATGACCCGAGGTTTTATCAATGGAATTCCCTTCTCCTAATTTTTCCTTATAGTATAATCACATTGGAAATCACAATGAAATATCGTGATACTAAATACCATGTGACCATTAAACATAATTTTCCCCACTTTTGTGTTTTGATTTTCAAAATTCTGACATACACAATTGTGTTCAGGGTGATGTTTGGAGTCTAATAAAGAAAACATAATTTTTAGTGAAAAGTAACATACCCTTATGAATAGTAATTCTAGCCTTATTAATAGTGACATACCCTGATTGATAGTATCCTTACCTATGATAGTATATATATATAAGATTTTATTGAAAGTATAATGTACCTATATCTTCGAATACAAAAATAATTGTTTTTAAATTATAATTTTTTGAATACAATATTATTTTATTTCAAAATTAAATTAGTCATACATGGAATATTATTTTATAAAAATGAATTACACTTTATATATTATACATGTCAAAATATGGTTGGGATGATGTTTAGGGATTTTTTTGAAATACTTGATTTTTTATAACAAAGAAATATAGTAAATTACATAATAAGTTAAATTCACGAATTATAGAGTCATGGGTGATGCTTTTATGATGTAAGCACATATGGTTTTTATTAACATAAAACAATTATTTTATTTAGTCATGGAATACTAACTATTCCTTGTCTTGTGATGAAATGATAAATTAATGAATATAATATTGGTAAACCCCTCTCCCCTCCACTATAAATACCACCCTTCAGACCCACATTTCCTCACAACTATCAAGATTCATGACTTGCTTAAACTCTGCCCAAAAATCATCCACATCCCCTCCCCCACGTCTAAGAGCTATTGGTCTCATAAAAATAACAATACAAGGTTCCTTGAGGTGGATCTCAAGAGGATAACTCAAGAGGTAATTTCTCTCTCTCTTTTTCCTTTAATTTCCTTTCAATTTCATGTTATTTTCCTATTCTCTCCCCACATATCTTAATCTACATGGTATGGTAACTCCATTTTCCTACATTAAATGTAATTTTATGATACTAATTGGATATTATATCTTCCAACCGTCTTCTCCCTATCTTTTTATATTATGAAGGAAAACGTTGTTCACGAGGTGTTAATTTATCACCTTCAAGAATGACATGTTTTAAATTTACTTTACCGATTTCAGATATAATCATGAAAGAATTTTTACAGTTGAAACATGTTATTTTTTATGTCCTACATACTATTTAATGTTATGGAACTAACTTATGTACATATAATGAAATGATAAATCAAAACATGTTCGTTGTGATCTAAAAACCACTCAAATTAATGTAAAACGATCATCATTTAATCATAAATAATGATTCATCCACATGGTATATAACATATTTCATAATAGAAACATTTAAAATTTGGTAATACCATTAATAACATGTAACATTTGTTTTTTATGTTTATCCATGTTCTACATTAACTTCCATTCATAAATACATTTGAACAATTCAAGAAAACAATAAAAAACTAATATTCCCAAACAATGGATTTAAACAATATAACTCATCCAAAAATCCCATAAATTAACATAATAAATTCTTCATGAATATTATTAATGTATAAATGGTTCTATAATTGTAAATTAATGAATTTAATGTTGTTATACAGAACTGTTAAGTGGAGAAAGTGTTCTGATACACGGTAAGGGGAAAGTTTCGAAACCAACTTTTTTTCTTCGGATTCTCCCTCGTTCACTCTATTTTTGGTATGGTCACCCCATAAAAACTATTTTATCATAAATATTTTAAATTTTATAGGATAGACATTTTTCTACTGAATTTTATGTCAAAAAAATGTTATCCATAAGAACTCTTTTTTCTAAAACACATCTTTTACTTCTCACTCAACGTTGATGGTTCTTGTATGAAGAATGTTATTCCCTTATTCTTTAAAGAAACCAATGTTTGTGAATGTGTTCTTATGAGTTGAAAATCATTCCTTTACATGGGTAATTTATATTTATTTTTGATATATGTTCTATGTGGCATGCATGTTAATGATAATGTTATGATCTGACGGGTGTGCCCCAAATTATATAGTGCTCTAATTCATTGTGTAACGTAATTAATATAATGATTAATAGTGAAATTATGAATGAAAGTGTTGCTATAATTGTTCACAACTATGTGCAGTATATTATTACTAAGATATGATATTTCATTTTTATAAGAACTCGGATCTTCATTTCAGGTACGACTTTCCTTTTTCTGATGTTTTTAGGAAAAATGATGTTTCTGGAAAATTTTGAAGTACACACCGTGTACTTTCTGAGTACACTCCATGTACTCTTTTCTCGATTGAAGTCGTGTGATGGCCGTGTCTGGGCCACACACACAGTGTGTAGGGGTGACATGGAACCCGTTTTTTGAAAAGTACGGAGAAACCTAGTATATGCCGTGTACTTTTCTTTTTTTCACTAAACGCACCGGGGTCGCGCCTGACGGACAGAACACACCCCTTCTTCATGTTCTTAGTCCGAGAGTGACCCGTACGGCCGAATCTTCCCCGAGCTCCTGCCACTCCGTCCATTCTACGATTCGAGCTCTGTCGATTGCGTTGGAAGCACAACAGTGAGTTCTTCCTTCTACTTGAGCCTTGTTTTCCAATTTCTCCTCCTTTTCAAGATATCATGGTTTATGTGTTTCAGACGTTTTCTCAGATCTACGAAATTCTAAGGTGAAACTTTTGTCGTTGTTCACAAATATAGATCTTCTAGGATCGAGGTATGTGGTTTGTTATTTTCTGTAGAAAATCGATGAGTATTTTTGTGCAAATTCCACCAGTACCCTTGAACGGGGTATTGTGTATTCCATTTTTTCCCTTGTTGTATTGCCTGCTTTGATTGATTTCTAGAGTATATGTTTTTCATGTGATTATGGTAGTTTTCACTGTACTCTAGATGTTTTCCATGCTTGTTTTTCTTGTTTGGAGTTTTTCCAGTTTCTATGCCAAGTTGTAGGATAGTGTAACTGTTGCTTTGTTATACTATTGTGTCTTAGAATGATAGAAAAGTAGTTCTTGAGGTTTACTTGGACAATACACACGCGCTGAGCATGGTAGGTTCACACAGGACTGTGACAACCTAGTGTAGTAGACCACAGGAAGAATAGACGTAAGGTCCTCTCCATAGTGTCTTTTATTACGATGTGATACCATAGGGGAAATTGACAATGAGTGCTTCCTCAAGGATTCTGTAGTTCCTAGACACGGGCCGTAGGGGGAATGAGCCGTGGAGTGCTTCCCCAGAGAGCCTTTAGCATGATACGATACTATAGGGGGAATTGGCGGTGAGTGTTTCCTTAGGGAGTCTACTCTTATCTAATCGAGAGGGGTGAGACTGTGTGTTCCTCCTAGAGGGTTGCTAGTACTTGTAGTATGAAGCATAGGGGTTAGGTTGTGAGATCTACCCAGAGGGTTACCTGCTTTTCTTCTTGTTGTTGGTTGTTTACTTGTGGACATTATATGCTAGAACTGTGGGTTATACCTGCTGTGTGCTTTTCTGTTTACTTCTTTCCGCACATGTTCTTGCCATGAATTCATTGACTGTTAGTCACAGATCTTTGGGTGATTGCCTAATGGGATTGTACCTCACAACCTATTTGGGACATTCTTTTGGGCCATAGCAGACTATGTTGTTGCAGGTATAGATAATGGCAAGTACCCTTCTACTTCAAGTTCTTGATTGCACTAGAGATGGAGAGAATGGGACCGAGCCATGGCTTGCGATGCTGAGGAGTTTACTTTGTTTCTTTTGCACTTTGTTTTTCATTTTTACTTCAGCACGTTGGTTTGTTTACTACCTTCCATAAACATATGTACCATGTTGCATCATTATTATGTTATACTTTGCTTCCGTTGTTCAATTCCATTGTTGTAAGCTATTTATTGTTTCCGTTATTGTGACTGGTTGTTCTTCCACTATATACTTTACCGAATGAGGGCATAGTTTCCCCCACTGACTCACCAAGGCCCTCACTGCTAGTCAGCAGCCTCTGGCGTTTGGGTAAACGCACTTGAGGTCATGTGGCGAACCGGGTACGGGGCACCAATGGAGGGGATCTGGATTCGGGTTGTTACAAAGTGGTATCAGAGGAGGTTATTTTCTCTTTCTTTACTATTTTGAGACTTTATCCAGGGGTAGGATAGATTCGGTATGTGGTATTATTTTGTTCTTGGGAGTAGCTAACCCGTGTACTGGGAAAATCCATACTACCTCGTTAATTTCAGTTTGTTGGTTTTGAGATTTTACGGTTGATATGATTTCACCTCGAGTGATTTACATGCTTTATGTTGTTATTTTCTTGATGATTACGGTTATATTTCTTTCGCAACTCGATGAGATGAGGGTATGCCATCTCATGCATCATATATTCGCATTTATAAATCACATTCCATGCATTTATTCCCGGCCATCAAGGAAGAATTAGCAATTGGAAGATGTTGTGATAGACATTGTGTAGATAATGCATGTTGTTGTGATAGATGCTTGATAGAATCTCTGCTTTCTTGTGAGGGGATTGATTGTTTCATGCTTGCTTAAATGAACGCTTAATTTTGATTCTTGAGGTGTTATGAGCCCTCTCAAATCTGAAATTAGTGGACCATGATCAAGTTTTCTCTTTTCTATGACTGTGGGAGATGCCAAGCTTTGATTCGCGGGGAGTATGGGCCCTCACGGATTGGAATTTAGCACATCTTTTCCTTATTTTCTATGTTTCTGGGTGTCTATCCAGTTTCTAAGCTACTGCCTAGAAAAACCCAGAATACACCATGTGTCCTTTTCGGATACACGCTGTGTAGTTTTCAGGCCGTGTCAGTGACCGTTTGAGCAGAAACACGGTGTCATGAGAATATATTCAGGAACACGCCATGTACGGTTAGTACATGCCGTGAATTTCAGAGCCGTGTACCCAGCCATGTCACTAACAACACGGGTCGGGGAAGCTCGAGTAGAACACGCCATGTTGTAAAGGAACACATCGTGTAGTCTCGTCCAGGTACCTAGTCGTGTCACAAACAACATGGGTCGGTGTTACCTTCTCTTAGACACGCCGTGTTGTTTCAGAACACGCCACGTAGTCTTGTCTAGGTACTCGGCCATTCCATGAACAAGACGGGACGGTGTCACCTTCACCTATAAACACCATGTTTGTTCAGAACATGCCGTGTAAGGTTCATCTGTGTAGACGGCCATATATTTAACAACACGGGCCGCAGAAGCCTTGTTAAGTACACGCCGTGTTTGTTCAGAACACGCCGTGTAGTCTCGGGTTAAGTCGGACCGTGTGGTTTAGTCATGTAAAGAGACTCGGGAAGAGGAATAGTTTTCAAGTACATGCTGTGTGTTGGGTCAACATACCATGTAGTTTGTGGTGTTACATGACCTGTAGGGAAGGGGTACACGCCCATGTCAACGGCTTAAGAAGACATGTCATGTATTCGTGTTTTGTAGACTCATGTGTTTCCCTTCCCCTATTCCCGTTTTGTACTCTTGTGTTTTCTGTATTTGATAATTCTGATCTAAGGTGTTCTTTTGATCTTTTAGAGATATGCCACTGAGACGTCCTCCAGTTGTATGTCTGTCGTCAGGCAGTGATCAGATGCCAGATATGGCTGATCAGGGACTTCTTACTGATCCTTTAATCGGGCTAGCCATGTCACCGACTGTCATTCCAGTTGCAGGCACTGATGTGCAGTTCAAGGAATGTTTTCTGAGCTTGATCGAGACCCTTCAGTGAGTACCGCCTCCTCCCACGACTATGGAAGACTTGACACGGGTTTTTCAGTAGCAGCATCCTCCTACTTTCTCGGGGGAAGGATGACCTCAGGCTGTAGAGTCATGGCTTGAAGCCATGCTAACTATCTTCGATCATCTGGAGACACCTCCAGAGAGTCGGGTCATGCTCTCTACCTACAGGCTCGAAGATTCTGCCAAGAGGTGGTGGGACGTGATCTCATAGGTGGGTCACCAACAGGTCATGGATTGGGAGGATTTTCCATGCGTCTTTTATGAATACATCTACCCAGAGACCCTGAGGGCCGATCAAGCCCGGGAGTTCATGAGATTAGAGCAGGGTACTCTTTTTGTCATGGAGTATTCATCTCGTTTCACCGAGCTACAGCATTTCCCTCCCCTCCGTGATGGGAGTTGGGTGTTCTTGGCAAGGAAGTTTGAGGACGGTCTCAGGTGGGAGAACCGCTCGCAGGTGAATCTCTTCTAGTTGACTTCCATCACTTCCATCATCAATTAGGCACTGATTGTGTAGTGCAATCTGAGAGACTCTGGAGCTGCATTCCAAGTCGGGTCTACTTCCAGGGCTATTTTTCCTCTAGATGACAACAAGAAGCGCCGTATAGAGTCTACACGTGGTGATCCGAGGAAGCGAGATGCATCGTCAGGCAGCCAAGTGGGGTGCTACCAGTGTGTCCGGTCAGGGCACACGAGGCCACAGTGCCAGAGAAACCCCGTGGAGTGCCGGTCTTGTGATAAGAAGGATCACCTTCAGTGTTTCTGCCAGGTTTTCTCACCATCATCTGGTGACCGGGGTTCTTCCATGACTCCTCATTCAGGAGCATCCCCACCAGTTTCACACCAGTCGGGGAACTGGAGTTCTTCCGGCCATTTGGGATGAGTTGGAGGTCAAGGTTGTGGCATTCAACCACCAGTCCCTCAACACCAGCAAGGTGGATCGCTTAGGGTGGTCAGCCAGGGGAGTAGGGCCGCGGTGCAGGCCAGTCTTTCGCCGTAGTGCATACCTATCAGGAGCAGGATCCTTGCCCTTCCATAGTTTGAGGTACGATTTTAGTAACCCTAGTTTTATCTTCAACTCCTTTCGATACTGGTGCTTCACATAGTTTTATCTCTGTTTCTACTGTAGAGAGCATTGGGATCTGTGTATTTTCTTCTGCCGACTCGTTGACACTAGACACACCTTTGAGGACGAAGACATCTAGTGTACTCCAGTGTAGAGAGTTCCCTCTCGAGGTTGTAGGGTATCGTTTCTCATGGGATCTCCATGTCCTAGAGATGACAGGCTATGATGTCATTCTCGGGATGGACTGATTTTTTCCCTTCCAGGAATTCGTCGACTGTTATCACCGCAGAGTGAGTTTTGTTTCACCAAAGGGTGAATATTTTCTTCATAGAGGCGAATGGGATGTGCTGGCAAGTCGAGTAGGACTCGAGCAACAAAGACTATAAAGGGTGACAACCCAGATTACTAATCTTTATCTGGATGATCAGGGGACCTCACAATTGGACTTTCCTCTAGTGGTGGATCGTTTCAAGGACATCTTTCCAGAGGACTTTTCGGGTTTTCCTCTAGAACGTGAGGTAGAAATTTCTATTGATCTCGTACCAAGTGCAGCACCAGTGTGCAATTCTCCTTATAGGATGGCTACACCTGAGTTGCAGGAGCTCAAGAAGCAGTTAGAGGAGTTGTAGGCAAAGTGTTTCATCCAACCCAGTACTTCTTTTGGGGGTTTTCCTATTCTTTTTGCAAAGAAGGAAGACGGTACCCTTCGACTTTGCCTGGATTATTGGAAGTTGAACCAGTTGACGGTCAAGAATCGATATCCCTTATCGAGGATCGATGACCTCTTTGATTATCTTCGAGGAGCTCGGGTGTTCTCAAAGATCGACTTGAGGTCTGGTTATCATCAGTTGCACGTTAGACCAGAAGATATACCTCTGACAACCTTCAAGAGTAGGTATGGTCTCTACGAGTATACAATAATGTCATTCGGTCTCATGAATGCGCCTGCAGTTTTCATGGCTCTGATAAACCAAGTGTTCAATCCTTACATGGACTCCTTCGTCGTGGTCTTCATGGACGATATCTTGGTGTACTCTCACACTCGACACAACCAAGCCACCCATCTTGAGATCGTTCTGAGTACACTGAGAGAGCATCAGCTCTATAATAAACTCTCAAAGTGCCACTTTGGGATGGATCAGATTCACTTCTGGGGTCATGTCATCTCAGAGGCAGGATTATCCGTGGACCTAGAAAATGTGAAATCTGTAGTCTCCTAGGAGCAGCTGAAGAACATTTTTGAGGTACGAAGTTTCTTAGGGATGGCTGGGTACTACAGATGCTTCATTCAAGACTTTTCACACCTAGCAGCACCTTTGATAGGTCTGAACAAGAAGGGGGAAAATTTTATATGGTCATATTATTGTGAGGAAACCTTTCAAGAGTTTAAGGGAAGGTTGACGTCCGCACCAATACTAGTTTTTATAGAGCCAGGCAAGATCTAAACTATTTATTGTGATGCATCAGGTATCATACTAGGCACTGTGCTTATGCAGGGAGATGGAGCTGTTGTTTACGGGTCTTGGCAGTTGAGGCCACATGAGGGGAACTACCCTACGCATGATCTGGAGTTGACAGTTGTTGTTCATGCCTTATGCTTTTCGAGACACTATCTTATGGGAGAGAAATTTTTGGTCTTCACCGACAACAAGAGTCTCAAGTATATCTTCACTCAGCATGATCTGAATCTGAGGCAGTGCAGGTGGGTTGAGTATCTTCAGTATTTTGATTTCGAGATTTCCTATATGCTGGGAAAGGGAAACGTAGTGGCAGAGGCATTGAGTATGATAACTCAGATTCAGGTGGTTCAAGAGGCTAGTAGTGAGTGACAGCCGATGGCTATGTTCTCTGAGATGCATCTGGAGGTGCACGACAGGCAGGGACAAACTTTCCAATATTCTGTAGTTGTTACCTCTACCCTACTTGATTGGGTACATATGAGGTTTCTATCATACTCAGAAGGCTTAGTCTTGCAAGATAGTGTGTTAGGAGAGGACCCTATTCCTTGATGGATAGTGGGAGAGGATGAGATCTTGTGTTTCCAATGATGTAGATGGGTTGTTGCAGACATACACGAGGAGCTGATGTGAGATTTTGATTCCTCATTTTGGGCAGTTCATCCTAGCATCACCAAGATGTATCGAGATCTTTATCGTCAGTACTGGTGGCTAGTAATGTAGACGGATGTTTCTGGTTTTGTCATTTGATTCTCTACTTCTCAGCAGGTGAATGCAGAGCATCAGCGAACAATATGCCTTTTACAGCAGTTACCCATTCTGGAGTGAAAGTTGAACGATGTTGCAATGGACTTTGTGACCGGGATGCCAAGGTCACCCTGAGGTAAAGATGATGTTTGGGTTGTCATCGACAGGCTTACAAAGGTTGCTCACTTCTTATCGATCAAAGGAGACCTTCAGTGTTGATGACTCGGGACGAATGTACATCCGAGAGACTGTATGTCTGCATGGAGTTCCACACTCCATTGTGTCAGACAGGGATGTGTGATTTACCTCTCGATTCTAGCAAGGAATTCAGAAGGACTTGGGTACACATGTACTTTTGAGTACAACATACCATCCCCAGACAGATGGCCAGTCTGAGCATACGATCCATGTGCTAGAGGATATGCTGAGAGCTTGCATGATAGACATTGTCTGTTCCTGGGAGAATCATATACCTTTGGTGGAGTTCGCCTACAACAATATATTTCAAGAGACTATTCATATGGCACCTTACGAGGCTTTGTACGGTAGGCCATGCCGATCACCCTTATGATGGCTGCAGGCCGGAGATGCAGCTCTACTGGGACCTCGTCTTGTTCAGGAGACTTCGGAGCAGATAGAGTTGATTCAGAAGAGGAAGGCTGGAACACAGTCTCAGCAGAATCCTTATACTGATCAGCGGAGATGACCTCTGAAGTTTGAGGTTGGGGATTAGGTTTTCCTGCGTGTCTCACCGAGGTTGTGACACAAGAGGATTCGGAGACAGGGTAAACATTCACCACGGTACGTCGGGCCGTTTGAGGTTTTGGAAAGATTTGGCCTGGTCGCCTATCAGTTGCAACTACCCCAAAGGTACCAGGCCATGCATGACATCTTCCACATCTCTCGTCTCTGATGTTACTTTTCGTACATGTCTCATGTCTTGCAGCCTGAGGAAATTGAGCTCGAAGCGGATGCATCATTTGAGGAGCATCCCATATGGATTTTCGATCGCAGTGTGAAGGTTCTCTGTGGGCAGTCTGTCACTCTTGTATGGGTGCTATGGAAGAATGGGCGAGTACAAAACGAGACCTAGGAGAGGGAGGCCAATGTATGATCGTAGTGGCCGGAGCTGTTTGGGGTTTCTTCTTCTACGCCTCGCTAGGGAAATTCGGGGACGAATTTCTTTAAGGTGGTGAAGTTTGTAAGAACCTAGATTTTCGTTTTAGGTACACCTTTCCTTTTTCTAAAGTATTTAGGAAAAATGAGGTTTCTAGAAAATTTTGATGTACACGCCGTGTACTCTTTTCCCGCTCAAAGCTGTGTGATGGCCGTGTCCGGGCCACACACACAGTGTGTAGGGGTGACGTGGAGGCCGTTTTAGGCGGAGTATGGAAAACCCTAGTACACAACGTGTACTCTAAAAGTACATGTTGTGTACTTTTCTCATTTTCACTAAATGCACTGGGGTCATGCCTGAAGGACAGAACATGCCCCTTCTCTAGATTCTTCATCCAAGAGCGACCCATACGACCAGATCTTCCCCAGGCTCCCACCTCTCTGTCCGTTCTCTGATTCGAGCTCTGTCGATTGCGTTGAAAGTGCAGCGGTGAGTTATTCCTTCTTCTTGATCCTTGTTTTCAAATTTCTCCTCCTTTTCAAGATATCTTGGTTTATTTGTTTCAGACATTTTCTCATATCTACGACGTAGTAAAGAGAATCTGTCGTCGTTGTTCACGTATATCGATCTCCTAGGATCGAGGTAGGTGGTTTGTGCATTTCTATAGAATGTCGATGATTATTTTTGTGCAAATTCCACCAATACCTTTAGACGGGGTATTGCGTGTTCCTGTTTTACCCTTGTTGTATTGCCTCTTTTGCTTGATTGCTAGAGTAGATGTTTCGCCTGTGATTATTGTTGTTTTTATTGTACTCTTGATGTTTTCCATGCTTGTTTTCCTTGATTGGCATTTTTTCAGTTTCCATGCCAAGTTGTTGGATAGTGTAACTGTTGATTTGTTATACTGTTGAGTCTTATAATGATAGCCAAGAAGTTCTTGAGGTTTACTTGGATGATACACACGGGCTGAGCATGTTAGTTTCACACAGTACTATGAGAACCTAGTGTAGTAGACCATAGAGAGAGTAGACGTAAGGGCTTCTCCAGAGTGTCTTTTATTACGATGCTAGGCCACAGGGGTAATTGACGATAGGTTCTTCCTTAAAGAGTTTGTAGTTACTAGACACAGGCCATAGGGGGAATGGGACGTTGAGTGCTTCCCCAGAGAGCCTTTAGTACGATACAAGACTATAAGGGGAATTGACAGTGAGTGCTTTCTCAGAGAGTCTACTCTTAGATGAACCAGAGGGGCGAGACTGTGTCTGCCTATTAGAGGGTTGCTAGTACTTGAAGTTTGAACCATAGGGGTTAGACTGTGAGAGCTACGCAGAGGGTTAACTGTTTTTCTTCTTATTGTTGGTTGTTTTCTTGTGTACTTTATATGCTAGAACTATGGTTTGTAGCTGCTGTGTGCTTTTCCATTTATTGCTTTCCGCACTTGTTCTTTCCTTGAATTCATTGACTATTAGGCACAGATCTTTGGGTGATTGTGTACTGGGATTGTATCTCACACCTTATTTGGGCCATGATTTTGGGCCCATGCAGACTATGTTGTTGTAGGTATAGATAAGGGAAAGCGCCCTTCTATTTCAGGTTCTTTATTGAATTGGAGTTGGAGAGCATGGGACCGAGCCATGGCTTGCGATGCTGAGGAGTTGACTTTGTTTTTTCTACACTTAGTTTTTCAGTTTTACTTTAGCACGTTGGTTTTTTTACTGCCTTCCATAGACATGTGTTCCATGTTGCATCATTATTATTTTATACTTTGCTTCTGCTGTTCAGTTCCGTCGTTGTAAGTTGTTTATTGTTTCTGTTATTGTGACTGGTTGTTATTCTATTGTATACTTTACCGAAGGAGGGCATAGTTTCCCCACCAACTCACCAAGGCCCTCACTGCTAGTCGGAAGCCTCTGGAATTTGGGGAAAGGCGCTTGAGGTCATGTGGTGAACCGGGTACGGGGCACCAGTAGAGGGGCTCTGGATTCGAGTCGTTACAATTTTTATGCATTTCCACATTTTATGTATTTTATTAAGGTTTCCTCTCATGATTTTCATGATGATGTTATGACTATGTTCACCCCATGCTATATTGTAATTATATATCCTTTTACAAGGATTTTATATCACCCCTTTTTTATGTATATCCTTAAGTGACTACATGTTCTACGGATATGTCAAGTTACAATAAGAATATAGATAAAATGTAATTAAATAAATGTTTACGATTGATGTTGTAAATGTTATGTTTGGTCCTAGTTTTCCCAAGACACTAAACCTATTTATCCTCATGTTGTATTACTATTATCTTGTTTATCTTTATAATGATGTAATAGTGATGTAAGAAAAGGAAGGGTTGCTATTGGTTCCTTCTATGTATTTTGGAAACAACCACTTCTAAGATGGATTATAGTTAATGTCAAAGGGGCCTCAATATGAAATACGGTTCCCCTAGTTGTGGTAGAATTTTTTGAGTCCATAATATAAATGACCATTGATGATTCTTCAGAAATTATGGCATATCTATTTACTAGGAGGATGAAATGATCAGTGACATACTTGCAATGAATTTTTCTCAACATAATGGATGGCATATCATCTTCCTTGAGAGTGAATATACAACCATGTTACATTATATTCGGAATGGTGTGATCCACCTATCATATAATACAATTTATAAATTAAAGGAATGTTTTTACACCTCTTTGAACTCAAATTCATCATCACTCATGCTTACCGAGAATCTAACATGATGGTGGACAGACTAACCAACAAAGGAATTGATAATTATTTTTCCTGGTTATATGAGATTCCATCTAATATGATCCGTTTATATTAAATATTTTTTCATAAAATCCAATCTTTTAGGCTCTTTAAACATATTTATTTTTTAATAAATTAGTCTTTTAATTTTGGCCAAGGGAACCCCTTTTAAAAAAACTTATATGTTTTCAAGGTAATTTTTATGGCTGAGGATTTTTTCAATATCTTGTGAATTTTTTGTTTAAAAAATTCATTTTCAAAATAAAAAGGTAATTATCCTCAAAAAAACTATTTAATGATATATTAATGGTATTTCCACTCAATGATATAAGCATATTTTTTTTCTTATTCTCTTATGGGAATATTTTTTATGAATTTCATCCCCAATCTTTATCAAGATGCATTAATATTGTTTCAAAGGTATTATTATGGAACCCATTTATTTTCCACCATTTAATAATTTCTAAAATATATTGTTAATGAAGGCATTTATTTTCCACAATTTAATCATGTTTTAAAGATATTTTTATGGAATCTGTTTTGTTTCCATGGGTTATTTATGTTTCAAAGAGAATTTAATGGATCTCATATCTTATTTTTGGGTTAATAAAGTTATGAATGGAATAATGGTCTTATTATGATTTTTACAATGATGTCTAATATATATTTACTTTATTTTAGGTTCTTGGACATTATATACGATGGGTGCACCCAGATATCACTGGGTGATACTGTTATATCTTTTACAATGGCTATTCCCAGATAGCATCGAGTGACCTCAGTATAGATTAAACGATGTGTGCGCCCAGATAACACTCTAATGCATTTTTTAATGACTTTTTTCTCCAAATAATGATTTTATAAGTTATCTATATGACTATTCAAATTTAAAAGTTTCTTTAATAATTCTATCATAATTATATTCCATGATTCCAATACGTTTTATATATGTTTTCCATGTGTTTATAATGTTTATTTTCATCAATATTTATATCAAATGGGTTGTGGTTATTTATTCTTAAGAATAAATCAATTTTTAAATCCATATTCTATGTTTCATGATTGATGATTCAGTTATTGATGGGAATCATGTATTTTATGATTCAATCTTGCACTCTTATTATGTTTTTATAATCTTATTCTATTCTTATACTCAATAATGAAATTCTATTTATAATTAATATGTTTACCCTTAATGATCATTTAATATCATATTTATTATGTTTTCTTTTTTTTAGGTTATCAAAATGGATTTTTAATTATTTATGTTCAGAATACTTTAATATAGACGATGTTGATGACCTAACTTGAAATATGAAAATATTGGTATATTGGGAGTGATTCTCTCTTGAATTCCTGAGTTTTTTTATGTATGAGTTTTTCCTAATTCTTGAAAACTCTAAATCTAAAAGTTTCTTGTTAATGTAAATGATAACATTTTACCTTTTATATTGAACGTTTTGAATGGTAAAAAGTTGGTTGCCTCTATCTATATCAATGTAAAAAATTCAATGTTTACATTTAGAACACTGGATCCTGGATTTCTAGTTTTGGGTTATTATAGTTGGTGTTAGATGTCATTATAGATAAATTTTGAGATTATTATATTTTCATGTGAGGTTATATTTACAACTATGGATACCTTCTTATGTATATAATATTAAAAATGAAAATAATTTCACACCCCTTTGAGGTTGTAATTTATGATATCTTAATGTGTTTAATGAAATTTTAAAATATGTTTTTTAGGTTAAAGTGAATTAAAGTCTTTGGTTTAATGTAATGTTTTCATTTAATGTTTTTTAGATATGATATTTAAGGTATAAAAAACTTGTAGGGTTTATAAGATCATTGATATTGAGGAAAGTATGGGAACATAAGTTTTTTCATTGAGATAATCACGGGATTAAAGATTGATTTGATGAATAATTGATTAATGTTATTTCAAAAAGGGATCACAATTTATTTGTGCATGTAAGAAGAAAATTATGAAATATCCTTTAGGTTAAAACAGTTATCAATGTTAAGGGTTTCGAGGTTATTGGAGATATAAGATTATTCTATCAGGGAATGATTTTCAACTTTGGGTATTACCATTGAATTTTAGGATTAATGTAACATATGAATGTTTATCCATTCTAGGAGTTGTCTTAGAATATTCTATCTATGATAGACATTTTAATATCTAAATACATGTGTGATAGATTTATTATCCATTTTATGGTTATGTGATAATTACATGTTAATTCTAGTTCTTTAGGAATGAACAAATTATCATGAATACTCATCAATTATAGAAAAATATGAGATTATTATAAAAATTGAAAAAATTGATGAAATTTTTCTCATAAAGTAAGTATAATTCTATATTGTCTTAGTTTATATAGTAAATAAATTCCTCAATATGAATAACAACTCCTGAAAAAAATGTTATCTAACTATACTCAAATATGATGAATAATGTGGTATTATAAATCATCAATTTTTTTGGTTTTAATGCCCTTAAATTTACATTTGCTATTAATTGATTGTGATAAATCACCACAATAAATATAAATAATTTTTTTTTGATTTCTTCTATGCCCAAAACAACACTTCACACCTATGTTCTCTTATTTGGAAACACATTATGTGTTATTCTAGATGACCATTGTATATCCCTTTCACTTTTATAAATAAGATTATTTATTAATCCTATTTAAAATTTGGGTTTACCACAAAAGAATTTTAAAATATCAATATTTTTATTACCAAGATAAAGTTCAAATCACAATGACATAAATTAGTAAAGGTAGGGGAGATGTTACACCCTAAGAATTTAATAGAATAAAATTATGTTTGACATCATAATCAACACGCAACACTGAATATTGAAGAGAATGTAACTTCTCAAGACATTATGATATGTGTATCTTAAAATAAATTTAATCACTTCAATATTATTTGTTACACACATCCTCAAGGATTTTTTTGTTTGATAGAATATTCCACACATAACACAAAGCTTCAATGACTCAGGATGTATCAAAACATTTTAACCTAGCCATTAAATCTATTGGTATGAATATTATTAACTACTTTATTATATATATATATATATATGTTTATGTATATGTATATGTATATGTATTTCGTACTAAATGTAAATTTTTTAAGAAAAAAATTAGTAACTAATGAGTAAATTTTTAGTAAATTCATTTTATTCATTAATAATAAGTTTTATAGATTTTGATCTTTTTAATAGAGTGATATTGTAAATAATTTTTATACAATTTATAAAATTTAATATAAATAAAGTTAAATTTATTTTAAAATCATCATATATAAAATTACATTCGTTGCAATTTTGGTATCTTTCTGAAAATATTGATTTTTCAATGATTAGTGAAAATGAAATTTTTTAATGTAAGATATTTTCAATAAATTAAGTAATTTAAAAGAAAAATTAATATTTTTTAATTTAATTTAATGTATAATAACTATTATTTATTTACAATTAATTAATATAATTACATTTGAATCATTATTGTATTTTATTTTAGTATATGTTTTTTTAGGTTTAAAACAATATTTTTTTAAACAATTTTAGTATTTAATGTTTCTCCATTTTAATTAATTACAATAACCCCTAATGAGGAATAAATTAAATTAAACTTATATATTATTTATCAATAAATATTTATTTATAAAAAATATTTTTTATTATTAGAAAAATAGTTTATATAAAATAATCATGTGCTTGAAACAAAATACACTCTTCAAAACCCATATTTTTCGTCGCATCTCCATGTTTTTTTATTTGATTTTTTTTAAATTTTATAAACATTATTCGAGGAAAAAAATTTAATTTTTTAATCTTCTTTTTAAAATTATATTTTAGATATTTTTTATAATTTAATGAAAATATTTAATTTTTATGAATTGTGAAAAATAATGATTTATAATTAAAAACATCATTTTAGTTTTAGTTATTTATAAATTAAAATTATATTTTAAATTGGTTTTAATAAAATATTATATAAATAATATATCTCATAATACAATTTAATTAATTTTAATCAATTTAATATTGAAATTGGATATGAAAGCTTTTTAACATTTGAACATTATCTATTTGAAAACCCATTTTCTCATCGCATTTGGGGGATTATTTATAAATTAATATTTTCCTCCATTGGAAATTTAATATGGAAATATATATTAAATATTTAAAACCATCATAGTATATATTTTTTAATAATATCAACTTAATTTTTGACAAAAATTAACAGTGAAAACAAAAAAAATACATTAATTGCCACATCTAAGGTCAAAATGGATTTACCTGGTACTGAAATAAAAAATTAAGGGTTTAAATAAGAAATACAATTTTATAAAATACATTATATGACCATATTTGTGATTTATATCTTATTTTTTCTTTAATTGGACATTATTGGAGCCCTTTTACTTGAAACAAATGTGGGTTGAATATATTCATTTTGAAACATTACAAGTGTACCACACACATCACTTTGAAAATGTCACCCACTTTCATCCTCTCACTAAACCTTAAAACCCCCTTGGTTAATCCAATTCATCAAAAAATCACTTCTATATATCCCTCATATCATCATAAAATATTAATATTCATCATAAATGTGATCATGGAAGGACATTTTTGGAAACCAAAAGAAGTTATCAGAAGAAGATGCAATTTCTTCAATGATTATTATTATGGTATTTCTAGCTCCACCTTCATAAATTATTATTAAAACATAATTTTATAATAAAATCATTTTATTATGTTTAATAATATACTATTATGTTAATTTGAAATCTTAAATCCTTTTTCCACATCCATAAAATGGGTTATGGAATCATCTCTTATGTGTACGAAGGAAAACAACCTCGGGAACCCATATCATTCGTTTTTCTATTACCCCACCTCAGGGTCATTGTATGATGATATATATATATAAAGATTATATATAATATTTATAAAAGAATTCAGCCCGATATTAATCATAAAAA
Source organism: Viscum album (assembly GCA_963277665.1). Classification (NCBI taxonomy): domain Eukaryota; kingdom Viridiplantae; phylum Streptophyta; class Magnoliopsida; order Santalales; family Viscaceae; genus Viscum; species Viscum album. Next base: position 1,007,665,829 of record OY728167.1, read on the forward strand.
TCATATACCTTTTTACATTCCATTCTGTAAATGATATAATAATGTCGCACATGTGTACAACAGACTACCACCTCATGAAGCGCTGTGATTCGTTTTTATAAACGCTTTACAAGAAAAATAATAAAAGAAAATATAAAAACTTTATATGATATAAATAAAATAATTATGAAATTAATTACCTATTTATCATTATGAGGTGATAATATATAATTTTATTTTCAACCTTTTCACTCACTGAAGGTTAATAACATCATTTGTGTATGTGTGTACTACCACTTTTACGAAGAGATGTCACTCACTCTTTTCATCACACCACCACATTAATGATATATATATAAGGTTATTTGAAAAAATAACATGTTATTTATTATATTATTATCATTCATTATAGATAAAATATTACTTACCTCTTTTTCATAACGATCATTGAGAAATTGAAATGATACTTATGCGTATATATGTTATACCCTCTCTTTGATCATAACCTACATCAATTTTAAAAACCTTCATTTATAATTAATCTTAAAAGTATAAATTATTTATAAGTATTATAATTATGTAATTATTATTATTCTTGATATTATGTAATTATATTTTATGCACAATAAATGAAAAATTTACAACAAATCACGAATTCGAAAACAAGACAATTAACACCGGAAACAATGAAAATAATCAAAAATTATTAACAATTGTAGGATTAGATGATCTAAAGGATCATAGATTATATTATAAATATTAATATGAAACTATACTAAGTTAATAACATTCTTAAAACATGTATACATGAGGTAAAATCACATTCCATCAAAAGAAAGCATGACGTAATGGGTTTATAGTCTCTTTTTTATTTATTAGATATATATGAAAATTCACCACTAGATTATATTTTAGGAATATATTTCACCATTTAAATGTTATTCTATAGTTTAAATTAATTTAATAATAATTAATGTTTCATATTCTGTTATTATTTATTGGTTTTTACAATTCAAAATATTTCTAAATCATTAAGAGTTTTTTGTCTCAATTTTCATTCATGGACACTTATGTCATTTTATGAACCTATATTCTTTTATGAGGTGTATATACACCCCTTTTAAATATAATATCATGAATTTATTTATTATAATGATATTTAATGTAAAATTTATTTTTATCCTTTCATATATCTTATGATTCATTGGCGATTCTATTCAAGCGGAGTCTCAAGCCATACTCACTGGTTTTCTCCTTTGTAAATAGAGGGAAATTTCAATCCAAGAGGTGGAGGTTGACTTGATTATCATCATCAAGGCCTTGTCCGGCAAAGGCTCAATCCCTTGGAGCATTGAATACTCGATTAGAAGATGTAAGCACCTTCTGGATAGTCACACGTCCACCATCCACACATGGAGGGATGGGAATATGGTGGCTGATTTTCTGGCCGCTAAAGCTATGATGAATGATAACTTGTTAGTTTTTTCAGGTCTCGGGTCATTACCAGCAGATGGATCTATTTTTGTTCAGGCTGACGCCCTTGGACTGCACTATTTTCACCCCCCTTAGTCCCCATTTTTCGCCTTTGCACTTTTTTCTATTTTTCTGCACAATTTTTGTTAGTTTTTTTTGCTTGTCTTGCGTGACCCTCGTTATTTATAAAATAAAAATTTTTGGTTGGAAAAAAATGTTACGAAATTTCTTATAGTTTTACGTTATAATCTCTTCATTTATCAAGATTGTTTATTATTAAGCTTTGAATATTATAATCATGTGATATATCTCAAAAATATTCTTTTTAAGTTAATTATAAACTATAAATTGTTGATATTTTAATGTAATATTACAAATTATATACTCTTTTGTATTTAAAAATAATTCATAAAACACGTTTAACAAAAGTCTTCTTTATTTCTCTCTTCGATCAATATCTATTTTCTTTATAAACCCATGTTTTCAAAAAACATTTTCAAAGATGTTTTTAACATTATTAAAATGATTTATAAAATAAATATTTTTCCCTTTTTATTACTTTTAGATTATTTTTTGAAATGAATATTTATGTCATTTCCCAAAACAATGATCATTTCACTTTTACAAAAAATGTGAAAGTAATCTTTTTTTAACATGTACATCTATAATAGAATTTCCCACTATATTTTCTATTATTTTATTTATTTCATCCTTTGTAATTTTTCAATTTTATTTTTGAATAAAATTATTTTAAAAAATCATAATGTTTTATAAAGTGTTTTTCAAAATTAAAATGTTGTTTTCCTCAATAAATGTTTACAATTATTTATCAATATTACATTATTTGAATCGATGTTTTTTTAAAATAAAATTATTTCCAAATTAACATGTGAATTTTTAGTTAATGATTTTTTTTAAATGAAATAGTTATTGTTTTCATAATTTAGTTATTGATCTTTTAATGGTATTTACATTTATAAACATCAACAACCCTTTTTATTACTTATACTGTAATGGGTATAGTTTTTATTGATACCATATTATTTCATTCATCATATGGATTATGATTTTTTTCAAAGAGATTGTTATAGATTCTATTTATTTTCCACAAGTTAATCATTTTTCATAATGATTTATTTGGAACTCATTTCTTCTCCATGGATGAATCACGTTTCAAAGAAATTTTATATGGAACTCCATTATTTTAACTAGGTCAATCAATTTATAGAATTAATAATGTTTTTATATGTTTTGATGAATCATAATATCAATGTACATTGTTTTAGTTATTGTAAGGTATATATGATGGTTATTCCTAGATAGTAATGGGTGAGACCATTATAGCTTATACAATGGGTGAACTGAGATATCATCGAGTGTGCCTGATATAAATTATATGATTGTTAAACCCAGATAGCACACTGATTCATTGGGTAATGATTATGTTCTCCAAATAATCATATTGTATGTTCCTCATATGGTTATTCAAAATGTAATGGTTATGTAAGGATTCCGTGAGAATGATGTTCCATGATATCAATATGTTTTATCGATGATTTTCATGGGTTGATAATGATTACTTTAATCAATATTGATATCACATGGCTTGTGATTAATTATTCTTATGACTATATCCATTTTTAAAGCCTTATTCAATGTTTCATGATGGATGATTTTGGCATTAATGTGTATGAGTTCTTTTAGAAATCTCTAATGAACTCTTATTATGTTATCATACTCTTATACTCTTGTAATACTCACTAATTACATTTATTTGTTAATAAGGTTTTTAGCCCTACTAATAATTCAATATCACAATTCTTATGTTTCCTTTTCCATATATTATCAAGTGTGTTAATTGATAAGTTATTTTTATTAGGGTTATATATGCTTGATTTTGATGGACTAAATTAGAATATAAAAATATGGGTATAGTGGGAAAGATACTCTCTTGAATTCATGGGAATTTTATATTTAATAGTTTATCCATAATATCTAAAACTATAACCCTAAAAGTTCAATGATTGTTTAACTGAACCAAATTTATAATTTCATATTATATGTTTTGTATTGTGAAAACTGGGTCACCTCAATCAGTATCAAATTCAAAAATGTTAAGTTTATGTTTCTAGTGTCAAATCCTAGAGCATGGGTTCTGAGCTATCAAAGTTTCTATCAAAGGGTGGTTTATATAAATTTCAGTATTAAGATGTTTTAATGAGATGTTATACTAAAATTTATGGATAAAGTCAGTTTTATATAAGCATAAAGATGGTAATATGTTCAAATTAATAGACACCCCTTTCGGGTTTAAAGCTATTAGATAATAAACTTATTAATGAAATTTTAGGAAATTTTTTTGTAGGTCGATGTATTTTTAATTTTTTTAACATGAGTTGTGCATTAATTTGTTTGTAGAATTAATTTTTTATGTAATTGATAACCTCTTATGTTAATAGGATCTTGAATATTGAGAATGTTATGGAAACAAAAGTATAATCGTATAAATAACCATGGGAATGAAGATTTATTTGGAGACTAAGTGAGTACTGATTTTTCAAAATGAGATCACCATATTTTTTGAGCATGTAATATAAAAATAATTAGATAAACTTTTAGTATAAAACACTCTTTACTAATGATTTTATGGAGATTTTTTATGATATAGGGTTATTTATTCACGGAATGAGTTAATTTCATCATTGGGTATTAATAGTAAATTTTTAATTTGATGTAACATATCAAGGGTTATCTATTTGTTAAACTATCATAGAAACTTATAACCATATTGGTTTTGGTTAATGTATAAATAGTGGTGTAATAACTTGAGTATCCCTTTTAAGATTATATAGTAATTAAAAGTTCATTCAAGTGCGTCAAGAATCACAAATTCATCATTAATACTTGTCATTCGATGAAAAAATATAAGATTGTGGTGGAAATTGAAAAAAGTATAAAACTATACTCAGGAAGTAAGTACATTTCATTTTTCTGCTAGTCTACATGGTAAAGTAATGCCTCAAATTTAGAAAATGTAACTCAAAAACAAATTTTATCCAATTAAATTTATATATAATGAATCAGATGGTCTTTTACATCATCATAGATTTATTGTTTTGAGGCCCTTAACATTTTATTAATCATTCAATTGTTTATTTATCAAGGAACTTAATCACTCTCTATTATTATTTTTTCTTTTATTCCGTGTCAAAATCATCCACCCCCACTTATGTTATCTTATTAGTAAACAATGTATGTGTCATTAAAGATGGCCCTCATACTTCCCTTTCAATTTTATCATGATGATATTTTATTTACTCTATTAAGAATGAGGGTTTACAAAAAAAATATTCTCAAATATTTTAACTATGATTACAGTTTAAAATATCAAGTTACAAGGAAGTAATTTATTAAAGGAGGGACAATATAACAACTTGTGAATTTAAAAAAAGAAAATTATGTAATATAGCATAAACAACATCCAACATTTCACATAGACAAGAATGTAACTCACTTGAAAAATATAACATAATTATTTTTAAGTAAATTTAATCTTTAGGATTACTTTGGTTGCATGAATATCTAATATTTTTATGTTCTATAGTGTTCTCAACATGAAACACCAATATTAACAACCCACGATATATATATAACCGCTATAACCTATCCGTTAAATTAAATGGTTAGATTAGTATTAAAAAGATTATGATATATATATTTATTTACTACTAAATATTAATTTTTAATAAATTTTTACTAAATTATCAATGAATTTTTAATAAAGTAATTTTATTCATCAAATATAAATTCTCTTCATAAATAATTTTATTACTTTTCATGAAAAAGATTTATAATTATATTTTAGTAAATTTTAAAAAAAAAAATTGGATAAAAGGAACTTAATTTTTGAAATATTCATTTCAAATTTTACTTAGGGTTAAATTTTGACATTTTTTGGAAAATAATTATTTATCATTGAATAATAAAAAATACCATATTTTTTGTAAAAAAATTAATTTATTTAAATAAATTAAGTAATTTAATATTCAAAATATGTTTTAAATATGATTTAAAATAAAATAATTCTTATTTATTTATATTTAGAAAACCTAATTACATTTTAATATTCATTATATCCTATATATTATAAGATTTTGTTTTGGGGTTTAAACAAATGATTTTTTAAAAACATATTTCGAACTACATATTTTTCCTCCTTATTAATTAATTAAAATAACCCATATAAAGAAGGATTTAAATAAAATATATAGATTATATATCAATAAATATTAATTTGGATTCATACAGTGATTATTATTTTACATAGAGATGATATAAATTCATTTTGTTCTTAAAAAAATACACTTCCCAAAAACATGTTTTTTTATCATGTCTACGTGTTTTGTTTTGAGTTTAATATTTGAAAATTTTATAAAATTTATCTGAAACAATTTTATTCATTTTTTTTATAATATTTTTAAAATTATATTATAGAAAAAAAATTATATTATTTATGAATTGATTAATTCTTTATGAAAAGTGAAATATATTGAATTTCATTTAAAAAATACCATTTCATTTAAATTATTTATAAAAATATGTTTTATTTAAAATTGGTTTTCATGTATAATTAGTATAATAATATAAATATTCGTTCAAGTTAGGCTAGTTTAATTATTTTCATATTGAAATTTGATATAAAAATGTTGTAAACATTGGAAGATTTTTTCTTTGAAAAAATGCTTTCTCATCGCCTCTACAAGATTTATTTAAATTAATTTATCCAAATTATGTGAATTGAATTTTTAAAAATGAATATATATTTGAAATATTTATAATATTTGTAATATAATAATTTCAATTAAATTTTTGATGAAATTTAATCGTAAAAATAGTTATATTTAATTTTTTCCTTAATGTAAAAATTGATTTATCGAGGGTAAAACTAAAATGGTAAGAATTAAAATAACCTAATAAGTTTTTAAAATTGTATTTTATAGAAATTTTTAGGACATATGAATTATATTATCAAGAATGGTCCATTACTTGATCAATCTGAAAAGAACCAAATGTGGGTGGAATTAATTCTTTTCAAAACATTACATGTGCGCCACTCCCCTCACTAAAAGGACACCCACTCTCTTCCTCTATTTGCATTTTATAACCCCATTTTCAAGAAATAAATTAAAAAATTAATTATATAATTCCCCACACTATTACTATAGTCATTATTATTATTATAAATCAAACCAAGAAAGACCTTTGGTGAAAACCAATAGAAGTTACCCAAAGAAGATGTAACTTATTTTACCATGAATTTTTTTATTTATTCATATATTTACTAAAATTATTCACAAATCAGTATTATATAATATAATACGAAAATTATATATATTGAGATGTTATCATTTAAATATAAATACCAAAAAAATTAATTATTCTATCAAAAGGGTTATGAACTCATCATTCGTGTGGATGGTGAAATACCACCTCGTGAATTAGTGTCATTTGTTTTTTCATTAACACCACCTAGGGTTGGTTATGACGATGGATATAATGTATAAATATTATATTTATAAAATAATTATAAATTTTTAATTATTATTTCTCATATACCTTTTTTATTTCCATTCCATATGGGATATGATAATGTCACACATGTATATGGAAAACTACTACCTCTCGTAATAAAGTGAATTTTTTCCCAAATTAATTACATGGAAAATAATAAGGATAATGATAATTAATATAATTTACATATATCAAAAAAATTAAAATATTCATTAAATATATATTATTTTTAAAATATAATATATCATTTTCTCTTTGACCTTTTCACTCTCTGAAAGATGATAACATCATTTGTATTAATGCGGACTACCACATTAATGAAGTGATGTGAGCATTATTTTCATCACCACACCACATGGATGACATATACATATAAGTATATTTAAAAAAATAAGATATTTATTATATTATAATAATTATGTAAGGATAATAATTTTTTTATATTTTTTTCTCCAATGATCATTAAAAATGGAAATGTTACTCATGCGTTTGTAAGGTCTACCATCTCTATGATCATAACAATATTTAATTTCAAATTCATATTTGATAATATTCATTATAAGTATAATTGAGGTTTAAATATGATAATTTTTTCATTATTATTATTCTGGTGATTATAGAACTTTATTATATGCACATGAACTGTATCTTTCATAACAAATTATGAATGAAAAAATAATGAAATTCACACCTAAAACAATGAAAATAATGAACTACTGTTGATGAACGGGTGATAAGATATTGTAAAATGATTATAAATGATATTATAAATATTAATATAACTCTTTAATAATTTATTAACATATATTAAACCAATATATATTAGGTTAAATCATATTCAACGAAATGTAATCATGAGGTAAGGGATTTCTATTCTCTCTTTTATTTTTGAGAGAGATATGCAAATTTACCACTTGTTTATTTTGTGTGGTATATATATTTACCATTTTAAATAGTATAAAACTAATCCAATTAAATGCATTAAATTTAAAGTTGAATTTTATTTGATTCATTATTTGGTACTATGATTCAAATGAATACTAAAGTATTAAGGTATTTTTTTCTCAAATTACCTTATTTGAGACTTTTGCTCGGTTATACACATATCTTCTTTGATGAGGTATATATAAATCCCCTTTTAAATGTAATAACATGAATTTTTTATTATAATGATATTTTAAGCTTAATTTAATTTAATCCTTTCATGTGTATAATGACTGAACATTACTAATGTGGTAAGAGTTTTCTTTTTCAGTCTAATCTGTTATCCGGGTTTTTTAAGAAACAATGTAAAATGTTAAATTATTATAATCTATATTTCAATAATTCTCCTGAATTTTATTTTCGTTTGGTTATTAATTATATTTTCAAGTAATATTATCATTTTTTGAACTTTCATACATAAATTAATTGAGAAAATAATTTTATGAAAAAAATTCTTTATTTCCCTCTTCGGCTGAAAACCCATTTTGTTTAAAAAACATGTATTCTAAAAATGTTTTAAAAAATGTTTTTAACATTTTTAAACTGAATTATTTAATAAATTTTTTACCCATATATTAAATTTAAAAAAATTCTAAAATATTTTCATGTTTCTTTCTTAAAAATGAATATCTGGATTTTACTAAATATGTGAATGGAATCATTACGTTAACATGAATAACATGAATAGAATTTCCCACCATCTTTACCATTATTTTATTCTTCATTTTTATGTTTTCAAGATTATTTTCAATGAAAATAATTTTCAAATTTACTTATTTTTAAAAAAAAATTAAAATGCAATGGATGTTTTCCTCAAAAAAATTATTAAATGATTTTTAAAGCTTTATTTGTATGTTTCCATTTTTTTTTCAATGAAAATTATGTTCAAAATGTGTTTAGAATATATTTTTCATTTAAAAACATTTAAAATAAAAAATAAAAAATGTATTTCCCTTTAAATTAATTTAATGATATTTTAATGGTATTTTCATTCATCAATGTTAACAACCCTTATTGTAACATATGGTCTAGTAAGGGTATTTTGAGTTAACACCCTCCATAATATTTCTATGATGGATTGTGATTATTTAAAATATATTATTATAGAACCCATTTATTTTCTATGGGATAATCATGTTTTGGGTATATTTTTATTAAACACCTTTCTTATCCATGGTTTAATCATGATTCAAATAGATTTGTATGGTACCCGTTTCTTTTACAATGGTAAATCATGATTCAAATAGATTGTTATGGGAACCATTTATTTTCCATGGGTTAATAATGTTATGAATAGAATACTGGTTTTTATGGTTTTATGATGATTTATTAGCTTAATATATATTATTTGTTGTTCTTATGCGTTATATATTAATGATACACCCATATGGAATCAGGTAATCTGGTTATATATTATATGATGGGTTCACCTAGATAGCGTTGGTGATCTCGATATTACATATACATTGGGTTTTTTCAAGGTACTGGTCTAATGTATTAGGTAATGATTATATTATCAATATAATCATTTTTTGTAGTCTTCGGTATGGTTATTCCAATTGTTATTGTTCTGTGTGTTTCTGTGATGATGATATTCCAAGATACTAACACATTTATTTATTCTTTCCATGGATTTGTAATAGTTAATTTTATCAATATTGATATAAAATCACTCTAAGAAATTGGACCTATACCAATAGTTTAGAAAAACATTTGGTATATTTTATGGTTCTACGAATGATTTTTCCAAAACCATTCTTATATAATACAATTAACAACCATATACAAATGAGTTTTATAAAACTATTTTCATAGGTATACACCTATGCCAATGGTTTTTCATAACTATTGGTATTGGTCCCAAAACCCTGATACATATACCAATGATTCTAAAACCCATTTTTATAGGTCTATAACATTGGTATTGAGAACCGTTGGTATAAGTATAGATATTTTTGATGAATTATTTTTTTCAAATATCCTTAAATAAATCAATGTGTAAATTATATATATATATATACATTTATATTCAAAAAGATAATTGTGTCATAGTGGATAGGTATGTGATAAATAAGAAAGAGGTTGTGGGATTAAATCTTAGCTACATCTTTTATTTGAAATTAACTATGCCAATGGTTATAGGAAAACCGTTGGGATAGGTCTATCCCAATTATTTCCCAAAAAAACCAATGGTATTGGTCTATACTAAAGGAAATCAACTTACAGCCCTCCAAACCATTGGTATTGACTTTAACAATAGTTTTGTGACCTATAACAACGATTCCAAACCGTCGGTATAGGCTATGTTTCAAATAGTGAATATCTTGTTTTTATTGGTTCTTAAGACTCTTTACTTTATTAAATCTTTATTCTGTGTTGTATGACTGGTGATTCATGTATTTATTGGTGTGAGTAGTTTTATGAATTTCTGATGCACTTTGGTGATATTTTCTGGATCTATTATCTTCTTGTACTCATAGATGACATTCAATTATTAATGATTATATTTACCTTACTATGAATTTGAGATCACCCTTAATATATTTATTTTTCTTCTTGTTATCATGTATTATGTTTTGTAATTTATTTCGAGAATTTTTATTTATGTTTGATATTGATGACCAAATATAGAATATAAAAAGATGTGAATAGTGGAAATTGTACTCTCTTTTATTTGTGGTATTTTCTATATAATATTTCTTACTAATTCTCTAAAACACTTACATAATGGGTCCTTGATAATGTATCTAATCAAATTCTACCTTTTAATTTTGTATGTTTGGGATGGAGAAAATTGGGTCACCTCCATTATTTTCAATGATGAAAAACATAATATTTATTATATTGGTACCAAATATAAGAGTGAAGGTTATATGTTATTATATTAATCAAGTTGGTTTTACAAATGGATGGAGTATTAAAAAAAGTAATGATTGATGTGGTGTGAAATGTAGTAATTTTATAATTTTTTCAGGAAAATAGATAGAATATGGTCTATAGAATCTTGTTGTTATAATAAAATGAATTTCATGAGTAACTATTAATAGATTGAGACTTTGCATACATTTAAACATATCTGTAAATAATTTGAAATAGCTTCATTAAAGATCACGTGATAAATATGGAAATAATATTAAACATCCAACATGTCAAAATATGGTAAAAAATAATGTTATTATATCAAAGGTAGATGAGAATATTTAAATATGAATTTGTTTACATTAGGATAGTGTTTTTCAAAAATGGATGAAGAATCCATGCAATTCAATGAATAATAATGTCGAATGATTCATATAACAAGAGTTTGTACATTATTAAAAAAAATTCCTTATCCTAAACGCAATCAATAAAAATAGACTTTTTTAACCTCATAGACCAAGAGAACAAGGGTGGGTATATTCTAGGAGAACAACTAAATTATACCATTATATTTAAGGAAAAATTATCCCCCAATCCATAGTTATGTATTTCTTTTTGAGGCATGATTCTATTAACCCTAGTTTATCTATTCGGTCTTCTATGAGAATTATATGATGAGCCTAATGATTTGATTATCGTTGGGAACTTCGAGTTATTTTATTTTTTTAATCAAAAAAATGGTGTTAGTATTAATATTAATCTTATTATTCATCCTTTTTATGTGATTTAGAAAATAGATTGGCTATCTCTACACAGACTCCACATTAGTGAAATAGAGAAATCACATTTCATATCTATGATAAACTTAGGAACCTATTTCTAAAATGATGTTTATGAACTCTCTTGGAAAATTGATTCCATTATATAGACCTTAACACCCAATCATGAGTATTATTTAGATTAAATGGTTAAGAACAAACTCAATATTGTGATATTATATTATGAAGGAATTGATGTGTTTCCTAGAGCTACACAAGTTATTATGATTGATACCTCATTAAATATAAAATAATATTTCATGTATATCACATGGACACCCTTTATAATTTTTTTAGTGATTAAAAATGAAAATATCGAGGATGTTATTTATTTAATGGGAGAGAATGTAACACCCCATTATTTTACTATATATCATTACTTTAAATAAAACTAATGGGTTTGATATCTTACTATAAAAAAACTAAACTAAAATGAGATATAAAATATTGGTTGAATATTATTAATAAAATAATAATAATAATAATAAATGAAAAAAATAAAATAAAATTAATCAACCATAATTTTATACACTTAGTTAATAAATAATTAATATGATTAACAATGATTATTCTTTCACAAATAACTATTTTTAAGTGTTATTTAAGAAATTATAATTAATCTAAGTGGAAATTTTTTAAATTGTTATTACTTATATATATTAAAATTATTAAAATTATAAATCAATATGAAATAATATTACAAAAACATAAAAAAATTCAATAAAAAATTATCTATATATTTTATATATTAATATAAAAAAATAAATTTGTTAATTTTATTATTTTAATCTTGTAAAATATATTATTTTTTTGTTCTAATTTTGAGGATCACCTTAGGATAAATTTTTTAGAATTCTCTAAAAATGATGAATTTTGTATTATTAGAGAAATAAGTGGGATATCATCCAGAAAGAGGTGATTGATGCTGTAAATAAATTTTTCTATCACTCCTACATTCCATTTAAGATGAATTCCAACTTCATTTCCCTACTTCCAATGAAATGCAATGATGTGGATATTAGATAATTCAGGCATGTACCCATTGGAAACTTTATTCCAAAAGTTATCACTAAAATCATGGCGAACGGTTAGGTTATATTGCTAAGCATCTTATTTCTTCTAACCGGTTTTGTTTTTTTCCTGGTAGAAACATTCATAATTTCCTCTTCACTGCTTCAGAGTGTGTTAATTTAATGAGGAGGAAAGTTAAAGATTGTAACATGGCCATAAAGGTTGACATTTCAAATGTCGTTTACACCATAAGGCGGGATTTTATTTTCAATGTTCTTAACATGCATGGCTTTTTAGGGAAATTTATTCATTTGGTGTTCTCAATTTTGAAAAGTGTTAGCCTCTATATTCCATTAAATGGATCCCCTATGGGATTTTTTCAATGCTCTAGAAGAGTTAGGCAGGGTGATCCTCTATCTGGGCTTCTGTTTTCCATTGTCGTGGATTACTTGAGTATCTGTCTGCATGATCTTGTCAATATTGGATTATATCAAAGAATGAGGGCTGGAAGAGACTATCTTGCTCCCTCTCACTCTTTTTATGCTGTTGATATTATGTTATTTACCAATGATGATAGGAAAACCATATCTTGCTTCAAGAATATCTTTTCACCCTATGAGGAAGTGGCAGGTCAGGTCATTAGCTGGAACAAATATTTTGTTGTCTTTGGGGAAGGAATTCGAAAATAGAAGCAAAATATCATAGCTTGAAATCATCGTGTGAAGTGAGGTAGTTTTCTCTTTAATTATCTTGGATTGCATCATTTTTGGGGATGGGTAAAACGTGTATATCTATAGGGTATTACTCTCAAACTAACTAATCAGCTGGCTAGTTGGAAAGGGAAGACCATGTCTCAAGTTGGGAGAGTATGTCTCGTTAACTCTGTCATCACCTCAATGTTTGTGTATTTTTTATCATTATATAAATGGCCAAGAACTTTGCTTAAGGAGTTGAGTCTAATGGTATGCAACTTTATCAGGACTGGATCTACAAATCAGAGGAAACTTGTCATGGTGGCATGGAAAGACTATATAAATCTGGTGGCTATGGGGGTGATGGGAGTAAAAGAGATAAAAAAAATTAATGATGCGTTGCTTATGAAGTTTACCTGGAGACTTCTAACTGGAGATGAATCTTTGGAATTTCTGGCTAGAAGATTTATTCACAGGCTGCACAATACAATTACTGTGTACTTTCAGTTCTCTGTGTAGACCTTGATCAAGAGTACATACTCTCAAATTATGACACAATCCAAATGGCTGGTATGTGTCAACTCTCAATTGATTTTCTGGAACACTTCATGGATTTTTTCTCTACTTAAGGACTCCATTGATATCCCACTGCATTGGAGGAATATTTCTATATCTGACATGCAGGGAAATGATGATGATGTTGCAATCATACCTTGTAATTTTCTAATAGAAATCACTAATTATGACTATGTTGATAACGATATTCTTGTCTAGAAACCTGTACTCAATGGGCGGTTTTACAATCATGATATCTACAAAATGTAGTGTGGTACAACACCTGGAGCACCTTCGCGGGTGAAAGGTGTTAGCAAGCCCTTCATTTTTTTAAATGACACTCTTCTAAATTATAGAATCTGGAAGCAACGGTTTCCAATTCAGTCTACCCTTCAGTGCACTGGAGTGCACCTTTCCTCAGTATGTTATTTCTGTTTGAATAATGAAGAATATTTCATGTATTTCTTCCTTGAATGCCCATTTTCTACTCATTTATGGCTATATCTGCAAGCTATTTTTCATTGCTGCCTCACATACTAGTCGGTTGACTCTTTGTTCACCTCGGTTCTATAGGCAGAAGGCAGTGAACAAGTTAATAATCTGCTCACTACCGCTACTGTCTCAGTTTTTTCATACATTTGGAGGTCTCGGAATGGCATGGTCTTTAACAATAGTAGGCTCATGTTCAGGGAGGGTGTACTTGAAATCCATCAAAGCATTAAACTTTCTTCGGTGAATCATACTGGAATAATGAATAATGATATTTCTGACTTCATTTTGTTGAAGACACTTGGAGTAAGTGGTAGGGAGAGGAAGTCGCAAATTATGAAATATATTTGTTGGATTCCACCGATCGACGCTTGGTTGAAGGTAAATGTGGATGGTTTGGCCTCTGGTGCACTGGGCCCAGGTAGTTGTGGTGGAGTGTTTAGGACTCCCTACGGATTTGTGAAAGGTTTCTACTTTCATTACATTGGGAATGTGCATCCGATTGAGGCAAAACTATGGGAGATTATAAAGGCAATCAGGTACACGGTTCGTTATGGTTGGTGAATGTTATGGCTAGAGTCAGATTCTTCTGTTTCTGTGCATATTTTGAAGGGACAATCCAAGAATGTCCCATGGAAGATGTTATTTGTCTAGATAAAATTTCTTTAGCTTGCTAAGAGAATTTTCCTTTAGGTCTCTCATGTATACAGAAAGGAAAACCAAGTTGTTAATGCTCTTTCCAAAAGAGAGATCATGGAGGTCAGTTCCAGCTGGTCCATTGTGTTTCCAAGTTATTGCAGTGGTCTGGTGCATGATGATAGTGATGGTATTTTTTATACAAGGTTTTGTAAGGCTCCCCTTCTTTGAGCTGTATTTTACTGTTTACTTATATATATATATATATATATATATATATAATTTTGTTGGGAGCAGGCTCCTCCTGTCTCTCGGACCTTTTGGCTAAAATCTATATTTGGTTTATTTTTTTACTTTGTATCTATAAAGTCAGATATTATTATTATTATCTTTTAAACTAAATAACAAATTATTTATTTATTAATATACAATTTACTTTCATTTAAATCAATGAAATTAATAATTTAATCAAAATCCAATTTTTTTGCATAAAAATAAACTTTTTAAAAAATGATGTTTGCACATTATGTGTGCTAATGATAAAATTTATTTTCATAACACATAATTTTTTTATCTAAAAAACAATATCATATTTGGAATCATTATGATTAAACAATTTATTTTGGCATATTTTATTTTTTGGAGTTACAATTATATTACATAGATAAAATTAGTTACCACAAAAAAATAAAAAATTGTCAATGTTAAATATGTAAGAGTAAAATAGTTAAAACATGTGTTCATATAAATTTTGGAGGTTTTATTAAAATTTAACATTCCTATTATATATTATATTCCATTATTAGACCTATTTAAACCTTGATTAATGATTTTTCCATTTATAATACTATAGAAAATACACTCTTCACACTTATTAAAGCGGACTTACAGAACACCTTATAGGGAACTACAGTTTCTAATTCATCATTATCCTCTGCCTTTTTTTCTTCCCCAAGATCCCTCACCAGCATTGGTAGGCCCCTTGATCCCATGAAAATAAACCAGTATTCAATTTCTATGAATTATTTCAATTGAATGATTCAATTATCCATAAATAAAAATAATATTAACCTATGTTTAGAGTACAAGGTAAGGTTTATTCATAAATCAACATACATTGATTGTGTTATAATTATTATTATATAACTTTATTATTCTAAGTTGGTTAATTTTATCCTATGAATGAATAACATTTTAATTCTACTTTCCTTTTAGGTGAATTGTAATTTTTTTATGAACTGCTTTCTGATGGATCATTACTTCAATGAGTATGATATTCAAATATTTGTTTTATCTTAACCTCCAATCATTGATAAATATTTTGTTTTATGAAAAAAAATCATTTAAATTGATTCAATACTACCTATTTAAATATTATAAAATGAATTATGTTTTATTCATGGAATATAAGTTTCAACTTCAACCGCTCTATTTAAATGGATTTTTAATAGAACGTTACATCACCATTAAGTGGCATTCCATAACTCAATTTCTATACTTGAGTCATAATTATTCAAATTTGACTATGTTTTTACAATATTAATTTTTATATCATTTTATGATATTATAATGAATTTCCTTTTTAATTTTTTTAATATTACTTTAGTGTATATCATTATTTATAAAATTTAATGATGTTAAGAGTAATTATCATCCCCTAAAAAGATCTCTTGTTATTCCATTTCAATGTTCACTCTATAGTGAATCTCATTTTCTTACATGACTATTAGATTATTTTTCTGATAAAAAACAATAAACATACAAAACATGGATCAAAAGGTGTAGTGACTTGGGAAAATTATGAACATATATAATTTGAACATAATAAAGCATAAACATTTATTTAAAGAGTTCATAATTATCATTAAAAGACCATGTTCTTCTTATTACAAGTAATCACCAGATAATATATATCAAATAAAGGGGTGAGATAAAATCCTAGTAAGAGAATGAATAAGGACATGAAATAATATAACATGGGTGAGTGTAATAATCATATCATATTGATATTATCAATATTATAATCATGAGATGAAACATTAATAAATCCATTTAATGTGAAAATGAATAAAAATGAAACATCATGTCATATTTGTCATATACCATGCATAGTTGTGAACAATTATAGCATCATGTTCACTCATAACATTTGTGCGTAATCATAGATTCATAAATATGATAAAATATAGCATCATGTTTAAATATATTACACACTTACTCATGAGATGCATCACGTTACCCATTTTATTGGAAGGTTATATAATTTCAGGACCACCCGTCACATCATAACATTTACTTAATCATGCATGCCAAAAAAAACATATAATAATCATAATCATGAAATGAGTCATGGTAATTTAAGGGTTTCATAATAAATTCATAATTAATTAATTAATAAATAATCCTTGTGGTTTCCAAAAGAATAATTAATATCATATTTGGTTTAGAAATCCTCACTATTGAGTAAAGAAGAAATAACTCATGAGGAATCTAGATGTGTTTTTGAAAGAATAGTTATTTTGTGAAATATTTATGTTTTTCATAAAAAATGTTTTAAAACATGAATACCAATGAAAATAAAATTTATTAATAATTAAATGATATATTAAGAACATTTATACTAAAATTCATGTGAAAGAGGTAAAACATTAAGAAAGAGTGTTGGGTTTGAAAATCCTTATATCTTATATATGAATGCATTATGAACATGGTATTAATTTCCTTAATAAATGAAATAGATACATTATTTAATAAATTAAGAACATATTAGACACATATTTTATTTATTTAATTTTTATTATGTACAATTATTTCCGTTTATATTAGTTTTGGAGTTCAATTTTTTCCCTTTTTTGAAAATTAATTTTTGTAATTTTCATGATCAGTTTATCTGTATATAATTATTTTTAGTGATTATAAAACTATAATAATAATTTAGAAGTGAAATGAAGTTTACTTAATGGACTTTCATAATTATAAATTTTCCCATATAACATTTTTTTAGATATGAGAATGATTCATTAGATAAAACATTAATGAAAAATTATTAAATTATTTTGGCTATTTTTACGAACATCATGATCTAGTATCAATATATTTAATATTATGTTTATATATTGGATCCATAACAATAAATAAGTTAAAATATTAATATTAAAATATTATTTTAAAATAATATTGTTTTTATAACCATCCATGAGGGTGGTAATGGAAAATGAAAACACATCCTCCCAGAAAGCGGTGAATCAAAACATTATGAACGATTTTTTCATTTTTAGAATTAAAGGATAATGGAAGGGATTAGATGATGGATATGACATTAATAAAATAAGATTATATTATATATATAATACTAGTTTTATCTTGTCTCTTTGAATAGGTGGGGTTAGTAGATGATAAGAAAATAAAAGAAACTAAAATTGAAATGAGGATTTACACACACGAGCCTCAGCCCCGTTGGTGAGGACTCCTTAAGTGCATCAAGGAGACCCATGATCAAATCCAGGTGGAGGCTAATTTCTGGTACTATAGCAGTATTGTAGCAGCAATGTAGTATTACTATAGCTAGCACTGTAGCTGGCACTGTAGCAGGAATTGTGCGCACTGCTACAGGTACTGTAGTGGAGACTGTAGCAGGCACTGTTTGGAACTGTAGTAGCCGAAAATATTCCCTTGTTTTGGCCTTCAGGCCACCGATTTGGTCCCTGATTCCTTTAAGACCTTCAGTCCACCCATACCTTCATTTCAGAAAGGCCTTCGGGCCACCTCAAGTCTGTTTGACCACCTTAAGTGTAGATGCAAACCAGACAACCTATAAGGAACAAGTTTTAGAAGGAGGACGAGTAAGGAGATTTCACCATAAAAGAAGATAAAAAAATTGAAAGAATGAGAGTTTATAAAACCTTCCATCGGGAAAAGCCTTTGTATGCCTGGGAAAGCCTAGCTGAACATCCATGAGAAGGTGGAGAGTTTATTTCACGATGAATATTCTGGGGAGGATCAGTTCCAAGTAGTTAGTCTGGTTTGTATGTATTGTTTGAAGCCTACAGGCATTGAATTATTCTAAGGCCTACGAGGATTGTAATACGTATGCCTACGAGCCTTGTAAGGGTTAAACCTCACTTTTTGGAAGGTGTATTTTCAAAAATCAATAAAAAATGAAGGCCTTCTGGCCATTGGAGTAGGAAATTAGGATTTTACCTCTTTGATGTTGTCTCCTTGAGAACCTCCTCAAGACACTTAAATTTTGTCTTTTATTAAGAAAAAAATATATTAGATGTGGGGAAGAGTATTGGGAAGGTAATTAGATTGAATTTAGACAAGATGCAAGGATTATAAGGTGTAATAAAAATAGATTGTGAGGGTGGTATTTATAGAGGGATGAGAGGGATCTTTTTGAATATCTTATGCATTATTTTATTATTTTGGATCAAGACTCTCAATATTGTTGGTTCGTATGACTAAATATTGTAAATTGATTAAGATATATCAAACCAATTTGTTTATTATATCATTAATGATAGAAATATTTTTGTATTTTTTTAAAAATGTTAAATACCATATATTACTATATTTCACTATTCACCAAAAGTTCAACTATTTAAGAAAAATCCCAAAAAAATAACACTAACCACTTTTCAATTTATATATTTTAAAATTTTAATTGATTTTATAAAATTAATTTTATGAGTATGATGAATTTATATTTTAAATAAAATATCATTTATATGAATAATATCTATTTTAATATTAGTCTTGATTTTATGACACTTTAAAAATAATAATTACAGTCTCATATAATTATATTATATTTATATTAAAAAGAAATATTAATTTATGAATGATTTTTTTGAGAAATAAATTTTCTTTTAAATCATTATACTAATTATAAAATTGTAAATTCATATTTATGTTTTAAAATTACGCAGACTTAATTTATCAATTTTAAAACAATAATTTACTTATACCATGATATAAATATATATTGTTTTCATTTAAAATATTACTAAATTATATGTTTAAATCATAGGTGGGTTTATTATTATCGAGATCACATTACTATTTATAATTTTCATATTGATATTCCAATGGTTAGGTTGTTATTCAAATGGTATAGGATCTTTAATTCTTATTAAGACCACTTATTTAATTCATTCTTTGTTGACATATATTTTATATCATGGTTATATATATACATTCTTCCAAAAATTTAATATTTCATTGTTAACATTATGTTTTATCACTAAAACATTTTTCATGACTCTGGTCATTCACGGGTATTGAGCACATCAAAATCATTCTAATCTTATTATCTTCTATTCTTTTTGGAATTATTATTTATTTTTTAGAAGATTAATGTATCATTTATGTGTATATTTTTTTTAATATATGATTTATATATTATATGACATAATTATAATATTGTAAGCTCCATTGAAAAAATTTTGGGTTGTTACATTCTTTCTCCTTAAGAAATTTCATCCTCAAAATATAATTTTACATACTAATGTGAAAACATGTGAGGGTATATAAATTTTATTTCTTTTTATGGTTCTCAAGTCACCTCTTAATAATTATGGTTCTTCCATAATTCATTTAAATGGTGATTTGTATTGTTATATAGAATAAATTTTCTATAGTCCAAGATGTTCACTATATGTTCATCATATGAGAGGTAATTCTCCAATTATACAACATCCATCTTCAGTACACGTGAGGGGTTAGGTATGTACTTCCATGTGAAAGATACATGGAAGATTTCATGAACATGAACCATATGTGGTTGAAGTTCAAGACAAAATTTCACCGCTCCATTGATATCAAGGATCTCATAGGGGACAATGTACCTTTGGATAAACTTCTATTTCTTGCAAGACCACATTAATATATTCCACGATGATATTTGAAGGAAAATTTTCATCCAACATCGAACTTCATGTCCCTTCAATGGTTGTCATCATAACACTTTTTCCCATCACTGAGTAATTTTTATAAGTTGTTGGATGGATTGATATTTATTTTTATTCTCTTAAGAAATATCTAGACCAAATATCTTTTATTTGAAAAATTCATCGAATCATTTTGAGTTCTACATCTCATCACATACAGATCTTTATATGGAGCCATTTGAATACTTAACTAAAATTTATTGTCATATGAGAACTCATGTAATGGAATATACAAATCTCATCCTCCTTTAAATTACATTAATTAGACTCTTAGTATTACCTCCAGTGTCTGAATAGTCCTATTTAGTTTCTCTATCAGTTTGGGGGTGATAATCCATGTTAGAATTCAATTTAGTAGTCAATGCATATTGAATACTTCTCTAAAATTTAGATGTAAACCATATAGCATGATTGAATAAGGAACCTCATGCTACCTCACCATCTCTTTTACATATTTCATGGAATGTTTTACAAGTGAGAAGTATTCTTGAATAGAAATAAAGTGGTAACTCTTGCTGAGTCAATCCACCACAACCCATATCTCATTTTTTTGGATGTATTCATTATACTAGTAATAATGTCTTTTGTGATATTCTCCCATTTCTATATGGATATAGGTAATCGTTACATCATCCCTTTAGAATTACATAGATCTACTTCAACTTTCAGACATACCATGAACTATGAGATATAATATGATATATCATTATTCATTTTATCCCACTAGAAATTATCTCAATGAACATATTACGTATTGCTACTATCAGGATGGATTGATAAAGATGGACTATGTGCATTATCAAGTATATCCTTGTTTATATCAAGTGATGAAGGAACCCATATACTAATTCCAAATCAGATAAAACTATCCTCACTGATTTGGAAGTCATTTATATTCCCTTCCTTTATTACATTCACCTTCTTCTGAGGCTCCAAATCATCCCTTTATTCCTCATTGATCTTATTTTGGAAATATTGTTGGGAAATAATTTGGTTAAGGTGGGTTGTTTTCCCTTACATAATGACTTTCAAATCCATAATTTTCTAATCTAGGAAGATTAAGTCTTTCTCAATCCACATTATGAATAAGGTTGAAAGATATTTTCCACTAAGGTCATCCTTTACATTGTTTTCCATTCTCATATGGTAATGAATAGAGAAATCATAGTCCTTGAATAACTCTAACCATATTCTATTATGCATGTTAAGCTCTTTATATGTGAATCTATACTTTATACTATTTTTATTAGAATATATTGTTAGGACCATGTTTTATTTTGGTGGTATTTGATAAATAATGTAAGTGTGTTTAGAAGGTAGTGGAAATCTAGATTGAGGAAATTTGTGTGTACAAAGTAGTCAATCAGATATAGAACCATTGGGTTTTAAATTGGAATAACGAACATAATAAAAAAATCATAAATACTAATAAAAAAGAAATTATAGTGGATTATGAAGAAGTTTTTTTAATGATATGGCTCATTGGAACCATTTTTGGTCCATAAAAAAAGTATTAATCACAATGTGAAAGTATCATGAAGACTTCTTAGCTCTTATGAGAAAATAGAAATGATTAGATGGTCATGGATTTATCATAAATCATAATTTTTATTTTAAAACATATGATGTAATAATTATAATTTTACGGTATGATATGTGATTTCAATTGTATTGATATTGATTAGAATGAAAATTGTCTCCAGAATTATCTGAAGTCAAAATACTTCTAAATTTAAGTCATTATATTATGTGGTGACATTAAAAATTTTCAATGTCATGAGGAAGCCATGATACAAGATGAATTTTATTGAATAAATAATTAAATTATTTCTAATCATAGTTCATCTCTATGAGATTACCAGTATTATATTTTTTTGATGACTAGAAAGACTGATTAGATCATAGGAAGAAGAAGATGCTTAGGTTAAATTGCTAACATCAGTTCACCATATGTGGTTCACCACCAATCATCAAAGTAGTCCTAACCCCAATCATTACAGTTTTTGATTATTGAAAAAGAAATTATTTTAAGATTTGTTGGTTGGTACCAATGAAGAAGTTGAATTTGTTAAGATTGATTATATATAAAATTAGTGACCAGTCAACAAAATAATAAACCATTTTCATCAAGATGTTTTTTTTATTTTCTTAAACTAGGTTAATAGAAAAGAATTACTATATTTTTTTCAATTAGCTCCAGAACGAAATGAATAACATTGATATTATTTCAATTAGCTCAAGAGGAAATAAATTCTCTATTTTATAATAATTGGGACAAGAGTCTTCATACCCATGTTGATGCTGATTATCATAGTGTGGTAGAGAATAATTTTTTTGGCATAGGCTAACACCAATAAATATCATCATATGTAAGATCTTCAGTGTGGAAAAGAGAATAAAATATACAATTTTTTAAATTAATAAGAAAAAGTCATTATTGGGATTTTGAGGTGTAAAGAGTTTAGTTGTAGTGCTTGTTTTAAGAAGTTTGAAGTCGATGTTGTAGTGCTATTGGGGAATTGAAAAAGTCTTTTGAAGTTAACACTATGTTTTTAGAATCATAAGGGAAACTAAATTCTAACTAATTAGAAATAGTGGTTATATTGTAATGGTTTCCATGTTTTATAGTTATTAGCTGGTTTGATGCATCATGATAATAATATTTTTTAGTTATTACAGAGCATTGGAATAAAAATCTTGTTATAAATTGTTTTTGAGGATTGTAATGAGATTTCATATGTTTTAAATATGATTGAATTGGTGTGGATCAAAATAATTAAGAGTCTTATCTCTTCTTCATAATGGTAAAAAATAATGTATATCAGAATCATATTAAATATTTTCAATGAATGTATAATGCAAGATAAACTTGTGAGAAGATTCAAAAAGGTTCAAAAAAATGAAGATAGATGAGAAGAAATTAATAGGTAAATGATAAATCCAAATTTTAACATAATTTTAAGATTTCGAGATGTTTGGTTGAGTGGTAATGTTTTTGATAATCCCTCTCAATCCAATATTGGAACACCTATAAATATAAATAAGTACTTTTACTTTCTAGATGTAAGTAATGTTCATTGGAGTAGGGATATAAAATAGCATGGAATATTTTTTTGATAAAAGGATATTCGGGATAGATCATTCTTATGGAGGTTCTATAGATGAAATAAGAATAATAAGAGGAATACCATATTCATTTCATCATCATATTGGGTGGGATTATATAACTAAGAATAAGATTGAGATTACTATACTAAGGAAGAAGTAGTTCAGAATTGTTCCAGTGGTATTCTGGAAGAATTATATTTATGTAATGATCAATCACACATGACAATTAGAACAGTAATCAAACGTGGAATAATTAAAAATTCTAGATATGTTATTACCTATTATTGGGTAGTAAAGTGAATATTTTTTTTGAATAAAATATTTGTGAATTTTGGAAACGAAGCACATTTACATATTGGAATGCACCTGGTGAATGTTTGTTAACTTGTTACAAAAAATATTATACATTATTTTTTCTTGAAGGAGTAGAAGAAATATTGTATTGATCATAGTTCTACAAAAGTGTAAGGGTATATCCTACTTTTTGTATCCTCAGAAAAGTATTATTTTAATGTGGATTATATGGTAATGTATTGTTTCCAAACCATGCCAATGACTTTGAAACTCTTTTTTAGTTTTGAATAATGTAAATACTTCTATTCTTGTTAATGTGTGTTTTTATTTTCAAAATAATTGATTATTCATTAATAGGAGGTGATTTTTTTTCAAAATATAGGAAACATAAAAAAATGATATCACTAATTCACCCCCTCCTCTACTCAAGGATATATGGTCATGGTTAGGAATTTACATGTTGTATCATAGAGAAAGTTCCCTTCATTTTCTCTTTACTGAAGTGTTTTAAGAATAAGTGATCATGGAATATCTAATTTCTGTTAAAAGTAATTGGATTACAATCATAAATGATATGAATTATCATATCTCAAATGATATAATTTTTCTATATCTTATTTCCCATGTGTATGATGTTTCAGAAGATTGTATAAATGGTTTTCTTCCCCATGTTAGAATGCTCCGCTTAAAGCTGCTGATATGTAAGATATTGATTATGATGGAAGAACGAAACATTACTTATTATTATCATTATCTCAATTAATTTTATTATATTGAAGAGGGTTTTCACTTACAAAGTTATCTATGATATGTTGATAAATTTTATGAAGGCAATACAAAACTAAAAAATGAAAAGTAATAAATTTGGATATTTAAGTATGGAGATCTCAACATGGGTGAGAATGAATCTATTGATGACTTATTTACTAAGGATAATGACGTTTTTATAAGTAGTATATTTCTTAGTGAAAATTTTGAAGATTATACTATTATATAAACAATCTTGAGAATTCTTCCAAACAAGTTTAATGAAAACTTGATCCCATTGGTAGATAGAAATCCAGATACATTACCTCTCGATGACTTGAATAGAACATACATTAATTATAAAATTAAAAGGGAAAAATATAAGAAGGGAAAATAAAGATAATGAGATTTCGTTCAATGATGCTAAGAAACAAAGGTCAAAGAAGATTTCCAAATAATATGTTTATGGATAATCTGATTCCAGAAACAAGGTATGTAAAATTTTTTAAGAAATTTTATCATTTTCTTCAAAAAATATAAAAACAGGAACCAGGAGGTATAAAGGGAAACATCCCATAAAATATACTCGACGTGGATCTGTTGATAACCTTATTTTCAATTTTCCTCAAAGAGGTGATAAAGAAGAAAGTGATGAACATTAAAGTGATTATTAAGAAAAAATTCCAAGAAGATCATTGAGGAAACATGGTGACAATGGAAAATTCTCTTCTATGGAGAAAGAGAAGAGTTTATCTAAATTATATAGAATAATATTTTTTTCTTAAATATGTTGATAGTGAAGAATCGATATATATTTCTTAAAAACACATTTATTACAAAAGTTAATGAGGAATTTTTTTCTAGGAATGAATGATTTTTTTCTATATAAGAAGTGAGTGAAGCTAAATTTGAAAAGTTTATTGAAAATGTTAAAGATAATATTACCATTGAAAGATTTAACAAAGAAGAAATCAGAAGTAGTAGTTCTGAATAAGTTGAATAAACTCCATTATAATTTCATCTGAAATAATGACGTAGAGAATATATTCGAAAGATTAGAAGTCTTTTAAATGAAATATGAATATTGGTATATTTATTTTCCTCAACAAACAATACAAATATTTTTAATAACAATGTTAATATTTGAAAATAGATATATGATTTTAAATAATATATTGTGAAAAAAAGAATTGGAATGATCATTTGGAAGTTAAGTTGAAAGAAAAATAAGAATAATTAAAACATGTATAACACACACATTATAAATCTCAATAGAGGACAACAATTTTAATAAATTATATATTTTATGTATTTTAATTTTATGGAAAAATTAAGCCTAAAATGGGTCAATATTTATATTCTTGGGTTTAGAATAATGATGTAATTGATAATGAGAATAATAAATATATTAAATTTATGTATGTGACCAAATATTAAAAAGTGGAGAATCTAAAATATTTTAAAAATTATGAGTCCTTAAAGGCTTATAGAACTCATAGTTTTAATAAAGCTAGAAATAAATCCTAGTTGAAGAATAATAATTAATGTGATATGAGAAAGGGTGGCTATCAATAATGTTTTGATATAATGAAGAAGAATGTTTCTGAGAAACATACCCAGAATTATTAACAGTATGGAAGTTATAGAGGAAGGTATTTCATTGTTGGGTACTACTAGAATTGTGGTGGATTTTGGCATATAGATATTTTTTTTTGTTTATCCAAAACAATAAAACTATTCCAAAAGTTATCTAAATAAAAGTTTCACTAGGATTCAATCCTATCCAAGAAATAAATATGAGAAAGGAATTTCTAAAACTTGTGAAAAATAAAAATACTATGTTCATAAAGAGAGACTTCCTAGATATTTCTCGATTACAATTGAAAATGACTAAAAATTTGTAAGAAGCACAAAATTCATTTGAATAAAAGTGGTATAAAATTGTTTCCTCAAATGAGAAAATTTTTTATAAAAATATTTCCACAGAATCAGATTTGATGAATTAGAAAAGATATAGGATATGTGAGAAATATTGTCTTGTCACTAATGTTTCAGAGTAGTAAAAAACATCATCATAAGATTATATATATGAGAATAAAGTTGTTACAAAATATGTGAAGGATAAATAGAAGGAAGAAAACACATAAAATTAAAAATACATGAAAATAGAAATAAAATTTAAGACTGAGAGAGTACTCGTGACCCGAATGTTTCTTCTAAGAAACAACTGATGTTCCTCATTATTCCCAAAATATCAGAACATGTATACAAATTTTAGGGAATTAAATGAGTTGAAATAAATTATCTAGTGGTGATGAGTCTCTTATAATTATTACATAAAAAGTAAAAAGGTTACAAAATATGATTTTTAATAGTATTATTTATTCGCATGAACATTCTGATATGTTTGTTGAGATGGGTAAAGGATACTATTATCCAATACAACACCATTCAAAATTTCCAAGAAAAAATTGAAAATGTTCAATGAAACATGAAAATGTATTTTAGGAAAGTTGTGTTATGAACAACATTGATAACCTTGATTACACACTATTTTTTACTAAACTAGGTTCACCCATGTAAAATTAGTGTAATTTAGTTAAAGACTATTTGTTAATAAACTAATCTAATATTTATATTGTCTTGAGGAAGAGTTTCATGGTTTTGATATGAAAATTTTCAACACATGGATGTGATATTTTTTTTCAATAAGGAAAAAACTTTTCATGATGGGCCCTATTAATTTTATTGTCACTAGGGGGAGAAAAGTAATTGGGTAGAGATAAAAAATAGGTAGAAAAATAGTGTAATTCTTGAACTAAATGTGAGAAATGAAAATTATGAGGGGTATTGTTTTGAAGTGGGTATTGGAAACAAAAATACATGGGTTATTTTTAGGACCATGTTGTTTTTTTGGATATATTTTCTGTGAATAGATTAATATGTTCATTATGTTGTAGAAAGTAAGTGTAATGAAATAGTAATGGAAATATGGAATAAATAAGGGGGTGTGCGAAACTTTTTCAATGGTATATAAAACCATCAGCTTAAAGATTGCAATCACAATCATAATTAGATGATATGGATCCAAATTCATAAGAATGTACAATAGTTTGTGAAAAACTTTTTTTTGGAATTAAAGGCTCACATGACTCCCCTTTAGTCAGGAAAAGAAATTTTTGATCATAATGATGAAGTGTCTTAGAGACTTCCCAACTCGAAAGGAAAGCTGTCGATGAATTTCTAATCATGGTTTTCTCATAAATCATATATTCTCTAGAAGACATGTCATTCAATGATGATGAAGAAAATGGGGTGATCATATGCTTCAAATCACATTGAGTTTGATTAGAATTAAAGAGGCCACTAGAAGGATGGGAAGTCACAATACATCTCAATATATGTAAGCCAATGTTTTTCCAATCTTAAAATTTTTTAATTTCATGAGGAATTCATGATATTAGTTGATATTTTTTGAATAAAAATTTCATGTATTTTCAATCTTAGTTCAATGTTTCAGATTACCAAAAGTGTACTTGTTTAAACAAGGGGAAGGGTTATCATATTATAAGAAGATGAATATTTTGAAATTGAAGTTGTTGACACCAGTCCATTGGATATAGTGTTCCACATATCATTAGAGTAATCTTAACACTGATCTATATACATTTTGATGGTTTGAAAAGAAATTAGAGGTAGAATAGTTAGTGATGATGAAGAAGTTGAAGTTCATGAGACTGATGAAAAGTAGAATCAGAGGGCAATCAACAATATATTTAACCATTTCATCAAGATATATTTTTGATTATATTCAATTGGGTTAAGAGAAAAAAATGATATTATTTTTTTTATCAATTGGGACCAGAATGAAATGAATAAATCTAATATTTTTTCAATTGGGATAATAGGAAAAGATTTATCACTTCATTATAAATTGGTATAAATATCGTCAGAGTATCACTAACACCTATTATCTGGGTGAGGATGAGACCGATTCATATAGCATGGTTTGACACTGATAAACATCATCTGATGTTGGATTATCAGTTTTCAAATAGGAGGAAAATATATAATTTCTTAAATATATTACAAACGTGTTTTCAAGCGGATCTCGAAGTTTGATAAGTTTAGTAGATGTGTCTGTATGAAGAAGTATAGTGATGAAGTGATTATAAGGGAGTGAAGGAATATTTTGAATTTGTTGCTATGTTTATAGAAAAATAATGGAAACAAATGTTTAATGAATTTTAAAAAATGGTTATGGTATAATAGTTTCAATGTAGTCTAGTGATTAGTTTTTTTCAATAATTATAATGAAAATAATTTTCTGTAGTTGGTAAGGAGAACCAAAATAGATTTTTCTTTCATTTCATGGCATGGATCATAACGATGTGTCATCTTTTTTCCATTTGTTTCAATTGGTGTGGAGAAATGTAATGAAGTCCCTTCTCTCTTTATCACAATGGGAAACTGTCATTGAAATCATAATCTGAATAAATACTGGAATTAAAGGATGAAGCAAGATGATGTTGTGAGAAGATTCGAGAAGGTTTGAGAATAAATGAGAAGAGTTTAGAAGATTTTAAAAATGCATATATGATGCTGATATTAAAATTAATTTTAATACTTCAAGAAATTTGATTGAGTATAATTATTTTCATAATCCCACGTAAACTAGATTTTTAACACCTATAAATTGATAGAAGTACTTTTTACTTTATTGATAGAATTATTGTTCATTAGTGCAGATATAAGGTGGATCACCGATAGTTTTTAGAGAGAAAGAGATTCCGAACAAATCATTCTTAAAGATGTTTTCTTAATAGAAGAAGACAAGGAGAATGATTATCATATTTATATTATCATCATATTGGGATGGATTATTATACACAGTTTATGATTGGGATTTCTAACCTGAGGAGGATGAAGTGTAGAATTGTTTTAGTGGTATTATAGTATAATTATATTTCTGTACTGATCAATCAGACATGAATGTCATACTTGGGAATTAGAATGACAATCAGAGTGAGTATCATCACAATTTCCATATAAGTTATTTCATACAGGTGGGTAATATAGTGAATAATTGTTTTTGAAAAACATATTTGGTAATTTTGAAAAGTAAGCACAGTCACATATTGGGAAATACCTTATAAAAAATTCCTAACTTGTAACATAATTTTTAACATCAATTGTGCTAGAATGGTCGCAAGAACTATTTTATAGATCATAGTTCTACACATGTGATAGGTATATAATACTAGTTGTATCATCATAATAGGATTGTTTTCTACTATATTGTATGGTATTAGAATGTTTCCAAACCATTTTATGGGTGTAGTTTCTCTTCTTGATTAGTGAACATTGTAAATACTTGTGTTCTTTTGAATTGTGATTAATTTTTTATAGAGAGATGGTTATTATGTAACAATAAGTGATTCTTATTTCAAAGTTAAGGAAACTTAAAAGAAAACGATATGAAGGATCCCCCACCCCCTCAATGATAATTAATCATGTATGGAAAATTACATATATTTCACAATTCTCACTATAGATATAATTCTGCCATACTTCCAAGAAAAATGTCAAATCCTCTTGCTCTAGATCATGTATATGATTTTTATTCCTTTGGATCTTCAACTACCGTGTGGTGTAGGCTATGAAATTATCATTATACATGATTATACAACCCAAGACATTCTTTGAAGCGTCATTGTATATCATAAATCCATATCCACTTATTAGTAGTGTGAGTATAGGTGCAATTTTTTGCCTCTTGTTAATCTATTGCAATCTTTCCTCAAATTCTTCTATCCAGGCATATGTTTCCCCTTTCTTTGATTATTTAGTTAGCATGATAGTAAATCATGAAAAATTTCTTACAAAACACTTATAGTACCCTACTATGAAAATTAATTTATATATTTTTTTGACAGTAGTGGTTCTGGGCCATTCCTCAATTACCTTTTTTTGAAGGGTCCATAGAAATTCCCTCACATGTGATCATATTCCCCAAGAATGTCACCTTATGAATCAAAAAGACACAATTTTTGAAGATGAAAAAGAATTTCTCCATCCATAATGTCTCCATCGCAATCCTTAAATGTTATTTATATTCAAAATTTCACTTTGAGTAAATGATAATATCGTTGATAAACACTACGACAAATTTTTAAAGATAGTCTCTATAGAATTTATTCATCCAATCTATAAATATATCAGGAGAATTAGTAAGTCCTAATAGAATCACTAGAATCTCATAACACCTGTATCATATAGGTAAAGTTGTCTTACATATATATTACTTCATTTTCATTAGTTTATGATATCTAGAATGAAGATCCACCTCTGAGAAGTTTTATTCTCCTTGTAGTTGGTCAAAAAAATCAGAAATCCTTGAAAGAGGATACATGGTCCTTATAGTGATCTTATTAATATACGAGTAATAAATACATATCTACATTGATCCATCATTTTTATTTACAATTATCATATGAATACCTAAAAGTAATTTACTAGGGTTTATGAACTACTTGTTAAAGTGATTGTGCAACTGCTTCTTTAACACATCCAAGTTGATTGCTTCTGTCCTGTAGGGGAATTTTGAGATAAAAGTTGATCTTAATATACATTCTATTGAGAACTCTATATCACGATCTATGTGATGCCTTGTTAACTATTCTGAAAATACATTAGTTTATTCCCTAACAATGGGAATTTATAATAGGTTGACACCTTAATTTTACTAAACCATTTGAGTGAGATTTGATTCTACACTAGGCATTAACACCCAAAAAATTGATGGATTTTCCAAAAGATATTCATGGTATTAAATTCATTTGTATAGGATAATGTAATGGTTTAGATTAGAAAAATATATTTTCCTTTCCTGATAACTGATGTATACTTTACATACATAGATTCAATTCATTCCAAGTATAGAACTGAATCCCTCTAAGAGAAGTATTATGAGAATATCTGGAATAATCCTCCCACATATTCCAATATGAGAAGAGTCCAACACTTGGGTAAAAAATTTCACATCATTAGGTATTTTTTAGATAAACCTACATAAATTTATCAAGGAATTAATTCAATAGTTCAAGAATACAATTAATATATAAATGAATTTCATAGAACCATAATTAAATAATAATTTTTTTATTATTTAATGAATATGAATTATACCATATATGAATGCATTATATTTCTCCACTTCAACAGTAGTGACGGTATAAGCTTTACCTTGTTACTTATGTTTTTGAGGATTCAAATGTTGATTACCCTTAAGAGATTTATCGACACTACGATTTCTTTCACACATTCCTTTCTACATACATTTGAAGCATGGATCTATGGGTAGTGCTTTGTATTCATCCAGTGGAATTTAATTCTTATTTATGTCACTTTTATGTTCATGATTTTGGTGGCATTCTTCCACACACATGAAAAATTTTCTTATCCCATTAAGGTAGTTCTCATAATGATTCTTCAAAATAATTTCTCAAGTGGGTGGTAGAGCTTCCATTCCACCTTTATAATTATATCATCTATCTTGAAACTCCATCTTTTATTTCTTATCTACATAGCCATATTTTCATTTTGAAAAATATATCTCAACTTTGATAGAACATCGTACAACTTCTTTATAACTCCAAAAATATCAGATAGCTACATCTTTTTAAATCTATGGTTTCAATAAGATAAAGAATCTATCTATTTTTGTATCATTATTGATAACAAACCCTAAGTGATATCTTGAAATCCCTTTGATGTTTTCTTAAGATGTCATAATAGATTCACCATCCCTTCAGATTAATAAATTCTCCCTCTATATTTGAATGACGATTTTAAGAGAATTTTTTTTATGAAATATTTTTAAATTGACTTCCCACTCCATATAATAAATTTCATCCTTTGGTTTAGTATTCTTTATCAATTCCAAGGATTTATTGGCCTCTCCATTGAAATAATAAATGGAAAGATACAAAATCTCCTTCTAAGAACAATAAATATGAGAAAAGTTCTTCTCCATTGAGTTGACTCAATGTTATGCAACTAGATGATTAGAAGATCCACTAAACTTAGATGATTTTTCCACATTAATAAATCAAGGGATAGTTTTTTCCAACTTTTTTCAAAGAGGTTATTCTATATATTTTATGTTATTGTTTACATCATGAGAAAACTATATAAGCATTTCTATGATGTTTTGAACTCAATCTCCCAAGGCATTATGGATGTCATTTAAGAAACCACTACATTTTCTTTTACGCAAGTTGTTGGCATGGTTTCTCATTATTCACAACATTTTCAAGAAAAAAATTATTAAAAAATAAGTAAGTCACCAATTCTTTAATAAATAATTGATTTCATTATATAATTAACTCAAAACTCATATCTTATTGGAACCTTTTTTATAATTTGTATACAAACAACTTTCATAGATTTATACATATACATAGTCTTGTCCTAAGTGTTTTTATTAACATACTAAAATCCTAATTCTAAAATTAACTAATACACGATCTGAAGGAATCTATATATACCCTACTTTTCATACATGACTATTACATAAATTTTATGACAAAAAACATAATAATCCACGATAAAAATTATTTTATTCTTGGAAAAATTATTCTAATACACAACTTGAACATAATAAAACATAAAATTTGATTTAAAGCCTTTATCTTTATCATTAAAATCTCATCTTCTCTATAGTATAAGTAATAACCCAAGGATATACATCAATGAAATGGGAGAGAAAAAAATCCCAGTATGAGGATGAATAAAGACATGGAACAATACAAAATGGGTGAGGATAATAATAATTAAATTATCAGTGTACCCACCTCATAATAATAAGAGGAAACATTGATAAAGGAATGGAATTTATTCAGGCATAAAAATTAAACATCATGTCACAATGGTCAGATAAAACACATGGTTGTGAACAAACATAACATCACATTCACACATAACATATATGGACAATCTTAAAATAATCATTGTGAACAAATATATAATCACAATAAAGAATATTAAAAATTATTTCCATAGATGTATCACATTACCCAATGAATTGGAGGGAAATATAATTCAGGACCCACCTATCACAACATAAAATTTTCATAATCATGAATGCCATATAGAATATATAACAATCATAATCCTGAAACAACTCATGGAAAGGAATGTATTTTATAATGTTTTAGAAAATAAATAATTAATTAATTAACATTAGGGTTACTAAACATGCACTTAATATCGTTAATAATAAAATTAAATTAATAAATTAATAAATAATGAACCTCTTAGAAATGTATTTACTTAATTATAATTTATTAGTTCTTTATGGCAATTTTATTTGGTTTTAGAGTTAAATATTTTTGTTTCGGGGACATTCATTTTCAAGGATTTCATTAGAATTTAATTTGAATATAATTATGGATGTTCATGTAAAATGAAAATTATTTTATACAAGTAAAGTTAAATTTAATTAATGAACTTATATAAGTATAAATTTGTTCAATATATCAACTTTTATATGATAATTATTCGTTAGATAAAACATTAAAGAATAATGTTTAATTTAGTTTCACTAATTTTTTCACCAACATAAACTACTATCATTGTTTTTTATATTGGGATAATATGTTTGTTTCAAAACATGTTTAAAGTTATAATATATATATATATATATTGAAATATAGATAACCTTAATAATGTTTTTATGAACATATTTGAATGTGGTAATGTAAAACGAAGACTCACCATCCATGAAGGCGGTGAATCGACACATCACGGGTAAAGTTTTCATTTTTAGAATAAAATGAGGTGAAACAGATTTTATTATTGATATTAAAATAACATAATAACATTAAAATATATATAAATATTTATTTACTTATCATGTCACTTTTGGTATGGGATGTTTGGAGAGAATATGGAAATAAATGAAACTCAAAAAAATAAGGAAAACATTACCTGATGAATGAAGTATCCCCGAGAACCTCCTTAAGAAACATAAATTTAGTCATTTTTTAAATTAAACCATTTTAAATTTTGAATAGGATTAAGAAGGAAATTGGAAATAATTTATTCTAGCTATAAGGCTTAAGTGGTGGGAGAAGAAGAGGTGTTGAGGTGTGGTATTTATTGGGGATAAGAAGGGTGTTTTTATTTATTTTATTCATTTGTTTATTATTTGGGATCACGACTATCAATATTTCTTATTATTATTAGAAAATATTGTAAATAATTCATGATATTTTTTACCAATGGGTTCTTACATCACGCATGGCATAAATATTCATGTATTTGGGTTAAAATGTTATGTGTCTTAAATTGTTGTATTTCCCTATTCACAAAAATTTTAACTCTTTTATAAAAATCCATAAAATTAAAGAAAATAATTTTAAGACTATCATATTTAAAAAATAGACACTATTTTAGTAAAATAATTTTATAAATTTTATAAATTTAATTTTTAAATAAAATTATCATTTATTCTAGAAATATCTATTTTAATATTGTAGTTGATTTTAAAACCCTTTGAAAAAATTAATTGAGGTCTAAAGAAATTATATTAAAATTATAATACAATAAAATATTTATTATAGAATCTATTTTATGAAAATAAAATTTTTTTAAAATAATTATATTAATTATAAAATTTTAATTGTACATTTTTGTTTCAAAAATACTAAAATGCAATTTTTCATTTTTAAAGAATTTATTGACTTATTACAAGATATAAATATAGTACATTTTCAATTATAAGATACCTTTATTTTATTTATAAATTCATAGAGTAAGATACTATTATGACGACTAGATTACTATTTTTAATGATCATATTACTATTCCAAATGTCAGGTTACTATTCAAACAGTATAGTTTAATTATATTCTTATTAATAATAGTAATTTAATTCAATCTTCATTTACATCTATTTTCTCTCAAGGATATATTTATACATTCATTATTAATATTAATATTTTATTATTAGTATTGTGTTATATTTTTATAGCTTTATTTGTGAGTGTGGTCACTATTATGGCTAGAGAAAATCCAAATATTTCAATTAATACTATCTAATTGTATTTTGGGTATTCTTATTGGTTTATTTACATGAATAATTTTTCATTAATGATATTAATGTTTTTTTGGTTTCTATATGTGATTTATCTTTTTTACATAATTATAATAAGGGAAAATCCATTGATAAATTTTTCATAGTTAAATATTGTTCATTCCAATGTTCTATTTTATTTTATTGAAATAAAAATATGTTTTTTTGGTAATATTTAGATATCTATTTACCTCATTCCATATAAGGGTTTTTTTATTTTATTTGTGAAGTGAATTTCAAAAAATAAACATTGAATATATTAAAGGGATTTCGATTTCATGTTTGTATTTTAGTCTTTCATAAACTATTTCCTCTATATAACCCTTTTTATTTTTAAAGTCCCCATTAATGAATATTACTTTAAAAAATTACATATTTTCTTATGTTTTCACTTAGCCTTTTTAAAAATTGGCTTTAAAAGTGACTCATAACTTCTTCTTTATGAAAATGAGGATAAAAATTCTATAAAAATCTATTATGATTTTGATACAATTTTATATTTATCTCTAAAATAGTTATATACTCTAGAGTAATATTTCATGAATCACCTCTAAATTTCATATTAAAACATTCTTTTAGGTTCATTAAATTTTGGGTCTCAATTGATCCCATTCTTGATCATTTATTATGTGTTACGGTTTGGAGTGTTATTCTTTCAATGGTGTTTTTTAATTGTAAACATCCTTAGACATTACTTATTATACACTAAGAAATATGTAAGTATATGACCATCCACATTATTCATCCATAGATCCAATGAAATTTTCACTGAATTTTTTTATAACAACATTCTCATTTCCATTGGATAATAAAGTGATCATCGAGATATGAATGTTTTATTATCCTCTTATAACTCATATATATGGTTTGTAATTAAGTAAATCTTGGTTTTTATATATATATCTTTCGTATCTGTTGTGTAATGTATGATATATTGTTACATATTTTGGAGGAAGTACCCTATATTCCATATCAATTTGTTTTGGGAGATATGAACATGAATTCCTGGTTTATTACATTTTTTGAGTCAGAATTTAAATTCTCAATCTATTATGATATAGAAGGTAAAAACCTCAATTACTGATGCATTATATTTAATGGGGAAACAACTTGAATTCCAAATCCATAATATTTTGGGAGTCATGCACATGGTAACCTAATCCATTATCTTTGAGAAAGTCTTAAATGTGAATCACTGATTCGCTATGTAATGTTCTATATGATTTTATTTGTAAAACAAATATAAGTGTTCTATCAATCTCATGTTATGAAAATTCATTTGTTTGTAACATTAATTTCCTAATTTGATGGTTTATTTAATATGAAACATTTTTATTTCGGTATGATTTTCAATATCTATCTTCATGGACCTTCATTACTCTCAAATACCAACATTAATATTTTATTCTCAATTATGGTCATCAAATTTTATGTCTTATGTTCAACCCTACTGAGAATCTAAACTAATTACATTCTTATGATTCCATTATGTAGGTAAATAATACGAGTATAACATAGGATGTGTCTTAATGGGTTACTATTACATAGATATTATAAATAAATTCCCATAGGTATTGTATAATATAAATTTTATGTAGTCAGTCTTCAAGAACACTAATACATTATATTTATCATGATTATTTGAGATAATAGTGAGATGAAATGTTAATGTAAAAAATTTATAGTATATATTGGTTCATCTCACTTTTTATTTTGGAATATGTGTACATAATTTTAGTTTTAGCACCAGACCCTAGATTATGGATGTGGGGCACCCAATTATGGAATTTTCTCAATGGTATCAAGTAATACATTATATACATGTATGATAAGGTATAATGATTTATTAAATGTATGTTTATAAATATAATTTTAGGTTTAATGGGATTAATATAATATAAATAATATATATATTATATGTCACTCTCCTCGTTGGAAGAGTCTATAAAAATAATATTCTCAAAACACAATTTTTTTCCAAGATCCAAAAATATATAAAATCATTAATTAAAACAGACCCATGGATTTATTTAACATCAATGAAACTATTCATGTGTCAATCCCCACATCAATATTTAATGGAAGAATAAAAATAGAAATTGGGATAATTTCATGCCTCTAACATTTTGTAACACCCCATACCTGGTGACACACACCGGGGCCACAAGATAATTCACCACCGGACCCCAGGCACCCCTTTGCATAATCCATAGGCTTCCGACTAGCAGTAAGAAACTATTTTTGATCATGGGAAGACTAAAACCTTTTTTTCTTTTATAAGAGTAATAAAACAAGAGAAAATAAATTAATCATAATAGAAGAATAGATATAACCATAGAGAACACTGATATCACAAGATGACCAAAACAGAAAATACCATGTCAAAACTGAAAAATAAATATGTCATGTTCATGTACATGAAAACTATCAAATACCACATTAAATAAAGTAATTTATATCTCCTAAGTGAGTCTCGAACCACATGTAGTTCCCTCATCATGATCCACCCCAATCATCCATCTAATAAAGGGCCTTTTCTCTTAACTTGTCCTGCGAATATGTAATCTATTTAGGTATAGATGATGCAGACCATGTAGGGTGAGAGTAAAACCCATTAGGAAACTACTATCAGTGTGTAAATAAAATCTATTAAATGATAAGTGTATGATTTTTTATAAATAAATCATTACAATGAATAAGTAAATTGTTATCACATTATTAATTAATCGTTATTAACAACATAAACCACCATGTTTCCAAGGATACATATACCTCATTACCTACGCTGGACTGCATTGAGTCGGAACCATATTACCTTCTTGGTTCAAAATTAATTTAAACAAATGGTTTTTCATTTTACATTTAATTTCAATATCATTATTATGGCCACTCTGGACATTAATCCATGACCAATGTCTTGGGAATGGAACACCATGTCTAGCTCTATATCTAAAAATCATACATATATACTATGGACATACAACATCATGTCTTGCACCCCAATTCTTAATCATGCATATTCATCATGGTAATAGAACATCATATCTAGAAACCCAAATCTCAACAATGAACATATCTCATTGGTTTAGATCATTATATCTGACACTCCATTTCTCATCCATACAGATAAATCTATAATTGGAATAGATTGTTATGTCTACCACCCAATTTAACAAATATGCATGTATATCACTAGTGTAGATCATCATGTCTAACACAACTCTTATCATATATGCAGATATATCATTACTTATCAAAATTACCCATCATGGATTCGATTAATTAATTAATTTATTAATTAATCCAATACCATTAATTAATTAGTCAATTAATTAACCATGTTTAACTTCTAGTTAATTAAATAATTAACTAATCGAATCAATAATATTAATTAATTTGATAATTAATTAATCACATCAATTTCGTTAGTTAGTTCAAAAATTTATTAATCGTGTTAATAACATTAATTAATTTAACAATTACTTAATCACATCTATTTTTTATTTAATTTAACAATTAACTAATTGCAATGATTACACTAATTAATTCAACAATTAATTAATCAATTTAATTATATTATTCAATTCATAAATTTACTAATCATACCGCTTTCATTAATAATTGAATAATTATTTTATTTCATAAATCCCTTTAATTAATTCCCAAATTAATTAAGTACATCAATCCCATTAATTTATTTACGAAATTAATTAATCAATATCGACAAACTCAAAATTTTATAATTAATTACATAATTAATTATCTCATTCAAAATATAAATATTTCATAATTAATTCCATAATTAAATATTTTAATTTTCAAATATCATCTTCTGATAATTAATTAGTCAATTAATTTTCAATCAATATTAATAACACAATAGTCCACACTAATTAATTCACCAATTAATTAATTTCAACCATTCAATTGCATTAACACAACGATCTCCATTAATTAATTAGTCAATTAAATAATTTAACACGATCCCATTTAATTAATGAACCAATTAATTTTTCACATCAATTGCATTAATTAATTTTTCAATAAACTAATCTCATCAATAAACTAATCTCATCAATCCCATTATTCAACTGAAGAGTTCCTCGCTCGCCGCTAGGGTTTCTCGGGTGTGGCGGCTTGGAGGGGGGAGCTCGTCGTCGACCTTCAATCTCCTTCGGCATTGTCTCCCCCATCCATCTCTTTTCGGTCATATCTTCCGGCGTTCCTGCGGATGGATTTTATCCCCATTGCTTCTCCCCTGCCTCCCCTTTTCCGGCCCCCTTTGGCTTCCTGGCTTCATTCCCCCTGAGTTGGTGTTCCCTGGTGCGAGTCTTTGCAGATCCTATCCCTGAGCGGCGTTTTCTATCTAGATCTCCCCAGGACCCTTCTCTGGTGATGGCACCGGGCCTCCTTGGTGGGTCTTCCAGCCATGGGTGGCGTCGACTCACCCGCAACAGCCTTACGACATCTAGTTCACCGACTAGGGTGGCTGTTTTGGTAGGTCATGAGGTTTGGTGGAGTCACAAGAGATACTCCAGCGGTGGTGGGGTTGGATGTGGGTTCTCTTGGTCCGGCCTCATTTAGGAGGTTCCTTGTGATGCGGTTCTTGGCATGACATTCTCATCCTAGAATTGTCGATGGGATTTGATGTTTCCTCGATGAGAATGTAGTGAAGGTGATGACTACTTTGGTTGATATGTTGTGTTGGTGAATTTTCCCTTTGGTTTGGATTGTTTGATTGGCGTTGGAAGGTTGTTGTGGCGCTGTGATTCTGCTCATGGCTTATGTGGTCCACAGTCAAGGCATTGGCAACCTATTCTTCTTCAATGGGCTTCTCAAATGGGGTTTTGAGAATATAGTTCCCTCATGTCCATGGTGGTTCGGATTTGGATATTTTGAGAGGCCATGGCCTTGGCCATCGGTATCGGGCTCGAGCAATGTTCTGCACAGGACAGCTTGCTGACTGCGATGGAAAGGGGGAAGCTGGTATTAATGTTTTTGATGCTGGGATGTGATTTTTCTTGTTGTGAACTCAGGTGCTTTTGGCCTTGGACTTGTGGAACACTAGGTTTTTTTGTTTCAAGTCATTGAAGTCTTGTTGGGTTCCTCCTTATCCTTTAAAAGGGGTTTATCTTAATAATAAAATTAATTTTCAGTCAGCTCAATTGAAGAGGTAAATAACAATGTTACAACCACTAATTAATTCATCAATTAATTAATCTCATCAATACCATTATTTAATTTAATAATTAAATAACCATCTTACTCATATTCATAATATCACTAATTAATAATATCATTTTCTAATTTAATAATTAAATAATCACATTACTCAAATTAATTAATTAATAAATTAATTAATACCATTAATTTTTTAAATAATTACATAACATTCATTAATCAATTTATTGATTAATTAACCCATTTTTTAATTAAACAATTAAATAATCACCTAACTGTCATTAATTATTTAATCCCATTAATTAATATAATAATTAAATAATCCCGGAAATATCATTAATTAATTAATCAATTAATTAATCACATTATTTAATTCAAAAATTAAATAATCACATAACTCTCATTAATTTATTCATTAATTAATTAATCCCTTTATTTAATAAAATAATTAAATAATGAACTAACTCTTATTAATTAATTCTATAATTAATTAATCCTTATATTTAATTCAATAATTACATAGTCACATAACTCTCATTAATTAATTCATAAATTAATTAGTCATTTTTTTAATTCAAAAATTAAATAGTCACATAACACTCATTAATTAATTCATGAATTAATTAATTCCTTAATTTAATTTATCAATTAAACAATGACACAACTCTCATTAATAAATTATTCAATTATGTAATCTTTTTATTTAATTCAAAAACTAAATAATCACATTTCTTCTCTTAATTAATTTATCAATTAGTTAATAAAATTCACAATCTTAAGAATACCTATAATTAATTTCTCATTTA
Source organism: Viscum album (assembly GCA_963277665.1). NCBI lineage: Eukaryota > Viridiplantae > Streptophyta > Magnoliopsida > Santalales > Viscaceae > Viscum > Viscum album. Next base: position 1,007,708,117 of record OY728167.1, read on the forward strand.
ATTGTTCCTACATTCTCAATTTAGTAAACCCATAATTAATTCATCAATTAATTATTCCATCTTAAAAAATTCAACGACATAATAATTAATTCCTCAATGAATTATTACAATGCACTAAATTCAATAACCTTATAATTAATTACTCAATTAATTATTTTGGCTCACTCAATTCCATAACACCATAATTTATTCAATAATTAAGTGTTCTTTCTTAATCAAATTAGTAACCCCAATGAATTCCTCAATTATTTGTAACATATTAGGAAATTCTATATCTCTAATTAATTTATCAATTGATTATTTTACCCCAATAAATTCAATATTTCAATAATTAACCTCAAAAATTAATTATCCAAAATCACAATCTCACTTCCATCATAACTAATTTAATAAATAATTATTCATAATTGGCAATCCCAATATCCCCAATTTGAACATTTCCCTTAAGAAATTAATTCCCCCAATTAATTATTTCAATCAAGAATTCATTCTATAAACATATAAAACCAATTCTATAATTTCGTATAGGTAATTTCAATTTAAAGCCTTTAGGATTTAAATTATAGACCACCTACATCAAGAACGGCGATGAATAGCACTCACCAACAGAAAACACCAAATTGAAAAGAATAATAATGTAAAACGAGATCGTGATTAAATTCCTAGATCCAAGATTTAAATGATTCAAGATATAAAAAACTTAGATTTTAATATGAATCCAAAAACTATAACACAAACCTGTTTTATTCGATAAGAGGATAGGTTGAGAGAGACTAATCTAAATGAAAAAAAAACACATGTACCTAGAATGTGGGTAGAGGGTCTTAGGTCGAAGATGGTGGGGTTAAGAGGAGCATCAGTCCAAGATGGAGGTTCATTAAAAATATTTGGTACATGGAGAAGGTGCACAGATGAACTTAAATCCAATGTAGAGGTGTGTGGAGGAGTTTCAGTCTAAGGTGGAGGTACATAGAGGAGTTATGGTTCAAGGCGGTGGTGTGTGGAGATGTTTCGGTCAATGGAGAAGGGTAGGTAGGAGTGAGGGATAATAGAACCTTTTTATTTCTTATTTTACACAGAACACCATCCACACAACTTTACAAAAACATTAAAAATAAATTATAAATTGATTATTTTTATTTCATGACATTTTTACAAGTGGTCAAATCAACTTTTGTGACATGCCGACACGTGGTGAAAACTAATTTTTTTACTTGTCAACCTGTGGTGGAAAACATTTACAGGGGTGTAGTTTTTTAATGTTTTGAATTAATTCATGGAACTAATTAAATTCATAGGGTCTACCCAAAACAATTTACATCTTCGTTCAACTATGTGTATTTGTTTTGCATCTAGAACTCACAACTTAATCCTTTAGTGACCCTATAAAATATTGAATCTTATAATCTCCCCATATTATAACATATATTACTCGATCGATTCTCCGAATCACCTCTCAAATTATGAGAAAAAATATTGGGTCACTGAGCCCACATATCCACTTCAATTTCCTAAGTTTCCTGCTGCACATGACCATGTTTTAACAATATATGAACTAATAGCACAACCTTTCAATGGAACACCTTCTCACACTGATCCAATACACATATTGAATTCTCTAAAAAGGATGCATAAATCTCAAGATCAATGTACACATCATAGCTGAAACATTTACCAACTCACTGTTTCCATGAACATCAAGAACATGATCCTTCATTGGCACTTTGATCTACCATAAAAAATGGCCTAGATAGGACACACATTCAAAACCTCCAAGGCCGACATGGCCTTTTCCAAAGGAATTTAAATATTCACCTCATTGGTTCCACATTTAGAATTCTGATTCCACCACTTCCAATCCATGTCCTTGATCCAAACATCTACTACTTACATATCACTCCTTGAATTTGGAGCATTGTTACCACTTCTTTTCAAAAAACTCAACCACCATGGCCTATGACCCATAGAATTCATCGACCATTTATCCCTCTTCTGAACCCCATTCATAACATTTATTTGGCATACCTCACACTATCTAGATCCACATATGAACATCTTCATAATCACAACCTCTAAGTGGCCCCATATCTAACCGAAACACATTTGGATAACTATGTAGTAATCTAGAGCTTTCTCTGCTTACTCGAAATGAAGTCAAGGTAGGGTACATGATAATAAATAATTAAAATTACACTAATATGTTTTTGATGAACACAAAAAATCTCCCATAACTGATGTTACCTGTCACTATAGAAACAACTTAATCTATCGAAAGTATTAGGCTCCTCTGCCCACCAGCATCTCACTACATTGATCCAAAACCAGACATCCCCGTGTACAACCTACAACTGAGATATAAAACATGGGAATTCTCACTACCCAAACTACCCACATCAAGGACCAAATAAGGAAACAATTGATTATAAATTCCAAACATTAGCATAGATAACATGAGGGATTTTCACAGAACCATATCATGTCTTTCAGCCTTTTTCACTACACTATCAATACTAAGGCACTATATCCACCCTTAAACATCCTACATATAGGTCATTGTTAATGCAGGTAAACACCTTTTCATTATTTAAGTTTCTCATCTAAGTTCCCATTTATTCAAATTTTTCATCATTTAATTTTTTTCCCAATATCATGTTAGGAACCATTTACATTTCAATTTCACAAGCATGGAAAAATAGTTCGTGTTTAACAATATACCCATAACTTTTTTTCTTATGTGCTCCTTAAATCATTCATGTACAAATAACCCTAAGTGTCTAGAATGATGCTTTCTGACACAATTCTCATGGCTTACTGGGCCCCAAGTCAAATCTCAAAAAATCACTAAAAAAATAGTTACATAACATAACATGTGTTTCAACCAAGGTCAAATAATATTCAACTATAATAGCCAACAATAATTACAAATAACCCACACATGGTACTTGTGTTCTCCCTCGAACATGGGTGAGCTAGTCTCATGCATGAGTTCATGTCCTTGCCTTGTCTCTTCCTATTCTTCTTTATATCTTTCCCAAAGGTAAGAAAAAATAATAAGAAAAGAAAAATAGTATTTGGTACCACTTTGTAACAACCCATCCAGAGTACCACACATCGGTTCCCCAATCTAGTTCCCCATAAGACCTCAGGCATGACTCCCCGTACGTCGTAGGCTGCCGACTAACAGTGAGGGTCAATTTTTTTCATGGGAAGATTGTAACCTATTTTTTCATTTTGAAGAGTAATACAGTAGTTGGAATAAATAAACAATTGAGTAAGAATATATATAAATACAGAAAAAACAATATCATAGGATGACCAAAACTAGAAATGCAATGTCAAAACTGAATAATAAATATTTCATGCTTGTGTACGTGTAATGTTTTAAATGAAACTATAAATAAAGACGTTGACGTCTCTTAAGCGGGTCATGAACCACGTCTAGTTCACTCACCATGATCCATCCCAGTCATCCATACAAATAAATACCTTTTCTCTTAACATGTCTTAAAAACATTTAATCTATTCGATTACTGATCAGCAAGCCTTATTAGGGTGTGATTAAAACACTATAGGACACTATAAACGGTTCCTAAAACAAATACAACAATAACATGTGTATGAAATTCTATGAAGAAATAATTACAATTCATATGTAAACCATTTTCACATTATCAATTAATTTTTATTAACCATATAGACCACCAGGTTCCCAAGGACATCGATACCTCATTACCTCCTTCGACCCATACAAGGACTAAACAATGTTACATGTTCGATTTACAATTAATTTAAGTAAATCAGTTTTCATTATATATTTTATTTCAATCTCATTATTACAACCACTAGGAACATAAGTTCAAGGCCAATGTCTTGGGTATAGAATGGCATATCTATATCCCCAATTTACAATTCTTCAAATATACCTTGGCCATATAACATCATGTCTAGAACCCCAATTCTCAATTATACATAAACATCAATATCATAGAACATCATGTCTAGCACACAAATTTTCAACTATGCACATATCTCATTGGTGTAGATCGTCATGTCTAACACTCCATTTCTCAACCACAAATATAGATTTATCATTGGAATATAGTCTTATGTGTACACCCTATTTAACAGCTATGCATATATATCAGTGTTGTAGATCATCATGTCTAACACCCCCATTATCAACTATGAAGATGTATTATTCTTTATCACAATTACCAACTACAACTTCCATTATTTACATCATAAATTAATTAATCCAACTAAATTAATTAATTAAATAATCATGTCTAGACACTATTTAATTCAATAATTAACTAATCACATCAATAACATTAATTAATTCAACAATTAATTAATCACATCAATTCCATTTGTTAGTTCAATGATTAAATAATCATAAACATAGAATTTTTTAATTAATTAATTAAATAATCACTTCAATTTTATTAGATAATTCAATAATTAACTATTCACATCAATTACATTAATTAATTCATCAATTAATTTATCACTTCAATTCTATTATTCAACCGAATAATTAAATAATCTTACTCCTTTCATTACTAATTGAAAAATTAATTAATCACATAAATCCCATTAATAAATTTCCCAATTAATTTAGTATGTCCATTTGATTAATTAAGTCATAAATTAATTAATAAATATAATCAAAATAAAAATTTCATAATTAATACCACAATTAATTACATCATTCACAATTTTAATATTTCATAATTAAACCCCCAATTAATTATTTCAATTTTCAATTATCAATATATTTTAATTAAGTCACCCATTAAATATCTATCAATTTAAATAACAAAATAGTCCCCATTAATTAATTTTCTAATTAATTGATTTAACTAATTTATTTTCATTAATACATCAGTCTCAATTAATTCATTCTAGAATTAATTAATTTATCTAAATCCCCTTCAATTCATTTTTCAATTAATTGTTCAAGTCAATTCCATTAAATAAAATTTTAATTAATTAATCCCATCAATACCATTATTTAGTCAATAGTTAAATAATAATTTTATGCCCATTAATTAATTCAACATTTAATTAATCTCAACAATCCCATTAGTTAATTCAAAAATTAAATAATTATGTTACACATATTAATTAATTAATTAATTAATCCAATTATTTAATTCAGAAATTAAATAATCACATTGCACATATTAATTAATTCATAAATTAGTAAATCCTACTGTTTAATTTAATAATTAAATAATCACATCACTCTCATTAATTTATTCATCAATCAATTAATCCCTTTATTTAATTAATGAAAAAAATAATCACCTATGTTTAATTAATTAATTCTCCAATTTATCAATACCTTTATTTAAATTAGTAATTAAATTATCACACAATCCTTATTAATTAAATCATAAATTAATTAATCCCTTTGTTTAATTCAACAATAAAATAATCACAAACTCTTATTAATTGATTCATAAATTAATTAATATATTTGTTTAATTCAACAATTAAATAATACCATAACTCTCTTTAATTAATTCACCAATTAATTAATCCCATTATTTAATTAAATAGTTAAATAATCTCGTAACGCTCATTAATCAATTAATCAATTAATTAATCCCTTTCTTTAATTCAAAAATTAAATAATCACATAACTCTTATTAATTATTTAATAAACTAATTAAGACTTTTAATTTAAGTAAATAATTAAATAATCACACAACACTCATTAATAAATTCATCAATTAATTAATCGTTTTATTTAATTAAAATATTAAATAATCACATTTCTTCCCTTAATTAATATATGAATTAATTAATCAAATCCAAAATCATAAAAATATCCATAATTAGTTTCATAATTAATTAATCTAACATGAAAAATTCATTAACCCTATAATTAATTCATCAATTAACTTTTCCACCTTAAACAATTCAGTGAACTCATAATTAATTCCGTAATTAATTATTCCCACTCACTCAATTCAATGACCACATAATTATTTCTTCAATTAATTATTCTGAATCCCTCATTTCAATAACCCCATAATTAATTAATCGATTAATTATTTTATCTTTATCAATTCAATAATCCCAATCAATTCATCAATTAATTTCTCTAACTATATAAATTTTATATCCCCGATTAATTCCTCAATAAATTTTCTTATCTCAATTAATTCAATATTCAGATAATTAATCTCAACAATAAATTTTATTCAATCACAATCTAAATTACCTCATAATTATTTCAATATTTTATTATTCACAATCTATGATCCCAATATTCCAAATATGGACATTTCCCTTAATTGATTATTTCATCAAATTAAATAATCCAATCAAAAATGAAATTGTTAAACATATAATGGTAATTCTACAATTACGTACACATAATTTAAATTAAATAATTTGGTATTTTAATTAAAGATCACCTACCTCTAGAACGGTGACGAAGAACACTTGTAATTAGAAAACCCAAATTTCAGCAGAATAACGACGTAGAATGAGATCTTGAATCAATTCCAATATCCAAGATTTAAATGAATCGAGATATATTAAATGTAGATCTAAATCTAGGTCCAAAAATGAATATAAAAATTCTTTTATCCTCAAAGAGGAGTATATGTGAGAGATAGATCTAAATGATAAGAACACCCATACCCGAGAGGTGGGTTGAGGGTCTTCGGTCGAAGATGGTGGTGCACATATGAGATTCTGTCCATGACAGAAGTGCACACAGGTGCTTCGGCTAAAGGTAGAGGTGTGTATAGGAGCTCCAGTCTAAGATGGTGGTGATGGTAGGATCCTAAGTCTAAGGAAGAGGTGCATAGAAGATCTTTGTTCCAAGGTGTAATTGTGTGGAGGAGGTTCAGACCAAGACGTAGGTTCTATGGGAGAAAGGAACAAGGTCCCGGATATTTTTTATTTTCCCCAAAATCTTATCCCCACCACTTTATAAAAATTAAAATGAAATTACATGTTGTGTAATTTATTTTCATTCCATGTTTATAAGTGGTGAAATCTACTATTGTGACATGTTGATATGTAGTTTAAACCACTTTTGTGGCATGTCAATATGTGGTGAAAAACATTTATATGGGGCATGATTTTTTGATGTTGTGAATTAATTCAATCTGTGAATTAAATTCGTAGAGGTGTACCCAAAATAATCCATGTTGTGAATTGGGTCCATATTGTGTATTTTTTTCATCCAAAACTCACCACTTAATCATGTTACACCCTAGTAATATATGAGATCTTACAAATTTCATCATCCATTGGGAACATATCAATTGATTTTAAGAGGGGGTGATATATTCTTACAGGGTGTACATCATTATATATAAAATGATAAAATGCATATCATAACCACAAGAATACATGTATAGGGTTCCATTATGTTCATTGATGATTCTTGTAATATTTTTAAAGGTTCCTAATGATATTCAAGGATTCATGTCCCTTTATATTATTATTCCCTCATTGTAATACATAAGATTCTATTAGAACCATTATAATCGTAACTATCAGTAATATATCATCAAATAAAAATTTATTATTCATTGTTATTTTATTTTATAGTTATACAATATTATATTTGGGATTAAATTCATCAAATAATAACATATAATAAATTAAATGAGGTGCCACATTAATGGTTCCACTAAGATCATTCACAGCACTTGAGATACAATACTCCCATATTTTATATAAATCTGAAAAGGTTCCTGGATCCTTTAACTTTCTTATTAATTAATTTTTTAGTAATTTGGATAAATTTCAATCCATAATTACTCCCCATATCATCAAATAAATTGGTTATCAATAAAAAGATATTTAAGGATCGTTTTAAATCATATGATTTTTTAATTATATCATGAAGTGAAATATTAACCTGAACCTATTAATTATATTTAAAATCTACCTATAACGACTTTTTTTGTATAATTAATCAATTTTTTAAAAAAAATTATGAAAAATAATAGATAAATTTTAAATTTAATGGTAACTCCTACTCATGTTTATTTAAAATCACCTATATTATTTTTAAATATATGTCTATGGAATATTTATATACAAATTTTACTAATTTCATAATGCATAGTGCATTTTTATGATATCTTTTTCAATATTATTAATTATATGATGCATTAATGGTGTTTATTGTTCTTGGACTATAATCACTAAATCTATATGTATGATATTTCACCAATATTAAGGATGTTACAATTGTATTAAGTTAAAAACTAATACCTCATAAAAACCTTTATTGAATATAATCACTGTAGTTTTGAATCTAAATGAATTTGGTTCAATTTTCAATATCAATTCCTAGAAGAAAATGGAAATAATATTCACTATAGCACCACCAATTTCATAATTAATCAAACCACAATATATCGGGACAATACCCTTATAAAAGCATAATATTAACATTTTTCTCTAATCTGGTATTCGAGAAAATTATCACATAAGAATTTAAAATTCTACTAGAATTGATAAAATTATTTCCTTAATTGTTTCCTAATTAAATATGTTTCTTTTTAAATTGTTTGAATTTGGGTGAATAGAAATAGTTCTTAAAAAATTGTATTTTATGGATAATTCATCCCATAATTCATATAATTAATTAATATTATTGATTTTCTAATACAATATCATGGGAGAAATTTAAGAATCAAATTTTGTTAAGGTTATCATTTATTCATTCATATTTCATCATATTACACATGATATATAACTCTTTACAATGTTTTTTATGGTCATCACCATCAAGATCGTGATATTTGATTAGTAACTAAACATGTCCGCTAAACAACTCAACACTAGTGTCCAATTTTATATATTAGAGGTAAATAGGTTTATAGTCCAAATATAGTGTAGTCTATTCATTTAATTTGTCTTTATTTTTATTTATTATTTAATTTTCATTATTAGGATACAAATTAAATCAGTATAGAACCTCTTGGGGATATTCTATAGTTTATTCCTCTATGTGGTTAGTTTTCATCTATATAATTCTAATTGTGTGTATGAAATATATTTCAATTTTTTTATGATAGTTGAAGAAAATTAGTATTTTAGTAACTCATTGTGTAATGAATTATGGGGATATATAATGATAACATGATGTTTCTCTTCAATATATAATTGAAAATTACAATGTTATAACAAAATAGTTTTGACTAAAAAATAATAAAAGAATGTGAAAATAAATCAAATAAATATGAGAAATTATTAATATATCAAAAATAGAAAACTATAACAAAATAATTTGAGAAAAAAATGTCTTGAAGCATTTAATTGAGTAATTTTTAAATGGTTAGTAAATCATTTTATATAATATTTTAGCCCATTTTAAATATTTAAGAACATGATGGAATACCCGATCAAGGTCTAATGTTTTTTTTCAATATATATATATATATATAATGAAATAAATGATGTAGAGTGTTAAAAAATAATTATATAACTAATAAATTTATAAATTACATGATTCTATCGGTTAATAGTTATACTAAAATGTTGATGTGTGTTATTGAACATAAAAAATTTAACATCGATTTATTTGGTTTCTATTAAACAAAAAACAACATCAGTTCATAAGAAATATAATGATTCATAAAATTATGTGTAACAAATTATTATAAAAAAATGAAAAATATTGAAAAATATTAGGTATTTTTAGTTAAAAATAATGATTATAACAATGTTATTAATGTAGATGTGCTTTATATAAATATATTTATCAACCTGGTATGTTTCCCTTAATGATCAATTATTATTTATCAAAAGTTATTTTTGGATTATATAATAGATTTATTTACTGACACCATCATTAAATAAAATGTTATATCAGTTACTAGCATGTTCCAATGTAATTTTTTATCAATCACAATATATCAGTTATCATAAACTACTACAAATATTAAATATGTACGTGAACTAAAACTATATCAGATAGTTTTGTATGGCTACATGACTACATAATATTTAATAAATAGTACATGTATTTAATATTTATTTATTTCTAGTATAAATTTTGAAATTTTTATTTATTTTTTTAAAAAATAGAGTTATACAGTCTGGTATATAGTCTAAGAGACCATGCATCCAAACCATAAATAGTAGATCTTCCATGAAGTGGTAAATGTACAATATTTTGCAAGGTCTTTAGATATTTCATAAAGGTTATAATTTCTTTATAACCTTATATAGAAATGTAATTTTTATTCTAAAAACTCTTGTTAGTATAATTTTTATTCTATGGAAATTTTAACCATATTTAAAAAATTCTTGAAAATTATTTAAAATAGTGTATTGATATTTCATGAAATTAATTTGGGAATCCAACATTCTTACCAAAATAAGAAGGGATATTTTACCTGTATTTAAACATTTTGATGTTGTGTGTGTCTGTGTGTGATTATTTTTAAGTGAATTATAGTTATTATAATCATATGTAATTGTATTATTATTAGTATCATTATTATTATATTTTTATAATGTGATTTAATATGGAGGGGCTTTATTTTAGGAGAAATACCCTTTCTTTTTCTCTAGAAATTTTTGATAGTATGGGAACAAAGAATATGTTCTATTTTTTTCATCACATCTCTCTTATATAGTTACCCTGGACGGTGATCAATTTCAATTATTTCATTTATTTTTTCTTCCTTCCCCATTTCCATGTTTGTCACATTATTCCACCCTAATAGATCATTTCTTTTTTCATAGGATGTTTTCTTAAGGGTTTCCTATAAAATGAATAATCCATCATATTTTCTTATGGGGTGTTTTTCAAAAAATGTACGGGGCCATTTTTTAGCTCACACACCTCATGTAACGTAAAAAACTCCCCATTACATGTAATGGGGAGATTTTATTCATAATTACATTATTTTAGAATATTATGAACATTAATTTTCTAAATTTAATTATGGATTTTTTGTGTGGTTGGTTTAGATCAACCATCATGTGCTACCTCACTATTTTTATACTTTATTTGTTAACATAACACTTTTTAGTGAGTATTATAACACTCAATGATTGACTGAATCTCATTTTTTCATTTAAATTCTAAAAATTTTTATACTTAGCTTTTTCGAGGTTGCTAACTGCTATAATAACATTGTTTATTTACGTATTCATGTGTGTCAACTTCTAAAGATAGTTATTCCAACTTGAATATCTATATAAGTGATAATAGATAATTATTTAAGTATTTACCAACCTCTTCTGTAATTTATAATTCCATTCGAATTCTTTTAGTCAATTTTTGATAAAACAATGTCTTTATATTTTAAAAAATATATGGGACTACATTAATGTAGAATGTATATTTCATGATTAATTTGACTGGCTATGTTTTAAATAAACAAATATATAAAATAAAACCATTAATTATTATTTATTCCTTTTTATCATTTATATAACAACTTATTCCAAATAATATGATATTAAATGTATTTTTTATAAATTTATGGGTTACCTGTTCATTTTAATGAATAGTTGGTTGGTTATAAATGAGTTTTATTAGACATTGATTTAAAATTATTACCCTATTATTTTATTTCATTTTCATCTAATGGTATCTATTTTTCTTATGTGAAGTATTTATTTTTCAGTTAAATGAAATTTTACAATGAAGGTAGAATTAGGTGATGATATATGTGTTTATCATCCAAATAATTTATGTGGCATAGGCATTGAAAATTCATCGTATGTTATTTATTAGTGGTAACTTTGGATATACTTACTCCACTAGTTAAACCTAGATTGTATGCACTTGGTGGGATCCCAAAACCATGATTAAGTAATATGAGTTTTCTAAGCATTTTGGTTCATACATAAACAAGTAGGATAGTTCTATTTAGAGTGACTATATGTTTGATCCCAAAATCCATTTCTCATATAATGGTGAATTTTTTTTAGATATATATTTGTTATTGTATAAATTCATTCCACATCATTAGAAATGTTTAAAAAAATATATTTATCCATGTAATATAATTTGGTTTTATGTATAACTAATACATTAATGATTATGGTTTTTAAATTAAATAATCAAGTTTTTTTTCATTATTATTCATTAAAATCTACCATAATGGTATACTATTATAAGGTTTTTAAATTGACCCTGTTCAAGGATTTTATTTTTAGTTTTTTTGTATTCACCCATGTATATGATCTTTGGATAATTTTTTAAAAGTATTATTATTTATCCAGTCACTGAAATAAAATTAAAACACACTCTAATATATTTTATGTAGTGAAATTTTAATTTTGTGGTTTTGGATTTATGTTTTGGGGATAGATTCATGTTTTGATAACAAATTCAAATTTTTTTTGATATTATTCAAACAAAATAGAGGGTTTTTGAAGGGTTAAAAGAAATTTGTAATGAACTAAACATTTCCAAAAATATTCCATTGATTTTTTTAGTAATTGGAAATGTTTGGAGGAGGTTTTGAGAAGTAAGTGTGGAGTTTAATCTGAATTCTCAGATAGGTGTATAGGATTTCAGTGTGGAAGTTTTTGTTGTGGCATTGATGCTTGGATGGGAGGATATATTGTGGTGTAAATAGAATATTTCTAATTGGATATTGGGATTTAATTTTCTTCTTGTTCTATGAATCCAAGTGTAACAAACCAGGTACTTATAATATAAATTTTTTCATTCTGGAATTATAGGGTCAAATTCATTATAAATGTATTATAAAATAAGTAGTATTTTTAGAAATTTTTAAATATATAAAAATATAATATAAAACTCACCTATTAATTTACAAATAAAATTTATGTATCTTATAAGTTAAAATATGATACATTTATATCATGGAAAAAAAATAAATGTTTTAAAAATGATAAATTAAGTGTTGGTACTTTTGTGGCATGTAAATTTTTAATTACAATTTTTTAATTAATGTAATAATTTAAAAAAAAATATATTCATAAAATATATTCATAAATTAATATTTCATTGTATTTTTATTGTATGATAATTTTATGTGTCCCTAATTAAACATTCAATGTGTTATAAAATCAAATATAATTTTAAAATGAGTATATTCTGAATAAATGATGATTTTAATTAAAAATTAAATTTCTAAAATTTAGAAAATTATTTCCATAAAATAGAGTTTATTTTTCAATTAAAAACATAAATAAGTGGTTAAGTTTTTTTTGTATTTTTCTAAAATAGGTGATTTTTGTGAATAGTGAAATACCTTAATTTACAGTATTTAGAAAATACATGAATTATTGGGTCCTGGATTATGTATGGATGATTTGATACCATTATATTGAAATATTCATCTCATTTTACTGTATTAATCCTTGTGAATTAAAATATTTCATATTCATGATCCAAAATAATAAATAAATAAATAAATTTATCAAAAAACACATTTCTACTCCACTATAAATATCACCCCTCACTACCTCTTCTCCTTACACCTCACATCCATAAATATTGTTTAATTTCTGAAAAAATAACTTCCCAACCCTCTTACCCATTTCCAAGACCTATTTTTCTCACAAAAAGGCCCAATCCAATTTTCTTATAGTGGTCCTCAAGTTGGTGAATTCGAGAGGTAAAATCCACTTTCAGCTTCCTTTGTTTTTTTTATTTCATTTATTTTCTTATTATATCCTCAATTACCCTCATCCAAATGACATGATAACTCCATTATATTAAATATAATGGAATTTTACTTTGTTAATTGAATATAAATCATCAGTCATCTCATTTTCTCCTCTTATTCTAAACAATGGAAACATCGTCCGTAATGTGTCGATTTACCGTCATCATGGATGACGCATTTTCATTTTATATTACCCATTTCAAGGATAGTCATAAAAAAATTTATGGTTAAATCATATTTTATTATTTATATTAGTATCTATATAATATTCTAGAACCATTCTATAAAAATAATATAAAATAAAAAGATATAAGTTAGTGATGGTTGTAAAAATATACCAAAATAAACTAAATAATTTTAATTAATTATTTATCAAATAATTCATCCTAATATCATAAAGAAATATATATGGTATCATTTGAAATTATGTAAACATATTAATATCATTTCATTCCACTTCTAGTTTTTTTCTTCAATTCGAAAAGAAAATTCATAATGGATTGACTATGAAAACCATGAAATAAACATACCCAAAACAATGAAAATAAGAAAATATTATCAAAAAATAGGAATGTTTTTATAAAAAGATAATAAAAGTATTATAAATATGAATATAATTCTTTAATAAGTTAATAACACTCCTTAAACCGTTATATAATATGTTTGAGCACATTTTAAGGATGCCAAACCCAATGTAAGGGGATTTTCTTTAAAAATCCTCTGTTAATTTTATTATTTATCAAAACTCAAAAGAATTGATTTATGATGAAATTATTAATTTTTTTTATTATGTTATGGTTCTTGGGAACTTTTTATGATTAATTTTGTGATCTATATCTCCCTCCAATTCATTATGTATGTTTACCTTAGAAATTGAGTATAATGGTTATTACAAGTGTAACTACATGGGTTACACCATAAAGTGAAGGTGAGGGTTACATCACAAGGTAGATATAAGGGTTACATTTTAAGGTAGTCGCGATGGTTAAAAATAATACTTTATCTATGATCTTAATAGTCTTAAGTAATTAATTCCCCATGTTACTTATAGAGTTTTATTTATGTTTTCTATGGTTTATAGAAATCTCTTGTTTTCACAAGTTAAGTATATGAAACTTTTTGAGTGAGATGTATGTCATTATGATAATTATTTTTTTTATAAGTATTCATTGGCTAATTATTTCATTTATTTTATATCCCTTACTTTAATTTTTGTGCTCATCCCATGGTTTAGTTTTTTTTCATTGGTTTTAAGGAAGGGTACGAGAAAAGAAGAATACAAGATGAATGTTGTAAAGGTTTTTAATGAAATGATTTCATATTTTATTAAAATATTTTATAATATGGAATAAATGGATAGTATTATAGTGGTACCCACTTTCTATGAATTTTATTTTATATTTATGAATTATTTCCTCATTCTCTAAAACTATTAACTAAAAATTTCATTGGGAATATAATAATGTGAAATCTATAAGAATATTGTAGATTGTGCAATGGATAAGGTCGGATTCTAATAGTTTAAATTAGAGCACAATTTAGATAAAATTAGGTGTTAGGATGATGTTATTAGAATACCACAAATAATTTTTACCTTGTACTAATGTTAAAATGATATTATTTTTAAATATTATCATGATTGTTTTCCTAAGATATGTCTATTCAGAAGGGTTTTCTATTGAAGTAACATGGAATTTGAAGTTGGAAGATTTCAAGAGGATGATATCTTTTTGAATCTGCAACTTTGAATGGTGGTAATTGGAATTTATAAGTTAGTGATTTTAATGGATTGGTTTATGAAGTTAATAAATGGTGGTGGCATCTGTGTAAGAGAAAAACCGGAGATGCCTCCATGGAATGTGTTGATAGTGGAACATTTTATGAGGCAACACCCTTCTGATTTCAATGAAAATTTAGACCTAGTGGTGTCTAAAGGGTGTATTAAATCCCTTAAAAGATATTTAATTCCATGGGGTATTTAGAAAATCAAATGTTTTGTCTTTATATTTATCATTTTAATGATGAATCTGACCAGCGGTGGTCAATATTCTAGAATATAAAAGATATAGAGAAGATTTATACCTTAGAATGGGATGATTTTAATAATATTTTCTTTGAAAAATATTTTCCTATGTTTGATTGACATAGAATGTTGACATATTTCTTAGAATTACAACAAAATTAATATGATTTAATTGTAATTTATGAAGAAAACTTCACTACATTAGAAATGTTCTCTCAAAATCATTCTCAGTGTCTTGAAAGAAAAATCCATCATTTTTTATTGGGGACTAGAGTCAAGGTATCGAAGGTATTTGGCCTCCCTTGGACTGAAAATTTGTGATAAACTTTTTCAATATGTTGAGAGGTTAGAAATGATGTTTTCAAATGATCATGTGTACTTTGAAAATAAGTATAATTTTAGAACCCAAGTTTTTGTATGAGGTACGGATCCTTTTTCTTTTCGGCTTAACTGTTCTGTTGAGGCCTAATGTGGATGCCTAACTTGACCAAGGGAGTTACAAGGGTGTCCGGGGATTTTTCAGAGCCCAGAACCATGTTTTAGGATTGAAATGGCCTGGCACGCGGTTTGCACATGGCCTATGCATGGCCTGGTTAAACCGTGCACCTTGGTGCAGACATGGAAATGGCAGGAGCACGCCTGCGCACGGTTTGAGGAAACCGTGCGGGGTGGCCATACGGTTTCTCCTTTCCTTCCAGCAAGGTCTGCACAGTTTGACCATGTCGTGTGGGTAAACCGTGTGACCTGCTATGTTTTGATATTTAATTAATTTTTAATTAAATTAATTAAATGTTATAAAACCTAACCTAATCTATGTCTTCTTCAACCGGAAAGAAGGGGGAGGTGCCTGGGAGATCTCTCAAAAAGATTATGGACAATTTTGATCATGTTGCTCCATCCAATCTCTGTTTCAAACAATGTTCATCTTGTTGGATCCGCAATGGTAAGTCCTCAATTCCTTTTTAATCTTTCTCGATTCTTATGGTTATAACGAACACAGATTAGATTAAGGATCATATGCCCTAATTTCTCGTTCTTTGTCTGTTCTTCATATTTCATCCAAACCAGGACGAATCATGGCCTGATACTGGATGAGCAATCTAGTACGTGCCTAAGGTAGGTGGTCTCGTGCTTTTCGCTGATTATCAATCTGTTTATATTTGATGAAGTGTTGCGTGCCAACTTTTGGGGGGTCTCTTGAACCTAGAATTTAACCCTATTGTTACCTAGCATGTTGTAGGTAATTTAAATAGGATGGTATGTGCTTGAGTTAGGTTTTACACCTTGGATAGGAACCACCCCTTGGGTGTGTTTCCTTGAATGGATCTTTTAATGATTTTGACCCAGGATGTCTATGAGGCATGCCTTTATTTCCCTTGTGGATTATTAAAAATGAAAATTGCATATCAATGGAATTGAAATAAGAAGAAATTGAAATTGGAATGGTTTCGAGTATAGGATGGAGTGTTTCCCCTGGGCCATTGTATGCTAATTCTTGAATTTCTAGACCACATGATTTAAATTCTTTTGAACTACATAAAATGTGAAACAAAGTCATGGGTGAACCATGGAACCAATGTGAGTTTCCATGGACGGACTCATACGAGACTTGTTACTGAAATTCCGAGTGAATCATGGGTCTAGTGTGAGATATCGTGGACGGACTCAACGGGGCATGATATTTCATGGTCCATACCCAGATCATATTTATAGGATCCCGGGGATGGGCTCAGATGACAGACTATACCGCACCTACAGCGAGGCTGGGTACCTATGTGGTTCGCTAGAACGGTCTTGTAGGGTGTTGGTGGATTTTCTCCCTAAGCAATGTCTTTTTTACGAATTGATTATTCTAGGAACGGGATCAAGGAATGGATTGAACACTTGAATGAATTGATTAATGAATGGAATGGAAAATTGAAGTGATTCCAAGCCAATGAACAAGTTTGTGTCGATCTTGATAGTTTCCTTGTTTATGGATTTTCATATTACACTTCCTGTGTTATATATTCATTGACATATTATCACGAATATTTTGTGGATGTCAACCGGGATTTAGTCTCACACCCTATTCAGATCATATTTTTGGAACTAAGAAGATTATATGATTTCAGGTAATGAGAAAGGAAAACTCCCTAGTACATGTACTTGACTTGCTGCTCAGAGTAGGAGTGCACGGGACCAAGCTGAGGCTTGCGATGTGAGAGGGGATACATTTTGGTTTCTTTTTGGTATGTTGTGTACTTTTAATCTGTTCTATTGACTTGCGCCATCGTATATATTTCAGATCCTTCAAATTTTTATCTATTTTTAATGTCTATGTGTTTCCTACTGATTACCTTTTTCTGTTATTGTATGTTGGTAATTCTGCTGTGATACTTTGGTAATGAGATCGTAGTCTCCCAACGGACTCACCTAGGCCCTCACTGCTAGTCGGTAGCCTCTGGCCTTTGGGGAGATGCGCTTGAGACCATGTGGTGACTGGTCCAGCTACCGGGTTGAATGGTAATTCGGGTCGGGACATTACAAAGTGGTATTAAAGGGATTTCCATTTCTGAATTGACTTACTATTTGGAGACTATAGACAAGAGTATGAAGGGAAGGTAATTTCACAATAAAATGTTCCAGGGAGTTGCAAACCCACATACAAGGAAAAGCCAACTTTCCTCGTATGTAATTGTGTTTCTGGTATTAATTATTACAGTTGTTCTGATTTCATCGTTAGGTGACACATAAGGTTTTTGCTGATACTATTGATATTATTGTATGTTCTATTTCATTGAAACCCGATGATATGAGGGTTTTCCATCTCATGAATCATATAGGAACCTTAATAGGAATCACATGTCATGCATTATGTCATGCTATCTAGGATGCATTAGATATTGCATGTTGTTGTGACAGGTGGTTTGATAGATATTGCATGCTGTTTTGATAGTTGATTGATAGGTTTGCCTACTACTGTGTTATATTGGGTGCATTGAATGAAGAGTGATGTTGTCTTTCAATTCATAAGGTGTATGGGCCCTTATGGATTGAGAAAAATGCACCAATGGGTTGTAGATGATAAATGAAATTGAATATCATGGTTATATGGGCATAAAATTTTTATCCATGAGGTTTTATGGGCCCTCAAGGATCAGAACTTTGTGGACCATTGGATAAAGATTTTGAACAAAGGTATGTTAAAAGAATGAATGTTGAAAATAGAGCCTGACCAAGACCCATATTTTGAGTGGGCCAGAGGTAGTGACTCTAGTGGTTTTTGGTGACTATTCCTTATGCAGTCATGGTTATGGAAGTAGGCTATGGGGTGACATGGTTTTTAGGAAAGTCTTGACCTGTCCTATCCTGGTTTTTTGCTCATGTGTTTTGAATCTCATTAAAATCATGAACAGAGGAGTGTGTTTGGCTTTGAAGAGTCATGCCACCATGGTGACCTCCATTCGTACGTCGGGAGAGCGGTGAAGACCATGTTCCGGAGATGGTAGGCCATGGGCTACTAGAAGAAACTCTAGTTGCGCCAGCTGTGGCACCAACAGTTCTACCGAACACAGGTGCTGAGGCATAGTTTCATGAGATCTTGTTGCATTTTATGCATACCTTTCAGGGAGCACCGTGACCTGCCCCGACAATGGAAGAGTTGATGCGTAAGTTTCAGTAGTATCATCCACTTATGTTTTCAGGGGATGGAGGACCACATGCTGTAGAGTCCTAGTTAGAGGCGATACTATCTGTCTTTGATCATTTTGAGATGCCTCCGAAATGGATGGTCAAGCTTGCTACGTACATGTTTCTTGATTCCGCCAAGAGGTGGTAGGAGGTAATCACCCAGTCGGATCGTCATCGGGAGATGGCTTGGATAGAGTTTCATATGGCCTTCTAATATTTCTTTTATCCGGAAAATTTAAGGGACGATCGAGCCCAAGAGTTATTGCATCTTGAACAGGGCGCGTTAACCGTGATGGAATAATCGGCCAGTTTTTTGGAGCTTCAGCGCTTCCCACCTATCCTGATGGGCGATGAGCTGTTGAGGGCTAGGCATTTTGAGGATGGTATGTGATATGAAATCTGATATCAGGTATATATCATCAGGTTGACTACCATTTATGGAATTGTGAACTAGATGTTAATCATAGAACGTAACCTGAGAGAGGCTGGAGGTGCGAGCCATAGTGGTCGACATCGAGATCAGGTACTATAGTGACTGTTAGTAGGAAGTGTCATCTGTAGCTTCCACACGGTGATTCTAGCAATCCGAACCTATCTTCGGTTATCAATCTGAGGTACTACTAGTGTGGTAGGCTGTGACACACGAAGCCGCAGTGTCTGAGGGACCCAGTCGAGTACCGATCATGTGGCAAGATGGGTCATCTTCAACGTTTTTGCAGAATTTTTTCACCAGCATCCCATGATAGAGGGTCCGTACTGACTCCATATGTACAAGCAGGGTTGGTAGCTCTCATTAGACAGGGAGTTGGGGTGGCACTGGCCGATCAGGCTGAGGTAGTGGTCGTGGTAGAGGTAGCCAGGCAAAGGGTACACCGAGATGTCAGAGTGGGCCAGTTCTGGGTAGTGAGGTTGTATCACAGGTTCATGGTTCAGGCCAGATGTATTCAGTGTAGCCTACTTTTGAGGATTAGGGAGCGGGACTGTCTACGGTGAGATTTTTGATCTTAGTATCATCTGTTATTTCATCTTCCCTCTTTGATATAGGTGCATCACATAGTTTTATATCTGCACTTATAGTGAAAATCCTAGGGCTAGTTGTGTTGTCTTCTGATGATGTATTGATGCTAAAAACACCACTATAAGTTAGGGCAGAGGTTGTATTCCAGTGCAGAGGGTGCCCCCTTGAGGTTGGAGGGTGTTACTTCATCTGGGATCTTTATGTTATCAAAATGACAGGTTTTGATGTCATTCTCGGTATGGACTGGCTAGTAGCTTACCGAGGCCACGTTGATTGTTACCTCAAGAGGGCGATTTTAACATCACCAGAGGGTGCAGTGTATACTCTTAAGGTTGAGTGGGATCTCCAGGTAAGCCAAGCTAGACCAGAGCATCGTGGGATGGACGGGATGACAACCTATATCGGTAGTTTGTTTCTGGATGATCAGGGAGTGAGTTAGATGGACCTTCCTCCAGTAGTTGATCACTTCGGGGATGTTTTTCCTGACGACTTTTCAGGTTTACTCCTAATAGAGAGGTGGAATTATCCATTGAGCTAGTGCTAGGAGCTGCACCTGTATCCATTCCTTCTTATAGGATGGCTACGATGGAGTTGCAAGAGCTCAAAAAACAGCTCGAAGATTTGGAGGCAAAGGGGTTTATTCGACCCAGTACTTCTCTGTGCGGTTTGCTGGTCCTTTTTGCGAAAAAGGCGAATGGGAATCTTAGGTTGTGTGTGGACTATCATTAGCTAAACCAACTGATGGTTAAAAACCAATATCTCTTGTCGCTGATAGACGACATGTTTGATCAGCTTTGAGGAGCAAGAGTGTTCTCGAAAATTGATTTGAGATCAGGGTATCACTAGGTGCATGTTCGACCTACAGACATACCTCGTACACCTTTTCAAAATAGGTATGGTTCCTATGAGTATTTGGTTATGTCGTTCTGTCTCATGAATGCACCAGCAGTTTTCATGGAATTGATGAATCGTTTGTTCCATCCTTACTTGGACCTGTTTGTCGTGGTTTTCGTGGATTATATTTTTGTGTATTCTCAAAATCGAAATGACCATGCAAACCATCTTGAGATCGTCTCAAATACACTAATAGACCATCATATATATGGAAATCATTCAATATACCACTTTTGGATGGATCATATTCACATCTTGAGCCACGTTATCTCTGAGACAGGAGTGTCTGTAGACCGAGAGATGGTTAGAGATGTGGTTTCTTTAGAAAAACCCAAGAATGTCTTTAGCATGTGGATTTTCATGGGGGTTGCTGGTTATTATCGTCATTTCATACATAATTTCTCATGCTTAGCAGTGCCGTTGAATTGCCTGACTAAGAAGGGTATTAAATGTTTATGGTCAGATGCGTGTGAAGAAGCCATTTAGGAGCTGAAAGGAAGATTGACATCAGCAATAGTCCTGATACTGCCATAACAGTGCAAGAGTTACATGGTCTATTGTGATGCATCAGGTATTGGGCTGGGTGCAGTGTTGATGCCGGGAGACAGAGTCATGGAGTATGGATCTCAGAAGCTGAGGCCACATAAGAGGAATTATCTGACACATGATCTTTAGCTAGCAGTAGTTGTTCATGTGATGCGTTGTTGGAGACACTATTTATTGGGAGAGAATTTTGTGGTGTACACAGACCACAAGAACCTCAAATATATCATTACATAGGGTGATTTAAATCTTAGGTAGCAACAGTGGGTGGAGTACATACATTCCTTTGATTTCAATCTTGCTTATATGCCTGGTAAGTGAAATGTAGTGGCTGATGCATTGAGCAGGAGGACTTAGATACAGGTAGTGCAACAGGATAGCGACGAATAGAAGCTTATGTACTTGTTCTATGAGATGCATCTTGATGTGATGAAAACCCAAGGGAAGTCTTTTCTATCATCCTTAATTGTGACCTCTACCCTCCTAAACAGAGTAAGGATGAGACATCTATCAGATTCAGAAGGTCTAGTTCTACGGGAAGGTGTTTCAAGTGAGGACCCTGCTCCTGGTTTGACGATAAGTGGGGATGAAGTTCTTAGTATCCATGGATGTGTATGGGTTCCAGTGGATATTAGAGAGGATCTGATGTGGGAGTTTAATGCTCTGGTTTGGGCAGTTCATCCAAGAGTCACTGAGATGTATTGTGACTTTCTCCGACAGTACTAGTGGCCGGGTATGATGAGGGAAGTGGATAGTTTTATCATGAGATGTACCACCTGTCAGTAGGTGAAGGTGGAACATCAGCAGCCGACTCGGCTTTTACAGCAGTTACCTATCCTAGAGTAGAAATGGGATGATGTTGCGATGGACGTCGTGACTGGTTTTCCGAATTCACCTTGAGGTAACGATATTATGTGGGTTTTTGTTGATAGGATCATGAAGGTTTCTCATTTCATTCCAATGAAGGAGAAATTTAGTGTGGATGAGCTAGTGAGGTTGTATATCTGGGAGATAGTACGACTCAACGGGGTCCCTCGCACCATTGTTTCAGACAGGGATGCTCAATTTACATCATATTTCTGGAAGAGTTTTCAGAGGGCGCTGGGTACACAGGTTCTTATGAGCACAACATACCACCCTCATACTGATGGCCAGTCAGTGCGTACGATACATGTGCTTGAGGGCATGCTGCGAGCATGCGTCATAGATTTTGGGGGCTCATGGGAGAGGCATATTCCCCTAGTTGAGTTTCCCTATAAAAAAAGTTATCAGGCGACTATAAATATGGCACCGTACAAAGATTTATATGGTAGGCCATGCCAATCACCCCTATGCTGGTTAAAGGTAGGTGAGGGAGCTTTACAGGGACCACTTCTTGTTCAGGAGACTTCTGAGCAGGGCCAGTTGATACAGAAGTGGATAACTACCACGCAGTCTCGTTAGAATTATTATGTTGATCGCCGCAGATGACCCATAGAGTTTGAGGTCAGGTATAAGGTTTTCTTTCTTGTTTCACCGAGGCTGGGACACAGGTAGATCATAAGACAGGGTAATCTATCTCTGAGATATGTTGGGCCTTTTGAGATTCTGGAGAGGGTGGGGCCGGTAGCCTATCGGGTATAGTTACCTCAGAGGTACTGATCCATGCATGACGTGTGCCATGTTTCTTATTTATGACTATACTATTCAGACCCATCTCATACCTTCCAGACCGAGGAGGACGAGCTTTAGGTTGATGCATCCTTTGAGGAGCATCTAATTTGTATCGTTGATAGGAAAAAAAGGTTCTCAAAGGCCGGTCATTTCTTCTAGTACGGGTGCTTTGGCAGCACGACCATTTTCAGGATGAGACTTTGGAGTGGGAGGCTGACGTACGTGATCAATGGCTAGAGTTGTTCGCAGATGAATCTTGACCACTGTTTAGAGAGAAATTTGGGGACTAATTACTATAATGGGGGAATATTTAAGAACCCGGGTTTTCTTATGAGGTACATATCCATTTTCTTTTCGGTTTAACTATTCTGTTGAGGCCTAACGTGGATTTTTAACTTGACCGAGGGAGTTATGGAGGTGTCCGAGGATTGTTCGGAGCATCGAACCAAGTTTTCGGCTGAAAATGTCCTGGCACACGATTTTCACACGGGCTGAACACGGCCTAGTTAAACTGTGCACCTTGGTGTAGGCTTGGTAAAGGCAGAAGCACAGTCTTCGCATGGTTCGAGGAAACCGTGATGGGTGGTCGTGCGTTTTCCCGTTTCCATCTAGTATGGTCTGCACGGTCTCTGCACGGTTTGTCTAGGCTGTGTGGGTAAACTGTGTGACCTGTTGTGTTTGGATATTTAATTAATTTTTAATTAAATTAATTTAATGTTATAAAACCTAACCTAATTTATCACTTCTTCAACTAGACATGATGGGGAGGTGCCTGGGAGAGCTTTCAAGGAGACTGCTGAGGATTTTGATCATGTTTCTCCATTCGATCTCCATTTCAAACATCATTTGTCTTGTTCGATCCTCAATGGTAAGTCCTCAATTCCTTTTAAATCTTTCTCGATTCTTCTGGTTATAACGAACGCAGATTGGATTAAGGCTCATATGCCCTAATATCTTATTCTTCGTCTGTTCATTAGATTTATTCCAAACCAAGAAAAATCAGAGCCTCATACTGGACGAGCTATGTAGTACGAGCCTAAGGTAGGTGGTCTCATACTTTTCGCTGATTTTCATGCTATTTATATATTCCGGAGTGCTGCGTGCCCACTTTTGGGGTGTTGATTGAACCTAGAATTTAACCCTATTATTACCTAGCTTGTTTTAGGTAATCTGAATAGGATGGTATGTGCCTGAGTTAGGTTGTAAACCATGGACAGGAACCACCCCTTGGGTGCGTTTCCTTGAATTTCTCTTTTAAGGATTTTGACCTAGGATTCCTATGAGGGATGCCTTTTATTTCCCTTGTAGATTGTTAAAAATAAAAATTGCATATAAATGGAATTGAAATAAGATTAAATTTTAATTTAAATAGTTTTGGGTATGGGATGGAGTGTTCCCCTTGTCCCTTATATGCTAATTCTTGAATTTTTAGCCCACGTGAGTTAAATGATTTTGAACTGCTTAAAATGTGAAACAAAGTCATGGGTGAACTATGGAACCAATGTGAGTTTCCATGGACAAACTCATACAAGACTTGTTACTGAAATGCCGAGTGAATCATGGGTCCAGTGTGAGATACCATGGACAGACTCAACAGGGAATCATATGTCATGGGCGATACCCAGATCTTATTTATAGGATCTCGGGGATGGGCTCAGATGGTGGAATATACCGCACCAAGAGTGAGGCTAGGTACCTAGTAGGTTCACTAGAACAGGCTTATAGGGTGGTGGTGGATTTTCTCCTTGAGCGATGCCTGGTTTCCGAATTGAGTATTCAAGGAATGGGCTCAAGGAATGGTTTGAACACTTGAATGAATTGATTAAAGAATGGAATGGATACATGAAGTGATACCAATCCAAAGAACAAGCTTGGGTCGGTCTTGTTAGTTTTCTTGTTTATTGCTTTCCATATTACACTACCTGTATTATATATTCACTGATAGATTTGTAACGCCCCGACCCCAGTTACCTAAAGTCGGTGAATTACTTCGTAACATTGGCATGATCACAAAAGATCAAGTCTCGAAAGACCGATTAGTTTAGTAGCCTTGGAAACACTAGATACATTTATACGTCTTACATTACATCATAATGTGAAAAATCATAATAACATAGTCTCCATATTCCACACTTTTATCCCCTTTAGACTATCCCTATAGGTCAGTCATAAAATATTTCTTCACATCCTGGGAAAAATAAAACATTGAAAGTGGTGAGTTTAGATGCTCAGTAAGGATAACAATATAGCGTAAGCTTTCATAAATAAACATAAACATTTAAGGCAATGTATAACTAAAACAAAAGCCTTTTAAACTTGAACTTCAACATAATATGGAAAAAGTAAAATGAGATAATTTCATTTACTTGTTTACATGGATATTCTACTGGTCAAATAATCACATGCAATATCAATAACCACTTTCATAATGATGGAATGCATAATGCCAGACTATCATAACCACATAGCCAAGGCCTCGTGCCAAGACTACAAATAAGATTTTGTCAAGGCCTCGTGACAAGACACTAGTTTGTCTCATGATACCTTCCGATCATCGAGGAGCTATAGCGGTCTCCACCCGTCACTTATTAAGTCCAATGCATTCCTCATATGAACAGGTTTAAACATATAATAAACCATAACATATTCGTATCACATAAAACATGCATAAAAGAAACATAACATTTCCACATTTCAATCACAAGATATCAATAGTACACATTGATATAATAAAAACTCTTTCAAAACCATTTTCAATACCAAAATAAAAGAAAATTAAAACTTTGTATTTATTTTTCATTTAAAAAAAGTTATGGCTTGTTGAGGAAGCCGAAAACTCAAATAATGGTCACGACAGTGGGAAAGTCGTTGTCGCTGCATACGTACGACAATAAAAACATTCTTTTTTTTCGTTTAGTAAAATGCTTCGTATAAAAGTATTCCTTTTTAATAAACATAAAAGTCAAAGGGGTTTATATACCGTATAAAAGAATGTTGCGTATAAAACAAAATATGCCTCCATGGAAGAAGATTGAGACGAAGTCCCTTACAAAGATCATTAAATAAAATAGATCTATTATGTGTATTCACTATAAGTAAACATAAATAAATTAAAAGTACAAGATAAAACATAATAATATCATGACATAATTTTAATGTAGGAGATTAACCCGAAGAATGAAAATTGGGTTAGGAAATTCCCTTACCTCGTGTCCGACTTGACTCGATCGTTCTTTAACCTCCAGAATAGTAAACTATAGTTAATTTATTTTTGCTTAAGAAACATTTATATGTTCATTATTCCTTTTATATCACTTATTACCATGTTATGAACATTATGTAATTATTTAAGTTAATAACGGTCATTTTGTCGATCTTTGGTACTTGAGTCAAAAATAACCTTCTTATAATTACAAGTTTTTTATGTGGTAGAATATCCATTATCTCCAGAATTATATTAATGATGTAGATATCATATATATCATATATATCCAGTATATATATTCATTTATAATATTACATAACATTTAGAGGTAAGAAATGAAATGCACTGTTCATGGAGACGGTAAGCTGTACGTACGCATGAACGCCACTTTAATTTCTATTTCATATTTAATGGAATGAAATTATAATTATATAAAGGTATAATATAATTCCTTTATAATATAATGTATAATAACATTTACTCCATCCTTTATACATCCCATATATGGCATTAACGATTCAAATCACTTTGAGGGGGCGGTAGTCCGCACTTCCTAAAATGAAATTATCGCGTTTACCCACAACGGAAATCATAAAGGTATGCCATAAATGAATAATAAAGAATAATAAGGAAAATAAAAACATAATATATATCATATATAAAAATAGTGTCATCATAATGGCCACCATGAGAGGTGTTAAAAGAAGACTGAACAATCATCGTTTCGTGAGGGGAGAAATTTTCCAACCACAGAAACAGTATGTTCTTTAACCATTAGACGAAGGTGTGTGTAAGTGTAAATCAAATACTTCTCATAACAACATCCTATTATATTGAAGATACTGGTGTTTTTACAAAAAAAAAAGGAATAAAAATAGTTTAAGGGGTTGGAGAAGCAAAATAAAACAAAATAACATAAGAGAAGACATTACCTTAAAATCGGGTAACTCTTTTTGATTTGAGCCAAAGGCTTCCTTGGGAAGAATTATGACCAAAGTGAGGCTTATAGGAGTAATTCAGGGAATTTGAGAGAGTATTTGGGTAGAGGTTGGCCGAGCCAAATGGCTTGGAATGTGTGAACAAGGTGGTAGTGGTGGGGGCCTTTTATTAGAGGAGAGGAGGGGTACTCTTGGAAAGATTGAAATGTTACTTTATTATGAAATGATATTCGGATTATAAAGGTCCTAGAATGATATATTGAAAGTATCAGGTTAAAAGGGTTCGAAATATACTCATACAATTGGTTTTTGACAAGTGTAAGTCTTATATTTTACATTATTATTTCATTTTATTTAAATCGTTAATTAATGAGGTAATCGCTGCATCATCATGGTGTCATAAATAATTTAATTTATTTAATGTATAAAAATTATAAAACAAATATAATGATGTAGGAAATCTTTTTATACTTCTAATTAATATTTATAGTAAAAAATGTGACTTTTATAACTCCATTTAAAAGTTTTTTTAGTAAAATAACTCATGTTTCTGACATTTTATTTTAACATTAAATATGAAGTTTTTAATGTCATTTTCCTACCAAAGTGGCTCCATGGGGTCCCCAAGATTACCCATGGATTGTCTTGGTCTTCCATGACTCATAAAATATGTTTAGGACATGTGTAAAGTTATTTTCATATTTTTATAATATCATTTTTACCTTAAATTTCACTAATTACCTTTAATCGCGATATATTAAACTAAAACGTTACTATTCACCAAAAACTTATTTTAATCCCATTGAAGCACATTTTACATCCTAATGAAAACCATTTATGTCGGATTTTTGAAATTCAAATCACAGAGGTGGTAAAATTTCATTTAAACGAAAAATCAGTCTTTTAACTACCACTTAGTGGTTTCACTATTCATCAAAAATTGAAGTTTTTTAGAACAGTGCCAAAATTTCTCCCTAAGCTATAATTGATATTCTGAAATAAAAAATGATGTCTATTTTACAAAATTCCAAACATATAAGTTTCATTAATTAATTTTATAATTAATTCCCGCTGTCATAACAAATAGCGTGTTTTTAAGAAACAATATATATCAAAAGATTGACAATTGTTTATGTCCAATTTCAAAGTGAAATTAATTCTAATGACCACCATTGGATAAAATGGTAAAAATATATTCTAATTACACTTTAAAACCACTCAATAGTATAATTTATCACTATAAATTATTTTGATTAAAAATTTTGTTTTTAAGTATTTTTCACTATTCATAAAAAATTGGAAGTTCTCAGAAAAATACCAAAAATTCAAAATAGGCTAATTTTGATATTCCGAATCCAAAAATGAATTCCATTTGGAAAGATAAAATTTATAAAATTTCAAAAAGTAGGTATTAGTATTCATAACGGCTACTTTGATTGGTTGTGGTGTGTGTTAGAACTCGAAGTTGCGTACAACACACGCTACTATATTATTCAAAGAGAAGTGTACCGTGGAAGATTGGGGTGTTACATTCTCCCCTCCTTCAATAAATTTCATCCTCGCAATTTGAAATTTTTCTTTGAAAAGAAATGGTTGAAAATAGAAAATACCTTTGTGGAAAACCCACATCGAAAATAAGGTTAATAAAAAATATAACATTAAAAGAAAGAAAGATAAGTACAAAGGTCACCCGAGATAGCCCATACTAGGATTATACGAAAATATGGATATGAAAGGAAAAAAAACCATCAAGGTCTGATGGAGAGTTGTAGAAAACTAGATTAGGAGAAAGTTAACAACAAGAAAATCACAAACTTGTGATTAGTTAAACTGTCATTGAATCCCCAGTTGGAAAAGTTAATCGGTAACGTTTTTGTTTTAAGTTGCCTTTTATAAAGTTGAGGAATTTATTTAGGAGATTTACTAAGAATGTAAGGGAATATACATACTTGTCATGTAGACTTTTATTCTTTAATAAATTTTTACCACAAACCCATCTTTCACTCTAAAAGGTAGTAGAACACAAAAATATTCTATTTAACATAATTGTGTAAGGTTTCAAATATTAACATATACAATTTAGATTAGGAATACTTTTTTGTAATAACCAAGGACTTCCTGTAGGCTAGTGGTAGGTAAAAAAGGCATGTCGCACTATGGTTGTGGGTTTGATTCCTACAGCTTTGTCTAGCGCGACGGGTTATCCCCCGACCTACAGGTTGTCCTTTTCCTAAAAGTATAGTATTATAATATTCATAAAATAATCTTCAGAAACGTTTTAACCTTAAACAATACTATCCAAAGTTCAATTTAATTCATTCCAACCTTTATAGTTATCCAAAAAACCTATATCCAGACTTTCTATAAAAGGTCTCTAAATTCCAAAATCAATTGTAACATTAGATTCCCAAAACAAAGTAAATTTTCTCTTATTGTCACATACTAAAAATATGATTACCTTCATCATATTAAATCCTTAATGAAAACAA
Organism: Viscum album; assembly: GCA_963277665.1. Taxonomy (NCBI): domain Eukaryota; kingdom Viridiplantae; phylum Streptophyta; class Magnoliopsida; order Santalales; family Viscaceae; genus Viscum; species Viscum album. The sequence goes on from OY728167.1 coordinate 1,007,738,195, forward strand.
CAAGTACTGCAGTACAATCCTTATATATATCACATTATTCTTATAACCAGAATATAATCCTTGAGTCTAAAAGCACCAATACATTAATTATTCCACTTCAACTGTAGTAACAGCATAAAATTTTCCTTGATCCCTTGACCTTTTCTGAGGTAAGTTTTTTCTAACTATTAGGACATTCAATTGCATAATTCCCCATTTCCCTACAATTGTAGCATTCAACATTGATAGCCTCTTTCTTTCCCTTGCAATCACGAGTCTGGTGACCATTTTCTAAACATTTATAACAAACTCACATTCCTTTTAGGCATGTACCGAGGTGATTCTTCCCACAATTATAATATAATGGAAAATCCTTCTTTACCGTTTTCCCATTATCTGTCTCTTGTTCCACCGTTCTCTTCTTCTCTTACTTTACTTTGTTGTCATAAGAATTTGAGAATTTCTTTTCTGTCTTGATAGCACATGAGACAATATCTTCATATGTTGAGAAAGATTGTGATACTAATGCTCGATGGAGAAGTGGTTTTAACCCATCAAAGAAATGATCGATCATACTTCTTGGGTTACTTATATAATCTGCAGCATACCTCGCTAACCTTTTAAAGTTGGCCTCATACTTTGCGACATTCTCATCCTCCTTTTTCCTCAGACTCAGAAATTGCATTTCCATATATGCTCGATGGTCCTGAGGAAAGTATTTTTCCATGAAAATATCATTAAACTCCCTCCATTCCATATTTGATACTTTATCATATTCCTTTGTGTTTTGAATCAATGACCACCATTGATCCGCATCTCTAGTGAGGCGGTACACTGCCATGATAACATTTTCCCTTTCACTACTCCCCAAGGCATGGACTATTTTCTCTAAGGAATTTATCCATTCCTCAACTAATAATGGATGTGTACCCCCATTAAATGTTAGCAGTTGTTTCCTCATGAAGCGGTCTAACATTGATCCTTCACGTTGCGGATCAGGGTGCTCCATATGAGTAAGGTTATCATTCATAACCTGAGTGAGTTGTCCCAGTATGTTGATAAGTTGATCAGCACCAGTTGAATCTCCATCTCCACAATAATTATCTTCAGTAGGTGGTCAATCCCTACATAGAGTGCTTGCATTGATACAGTTTCCATTCCTCCCACTAGGTGCCATTTCTAAACAATGGCATAAACTATATTAGTTTATGAATCAAAATACGTAATTCCATTATTGTGAAACACTTAACATAAATTGAACTATTTATGGATAACATCCATAATCATAAGATGAAATTTTTTCTTTGGGGAAGTATATACGCATAAACCCTTCATAATGGGTTTTAAATAAAATGATAATTATCCTAAGCATATCCACCGGGAGTGTCGTAACCAAGAGTGCAGCAAGGCCCATTGTCGTGCACCAGTTCCTGTTCAATTCTAGCTCAAAGCGTTGTTTTCGGGTTTTACCCCTAGGAACATCTATTCCAGAGCCGCCTCTACCTGCTTGTACCCAGACAGGGATGTATTGCTTGGAAAACTCACAAAATATCTATAATACCAAAATTCTAGGAAGTTTTTCTATACTAATTTTCAAAGTCTATCTTCGGGCTATGTGCTCTAATCAGAGTTTATCTAAATCTATCTTCCAAAGTTAGTACTAAACTGCCTCTGATACCAACTGTAATGCCCCGACCCCAGTTACCCAGAGTCGGTTCATTACTTCATAACATTGGCATGATCACAAAAATCATGTCTTGAAAGACCGATTAGTTTAGTAGCCTTGAAAACACTAGATTCATTCATACATCTTATATTACATCATAAAGTGAAAAATCACAATAACATAGTCTCCATAGTCCACACTTCTATCACCTTAATACTATCCCTGTAGGTCAGTCATAAAATATTTCTTCACATCCTGGAAAAAATAAAACATTGAAAGGGGTGAGCTCAGATGCTCAGTAAGGATAACAATATAGCGGAAGCTTTCATAAATAAACAAAAACATTTAAGGGAATGTATAACTAAAACAAAAGCCTTTTAATCTTGAACTTCAAAATAATATGGAAAAAGTAAAATGAGATAATTCCATTTACTTCTTCACATGGATATTATACTGATCGTATAATCACATTCCTTATCAATAACCACTTTTATAGTAATGGAATGCATAATGTCAGACTATCATAACCACGTAGCCAAGGTCTCGTGCCAAGACTACAAATATGATTTTGACAAGGTCTCCTGCCAAGACACTATTTTGTCTCATGAGACCTGCCGATGCATCGGGGAGCTATAGCAGGCTCCACCCGTCACTTATTAAGTCCAATTCATTCCTCATATGAACAGGTTTAAACATATAATAAACCATAACATATTCTTATCACATAAAACATGCATAAAAAACATATAATTTCCACATTTCAATCACAAGATATCAATACTACACATTTATATAATAAAAACACTTTCAAAACCATTTTCAATACCAAAATAAAAGAAAATTAAAACATTGTATTTATTTTTCATTTAAAAAAAGTTATGGCTTGTTGAGGAAGCCGAAAACTCAAATAATTGTCACGGTGGCAGGGAAGTCATTGTCGCCGCATATGTACGTCAATAAAAACATTCCTTTTTTCGTATAGTAAAACTCTTCGTATAAAAATATTCCTTTTGAATAAACTTAAAATTCAAAGGGGTTTATACACCGTATAAAAGAATGTTGCGTATAAAACAAAATATGCGTCAATGAAAAAAGATTGAGACGAAGTCCCTTACAAAGATCATTAAATAAAATAGATATATTATGTGTATTCACTATAAGTACACATAAATAAAGTAAAAATACAATATAAAACGTAATGATATCATGACATAATTTTAAAGTAGGAGATTAACTCAAAGAATGGAAATTGGGTTAGGAAGTTCCCTTACCTCGTGTCCGACTTGACTCGATAGTTCTTTAACCTCCTGAATAATTAACTAGATTTAATTTATTTTTTCATAAGAACCTTTTACATGTTCATTATTCCATTTATATCAATTATTACCATGTTATGAACATTATGTAATTATTTAAGTTAATAACGGTCATTTTGTCGATCTTTGGTACTTGAGTCAAAAATAACCTTCTTATAATTACAAGTTGTTTATGTGGTAGAATATCCATTATCTCCAGAATTAGATTCATGATGTAGATATCATATATATCATATATATCCATTATATACATTGATTTATAATATTACATAACATTTAGAGGTAAGAAATGAAATGCACCATTCATGGAGACGGTAAGTCGTACGAACGCATGAACGCCACTTTCATTTCTATTTCATATTTATTGGAATGGAATTATAATTATATAAAGGTATAATATAATTCCAGTATAATATAATGTATAATACCATTTACTCCATCCTTTATACATCCCACATATGGAATTAAAGATTCAAATCACTTTGAGGGGCGGTAGTCCACATTTCCTAAAATGAAAATATCGCGTTTACCCACAATGGGAATGATAAAGGTATTCCATAAATGAAAAATACCGAATCATAAGGAAAATAAAAACATAATATATATCATATATAAAAATAGTGTCATCATAATAGCCACCATGAGAGGTGTTAAAAGAAGATTGAACAATCAGCGGTTTGTGAGGCAGAAATTCACCAACCACAGAAACAGTATGTTCTTTAACCATTAGACGAAGGTGTGTGTAAGTGTAAATAAAATCCTTCTCATAACAACATCCTAATATATTGACGATACTGTTGTTTTTACAAAAGAAAGGAATAAAAAGAGTTTAAGGGGTTGGAGAAGCAAAATAAAACAAAATAACATAAGAGAAGACATTACCTTAAAATTAGGTAACTCTTTTTTATTTGAGCCAAATGCTTCCTTGGGAAAGATTCTGCCCAAAGTGAGCCTTCTAGGAGTAAGAGAGGGAAGTTTAGAGAGTATTTGGGCAGAGGTTGGCCAAGCCAAATGTCTTGGAAAGTGTGAAGAAGGTGGTAGTGGGGGGGGTCCTTTTATAAGAGGAGAGGAGGGGCACTCTTGGAAAGATTGAAATGTTAATTTATTATGAAATGATTTTCTGATTCTAAAGGTCCCAAAATGATATATGTCGAGGATAAGGTGATAAGGGTTCGATATATACTCATATAATTGGGTTTTGACAAGTGTAAGTCTTAGATTTTAGATTATCTTTTCATTTTATTTAAATCATTAATTAATGAGGTAATCGTTGAATCATCATGGTGTCATAAATAATTTAAGTTATTGAATTTATAAAAATTATAAAACAAATATCATGATATAGGAAATCCTATTATATTTCTAATTAATATTTATAGTAAAAAATATGACTTGTATAACCCCATTTAAAAATTGTTTTAGTAAAAAAACTCATGTTTGTGACATTTTTATTTTAACATTAAATAAAAAGTTTTTAAAGGCATTTTCCTACCAATTGGATCAATTGGGTCCCCAAGTTGACCCATGGATTTCCTTGGTCGGCCATGACTCATCCAATAAGTTTAGGACAAGTGTAAAGGTATTTTCATATTTTTATAATATCATTTTTATCTTGAATTTCACTAATTATCGTTAATCGCGATTAATTAAACTAAAACATTACTATTCACCAAAAAATTATTTTAATCCCATTGAACCACATTTTACATCCTAATGACATCCATGTTTTTTGGATTTTTGAAATTAAAATCACAGAGGTGGTAAAATTTCATTTAAACGCAAAATCTGTTTTTTAACTACCACATAGTGGTTTCGCTATTCATCAAAAATTGAAGTTTTTCAGAACAATGCCAAACTTTCACCCTAAGATATAATTGATATCTTGAATTCAAAAATGATTTCTATTTTACAAAATTCCAAATATATAAGTTTCATTAATTAATTTTATAATTAATTCCCGATGTCACAACAAATAGTGTGTTTTTAAGAAACAATATATATCAAAAGATTGACAATTGTTTATGTCCAATTTCAAAGTGAAATTAATTATAATGACAACCATTGGATAAAATGGTAATAATATATTCTAATTAAACTTTAAAACCACTCAATATTATAATTTATCACTATAAATTATTTTGATTAAAAAAGTTGTTTTTAAGTATTTTTCACTATTCATAAAAAATTGGAAGTTCTCAGAAAAATACCAAAAATTCAACATAGGATAATTTTGATATTCCGAATCCAAAAATGAAGTCTATTTAGAAAGATAAAATTTATAAAATTTTAAAAATTAGGTATTACTATTCATAACGGCTACTTTGATTGGTTGTGGTGTGTGTTAGAACTCGAAGTTGTGTACAACACATCCTAACGTATTATTCAAAGAGAAGTGTACCATGGAAGATTGAGGTGTTACAAGATTAGCACAGATCATTGGTGGCTGCCTACCGGGATTTATTCTCACACTTTGTTTGGGTCATGTTTTTGGACCCAAGAAGATTATATGATTTCAGGTAATGAGAAGGGAAAACACCATAGTGCTAGTACTTGACTTGCTTCTCGGAGTAGGAGGGCACGGGACAATGTTGAGGGTTTCAATGTGACAAGGGATACATTTTGGTTTTTTTTTGTTTTTTTGTGTACTTGTACTATGTTTTATTGACTTTCACCATCCTATATATATTAGATCCTTCTATTTGTAATCTATTTCTCCTGTCTATGTGTTGTCTACTGGTTACCTTCTTCCGCTATTGTATGTTTGTAATGCCGCTGTGATATTTTGGTAATGAGGGAATCGTCTCCCCATGGACTCACCTAGACCCTCGCTGTAAGTCATAAGCCTTTGGAATTTTGGGAGATGTGCTTGAGGCCATGTGGTGACCGGTCCGGCTATCGGGATGAATGGTAAGTTAGGTCGGGACGTTACAAAGTTGTATCAGAGGGATTTACATTTCTTATTTGACTTACTGTTTGGTGACTATAGAAAAGAGTAAAATGGGAAGGGAATTTGGTAATAAACAGTCTCTGGGAGTTGCAAACCCATGTATAGGGAAAAGCCAAGTTTCCTCATATGGAATTTTGTTTCTGGTTTTAATTATTACAGTTGTTCTGATTTCACTGTTGGGTGACAGACATGGTTTTTAATGATACCATTGATATTATTGTGGTTTCTATTTCATTGCAACCTAATGAGATGATAGTTTTCCATCTCATGCATCATATAGGAACCTTGATAAGAATCACATGTCATGCATTATGCCATGCTATCTAGAATGCATTAGATATTGCATGCTGTTGTGACAGGTGTTGTCTACTTGTTACCTTCTTCCGTTATTGTATGTTTGTAATTCCACTTTGATACATTAGTTGTGAGTGAATAGTCTCTGCATGGACTCACCTAACATTCACTGCTAGTCGATATCTTTTGGGGTTTGGGGAGATGCGCTTGAGGCCATGTGGCAACTGGTCCAGCTGCCGGGTTGAATGGTAAGTCAGGTCGGGACATTACATAGAAGAATATCACTACATGGAAAGTAATGGGTAACAGTCAATCAAATAAATATGAATGTAAGAGATTCTAGTATGTTGTCTGTAGAAAGTATGGTAAAAATATCCTTGGGTAATTCCTTAACAAATTAAAAAAGTGTTTTATGTGTTAAGTTTAGAAATATTGCCTCATATTTTAATAAACATTATCTTAGTGTTGCTGTGTTCATTTCTTATAAGAAAATGATAATGTTCTCAAATGTTATGAGGTAGGGAATAATGAAAAAACAAACCAGAAGAAAGATTTTAATGATATAAAGAAGAAATTTTATAAATATAAAGGTGAAGTGAAATTTTTTGTGACTACTTTAGTGGATGTTGGTCCATCCAATGAAGTTTTATTATCTACTTTTTTGTTTACACGTATTTTTCTAATGTCATGTTTGATATGGGGTCTAAAAATGTCTTTATTTCATAGAGATTTTCTAGTAAATTAGAATTTAACCCTAATAAATGAAAAAATATCCTATGGTTAAAACACCAAGGATCATATTATGGGAAAACAACATTATAAGAATAGTAATATTGATGCATGTCGAAATACATAACCTACATACCTTGTTTTTTTATTACCATAACAATGTTTGATGTTATTATGGGTATGGAATTTATTTCTTTTTATCATACTAAGATTGATTTTAGAGATTAATATATTGTTTTTTTAGAAAGAGATTGATTTTGTATACAAGAATGAACCCATACCATTGATAACATATTAGGAAGATGAGAACCTATTAAAAGAGGTAAATGGAATTTATCTTGCACATATTATTGAATAAAATGGAACTGTTTGGATTAATGATTTGTCAGTGGTAAATGAATATCTTTTTGTTATTCTTGATGAGTTTCTCTATGTAATAGCTGATCATAAAGTATAATTTAATATTGACTCAGTTCCTGGTGCTAATCCAATCACAAAACCCCCTTATCGAAGTTCTTGAGAGGAACTTATAGAATTGAAAAAATAGTCATGGGAGATTCTTGATAAAGGTTTCATTCATCTATGCACATCACCATGGGGTGATCCTTTTTTGTTCACTAAAAATAAATATAGTTCCATGAGACTTTTCACTGGTTATAGAGCTGTGATTAATATTAATTTTAAGAATATGTATCCATATCCTCATATCAATGACTTATCTAATCATATCTATAGAGTTTATTATTTATCCAAGATTTAATTAAGATCTAGGTGCCATAAGTTGAAGGTGAACGAGGATAACATTCCTAAAATAGTGTTCCAATAAATATATGTGTTATATGAGTTTGATTTTATTCCCTTTGGTTTGAAATATTCTATCGATATATTCACAAATCTTATGAATATAACCCTCCAGGAATATTTGGATAGGTTTTTTATTTTTTTATTGTTGAAATTTTTGTGTTTTCAAAAGATATAAAAATCATGAAATACAGTTAAGTATTTTCCAGCAAAATCTCAGGGAAATTAAGTTATACAGAAAATTTAGAAAACTGTGATTTTTGGTTGCATTATATTTCTTTTCTTGGGAATATTATAAATAATAATGGTATAATAGTTGATCCTTCTAAAAAAGTTTTTAATGAATGGAAAAGACCTACAAATGATACTAATATTGATGATTTTCTTGAATTAGAAATCTATTACCGATGGTTTGTTAAAAAATTTAATGGTTATATATCCCATTAACTATGTTAATATGAAAAGGGGTTAAATTCATTTTTACATATGAATATGATTTTTTAGGAACTAAATAATGGTTGGTGTGTGCTCTAGTTTTATCCCTGACTTTTAGAAATAGCGATTTTTCATCAAAAATGATGATTTATTAAAGGTACGTAGTAATGTCCAAATACAGAAAGGTTTGGAAATTGTTTATGATTCAATATTTTTAAAACCTCATGAATTAAATTATCCAACACGTGATTTGGAATTAGCTGTTTTTGTTTTTTATTTAAAAAATTATGGTATCATTTAGAAGGAGTTAAATGTAATATATATACTAGCCACAAAAGTTGAAGTATATATTCTCTCATCTGGAATTGAACATGAGGTAGATAAGATGGATTTAACTGATAAAAAATTGTACTTGAATGATCAATTATCATCCTGAAAATGAAAAAAAAGTGGTGGGTGACTTGATTTAGAAACATCATTTTACATTAACCATGTTTCGTTTGAAACATGAACCCTTTCTTAATGATTTGAAGAAATTTTTATTGGAATTTTTTGGTAAATGAAATTTCCCTTTCTTATTTCAGGTTTCAGTGCAATTGTCTCTCTTAGTCAAAATTAAGTAAGCATAGAAGGAAGACTATGAGTTACAGAATAATGTCAAACTATTTAATGAAGGTATGTTTCCCAAATTTAACATTGATAAACATTGGGTTTTGAGATTTGGGAAGTGATTATATGTTCTTTGTGATTCACATTTAAGGAAAGAGTTATTGTTTGAAGATTATAGTTCTCTATTTTTAGTTCATCCAAGCATCAATATGGTGTACAAATACTATTTGGAGCATTACTATTGGGATGGAATAAAAAGAGATATTTATGATTTTTCCATGAAATGTTTGACTTGTCAACAGGTTAACGAAAAGTGACAACTGCCAAAGGGGAATCTTCAGCCTTTTCTAGCACCATAGCAGAAATGGGAAAATATATACATTGAATTTGTGGTAGGGAAAAAAAGAAATCTCATGGTAACAATAGGATTTGAGTTTTTTTAGATTGACTAACTAAATCTAAACATTTATATCCTACTCAAGACACTGTTTCCCTATATCATATTTCATGACTATAACTTAATGATATTGACATGTTACATTATGGTCCTCTATTCATTGTATTTGGCTGTGATCGTAGGTTCAATTCTATCTATTAGAAAGGCCTTTAGTTGTCATTGGGAACTGAATTAAATTTCAGCCCAACCTTTCATCCCTAATATGATAAAAATACAAAGAGAATAATTATGTCCTAAGAAGACACGTTTTTTTCTTATTCGATTGATTTTCTGGGTGGTTGAAATGAAAAACATTTTTAGTTGTGTTTTTTTAAAATAATTGTTTTCATTCCAGTATACAAACGGATCCTTTTGATGTATTATATATAAAGCAGTGTAGAACACCAACATTTTGGGATGAAGTCAGGGAATGATAGTTGATGGGACTAAAATTATAAGAAGAGGTGGTTAGGAATATGAAGATGATCCAACAACATCGTTTCGACCAGAGGTGGTAATTTGGGGGATAACAAAATTACCTGATGGGTTACTAGAATTTGAAAGTTATTATAGATAATTTCATATCCTTAATTTTTTTCCAACCCTATTCACATCATTATCATTTAGGGGGAATTAAATTGACCCCTCGGGGACTGTGAAATTTATCCCTTTTTCATTACGAAGGTGGTGCCACAGTCAAATGGTCCCAGCGGGTGATTGCATTGGGTTAAGTATTTTTCCAATCAGTCTTCTTAGGATATGATTTCTTCATATGGTCTCAAAATGGTACATTAATGGAGATATAAACTCTCAACATCCCTTCAATCCATGATTCAGGGACCTGATTTCTTAAGGTAGAAGCTTGTTAGATAGTTTGTCCAAAAACACATGAAGATTCCATTGGTTGAGAGGATGTGAGGTCAGGCACATCACAACCTTTCGGGGTGATTATTTTCTAATATAGGACTCTATTATAGATTTAATTCTTGTCTAAATGTTTGTTAATCCCCAGTTCATTCCCAAATAGTGTATTCATGACTTACCCCTAGGTTGAAAAATCAATCATGGATATTCATGAGTCAAGAATTGTTGAGACAACACTGGTGTGATCCATGTGATGAGGTACTCTATAGGTTACCATCATCCTGGGAGGATGGGAGCTACTTCAATATTTGGATCGAACCCATGAGATTGGATTCCTATTCATCCTCATGATAGGAATTATAATCCACATAGTTCAATGCCACTCTACTAGACACATCACCTTTAAGGGTCTTGTGACAAGGACCGTTCCATTTAGTTTAATGTCATGTGATGAGGACACCTAGAAAAAAAGTTCATAGGAAATATTTGGTGTGGGACTCATGTCTAAAAAGCCTAAAGTGCCCAGAAGATATGTGGTTTCTTGGGTGGACTTGAACCTACCAACCATATGGACCAAAGAACATTATGGTTCATTTAAGGGTCATATTTGGACCTCAGGGAGGCTTCTTACATATCACAGTCAAAAGGGGAATCAAAGTTCACATAGTTCTAAAATAACGGGGAATTTTACTCTAAGGAAACCCAATATAAGGACATGGTTTCATGGGGCTCTAAGAGGTGCTACCAATTTGGGGGATATGATTGGGTCTTACACCATAGAGGAGGCCTTAGTGTGGGAATTTCATTGGGATTGACACAGGAGACCATCCCTTGAGATTGAGACATAAAAAGGTGTCCTACGTATCATGGTTGAAGCATGAAGTATACTTATCATAGTTCATTTATATTGAGGGTTACACCAGGGAGGAGGCCCACTGGTGAAAGTAAAATAAAGACATACTCCCAAATAGGATATCATTTTTTTGAGGGAATAATTGGGTTAACCTTTGGTAAGGGAACCTATTTGAGCTCCATCATTCAAGTAGTCATCCTACGTATATAGGTTTGAGTAGGAATCAAAGTTCTCATAGTTTTTTTATGATTTGGAGAACTTTGTATCATCGCGAACACCAAAGCCCACATGAGTCATGCTTGGTGTGAGAAACAAGTGGATGTGAAAGATTAAACAAAGGCACACTTTCTCATATCTGCTGATGGCAAAAGGGGATTATGATGGTGGAAGAGGTCATGGATAAAAACCCAATGAGATAAGAAAATGGTAGATTTGAATGTGAAACCCCCACCTGTGTTGATATCTATGATAGTAAAATCTTGGTGATCTATCCAGACACATCCCAAGATGAGGCGAAAAGGGTGAAGAGTAACACCTCTCCTAGAAGGATGGGAGATTACCGCAGGAGGAGTGACCTGACATGGGTTTTGGGAAAGGGGAGGAGCACCATCCATGGTCAAAGGGGAAGGAAAGAGTGAACTTCTCTCTTATCACCGACACTTATTGAAGGGAAAGAATATTGATTACCCCTAAACATGATAATATGAAGGTTCAAATTTGTATCTCAAAGTCAGTCCCCAGGTTATCTTGAGAATATAGGCATGAAGACATTCTGCGGGTCCAAACCATTGTGGGGAAAGCTTTTGTGACTCCGCTTACCTTGGGTATGTAAATTCATAAAGGCACATTGGTCTACCTGATGATCTGATTATAAGGGTCTGATGGATTTGGAGGAGGATTTTTCTTGATTTCAGTGGAATGGTTTACAGAAGATCTATAGAGAACTGGATTTCAATGGAGGAGCATGATTAGAAATGGGAAACGACACCCAAAGACACCCCATACTATGTATTTCTTTCTCATGCGGGATGGGGGAAACCCTGCATAGCATACTGCTATGTGGGTAGAGGGGTCATCCACATATCGATGTGGAACGAGGACTTGGGTATGGACCACAACATACCAAAGTGGTGCATGGTCCATGATATGGGATTAATACTAGAATGTTATGTATATATAGATGTGGTTATCCACAGTGCCATGGGTTTCGTCTATGTGGTGGAAGGTTTGATATGCACAATTATGTGCTATGTGGAGCACTGAGTTCAAGAAGAGACCTACAGCTTGTGGTTCATAGATAATTCATATGTGAATCACTTATGGTTCATGATTTCACCAATTAGGTTCACAGTACACCAATTATTATTAAGTTTTTTTTTGTGTTTTGAAGTCGGTTATAGCTATGGAAAAGCGGTTTGCGGTTCATACTTCATCAATTATTCGAAACTAATGTTGAAATATTCTCTGTATCTAAATTCTCTCTTCCAACCTCTAGGGTATCTTTCGTTCTATCTTCTACTGATCTATTTTTCAGTTCCCCTTTTACTCCTTTTAGAGAGAACTATGGAAATCATATTTTTGGGCATGGAAAACAATTTGAGAAAGTCCATAAAGATATAATTCATCCTGCGATGGACTTTCTAGACCATATTTTTTTGGAAACTATGGTTCGTAAGACATGGTTCGCGGAACCCGCCAACTTGCTTCATCTATGAACAACATAATTTGTGGGATGGTATGTGGATCACATTTCTCTATTTAATTCCATTTTCCTTACTAGACTTGTAGGAATATTTTCATCCTTCTGCAAAGTGATTTTTGGAGTATTTACTTCCCTTCGCAACATTTTTAGGACCCTACAAATTCACCCCATCAAAATGGGGTCTGATCAGAATAAAGTGGAGGATATTCCAATGTAAAAGTGGTCCTGAACTGAAGTTGTTCATGGTAGAATGGGTAGTCCTAGTAGGAGGGACCTTGGCTATTTATAGAGGCCCATATCATTTTTCTCATACCATTTCTTTCAGCAAAAAGAGATCCCAGCCTCTCTTATACTTCCCTCTCTACCGTGTACTCACTCATTTGTGAAATATACATCTACGGGCTATTTTGTATGTTCCATGAACTGAGTTCCTCATAGTTTATTTTAAAAAAGAACAAAATTTGAGTCCACAAACTATACTGTGGAATTTAAAATCTATGTTAGACCTCCCACATAGCAAGATGCATATGTGTTTTTCATGTTCTACAAACTGAACCTTAAACATGTGAACTAAACATTAAACTCTTTTAAATTGATCATTAAATTCAAATTTTTAGTCTTTGCACAGTTGAATTAAAAAGCTTAGGTTCACAATTTCTTTGTTATGTGAACATCATTGTTCGCTTCACAATGCTTTGTGGCATAGCACCTCATGATCCTTTGGCATACTAAGGTCATACGTGGGAATTTCATTATGTGTACCGATGTATTTTTCAGGAAATGGATTCTACATTAAATTTGAGAGAGTAGTATGTGGATCCCCATGTAGACCTTCTTTTTATGTCCATTGACCATTTTTGTGGATTCCATCAATTTTCTAATTGAAATGGAATTTTTAGTGTCCTTTTATATCTTTTTGTGCAGACTGTAATGGTTCTTCCTTTGACTTTGGGGAGTGTGACTAGAAGCCTAGAAGATATGGATGAAAATATTGAAGAGGACCTTCATTCCTACATCTTTCCCAAGGATGGTACTCTCAAATGTCTCCTTACTCCATATCTCTTGATGTATCTGTCAGTTGTGAACCTTATGATATAAAATTTTTTCCTTCTCGATGATGTTCCTTTTCCATTGACTGACTACAATACCCCCATTTTCTGCCTGAATACATCTCAAAGGCACAATTTGGCCAATATTTTGTTGACGAGGGAAATCAAAACTATTTCAAGTTATGAGAATGCATTCAAACTAAGAGGATCTATATAGTATCAGAGAAATGATCTCTATCACAACACTTATTTTGAATTAGTCATCAGATAGTATCTGTCTATTACTAATCTTTCTCGAAATAATTATGGTGGCGGGTGATCCACTAAATGGGACATTCGATCCGGAAGATATTTCTTTGACGAGTGGTCCTTGGCATTCTGGGTGAATAAAATTTTCTTGGAAACCCCTACCCAGTTAGAAGTGGTAAACTTTCATCAGGTAATGTGGGTTTCCCAGTATGTGATCTACTCACCTAGTGAGATACTGCTCGAATTTATTAGGTTATTGGTGTTTGGTCACAAACACCATATATCTATCTCATGGAGAGGTGTGGATTATATTTTGGGATATACATATACATAGAGGGATCCCCATTCTCATCAATATGTATGATGAATTCCTCCCATTGTCCAACACACGTGGATACATGAACCTTGTATCTTTTTTGGAAAAGAACTTTTTATTCATGGTAGGGTGACTTCTTGATCAACTCCTCTACACCTGTTACTTAATTTCATTCGAGGATTGGATATGATTGATTTTTCAAGTGAACTAGTCTAGGCTCAGATTCTTCCACAATCGAACTCATCTGACCCAAAAATCCCAAAAAAATCAAGGTTCTTAATGTACGACCATTGATAGAGTCCATTATAACACCTGAAGTTATATGATTCAATAAATTATACCCCCCCCCCCCGACCATAGGTTATCTAGATTTTATTCTATGTTTCTAAGTGGATGTATTTTTCCATCTCGGGATGTATATACTGGTGTCAGATCTTGTACATTGATGATAGTGGCCACTTTAGCTGAGGTCCAACCCATGAACATGGCCATCCCCACTCTCTCCTGACTTTATAAGAAGCTAGAGAAGGTACAAGGAGAGAGGCCCACTGAATTGTCTGAGTGGGCCATTCCATTTTTTATATGACATGATGGTAGAACACCATTACTGCTATGAATATTGGCATACTACAAGGGTTCCTCATTCCAATATTTATCTATCTCTCTCCAATATCAATTTTTTTCCCTCAATCCTTATGTATTAATGATGCATTCAAATTACTAAATAATTTCTTCTGCTTATCCTTTACAAATTACCTAGTGCTTCACATAGAAATGGCGGGTAATGGGAGGGGTTTCATCGAAGAATGATTGTACCTTGTTGCACATTGGGATGGAACGCTGGTTTCACATATAGTCATGGTGGCCATTTTTGAGCCATATACCCCTTTACCATTCGCTAAAAAATTTAGATGCCTACAGAAAATTTTACCCCTCCTTACTACCAAGTTTATGGGAGAATATCATCCCCTGTATATTTGCTAATTATGGTAGATAATGATGTCGGAGTATTCAATCATGGAGGTTCTAATTCCCCCTATGGAAACACCAATTTTTCAATCATTGGATTATGCCAATCTATGGGTGACCTTTTACCTTGAAATGGTGATTGAAATGCCTATTCAATGGGTTCAAGGGCTAATGACTGTTTCTCATCATGTTCTAACTATACTAGTTGCGCCATCTACATTACTCTGTGTACTGAGAAAGCACTCCATCCAAATTGAAATGTGTTCAGAATGGGATTCATATGCATAGACCAATTTGGTAGAATGTAATTTAGAATATTCTCTCCATGTGGACATTGCATGGGCTCTTAATGAGGCTGGACCCAGCATAGTGCCACTTGATATCCCAAAAGTCACGACCAGCCCCCATACCTATTTCCAAGGGCTAAACCATCTATTAGGGCAGAAATCCCTCCATCTTGTGTAAAATATCTTAGGACCCTTAAATCCTCCATAACTATTGTTCCTATCTATATACCTACTGCAGAAAGCGAGGACTAATGTCTGAGTACTATGAGGAGGCATCGAGCGTAGTGAATATAGATATGGCATCAATTATGTTCCTTTTCTATAGAAACTCCACTAAATAACTTCACCAACGAATGCAATGACTTTTGGTAATTATTTACCGAAATGGGTTTGGGTGGATTCGATTACTGGTGTATAGACATTAATATACACTAGGTTGTCATAGCCAGGGAAGACCTTGATTTTTGTGAGAAAAAACATTCCAAATTCAATTGATCATGTCATCAGGAAAAGGCCTTCTGAGATTTTTCTAATGAAATAAACAATCTGGTGGTTGAGGAGATTAAAGCTCATGATTTTGTAACCACCCATATGGAGGAGCTACAAGAATGAAAGTCTTATATGGATAGGGTAAAGGCATACATGGAATTTTCAATTATCAATTACGAAGCCATTAGAGGAAAATAAGAGGGAGCTCAGAGCCATTATTAAGAGAGCAAGTCAGATGGTTGAGGTTGAATTTGAACAAAGGGATACTTTAGAGGAAACCCTGGATGGTTCATGATAAGTGAACATTGATCTATTGGAAAGGGTGAGCTGGGTTTCTTGGTGATATCCCCAAACTGTCTCAATAACTTTCCTCCTTTTATATATCATAGAGATACTCTTCACTAGGGATGGTCCTCACTTTTATTTTACAAAATAGAAACCTACTTATTGTCTAGTGCCCCTTTTTTGTTTAACATTAATAAATCACAATTGAGCATATAATTATAATTTCAACCAAGTATTAATTTAAACCAAAATCTATAAATTTAATCATGCTCTAATTTTTTCTTGAGTCAAGGGACTAAGAGAGCGTAGTTTGGCTATTTCTAGGGTTACATAGAAGACCTCATGAACTTTGTGCCTTTTTAATTATTTCACTAATGTTTTTATTAGCCTAATTTTATATGGGTTTATCCAATATTCGGTTTTTCAGACTAACAAGATTTAAGAATCATTTTGAATATTTGATTGCCTGATATCTTTTTCTAAATCTATACATAGTATAGGATTAATGGGGTGGTACTAGAATTTTATCCAGGGGTTCCATTTGTGAGTTTTTACTCATGTGAGTATTGCATCTTTTTCATTGGAGGTTTAAAGTCACTCTAACAAGACATATTACTAATGTTTTAGGTTGAATTTTTTGACCAAAATTGTCAGGCAGGGGACCCAATTTGAGACTCATCAGTTGGGAATGTATTAATAACTTTCAAAAAATGTGGGGTTTTTTCTTAACCCTGACATTGTTTGTTTTGGGTGTATATAGGGCATGAGAGCCATTTTAGGCACACATAAGTAAGAATGGACTCTCCTGAGGAAATATTTTCCCTTGGTAGATGGACATTTTGTACGCAACACATGCAAAGACACCAGGGCATGATGTGCATAGTCAAATAATGGTGCCCTCAAGACATTGGGAATCCATTGATGATATACTGTAAAGTATTATAATACTTTTCATTAGTTTTGACGTTGAGGCTCATAGTGGGTGGAATATCTAGGGGATGATGCTGGAAAGTATTAGGGAAATTTGTATTGGCTTTGAGTGGGAAATCGTTCCCGCATGAATGCTTGCTTATGTAAGGGTTGTTCAAAGTATGGTGTAGTTTAAAATCATATAGCTAGGACATTTGAGACTTTTTTGCGGATTCATTATACTCTAACCAAGATATGGTAGAGTGATTAAAAAGTTTGACCAGAAATTTTCTTAATTTTCATGCACGTGAAAAGTGAAAAATTATGTAAGTTGTGATTTAGGGGGTTTGCAAATCAAGGAAGTGAAATGGGACATAAATGTCATGCGGGCATACAGAAACAGGAAAGTACTCTTATGAGGATGAATTTTCCTTTGGTCGATATCATTTTGGTAGGAAACATATGTAGATCCACTAAGGCATGATGTGAAATGTCAAACATAGGTGTTCATAGGTCACTAGCCTTCTGATTCAAATTTCCATGTAGGATTATGTGGATTAGAAATTTTTTGTCATAGATTATGACTTGAAAATGGTTGTTTTCTTAAATATGAAATGGGACGTTTCATTGGGTGAAATTTACCATAAAAATTGAAAATAAGTCAGGGAATTTTCATTGCCTTTACATAAGTCAAATTTGCGCATATGGATGAGGCATTTTTTTAGAAGCCTTGAGAAACCAAAGGTAAATCATGATAAGATGTTATGATATATCCATGAAAAATTTAGGAAAGATAAAGTAAACCATGACTTTGAGGGTTCTTGAATTAGGAGGGATGTCATGTGTCTTGGGAGTCGTTAGGCACACCAAGGATGGAAAGGACTCTCCTGAGGAAAAATTTTCCTTTGGTTTATGGTAGTTTGGTAGGAAATATATGTAGATCCATCAAGGAATGATGTGCATAGTCAAACAAAGGTGTCCCCAAGACACTAGCCTTCCATCTCTGATGGCCATAGAGGATTATGGGGATCCAAGATTACTCGAAAAATGATGTTTTATGTGTAAAATGAGTGTATTCTGATAAATTAAAATCTTCTTAGGATGCGATTCACCCATTGGATCAAATAATCCCCTATACAGATCTGGCTCAAACATATGGTGGGGAATCTGTTCCATATTTGGAGTACCTTGCAGTTTAACATCATACAGTCAGGACCTCAGGTTCTTTATTATGGGGGAGAACCATAACATGTATTTTAGTTCCATGAAGCTATGACAAAAATACTGGATTGGTTTTCCATGATTCCATGGTGGATTTACAACTGGAGTCTCTAAGGTCATGTGAGCTATCTTGGTGTGAGAAACAAGGGAAGATAAGAATTTTTTCTCACCAATTCAGAATGGAATAATTATTGGAAGGGTCATTTTGTACTTAGACCCGCACTGTGAAGTTTAACATCATGTAAAAAGGATGAATTCTACACAATTTATCTCCATTTCGAGTGGATGTAGTGTAATCATTATATGAAGGAAGGGAAATAAAATTACCCATGAGAAGCCCTGTAAATAGGAATTTTCTGGGGATTTTGTTCTTTGATTCAATTTTTACGCAGGGAAGGGGAGATTTTAATAATTCATATGAATTATTCTGGATCATAGGATTCATGAATCACCACGAATCTATCAAGGGGACCCCAAGTCACGTATTATTTTCAATGAATATTTTTGAAGAGGTCTATCCCATATACTGGAAGGAAATAAATTTTGTTTGATAAAGCCAAGCAAAGATAAGAATTTAAGAATTTCTATTGTGTGTTGCAGTTTAATGTCATGAAACCATGACACTTCTGGCCGTGTAGTTTCGCATCATTTGGTAAGTATGTTGAAAACACAATGTACTGTCATATAGTGTGAAAAAATTTCACAAAGACCATAAATAACTATGGGTTAAACATGGTCAGGATATTATGATATTTGTTAGACATGAGTGATGATGGAAAGTGTAAACCATATTCCTGGGGGGCATGATTCATGAGGAATGATATGAAATTTGGAATCTATTGGGAGTATTGAAGTATGAAAATCCTATCCTGATGAATAATTTGCATTTGATTAACTTCTGCTTTGTTGGAAACATATGAAGAGCCACTCGGACATGAAGTTCATAGTTAAACAAAGGTGCTCATAGGAAACATGACTTCTACATCCGATGGTTGTAAATATTTATGGAGGACCATGATTTCTTATAGTATAGAGTATGATAAACTAAGAAGATTTGTCTGGGAATGTAATTAATATACAGAATATGATTTTCCATGAATTATGGAAGCTTCTACATAGATATGACTCGTATATAGGGTGAAGCATGATCTTTTGACTCCTTCTAGGTGACATAATTCATATTTAGAATATCTGTAATCTCATTGAATTTTATTGTTTAGGAAACTGGGGGAATGTTAGGGGCCTTATAACACAAGTAGTCAGGACACATATGACTCTTGATGAACTGTGCAGTTTAATGTCTTGAAGTTAAGAAATTTCATGGATTCCACTCTGGAAGTATGGCCTATAGATAGAGGAAGGGGAAGTTATGTTCCCTGGTGTCTAGACCATGAATTGTGGTCAATGTGTCACTACACATCATACAAGGGAGGAAACCAAGCCACATATAGTTTGAGACATATCCTCCCTATAAAGGTCAGGTCCATGCACCCAGAGGGGCATGAAATATAAAATTATGGCTGAACCAGGATATAAGATCTAGGCATCACTATGTATACTTAATGTCTTGAATCAAGACATATGTATTTCTTGAAGATTCCATGAATTTTAACATCATGTGGTAAGGAAAAAGGTAAACCAACATATATTGTATGCATATTTCAGTTGGGTCTAAAACATGGGATTTGAGTATCACTACATATCCCACAAAGATATGAATAATGTCATATATAGTTCTATAAATTCTATATCTTTATAAGTCCCGTCCTTACACATGGAGGGGGGGATTTTAATTTGATTTTTTGGGATAGGCCATGATTAATGATCCCAACATCACTATGTATCCTAAAAAAGAAGGAATCAAGACATACATAGTTCTCGAAGTTCCCTATAGAGGTATTCTCTATGTGTAGGGAAACGAGAGGTCATTTTTTTGATTGGTGGCTGGGCCGGGATGTTAAATCGAAGTTTCAATATGTATCCTTTAAGGGTAAGAATCAAGCCATACATAGTACTATATGAAATATGGTCATTGTACTGATCTGACTCGGTCATATGAGTATGTGAATTTTTGCTTCATCCTCTATGGATGCTAGGTCTATCATATTACTCTCTGATTTTTTTTACGCAAGGAGACCCTTACTACAAATTCTAAACTCAAGTGAGTTGTAATCAATGTGAGAAACATGGAGTGACAGTGATTTACTTTGTTGTATGGGTTGATAGAGGATATAATAGGGGACTTTAGTTTTATGAGACGACTGGGACAAGATTGAGGGTTGAGGCATCACTACTTATCCAACTGATGAATGAAAATTATGCCACCCGTAGTTCTAGAATTCAATTTCCAAGTTGTTCTGACCCGTGCATTGAAAGTGAGAGGGTATTTCTATCTTTTCCATTTATAAATTTAACTTATATGCAACAGGTTTCTAGCTAGAACACAATACCTACCATGCAGTTTAACATATTATCGTAAGGATGAAGATGCTATACACTTTAATGTCTGGTAGAAAGGATGATTTTGGATTTTTAGTTCAACATAATGTAGTGGGGATGATTTATGTTATTTCATATTTTTACGTCCAACAGCTAGGATGTCTCTATCATTTTTTATGAAATATCTCTCCAACAAACATAAATTGGTGGGGGATTTGGTGAGATTCCCATCCATTGAAATAAATGTGTATGCTCCATTCGAGTAGACCTTCTATATGAAATATGGTCCCTCTTATTTTGGCTCCAGTTTTAGGGGATTCTTCCTGAGATTCCACATGGTTTTGAGGACTAACACCATTTCCCATATGGTAAAATATTGAAGATGAACCTTTTTGATGAAGGCTTGTGAGATCCGATTCTAGTATATTTCAAAATGGTGAAAAGTGTCCAAGATTATCTCATCCAGTCACTCCAACTCATCTAACCATTTTTAAGATAGCTCGTCCATAGAAAATTGATCACAAATGGTAATGCAGAGTGATGACACTTGAAAGTCGATTGGAAAAACAACCTCTATCTTGTACTATTGAGTATGGGGTTTCAGTGGTGGTAGTGTGGGTCGTGGCCCCGTAAGCCCATAAAGCGTGGAGTAGATTCTTTGTCCACAATTCCTTTTTCTTTTTCTACCATATTATAGAGTATGTTGGAAAGAGTCTTTCTAAATACCTCTATCTGCACATTGGCCACTTCATGGTAGTGGGATTAATGATTGTCATTGATTACATATTCCTAGTAAATCTTATCAAACTCATTAGAGAATAACTTGGTTATATTTTTTTCAGTACTATATGAGGGACACCAAATCTGGTAATGATGTTGGATTTTGTAAATCTTACAATGATTCATGCCCCGACCACTTTAAGGGGTATTAATTCTTCCCATTTGAAGAAAAAGTTGTTTGCTGTGATAATGAATATGAATTTTTTAGCTTTGGTGATAGGATATGTCCCCGACATTCATCCTCCATAAAGAAAATGACCAAGAGTACATAGCTGTGTAAAGTATCTCAGGGTTTTGGTGAATTAAATTAGCAGAAACCTATCAAGAATAGAATTTGATGGAAAATTTGGCACAATCATATTTCATAGTGGAAAAAATTTTATCCGAGGCTTCATATTTTCTGGGATATCTTGGTCATTGAACGGTATTCTCCACAAGTTTTGGAGTTCACTTCATTCATGATGGAAGCGGTCTCTTCTACATCAATTCTCCTGATAAGGACTCTATCAAGGCCTCCCTTTTAGAGTACATTTTCTTGGATTCCACCATCGTACAAAAAAACTCACTACCCACCTTGGAAAATGTTCTCTTCTATAACTATCTGGTGGGAGTTCCCCCATACAGAAATAATTTACAATGGGCGTCATCTAGCCAGTGTTGTGACCTTAAGGCTAAGGAATAGAGCTAATCTCATCGATTTCTTCCGTTTTGTTCTAAATTAATGGAAATACCATCCGACGGTGGGTAATACTGAGTATTTTTTCTTCCAAGTCTGGATCTGTCGCGGCTATGGATACATTTTCTAATGTATCTGTTTGAGAATTTTGTGTCTCAGGGGCATATGTAGGTGTTGGTTCTCATGATAATTCATCAATCTTCTCTTGTACATGTTTCATCAAAGGAACTGGTACTTATTTCTTAATGAAATTATCACAATTACCTATCTTGATTACCATCTCTGAATCTCTTTTTATCTTTTGGTGCTCGACCTATGCTTGAAGAGCCAGCTCCAGGCATACAATGTAGGCCTAGTATTCTGTATCATTATTTGTTCACCCCTTAGAAAGCAGGAATTTGTAATGTTAGATGACCTTTTCTAGTGATATGAGTATAACTCCCATTACAAATTTATTGAGTGTGAGGTCCACCATCCTTTTCTATATCAGGATCCTGGAGGCACCATCAATGTACATTTCCCATGCCTCGGGGACTTCATGGATGTAGAATACTTCTTCATCAAGAAGTTCAGTATCTAATACGGTCATTAATTCTGGGGGGTTCTCCCCTAATAAATTTTCAAGCGCTTAACCTTTGATGAATTTTTAAGGCACGCACCATATGTCAAACTATTGTTGGATGACTACCCACTATGATAGGCATCTAGTTATCATAGGGAGGCTGAGGATATAATTGGGTGGGTTATAGTTGGAGGCCAGATAGAACTTGTGGTACTATATGTAATGCCTAAGTTTCTGAACCAAAAATATTAGGGATAGGAATATCTTATTGATATTTGAATATAGATCATGAGCATCGATCATTGTTTGATTGAGGTAATAGAGACTATTCTCACTGGCAACATCATTCCTTTGTGTGAGGAAATCACCTAGTGATCATTTCAAAGTGGTCTCATACAAAATGAGAAATCTTTCCTTGATTGGAGGAATTAGCATTAGTGGAATTATAATATATCATTTGAGATTGTTGAATGCTTCTTGAAAATCATTATCACACTAGTATGCGACCCCTTTCTTCATCCACCTGGTGATAGGAGAAAACATACATGCAAGGTTACCTATGAAGAGACAAATATAGGCTAGGTGTCTTAGGAGACCCCTTAACATAGTGTGGTTTTGATGTGGTGACATGCCAAGTATGGATTTTTTCTTCTCATGGTTGACTTCGATGTTGTGATGGCATATGATGATGCTGAGAAATTATCCAGATGTAACTTTGAAAGAAAAAATTAAAAGAGTCATATTTAGACTATGTTATCACAGTTTATGGAATACACTTTCACGATCTTTCAGGTGGTTCAAGAATTATCATGATTTAACCACCAGGTCATCGACATAGCACTTGACTAATTTTCTAAATAAGGGCTTGAAAATGTTTTGCATGATATGCTGATATGTGACACCGTTATTCTTCAGACTCATGGGAATCACCTTATAGAAGAATAATCCATGGGAGGCCTAAAGGCATTGGATTATTCATCTTTTTGGTCCATTCAGATCTAGTTATATACAGAGTATCCATCCATGAAAGAGATTGCCTCATTTACAGAAGTCGCATCGATCAACAATTCTGTAATCAGGACTGGAAAATCATCTTCAGTGCCGTGCCGATTGAAGACCCTTAAGTCAATGCTGACAATGATCTGTCCATTATTATTTTTGACAAGGACTATGTTTTCATGAAATATTTGATATTTTACTTCCCAAATGATATTACCCTTTATTAGCTTTTCAACTTTAGCCTCTATTTTGGAAACATGTGTTAGGTGGGTCCTTCTGGAAGCATGCTTGTAACCATGATGGTCTTGTAAAAGAGCTAGGTGGTGAGTGGCGACCTCAGAATTGAGGCCTGGAATTTTTGTGTAGTTCTAGAAAAAAATTCAATTATTCTTTTTGAAGGAGTTTTACACCTCTTTCTCCTCAAAATAAATAGCCACACTAATAAGAGTGGGCCACATGTCATCTTTGGTGCCCTGGTTATGTCCCCCTGTTCATTGATTATAGAGGAGATGTCTTCTTCAAATGAGTGAGTGGAATATTTAAGATTTTATTTATCTTATTAATTACCCTATTCTACATCTTATACCTCTTCTAAGGGAGATAAGATTATTCATTTGAACTCTCCATCATAAGGAGAGGAATCACAACTCTGATTTCTAGAAACTAAAGTAACTCCTTTTGCCTCGGTTGTTGTGGGGAAATTTCTGAAGAGGATTGAATGGGTGTGAGGAGTTTCCTCACTATCTTTTAGTGAAAGTATTACAAGAACTATATGAAGACATGATTATGGGCTATGAGCATTTTTGTTTGAGCACTCACGGTCATCATAGGGGTTATGATGCCTTTTAGCATCCTTGGACTCTGCGACCACAACTAAGATCATGAAGACGGATGAGTCTACATCTGAGCATGAACTTATGCACACAACCAAATTGATGGGTAGTACATACTATTCCCCAAGTTGATTGAAGTGATCAACGTGAGTCATTTCCAATCCATTTGGGGAGATGAACCAATCAATGTTGTCTATCAAAGGCTGCTTTTCATTGGTTTCGTAGAACCCTGCAATGATGTAATGAGACTCGCATGATTCGAATGGGGATTTATCGACATTAAATCTCCTATTATTTTCCATTGGAACAATATTTTATGCAAAAATGGTATGATGAGGGGATTGTAGTGTGTTGATATATCCAAGTCCTCCCCAACATCACATTAAAGGCCATATTTTATTTCCCTACTAGTAACTCCGAATTAGATACGCGGTCTCCAAGCCATGTTTTAAGCTTGATTTTTCCCAACAGCTTATTCTCACTTTTTTCACATTCCTATTGATTTGTGGTCTATGGTGTCAGAATTTCTTCATCATAGCCCACCTGACGAAGTGTTCATAGTGGGAGGAGGATAACTCCAAAGCCATTATCGAAGATACTTTTTCATACATCAATGCCATTTATCTTACCAGATACATACAAGGGTTTGATGTGTCACTCCATGATGGCATCTTCATCCTAATCTATGAAAGAGACGACAACAAGTAATTATATGGGATTGGTCTTCATCTGATAAAAATCAAAGGCGACCACTTCAGCTTCAAATTCTTGGGGACTCATCAATGCTTCAATAAGATCCTCTCTAAGGCCTGCTAATAGATTCATTACATCAAACATCAATATATTTTCATATACTGTGGCTAGATGCTTCAAAATATCATATTTATTCTCAAATTAAATTTCACTTCCTAGCTTGGGGATTCTTTTTCAAAGGATCTTTATTGACTTTATCTTTAGAGGTGGATGGGTCGACCTCTGGGAGAGTAACTGATTGTGCTCATGTGCTCTTTGGATTCAGTTAGACTAGTACGCCTACATGATTTGGATGAAAATACATTTGTTATTTTAATAATGGGTACTCTAGGACAATCAAATGAGAAATTATCCCAATATAGGTAGAGAAATTCTCTGGTTCTTATTTTGTTTATTAGCGTTTCCTTTTACGAGTTTCTGCAACATTAACGGTTTGAGTTAAGGTGTGGCCAGGGATTTGACTCCTACCATGACCTTGCCTTCCTAGAAACACTCTACCTTTATGGCCTCTTCATCCGAATCTATGGTTTGATATGATGAATTCATGATCATATCCATAGCCTCCATTAGAGAAGAGGTCCATTACGTGGATGGCATTAATGTTGCCAAATATCTGTTATTGATCCAATAATGATTTTGTATGATTGTTTCCTTTTGATGGTGTTGTTTTGTGGGGTGGTTCCTATTGAACCATTTGGTGGGGAGATGCACGTTGTTTCATTTGGTGGGGTTGTTCATGCTCTTTCAAATCTATTTTCATGATGTGGAAAATGTGTCACATATTAATTTAATCTTGGTGTAGGTTCATCTTCTTACTCTTTCTTTCTGCCTTCCTATTCCTTAGAAGATCGCGGGGTGGAAGATGTTGGTTGTGTTGCCTCAGAAGCTATTGAGGGCATGGTTGGTTTGTTGAACTAGTTTTAGAGTATACCATGGGATTTGTTTACATTATTCCAATTCATCCAACTATTAAATGTTTTCTCCTTTTTTATGGTGACTTTTTCTACTCTCCTTCCTCACCTGGGTCTAAGGTAGAAACATACGCCACATGTGCTAGTAGTTGTCCTAACTTGGCTTGTCCGAAATCCACCATCTTTTGGTGGAGATCCATAAATAATAAGAATAGTTGGATGGTTTTTCTCTATATTTGGTGGTAGTGACAATAAAATGGATGGTCATTGAGACCCACTTCATCAGATCGCTTTGGCTCTAGCCGCTAGGGCAAGTTTCTATTCATGGTGGCTGTAAAGAATCCATAGACTTGGTCATCTCGGAATGACTAGAATTTATTTCTTCATGCCTTAAACTACTTTATTTTGGAACTCCTTATCTCATCTTTTCGATATGGGGGTGGTTTTTGGCATCCAAGGTGTCTTGCACGGTTTGGTGGAGGTCTCACAACTCGAGCTGGTGTTAGGGTTTCTTATGTGTGACAGAATCCACTTCAACTTTTCTTGATCTTTTTTTTAGGATTCAATGGGGCCACTCAGGAGTTGATATTGGTCTTCTTCAATGAGTCTTCTATCCTTTGTTCAATGGCAGAGAAATCATGGAACCCACTTGTGTACTTCACCTGGATGAGTAGTGTCCAGAATTCATCATGGGGTTTTTAGATGCACATAACGAGCATTTAATCCTATGGGAGTGGCTGGTTTAAGGATTAATTCGGGCCTTATTATCTGAATATGAACTCTAAAGCTCTTTCATTCTGTCAATTCTTAGATTTAATGAGATCATTGACTTTTGTATTGGGAAATGTCGATCTGAACTGGAAGAGAAACCATTGTCCAAGGTCCTCCAATCCTGTAATTGATTTAGCTAGAAAACCAATATACCACATGAAGGCTAAACCCTATAGAGTTCGCATGATGAACAAGAGTTTAACTACTTCTTGTTTCTCTGGGGTACCCATCATAGGATGTCAGTAAGATGTACACGATATTATATTCTGCTCTGGGACTTTAAAACCATTAAAAAATGGGAATACAGGGTTCTTGATGTTTGGTTGTGGTGGAATTCTACTCACCCAATTGAGATAAGGGTTACATTGTTGTTTTATCAGAGTGATCCACCCTTCCATGGATTTAAGTCAAACTATAAATTGATTGATGTTATTCAAGCCACCTTGATGAAGACTCTGCTGAACTTGATCTTTGGTGGGTGCCACAGTGGATAAAACTAGATATTCCAGCACTGTTGAAATTTGGGGTGGATACCCAGTAAGGGAATCCTTTGTGGTTTCACCCAAATGTGTTCTAGCTGTCTCCCTAGTTGAGAGAACTCTTTATATCCTTTTGGGGTCGGATTCAAGTTCACAGATTGTCATGGTGCTGGATTAGACGAGTATACGATCCTAATTTCATTTACCGGGATGAGTTCCTTTGGTAGAGGTACTAATTTTGGATGCATCCATTGATGTTGTGATTAAGGAACACACCCAGTAAGATTGATTCCTCGATGTAGCCCGACAATGATTCGCACTGGGACCATTCATTTCTACCTCTTTCTTGGTGAATCTTACCTTGAGTTTGAGGGAATCATTTTCTCAATGTGGAGGATAAATATTATATATGATGTTGGATTTTTTAATATTCTTGTTGGGGATTCATGGGGGAGGTATTGATGGGTTTGATGAGGGTGTACCTAAATTTAGTGATGCTCTCTAGTTTCAGGTATGCATACCCTCATGCTTAGGGTGGAATGCCTCAATGTGGGAACCGTATTCTCTTTCATCATCTACATTTTTATTATTTCTTATGAGTTCTGTCGGACTAATGTCTACCATGTTTACATATCCATACAACATTGGGGTTAGTGTACCCAGTTCTGAATGGTATGAGATATTTTTAAGTCCATTGTTGTACTTTATCCTACTATTTTTTGGTATCCTTTAGATTTCATGGGAAAGAGAGACATAAAGAGAGTCCTGATCTGAATTCGTAATAAGCCTTCATCTAGTGGGTATGAACCATGAGAAGAAACTGAATGGGTGACCCCTCTGATCATTGTTCTTCCTCGATGGGAGAAGACAGACGTCCACTATATGATAATTTTAGGTAAATATGTCCCTATCCATATGGGTTGGGGTTTCCCCTGTTCTTCCACTGAGGTGATATGGCATGGATTAATTAGTCTTACAGATGAATTTTGAGTTAAAAATTCCCCCATCCCTAAGGTCTGGGGTTGTTCATGTATTGCAGCAGTAGTTGCTTCTATTATCAACTTATTGATTTTGTGCACTCCCAAGTGATTGCATGTTGTGTATGGTGCTGTATTTTTGTGGGATTTTTTTGATTCTGAGGATTTGAGAATTTATCATCGGTTGGATTCCCTTAAGAGAAAATCCTTTTGTATGTTTTTTATAGACTGAGTTAAAAGATTCTCGATGGACTTCACTCTTTGGGCATGACACTTTTGAGACTTACTCATGTGTTATTATTATTGATCATTCAACATTTCTGAAGCAAAAATTTAATTTCATTTCCACCTTTGGGTAATTACATAGCAAGATATCAAATTCAATGAATTTTGGTGGTTGGGAAGTGGGGTGATGTGTATAACTCCAAGATCTCCGAATCCCTAAATGTGAACTTCAGATGGGGCCTTTATGATAAGGAAACGTAACATGTGTAGCGCGTGGAAGAAGTCAAAAATGATATATTTCTTTCAACACTCTAATTGTATCAGCCGTGTTTATGAGAGCGATTTTTATTCATTTAGACGGAGAATCTCTCCAAATATGCTGACATGGTCTACATATCCCCCATAGGGAAGAAAGTTTTCTTTTGGCTTGTAGAGAGTTGTCCAAATATTAATGTGAATGTTAAGTAAAATTTTTTATTATAACTCTCTGGGTATGTCAAACTAAGAAGTGTTCATGGGGAAATACATCACTGGTATGTCTTCCCTAGCTATTTGTCTTCGTAGGCAAACCATGTCATGTTGTTTCTCTTCTGGAGACTCCTATCCTTGGTCTTTCCAACTCGAATTCTCTTTAATTTTTTTGAGCATTGAGGATTGCAGGTGCCTCATTGATATGTGAGTAATGTGGGTGTGGATCGAAAGGTGAGTGTGTCCTTGGATCATCCTCTACTCAGAAAGGATCCCACTCATCATAGTCAGGGTGTTTGACATGACTCACCCCATTTTTTTGAGCGCCTTATCATATGAGGCTTTCTTGTATTTGATTCAGAAATTGGAGTACCTTCTAGCCTGTGTGAATTTTAACTACAAAAAGTACCTTTGTAGTTTGTGTTACAATGGATAGGTCTACAATCCCAACTTGACGTCTAACCTCAGAGAATTTCCACATGGTGTATACCCTGGGGAGGACCTTCAGGGTGGACAACAACGAGAGGAGGACCTACTTGCTGCTTGATGTCATTGAGGGGAGGTTCTTCCCAATGACTACTATCTTGGTGAGGAATACCATCATATATTTGGAAGCATGGAGAATATCTGTAGTACACATCTTGGAGAGGGCCTTCATGATGAGCTGCAATGAGGGGAGGACCCTCTTTTTTCTTGATGTCCCTGCAGGGAGGGCCTTTTTAGAGACTCCAATTATGGGGAAGGCCTTTCTAGTGGTTTTCATCATGGAATGTACTACCATAATGACTTGATGTCTGAATATATGGATAAGCATATCTGTAGTGTATACCCTGGGGAGGACTATCAGGGAAGACGACAACAAGGGGAGGTCCTTCTTGTTGCATGATCTTCTGGTTAGTGGGAGGTCTACCCTGACATGCATCAGAAGATATGCTCTTGTAATCGATAATTCTTGTCCCATGGAGTAAGCCCTCGTGGGTTCTATTGGAAGGGACTTCAGTGCGGTTGGTAATGAAATTTCACAGAGGTCCTTCACAAATTCTATTTCCACATTCATATTTTAGTAATGGAAAAATGGATCTTGAGCCTCTATTAATATATGCTCAAGTTTGTCAAGTACTCTTGCTTACAGAAGAGCATAATCATGAATATGCTCTTCATTTTCTTATCACCTTTAGCACGTTTCATTTTTTGTGACCTCTTACGGGTAAATGGGGTCATCTACTATTGGTAATGACCTTCATATACCACACCATGTTTTATTGGTTCTCATGATTCCACTGTGATATTCAAATAGAAATCTTGAGTTTTGGAAAGGATATATGCATTCCCTAGAGTGTCCACCACGTTGGGTCGACATATCCCAGTTTTAAAATGTATTTGTTCTTGATATGGTAGTCATGTATCATGGTATATTTCTGTCGACCCTCCTGGACTAGACCAGGGATGCATAACTCTTATTAAGTTACCAACCCATTTTGTGGATGGGTATTTCGATTTGTGGAAACTAGGTCGTTGGCCTGGTTCCTCACATTCTCCTCCAATACAATGATGTCTTGATATATAAATACAATTTGGTCTAGAATCTACATCTTGTCTTCCATTGTTGAAGGGATGTGATGAGATACATCTTTGGCTAGAGTAGTTATGAAAGCCCATTCTAATGATGGAGTAGGGCTTTGCTCCCACTCCAATCTTCTGTATGTTTCAAGTGGATCCTGGCATTTCTATAATACTGGGATAGAGTAATGAGTTTTTTTCAAGTTTTTTTCTCCGGTTAACACTATATTTGATAGCTTGGATTCATATTTACATGTAGTAATTTGAATCTACTCATTTTTTGTTATATTTTTCCCATGGGATTTATATTAATCTAAAAGAATTTAAATCTGCTCATATTTTTTGCTGCACTATTTGGAAGGTGATCATGATATGGATCAATAAGTCTTTGTGTCTGCTTCTAGTAGGTTTTTTTCCTGTTTGGATGATGGGTTTCTTGTGAATTGGTAGATATTTGCATCATCAGGTAATTCTTCACTCTATTTACACAGTGTGAATGACAAGAACTGGTAGTAATTTGCACCTGCTCATATCATGCCACCCTATTTCCATGGTGGGATTTAGTAGATAGGTATAGTTTTATTTCTCTACATTTTATTTTGCCATGTTTTTATGGCATATTTCCTCCATAAGAATTATTGAGATTACCTGCTCTAAATTATATGTTTTCCATCCTTAGCGGGAAACCTGAGGGGCCTGTGTCAATTATACATAAGTAGGTTCCCTCTACATCAGATCTAATTCAGATCGAGGATATATGGTCATCTATCTTTAATAGCAACGTCTAGTAGGGGCCCATGATTGAGACTGATGTGATGCTAGGATGAAGTCATAAACAACGAATTCATCTACCTCCCTAAGATAAGGGAAGAACTTTTTATCACACTCTGAGAAAAAGCTCCCAAAGCAGTTGGAGATGGCCAGTTGGGCCACCCTATATTGGAGTTCTAACCATAGTTGAGGATGTGGTTTACAAGATTTTGAATAATCGAGGCCCTATCTTACAGCCTCCACTATGGGAAGAGTACCATTTCTGTGGTCCTCTCTAATCTGCGTGTTGAATACCCATTGTTGAATATGATGGGTTGGAAAAGGTGGCATGCACTTAATCTGGGCCCCGAACACATGTGGGATCACTGAGGTGATTGTTTTCATTGGTTGTTGATATGAAATCTGTATCAAAGGTTTCTATGGGAACCTACAATATATATATATATATATGACATATACAGAAATCAAAACCCATCAAAGTGGGATCTCTTGATCACATGAAAAATTGACGATTCCGATTATCCCTCTTAATTTATATGAATCTAAGGGGATTCAGTGGGGTAAAACCACCTCCTTGTATGAGGATTCCCATCGGGTTCACCATTTTTTGTTTCAAGCCAAGGTGGGGTTTGGGGGAAAAAATGGTTCAAAGAGGGGTAACCATTTTCCTATTATTATATAGAATTTCACATCACCATTTTTATTCCATCCTGATTCATGTCATTATCCTTTAGGAGAATTTGGATTGACCTCACAGGGACTGGGCAGTTTATCCCTTTTTTATAATGAAAGAGGTTCCACATTCTAATGGTCTCAACCGATGATTGCAGGTGGTTATATTTTTGTAAAATCGGTCCTATTTGGATATGATTTACTTGGATGGTCTCTAATGGGTTCATTCGTAGAGCCAGAAACACCCAACAACCATTCTATCCCAAATTCATAGACCTAATTCTCAATGTAAGGCACTTGTTGGCTGGTTTTTCCAACAACACTTTATGATTCCATTGGTCGAGATGATGGGGGGTTTGGCTCATGACACCATTTTGGAGTGAATTATTGCCCAATCCAAGACTCTCTTATGGAATTAATCCATGTTCATATGTTCTTGAATCCTTAGTTTATTACTGAAGACTATATACACATGTTACACTATATTTGAAAAATCAATCACGGACATGCATGGGTCAATAATTTATGAGACACCACTTGTGTGAGCCATGTGATGAGGCACTCTACAGTTTATCGTCATCCATGGTGGGACGATAGATACTTCATTATTGGGATCAAACCCATGATATGGGATTCCTACGTATCCTCATGAAAGGAACCAGAATCCACATAGTTTGGTGCCACTCAACTTGACACATCACCTATTAGGGTCGTGTGACAAGGACCCATCCATGCAGTTTAACATCATGTGGTGAGTAAAACTATGAGAAATTTTCCTTGCCAAGATTCGGTGTGGGACACATGCTGAGGTAGCCAGAAGTAAAAAAGAGATATTTAGTCTCTTGGGATGACATGACCCTACCACTAATATGGACCAGAGAACATTAGGGTCGATTTAAGGGTCTTATTTGGACCTAAGGGAGGATTCTGACGTATCCCAGTCAAATGGAAAATCAAAGATCACATAATTCTAGATGAACTGGGACTTATACTCTATGTAATACCCTCATTAGGGAATGGGTTATCAAGTGTTATGTAGATGTTCTTCCCATTTGGGGGTACATGATTAGGGCATACACCACATAGGAGGCCTTAGTGTAATAATTTCATTGGGAATGACTTAGGAGACTGTACCTTGAGCTCGGGCCTTAAAATGGCATCATATGCATCATGGTTGAAGTAGAAATCATAGTTCTTATAGTTCATTTATCTTTGGGTTTACACCTGGTATGAGGCACATTTTTTAAAGTCTAATCAGTATATACTCCCAAAAAGGATGTCCTTTTGTCAGTGGAATAATTCGGTTACCCTTTTGGGAGGGCACCCCTATGAGATCAGGCCTTCAAGAGGGCATCCTACTTATCTTGGTTAGAGTAGGAATCAGATTTCTCATAGTTAATTTATGATTTGGTGAATGTTGTATCTTTAAAAACCCATAAGCCTATGTGATTCATTCTCAGTGTAAGTAACAAGAGGATGTGAAAGATTCAACAACGGTGCACTTTCTCTTCTCCACTGATATAAGAATATAATGACGATGACAGAAGAGTCTATGGCTATGAGCTCCAATGGGAGAGGGAATGGGAATATTTAAACATGAATCCCCCACCTGTGTTGATATCTAGGATAGTCAAATCCTGGAGATCTATTCAGACACATCCAGAGATAAGACGAAGAGGGTGAAGGGTGAAACGTCTCCCAAAAGGATATGGGATTACATTATGAGGAGTTCCTGGATACCGGCTCTGAAAAAGGAGAGGATCATTATCCTAAGTCAAAGGGTAAGGAAAGAGTGACCTTATCACTTGTCATTAGCACTCATCGAAGGGAAAGGTCAATGATTTCCCATAAAACTGAGAATGGGAAAGATCACGTTTTCATCCTAAAGTTGGTCACTGTGTTACCATGGGAATGTATACTAGAAGACATTCTGGGGGTCTAAACCATTTTGGGGAGAACCTTCATGAATATTCTTATCTTGGATATTTAAAGTCATAAATGTGGGATGTTGTGCATGATAATATGATCATATGGGTCAAATGGATTTGGAGGAGGCTTTGGCATGATTCCAGTAGACTAGTTCATGGAAGATATATATAGGACTAGATGGTAATAGAGGGGAATTATTTGAGTCAGGGGGAAGTACACCATAAAAAACCCCATTATGTGGTCTGTTTTCTCATGCAGGATGGGGGAAGCACCATGTAGCATACTACTATACGGGTTGAGGGTTGTTTGTATATTGAAGATGTACAAGAACCCAGGTATAGACCACCATGTACCAAAATGGGAAAGAGTCCTAGATTTGGTCCGCATACTAGAATTTTATGCAGAGATGGATGTGATTTACCACGCCACCTTGTGTTCTATATACATGGAATAGGGTTATATCCACATAATAATGAGCTATACAGAGTATAGAATTGAAGAAGGTCCCTGGATCTTGGGGTTCGTCGATATTTTATTTATGAGGGACTTATGGTACACAATTTCACCAATTAGGTTCATGGTTCATAAATTATTATTTATGTCCTTATATTTGAGGTTTTTAGTTGGTTATATATATGTAAAAGTGGTTTAAAGTACACACTTTGTTGATGATTTGAAACTGATGTTGAAATCTTCTCAGAATCTGAATTCTCTCTTCTTGCCTTTGGGGTCTCCTTCGTTCTCTCTTCCACTGATCCCTTTTCCAGTTCCTCATGTTATCCTTTTATAGAGAGCTAGGGAAATCATATTTTTGGGCATGTGGCACCATTTATAGAATCCCATAAAGATATAATTTAACCAACAGAAGACTCGGTCAACTGGGGTTTGCGAAGTATGTGGTTCACGAGACGTGGTTCATAGAACCACTAGCTTTCTTAATCTGTGTAATACTTAGTCTGTTGGATTGTATTTAAATCACATTTCCCTATTTCATTCCACCAATGAATCCATTTTCGGTTGCCCTGGTTTCTGGAAATTGCCTTGTGGGAAATTCCCTCAAGGTATCTTCTGTGTACCGATGGTTTATAGTTCATGCGCCCCATGAACCTTTCTGAGTGATGGTACACGATCAGCCGAAAAACCTTTGAAAAAATTAATTTCTTCACTTTTAGTCTCAACTTTTCAATCCAATTCTCATTAATTTTCCTTAATGGACTAGTAAGAATCTTTTATTTTTTATGAAATGTTCTTTTGGGAGAATTTACATTCCTTCACAATGTTTTCATGACCATACAAACACATGAGGACACGTGAGAGCAGACATAAAAGTTATGCATATTTCAAGAGGATATGATTTTTCATGAGATAGCTTGGATTGTTTTACATAAAATATCTCAATGGAATTGTGTTATGTGTTTGGGTATGAAAGGGAATCAAATTCCATGGTTCATTGGACCATAAATAATCCTATATAATTTTAGACTAGATTCATACCGAGTAGCGTTGCATATGAGTTTATCTCTAGTACACAATTTTCTTCATGTTTTGATATTAAAAAAAAGTATTCTCTAGATTCATTTCAAATCTTTAGTGCATAAGTAGTTTAGCTGGAAAATAACAATTCTTATGAATAAAATCCAATTCAAATTCTACAACATATAAAGAAAGTACTGTGGAATAAAGTAATTCACCAGGTTAAGGTTTTATAGAGAAACCACATGAATGCAAAAGAAACGTGGAAATCTTAAAATTCTATGAGGGAAAGGTATCCTCACTTACTTAATACGTGTATAAAAATTTTGATGACACAATTTCAACTATGAGGGGATAATGTAACAACCTAGTTACTTATAAAATATTTTTTATTCTGTAATTAAATACATAAAATTGTTATAAATGTATAATGATTGTTAACATAAATTAAAAAATTAATAAAAAATAATAGTAACCTAACCTAGAAAATTATAAATAAAATTTATGTTTCTTATAAGAGAAAATATTATATATTTATATCATGGAATAAGTAATTAATTTTTTTTGAAAATTATTAATTAATTATTGGTATTTTTGTGATACATAAATTTTTATTTAAAATTTTATAAAGAATATAATGATTTAGAAAAAACAATTATATTCATAAAATATATTCATAAATTAGTATTTTTTAGTCTTATGATTATAAGATAATTTTATGAGTCCGTATTTATTTTTTCAAAGTGTTATAAAATGAATTATAATTTTAAATTTAGTATTATTCCAATAAATTATGATTTTCATTATAAATTAAATTTATCATATTTATAAAATTATTTTCATCTAATGAAGTTAATTTTTTTAATTCTACATATTTAAAAATGTCTAGCATTAATTTTTGGGACTTTTCTAATGATGTTGAATTTTTTTGAATAGGGAAATACGTCAATTTATGGTATTTCTAAAATACATGAATTATTGAGTCTTAGATAATGTATGGATTATTTAAGACCATAATTTATAACTTTCATTATTCTTTTAATATATTTATTTTTTGTAATAAAATAAAATTAATAGTCTTAAGCCAAAATAATCAATAAATAAATAAAATAATAAAAAAAACACACATCTCCTCCATTATAAATATCACTCGTCACTAGTTATACTCCTCACACCTCAAAGAATTATTTTATTTTTTATTTCATCCCAATTATCTTTCCAAGAATCTTTCCCATGTCTGATACCTGATGGTATCACCAAAAGGAAAAAATAATGTTCTTTAAGGAGGCTTTCATGGAGAAGAATTTAAGAGGTAAAATCCCCTTTCATTTTATTTTGCTTTCTTTTCAATTTCTTTTCTTTTCTTATTCTCGACTCACATACCCTCATGAAAGTGATATGATAAATATAGTATCTTACATATTCTATAATGTTATTATTTTTTAAAAAATATACACAAACAAACATTTTTAATTCTCTTATTATTCTAAATAATGGAAACATCGCCTTTGATGGGCCAATTTACCCTCATCATGGACGTTGTGTGTTCATTTTGAATTACATCATTCAAGACTAGTAAAAAAATATTTATTATAGTTAAATAAAATTTTATTTTACATATTATAATTTATATAATGTTCTAGAATCATTATAAAAACATGATATTAAATAAACATATATAAGTATGTGATTGTCGTTAAAATAACGAAAATTAAAAAAATCATTTTTATGAATGATCGATCAAATTATTTATCCTTAAACCAGAAAAAATGATATATTTTATAATTTAAAATTATGGAAGCTTATTAATACCATTTATTTTCACAGTTGGAATGTTTCTACCATTCATCAAGAAGTACCATAACAAAACTACTATGAAAACCATGAAATAAACACATCTAAAACAATGAAAATACAAAAATATTATCAATAAATTAGTGGAAATTATTGTAAAAAGATCATCCATGGTACTGTAAATATTAATATAGTTATGTAATAAATTAATAATACTCTTTAAAACATTGTAAAATAGTTTTAAACTCATTTGAAGGAATCCAATGCTAAGGTAAGGGACTTCTACTTTAAAATCCTATTTTAAATTTCCATTTTTAAAAAATTCAAAAGGAATTTTTTTATAATGGAAGTTTTCTTATTTTATGATTATGTTATTGTTCTTATGAATTTTTACGGGTTAAGGGTAGGACCTATATGACCCTGTGATGCGTTGGGTATGATAATGTTAGAAGTTGACTATAATGTTTATTCTATGTGTAACTATGATGGTTACCCCATTAGGTAGTCTTGAGGGTCAAATCATAAGGTATCTATGAAGATTAAATTTTAAGGTACACATGGTAGTTACAAATCATATGGTATCCATGGGGCTTTATATCTTATTAATGAAAATTTCCACCTTACCTATATTTTTTTATTTATGTTTCTATGTTTTTATGTAAATATATTGTTTTCAAAGGTTATGTATATAATATTTTATAGATGAGAAGTATGTCTTGGTGAAAATGATTTATTGTTTAAACTGAAAAGATATTCTGGAAGGTAAGAAAGTTAATTCTAAATTTATTTACTAGATAATGTTTAAGTCTCGGTACTTATACTAGGGACCCTTGCAGTATGATCATATACTAATGAAATATTCTTGGAAAATGAGAGTCTATTGATGTTTTAGTTTTATTTTTCTGAAATAATCCTAGATGCATTTGTGTAGATCCTCTTTAGGTCAATTCGATGTTCTTCTATTTTGGAAGGCTTAGTGATATAGTGACGATTCTACACCATAGATTATTATAGAGTCTATATTTCTTATCATTAAAGTGATAATTTCACTATGGGATTTCCTTAATTTTATCAGTTCTTAGTTTCAACAAAGGAATGGTTTTTGGAACCTGTTTAACATAATCTCGTTGTGGTGTCTCTTGGTTGTTTTTTTTGTGGCCTCATAATTTTGTCGCTTGAGCATAAATTTAGGACATGCTCTAAATTTTTTTCTTTCTCCTTGTTTCCCTTGAATCATGGAAAAAATGGGTGTGATTTTATGAGACCTTTCATCCCCTCCTCATTGAATTTGATCCTCAGCTTCAGAATTTTTATTTTTGTGGTCAAAGGTGAGCCCTTAACTTTTTATTCTTCAATGTATCTATATTAAACATCTGGATAATGTTTTTATATATGTGATATAGTTGAATTTTGTGTGGATTAAGATCATTCATGATGATTCATATTGTTTTATACATTTCAAAATTTTCCATTGGTGCGATCTCATCTTTTTGGATAATCATTTCTTTATCTTGTCTTCATGTAGTTATTTGTAAATAATTTGTTAATGTGGGGGATTCAAGAACATTCTAAATTTTATTTATGTTATAATGTT
Organism: Viscum album; assembly: GCA_963277665.1. Taxonomy (NCBI): domain Eukaryota; kingdom Viridiplantae; phylum Streptophyta; class Magnoliopsida; order Santalales; family Viscaceae; genus Viscum; species Viscum album. Next base: position 1,007,777,266 of record OY728167.1, read on the forward strand.
TTTATTAATTTAAATTTTTTGGAGGATTTTGTGGATTTTATTCATAATGATAATGAAAATTACTTAGTGAAATAGATAATAATGGGATGAATCATATGTGTTTATTTTTTTTAATGATATTGCTCATGAGATTGATGACTATTTGTTGAAGTTGTTAAAAATATTTTTTTATTGAGATTATATTGTTAAATATATTAATTTTTTATAAAAACAACCTCTTAAATAAATCTAATCACATATCAACAATAATGAACCATTTGTGTGGATGAAACATACATATATAATGGTTTTACTTGAAATGGGGAATTTTGAGATGATAAATTTCTAATATGTGTTCTGTTAAAGATTATTATAATCAATATGTTTGTTTTTTTAAGACATTGTGTTTTAATTTAGTGGTAGACTATGGGAATGAAATAATTATGGGTATTGGCATGTGTTGGGAATATCAGTTGCGAACAGTTCAGATATTGGTATTGTTTAATCAACGGGTAAATAACTTTTTAGAATGGAGTTCATTGTGGGTTGGATTTACATTTTTAACTTTATGTTGGTCTGTGGGATTGTGGCCACTAGAATGGGTTGATCAGTGGGGCTATAACTAGGGGGTTTTGTAATCTATGTGGTTGGTTTTTTTGTTGAGTGTGATTTTTTTTGTAGTTTTCCATAAATTTTTAATAGAAAATATAATTTTAAACCTGTTAATGAGGGAAGGATATAATTAAATGATCTATGGGTTGTGAAAGCAGTTATAATGAACAAATATGTTTTTAAATGATTGGAATTAATATGGGTAATAGATAATAATTTTATTTCCTTAAATATAGAATTTGTTAGTCCTAGTTCTAATTATGTATTACTACAAAAAAGTGATCAATGGAACAATTTTCTTCTTACATAATATAATTAATCCTCTTAAACATGTTATTATTATTAATCCACTCAACAAGTCTCATAAAAATACCTTCATATGATGTAATATAAATAAATAGAATAATAAATATGAAACAAACTTATTATCCCTTAATTAATTTAAGAGACAATATCCATCTCAGGTTGTGTTTTTAGTTGTCTTATCATGAATGATATTGAATGGAAAAATCAATAACCAATAAAATAATCCATGAGTCAAAACTTTTTTTTACCAAAAAGTCATTTATATATAAACACTAAATGAAACAAAATACTTTAAGAACAAAAATCCCTCACCATTGTAATGTTTTTCAATATTCTCACATAATTATAATGTCAATATGTTCGTTAATTTCGTTCTCCTTTATTTAAAATAAAATTTAAATTTTTTAGGGGGTTCTTCTTACCTAATAAATACAACCTATTACCCTCCATTAAAGAATGTCTTAAGCCACATATAATGGAATTATGAAACCACATTACTTTCTTTAACAAACTGCCTTTAGTTAGTTCACTCTAATTCCAATTGGGCTAACCCAGTGTAGATAGAAAGAGGGATTTATACATGGTTTTAAATTTAGCCCCTAAAAACTGTATGATATTAGGATTTCATTTTAGGGGCTACTCATATTGATTTATATGTAAAAAAATGTGGATATTACATCAAGATCAAAAAATATAAAAATAGTTAATGTGAAATATAAATAACTCTCTATTTATTTCACATTTTAAACCAACATCCCCCTTAATATTTTCATTTAATTAAAACAATAATAAGGGTCACATATATTATTTTATACTATAAATTCTATATTCAATGGGGATGAATAAATTTTTAAAAATTTGTTATTTCACATATCTTGTGATATATTGAACGTTATATCCCCATTTTGTCTCCTCGGTAATATATTTAATCTCTCTATAATAATGTTGTTTTAATACTACATCGATATAACCTACGTCATTTTATATAATATTGATATCCTAAATTATATCTCCTTCAAATTTCATTAGGTTAGTGAAAATAAAAAAGAATGACAGGGAATATATAGGACCCTTATTTGATCATAATAAGAAACATTCAGTCTAATAGTTTCCTCTCACCCAATACTTTTATTTTCATCAAAATCTATCATGTGAAGTATAAATTTTACTTATTTGGATATATTAATACTTAATAGTATTTATTTCTTATTTCATACATTAAACTTATTCTTTTTTAAAAATAATTGATTTCTTCACCTTAGTTTCATATACAACCACGTCTATGTTTTCTTGCAACATCTATATTTTTTATTTATTATTTTGTTTGATGAATTTTCGTACAGTTAATTATTATATTCAATTTTTTTTATATGTTTTATATATCTTCTAAATTTTTAAGGCACCATAGTTAGTTGAATCCTCAAGTACATAAACCTTTTCTTCTCTTAACACTTGTTTTCATTTATCATTGACACTCATTTGTAATTAATCCTCTTATTTAGTATTTTACGATTAGCTAATGTAGCTAATCAATCATTATTTCTTGTTTGTCTTGGATTGTATAAGATTCTCACATATCATATTATAAGACATAAAGTCACATGACTCCTCCTTTTTGGATTTGTAAATTTTATTTTCTTCAAAATTATATGAAATCTATCATAGAATAATTATCTTAAACTTTTTATCCTTATTAAATATTTGAATGAATCTACCTTATACTTATATTAAACACCAAAATTTATTCTACTTAAATAGATTTGGTGTCGATCTGGTCACAACATACTTTCTTGGAGTGTTTACTCAAATTTTCTCACTACTCAATACTTTCACTTTTCCTATCTGTAACATATTAAACCAAAAAGATTATGATTTCTTTCCATAAATTCTATTACCCTATAGAAAAACATTATAAATATATCACATATTTTTAGAGTTAATTTTTACAAACTTTTTTCAACATTGTATTTATTTAGTTTGATATTTTTATTTCACAGGTGGCGGAACTATCCTAATTATTTCTTTTGATATAAAAGTTTTAATATCATGATTATTCATTATCACAATAGATTCATCCTTTGTCTTTGACCTACACTATTAGAAATTATAGATTTTACATGGGATATATTAGTTTTAGTTTTTTATTTCATGTTCAAACTCATCTTCTCATTTACATAGGATGATTATCCTATATTTATATGATCAATGTTGTAGTATTATATGACTTGTTCACCTCATTATGAAAAACATGACTATTAATTGTGATTCACTTTTTCTTCTTTACTTATATGAATATTATCCTCAAGATAACACATCGTCATCTATTTTAAATCTATATTAATTTATTCTTCTTAATCGCTTCAGCAAATGAGGATTCCTTCACAATGAGTTACTCTTTTTTATCTGGAACATTATCATTATTCCTTAAGATATTTCTTATTTCTGTTAATGAAGTGTGTAAAATATTAAATACAAGATTATAACATTCATTTAATCTCTAAATCAATATTTTTTAGTTCCTCTATATTATAAAAACTATTTTATGAGCCAAATATTTTCTTCACTAGAGAAAATAAAGAAACATTATTATCTAATTTTCTAGATGAAGTATATTTCCATTTATTTATAATAGAGATTGTTATTATATTGTTGAAATTTAGGTTCTTATTATTTTACTTTTTGTATTTTTTTATCATCCTTTTATTCTGATTCAAATTATTCATCCTACATTTTTTTGGAATTTTTTATATAACCAATATTATCTAAATTATAACATCTTAAAACTTTCATGAATTTTTCATTCAAAATAATTTATTGAATATGTTTGGTAGAAGAGAAATAATTTTTTTTAATTATTCACCATACTATATTTTTTAATCATTATATTATGTAGTCACTTCTTTTACAACATTTATTTTTCACATGGCTTCAATGTTTATCTGTTCATTTTCTTTGTTATTAAAAGTCAGTTATCTTTTCATCTCATAATCTGTGGGAATATTTTAAGTTTATATATGAACAATTATTCTATTTATTCCTATTATAAAACCCAAAATAATTTCTATTTACAATATCATTCATCATATTCTTTAAAATTATATAAACCTATGTGTGATAACAATAAAATTGAATGTTGTTTAATAATTTTATTTACCCAGTTAAACCATTAATCAACATTCTCATAATTAATCATTTAAATCTCCAAAAATATAATCATCTAATATTTTATCATGGTTTCTACTACTTTTATTGTGACACATAGCCATTATTTAGTTTTTCGGATATCTATGTTGTTGTTTTATGTACCATCACCTACATATGGATTTTTTAAAAGACACATCAATGTATAGTTTTATTCCTCTTCATAATACTCTATATTTTACATATATTTTTGAATTATAGAATCATATTTAATAATATTTTTAAACCCTACTATAAAAACACCTTTCACTTTAAAGTTGAGTTAATTGAGGTAAGTTAATATCTTATTCCTCTAAATATTATTGTTATTCATTGGAAGGTATAAATTCCATAGAAATTCATAAAACTTATGTACTACATTTCGTAGAAACATCTTTTGGATATTTATAGGGAACTTACTTTGATGCCACTTATATTCCCTATATCTTATAAGGGAATACTAAGAGGCGGTAAATAAGTGGAACAATTTTTCTTATGAATTTTTATAATTAAACATATAAAACATTCCAAGGATCTTGATAAACTCAAAAAATGTCACAATATCACTTTAATTTGAAGAAATATATATAAAGAGAGTAGCATATGGTATTTATAATGTATTTCTAGAAATTATACAATTTTTTATGTTTGTTATCCCCCCCCATATGGATTCTCAAAAAATATAATTTTTTCCCATAATATATAATTCATATTCTCTCACTACTTAAATTGACTACAATAAGAAAAAATAATTATTTTCAAAAATCAATGAGTAAGGGGATTTGGATACATATTTTCTTTGTACCATTAGATTTTTCATATTTCCAACAGCTGTTAGGTCTACTTTGCTGAATAACCTAAGTGGGTGGGGGTGAATCAGGGTATAAAAAATTTAAAATTAAATCCCCTTATGATCTTGTTTCACTATTAAGAAAAACAATCTTCTCTCTATTTCCCATTGCACAATATAAACAGAAAGTAAATCATGCATAGGAAACATCAATTTTACTTGGTTCACCCTCACTGGGCTACGTCCATGGAGCATACATCGGCAATGTTCCTATGTACTAAATCCACTATAGGCGCACTGTTGTTTACAAGGTTCGGGATAGATCACATCTATTTCTAGGCTCACTTCCATTACAAAGTTTAGGGTCAGATCATTGCTTTCCCAAGGGTCACTCCCTGTTTCTCTCTCTCTCGCTCACTACCGGTGGAGAGTATCACCTTATTCCTCTTCCTTTTTTCGCTTCTCTTGAAAGGATCCACTCACAGTTTATAGAATTTTAGGTCTCTTCATTATCACTAATGAATACATTCTATGTTGTATGTAGTTGTGTTCTTGAAGACCAAATTTCACCCATAGATAAATCTCACTTTGCACCGAAGGTATTGGGTAATCTTCGAGCTTTCACGTAGCCCTGAATCACTATCATGCTTCAACCATAACTGGTGCCCTTCTCCAATCCGGAACACAAGTCTCGGCATGAAAGTTACAACTGGCACACAAGTCCACCTCAATCACTTGTGCGACACAAGCTTCTGCAACTCCAAACTTGCACGACTCACAACCTTTTATACCCAAACAAATATTGGCACTCAAAAACCAACTATCGTGCTTCTTATAAACTTGGAGAACAAGTATAAACAAACCACTTGAGCTACACCTACTTATTCAACTCAAACCGTGGGCGAATCCCTTTATTTCTCTCTCAAACATCCTTGGGCACGTAACAAACACCTGGTGCGCAACTTCAACTTGCCCAACCACACACCACTTGTGTGACCACCACACCTGTGCGATGGGAAATATGATTTTATCTAAGTGTTGAAATCATACAAAATAAAGAGGGGTCAATCTTTATTTATGGGAATTTGGACACCCTATCTAACAGCGTGCAAGTCTCCCCTCATCACCCAAGTCTCGCCAGCCTAGTCCAGCCAACCTAGTCTCTGCCGCTCTAGTCACTTGCGCGACATACCCCAAAACTTGGCCGACCATTTTTCCATTGCCATATTTTGATGTTCTGATCTGAAAAAACATATGGGGTGAATGTTTCCAAGCCTCCATGACCTTGGCGCGCATGTCCCTTTTCCAAAAAAAAACTTTTCTCTATTTGTCAATTTTGAGGCCCAAATATTTGGCAAACACTGGAAAACGTTTCCACCTTGTATCTTCTCTTTTTATACCGCCTCCAGATCATCCAATCCTTTGTCGAAGTTCTTGAATCAAACATAGATCGTTAACTAAATCCCTTCAACTCGACATGCCACCATGAAATTCCCTTTGTCAACAAATTTTTATGTCATGGATTTCATTGTCAACAATCACAGCACATATATTCACTTTGTCAACAAACAAAATCACCTCAAAAATGGTTCAATGATACCTTCAGGAATTTTTTTCCAAACAAAAACTATATAGATTATAATGTCTTCATGTTTACTCCCTTAATTTTTTACTAGTTATGTTTATCCATATCCTTCCTTCAGATCTTGAGTGATCAATATCATCCTTAATATTTATGAATACTCATAGGAAAAGTATATCTAATTCATCTTCAATAACTACTAAATTAAAATTAATCATTTTCTTATATAAAATAATGTGTCAAAATCTATAAATCCTCACACAATTTAGGTGATTTTTTTGTAATATTCTCATCCACCATCATTCTAAACAAAAATATATTATTAATCAAATAGAATAATACCATCTTAATATATTTCCCCTTATTAAAAATATGGGAACTCCATAATCTTCTAAAATTATATTATTATGTAATTTTAATAGATCAACATATTCTTAATTTATTACTAATTTTAATTCATTTTTATTCTCATTAAAATCTTCATTTAAAACTCCTAATGTCTTGGGAAATTTATATCATTTTATTATTTATGAAATCTAATTGTTTAAAATCATTTTAAATCACCACATGCATGTATTCATGATTTGTTGTCCCATGTACCTCATGCTTGGGGAAATGCTATCATCTAGTATTCAGAAATATCAATAGGATTATTCTTTAGAAGATAATTTTTATTAACATAAGATAATTCTTTATAGTATAAATCTAATGCATATAGATTAAATCAATCTTATGGATCCTAAATTATCATATGGGATATAAAATATCTTAGGATCCCTAAGTTAAATTATATGATATAAAATATCTTATATCTTCTCAATTATCCAATTATTCTCAAATATCATACGTGCATAAAATATATTCATTTTCCAAATATTTATCATAATCTCTATGTAAGAATATAATTTTTCTTTAAATAAAAATTTTTAATATGAAAGCATCATCTTTGATTGGATCATTGATTCCAATTAAATCGGTTCATAATAATCTATTGTTATTACGATTATTCAACCAATAATAAAATTGGAATAATAATCTAATATAAGTCTCTATTAATTATGAATATTCCATATTCTTAAAACTCAATAGTTAATTATGCTTATTAATCCTTCCAAAAACTCAGTAAAACCATATGAATCTCATTAAAATATATTAAAGGAGCTATATTATTGAGTATTTAATGGGACCATGAGGCATCAACCACATAAATAAATCAAATAGTTAGTGGATTGATCCTTAATAAATTCACCTCATATATTCTTATATTTTCATTGTCCCTCCTTAAAATCACACACCTTTACAATTTTCATCCTGAGCTTGAAATCAGTCATAGGTAACTTTCTTTCTTCTCTAAAAGGTTATTGGAAAAATCTCCATAATATTAGGTTCTATTGTCTTGAATATTAACACATCAATCATCACATTTACAAGCTGACGATTTAATTTTTCTTAGCTAGTGTCTTCAATAATTAGTTCCATAATCCATATCAATATGTATGCATGGTTTTATTATCAATATTGATATCCAATATAAACTTATGATCCTATAATAATCCTCTAAGAAACACATCTTTTTTACTAACCACATATTGACATATTGGCAAAAAAATATAAATTACCCATTTTGAAAAAAAAATGAATTTCGTGATGAATATAATTTTGTTGGTATATGTGGTATTAATTTATTGTAATTTTATTTAAATCCACAATCGTGTTGGGTTACCTTACTAACTCCCACATGTTTTCTATTCAAGGTGTTTTCCCTTATACTGAGGTTCGTGATGATAAAAGGATGGTTAAACCCTCCTCCCTGTTATCCATTTGGGTATAGTACATAGTGGTATTACCATAGTGGGATATATTCATGCTAGGAAGGAATACTTATTATATCATTCAATTTTTTGATACTCAAATGTGATTTATATGGATGAAATGATGATGAGATGATGGGATGATATGTATAGTGGTGGTCATGCATGGTAGGAGGACGGATTATTGATAATTCACATCATGTTCATGATACCTTACTATAATGGATGGTCTTGTGGTGATGTGATATAAATATGTGATTTTGAATACAGATGTGAAGATGTGTGTATAGATTGATTCCAAGATGAGATGTTAGGACCTATGAGAGGTCAGTGTAGGTACGGGTATAACCCAACCCATATTAGATCTATCTATATATAAAAGTTATTGAAGAATAAGAAATTTGATGATGGGGCATGAGAGTGGACATTCAGTGGGGAAGTTCTTACAAGGATCCATTGATTTTATTCCTTCATGTTGTTTTCTTAAATTAGATTTTTTATTATGTGATTGAGCCATGGTGAGGATAGGTAGAAATTGACTTAATTAGTTTGAGTAAAAATATTTTCTCAATTATGTATTGTTATTATCCTTCCACATTCTCATGAGACGTATTATGTTTTATCCTACTATGTGTACATGTTATTCTAAACATTATATATAAAAATTATTTTTCAGGTGTTCGTGGTGAGTTTAATAAGAGATGTTGTATGTAATATCTTGTATTAGGGGATTGATTGTGGAGTTAATGTATATGAATTTATTAGTATTTGATTTTATTAATATTTCCCTAACATATCATGAATTATGTGATTATTTTTTATCTTGGATTATTAATATAATTGTTTTGATTAGTTTTTATATATTATTAAAGGGTTATATGATGGTAATTCTTCCCATTTTTTGGTTTTAGGCACTCAATGATAGTTAATAACTCTGGGGATATTGAAGGTGGAACTGAGGGTGTCACTCTTTTATTAAATGTGTTATAAGGAAGGGTTTATAGTCTTTGTGGGTCTTGTTAGATGATATTCATGAAAAGTTCAGAAGGAATCATTGAGTACCCAGTAGATGTAACCAGGGTATGTAGTTCATTAGAGTTGGATTTTTTATGAAACAATATATAACATATAGTACAAAGTGTAATTATACTCAGTGCCTTTTAGTCTATAAAGTACGGTAGGAATTCCCCTTGTATGATCAATGGATAAATGATGATCATCTTCTAGGTACCTGATGGCTTTTAATCTGGTTTAAAAAAATTATTTCTGAATGGGCCTATGTATCGAGCCCCTCCTCTCAATTATTTTCTTTTCACATGGGTTATAGTTTCTTTAGTGATTAGCCATCTGTATATGGTGAAATTATTTTTTTAGTAAAGTAAAATATTTGAACACCCATATATTCATGTTTCCCCTATCATATATCATTTCTCTTCTATAAATACCTAATTTTGTGTTTTTTATTTACTTCACAGATTTCATGTGAGTGAGGTTGAATCAATTTAAAATTTTATCCAATATAACATCAAATTTATTGAGGTGGTATGTCTCAAATATTATATTAAATAGTTATTGAACTGTGACTCTTTTTTTATATGTGGGGATATGAGTTCAATTCATAATGAACTAAATATGTAGAAAATGGGTTCATAATTGTTAGAAAAAATATTTATATTCATTAAATTTTATAATATACATTCCCCATATTATTTTGTTACCTTAATATCACATGGGGTGAACATGGATATGGAAGGGTTCTTTAATTTTATATGATAAGACATGAATGAGAGTCTTAGTGTGAGATAAATTATAAAGGATCTTGGATGGTATATCATTGGTTAATTTTGTATGTCTAGATTTGGTGGGCCACTTATGACATTGTTTGGTGGTAGGTTACTATCTAATTCCTTATAAATAAGTTGAGCATGGTCCATTCACTATGATATTTTATGAGAGATAATTAATATAAGATTCATTATCATCTATGGAATGTTTTTTAGTATAAAAAAATTATTTTATTATTATAAGGTTTCCCTTATAGGTTATTTGTGAAGTTGTATATAGTACCTATGGTTCTTATAGTCTCACATTGAGGAATGATTGGGGGTGTGGGATTAATATTCTTCACATATGCCTTGTGAGTATTGTAGTTCACAATGATGAGGTATATTAGTGTAGTCTCAAGGGATATCATTCATGGAGGTCATTCCCAAGGGTAACGATCAGGGTTATCAGAAACGATGGGTATATTGACCTATGGTTTTCTTAAAAGAATGTTATGGAGTGTATTAAGACACGGTATTTTGTGATACCTAATATAATATATAAATACACAGAGAATGGTTTGACCATTATCCTTAAACGGGATGATGTATGTAATGGGTTTTCATTAATGGTTTTTTATATATGGGTGTACCAACCTAGAAACATTGAATTGATTAATAAATAAATTATAATTTAAAAATATTAAGTTTGGAAATATCTTATATAAAACTAAGTGGTACTCAAAATAGATTTTTTTTATTTTTATTTGTAAAACATTTGAAAAAAAAATTACCTTTATTATATATGATGAAATATTAAATTATTTAATTAATATTTTATGAAAAATATAGTTTTCAAATATTTTTATATAATATTTTTATAAAAACGTTTACTTTAAAGAGATAACACTTATATATTATAATAAATTAACAAATTTTTCTTAAAATAAGCCAAAGTATAAGTATTCTTTCCTATTTAAATATTTTTTTTATATTTTGTCAGTTTATGAAAAACTATTTTCATATAAATATAAATTTAAAAGTTCTCTTCGAAATTATAATTAGAAGATGATAATGGGAGTATTTAATATTATATTTTAAAAAAATTATACTAATATTTTTGTAACATTTTTTGAATGAAATAAATGTGTTTAAAACTTATGGAAATTGTATCTTTGGAAAACATAAATAACGTTTTAATAAATTATAGTCTAATGCTCAAAGTAAAAAAAAGAGATTTATATTTATAAAAATTTAAATTCATATAAATTAATTTTAAAAATCAATGATATATAAATTTATATTTAAAATTTTATAATAATGGTAATACATTATATAATATTATATATGAAATTGTAAAAATATAATACAATTTTATTTAGGAAATTGAGTTGAATAAATGATAATAATAATAATATAAATAAAAAAAATGTTAATCGGGGCCTTAATATCTCAACACAGCGGCTGATCCCATAAGGTTCAAACACATAAGAGAGCTTCAGGATGGTTAGGTCATAGATGAAGCCCTCGAGTATGGATAAAATGAAATGTAAAATGTATCGACCTTAGAATAAGAGCTTCAATCTTAGAATAGTATTAAACACATATGAAAGCTTTGATTGTTGGAATCGTAGCATGGAAAATAGGTTCAAAGAGGTTTCGACCACTATAAAGTCATTGATCTATATATTTTTTGAATACCAAAGAAAGTCATAATGAATTTTAAGGGTTTCAAGTGTAGATATCTAGTCCCATCTTCTTTCTATTCTCCATGTTTAGCAGATATAGTAAGGTAAGAGACTGAACAATTTTTCTATGGTCAGTTTCATATTTCTTTCTATATGTTCATCATCAAATTTTAATTCTACCCAATATTTGTGTGATATGTTTAAGGCTTGTTATAGGGTGATCATTATATGTATTTGAATCTTTTTTTTTCATTTTTCTTTCAATCATTTTCATCTATCACTTTTCATCTATATATACTTTTCAAATGCATTTTCACCTAACATTGGTCACATTCAATTCTGATGTTAATTTAAATTTGATTTTTTCAATGCTTTCAACCCATTTTTTCTTGATCTTATGAAGCTTCATAAATAACCCCCAATGATTCGATCATATGAATGTAAAAATAATTTAAAACATTTCCATTTTCTTTCTCATAAAGACAGTTTCTATATAAAAATTATATTCAGTATTATTATTTCTCTGCAAATTGTGTTTTGAAATTGATAATGACAATAATAGTCATGGTATAATAAATGTTGAGTCAATAAGGTTTTCCTTATGACTTTTCCATTCCTTCTTGTTTTGAAAATCACAAACACCTTATCTTGAAGAAAATCGCTATTATAAGGAAAATTTCTTTTATAAGGAAAATCGCTTTTGTAAGAAAAATTATCCTTATCATATTTTCATCCATATTTCTCTTAAGTATAAGATTCATATTCATTTCTATATTCTCGGAATTGTTTGAAACATTGATATGAAGTGTTCTATTTTAGGATCCGAATTCTGAATGAACTGTAATAAAGTTTCACTCTGAATTCCAGATGAGAGTTGTGATACAGTTTCATTCCCAATTTAGGATACGAATCCTTATGAAGTTTGACATAGAATTCTCATTATGAATTCTGATGACGAATTCTCATTACGATTTCTGATGACGAATTCTCATTACGAATTCTAATGACAAATTCTCATTATGGATTCTGATGACGAATTCTCATTCCGAATTCCCATTCCGAATTCCCATTCCGAATTAACCTATTAAACAGAACGTGATCATCTTTGTTTTATACACTCTGAATTTATTTAGACTCCGAATATTATTTTTGGTTAGACTCTGATCTTTCATTTTTCTTACGCTTTTATAATTTTTCTACTCTTTAATATTTTTTTTATACTCTGAACTTTCACTCTGAATCTTCACTCCGAACTTTTTAGTTAAGACTTAAAACGATGTCGTACATTCTGTTACACTTGTTTTGTTATAAAACGATGTCGTCTATTATGTTATAAACTAACCGTTGATTAAGTTACACGTGTACAGGTCCCTCCGATTTTTATGGAAAATATGACCGTTGGAAAGGGGGTCGGCCTTTCCTATAAATAGGAGCTCATTTGATAGAGCTCGATGATGACTGATGAATGACTTCTTCGACATTATGCGTAAATGATGTTGAAGTGATTTCTAGAGAGAGAGGCTCTTATTAACTCTCAAAGCTTCATGCGACTCCAAATTTTGGTGATTACATTTGAAGACTTCCGAGAATAGGAAGACAGAGGTTTCCAACACCTTGAAGTTGAGGGATTCCTTGATGAGGAAGACAGAGGTTTCCAACACCTTGAAGTTGAGGGCTTCCTTGCTGAGGAAGACAGAGGTTTCCAACTACCTTGAAGTTTAGGGCTTGCGGGGATAGCAACACAGAGACTCTGATCATTTTATCAAGGGATTACCTTTGTGTGGGTAAGACATAATTGCTTGAAAGAATAAATCAAGGGACCTTTATCCAAGGTTGTCGGATACCCTTCTCTTTGGGTTAAAAGACTTATATCTTGTTACTAATAGTTTTACTACTTGTTTGTTTCCGCTGCATTTTGTATTATAAGGAAAGTATAAATTTCTTATACTTCCTTACTTTTACTCTGTTTTATTTAGATTCTATACGCTTTAAGGTAGAATCTCATTTTGTAATCTTTTGTTAAGTTTCAATTTCCGGAACCATATTTCCGGAACCTACTTTCGGAATCATTTTCCATATTTTTGTTTCATTTTAGAAGTGTTGTGAATTTTCTTAGTAAAACCTTGTTAAACATAGTCCATTTCTTTTCTTAAGGAAAAAATAGTTATTCATAACTAACATTAAATGTTCCAAAGGAATTTTTAAAGTATACAATTCACCCCCCCCCCTCTTGTATATTGAGCATCTACATTATTATTTCGATCCTACAATAAATGCCTCTAAAGAGTGAAATAATGGCTTTATTAAATGCATCCTTCTATACTATTTAGAAATGTAAAATTGAAACCGTAGAGTTAGAGAGTTAAAGGAGATAGAATATGAAGTAATAAAATGATGAGAATGATTTTATAATTCTTCTATAATTAGTAACCGAGTTTATTATTATTACTTTTTTTATAAAATAATTATAAGATCTAAAGTTTTATAAAATTTTATAATCGAAACTATTTTTACAATGTCTTCAAGGATTAGTTTAACAGTTTATTCAAACATCAAAGTTGTTTTCAATATTCAATTTTATCTGTGTAAAATTATATTTATTCAAGGGGAATACTATTTTTATGTATATATATTTATATTAAAATCAAATTTTAATCATATAAATATATATGGAATACTTTCAAACTAAAATCATTTTTAGTTGTTCTATTTATGAAATAAAACATTTTAACATTGGATGTAAAATATCTATCTATAATTTCTGTTTTTTAAATTATTCATAATGAGAGAATTTATTTGATAAAATTTTCATTTTTTTATTAAATTAATATTATAGATCTATTTATTACATGTTTATATGAAAGTTCGGAATGTCCTATTTTGTTAATTTTATTATTTTTATTTCAAAAATATAAGGTTATAATTTGTTTTTTAAAAACTATTTAATGAAAGAAAATATATAAATACACATAATTAATTATTTGAAAAAAATGAAATTTTTTATTTAAAAATATTAGTTATTTATATAATTTTATGTGTATTATATAACTTTTTATGATTATGATTATTTATTATTTTATGCCAATAGAAATTTAAAATTTATATTAGTTTATTTGAAGGGTTCATTTGTTTTCATAGTAATTATTTGTAAAATATTAAATATTTAATTAAGAAAATGAGTATTTTGATATTTTTATTCAAGCTTGAGTTTTAAATGATAAGAATTATCACTATATGTTTTTTAATAAAGTGTATCTAATGAGTTTATAAAAGAATTTTTACTTACACAGATGTTAATTAACAATCCATGTATTTAAGAAAAGTTGAAATATAATGATATATGGTTATACCAAGTATAATTAGTGATTTCTAATAAAAGATAATATATATATATAAGTATGTGTATGTATTTACAGAATGGTTATGTTTTTTAAGTAAAAACTACAGTGAAAGTGTATATATATAAGCCAATATTAACATGTTTTTATAAAATTAGGTTCCTAAACATTATAAACATGATATGAAGGTGGGGAATAAATTCATCCTTCAAGTCGGTAGGCCTTGATGGCCTTTAATGTTTAAGGTGGATCCATGGTTTTTGTTTTTGAAACAATACATAATTTTTTTTGATAAATCACTATATTATTAAAAGCATTGTATTTTCTAAATTTATGGTATTTTATATAGTTATATTTTTGAAATTGAATTTCAAAATATTACTTATTTATGAAATGTTTTCTAAAATATTACGTAAATAAATTTTTCTTATTTGATATGAAGATTTTAAAAAGAGGTTTAAGTTAAATATTTAATATTTTTTCTAACACTAATATTAAAACCTTTATTGAGAAATTTTATGCTCATATCTCATTTAAAATGTTTTTCACAGGCAGCGTAGAAGACCATAAAAGTACATCTTCATTTAAAGAGATAGTTTACATGGAGGAAATTTTTTAGTTTTTTAATTTGAGATTTACTCTTATGAAAACATTATATGTTTTCTAATTCTTCAAAACCTAGATGAGAAAAGATCTTCTATTGTATAAATTCAATGTGTAATTTTTAGTTACCTTTTATAAAAAAAAATTACAAAACATGTTTTAGTGTTGAATCCAAAGACGTGGTTTTGGAACATCACATTTGGTATAATAAGAATGGTATAGAAAAAATTAGAGATTAGAAGTTTTATTTTTAGTGAAACAAAATTTACACGACAAAAACATTCTTGAAATTATAGGTAATTAAGTCCCCTTTTATATTCATGTTTTTCATAATTCAAAAGATGTAATTTTAGAATTTTATTAACTCTAATAAACAAATCGTGAGGGTGCATTTCTTTAAAGTGTGGGAAGAGTGTAGCATCCCATAAATTTCTATGTAATTGATAAATGAAATATATTTTAAATAAATAAAATTATGAAATATATTTTATAAAATAATTTATATAATTTTTTTAATATGTTTTCTATTAGTTTTCAAAAAAAATTTATAATATAAGATGAAATATTAAATTATATTACTGTGGATTTATAAAAAAAATTTATTTTCACATATTTTTGTTATAATCTATTTAAATAAATTATTACATTAAAGAATTAATAATTATATATCATATGTGAATTAATATATTTTATCTAAAACTAGGCCAATATATAAGTCTCATTTTGAATTTAATGGATTTTTTTATATTATATCGTTTTAAGAAAAACTATTTTGATATAAATATATATTTAAAAGTTTTCTTCGAAATTATTATTAAATGATGATAATGAAAATATTAAATGTTATATTTAAATAATTTATATTAATATATTTGATACTATTTTTTAAGGAAATTAAAGGGTTTAAAACTTATAGAAACCATTTATTTTCCAAAAAAATTAAATAAATTATAATATAACATTTTAAATAAAAAATAAATTCAAATTTATAAGCATTTAACGTTGTATAAATTAATTATTAAAATCAATGATATAAAAATTAATAATTTATATATTATATTAAAGGTTATACATTTCATAATACGATATGTTATATTATAAATATATAATAAATTTTTTAAGAAATATAAGTGAATAAATGATGATACTAATAGAAATTGAAAAAAAGGTTACTCATGGGGTTATGATTTCAAAGAATTAGCTAATCCCATAGTGTTAAAAAATAGAGGAGGGCATCAAGAGGGTCAGATCATGAATAAAGATATCAATCCTGGATCAAATGAAAGATCGAATGGATCAACCTCAGAATAATAACTTCGATCTTGAAAGAGTATCGAACATCAATGAAGGAATCAATTTCATGAATCTGATCATGGAAAATTTGATCAATGTAAGCTTTTACCATTGAAAAGTATTTGATCTATAAGGTTTTCGAATACCAAAGATGGTATGAATGATTTTTAAGGGGTCATAGTGTATAGATTTAGTTATATATTTCTTTTATATTCTGATTTTAGCAGATCTAGTGATGTAGGCATCCAAATCATTTTTCTAGGGTCAATTTCGGATTTCAGTCGACATGTTCATCATCAATGTGCCTTATACCCGTTTTTTGATATGTTTAATGATGTTAAATGTATGATATTTATCTATATTTGATTCTATTTGTATTTTTTTCATTTATATCCATCTGTTTTGACTATCTCTTTTCATCTGAATATTCTTTTCAAATTTCTCTATGGCTAACATTAGTTACCTTCAATGTTGATATTAATTTCAATTTTTTTTTCAATGTGTTTGGTCCATTTTTTCTACTTTCTATAAATTTCATGAGTAAGACACACTTAATTGATCAGATGACTTTAGATCTAATCTAATACATTTTAATTTTTTTTCTCGTTGAGATAGTTGCGACAATAAATATAAAATAAATACTATTCTTTCTCCCCAATATGGGTTTTCAAATTGATACTAATAAAGATATCCATGTTATTATAAATTCATCTAAATAGTGAAATAATGGCTCCATAAAATCTATCCTTCAATTTTTTGTAGTAATTTCAATTAAAACCCATTGGGAGGGAGAGCTATAAGAGAAATAATACAAAATAATGGAAGGATGAGAAGTATTTCCACCTTCCTACATAATCTATAAGGGATTTTATTATAATTGGTTTTTTATAAAATAATTTTATGAACTATAATTTTATAAATTAACATAGGATAATTTCTTTTGACAATTTTTTCAAAAAATAGTTTAATTTTTTATTTCATTAGCTTACTTGATTTCAATAAAAAAATTATCATGACAAGTTTGTATTTAAGTAATATTAACACTAATTTTATGTATATGTATTTATATTAATTTTAAAATTTTATGCATATACATATATAGTTAATACTCTCAAACTACTATCAATTTTTTAAATGTTATAATTATTAATGAAATCATTTTAACTTTATATATAATATATGTATTTATAAATTCATTTTTTAATAAATTGTATAGCATGAGAGATTTTTTTGAACTACTTTTTCAATTTCATTATTCTTAAATTAATATAATATTTCTTTTTATAACATGTGTGTATGTAATGACAAAATGTCCCATTTTTTAATTATATTATATTTCCTTAAAAAATTTATAAGTGTATGCTTTATTTTTCTTATAATAGTTTCATGAAAGTAAGTATATATATAAATAATTAATTATGTGATAAGGATTAAATGTTTTATTTAAAAATATTATTTTTTTAATATAATTTACTTTTATTATATAATTGTTACTTCTTATGATTATTTATTAGTTTATGTGAATAGTAATTTACAATTTCTATTACATTATTTAAAGGGTTCATATGTTTAAACAATGATTTTTATATAAAATCATCCAAATCTATATTAATAGAATATGTATTTAAAAATTTTTAATCAAATTTGAGTTTTAAATGATAAAAGTTATCATGTTATGATTTTTTTCAATAAAGAGCATCCCATGATTCTATGAAATAATTTTTAATTAGAATAACATTAATCAATAATTCATGCATTTATGAAGAGTCGAAATATCCTAAAAATTCTAAAAAGTGATTTATAATGAAAGTTAATATTTAAATATTTATATATAAATATAATTGTGTTTTTGTATTTACTGAATGGTTATGTTTTTCAAAGAAAAAAATCTAGTGAAATTGTATATATTTATATGCAAGGAAATATTAACATTTTTTTATACAATTAGGCACTTGAATTTTGTAAACGTAATAGGGAATTGAGAAGTGAACCCATCCCTCAAGTGTGTAGAACCATATAGCCTTCAAAGATTCAAGTGGCCCTATTATTTTGTTTTCCTAATCTTTCTTAAAACTTTTTGATAAATCATCGGATTTTCTTAAGTAATGAAGTTTTTAAATGTATGGGGTTTTTTAAAGAAGTATTTTTAAAATTGATTTTCAAAATTTTATATATTTTAATGGTTTTGAAAAATATTATATATATTGAATATTTATATTTGTACAAAATGTAACCAAATAATTTTTAAAATAAATGGTTATTAATGTTTTTGAAACTTATTTTAAAACCATTACTTGAAAATTTTATGCCCATCCCTCATTTACTATTTTTTTCACATGTATCATAGAAGTTCATAAAAAGGTAATCTTCCTTTAATGAGATAACACATGTGAAGGAAATTAAATATTTTATTTTATTTTTGATATACTCAGACTAAATCATTATATGTTGTATAATTCTCAAGAACCTAAACCATAAATGGCTCTCCATTGTAAAATGTTCTGTGTAATTTTCATTTTCCTTTTAGAAAAAAATTTACAAATCTTGTTTTGGTGCTAAATTTGAAAGCACATGTTTGGGGTGTCATAGTGGGTATCAGTGAAGATTTATACTATGACATCACCATTGAGTTTATTGGGTTTTATTGGTGATATTAAGTGGTGAGTTAAGATAGTTCATGGGTATCCTTACATTAGACATTATAGCTTATCTAATTATATTGTTATGAATTTTGAGTTAAGGATTGGCATGATGTGTTAGACTCTATTATTTTTTGGATATTAGATTATTGTTTCTATAGTAGGATAGGCCATGGATAGTTTATCCATTATTTTGTTGGTTAGGATTGGGATCTACAAGAGGATATTAACACAATCAAATATTATGGAATATGCTAGGTACTATAGGAGAACTTGTTATTTGATCTTATGATGGGTGCTTTTGTTATATATTATAACATTTCAGGCATATTCTAGAGTGTCCATGTGTACTAGGAGAAATTTTGTGTCATGATGAATTCAAAATTTGTTTGTTACTGATTCATATGTGATGACCCTAAATCCATTATCACGCTTCCACATGATGTAGTTTCTGTAATAGAGTTTTTATGTTTCTCCCTTACTAAAATTTCAATGAACACCCCGAATACTAGTTTGATTATAGGGGACTAATAGTGAGAAATATACCCTATTGTCCAGATTCCCAGATGTATTATCAGATTCTATAGGGTGGATAGTGAGTCCTGTACAATTTATATTGGATTTAACTAGTAGTTTTTTAATACTAGGTGACCAATAGAGAGTCATGGTATGACACCATTGGTATTTTATTGGGGAGGTTATGTATATTACACCTCTTCCATGATCCTTATGCTATCTTAATATTTACGGACCATCATGAAGTCTTAAGTTCCACCATTATATATGTTACACTGTAATATATATGATTTTATTCCATTTTCTAATTAATCTAAGATCAAGAATTTTAGTGGATTGGTTTATCCATGATGGTATTAAATTATTGTGTGTATGGTTTATGTTAATTATTATTTTATTTTATTAAATTTAATAAGTGTGATATATATTGTGGAATATTTGTTATGTCCCATTGATTGTGTTCTAGAAAGTATTTTTCTCGTAGGATATACATGAATCTCGGTGGATGCACATTAGCTATGTTTGTTATTAATATAATCGAGTGTACAATCACACTGATGATCAAGTTCCTATAGCCTGTTCAGATTTTTTATAAAGGACTGAGGCAAGGCATGGGATTTTAGAGTAGGGTCCCCATATATTTATTTTCATTTTTTTCATTTCTATTTGATCATCCTAGTCGGAAATATCATTACTTATAGTATTACTCTTATGGTAGTTCATATGTGCCATGACCCCTCCCTCCAAAGATTCCCCTACTAAGTAGAAAATGAATTAAGAAAGATAATGACCTCCGAGTCCCACCTTAAGTAGGCCTCGGAGTGGAGACTAGCACCAAGGGTATAAGGATCTCACAATATGGGAGGAATTACCCTTTATAAGAAAACAATATTGGAACATAATGTTGTTAATCCCAAAAAAACTATAAGATATATATATATATACACACACAATAAAGACAAAACCTTCCCATGTGACTCTGTAAAATGTAATTATTACAAAACAAGAATCTCCAAAGTAATTACCAAAAACAAGGCTGAGTAGTGACACACCAACATTACCAAAGTCCAAGTTAGTAATGTCCATCACGGTCCAATTAGTTTTTCTGTAAAATAGAAAGTAGTTTTATTTATGTAGGTTGAGAATATAAGTATACTCAGTAGGGAAAAAACAAAGTCCCTTAAGCACATGTGGGAGAAGAATACTAATTCTTCTTTGACAAAACAATAGAATCCAAAAACACTTAACAAGGAATACCATCCATACCAACCTCACCAAATCACACTCACTAAATAACAAAATTCAAGTAAAGTAATATAATGAGAACAATGTTTTTTGGGTACCCCTCACCACTTCCCTCTAGTTAACTACTCATACCCTGATGGAAAATATCCTGGTGCTTCCACACTCTTCCACAAAACCCATGTCACAGCACGCCCACACACACATGGGACTCATAGATAGTACTAAAAATAGGGAAAATGAAGTTCACCACATCCCGCCCCACACACCCCCAGTCGACAACCATACCACATCCCACCCACCGACACACGGGCCACAACCACACATCATCCCATAGACATCTCAGAAAGCACACCACATCTCCTCTGATAGACAATAGGGGAAGCACACCTCGCTCGCAAACACCTGGGCCTCACAACCACTACAACTTTCCCAAAGAGTCTTGGGGAACCAATTACTAGAAGAGGGTGTAGGGAAGAGACATTAACCATTCATCCATCCTCCCACCAGGATGTTGGGAAAAGGACACCCTCCCCCACGAAAATGGGTATTTTTGGAACATAATGATCAACTAGGGTGCAGTGTGAATAGAAATTACAAAGAATTAAAGCTATATATATAGGTATTAAACACTCAGCCTGACCTATGGGTTTTTTCAAACAAAAAAACCGACCTGAAAAATCACCATTGTTGTTACCTCTAAATTCACAACTACTCGACAAAACTAAATTTGATTCCTAACCCCAAAAAACTCATTTAAAAATTAACTTCATTTATTAATAAATCCATTTATTCATTACATACTTACATAGGTATCTTCCAACCAAAGCATGAAACATGACACACAACATAAACCACACATAGGAAAAGGAACTATAGTAAAGTGACTCACTTAACAATTTTGCTCCATTTAATACTCATACCAACCTCTACCATTATCATTATGTCAATTAAATTCCACCCAATCCACTATCACATCCACAATAAAACAACTACAAACTCATAGACACTCTCATCAACTCCCCTTATCCCAACCATCGACATCCTTGATTCACAAACACATTGCACCCAAAAACACAAACAAAACACAACCCAGTTGTAGTACCACTTCATAATGCCACTCATCTATTACACAATCAAATAATCTCTCGACATAAGATTTCATTACGCCACCCAAAAAATCCCACACACTTTCATACCCTCAACAATAATAACACACAATTATACAAGGAACAATATTAAAATTTAATAAGGCATCCATTCAATAATTCCTATTTTTATATTTGAGGGTGATCACAGAACATATTTGATCCCAGGGAATCCATTTATTTTACTTAATATACATGGATAATAAATTTCATATATATAGATAAATAGTTGTTCAAAAAAAGACCAACAAACAATTCTTCATAGGTACACACACAAACATGAGCAAAATCCATGATTTTTATTAGGCATATAACCCATACATATCAAAATATTAACAACTAACAAAGCATAACACTAGTCACTTTTCCCTAGCCCTGCATGTTATCCTTTAAATTAATAAAAATTAATTTAATTAATTATAATTCATTTATCATTACAAGAAGAAATTCATACACTCACCCACATGATACAAAATTATAATAGGGATAAAATAATCCCTACCTCAATGTGAAGATTATCAACAATTCTTCCTTGCACTCAAAATAGCAGGTGCACATGTAGTAGGAAATAATCCACTAGGACAACGTGATCTGAAGCTCACAACACAATGCATAATCCTGAAGTGAAAAAATATTCTGGGGATTCTTAGTAGAAAGGGTAAAGTGGAATGTACAAGAAATAAATAGTCTCATATTTAGAAAGAAATTCTCTTATATTAACAGAAGAAAGAGTTTCAAAAGCCATCAAAGTTGAATCATGATCAAGACTATGGGTTTTGACTATATATAAGCCTCTCAATCATTATGAATTTAAATATATGATTTAAATCGCTTAAAAAATCTTCAAAATCAATTGAATATGGTATAAAAACCAATTTATTTCCAATAAAATATTAAAGAATTGAAATTGGGAAAATTACAGAAAACTAGAAATTTAACAAACTGTCGAAAATTACTCATTATTGGCTGAATTACCGGTGAAGGCTACTGGTGGGTGAGTCACTAGTGTGAGCCACCATTGGTTGAGTAACTATTATGGGACTCAGGGTTGTATGAGCTTCCGGTGGATGAGTCACCATTGGGAAACTCACCGTTGAATGTGCTACTAGTGGATGAGTCGTTGTCCTGAGTCACTCCTTGCAACCTACATTTGTGAACTACCATCGTGGCTCACTTGTGCGAGTTACCGTCAGGACTCACCATTAGAAACTCATCAGTACGAGTCCCCATCATGACATAATGTCTGCAACTCACCATTGTGACCTACCATAAGCACATATTGTTCTTGAATCACAGTCTTGGACCACCATTGGAAGAAATGTATTTTTGATAGACTATTGAAAGATCCATCATGACCTCCCAAAGCACTCCAAACACTAGATTTTCACTACTTAATAGACCAAAGATGTCAAAACCATTACATCAGATACCTCTCAAAATATTCTCTCCCTCGAGAATTCAAAAACAAACTTAGAAGTAATAGAGGGTTTGAACAACCACCTCATGAGATACCTATTAAGAATCTTGATGTACTTGAAACACAAATAATATTTATACATCCCAAGGTCCAATGATAAAACACCTTGTGTTCTTAGAAAGATGGAGTAATTCCTCGACATACAAGAACACCTCCTCCAATATCTACAACCCCAATCGACCATAAGACACACTAAAAATTTACCAGAAGTCACACATTACGGATCTATGAATCAGAGAATCTATTCCTCCATGTCATGATATTATCTAATCTAGGTGGAACTGACTCACCCACATGGGTTTTATTCCATCTCAATTAATGTTTTTTGATTAGTAATAAGGTGTTCCTTTTTATACATGTCATAAATTTACTGTACATCCCACCACAATAATCACAACATAATGAGAACAAATCATCATATAAAACAATGTACAAAAATCACAACACAAGATGAAATAGAGAAAAGAAAAACTCAAAACAACTTCGAGTACCGGGAACACATATGCATCTCCCTTTCCCAAGTACCCTCCTCTAGGACACTATGCCTCCACAACAAGAAAACCAATGGAATAGTCTGCCCACATATCACCTTCTCCTGATGATCCTGGATATCTACTCGTTGCTCTATGAACATCGCATCATCATTGATATAAAACACTCACCAATAAATAAAATATGATTCATCGTGAAGATATCGATGTATTTGAGAGATGTGAAATATGTTGTGGGTCCTCACCTACTATGGTTTAAACAAAAATTGGTATGCTACTTCTCCAACTCATCCCAACACCTCTAAGGGCTTGTTGAATCTATGAAAAAGGTTTCCCACTCTTTCAGACCTCTAATACCCACGTTGAGGGGAACCCTTTTAGAATATGTGCTCTCCAAACTCAAAATCCATGTGCCTCCTCCTACGATTGGCATTCAACTTCTTCCTATCATGTGCTACCTTTATCCTCTCATGAATGAGATAAATATTATCTATCTTTCTCTACACTTTAAAGGGTCCAATAATAGATGTCTCCCAAACCTCTCTCCAACACAAAGGTAAACAAAATTGTATTTTGTAAAAACCATAAAATTGATTCATTCTAATGGAAGAGTTTTTTCTACTATTATAATCAAACTCTACCATGGGTAATTATCGCACCCAAGATCATCCAATGTACAAAACACATTCTCAAAACATGTCCTCCAATGTCTGGATAGTCAAATCGGTATGCCCATCTGTCTGAGTTTGGAAAGTAGTGCTAAGGCATATCTATGTTCTATAATCATGGTACAATCCCCTCCAAAGTCGTGAGGTAAAACGTGTATCATTTTATGAGATGATGGATCTCAGAACTCCATGCATCTGCACCACCACATCTACATACCTCATATCCAATACATCTATTGTTCCCAAATCCTTAATCGCTAATAAGTGGGCTGATTTCATCAGCCGATCCACCACTACCTAGAATGCATCGTAGATTCCTTGAAATGTGGGTAACCCTGTGATGAAATCCATCAAGATGTCATCTCACTTTCAGTTGAGGAAATCTAGTGGATGAAAAAAAACACTACGAAAAAGGTACTCAGCCTTCACATTGTGGTACACTAGGCACCTTACCATAAACTCCACTGTTTCTCACTTCATTCGTGGCCACCATAATAGCATCCTCTGGTTGTGGTACAACATGGAAACTCTTGGGTGATTCTCCAAGGGTGAGCAATGAAACTCATAAATTATTCTCTTGTGCATCACCACTAGAACATATATCCTCCCATAGAAGAACATAAGATTATGACCATATTATGATCATCCCTCTAGAGAATCACACTAGTCAGCATTATCATGAATCGCCTCTCCCTCTGAGTCTACCCATTAAGACTCCTCCACATGCCATATTTGAGACGAATACCCTATCTTCTGAAATAGACAAACTCTACTACCATCCACTCTTTCATCTAGGTGCATGGTGTCCAACTCTTCTATTGCCTTCCAATAATCTGCAGATTCCCAAACTACATCCCTCGATTACTTTCTCCTCAAGACAATGGCTATAAAATTCCAATTTATTAAGGTTTAAGAGGTTTAAAAGTTGTAATCCTAGAGAAACTTCATTCCTCTCCATTGTCACAAGTTTAGGTCTCACTGCGAAAAGATATACCTCAACCACTTGTGATCTGTGAATACTAAGAAGTACTCCCCAATGAGGTAATGTCATATCAAATTCATCACAAACACAACCGTTCCTAAATCCACATAATGGGTGACATAGTTATGTTCATGGGTACATTACTTCCTAGACCCATTATAGATCTCACCCAATTGTTGCATCAACACCCATCCCATTCCCATACAATAAGCATCACAAAACACATTAAACATCACCCCTTTATTTGGAAACGGAAGCACTAGAGAACTAACTATCTTATCCTTCAGGTATCCAAACACTGCCTAGCACTGCTCGTCCCACAAAAAAGATTGGTTCATTTTTGTTATAGTTATCAACAGAGCTGCAAATTGAGAGAAATCAATACAAATCTCTAGTAATAACTCTCCATACTAATAAAACTACAAACCTCTACAACATTCAAGGGTGATTCCCAATAAACAAATGCCTCATCCTTTAATGGGTACACTACTATACCTTGCTGAGATACCACATGTTCAAGGATGTATACCTATCATGTCAAAAAAATTCACTTGGAAAACTTTTCGTAGATTTGGTGGTGTTGAAGAACCACCAAGAAAATCATGACGTTCGTGGTATTCTCATCCTCTAAATGTGAGTTTATTTGGATGTTGTCAATGTATACGATGATGATCCAGTCCAAAAACTTATGAAATACAATGTTCACAAGCCACATTAACATTTTTGGTTCATTCATAACACTGAATGACATGACTACAAACTCAAAGTACCCATACCTACACCCCAAACGTTTTATTCAGCATATCATCCTCTTTCACCCTCAACTGGTGATACCCATACTGTAAATAGATCATATAAAAAAAACTTTCTCACATCATTTTGTCAAATGTATCTTCTATCATTGGTAGAGGGTGACGGTTCTTTACCGTCACCTGATTTAACCTCCGGTAGTATATAAACAACCTGAAAACATTATCTTCCCTCATTTAAAACAATACTAGATCACCCAATGGTGACACACAGGGCATGATAAATCCCTTATCCATCTGGTAATCAATCTAGATATGTAATTTCCACAACTCAAAATGATTTATCCGATAAGGATCCATCGAAATCAGATAAACACCATGTTGTATGTCTATCCAAACACAAAATCACATAGAGGGGGTAGTGTCAGAACCTCATTGGGGAAAACATCCATGAACTCCCAAAAAAATCTGTGAACCTCCACCATCTTAGCATCCACTGATCCCACTGACAACATGGCCAACAAGAATAGAAGAGGATCTACATGCCAACTTCCCACCTCGAAACTCTTCTTGCCAACGGAAGCCACACACCGGCCATCCACATATAAAAACAAAACACTCTTCCAGAAGGAGTCGATAATTTTATGGAAATAATTTATCCATTCAATGCTATGCATGATATTAAAAAAAGATCCCCTTGGAACTTATTTGGTCCCATCTTCATTCCGCATCCCCAACATTCATCAAAAATGATGGTCTAACATTATATTAGTGTACTAAACACCAAGGGCATAGGAAACCTCACTTTTTTTAATCCCATAGTATGGGCTATAATGGGTGAAAAAGAGTAGATCGAAGATCCTGAATCAAAAAAGTATAATCAAGGGAATTGAGTAAACTAAGCATACCTCAACTGATCTTTGGCCCTACTGGAACCGCTGCCTCTATGGCGTACAACTGACCACTCCCAACTCTAATGCCCCTTTTCTGTTTATCGCCTCCTCGACCATGCCTGGGTCGAGGTCCCTAAGGAACACCCTATGGTTGGCCTCCACCTGCTCCGTCTCCCCTCATTAGAGCAGGAGCCTACTGTCCCTGCTGCTGAAATGGCCTAGACAACAACTGCTATTGAGGCGGGCATTGAACCTACCCAAATCCATTATATTTATTTGGAAATAACACTAGGAACTTACATAGAATACCCCCATGGGATCCATAGGGAAAACACATATTCTCAATTTCACAGGAAAATCATGAGGACGTTAAGTCCAAAATCGAAACAATTGAGGTCGACTCCCTCCTAGCTGAAACCTCGAAGGCACTGGTGTATGAGAGATACTTATAGTAGCTTTTTCCTTTGAATAACTCTATTGGCTCCCCTCTCGTATTATACCTCTTCAAGAATGCATCAGATCAACTACCTCTACCTTCTTATGGACCTCCACGTACATCGGCAAGGTGAAGGGAGTAACCGCATACTAGAGAGTAGGATAAAGTGCCACCTCTAGATGTCTTGTTGGAGATTCTTCATCTATAATGTGATTAAGAAAAAAAATTATATCCTTGATTTTATACCCATCTCTCATAAAGACATACTCCCCTACTAGTGGAAGAGTAACTCATACCTATTCTCATCCATCATGGTTGAATAATGGAATTCAGTTCGGAATTCCTTCTCAAAATATACTCATGGAAGGTTATCCTATTCACTCTCCCCTAGGTACAACATCCACCACTGGTGTGAAAATACCCTCATCTAGCTCACTACAAATGGAACCTAGTATTCCATCGGATCCTAGATCATGCTGAAGGTGATCACAACCTCCTCGAGCAAAATCTCTGTCACCATTTATCAACCAATTTCCTCATATTTTCACAAGGTCCGCCATTGAAAATCACACAAAGATTTCTATCACTGGTTAACCTCTTTTTCTAAATCAACCCTCTGTCGATCAACCAGATTGACCTGCTAATCCTCAACTGCCTGAGCCACATATGGATGATGACCAACTGTCATATCTGAAATGGTAAATAAGGAACTCCTAATTCTGAGTAGTATTGAAATATATTTAAGATTTATTTTAACTCATTTTAACATATTATATATTTAAAAATTAAAAAAATACCAAATTAAAATAATAACAAAACTATTTATGACTCGTATAAATTTCCTAGGGTCCTTACCCTGCAAACGGTGTAGCCCCACTTGGTCATTCAGTAGGCTCGGAGTCCTTGCATCAGATCATGGGGGTCCTAAAATCCCATGTCATATATTGTCTTCCTTGGACTATATCATGCACCAAGATCACTTGATTTTTTTTACCTACAATCTCATGCAATCCTTATTATTCTTGCCTCCAAGCATCATCTTATCTCCCAACCATCAGCCTCTGATGCCATTATCTCTTGACCCCCTCTCTCTATAGATCCCCCTCCTAAGATAGAAATTAAAGAAGAGATATCATTACCCCTAAGTCCCATCTCCATTAGGCCTCTAGGAGGAGACTAGCACCACAGGTACAAGGATCTCACAATATGGGAGGCATTACCCTTTATAAGAAAACAAGTTTGGGAGATTGGATAGTTCATCTCCAAACAACTCCAAGACATATATATATATATATATGTATAAATCCAAAACCACCCAAAATGAAGGTTTAAAATATGATTGTTACAAAATAAGGGCCTCTAAAAGTAAATACCAAAAAACAAGGTTAAGAAGCGACACAAAAACTGCCCAAAAGTTCGAGCTAGTAATGCCCTAAATGGTCCATGTAGCCCTCTTGGAACCCTGAATGTGGTTTTATATATATAAGAGGGTCATAAAATTATTCTCATTAGGTAAAAAACCAATGTCTCTCATGCACATGTGGGAGAAGTATACTAATGAACCTAGGAGAAATAAATACAAACCAACATCGCCTAAAAAAGTTCTACACATCCCAACCTCACCAAGGCATGCTCACTAAATAATGCAAGAAAATTAAAGTAATACAATGAGAACATCGATTACTGGTTACCACGCACCACTTCTCACTTATTAACTTCTCACACCTTAACAAAAAATGTCCTAGCACTTCTATACTCTTACACAAGCCCCATGTCACAATCCTTCCCTACACATACCTCAGCCTTAGAGTTAGTCCCACTACCAAAGAAAATGATTCTCACCACATCCCACCTGCAAACACATGGCCCACAATGATACTGCATCCCACCCACAAACACATGGTCCATATCCACACCTCATCCCGAAGAAACATAGGAATGAACCCCACATCTCTTGTCTTGGACACCTGGGAAACACACACCTAACCCACATACACTTGGGCCCCACAACCGTACCACAAAAATTCTAAAGAGTCATGGGCTACCAATGCCTAGAAGGGGGATCGGGGGAGAGCCAATAACAATCCATCCATCATCCCACTAATTTTTTGGTAAAGGAAACCCTCCCCCATTAGAATGGGGGTGTTCGAGACATAATTATCAACTAGGGTGCGTGCTTATAGAAATAAAAAAGATGTACAAAAATATATATTTACCTAACAATCATACCAAACTATGGGTTTTTTCAAACAAACAACCATCCCACAAAACCGCATTTTCTGCTAACTCTAAATGCACAACTACACACCATGTTGTAGTTTGATTCATAATCCCAACCAACTCATTTAATGAACTATCTTCCTTTATTAAGAAATCCATGTATCCATTCCATACCTATCCGTGTAGATACCAACCACAACACATAATAAGCAAGACAACATTAAACACATAGGGAAAAAAGAACCTCAGTAAAGCAACTCACATTAACTTTCTTCCCCATCTAATACCCATACCAACCATTGTCCTTATCATTCTATCAAATTAATTCTACCCAATCCACCATCAACGCCCCAAAAAATATCCTCCAAATCATAGTCACTCCCATAAACTCCCCTTATTGCAACCATTGGCATCAACACTACACAAACAAAACAAGCCACAGTTGTAGTCCAACTACACACCGATGCTCATCCATTCCACAATCAAACAATATCCTAACCTCATATTCTATTACGCCACTCGAACCACCCCACACAGAGTAGTAGCCTCAAAAAAATCTCTACACAACTATAAAGGGAAAAAATTCTATATTTACAAAGCACCCATTCTTTAATTCATCTTATTAATTTTTTGGGTGCTCATATAACACGTTAAAACATGGGGAATAAATTTATTTAACCGAATATGCATGGTTAATAAATCTCATTTATATGTATATATATAGTCATTCAACAAAAAACAAAAAAAAATGAATTCACATTTCATCATAGGTGCACACACAAAGACCTTGAAAACCATGATTTTTAGTAGGCATGAATCCCATATAGATCACAATATCAACATAGAACAATGCAGAATAGAAGTCACTTTTCCCTAGCCCCACATGTTATCCTTTTAAACAGAATCAATTACCTTTAATTAAGTGGAATTATTCTATATTCGAAAGAGTAAATTCATACACCTTCTCCTCATGACATAAAATTAAAATAGGGATGAATGGATCCCTACCTCAAATAATAGATGATCAGTAATTTCTCCTTGCACCTAAATCAAGCAGTGCACATGTAGCAGGAAAAAGTCTCCTGAAAAATGTGATCTGAAGGCAGAAACACAATGCATGATTACTCTGGGAAGGAAGGCTTTGGGGACACTTAGTTTAAAGGGAAAAGGAAAAAATATAGGGAGGAATGGGTCTCGACTTAAGAAATGTTAGATCCTATATCAATGGAAGAAACTGTTTTGAAATTTGTCAATGTCATATCACAATCAAGACTACACATGTTAACTATCTAAAAGAATCTCAAGATTTTGGGTTTTAAATATATATTTTATATCCATTAAAATAGATTTAAAATCACTTAAATATGGTATTAAAAAAAATTTACATAAAATAAAATGTTAAAGGGGTGAAACTGGGAAAATTGGAGTAAAATAGAAATTTGGAAAACTACTGAAAGGGACTCACCATTGGCTGAGTCACTGGTGTGATCGACCGGTGGGTGAGTCACCGATGTAAGATAGCAGTGGATGAGTCACCATTGGGTGACTCACTATTGTAAAAGCTATTGATGGATGAGTCTCTATTGGGTGACTCATCATTAGGTGAGCTACTGGTAGATGAGTCACTATCATGAGTCACTACTGGAGACCTATCATTGCGACCTACCATCATGACTCATTGCTTCATGTTATCGGTGCGACTCACCAATACTGACTCACTGGTGTCAGTCTCCATCACGAATCACCATTAATAACTCACTGTTGTAACATACCATCACCAACTACTATTTTTTACTCACTAGTCCTAGCCTACCATTGGAAAAACTAGAATATTGAAAAACTATTTAAATGATCCTTCGTGACCTCCCAACACAATCCAAACACCGAATGTTCACAAGTTAATGGACCAGAGAGGTCTGGGCCATTACAATAGGCTTCATCCAGCAACAACATATTAGTAATTTAATTTATACGTAGCATTCAACTATAAATTATTCATGGGTAATATCTTGTTTAATTTTATATATATATATATATATATATATAATTTTTCTTATAGTTTAATTAGAATATTCTTCTCAATGTTCACTATAGACCTTCATCATTAGACAACTGACACGATCATATGAGTATGCATTTCAGAGGTTAGATCCAATCCATCCCAGGATATAAAATCCTATTCGGGGAGTTATAAATCGTATTAGATAATTATTTAATTTTTCTTACTTATTTTGGGACATAAGAGATGGATGTAGTAATAATTTGTACTTCATGAATAAAAAAAGCTTTGTTTCTTTCTAATAACTATTCAATGGAAGTCCAAATTCCTAGTGTTTGGTATTTCTGTTAATAATATTATATATTACGGTTCTATTGGTTTATTAACCTATAAAGTTACTAGTGAGTTTCATTTTTTAACTCATGTACCACTCTATAAACATGTACATATATATTAAAATAATTGGAATATAGGTTTAAATAACATGTGTATGACTGGGTGTGATTGGAAAATGTAATTTGAGAGGAATTTTTAGAAAACTATTTCAATAAAGGATCATTTCCAATATTTTTTTTAAATACCCTTTAAAGGGATATTTTATAATGATGTTTTGGTAATATCGTTTTTTTTTCATTAAATACGAGTTACAATTTATTTATTATTTTCCTGAATAACATATTACTATCATTTTAATTAACAAAACTTAGTGAAAGTGATTTTCACTATTATTACCACATGGATGTGATTATTGATATATACATGTGTATGATGATACCCCTATAGTGGTTTAGTATATAAATTATATTCCATGTCTATGAATTAATATCTGAAAATTATTCATGGTAAATGATATGATTTTTAGGATGAAAGACTTATGTATGGTTTTGTATGGGTGTGGGATAGCTAGCCAATTTTAAAAGCCTTTAGTCATTAAAGAATATTATGAATATTCCATTCATAGGATGTAGAATCCAAATAATTTAAATTTCATTTTAGGTGATTTTTATGGGTTGGATCAATTGGATGTTTCCTACCATTAAAGGATTGAGATCATCGAAGGGAATAGTTATGACATTAGATGGTATGACTTGGGTAAATAAAAATTCATATTAGAGTTTACACCTATTGGGATGTTGTGTGGTGTCTTTAGTAAATAGATATGGATAGCACTATCATTCAATGGAGGTAAATACGTTTGGCCTCATTTATATAAAATGAATTTGGTTTGGTGGAATGTAAACATGAATGAGTCATGATAGGTTCGTAGTTTCATTATAAAAAACTAATTTGAAAAGTGATATAGATATCATTATATAAATGTAGTCAATTATTATATATATTATTTTTTGAGAAGGAATGATAATATTTTATTGGTTGCGATGATGAGACCCTTGTGAGAGATCATTTTTTATTGGACTAAGACATAATTGAACTATAGTATAATGTGGTAATGATTATCAGTCATTTTTCCTAAGACACGTAGTGTGATGGTAAAGATTCATGTCTTAGTTTTATAATTGTCATTTAGATGGAATGGTTTAAAGGATCCTGATTTATATATAATGATATATTAGTTTGAGGAAGATAAAGTTAAATTTTTTTATCAATAACGGTTTATTATTGGTTTTGGATGTTTGGAAGAAGTTGGTGTGGATATTTCTAAATGAAAACAATGGTAAAACATATAATAATGATTCATAAAAGGATATAATCATAGTAATATTGTTATAATTTTATTTATTCATCACTAACGAAAGTAACCAATTAGGATTAAATTAAATGTAAATCATTCATAAGAAAATAAACCCACAATGAAGATTGGTTGGGTAATTGATTTCCATGGAAATAAAAATTCATGAATATATAAGTAGTATCCCTTATTTTCATAATAAGATTGAATACCCTGTTAGAGGTTTTGAATTTGAAATATTTGATGAAACCCTATGATCTCTATGGTTTTGTTATACGAGCATAATCCATTTTGTGATTTTTTTAGGTTAGTGTTATGTGATGTGTTTCTCATGTCTAGTGGTGGTGGATGCTGGTTATAATAAAATATAGATGTAATTTGGTGAAAATATTGAATATAGAACTATAATTTCTTTGAATTCTAAAGAAATTACATGAGATGGTATTTTTCAAGCCACATAATGTGGGGATCCTGACCAATGGGTTCAACAAGATAATAAAAGTGGGTTGTAATGTTATATTTGTGATGATGACATGGATAGTCATAAGATATAGAGAATATTATAAATCACTTGATGGTATGACACTGTTATATAGAGGATTTCAATTAACACCAAGGGTATCATGTATAGTTTACTTGGTTGGTAGTGTTTAATGGATTGTTATATATTTTGATTTATGAATATAGCTTTTAATCTATTTTTTAATTAATAGATTATTTTAGAATCAATCATTGGTTTTTCAAAAAATGATTAGAAAATTTGAAAACTAACATGATGTATAATGTGATGAATGGTATAAGGATATCTGAAATTTTAGAAATATGTGGATACTCATGGATAGAGTCTAATTCAGGGATTCTTCAATCAAGGTACTAGGCAATGTATAGGGTTCTGGACAAGATTAGGAATCATCATTAAATTTTCTATGTTGGTATTTGGTGAAATTTAGAGCTATAAGTAATCATCAATAAACTAAAAATACCATGTATGGGGTTAAAATTTATCCTATAGGGTAATTCCAGGATATCCCAAAGAACTTCACATCATAGAGGTGAATAAGGATTCAACGAAACCATTGGAGGTTCATGGATATTTTAAGAAAAATCAATGTAGTGGAATTTAAATCAGTTATTTTTTCATGTTATTTTGTATAGTGAAGAATTTTTATATGTTAAATTAATGATTTAGGAAATTAATGGTGGATATTAATGATTAGATGGGATGATATTGAAGAAAATATAATAGTTGGGATCAGTTCTAGGGGTTTCAATCTTGTGTCAGTTAGAAACCTAGGATGGGATAAGATATTTGACACATCTTCATGAGTGAAATTTTAGAGAGTTTTTTTAGAAATAATTTTAGTTAAGAGACCATATATAGAGAGGAGTTTGTAATAACATGCCTCAATACAGGTTAGTGTAATGAAGAGAAACTGAAATCCAGTTGATCTGGATTAAAGTTAGTTTTTTATATAGAGGTTTTAATGATGAAGTATTATTCCAAGGACACATTTATGCGGGTATTTATTTTTCAGGGGAAATATAGAAGTTTATTTAAAGTTGATAAAGTGGGACTATAGTAGAGTGAAATGGGTACCAACATGTAACTAATGTAGGTTCATGTAGAACCTTGTTCATTGTGGTGGTTGCTGTAAGAAATTATAAATGAATTAGTTACCTGGTTTAATTGTATATGGAATGCTATGGGTTTATTATAGGATTGGGATACCCTTTAGATGACCACTATTTATTGAGAGACCACTGGATAATTTTATAGAAAAATAATTAGAAATTTTTTATGAAAAATATTTTAAAATTCGTCTTCTCTATATTTTGACAACTTAAACTATGGTGTAGCTACCCAACATTATATTTCTTATACTTAATGTCATCATTCCATTTCATGAATGACTCATGAGTCATATATAGTTATGATCTTCTACAGGTATAGTTAACATGACACACCCCTATATTTTTGTTTTACCACCTCATTTTCTATCATTTCTCTTCCAAAAAATCCTATGTTTATGGGTTGTGTCTATATATATTTTTTTAGGAAAACAAGGAAAAGCTATCCAATTATTTTGGATAGGATAAAAATTGTTGTATTATGATATGTGGCCTCTAATTAAGTAATTAATTTTTGGTGAATTTGTATGTTTTTTTATGTATGAATCGGTTTTTTTATCTGGGAGACCAAAATTGGGTCCAAATGGGGTAAAAATCATGAGATAAATTTTTTAAAGCATATAAGTATCAAAATTAACATTCCATGAAATATTGTGTGTTATTTATCAAATAGTTGTTGTGTTTCTGTATTGTATGTGGTATAATATCAGGTAACAAATCTCTCATAGGTATCAATGTGTTAGATTAATAATAAGGGATTGTGCTTTATTCTCATATGTAAATTTCATAGGTTTAAAATAGGCAATCAATTGATGAATTTTTTTATAGTGGATAACTATGGGACTCCTTGGGAGTGGAATAAACATGGTCATTAGATCATGGGATATAGTTTGAAGGATAAGTGTTGTAGGATTCATTTTTGTTAATGGATAATATTTTGGAATACAAGTAATTTTTATATTGGTAATAGGTTTCCCCAATGGGTTATCGGTATAAAATAGTGTAGTACATGAGGTAATTATATCTTAGCATTGTGGGATGATCGAAGATTTGGGATGAATTTTTTTTGAATCATTGTAATGATAGTATTTTCTAGTGATGAAGATTTTTAGTATAATATAACATGATGGATTTTGAAATTTTTCTTACCTAAAATTAAATATTTATTTTCAATAAATAAAATATATCATGTTTTTTGGTGTTAAGTAAGAACCCTCACAAAATATCACCTTCTCAAAACCACACCTACATTTCACCCCCAGAATATCACCCCCACACACAATAACCATAATTAATTAAAAACATTAATTGGTCATAGAAACATTAAATTATAGTTTAAGCCTATTAGAATCCATATATCTTTATAATTTTGAGTTAAAAGGATTTACCTTTATTTCTATGCCATCCTTCATAAGGTATAATAATATATAAGGGAACTTGTCCCATGATTGAATAAACTCATCCATATGTAATATATTTTCATTAAAACCACTTTTAAAATTTTTTTCATACTTAATAAACCACCTACTCTTCTAATCATTATTGTCCACTAGGAGAAATCACTCAACTATGTTGTCTACATATTTTTATATTTATTTAATCAGTATTTCCTCCTCCAACATCTCTTCTCTTAAGTGTAGGATTATATCTAACATCCTTACTTTTATGGGTATATATTCCTACCTCACCTCATATTTACTCTTGTTATCCAACATTTTCTCTATTGTCTTATGAAAATAGAATTAGACCTTATTCCCTTTGGATTTCATAACTTTAAAAAAGATAAAACACCCAGAGTCATAGTTCCATGTATACCGTTTCTTTATTCTCATGAAATTAATTCCCCTATTATGTCTCTCATATGAACTATATTTTGAGAAAATATAATCACTATCATCATCTATTTCTACCCCCTGGGTTACTTTCTCCTATTTATCTTGCTCCACATGTGCTGAATCTATTACTTCCTATTCCTACCCCTCAATTTATAATCCATAAAAATTGTTCCCTAATTTAATTGTATCCCAATAACATAGAGGTCTTGGACCATTTGTTGTTCTAATACCATATCTATGTTCTAATATTGCACCCTATATAGATAACTCTTAGTTATTATTGGATGGACCATCATCATCTACCTCCTAAACCAATGCCTCTTGAGGAGAAGTAAAAATCGGTCACACAACATCTTTATCAGAGAAATGATTCACTGTGCTGCAATTATGGAATTTGAGAACCACCTAAAATCTCCAAAAAATAGTTTGAAATATATTTGAAGAATTTATAGTTCTCAATTCATTCCTAAAATGGTTATAAATATCCGTAATTTTGTCACAGTATCCTTGACTCTTGCCTCATTATGGGTGATCAAAGAGTGTACCATATTTCCATTACCATCCTCTTCCTCATAGTGGTAGTTTCACTATATATCGGTATATGGGATGGTAAACCTTGGATTTCTTATGGACTTCATTGGATAATCCACACCCATAAGTTCTACCTGAAAATTATTAGTTGATTCCCATCAGCATCATCAAGTTTCATGACCCTGTTGACTAAAATTTGAACAAAAAGAAACCCATATTTCATGTAAAACCTTTTTCTTCCAAAACAACTCACCTTAAACATCAATGTTGGTAAACATCATATAAAAATTATATATATAGACCATCACACAAGGTATTATATAAATTTTGTGGAAAATATCACATGTTCTCTAATCAGAGAAGACAAAATGGCTTACTATGTAACTGGTAACATGAATCGATGGATTCTAAATGGGTAGGTTTGGACCAAGAATGGAAGTTCATGTCACCATATTGGGGGAATAACACTTCAAATTAAGATCATATGACCAAATAATAGGTAAAAATAATAATAAGAAATAACACGTGTAACACTCGCTAAAGAAGATATAAGGTCATATTCTTCTAAGAATTGTATAAATAAATCCACCAAGTTTAGAAGCCATACTATATATTGATATTTTGACTTCCCATAAGAGAAGATAAATCATTAAAAGTCTACCAAGGAGGGTTATATCTTACCAAAACATTCCACTAGTAAAGGATGGACATCGTATAAGCTCACGTGATCACAATTGTAGAAATCAAAACCGAATGAACTCCATAAATTAATGGAATAACTGTAGGGAAACCCCACATTGGGGAAAAGTCATGGATTATATATGGGTTAGTGAATAGAGTAAAAATAGGAGTGTGGGAGGAAAAATTAGGTGGAAGAGAACCCTCCCCTAGGACAGAAAGGACCTAAGAGAGGAGGATGCTACATAGAAATTCCACATAATCCATCTATTGGGAGGGCAGGAGTAGGTAAAGATTATACTTTGGGAGTGTTCATACATTGGGGGGAAGTCATTATTTCTGGGAAAGTGTTTAATAAGGACTTTTTTTCATGAAATTAACATTGTAGTACTTAGATTTTTACAAAAAATATATCAAGAGCATAGTGTATATAATATTCATTTATAGAGAAATAATGGAAGGGAAAATGTTTATATTTATGGATATTAACTGGGAAGAATGAATAGGTAATATAAAGTTATCTTGTAGTTTTGACTTCTACCATTGATTTTTATGCAGTTTTCATGAACTAAGAAGAATTATTATATATCCAAAATTGTTTTAGTAGTTAAATATATTTTCACTACTGAAAAATATACAAATTACATATGGATTGTGTGAAATTAAAAAGAAATTTTTGAAATTTTATTTGATAGTATTTCCATTAAATGTTATATTTTAATTTATATCACTTTGAGAAAAAATATAGTTCATAATTCAAGAAAACTTTTCATTGAGATCAAGTGTAACATTGTCAAGGATAAATTATAGGAATGTAATCTTAAATTGATGTATACATCAATATAAGCTCATGTTTTGAAAACTATTAAAAATTCACTACCAAAGGATATTTTTCAAAAGGATGAGTTGACTCTTTGATTTCAATTATCTCTATCTACTTGATGGTTTATAGAATAACTACATCAATATTAATTTTTTATGTAGGTTTTGAAGAGTGTAAATATTTTTATTCCATTCTTTATATAGTTTCTAATAAGTAAAATAACATATCTAGTGGGTTGAATAAAAAAGTAACATATTAAAAATGTTATCTCTAACATGTTTAATTTCAACGAGGGGTTAGTCAGTTTATTGATTCCATTAAAAACATAAAGAAATTCTCTGTTTATTTTTATAAAAAGTATTAGAAATATTTTAAATTATTATAATAATGTAAATATGCACGTAATAAAAAGAAACATGTTCAAATGGGGATATAGAGAACATGGAGAAAATATGAAGAGGGAGACACAAATTGGAAATAATATTAAGGAATGTGGAGAAGGTGAGAAGATTATTAGATGGATAATTCATGGGAATCCTATTGGTTAGTTAGTGTCTCTTTGAATCTTGTTATGAGGTTATTGATGTTTTTAATCCTAGAACATATTCATTCTACTCATTCTTCTCAAAATTATCATAACTCACATAGGAATATATGGGTTGAACATTGATTTATTGAAATCACTATGAATATATTGAATTAACATTTCTAAGTATGGATATTCTAACTCCCAATACATTATTATTTTTATTTAATATATTACAGATTTTTCAATGTGATATAATATATTGATATCTGAAATGTGTTGTATGTGTACTTGGTTATGGAACTAGGTATTAAGTCTTAAGATATGGGTATATTGTGACAAGGGATATGATATTTTACCCTATTTTTTACCTTTAAGGATTGTGATTTTATATGTGAGTGTTATTTTTCCCTAAGTGTACAAATAGTGACCCCTAGTCCTGGCCCTATTGAAGGATAATAAAACATGGGAGTTAATTTATCTTTCATGGGACAATAACTACGGATTTTTTACATGGAATTCTGTTATACTTGATCTTTCACTCATGGTGGACTAGTAATGACACCACATCCTGAACATTCCATGAATCCTCTTGACATAGAATTGATATAAATATTTACCCTTTAATTCCACCATCATTAAGACATGATGTGAATATGTATACTAGAGGTATAAAAGCATAATTATTGGAAGAATTTCAATTTTTATGTAACTAATTATAACATATGTCATATACAATTAAAAGAACCTAATCAACTAAAATAAATATATTCTTGGGTAATGTAAAGAAGTAAGAATAATGAAAATACAATTTCAATACAAACGAATATATATACAACATTAATTCTATATATAGCTAGATAATATCTAGAATGAACAAGCATCACCTTAAAACCTCCTCGACGAAATCTTGTTCGAAAAAAATAGATCCTAATAGGGTGTGTAATATAGTATGCTTATTAGTTTTCTCCTCCAACCTCTCATCTGTAGAGTAAACATGAACAGTAAACCCATATGTAATAAAATATTTAAATATAATTATACTTATCTAAAAAAATATTATCCTAAATACCATTCACCACATGTTTTACAACACTCAATTATAATCCCCACAAAAAATCACTTCATTTTTGTTACATTGGCCATCATGTATCATTATTCATAGATATACCACTAGTACAAGAACAAATGATATACTAACCATTAATTAAACATAAAATATACAATAAAGATTACAATAATTGTATTTTTACACAACAAAAAAACTATAACAACAGGTATATCAATTATGGAAATACCACATCCCTAAATATAAACAATATTATGAAATATTATATCCATCCAAAGTCCATAACAAAATCAATCTAAATAACCTTACCACATTTAACATAATAAATATTATATCATTAAACTAAAAAGAGTAAAAAAATTACAAAATCTTGCACAACACAAAATGATAGCCTTTTTTACACAAAAATAAAATACTATTCTCATCTATTCTAACATCCTCATGTACCTAGGAAACCGTCCCTAAAGATTTTCAAGTAACCTATAATTTATCATTATAGGGCCTCCAGCATATAATTTTCAACAACAATAGTAAATTCAAATTATTTCCCAATTTTTATTACAGCCCCCTTTACACTCTACTTATATTCATTGTCAAACTATATCAAATCTCCTAGTTCAATTAGAAGAATTAACATATTTTCAAATAATTTTATATTTCATGTCAGTTAAAATTACAATATCACAAATATGAAATAACATCTGAATTTTTTTAAAAAAATTTATGAATTTCTTTGGTTGACCCCCTACCCCATGAAAACCACCCCTAAGTCCATAAATTATAGGCACTTAGCCTTTTTATTTATTAAGAAAATATTTGTAATTAAATTGTTGAATGTAATAAAATTTTCCTTATAAATATTTTATTCATTATTAAAATATTTTAAGACAAGAATATATTAATTTTATAGTTTTCTGAATACAAATAATGGGGTCTTGAAAAAATATTAAATATTTTTTTAGTGATATAAAAATTTACTTCCACCCTGAAAAATAATTTCAACATCTTCGAAACATTAATAAAATAAAGTGTATTCATGATCACATACATGTCAACGGTGTTATATAAGAGACACACAAGTAATTGAAATCTAAGTTGAACATGGGGGGATACATATCATGGGAAATATTTTATTAAGGGTAACACCAAGGTGTTACATTGTCACTGCACAAAAAATTGATACATGTGTTTTGGATTATAAAAAATATAACATCCTACTACATTTTTTTGTATTGTATAAAAAATGTTTATTGTAGCATTGGATATTCACTATGAAATATTATATGGATATTATCCTCTTTGTTTTTCCCTTACAACCAACTTCAGCTAATATTACATAATATATTAGAGAAAACATCTATTAAAACTTCTTCTTATCATCACTTGTGACATGGAAACTACATGAAAATAACATGGATCACATTCTGTGAATCTTATACTAGTTATGAAATATTATTTATGCAACACAAGATAACCCCCCCCCCCCCACACACACATCTCAATCCATACAAAGCAGTAAACTGGTCCTTTATAATAACATCAAACACTCATGAACAACCTATAAGATCAAATAATTCTATTGGATTAATCCAGAAGAAGAATTTTCAATATTAAAGATGCTATTGAACTACTATAAAAATATATTTCATCTATCATAATATAACATTAAATACTAAAATTTAGTTTCTACATGTCTTTCATCAATGGAAAATTAAGGAAAATGGATCATGTGGAATTTTTGAACTGAAACAAAGGGTGAGGACGAATCAAGAAGGAAATACTTATAATTTACATACACTTAGACTATACAGAGGGTGGAAATATATTAATTAAAAATATATTTAATATCTACTAAAAGTTTGTATTAAAAGGGAGCGAGCATTTTGGTAAAAGGAGTTCTAGACA
Source organism: Viscum album (assembly GCA_963277665.1). Lineage (NCBI taxonomy): Eukaryota > Viridiplantae > Streptophyta > Magnoliopsida > Santalales > Viscaceae > Viscum > Viscum album. The sequence continues at coordinate 1,007,820,357 of OY728167.1, forward strand.
TGGCCTCTCATCCATTTCTATTTAGTAGAGCATTATTTATTTTAAATGATATATTATATATTTATTTTTAATTATAATATAGTAGTTTATTTTTTAGTTAATTTATGATTCCCCCCACCATGACTCTTTGATGCCCATTTTTAAGGGTATAAAAAAATATGGGTTGATCAAGGTGGTAGAATTCATGGTTCTTTATAATCTGATTTTTATTTATTAAAATTTTTCTTCTATTTATGATGGGATAGTTTGCGTTCATGGAGTGTGTGTGATGGTTTTCCACTTTCCCACACCATTTTCTCATTTGCATTAAAGTCCTTGAAAAATATCAATTCTCTCATTTTAGTTATAATATCTTATATATGATGGAATAAATGAGTTTAGTAGTGAAATATATATAGATGGATTTGGAAGAGAATGGTATCGTTCCTCAAAAGTAAAATTTTTATCATTTCTCACAATGGAAGGAGAATTTGTACCTAACTAAAGAGGTCCACAAGGTATATTTACTTAAAAATTTATGAATATGAACAAAATTCTTGAATTGTTTTGACTAAATTATCTAATGTAATTTTTATCCAAAAAATAGATAACTAACGATTTCTTGGAAAACATGTTGAGATAACACCCTTCACCATAATAATGATTTTTTTCATATTGTATTTTACTTAATTGTATGCACCACCTCCTTCTCATGGTATTCATTTTTAAACACTAAAAACATACAAAATGATTATGAGGATAAAGAACTACTTCCAAGTAGAATATCTTGAGAGGAATCCTTGGTTAATCTAATATATTATAAACATTAGAATAAAAATTTAAATTATTGGGACCCTTTAAAAAGTTCCATTCCGACATATAACTATCTTCATGGTTTCTAGTTTGTGTTTTTTGGTTTCTATTCACCTAATAAATAATTTTTTGTTTATTTTGATGTTTTTTATTTATTATTTTTATCCCTCTTCTTTACCTATTTTTTTTCTTTCAAATACAAAAATAATTCCTAATTGGTCATTTATTAATAATGTGGCACCATTTATGTGTCAATGTAAAGAATGCAGATAAGCTAACTACTAAGGTTATAATATCATTCATTTCCAAAATTTATAACAGTAACCACATTCTCATTCTAAATACACCAAAGTAATAACCCTATTAGACAAAACACACAAAACAGCTAGAGGTTCACACTAATACATTTGTGGAATAATTAAACATTGGGAATGAACCAAATAATTACAAACTTTTAATTTACCAATTAACCCAATATAAGAATGATCCAATAATGAATGACATAAAAATAATATCCATTATTTATTTATTATTAGAAAAAAGGTTTAAAGATATAAAAAATGATGTTGACATGTTTAAGGAAATGATGTCCCTGTTGACTGCCACACTTTAGACTAATATTAAGAAAAAATCACAAAAACAAGAAAACATGGTTGAAATAGGCATGTTGTCTGATCAGGATGAAATTGATGCGGTAGAAACTTCATTGAATTCCTTATCTCTCAAAAATATTTCTTTAAAACTTATTATTCCACATGATGTAAATGTAGATATAATTTTTAAACCATTAAAGGGGTATAATATTGGCTAGTTTCATTATTTTTTGATTTTTTATTATATGAATAGTATAATAAATCTATCATTAAGTATAATGTAGATCTGGATGAGCTTTCAATAGCCCTCAATAGTGGTAAATAAATCAAAGCTACTAAGTACAATATGGTGATTATGTTTCAACAAAAAGTGATATCATGGCCTATGGTGATGAATGTACCTCATAAATACTCATAATAATATCCTTTCATCAAACCCATTATTATAATGTTTTTTAGATGGATAAAACTTATCCTAAATGATGTATAAAAAAACTCTAAAAACTAATAAACCACATTTATATGTTTGTATGTTTTAATTGAATATAAAATGAATAATGAATATCATTTCATACACATTAGATATTTGGATAAACCATGATTCAAATGGGATTTACCGATATCACATTGTTCCTTCTTAAAAATCCATCCTCTCTGGTAACCATAGATCACATTAATCTTATAACTATAAATATATATCTACCTCATATATACTATTATCTTGAAACTTTGTATTTAAGTATTAGTGGATTGATACTAATAGATAATTTCATCCAAGGAGTTTCATAGTGTAACATAACATAAAATAGGATCAACCCACATTTATGATGTTATCAAAAACAAAAATATTTAAAAAAAACCATTTCAACATTTTATAAATATTCCATATGTTTCAATTCTTCTAATATCTGGTTCAATAACTTCATAGATTTTTTAATTTATAAAAATTAGGAAAAAATTTCAACTCTTCAAATACATCATAAAATAATTAGCAATCGATCATAATAGAATTTACAATTAAAGATCAAAGGATCATTTACATTATCACTTTATTAGAATACTATATGAATAATACACCACTACATAGTTTCTTAAACTATGTTTTAGTGAAGATAAGGTTAAAAAATTCCATAGTCTAATCCACTACGTAATGGTTGACCTTTATTACATTATTCTTAAAATATTTTACATTTACTAAAACCTCATAGACATAACAGACATTCACCATGTATTATATAATATGAAAAAAAATTTGAAACAATATTCAAAACTTATATTATAGATATATAAAAGATCCTTTAAAAAAATTATCACATATTTTAACCATTTTCTACATCATATGTAACAACTAATGAAATTCATTTAAAATTATCTTAAATATATTTCAAAAAAAACTTAGTCGATCTTAATGTTTTAAAAACATCTTCCTCACTAAAAAAATTATAAAATAGTAACCCCAAGGTATTTTTTAGTGTTAAAAACAAATAAAAATAATTAAATAAATTTTTTTGAGACAACACCTTTCTCTAACAAACCATTTATGCTACTCCAGAAACAAAGGTATATAACATGATCATTATCCCAAACATGTAACTATGTCTCTATTTCCTCAAGTTGAATTATATATATTCATGTGTAATCATATATTACCTTCTTACAAGACATTTATTGACACCAATACATAGATAATATAAATATTATATAGACTATTCATATTTTTTAAATACTCAATATATTGACTTACTAGATTGTTGAATATTTATTTAGATATTCATCTTATAAATTGAACACATCACATCCCCATAATCCAAATATACAATCAAATCACACTAATATTATATAGGTCTGTCTACACACATCTACAGTCTATCTCAATTAATATATCAGATGTCGTAATATTTATATAATAGGATTAATCCCATCATAGTTAAGCCTAAAATAACAACATGATGAAAAATATACCAAACAACCCTAAAATTAGTTAAGGCTTAAGAAATGTAGAGACCCGAAGCCTGACTTACATGGAATTTACATTACTTTTGCGGAATACTTAGTACATAACAAAAACACACACACAAGGACCGTAATAGTTTAGTGTCTTTGGAAACTCGGAATATAATCTTCTAATCGTGGTGAAAGATCTTCAAAATCTCCCATAAAGATCTTCCTTTTTTTATACCTAAAACCTTTCTTTATATCCTGGGGAAAAGAAAACATAAAAGGGTGAGCTCAAATGATCAGTAATGGTAAACAAAAGAAATATCAATCACATCATATACATAAGAACATAGCTTTTGGAAATCTTAACCTGCAAAAGAGCCCATAATATCATAAAATGGGATAAATCATAGAATTGAAATGTAATCCCAATAATCATAACTTACAACATGAAAATTTGTGTCATACACACATAATCATAGAGAATCATTTCTTTTTAGTCAAGACTCATTGCCAATACTATCTTAGTGGACAAAGTCCCTTTCTGAACTGAGTCACCCTCGTTTCAGTCCTGTTTCACTGAACCGGTATAACCTACCGTTCCAGCCATGCCTATCTCATGAGATATAAAATCTTTACCCAATTCATTGGAGGGATATATAGGTCCCACCCATCTCATAATGATACCATTCTTATGTGTGCCACAAAATCATAAACCATACATCATAGCATAACCCATGTAATAAAAAGGGGAATCTTAAACATCGTGACATCATAAATAAAATTCATATAAGATAAAAGAATTCATAAAAATATAATTCCATCACAACATAATCAAATCAATGTAATAATAGGTATAAAAACAGAACCCTTTATTATCTTAGATGGAAAATAATTTTGATAAAACACTTGAAATGAATTCTTGAGGAAAATATCATTTCTTCTTCAAAAACATTTTTCCTTTCTTAAAGTGTCCTACAACTTTAAACTAAAAGAAGTTGATTAAAAATAAACTTGAAAACTTGTAAAGGAAGCTTCTTGGAAATAATGTTTTAAAAATCCATTCAAGCCGTATAAGTTAAAAAGAACATTCTTCTCGTACTTTTGTCGGAAAAGTCAAAAAGTACCTCGTACGAAAAAAGACAAAAGATTCCTTTCATATATTTTACTAAAAACTCACCGAAGTGTAAAATTGAATATAAACTATTGTATAAGGATATAAATATTACATATTGAGGAAACATGGATGTGGATGATAAAATACACCCCAGTAAATACCAAAGTATAAACAATCTCGGATAAAAATGAGTTTGTGATATTTTCCCTTACCTTAGGTCCGACTTGCTTTGTACGTGTCCGAAACTCCAGTATAATGATTTAAATAATGTTATTGACTTATTCCAGAATCATATTCATTGTTATTATATCATATATGTTCCACTTATGCCTTTATATTACCCGTTATTTTGTAAATTCATGTTAAAGTAGCGTTTTGGGTAAAATCGTCTCATTTGTCGTTCGTGTTTTTAACTTGTAATTATTAATATGATTAATTGGATCATGATTACTTATATCCAGAATGTAAAAAATGATTTATATTTAATATATATATTCAGAATATACATATATATAATATATTTATAAATGGAATGAAATACACCCTTCATGGAGACGGTAGTCCGTACGTACGCATGAACGCTGTTTTTGTTTCCTTATTGAATTGAATGGAATTAAGTAGATGACATACATATAAATATACATAAATCCAGTATAATTATTATGTAATATATTTTATTAGTACTTAGTATATAAACTTTATAATCATTCATGAATGGTTAATCATTGAGAATGAATCTCATCGCGTTGTGGAGATGGTAGTCCGTACGTACGCACGAGCGATGATATCATTCCCATGGTCATGGAATTGTGTTGAAGTGTATGTATACTATTTCAGCATCAATATAAATTTATAATAATCATATATAGTTACTCATTACACCATTATACCCATCCAATTAAGGTGGTGGCGGAAAATAGATAACACCACGGCGTGGAGACGGTATTCCGTACGTACGCACGCGTGGTGATTTCATTTTCCGTAGGATGGATAGAAGGTTAATTAGATTTGTTTCATATTTATAATAACATATCAGTATATAATAAATACTTATGTTATTATTTTATCATGAAAAAACTAAAGAAGAAGAAGTTGAAGAAGAAAGAAATTGAAAAAGATCGGTAATGGATATTACCTCTTTTTGACGCGCCTTTTCTTAACCTCCACTTAAAGAACTAAGGATGGTCTTTGAAGAAGACCAGGACCTCTAGGACGATACTAGGGAAGTGGAGAAGAGGTTTTGGCAGTGTTTCGCTGAGCTTGAAGGCTCAAAGTTGTGTGAGTAAGAGAGGGAGGAGGTGCCCTTTTATAAGGGAGGAGAGGGGCACCTTTGGAATAACTAAAAATATTATTTTATTATAAAGCCAAATTCGGTTTCAAATAGCTCCAAATTGATTTATTTCGAAGCTAAGGTGGGGATGGGTCTAAATAATATCATCCAATAGAATTTAGACAACATTAGGTTCCTATTTTAACCTTATCATTTAGATTTAACATTAAGTTAAATAATTTTACTTTTACCGTGTCTTCTTGTGTTCTTATAATATAATGTTAATAAACTTACTATATCAAGCCAAACGAACCCCAACTTGTTTAGTATTAATATATATAACCTTATCTAAGTCATTTGGTCGAACCTTAGATTTCTAGGAATAAAATAACAATTAATAATATAATATTTGTTTTAAAAACAATTTTATGTCAATTTTGACACTATTTGGTAATTTATTTTTTTGAAAATCATAACAGAATGATAAGTTCAAATAAAGTTAATTAAATCAATAATAACATGTCATATTAACCTAGAAAATTTTTTGAATTCATAAAATGTATTAAATTAAATTTATTTTGGTATTTATAACATCAATTATGTCAATATTTCATTAATAAGATAATTACTGCATCATCTTTGTGTCATAAATAATTAAATTATTTGATGTCTAAAAATTACAAATAAAGTACCATTATGTAGGAAATCTTTTTTTCTTTCTAATGAATATTTACAATAGAATTTATCTTATGTATAACTTTATATTAAAAATGTTTTAGTAAATAAACATTGATTTTAACTCTTTTAACTCTTCTTTGAATTAAATAATAATAAATGTCCTAATCTAATCCAAGTGGGCCTAAATTATAATATTTTACAGTTAAGGTTTTTTTTGGTCGAGATAAACTTGTCCAATAGGATTAGGACATGTGTTAGTGTAATATTAATATCATTTTTACCCTTAATTACCCTATTTACTTTTAACTGTGAAAAAAAAAGTAAAAAGTTACTATTCACCAAAAATTATTTTCATCTTATTGAACCACATTTTACTTACTGACATCAACCGTGTCTCTCGGATTTTTGAAATTCCATTCATAGAAGCGGTAAAATTAAGATTTATGAAAAAAATAATTTTTTTAACTTCCACTTAGTAGTTTCACTATTCATCAAAAATTGAAGTTTTTCAGAAAAATGCCAAAATTTCACCCTAATCTATAATTGATATTCCGAATTAAAAAATGATTTCTATTTTAAAAAATTCCCAAAATATAAGTTTCATAAATTAATTTTATAATTAATTTCCGCTGTCACAACAAATAGCGTGTTTTTTAGAGATAATAACTATCAAAATATTAACACTTGTTTATATCTGGTGTAAATGTGAAATTACATCCAATGACCAACATTGTATTGAATTGTAAAAATATATTCTAAATATACTTTAAAACCACTCAAATTAATAATTTATCACTATTAATTATTTCGATTAAAAAAGTTGTTTTTAATTTAAATTTAGTGATTTTCACTATTCATCAGAATATGAAAGTTATCCAAAAAGTACCAAAATTTCACCTTAGGCTAAATTCGATACTACGAATCCAAAAATGAAGTCCATTTTGAGAGCTAAAATTTCTAAAATTTTAAAATGTGGTTATTACTATTCATAACGGCTAGTTATAATAATATTTTAATGGCATATCGTTGTTTAGTGAAACTCGGTATTGCGTACTACACACGCTATAGAGGAAGGTCGCGATTGCGTGCAAGGCAAGTCAAGGATGTGTGTTGTGCAAGATCCTTTTGTTGTAGCGTACAACACAAGGCATTAATAAAATTAAAAAGAATATTTTTCATAAAAACTCGGGCTATTACATTCTACCCCCCTTAAAATGAATTTTGCCCTCGAAATTCTTCGGGGTTATAAATGGTTTACTATTCGAAAGTTTCTTTAATAGAAATCCACATCGTAAAAAGGAATACCAAAACATGGCTTTAAAAACTAAAGTATGAAATGTAACGATTACCCAAATAAACTAATCACTGGGTTTCCACTTCATCTCTTAAATAAATGAAGTTGAATTTGTTATTCGTGAAGTGTTAGCAGATCATGTGATAGAATCACGGGTCATTCCATCTGTCTCAAACAAAAGGTTAGCAAAAATTACATACATAAGTCGATCTATAGTGAGATTAATCATATATGGTTCCTAAAATGGACTTATACATCATATATCATACAGCTTAATATAATAAAACTTGTTTCTATTAAACAGGGACTTCCTGTAGGCCAGTGGTAGGCGATAAAGGCTAGTCGCACTTCGGTTGTGGGTTCGATTTCCATAGCCTTGTCCGACGCGATGGGTTGTCGCCCGTCCTGCAGGTTGTCCTTTTTCTAAAACTATATTACTATAACATCCCATCAATAATATCGAAAAAAATTCTATCCTTAAACAATACTAACTTATGTCCAACATAATCCATTCCAATCATTAGGCTTATCCATAATACTGCAGTCCACTCTCATAACATAGTGAAAACGATTACCAGAGATTTAACACCATCGTCGATCCCCATATATCATAAGATATGTTTTGTTGGTCACATTCCAAACATTCAAAGTCCTTAATCATGTATTCTCTTGAATACCTTAGTGAAAACATGAATACAGTTAAAATTGAACACTTTCCACATACCAAAATCCTCAAAATTCTATATACTCAAACCATGATATCACTTATTCCTTATATCAATCATGAGTTCAAGAATACTGTTAAACATTTCATTTTCTCATTTTCCCTTTATTATGCGCATATCATCTTATTTCCAAAAATATCTCAATCACCTTGAATACCACATTAGACCAATACAGAAATATTCCAATACTCGATGATACAATATTATTTTGGAATCCCATTACATAAACACTTAATCATTCCACCAAATCGTTGTCATATTCAACATCGCCAACAGTGATCGCATGTGACTTCCCTTTGTCCTTTTCCTTCAGTGGTTTCTCATGTTGATCATCACTAACCCTTGGATTAGGGCATTTATTAGCATAATACCCCATTTACTTGCACTTGAAGCATTGAAGTGTTGGTGGTGCGTTCTATGCAGTGTTTGCTTTATTCACATCATTAGAAACCTTTTTTCCATTACTTCGACACTCAGCTGCTTGATGACCTTCTTTTCCACACTTAAAACATTTTCTAGTCCCTTTAATACAATCTCCACCATGCTTCTTTCCACACTTTGTTCATAAGGAAACATTCATCTTCTTTTCACCATTATTCTGAGATTTCTCCTTGAACTCCATCTTTCGTTTCTTGTCAAAACCATGAGATGGATATGTAACACCAACTTCCATTTCTACCTTGATAGCACAACGCACAATTTCTTCATAGCTACTGAAGTCTTTTATATCTAATTCCCTTCGAAGACTTGGTTTTAAGCCACTGAAAAATTGATCAACTTTACATTCAGGTTGGATGATAATGCCAGATGCATACCTTGCAAGTCTTCTAAAATTTGCTTCGTATATACCAACAGTTTCATCATCCTTCTGCTTCAGCTCAAGAAACTCATTTTCTATCTTTGTTCGAAGAATACGAGGGAAGTACTTACTGAAAAACAAGTTCTTGAACTCGTCCCATTCCATGGACTCAATTTCATCTCTTGGCCTCGTATTCTTGATAAGATTCCACCATTAGTCAGCTTCACCTTCCAAACGATATACTACAAAGATGACTTTATCATGTTTAGAAAATTGAAGAACTGAAAATATCTTTTCAGTAGTACTGATCCATTGTTCAGCAACAAGTGGATCAGAAGACCCACTGAAAGAAGGTGGACGTTGCCTCATGAAGGACGCAATAGAATATTGTTCCCTTCTCTGCTCATTTGGAATTCCAGAATGATTCATAGCTTGTGTAAGTATAGCAATAAGATTTTGCACTCCATCTCCCATAACATTTGTTTGTTCAGGAGGACAATCATTGCATTGTCCATTGCATTGGTCAACACGGTTCCTTCGGGTTACAGCCATCGTCTAAAACCCAAAAAGAATAGTGTGAGAGGCAAAAATCATGCTAGGGAAAACAACATAATAAAGGGGGAGTACCTTCAATATCTAACATCTTAGGTTTAATTCTATGATCGTTAGCGTAATTCTAGTACTATAACCTATACGTATACTTAACCTTTGGGACATCCCTAGACATACCTTAGAAATATCTCTAAGGATCTCACTAATGTTTTCACATCCTAGTTTCCAAAGGTTGACTAAGCCTTTCCTCTGATACCAACTGTAGAGACCCGAAGCTTGACTTACATGGACTTTACATTACTTTTGCGGAATACTTAGTACATAACAAAAACATACACAAAAGGACCGTAATAGTATAGTGTCTTTGGAAACTCGGAATATAATCTTCTAATCGTGGTGAAAGATCTTCAACATCTCCCATAAAGATCTTCCTTTTTTTATACCTAAAACCTTTCTTTATATCCTAGGGAAAAGAAAACAAAAAAGGGTGAGCTCAAATACTCAGTAAGGGTAAACAAAAGAAATATCAATCACATCATATACATAAGAACATAGCTTTTAGAAATCTTAACCTGCAAAAGAGCTCATAATATCATAACATGGGATAAATCATAGAAGTGAAATGTAATACCAATAATCATAACATACAACATGAAACTTTTTGTCATACACACATAATCATAGAGAATCATTTTTTGTTAGTCAAGACTCATTGCCAAGACTATCTTAGTGGACAAAGTCCCTTTCTGAACCGAGTCACCCTCGTTTCAGTCCTGTTTCACTCAACCGGTATAACCTACCGTTCCACCCATGTCTATCTCATGAGATATAAAATCTTTACCCAATGCATTGGAGGGAGATATAGGTCCCACCCATCTCATAATGATATCATTCTTATGTGTGCCACAAAATCATAAACCATACATCATAGCATAACCCATGTAATAAAAATGGGAATCTTAAACATCGTGACATCATAAAAAAATTCATATAAGATAAAAGAATTCATAAAAATATAATTCCATCACAACATAATCAAATCAATGTAATAATAGGGATAAAAACATAACCCTTTATTATCTTATATGGAAAATAATTTTGATAAAACACTTGAAATGAATTCTTGAGGAAAATATCCATTCTTCTTCGAAAACATTTTTCCTTTCTTAAAATGTCATACAACTTTAAACTAATAGAAGTTGATTAAAAATAAACTTGAAAACTTGTAAAGGAAGCTTCTTGGAAATAATTTTTTAAAAATCCATTCATGCCGTATAAGTTAAAAAGAACATTCTTCTCTTACTTTTGTCGGAAAAGTCAAAAAGTACCTCGTACGAAAAACGACAAAAGATTCCTTTCATATATTTTACTAAAAAATCACCGAAGTGTAAAATTGAATATAAAATATTGTATAAGGATATAAATATTACATATTGAGAAAACATGGATGTGGATGATAAAATACACCCCAGTAAATACCAAAGTATAAACAATCTCGGATAAAAATAAGATTTTGATATTTTCCCTTACCTTAGGTCCGACTTGCTTTGTACGTGTCCGAAACTCCTGTATAATGATTTAAATCATGTTATTGACTTATTCCAGAATCATATTCATTGTTATTATATCATATATGGTCCACTTATGACTTTATATTACCTGTTCTTTTGTAAATTTATGTTAATATAGCATTTTGGGTAAAATCGTCTCATTTGTCGTTCGTGTTTTTAACTTGTAATTATTAATATGATTACTTGGATCATGATTACTTATATCCAGAATGTAAAACATGATTTATATATAATATATATATTCAGAATATACATATATATAATATATTTATCAATGGAATGAAATACACCGTTCATGGAGACGGTAGTCCGTACGTACGCATGAACCGTGTTTTCGTTTCCTTATTGAATTGAATGTAATTAAGTAGATGACATACATATAAATATACATAAATCCAGTATCATTATTATGTCATATATTTAATTAGTACTTATTATATATACTTTATAATCATTCATGAATGATTAATCATTGAGAATGAATCTCATCGCGTCGTGGAGACGGTAGTCCGTACGTACGCACGAGCGATGATATCGTTCCCATGGTCGTGGAATTGTGTTGAAGTGTATGTATACTATTTCAACATCAATATAACTTTATAATAATCATATATAGTTACTCATTACACCATTATACCCATCCAATTAAGGTGGTGGCGGAAAATAGATTACACGACGGCGTGGAGATGGTATTCCGTACGTACGCACGCGCGGTGATTTCATTTTCCGTAGGATGGATAGAAGGTTAATTAGAGTTGTTTCATATTTATAATAACATATCATTATATAAGAAATACTTATGTTATTACATTATCATGAAACAACTAAAGAAGAAGAAGTTGAAGAAGAAAGAAATTGAAAATGATCGGTAATGGATATTACCTCTTTTTGATGCGCCTTTTCTTAACCTCCACTTAAAGAACTAAGGATGGTCTTTGAAGAAGACCAGGACCTCTAGGATGATACTAGAGAAGTGGAGAAGAGATTTTTTCAGGGTTTGTCCGAGCTTGAAGGCTCAAAGTTGTGTGAGGAAGAGAGGGAGGAGGTGCCCTTTTATAAGGGAGGAGAGGGGCACCTTTGGAATAACTAAAAATATTATTTTATTATAAAGTCAAATTCGGTTTTATATAGCTCCAAATTTATTTATTTCAAAGCTAAGGTGGGTATGGGTCTAAATACTCTCATCCAATAGAATTTAGACAAGTTTAGGTTCCTATTTTAACCTTATCATTTAGATTTAACATTAAGTTAAATAATTTTACTTTTACCGTGTCTTCTTGTGTTCTTATAGTATAAGGTTAATAAACTTACTATATCAAGACAAACGAACCCCAAATTGTTTAGTATTAATATATATAACCTTATCTAAGTCATTTGGCCGAACCTTAGTTTTTTAGGAATAAAATTACAATTAATAATATAAAATTTGTTTTAAAAACTATTTTAGGTCAATTTTGACACTCTTTAGTAATTGATTTTTGTGAAAATCATAACAGAATTATAAGTTCGAACAAAGTTAATTAAATCAATAATAACATGTCATATTAACCTAGAAAATTTGTGTAATTCATAAAAAGGCTTAAATTAAATTTATTTTGGTATTTATAACATCAATTATGTCAATATTTCATTAATAAGATAATTACTGCATCATCTTTGTGTCATAAATAAATTAAATTATTTGATGTCTAAAAATTACAAATAAAATACAATTATGTAGGATATCTTTTTAGATTTCTAATTAATATTTACAATAGAATTTATCTTATGTATAAACCTATATTAAAAATGTTTTAGTAAATAAACTTTGATATTAACTCTTTTAACTCTTCTTTGAATTAAATAATAATAAATGTCCTAATCTAATCCAAGTGGGCCTAAATGATAATATTTTACACTTAAGGTTGTTTTTTGTCGAGATACACTTGTCCAATAGGATTAGTACATGTGTTAGGGTAATATTAATATCATTTTTACCCTTAATTAGCCTATTTACTTTTAACCGCGGTAAGAAAAAGTAAAAAGTTAATATTCACCAAAAATAATTTTCATCTTATTGAACCACATTTTACTTACTGAAATCAACCGTGTCTCTCAGATTTTTGAAATTCCATTCACAGAAGCGGTAAAATTAAGATTGATTAAAAAAATAATTTTTTTAACTTCCACTTAGTAGTTTCACTATTCATCAAAAATTGAAGTTTTTCAGAAAAATGCCAAAATTTCACCCTAAGCTATAATTGATATTCTGAATTCAAAAATGATTTCTATTTTACAAAATTCCCAACATATTAGTTTCATTAATTAATTTTATAATTAATTTCCGTTGTCACAATAAATAGCGTGTTTTTAAGAGATAATAACTATCAAAATATTAACACTTGTTTATGTCTGGTGTAAATGTGAAATTACATCCAATGACCAAAATTGTTTTGAATTGTAAAAATATATTCTAAATATACTTTAAAACCACTCAAATTAATAATTTATCACTATTAATTATTTCGATTAAAAAAGTTGTTTTTAATTAAAATTTAGTAATTTTCACTATTCATCAGAATATGAAAGTTATCCAAAAAGTACCAAAATTTCACCTTAGGCTAAATTCGATACTACGAATCCAAAAATGAAGTCCATTTGGAGAGATAAAATTTCTAAAATTTTAAAATGTGGTTATTACTATTCATAACGGCTAGTTATAATAATATTTTAATAGCATATCGTTGTTTAGTGAAACTCGGTATTGCGTACTACACACGTTATCGAGGAAGGTCGTGATTGCGTGCAAGGCAAGTCAAGGATGTGTGTTCTGCAAGCTCCTTTTGGTTTAGCGTACAGCACAAGGCATTAATAAAATTAAAAAGAATATTTTTCATAAAATCTCGGGCTGTTACAAGAAATGTATATCATATTTGTCAATGTATGAAGGTTATTATATAATGTATCTTTGTCACCTCAAGTGTGGTGATTTAATATGAAACATATTCCCCTAGAATACATAGTTTATATCACTCAAATTGGAATACATAGTGGGTTATCTTGGATGAAAAACTCTTTTTGGGTCTCATAATCATATTTCATATCCCTATAAAAATGAAACCCATGTTAACTTTAACTTTTCATCCCTACGTCTAACACTCAATTATGATAATTGGTTAAGGATAACTAAAAGTGATAATTTTAAAGGTCAATTATCTATTAGAATCAACAAATATTTGAAGTTAGTGTGAAATAATGATATAAGTTTATATTTTCTTTTATATTTCATGATAAATTCTATATTTCTATACTATTTATAGAATATAAAAAACCAAACATAGGAACTTTTCCAATCATAACCCATATAATGGAAAATAAGATAAAATTTTAATTTATATAACTTTTATGGTTTTCTTAATATCATTTTATATCAATGTAATTTGTATCATGTCTCTCTATCATAGTCTAATAAAACCCATGACTATAATTTTTTAGTGAGAAAACTATATAATGAAATTAAATTTAAATAATATAGATATTTAAGAATCATATTGGTAATTTTCAATTTGTTAAAAATCATATTGAGACTCGTCTACTCAATAACATTAAAAGTTATGATGTTAATAAATTTTAAAAAAATTTATAAATATTTTTATGTTCATCATAATATTTTTATAAATTCTTCATTAAATTTTTTCCATTGAGAGAATTTTAAAACAAAATATAACTCCTTACATCAATATTATTATTTACACAAAATTTCTAAACATTTTTTTTTTGATTTTATTTTAAAATATCATTAAATTTTACCATTTTAATCATATAATTGTCAACCTTTGATCCTCTAAAAATCCAAAAAAATACCACCATTTTCCTCTTAGAAACTATATTATCCTGAGAACATCATTCTAATATACACAAGCTTCTTTCGGTTTTGGAAATTAAATCTATATCAAATAATTGAAATATTTTATTAATAATATATTATATCTGGGTCATATATGGTGTTTTATTTTATTATTGAAATATTTATAAAATAAGACCATATTTATTAAAATATTCAATTATTTGGAAGTGGGAACTGATTCCTTATATTATAAAAAAACTTCGATAAACTCTTCTATCATGGATAAAACGTTTTCTTCATTATAATCTTTTAGAAAATGTAATTTTATTTATTACAAAAAATTAGATAAGTATCTAAAGTAATCAACTCATTTATTAATATAGAAATAATTATTTACACACATCTCTTATCATATACGAGAAAATGAGATTAAAAATGCACATCATTGATTCCAGATACACACAAAATTTTAATTAATCCAAATCATCCAATT
Organism: Viscum album; assembly: GCA_963277665.1. Lineage (NCBI taxonomy): Eukaryota > Viridiplantae > Streptophyta > Magnoliopsida > Santalales > Viscaceae > Viscum > Viscum album. Next base: position 1,007,836,005 of record OY728167.1, read on the forward strand.
CTGTTATATAGAATCTATTTCTTCATCATATGATCATGACATTTAATATTTATTTATCTACTTTCAATTATATTCTAACTCATATAAATATCAATAAAAAAATTCAATGTGTAGTTTGTATCATATATGAAAATAGAAGGATTGAATTTTGAAATATGAATACAGTAAATGTGATATAAATCATGTTTCTTAAACCCCTTTTGGTAATTTAGATAGTTCTTCATCCAATAACCACATTCTCCGAAATAGAAATAATTCTTCTCTTCTCTTTTCATTTGTTTCGAAGGATGTGTAGACCCCATGACCTATTTTATTTTCTTTCTATCAAACAAATTTACACATTTTGTTTTGTACATCATCCAGGTATTGTAGTGTTACCTATCATGTCCTTGTAATCAATCCAAAACATATTGATATTATCGAGTAAATATTTTTTGAACTCGTGCATATTTTGATTCATAATTAATTTTCATAAGATTTTTTAAGACGTTATAACCTTGAGTTACACTACCTTTTCTTCCTTGACTTCTTTATATATTTTCTCTCAATTATCTCTTTCCATTCTAATGAAAATTTTAATATATTTAGTGCATTAATGGAGACATAAGTACCTTCTTCCATCATGAATTTAATGAGTTTATTTGACATATTATACCTATCATGCAATATTTTTTCATGATATAACTTTTTCAGGTTTTTTATAATCTTCAATACATCAATTATTTTATATTTATATAAGAACATGGGTTACATGAAGATAGTAATTAATGTATATACTTCTAGTGAGTCCTATAGAATCTTATCATTTGCATCTATGTAAATTTGTTTAATAGATTCAATTGATAGCTTTTTGAGAAAGGGTTTCTCCAACACATTGAAAATTCCTTATTTCCTATAAACTATTACTATATTTTGATACTGGTCCATGAAATTACAACAATTTTTTTATTTATTATATAATATTGAATTTCAATTTAAGGTCAAAGATGATAATAATTCCATTTTATCTATTATAGAACCTTTAATAATATGTGTATCTTGTATTACTATGATTCACTTGGGACTTGAATTAAAAATTATCCCACTAAAATGATAAACCAATTTTGCGTACATAATATCTATTAGTTAAAAATGACCTACATTGGACTCTGTGATGACCACACTTCAGGGTGAACCACATTAATTTCGAAATTTTGATAGGATATCTTGTCAATCTTATTGTATATGACTATTTTATAGTTGATTAGGAATCTTTATTCCATATTCATTATATCGATAAACTCAACATCATTCCATTGTATTCCTTTCGAAGGGTTTCCTTGATATGTGTAACCCAAATAGAGTATCAAATATGATTTTCTAGGTTATTAGGGTGATCATAGTACTTACTCTTATTATATTAGAAAATCCATGGGCAACCTACTTTATAATGATCAAACCTAGTTGGAAAATTGAGGTCTTAGAAAGTAATTTTTTAAAGAGTCCGATGTTTAGTATTTTTAAGTGAATTCTATCGCATCATTTTATCTTGATTTATTCCATTTTCAAATATACATGGGTATAATGACTTAATTTTGATTCTTTATTCCTTCCACCCAATAAATATATTAAAACAATATTGATGTGTAATTATTAACACAACTCATATCTTGTTTTTATAAACCCAATTATAATTTAAATATATGTATACATATCCAAATTCTTTCAATACATATGTTAAGTGAATCCGTTTAATGTAACCAAATAAATTCATATTAAATCCATAATCCACTCAAGAGAAATCATGGAGTGATAGGTAGATAACACATTATTTTCTATAAAAATAAAAATTCTCTATGTTAGTGAGTTTTACGACATAGATTCCCTCTACAAATGGGTCCTTACCCAATAGCTACATCAATTGAATCCTAATTTTCTCCCATAATTTATCTACCCAATAATAAACTTATTGATTAAATATTATAACTTACTACAATCAAAAGTAAAAGTAGAGGAAAACTAAATCAATTATCATTCCTACCATTTAAATCATTAAATAAAAGTATACAAATTGAAAGAATAGATTTGAAAACATTTATACTAAAGAAATACATAACAATTCCTAGTATAACATTTATATTCATGAATATCATATTTAGGAATATACTAACTTAATAAATTATATATAAATTTATATACAAGATAAATATTTATTTATATTTAATTAATTAATTATAGTATAGAAGTTTTATTTGAAAAAATAGGGACCACTCACTTTTCCCCAATACAAACTTTTCATATTATCGTTTACCATGTTTTATATAAACTCTTTAATGTTTAAATTTGAGATATTTTTAGAAAATGTTTATAATAAATTAATAATTTTATATATAATGTAAATGTTTTATATCATTTTACTATCTCATATTTGATTTTGTTTAAATCATTAATGATATAAAATATAAATTCTTTTTGAATGGTTAAAATAAAATTCTAAAAATAAATCCCTTTAATGAAATAATTTTATATTCAAATTTATGAAAAGTTGATAATTAAATAATAACCTATTAGATTTTACATAACTTATAATTTATAAAAAATCATAAATTATTTAATCATGTAGATTAACATTAAACCTAAATCAAATCAACCAGAATTTTCTTATTTCATTCTAAATATACCCTTTAAATTCAACATGTGAATTTGGTCCCATTATATGAAAAATTTATGAATCTTAACGGAATATAATTTTTAATAAAAAACTATACTAAAAACAAATTAAACATTGAATAGGAATTCAGTTGTAGATAGAATTAAATTTTTCATAACCATGTTGTTTTAAAAAACATTATTGGGTTACCATGTCTTTTCAGTATAGCTGTTTTCGTCATTCAATTTCACTTATGCTATGAGTATCAGATAATAAATTTTAACCCTAAAAACATTCATAGACAATATACTATGATTATGGTGTTAATTATACTAATGAATTTTATGCGTCTATTTTATTATAATGAAATGAATTTCCATTTTGGATTATTTAGTTTTCTCTCATTAATTTAAAGGCTTCAATTTCATAGTGACCCATTAACCTCATCACCGGGGTAACATAAAATGTAATAATGTTTTATATAAAACATTCATAACAGAATACACCCATTTAAATGTCTTTTATGTAAGGTTCTAGAAACACACTCACAAATTGGGTAATTTTTATTGGGCTACACTCTGCTCCTGGAATATCATGAACCAAAATATCCTTTTTCCTAGGATATGTCATGGTACCTAGAGAACTCATTTTCTAGTATTCTATGATCATTAAAATATAAAACCACGCATTTATATATCTTCTCTAATACAACAGAAGGGTTTTATAGGGATAAACAATATCTTAAATACATCATAAAATATTTTCAAACCCCAAAAACCATAAGGATCTATCTGGACATTTTGATTGAATAATAAATGAAGATATGAAATCATACCTCACACAATGATGATATTTCATGTCCAATATTCTTAAGATCTTGATCAAGATAAAAATATATACTTCAAGTTCCTCTTCCTCTTGGGTATCCGCAGATCACATGAATTTCCCAACACTGAGGAATTATATCCCTCTCATCCAGAGTCTATTGTAATATTTATTTTAATGTATAAATTGAATGAGAGTTATATATTATTTCATCAAATAAGTTTATTTGTGTCAAAGAAAATATTGAAGGATAAATATACATTTATAAAGGCCGCATGCATTTAATTATATTTACAACAATTATTAGATCATTTTATAAATATTGTAATGTATTTTGACAATTAACATTAAATTTATTCTTTTTAGAAAATAATTTATGAATTCCTAACGCCATAAATTTTTCATAAAATAAAAATAACCATTCATGAGAGATTTTGGATCTTTTTATTAAATGATCCAGTAAATTATTCCATATTTCCATAATTATTTGAATGATCCCACATAACATATTTTTATTCACTATGTCATGTTGCAGATAAGGATTGACTATGAGGTGATCTAAACCACCAGATTTTGGCCAGTATTTAGAATATAATTCTGAAATATATATATAGATTTATATATATATATATATTAATTTTCTTGTTTATTTAGGGATTGAATTGACTCAATATATCTTTTGTGCACTCTGTTTCTGATTCCCACTTATAAACATTTGGAAAAGTAACATATAAGTGAATGTAACATATAAAACCTTCCAATATTTTAATCATGAATAATAAAATGGAGTTGTATATGTGTAGGTAGTATCAACATTTCACCACCTAGGGATGACCCGAGGATTATTTTTCTATTCAATTATTTTTAGTTTTATTTTAAATAATTTTTCCTTTTCACAATTGTGATCCTTTTTTGGTATTTTTGACACATGACAAGAGGATGAATTCTACCTTCACAAATATCTTGGAATATATGATTTATAAACTATTATATTTTTTACATGATTGATATCATTTTATAAATATCATGTATATCATTCTTTTGAGGTACATTTGAGAAAGTGTAATAAATTTGTATAGAAGAGTGTTATCCATATTATACTAATTTTAAAAAAATTATGATTTATTATAATTATTTTAGTTTTTTTAGAGTAAATTTTATACTCAAAAAAATATTTACCATCATTTATTACACATGGATTATTTTTTATAAATATTCCATGCCTTCATAGAAAATTGAATTTCATGGTTATTTTTATATAACTTTTTTTTGTTACCATTAAAATATAATACTTTTTATGAGTTTAACCAATTTTAAATTCCATAAAAAGAAGAACTAACCAACATCAACTTTTTATCTAGGTTGATTTCAAATCCATTTTTTTAAATAATAATTTTTGTTACCATAAATTTCTTTATAGAAACATAGGATATATATGACAACTAAAACATATTTTAATTATCATCAAATAATTAACCAGTACATGAAAGTTTTTCATTGTGATTGAGTTTATTTGGCTAGCCACATTTATCCTTCTATGTTCCCTTAAAACAGTCCCCATGAATGAATTTTTGATAGGATATCATTACTATTATAGAAATTTATTTAATATATATATTATTATATATGAAAAATCAATGATCAAATTGTAAACCATGTATACCATTCACTGTGTTCTTGTTATCCAATACATATTTTTAGTTTAACCCCATGTTGTTATATCACATGTTTAATTCCTCAAATATATATTATGACAAAATCATTCCTTGAATATGATGGCATCTATCTGCATGGTTGAACAATGTATAACATGACCATATTTTCACTCAATTTTCTTTCTTCTAATATCCCATGTGATTCACATTAAATTCCTAACACTATAAAATAATAAAATATTCATAATATATGTTTAAATAAATTATTCTACAGTGGTATAACCATCAACATGTATATGTAAAACATATGGAAGTTCTATGTATATTAGAACATATAGTCAATACTTATTAATCCATTAGTAAACCATGAATTCTTTATTAGGTTTATAAAATATTACGTGATGATTTTACATTTCTTACCCGTATATCTAAATATTTTTTATGATTATTTAAAAAAACAATTTTAGAGGTGAGTCTTCAGGTGCTTTAACTTGGGAGGTTTTAAATTTCATGGTTTATTTTTATAGAAGTGTTATCATTTTTATCATTGGGAAAAATATTCGAAAAATTTACATTTATTACACACATTTATCATTCCATTATTCTTGGAAATGTGTGCTTAAATACAAAACAAATAAGGACATACTCTATTTATATGGAAATAAAAAAAATTACCATGAAAGGGGATTGAATCATTAATTAAGCTTTATTTTTATGACTCATGAATCATCATAAAAACAAAAGTTATTGTGATGGGATATTATTATAAGGGGAATTTTTTGAGTTTCACTTTATATAATTATATAAACTATCATAAATTGTCATTAAGAGTAAAATCATAATAATTTAAGACTTTTATTTTGAAATTTTTTTCTAACTAACCCTATTCCAATGAACATAAGTTTCCAATACCTGAAGAATGGTTACATTATTCATTATATCAATAGTTATAGTTTTATAATTTTTACCATCGTATGGTGGAACAGGAATTTGAAAAACTGTCAGAATAACATTATATATATCTATATTCTATTTAGTAAAGAGTAACATGGATTCCATGTAATGTATGTTGTGATAGGGTCACTGATAGATAATTGATGTTAAATAGATTTAAATGTGAAAAGAAATAAAGTTGAAATGAATTTCAAAAAATATATATGATTGATTTCATTTTGAAATGTGATTGGATAGTTTTGTAGTTTTAATATTTATGTGTACTTAGGTTTAGATATATATTTTTTATTGAAGGGAACAAATTATGTGTAAGGGTGATTAGAGCCACATTTTCATCAATTTTGTTTCATTCCATTTTTTAAAACCCATTCTAATTCATATTATTATGTAAATTTGTCATTTTTTGTTAATTTATAAAATAATTGGAACTAAAATATTAATACATTAATAATATGTTTTAAATAGTTTTTTAATTTCTATAATTTCTTGAAATAATACTACATTTATTTAGGTGTTTTTTTTAATGGGAATAACAAGGTCATAAATATATAAATTTTTTTAGGGATAAAATAATGATTCATATATAACACCAAAACTCTAATAATGAAGATATATGGTTTTTACTACATCCTATTAATATACAAGAGATTTTATCCTAGAGTATTGAATAGTTTAGTAGTGTGTGGTGAATAGATACATGCATGATTATCACATTACATTTTAAAACATAAAAATATAACTTAATATTATAGTAAGAACATTATTATTTCATCTATTATATCGCTAAAATAAATCATATATCCCTTCTTAATAACCTGGTAAAAGGAAAAAATATTAAAGGATGATGTCACGTGATCAGTAAGGGAAAGCATAAAACATAAGCTATCAGATAATAAATATAGTATAAATAATATCCCATAGATAAAAACTACTAAAATATGTCACATAACTAATATCATAAGAGGAGAGTATATATATCGATGACATAATAATATAAATAATCACATGAATAACAATAAGCAGATTCATAATGATATAATACATAAATTCAAATATAATAGTCATACCGTCAAGGCCTCATAGTAAGCCATCATAAACAAATAGATAAGTCATATGCCAAATACCCAAACTAGTTTGTCTCATGATACCTAAAGATTCATATAGGGGATATAACAGGCCCCATTATCACATAATAAGTCCATAGAATTCATCATATGAAATAATTGATTAAAAACTCTATACATAATACACATGAACATTCATATTAAAATCTAACATGTCATACATTAGAATTTTCTCTAGTCAAAAAATATAAAAACATGATCATTAGCCATCTATAGAAATTTGGTGAATTTTATCATTAGAGTATACCTCTAGTAAATAATAAGAATCATCATTGTATGTTGTAATAGAATAAAACTCTTCTATAATAAAATTTAATCCTTTATTTGAATGAATGAGAAGATATCCTTTTTAAAATAATTAATTAAAGATTTATTGAATATTGAAGATATCAATTTCTATGAAATTTACCATGTAAATATATAAAACAATATTTCATTAAAGACATATTTATGATGGTAGGAAAGCCCATTCATTCGATAAACATTAAAATGACAGTTCATTTTTCACTTTTAATAAAAATTCAAGAGAACCTCATTTGAAAAATGGAAATAAGATTCTTTTTAAAACACTGTAATGAAAGTGGAATATAATTTAAAATTAATTTATAAAATAATTTGTCTGTATAAAAACCAATATTTAAATAAATATAGTGAATATTGATATGGGGTAAAAATAATATTAATCAAAAAGATAAATAATATGAATTTTTGTTAAATTCACCATTTCATCTATTTTAAGCACCAAAGTGAGAGAAATAACATAAAACCTTATAAACTCTATATATTACTAGATTATAAGAATTTATATGAAGTTTAAAAGATAATTTACTTATAAATTCCATAAATTTAGGTTTAAAAACATACAATACTTAATAAAGATTAAATTTAATAGCAAAATATTACCAGATACTTCTATTTGGTTAGACACATTATATTTTTATGAATAATAAATTTAATTAATTTATGTAATTTTTTAAAAAAAATCATATGTATTTAATTTTTTAGGTTCTTTTATAATCATTTTCTATTCAATCATTGAATTGTTCTTATTTTTCTTGACCACTTATATTTCTTGAGTAAAATTCTTCAAAATTACTTTGGTATATTGAATGAGGTTAAACGGGTAATAGAATGGTTCCATTATAACCATATTTTTAATAATGTAATGAATACAATATTTTCTATTATATAGTTTCGTAATCATTCCTTCAATGTGGTAGAAGAAAACCAAATCACATCACTTTATAGAGGTGGTAGTCCACACATATACATGAATGAATTTATTATTCTCCAAAAGATGTAAGGTTAAGAATATATATGATATCTTTCCATTATAGTATAATAATTATGCAATAAATATATTATATATTCATTAGTTACATCTTAATAACCATATAATTAAAGTTCTGATTAAAAACTAATTAAACTACTATAAAGATATGCTAGCTCATACGTACACACGGGAAATGTTTTTATTTTTTATTGTAGGGAGTAAGAAATTGAAAATCAATATAACATTAATATAAAACCATATTGGTAATGGTAATATACTTAATTAAAGATTTTTATATGATTATTTAAATTTTTTATAATTATTAGGAATAAAAGAACATGAAAATATAGGTAATAATATATACCTTTTCTTTAATTAACCTCATTTGGATTAAACATTAATTCATCAAGAAGTGGACTTTTACGAAGACCATGAAATCGATAAAATGGGAGGAGTTTTTTGATTGTTATTTAGACTAAATTTGGTCATGTAATATGTTCTGTGTGGTGTGAATATGTGAGAATAAGAGATACCCTTTTATAATTGATGTGAGTACCACACATGAAATTATTCTTAACTATAAAATATTATAATTATCTTATTCATTGATAATTGGGAGATAAAAATTTAAATTTATAATATGAGGTTATCATGGTATAAATAAACTCATAAAAAATATAATGTGATATTTTATGACATTACCATAAGGTTTTAACATTAGTCAACCCGTTTAACCCTTTACTATGGTGGCAACATTTTTAGTAAAGTTACTGTTCCAAATGAAGAAACATTAAAGTAAAATAATTAATAAATTTCAACATTCGAACTTCAAATATGATATCTATTTTTAATTATTAAATTATTATCATTAGAATAAATTAATAATAATATTATCAGCATATAAATTTTTATTCAAAGGGGAAAGGAAAATGGGGCCAAGAAAAATAGAGGTTACGGAGGTCTGAAGAAATGGAGGCTGAGGGCATCCCCTCTGATAATGTTCACCCCCTCCGGTTTCAAGATTTACAAATTATGAGAAACGATACCCTTATGGCTAGGGGGAATGATTGAGGCCATGTAGTCTACAACTTTGTTTCCCTCCCCCCATGTATGGGTCACCTCAACGTCGTCGCCAAGGATGCCACGACACCTTCTAATGACATAAGCAACTGACCAAGGAATCGTCCCGAGTCCCTGAAGCGCATTATGCAGAATCATTGAGTCTGTTCCTACCTCTGTGATATGTATACCCATCTACCTACAAATTAAATGTCTAGTTTTCATAGCGAGAGCTTCAGTTTGGAGGTATGTTCCTTATCACAACCGTGCAGAGAAAGCCAAGAGAACTTAGCCACTGTTATCACGAATAACCCCTCCCCCATTAATCACCCCTGATATTCAAGAATCTTCAGAGTTTATTTTCAACCACCTCGAAGGAGGGTGCCAACAAACCCAATATCTAGACGAGCGAACTCCACCCGGAGAAGAAGGAAAGGGATATGTGAATAAATTTCGCGACGACAGAGCCTCCCTCCTGTCGGAGTTTAATTAAAATGGTCTTTTTATGTCAAATGTGTTTCTAACCATAAAAATAATCTTCTACCAAAACCAAATATAATGTTGATTCCTATGGAATTTATTATAATATTCTAAATAAAAGTAATATCATGTTACTATAAAACACAATCCAAAACATAATTGTACTTTTAAATTACCTTATTTATAGAAATTTGATGATTGTTTTGAGATAAAAATATTTTTTTCATTGTCCACCCAAAAAAAATATTTCTAACAAATACAAAAAAATTAACTATAAACTAAATTATACTATTTGAGATAAATATTTTTGTCTATTTATTCATATTTAAATTCTAATATTTATAAATTTATATTAAAAATTTAACCATGGTCTATTTCTATTAAAATGAATAAATAATAAGATGCATGTTGGGAATACAAGCTTCATTTCACCAAAATCATTAACAAAAGTTATAATATGAAACATATTTTCATACAAAAATTTAAATAGTTTAACTAGAATTATTGAAGAGAAACTATTATTATATGAATATTGGTCGAAATAGAAATGTTGATCCCAAATACCATGAAATTAAATTTTTCATGACCCCAACATGTATTCTTATATCTAAATAGTCACTTCATACATTCTATATGTTTGATGAGGATAAGTGGTTCTCAATTATTTCTTAATTTCAAGATCCTTCAAATACATTTCCAGAATTTCAAGGTAAACCATGGGTCACAGTCAGTTCCAATCAAAAGTGGTACATCATAAAGCCTAAAACCTTTATTAATATAGAGTACTACAAGGCCCTCAAAAGGTTGTCTTCACATATAGAAATTAAACGTGTTATAAAACCCATCATTTTTAAAATAATAATATTCTTTATAGATTTCATAACATGAAACACAATTTTTTAAATGAATTGGGATATACTATAACAATGTTATTATTTTAATTTGACTGTAATAAAGATGAAATTGAAATGAGCGTATAATTATAGTTAAATTAATTATTGTATATATATAAAGTAAATACTCAATAAAAATATATTCTTTAATTATTAGGTAATAATAAATTAATTTTTAGTATAGTCATTTTATTCTTTAATTATACTCTTTCTTCAAAAAATATTTATTGACTTTCATGATAAAATATTATAATTAACTTCCACCAATTTTTAAAATATATATGATAAATGAACATATTTTTTGAAATCTGCAAATAATAATTATCTTTCTGTGAAATTTTATTATTTTTTCTAAAAATATTTATTTTTTATAGAATAGTGAAAATACCATTTTTTACGCTTTTATAAAAGCATTATTTAATTAAACTAAAATGCCCCATTATAATTTTAATTTAATATAAAATTAAAATAACCCCCTTTAATTATAAATAATTTTTTTTTAATTTCATTGGAATCATAATTATGCATGTTTTTTGTATTAGTTCATTTTTGGTCTTAAAACTCATTTTTTCTTAATTTTTTTTTTGTTTTTTTCATGTTTACATTTAATTAATTTCTATTACTACTATAAATTGATTCTTGAAAAATTGATTCTATATTTTAAATTAGGGGTCCATATTTTTACAATTTACCCCTTTTCTCATTAAGAATAATAACTATAGTAAATATTTGTGGCCTCAGTAAGGGTAAATCATGTAATCTGGGTTAAACATAATGTGTTAATGACTACAAATTACCCTAAAAATGAATTTAATCTATTAGAAATTTGGTTATAGATCATCATAAAAAATTAAAATTTATAGAAGTTCTGTTTTTTTCTTGAGAATATCATATATACTATTTTTATAAAATTTAATGTAAAAAATGTCACTCCCTTTCTTATAATATCAGTAAAATTTTGTGATAGTGATAAAAAAATTGGTTATAAATTATTATTGGAAATATAAATAATTTATTTGCAAATTAATTTATTTATAATTGTTTGTGATGATATAATTTCATTAATTACTTACATAATGTTGACACAGTTGTTATTCATCTAATCAAAAATAAAATAAATGCTCATAAAAATATTAAAATAAATACAATTTGAATGAATTGTTATGTTATAAAAAATGATAAGTATAATATATTGATGATTTTAAAAAGGATTAGATTATAAATCTTTTTTCATGTTATTTTTAAAGTAAAATTAAATGAATAATATAGAAAAATACATTTGTGATAATTTATAATAAATAATATTATATTGAATGATTTTGAAGTACTAAAACTAGGATCTTATACCATGTAAGTGAAATATGGTTTTAACTATAAACCATGGTCCATTGTTTCCCTCTTCCTTTTATATAATATTTCATGACATCTAAAGAGTAAAAAAGTGATTTTAAGGAAATTTACAAAAGGGTTAATAAGGGGATAAAACTAAGATATAATGGTGAAAACATAACCAAAATGCGTCCAAATTTTAATATATGAGAGCTTTTAGACTCAAAATAATATTATATTATTGTTATAAAATTTTGCACTGATTTGTAATTGATAATTTATGTATATTAATTTCATACATTATTTAATTTAATGATTTCCCACCCAAAACTTATAAAATGACGCCTCCTATCGTCTTTTTTTCACACTTTAATAACCATTAGGTTAAAAAAATAACAACCTTAATCATTTAATAACATCACTACCCATGTTATAGATGTATCATTTTCATTATAATACCGACCTTATAGGGGTTAACGTGTAAATCAAGGGAGGTTTTCTGAGGAAGAGGTATAGATCTTAACAAAATGATTTTGTTATATTTCTTATCCTAACTCAATAAAATATTATTAAACCAATATTAAATGATAAAACAATTATATTACACACATATATAGATTTTATTGTGTTATTTTTATAAAATATATCAGTCTCCATCTTCTATCAAATGGTAAATGAACCCATCATTCATGTGTATGGCAGACCACCACCTCACGAACGATTATAATTCGTTTTCAACTATCACATCTCGAGTATGGTTATAATTTTTTATTTAAATTATATATTTGATATTAATAACATAATTATAATTATATAGTGATAATATAACATGTATTTTATCACATTTACATCTATAGAAAAAATGATAATTCCATTCGTGTGTACATGAAGATTACCCCCTCCACGAAGTAATGTGGTTCATTTTTCATTACTGCATAACATGGATGGAATATATACGTTTATTTAAAATGGTACAATGATATATATGATATAATGATCAATATGTAAATTTAAAATAATATATATATATATATATATATATTCATTCAATCTTTGTCATCTATAAATGTAAATGTTACTCATGCATACGTATAGCCTAGAATCTTCTTGATTGGAATGTAACTCAATTTTCATGACCATACTAAATATAGGTTCTTAAAATAATAATTGATGTATAAAAATTTATTCTTATTTAATTATTATTATTATAATTGTTATGATTAACTAATGACCAATTTGACCATGGTCAACACACTAAATCTGTTTCAAAATTACGAACAAAACATCCTCAAAACACCCAATGTGGGCGTAACTGATTAAAAATTAAAATATGTCATTAAAATATTTAAAAAAAATCAGTCACATAGGATTATAAAAGTTAAAATTTATTAATAATTAAAATAATATATATATATATATTATACATGAGTAAAAAGATTCGAATTATATGTCTGGACGTGAGGTAAGTTATTTCATGTCAATTTTACTACATTGAGGCATATATTAATGTTAAACACATAATTTATTTTATTTATATAGCCATTTTAGAAATTATATCTTGTGTACTTAAAAATTCATGTTAATTTAAGGTGTGATTCAATTATTCCATCTATGGGTATTTGACATGAATGTAACCAAGTGGTATTTGGTTTCTTAACACAATTTCCATTCGTTGGGATATAGTTATACATAATTTAATATTTTATGTCCTGGTTATGTGCAAAATAATCCCTAATTGTATAATTTTATATTACTAATTGTTTTTTTATTTATATTTTTTACATATAATAAGATAAATTATTAATATTTATATCAGTGATACAATATTTTTATGTGTTTTTGGACTAAATTTTACTTCTTTGAGATATATTCCTTTTTCAAAAAATGATTTCTTTATATGGTGTAAATATTGAACCATTGATATGTTATATAATATATCTACTTATATTAATGGTTTTAAAAAAAAATATTTTATTTTATTTCTTTCATGTAGGTTATGATTCAAAAGTTACTATAGTTGTAAGAGTTTATTTCACAATCATAAAATTATGCATGATTTTTTATATTTACGTCTCCATTAGGGGAAATATATGAAGCTAGTCTTTTTTATTCCACTCTTATTATTTCTATAAATTACATGTTTTATTCTCATTTTCCTACCATTAATTACTCAGTAAACCAGAATAAGGTTTATAAGAAAATCTAAAATTGTCTTCAATTAGATTGGGAATATTTTTCATAAATAACCATATTTTATTTAAAATTATTTCATATTTATTTTACTAGTAACTAAGTATTTATAAATTAATTTTTACCAATAATTATATTTTAATAAATAAAATAAAAATGAGTCTTCTTTGTGTTCTTCAAAATAGTTAATTTTCACTTTTTATCAAAAATATGAATGGAATATTTATTTTAAAATACACACCATGAATAGAATTTTCAGATTTTATAACAAATAAGTTATTTAAATATTACATTTTATGTTTTTATAATTATTTTCGATGAAATTTTTTTTATAATATTTTTTAAATTTTTTATTTTTTAAAGTGATTTTGAAAGTTAAAAGTTTTTTCACTAAGAATTTTGTTAATGATATTTTTATGGTATTTCTATGCCTTAATGACAATAATCCTATATTTTACATATATTTCACTAAGGATATATTATAATCATACTAACCTAATTATTTCATCAAATGGTTTATGATTTACTATGAAAATATTAACCTTACATATGATAGTTTTACAATATAAATGTTTATGTTGATTATGTTTTTAATAATTATTCAACCTTTTTATATGTAAAATACATTAGACTTAATAAGGTATAGGTAGGCCCTACTATATCCCCTCAATGAATCGATTGGCATCATGGGAACAACTAGTTTGTGCATTTGACATAAACCATACATATTTACATTTTTTTCTTGGCACAAGGCTTTTATGGTAAGATTATTATGTTTAAAATTATGCATTTTAAAATTATGAAAATATATATTATTATCCATGTGATTTTTCTATTTTTTTATTTAGTCCATCATTTATTGTATTTTTTATATTTAATAATTAACTATTTGTTTTCCAAACCATATTATTCATGCCTTATTTATTATATAACACCTTCAGATATATGATACCCCTTACTAAGTATTTGAGGTCACCCCTTTCTTATTTTTATTTTCCCCATGATTACTTGAAGTGGATAATGATTAATATGTAATGATATTTTGGAAGGAATAGTGATTTTATTAAATATAATACAAGGTTTTTTTTCAAATGTAATGTGATACTAAATTATGAATCCTTTCCACTAAGACTAATAAACTATTCAGTCCTTCGAGATGTGGTCACATGTATATATTTCCAATGTAATAAGTTAACCACCGAATCTATGATATTAGGGACAATATCATTATTTTCGATACTATATGAAGAATAGTAGAAACCATGAAAACTATATTAAGGAAAAATTATATTCAAGAACACAACACTATGAAAAATAACTCAATGAATTTGTATAATTGTAGGATCAAATAATATTTTGTTGGTA
Organism: Viscum album; assembly: GCA_963277665.1. Classification (NCBI taxonomy): domain Eukaryota; kingdom Viridiplantae; phylum Streptophyta; class Magnoliopsida; order Santalales; family Viscaceae; genus Viscum; species Viscum album. The sequence goes on from OY728167.1 coordinate 1,007,851,781, forward strand.
AAGTAGTGGTTCTATGGTTTTCCTAAAAACATCTTTATATAGATAATAAAAGTGTATGTGGATTTATAATAGATTCATATATATTGAATAACTATGAAATAGTTATATTTTTCCATCATTTTGCTTCATAATTAGTGGTCCATGACAACGCAGCCATTTTGATACTCTTAAGAGATATATATGGGTTAATTCACCTTTTCTATATATAACATTATAATTATTTTGATAATAAACACCTATAGAAATATATGATATACTATATTGTTATGGGATACACCTAATGTGTCTTGTGGTTATAAGCTTAAATATTATCATATGATTAAAAAAAAAAATCCTTTTGACATTTTATGTTATGCGATTTTAAAATAATTAAAAGGATTTTGGGATATATGTATCATAATAAAACAAATTACTTTGGTATGTGTTTCATTAAAAGGTTAATTTAATGATTAATGTTTGTTTATTTTTTGAAAATATGTTTATGTAAATAAAAATATTTACATTCAATATGATCTTTTACGTTGACGTAATTATGGTTTATTTCAATTTGGGAACATATGTTTTGTCATATAGATAGCAATTATTTCAAAAAGTGATTTAGTGGATAAGTGATTGATGTTGATTGAAAGTAATATCTCTATATTTTTTGGGAACATTATATGATTAAGGTAAACTAAATAATATTTGATAATATGGGATTTTATTTTAAGAATTAAATTTGAATTATATTTTGGATTCTTATATGATTTTAAGGGAGTTTATGGTAATTTTATTTATTTATGGAAATGATTGTCATATTTTTGAGTTTATATGATTAGAGAATATAATTATTGGGTATATAACATTATGAGTGACTAAAGTTGATTGACGTTAAATGTTAATTTAATCACAGTAGAATATGTGATGAAATCTTTCTAATTTTTTGGTTTCAAGATTTGTTGGGAATATTTTGAAGAATTTTACAGTTAATTATTTTTAAAATGATATCATTTGATCTTTTGGTATTACAGTTGAGGCTTTTGGTATAAATGTTATATTCCTTCATATGAAGTTTTACTCGTTTTTTAAATTAATTACCATGTGCTAACCATTTTCGTTTTTTGTTAATGTATAAAGATAATATAAATAGATTTTTATCTTTTTATGTATTATAAGATCCATTAAAAGATGATTTTAGTGCTTTAATATATAGAACTCCATCTTTTATACTAATCATTTAGAAAAGAATATAATATTTTCTTATAAATTTAATAAAGGATGAAATTATAATTATCATTTAATTATATTTTCTTGTTATTTTAGACGAGATGGTAAAAAAATTCTCTAAATTCAGGAAAATTATTTTGAAATAAAAAATTTATCCAATTACATTCATTTATAATTAATTTATGGATATTTACATACTTATTTTCCTGGAAATTTTATGATAATTGACTTTCTTATGTTTATTTATTTTATTCTAATCAATATTCTATGTCACTCTTCGTCATTATTTTTACATTATAGTTTATCTCCATGTTCATATTACCACTTCCCACCAATGTTCTCTTATTTGTAAACCTAGTAATTTGTAATTATAACTGAAATATATATTTCTCTTTCCCCCTTTTTATGAGGAATTCATATTAAGACTTTTATCAATATAGGAATTTATCAGTTTTATCATAAATTGTAACCAATATTAGGATTAAATTACAAAAACAATATTTATTAAAGTTTTTAATAATGTAAAAACATTTTTTTTTAAAATTATTTTATGCTTGATATCCTACTTAACACTCAACACTCGACTTTAATATAATTGAGATATATGTGTAAAATATAATTATTTAACTATGAATATCATATCATAAATATTAAATATGAGGGTGTGAATAGTATTAACAAAATTATAAAATATATAAGAATGTAATACTTAATAATTTTTTTAATTAATTCTTATGTAATAATTAGTCAATTTTTGTAAAATTCTCTTTATTATTCAAAAACGGCTTTTATTTATATTCCTGAATAATTTTAACAATTAATTAACATCAATTTGATTGAGTTTTTTTAATAAAATTAAATTCATAATTGAAATATTCATATCAATTTTATCTTAGGTGGAAATTTATTGTGTTTTTTAAATGATTTATTTTTCAGGACTTGGTGAAATACTATTTTTATAAGATTTATATAAAACTACCTTTTATTTTCATTTAAATATCCCACTATGAAGATTAATTTATAATAAATTAATATAAAATTCATTTATTTATAAATATTAATTTTAGTTATATAGGAATCGTTATTTTTCCCCATTTTTTGTATCATTCTACTTTTAGGTATAAATACACATTTCTTCAAAATATTGTTTTCTTTTTTCCATTTTATTTTAATCCTGACATCATTTACTGAACGTATAGAAATTGAATCATAAATAATGTATTATATATTATTAATCAAGAGGTCAATTGTTTGGTAAATATTTCCCTTATATTTTTTTCATTCTGAATATTAACTTTAATAATTATTTGTCACCTCAGTGAGGGTAACTTGTGTAATTAATGTTAAAAATAATATGATAAAGACTAAAAATAAACCTCAAAAATTCAATTAATTTGAAATATGATTGTGTTTTTACCAAAATCATATAATATTATAAATCATGGTAATAATTTTTCACTCTTCATTGAAAATGACTTATATATTATATTATGTAAATATAATGTAAAAAATGACACTATATTTCTTTTAATGACTTTAATTTTTTTTTAAGGGGATGAAAAACTTATATTCATTCCTAAATTCTTTTTAAAGATAAATTTTTATTTGTCATAAAAAATTATTTCAAATTTTTAGTGATGTATTAATTTTTTGAAATTCATACACAGTGTCTAAAAAGAATTTATTCAATTAACATAAAAATATAACAAATTATTTGAAAACATTAATAGTAATATAATTTAAATAAATTATTATGTTTCCCAAATTTATAAGAAATATTTAACCAATTTGGGATGTGTGAAATTATTATATTTTATTTTCTTTATTTTCATGTTGTTTCAAAATTCAACTTAAATAAATAATTCCAAAATTTTAATTACTCAAATTCTAAAATAAACAATATTTCATTAAATGATTTTAAATTAATAATATTACTATCTTACTCCAAGTGAATTGGATATGGTTTAATGTATAATAAATGGTTCCTTTTTTATCCCTTTTTCTTTTATAGTATCTTTCTTGGCTACTGAAGAATAAAAAACATTGATTTCATTGTAATTGTCAAAAGTGTTATTAAGGCGTTCAAATTATGGGATAATAGTGAAAAATAAAGAAAAATATGTACAAATTATATTTAACAATGGTTTTTATAATCATAATCTTATTATATTATATTTATATTTATTTGGATCCGATTTTTCAATGAAAAAGAAATTCTTTTAATTTAATACTTTATGTCGTCCCAATAGTTACCCTCCCCTAACTTATAAAAAGGAATCTCCTCTTCTATTTTATTCAAACTTAAAGAACCATGTACATCAAACGATATCTAACCCTATAACGTCCTATAATCCTTTCCTATGTTATATAGGCCTTGTTTTTATAATAGTACAAATTTTAAAGTGTTTTACATGTATTGTAAAGGAGGACTTCTGAATAAGAGGTTTTTTTACGGAATGTTTTTTTAATTATTCTATAAATCCATATAATAATTTTCAAATATGATAAAATAATATACCCAATATCTTTAATATAATTATATGTTATTATTTTAATTGAATAACCTATATCAATCTCCTTCTCCCATCAAATTCGAAATGAATCCATCATTCGTGTGTACAATGGACTACCACCCAACGAACCATGTTATTATTTTTCCATTTACAACACTCAATACTGGATATAATGATGGATTTATGGTATAAATATGATATTAATGGAATAATAATAATTTTATAATGATAATATATTATCTATTTTTTTCTATTAAATCCTTTTAAAAGTATAAATTTTGTTCTTGCATACATGTGGATGACCACCTACACATAGCGATGTGACTTATTTTTCATAACCTTATCACATGGATGGTATATATAAGTGTATTTAAATATATAATATGATATATTTGATATAATTTTAATTATGAAATAATAAATAAATACTTACCTACTTTCCATTATCAACATTGAAAAATGGAAACATTACCGATGAGTATATATGGTATGACATCTCCATGATTGTAAGGTACTTAAATTTTCATACCCATGTTTAATGGATGGTTATAAAATGATTATTTATTTATAAAATTATAATTATTACAAATTTAAAATTATAATTTTGATTTATTAATGACCTATTTGACCATAATCAACACACTCAATCCATTTTGAAATTATGAACTGAACATTCTCAAAAACCTAATGTATAATTAACTGATTATGTAATTAAATAAGTCATTTAAATAATTGAAAATAAATGTTTCAGCATAAGAGATTAAATATATAAAAGGTTATTAATAAATATATAATATTTTTTTGTTAATTAAATATATGTTAAATGACATAAATCGAAATTATAGACTCTAGGTAAGGGATTTTATCTCGATATACCATTACTGAGGCGTTTTTTAAATTTATAAAAATATTTTATTTTAGATGGTGTATATATAGATCCATTTACATGTTATTTCATTAATGTTTCATTTTTCAATTTTCATTTTAATTTAATTTTTAATTTGAATTTTTTTATTCAATGGGATTTTACATGAATGTTACCAAGTTGCATGGGGTTTCTTAACTCAATTTCCATTCATTTGCCTATACTTCAACTTCATTGATTATTTTAGGCCATGATTATGTGAAAAATTTTATCTAGTTGTATTATATTATGTAAAACTCATTTTTTTATTTTAATTTTGTTAATCATAATCAATTCATTGAATAATTTTCATTACAATGATATTGTATTTGTAATGGTTTCTCGTGTCACTTTTACATCTACAAGAAATTGGCTATATTCACTACTTTTTCCTTTTTTGGGTATATACTAAACCTTTTATATGTTATGTCATGAATCAATTTATCTTCACTATACTAAAATGATCCATTTTAATTTTTTTCATTCATGGTGTTTATGATTCAAAATTTACAACATCGATAAGGATTTATTTCTCAATCTCATCAATATTTTGGATTGTTTATATATAAGTATTCATTGGGAAAATTATATTATCTTTTATCTTAAATCCATTATATTTTTTATCCTATATTTTATTCATGAAGATTAATGTTTTCCTTTCATTTCGCTCCCTTTAGGTACTCAATATTTCAAAAAATGTTTTTAATGAAAACCTATATTATTTTCAATTCAGACAGGAACCTCATTCTTCCATATCAATATTTTCATTAATTATTATTAATTATTATGTTTAATATGAATCTACGGTTATTTGATACCTTATTTTTACATAATTAATTTTTTATAACCAAAAATTAAAAAGGAATATTCTTTTCATTTCATGAAGGAGGTACTTTTTAATTTTTATAAAAAAAATGGAAGGAATCATTTTTTAAAAATACACATGATCAATATAATTTTTCATCATCTTCATCGATAAATTTTTTTGATGATTTTATAATAATTTTCCTTTGTTTCTTTCAATGAAAATGAAATACCTGGTATTTTTTAAAAAAAATAGATATTTTCAAAGTGAAAGGGTATTTTATTCAAGAATTTTTTAATTATATTTAATGGTATTTCTATTCATCCATGATAATAAAACTTTATTTTATGTATAATATAATAGGGTTAATTTTTAGTGATACCTTCAATAATCATTATTAATATGGTTTATTATTGACTGGGGAAATTTTATTATTTTGTACATTAGTTTTCAAATATGAATTTTTATGTTGAGTATGTATTGAATTGTTATTAACCCCTTTTATATAATGAAAGAATTTTGATTGGTATGAGTTGGGAGGTTCTTTTTATATCTAATTGATGAATTGTTATGTCTCATGGGAAAAACGATTTTGTGTATTTAATATACCCCTTACATATTTACATATGTTTTTTTAGAACATGTCATTGATGGTAATGTTTTTTTGTTCAAAATTATTCATTAAATCATTATGAAACTAGTTATTATTATCCATGTGATTGTTTATCATTATATATTATACATGAATTTAGTTCCCATTTTACGGTATTTCTTATATGTGATAATTAACTATTTCTTATCACATCCATATTATTTATGCCATATATATTCTATTATAATGTCGGTTTTATGCTTTCTTTTACCAGGTATCTGATCTCACTAATTTCTAATGTTTCCTTTACCAATGATTCACACGAGTGTATTATGATTGATATGAAAAGATATTATTTAGGGAATAGTGATGTTATAAAATAAAATAATATGTTTCCTTTTATGTTTTCAAATATAGGGTCAAATTAATGTTTGTCTCTAGTTCACCAAGACTACTATACTAGGTTCAGGTTATTTCTATTTGTAGACATGGTAATGTGATAAAAAAATTTATATAGATTCATTATTTCTCACAATCTTTTTGAAATCTATATCCAAAGTACATAATAATATAATTCATTATCAACCCAAAATTGAAAGAGGTTTTACAACTCATTTTAGAAGTTTTCTATCATTATTTTATTATTTAATATTCAATCATATTGATACATAGTCTATAATTTTAAATTTCATACTATCCTCTGAAACATTACCCTTCAAATTCTAATACATTTTGGGGTTATAGGGGTGTATAAAGAAATTTGAGATATGAACAATATATAAAATTTATTTTTTCAACTCAATCATTAATATAACAAGTAGCCTCTTTAAAAATTTCACTATACCATCATCATAGATAAAATTTACAAACATCACATCAAGTCATGAATTAAATTTTATATTGAATAGTTATACAATCTAGTTTTGTACTTTTTATTTTCTCAAATAAGGATGGTTTAGAAATATTTTGTAATACATGTGATGGTTCCCAATCCTTAATTATTCTGTTATCCAATTTTTCTAAATCCCGGAATATAGGTTTATTATCGGTCCAAATTTAATCAAATTTCTCTGATCATTCCTAATCAATGTATCAAACACATTATTTTCTTTCAAAGAGTGTTGGTGTATTGAGGAATTGAAATCTTTGAGTAGTTATAATCATAACCTTTACCTTAGGTTGTTCTATTTTTGTAATAATATTAATTTCAAAGTTCTAGGATATACATATTTTAATTATTTTACTATAAATGTGATGAATCAATATCATAAATTAAAATATTTTTTCTTCCATGTCAATATCATGGGATATATAATTCTATTCATAGATCTTTAACTACCTGGATTCATAGACAAAAACTGTATCATTTTCCATTATGACACATCTATATCCATTCTTTAGTGAATCACTATATACTACAAATTTACCCCCTTATAATTTTAATTTTAACATCAGTGCATTAAACAATGTCCTTTTTAATTCTACAAAACATTATTCACACTCCTTAGGATATATTAACATAATACCAATATGTGTTATCTTGGTTTAATGATCTATTAAAAGGGAAATATTTTGAAAATAAATTAATAGTAACATAATAATCAATGGAAACTGCATACATATATTATTTTTATTATCATTTTCCATTCCATCCATGAATTATTATTTAAATTATCAACTGATATTCAATATATATAAACAACATATCCAATAAAAGATACTTCGTGAATCCAAAATCCACAATTTATAAATATTTCATTCAACATAATTTCATAAAAAGTATTCAATATTGATTTGAAAATAACTCTTATACTCATCAAAATATTTATATTATGCTAAGATATCATTAATTAATACCATAAAAAAAATTTAAAGATAATCCTTGAATACTATTTTCATTAGTTCCATGAAAAAAATTGGTTCAATTTTCAATATATAGGGAATTATTATAAAATCATATTTCCCATATGCTATATGAAATTTCTTCTTTGGAACATATTCCCTCTTTACATATAGTTGATGATACCACTAATAAAATAAATATTTTAAAATTATTAATCTCCTTGAATTTGTTAAATAAGTCATCAATTTGTTTAAATGACACTTTTTTATTATATTAAATTAACTTATTTCTATATAATCATTTATTAATCACATAAACACATATTCACTCTAAACAAAAAAGAATCAGGCTCTATGCGGTGATACATTACGGTATAGAATTTTTTTATCACATAACTCCTGTATTTTTTCATCATTTTCACTAATTATTGTGTGTTTATTCTATAGGGAGTCCTATAAATTAGTTTTTTAATAGAGTATAAATCAATGTAAAACACATACACAATTGTATTTTAGTTATTTATTTAGAAAACACATAACTTTATTCCAAAGTAAATGCCATATCCTATTTTCCAAAGATCCCTTTCTCATTCACAAGTTTTCTCTACTCTTCTTCTCAAAAAATACCATTAATGAGAGATATAATATGTTGTTCCATAAATGAGTCAAATACTATATTATCCCCATTAAATGTAGTGTATTCCACATCTTCGTAAAATCATAATCTCTTTCTCATTGAAGAACTTTTTTTATTACAATTGTTAATTCAATACATATTATGTATTGTATAACTTTAAATAACAAATATAGTAATATATATTGAAAATATGGTTTATCCATGTCTGTAACATCCTACCCCTCTTCATTGGCTTGAGAAAGAAGTGGACCATAACGTAGCCTTAAGTGACATCCCCAATACACCAAAGGTTGGTAAGAAATGTCAAGGGATTCATTTACCATTGGGGGAAGATTTTCCCTTGGGAAATAAAACAAATATCTGAAATGGCCATGACCAAGTAAAACACTACATGATTCATGATATAGATAAAATATATCTCAAATAATACAATTAATATCAATATTAAACTATACAAGAGTACCACAACAAAATACAATAAAACTACAATGTACACAACGGAAGACTACAAAACCCAAAAAAACTCAAAGAAAACCACACAACCCCAAACCCCTATATGATCTATACTCCAACTCCATAAACAAAACAAGTATCACTACAAACTACTATATAAATTTGATAATTTACATTTTCAGGTGTCCCAGTAAATGAGACATAAAAATCAACAAGGTTCCAAAGTAGTGGTTGGGTAATGAAAAATAATAGGTTTTACCAAAATGACTCCCCTACTAACACCACTTGGATAGAAAAAGTTAGCACATTTATATTTAATCATTTATATAAAACAATTTCACAAACACATAATATCAGAATATAAAAACATTTCATAACTAATATGTTTACACCAAAAAATATAAAGTTCCATGGAAAGCAACCATACAATTTTCTCAAACCATTTCATAAATTCCACTTTTGGCATCACCCATTCCATTCCACATATCCCCACATCTACACATTATTGCTTCATTATGATAGTTCCATACTCATGAGAGGGTACTCATGGATCTACCAATTCCCCACAATGTAATTAAATACATGGTGCCATTACAACATTTTCACCGAGAACAAGGTCATATTTCAACCAAACCTCGTAAATCAATATGAACACACACCACCAATTATTCTCAAAACCCCCTCCATTAAAATCATGCCAATTACATTCTAATACAAAATCCATTTCAATTCCAAAATGATTTAAATAAAACAAATTTTTTATGGAAAATGTTTTTCCATAAATCAAAATAGGAAACTATTTTAAAATCATTTATCAAATCACATTTCATACAATTCAACAATTTCACAAAGAAACAAAAAACCATCACTAAAGAAGGATTATTATATGATTTTTACACCAACATAAAAATATATTTAAAACAAATTAATCAAATTTAAAACTAATATTTCATGTACTAAATAGATTATTTGAGAGTGACACAACCTATCTCTATGGTTTTGGTGAATATGACCAACGACACAAACATTCACCAAATAAAAGTGAAAACTTCACAATACAACCTTAGATCTCTCCACCTATTATTAACAATATCAAATATATTAATATTTAGAATAAACTACGTTATATCTATCCCAAATGAGAATATATTCAAGAAACCGATATAGAAGGATAGGTATATATATGAAAAAAACATATCAATGAAGAGCGATGACTTTCTAATAGAATCCATCTTCAAAACACTCTAAGAAGCATTTAAATTGAATATAGATTCATAGAAGAATAATCCATTAAATTTGGCAAGAGATAATCTTGAGTTAGGGATGAATATGAGAAACAATAATGGATAAAACACTAAATTAACCAAGATCCACTTTTTGTGGATCTTTTTTTTAAACCATTCATAGTTAGTAACACGTTTAGTCAAACCATGTGCTAACCGTTCATTGGCCACTTACTCAAGGATGATCCATGCATGGTTGTCTTTTACATTTGGAAAACCATGCTCTAAACATTCGTAATACAACTATATTAAAAATTATAGTTTCTTTAAGGCTTCTACATTGTTTGGAAAATAGTGTTCCTTCCCTTTTTCCAATGTCTCATTGTTCATGGAGTCTTGTAGGTGTTTCATGGTTTTTCCAAACATTTCACCAACAATGAACATTTTGAAAAGTCCCAAAAAACTCCAAAAGTTATCCAAATTGTCCCGAAAATCACCCATATAATTTAGTAACATAAAATTCATAATTAGAGGTGTTACTTAAAATAAAAAAGGCACTACACTTTTCACACTATTGGCCTTTTAGTCACTAGAAAGAAGAAAACAACCACTGGCCTAAAATATATCCAGCCATTTGAATTTAATATTTATCTCATGTTCCTAGGTCTCTTCCTAGATATGACCATTTCCACCAAACCATAGCAGGAACGTCTATTTTTTCATACAATACTTTCTCTTGCCTATACAAAATATACACTTTTATGTTCACCAATAAAGCATATGGATCTAGTTCAGCATGATCCAATTGAATCACATGGTTATGATCAGGCTGATACTTCTTTAACCAAGATAAATGAAACACATTATGCACAACAATGAACTATGAGGGAACTTCTAAAGGATTTTCCACCACATCAACCTGTTCAAGTACACAAAAGGGCATGTGTATTAAGGATATAACTTTCCATGATACCCAAAATTTTGATATCCAAGCCCTAGAGAGATCCTTGAGAAAACATGATCACACAATTCAAATGACAATGACCTTCGATGATGATCCGCATATGATTTCTAAGAAATCTGAGTTTTCCCCATTCATTTTCACATCAACTGAATCTTCTCTATAGTTTCTCGGATAAGGATCATCATAACTAGTGAATTTCACTTGCTTCTACCCAACAAAGTGGAGAATGATAAGAATTCCCATAAAATGATTCAAAAGGATCCCTATGTATAAAGGATTGATAATTATTGTTATATGATAACTCCACTAATAAAAAATTATCTTCCCATGAGCCACTAAAATCCAACACATCTATTACACAAGCCTGCAACATGTCTTCCAACTCTTGTATCCTCCATTCATATTTCCCATCCATATAAGGATGATACGTCACACTTATAGTCAATTTATTTCCAAGGGATTTTTGTTAGTATTTACAAAAAAAAGAAGTAAAACTCATGGATCTTTCTGAAACTATCGAAAATGGTAAACCATGCCTCTTTAGCAATTCTCGGAGATCCACTATCACTCATATGGCATCATGTTTTCAAACCATTATTGGGACACCTATGAAAAAATACATATATATCTAATATATATTTACAATAAGAATAGGTAAGGACTTCAACATAAATTATGTTCATTAATTCTATTCATTAATTTATTGACAAGTTATGCATCTCGAAGAAAAATTCAGCTACCTTTCTTTTCATACCGACCCACAAAAACTATTTTTTAAATTACTTATACATATTAAATATTCTAAGATGAATATCCTATTTTTTATTGTGGTCATCATCAAGATGTTTTCCTTTAAAATTAAAAGATATGAACATAGGTCATTGTAACAAAAAAACTAAACTACATTCTAGTTTTCATCCCTTAGTGGCCACCCACCATTGGGTTTCGACCATGTTGCATCACATTCAGAATCATACATTTGTGCCTTTATAAAAACCATTACTAAATCTGGAAACAATGAAACTGGAAATAAAACTACATCATCACCATGGTCTTCACATTCCATGTTTATGTCTTCTAGGACTGACATCAACTACTAATCATATGAAGCTTATATTTTCAACTAATCATAAGAATATTTTCTTAATGCATCAACCACCAAATTTCCATTACTGATTGTATAAATCAATTATAAGAAAACATTTGGATATACTCCATCCATATTATTTTTCTTATATTCAAAGACCATTGTGATAAAATATGTTTCAATCTCTTATGATCGGTAAACACAGCATATTACTCACCAAAGAGATAATGACACCAAGTCTTCAAAGCATAGACTGTGATAGATAACTCTAAATCATTATTTGTGTAGTTAGTATCATGAAATTATAATGATCTTAATCCCTAAGAAATAACATGATCTCATTTCTTCAGAATTTATCCCATCTTTAATCCTTAAGCATCATAATACAACATGTACCGTTGTCCTGATTATGAAAAAATCAATATAGGTGCTGATGTAAGGAAAAAATTTAGCTATTGATAGGATTTATGGAATTATTAATTCCATATTTATAGAAAATTATTATTTTTATAATATACCATTGGTGAATATAGTTATAGAAATCATGAAAAAATCATCGGTAATAACCAACTGGTCAAAAAAATTGCATATCTCAAAGGCATTATTTGATGGTTTCTATGAGATAGCAACTGTAACACCCCAGGTAAATAAAGAGTATGACATTTTCACATTTATCCATATTTGTGAATAAAATAATAATATAACTTTAAAGGGGGCACTATTCTCGATGGCGTACCCAACACGCAACAATGAGTTTCTTGGGAATCTTACGTTGCACTCTAATAGTAAAATAATATTATTTTAAATGGTAGTCAACGCCTAACTGTTGTGATGGAGGGAACGAATAGAACTAACTAAAAAATTATTATATATGTTTTCCAAATATTTTTACTTTTTACAATAAATGTTAGAGGATTAAAAATGCGAATGAATCCAATTTTAAGCGTAAACATTGTAATATTCATTAAAAGGTCGATTAACCGCCTTTTGATGGCGAACCTATTTTAAATCCACTTTTTGAAAATTTTATGTGTTATATTTGACAAAATTAAATTCTTCTTTAGAATTGGGACATCAAAATTTACTTTGTGTAAATTTTTGGTATTTTTCCGAAAAAGTTCAATTTTTAATGAATAGTGAAAATGTTGTATTTTAATTCAAAACCACTTTTTAATCTAATTTATTTATTTGATTAGATTATATTTTTAATTTGTTTTAATGTGAAATTAGAATATATTTTTACCATTTAATCCAATTGTGTTCATTGGAATTAATTTCACTTTGAAATCGGACTTAAACTAGTGTCAATCTTTTGATACATTTTGTTTCAATAAAACACGCTATTTGTTTTGACAACAGGAATTAATTATTAAATTAATTAATGCAACCTATATGTTTTAAATTTTGTAAAATAGACATCATTTTTGAATTCGGAATATCAAATATATCTTAGGGTGAATTTTTGGTAATTTTCTGAAAAAATTCAATTTTTTATGAATAGTGAAACCACTAAGTGGTACTTATAAAAACTGATTTTCTGTTTAAATGAAAGTGTGCCATCTTTGTGTTTTGAATTTAAAAAATCCGACATACATGGTTGTCATTAAAAAGTAAAATGTGGTTCAATGGGATTAAAATAATTTTTTTGGTGAATATTAACTTATTAAGTTTTTTAATCGCGATTAGAGGTAATTAGTGTAGTTTAAGGTAAGAATAATATTTTAATAAAATGAAATGACCTAGAAACACGTCCACCCTCATTGGATGTTTCATGGACGACCAATAAAATCCATGGGCAACTTGGGGACCCCATGGAGCCACTTTGGTTGGAAAATGACATAAATACCTTTTTATTTAATGTTAAAGTAAAAATAACACAAACATGAGATGTTTTACTAAAACAATTTTTACATGGGGTTATACAAGTCCGATTCTTGACTATAAATAGTCATTGGAAATATAAAAACATATCCTACATCATAGTATTTCTTTAAAAAAAATTAGACATTAAATAAATTAAATTATTTATGACATCATGATGATGCAGCGATGACCTCAGTATTTAACGAGTTAAATAAAATGGAAAGATAATGTAATATCTAAGACCTAAACATGTCCAAAACCTATTTTATGGGTTTATTTAGAACACTTATCACCTTATCCTTGAAACACATCAATTTGGGACCATTAATATCCGAAACTCATTCTAAAATAATGTAATATTTCTTTACTTTCCAAAAGTGTCCCTCCTCTCCTCTTATAAAAATCCCCCACCTCTACCTCCATACCCACACTTCCAAAGCCTTTGTCTCGGAAAAACCCTTCCCATTTTGTCTCTCCACATCCCTATATAACTCCTTGAAGCCTCAATTTGGTCAGAAGTCTTCCCAAGGAAGCCTTTGAGCTCAAACCAAAGGAAGTTACCCGATTTTAAGGTAATGTCTTCACTTATGTCCTTTTGTTTTATTTTGTTTCTCCAACCCCCTAACCTCTTTTTATTCAATTATTTTGTAACAAATCCAGTATCTTCAATATACTAGGATGTTTTTATAAGAAGGATTCTAGCTACACTTACACACACTTACATCTAATGGTTAAAGAACATATTGTTTCTGTGGATGGCGAATTTCTGCCTCACGAAACGATGATTGTTCAACATTCATCTAACACCTTCAAAGGTGGCCATTAAGATGAAACTATATTTATATATGATATATAATATGTTTATGTTTTACTTAAGCTTATGTATTTTTCATTTATGGCATACCTTTATGGTTTCCATTATTGGTAAACGCGATATCTTCATTTAAGGAAGTGCAGACTACCGCCCCCTCAAAGTGATTTGATTCGTTAATACCATATGTGGTATGTATAAAGGATATATTTAATTATATTATATATTATATCATACTATAATTAAAATACTATTATGTATCATTATGTTTTAATTCCATTGAAGATGAAATAGAAATGGAAGTAGCGTTCATGCGTACGTACGACTTACCGTCTCCATGAACGGTACATTTCATTTCTTATCTCAAAATGTTATGTACTATTATAAGTACATATATATAATGGATATGTATGTAATATATTACATCTAAATTATGGATATAATTCTGTAATTGTAACATATATATATCTCATTTTTTTTAATTCCATTAATATGTCAAAAAAATTAAAGTAGCGTTCATGCGTACGTACGGCATACCGTCTCCATGAATGGTGCTTTTAATTTTTTATCTCCAAATTCTATGGAATAGTATAAAATGAATATATACTAGATATATATGATATTTAAAACATTAATTCTATTCTAGATATGATGTACCTATAAATACATGGAAATTGTTTTTCCAACAAGTTTAATTTTTGACTCATGTACCAAACATTGACAAAAACGTTTGATATGAACTCATATTATTAACCAATTATTATAACATTATAATATGTGATATGAACTGAATAATAATATTTAAAGGAGGTCCTTAAGCAATTATAAATTGACCAAATTTTATTATTCAGGAATATAAAGAAACGAACAAGACAAGTTGGACTTGAGGTAAGGTATCCCACTCCTCTCTTTCTTTTTATGTACACTCTTTTATGTCATTCCTTTTAAGCTCATATTTCTTGTGATGGGGGATGTTATTTTATATTCCTCTTTATGTATATTTTATTTTAATATGGTGAGAGACCCTATTTGATCTCATCAATCCATTTTAGGTAGTTTTGAGTGGCGCTGTTAGGCTACTGAATTCTCGTAAGAGATCTAACCTCTCTCTTTCTTTTTAAGTACTCTATTTTATGTCACTTCTTTTAAGCTCCTATTTGTTATGATGAGGGATGTTATTTTATATTCCTCCTACTGTACATTTTATTTTAATATGATGAGATACCCTATTTTATCTCATCAATCCATTTTTGGAAGTTTTAAGTGGCGCCGTTAAGCAGCCGAGTTTTCGTAAGGGATTTTTCCTCTCACCTTTATTCCCGTGAGATTTATGCTACATTTACCACAATTTCCTTTGAGTGGTTTATGTACTGACCATTATTTTATTAATTGTGTAATATACTTTCATTTATGAGTATTTACATCAATTTTTATTGTCTTTCTTTCACGGGGTGTACGTTTTGAAAGATACCCATGTCGGTAAGGGAACCATTCACCCTCCTCTTTTTAAAAGACTTATTTTGTTATGTCTTTTAATTAATATACTATTAAGTTGGGATATGTTCTTCTATATCCTTACTGATGTAAATTTTATCTCCAAGTGATGAGATACCCTTTTTATCTCTCATCAACTCATTTTCTGAATTTTAATGTGACGTCGTTAGGCTGTCGAATTTTACCAAGGGAACTTCTTAACCCAATTTCGATTTCTTTGGTTTCAACATGTAGTTATTTAATATGTCTTTCTTTGAATATGTGTGAACTAACTTTGAGAGTTTTAAACTTAATATCCACTTATATTGGGTGTATTTATATTTGTCACACATAATTATGAGATTTATTTATCCTTAATTTAAGGGTACCTTCTTTACAGGGGATTTCATGTCATTTTACATTTCTATTGAGACTTCATTGTTGTTATACACCAATTCACGATTATATGGTGTATATACTGTCCTTTGGAATATTATATCATGAATTCCTTTATTCTCATGATATTATAAAGTTTTCATTAAATTTTATTCCTCAATTATTGTATTCAAGTGTCTCTCATTTTGTTAAAAACACTTTAAATAAAATATCATTTTAATTGTTTTATTGATTTATTCTTATAAATGGTTCCCATTAATATCCAAGTTTTCAAAATATTTTTAAGGATTTATTTATATGGATATTAATGGTTTAAAATGTTAAAATCTTGAAAGTGGTATGTGACACTTTGATTCTAAAAATCCCTTTATTAAATGTTTTAAATGGTTTTGAAAATGGTTTTCAGAATGGATTCATTATTTCAATATCTTAAAATGTTATATTGTTATTAAAATGTGGTAATGTTATGTTTATTTTGTGCTTAAGTTATGTTCTATGATTATGTTATGGTTCTTGGGCATTGTTTATGAATACGGGTGGTTCCGTGATAAACTAAGGGTGGGTGAGCCCGATATAGCTCTCCAATGCATTGGGTAACACGAAGGAGTGATATGTTAAGGTTTCTACGAAGAGATTTAGGGAATATACTATGGTGGTTATTCCAAACGTAACCAATAAGGTTACTCCCTATGTAATAATGTTATGAATTCCTCAAGTTACCTTTATGTCTTATGTTTTCTATGATTTATTCATGATTTTATGAGGTATGTTAAAGTGATTATGTTTTATGGGTAAAGTATGATTTCATTCTTATGTATACATGTACTCATGTTTCCTTTCCATATTTTTATATCCCTTACTGATCCTTTTAAGCTCATCCCATGTTTTTGAAATGTTTTTCACAGGTCAATGGAAGGGTTCATGATATGATGATAGTGTCAAGTAAGTGTCAAGAAAGAATCCATGCTTTATTTTAAATAAGTTTCTGTTGATGGGAAAAAATGAATACTATCTTTTATGTAACCACTTTGTTTAAATGTGGAATGTAATGAAAGTTTTATGATCTAATTCTCTAAAACTCTAAACCTGAAAAGATCCTCAATGTGTAATCTTGTAATAACTCACGATTAAGTATGGTTTAAGGTTGGGGCCTTATAGCAGCCTATATCTTTTTTGGATCTATAGAAACAGATTTTCTAAATATTACATGTTAACGAAATTAACTTATTGAACTGAGAAATCAAACATTGATAATTTGGAATAATGATGATCATCCCTGATGATTTCCAACACTATCACTATGTGTTCCTCACTCTCGTCCCTTGTACTTGAATACAACTATATGTCATCCAAAAACACCGCCACAAAAGAGTCCAGATATCACTAAAATATCTGATTCATTAATTCCATAAATACTTCTGGTTCATTCATAATTTTGAAAAACATGATGAAATATTCATAATGGACAAATCTACTTCTGATATATGTTATTGTAATATCCTCCTTTCACACGTCTAATTGGTGATATCTTGATCACATGTCGATTTTGGAGAACCGTTGATCTTCTATCAATTCATTGAACTGAAATTCAATGTGTGGAATTAGATACCTATTAATTTTTACTACTTAGTTGTGATTTAAATGATCCACACATAACTGAAGAGTTTCATCCTCCTTTTTCACAAACAAGACCATTTATTCCCATAAATACATTCTCAGCAGAATAAACCATTTTCTTTACCTATATTCCAAATACATTTTAATATCTCTTAATTATATTGTTTAAATTAAATAATAGGGAAGGTAAATGGTACTAGTCCAGGGATGTAGATCAATTATAAACTCCACTTACCTCATAGTTTTAAACCCTGATAATGTTTTTAGAAAACACATCTAAAAACTAATCCTCCACCACACAAAAATTGTTCTTCTTGATCTCATCCACAAATTCCAAAGACAATGCTGAAAATTGGAACAAAATTGTTCCAAATTATAGTGAAAACAATCTTGTTTCAATAACATTACATTATATTCTCCTAGAGAAATATTCTCAACACCATCTTCAGTTGTAATACTGAGTATTTTCACATAACAATCAATTTGATCCTTGAACGTTGTCAAAAAATCCATACCAAAGACTATATCAATATCCTCTATCTCAATAAAAAATAAATCTCATTTCATCTCAACTCCATCAAAATTTATGGAACATGCTCTACACACAATGTCTTAACACACTCTATGACCAAGAAGAGTTTAAAATTCTATCACAGAATGCATCATCCCAATTTTTGAACACAGAAAATCAATTGAACGAGAATAAATAATGGGATGAATTGGTATCAAATAAAATTTGCATAATAATGGAATTAAAAATAATTTTGTCTCTCACTATTGATGGTCCATACTGATTGTTTATAATAACTTGTTCAGCTCTTTATAATTTATTTATCACTACACTTTTCTCATCATTTCCTTATTGATATTTCACTTCCATAGGAGTCATGGTATTTTATGAATCACCATGTCTATATTTTTTATATTGATGAGATTGATTCTACTATCCTCACCCCATCAAAGCATACAATGCCTACAACACCGGAAATGTGTCCAAAATAACTAACCTCGTAGAACTGCGATAATAGCACCGAAGATGACCCATCTTAGGAAAACTGTAGAATTCTTCTGGGGATCTCATAAAATCCCTCTTTATATGGTTTAAATAAATACATTGGAAACATATAACATGGCTCTTGGGTTCTAGAGGAAGTTTTATTATTCTATACATCTGATTTTAATTCAACTTCCACCTTGGGAATAAGTGTCCATCTTCTACTTTCTCCCAGTATTAGAGTTCCTAAGGATTATTATGGGTATCAACATACTTCCTACTAACATAGCTCTTGATATTTTCCTTTTAGATATTTTCACTATATTTTCCATCTGTATATTATATTAAATACATAACATAGAAATCATTGAGATAATCTCATGTTTGATCCCCAATTCAAAGACGGGTGCATTTAAGGATTCATTATCAAAAACTGTAGGTGGAAAGTAATCTAAATTTATAAATTTAGCTTCATCCATCAATACAGAAATATGTTTCTTCTTTAAGATTAACAATTTCACCATTCTTTGAATTTAGAATTTATGAGGATAGAATTGATTCTTAAATAATTCTTTAAAATCTTATCATGCAAGGTCATGGTCTAATTTCGCATGAACATCTAAATCTCACCACTGGCATGATAGATACACTAGAATATAAGTCTTTATATGTACTTTCACCTATGTTCGTGTGATGATGAAATCAAATATAATATTCTTCCCATTCAGTCACACCACTTCCCTTTCTGGTTTAGAATCACCTCAAAATATGGGTGGATTCTACTTCAATAATTGCACATAATGATCCACTTTCATTGACTCATCCCTCATATTTCCATTCTCCACAACCTGAAACACTTGGAAAATACACTGAACCACCTATTGGATCACCTTTGGATCAAGTAAAACCACATTCCCAGTGTCTTCATTTTGTTGGATTCTATGACACGAACCGAGTTCCATTTTCTAGAAATACACTAATTTCTATAATTATAATTCTTTATTAACTAGAGTTTTTTCATTTAAAATTATTCCACATCATACTATCACAATCATGATTTCTAAAATCTAAATTTCTAGATTCATACTTTTTTCAAAAAACCCACTTTTTTTTAAAAATAATATTATTTTTAAAATATCAAAATCATGCACTTTTAAAAATTTAAAATTTGAAAATAATTTAAATAGTTTTCATAAAAAACACCTTGAACCAAATAATACTCAGAATGAAAAATTTCTATTAGTGGTAAGTCATTTCTATTATACCTTCCATGCTTATCTCATTGGATAAACCCATGAAAATAAAGATTTCAATTCTTATAAGTGTCTCCAAAAATATTATGTACCCAACTCTTTGGTAACTTTATGTTTAACATAAAAACGTTAGCTACATAATTTTATGCTCTACATTTCAAGTTCTAACATTCCTAACCCTTTATATGATCCTAGATCAAGAATAACCCTAATGGATTGTTAACTCCATGTTGGACAACTGAAACCATGTCAAAGTCTACTAACACTTGTTTCACAAAGAGATTTAGAAAGACCAAGGTAATACTACCTGTCACAAATAGATTTTGGATTGAAAAAAAACTTATTCCACTTGTATCATACATATATCTGATTGAACAAAACTAATTCAACTGGTAACATCTCGCTCCTCCTCGTTATCTTGAGAAGGGAATATGATACTATTTGTCCATAAAAAATATCCCCATGATTCAAATGGATAAAAATAAATGCCAAGGTATTCATTTACAACATGGGGATGATTTCCCCTTTAGAAATTAAGCAACTAACTAAACATGACATGACCAAATAGTCCTCTACCTGATGGATGATATAAATGAAAGACAAATTAAAACATAAAATTTATATAAAACTCAAACTAAAAAAGTGTAACACATTGGAAAACTACAAAATAACCAAGTACGAAAAGGAAGACTACAAAACTATCAAAACTCAAAGGTCAACCTATATCCATAAAGCTTCACATGCTCCATGATGCAACTCCCTGAACTGCCCAAGTATCACTAAGAACCAATAGAGAAATGTGGTACTTTAACTTTGTTTGTGTCCTAATAAAAGATATCAACAAAGTCACCAATGTTCCAAATCATGGGGTGAGTAATGAAACTATATAGTTTTTCTACAAATGAATTCCCTAGTCATGCCACTATGATAAAAATTGTTAGAATATTTATATAAAACAGTTTATATAAAACAATTTCTAGAATTTTTTATATTTAAATTTAAACAAGTGTCATAGAAAATCAGTTTTCATTTAAAAATATAATGTTACAAAGAAGGAAACAAAACATTGTTCTAAAACCATATCTTATGTTCTGTTTTCTACATCACCAATTTCATTCCACATATCCATACATCTACACATGTATGATTCATTATGAAAATTCCATAACCATGCGTGTTTTATCATCTACATACCATGTCATAAAAAAGTAACTAAATTCCATGTTCCATTACACCTTTGGCACTGAGAAAGTTTTCATATTTCAACAAAAACTCAAAAATAAATATTAACACACACAACCAAGTGTTCCCAAAACCCATACCATTACAATCATTACAAAAACATTATAATAGAAAATTCACATCAGTGTCCAAACAATTTCAATTCCAAACCATTTCAATAAAACAACATTTTTATTGAAAACCATTTTCTATAAATCAAACTAGTAAAATATTTTGAAATTAATATTTTAAAGTCATTTATCCAAAAACATTGAACACAATTCCACAATTTCACAATGATCTACAAACCATAATTAAAAAGGGATTGTGTCATGATTTGAACATTGATTTTAAAAATAAAATAAATACATTTAATTAATTTGAAGCTATATCTTCATGTTCTAAATAGAAAAGTTAAGAGCGAAGCCACTTACCACTAAGGTTTGGCTAAAATGACCAAGAACACAAACTCTCAGAAAATCCAAGTGAAAACTATACAAACCCACCTTATATATATTCCCCTAGCATCAACGCGCAAAATATAGTCATATTTAGTAACAACTACCTTAGATCTATCCACAACAGGCATAGATCTAGGAAACTTATAGAGAGGCAACAATAAATCAAGGGAAAAACTCATAGAACAACCAAGAACGATGACTTTCTATGAGAATCCAGCTTTAAAACACCACGATAAGCCTTTGGATTGCCTCTATATCGATGGGATAATGTTCTTTCACCTTTGGGAAAGGATATTCTCAAGTTAGGGTTGAATAGGATGAAAAATGAGGGGGTAAAACACTAAACTAACATATATATTATTTTTTTGATCTATTTTGTAAACCATTCATAGTTATTCTCATGGATATTCAAACTATGCACAAGCTCTATGTTAGCCACTTCCTCAGGGATAAACACTGTATAGTTTACTCACACAATTTAAAAACTATGTGCTAACTATGGAAATAACACTATCTCAAGAAGCACGGGGATTCTTAGGCTTCCACATGGTTTATACAAACTATGTGTCTTCCAATGTGACTTCCCATTATCCCATTTGTCATTGTGCATAGTTTCTTATAGGTGTTTCATGGTTTTCCCAAAGTGTTTTCCATTATAAAATCCCCCAAAACACTTCAAAAATTTCTCCAAACTCTCCCAAACTTCACTCATATTCTTTACAAACATAAAAATCATAAATAAAGGGTTACATACTAGAAACTATTGGTTCTACAATATGCCATCATAGGAGATGACTAATATATCCTTATTAAAATATGTTTTACACTGGTAGTATTTATTAACAACCCCTTCTTAAGGTTATAGGGAAATAAATAATCTTTAGTAAAAATGGAAGATAAAAGGATCACAAAAATCCATAATCAAATAACACATTTTGAACATTTGAGGTTACAGTCTAAGTACCTTCCAACATATCTTTAGAAACTTCAATCTTTACTGTAGTGATCGCATAATCTTGGAATTATTCCCTTTTCCTTTTATGAGGAAAATTCACTTAATTATTGGGGTATTCACATGAATAGTTCCACATCTCTATATATTTGAATAATTGATAATTAGAAACTTCTTTATATACCTTGATATCATGTTGCTAATGGACTTTATCTCCACACATGAAGAAAATGAAAATTTCCATCAATAATCTTCCACAATGTTTCTTTCCACAATTATTAAAAGTTTTAAATTCCACCCCTTACATTATTATCTAATTATAAATTTTCATTTTTAGAGTTCCTAGTAACCTAATGCACTTTTTATTTTCCTTAGAATACACAATTGTTGTATCATTCTGTCTATATCTCTATTAAACATTCATACTAAGTCCTCTTACACTTGAAATGTTTGATAGGGTAATGACCTAGATAGACATTATCAAATCAAAGAACCGATAAATATTACTTCTTGAATTACATATGCAATATAAATCTTGAGTTATTATAACTTTACAGGTTCTTTCATATTAAAAACATTTCTTTTTTCTTTTTTCATAGATTATGAAATTACTTATCCATATCATCTTGTTTCTCAAGAGGAATGGTTTTTTAAAAATAATATATCCTTGAATGTATTACACTCAATAAATTGTATTTTTTCCATCACATGTGTTTTAAAGATCAATGAATATAATTTATCATCAAATCCATTAAGATGAAAAAATCACATGATAAATTCCTCAATTACACTACTTCTTACGAAAAGAAATATATTCTCCATGAAATTGATCCACTGTTTAGCTAAAAATGGATTTTATTCCCATTGAAGTATGGAGGATGTTCTCACATGAATCATTTCAACATTTGTTGCATCATGTTAGGGATTAGTATGTTGCTACAAATTATAATGGTTATTTTTTATAACTTGATTTAACTACCTTAATAGAGTTAAAATTTGTAAATCCCTAACTATAACTTCACTTTCATTCATTGAAGAAAAATTCATACATATATTACATGAAATGATATATTTTCTAATCTTTCTAATATGTTACATTTCTAAAAAAAATAATTTATTGAATTAGCTTATTACATATTTAATTTTTTATCCATTGTGTATAATTAAAAATCTAGTGTAACACTTAACATAAATTGATATTTTAGGCATAGTTAATATCAAAATCAGAATCTTAGTATCTTTGGGAATATCACCAAATCAAAACAATATTTTAAATTTTTTCATACTAGTTTATAAATAACTTTTGAATCAACCAAAGAATATCCCCTCGATTGGGTATATCAAGGAGTACTGTGTTAGACCCACTCACCGTTCACCAATTCAAGATCAGGTTGTTACTCAAACAACCTTATTATGTTTTTTTACCCCTAAGTGCATTTATTTTACACCTGCATCCACTATCCAATTCCCAAACAGGGATATAATATATTCTAAACCAATCATTTTATAATTGAACAGAACATAATTATATTATAATATATATATACTTATCCCTATAAACTATCTTGTGGTAATTTTCTAAAATCAATGTTTCCCTAAATATCTTTTCCATGGTTTATACTAAATTTTATTTAATACCAACTATAATAAACTAACTCTAATAACCCATTTCTTTTGGTTATTTACAACATTTTAAGGTAGTGAAATATATCACATCCTAAGGGATAAAATAGTTTGGATGTCATGAGAGGCTAGATACATACATGATTCACATATATCATTTGAAAAAAATTAAATATAACTTAAAAATATGGTGAGAAATTTACTATTTATTCTAGTTATCCCTAAAATAATTCATAGATCCCATATTTATATCCTAGAGAAAGGGAAACAAAGATAATGATGAGGTCAGATACTATTTAGTGGAAAGAAAAGAACAATATCTATCATAGAATAAATAAATCATGAAAAATATTGAAGGGATAAATGATAATAAAATAATACAAATAACTGATATGATAAAATGGATGAATATGTATGGATAAAATAAAAATATAAATAATTGTATGGATAATAATAACTTGTTTGATAATTATATATTTTATAATTTTGGACATTATAAACTCACCATTGAGTCCATATTCCAAAACAACATATATAAATTTATTAGGCAGACACCAATTACCCAAAAAAAACATTCTCCCATTAGACCCACCAATATATTGAGGAGATATAATGGCCCATTCCAATTACATAATAAGTACAATTCATTAATCATATAATGTAAATGAGTAAAAATTTAACACATAATCGACATATACATTCATATGGAATAACTATAATATGATATGTTGTCTTTTTACCTTATCAATAAATAAAGAAAAAATAATATAAGTCAATTAGATAAATATTGTGGATTGTATCATTAGTGTATATCCCTAATAAATCCTAAAAACATCGATGTTTATTGATATATATGAAAATAAATTTAAAATAACATTGGAGCCTTTCAATAAAAACAAGATAAAAATATCAATTTCTAATAACATTTTTTAAAAAAAATTATGAATATTTGGGAGGTGATTTTATTTTAAATTAACCATAGATAAATTTGATGGATTATTCAAATAAAATTAGATTTTTTATGATAGGAAAAAAGTTTCATTCATTAATCATTAAAACAATGATTCCTTTCAAATATTTGGTTAAAATTCCAAAACACCTCACTCAATAAATGAAAAGAATATTCCCTTTATAAAATTTTAATTAAACTCAAATATAGATGAAAATTAATTTAAAAAATCATTTGATCATAGAAAAAACATTCTTGAAAACATTATAGTGAACAATAATATAGAGGAGAATGATTCCCGATAAAAATGGGAAATAATATTGGTTTCCCTTAAAACATTTTCTTTTTCATTTTAATTACTAAATAAATAAATTGAATAAAAAACATATAATCTCCATATATAACCATAGGAAAATAATATATAATTATTATAAAATATTAAAATATTTTAATTTCCATTAATTTATGTTTAAACATAATAAATTCTAAATAAAAATGAGATTGGGGAATAAAACCTTTCCTAGAACTTACACATGGTAGAACACTTTATATCCTTCTTAATAATAAATTAAACCCTATTAAATAATTTATTAATCACCCTTTTATTCTATATTTATTTGATAAGGTCATTTTTAATCATTTTTCAGTCATTCAGTGAGTAGTTCTTATTTTCATTGACCACTTAAGGTTTTTTTAGTAAATTTATTTTAAATGAATTTGGTATATTAACTAAGGTAAAAGTTTTTTTGTAATGGTTCAGTAATATATATTTTATTAATAATTTCATTAATATTTTTTTATTATATACCATTCTGTAAATATAGATACATAGTGGTAATAAAAAAAATTATAATTTTTCGTGAAGGTGGTAGTCCACATGTATTCCCAAACGGAATTATCATTATTAAATGTATAGAAGGGTAAGAAGGAAGATGATATCCACCATTTAAAGAATCATAATTATTCTATAAATATCATATTTATTCAAAACATACCAATTTATATCCATATAACTAAATTGATGATGAAAAAAATTACACTACTATGTATAGATAGTAAGTTGTATGTATACATGATCTATGTTATAAATTTATAGGGATAGAAAGAAAATACAAAAAGGATATACTAATAACATAAAAATATCTCATTATGGTTGTTTATTGGAGTATGAAACTTATGAGGGGGTGAATTTAATTACTATAAAAATATCCATTAAAAAACATAGTTAAAAAATCCCCCACATTAAAATCAAAATTGGTTAGTTAATCAAAGTAGTAAATTTATAATATTTTTATTGTTCAATTAATTTCTTAAAAGAATGATTACTTCTCAGTTACAGAAATTTGAAATGTTGATATAACTTTTAAAAATAATTTACCAAACAAAAACCGTTATAAATACTATCCAAGATCAACTATCAAAGTAAAACTTAGTTTTTAGAAATATGAGTGAAAATAGGTTAAACTAAATTTGAAATAGAATGAAATAATAAAACAATAGGTTCAGTTTCAAGCTTAGACCTAATCCTCTTCACCTGGTGATCACATACCACTAAGAAGTTTAAATTAATAAAATTTTATCCACACCCTGGATCTGGGTTTACAATAGCATACATTGTTTTCCAGGTCAATCCTGACTTCTAACACAGTTATTCATAGGAATCAAATTACAACTAGGTAATTCATAGAACTATTCTACAAATATTTTTTGGAAAAATATGGGGTAAGAGAATTTTATTGTGAAGTTATTTTGTATCCTATAACTTACCATATGAGACAAGGTGTGTTTAAACTCCATATACACACTCTTCTCAAAAAGTAATAAAATTAAACAAAACAGAGTAGAAATAATGATATATGGTTTATAATTCTCTGGGTGTTATGATTGGAGTATTTGGACACCTTGTATGTATCATAAGTGAAGCTCGAGACATCTTCTGTAAACAGAAGCCAAAATAGAGTTTTGTGGAATCTAAGTGTTCTAGTATCTATGAAATTGATATTTTTTCTAAAGTTTCTCCTCCATATAGTTTTTTTGCTACAAGTTTGATTGGAACTTTGATGCACAATAATTTCTTCTTCATTTTCAATCAACTGGGATGTTTTTTTCTTCTTTATTTTATTCTAGGTTTCTCTTGATATGGTATCTTTTGTGTGTGTTACACTTTTTTCTCAAATGAATCTGTTTTTATGTTCTTTACGTCTGACATTAGGCATGATTAAAACATGTGATGTACCTTATACCTCTGACATCCAAGTTAATTATTTCAGAAAAAAGTTATACATGTAAATTAGTATCATTAAATAACCCAATATGAATGTTGGATAAAAATTTTTAACATATAGAGTAATGAAATATTGAACTATATGCCAGTGAGTCCTTCTATTGGTAGGACACAATATTAGTGAATCCTTATGTCGGTAGGTTAGTGCATCAATGACTTTTTATTTCAGTGATTCATACTGTCGGTACGTCCATGCATCGGTTGGTGAGGTGGGATTTTAGTGTGTCAGTTGGTCTTTCAATGACTCATTTGATGTGTCGGTCAATCAAACTATCGGCGAGTCATTTGTTCTTTTGGTGACTCATTTGTTCTGTCGGTGAGTCCCTTATTTTGTTGGTGAGTAAGGCTATTGATGATTCAATGTTATAACTATTAGTGACTCATACTTATCCAATTTCTTTGTATATCTATCTTATAATATAAACATGTATAAAATCTGTTAATCATATAATTGAACATAGATAATCATAATTAATTATCTTTAAACTTAACTAAACATGATCTGATATAAATGAACATGATCTAATGTGATTTAACATGATTTTTGATTACTAAGACCATACTGGTCCAACAATATCCCATTTTTTGATGATCACAAATCTTGTCATTATAAAGTACCAGTAGTTCATGATCAAATTATTCATTCTTCTTAATATCTCCCTATTACTAACTTTCCTAAAATAAATTTTTCATTTTCATATTTCCATAAAAATAATTCCTTATCAATTCTTATAATTATTCATAGTTATTCATAGGGAAAATAAATAATCTATTTTCATTCCCCCCCTTTTGTGATTATCAAGAAGAAAAATTATATAAATAAAATAAGAAAAACATAAAGAGAGAAACACAATAACATTGAATTCCGAAATCAATTTAAGGTATAGTGGATAATAAAATTACATTGAAGTGAAATAAAGTTACATCAAATTTTCCCTATCAAATATTGATCCACACTACTTCTTCTTTTTCAAAAAGCGATACATCAATGTCTTAACCTTATTAGAAGTTGTAGGGGTGGGATCAGTATATGTAGAAGTAGTGGTCGGTAGTTGAGAGTGAATTATGAGAGGAGGAAGAGAAACTCTAGGAAACACTAAAGGTGATAGGCTTGGACAAGTCGATAAAGGAGTACCAAATATGATAGGTCGAATCTATATGAGGGCCTGAAGCGGATTCATTGCCAGAGTGGTAAAGGTAGTAGGATCTAGAGATGGTCTGATAGGTGTAGCTTGTGGTGAAACAATTGTAGTACTTTGAACATGAAAATAGGGATTTAGAAAATTACTGAAATCCATAATTTTCTCTCCACCATAATACACATCCTTTTCAAAATATTCTTTATTCTCAATAAAATTTTCATTTGTAGGAGTACGCTCTTTGAGATTCTTCACTTGATCCCTAAATTCTTGGGTCACATAGGGGATTCTATGGGTCTGAAGTATAAGCATGAAGTGACTATCTAGCTGATGATTTTTGTATATCCTCTTGATGTGAAAAATCCACTTTCTTGGTGATTTCCTCTTGAGAAGATGTATCCATGTCTGAATAAAATCTAATCATGTCATATACATGATCACTATTCCACCTAAGTTATGAAAGACTCTCTTGGTCTATTCCACCCATCATGGTTTTCAACTCTTCTATAATAATAGTCCTAACCATCTCTATGTCTGGAGGGTGAGATACAAAAGCTAATGAGCTAGAGGCCCCTTGCACAATGCCTCTCACATCCTATCTCAATTGGGAAAAATTAGGTACTTGAATGTGGGAAATATTATCATTATGTCCTTTTTTGATTCTATCAACGGTTGTCCTATATTTAGAGGTCAAACTGTTGTTAGTGGAAACCCTTGCAGTTAAATAATTTCCTAGCTTCTGATTATCTTTCACAATAGCTTTAATGAGTTCAATAATTATAGGTTTCACTTGAGAAATAATTGATTCATAGAGTAGAATTGAATCTTTTTTACTCTATCAATATTGGAATATGCAAGGTAAAAATTTTAATGGTTAAGAAAATTTCTTCATTGAAACTATCAAAATCAGCTCTAATACGATAGTCACCCAGAATGTTTACTAATGAAGGTGCATGAGAAGAAGTACATGAAATTTTAAGAAGTGTCTTGGACTATACATGCTCCTACACCACTGGTCCCTTTTGAACTACTCTATCAACTTCAAAATCAGAATCAGAATATTCCAATCCAAGGACAACATTTCCAAGATGAATTTTTCATTCAAATAACATAGAGGCTTCCAAATTCGTGAGTGTGTTAACTGTCACTCTTCCAGTTGGAGGCTCCCCCTCAACTTGAGATATTCTATCTTGAAGCTCCCACTCAACTGGATCACCTCTTAATTTCTTCTCCCCCTAAGATTGAGATCTTCTTCTAACATAAACCAACTATGGTACAAGGAATATTTTGACCTCCCATGGGATCACCAACATCAAATATTTATTCTTCTTCTCCATTATAATATTCTACATGGTCCGAAGATTCTGTATTAAGTTCTTCTTCCAAATTATTAAAAACCTCTCTATTATCACATTAATCATCTCCAATATGATCATTTCCACTATCACATCCACTTACTTTTTCATTATTATCATCTCTATCATTCCCATACTCATCTTCGTCTCATTTATCCTCTTCTCCACTAACAAAACCACTTATATTCTCTTTCACTTCTCTTTATTCTTCTTCTTCTTTAGTAGAATACTCATATGGGTCATTTGATCTAATCACATACTCAACATTTCTAGACTCTTTAGTTTCCTCATCATCACCTAAAATTGGTTCTTTTAAACGCAGAGAAAGAGGTGGATTGGGTGTTCTAATGGTCATTCTTCTTGGGCATTCAATAATTTCTGGGCCACACCTATCATCTATAGGAGATCCTCACTCTCTTGAAGGTCCAGCTTCCTTTTCTCTATCCACATCATCAAAATATTCAGTCACTTCATCTCGTCCTAGACTTCGACTAGACACATGTTGTAGGCCTAACAGGATGCTCAACATGATTCAAATTCTCATATAACTTCTCTCTACTCCATCTCACACCCTCATTTAGGGATTCCAGATTATCATCATTATTTTTCAAATATTTATATATAATAATGCACCCCAGAAAACAAAAATGGTTTCTTAATTTTTACCTACACACCCTTTTTTATTATCATATTAGATATCATAATTGGATAGAACTAGTAATTTGTCTTATGGTATGGATAAATCATTTCACTGATGTGAACAATTAAATATCTGTGCATGTTCACCTTGTTCAATTTATTAAAAAAATAAAACAAGTACACATCATAGTAAATCAAAGTGGAAAAGTCCCCTTTTCTAGGGCATAATTAATATTGAATAAATTTAAACAAAAGTATGATTTCCCCATCCAACTCAGAGGCTATATTCCTTCGGTGCTCCCATTTTCTTGTCATATACTCTAATGTTGTCTCATATCAAAAGATGTTAGTGTTAGGTGGAGTGCTTCCCTGGTAGTCATCAAAGACTACCTCATGTGTAACATTTAGGCATTCTACCCACTGCCTATCAGAATTTTTTTTTCCATTTACCTCTAATTTCATCCAATATATATCACATCCTTCCAAAATGAACCCAATATTCATATAGAACTGATGAAAAAGATTCAGATAATAGGGTCATTTATTATCAAAATACAGTCTAACCAACCTTGTGTTTATATCACTCTCAATAAAAGATACTTACTATATAACAACACTTCTATGAATACCTCCTTCTCAGCAGTTACCACATGATTCAAAATATCTGGATTGATATTTTGAGATTTTCTCTACTCAAAATTCTACCCTATCGCGGGTTTTGAGTCATCTTTAGATCCTTCTAGGATGTGCATTACTCTGACCATTTAGAAGGTTCGGTCTAAGTATAGGATTTTGAATGGTCAATGTAAAAAAAAGAAAAGGTAGGAGTGATAGAGATAATGTCAGAGAGTAAGAAATATAGTCGATCAAATTGATTTTATCACATAGGTATTTAGATATCACAAATGTGTAAACATGGTATAATTAAAAATTGAAAAAGAAAAACTGCATCATTTTGGTTAAAATAGATACATATAATTGAACTCTATTAGTAACTTTCCAATGGTGAGACATTAGTGTCGGTGTTAGTATGACAATAATGTTGGTGATACATCGATGTTGGTTCCATAAAGACAATGGTCTCTTAGATTTCAATGGATTATTGAATATATCAGCATAATGATATTTTATGCCAATAAATTCTAGATTTATATCACCTTTTTGATATGATCTCTCCATAAGGGATGTCTTACATCATTATGTTTTGTTCTATAATGATAAACATGATTTCTTGAAATGTTAATAGAACTTGAATTTTCAAAAAAATTAGGGACATGTCTAAATTGGTATCCGTAGAGTTGTAAAGTGTGTTTCATCCAAAAAATCTAAGCACAAAAACAACCAACATCTATGTATTCAGCCTCAGAAGTAGATAAATAAATAGAATTATGCTTTTTTAGTAGTCCATGATACTAGGGACTTTCCCAAAAAGTGACATGTTCTAAATGTTATTTTTCAATCTAACTTACAGCCACCAAAATCAGCATCAGAATAACAAACACCATAAAATCATTATCCTTTGGGATATAATAATTCAAAGTTAGTAGTATAATTTAGATATTTAAAAATTCTTTTAACAGCATTTTAATGATATTCCTTGGGATTAGCTTGAAAATGGGCCAACATACACACACAAAATATAATGGCTGTCCTGATAGCGGTTAAGTATAGTAAACTCCAAATCATTACTCTATAATAGTTTTGATAAATAAATTTACTAGTTTCATAATTATCCAACTTATAGTTGGTAATCATTATATTATCACTACTTTTTTTTACAATCAAATCCTAAAATTTTTAAAATATCATTAGAATATTTACTTTGATTTAAAACAATACCTCTTTTATTATAAAATATTTGAAATCCAATAAATAATTTGAGTTCCACCATTAAACTCATTTCAAATTCAATTTGAATTTTTTTTAAAAAAATCAATTCATAGATAATTTCTTGAAGATCCAAAAAATAATATCATCAACTTGGATTTAAACTGATCAAACATCATTATAAATTATTTGTATAAAGAGAGTAGGATTCGTTATTTGTTTTGTAAACCCTTTTAGTATAAGAAAAGTATTGAGCCTATCATATGAAGCTCCTGGAGCTTCTTTTAAACCATATAAATCTATTTTTTAATTTAAGAATATGTTTTGGAAAATGAGGGTTTGTAAAACCAGGGCGTTTTCCAACAAAAACATCCTCAACTATATAGCTATTCAATAATACACTTTGAAAATCCATTTGATATATTTTGAAATTGATATGACCCGCATATGAATGCAATAATATAATAGCCTCAAGTCTAGAAACTAGTAAAACATTTTTCTATAGTTAGTAAATTCTTATTGAATATATCCTTGTGCTACTAATCTAGCGTTATTTTTCACAATATTACCAGCTTCAGCTACTATATTTATAAACACCCATTTAGTTTCTATAGTCAAAGTGTTTTTTAGTTATATCTAAAAGATTCCATATTTTATTTATTTTAAACTGATTTGATTCTTATTACATAGCCATAAACCAAAATTCATCATTGATTTAATCATTAATGTTTTCAGGTTCATGATGTGACAATAAATCTTTATGTTCAACCTAGTTTTTCAGAGAAGATCTAGTCTGTGTCCCTCTATCTATGACTCTAACTATAAGATCTAAATGGTGGTTCTTAAGGATTCTTGTAGGTATAGAAAAAAGAAAAGCTAGTAATTTTAGCTTATTCAGCAGATTTTGGACCATCATGACTAGATCTTGGAGAATTTACATAACTGGATGATTCAATAGGTTGCTTAACAACGTAGTCTGATGATTTTTAATTTATTTTTATATTGGACAGATCATCCTCAATATTTTTAGATAGTTCATGGGTTCATGTGAGTCTGTTTCATCAAATTTGATGTGTAGAAATTATTTCACCCACATAGTTCTATTATAAATTACTCCATATGCTTTACTAGATATTGAATAACATAGAAATATTCTTTTATTGGTTTTGGATGAAAATTCTTCAATATCTTTTTTTTATTAAAAATAAAAACTTTGTTTCCTAATAAATTTAAGTAACTAACTTTTGGTTTTCTAATGTTCTATATCTCATAGAGAGTTCTCTTAAGAATTTGTATGATTCATATTCTATTAATTATATAACATGCTATATTAATATATTCTTACCAAATTTAAATAGGTAAGTCATATTCATTCAGCATAGTCTATTTTATCACTTTAGGATTCTGTTTCTTCTTTCGACAACACCGTTTCGTTGGGGTGTCCTAGTAATAGAGAAGGTGTGACTATAGCCACTATGTAAGAAGAATGGTTCAATCTCTTTATTTTTAAAATCGTGTCCATGGTCACTTATTAAGTATTTAATTCTTTGTAAACTTAGGTTCTCTACTTTTTTAGCATAATTAATGAATTAAGATAAATATTCAATTTTCTGAGAATGAAAAAATGTCCAATTGTATCTAGAAAATTCACTCACTTGAACATCGAAATATTGTTCCCATTAACACTAGAAACCCTAGATGGTCTAAAAAATCCATGGGAACCAACTCAAGAGGTTGAGAAGTTGAAATTTATTTCTTTGGTTTTATAGACATTTTATGTTATTTACCCTTTTAACATGGATTATAGACTTTTTTATTTGGAAACTCATATTTGGGTAGATCCTTGACTAGTCCTTTCCTAGTAATTTTTCTAATTTAATGAATATTACAATATCCTAATCACATGTGCCAGTGCCAAGACTCATTGTGAAAGTAACTTAAGAATAGAACATTTTAAAACACTACGGAATCTATGTTTATAGCATACGTATTTTCATTAATAAAGGTAATAAATACTAATTCATTTATAGAATTAAAAACATTGCATGCATCTTTTTCAAATTTAACATTAAAACCATCATTATATAACTCGGATATAATAAGAATATTGTATTATAATCCATCAAAAAAAAGATACTTTGAAAATAAAACTGGATTAGAGTTATTAATTTGTACAAGTCCAATTATTTGTCCATTAGTATTGTCACCAAAAGTAACAAGCCCACCATCAGTCTTTATCATATTCTTGAATCATGAAAAATCTCATATAATGTGTCTTGAACAACCACTATCAAAGTACTATAGACTTCTACATGATCTCTTCAAACATCTTTCCTAAAAAATATCAAGAGAATATTTGGGTACCCATATTTTTTTGGGTCCAGTAATATTAGTAATAATTTATTTGGGAACCCATGCTTGATTCATGGGCCTCCTATAAGAATTTTGTAATGTATTTGAAAAGTAAAGTTTATTTGGTCTAGAAAAACTATATGTAGTATAATTTTCTCCCATTTCATAACTTGCAAAAAAATTATCAGTTCTTGACATAAAAATGTTTTTCTAGATTTTGTTAAAAAATGATTTTTAGGTATGTTCTTTTGCCCATGTCAGTATCTTATACCAATTGTACACCTAGGAGAAACTGGTTTACCATGAATTTATGTAATAGTATTTTTCCCATAGGTAAAATTCCCTTATTCCTTTTTCAATTGATCATTTGATACCTTAAACTCATTATTTTCATTCATAAATTGAAAAATTTTGTTCTTTATCAATAGTAAGATAAAATTTGATATTAGAGGCAAGAAAATGGTGTTTATTTAACATTTTATATTTATATTTTAATGAAATGCATTTATCTTCAATCATTTGGTAGTCTTTAAACAATTCTTCATTGGTCATATTTTCCAAATCAGAGTCATCTCCAAAATAATAAGAATTTTTTACGGGAGTCTCAAGGGTTATCTCAGATATTTTTTTCATGAAACACATGTTTGCCTTGTCACATTTCTTATCATGTGATGATTATGACTCATAATATCTATCTATATAAGCAATCTATGTTCCCATATTTCTTTATTAAATATATTATCTTTATCCTCATATATATTATTATATTTTAACATTGTAGATTCATTCTTTAAATTTATTCTTCTCTTACATTTGTAAAAAAACTATTTTATTTTAGTTATCACTTTTTTCCAATCCATTTTCCACTTTCCATTATTATCATATTTTCTTTTATAGTTGGGCTTCTTGAGAAACATCATACTTTATATTAAACTTCTTAATCCTTCTGACTAATTGATCCATTTCCTCATCTCTACCTGATGGTGAATCTTCATTACTTGTATTGTTAAAATGATTATGTATCCTTTCCTTTTCTTTATTTTGGGAAATAGTTGTTTTGAAATACACTTGAGTTATTTTTGGTTCATCCTCATCTTTTTTATTGACCTTAAATTCTTCACCACACATAATTAATTTACCTATCAACTTATTAATTGGAAACCTACTAATATCACAAGATTCTCTCATTGATACTAAGGTTCCAATCCCTCTCTCTGGTAGGCATTTGATAATTTCCATGATTCGTTCCTTAGAAGTAACCTTCCATCCCAAAGAGATTATAATATTTACAATTCCATTGAACCTGCGATACATGTCAAAGATAGGTTCATCAGGCTTCATCGTAATGTTTTCATATTTAATAGTATATGTGTTAAGTCTCATCTTTTTAACTGTAGCGGATCCTTCAAGTGAAATAGCAATAGTATCCCAAATTTCATGGTATGTTTTACATGTATAAATCCTATTGAATTATTCATATCTTAAATAATAATAGGAGGCATTCATAGCTTCACAATTATTATTATAAGAATCCTTAGTTGGTTCATCCCAAGTATTTTTTGTTGTAGTAGAAATATTATATTCGTCAACAATGGAATACCAATTTTCAAAACCCATACATTCTAAATGCATTTTCGTCCTAATTTTCCACTAGACATAATTAGTTTCATTGAAAAATGGAGTTATTTTGGTTGAATCACCTTCCAATCTATTTTCCATAATAAAGACTAAAGATTAACTTTTTATAGAGCTAAAAAAATTTGAACTAAAAAATATTTAGTGTCCTTTAAAACACAACTAAAATCACAGTTGAAATGATTTAAAAATCATTAAAAACATTGAAAATATATCATTAAAAATAATCCATTGATAACTAATGTTGTTCGGAGTAAGACACTCAAGAGGGGGTGAATTTAGTTCCTATAATAAATTTAATAAAATTATTAGTTAAAAAAACCCGCACTTTAATATAAATACAGTCCATTTAATCAAAGTTGTAAATTTTTAGTAGTTTTATTGTTCAATTAATTTCTCCAAATATGGATTAATTATAAGTTATAGAAATATAAAATATTGATATAACTTTTAAAACTATTTTACCAAAACAAAATAGTTGTTAATAAAACACAAGATCAATTATCAATGTAAAATATTGGTTTCTGAAATATGATTGAAAAATAGTAAATTAAATTTGAAATAGCACAGAAGAATAAAACACGAGGTTTAGTGTAATGTCGAGACCTAATCCTCTTCACTTGGTGATCACCTACCGACAAGAAGTTTAAATTAATAAACATTGATCCACATCATGGATTAGGGTTTACAACAACATATAGTGTTTTCCTGTTCATGATATACCTCTACTATTGATACTCATTGTCAATATATTACAAACATGTCACACATAGGCCTCTTCCATAGTTATTCATGGGATAAATATGGTTTAATAGAATGGTAGTGTGAGGATATCATGTACACTCCAACTTATCATAGGAGATAGGGATTTTATATACTATATATACACACTCTACTTGAAAAGTAATAAAATTGAACATTACATAGTAGAAATAATGAGAAGAGTTTTAGAAATCTCTGAGTTTTTTTATTGAATATTATATACTCCTTGATAGTAAAAAAATTGAATCTCGAGTCCTCTTTTAGAAACAAACACCAAAACTGAGTGTCATGGAATCTCTGTTCTTTTTTCTAGAAAATTTTCATTGATTTTTTTCTTTGAAGAGTTTATTTCTACAAGGTCTATTGTTACTTGGATACACAACAATTTATTCTTTGGTTTTAGTCAGCTAGGAGGTTTTTCTTCTTGATTTTCTTCACAGGTTCTCTTAATATGTTTTCTCATGTGTGTTTTACACTTTTTACTATAGTGATTCCATTTTTATATTTTATAGGTCTGACATTATACATGACTAGGACATGTGATATGCCTCATTCCTTTGAAATCCAAAATAACGATTTCCAAAAAAATTTATACAATTAAATTAGAAGCATTAAATAATCCAATATAATAGTTGGATAAAATTTTCCAAATTATAGTGTAAAGAAAATTTTAACATTCTATCAGTGAGTCCTTCTATCAGTAGATCACACAGTCAGGGGCTCTTTCTTTCAGTAGGTTAGTGCATAAGTTACTCCTTCTATTGGTGAGTTGTCTTGTCTGTAGGTCCATGCTTTGGTTGGTGAGTTCGGATGCTGGTGATTCAGTTGGTCTATGAGTGACTCATTTTATATTTCGGTCAGTCATAATATCTAAGAGTCATTAGTTCTGTTGGTGACTCATTTGTTTTATCGGTGGGTCCACTGTTATTTTGGTGATTCGAGCTATTAGTGAGTCAAACTTGTAACAGTCAGTGACTCATTCTTAGTCAGTTTGTCTATCTGTTTATATGTCTTATATTATAAACATGTACAGAATCTGTTGAGCTTATAGTTAAACATAGATAATCATAATTAATTATATTTAAACATAACAAAACATGATATGATATAAATAAACATGATTTAATATGATTCAACATGATTTGTGATTATTAGAACGAGAGATTTAAACTTAATTAAACATGATATGACATAAATGAACATGATTTAATATGATTAAAAAAGATTTTTGATTATTAAAACCAGAGAGGTCCAATAATGGTTACTATAATAATGTAATTATGTTAATATTTTCATTGAATATTTGTAGGATGTTTAAGAATAACGTAACATGAAAATATCAATAAGAATATATTCCTCTTCATTTGGTAACCTCATTTAGCTGACACATTAATCCATCATGAAGTGTTAATTTTGATAGATTTGTATTGGTAAGACATGTGGAGGTATTTTTGGAAGATATTTGGGTAGATATTTGTTCAAATAAATGTCTTATATGTTGTAATAAATATAACCTTTTAAAATTAAGGTGAGTGTCACACATGTAATTATTCTTAACTATTAAAATTTAATATGTTTTACTCATTTAAACATTGAACATAAACAATTAAATTCCAAATATAAGGTTATAAGGGTCTAAATACCTGTATCCAATAATAATTAACCTGATCTTTAAAAACCTTATCAAATTTTTAACAACATAATTTACTTTTTTTACCTTGTTACCATGGTGGTAACAGTTTTAACAACGTTACAGTTCATGTAGAAAAAAAATGAAATTTTCCTCATTGATAAATTTGATCCTCTTAATTAAAATTGTGAGATATTTTTCAAGGTTTGATTTATATAAGTGTTATATATTAATATTATTATATGGGTTCAAAATGAAATGAAATACAATTTTATGAGAACAATGTGTTTTTATGAATTAAATTAATATTATAAAAAACCCATATATAATTTATATTATTATGGAATTTATTTTATTATGTTTGATAAAAGTAATCATATGTTATCTTAAAACAAAATACAAAACATAATGGGGTTTTTAAAATAATTTATTTTTTTAAAATAAATGGTAGTTTTATACAAATTGTATATTTTTATTATTCACCCAAAAATCAACTATTTCTGAAAAAAATCACCCTATGATAAATTTAACCACATTTCTTCCAAAATAATATCAATATAATCAAATTAAAATAATAAAAAAATTTATTTTACTTTTAGAAATTAACATTTAGTATTTCTATTATAATGACAAATTAAATGTTTGTGCAACAGATAAGAGTCCAGGGATGTAATGTTTAACAATTATGGAATTATCTTGGGAATTTCATATTCCATAAATAGTCAATATAAGCTTTAGGAACACCTTGGTAAATGAAATTGTATAAATTATTTGAGACATATCATATAAAATTGATAATAGTTCCATGATTGATCAAAGTTAGGCTCAGTGGTACACTGGAAAGAGAATGCATAACATAGATAAAAGCCTCTCGATGGAGCATAGATATGATACATGTTATTACCACATGAGACGCATATAAATATATCAATTTTAAAAAATATTTGGATCTCCTAACCTCATGTCTAATATATATAATAATAATTATAATATTATTCATGAAACCTATTGGGATAACCCTTATAGATATCATTTTCTCTAATAGTCTTCTATAACGATATTTAACTAATAAATAAAGCATTCATTGAATAGATGACTATGATTAATGTCTCTTGTAATATCCAATTACTAAGATACTTCTTATGTTATATCCTCAAAAACATACACCAATAATCTGGTTTATATAACATAATCATTATATTTTTTTTCTTTGATACCAATAAATGTGACCCAAATTCAACCATCTAAAACATAAAACATAAAATTGAAATATATTATCAACTATATACCCAAGTATATTATAGTTTTAGGGTGTTTAAGAAATATGAACGACTCTCACATTACATTATTGATGTCCTCGGATGATTATTTCTTTCATAAAACTCCCATATTTTCTAATTCAACAGTGTTCCTTTATCATATCTCACATGGAATCCTTATAAAAATATCCGAAATTGAATATTTATTCAGAACATGTGGAATAGAATCATAGGATGTTTGATCTTCAAAACATAGTGAGGATAAAAATACAAAAAAAATTAATTCCACTAGTGAGATAATGATAAACATCAAGGTGTGATGACGTAATAAAACATTATGAGCATAATATAAGGGAATTCATACCCATCATATGTGTATCATAAATCATGAGACATGAAATAAATCTTTAATATAATAAAATGATCATATAATTCAATAATAATGATCCGTGCGAAAAATTATTGATCAAGTATTCATTAAAAATAATTTTAAATATATAAATAATGTTTTAATATCATGGAATATAATTTTTATACAAAGCATACAATCACACTTAAAAATTGAATATCTTACCTAATAAATTCCAAAAATATCATTGGATAAATCTATAAATGGTTAAATCCATCTATTTACCCAATGAATTAGACGTTTATAATGAACTTACTAATAAAACGTCTATACAATTTTTTGAGTTCCATATATTGAGAAAAATAATTAGAATCTTTGACATTATAATAATAACTATTATTCATATATACCATTATTTACTCTTAGAAATGAAATGGGTTCAATGAAAAACTTTTTTATTTAATCATAATACATACATAAGAAAGTATTATAATGGAATTATTATTAAATATCCCCATTGGGGAATATGTAACATCAATATTTTTTCATTTAAGAATATAAATACAATTAATAAGTCATTAAAACATTATTGAGTAAAATACCCTTTACATTTTGAAATAACTTAGTTAAAATATAAAAAATTTAAAAAATATTAATGAAAATATATTCTTTGAAATGAACCGTGGAAACTTGTAAAGTAATCATAAAATAATTGACAGGGTATCGTAGAATAAAATTTCATTAATTCCATAATCATTAAAAATAAAGATTTTGTTTACACATTTGGTAAAAATTACTGCATCCAGATTACAATGAGAAGATTCCATCTAAACCTTTTGTATAAAATTTACACATGTGAAAACAAAATTATATTAAATAATAATTTTAGATTTAAAAAATCTGTCACATTATTTTTTAAATATGGATATGGAATAAATAAGGAATTCCAACCGAATAGACAAATAAAGATGGTTTTCCTTTAAACTCTATATGTCACTTGAGTACTTAAGAGATGAGAATTAAAATAAACCATGTAATCTGTATTAATACCAATACTATAATAAAATACATGTTAATTGGGTGATAAAAAACACATAATTTCATCATCATCATTTTAAGCATAAACAATCCCATTAAAATGAGATTGTAACCTAAAACTCTTATTACTTTGGTATCTTTTAAATCTTAATTCCATTAAATAAATAACATTAGATGAGTCTATAAATTGAATGAATATAATTATATACATGATATAAAAATTCGAGTGTTAGTATATACACCTCATAAATAAGGATAGGTTCCTAACATGAACAATTATCCCAAAGAAAGAAAAATTGAGATGAATAACCATTACAAAGATCATATCATTGAATTGAGAATTAGTAAATGGAGAATTTATGTGTTAAAATTGTAAATATATACAAAAAATAGATGTAAAATCAATAGAAAAATGGCCATTTCACACATATTAATGTCATAATATAATCAATTAAGAATTTATATAACCAAAGAAAAGTAAATTGAGATGAGAAACCCCTTTCCTCGAGTTTAGAGCTGCTAAGTATGTCATTTAATGATTATATAATAAACTTAATTAAATTATATACCTATTTATATAAATTTTCATGGTTTATTAAGTTGTAATTAAAACATTTATTTCAATTAAATATTTAATTACATAATCTATTTGTCCCACATCGGTAATTTTGAGGATGTTTGGTTCATAATTTCAAAATGACTTCAGTGTATTGATTGTTGGTAAAAGTGGTCATTATTTTATCATATGAGGAATAATAATCTTGAAATAATCATGATTTTAATATATTATTTATTTTTTAAAAACCAGTAATGAATTATGTTTGTAAAAAGTAAATTATTTTGTAATCATGGAAATGGTTTGTTGTGCATATGGTGAGGAAAAATAAAACACATCATCTTGCAAGGTGGTAGTCTTCCCTATACTTGAGAAATGTTTTTATTTTTAATTTTCATTGAATATAAAGAAGTAATATATTAATTTTATAATATTTAAATTTAATCTATATCATATATGTCTTATTATAAAAATTTTAACCATGATTTTTACCATTAATTATATCTAGTGATGGAAACTAATTTATATTAGTTCGTGAGGTGGTAGTCCATCATACACAAAAATGTAGGTATTACATACAATATGATAAAAATGAGAAATACTATGGTTAATAGTACAATATAATAACAAATAATTATATTTGATATGCATATTTAATTATATTAAAATAGTTATAGGAGTTTTTGATATGTCGAAGAAGAAATAAAACTAAAATGTTGTGTTAAAAAATATACCTCTTCTTCAGAAGACTTCATTTTATTTACACCTTATTTCCTCTAAAGTTGTTATTATGAATAAAATAAGACCTATAGTGTTTTTTGATTTATATTATAAAGAGTTTTTACAAGTTATTAGTCGATATAATTATCTCTTGATGGGTGGACAAGATAGGAGAGAGGTGTTCTTTTATAGGTTAGGGAGAGGACAAACAGGGTATTTTTGAAAATATTGACGTGTAAATGTCTAAATAAAAATGAATAATAATCATACCAAGTAAAAATATCAGATACATTTGTTCAAAATAA
Organism: Viscum album; assembly: GCA_963277665.1. Lineage (NCBI taxonomy): Eukaryota > Viridiplantae > Streptophyta > Magnoliopsida > Santalales > Viscaceae > Viscum > Viscum album. The sequence continues at coordinate 1,007,895,470 of OY728167.1, forward strand.
TAATATACAATAAGATTTAGATATCTTTTTATTTCATTTTAAACATTATCACTTTAATTTAACCCCCAGTACAGATGTTTTAATTATACACATGGTGAAAACTTTTTCATTATATTTTTATTCTTTATGATCAAAAGTTATTTTAACCATATTTAATAATAATAACTTTTTAATTCCATATAAGTAATAAATTTTATAAAATTATATTCTCATTAGTGGTAGAGTATAATTTAAGATTAAACTTGAAAAATGCAATGAAAATCGGTCTTCCAGATAAATGTCTTCTTATGTATAACATGTTTTTATAACAAATAAATCATAAAATTAATTACAATGACCTTAAATGAATAATTAATAATATAATTTAATAATTTTAAATTTTAAAAAATATCTAAAAAAGATCTTTTTAAATGCTTGAATACAAAATATTTTTGAATAAAAATCATTATTCTTTCACTGTTCATCGAATAATTAATAATTTCAAGAAACTATGAAAAATAAAAATTATGATATTTTTTATTTTATAATATCAAAATAATATCCTTTTTATAAAATTTATTTTATAATAATTTTAGAAATTTATTATATTCAATAAAGAAAAAATTCAATAATAACTATTTTTTAGAAAATATGTATTTGATGCAAAAATGACATTTATTTAATTAATTTCCCAATAAACATAATAAAACGAATATTAATTAGTTTTATAGAATATATAATCTAGTTATTACAATATAATCATTTATTAGCATTGAAAATTTTAATCTATTTTCATTATAATACATTTCACCCATAAAATGGTTTTATTAAAAATATGTCTTTCCCTTTGAAAGAGTTTATCTTCATTTATAACGAGTTGAAAATCAATGGATAATTGAATTGATCCCCATTAATTGTTATTGATATAGAATACACACATGAAAAAAAAAATTAATATTTACCATATATATAAATATATAAATGTTTTTTACAAAATATTTCTATCCATGAAAAGAGCAAACAAAATATCATGGGTTGGTTTTGATGAATATAAAATTAAGTATGAATAATAAAGAATTTTATATGTCGAGTTATAATATTCTTAGAATATAAATATAGAGTAAAAAAATTAATGATAAAGATCCCAAATCCCCACTATCAGCATGCATAAAAGGGTATTGATCCTTCGGTTGATGGAGTTTTTCATGTAGCCTCTCTTCCATTACCTTAGAGTGGGGTGTGATTTGTTTTTTATTTACTATATTCTATTTTATTTCTATTTATATTATAGTTTCTTATTTTTCATTATTATATGTTCTTATAATAAATTTTATGATTATATTATTTTGGTTATGGTTACCTATCTTAAGATTTGATCGCTTGGGGAGGTTTCATGGAACCACTCAATCCTAGTTCTTATTTCTTAAAAATTATTCTATCATTTGTGATGGTATATTTGGTGTACATGTGTAATTGTGTGACTGTCTATATTCTAATAATATTTCCTTAAACTCATTATATTACATAATGACTCATCATTCCTTCACATCATTTATCTCATTCCATATATAGTCGAATTGGACGATTTAAGTGATTAACAATATATTTTTTGATCAGGTAGACAATGCTATCATGTTTTTGGAAACGAGGGTTTATTATTTTTCACTCTGAATGAAGGGAATTTTATATAATAAAGAGGTATCCAAGTTAATTTTATCACAAAATTTATATAGTGTGATGTAATTTATAACAAAACTTATTAAATTATAAAATTAAATTTATAAAAATAAAATTGATAATGAAGTAATACCTATGATAACCAAAGGTGTTAACACTTTCAAACTAATTTTTGAGGTTTTTATTTCTTAAATTTGTTTAAATTTTAAAAACTTATCAACCCAAGTTAAATTATTTTATATCATTATGATAAAAAACAAATAATAATATGTTACTAAATAAAAACATTCAGTTGAGACTCATTTCGATACAAAATAGGGTCACCCACTAGTCTAAACCCTTTGGAATAAATATTGCATTGAATAAGACCCCATGACATGGCACGTTTTAAACCATATATATGAATATAATTTCTCATTTTTTTTATTTGTCATATCTAATTTATATTTTTAAATATTGTTTTAACATAGATGTCATGGATGCCTTTGGATAAAATTTGGAGTCTTTTTCATAAAAAATGGGAGAAAATATGGTAATATAGCTTGTAATGGCCTTTGTTTTCCTTAACTATTCTTTTTTTTATTTATGGGATTTCATTTTATTACTAGAATGTTTCATTTCATATCTAATAGTATGAGGAATTTTATCTTTATTTAATTTTATTTTTATATTTCTGGGATTCATTTAATGTTTATGTTTTTATCAATTATTAAATTGTAGGCATATTGCTAAAATATTATTTATCGTTTGAAATAATTCATATATATTAAAATATTATGTATAAAAATATTTTATTACATATAAAATATAATTACCTATGATTAATATACATATAAATTACATCATCTCTTGTAAAATATTTCATACGCTACACAGACCATGCCCAGGGATCATAATAGTTTAGTGTCTTTTGAAACTTTGAACACATTTCTCTAAATTGGTGAAAGATCATAAATATATAAAATTATGATCTTCCCTGTTAGTAATACTACTTTAAACCCTTTATTTATAACCTAATGAATAGAAAAATAAGAAAGGGTGTACTCAGATTATCAGTAAGGGTAATCGTGGATGATAAGTATACACACCATGAACATAAGGGTATGAAAACATGATCATATCATTTAATGATTAACATGCATATCAATGATCGTATACATGATTAATCGAAAAACATTGGGATTTAATAAGACATGAATCATAATATAATCAAATCACATGATCTATAAGAGTATAAAAATGTAATAAGACATGAAATTTTTGGAAAACACATTATCTTAGAATATATTATGTCAATGATACCTACTATGAAATTAATAGTGCGTTAGGCTTGGGATAGTCACATGTGTACCTACTTAAAGCCTAGGATAACCTCCCATGTACCTTCTAGTTTCAGACTTATGATGACCTCTCATGCATCCCCTTGTTACAGACTTAGGATGATATCATGTGTACACTCTTGTTACAATCTTAGGATAACTTCCTATGTGCCCTCTTGTTGTGGTCTTAGAATGACCTCTCATGTACCCTTTGATCTCATAGAGATTTTATCATTACCCAATGATTTGGAGGTACATATAGGTCCCACCCATCACTTAAATAATTATATACATATGTGCCCCACATGACTATAAATCCTTCATCACATCAGAACCCATGTAAAGAAATGAGCTTCATAAACACTTCATTATAACTTAACTCATGGAAAAGAAATATGTTTTATAAATATCAATACATCATATAAAACATTAAAATAAAAATAAAAATGGTACCCTTGGGTTTAATTGTCATAAAATCATATGTAATGGTAAATAAATAAATATTAGATGGAAAATGATTTTTTTGAATTATCAATTGAAATAATTCTCTAAGAAAATGTCATTTCCTTTATGAAATATTTTTAAATGAGTCGTGAAATTATAAAGGAAAAATTATTAATTAGAAATAATCCAATAATCATGTAAATTAATATATATAGAATTATCACATCATAATGAGGTGAAATTTTTTTCATTCCATATAAGTAAAAATAAAATATTCTTTATATATTTTTTTTCCGAAAAAATTAAGAAAGGGCATTGTTTAGAAAATTAAAACAAAATATTCTTTTCAAACTATTTTGTAAAAAGTGAAACATGTGTTAAAATAAAATTAAATATTTATAGGATAATATTAAAACCCTTTTTGAAAACATTTATATAAAACATGTCCTTTTAAGACAAATATTCCCCAACAGAGTCTTAAAACGAAACAATCCCATATATTGATGAGGTTGTCAAATAATCTTTTAAAACATTATAATTAGATGTATCATATGAACCATGAATGAAATAAAATTATAGGGATATTAAAATACCATAAACATTAGGATAAGAATCATAAAACACATTCATGTTCATTTTATTCACCACAGGTAATAAATAAGTAGTCTATAAGGTCTGTGTCTCACAAAATTAAAAGTGAGAAACAAATTTCTTACTATAAGTCTTGACTTCTTTCATATATGATCAAACATCTAGTATAATAAATATAACATTGTTTTATGTATACCATACAATAATATTCATATTTATATATAATACCATATATGATTTACTTACGACTTTATATTACACTCTTATTATGAATTTCTGGTTAAAGTTACATTTTGGGTAATAAATGCTTTATTTTTCATACATGTTTTGAATTTTTATCCTTGTTCATCTTACATATATCATGATTTAATCAACTAGAAAATGGAAAAATGGTTTAAATATCATATATATATATATATATATATATATTCATAGTGATTCATAATATTTATATATATATAATAAAATACATCGTCCATAGATACAGTAGGTCCTACATAGGTAAGAACATAGTTTTCATTTACTATTAATATTAAAAGAAAGAAACATATATGATATATTATCCTTAAAGGATAATTTTAATTTTATTTATATCATATGTATTCCAAAAATCCATATTTATTACCATCCATGTGAAATATAGATGAAAAACAAATCGTGTCGCTTTGTAGAGATGATATGTCATATATATGCACAAACGATGTTATCATTTTAAAAAATACTGGGTGGTAAAAAATTTATATAGGATATTATCATTAAAGCTATATAATTATTTCATATATATCATATATAAACATAAAATCCATAAAAATTACCACTCATCAAATATGATGGTGTAAAATTAATTGTATCTCTATGTCGAGATAGTTAGTCGTACATACGCACAAGCGATACTTTCACTTCTTATTTGATAAGAAAGGAGTTAGATAATACTGTGTTCAAAATCATAATAATATTTCAGAATATTATGTATGAATAAATAATTATTTTATGATACACATAATATATTTATAGAAGGTATATGATAGTATAAAAAGAGATTGATTGGTAGAAGTGATTACCTCTTCATCAAAACAACTCCTTTAGATATCCTCTAAATAACTCTTCTTTTGGTAATTTAGGTTGACCAGAAACTATATAATGTGTCTAGGTAAGTAGATAACATAATTTTTTATAGTTTTTCCATGATATAATCATAAAATATGTGATGTGAGATATGGTAGGAGGAGTCCTTTTATAATGACGGTGAGAGGCACTTTAGGAATTTCTCAAAAGATTAATTTAAATTAAATTAAATATAAATGAAAATCCCTCTGAAATTATATTTATTATATGATAAAATTTTAAATTTTCTTGTTATAATAAGTAATTATATTTTATTCAAGTTTTTTTATTTTAAGCATTATTCTTTTGATTAATCCTTTGTTAACCTATTTTAATTTTAATTACGATAGCAACATTTTAAATTTTAAAATGTGGATATTTTTACTTCTAAGGGGTGAATTGAAACATAAATGGATAATGTATTCAATTTTTTACCAAAATTTATCCCCTTTTTCTTTACATAGTATTTTTTTATCTAATTTAATAAAATATTATATTCATAAAATATCATTAGTGTCAATTTTGACACTATTCATTATATTGAATTTATGAAAACAAATTTAGAATGATTAAATAGAAACAATTAATTTAATACAGCAATAATATTTCATATTCACTTATAAAATTCTTTGAGAACCTCAATTAATTTAAATTATATATATTTTATTATTATTTTTATCACTTAATTGAGTTTTTCATTAATGGAATAATTAATCGATCATAATTGTTTAATTATTTTTGATATTTATTTATTAACTAAAAATTATAAATCAAATGTAAAGATGTATATAAACCTCATTATTTAAAATAATATATATATTCTGTAATATTTTATATTTAACCACATATTAAATATATTATACTTTTTATATGGTATAGTGTGACATTCCGTCACTCTCCTTAATTTTAATTATATCCAAGTCATTTTCAAGAAAAAGTGTCCATTGAATTTTTAATTTTAAAAAATTATAGGTTAGTTTTATAAATAAATTAATCCAATAACAATATAGAATATTTTAGGTTAATTTTATAATATTTATAATATTTATAATATTTATAATATTTATAATATTATTTTCATCTTTATTTTATTTTTTTAACTAAAAGTGTAGTAATAAAATTTAAGAAAGCTAGTATTCATATATTCCAAAAATAGAAGTAACCTATTTAATAAATTATAAACTTATGATTAAAAATATGGAATACATTTTTTAAAATTTTATACCCAAAAATGGATAAAATTTATATAAAATTAATTTCGTAAATGAGGTGAGAAAATGAGGTTTAAAATTAAAAACCTTTAAAAGATGTAAATGATTTTACATTCAAATTCAATGTGAAATTTATTCCAATAGAATACATTAGATCAATTGATAAAATTTATATATAATTATACTTTAAAATATATCAATAATATAATTTAACTCTATAAATTATTTGGATAAAGAGGTTTTTCTCAAATATAATGAAATATTTTTCACTATTCTTCAAACCATGAAACATAACAGAAATGATCCAAAAATAAATAATGTAAATTTTGATATCCTCCTTTTGAATAAGAACATTCTCTGTCAAATATAGTTTCTAATAGTTTCAAAAACTATATTTAAAACAAATTTTCCATCAAAAGTTGATAAAACAATCTTTTTAAAAAATACATATTTTATGCATCAAATTAGATTTGTTCTTATGGAATATCTATAAAACACATAATATGCATGATAATAATTATATATTCCATTAATATAATCCAAAAAAGTTATTTCTTTATTTCATAAGTGTAAAACACACTATTTTTCATTTAAATCATTTTTGAAGAAATGATTTCCTTCTAATTTCAAATTGGTTTTGTATATGTAATCCACACTTTCATAATTTGGTTAATCATGTTTATATATTATGTTATTATAAATTGGTTATAATTTTATTGTTTAAATAATTAATATAATAAAATTATGTTTTTTACAAACTTTGTGTTGCATGTAATGCATGTTAAGTCTGTGTATCGTGTTGCACAAGCTTAATAAGGTGTAGTGTGAAATGAAATCTATAAAAGAAATATAATTATTTAAAAATATATTTCATGAAATTTTCATGGTGGTGAATTATTCCGCCCTTCAAATTAATTTCTCCCATGAAATTAATCTAGGTTTTCAATGTTTTAATAATTGAATGTTCCTTTCATAGAAACCAACATCATAAAAAAATCAATACTAGAACTCCCTTTAAAGAGGGAATGTTGGAAACATAAAGGATACCAAAATTAATTTATTCATAGGATTCCATATAGGTGGTCAAATATGGAAAGTGAAAACATGGATTTTGAAGAGATATAAAACTATTAAGTTCTTAGGGATTTTGATAGAATAAATTATTTAAAAAAGTTAACAATCATAGATCCACAAATTCATGATGATCTAAGGGACCATATGATTCATCGTAAAATAAGGAACTAATATAACATTTTTTTATTCAACATATTTTCCCAGAGTTCAAGAATATTCATGAGATTAGATACTTACATTATTCCATAACATTTTATTAGCACGATCTCACCTTTTTTTACCTTGATCAATTTCCAATTCATCTATTGTTCCATAAAATTATTTTTCATTTTTCATTGCTAAATTGATAGTAGATCATGAGATCCATAAATAGAATGATAATTCATTATATCTGTCATTATCAAAATAAAAAGTTTAGAAGTAGTTATCTTTTTTGGATAAATCCTTATATAGTGAGATAATAATTTAATTTCTAAAACCTCATTTTATATTTAAAATAAATCATTCCATAAATGGTTAACCTTATAACGCATTAGAAAAATGAAAGTACAAAACATTAGAAATAAGGTCACAGAATTTATCAAAAACATATTTGTATTGATCCATCATATATCAAGAAGTATCTCTAATTTTTCACATACTAGAAATGTGATTCCCTTAATTATGTATTCTATAAAACCATATTGAATTCAGACATTATTATTCATTCATTATATAACACTTTTCTTATAAAAAACATTTGCATGGAAATATTAGGATCAACCATATTTTAATAGAAATTGTGGTTTCATTAATGTATAATCCATGTAGATAATCAGATGAAATTTTACCAATGGATGAACAATAATATTTTCATAGGTTATATTAATACAAAGTGAAACATGAAATTTCCAACTAAGGAGGGAATGATCAGTATTATCTAATTATCATGATTTACGTAATCCATTGTGATACAATACGATTTTCCTTTTTTGTTTTTCCATGGGGTTTTTCTCTTATCATACACATTAGTCCTTAGATTGGTAAACATGTTATGATAATACCCAAACTCCTTGAAATTGAATTACATAATTTTATAAGGTGTATTTTGTGGATATTTCTCATTGTTAATTTCATTGGCTATATTCTTCGCATCACTTAGTCATTCATCTACTTGATGAAAATTATTTCTACATTTGTAACACCATGTTGTCCCTTTCATGAGTTTACAATATTTATTCCTCCCACATTCCTGGCATATAGATACCTGAAATTTATTATTTCCATTTATATTTTAACAAAACATGGTCTTCCTATTATTAACAAAACTATAAGAATTCTGTGAATTTACAAGTTCTATTTCAACCTTTAGTGGCCATTAAAATACTTAGTCATATATACGAATGTCTCTTATAGCCCAGACCTTTCATTAACATTGTTTGAGCACAGCAAATAATTGATCAATTTTTTGTTCAAGACTTATGATTAACCTATAGGCGTACCTTTAAATTATTAAAAAATTAAATTCATATGTACTAATAGATTCATCATCCTTTTTCATAATCCCAACAAATTACATCTCAATCCTTTTTTATAAAATATGAGGCAAGTAATTACCAAAAAATATCCCCTCAAACTCTTTCCATTCCATACATTAAATTTTTTCTCATTCCCCCATGTTCATAAAAATATTCCATCACTAATCTGCTTCACCTTCCAAATGATAAATATCCAAAATTACTTCTTCATGTTATGAACACTGAAAGAAGAAAAATATATTCTTAGTGGTACTGAACCATTCTTAAAAAACAACTTGATCGTAAGACCCATTTAAATAAGTTGGTTGTTGCCTCATGAAAGACTCAATATAAAGTTATTCCCTCTTATGGTCGTTTGGAATTCCAACATGATTCATAGACTTTGTGATTATTGCGATAAATGTTTTCATTCAATCATCCATTAAATTTTTTTTCAAGAGTAAAATCATTTCATTTTCCAATGCATTCATCATTAAAATAGTTCCTTCGTGTTTTTTACAATGACTAAAACAAAAAAAAATAGTACGGGGAACAAAAATCATACATGTAAAAACTCATAACAAAAGTAAATTAAATTCATTATATAACATCATAAGTCTAATACAAGGTTATTAAATAGTATAACAAAAATTATATGGTTCTAACCTATACATAGACTTATCCTAAGAAATATTTCTAATTTTTTTCTCATCCTAGTCTCCAAAGTCTGGCTAATCCTTCCTCTAAGACCAACTATACTAAGCCAAGACTAACATAAATAGAAATGAAATAATTTTTTTACAAAATGTTTTATTAATTTCACAAACTCATTCCCAAGGACTGTAATAGTTTAGTTTTTTTGGAATCATAGAACAAATTCTTTTTATTTTGTGACAAATCATCAACGTCTCCCATAAATATATTTTCCATTATTACACCTACCTAAAAACCATAATTTATAACCTATGTAATGGAAACTTAAGAAGAGGTGAGAGAAAATGCTCAAGAAGGTTAAACATGGAAGATAAGTAAGCATAAAATGAAAAATGGTATGAAAATATGAACATTACATTTGAAGATCTTACCCTGCATATCAAAGATCGTATACATGATTCATTACATAAATATTGGTAGTTAATAAGATAGTAATCATAATAAAATCAAAAAGCATGATCTATGACAGTATAACAATGACATAAGGCATGGAATTTGTGTCAGACACATAATATTAGAATATATTATATCAATGATAAATACTAAGAAATTCATAATTTGGTAGTATTGGGAATGTCACTTTATGTACATACTTACATATTTTGATGACGTACCATGTAAATTTTAGTTTCGGGTTTAGGATGTACTCTTGTGTACCCTTTTATTGTTGGGTTTGGATGACTTCCAATGTATCCTTTTGTTGTGGGATTAGTTTTCCCTCCCATGTACATTCTTGTTGCACGCTTCGGATGACCTCGCTTGAACCCTTTCAGCTCATAGAACATTTATCATTACCCAATGCATTAGAGAGATATATATTTATAAACAACCACTTAATGAAGATTATACATATGTCTTCCATAATAAATTAATTTTCATAAACACTTCATCATAACATAACTCATGGACAAAATATGTTTCATGAATATATTTACATCATAAACATAAACCATTCATATAAACAATAAAAATAAACGTATTTTTGGGAGATATCCTCCATAAATCCTGAGTAACCAAATCTAATGTCATGTTAGATTAAACGTGATTATTTTTTAAAGATCAATTAAAATAATCCATGAGGAAAATATTTGTTCCTTTATGAAAATATTTCATTAAATATTCGTACAATTATAAAGGAATAAAATTTCTCTGAAAATAATCTTGTAATATTTCAATGAAATCCTCAAACAATTAAAGAATAATAATGGTGGAAATTATTTTCTTGTCATATAAGTTAAAATAAAACATTCCTTCTATATATTTTTTTTCAAAAAAGTAAAAAATTGTCTTATTTGAAAATTTAGAAAAATATTCTTTTCAACCTGTTTAGTAAAAAGTAAAATGTTATAACCCGACCTTGAATACCCTTTTATTTTATTATTTTTTGGGGCTATAGTCTCTTGGTCATGTTTTGGGTTTGAGACCTGGTTTTTATTTTTCGAATTTTAGAATTTTGATTGGGTTTTATGATTGGGAACAGGCACCGCACGGTAATAAAAAACTGCACGGTCATCCTAGGTACTTGTGAGACTACTTCTGGAATATAAAGAAGCAATTATATGTTTCGTGCATGGTTTCTTGAGCTATGCAGGGTGACCATGCCATTTCTCAGCATCCAAGTAAATAATATAAAATAAAATAAAATGAAATAGAATTTAAAATAAAATAAATAAAAACATTTAACCAAATTATTATTATTTGATAATAATATAATTATTTGGAAAAGAGTTATTATTATTATTATTTTATTATTATTATTATAATAAAATTATTATTTTTGAACCCTAAAATCCCATTCTCCTACCCTCACCCAATGCAAACACCCCCTCCTTCTTCCCCTCTCCCAGCTTACGCCCCCCCCCCCCCAACATACACATATCCTCATCTCATGGCCCTCATCTCCTATGGATCTCCCTATAGTGGGGAATCCCTCCTCGCATGACCCCTCCCTTGTGTGTCCTCCCTACTCACTGCCCCTCCACCATTAAAATCTCCTCTGTCTTGGATGACACCTTCTATTGTTCCATCTCTTTTTCTATCGGCAGTTGTCCCTCCTCTAGTGGTAGCTCCTCCCTTGTGTAGGTGGATCCCCCTCTGGTGAGCACCCTCTTCCCTTTTTTTGTTTTCTTTACATGTATGGGTTTATTAGGGTTTGGCCTTACTCGGGCGGTTAGGGTTTTAGTGTGACATAGTTTCCTTAAGATTTTAGTGTGTGTGGATGTTCTGTGAGGCGTCGTCATTCCTTGCATTTAAGTTTTGTTACATCTTCACCCCACTGAGGTATACGTTTCCATTTTCTCCAATTAAAATACATTTCCTTTGATGATTGATAACTTCAATAAATTTATTAAAAAAAATTTCACCTCTATGGTCCCTCTATTTAGCTTATTATGTTTTTTTGGAATAGATAGATTTTGTTAAGAATAAGGTTTTATGTGATTATTAGTTTATACTTGTGTAAATATATGATAAATGTGTTTGATAAAATGTTGTGTGATATTTTAAAATGAAATAGGCTGTTTTGAGAAGTATTTCGCTTTTTTGTGTTATGATAACATTTTTTTATTTTATGTTAGTGTTTTGGGTGTGAATTGATAATTTCTCAAAGCATGAATTCAATATTTTTCTTGTTGTTTAGGGCTGGGAAACATGTGGTGTTCCTTTAAATTTGGTTTTGGGTGTCTTCAGGGACTTTTCAAAAGTACCATTGGATATTAGCACAACAATGGGTGCACAGAGTGCACAGATGAATGAGATTTCAAATGAAGATGATACTTTAAAAATAGTGTTCTCTATTAAGATTATTTTTCGTAAATGTTTCATTGGTTTTTGAATCAAATCTTGGTTCCTTTGTTTTGATTAATATTATTTTAGGGGATTCTTTATTTTTGGGTAGTTGGTAATGTTTATAGAGTGTGTTGGATATTACAACAATGGTTTCAAGGTGCAGTTTTAATGAATTCCTACATGTACAAAAATAGTGTAAGGAATATATATATATTACCTCTTTGTACAAATTCCTCCATGGTGATGGGAATATGTGAAATGTTTCTTATAGCGACCGATAATCTACATACATTGTTATTACTTCAGAATTGAAGCATACTTATTACAACATATAACAAAACCATGAAAGGACCATATAGGTATAGTGTCTTTAGAAACTGGGAAACATAAACAACTGGTTCATAAATCATCTAAGTTCTCTCCCATTTATTTCGTCATATCTAGAGTCCCTTTTGGCATATTCAACTTAATACCATTCATCCAGACATAGGAAAAAATAAAACACACAAAAGGGTGAGCTCAAATGCTCAGTAAGGGTAAAAAAAGGAAATATCAATCATATCATATCTTTAAGTACATAGCATTTTGAAAATCTGAACCTGAAAAAGAGATCATAATATCATGAAATGGGATAAATCATAATAGTGAAAATTAATCCCAAATAATCATAACTTAGAACATGATACTTTTTGGCATACACACATAATCATACAAAATCATTTCATATTAGTCAAGGATCATTTCAAAGATCATCATTATGGACAAAGTCCATTACTGATCTGAGTTCACTTCTCGCTCTAGTCCTGAATCACTGAACCAGATTAACTTTATGTTACATCCATGTCTATCTCATTAGATATAAATATTTACCCAATTCATAGGAGGGAGATATAGGCCCCACCCATCTCATAATGAAACCATTCATTTGTGTGCCACAAAATCCTAATTCATACATTATATCATAACCCATGTAATAAAAATTGGATTATCAAACATAGTGAAATCATAAAATAATTCACAGAAGATAAAGGACTTCATAAAAATAATTCCATCACAACATAATCAAATCAATGTAACAATATGGATGAAAATAGAACCCCATATTTTCTTATATGGAAAATAATTTTGTTAAAACACTTGAACTCCATTTTTGAAGAAAATATCCTTTCTACTTCAAGAAAACACTTTTCCTTTCTTAACATGTCATAAAATTTTAAAAGAAGTTAATTAGAAATAAACATGAAAACTTGTAAAGGAATCTTCATGGAAATAATGTTCTATTAAATAATAAAAATCCATTCATTTCATATGAGTTAAGAAAAGATTTTCTCATACTTTGGCCAAAAAAGTCAAAAAGTATCTCATACTAAAAACAAAAAAAGATTCCTTTCATATCTTTTACAAATAACTCACAAAAGTGTAAAATTGGATTTAAATTTTTTTTGAGGATATAAATAATATTACATATTGAAGAAACATGGATTTGGATGATAAATATTCCCCAATAAATTCTGAAGTATAAACAATCTCGGATAAAAATGAGATTGGGAGATTTTCCCTTACCTTAGGTCTGATATACTGTGTACATGTCTGAACCTCCTGTATAATGATTTAAATAATGACATTGAATTATTCCATAATTATACTCATTATATCATATATGTTCATATTCTTAGCTTTTTATTAGTAATATTTCATTACTACTTGTTATTCAGGTGTTTATTGCTTTATGTTTTTATGCATGTTTTGTCGAATAAATTCTTATTCTTCTTTTTAGGTTATAGATTCTTCATTTCTAGAATGGTATTAGTGTTATATATATCATAGTTTCTCATTAAATTCATTTATATAATCATTATTCAATTAAGATCATGTAGAACGAGTCACATCACATCGTTGAGACGGTAGGCTGTATGTACGCACGAGCGATGATATCATTCCCATGATCATGAAATTGTATTGATGTGTATGTATACTATTTCATAATCAATATCACTTTAAAATAATCATATATAGTTAGTATTTACACCATTATACCCATCCAAGTAAGGTGGTGGTGGAAAAAATATTACACCACGGCGTGGAGACGATATTCCATACGTACACACACGCAGTGATTTCATTTTCCGTAGGATGGATAGAATGTGAAATTGGGTTGTTTCCTATTTATAATAACATGTAATTATATGATTGATTATGATTTTATTACTTCAAAATTAAACAACTAAATAAGAGGAAGTAGAAGAAGAAATAAATTTGAAAAAAATCGGTAACAGATATTACCTCTTCTTCGACACGCATCTATTAAACCTCTTCTTAGAGAACTAAAATTGGTCTTTGAAGAAGACCAAGACCTCTAGTATGTTTATAGGGAAGTTGAGATTGGGAATGGGTAGGTTTTAGCCAATATTGAAGGATTTATATTGTGTAAAGAGGAGAGGGAGGAGGTTCCCTTTTGTAAGGGAGGAGAGGGGCACCTTTGGAATTATAAGAAATATTAATTTATAATAAATTCCATCCCCACTTAAAAACCTCCATAAATTACTGAAATAAAAATATTAGATGATATAGGGTTGTAATATCATCAACCAATAAAATTTAGACAAGTTGGAAATTTATTTTAAACATTATCAACATGATTTATCCTTATATAATCTATTTAATTTTATTTGTGGTAATAATATTCTAAATTTTAAATGATTATAAATAATTAATTATATGTTGTGAATTATCCATAATTGTATACTTAATTAAATTTTAGACCATATAGGTTTTAATTTATAAATTGTAAATATTTGTGGGATTTTTAAACGATTTTATAATATGTAATTTTTATAAAATTACAATAGTATCAGTTTTGACACTATTCATTTATTTGAATTTAAATAAGATATAGACAGAAGCTATGTTCGAACTAAAAGATTTAATAGATTCATAACAAGTTATATTTATCTATAAAATTAGTGGAGAACATTAAATATTTCATATAATATTTATTTTAATACCTTTAAAATCATTTATTTGATAATTCAATCAATAAAATAATTTCAACATCACTATTGTGTCATAATTAATGATAATTATTTAATACCTAAAAATTATAATTAAATTTACATGATGTATATATTTTTATTAGATTTCTGTATACTATTCATTTTCTAATTTTCATGAGTTTTATCACTAAATTAAAATTATTATACTTATACAATTTAAGAGAGTGAAATGTTGTCACTTTCTTTGGTTTTAATTATAATTTAATTATTTTAATGGTCAAAATTCCATAAAATTAATTTATTCTGAACCTTAGGTGATAAGGGTTTTCTTTTTGTCATCCAATAGAATTTTGGCAGGTTTTAGGGTAATTTTATAATCTTATATTTACCCTTAATTACCCGATTTACCTTTAACTGTAGTGAATAAAAGTTACCGTAGTTACTATTCATAATATAAGAAAAATAAAAGTCACCTATTATCATAATTTGAACATAATGAATTCTAATATGGAATCCATTTATCAAAATTCAAAATAGGGAAGTTGCAGTAATTAATTTAAAATTAATCCCGTTGTTAGGAAAACGGGTTTTAAAAGTTAAAACCTTGCCAAAGATTGAAATGATTTTACCTATGAATTCAATGTAAAATTAATTGTAATGACATAAATTATATTAAATGGTAAAAATATATTCTATTTATACTTTAAAATCATTTGATATTATAACTTAACCCTATAAATTATTGCGATGAAAAAAGTTTTCTTTAATTAAAATATAGTGTGTTTTTACTATTCATTAGAATATGAAAGTTATCAAAATAATATGAAAAATTTATCGAAAGTAGATTTTTATATCTTGATTCCAAAGAAAAATTTTATTTTGTCAAAATGAACTGATAAACTTGTCAAAAACTAGATTTAAAGTTGGTGCGCCATCAAAAGGCCGCAAAACTGCATTTTTTTAAAAATACTTATTTTACCTGAAAAATTTATTTTGTTCTCATACCATGTTCTAGAAAATACGTAAGACGAATAATAATGTCATAAAATTAAAAATATAGTTAATACTATTCATTATGGCTAGTCTATAATAATATTATAACAATATATCATTGTTTAGTGAAACCCGGTATTGCGTACTACATACGCTATCGAGGAAGGTCGTGATTCCGTGTAACGCAAGCCAAGCTAGTGTTGTGTGCAGCGAAAGATTCTGTTGATGTTTCGTATAACTTAAGACATAAAAAAATACACTTCTCATAATCTATTAGGGTGTTACATTCTACCCCCCATAAAATGAATTTCACCCTCGAAATGTGTCCCTTCGTAATAAACAGAAGAGGATACCTCTCCCTCATCATACCTCAAGCTCCCATGTTGCTTCTTCTAATTGGTGGTTCCCCCATTAAACTTTCACCAAGAGTGTGGTATTGTTCCATAGAACTATTTCTCTATGATCCAGAATCTCTATCGGGTATTCTTCATAAGAAATATCTTTCTCTGGTGGTACAACTTCTAAGCTTAGTACATGTGAAGGATCGGGTATGTACTTTCTCAGAAGATATACATGGAACACATCGTGAACTTGAGAGAGATTCAGTGGAAGTTCCAAATGGTATGCTACATTCCCAACATGATCTAGTATTTTGAAAGGACCGATATACATAGGGCTCAGTTTTCCGTTCTTTCCAAATCTCATTACTCTCTTCCAAGGAGATGTTCGTAAGAACACTTTATCACCCACTTCAAACTCTAAGTCTTTTTTCGGTTGTCGGCATAACTTTTTTTTTCGACTCTGACCATATCTTATGTTTTGTTGAATAGATCTAACCTTTTATGCCATCTCATTAACAAGATCAGGTCCTAATAGATTTTCTTCTCCAACTTCATCCCAGCATGTTGGAGTCCTGAATTTCTATCCATATAGAGCTTCATAATGATCCATCTGAATACTGGAGTGAAAGCTATTATTATAAGAAAATTCCACCAAAGGTATGTGTTGATCCCAACCACCGTTTAAATCCCTAGAGAAAGCTCTTAAAATATCTTCTAGAGTTTGAATTGTTCTCTCATATTGACCATGTATTTGTGGATGATAAGAAATGTTGAAACTCAACTCTGTATCTAAAGTATGATGAAGACTTCGCCAGAACTTTGTGGTAAACCACAAATCCAAATAATATGTAATGGAAAGTGGTACTCCATGCAATCTTACCACTTCCTTCACATATATCCCGACAAGGTGATCTAGAGAGAGATCTTATCTAATAGCAATGAAGTGTTCCGACTTCGTAAGATGATCAACTATGACCTAGATAACATTATTTCCTTTGGATGTTTTAGGAATTCTAGTGACAAAGTCCATAGTGATGTTTTCCCATTTACATTCTGGTGTGGGTAATGGTTGTAATATCCCTTTAGACTTCTGTCTCTCAGCTTTAACTTGCTCACAAACCAAGCATCGAGAGACATATTCAGCAATATATAATTTCATTCCATCCCACCAGAAGTACACTTTCAGGTCCCTATACATCTTCTTGCTTCTAGGATGAATATATAATGAAGAACTATGAGCCTCATCCAATAGCTCCTTCTTTAATTCTGGGATGGGAGGAACACACACCCGATTCCGGAACCTTAATATCTCATCACAATCAAGGTTGAATTCAGGAAAATTTCTCACCTTCTTTTGTAACTCTACATCTTCATTTTGTGCATCTTTAATCTTCACAAGCATAGATGGTTGAACATTCATTTTAGAATGACAAGATTTTTTCCCTTCCATTATAATTCCAAGATCCATCCTTTGTAAATCTATAAATATTGTATCTTTTTTTATCCTCATCATGGATAACCTAGCATGGTCTTGTCGACTTAATGCACCCACCACCTTGTTTTCTTTCCCAAGGTGATAATGAATTGAGCATTTGTAATCCTTAATCTGCTCCAACCATCTTCTTTGGTGCATATTCAGCTCCTTTTGTGTGAAAATATACTTTAAACTTTTATGATCAGTAAAAATATCACACCTTTCACCAGAAAGATAATGCCTCCAAATATTAAATGCAATGATTACCATAGTTAACTCCAAATCATGAGTTGGGTAATTTTGTTCATGGATTTTCAATTTTCGTGAGGCATAAGCTATCACCATATCGTTTTGCATGAGAACACACCCCAATAACTTCTTGGATGCATCACAATAGATCACAAACCTTTCTCCACTACAAGGCAGTGTGAGCACAAGTGCACTGGATTTCCTTCTTTTCAACTCCTTTAAATTATCTTCACACTCCTCTGTCCACACGAACATAACTCCTTTTCGGGTCAGCCTAGTGAATGGATTATATAATCGTGAAATACATTTCACAAAATGTTGATAATATCCAACCAAACCAACAAAACATTGGATCTCAGTTACTGTTGTTGGTCTTGACCATATTTCGACAACCTCTGTCTTTTCTAGATCCACTGATATCCCCTCTTTTGAGATTATGTGACCCAAAAAAGAAACTTTTTGAAGTCGAAGTTCACACTTGGTAAATTTGGAAAAAAGATCATCTTTTCTTAGGGTCTTTAATACAATTATCAAGTGACCTTCATGTTCTTCCTTGATCTTTGAATATACAAGAATATCATCTACAAAGACTACGAAAAACTGATCAAGATAGTCTCTAAAGACTCTATTCATTAGATCCATGAAGATAACAGAGGCATTAGTAAGACCAAATGGCATCACTATAAATTCATAGTGTCCATACCATGTATGGAAAGTTGTCTTTGGTATATCATCTTTTTTTACCCTTAATTGATGATACCCTGAACGAAATCAATCTTGGAAAAATATTGAGTTCCGCGTAGTTGGTCAAATAAGTCATCAATGTGCGGGAGAGGATGTTTGTTCCTGATGGTGATCTTGTTATGTTCTCTATAATCAATGCATAGTCTCATTGATCCATATTTCTTCTTAACAAAAAGAACTGGTGCTCCCCAAGGTGTCGCACTAGGGAATATGAATCCTTTATAAATATTCTCTTGGAGTTTCTACTTCAATTCTTGCAACTCAATTGGGGCCATTCAATAAGGTGTATTTAAAATGGGCATAGCACCCGGTAAGAGTTCTATTGAAAACTCAACTTCACGAATTGCTGGAAGACCTGGAAATTCCTCCAGAAAGACAACATAAAACTCTCATAAAATTTGAATATTATTAATCATGAGTTTCTCTCCAACCATTTGAGATAAATAACCTTCATTTATTGGAATCAGGACCCATAAGATGGAAGAAATTTCCACTGGAAGGTTATATTCATCCATGCATCGATAGATGATAGTAGATTGTTCGTGAATATTAAATGTGATTTCCCTTATTTGGTAATTGATATGAGCTCCGTATAATGAAATCCAATCCATGCCAGGAATCCCATAAAATTATACTATATGAAGGATCACAAGATTTGCAGGAATCACTTTCCCACAAACTTCAATCGGGGAAGAATTGTAAACTTTTGATGCGGCTGTGGTGCCATTATAAGTTGTCAAAGCTACTCAACATCTAATTGTTGAGGTAGTATGGTGATACCCTTGGAAAATTCTTCAGAAATAAAAGAGTGTGTGGATCCATAATCAAATAAAACATTTGCTACTTTAGAGTGGATGGTAAGTGTACCTTTCACCACTTTGTTATCATACTTCACATCGCCAATAGAAATTTCATGTGACTATCCTTTATATTTGGCCTTAAGAGTTTGTTGATGTCGATCATAATCAATAACCCTTAGATTAGGGCATTGATTGGCATAATCCCCCATCTCCATGCACTTGAAACATTGAAGTGTTGGAGGTGCATTCTATGTATCCCTTTCTTTGTTCGCATCATTATACATCTTCTTCCCATTATTTCAACATTAAATTGCCCGATGACCTTCTTTTCCACAGTTAAAACATTTTCTTGTCCCTTTAAGACAATTTCCTCCACGTTTTTTTCTATAATTTGTGCATAAAGGAAAACTCATCTTCTTTTCAGTGTGGTCTATAGATTTTCCTTTTAATTCCATTTTCCTCTTCTTATCGAACCCATATGATTGATGGGTTACTCCAATCTCCATCTCAACCTTGAGAGCACATAAAAAAATTTCCTCGTAGCTATTGAAGTCCATTATGGTTAACACCCTTCTAAGACTTGGTTTTCAGCCACTAAAGAATCAATCAATATTACGCTTAGGTTGGATAATAATTCCAGAAGCGTACCTTTCAAGTCTTGTAAAATTTTCTTCGTAGGTACCAACTGATTCATCATCCTTTTGCTTCAGTTCAAGAAACTCCTTCTCCATCTTTGTTCGAAGAATACGAGGGAAATACTTATTGAAAAATAAGTTCTTGAACTCATCCCATTCCATGGACTCAATTTCATCTCTTTGCCTCGTATTCTTGATAAGATTCCACCGTTGATCAGTATCACCTTCCAAACGATACACTGCTAAGATGACTTTTTCATGTTCAGAACATTGTAGAACTGAAAATTTATTTTCAGTGGTACTAATCCATTGTTCAGCCACTAATGGATCAGAAGACCCATTGAATGAAGGTGGACGCTGCCTCCTGAATGATTCAATAGAATGTTGCTTCTTCATTTGCTCGTCTCAATGTCTTGCATGGTTCATAGCTTGAGAAAGTTGTGGGAGCATGGCTACAAGATTTTTCAATCCAGCTCCCATAACGTTTGGTTTCTCAGGGGGACAATCATTGCATTGCCCGTCACACTCATAATTAACACGGTTCCTTTGGGTTCCAGCCATTGACTAAAACCAATAAGCATAGTGTGAGAAACACTAATCATAATAGGATAAAGATATAATCAAGAATAAAATTTTATACTTAAGGTCTTATTATAGGTTATTCATGGAAATTTCAAAAACACTAATATTGTGTTTTTTTCTTAGACATAGCCTTAGGGTTCTTACTAAGGCATTCACATCTTAGTTTCCAAAGGTTGACTATACCTTTCCTCTAATACCAACTATAGCGACCCATACTCTACATACATTGTTATTATTTCAGAATTGAATCATACTTATTAAAACATATAACATAACCATGAATGGACCATATTGGTATAGTGTCTTTAGAATATGGGAAAATAAACAACCGGTTCATAATTCATCTACGTTGTCTCCCATTTATTTCATCATATCTAGAGTCCCTTTTGGCATATTCTACTTAATACCCTTCATCCAGACCTTGGGAAATGAAAACATACAAAAGGGTGAGCTCAAATTCTCAGTAAGGGGTAAACAAAGGAAATATCAATCCTATCATATCCGTAAGAACATAACATTTTGAAAATCTTAACCTGCAAAAGAGATTATAATATCATGACATGGGATAAATCATAGTAGTGAAAAGTAATCCCAAATAATCATAACATAAAACATGATACTTTGTGGAATACACACATAATCATATAAAATCATTTCATATTAGTCAAGGTTCTTTTCCAAGACCATCATAGAGGACAAAGTCCATTACTGAACCGAGTTCACGCCTCGTTCCAGTCCTGTATCACTAAACTGGATTAACTTTTCGTTCCTGCCATGTATATCTCATGAGATATAAATATTTACCCAATGCATTGGAGGGAGATATAGTTCCCACCCATCTCATAATGAAACCAATCTTATGTGTTCCACAAAATCATAATTCATACATCATAGCATAACCCATGTAATAAAAATGGGATTCTTAAACATCGTGACATCATACAATGATTCACATAAGATAAAGGACTTCATAAAAATAATTCCATCACAACATAATCAAATCAATGTAACAATATGGATAGAAACCTAGCCTTACACTTTCTTAGATGGAAAATAATTTTGATAAAACACATGAACTCTATTCTTGAGGAAAATATCCTTTACACTTCAAAAAAACATTTCCTATCTTAACATGTCATAAAATTTTAAAAGAAGTTAATTAAAAATAAACTTGAAATCTTGTAAAGGAAGATTCATGGAAATAATGTTTTATTAAATCCTAAAAATCCATTCATGCCGTATAAGTTAAAAAAACATTCTTCTCGTACTTTTGCCGGAAAAGTCAAAACGTATCTCGTACTAAAAACGAAAAAATATTCCTCTCATATCTTTTACTAAAAACTCAAGAAAGGGTAAATTTTGAATTAAACAATTTTAGGAGGATAGAAATAATATTACATATTGAAGAAACATGTATGTGGATGATAAAATATACCCCAATAAATTCTGAAGCATAAACAATCTCGGATAAAAATGATATTGTGAGATTTTCAGTTACCTTAGGTCTGATATACTTTGTACGTGTCTGAACCTCCTGTATAATTATTTAAATAATTTCATTGAATTATTCTAGAAACATACTAATTATATCATATATGGTCATATTCTTATCTTCTTATTAGTAATATTTCATTGCTACTTGTTATTCGGGTGTTTATTGCTTTATGTTCTTATGCATGTTCTGTCGAATAAATTCTTATTCTTCTCTTTAGGTTATAGATACCTAATTGACATAATGGTATTAGTGTAATATATATCATATTTACTCATTCAATTCATTTATATAATCATTATTCAATGAAGATCATGTAGAACAAGTCGCATCACATCGTGGAGATGGTAGGTAGTACGTACGCACAAGTGATGATATCGTTCCCATGACCATCGAATTGTATTTAAGTGTTTGTATACTATTTTAGAATAAATAACACATAAAAATAATAATATATAGTTATTCTTTACACCATTATACCCATCCAAGTAAGTTCGTGCTGGAAAAAAGATTTCACCCCAACATCGAGATGGTATTCCGTAAGTACGCACGCACGATGATTTCATTTTCCGTAGGATGGATAAAAGGTGAAATAGGGTTTTTTCATATTTATAATGACATATCATTATATTATTTATACTTATGTTATTACTTTATAATTAATCAACTAAAAAAGATGAAGTAGAATAAGAAATAAATTTGAAAGAATTGGTAATGGATATTACCTCTTCTTCGACACGCCTCTTTGAAACCTTCTCTTAGGGCGCTAAAATTGGTCTTTGAAGAAGAACATGACCTCGAGTATGTTTCTAGGGAAGTTTAGAAGGGAAATTGTCAGGGTTCGTCCGATCTTGAAGGCTCTAAATTGTGTAAAGAGGAGAGGGAGGATGTGCCCTTTTATAAGGGAGGAAAGGGGAACCTATGGAATTATATGAAATATTAATATATAATAAATTTAAAACCCACATAAAAACCTTTATAAATGACTCAAATCCAAATCTTAGATGATATAGGTTTGTAATGTAATCAACCAATAAAATTTAGACGTGTTGGGGATTTATTTTAAACATTATCATCATGAATTATGCTTATATAATCTATTTAATTTTATTTGTGGAAATAATATTCTAAATGATAAATCATTATAAATAATTACTTATATGTAGTGAATTTTCCATAATTATATCCTTTATTACATTTTATACCATATAAATTTTAATTTATTATTTTTAAATATTTTTTTTATTTTTAAACGATTTTATAATATGTAATTTTTAAAAAATAACAATATTGTAAATTTTGACACTATTCATTTTTTTGAATTTAAATAAAATATAAAAAAAAGATATGTTCGAACTAAAAGTTTTAATAGATTCATAACATGCCATATTTATCTATAAAAGTAGTGGATTACATTAAATAGTTCATATAATATTTATTTTAATACTTTTAAAATCATTTATTTGATAATTCAATCAATTAAATAATTTCAACATCACTATTGTGTACTAATTAATCATAATTATTTTATCCCTAAAAATTATAAATAAATTCACATTATGTATATAATTTTATTATATTTCTGGATACGATTCATTTTCTATGTTTTATGAAGTTTATCACTAAATTAAAATTATTATACTTATAAGATTTAATAGAGTGACATATTGTCACTTTCTTTGGTTTTATAAACAATTAAATTATTTTAACGGTAAAAAGTCTGTAAAATGAATTTATTCAAACCCTTAGGTGATAAGGGTCAACTATTATTCAACCAATACAGTTTTGGAAGGGTTAGGGTAATTTTATAATCTTATATTTACCCTTAATTACCCGATTTACCTTTAACTGCAGTAAATAAAAATTACCATAGTTACTATTCATAATATAAAAAAAACTATTAATATAATTTGGACCCACTGAATTCAAATATGGAATCCATTTTTCAAAATTCAAAATAAAGAAGTTGCAGTAATTAATTTAAAATTAATCATGTTGTTAAGAAAATGGGTTTTAAATGTTAAAACATTGCCAAAGATTGAAATGTTTTAACCTATGAATTCAATGTAAAATTAATGTTAATGACATACATTATATTAAATGGTAAATATATATTCTATTTATAATTTAAACCCATTAAATATTATAATTTAACCATATAAATTATTGCGATAAAAAAGTTATTTGTAATTAAAATATAGCGTGTTTTTACTATTCATTAAAATATGAAAGTTATCAGAATAATATGAAAAATTTATTCAAAGTAAATTTTTATATCCTGATTCCAAATAAAAATTTTATTTTGTAAAATTGAACTTATAAACTTGTCAAACAAACTAGATTTAATGTTGGTGTGCCATCAAAAGGCGGCAAAACTGCATTTTTTTTAAAATAATTATTTTACCCGAGAAAGTTATTTTTTTCTCCTACCATGTTCTAGAAAATATGTAAGATGAATAATAATGTTACAAAGTTCAAAATTTAGTTAATACTATACATAATAGCTAGTCCATAATAATATTATAACAATATATTGTTGTTTAGTGAGACCCACTATTGCGTACTACATACGCTATCGAGGAAGGTCGTGATTGCGTGTAAAACAAGCCAAGGTAGTGTTGTGTGCAGTGAAAGATTCCTTTGATGTTGTGTATAACATAAGACATAAAAAAGTTATAATTCTCATAAAATATCAGGGTGTTACATTTCTAGGGTAATTTAAATAAATATGTATAAATGCATGTGCGTGTAAGTGTGAATGGTTGGTTTGAGTGGTCATCGTCAAAAAGTGGCATGTTTGAGGTAGGTTCCCTTTGCATTTGCCTTTAAATTTTTTAGAACATTGTTTTCTTGTCTTTATAACCATTATTTAATTATATTTAGAATTATATACTTTTTAGAATAGATGTTTTATGTGAAATAAAGCACGACATCATTGTATTTAAATTGTAAGAAATTATTTTATTGAATGTGCATGCCAATTGTTTATCAAATTGACTGATTATCCTTTGTGATTAAATTTTAGTTTTTAAAGAATGTTTTGGGTTTTAAGTGTGTCTGGTTTTCTCATATAAATTTATTAAATGGGATTCCAAATTGTTTTGAAATATGGAGTTGTGTTTATTTGATTCTTTAGAAATGGTTTGGTGTGGATGTGGTTCTTTTAATAAAAGTTTAGCATGTGATGGTTGTGCGGAGCATAGATAGAACTTTAAAAATGTTTTCCTCATAAAACTCTCCTTGGATGGTCCTATTACCTGGGTTATTTTCATGTTGTGGTTGCTCCTCCAAATAGGACTCCCTTATGATCAAATAGATGAACAGTAAGGGAATTGTTCCATAGGGTGACTTGGGGGTTACCTTTTTGTGAGTTTCTTATGTGATATATATATAAGTATGTGTTTGTGTGTGCACTTATGACTGGATTCTTTGTTGAAATTGTTGGATCGCCACCTTTTTTAGTCTAAACATGGGAACCTAGCATAGGGAGAGAATTTTCAGTAAACGGTTGATGCACTAAATTTGATTATGAACTGGATTGTATCCTATAACAAGTGATATTTTGTTATTATTACTATGGGATTGGGACCAACTATTAGTTCAAGTAGGCGATGATCGTGAATTTTGGAATTACAAAGTCATCAGTTAGGTAATTATTTTAGGATGAGTCACATGTATAGTACATTCTAGATTTTTCAAGATCTCTTAGGTTGTCCCTTGTTGTATGGAACTCAATTATCCACGACAGATGATTGAGATGCAGTTGTTTGTTGGATACTCTTGGGTGATGTTTTTCTGTTTCCCATGTTGTATGTTTGATGATCATATTTCTTTCTAGAGTGTTTCTGATTTCTAAGCGTGATATAATAATTTCATGTGTTTCTGGAAAAAATATTTTGAAATTTTTTTCCATTTTCTTCCTCTCTTTTTATGTATGAACATCACCTCCTTTAAAAAACTAATATATCCCTCTTGAAAAGTAAATCTAGATTTTAGTTGGAAAAAGGGAAATAGACTGTGATTTTCTTTAAAGTGAAAATGTGTGAAAAACAAACTTTTATATATTATAATTCAAACATGAAATTAAGGTTTATTTCTTAAAAAAATTAAAATAGTAATAGTTTGTTTGGGAATTCCTACTGAGTTTTAATACTTACACCATTAGTTTTACATATGTTTCTAACTTTGGGTGCTTATTCATGCTCAGATTCATCCATTGTATTGGGACATAGGTTTGGGGTCTATCGTAACCCATAGGGTCACATGGAGGTATGTGCATTTCTATTTTCCTTATACTGTTAGTATTCATTTCATTGTTCAAATTATATTAATTTATTAGTCTTTTATTTATGGGCGAAATCATTCCAAACTATTTTGTTCTGATACATGACACTAGTTGCCAATCGGTGGGGACTGGGAATGCCCTTAGGGCCATACTACTGACCTCCTTAGGTGACCAATTCAGGGTCAAATTGGGCTGGTTCATGAAGAAATGGTATCATAGGAGTCCCTTGTTATTTATGATTTCTAGTAGGCGGATATTAGGATTTTCATGGATTAAAAGGTAGGTTATGGGTCAGTTCCTGGTCACCACCGCCCATGAAAAAACATGACTTACAGGGGGTAGTCTGATTTTTGAGTTGTTGTATTTAACATTTTTTTATGAAATATTTTTTGGGTTTTTGAATTGTAAATTTGTTCCTTTCTTTGGATTTATTTAATTTTTGGGTTTTTTTATTTTTGGGTTATCGGTAATGTTTATAGAGTGCGTTCGATCTCGCTACAGTGGTTTCGAGCTGCGGGTGTCAAGAACACCTACATTTACATGAATAGGGTAAGGCATATATATGTATATATTCCATCATTGTAAATATTCCCTCACAGATAAGGGAATATGTGCAATATAGCTAGAAGAATTTATATTTGTGTGTGTGTGTGTATAATAATTTTCATGTAAGCGCAAAGGGTCAGTTCGAGTGGTCATCATCAGAAAGAGGAATGTTTGAGGTAGGTTCCATTAGAATTCGCCATTAAATTTAAGAATACATTGATTTGTTGTCTTTCACACCATTATTTAATACTATTAAGTGTTATATGGTTTTAAAAATTAAATTTTTATGTGAAATAAAGTAATATATATTTTTATTATAATTGTTTGAACGAGTTTTATTGATTATTCAAGTGAAGTGTTTATAAAATTTCTAGTTTTGGCTTTGTGAGTACATTATGGTTTTTAAATAATGTATTGGGTTGTAAATGTTTGTGTTTTTCTTAAATATATATTAAAAATGGGGTTCCAATTTTTCTTATAATTGGAAGTGGTGTTTATTTCATTCTTTAGAAATGGTTTGTTGTGTGTCTAGTTATTTAGAAAAAAAATTAGTATGTGATGGTTGTGTGAGAACCAATTGGAACATTAAAAATGGTTTCATCCAAAAACTCTCCTTGGGTGTTCCTCTTTCATTGTTTATTTTCATGTTGTGGGAGTTCTACCATTTCTGACTCCCTTGTGATCAAATATTGGAAATGTAAGGGACTTGTCCCTTAGGTGACTCTGGGGGTGACATGTTGTTTGAGTTTTGTATGTGTAATATATATATATATCTCTCTATGTGTGTGTGCTTCTGACAGGATGCTTTGTTGACATTGTTGGATCACCTCCCTTTTTGTTCTGAAGATAGAAACCTTGCATAGCGAGCGATTTTTTGTTCAAAGATTGTTGCACTAGTTTATATTACGCACCAGCTAGTAGCCCATACCAAGCGGGATATTTTGTTATTATTTACGGTGGATTGGCCCCCTCGGTTAGGCTATGTAAGTCAACAGTTAGGCGTTTGGGGGTTATGATGTCATCAGGTAGGTAATGCCTTCAGAATGATTCACATGTATAATACGTTCAAGATTATTCATGAGGTCTTATGTTCTCCCATGTTTTCTGGATATTAGTTATCTATGGAAGATTATTAAGATATAGGTGATAGTTGGCTACTCTTATGTGATGTTTTTTCAATTGTATGTTTTTTGATCATGTTCCCTTGTGTAGTGCAACTTCTAGCTAAATGTAATACAATCGTTTCATGTGTTTTAAGAAATAGGTTTTGAAGATATTTTATAGTCCCTTCCACCATTTTTATGAATGAAATCACCTCTTTTAAATAGCTAATGTCTGCCTCTTGAAAAGGAATTCTATTTTTTAGTTGAAAAAAGGTTAATAGACTGTGATTTTCTTTACAAGGAAAATGTTTGAGAAACATTCTTTTATATATTGTAGTTCAAACATGAAATTAATGTTTCATTGTTTAAAGAAACCAAAAATGGGAATAAATTGTTTGTGCATGAACACTATGTTTTAAAACTCATGCCTATATTTTTACCTTTTTATGATTGGGTGATTCTTCTTACTCAGATTCATTTTGTGTAATGTGATGTGGGTTTGAGGTCGGTGGTGACCCTTCGGGTCATATAAAAGTATGTTAAGTTTTATTTTCATTTCAATGCTATTTTTTAGTTTATATTTATTTATTTTTATTTTATTTATGGTCCAAATCATTCTTATATATTTCATTATGATTCTCAGCACTAGTTTCTGGTCAGTGGGGATCGACAACACCTCTTAGGCCATGTCACATACCAGCTTGGGTGACCGTTTTAGGGTCATCCCTTGTTGGTTTGTGACATAAAACATTTCTAAAAATATCTTAAAAAAATTTATATGTAAATATATATAATATTTTTTAAAAAAATTATGGAAAACAAGGATGTTTAAGATAAACATTCCCAAATGGAGACATAAAATCAAAAAATCTTGAATATTAATGACGTCATGAAATAATCTTTTAAAACATTATAATCAGTTGAATAGTAGTCCCAAAGAATGAAATAAAATTATATGGATATAAAAATATTATAATATTCAGGATAATAATCATAAAATTTCATCATGGGATATGTATACACCACACATTAGAAACAAGTTGTGTATAAGTCATGTGTCCAAAAAATTAAAATTGAGAAAAATATCTATTACCTTAAGTCTTGACTTACTTCATATAAGTTCACAACTATTTTATGAATTATATAATTTTATTATAAATATACCATAGGATCATATTCATATATATGATACAGTATATAATTTTCTTATGTCTTTATATTACTCTCTTATTAGCAATTTCATGTTAAAGTTGTGTTTCGGGTATTAACCTCTTTATTTTTAACACATGTTTTGACTTGTTATCATTAGTCCTCTTGCATAAACATGCTTTCATCATATCCAAATGAAAAAAATTATACAAATATAATATATATATTTATGTATTCATTTTTATTCATAAAAGTTATATTCAAAAAATAAAATACATCATTCATGGAGATTGTAGGTCTTACATACACATGAATGTTTTTTTATTTTGTTTTCATATTAAAAGAAATAAAATTATATGATATATTTTAATTAAA
This sequence comes from Viscum album, assembly GCA_963277665.1. Lineage (NCBI taxonomy): Eukaryota > Viridiplantae > Streptophyta > Magnoliopsida > Santalales > Viscaceae > Viscum > Viscum album. Next base: position 1,007,925,627 of record OY728167.1, read on the forward strand.
TAAACATTAATTTTGTTATTTATGTCATATATATTCATAAAATGCAACCTTATTACCATACATGTGAAATATAGATTAAAAAATAATTGCATCACATCGTGGAGAGGGTAAGCCATATGTACGCACGAGCAACGTTTTCATTACCCAAAATATTAGGTGGTAAAATGTTAAAAATGATATTATAACTATGTAAATATAATTACTTCATAAATATCATATATAATCATATAAACCATCAAAATTCAAACTAATAAAAGGTGTTGGTGTAAAGTGAATTGTATCGCTACGTGGAGACGGTAAACCTTTTTATACGCATGAGCGATACATTCACCTCTTATTTGTTGGAAAAGGGGATATAATGGTGTGTTACAAAACATAACATAATTTCAGAATATTTATTATGATTAATTTGTTATTTTATGATATATATCATAGATTTATAGGAGGCATAGAAGAGTATGAAAATAAAGTGATTGGTTAGAGCGATTACCTCTTCATCGAAACAAATATTTTAAATCTCCTATAATGGACTCTAGAGTTTGTTATTTTGAAATACCAACACCTATAGAATGTAGAAATGTAAGTGTAAAAGAGAATATTTCAGATTTATTTCAATATATAATTCTTAATAGGGTGAAGATAGATGGGGGTGGGGGTTTCTTTTTATAATGAAGGTGAGGGGCACTTCTGAAATTTATCAAAAGACTATTTTATAATAAATAAAATCTCTATCAAAATACCTCAATATGACATTGATAAAAATATAATATATGATATGGTTTTAATACAATTAACCAATATATTTGATAAAAGATTCTATGTTATTTTAAAACTTATCATTTTGATTAATAATTAGTAAACCTATTTTAGTTATTAATATTGTAACAACATTTTCAATATGAAAATGTGGATATGTTTACATATAAGGATTAAGTTGAATAATAAATGGTCAAGATATGATTTTTTACATCATAAATTATCTCATTTTTATTTATATAATATTTTTTTGATTTTTAACTGGTTTAATGAAATATTATTTTCATAAAATATTATTAGTTTCAATTTTGACATTATTCTTTACATTGACATTATGAAAAATTTAAAATTAACTCAGAACCAATTCATTTAATAACCCAATAATATTTCATATTCACCGATAAAATTTGTGTATAAACTTAAAGAATTCAAATTCTATATCTTTTAATATTTTTAGTTTCATATAATTGAGTTTTTTATTAATTGAATTATTACTGCAACATCATTATGTAATTATTTATGTTAATTATTTTTTAACTAAATTTTAAAAAATAAATGATGTAGATAAACCATTTAAATTTTATAATAATATATATATAGTAGAATATTTTATATTTAACCCCATATACAAAATATTATACTTATAAAAACAATGAGTGTGACATTTTCTCACTCTCTTCGATTTTAATAACATCCAAGTCATTTTCTAGGACATGTGCCCATTAAATAATTCAATATGGAACCTTATGTGTTAAGGATATAATTAGATTATTACAATAATTTCTTTTAATGTGTTTTTGTAATTATATATCATTTATATTATTATTTATACCCTTAATTTCTCATTTTACTCTTAACTATCATAATAAAAAAATACTAATGTCATTATTCATATTCTCCAAAAATAAAAGGAAACTATTTAATAAACATTGAATTTTTTTCCAAATACTTAATTAATTCCTCAAAATTCAAAAAATATAAGTGGATAAAATTTATTTTAAACTAATCCAATAAGTGGGGCGAGAAAATAGGTTTTCAATGTAAAAAAGGTCAATGGCTTGAAATGTTTTTATATCCAAATTCAAAGTGAAGGTCATTCCAGAGACTTAAATTGGATTAAATGATAAAAACATTATCTAATTATACCTAAAAATATGTAAAATTATAATTTAATAGCCTAAAATAATTAGTTGAAAATTATTCTTTCGATTAAAAAGAAATATTTTTTACAATTCATCAAAACATAAAACATATACAAAATATTATGAAAATAAAAAAAAATTAAATTTTGATATAAATATTTAGAAGCAGTTTATTTTGTGAAATTTGATTTATAAAAGTATCCAAAACTATATTTAAAACATGTTCATCGTCCAATGGTGGTAAAACATTATTTTTATTAAAATACATATTTTATGCATAAAATTACATTTGTTCTCATATCATGTCTAGAAAATACATAGGATGAATTATAAAAAATATATATTTCATTAATATAATACAAAAAGTCTTATTTTTTTATTTTTCTTATATAATACATTCTTATGTGCATTTAAACAGTTTTTCATAAAAATATTTTCTTTTAATTTCAAATTGGTTTTACAATTGAAATCCATACTTTCAAAGTCCACTTAATCATGCTCACATACTCCATTAAAATGTATAGGTTATAATTATATTATTTATATAATTACATTAAGAGAATAATGTTTCATTGAAACTTAGTGATTCTGTTAATGTAAGCTAAGTCATTGGTTCCTATAGCACAAACTTAACATGGTGTCACGTGCAATGCAAACTATTATAGAAATAATATTATTTATAAAACTATATCATAAAACTATTGGGGAGTTACATAAAACATTTTGAAATTTATTATATAAATAGGATGTTTACTGTGAATCATATAATTATATATATATATATATATATTACATTACATGTCATATGTATTTTCTTATGCATTGACTTTTTTTCAAGAAAATTATTTTATGAATAAAAAATGTTTTACATTGATTTCATACATTAGGAACATGTATTTTATGATACATAATTCTTATATATAATTTTATTATATATCATTTTAAATATAAATGTTTCATTAAAAATTGGGATATCAAGCAAAAAACTAAATCATGAATGGACATATAGAGGAAAACATATGAGTTAAATAATAAAATTAAAAATGAAAAAAAATGAAAAAAAAATTAAAATGAGAAACATTTTCATAAAAAGAAAGATATAAACATGTGTGTGTGAAATGAATAGTAAAAAAGTGGGAATTATTCTTTTAAAAAATAAAAATAGAAAAAAATTAAAGCGATATTAGATCAAAGTTATTTGGGGTTTTAGAATTAAAAAAGTGTACTTTTTTCATTGATTACAATCATAATTATCAATTTAAACAAGGATTTCGATATAAAAAATTATAACCAAATGAATTTTTTGGGAGATTTAAAATGCGAAAATCAGTACATCAATTGAAAAATGTGTGTTTTCTGAAGAATCATTCAATTCCCCCCAGGATTGGAATATTTATTTTACCACTTTTTAATTGATGACTTCTTATTTATCTCAAAACCTGATAACTAGTGAGTCATCCATTAACTATGGTGATTCATCAATCAAATTATATCCCTAAACATCCACGGTGATCATATTTAATAGTAACATGTCACACTTTCTAATAATTACATCGAAGTACGAACATCAAAATCTTTTCTTAAACTAAAACTATAACCCGCAGTAGGAATATAAAAATGAACTATCAAGGATCCACAACTAATTATAGGATTCTTCACTCTCTTTTATTTATGTGTATGTGTAATCATGTCATAATTTTTCTTCCTCTTTATATATGGATGGGAAAAATATTAAAAATCTGAAAATATTAATTTTCATATGAATAAATTATTATTTTTAGTAAGGGAAATATTATTTGATTATCTAGAAATAATAATCTCATGTAGTGAATTGTTATATTTATTTTTTAAGAATCTATAATTTGTATGAATATGTGTAAAAATAGATTAATTCTATACGACTTAATTATATGGAAGAGGAGGAATTGCCATATGTTATAGGATGATAATTATTAACTCTTAGTTGGTAAATTTATTAAAGAGAGAGAAATAAGAATAATATAATTCTATAATTATGGATAGTTATTGTTATATGATATTGATGTTAAGTAATTTAAAGGTTAGTTATATTTCATGTTTTAGTTTACTAATATTATATCATGAAAATAAAAAAATGAATTGGGAAAAAAATATAGAAAATGTATAGAAGTTGTTATTGGATTCTATAATTTATAATTTTTGTTTTATAATAACATGGAGACTAAAGAATTGATATGGGGAAATTTATCTTCTGCTACTGTTGAAATTACTTCTTTAATGTTTCTTGATGTTTTCTTATCATATTTATTTTTTCATTCTCCAGCTACTAGTTATTATCAAATATGTATTTAAATTTGTAAATAATGATGAACTAGAAGATAATAATGAATGAATTTATTTTGATTTATTCATATACATAACAATAAATATGGTAATAAGAATGGTTTGATTCATTTTTATAATTTTTTTTTGAAATATTATTGTTGTGGATTAACACATAGTTTTTAATGAATAAATGTAGTATATTCTATTTAATAAAGCTCTAAATATATTAAATAGTTCTTTCATATCTTGATTAAAATTTTCATTGAAATTAGTATTAATATGTGATTATTTATTATTCTCTGATGTGTTCATAATAAAAAATTTAATCCCAAATATGTATTTACATGTGTTTCTTCAATAGAAAAATGATTGGGTATTAGAAAGTCTATTATTTTTTGTTATTATCTTAAATTATTTAAATAATATGGCCTCATTTAAATTAAATTATTTGCTTAAAAATACATTGTTTCTTTATTGGAATTATATAGGATATTATATCATTGATGTGTTATGTTGATTATAATCCCAAAATGGTGGGGAACATTGATGATAAATGTCTGATATTTTTTATCGGTTATGGTGATGGTTGTAGCTAGAAATACAGGGAAATATTGTATTATTCATATTGGTGTCAAAGATGACACTAGAGTGGTTGAGATGTGTTAAGAGAGAGCCTTATCTATTGATATACTCATGAATGATTATTTTTAATCTCTAGTATATCAAACATCATTTTTTATTATTTCCAAATATTTGAAACTATCAAGTTCTAGGAATGGAATGTGAGTTTTTATAGTGGTATCCTAGTATGATTCCTAGAGTACCGTGTAATTATAAAATGAATATTAATTAAGAAATGAACAAGGATAATTCTTGGTAATTATATATTATGATGAAATTATTGAAAATATAGAAGGATTTTTGGGGTTGAAGGCACTTGGATTATAAGATTAAAACACTAATAATGAAAATGAATAATAATTAATATTATTTTATTAATAAATAATTAAAAAATAATTAATATTGAACTTTTATTCTTGCACATATTAATGAGATTTAATCCCTAGTAGTGGATAACATGTGATCTATGTGATAATATTTGTATATGTGTCTAAGTATGGGTAGTTTTCCTTATTTTGGTTGTGTATGATATATTTTATATTATTTGATTTCATAGGACACACCACCCAGGTCAATAGGGAAACTAAGATATAAATTGTGTTGGGGTGTTTTCTCGAAAATCAAGGATGGAAATTGGATGGATGGATGACTTCTAGATCTTCTTCATCCACCCTTAAGAAGTTGTTTAGAAGTATGTGTGTTAAAGGATATCAAGGAATATGGTATGTAGTGTGTTCCTACCCATGATGTGATAGATCTTAGTTTAACTATAAAATTATTTGTAGGTACTAACATCTTTATTTTATAGAACATAATTGTAACATCCCAGGTAAATAAAGAATAAATAATTTTCATATTTATTAATATTAGAAATTAAATATTAATTTTAATTAAAAGGGGTTTCTACGTTCGATAGCGTACTTGGTACGCAACGATGAGTTTCTTTGAAAACTTACGTTGCACACAAGTAATAAAATAATATTATTTTAAATGTTGGTTAACAAGTAGCCGTTGTACTGGCAGGAATGGATAGAAATAACTAAAATATGATTATATATGTTTTTAAATGTTTTTACAATTACCCAATAAAAGATAAAGGCTTAAAATACGGAAAGAGTTCAATTTTAGGCATTTATACCCTAATTTTCACGAAAGGTCCACTTATCACCTTTTGACGGAGAACCGTCACTAAATATAGTTTTGATCGATCTTATAAATTCTATTGGACCAAATATAACTCTTTTTTAAAATCGGGACATCAAAATTTACTTTGTGTAAATTTTTGGTACCTTTCTGATAAAGTTCATTTTTTTAATGAATAGTGTAAAATGTTGTATTTTAATTCAAAACCTCTTTTTAATCTAATTTATTTATATGATTTGATTATCTTTTGAATTGGTTTTAATGTGAAATTAGAAAATATTTTTACCATTAAATCCAATAGTGGTCGTTGGAATTAATTTCACTTTGAAATCGGACTTAAACTAGTGTCAATCTTTTGATACTTATTGTTTCATAAAAACACGCTATTTGTTCTAAGAGCGGGAATTAATTATTAAATTAATTAATGTGACTTATATGTTTTGAATTTTTTAAAATAGACTTCATTTTTGAATTCGTAATATCAAATATAGCTTAGGGTAAATTTTTGGTAATTTTTTGAAAAACTTCAATTTTTGATGAATAGTGAAACCACTAAGTGGTACTTATAAAGACTGATTTTCCATTTAAATGAAATTTTTCCATCATTGTGTTTTGAATTTCAAAAATCCGACATACATGGTTGTCATTAGGAAGTAAAATGTGGTTCAATGAGATTAAAATAATTTTTTGGTGAATAGTAACTTATTAAGTTTTTAATCGCGATTAGTGGTAATTAGTGTAGTTTAAGGTATAAATAATGCTTTAATAATATGAAATGACCTAGACACATGTCCTAACCTTATTGGTTGTGTCATGGCCGACCAAGAAAAGCCATGGGTCAACTTGGGGACCCCATGGAGACACTTTGGTTGGGAAATGACATAAATAACTTTTTATTTAATGTAAAAGTAAAAATGACACAAACATAATATGTTTTACGAAAAAAAAAATTACATGGGGTTATAAAGATCAGATTTTTTATTATAAATATTCATTGGAAAGATAAAAAGATTTCCTACATCATAGTATTTGTTCTTAAATTTTTAGACATTAAATAAATTAAATTATTTATGACATAATAATGATGCAGCGATGACATCATTATTTGACGATTTAAATAAAATAGAGAGATAATGTAAAATCTATAAACTACACATGTCCAAAACTTATTGGATGGGTGGATTTAGAACCCTTATCACCTTATCCACGAATTATATCAATGTGGGACCTTTTAAAACCGAAACACATTTTCAAATAAAGTAATATTTCTTTACTTTCCAAAAGTGCCCCTCCTCTCCTCTTATAAAAGGCCCCCACCTCTACCTCATTTCACACACTCCTCAAGCCTTTGGCTCGGCCAAAACCTTCCTATTTACTCTCTCCACATCCCTCTCCTCATCCTAAAGGATTCCCTTTGGTCATAAGCCTTTCAAAGGAAGCCTTTAGGCTCAAATCAAAAGGAGTTACACTTTTAAAGGTAATTCATTCTCTCTTGTTCATTTGTTTTATTTTGCTTCTCCAACCCTCTAAACTCTTTTTATTTACTTCTTTTGTAACAACAACAGTATCTTCAATATACTAGGATGTTGTTATAAGATTTATTCGAGCTACACTCTCACACAACTACATCAAATGGTTAAAGAACATACGGTTTCCGTGGATGGAGAAATTCTGCCTCCCGAAACGATGATTGTTCAATACTCATTTAACACCTTCAAAGGTGGCCATTATGATGTCACTATTTTTATATATGATATATAATATGTTTATTGTTTCTTTAAGATTCTGTATTTTTCATTTTGGGCATACCTTTATGGTCTTCATTATGGGTAAACACGATATCTTCATTTAAGGAAGTGCGGACTACCGCCCCCTCAAAGTGATGTGATTCGTTAATGCCATATGTGGGACATGTAAAGGATGGATTTAAAGTTATTATATATGATGTTATACTGGAATTATAATATACCTCTATATAATTATTATTTCTTTCCATTAAAGTATGAGATAGAAATGAAAGTAGCGTTCATGCGTACGTACGGCTTACCGTCTCCATGAACGGTGCATTTCATTTCTTATCCACAAATGTAATGTACTATTAAAAGTTCATGTATATAATGGATATATATAATTAATGATATATCAAAATGACGAATATAATTCTGGAATTAAAATATACATACCTCTCATTTAGTTTTAATTCCATTAATATGACAAAGAAATGAAAGTAGCGTTCATGCGTACGTACGACTTACCGTCTCCATGAACGGTGCATTTCATTTCTTACCTCTAAATGATTATGTGATATTATAAATACATGTATATGATGGATATATATGATACATATTATATCCAAATCGGGAATTTTATTCTGGATATAAAGAACCTTTGACCACATGAACAATATGTAATTGTAAGAAGTCCACTTTCGACTTAAGAACCAAATATTGACAAAACAAACATTATTAACTTAAATGGTTACATAATGATTATAACATGGAAATAAGTAATATAAAAGGAATAATGAACTTTAAAAAGGTTGTTACTCAAGTATAAATTAACTCAAGTTTATTATTCAGGACGTTAAAGAATGATCGAGTCAAGTCGGACCCGAGGTAAGGGACTTCGTCTCAATCTCCTTTCATTGAAAAATATTTCTTTTTATACACAAATTTCTTTTATACGGTGTATAAACCCCTTTGACTTTTACTTTTATACAAAAGGAATATTTTTATACGAAGATTTTTACTAAACGAAAAAAAGGAATGTTTTTTTAACGTACGCGGTGACAACGACATTTTCCGCCGCCGCGAGTAATATTTGGTCTTTGGCGTCCTCAACAAGCCATAATGTTTTTAAAATAAAATAAATACCATATACTATTTCATGTATTTTGGTATTGAAAATGGTTTTGATAAAGGATTCTATTATGATATATTGTGATTGAAATGTGGAAATTTTATCATTCCTTTATATTGGTTTTATGTTTTATGATTTTATATTGGTACTTGGGCATTTTAACGGGTGGTTACGTTATAAACCATATGACGGGTGGTGCCGAGAATACCAGGACGGGTGGTTACGTTATAACCTCCAATGCATTGGGTATGGAAGTCGGTCGTATGGCTATTCCTTTATGTATGTATGGAAAATTGGCCGTATGGCTATTCCATTAAGTGATATGTGTGGAAGTCGACCGTATGGTTATTCCACTTAAGTATGTTTATGTCCCAAGTTACCTTTATATATGTTATGTGTTCTTTTTATGGATTTTATGGTAATCCTTTGGTTACAAAAAGGTAAGTAATGATACTTTATTCAGTGAAGAGTTTTTACTACTTCATGAAGGTGAAGGTATTACTTTGATAGAGTATATATGGTTTATTTGATGTTTGAAAAACTAACAGTTTTCATTCTTTCTGTATCCCTTACTGAGCTTTTTATGCTCATCTCAAGTTTTTTTGAAATGTTTTTCACAGGTCAAGGGAAAGGTACATGATATGATGATAGTGTCAAGGAAGTGTCAAGAAAAAATCCATGTTTATTTTAAATATGTTTCCATTGATGGGAATGAAGAATACTATCTTTATGTAACCACTTTGTTTATATGTGGAATGTAATGCATGTTTTATGATCTAATTCTCTAAAACTCTAAACCTGAAAAGATCCTCAACGTGTAATCTTGTGATAACTCAAGATTATGTAGTGTTTAAGGCCGGGGCCTTATAGTTGGTATCAGAGGTCAGTTTAGACAACTTTAGGAGTTAGAAAAGTGTTAAATTATAATATGATTGAAATGATATAGCATTTACGGATTACCATGTTGCATTGCCTAAGATATTTCTGTGTTCAGAATGGTTTTCCGCAGAGGAAACAAAGCAGCTATGTTGGGATGACATCAGGAGGAAGATAACCTTCCAAATCAGCAACCTGAGATGGTTGGAATCGGAACTGAACAGTTTGTTGCAGTGATGGCATAGTTGACTCGGGCTATAAATGGTGGTGGTATCCATGCACGAGATCAGCCAGATCAACCACGGAGGAACATGTTAGTGGTGGAACATTTCATGAGGCAACATCCCCCATCATTCAGAGGATCATCTGACCCTGTGCAAGCTGAAGGGTGGATTAAAGCACTGGAGAAGATTTTTGATGTCATGGGGTGTTCAGAACATCAGAAGGTTAGTCTTGCTATTTACCGTTTTGAAGGTAAAGCTGATCAGTGGTGGTCGATGGTGAAAAATATAAGGGATAGTGATGAGATTGAGGATCTTCACTGGGACGAATTCAAAGGTATGTTTCTTGAGAAATATTTTCCTAAGGTGGTTCGTCTTAGGATGGAAAAACAGTTCCTAGAATTGAGGCAGGAGGATGATTCAGTGGCTACTTATGAATAAAAGTTCACTCGATTGGCAAGGTATGCTCCAAACTTCATACGAGATTTTGATAGTAAAATAAACCATTTTTCCTCAGGGTTAAAGCCAAAGTATCGAAGGGCTTTAGCTTCTCGTGAGTTCAAAAGTTATGAAAAACATGTTCGATGTGCGAAGAAGGTGGAAATGGAGTTTTCCGATGATCAGGTGTTCTATGACAAACAACAGAATAAGAGGTCTAGTTGGCAGGAAAAGGGGAAGAATTCATCAAAGAAGAAAGGAGGTAAGAAAACCAAATATCCATCCTGTGAGAAGTGTGGTAAAATGCATCCTGGAGAATGTTTATCCAAGTCTGGTAAGTTCTTTCGGTGTGGAAAGTCTGGTCATATTGCTCGTAACTGTAAGGAAGATGATCAAGCAGGAAATGAAACGCCAACGGTAAGATGTTTTAAGTGTAATGAAATGGGTCATTATGCAAACGAGTGTCCAACGAAGAACTCAACTGGGGGAATGCAGCTAGACTAAAAGCAGAAAGGGGTGGTGAAATCCTTTGCAACAACTTAAGCAGATGTTGGGCCATCGAATGAAGTGGTATCAGCTCCAGGGAGCTCAGAATTTTTCGAAGATTGACTTGAGGTCGGGGTACCATCAGTTGAAAGTAAAAGAAGCAGACGTTCCACAGACTGTGTTCCATACTAGATATGGCCATTATGAATTTGTAGTTATGCCTTTTGGGTTAACCAATGCACCTGCAGTATTCATGGACCTTATGAGTAAAATATTCCATGAGTTCTTGGATAAGTTTTTGTTTGTGTTTGGAGGTTTGGGAAGAGGTTATGTGTGCCTTGTGATTCGCAGTTGAAGAATGAGCTGTTATGTGAGGCTCATAGTTCCCCGTTTTCAGTTCATCCTGGCAGTACAAAGATGTACAGAGATCTGTCGGAGTATTACTGGTGGGATGGAATGAAAAGAGATATTGCTGATTTTACTGTGAAGTGTTTGACATGTCAACAGGTTAAAGCAGAGCGGCAGTTACTGAAAGAGATGCTTCAGCCTTTACCAGTGCCAGAGTGGAAATGGGAAAACATATCCATGGACTTTGTTGTGGGATTACCGAGGACATCTCGAGGTAATAATGAAATCGGGGTTATTGTTGATCGCTTGACCAAATCTGCTCATTTCCTTTATATACGAGATACTTTCTCTCTAGATCAACTTTCCCGTTTGTATCTTAAAGAGATATTCAGGTTACATGGAGTTCTTCTCTCCATTGTATCTGATCGTGATCACAGGTTCACATATAACTTTTGGAAAGGCCTTCAGAAGTCGTTGGGTACGGAATTAAATTTTAGTACAGCTTTTCATCCTCAATCAGATGGGCAGTCAGAACGAATAATCCAGACATTGGAGGATATGCTACGAGCTTGTTCTATGGATTATCAGAGAAGTTGGGACCAACATCTTTCTTTGGTTGAGTTTTCTTATAATAATAGTTTTCATTCCAGTATACAGATGGCACCATTTTAGGCATTATATGGGAAGCGGTATCGAACTCCAGCATTTTGGGATGAAGTGGGTGAAAGGAAGCTGATGGGACCAAAATTGGTAGGAGAGATGGAAGAAAAAGTTCAGTTGATTCAGAAGCACATGAGAACAGCTCAGAGCAGGCAGAAGAGTTATGCGGATAACCGGAGGAAGGATCTATCTTTCAAGGTAGGTGATCATGTTTTTCTCAAGGTTTCTCCTTGGAAAAGTGTGATGAGATTTGGTAAGAAAGGAAAGCTAAGTCCAAGGTTTATTGGACCATATGAAATTCTGGAGAGAGTTGGATTAGTTGCATACCGGGTGGCTTTGCCTCCGAGTTTATCTCAGGTACACAATGTTTTTCATGTTTCAATGTTGAGGAAGTATATGCCAGATCCATCTCATGTTTTGAGTCCAGAGGTAGTTCAGCTGGAAGAGAACTTATCTTATGAAGAACAACCAGTCCAGATTCTTGACCACATGGAGCAGGTGTTACGAAATAAGGTGATTAATCAGGTAAAGTTTTTGTGGAAAAACCATGTTATTGAAGAGGCAACGTGGAAATCTGAAAATGCTATGAGGGATAAATACCCCCACTTATTTTGATAAGTGAATAAAATTGTGAGGACGCAATTCCCAAAAGGGGGGGAGGATGTAACATCCCAGGTAAATAAAGAATAAATAATTTTCATATTTATTAATATTTACGAATTAAATATTAATTTTAATTAGAAGGGGTTTCTACGTTCTATAGCGTACTCGGTACGCAACGATGAGTTTCTTTGAAAACTTACGTTGCACACAAGTAATAAAATAATATTATTTTAAATGTTAGTTAACGAGTAGTCGTTGTACTGGAGGGAATGGATAGAGATAACTAAAATATGATTATATATGTTTTTAAATGTTTTTACATTTACCCAATAAAAGATAAAGGCTTAAAATACGGAAAGAGTTCAATTTTAGGCATTTATACCCTAATTTTCACGAAAGGTCCACTTATCACCTTTTGACAGAGAACCATCATTAAATATAGTTTTCATTGATCTTATAAATTCTATTGGACCAAATATAACTCTTCTTTATAATCGGGACATCAAAATTTACTTTGTGTAAATTTTTGGTACCTTTCTGATAAAGTTCATTTTTTTAATGAATAGTGTAAAATGTTGTATTTTAATTCAAAACCCCTTTTTAATCTAATTTATTTATATGATTAGATTATTTTTTGAATTGGTTTTAAAGTTAAATTATAAAATATTTTTACCATTAAATCCAATAGTGGTCGTTGGAATTAATTTCACTTTGAAATCAGACTTAAACTAGTGTCAATCTTTTGATACTTATTGTTTCATAAAAACACGCTATTTGCTCTGACAGCGGGAATTAATTATTATATTAATTAATGTGACTTATATGTTTTTAATTTTGTAAAATAGACTTCATTTTTGAATTCGTAATATCAAATATAGCTTAGGGTGAATTTTTGGTAATTTTCTGAAAAACGTCAATTTTTGATGAATAGTGAAACCACTAAGTGGTACTTATAAAGACTGATTTTCCGTTTAAATGAAATTTTGCCATCATTGTGTTTTGAATTTAAAAAATCCGACATACATGGTTGTCATTAAGAAGTAAAATTTCGTTCAATGAGATTAAAATAATTTTTTGGTGAATAGTAACTTATTATGTTTTTAATCGCGATTAGTGGTAATTAGTGTAGTTTAAGGTATAAATAATTCTTTAATAATATGAAATGACCTAGAAACATTTTCTAACCTTATTGGTTGTGTCATGGCAGACCAATAAAATCCATGGGTCAACATGGGGACCCCATGGAGACACTTTGGTTGGGAAATGACATAAATAACTTTTTATTTAATGTAAAAGTAAAAATGACACAAACATAATATGTTTTACGAAAACAATTTTTACATGGGGTTATAAAGATCCGATTTTTGATTATAAATATTAATTGGAAAGATAAAAAGATTTACTACATCATAGTATTTTTTCTATAATTTTTATACATTAAATAAATTTAATTATTTATGACATAATAATGATGCAGTGATGACATCATTATTTGACGATTTAAATAAAATGGAAAGATAATGTAAAATATATAAACTAAAAATGTCCAAAACTTATTGGATGGGTGGATTTCGAACCCTTATCACCTTATACACGAATTATATCAATGTGGGACCTTTTGAAACCGAAAAACATTTTCAAATAAAGTAATATTTCTTTACATTCCAAAAGTGCCCCTCCTCTCCTCTTATAAAAGGCCCCCACCTCTACCTCATTTCACACACTCCTCATGCCTTTGGATCGGCCAAAACCTGCCCATTTACTCTCTCCAAATCCCTCTCCTAATCCTAGAGGATTCCATTTGGGCAGAATCCTTTGAAAGGAAGCCTTTAGGATCAAATCAAAAGGAGTTACACTTTTAAAGGTAATTCATTCTCTCTTGTTCATTTGTTTTATTTTGCTTCTCCAACCCTCTAAAATCTTTTTATTTACTTCTTTTGTAACAACACCAGTATCATAAATATACTAGGATGTTGTTATAAGATTTATTCGAGCTACACTCTCACACAACTACATCAAATGGTTAAATAACATACGGTTTCCGTGGATGGCGAAATTCTGCCTCCCGAAACGATGATTGTTCAATACTCATTTAACACCTTCAAAGGTGGCCATTATGATGTCAATATTTTTATATATGATATATAATATGTTTATTTTTTCTTTATGCTTCTGTATTTTTCATTTTGGGCATAACATTATGGTTTCCATTATGGGTAAACACGATATCTTCATTTAAGGAAGTGCGGACTACCGCCCCCTCAAAGTGATGTGATTCGTTAATGACATATGTAGGACGTGTAAAGGATGGATTTAAAGTTATTATATATGATGTTATACTGGAATTATAATATACCTCTATATAATTATTATTTCTTTCCATTAAAGTATGATATAGAAATTAAATTAGCGTTCATGCGTACGTACGGCTTACCGTCTCCATGAACGGTGCATTTCATTTCTAATCCCCAAATGTAATGTACTATTAAAAGTACATGTATATAATGGATATATATAATTAATGATATATCTAAATGATGAATATAATTCTGGAATTAAAATATACATACCTCTCATTTAGTTTTAATTCCATTAATATGACAAAGAAATGAAAGTAGCGTTCATGCGTACGTACGGCTTACCATCTCCATGAACGGTGCATTTCATTTCTTACCTCTAAATGATTATGTAATATTATAAATAAATGTATATGCTGGATATATATGATACATATTATATCCAAATCGGGAATTTTATTCTGGATATAACGATCCTTTGACCACACGAATAACATGTAATTGTAAGAAGTCCACTTTCGACTTAAGAACCAAATATTGACAAAATAAACATTATTAACTTAAATGGTTACATAATGTTTATAACATGGCAATAAGTAATATAAAAGTAATAATGAACATTAAAAAGGTTCTTACTCAAGTATAAATTAACTCAAGTTTATTATTCAGGACGTTAAAGAACGATTGAGTCAAGTCGGACCCGAGGTAAGGGACTTCGTCTCAATCTCCTTTCATTGAGGCATATTTCGTTTTATACACAACATTCTTTTATACGGTGTATAAACCCCTTTGAATTTTACTTTTATACAAAAGGAATCTTTTTCTATGAAGCGTTTTACTAAACGACAAAAAGGAATGTTTTTTTAACGTATGCGGTGACAACGACCTTTTCCGCCGCCGCGAGTAATATTTGGTCTTTGGCTTCCTCAACAAGCCGTAATATTTTTAAAATAAAATAAATACCATATACTCTTTTATGTATTTTGGTATTGAAAATGGTTTTGATAAAGGATTCTATTATGATATATTGTGATTGAAATGTGGAAATGTTATTATTCCTTTATATTGGTTTTATGTTTTATGATTTTATATTGGTACTTGGACATTTTAACGGGTGGTTACGTTATAAACCATATGACGGGTGGTACCGTGAATACCAGGACGGGTGGTTACGTTATAACCTCCAATGCATTGGGTATGGAAGTCGGCCGTATGGCTATTCCATTAAGCATGTATGGAAATTGGCCGTATGGCTATTCCATTAAGTGATATGTGTGGAAGTCGACCGTATGGTTATTCCACTTAAGTATGTTTATGTCTCAAGTTACCTTTATATATGTTATGTGTTCTTTTTATGGATTTTATGGTAATCCTTTGGTTACAAAAAGGTAAGTAATGATACTTTATTCAGTGAAGAGTTTTTACTACTTCATGAAGGTGAAGGTATTACTTTGATGGAGTATATATGGTTTATTTGATGTTTGAAAAACTAACAGTTTTCATTCTTTCTGTATCCCTTACTGAGCTTTTTATGCTCATCCCAAGTTTTTTTGAAATGTTTTTCACAGGTCAAGGGAAAGGTACATGATATGATGATAGTGTCAAGGAAGTGTCAAGAAAGAATCCATGTTTATTTTAAATATGTTTCCATTGATGGGAATGAAGAATACTATCTATATGTAACCACTTTGTTTATATGTGGAATGTAATGCATGTTTTGTGATCTAATTCTCTAAAACTCTAAACCTGAAAAGATCCTCAACGTGTAATCTTGTGATAACTCAAGATTATGTAAGGTTTAAGGCCGAGGCCTTATAATAATTGTATAAATTGGTGGTTTCAATTAATTCTTATGGGTGTATAGGAATTTTTTGCATAATTTGTGGTATACTTCATTTACAAGGGCTATAGTGGAATTCACACTTACCCTTGGTTTTGAACATGATTATTTTAATGATTTTATATTAGGATTGATAGGATGTAGAATGGATATGATACGATTTCATGAGATGTAGGATGACTTCAAGAAAGAACAAGCACAAGATATGATTCATTGAGGCATGAGAGTGAAAAACAGGTTGGTAAGTTGAAATGCGTTACCTTCATATATATATATATATATAGAAAGAATGATTTTTATCAATGTGTCATATGGTGAGTGATTAATGGTGTGGGTGGAAAATTAGAATTACCTATTTAGATGATGAGTTGGTTTCATATATTTTCCCACTAGGCTAGAGTATGTTTTATTCACATATTACATGAGATATTTTGGGGAGGATCCTATTAGATATACATGTTATGCCCATCATATTTATATGTAATCATTTTTCTGATATATAGGAGCTAGTTGAATATTAAACTAAGAATTACAAGATTGAGGAATTTTTATGGGGTTTTTGGAGCTTTAAAGTCACATTTAAGGATTTATTTTGGAATTTATAAATTTACCAAATATTTGACATTACATTCAGGTTACTTAAAAATATATTGAGGGTAAATCCTTCTATTTTAATTCTTTATAGACCATTGGTTCTAGTATCAATCCCTTGGCCTATTGAAGGTAGGATTCAAGTTTCATTATCTCCATTTAATCATTTTTGGATAAAGAGGGGTACTTTTGGAGGGAGTGGGTGTGATAAAATGGAATCCAAGACGATGGCTCAGAGAAATTATTGAGTCTGGAGCTAGCCACAAGTAATTTTTTAACAGTTTTTTAGGAAAATAGTATCAGTTCTTCTTCGTGCATGATTTATATAAGGGTGATTGTCTAGGAAATTGGTATTTGGTGCCCCATGTAATATGATGTAATGACCTTCAAGTTCACTAAACATACAAAGTGAATTTATATTGTTTACGATGTAAAATCATATGTAAAAATCATGAATAATTATTTTATACTCTTATTTTTGAATTGGGAAGAAAATAGGAATTATGTAAAATTGAATCGATTAAAATAACATTAAAATAATCTTTTCCTTTGTTTTGATTCCCTAATGCTTTTTGTTTTACAATAATGGATCCTGATCGACATCATTATTCAGTTCATGATGAAGTCATTCTTTAGGATGTTCTGGAAGATCTACATAGAGTGGAATTTGATGAAGAATGATCATGTTAGAGGACACTCTTATATTTTCAGAGCTATGGTCTATTGAAGTAATAATGAACTATTTTGGATCAGGATAATGATAAGTGTCCAATGGAGTAGATTTTACTGTAGTTATGGATTATTTCCCCATGGCGATGATGAGGAGAGAAATAATTCTTGGGAGGTTTTATGATATCATTTTCAGGTCAGTTTTCTTTCTTTGACCATCAAGATGTCTTGTTAGAAATAGATGTCTTTACTATACTAATAGATTTTTGATTTATGATATTTATATATTGTGATACTTATGAGTAACCATGTTAAGACAAAAATCATTAAATTGTTAAACCCCTTAAGTGAATGGACAATGATAAATACAATTCATTCATAACCTTTTAATAGTAAAATACAAAATTTGTGTGATTCAAATTGTTTACGCTTTCCTAGATGTCTCATCTATGGAAGGATACTAAGATTGATAGAAATAAAGTATATCGTACCATACACTACTACAAAGTAATCAATATATAGAGATATCCTTTATCAGTGCTAGCGAAAATCACTGATAGAGGTCTCTTTTATCGATGTTAAATAAATCCCTAATAATGGTCCTGATCACGTATGTGATTCCCACATCGAAAATGGCACAAAATAAGGTCAGTTCTTTATATATCAATCTTTATTATTGAAAATCAAATTTATGTTGTGTGGATGGAATCCCTCATCCACTGCACACACATATATGAGCCCGGTCACCGGGCGACATGGGCATTGGGCCACACTTTGCTTCCTACATGCGTGGGCCCACATTCAGGCATGCTACTGGGTCCAACATGGCCAAGTCCATGCCCCAATTTTTTTATACAAACCAATAAAAATATACCAATATTAAAAATAATAACAATTTGAAATAATCAAAGAAAAACAAATTAAAAGTGAATAAATTAATAATATAATAAAAAATCCAAATTAAATAATTATTGATAAAATTTTTATATAAATATTATAAATATTAATAAATATGATATATTAAATAATTATATATAAAATAAATAAAATGAAATAATTAAACAAATTAAAATTAAAATTGAGTAAATTAAAAATGTATATTAAAAATATTATTAATTAAATATTTATTAATAAAAATGAATAAACCTAATATACATAATCAAAATAATATAATTATTATTAGATATTATACATTAAATATTAGTATATATAAAATGACTAAATTATATAAATTAAAGAAACAAAATTTAAAATTTATAAATTGTAATAATTTAAAAGGAAAACAAATAATGAATAAATTAAAAAATTATTAATGGGATAATTATTAAAAGAAATCAATAAATTTAATGTTTATATATAGAAACAAATTATAATTAGTAGTAAATAATATATATTAGATGTAAACATATAAAAAGAATAAATTGTAATAACTAAAAACATATTAATTTCTTAATTTTTTTATTTTTTTATACATAAAATATTCATTAATATATTTAAAATAGAAATATATCCATTTATATTTCAATATATATATATATAAATATATATGATATTTATGAAAATATGAATTATATAATAGAAAATATTTATTGTTACATTAAATAAGTCATTATTTAGTGATGAAATTCTTTTAATTAAAAGTTAATATTAATTAAAAACATTGTCTAATTATATCGAATAAAAGAAATTAATTGAATTTTATATTATTTTTCAATTGAACATATATCAAACATGTTTATCATATATTTCAAACATACATATACACAATTAATGAATTTTTATATACAATGCGCAAATGAAAAAATTTACTTAATTATTGAAATCTTATATATAACCACAAAAACCTAATATTAATGTAACGTATTCAAATTTAATCATTCGGATTATGATTTGATTTAGTAACATGATATATTTAATATATTATATTTTTAGTCAGTAAATTTTATTTATTTATATTTAATATTATTATAGTTATGTATTATTTATTATATTTTATAGTTTTTACTTTATTACATTTGGATTTTATTCATTCTCTAATATTTATTTTTATATATTTATTTAATATGTTTTAACATTATCAATTTTTATTCATATTCATTTCAACATATAACCAAATTTTTTATTTTGTATATATTTTATTTGTAAAAATTATCTATTTTTTAATTATTTTTAAAGTGAACTCATTTTTAAAAATTCAATTTCACTAATTTTTAACATACATGAATTTAAGATTATATATTCATTAATAGTGTTAAAAATAAATATTTAATTAAATATTTCTAAATAAATATATTTTTAAATGTATTATTATTATATTTATAAATTTTATATTAATAATTATGAGTAAATAAATATTATTTTATAAATATATATTTATATAATTATAAATAACTAAATTTATGTTTATATAACTAGAAAATTACAATAACTATATTTAATATATTTATATTTATATTTATATATATATATATATATTTATATTTATATTTATATTTATACTTATATTTATATTTATATTTATATTTATATTTATATTTATATTTATATTTATATTTATATTTATATTTATATTTATATTTATATTTATATATATATTTTTTTAATTTATACTTATACTTATACTTATATTTATATATATTTAGTAAATGTATATATTTATATAAATATATATAATGATATAAATATATAAATATTTATTTAAAGTATTTAGACAATTTTAAGTAAATATTTATATATTTAAAAATTTATAAAATTATAATAAATGTCTTTAAATAATAAATATATTTACTAGATTTATAATTATAATTACATTTGTATTTATATATTTTCTTTAAATGTATATATATATATATATGTAATGATATAAATATATTTATAACTATAAAATTATTATAAATATATTTAAACAATGAATATATTTATTATATTTATGGTTATGTTAATATATATTTATTAGATATATATAATTATATGAATGTACATATTGATATTACTTTATCTATAATTATAAATAAGTAAGTATATATATATTTAAAAAATATATAATTATAAATATATTTATAAATGTATATTCACTATATTTATAAAATTATATATTTTTAATTATAATTTAATATATATAATTTTTTGAAAGTATTTATTATAATATAAATAAAATTATTACATTTTTAAATAATTATAAAATTTTAATAAATATATTTAAATAATGAAAATATTTAATATATTTATAATTATATATATATATATATTATAATTATATATATATGTATAATTATATAAATATATTTATAATTATATAAAAAAATTTGTAAATATATTTAAAAATATATTTATTTGTATTTTTAATTTTGAATCCTTTATCAACATAATAGTTTTAGCACTGATAAAAGCCATATTTAGCGACCCAATTTTGTTAGTGCTGATGAAAACCTCCTAGGACTTTTTAAAATAACCCTAATAGAACTTTTTTAAATCATGTCTCTCAACCACCCTCGGAATTCCACCACTTCTATCACTCCACTATCAACCCTCTCTCATAATAATCAAGCCTCAAATAGTTGGTAGAAAAAAAATTCCTCCTATCTTTTTTCATTCTTTTTTGAGTTCTAATGTCTTCATTAGTGCACTATTTTCTTAGATAGGTGCTCTCATGGATTCCATAATTAGGTTATCTACTCTTTTTCATTTTATTCTTATTGATTTCACAAGACTGGATGATCAAAACGTCACCCATCAAGTTCAAAGAAACTCCTTCAATTGGATTGGGTTCCTTCCCTTAGAATACTAGGCTTGGAATCATATATTCCTTTTTCTTTTTCGATCTCTGTGATGCATGTCATGGAATCTTTACATCAAGTTTATTGATAAATGGTTGTTTATTATTCTTAGGATAATTTTCTCACAACTATAAAATATGTTTTTCTTACTTTGAATAATTTATAATATTACCTTTTATTAAAGGTTAATTATTTAAAGTTTTTAATGAAATTAATATGTAAAGATTCGTACTATGGATAGTTTATTCATGAATTCCCTAAATTAATTGTATTAAAATCATGATTTAATGAAGATAATTTATTTTGTTATGTATTTAATTTTTATAATATTCTCTACCATTTTTATGTTTCAATAATTTTGATTTGTATGGGTGTGGTTGGGAACTGTTGTATATTGATTTAGGTGTGGGATTCAGGGATTTCTTTTCACATATTTATTTTATAATTAGGTGTATTTTTTGAGTAATAGTATGTGTTTCTTAGAAACACCAATATTTTCAAAAAATATGTTTTTAAAAATAAAGGTTTTCATGTTCTACAATTAAATGCAATTAAAATTTGATGTAATGTTTTTTTATATCTGATTAAATGACTAAAGAGTTTCTTTTAGGGATTTTGAATATTGGAAATGGGTTTATCCTTCTTTGTGATTTAGTAAAAAAATCATAATGTTGATGTGTGATTTAATTTTAGATCTTTGCTACATAAAAATCATATAGATTTTCATTGATGAGATTCCCTTTGTAGTTATCTATAAATTATAGATTTGACTATTAATGTACATTTTAAGGATTATTAGTACTAGTTTTAATTGAATGAAATAATATATGGTTTGAAATCATATTTTGAAAATCAAATTCAATTTTAAAATTTTATTAAATGAGATGGGATTTTAAATGTTATTTTCAAATAAATGTTGTAAATGGTTATTTGGAACTTCAAAATTAGAGTTATTAATTATATCATTTTTAAAAAATATCAAAACAAACATGGTCAAAAATTTCAATTTTTATTTGTATGTTTACTTTTCATGTATATATTATAATTTTATGTTTCCCATGTATATTTTTTTTAAAATAAATTACATTTTATTATAAAAGAAAACATAATTTATTCATTAAAAGGTTTTTATTATGCAATGCGATGTTTTCAACAAAGAGTTCAATTTTGATGATTTAAATAATAAATTGAATTGTTAATGTGAAGAAATGTAATTATTATTGAATAAAGTTTCAGTTATGTATATTAAACTGATTTTTAGTTTCATATATATACATAAATTTTTATCTGATGAGATATTTTAATGGGTTCTGAAGTACTTATAAATTTAATGTATGGCTGCATTTTTTTTTTGGAATTTTTATTTCTAATATAAATTATTTTAAGTATTTTATATATTATAAGATATGTAAAATATACATTAGATTGATAACTCAACTATTTTTGAAATTGGGGTTCCTCGGTTGTTTATAGTACCAATATATTTTTTGATATTCCTATAATACATGGTCTAGAATATTTTATAGAAAAAGTGTGTGACATGAAATCCAAAATCACTTCTATCATCAATAAAAGTTTCATCCATCTATTTCATGAAATTACAATCTCCTTGACTCCGTGTCAAAATTCAGTGATTATATAACCTTTTGAGATCCTATGAAAGATATTTTTTCTAAAATGTATAAATACATGTAGTGCTTAAATGTAAATAAATAAAAATAATTTTCAAGGGTTGTCTTCCATCCAATTATAAAAAATCTTGTTTCACAACATATTTATTAGAGATGGTTATATTAATATATATTTGTAGGTGATTCTATTGAGTATGAAATCCATTTTATTAACATTTTTAATAATATATTATATAATTATAAATGAAATAACTATTTTAAAGTCCCTAACATATGAGGTAATGTGGATCAAAACATGGTAAATGGAAATAAATGAGTGAGGAAATATTTCTTCCTGAATTGGATACATGTCCTTGGTAAGATGTCCTAGAATTACCACTATTTTTCATTAAGAGATAATCATTTTTGAAATCCAGTCCATAGAAAAAATGACTTTTTCTTTTCATAGAGTAATTGAAGGCTATGTTTTAATGTTGAAATTTCAATGGATATCTCAGTAAAAGTGTGTGTAAGACCATATTGATGAGCCTTCTCAAAATCACACCAATCAAGGAGTTACTTGTAGGGATCTAACAACTAATGATGATTTTTTAGAATTATTCAACAACCAAATAAATGTTTCTTAGCGATTTACTAACTCTCATATTAAGAACATATTGATTTTAGGAGTCAGTTGTCATCCCCATCACCTTCATCTCTTAAATAGTTATTATTGTATTTGGTTTCTTGAGACTCATCCCCCATCTCTTATGGATATGCTCTTATGTTTCTAAAACTAACTTGAGTATTATTCTAACCATACCAGTTACTAATGATCATTTTAGATGAATTAAAATAATTACAGTTATAACAAATGGAGTAATTATTTTCTTAAATTCAATTACCCATTTCCTACAAATAATACTAAAAATATTTGAAATAATCAAATATTGGTTTCTTCATATTTTAATTATATATAACTAAAACATTTTATTGTTAATATCTTATGTGTATTTATTTATTTATAGTGGAAAATTATTATTTTCCTAACTTATTAAGATAGATATGAAACAAAAATGAATGAACACTAATTCCAAGATTGTAGAGCGTGAATATAGAGTAAAGAGTTCATAATTTTTTCAATAGAAAATCCATATGACTCTTCTCAAACCCATTGTCTGTGTGTATTTAATTAATTTAAGGAAAATTATTCTAAAAGAGTTTCAAGGGAATTTATTTTTTCATAGAATTAACCACAGATATAAATACTCGACTAAACCTGGTGGAAAACTAAATGTTCACACCGACTATGCTTATACTACAGTTTATAGATCATTTGATATGAATATCAGTGTAAATGGTTATAAAGGTCATATAAAATAAAATAAAATTTAAATTTAAGATGACCCTCAGGATTTTCTATAGTTTTTTGATAAGTTAATTTATTTTCTTAAGAGACCATTGGTTATTTCTTATACTAAATACAAAAAAAATTCTGTAATATTAAAGTTATTTGATTTAAATGATGGAAGTGAATGGAGTTAAAATAGATTTATAGAACTATATGTAATTTTAAATAAGAATATACCAAAATAAAATTAACTTCATTATCGTACATATGATACTAATAAATTTATACATTCAATGAGAAAGATCACTAAAAACACATGATTTCCTAAAACATTTCCTATTTTTTCTCAAGGACTAAGAATCACTCATAAAACTCTATAAGTGTGGTGTTGATTAAAATAATAAACATGAATCATGTCCTTCGAAATATATATGTTATGTTCCTATCATTCTATAGTTAAAAAGACTATATGGATGTCAGGAAACCACAAGAAAATTAACATGTCATGAAGATAAAATAATTAAAGATGGGAAACTATTTCATCAATAAAACTCTGCTCTATATATGAAAATTTATTGAGTATCTGAAATTTTGAAATAACATAGGAAACATTTTTATTGTGTAATACATAGTTGTAATAAATCCTTTTAGTCTATAGAGTAGTGCACCCAGTACATGGATAGTCATGTTGGTATCTTATAACATGTCACAATGGTTATGCATGAAGCACAAATACATTTTGTTTTCTCTCTTTATATCTAGACCAAAATAACATTATAATGATTTTAAACTCTATTTAGATCAATTGATAAATATCTAAAACTAAGGAGGTATATAGGTGTTATATTGAATTATTCTAATAGAATTAAATAATCTACATTGAGGTCCATATTGTATAGGACTATAAATGAGTTGGTAGCATACATGGTGTTAGAATGTTTTCTGACCACAAATTTAGGTGATTACCTTCTATATTTATGTTATATTATGGGATATGACCATATAAATATATTCGAGGTGTGAAGAATTAGTCTTGGAATATATATATATTAATTTGGATAGGTTACCAAATGAGAAGTATAATGGAGGAAATCTATTTGTTTTGAAATAAGGTGGTAGAATATATGGTGTCTGAATGTATATGAACATAATGAATAGGTGACTTCTTACTACTTGTTTCATTAATTTTCTCATCATTTTATATACCTTTCTAGTTAATTTCCCTATAATTTTAATATGATACTAATTTTATAAAATTTACACATTAGTTCAAAAAAACTTGTCACATTATCAAAATCGAGCAAACAATATCGTTTTGTTTTCATTAATTAGGGAAATGATCCATAACCCATTTGTAACATGTATGAATAGACAACACATAAATCTGATGGTTGATGTGTTTGGACTAACTCGAAGTACATGATTTCAAAAAAAGCATCATTTTAGATTAAAACATACATAAGGTAGTCAAAACTAAAAAACTGATCTCGGATTGCTTTCAATCTTTTAGAAAATGATTGATTATTTTTTCATGTGTATGAATTTTCCTTACATCAATCTAACACATGATGTGGTTTTTATGACTCGATATACATTTTTCAATACATAAGCATCATTTCAGTAAAAAACATCAAATAGTTAAACCAAGAAAACGTGCTTGTATTATACACATATATCATAAATATGTGACTACATACTACTTAATAATGTGATTTTTTCGTCAATTATATATATTTTAACTTAATTTCATTCTAAATTTTCTCTGCTAGTTATTATTTTTTCATTTTCACATAGATCATAAAAAACTAACTTCTTAAACATGAATAGTTCACTCATTGAATATGAGAATTCACTCAAAAAAGATGATGCACTAATGATGATGGTTTTTTTATTCTCCAATGAATTCAAAATTCTAGGTTATCATATGGTAATATTTTATGATAACCATGAGTTTTGAATTCATTGTAGGATAAAAGTACATGCTGGAATCAACCATACCTCAATCTAATACACGATTTACCTAGTACAATTCAAATTGTGTGGTTTTAGTTTAAAATTTAAATTTTATTAATTTTTTTCATCATATTTATGTTTAATTAATTTCTTTATACTACTACTAATAGTAGAATTGTTTTATTGTACAGATGGATTATTTTTTAATTTTTGGGTAGATTCTTCAAAGCTGCTTATGCTAATGAGATAATGGACTTTAAAGATTCAACTTAGATAATGAAAATAAGTAAATTCATCAAGAATATATACACACATCCTAAAAAGGTAAATTCTTACTCCAAGTGTTTTTTATTTAAAAATGACAGTAATTTTTATAAAAAATACAGGTGACATAGTAAAAACTAATAAAAATATTCAGATTATTTTGATACATTATGAAAATGATCCAAAAGAAGTTTGAGAAGTATATGAATCATCCCCACCTCAATCTCATACATAATTTTTCAGGTATAGAAAAAATTGTCTATTATCATCTTTAAATTTACATGTTAATTCAAAATGTGTGTCACTAACTGAAATTTATGAAAACACACTCTGATTATCTTAATTGATTATAAAAAATTGATATTACATTTTTGAAATGTATGAATCATTTTCATGTAAAAATAACATATGATGTGGCAGGTATGACTCAAAGTCCATGTTTCTAGTTTAAAATGAAATTTTAATGAAAACGCAAGTTGCATACTCAAAACAAAGAAACAAATTCATATTTTTTTGATACTTTTCGAAAATGATCAATATGTCATTTTTGACATGTAGGACTCACCATCACCTCAAATAAATGCACGATGTGACTGGTATGAATCCAAGTGTATCATTAAATTTATAATTAACATTAATTCTAGTAAAAAAGATGAGCGACATATTTAAAACAATGAAAACACATTGGATAGTTTTTGTACATTAGTAAACTGATTCATAAGTTATTTTTGATGTGAAAGAATCATCTGCACTGCATTATGATACACGGTGTTCCTTGTTTTATTAAAAAGTATCTCTTATTAGAATAAAATTGATATTTTAGTTCAAAACATGTGTCACTCACTAAAAATAAGAAAAAGATTTTATTTTCTTTATATTTGATTAAAACGATTTACAAGTAATTTTTTAAGTGTATGAATCAGTATCATTTGAAACTGACAAACGATGTGACCATTATGACTCAAAGTGTGTGCCTTCAGTTTAAAATGAAATTTTAGTAAAAAACTCAAGTAACATACTCAAATCTAGATAAATAAATTTTAATTGTTTTTATATCTTCGTAAAATGATCCAATAATCATTTTTTAGGTGTAAGAATCAGTTTCACCTCAATCCAATGCACTGTGTGACTGGTATGACTCCATGTGTGGATTTTTATTAAAAACAAAAATTAATTTTATATAAAAGGTAGGTAACATACTAAAAACAAAGATATATCAATTATATTTTGTTAATAATTTATTAAAATGATATATATAAGTCATTTTTTATGTGTAGTAATAATCCACACCTCAATTTTAAATAATGTGTGACTGGTTTGACTCAAACTATCTCTTATCTTTTCAAAATTAACATTTTATTTCAAAACATGTGTCACTCAATAAAAACAAATAAAAATGAATATGATTTTCTTGATAATTTGGTATAATTATTAATATGCCATTTTTGACATGTAGTTTTTAATCTCACATCAAAACGACATATTATTGGACCGGTATGACTCAAAGTGTGTTTTTTCTAGTTTAAAATGGAATTTTATTAAAAAATAGAGTTGACATACTTAAAACACATAAAATAAATTCATATTATTTTTATATTTTAGTAATATGATCCATAAGTAATTTGTGATGTTTTGGAATCATGGGTTCCCCAATCTGAAACATGGTGTGACCGATATGACTGCAAGTGTTTGTTTTTATTTGAAATTTACATTAGTTTTTTGTGAAAATGAAAAATAACAAACTCAAAAACAAGAAAATGATTTCATTTTTTTTGATACTTTATTAAATAAATCCTTATTTCCTTATTTGAAATTTATAAATCATAAACACCTCAATCTAATACATGATGTCATCAGTATGACTAGTAGTGTCTTATATATGTTTAAACATGACATTTCAGTTCAAAAACATTTTTTACTCACTAAAAATAGATAAAACCCAATATGATTAAATTTAAAATTTAGTAAAACTATTGATAAGTAATTTTATTCATGTAGAAATTATTCGCACACAAAATCATCACACGACGTGATCAGTATGACTGAAATTGTGTGCATCCAGTTGAAAGTGACATTTTAGTAAATAAATGTTATACTCAAAACCATGTGAACCCATTCAGATTTTTTGATACTTTAGGTAAATGGCCTATAAGTCATTTTTCACATGAAGGAATATCTAAAACTCAATATGAGATAAAGTGTGACTGGTATGACTCCAAGTTTTTCTTTTTATTTAAAATTGACATTAATTTTTGTAAAAAGGACAAGTGATATACTAAAAATCAAAAAACACATTTTGGTTCTTCTTATACTTCTATAAAATGATCCATAAGTGTTTTATGATGTGTAGTAATCAAACATAGCTCAATATGATATATTTGGTTCTTATTATGACTCTAAGTGTTTGTTATCTATTTAAAATTGACATTTTAGTTCAAAACATGGGCCACTCGCTAAAAAACAAAAAAATATGCTCACATTTCCTTCATAATTTTTTAAAATGATTCATAAGTCATGTTTTATGTGTAGAATTTAATCTCAAATAAAATTGACACACGATGTTACATGTATGCCCAAATTGTGTATTTTCATTTTAAAATGAAATTTTAGTATAAAGTTAAAGTGGCCTATACAAAACCCATAAAGTCTATTAGGATTGTTTTTATAAATTATAAAAATGATCCGTACATATTTTTTGTTGTGTATAAATCAGCTTCAACTCAATATGACACATATTAAGATAGGTATGACTCCAAGTGTGCCTTTGTTTTATAAAAATGACATTTTTTACTAAAAAAAGTGCATTACTAAAAAAACAGACAAAATCAGATTATTTTGATACATAATAAAATAGATCCCTAAGTCATTCATGACATTTAGGAATAATCCTCAGCTAAATTTGATACCCATTTTTCTCAATAGTACACAAAGTATTCATTATCATTTTGAGAATCAACATTTTATTTAAAAAATGTGTCACTTAATAATGAAAACAAACAAGCTCATATTATCACGATAATTTAAAAAAATGATCCATAATTTATTTTTCACATATATAAATTGATTCTACATCAAACTGACACACTATGTGGTCGGTATGACTCAAAGTGCATTTTTTCATTTTAAAAATACATTTGAGAAGAAAAAAAACACAAGTGAAATTCCCAAAATTGATCAAATTCATTCATATTTTTCAAATAATCTTGTTCATAGATCCATAACTCATTTTTTATGTGTAGGAATAAACCACAGCTAAACTGTATGCACAGTGTTACCTATATGACTCTAAGTATGTCTTTTTATTGAAAATCAACATTAATATTAGTATAAAAGACTATTTACATACTCAAATATGATAAAATGCATTTATAATATTTTGATACTTTAATAAAATGGTCTATAAGTCATATTTGATGTGTATGAATCATATAAACCTCAATATGATGCACGGAATTTCCCAATATGGATCAAAGTGTCTGTTATCATTTTAAAATTTATAATTTAGTTACAAACCAATGTGACTCATTGAAAACCAATAAAACGTTCTTGGATTTTCTTGATAACTTATAAAAACAATCAATCAATAATTTTTGTGTATATTCATTGACCGCAGGTAAATATTACACAGAATGTGGTCGATATGACTTGATGTGTCTATTTTCAATTTAGAATGACATTTGAGTAAAGAAAATAGAAGTGACATGCTCAAAAATGAGAAAACAAATTCTGATTATTTTAATAAATTTTAAAAAGGATTCCTTGGTCATTTTTGGTGTGTATAAATCATCTTCACCTTAATCCTACATACATTGT
Organism: Viscum album; assembly: GCA_963277665.1. Classification (NCBI taxonomy): domain Eukaryota; kingdom Viridiplantae; phylum Streptophyta; class Magnoliopsida; order Santalales; family Viscaceae; genus Viscum; species Viscum album. Next base: position 1,007,956,248 of record OY728167.1, read on the forward strand.
AATCTGTATGACCCCATGTGTGTCTTTTTATTTAAAATTGGCATAAATTTTAGTAAAGAATCCAAGATTCATACTCAAAACTGAGAAAAAACATTTGTATTGTTTTGATATTTAAAGAAAATGATTCATAGGACATTTGGACTTATAGCAATCAAAATCCCATCAATATGATACATGGTGTACCTAGTGTGACTCAAAGTGTCTGTTATGCATTTAAAATTGACAATTTAGTAAAAAAAATGGGTCACTCCCTAAAAACATGGAAAAATACTGAATTATCATAATAATATAGAAAATTGATTTATAATTCATTTATTAATGTGTAATAATTAGTCTCACATAAAACTCGACATGATGTGACATGTATGACTGAAATTTCATATTTCCTGTATAAAATGACATTTTAGTAAATAAAAAATGAGATATTAAAAAAAGGAAAAAAGAACATTTCTATTGATTTGATACTATAGTAAAATGATATATAAGTTCTTTGGGATGTGGAGGAATAATCCCAACATCAATCTCATGCACGGTGTGACCGGTGTGACTTCATATGTATCGTTTTATTTAAAATTGATATGAATTTTAGTAAAAAATATTAACAAACTCAAAACCTTGTAAATGCATTCTGATTATTTTGATACTTTATGAATATTATCCTTAAGTCATTTGTGATGGGTCGGAATCACCCAAACCCTAATCAAATAAAAAATCCAACTAGTATGAATGCATGTTTCTATTATCAGTTTCAAATTGACAATTTAGTTAAAAAAGTTTGACACTCACTAAAAATCAAGAAAACATGCTTATATTGTCTTGATAATTTAGGATTCCCCATAATTATTTTTGGACATTTATAAATTACATCCATGCCAATATGAATCATTATTAAGGTTGTATAAATTTAAGTGTGTATTTTAACATTTATATATATATATATCATTTCAGTTTACAATTAGCATTACATTGCCAAAATCATGAAAGCATAATCAAATTGTTTTCTCATCATTTTATCTCCTACTACATAATTAATTTAGTTATCATTTTTATCTTATAATTATTTAATTACATTTCCTTATTATAATGTTTGAATATGAATATAAAATTTCATAAAAGGTGAAGGATTGTTCTCAGAAAACAAATCCTTATTGAATTGACTCTCATCAGTAGTGATTTTTGTATCACCTCATATGATATTCAATTCAATAAAACCAACTTTGAGAATAAGAAATGTTATCAAATGTAAGAATCAATAATAACTCAATCTAATACATAGTGTTCTCATTATGACTCAAAGTATATGTTATTAGTCCAATATTGGTAGTTTTGTCTTTAATTTTTTTTATGTAAAGTATTACCAACATAATAATTACTTTCTCATATAGGGTAATTATTTTTCTCTAGTTGGGGTGTTTTATTCGACAATAGTATGACCAAAAGTTGAGTGCCAATAGAAAAGTAACATTGATATTATTTAATATCTGTGATGATTTCCAATAAATCATGGCATTGTACAAACTAATTTTTTGAATACATATAATATAGCGTTTTTTCTATTATTTGTGTTATAAATTTTATTTCATAAAAATTCTATATTTACAACTTGTATTTACCTTTTTTTAATTCAAATTTTATAAAGTTACCCTTGATCAATGCAAGAAAAATAAAAGATTAAATGACCCATTATCAGTGCTTTGAGTAGCATTGATAAAGGAGGACCTTCATTAGTGGTAAATAAAATTGATATAAATATTTCTTTTATAACCACTTTTTTTAGCAGTGATAAAGTGTGCCTTTATCAATTCTTTTCTAGTACTGATAAAATCCTAGGGATTTTGATCAATCTTAGGTTTTCAATGCTTTTTAAAATTAAAATAGACAATTTCATCGCTGTTAAAGGCCATATTTGAATTAGTGATAGCTGATTCATATTTGCATCATCGGAAGGTTTCCTTTGATGTGGGATGACAATATGATGATTTCATGAATTGAAACTGATGAACTGAGTTGAAACATTTGCAAAAAAATGATGGAAAATGGTCATCCACATCATAAATGGTATTCAGATTGTAATAGAAACTCATAAAGTGAAGAAAAAACATAAAAACTCAAAAACCTACACATGGAGGTTTTACTGGAATATTCACGACATTAATATATGTGTCACATCATGCACATTGCTGGTCATACCAAGTAATGATATGTTTCAAATACCTTTTCATATATTTGTATACATATGACTCGAAATTTATGTATATCACTAGGATTGACCCGTGACACATTATGGGTTGTACTAAATGGTCAATAAAATCCTACTCGAGCAACAATGATGAATATAAATTGATGACCAGGATCCTCCTCCTTGGATTGATTTAGAAACCAAAGTATTTGGTGAGATGTTGTGCTATATAGTCCTTCTGGAGTTATTACTCTCCAAATTCCCTTTTAGGATATTAATTTCTTCCATTCATCCCTCATGCTCCCTTGTTACTAGGATAAGGGTAATTCCAATATTTTATTAGATGGTGTATTCAAATGTGGAAGGTGATGTGGATTTTATTTTTTTATTTTGTTCTTGTATTTGGGTTTCCATAGTAATTAAAAAATTTCTTTTTCATTCATATTTATGTCTCCTGAACATTGAATGGAATCTAGAAATTTTTTTTAAACTGTGCAAATTGTCACAAACCACTCTGGAGTTCCATCCACACCGAAACCCAAACCAACACATGGAATAGACCGAATGGTGTTCTTGATCCCCATTAGATGAGAACTATTGAATGGGTATCAAAAATTCACTTTGGGAATGACTTCACCCATGTTAATAACAATAAAAAACCCATTAGAATAAAACATCACATAGATAAAAATCATAACCAAACGAGATACAACAATTTTAAGAATCATAGTTTTAAAATTTTAAATATATTAAAAATACCACAATGGAAATGGAACAAGTAAAGTATCCCAAAAACCACTAGGTAATAGGAGTTCCATCACCCTCATCCCACCACCACTAACTCTTATGAGATGCTGAATACTATCAATCAGTTCCACCATCACCACCACAAAACATCTTTCCTTTACCTAGGTCATATATAAAAAATTATTCATACACCCATGGGATTATATAGGGTGGAATCTAAATCCTAGTAAGATTACACCAAAAGAAAATTATTTCATGTTATATAATTAGAAAAAAAATCAACATGCACATTTTTAAAAGAACTTTAAAAACATTTTCAATGATCAATTCAAGGAAACAAAATTCAGAAAACACTAATAATGAAAACCTATCCTCAAAATAAATAAACGTTGAAACCATAATGTACAAAAATTCCACCATATACCTATGGCTAGAACCACATCACTAAAGCATCCTATCTCAAGAGTGAACCATGGAAAACCACCATATGTAACATTCATATGTGGTACCCTATTAACCTCATACCTTAAGGATCAAAATCATCTAGCCAAAACTAATAACATCATTGTGCATGAGCCACTATAGAAAAATGCATCCCAAGTTCTAGTTGTATCCATATCATAATCCAAAACCAATAGTGTTCCCATACATGATCAACTTTAGGGGATCCCATCCCAAGTTTTTGTGGTCTCTAATAATATCACATATTTAGTTATTGTTTTAGCATCAATCAAGTAAGAAGAAACCAATCCTCGACCCCTCCTATTCGACTGGTGTACCAATTCTAGTTTAGCCACCTATATTCCTGGGATTTATATTGTGATCAATTCCTATTTCACATGTCACATAAATCATTTCTTTTAAAAACACATTCCAAGAATCATTAACACATAATCATATCACTATTTTGAAAAGAACATTGATACAATGATCAAAACTCACATGCAAGCCACAATTTCATGTAAACATAATCACTGACAATTTCATAGTCACACCAACTCTACTTGGGAACACATTTCACACCATGTGAAAAATTTGTAAAATCCATTTGGAAACATAGTAATAATAGAACTTGTTAAATCCCATCATTTCTATAATAAAATCACCTTTCAAATCCAAAAAATTTAAATCCATTTTAAAAATTAATTTCCCAATTTTAAAATTTCAAAAAAAAATATAAGGTTCTTCACTAAGAAGATAAAATTCCAAGAAAACACATTTCCTTTAGAAAAACAAAATTCAACACATTCTCACATAAAATTCATTTAAAATCATATTTCAGATATTTCATGCATATCAGGTAACAATTTCATGACGGAACGTAATGAGGCATACATGAAATATAACCATTTTTACATGGAAAGCCTAATTTCGTCAAATATGCATCTCAAAAACATTTCAAAATATATTTCTCACCACACAAATGATCCATGAAACACATTTATTGAACCATGAAATAAATCCAAAAACATTATATAATTTAAAATCATGGAACCACCTTCCTTAATCTTGGAAACATCCTTAATCAAGTGAAAAACTAAAACCACACCTCAATAAGGCCCTATAAAATATCGATTAAACCATGAACATCACAATTTTAATTAATAAATTAGTATCAGATCCTCATTTGTTCAGAAACCATGATGGAAAAGAAGAAATTAAAGATTTAGGGAGAGAAAACCTATAAGAAGGAAGAAATCAAGAGAAAGGAGACTTTCTTGATGATTTATTGAAGTTACCACACCAAAATGACCCAATTGTTGGAGTTCAGGAGGTCCAAGAGTGAGAAGAGGAAGCTTCCATGTCTATAAATCTCATATGGATCAGAATTTGGGTGATGTAGGGTTAAAATAATAGAGGTAAAATATTAAATTCTCAGTTCTTAATCACCGGTAGAGTTTGCACGATTAGATTACATGGTCTTCCTAACCATGTGACAACCGTGCATCCCTCTCTTTATATGATGAATGATGATATATGGTTTCCTATAGTGGCACATGGCCTTGGGGAAATCCATCTATTTTAGAATGATCCACTATCCAAGACACGCTATTTTCTCTAGTTTGGTGCACAGTTTCTCTTAACTATGTGATAATCGTGCATCATCTTCTTTCCTACCCAAAAGACCTTTTTCACTAGAAATTTTCCGAGAAACTATGAAACCAAGATAAAATTAAAAGTAAACAAATGAATAGCTCAATATATAATCATGGGTGTGACACAATACACTAACATGAAAACTTTAAACCCTTGAAATTTCATTCCAAAGACTAAGAAGAGAACAAAAACAGATACTCCTCAACTCAAGACTTCTACTCCCAAGTATCATACTCATCACTAACATTCTTGTAATTAACTCGGACTAATGATATGGACATCAGAAAAATCATTTTATTTTGAGAATCTAAATTCCAAATTGGAATCTCTAACACATACATATTAGGATCTAACTATAAATCCTCTCAATTCACCACATATGACAAATATATATTATACTTTTTTAGTTTAGAGACATGGAATACATATTGAATAGGTTTCAATTGAGAAGGAAAAGGTAACCAGTATTCCACTTTACCAACCCTCTTGGTGATCTCAAAATGTCTACCATACCTTGGTATTAATGTCCCTTTCTATCCCAAATGATGGTGACCCATATGAGGTGACACTTTTAGGAACACTCGGTCACCCACAAAAAATTACAAAGGTCAAAAATTATTATCACCATAATACTTATGATGGATCTATTCTATCAGTAAATATTGACTAGTCAACTTGACATTAGCACATTCTTCTTGTACAAGGCTCAATCCCAAAACAAGGTCTCACACACCTCAGCCAATAAAAATGGGGACTAAATTGACCAACCATAAACAACCTCAAATAGAGCCATTCAAATTGATGATTGCTAACTGTTATAATTTATAAATTGTAATAACCCCATATGTATATCCTATGATCCACTGAAATCTAACACAGATGCCCAGATCATTTCTTCCAATATCTTATTTTTATTCTATATTTGGTTATTCACTTGATAGTGGTATTTCATAATCAAATTAACATATGGTCCCATAATCTTTTGAATTCCTTCCCAAACTCGTGAGGTTAGAATAAGGTCTCTATCTGAAACAATAATTGGTGGAACAACAAGAAGACTCACTATTTATTGAAAATACAACAATCCTAATTTATCTTCCTTTTCTAAATCCCGGATTGGATGTAAATATGATTATTTGGTCAGACATTCGATCATTACCCAAATAGAATTCTTACCCCATAGTGTGTGAGGTAGGATGACACTAAATTCCATAGTGATCTCATCCAACTTCTAGGTAGGAATACATAGTGATTGAACCAAACTATAGGACCTTCACTACTATTTTTTAAGATGTTGAAATTCATAATAACATAATACAATATCATCTACATCATGTCTCGTCCCAATAAACCAATAATACCGGTGCACATCCTAAAACATCGTGGTAGAACCAGGATGAATAGACCACTATGTTCAGTGGCTATCCATCATCACCACCATACAAAATGGAAATGACACCATAAAGTGACCCTCGAAGCATAAGACTCCCTCCGGAGAAAATGACCACTCACAAAGAACCTCCCCCACCATTAAAAAACTACAAAGAATGCTGGTAAAACTAAACTCTCATATAACCTTATTGAGTTAACTCTAGAAAGGAATGAGTAAAATAAACACTAGCCAATAACACACCTCTATTGTTCTCCTTGGTCTCGAGATGAAATTGGGTAAAAACACCCATCAAAGTCCACTCATCATTGACTCTTTAATGCCTTTCACTAGAACATTCCAACTCAAGGAATCATTAATCACATTTAATTTTCATATGGGGTAGATGATAACAAAATCAAGCCCCTGAAGGTACCCTCCCCAATGATGCAGCCTCAAATTTAGATCCCTCCAAGATAAAAATCATTCCAAACTATTATAATAAAAATAAACCACAAAACTCTCCCTAAAAGGTAATAATTCCATGAATTAAAGGAATGAATCGTTACTATTAATTCTTTCTCAAGGGTTTGGTAATTATTTTCATGTGGTTGAAGCTGGAATGAACCATTTTCCAACACATGCTCATCCTGCATCCACGCACACCCAAGACCCAAACATTAAGCATCACAGTAGACCACATACCCCTTTTGGGATTCTAAAGAGATTAAAACATATTATTTGGTCAACTACCACATAAGCTCTTCAATATATTATTGACACTCATAATTACATTAAAAATCACCCTCTTCTGGGTGAGTTCCATCATTGGTGAAGCGAGCCAAGAAAAATATAGAACAAAACACCTGTAATACGCTTCCAAGCCCAAACAACTTCTGATCTTGAAAACATTCTTCGGATTCTCCCATGACATTACTGCACCAATCTTGTTAGGGTCCATCAAAAACACATTTTCTGACACCACATGACCTAGAAATTCCACCTCTGTTATTTATAAGGTTTACTTTGAAATATTTACATATAGTTGATGATCTCAAAGAGTTCCTAACACAATTCTCAAATGCAGTTCATGATCCTACTTAGTCCTAGAATAATAGAATATTTCATTCAAAAATACCACAATGAGAGCATCAAGGTATTTTTAGAAAACATGGGTCATAATCACTAAAATGACTATTGTTTCATTCATCAATCCGAATGGCATAACTAAGTAATAAAAATTGGTTATAGTTATTTTGGAAGGTTTTTTTCAAAACATTTGACTATTTATCCCTAACTTGGTGATACCCAAAATGGAAATCAATCATGGAGAACCATTTTACCCCTTACACTGATCAAAAAGGCCATCAATATGGGTAAAAGGGTTCTTCTTCTTGATCATAACCTTATTGAGATTCTGGTAATCAATACACAACCAGAGTGATTCATCCTCATTTTTCACAAAAAGCACTGTTGTGGCCCAAGAGGAGACACTCAGGTGAATGAATCTTTTTTTATTCCAAATCATCAAGTTGTAACTTTAATTAACTCTAGTCAGTGGGGTCCATATGGTATATGTGAGGAAATATTTTTTGTGTTCCCTATGACAAATCAGTGGTGAACACCACTTCTTTCTCTTGGGAAAAACCTAGAAATCCACTAGAAAAATCTATGGGAATTCATCCATCATATGAGTTCTTCCATCTTCTAGACTATTATCACCATCCTCCAACATTCGTGATGAGATCTGAAAAATTATATTCCCCAATTATGGAAGTGGAGGTCCATCACATCCTGACCAAGGACCCCCTTCTACTTGAAATAAATAAGTACATCCATTCAGTGCCACAAAACGTAATCACTACCGATAGAAATAGATATGATCTTGAAAATGCACCATTCAATCCATACCAAGAATCATGTCAATGATTTCCATCTACAAAAATATAAAACCCCATTTCATCTTAACCCCTGACATAGCAAGAATTCTACAAAGGACACCTGAAACCTTACTCTAACTTCTTACCAAGAGGCATCACTAACTCTAGTGCTTATAGAATAATCTCAGTTGGAAATATTAACACATTCATGATATGGTTAGAAATAAATGAAACAAAGGAAGCAATATCAAATAAAAAAATCACCAGTTATTTTGTAATAAGAACGATACATTGAACTATCACATGCCATGCATCCTATTCTGCTGATGCTCGGTCCACGACATGAAGATTCCCCAAATCCACCTTAGACTAAGAATGACCACTAACATATGGATTTGTCTTGAATTGACTCTTCCTATAAGAATATATAGCTTTTCTACCCTAACCTATGATCCAAAAACCCACTGTCCATGATGGTTGTGGCTAAGATTCCATACCTTTGAAAGCTATTGAGAATGCACCACCCTGATATGGGTGTACGAGCTAGAAAAATATTTTCAAGTTCCCCTTAGTTCCACAATAATTTAAAGGAATTGGTGGATCTGATCATGTCGATCGCATGTGGCTGACATTCCCACACTGGTGACACCCTACTTTCCCATCACTTGAAGCCACAGACAATGATATTTCGGAAGGATGACGTGAACCCCCTCTTCTATTCCTTGACTTTCTTACTCTTCTTCTAAGATGAACTCACACTTACCAATATTAACACTATACTATAAAAACCAATCATACCTCTATGATAAATTTATAACATCATAGAATGATCAACCACATATACAAAAGTATTAAACTTAAACAATAAGAACTGGGATTTGATTTTTGTTCATTGCCCCATCTCAAACAATTGACCCATTAGATGAAAATGGAAAACTACCTTAGGTGTTAACTGAACCTATTCTATAATTTAGTAATCTACCATAGCCTAGTCTCCATAGAAAATAACCAAAGACACTCAATACTTGAAAAACAGTAAAACATCAAGAAAATACTTCTCATTGATTGCAATCATGAAATCTTTCCAACTCTTTTTCTCATGCTTCTTGACTTTCACCACTGAGTCTAAACCCTTTCAACCAGGACCCTCGAACTCGAATGAATCACACATCACTTTGATCACCTAAGGAGTATCAAGAAACTCACTCATCCTCTCAATCATCCTCTCAATATTCTAAAATAAATCATAAAATTTCTGGGGATCCTTAATACCTCAGAAATAATTAGACTTATTCATGAGAAACTCTTAAGCTTTTCCCTTTCCAGGACAGAGTTGAGCTTCCCCAACATGATTAGGAATAGATCCCACTCCGTGACCCAAATCATGGTTAGATAAAGCCATGTATTTCACTAGTCTCTAATCATTTGATAAAAGATAACACTCTCTAGTCTCTTCCTGTTGCTTTACAAGAGGTCTAGGTGGAGGTATTTTTCTAAAACAAGTAATAACCACAAAGAAAAACCATCAATACAACCACAAACACATCATTCTGAAAATTTTCCAGAATACAAAAATTATTAAGAACTTCCATAAATAAAATAATACCTTATCCAACACAATTAAAATCCAAACCACATCACACCCTCCTTGTGTCCATACATAGTCTGCAGCTTGTATGTCTCACCTAGAGGATAATTCAAACCAAATTTACAAATATCCAGTGGTTCCCCAAGATCTTTCATCGGGAGTGTTTGCTAGACACCCATTCTCAGAAACAATAGCTCAAGTCCTGATAATCCTAGCTATGATGTATCTATCCTCATCCCTATTAACATGACCCAAAAATATCAAAACCTCCTATGATACCATATTTTTATGAACCATGACGGGGTTTCATCGAACCTGATAACTAACCTAGTCCATAGGATGTCTTAAAGGGTTTTCTCAATCCCCATAGGGTGGAAACTTATGCCTTGGTATAAAAATTTAAATTGGGAATAATTACACCCATATATATATCAATAAACAACCCACGATAAAAAACATCACAAAAATGAAAATCACAACCATAAAATATACAAAAATTTTCAGATTCATATTTTTACAAACTAAATATTAACCAAAATAGCATAATGGAAAGAGAATAGCTAAAACATCCCCCCAACCTCATGTAATAAGGGTCCCATCACCCTCAAGAAACCACCACCAAAACCTAAAGAAGTGGAACACTAGAAACCAGATCCACCATCACCACCATGAAATATCTTGCCTTTACCTGGGTAATGCATAACAAAGTCTACATAAATACAAGGGTGTATATTGGGTGTGATCAAAATCCAAGTATGATTCCACCCAAAAAAATGAATCTTGATATAAAATTATAATAAAATTCAACATCAAAATTTGGATAAAAAATTGATATCATTTTATAGGATAATTTTACGGAAAATTATTCTAGGAAAACACTTTTGAAGAAAACCTTTTCTCAAATGAATCTTTATTTGAAACCAAAATATAGGAAAATTCCACTATATACTGATGGTTAGCACCACATAACAAAAGAATCATGTCACAAGATAGAACCATGGGAAACCACTCTAGGTAACTGTCACAAGTGGGACCCTATGAACCTCATACACTGGTGATCAAAATCTTCCAATAGAAACCAACAATATCCTTGTGCATGGGCCACTAGATGGGATCACATCATAAGTTCTAGTGATATACATTAAATAATCTGAAATCAACAAGGTTCTCCTTCATAAGAAACTATAAGGGATCCAATCCCAAGGTATAGTGGTATATGATCATATCAGATTTTTAGTAAGTGTTGTAGTGTCAATCTAGCTAGAAAAAATTGGGCCTGGACCCTACCAATTTCACTAGCATACTAGTTCTAGTCTGTCTACATAGATACCTATGATTCCCTTTATTCTCAATTCCTATTTCACATGTCACATAAATAATCACGTTCATATACACATTCCAAGAATCATTAATACATAAAGAAATCACAATTTTCATAATAACATTGATCCAACGATAAAAGTTCATAAGGAACCAACCATTTTCCAAAAAAAAAAAATCACTTCCAATTTCAGACGCTCACCAAATACATTTGGAAACACATTTCCCACAAAATTCATAATTTAAAGAACCCATTTGGAAACACAACAAGAAAAGAATTCATGAAATTTAACTATTTATATTGGCAAATCCCCTTTCAAATTGACAGAAAACAAATCCTTTTAAAAACATCCCTCACACCATTTTCAAAACTAAAAAAACACATATAAGGTTCTCAATAAAAACGTTAACAAGACACAGAACCCATTTCCTTTGAAATGAAAAATATTCAACACATTCTCAGGTGGAATAATTTTGATAATTCATTTCATTCCTTTCACAAAAAAAATGAATCATTTTCAGGAAGCAACACAATGAGGCACACATGAAACATAACCATTTTCCATTCAAAATCCTAATTTCATAGAATATGAATCTCAAAACCTTCTGAACACATATTTTTTATCACATACATGATCCCTGGAAAACATTTATAAAACCATGAAAGAAATCCAAAATTATCTTATAATGTAAAATCATAGAACCAACTACCTCAATCCTGGAAACTCTTGGAATCTGGTGAAAACCCACCACTGCTTCTCAACGATACCATATAAAAACATGATCATACTACAAACCTTATTATTTCACCTCATAAATCAATATCAGACCCTCATGTGGTAAAAAACAAAGATAGAAAATAATAACCCAAAGAGGGAGGGAGAGAAACCTGAGAATTAGGAATAAATCTAGAGAAAATATACTTACTTGGTATTTTCATGATGTTCCCCCAAAAAACCACATAATTATTTGAGTTAGAGAGGTATAAGTGGGGGAAGTAGAATCTACCATGGTTTTAATTCCCATATGGAGCAGATTATGGGTCAGTTATGGTTAAAACTGAAGACATAAAAAGAGAAAATTGTGAATTTTTAATGACCTCGACAGGTTGAACTATTATTTCACATGGTTTTCCAAATTGTGAAAAAACTATGTGTCCCTATTTGTCTAAGATGTATGAGGCCACATGGTTTTATGGGGAATGGAACATGGTTGTGTGAAAAGCTGTATAAACTGGATAGTTCCACTATCTAAGGTATACAGTTTTCTCATAATGTTGCACATTATTTCCCCTAACATTTCAACACCTACTATCCGGCACAAAAATACCATTTTTCACAAAAAACAACTCTTGGAGAGACTAAGAAACCAAAAAAATACCAAAAATAAAAAAAGGAATACCTCAAAAAAATAACAGATGTGGCACAACTGAATAATATAAACTATCCTCTGAACATTTAATCTTCTAGTATAAATATGTTCACATATATTTTCGATAAAAATATAGTTGAGTAATTCCATAAAGTATTTGACCATGAAAAAATAGGGATTTTTACATCAAGGAGGGGATACTAAGACCAAGGATCTCCCTCATTTACAATCTGACACCAATATTGAACAACCAAATTAATTTCTAAATCCACTACCATCTGAACCATAAATCTATAAAACCTCAGTGCACTTTCTCAACTAATTTCAAAAAACCATGTTCTTCTCCCATTTATTTCTTTTGTAAAATAAATTTAATGATGAACTTTTAAATTCCTAAAATCCACATTCATTTTCTAGTTTGGTTCAAACTAAAACTCATTTATATATAATTTTAAATTTTTTATATCATGCTAATTTGATATGTATAAATTTTATAAATTTTTTTAGTTTCATTTGAATCTAATGATACCATGTGGGAAGTCGGATTTCTGAAGACTTTATAGGGGATGGTGGTGTTTTATTTTATTACAGTCTTAAATTTATATTTTACATAGTATTTTGTCATGTTTCACATTACAAATTTCATGTTTTTTATTCACACCCATTACACTTGATTAAACCTGAATGAATTCATCACATCTAACATTGAACTAGATTTAAAATTGAGAAAGAATAAGTCAAAAGAAACCATGGATAGATTAGAGAAGCATCTAGATACTGGAGTAATTTTACCATGAGATCCACAGTTGTGAAACTTCATAGATTATGTGTGTCCATCACGTATAGGATCTTAACCAAACCTCTTGGTTCTACCCACCATAGTTAACCATTTTGAGATTATACTTAAAATCATGATGATGATCTCTTAAACCATGGATTTCAACATAATATCACATAAAGATATAAATAATCACTTGGGAGGCTTTCTAAAAATCAGTGATACAACTCAACTTCAAAAAATTTCAAGTGATGTGTTAATATTTCAACTCTTTATATTATCATTGAGTAAAAGATCATGGGAATGGATTGAAATATGTTTGGCCTATTCCATCACTATATGGGATGATTTGGAAAGAAATTTCTTACCTTGTTTCTTACCTCCATCAAAATCCCTGTATATTCAGGTAAAAAATTTTAATTTTATTCAGTTTACAGAATAATAAATTTATAATTCATGAGAATTATTTAAAAATTAAATTATAAAATTTCTTCATGACAACATTGAGTTGTAGTACTAAATATAAACATTTTATAAGGTTTTGTTATAAGGTAATCAGAAAATTGTTGATACTGTGGCCAGTAGATCACTAACAAGGAAGTATCTTAAGGAAGGATTCAATATATAGGATAAAATGGAAAGCGAAAATTTCTATTAGTAATGTGAAGGAACACAAAGGTGATATGAGAATGTGTTAGAAAATAGTTATATGTTTCCTTATATGGAATCCATCAAAAGAAAGATTGATATGAGGGTCGATCTGAAAACCTCTTGAGGTATGTATACTAAATATGTAAATTATTTTGATTATAATAGCCAAACAAATTAAGGTATATAGAAGAATAAACACAAGCTTAAGGAGACAGAAAAAGGATACAAGGGTACCAACAACAATCAACCCTAGTTCTTTCACATTATATTCAGATCCATTGTTTGGGAGAAATATTAACCACATTCATTACAACAATTAGGGATATAATAAAGAATATAATAAAAGAATAAATTGACTATAATCCCACACTACAAAAAATGGATGTTCATGTTTTCCAAATCACCAAGCATTATAGAGTGAGTCTAAGAGTATTTTTACCTACTTACCCCAATGATCGTGGAAGGAGATATTTGAAAGCAAAAAATTAATGATGTAGAAAAGTCACCAAAGATGTTAAGAAAGAGAAAAAAAGAACACCAAGATGAAATTGAAGTAGAATATATGGAAATGAAAAATAAAGATAAATATGAAGAATACAAAGAATGGTTGGAAATACCACTATCATATAATTTGTTTCAACCATTCCTAGAGTGGGTGATGCAAGACAAGATGGAATCACATAAGAGTAAGTTTATTAAAAAATTTAAAATGATTCATATTAATATTAATTATTTAGAATATATTGAAAACAAACCAATTTTATTAAATTTTATGAAATAAATCTTGATCAATAATAGAATACTATAGAAAATTGGAATAATCATGATCGTGAGAGAATGCTTAGCTAAAGTGTCAACAAACCTACCAAAAAAACAACAAGACCTATGTAGTTTCTTAATCCATATTTACATAGGTTTTAAAATTTATGGAAAATATTTATGTGAATTATGCATGTGTTTCAACATCATTCCATACACCACCATCAAAGTCTTGGAACTTGATGGCCTGAAACCAATATGATTAAGTACTCAATTAAACGATTCAATGGTGAAATTCTCACTATTACTAATGGAATATTTTTTAAAAAATTTAAAAATATTATCTCCCTGGTGGAATTTTTGGTGATTGATATGGAATAGGTTAGTATTAGAATTATTCTAGTAAGAAAACATTTTTCAAATAGAATGGTTCTTATAAACTTACAAATTGGTGACATGTGATTGAAAGTGAGAAGTGAAGAAGTTAGTGTCAATAGACACCAGGTAATGAAACTATGACAAGAATCCATTTGAATATAATGAATATAAAATTTATAAAGTTAGAGAGTTATCTATTTTAGAAATCCATCCAGTGATACTTGTTATCCACATTAATGAAGATAAAATATTTAAAAATAAAAGAAAAAAACTGAGATATAATATCACTATGGATGGACTAAAAACTACCATACAAAACATTAAAAAACCTAAATTTTTAATATGTTTTAGAACATAAATATTGTATTTAATGTAGAGAAAAATAATTGGCGGAGAAACCTGATGGTGGTTGTGAAGGTTCTCTCCCAAGAAAGAATGATGTTATTTTAGAAGAAGGAAGATGTACCACACATATAAATACAAGGAAACTGAGATCATTTATAGACCCTCACTAGGAAAAATATTTTAAATCATCCATCACCGAAGATGGAAAAGGTATGGTTAAGCTAGTGATATGAAATAGAAGCACTTTCAGGAGGCAACCCAAGTTTTCAGGATCTTAAATTTTCTATTTTCTTGATGCATACTCACCTCCGACAAATATTCTTAACATTTGATAGGTACTATACATGAAATATTTTATTTCTATTTTTTGGTTCCATCTAGTAATAGCCTGAATACATGAAAAAGGGTCTACAAGATAACTACAAGTCATTAAATTAATACATATTTTGATATCCCAATTCACATTATAAAACTTGTATAGACAGAACTTGTATGACCCAATCCAATAGCATCATTGAATGGGGGTAATATTTTTTATTTTTTATTTTTTATTTTAATTCTATAAATTTGTTTATTTTTATAAATTAAAACTACAAATTATATTAACTATGTTGAATTTTTATATAATCAATTGATGTTAGAGTAATATTCTACATAGGAAAATTTACATACCATTTTTTAAAATTTATTTTTCAATAATTTTGTATGAGAAAATTGTGGAAAAAATATGTGGAGATAAAAATATTGATTTAGATGTTAAAAATTACTATTTAGGGTTACTAGTTCATTCTTGTTATTTATAATTTTATGAAATCTGGTCAACCATTTATTTATGGTATTTACATTAATTGCTTTTCTTTATTTTTATGTATTTTAATGTGTTCTTCACCCAAACTTATAGAATCATTTCTTGGAAGATTTTCAATCATTATTTTTCATTATTTATACATTTAATTTCTTGATATACGCATGAATGTTATCTCATAGAACCGTTTTGTAATCTTATCAATATTATTACTAAACATATTCACTTTTAAAAAAGATTTAGCAATTTATTGTTTAAACCTATTATCCTTAGAATGACCATGACCATGAATCCTACATTTTACAATATAAAACATAAATGAAATTAATAGTAAATGAGACACATTTTAATCTTATTATATCCTTTCACACCTACTCTCAGTGTGTTTCATTAAATTCCAAAGAATAATTTTGGGGGATAGGTTCTCCATGGTGGATGGGAATGTACTTAAGTGATGTTATTTCTTTTGTTTTTTTTTAATTATATGCAGATATTTCTTGTTATCCTTAATTTCACTATATTATTCATTTATATTTTGAAAAAAAATGTTGTGTCTAGATGGATCAAAAATTTCAATTTCTATATTGAATATTATTTGGACACATGTGGTTAGGCGGTGGATTTAATATTATTCTTAATCATAACTTTTGAAAAAATAAAAATAGTAAAAAATTATGTAATATACATTCATTTATTGTGATTACTTTTTTTATGTTCCCACATTGTGCATTGGGGATGGATAGATGACATATTAATCATTGTATGAGTATTTCATTAGGCTATACTTTTGATGTCATGCACTATGATTCAGAGTAAGACCTTGTTTTTTTTATTTTAATCATTTACCTACCTACCATAATCCTCGTAGACTTTTGAATATTAATTCAAAGTCCTCATGATAAATTTTTATCTCTTTATTTTTTAGGTAAATATTATATATAGCTTTTAATCCTATAGTAAGTGAAATGTACTTGTGGTATAAGAAAAACTTTGTTACATTTTTTTACCTTGAGTGGTGAGTGAGTATAATTCAATGTGAGTAATATTGAATGTGTCATGCATATTATTAATGAATTGAAAAATAGAAATTTAACAACGTATATTAATTTTTTATTCAAAATAGTAAATGTAAAATACATGGTATATGTATTTCTTTAAAAACTAAGAAGTTGATGAAATTTTAAAATGTGATGTTCCAACATTTAATTCCCAATTAGACCAATTTATTTTATTTAAATTAATGTTAAATTGTTATTTACTGAGAATCCTTTGTAGTATGTCATGATTT
Source organism: Viscum album (assembly GCA_963277665.1). Classification (NCBI taxonomy): domain Eukaryota; kingdom Viridiplantae; phylum Streptophyta; class Magnoliopsida; order Santalales; family Viscaceae; genus Viscum; species Viscum album. Next base: position 1,007,973,803 of record OY728167.1, read on the forward strand.
AATCCTTAAAGATATGTATTCATTATAGTGACAAGGTTTTGATACATACCTTTCATGTGTATATTTTTTATAAACAAATATATTACTTTTGTGATTTACATTGTAAAATTTGTTCTAGATTTCTAATGATTCATTTGTATTTTTTAGTATACACATATCAATTGAAATTGGGAAAAATTATCCACATAAGATAAATATTCATATCATGGGAAGACTTCCCTCGATACGTGATGACTATATAATGATTTATATGATTAAAAGTCAAGAAATGAGATAAAATTGAGGTAAGAATGTTGGAAAATTTTCTTTCACATCATGATTGGTATTAAATAAATAAAAGGAACTATAGAAATTAAACATCATCATACAAACCCACACTAAGAGATATAACCTGAATACTCATGGTGTGATTGTATATGTCACATTGTGTACATGGCCACATAGACCTAGTAACGTGTAGTTCGACATAAATTTGAACATATACCTATAATTATAACCTAGAATGGAAATATATAACTAGGATTTACCCAATGCACAATAATTTTCATATTAAATGGTGAATTAAATCTAACCAAAGAACCTATAATGCTTATAAATTGAATATTAGGATGTGGATCTAGGGATTGATTCAAGGACCAAAGTCTACACTATAATGATGCGCTATAGAGTCCTTCACCAGTTTGTCTCTTTCATATATTTCATGATTTTTTTTATTTCCATACCCTTATTACTCACCCATTACTAATAATGTGGGGGTGATTCCTTTATTTTTCTAGGTTATTTAGTAAAAAGGGGAAGGTTCTATGGATTATATTTTCTTATTTATTTCATGTATTTAATTTTCAAAAATATTAAATGAAAATTAATTTCTTTCCTATTTTTTTCTAATGACTATTGAATGAAATCTACAAATCACATTTTTAAATTATTTATATTATTCCCCCAATATATCTTAGGACCATTTAATAATCTTGGGTAATTATGTTTAAAAATGATATCAAGAAAAAAATGGTATTTACCTAAAGTAAATAACCATGGGTAAGGAGGGTTATTTAATTCAAGGAAGAGATACCAAGACCAAGGATATCCTTCCCATAAAAACCAAAAAAAACTTAAAACCCAAATTACTTATAACTTCATTACCACCCAAACCCTAAATCTAAAAACCTCATCATCCTTTTTCAACTGATTTCAAGAAAAGTTATTCTACATTATCGACTTATTTATTCTTAAATAAATTTAATTAATGACAATGAAATTATTAAAAAATACTTGAAATTTATATCTGGGTTTCATTTCAAAATTGTTACTTTGTTATATTTTATTATTTAGTTCCCACTTGGTTTTATTTTTATAAATTATTAATTTTTTCCATTCCATTAAAAAACTAATGATTCCCTTCAGGCAGTCAACCTGGTTCATCATCATTTATCAAATATTAGAATATTCTCTAGAATTTTAATATATTCTAATATGATATTTAATTTTAACCCACTAATTAAGTTTAATGAGATAATACCTTATGACAATTCAATCATTGATTACCAACCAACACAAGTATTTCTTTTAGAGATTAGATTTTACTATTCATTCTTCATGCACGGTGGAGATGGTTTCATCTGGGGTGGAGGGATTTATAATTACTTAATATGTAATAATTTAATACTCCTTACACTATCTATTGTTTGGTTTTGGTGAGGGGTTAATATTCATTTTTATGAATTAATTTATATTACTTTTCTCTCGATCTTAGTAATGAGGATTTTTTCCTAGCATAAGGGTTCATTGTACAATTTCTATTTTATGTATTAATTTCTTCTCTTCACCTCAATATTGTGTGTTTGGGTCTATGGAAATTGGATATTGTATTATATCTATTTTAATTTTGAATTATCCTCTAGGGAAGCACCACTCTTAGAAAGATATCCTTTGATTATCGATACATCTATATAATGTTATCCTATACAGAGAATAGATATATTCAGTGTCGGTTATGAATGGTTTATTTAATGGCTGTATTTTATTCTACAATGATAATAGAGATAATGGTATTTATTTAGGTGAGAAAAACCCACATATGGGTCACCTTGATGTTGATTCCTTGTCTTTTTTATGACTGGTCTAATTCTATGTCCATCGGATGATTAATAGGTGGTGTATGGTTGGATTTTTAATGAATACCATAATATCATTTCGAAGATTTGTTGATGTTATCCCCTCAATAAGATAATGATATTATGACAAAACTATATTCATGTGTTTCTCCTTTATCAATTACTCTATATAGGATGGATCCTTCTGAGTTATGAGGGATATGGGTCTAGATTAATGATCTTCTATTTCATGGTCTATTTTATACTAGTTTATCACCGTGGAGAATTAAAATTCTATTATAGGAAAGACTAATTGTGGGTTGCATTAAATTATTACCTCTCATAATTTGAATTAGGTGATAGTGAAGAACCACTGCTTATTCAATGGATTTATGATTTAATCTGTCAAATGAATGAATCTATCTTGTTAATGAAGATAAATTGTAATTAGGATATCATTATATGAGAGTGAAGAATAAGTAAATTCAAAATACTAACTTTAGAATGGTATTAGTGGCATTATGATTTTTTTTCATCATGATGTTTAGTGTGATAGATGCTCCAACTATTATCATGAAACTGATGAATGTTGTTTTCTAGTTTTTTCTTAACCATTTTGTTGGTTTTCTTACTGGAAAAATAATTTTATATTTAATTTATGAGGATTCTCATCCAAAGTATCTACATTTGTTTTGGATTTATTTTTCATAAGAACCTAGTAAAAAAGATTTTGATGTGCAAGTTATTGGCCGACAGGTTGGTTTCTTAGGGAATATCTTGTCTTAGTATAGACTATCCAAGGAGTATTATTTGGTGTTGTTTTAATGAAATATTAATTTCTTTCGTGATGCATGATGTGGTTCTCTATAAGTCCCACATTTTCTATTGGTGGTATATCCTTATATAGTTAGGATGTATTGTGTATAGTAAGGCTAGTTTTGAGTAGTGTGGTACAAAAATGTTAGATGTAGTGTATACCTACCGGTGTATTTTTTCCCTATATCTCAAGGTAGTAATGATGTTATATGAGATACCATGAACTATTAGATAAATAACATTTATTTCTTAGTGAATAATAATTCAATTTCAATGGGAGTTTTTTTGAGGATGTATTTAGGGGTTATATAGAAACTTTATAAAGATCTAAAGGAAATCATTTAAGATTGTGGTTCTTGTTTTACATCCATGGTTTAGGTAAGTCTGAGGAATGATCTTTTCTCTCAGTTATTCCTTAGAAATACCTTTCATCCATAAAAATATTGTTCGATAAAGCATGTTATCAAAAGTTTATAAGACACGTTGTGCACATGCCACCTATCTTTTGGAGGTCCATGGGTGAGGATCATAATATTGGTACTATTGTATTAAAATAAATTTTATCATTATATCATTGATATAGATTCATTTTAAGGTTATATAATAATTTCGTAAGTCCTTTTCTGATTATGGAAGGATACCTCTTGAGTACAATGTTTGAGATCAAGTGTTCTTAAAGGCGTATGCTTATCATGGGAGGGAGGGTTCAATCATGATACTAACATTTATAACTTATTTTTTGAGAAATTTGATGTGTTTCAAGGGAATTACATTCTATAGGTTGATGTTCTATAGAAACACTATGGTTTTTATGAAAACACTCGGGAGATGGAGTTGTAAAAGAAAACAGAGTAATCTATGTTTTTTAATGATTTATTTTGTTGAGATGGTATACTGATGGGTACAAACATGTTATCATTTATATAATTGATTCTACTCTTTGATTTAATTTTTATTAATTTAATTGTTCATGTTCGATGGGTATCTCTCTTGGGAGTATGTTTTTAGATTTGATTTATGCTTTTGTGTGGTTACTTGCCTTGTTTTTTTTATTTTATGGTTATGCTCATCGCATAATGAGATCCTTGAGAGCTATCTCAGTGGGTGTTTATATACATTTTCCTTCTATTTATTCCCATGTTTGGTTTTGATTCTCAAGGATGATAATTATTTTATAGGTATAGAAAGAAAGGCTAGTTTTTTCAATGTCTTACTTTTACATTTCTGAGTTGTAGAGAATGTCCAAGTATGTGTCAATTTAGTTCTCGTGGTTTGATTAGGTTTATGAGGATTTTTTTAAAACAAAAAAATTGGGGTTTTTATTTTTAAATATTAAATTTCAATTAAATTATATTTATAATAATGAAATATGACACTTAGTATGAAATATTTAGGTCATATTAAAATATTACATATAAGTAATATTTCATTACATATGAAATTTATTGCAAACTATTTTACACATAAGAATTATATTTTAATTAATTTATATATATATATATATATATATATTACAATTGAACTATATTTTTATGAACAAATATTTTTTTAATTGAATTATTTTAAACATTTAAAATATATTACATTGTTTTAAGACATTTCCAATAATTTACACTGTGAAATTAAATATATATATATATATATTTGCGTTAATATATTTAATGTCATTATATATCATGTTATAGAATATATTTTTTATGATAGATTATATTGTTACGAATAACATTATAACAACTAAAGAATTTGGGAAGAAAATGTGAGAATTAGAATAATAATAATAATATGCATTTTAAATAACAAAAAACTAAATGGAAAAAATTCAAAACATGATACATAGAAATAATTGTATATGAAATGAATATTGAAAAAAATAATTGAATTACATTTTGACAGAAATAAAATATTTACAATGTAAAATATTTTAAAAATAAAACAACGCGGGGTTTTAAAATTGAGAGGAATAACGTGTTTCCTATGTGATTTGAAATGGAACAATTGAATTTAGTTTGAAGTTAGATATATAAAATTTTAACCTTATGTATGGATGTTCAAATAAAAATGGGAAAACCCCGACATAAATTGAAAAATATGTATTATTTTTAGAGTAATGATAGAACATCCTGAATCACGATTTTCAAATTACCTATGACCCATCAATAACTTCTTCTTTTCCTGAAAATGGGGTTCCTCTAGAATTATCCATAATCTATATTGAGTCTTTGATAAAATGATATCCCTTGAACTCAAGAGAGATCATCTTTATTAAACCCTTATTATGTTTCCTTATGATTCTACCGTAGTTTGAAGATATCTTCCCCCACTTGTACATATTCTACAACACAAAGAAATCATATTACAACACACCATCAAGGCTCCATATCCAAGTAGGGGATTCATTATCTTTATTTTATTTATATGCAACTATGATCTTATCATGCTTTATGTTATAATTAACTGATAAATGAAATCAAAGAAAAAAAATAATATATGGAGTTTCACATGAAGAAATTCCAACATGTAGAGTGAAAATAACTATTTGATATTTTAGAAAGAAAAAACATGAATGAAGAATTATTTTATTAATATTTAAATAATATATAATTTTCATGAAACATTTTAATAATAGTTTCATGTTATGGAAATTAAATAAATGAGAGGGAATAAATTATTTTATGTTACAGGATGATAAATATCAATATATGATCAAGAATATTAGGTAAGGGAGGGAAAATGAAATAATTATATGTGATAGTTTTAGATAATTATAATTTTATGATATAAAAATAAAAAGGAAATTATATTTCATGTTAGTGTTTTTAAATATTATTGCATGAATTGAAATAAAAGAAAGTTGAATATAAAATGTAGAAATTATATAGAAGGTGTAATCACATGATACAATTAATTTTTTATTAAATAATAATATATAAATTAATGATTTTAGTTGTTTTAAATTATTGTTAGTTCCCATATAGGAATTTATATGAAAGGTTAATATGGGGTGAATTGACCCTTTTAAATAAATTTAATGAATTATAATAAATTTTAATAATTAATGGAGTAAAATGTAAATAATGTGATGATAATTATTTTGTAGTATTTTGGATCTAAATGATATTACTCTAATCATCACCCCTACCAAATGTATAGATATATGGAAGCCAATAATTATAGAATCTATGAAAATTAAGATGATTCAAAACCATTTTCGACAACCTTTTTTAACTATAATGATAAAACCTAAAGATGGATTTTCTTCAACTAAAGTCGCAACCCAATACTGATAGTTTCTCACCTAAAGACACAACCCATTTATTTATCCTTTTTCATACCTAGTGGAACAACTCAGAACATTCCTGTTGTATGGGGTAGTAGAACCTGACTACTACCTTTTATGGGTAGTATAACGTAGTCCTGATTAAGAACATAGAAAATTCAATGAAGTAAGAACCATATAAAATAAATGAAAAATAATTAATTTAATTTTTTAGGAAGAAAGTTTCTCTCCATTATAAATGGGTGAAATTATTGATTTTTAGTCAACCAAAATAATTGATCAACAAAATATTATCACGTAATATAGTTAAAGAATATCATCAACATTAATTTTTAACTGGTTCCATAAAACTCAATATTTAGATTTCATTTGTGCCAGTATATTCAAAAGATAAAAACTATTTCACTTCATTTTTTTCCAAATAAATTTTTGTATGTATCTATTATTGTATCAATCGTTAAATATTTCCATGATATTCCCTCTTTGAATACACATGTAAAATATTCCCTCTGTTATTAACATATATAATATGAAATTTAAAAAATATTTATAGTGTAACATGTTATAATTATAAATAAAGTACTGAAAGTAATTAATAAATAGAATAAATGTCCCTTGGGGTACTTCCAAAAACTTGTGAGGAAATATGTTCATATTCCAAAAAAAATTAATTTAAAACTTGGTTTTTACAAGAAACTAGGGTGAGAATATAACCCATGTGACGGGGATTTAATAAAGAATATAATTCAACCAAAAAATATTTATTATAATTAACCAAATTCAAAATAAATTTATAAATAATTATATAAATGATAATATTCAAAAAAAAAGTAAATCAAAATTGTATAACATATAAAAAGTAAAAAAAACTAAACAACATGGAAAATACTCAATTAAGGCATATTCAATTGCACATAGTCATTCATAAAACATGGAAGGTTGAAAATTATTGTATGACATCACTCTTCATGTCGTTTATCTAATTTAATTTGTGGTTGATCGGTTTTTTCAATAAGTATCCGATCAATTTTTCATCGTTTTATCGATCGGTTTATCAATTTTTAGTCGATTATCTCAGCATGGTCGATTCAAAATCAATATGTGATCTATTGAAAACATAGAGAAATTTACCATACTTTCAATTAAGAAAATTTCATGTGGTCGATTGAAATTTCTTTTGGGGTTCAATTTGAGTTTCATGGTCATCCTATGACATTGTGAGATTTTTATTTATGGTCGATTGAATACCTTGATTTCCATAGAGTTTCATCATATTATTGGTTCAATAGTTATAAAAATTTTGGTATCCTATCATATATCCAATCCATAGTCATGTGTTCAGTCAAGTATCTTCATATTGTCACATTAACATTTAGAGAAAAAAATTGATGACATGTGTTATAGTATGTCATGTTTTATCATGTGGTAACTTAACTTTGGTCCATGAAATTACATGGATTTCTTTATACATTTAGTCAATTCATAGAAATATTTTATAAAATAGAATAATATGTAGATTCATCGTATATGTGATATTAACCTGTATAATGATTTATTATTATCCATAATCATTTAACCAAATACATGAGAAACACAAATATCTAAATAATAGTCATATATAAAAAGTATCATTAATTATAAACATATTATGTACAAAAATACTTTTATTTCCATATATCACAAGGGTTAATGGATGGAATAATGAGTTTCATGATATTATAATTTTAAAAAAATTATTCTAATTATCAACACATAAATAAAGAAAGTGGTTAGGATGAACTTCAATATTATTCCCCATTTTGATTACTACAAATAAATTTACCACATTCTCCCACTTTCTTAATTTGATGAAAAATATTAGAGTAAAAAATTTCTCTTTCTTTTTAATGTATAAATAGTTGTAAGTAAACAGACACTTCCTTTAAAATAAACAATGAATACTATAAAAGAAACTAACCATTCCAAATGTTATATCAAAAAAAGAGTACAAAGCCCCCGAATGATTTTAAGGAATGAAAATAATTCTTCTAAAAATTTTTTGATTGAAGAATACAACTCCCCCTAATGAATACTAGAAAAAACTAACCCTTCTAAAAGTTACATAAAAATGTAAATCTCCCCCTAATTTCTTGTATTTCTCATCATATACATCTGTTTTGGATCCCTTTGAAAAAAATATTGAAACCTAAATAATATATTGAAACATTTTAAGATATTCAAGTTATGATAAATAATCATAAACAGTCAATTATTATAGTACATACCAGTGTGGTAGATAATAGAAATAATTAACATGCACACTCACCAATAAGTATACATAATTAATAAATTAGTAATCAAAAATTAGTTAACTCCCCATAAAAATATTCTAAAAATTTTTATTTATATTATACCAGATTCGTATTTGACTTTATTAAACTCATATAAATCATGGTGTTTAGTAAAATCTTCAGCATACAGAAATTTGGTAGAAGAGAATTCAAAAAAAATTCTCTTTTTGAACAGGATCTCTAAAAAAGTAATGTCTCGCATCATTTTTATAGTATGAGAGTGATTCATGTGATTTATAAATATATTTTAAAAGATTATGATTACGAAATTGAGATGCATTGGTAATATAAAGACTCTTAGAAATTGATAAATCCATAAAAAAATTCTTCTTAGAACTACATGAAGCTATGAATTTATTGTAGAAGTGAAACTTTTATTTTGTGAAATTTTTATCTATTTTTTAACCAAAAATATCAGAGCCTAAAATTATAGTTATTTCAAATAAATTATTTTCATGTTAAAAGAATATAATACTCAAAGGCCCTTTAAATTCCATATTTACACTTTTAACTTCCTTTAAATTTATTTCTTGAAAATGAGATTGTAATATATCACATGTACACACTAAAAATATCCAATATAGTCTAGATAATATCAAAAGAATTATTCTACCACTCATAGCTCTAAAAATATTATTATCATGGGGTTTTATATATTTATCATAATCCATCTTACAAAAAGTAATAATTGAAACATTTGTGCCTTTACAAACGTCAAGACCAATAATTGTAACTAATTCTTCTATATATATTCCCTGATAAATAAAAATAGCATCTTTCCTTTAAGTAATCACAAAACAAACATAATCTCACCCATAAGACTCATGTCAGAATAAATGAAAAATATTTTTCGAAAATTCATTACGAAGTGAACCACTTGATGATTTAAATATAATATCATCAATATATATTTAAAAAATTAAACTATTTCTTGAATCACATTTTATAAATAGATATGGATTGACATTACCATTATTTAAAGAATTATCAAAATAAAAAATGAATACATCTAATTCCATGAATGAGAAGATTATTTTAAACTATAAATATATTTTGAATGTTTCAAAACATGGTTAGGTATAGATTCATTCTCCAAACCTAGGGGATTTTAACATAAAAAATATATCCATTATGAAATTTATTTTCGATATCCATTGGAAACAATTTAGACATGTAATGAGATGCATATGATAAAATAATTATTATATATTCTAATTGAGAAACTCTGGAAAATGATTATTTAAAATCATATCATTTTTTATAGGGGTACCATCGATCCACTAATGTTAATTTTTTATAATTGTTTTACGAGTTTCATCAAACTTATTTATAAACATCCATTTGGTTCAAATAAAAATGAGTATCTTTAGAGAGATCAAAAAAGTTCCCAACATTATTCACATAAAATTGACTTAATTATTCATTTATTTCTATAATCTAGTTTAAAACCAATAAATAGTCATTGAAATTTGTAGTTAAAAAATCACAAATAAAATACTAATGGGAAAAAATTCTTAAGGTTGTTCTTATTTTAATACTAGAAGTTATATCACAAATTACATAGTCAAAAGGTTGATATTTATAGACTTTTAATTTATTGTTAAAAAATATAATCTCCTTAAATTTTTAGTCAATCTAGTGTTAACTTAATTAAACTATTGTTCAGCATTGTCTAAATTGCAATTATTTTCCATTAGATGATTTTCAAAAAATTTATCATGCATAGATTATTTGAAAACTAATGTTAATTTATTATAAACTCTATACTCCTTACTCAAATTAGAATATCCAAGAAAAATGCACTCATCGTATTTTGAACAATATTTTTTCAATGAATATTTTTTATTATGAATTTATGATTTACACACAAATACTATAAAGTAACCAACACTATGCTTTATTCCTTTCCAGGTTTAAGAAGGTGTTTACCTTAAAAATGGTCTATGAAAAATTATTTTTGAAACATTAAAGTAATAATTAATTTCTTATTTATAGGAATATTTTTCCAAAGAATACTTATTTAACATTATCGTATCAATTTTTAATAATGTACCATATTTCATATCAACCACACCATTATTTTGTGGGATCCTAAGACATAAAAAAATATAATTTTATCCATTTACTTCACAAAATTAATCAAATTAAAGATTTTAAAACATAAGACCTCTAACAATTATAATTGATAAAATTAAATATCATTTTTCATTTTGTACCAATTTATTGTTGGAAATAAATTTAGACAATGATATAAATTTTTTTCCCTGGATACATGTTTTTTTAAATATATTGTAGTTAATAATAATAATAAAACTCATACTATTTTCCTATATGAATCGACATTTTCATAGGGATAAATAAATCTGAATGTCAAAGTTAAAGCAGTATAAAAATGCAAAACTCATGAACAAATTTCAATTACGTTTTTATTACCTTTTAATATTGAATCAATTAAACAGGTGTTTTAAAGTTATAAATCAAGAAATTCCATCACCTTTAGCTGTTCTGAAATATTGTGAAACAACCTGATATTCTTAGAGACTAATATTCCATGAAGCAAAAAACAATTAGATTATACAGTTTTTAAACATTTTATATTCAGTTAGGTCAACTCAGAAAAATTAATTTATTAAAAATATTCTATTCCTTTGAATAAAAAAATATGGGATATTATTTAAAAATAATAAATTTTTTATTCTAAAATTTCACATTATTAATTTCACAACAAAGTAATAATATACATGTTAAATTATTTTGAATCCTTCAAAAAGTAAAACCTTTGAACTAAAATCCAAATTTGAACTTCCAGCTTTTCTAAAAAAATTAATTTTACTATTGAATTTTCACCAAATGAAAAAATATCACTATAACATTAATTAATGTATATAAGTATTGATATATGAACTGTCATATGTCTTGAGCTTCTACTATGCATATACTTAACATCCTTTTTTATTATTTGAAGACATAATTATAAAAAATATATATATTAATGATGCATTTAGTACACATGAAATCATGGTTCTTTTTAGATTAATATTTAAATTATTAGGAGCCCGTATAGATGTAAAATATGTTTACATTGGAAATAATGAAGAAAGTGATTTTGAAATAAAATTATTATTGTGACTTGGAGAATATGGAAAGAATGAAGAAAATTTGTTGGAATAATGGCCATTTATTTTAAATTTATAACCTATAAAAAAGCTTAACTTCCACTTGATCCTTTAAGAAATATGTTTTTATAATATTTGGGAATAAATTCATAAAAGACAATTTTTCTTCTTATTTATCTTATGAAAACTCATTATCATTCATTACATTAATCCCTTGAAAAAATATAGATAGATCAATCTTCTATATTTCAATTTAACTTATATTTTGATAATTTTATTCTAAAATAGAATCACATTTATTTCTTTTAGATTATTTACATTTCAATATATTATCATCATGTTTAATATTTTCATGTAGATTATTTTATATATCATCACATAATTTATGATTTGATCTCCTCTGAGTATTATTTTTATATATATTTTCTGTAAGAACATATTTAAGCTTTCATATAATATTTTTAATTAATTAAATAATATTATTAACTTTATAATTATTTTTATCAATATCCTCATAAAAGTAACCATCCAAATTATAAAATTGGATTCAAAATATGAATATAAATCAAATTCACTCACTTTTTTTGAATCCATTAAACACAGGTATGGAAATTATTTTCTTAAACGTTATTGATTAATTGAATATAAATATAAATTATAACTCCAACATTATTATATTTTAATCAATTATACATTTTACTATTATCTCTTATTTTTATCATTATTGAGTTGTATCCCTTTGGGATTGATGTTCCCTATTTCTATTTATTCATAACATATAAAATCATTATCATCATTTCCTTTCCTAAATTCTTATTTTTCAAGTTGATTAGGTTTTCTTCTCCATGAGTTTCCTTTTTTTCTTATCCCATTGGAAACCATTACTACTAGGTCTCTTTCCCTTCTTTTGAATTCTAAATCAGAAGAGTAATTTGTAAAATCAATAATTTATTTCAAAGAAATTTATATTTTTTTCTAAATTTCCATCTATATAAATGTTTTAAAATTCTAATTCATATTTAATTAAAAATATTATAATCTCAAATAATCTATATTCTTTGAAACTTTTATTTCCATCAAAATATATCTCTTGAATTCCATTTTTTTATTAATAATATTTAAAAAAATCAACAAGAGTTGAATTATCTAGATTTTCTCCTAAGTTTCTCATACTATTAACAATACTTGAAAATATATAAAACATATTATTGGATATTTATTATTATCTAATCTTAAACACTTGACAATATGATCTTAACATTCCCATTTCAGTTTCTATAAGTTTATCTTAACCTATATGCGTAACTTTCAAAACATTCCATATTTCATGTGATGTGTTAATTATAGATACATGGTTATAAACATTACTTATAAATATTTAATATAAAATATACATTACATCGTCATTCACAAAATATCCAATAGCATCGTTACCAACTGATTTAGGATTAATATTTATTACTTTTTATCATTTAATCATGATTGTACAAAAATGATGATGATGTGTTTAAGAAAATCTACCATGTGAGACCTCAATCAACCTTAATCAGTTCCAAAAAACAATAGAGGTCTCTAAGATGTCTAAACATCATTATTTGTCATTTATAACAACTCAAAAATGATCTTCTATCCAAAAATATTTATTTTGAAATTTCATTAACATAAATAATAAATATAAATTTAAAAGATAGAGTACTCGATTTGATGTTAATTGTTAGTTACCAATGCGATATTTTTGAAAGAACAATAGGGTTTGAATTGGACCTTTTAAATAAATTTAAATATTTATTCCCAATATTAATAATTGAGACACTACAAATAAAAATGAACTAAAAATAGTGATTTTTATCATTATTGAGATATAAATTATTCTATTATTTCCTTCACCCCTCTCAAATTTGTTGGTATATATCACCCATGGACTATAGAATCTATGAATTTAAATGGATTACCAATCCATTACAAATTCTATTTTAATCACTAGTGAAAAAATAAAAATGTTAGTTTTTTCTCACCTGGAATCATAATCCACTGTAGAATTTTTCTGACCGAGATTCATAACTCAATTTCCATTCGTTTTTCACACCTAGATACATCACCCAAAAAACACCATCTGTATGGGGTAATATAACTGAACACCTACTCTTTAGAGAGTATGACCTAGAAATGATGAATGACATTGAAAATAGAATGATGAAAGAACTATAAAAACTATATGAACAACAATGAGTCTATGTCTTTAGGGGAAAACTCTCTCTAGTAGTAATGGATAAAATGATTAAATTTTAACATAATGTAATAACTAATTACCAAGTTGTATCACATATAAAATATCAAAAAAATCTTCAATTGTAATTTTAATCATTTTCTATAAAAATAAATGTATAATTTTTTTTCATATCAGATTCGGAAGTAGATATTCATTACACTTAATCTTTTCCAAAGAAGAATATGTATGTGTCTATACTTATATCACTATCAGCTAATATCTATGTTATTTCCTCATTTAATTCATATAAAAAATATTCCCATGTAATTTACTTGTATAATATTTAATGTTAAAAAAAATTTAAAGTGAAAGATGTTATAATAATTAATATTACATCGAATATTTATAATAAATAGAATTAAGTTCCCTTGGAATATTACCTTAATGAATGTAAGGAAATATTTTCAAATTATATTGAATTTTATTTTGAAACTCACATTCTTTTATGAAATTAGCATTAGACATTAACATTTGTAATGATCATTTAATACTATTTTTATTTTTTTCAAGTAACATTTATTTTCATAAAAATAAATATAAATATTTATAAAATCATTCGATCAATAAACAACTATAAAAACATATAACAAATAAATAATTTATAAAATAAAAAAATTATGAAAAACATAGAATCTTAGAAAATATTCCCTTGAGGATCTTTTAATTTTTCATGGTACATCATAACTCTAGTAGGTTAAAATTTTTGGTTGGTATTGTTCTTTCATGTGGTCAATCTAATTTAATATATATTTGAACGGTTTATCAACATGTAGATGATCATATTTTCAATTGGTTGTAAATAATTTTTTCATTGTGTGGTTTACTAGATTAGTTAAAACACCATAAGATTTTTTGAATTGGTTTTTTTCAAATTAATTTAATATTTTTGATATTTTTCATTTCACGCAACACTGAAAAATGTTCATTTTATATTAAATCACTATATATGGATTGCATTATGTACAACAACCAGTTAATCATGTACTACATGGAACATAAATTTTATCTTTCTCTCCATGTAAAACCAATGTATGCTTATGTTACATAAAAGATCAACTTTCCTTGATGGCTTGCATTATGCGCAAGATTGAGTTTTACCAATCAATAATATATTATGAAAATGTTATTATTTTATATAATAATATATTATCTAGAAAATAAATTAAATATACTTAATAGTGTTAACTAATTTATGAAAATATATTTTTAAAAAAAATATAAGATGAATCCATAGGTTACCAATTAATTAGTAATGAATATGAAAACTTATTGAATATAAAAGAAAATATTATTATTTTTATGGCCTCAAAGATATTTTCGCCTAATAAAATATATTAATTACAATTATTGAGTGATATTAATATAATATATATGTTATATATTCAATAGAATATTTATCATATATTTCCATTATATTTTATAAACAAAAGATAAGAACAAACCTAATTTTGTGCTTAAGGACATATATATTTATTTTTACCACCTTTTATTAGAGAAAAAATTTTAAATCAATTTTTTGAAAATTTTATCGATTTAATATGTAAAAAAAATTATATTATAAAAAAAGAAAAAATATATTATGGTAAATATTTATGTATTTTCCTGTGAAGTTTCATTTTTAATGAATAGTGAAAAATACTGAATTTTAGTGCAAAACAGCTTTTTCATCTAATTTACTTTTAGGGTTAAATTAGATTTTAAATTTTTTGAAACACTCAATTAGATCATATTGTTATCAATAAACCTAATTTGGGTCATTGTAATAAATTTCATGTCGAAATTTAATATAAAAACATAGCAAACATTGGAATGTTTTTACTTTAAAAATACGCATTGTCAACTAAACTATAGGATTATAATTAAATTAATTTCTTCTCATTATGTGATTGAAATTTGAAAAATTGTATTAAATATTTGGAATTATATTAATTTATAATTTCTAAGAATTTTAAATTAGTTTTTGACCAAAAATATTAGTGAATGTAACTAAAATTAATTACATCGATTAAGGTAATACTAAGATTAACTAACTACTAAACCTTAACCTTAAAACCCAAAATGACCTATGAACATGTAAAAAATAAATTTACTGGACATATTTAAACCCTATAATCACTTTTATTTAATTTTTACAATTATTGGATGCACTTTTCATGAGAAAAATGTTGGTGGAGTTCCTATTACCAAATTTTACAAGAGTTTCACTCCTACACTATAAAAAGGTATCCTCTCCTCCCACTTCATAACACCTCTTGGGCCAATTTTTTACAACCTATATATTTCCAAATAGAACCTAAAAATTCCTCCCTTAATAATAAAAGCCTTCACTTTTGTATAATGTAATCCAAGGGAGCCGTTTGGTGAAAACCAAAAAGAGTGTCCTAAAGAAGAGGTATCATCATTCCTCAAGCTCCTTTATTTCATTTTCTTTCTCTACACATTGCAATATTCTTATTACATTATATTATAAAAAATAGTATCCTAAATATAATATGATTTTCTATGCTATATTATCTACCTACACTTGCACCCACTTCCATCAAATGGGTAACGAACATATAGTTTACAGGCACGAAGAACTACTACCTCACAAATCGATGAATGATCATTCTTCTTTTACCACATCTCAGGGATGAAATTATGATGGAAAACATATTTATATATTTTATATATTATATTTAATATGTCTCTAATATTATTAATCAATTTAAATAACATATCTTTATACATTCTATTTTCTGTAAATATATTAATTTTGTTTGAGGAAGTGTGGATTATTACCCCCTCAACGCGATGTGATTCATTCACACACTTCATGGAATGTATTAAAGAAATATTTAGTGAAATTATATAATATATGTGAAATAATTATTATAATATAATGTTATTATATACATATATATAATTGTTTAATTTTTTTTCTTTCTTTCAACACGATAATAAAAGGGAAACAATGTTTATGTGTGTGTACGACCTACCGTGTCCATAAATGATGTCATCCATTTCATAAATATATTATATAGATTATTTTAATATAAATATAATGAATATAAATTATATTTATATCAGGTTTTACATTGTTTAAATCATTATATAAGTATATGGAGAAAAGATATAACAAATTAAGACACATGCGAAGAACAAATCAAATATTACCCGAAGTGACCTTAATATAGAATTGTTAACAAGAGGGTAATATAAAGTCATAATCAAACATTATATGATATTAGATATAATAACATGTTTATTTTATAGATTTATAATAAATTTATATTTATTATACATGAATTTTTTACATGTATGACGAGAGTCAATTCATAAGGTAAGGTAATTTCATCTCATTTTTATTTTTGATAGATACATGGATTATTCACGTATCATTATTTTGTGTGGCTTATATAATACCCATTACTGTATTCTATTAATATTATAATTAAATATATGGGTATTTACATATACATTTTATTATCATTATTTCATGGGGTTTATGTTTCAAATGATACCAAAACGATAAAGTAATTTTTTCTAAATTTTCTTTCTTTGAGACACCTTCTAGGATATAAACCAATATTTTTCCTTGAGGTGTATATATTTACATTGAAATGTTATATCACAAATATAATTATTTTCATTATA
This sequence comes from Viscum album, assembly GCA_963277665.1. Lineage (NCBI taxonomy): Eukaryota > Viridiplantae > Streptophyta > Magnoliopsida > Santalales > Viscaceae > Viscum > Viscum album. The sequence goes on from OY728167.1 coordinate 1,007,991,340, forward strand.
AATATATATTCATGTAATTTTATCTTATTACATGGGGAGTTTTGTTCAAAGTTACAAAGTGATAAGAGTTAATTGAAATAATCTCATAACTTTTCAAGATTGTTTATGATTATACTTCCATTGATGAAATATTATAGTACATATCTTAAGAACTCACCAGAATTTTCTTATCCTATTTTTATTCAATATATGTTCATGTATTGGTACCATGTTTACACCCTTTTTCCTTATGATAGTTAATAATGTGTTTTTAATAACGCCCAACTTTACCCTCTCCTCGATCAGAAATCTGCATTTTTTCAAAAACAGTTCTTCTAAAAGGATTTCCTAAATTTTATATTATTATAAAATGATTTAAAAACAAAAAATTTAACCATATTTTATCTTTTTTAACCAAATGGTTTTAAATAAGGAATCTCCTTTTAATTTTCTGGTCAATGCACCTTTCAATACATTTTACGTTGAAAACAGAATGTTTGGCAGGTGCATATTTAATGGCCAGAATGACGGACATTCCCTTGAAGATTCCATTAAAAGGATAAACATTTATTAAAAATAAATAATTTCTTTTCATAATATTCTTGAAAAAATTTTCAAATTATTTTCAAAGAAAATGGTATTCAAAACGTTTTCATGCTATTTTACATATTTTCAAGGAAAATAGTTTTCAATGAATTTTCAAGTTTCTTTATAAATTTTCATAGTATTTTAAAATAAATGGGTATCAAAACATTACAAATATTTCTTTATTATTGTTCAATGTATTTTCAAGAAAAATAGTTTTCAAAATGTTTTCATTCTTAATATATAAGTTTTCATGGAAAAGGTTTACAAAATTGTATTCAAGATTATTTTATAAGTTATAAAGGAAAACATATTTTTTTTAATAAAATATTTTTATTTTTTACAATGATTTCATCATATGTTTTCATAGATAATTTAAAATAATGTTTTTTATATATTTTTTTTGTTTTAAAAACTCATTTCAAATATAGAAATGATATTTTCCTCGTGAAATTAATTAAAGGATATATTTGAATTAATTTCCATCTAAGGTGTTACTCTTGAATTTATATGGGAAATATTCAATTTTTTCATTATTATTATTTAAATGAATAGTTTATGTTTTTATGGAATGATTTTTATGTGACTCATTTCTATTTTACGGGTAATATTTTTTTGAAACCCTATTATTTTCATGGGTTATTATTTTGATGAAATGATTATGAAACATGTATCTTTTCCCACAGGATATTCTATGATTATATGTTTATGATACCCAATTAATTTCATGGGTTATGATATGATTTTCAATGATGTTGTGGCACAAGTATGTATGATTTAATTATGATATGGGTGGAATATATACCTCCCTTCAATGAATTGGGTAATGATATATATCTCAAGAGATAGATTAATATGGTCTTGGGAGTGAACCTTTACTACTAAGATGGTTGTGGGAGTGAACCATGACTACCATGATGGTAAGAACAGTGAACTAATGCTACTAATAAGACCATGGGAGTGAATTGTGACGACATAGATGACATTCAGAGTGAACTTATACTACCAATATTTTCTTGTAAGCGATGTGTTGACTACTATAGAAATAATATTAAATGATTATGTGTTTTCTATAATTCTATGATTTATTGTTATGTTTTTCCTTCATGAAATATATTCATTATTTCATTGTTATTCATGTTTTATAGAATGCCAATATGATTCTTTTTTATGATCTTTGATATATAAGGTATGATCTTCCATTTTCATGAACATGTTCTCATACCCATACACTTGTGTTTATGCTTACATGTATCCCTTGATTACCCTTACTGAGAAATTGATGTCAATTATTTTTATGTTTCCTTCCCCATGTTATACAGATATGTATTTTGTATGATTATTTTAAGAAGTGTGTTAGCTAACAAGAACCTATTGGGATATAATGTAGCTCATTAATGTACCAGTGTTTATGTTTCCATGTTTTCAAAGGCACCAGACTAGTGCGGTCATTGGGTGTCTATTTGTATATTCTTTTAAGGATTCTAAATAAGTTTTGTAATATTTATGTGTTTGATGAATGGGTTATTATGTTTGTTATTATAGAAAACGTTTAGTTAAAAATTGGAGGCTAGGATGACAAATCTTTAGTGAGAACCCTAATCTCATGCCTAGAGGTAATTCCAAGGATAATGATTTGTATAGTAAAATGTCTTGGAATTTTGGTAAAGGATAGATTAAATGGGTTACTAGAAATACATCCATGTCTGGATTATACAAGTGTATTTGTCTCTAAAATGCATAAGGTGTAACAACTATGACAAAATATTATGGGCCTAACTTTAAGTAATCCATTACACAATAGCGGGCCTTGCTACACACCTAGTTTGAGACTCCTATTGGATATTCTTTTGAAATTCACAAACACTTAATGAACCATCATAAAGGATTTAAATGGATGTTTCCTATGAATAATCAAGGATAAACCTATGGTTTCATATATTAATTAACATTTCATGATTTAGACATCCTATGTGTAATATTTCATGATTATGTGGTTTTATTTTATGATATGTGTTTCTCATTCCATGCTTCTTGGTTTTAGTAAATGAAGATAACTAGCAATAACATGTTTAACAATGAATTTTTAAAATTTTGAAATTATGGGCATTATCAAAATCGATCTCCCATGTTGAAATCTCATAACAGAAATTATAAAGGTTGTATGAGTATAAGTTATAATTTTTAAGATAAATAGTTTGTAAACGACATGTGAAAGGTATGTGATTTTCTTCCAGTATTGTTTATATTAAAATTAAGAAACATGATTAGATTGAGGTTGAGGAACCTTAATACGTGATTCGTATTTCATATTATCAGAAAGATGTATTAAAGAAAATGTTAATAAATTCAGAGTAATAGTTTATGAATTAATTTTGATGAATGAAGTATTTATGTTTTGGAGTTAAAATATTATGTTATATGAATCATAATATATATTAGTAATTTTAGTATAAGTTTCATTATGTAATGAAAAGGATTTTTTTATTGAAGATTTCATAGAAAGGTTATATTTTGATTAAGGGAAGGTAACCCATAATTAATAATTTACCTTGAGACAATGTTCTTTGGATAGAGATATGTTGGATATGAATAAGTAAATTAGAATGTAAAAATTACCCCAAAACTGATTATTGAGAATGTGGTCGATGTCATCAAGGATGAAGTTTAATTTTTTTTATTTAAATATTGTATCCAATAATCATTGTAATAAGGAATCATGCATTTTTTCCAAAAATAATTATGGTTATTCTGGTTGTTACCATGTTTTAAGAAGATTTTGGATGAGACTATTCATATATTTTTAATGTGAAAACAAATATGTACTTTTTAATATATGGGAGAGTAATTTTAATATGATTTTGTGTCGTTATTTCTAAAGATTTGTATTTTCATATTTTAGAAGGGTTATAATATTAACCATTTATTGAATGTTTAAGTTAATCATTGGACAAAGTAGGTAAGATTAAAGTGTTATATCATCACATGAGGATTTATCTATATTGTATAAACTGATTTAACAACATTGTGTTGATGATAAATGATTAAAAATTGGATAGAATATCATGGATATCATGATCTATTGGTAATTTAGGATTGAAAAATCCCACTTCATTTTTAGAGAAATAGGTGAAGTAGATTAATGAACAACAAAGGGTGAGATTTTCCAAAAATCAAAGAAGTATGTCTTTCCACGAAAATTATTCAGCTTTTGGAAAACAATCTATAAATAAAATGTTTTCTAAATACCTTAATTTTGTTGAACTGATGGCCTTTTAAATCATCATATATTTATGATTTGTGGCCCTAAATGTTTCATTTATCATTCAATTATTTTAAATTGACGACCTCAATCACTACATATGAATATATATTTTTTACCTCTAAGTCCATGTTTTCACCTACCACTTATGTTTTTCATTTATGGAAACCTAGCTATGTAACACTTTGGGTAACTGTTATGTTTCCAACATCCCTTTTTTTAAGAAAAGTTTTAGGGTCAATATTTACGATGTGGGTTTCTAAGAAAGAAACATTCAAGTATCAAACCTTTGATAACCCAAAAAAATTTGAGGGTGAAATTAATTTTAAGGGGGGTATAACAAAACACCTTGAGATTTTGTGAAATAATTTTTATGAATTAATTTAATATTTTTTGATATTTTTCATTTCACACACCACTAAAAATAGTTTACTTTTTATTAAATAACTATTTATGGATTTTTTTTATACAGAACACCAATTTAACGATGCACAAAACGTAGCATAAATTTTATCTTTCTTTATATGAAACACTAATGTTAGCTTATGTTACATGCAAGACTAACTTTCCTCTATGGATTACATAACACATAAGACCAAGTTTTACCGAACAATAATATATCATTAAAATGTTATTTTTAATCTAATAAGACATAACCTAGTGATTAAATTACCGTTTATGAATAATATTCACTAATTTATGAAAATATATTGTTTACACAAATATTATATGAATTCATATTTTACCAATTTATTATTAATGAATATGAAAACTAATTGAATATAAAGAAAAATATTACTATTTTTATGGTCACAAATATGTTTGACCCTAATAAATTATATTAATTACAACTGTTGAGTGATATTCATTTAATATATATTTTATATATTCAATCAAATATTTTTTATATTCATCCATTATATTTTATAGACAAAAGATTATAACATACATAATTTTATGCATAAAAACAAATATTTTTTTACCACCATTTAATAGAGAACATATATTAAGTATACTTTTTAGAACTTTAATATAGTTAATATTTCAAAGTAAAATTTATATTTGAAATAAATATATAAAATTAGGTTAGGGTAAATTTTTTTTATTTTTCTGTGAAGTTTCAGTTTTTAATGAGTAGTGAAAAATAGAGAATTTTAGATCAAAATTTTTTTTCATCGAATTTATTTATAATGTTAAAAAATTATAAATTAATTTAAATGTGTAATTAGATATTATTTTTATCAATAAACCCATTTTGAGTAATTTTAATCAATTTCACTTTGAAATTGAATAGAAACACTTAGAAGACCTTTGAACATTTTTACTTTAAATACCAGCATTCTTAACCCGACTGTGGGATTAAATTTAAATTAATTTACTAAACATATGAGATTTAAATTTGAAAAAAATGAATAAATTTTTGGACTCAACATTATTTATATTTTATAATATGTTCAAATTATCTTTTGACAAAAAAATAAAAGGGAATGTAACTAAAACTAATTACATCTATTAATATAAAATTATGCTAAACTAATGGCTAAACCATAAACATTAGGGAATAAATGATCTATAAACATGTAAAAAAACCATTTTCTATACATATTTTGACCCTATAAATAATTATATATAATTTCTATCATTACAGTATCTAGTTACGTTGGAAGAAATATGGGTGGAATTCCTTTTCGCGAAATTTACAAAAATGTAACTCCTCCACTATAAAAATGCCTCATATCCTCCCACTTACTCACACCTATCAAACCACTTTGTATCAAAAAAGATATTCACAAATAACTCTTAAAATCACCTACCATAATCCAAGAATACTCTTCATTTTCATAAATTAATACAAGGAATCCCTTTGGATCAAATCAAAAGGAGTTACCCAAAAGAGAGTTAACATCCTTCCTTAAGCTCAATTCTTTTAATTTCGTTCTCCACCCCCTAAACTATTCTAATTTTATGATTGTTTAAAAATCCCAGTATAAAAAATATACTCTGATTTTTTATGCTATTTTTTCAACCTAAACTTACACACACATCCATCTAATGGGTAATTAACATACTGTTTACATGTACAGAGAACTACCGCATCACAACAGATGATTATTTATTTTTTATTTACCGCCTCTCATGGTAGACATTATGATGGACACTGTATTTATATATGTTATATATTATATTTAATATTTATTTATGACTCTGTAATCCTTTTACAACACATATATTTATACTCTCTATTTTGTGTAAATATGATAATTTCATTTGAGGAAGTGTGGACTACTACCCCCTCAAAATAATGTGATTGGTTCACACACTACATAGAATGTATTAAAAACATGTTTAGTGAAATTATGTGATATATATAGAATAATAATATTAATTTAATGATATTATATACATATACACATATATGTTATTTTCTTTCTTTTTTTCAATATGACAATAAAATGGAAACAACTTTCATGTGTATGTATGGCCTACCATCTCCATGAAAGATGCAATCAATTTCATACTTATATATTATATAGATTATTATAATATAAATGTAATAAATATAAATTATATTTATATAATGTTTTTAATTCTAGAAATCATGATATAAGTATAAGGACCAATGAAATAACAAATTAAGACACATGTGAATAACAAAGTGGATATTAACCGAAGTGAAACCCAAACATAGAATTGTTGACCAGAGGGTAGTATAAAGTCATTATAAAAACATATATGATATTAGAAATAATAATATGGGCATATTATAGATTTATAATAAACTTTTATTTATTATAAAAGATGTTATTATGAGTACAATGAGAGTGAAGACACAAGGTAAAATAATTTCAACTCACTTTTTATTTCCATGAGATACATGCATTATTCACCTATCACTTGTTTTTTGTGGTGTTTATAATACCATTGAATGTATTATATGGATCTTATAATTAAATATATTTTTATTTACATATCCTTTTTGATATTTATTTCATTGGATTTATGTTTCAAGAGATGCCAAATCGGTAAGGTAATTTGGTATTAATTTTCCTTCTTTGAGACACCTACCATGTTATGCACCCACATTTTTCCAAAAATGTGTATATACTGCCATTGAAATTTTATATTGTGAATCTAGTTATTTTTTTGATATTTAAATATTCATGTAATTTTATTTTATTACATGGAGAGTATGGTTCAATGTTACGAAGCTGTAAGAGTTTATTGAAACAATCTCATCACTTCTCAAGATTGTTTATATTTATGATTCCTATGATGAAATATTATGGTTCATATATAAGGAACACACAACAATTTTCTTCTATTATATTTATTCACTATATATTAATTTATTGATACCATTATTTCTCTATTTGTTATATAAAGTAGTTTATAAAGTGTTTTTAAAAATTCTCGACTTTACCCGCTTTTTTGTTAAAAATATGTGTTCTTTAAAAACCATGTATTTTAAAAGGTTTAAAAAAATATTCTATTATTCTCTTACAATATTTAAAATAAATTTTTGGACATATACTAAATTTTTAAATAGCAGAATTTTTTTGTTGTTTCTTCGTCGATGCACCTTTCTAAACTATTAACAGTGAAAAAAAATATTTGGCATGTACGAATTTTTCTGCCATCCTAACCGATATTCTCTTGAAGCTTCCTTTAAAAGAAAAAAAAATTAAATATTTTTCTGATATTCTTGAAAATTTTTAATTTCAAATTATATTCAAAGAAAAGGGTTATGAAAACATTTTCAATCTATTTTATAAGTTTTCAAGGAAAATGGTTTTCAAAACATTATCAACCATTCTTCATATGTTTTCAAATTATTTTAAGGGAAATGGTTTTCAAAAAAATTGAAAAAAAATTATGTGTTTTCAATGTATTTTAAATAAAAACTGTTTTCAAATTATTTTAACCTTCTTTCATAGGTTTTAAGAAATAATTTATTAAATATGTCTTCAATATTCATTTTATGTTTTAAAAGGAAAACAATTTTAATAAAAATATTGTTTTCAAAGCATCATTCATAATTTTTCAAAGATATTTTAAATTAAATGGGTTTTCAAAAACATTTTATGTTTAAAAAAGTGTTTTCCAATGTAGAAAAGATATTTTCCTCAATAAATATTTTTAAAGGATATCTCAAAAGTATTTCCTATCTAAAATATAATCCATTAGTGTTACTCATGGATTTATGGTGGAAAATATTTAATATGTCCATTAATAGTCTTTTAGTGATTGGTTTACATATTGATGGCATGATTATTACATAACTTGTTTCTCTTTTACAGTTTATATTATTTTAAAACCCACTTCTTTTCACGAGAAATTGTTTTAGTGAAATAATTATGAAACCTGAATCGTTTTCCATATGTTATGATATGATTACATGTTTATGATACCCATTTCATTTCAGGGGTTAAGATATGATTTTTAATTATCGTTAGACATAGATTTTTATAATTTCATTATGAGATGGGTGGGACCAATATATCCCTACAATGAATTGGTTATAGATTTATATGTCATGAGATAGGATAGAATTGTATTGGGAGTGAACCTTAACAGCTCAGAGGCCATGGGAGTGAACTTTCAATACCAAGATGGTATGAGGAGGGAGCTCATTCAACTAATATATCCATTGGAGTGAACCATGACTAACAAGATGGCATAGGGAGTGAACCCATACTACCAAGATGATCTTGGAAGATATGCCTTGACACTTATGAAAATTCTATTATATGGTTACGTTTTTTCCAAAATTCCATGTTTTATTCTTATGTTATTATTTCATGGGTTATGTTCTTTATTTCCTTTTGATTCATGTTTTACGAACTTACAATCTATATGACATGATTCATATTTATGAACTTTGATATGTTGTGTACAAACATCCATTTTCATGATCACATTCTCGTACCCCTATGATAATTATTTTGTATACATATCTTACTTGTTTTCCCTTAATGAGAATCTAAGCTCACCCATTTTATGTTTCCTTCCCTAGGTTATGAAGATGTGTATTATTTTGTATATTTAAAATAAGGATTCTATTCAAGAATAACGTAGTGAGAGATAATGTATCTCACTTATGTAATAGTTTTTATGTTTCCATGTTTTCAAAGGCACTAAACTACTACGGTCTTTAGGTGTGTATTTGTATATTGTTTTAAGTATTCTGCAAAAGTTATGTAATCTATATGTATTTAAATACTTAGTTTTTTTCAATACTGTTATTCCATACTCTTAATGAAGTCGATTTGACCTTAGACAAATTTTCCTTATGGTCAATCGAAAATAGGGATCCTATGGTCGAATAAAACCCATTTGTACGATCACCTAGAATGGACCATTCATTATATAAATTTGTCAGAATTTTAATTACAAACCATTAAATGACTTGTGGTTTATTTAGTTTCTTCATTTCATCGCCCAGAATAGAATGGTCAATTTATGACTTTGGGGTATTTTTAGTTATGGATGATTTAATATCTTGTGTTCAATCAGGTTTCATCTTTTGGTTGGCTCAACAGCTTAAAAAACTTTTAGAAAATATATTTTATTTGACTCATAATAATACAATATGTCAAATTTCATTATATTATCACTTTAACAGTTAGAATAAATTGTGACTCCCTAACATACGTCTAGTCAAGTTCCTACATGTGGTAGCTTGGCAATTGTTAATATTATAAGATGTCTTTTGTTCGTACAGTTAGTTAAGACATGGAAAGACTTTTTAAAAAAAATTAATCTACAAACTCTCAGTATATGTGATATTGAACTATATAGTGATGCATTTTTCATTAAAATTAGTTCACAAAATACAAGACAGACAAAAACATTAAAATATTAATGAATTATAAATAGTATAATTTCTTATAAAATGTAAGTATAAAATATAAATCTATTATCTTTTATTACATCAAATAAAAGATTTAAATTATTTTTTTGAAAACATTATTTTTAAAATAAATATGTATATTATCTATACATTGAATAAAAAATTGGTTATGTTTCAATTCAATAATTATCTTATTTAATAATTCACATTATTTCATGTATTTTTCAAGAGAGTGTGGTATTATAAATATTATAGGTAATTCTATGTCTTTAAGTTATTGTCATAAGAGTTTTAAAATGAGTAAAAAACACATAACTAGAAGAAATTAATGAATAAATGTATATTGAGTTATTCATCTTCATAACATTACATTAGATGATAAATAATTATTTTTTCAAAATTATAGTTATTATCAAAGGATTAGCTTCATACCTTTTCACATAATTATTAATGAATAAATATAATATTTTCCTATTTTATAAAATTATACAGATGTTTAAAGATGTTTTCACACTAATATTTTGTTTTTCATTGTTGATAGCACTATCCATTTAAAATTTATAATTTTTAAACTTGTGGGAAATGTACATAACACACAAACTAATTCATGATAAGCGTAAAATTTTATTTATTATAAAGATAATTAATTGGGTATGATCAATCATATTTTTTATTTTTGGGAGACTTTACTGCCTTCATGTTATGGTCTTTATTTACTTGAATTGTGGGATGAAAATAAAATTATTTCTTTTTTTGTGTACTATCATATATTAGTGAATCTGTGTGCTTTTTTCATTGTAAATACCTAATGGTTGAGAACATGGATGATAAATGTTATGTAATTTGTTGGATATCAGGTTATGGATGACACTGGTGATTATGGAATAGACTATTTTATTTGAAATGATGTTGATGATGACACTGGGAATGTTGGGTAATGTTAAGAGCTAGGTTTACTCTACGATATATTCTTTGTTGATTATTTTATTTTTATGGTTGTCTAAATATCATTTTCATGGTTTCTACCTACTTGTTAATGTTTCAACATATGCACATAAAGTGAAAATTTATTGTTCCATTTTAGGATGACTCCAAGAGTGTCTAGTAAATATAAATAGTAAATAGATTAAATAAAATTGGGTGGTTCTTGGTAATTATAGAAGATAATGACATACTTTGTTAGGACCAATAGGTTTAGATATATTGATATAATGTTTATTATAATGAAATAATGATCACTCATTTATTTTATTTTTTTCAAACACAGATCAAATTAAAATACTAAGACATTTTTAAGAATGTTTCTTAATGAAATTGTTTGACTCTAAAAGACAAATTACAGTGGATTGAGGTGATAGTATGGAAAATTACACAAGATTTTATCCGTTTCATTATAAAAAGATCTATTATAAAGATATATTCATTCCAAAAAAATCAAACATGTCTTTGTTGTTATTCAATGTTCCAAATATAATGTTATGTTAAGATGAAAATAATTCTAGGATGAAGTTGGATGTATTAAGAATTTGGAGGATGGCGGTGAATCTAATCTCTTTCTGTCAATGGATTTCAAATTTTCATAAATAAGGATTTTTATTAAATCCACTACAAATAGTTTAGTGGATTAAAAAATTTAGATTGATGTTTTAGAGAAAGTTCATTAGATAATAGTCACTAGAAAAAAAATATCAGAGAGAGTTTTTGTGTAACATCCCAAGTAATTAATGAATAATAGATATTTTTATCTATGTCTATTAATGATTAAGATAGTGTTATAGAGGCTTAAAATGAAAATAAATACAATATTATGCATGGAATACACTAATATTCTTAAAAGATTGTTTTAGTGCCTTTTGATGGAAAACCATTTTTGAATCTATATTTTGAATATTTTATAAACTATGTTTGTCAAAATAAACTTATCCTTTATGATTGGGACATCAAAATTTACTTTGTGTGAATTTTTGGTATTTTTCTGACAAGGTTCATTTTTTTTATGAATAGTGAAAAATACTGCATTTTACATCAAAACTGCTTTTTAATATAATTTATTTATATGATTAGATTATATTTTGATTTGGTCTTAATGTGTAATATGAATATATTTTTACCATTTTATCCAATGGTGGTCATTGGAATCAATTTCACTTTGAAATTAGACTTAAACTGGTGTCAATCTTTTGATACTTATTGTTTTGTAAAAACACGCTATTTGCTCTGGCAGCGGGAATTAATTATTAAATTAATTAATGTGACTTATATGATTTGAATTTTGTAAAATGGACTTAATTTTTGAATTCGGAATATCAAATATAGCTTAGGGTGAATTTTTGGTAATTTTCTGAAAAACTTCAATTTTTGAGGAATAGTGAAACCACTAAGTGGTAATCAAGCAAACTGATTTTTCAGTTAAATAAAAGTTTACCACTAATGTGTACTGAATTTTGAAAATCCGACATACATGGTTGACATTAAGAAGTAAAATGTGGTTCAATGAGATTATAATAATTTTTTGGTGAATAGTAACTTATTAAGTTATTAATCGCGATTAGTGGTAATTAGGGTAGTTTAAGGTATAAATAATGCTTTAATAATATGAAATGACCTAGACACATGTCCCAACCTTATTGGTTGTGTCATGGCCGACCAAGACAAGTCTTGGGTCAACTTGGGGACCCCATGGATCCACTTTTGTTGGGAAATGACATAAATTACTTTTTATTTAATGTTAAAGTGAAAATGACACAAACATAATATGTTTTACGAAAACAATTTTTAAGTGGGGTTATACAAGTCCAAATTTTGATTATAAATAGTCATTGGAAAGCTAAAAGGATTTCCTATATCATAGTATTTTTTTATAATTTTTAGACATTAAATAAATTTAATTATTTATGACATAATAATGATGCAGCGATGACATCATTATTTGACGATTTAAATAAAATAGAAAGATAATGTAAAATCAATGAACTAAACATGTCCAAAACCAATTGGATGAGTGGATTTATAACCCTTATCACCTTATCCACGAATTCTATCAATGTGGGTCCTTTTAAAACCGAAACACATTTTCAAATAAAGTAATGTTTCTTTACTTTCCAAAAGTGCCCCTCCTCTCCCCTTATAAAAGGCCCCCACCTCTACCTCATTTCACACACTCTTAAAGCCTTTGGCTCGGCCAACCCCTTCCCATTTGCTCTCTCCACATCCCTCTCCTCATCCTAGAGGATTCCCTTTGGGCAGAATCCTTTCAAAGGAAGCCTTTAGGCTCAACTCAAAAGGAGTTACACTTTTAAAGGTAATTCATTCTCTCATGTTCATTTGTTTTATTTTGCTTCTCCAACCCCCTAAACTCTTTTTATTTACTTATTTTGTAACAACACCAGTATATTAAATATACAAGGATGTTTTTATAAGATTTATTTGAGCTACACTCTCACACAACTACATCAAATGGTTAAAGAACATACGGTTTCCGTGGATGGTGAAATTCTGCCTCCCGAAACGATGATTGTTCAACACTCATTTAACACCTTCAAAGGTGGCCATTATGATGTCACTATTTTTATATATGATATATAATATGTTTATGTTTTCCTTAAGCTTCTGTTTTTTTCATTTTGGGCATACCTTTATGGTTTCCATTATGGGTAAAACACGATATCTTCATTTTAGGAAGTGCGGACTACCGCCCCCTAAAAGTGATTTGATTCGTTAATACCATATGTGGGATGTGTAAAGGATAAAGTTAATGATATTATATATGTCATTATACTGGAATTATAATATAATCTTATATCATTATGATTCCATTCCAGAAAATATGAAATAGAAATGGAAGTAGCGTTCATGCGTACGTACGGCTTACCGTCTCCATGAACGGTGCATTTCATTTCTTACCTCTAAATGATTATGTAATATTATAAATGAATGTATGTACTGGATATATATGACATATATGATATCTACATCATGAATACCATTCTGGATATAAGGAACCTTTGACCAAATTAACAACATGTAAGTGTAATAAGTCTATTTTTGACTTAAGAACCAAATACCGACAAAATGAACATTATTAACTTAACTGATTACATGATGTTCATAACATGGTATAAAAGGAATAATGAACATGAAAAAGATTCATAAGCAAGTAGAGATTAACTCAAGTTTATTATTCAGGAGATTAAAGAACGGTCGGGTCATGTCGGATACGAGGTATGGGACTTCGTCTCAATCTCCTTTCATTGAGGCATATTATGTTTTATACACAACTTTCTTTTATACGGTGTATAAACCCCTTTGACTTTTACGTTTATTCAAAAGGAATCTTTTTTATACGAAGCGTTTACTAAACGAAAAAAGGAAATGTTTTTGTCGTACGTATGCGGCGACAACGACTTCTCCGCCGTTATGACCGTTATTTGAGTTTCGGCTTCCTCTACAAGCAATACATTCTTTTTAAAAGAAAAATAAATACCATGTTTTACTTTTATTTTATTTTGGTATTAAAAATGGTTTTCATAATATTTTTATATCAATGTGTGGTATTGATATCTTGTTATTGAATGGTGGAAATGTTATGTTTCCTTTATGCATGTTTTATGTGATACGTTTATGTTGAGGTTCTTGGGCATTATTATGAAGACGGGTGGTTCCGTGATAAACTAAGGGCGGGTGAGCCCGTTATAGCTCTCCAATTCATTGGGTAACGCGAAGTAGTGAAACGTTAAGGTTTCTCCGAAGAGATTTTAGGGAATATACTGTGATGGGTATTCCAAACGTAACCAAGAGGGTTACTCCCTACGTAAGAAAGTTATGAATGCCTCAAGGTACCTTTATGTCTTATGATTTCTATGATTTATTCATGATTTTATGAGGTATGTTAAAGTGCCTATGTTTTATGGGTAAAGTATGATTTCATTCTTATGTGTATATGAACTCATGTTTCCTTTCCATGTTTTTTTTATAACCCATACTGAGTTTTTATGCTCATCCCAAGTTTTTGAAATGTTTTTCACAGGCCAAGGGAAAGGTACATGATAAGATGATAGAGTCAAGGATGTGTCAAGAAATAATCCATGTTTTATTTTAAATGTGTTTCCATTGATGGGAATGAAGAATACTATCTTTATGTAACCACTTTGTTTATATGTGGAATATAATGCAAGTTTTATGATCTAATTCTCTAAAACTCTAAACCCGAAAAGATCCTCAATGTGTAATCTTGTATTAACTCAAGATTAAGTAAGGTTTAAGGCTGGGGCCTTATAGTTGGTATCAGAGGTCGGTTTAGATAACATTAGGAGTTAGAATTATATTAAATGATTATCCAAAAATATTTTTTTTCGAAATGATATAGCATTTAAAGATTACCATGTTGCTTCATCTAAGACATGTTTGTTCAGAATGGTTTTCTGCAGAGGAAACAGGGAAGCAGTGCTAGGAAGGCATACAGAAGGAAATAACCTTCCGAATCAGCATCCAGAAATGGTCGGAATTGGAACTGAACAGTTTGTTGCAGTAATGGCGCAGTTGACTCAAGCGATAAATGGCGGTGGTATCCATACACGAGATCAGCCAGACCAACCGCAGAGGAACATGTCAGTGGTGGAACATTTCATGAGGCAACATCCACCATCATTCAGAGGATCATCTGACCCTGTGCTAGCTGAAGGGTGGATTAAAGCACTGGAGAAGATTTTTGATGTCATGGGGTGTTCAGACAATCAAAAGGTTAGTCTTGCTATTTACCGTTTGGAGGGTGAAGCAGATCAGTGGTGGTCTATGGTTAAAAATATCAGGGACGCCGATGAGATTGATGCTCTTGACTGGGATGAATTCAAAGGTATGTTTCTTGAGAAGTATTTTCCTAAGGCTGTTCGACTTTGGATGGAAAAGCAATTCTTGGAATTGAGGCAAGAGGAAGACTCAGTGGCTGCCTATGAAGAAAGGTTCACTCGATTGGCAAGGTATGCTCCAAATTTTATCCGGGACCATGATAGTAAAATCAATCGTTTTTACTCAGGATTAAAGCCAAAGTATCGAAGGTCATAAGCTTCGCGTGAGTTTAAAATTTATGAAAAGCTTGTTCGATGTGCTGAGAAGGTGGAAATGGAGTTTGACGATGACCAAGTTTTCTATAACAATCAGCAGAAGAAGAGACCGAGGTGGCAGGAGAAAGGTAAGAATTCTTCAAAAAAGTCTGATGGTAAGAGAACTAAGTTTCCAGTTTGTGATAAATGTGGAAAAAGGCATGTTGGGGAATGTCTTCTGAATTCTAGGAAGTGCTACCGATGTGGTAAGATGGGACATAAGGCTCGTGAATGCACTGAAAAGGATCAAGGTGAAGGTAAGAACAAATTTGATTTACAGTTAGTGAAATGTTATAAGTGCAATGAGATGGGTCACTATGCAAACGAGTGTCCGACAAGGAGCTTGAGTGATGGGAAGCAGTTAGACTACAAGCAGAAAGGGGTGGTGAAATCCTTTGTAACTACTTCAGAAGATGTCGGGCCATCAAATGAAGTTGTATCAGTTACTTTGTTTGTTTTTTCAGAATATGCCAGTGTGTTGTTTGATTCGGGGTCTACACATTCTTTCATCTCTGAAACCTTTTCTAGTAAAATGGGAATACCATCTCAAGAAATGACTCCTGAACTTTTGGTAAAAACACCTGGGGGAAGTGTCGAGGCAAAAAGAATTTATAAGAATCTTCCTATCCTTATCTGTGGAAAGAACCTACTTGCAAACCTTATTGTTCTACCTCTAGTAGAGTTTGATGTTATCATGGGTATGGATTGGCTCTCTATTTACCATGCTAAGATTGACTGTAGAGCTAAAGAAGTTTCTTTTCAGAAAGACTTTCAGTTTGTTTACAAGAATGAACCCTTACTTTTGATAACATATCAAGAGGCCGAGAAACTTGTAAAAGATGGAAATGAATGTTACCTTGCACACATCGTTGAAAATAAAGGAACTGTTCAGATTAATGATGTGCCAGTGGTAAATGAGTATCCTGATGTTTTTCCTGATGAGTTGCCTGTAATAATACCAGATCGGGAAGTTGAGTTTACTGTTGACTTAGTTCCTGATGCTAAGCCAATTTCAAAACCCCCTTATCGAATGGCACAAATTGAACTTTTAGAGTTGAAGGAGCAATTGCAAGATTTATTAGAGAAAGGTTTCATTAGACCTAGCACATCACCATGGGGTGCTCCTGTTTTATTTGTTAAAAAGAAAGATGGTTCTATGAGACTTTGCATTGATTATAGAGCCTTGAATAATATCACTGTTAAGAACAAATATCCTTTGCCTCATATCAATGATTTGTTTGATCAGCTCCAGGGAGCTCAGTTTTTTTCAAAGATTGACTTGAGATCGTGGTACCATCAGCTGAAGGTCAAGGAGGCAGATATTCCGAAGACCGCGTTCCGTACGAGATATGGCCATTATGAATTTTTAGTAATGCCTTTTGGGCTAACCAATGCACCTGCTGTATTCATGGATTTAATGAATAGAATTTTCCATGAGTTCTTGGATAAGTTTGTGGTGGTTTTCATTGATGATATTATGGTGTTTTCTAAAAGTAAAGAGGAGCATGAAAAACATTTAAGGGTTACCTTGCAAACCTTAAAAGAAAAGAAACTGTATGGGAAATTCAGCAAGTGTGAGTTTTCGTTGCAACAAATTTCTTTCCTTGGTCACATTGTTTCTAAAGATGGAATAACTGTTGATCCTGTAAAAACAAAAGTTGTGGAAGAATGGCCAAGACCAACAAATGTAACCGAGATTCGTAGCTTCCTTGGTTTGGCGGGCTATTACCGAAGGTTTGTTAGAAATTTTTCACGATTATCTAGTCCAATGACTAGGCTAACTCGGAAGGGTGTTAAGTTTATCTGGACAAAAGAATGTGATGATTGTTTTCAGGAATTGAAAAGAAGATTGGTGAATGCTCCAGTTTTGGCACTACCTTCCAGGAATGGTTAGTTTGTTATATACAGTGATTCTTCATTGAAAGGACTTGGTTGCGTCCTAATGCAGAATGATCAGGTAATTGCTTATGCTTCACGACAATTGAAAACTCATGAGGTAAATTACCCTACACATGATTTGGAACTAGCTGCTGCTGTTTTTGCTTTAAAAATTTGGAGGCATCATTTATATGGAGTAAAGTGTGAAATATATACAGATCACAAAAGTTTAAAGTATATATTCACTCAGAAAGAGTTAAACATGAGACAAAGGAGATGGCTAGAATTAATCAAGGATTATGATTGTACAATTCATTACCATCCGGGAAAAGCAAATAAAGTGGCTGATGCTTTGAGTCGAAAAAGTAATGCTTCATTAACAATGTTGCGTTTGGAACGTGATCCTTTGGTTAAGGATTTGATGAACTTTGGCATAGAAGTTGTTGGTGCAGGAATTCCTTCTGTTTTGTTTCAGGTATCAGTGAGATCATCTCTATCAGACAGAATCAAGCAAGCACAGAAGCAAGACAGTGAGTTGCAGAAAAGGGTAGAGCTGGTTCAGAAAGGTAAGTTGCCTGAATTCAACATTGATAGTGATTGTGTTTTGAGATTTGGTAAGAGATTGTGTGTGCCTTGTGATTCACAGTTGAAGAGAGAGTTGTTATGTGAAGCTCATAGTTCTCCGTTTTCAGTTCATCCGGGCAGTACTAAGATGTATAGAGATCTGCGGGAGTATTACTGGTGGGATGGAATGAAAAGAGATATTGCTGATTTTACTGTGAAGTGTTTGACTTGTCAGCAGGTTAAAGCAGAGTGGCAGTTACCGAAAGGGATTCTTCAGCCTTTACCAGTGCCAGAGTGGAAATGGGAGAATATATCCATGGACTTTGTTGTTGGATTACCAAAGACATCTCGAGGTAATAATGCAATCTGGGTTATTGTTGATCGCTTGACCAAATCTGCTCATTTCCTTGCTATACGAGATACTTTCTCTCTTGATCAACTTTCCCGTTTGTATCTTAAAGAGATAGTCAGGTTACATGGAGTTCCTCTCTCCATTGTATCGGATCGTGATCCCAGGTTTACTTCTAACTTTTGGAAAGGCCTTCAGAAGTCTTTGGGTACTGAGTTAAATTTTAGTACAGCTTTTCATCCTCAATCAGATGGGCAGTCAGAACGAACAATTCAGATATTGGAGGATATGCTACGAGCTTGTTCTATGGATTATCAGGGAAGTTGGGACCAACATCTTTATTTGGTTGAGTTTTCATATAATAACAGTTTTCATTCCAGTATACAGATGGCACCATTTCAGGAATTATATGGGAAGCGGTGTCGAACTCCAGCTTTCTGGGATGAAGTGGGTGAAAGGAAGTTGATGGGACCAGAATTGGTAGAAGAGATGGCAGAAAAAGTTCAGCTGATTCAGAAGCACATGAGAACAGCTCAGAGCAGGCAGAAGAGTTATGCGGATAACCGGAGGAAGGATCTATCTTTCGAGGTAGGTGATCATGTTTTTCTCAAGGTTTCTCCTTGGAAAAGTGTGATGAGATTTGGTAAGAAAGGAAAGTTGAGTCCAAGGTTTGTTGGAACATACGAAATTCTGGAGAGAGTTGGATCAGTTGCATACCGAGTGGCTTTACCTCCGAGTTTATCTCAGGTACACAATGTTTTTCATGTTTCGATGTTGAGAAAGTATATTCCAGATCCATCTCATGTTTTGAGCCCAGAGGTAGTTCAGCTAGAAGAGAACCTATCTTATGAGGAACAACCAGTCCAGATTCTTGACCACAGGGAGCAAGTGTTACGGAATAAGGTGATTCACCAGGTAAAGGTTTTGTGGAAAAACCACATGATTGAAGAGGCAACATGGGAATCTAAAAATGCAATGAGGGATAAGTACACCCATTTATTCGATAAGTAAATAAATTGCGGGGACGCAATTTTCTAAAGGGGGAAGGATATAACATCCCAAGTAAGTAATGAATAATAGATATTTTTATCTATGTCTATTAATGATTTTAGATAGTGTTATAGAGGCTTAAAATGAAAATAAATACAATCTTATGCATGGAATACACTAATATTCTTAAAAGATTGTTTTAGTGCCTTTTGATGGAAAACCATTTTTGAATCTATATTTTGACAATTTTATAAACTATGTTTGTCAAAATAAACTTATCCTTTATGATTGGGACATCAAAATTTACTTTGTGTGAATTTTTGGTATTTTTCTGACAAGGTTCATTTTTTTATGAATAGTGAAAAATACTGCATTTTACATCAAAACTGCTTTTTAATCTAATTTATTTATATGATTAAATTATCTTTTGATTTGGTCTTAATGTGTAATATGAATATATTTTTACCATTTTATCCAATGGTGGTCATTGGAATCAATTTCACTTTGAAATTAGACTTAAACTGGTGTCAATCTTTTGATACTTATTGTTTTGTAAAAACATGCTATTTGCTCTGGCAGCGGGAATTAATTATTAAATTAATTAATGTGACTTATATGATTTGAATTTTGTAAAATGGACTTCATTTTTGAATTCGGAATATCAAATATAGCTTAGGGTGAATTTTTGGTAATTTTCTGAAAAACTTCAATTTTTGATTAATAGTGAAACCACTAAGTGGTAATCAAGCAAACTGATTTTTTAGTTAAATGAAAGTTTACCACTAATGTGTACTGAATTTTGAAAATCCGACATACATGGTTGTCATTAAGAAGTAAAATGTGGTTCAATGAGATTATAATAATTTTTTGGTGAATAGTAACTTATTAAGTTCTTAATCGCGATTAGTGGTAATTAGGGTAGTTTAAGGTATAAATAATGCTTTAATAATATGAAATGACCTAGACACATGTCCCAACCTTATTGGTTATGTCATGGCCGACCAAGAAAAGTCTTGGGTAAACTTGGGGACCCCATGGATCCACTTTTGTTGGGAAATGACATAAATTACTTTTTATTTAATGTTAAAGTGAAAATGACACAAACATAATATGTTTTACGAAAACAATTTTTAAGTGGGGTTATACAAGTCCAAATTTTGATTATAAATAGTCATTGGAAAGATAAAAAGATTTCCTATATCATAGTATTTGTTTTATAATTTTTATACATTAAATAAATTTAATTATTTATGACATAATAATGATGCAGCGATGACATCATTATTTGACGATTTAAATAAAATAGAAAGATAATGTAAAATCTATGAACTACACATGTCCAAAACCAATTGGATGAGTGGATTTCGAACCCTTATCACCTTATCCACGATTTCTATCAATGTGGGACCTTTTAAAACCGAAACACATTTTCAAATAAAGTAATGTTTCTTTACTTTCCAAAAGTGCCCCTCCTCTCCCCTTATAAAAGGCCCCCACCTCTACCTCATTTCACACACTCTTCAAGCCTTTGGCTCGGCCAACACCTGCCCATTTGCTCTCTCCACATCCCTATCCTCATCCTAGAGGATTCCCTTTGGGCAGAATCCTTTCAAAGGAAGCCTTTAGGCTCAACTCAAAAGGAGTTACACTTTTAAAGGTAATTCATTCTCTCATGTTCATTTGTTTTATTTTTCTTCTCCAACCCCCTAAACTCTTTTTATTTACTTATTTTGTAACAACACCAGTATCTTCAATATACAAGGATGTTTTTATAAGATTTATTTGAGCTACACTGTCACACAACTACATCAAATGGTTAAAGAACATACGGTTTCCGTGGATGGCGAAATTCTGCCTCCCGAAACGATGATTGTTCAACACTCATTTAACACCTTCAAAGGTGGCCATTATGATGTCACTATTTTTATATATGATATATAATATGTTTATGTTTTCCTTAAGCTTATGTTTTTTTCATTTTGGGCATACCTTTATGGTTTCCATTATGGGTAAAACACGATATCTTCATTTTAGGAAGTGCGGACTACCGCCCCCTTAAAGTGATTTGATTCGTTAATACCATATGTGGGATGTGTAAAGGATAAAGTTAATGATATTATATATGTTATTATACTGGAATTATAATATAATCTTATATCATTATGATTCCATTCCAGAAAATATGAAATAGAAATGGAAGTAGCGTTCATGCGTACGTACGGCTTACCGTCTCCATGAACGGTGCATTTCATTTCTTACCTCTAAATGATTATGTAATATTATAAATGAATGTATGTACTGGATATATATGACATATATGATATCTACATCATGAATACCATTCTGGATATAAGGAACCTTTGACCAAATTAACAACATGTAAGTGTAATAAGTCTATTTTTGACTTAAGAACCAAATACCGACAAAATGAACATTATTAACTTAACTGATTACATGATGTTCATAACATGGTATAAAAGGAATAATGAACTTGAAAAAGATTCATAAGCAAGTAGAGATTAACTCAAGTTTATTATTCAGGAGATTAAAGAACGGTCGGGTCATGTCGGATACGAGGTATGGGACTTCGTCTCAATCTCCTTTCATTGAGGCATATTTTGTTTTATACACAACTTTCTTTTATACGGTGTATAAACCCCTTTGACTTTTACGTTTATTCAAAAGGAATCTTTTTTATACGAAGCGTTTACTAAACGACAAGAGGAAATGTTTTTGTCGTACGTATGTGGCGACAACGACTTCTCCTCCGTCATGACCGTTATTTGAGTTTCGGCTTCCTCTACAAGCCATACATTCTTTTTAAAAGAAAAATAAATACCATGTTTTAATTTTCTTTTATTTTGGTATTAAAAATGGTTTTCATAATATTTTTATATCAATGTGTGGTATTGATATCTTGTGATTGAATGGTGGAAATGTTATGTTTCCTTTATGCATGTTTTATGTGATACGTTTATGTTGAGGTTCTTGGGAATTATTATGATGACGGGTGGTTCCGTGATAAACTAAGGGCGGGTGAGCCCGTTATAGCTCTCCAATGCATTGGGTAACGCGAAGGAGTGAAACGTTAAGGTTTCTCCGAAGAGATTTTAGGGAATATACTGTGATGGGTATTCCAAACGTAACCAAGAGGGTTACTCCCTATGTAAGAATGTTATGAATGACTCAAGTTACCTTTATGTCTTATGATTTCTATGATTTATTCATGATTTTATGAGGTATGTTAAAGTGCCTATGTTTTATGGGTAAAGTATGATTTCATTCTTATGTGTATATGAACTCATGTTTCCTTTCCATGTTTTTTTTATAACCCATACTGAGTTTTTATGCTCATCCCATGTTTTTGAAATGTTTTTCACTGGCCAAGGGAAAGGTACATGATAAGATGATAGAGTCAAGGATGTGTCAAGAAATAATCCATGTTTTTTTTAAATGTGTTTCCATTTATGGGAATGAAGAATACTATCTTTATGTAACCACTTTGTTTATATGTGGAATATAATGCAAGTTTTATGATCTAATTCTCTAAAACTCTAAACCCGAAAAGATCCTCAATGTGTAATCTTGTATTAACTCAAGATTAAGTAAGGTTTAAGGCTGGGGCCTTATATTTTGGATATTTTCAGTACACAAATAATATAATGGTAATCCCACCAGTTTAAAATTCTGTGACATCATCGAAGAGTGGGTTTTGAGATCCATTCATCAGATAGATATTTTCAAGATAAACAATAATATTGTGGGTTTCAAACGGATCCATCAGCTAGATAAACTTAAAGAACTCTATAAAGAATGTATATTTGATAAAAGATGTTTATACATTCAAGAACTCTATGAGGTTATTATATCATGTATCACTAGACTGAGGTGTTCCTATAAATTTGTACAAAAACAATTTCTAAAGAACTGTACAAAATCCTTTGTAACGTAATCTATTGTGATAATATTAAGATGGAGGTTCAATGTCTTGACATTTAAGAATGAAGGTACTGATTCAAGAAGAGATTTAGGGAAGTTTTTTAGAGTTTTTTATGCTGTTAATTAAGTAATGTTTCTATTTTCTGAGGTAAATTAATTGAAACCAATCAATTGAAAATTTAGTGGGATTTCCAAATATAAGTTTTAGGTTTGAATTTTATGTTTACTATTCACCATTAAATTTTATAGGAACACATTATATATAAAGAAATGTAGATTCATCGCATGATTTATTTTTATGTGTGTTTTTGTAGATTCTTATATGTGAAATGATGATGATTTTTTGTGAAAATGGAAGAGTTTAACAAATTTTCTTTTTAGAATAATAAAATCCAATAGTACCGGAAATACCATTTCCCGATAGAGATTTACTAATATTTATAATCAAAAATCATATTGGAGACGAATCAGGAGAATATAGAATGAGTTAGAAATAGAAGAACATGGTACTGGACAATGTATGTTAGTAGAGGAGACCAGAAAAAATGTTTCATAAAAATAAATTAGAAAATATGTTCTTGTATCTTGTTGTGTGAGAATGTGAAGAGGAGGAAGAAGAAATTATAAAAAGGAAAGTGTGAATAAATTTAAACAAGGGTAAATAAAACATATCACATCAAGTTGATTAATTTTATTTTGTTTTTTCAACAAAAATATATAATATTATCTTTTAATGGGGAACATTCACTATCTAATAACAATAGTGTAATTCAAGTGATGGATATTCCATGATTTTGGTAATAAAAAAAGGTTTTTTTTCAAATTGATATGTGGTATTTCATTATTTAAAAACTAATCCAAGTACTAGATTCACATATTGTGTAGTAAATCCCGTAAATACTTGAGTTCCTCTGGGTGTTCCTGTTTATTGTTTTTAGATTTATATTTTTTCTCTATATTGAGGATAATGTTCATAAAATACTAAATTAAATAAATATATCGAATATATGATTGATCACACCCCTATAGTGATTAAACTTATTCTAGATGGACCTTTTAATTGGTATATAACGAGGTTCCTTTTCTGAATATTTATTATTTCAAGGATGAAGAGAAGGAAAATGTTTTCAGGGATGTTCTCAACTCAATTATTAATAAGGGGATTCATATCATTATTATAAATAGTAATGAAATATAAAAGAAAAGATTAATATATATTTATTATGCATTTTTTATAAAGGTCATGAAGCTACACTAATGGATTCTTTTATTCTATTGTGGGTTATCCTTTATAACCCAAATATAATATGAATCAAGAGAATAATAAAAATTATAGAAATTATTTACATTTTCCACTCTATGACATTGATTTTTTAGGGTTAGAGTAATTAGAATGGATAAAAGTATCTATAATAATCAGAATAAAATATATAATGTAAATATGAAAGTTAATACTTGAATGTTAAATATATTAAGATTAAAGTACTATGATCTTAAAATGGTAGATAATGATCCTATTGTGGAATTATTTAAAATCATTAATGGTATTTTAAGCATCATATGATATCATGGTGAGAAATTTTTGAAAATATTTTAATAATTATTTCAATAAATTTGATGTCAAGGTAATATATATTAAAGATAAATCTCATGAAAACCCCTTTATTGATGATATTTGCATTTATCTCATCATATATGAAATGAGAAGACCAATGGTTAGTAATAATAAAGTGAAATTATATCAGGATATATCATTCAAATATTATAATAAAGGATATTCTTAGAAACGTATTGAGAAATAATTCAATGTCTTTGACACTAATGATATAGTATGTTAAATATTTGATTAATTCATTTATTTTTTTCTAAAAAGATAGAAATAGGAGTAGGTAAGTATAAATGAAATTTTCCATTAATGTGGTTTATTAGATGATATACTATACAATTCTTAGTACACAGTACATGGCATAGAGATAATGAATATTTTTATTAGGAATATGGGAATTCAATAAGATCACTAAAAACATGGTAGATAAATCAAAAAATTTATCAAAATGAAAGCATAATAATTTCTATAAATACAAAAATATAACTTTTTTTCAAGATATGATGAATATGTTAAGATTGGAGGGGAAGCTAAAAACACTAATATTTATGCTTCTAAAAAATTTCATTTTCAAAATGTTGATTATGAGAACTTTACTAGTGATGAAAGAAATTCCTCTAAAGAAGGGGATGAAACTCAAATAGAGTTTATGTCTATGAGAGTACTGACCGAATACCTCTAAATGGTTTTAAACAAGAAAAAGAAAACAAAATGTTTAAAAAATGTTTATTGGAAAAAAAAGATTTATTTATTGGATGAAAATTAATGTTGTAAAAATATATTGATGAACTAAATATCTTTTATGATGTAGAGAAAAATATCAACATTAAACTAGAATAAAATATAATATTAAAAAAACATGGTATTTTAGAAAAGAAAAATGTTGAATCTAAAAAAGTACCATAAACTTTCAAAACATAGTTATAAAAGTTGGTAAAAGTTTTAATAAGATAAAAACTCAAAATGATTGAAAAAATCTATTATCATAGGATAATTATAATTTTGAACATTTTCATAATAATAAACAGGTTATGAAGACCGTGTATCATTCCAAAACGGGTAGAGTTCATAATTATGAAACTTTAGAATAATCAATGTTTGATGTAAAGACTACCATGTTAGAAAATTATATCAAAACTAAGAGTAATCCTATAATAAATAAAGATAATTGTTAGAAATATAATAGAAAATATGTGCACAGTTCTAGTTAGCAAGTAAGTTACAAAGTAAATCATGTGTTCTATGGATGATATTGGTACTATAGTCCCTTTGGGAATATATAAGAAATGTTTTGGATCAGTCATAAGTACTTCAATGAACCCATGAGGTATAAGAGGCAATGTTTTAGGGGGATTCCACCCACTAAATAATGAAAACCTGAAACTCTAGTTTGAAATTTGAAAGTAGATTTCAACCTCTAGATTTTATTTATAGATTTGATCAATCTAATCCTCTTGATTAAGTATGTCTTTGAATGATACCGTCTCACGTAAATTTGATATTTAAAATTGATGAGCCCAAATATTAATAAAGAAAATTGAAAACAAAAGGAATTGGTTTTTGAAACTAATATCAAAGATACAAAAGTGGAATGACCAAAGAAATTATAAATTGGGTGTTCTTCATATATGATAAAAAATTATAAGTTGTTAAAAATTTGAAACATTAAAAATTATGGAAATTTAATTTTGCAAATATTCAGTTACTCATAATCAAAGGTGATGAATCTTATATCACTGGGGATGATAAATTGAAATGCCCAAGTGCATTGTTTGTTTATACACTAAAACACAACATGTCAAATGTTCCATAGAGCAATTATGAAGGTAAATATTTTATTTTAAGAACAAATGGTTTTTTTAGAAGTATTGAATATGAGTAAGTTTTAACATGTGGAAAATGAACCAATGGAAATCTATTTAAGGATAGAGATAAATGGTGTTAATTTTATATAATCATGATGGAAGAAAACCTATTGTGTAATAAATGGATTGGACATATACTCTATAAAAATATTAAAAATCTAATAAAAAGATAGATTATTTATGATATTCATTACCTTATAAGAATAAGATTTTGGTGTTGTGCAATATTCAAGAAAAGGAAGATTACAAACTCAATACATAAAAATGTTAAGATTTATTCATCTTTTATGTCGGATATTGTCCATATTTACATATGTTTCTCAATGAGAAAGAAATAAATAAATAGAGATAATTATTTTATCTTCATTATTAATTACTTTACTCATATTGAATTTATTATTTTTTTTAAATTAAATCCAAGGATCTTAAAATGTTTAAAATTTTAAGGACAAGTTCTAAAGAGTAATGTGGATAGTCAATGATAATGATTTGTGGAAATAATGTTTCTAAATATAAAAATTGGATATTTAAATATAATATTAAAAATAATAGAATATTTCATGAATTTAGTGCACCACACATGCTATAATTGAATTGTGTTTCTAAATTATGAAATAAAATGTTTGTTTAGATGGATATAATATTGTATATTTAAATTGATATTTGTTTATTCTTATAGAGACATGTTATAGGAATAGTGTTTCAAATTTAGAATCAATGCTTATATAGTATAAAATCTAATATGAGTCCATGTCAGTTGTTTTACAAAGATACCATATGTTTAATATACATATGGTTGTTTTTTCGTTCCAACATTATCATGGTTTAGGGTGAAAAACATGGAAACTTTTATCAAAGAGTAGTTGATCGCATTCTTGAAAAGATATGATCCTAATGGTATAGGATACATGTGTTATTAATGATAAATAAAAAATATTTTTTTATTCATTCTATGTTAAATTTATATAACATTGTGATATAAATGTCTCAAAATCGGTTTTATATATGAAATGAAGTGAAGAAAACATTTTTACAACGAGACAACATAACAATGTTTCTAACATAATTAATAGTGTAGAATTTGTTCATGATGAATATTTTTACTCAACTATTTCAACTGATGAGGGAAAATCACATTTATCTCATCCATGGATGATAAAGTGATTAGAGGTCTAACATATCAATGTAGGTCAAGGAAAGTGGGTACAAACTATAAAATCATCATGTTTAACTTTATATACTTATTTGTTATTATATTTTAGTCGTATAGATATAGAAGAAGCTATAGATTATAAACAGTGGAATGATGTTAAAAGATGGATCAGATTGTACAGAATAAGACAAGGGGAAATTTACTCAAACCAAATGATAAAAATCTAATAGCTAAAAAGTGGGTATTGGAAATCAAGCTAAATGAATGAATATAGTGAGGCTTGAAACCATCATAATCATTATTTTCATTTAAACTCAAAGATGATATTTGATATTTCTATTAGATATATAGGATTATTTTATTAATGGATAGCTAGAAGAATACGATTATAATGAGAAACCATGTGAGTTCTTACTTGGTGACAATGAAATTGTTGTTCTCAAGTTAACAAAGCTTCTGTATGGGTTAAAACATGTCGGGATAGCATGGTAATCAATATTCGGAACAATCTTGGAGAAGAGAAATTTAATAAAACGAGGAGTTGATAATAATATATATATAAAATAAGACCCCCATTTATAAGTTATTGTAATTGATTATATTGACGGTATCATATTTTCAATGAATAATAATAAATAGTATGAATGATTTTCTAAAGAAATGATGTTGTTGTTTTAAATTACTATATGAGGATAAATTAGGTGAATTCATGTATTGTAAATATAACAAGAGGATAGTCATTTTTCTATCATAGGAAAAATAAACCAAGGAAATACTTAAAACACATGGAATGAAAGATTCAAAGACTATTTCTAAGACAATATACATAGGGAAAAAGTTGGTTATGGATGAGGCTTGTAATGATGTAGATCCTAAAGAGTGTAGGAAACTGAATAGAAGTATATTATATCTAACAACCTTTAGACTAGACATACTTGAGTGAAATTTTTCATTATGAAAAAATTATAGATGTTTCTCTATAAGAATCTATATCTAGTGGAGTTTTCTTTTTTGGGATAAAATTCTTTGAGATTTCATATGAGGAAATAATATTTACTGAATCTCCATATTGTCAAAGATAATTATCTACCCTCCACCAAAGCTAAATCAAAGTAAATTTCAATTGAAAAACATATATATGAATTTTTAGTTGATGCGATTTAAATCCTTCTCTTGGGGTGTGATAATAAAAATAATATCAATCTCAGAAAAAAATCACCTGAATAATTTTAGATCTAAGAACATTGATATAATGTTTAACATTATTATAGAACATTTTTAATGAAATGATCTTTAGTGGGATTTTGTTCCTACAAAGGAGAAATTTTTAGATATATTCACAAAACCAATGTCAAATAAAACAATTATAAACCAAGGGTTGATGATGGGTGTTTAAAATCACCCTCTTTAATGATAAGTTATTTTAATTTGTATCCCCTCTCCCATATTATTTTTGGATACTATTGTAAAGGGCGTAGAAAATATGTAACATAAATCATCCCATTTGTATATTTTTTACCATTATAGGGAGAGTACATATTTAGGGGAGTTTTTAAAGGGGGTATGTTTACATTCAAGAATGTGTAAACTACTTTAAGAGTTTTTTGAAATTTCTGTTGGAATTTGTTCTATACTGTTTTAAGTTTGTTCAAATAATGAATTTTTGGGTGAAAAAGTAATTTTTATGGTTTCCTAGAAAAATAAGATATTGTTGTTAAATGATTCTTTTATCTAACACCATTTTTTCTTATGTAATATTAAAATTAACTAACAAAAATTAATTACTAGAGTTTGAATGATTTATTGATTTATATTATTTTTTTGAAAACAAATTACAAAGGGAGATATTTTTAGGACCAATATGATTAGATATATTGAAAAGAAGATGGTTATGAGAAAAGAACGATAACTCAATTATTGTGTTTTTTCCAAACATTAATAACTTGAAAATACATATCATTACATAAGATTTTTTTGAAAATAAGTGCTACAGTCTAATGGATATAGTATAATAGACCGAGGTGATCTTATAGAGGTTGAAAAAGGGTTCATTATTTTTATTTTCACAAGTTCTTTTAGATAATCATTTTCAAAAAAATTAATTCATGTATATATTTTTTCATTAAGGTACAAAATATCATGTTATGTTAATATGGATATGATTCTAGATGGGTTTTTTTACATTAAGAGTGGTGGATTGTGATGGAGAAAATAAATTCAGAGGTTTCCAACATTTCTAACATAGATTTCTTATCAAATCCTTTGGATAGAGTTTAGAGGAACAAAATAGTTGGATAGATGTTTCCATGTAAATTCATTAGATATAAGTCATATATTAAAAGTATCTAAAAGAAATAACAAGATAGTTTTTTTGTGGAGATCAACATAATAAAAATAACAAAGGGGTATGTTTTTCATCTGAACAATGGGAAAGATAGTTAGATAGAGAGTTCTGAAATCATGTCATCAAATAGAGGTTTTCAAGTAAATTGATCAAATAGTGGATATTGGATAGTTCCACATGATGGAGTAACTCTAAGATATTTTAAAAATGCTAATATATCGATTATATCTATAAATATATGAACCATCCTATGTTATAGGATGAATTACCACTAGATAAATTTGTTTCTTCGAAGTTGTACTAGACAATGTTCTAAGAATCTATATAAATATGTTGGTAAAGTCATATATTGTGATGAATTTAAGATATAAGATTAATGTTTTTATATTCATGATGGAATATCGGTAATCAATCTTATATTTAGGGATGTTTTGAGGATTATATATATTATAATCATTATTGAAAGATCCTAACTTTTATAAAGTTTAAAGGTTGTCAAAAAATGAAAATTTTGAGGAGGATTCTCAAAAATATGGTAAGGATGTTTAAATTTTCATTTCATGTGTTGCTCATAAATTTAATTGAATATGGAATATTGTAAAGAGTGTTGATGCATCACATGAGTGAGTATTATAAGTGTTTGTTAAGTATTTATTGGCAGAAATAATGATGCTTTAAGTTTACAAAAGAAGAACTTGAGTAAAAAAATTATTAATGTATTGGGAAGTTTAGTACCCTATAGACTGATACCAAATAGAGATTTACAATCATTTTCAGTCATAAAAAAATAGTGTAGTAGTATTTAGATGAAAATGGAATCAGTTAGTTTCAGAAAAATTGGGAACCATATAATGGATATTGGATAGAGGTGACCATATAGAGGGTACAAGACCGAGGACACTAGATAGAAATGTATTTATAAAGAAAGTAAAAAAGAAGTTTGTTCTCATTATCATACGAGAAAGTGAATAGTAAATATAATAATATAATTTAATGAATGTATGGAGGAATTTCAAGAAGTACAGTGAAAATATATCATGTAATATTCATGAAGGTTATTTTCTTGTTACGAAAAAATTTATATCATATTATATGAGAAAGGAGAAAATTCACACTCTAAGGGAAATAATGTTATAAAAGTGATGGATATTCCTAACATTCTGAAACTATAAAAGGATTTTTTGTCTATTAGATTCTTGGTATTGGATTGTTTCAAAACTGTTTCAAGGAATATCTACTCTTATATTTTAGGTAACCTTCTAAATACTAGTGCTTCTACTGTTGTGCCTATTTTTTGTTTCAATCATATTCTTCTCTCTCTGTAAAATGGTAATGTTATTATAAAGTTGAAAAGTATAAATAGACATAATCACTATTTTACCCCCTCTCCATGGGGATTAAATTTATCTTAAACAACCCTTTTCTACCTAACAATATTCAAGGAAATGTCATGCTAAATTCACTGGACTTATAATATAAAATAACTAATCTTGTAAATTAATATAGAATAATATTAAATAAATAATAGATAATTAAATAATTTATATTTAACATTCATGCATATATTAATGTCTGAGGTCTATTCCTTTAAGGTAAAATCTATCAGCATTGTGCTATAATATCTATAGATCATCTTAATCTTATGTAGTTTGAATTAGTGCGGTTGTGTATGGTTTATTTTATATATCATATTTTGTATGATTTTTCACCAACACTAGTTGGGGAACAGATAACCAAAAGTTTTTGGGGTGTTTTTTCTAACATTTATAATTGTGAGGGAATATATTTTTGAATTCCCCATTTCCCTCACTATCCCATCAGTTGTAGTTCATGGTTACACATATCAATGGTTTTAGTGAATTAAGGTATAGATTGTATTACATCCCATGATATGATGACTCTCATTTTTACTATATATTTACATATGGGGTGTAAAATCAAAAGTTTATATAATATACTTTTATCTATATAGGTTGGTTAGGGATTCCCATTGTTGTACAAGAATGGGTTATGATGGATTTAGGTATAATGCATTTACACGAGCATCAGTGGCTTACAGACAAAACTTTGGATACAAATGAGAGGATTATGATAAGTTTATGTAGAGTTTCTTTGGATATAGAATTGTTTTGATATGATTTCATCAGATGAAATATGATTTATGTAAGGGATGAGAATAGAAAGTGATTCATTTGGGAGTGATAGTGATAAATTAATGGGTCAGTAGAAAAAACTTACATTAGTTTTTATAAATTAGTTTTTAATTGAATTATTTTACTCTGAGTTACTTTATTAGAGCGCTATGGTGATGATTAGAAAAAAAAATATTTTTGTATTTAAGTGTTGATTTAGTTCCATTTTATTACTCATTGATGTTTTTAGGCTTATTTCACATTTTATAGAATATATTTTGAAATGGATCCTTCTATGTAAAAAGTTTATGATAACCATATCTATATATAAACTATTTTTTAGTTATATAAGTGATGGTGGGATATTGATCTAGGAATTACTATCTGGGGGAGGGATTCAAGAACTATTACATATTCGTGGTCACAACCAAATATTTACTTTGGTATTTTTAAATGTCCCAGGTGTATATCATTACATTCATGTCTTAAGATATCATGTGTTATACAAGGCCCATTAAATTATACTTTGGAGTTAGTAGGTGGTTTCTAATTTTATATCATATTCCTAAAATATTTATTTTGAGTTAAAATACTACCATATGTGTGGAATAAATACACTCACTATTATGTTCAAACCTATGAATTATTGTAGGTAGGATTCTACGGTCATTATCTCTATTTCTTCATAGTTATCTTATAAGGGGTGACCAAAAAGGGAGGGGTCATGACATAGTAGTGTTAGATGCATTTCGTGTTTAATATAAAATAGATAAGCATGGTTTTATATAATTTTTATGACTAACCTTTGTTCACAAATATGCTTAGTGATTTGTTGGGAAAGTAGATCCAAAGATATTTTTAGAGTTTTCCTAACTGAGAATCCTCACCATGAACATATTGGAAAGTCTTGAAAATCAACTTTTAGTGCCCTGATTAATATATTAAGTCCAAATTAACACCCCTATTCATTAATTAATTGATATTAATAATTCATAAAACAAATTTTAGTTTTATCCACCTTCAAATAATATATTTATTATGGTAATTGATCAGAATGATTTTGATTCCAACACTTTGTTTATATGTTCTTCTAATTTCATGAATAAATCTTTCTAGATCTCACATTTTTTTAATTTCATGGAGGTAGATGATGGATTTTTAAATCAATTGGGTGGATAACTAAGTATTTTTTTCATTTTCTTTAATAATTGAAGGATTCAACTACATTATTGTGATTCCAAAAGTTAGGAATTTGGGAATTCAATTAAACAACACAACAGGGTCAGTTAAACCAATATTATTTATGGAATGGATAATTCTCTTTCAGGGTTTCAAGATTGTAAATCATTTTGGATGAAATTATTTTAATAATTTTATAATATTCATTTGAATTTGTGAACTTTGAGAAAAATTCTATTTTCTCATAATGAAATCTCGCAAATAAAAATTGGGATTTTATATTCGCTGTTATTTGGATGGAATGAAGAATTTAGAAATGGCTTTCTCAAATATGTGATTATATTTAATTTTAATTT
Organism: Viscum album; assembly: GCA_963277665.1. Taxonomy (NCBI): domain Eukaryota; kingdom Viridiplantae; phylum Streptophyta; class Magnoliopsida; order Santalales; family Viscaceae; genus Viscum; species Viscum album. The sequence continues at coordinate 1,008,025,470 of OY728167.1, forward strand.
TAGTAATATAGATTTTTAATAATGGTAAATATGTGTTATTATTGGAAAAATTAAATGGTACATTTAATGAGGATTACATGGTTTGGTTTTGAAATTGAAAAGATTTTTTTTATTAGGGAAGGTGTTTCGTTAATGTAAATTTTGACATTATGTGATTTAGGTAATTCTTGTAATTTTTTAAATTTCATAAAATAATTTTTTGATTTATTTAATTGAGATATTTTTAATTTAATTCAGAATTGGAGATATGATCTCATTGGGTTTTTGGGTTTTATTAATAAATGTTTTTAAAAACATTCATGTTTTGTCCATGGGAATGAGTGTCTTAGAAAGAATGTGTCACAAGCTAGGCCCATGATTAGAATATTTTCTACTTTAGGTCACACTGTCTCCAACCATTTTTCTCTTTGACACTACTTGAAAAATAATTTTTATTTAAAATTATTCACAAAACCTTAAAAAGGGATATACAATTCTCCTCCTCCTCTGATGTGCTACTTTTAATCAAACCCAACTACCCTATAGGGGATCAGTATAATCACTATCACATAAACATGTAACTATATTTGATACAATTTATAAAATTCTTAACCTATAAAAAATGTTTTCCACTTTGATTCTGACTAGCCCTCGTAGCTTTTATTAGCTCCAGAACTTTGGAAAAGGACCATTATGATGCTTTATAATAGTATACAAGGTAAAAATTCCCCCTAATGATATAAATTATGTATTCTGGTGTATAACATTGGGTGTTATTCTCTAATGTATGTTAATGTATCATACTGAAAGACATATTTTGGTGACTAATGTGGGTATGGTTACACCTAGTAGGATTGGTTATCACCAATAGTCATAATAGGTAATTTTTATCATGTTTTTTGTATATTCCAAAAAAACATATCAAATTTCACTTGTAATGTGATTAATTTTTATGTTATGGAAACCATTTGTGGTTGATTATTGAGTTGTACTCTCAAACATATCAAGCGTATGTGATAGGTTGGACCTAAGTAGATCTCTTTCTCGCAGGTACAAATATGGTCAAATAATAATGATGGATGTTTCAGCAGGATAGCTTGATTAGAGATAGAATACGGGATTATGTTGATACTCAGAACCTAGATAGGTTCCATATTCTTTTTCTTTTTTAATTTTTTATTTTGACTATATATTATCTACCCACATGATATCATAATTTCTATCTTCCTTACTTGTGTGTTAGTTTTAATATTATAGTTTTATTATAGAATAAAATATTTTATTTATTTATAACTAATATTAGATATACTTTTCCTCTTGTTTTATTTGTCTATATGATGGATAATAGTATAATATTTAATCCATTTTTTCCACTCTGATATGAGGGTATAGTTTCTCCAAAATAACACCTTATAACCTCATTACTGATATATAACCTCTAACATATGCAGAAGAAAGCATGATGTGACTGAGCACTCTGATCTAGGTGTTGTAGAGTGAAAAAGTTCTAGATTTTATATAGCTATAATAGAGTTTGTTGTAATTTTTTGACTATTTGAGATATGGTAGAATGGATATAGGAATGTATAGAACTTAGGTTTTACACTATTAAGTTTTCCAATAAATCAACTTAATGAGATGAGGTCCATGTTTCTAGGAATTTGGGATTGTTGTTCACATCTTTCACTATTATAGCCCAATTAATTTATATTAAATGTGATATTGTTAAATTATATATTTTTTTTATTTTTTTGGATTAATATGGTAAGAGGCATGTGTTCACGCGTCATATTATGAAAAATATGTACAAGACATGTGTATTAATTTGAGTGACTATGACACTAGTTCCATAAAAATAAATAAACTTTTTTTGTTATTTAAAGTGTCAAAACCAATGTTTTTTTTTTCAAACAAAATTATTGGTGTAAATCATTTTAACCAAATCTCAATTGTATGGATTTTTAAAATATGAGTGATCGTAGTGATATTTCATTATATACATTTGGATGAGACATGAGTCTTATTAAGCCCATTTTTTGTGTTTTATTTGATATTAAATATCATTGATGCTTTTTTGAAAATGTTAATAATTTATAAATGGGAATGTATTGGATGAATAATGAAGTTAACAATCATGTTGATGAAAAATCTTGGTGAAGTTTCAAATCAAAGGGGCGTTATTATTTTATGATTTTAGGAACATAATATTAGAGATGAACATTAAATATTGGGCATAGGTTGTTAACATTATTTAGATGGAAAATATTGTTTCTTTTCACAAAACATGTTAAAATTAATGTGAGATGATTCTATTTTTTATTCTTGGAGATCCATTTAGAAATGGAAATCAATTTATTCGAGTAGGTATGATTAAAAAGATGGTATAAGAGTTCCAGAGAGCATTCATAAATAAAAATAAGTTTAACTCTAAGAATGATGGTGGGATTGCATCTCTGACATTCCATCCAAATAATTATTCATATAAAGAGACATAATTTGATGATGATTATTATTATTAAAGAATTGATGATAGATTAGTGAATATTCATTGAATCACACTATGGTGTGATTATAAATTTCTTGGCCTTTAGAATATATTTGGATGAGGATTTGAAGATTCTATAAAGTGATTTGAGGTGATGATAATTGTTTAGAATTTATTTGGAGAGGTTCAATATGACTGTAGGATAATTGAAGAATTATTTTTCATCATTAAAAGAATCTATAAGTTATATGTAGATGTTTGAAAAATTAATAATTCATTAGAATTTCATAAGTCTTTAGTGATTTTAATAAATTTGAGGGAACTATAAGACTTTGAATTCATTTAATAAACCATATGTAATTTCTATAAAACTTTCTACTGATTATGTAAGCCTTCATAGAAAAATTAAGAAATATATTTCAGTTCATAATACTAATGAGTATTCAAGAAACACTATTCTTTCAGAAAATATTTTTCTAAGGAAACTTTAGTGAGATGTCAATTGGTTTTAAAGATTTATTTGAGAACAAACAAGAAATTTGATGAATGAACATCTTGTAAGAATTTTGGAACAATACAATACTCTTAATATAACACCCTAAGTTTTTTTGAATAATTTTTTCTAAAAAAAATTAATTAATTTGATAGCATGTGTTACAAGAAACATCGAGTTTAGCCAGTGTTACACGTGACCCTATTTTTTAACTATGTCAGGTTATATAATTAATATTATTATATAAACATGATATTTATAACATATCCATTAATCATAATGATATGAAAAATAATAAATAAATTTAAAATATCATATATAATGGTTTTCTATGAATAAAACATATTGATAAAAAGGTACTTAATTTTTGGTAATGTCTTTAATTGTTACGAAAGTATTATTTCTTCAAAATATGTTTTCCTGTTTATTTTTGTGAACAATATCGAAAATAATTGTTTACACTCTAATAATATTAATTTTTATAAAATAAAATAATATTTTAAAAAACTAATATCAAAATTAGATGAGGGTGAGTATTTTATATCTTTTGAAAAGATTAATTGTTAGATGAATAGTGAAAAGTAATGATTTTTATTGAAAAAGTATATTTCATTTAAAGAATCTATAAGGTTTATTTTTTAAAAAAATGGGTTTAAAAGTATCACTACCTAAATTATATATCAATAAATCCAATTTAGGACATTTAAAAATTTTCAATGTTGAATTTTTATATAAAATCATTTAAAACATTAAATCATTTTTATCTTAGGAAAATCTTTTTCTCATTACATTTGAAGTTTTATATTTAATTTAAAATTTTCAAATTCTATTAATGGAATTTGAAAAAATTGATTTTGTATTTATAATTACCTATATTTTTGTTATCTATTATTTTAACTTAATTTTTCACCATAATTAGTATTAAAAACAATAACAATTATTTACTAATGATCGGGTAAAAATTGGGTTTACTGGGGAGTAAAACTAGAAATATAAGGGTTAATGTAATAAAAAAACCATTAAAAACCCATTTTATGGACATATAATGACCTTATTTTATCTATTATCTATAATTTTCAATTTCAAAGGATTTTTACATGACGAAAAATGTTGGTACACTATTATCTTTACAAAAATTACAATTGTGCCTTGAAATTCACTTATAAAAAGGCCACCCTGTCTCCAATCCTATTAAAACATACCAAACCATTTAATTATAAAAACATATATATAAAAATTACTTACTTAATCTATAATTTCATCCTATAATTTTTAGTTTGTTCATAAATAAAACCTATAAAGACTTTTGGTTAAACAAAAAGAAGTTGTTCGAAAAAGAAATAGCATCCCTAACCAAGTGTTTTATTTTGTTTCTTCTTCCACATCTATAAAATCATACTAAAAATGATTATATAAAAACATAATTATATCCTATATACTTAGATGTTTTTATGTTTAGGTAATTACATACAACCTTGTACTATTCTAACAAATTTGATATAAAATCATCATTTGTGTGTATGGAGGATTACCAACTTGGGAACCGATGTTATTCATTTTTCATCACTACCTATCAAAGATGGATAAAATGGTGGATTAAATATTTAAATATTATATCTATGATATTATTATACTTGAGGAAATATTATATCTCATATACCTTTATAATTTTTATTCTATGGGAATAGGATAATGTTGCTTGTGTGTATGACGTACTACAGCCTCACAAAGTATTGTGATTTATTAAGGATATACATGGAAGATTATAAGGATGTTTTGAATGAAAATTTGTGATATATATGACATAATCACTATTATTTAATGGTAATATATAACTTAACCTTATTTATTTCAATCTTTATAGAAAAGGTAAACTATTTTCATGCATACGTATGACCTACCGTCTCCAAGAACGATGTATTTAATTTTATCTATCTAACTCTTATTGAATACTCAAAAACAATTGTTGAATATATATGATACTTATATAATTTTTATTAATTTTAAATTATTTACCATTATTAAATTAATAGGACCAAAAATAACAAACAAAACATACCTGAAAAACAAATCATTTTTTGCTTGAAGCATGCCTTTAACATTGAATTGTTAACAAACGGGTAATAAAATAACATAATTAAATCATATATGGTATGATATTTATGTCTGTGGGTATTTAATATATTTATAATAAACATTTATTTATTATAAAGTATGTATGAATGTGTATTAAGTATGTTGAGACTTTAGGTAATGGATTTTTGACTCGATTTTCCTTTCATTATAAATATGTTACGTTATGCACTTATCTTATTTTATAAGTTGTATATAAAAAACCATTAACATATAATATCATATATATTTTTATTATCTTAAAATTTTGTGTTTTGTATAGTGAAATTATTTCATGGATATTACAATTAAAAGTTAACAAAGTGGTAATGATTTTATGTTGGATTCTCATCATTTATTGGGATCTTTTATGATTATGTTCCCAGTGAAAAAATCTTATGATACATATCCCATGAAGCTCATATATTTTCTTCTATTAATGTTATGTAATTATAATATAATTTTACTTTCATTTTCCCAACTTTTTTTACTCAATATTTCTAAATAATTCTTTTTATTGAAAAAATTCATTATTTATCTCTTTGGTCAAAAGCCCATTTTTATTTGAAAAACAAATTTTATAAATGTTTTTTAATTTGTTTCAAAAATTATCCAATTTATTAATTAATGAAAATTTTTACCATTTTTTAATTTTTCTCAAAAGTTTTGACAAGAATATTCATTTTGTTTTCTAGAAAATTCATGTTTGGATTTCATTAAAAATGTGAAAGGATTTTTAATTTTAATGTGTTTGGCATAAAAGGGATTATTTCCCTTAATGACCAGTCATTTAATTGAAGCTTGATTTATGATCATAGATGTTTATTTTCAAATAAAATGATTTTCAAAATGATTTATGTTTTAAAAATATTTTTTCAATGTGAAAATATTTTTTCCTTGTGAAATATTCCAAGAGATATTTCAAAATAATTCTTCATATAAGTTGACATCCTTTGACGCTTATTATGATTTTTTCAAGATATCATCCTAAGATTCCATTATTATTTTTTACCTATAGGGTTTATTATTATGATGACATGATTTTTATGAGAACTGTTTCTCTACCATGGATTATACCATGGTAAAATGAGAATAAATCCTTCTTATTTTCACAGGTTATTCTATGATGAACTAATAAAATGATTATGAAACATATCTCTTTTCTATATGATATGATATGAATAAATGTTTATGAAACTATTTATATATTATGGATTTGGATGTGGATATTTTTTTACAATATTTTGGAATACATACATATAATATTCATTATGTGAGAGTTGGGACTCATATCTCCCTCTAATATATTAGGTAATGATTTATATCTCGTGAGATAGAAACTGTTATAATGGTTAGTGAAATTAGTTCAAAAATAGTCTTTTTTATAATGATGGTCTTTGGAACCAACGCTGACTTCTTTGAGGGGTTGGGTAGTGAACCCATTCTGTAATTATTGCCTTTTTAGAAATAATTAACTACTACTGAAATGACTTTCTATGCTTTATGGTGTGATACAATTCTATGTATTATGAAAATCTTATGTTTTCATGTATTTTGTTCTTTGATTCTATTATAATTCATGTCTTATGAACTAAAAATATTTATTCCATTACTCAATAGTGTGATCTTTGATGTGTTGGTTATGCTTTTAAAATATTATTATTATATTCTCATACCCTTATTTTAATATTAAGATTACATATCTCCTTTTTTTAACCTTATTAATAATATGAGATCACCATTTATTATGTTTACTTTCCCCAGGTTATGAGAAAATTTATTTTGTATGATATTTTGTATGAATGGTTAACATTATTAAGAATATAGTCAAACTTGGTGTAGCACACTTATGGACCAGTTTTTTATGTGTTCATGTTTTCAAATCCATTATACATTTACGATCTTTAGGCGTGTTTTTGTGTAATGTAATGAATATTAATCTAAAGAGATGTAATATCTTTGTATAAAAATCCTCAGTCTCTATGGTTTCTATCAGAGGATAGGTTTTTTACGTTTAGAAATTAAGATGACAAATCATTAGTGATATCATGAGGTACATGTCTAAAGATAAGTCTATGGAATAGTCAATGTATAGGAAAATTTCATGGAATTTTGGAAAATGATAGAGTGAGGGGATTCGATATAATTAAATCTATGTATGGATACTAAAAGTCGATGTGTCTATGTCACAAAGAAATATATGGGTAAAAACTCTAAAATGGTGCATTGATATAGACTTGATCATAACCTAGTACACGACAATGGGCCTTATTTCACACCTAGTTTTTCAGTACCAGATATATTCTTCAGAAACTCAGAAAATCTTTACAGACCATAATGAAGGATTTAAATATATGGTAAATGTGAATAACTTGAGATTAACATAAGGTATCATACATTTAAAATAAGGTGTCATGATTTAGATATCTAATAATTTATTTTTTATTCTTACGTGTACCCCACAATGATTATTTTTTCTTACATAATGTTTTTTGGTTTTAGTCAATGGTTGGAAGCCAAAAGAAAAATTTAAATATTGAGTATGATGGATTATGAAATTATTTTCGTCCTAAGTATCCAACACATATGGGATGTGGAATGAAAAATATTGTTTTATGCTCATGAAGCTTTTTAAAAACATGAATCATGCGAAACATACAAAAGAGAAATGGAGGTAAAAGTTTTTATTAGTTATTTTATGAAGAAACACCCACCAATTGTTAGTGTATCCAATGATCCTCTAGTTTTCGAAAAATTTATCAGTTACACAAAAAGTTTATTTTCTATTTCATACTGTTTAGAACATGAAAAAATCATTTTAGTATTCTATTAGTTGGAAGGAGAATAAGATTAATGGTGGACTCTCATTATGAATACATGGGTGCATGATAAAATTAAATAGATGGATTCAGATGAGATCATGAACATATTTTTTTAATAAGTTCTTTCTTATTATTAATTATATGAATATAGAGAATTGGTCCCATAATCTAATGAAAAACAATGATAAATATATTGTTAACTGTGAGGAAACTATTTAAAGACATGTAAGGTATGCTTATGGTATTATCATACAATATGAAAGTATGGTTTATTGATTATTTAGTGTCTTAAGACCATGTCTAAAAAGATCATTATCCATACAATATTTTTGTATATTTAAATTGATTTATTATTATGATATCAAGTTAGAAATGGTAGTTAGAGTTATGTATCAATCTTATGGTTTTGATTAGAAGAGAAAAATGGAAATTAGAGAAAAATATAAAAAACATAGAGAGAAGAATATAATATTGTCTTTATTCTCAATTTGTGGGAGAAAACATGAAGGAATTTTTCTTAAGGGGATTAGTAAATGTTTTACATATAGAAGGAAAGATCATTGGGAAATAGAATACCTATGTGATGGGAAGATAATGAATAACTATGAAAATAGAGAGACATATCCACATAATAAACCAACAATACTCTATTATTTAAAATGAAAGGTGTGTGTAAAATAGCTTAACCAGTTCCCAAATTAGAATATTAATGATAATGATCGATGTCAGCAATAGATTTATCTTAGAGGAAAAGGTAAATCTTATGCGATCAAAATTTCATGCATGTGATAACGATGTGGTTAAAGGTAAACTTACCTTCCACTCTAGAAATGATATTGTCTTATTTGACCCTAGATATACCCATTCTTTCATATCAGAAGAATTTTTTATAGTTATAAATATGCCACCCGTATAATTACATGTAGAATAATTAGTGAATCCCACTATTGGTCTGAAGATCACATATCATCTTGATAATTCCTATCCTATTGAAATATATAAGTGTGTAATTTATGAAAAAAATTACATTCTTCCTCTCATATAATTTGATGTCATCATAATAATTGATTAGATTTCAATAAATAAATCTCACATCAATTTATGTGGAAGGTAATTTAAATTTTATATTTAAAACTAACATATGTTTATCGATCATTGCGACAATAAATATGAACTTATTGTGGAAATCCCATCCATTTTATAGGTTTTGATTACTATTCAAGAGGTGTGTTTGTCTCAGTTGGTTGCTGAGAAACTCAACATCGATGGTATTCCTATTGTGATGGATTTCTTTATTTTTTTCAAAAATATATTACTATCCTTCCCCCAAAATGTTATTTTGAGTTCTAAATAAAATTAATACTTGGATTCACACCAATTTGAAATACTCCATTTATAATGGTACTAATTGTGTTGAAGGGAATAAAAATGAAACTCTAGGAGAACATTAACAAGGAATTCATTTTTCCTAGTGTGTAACCTTGGGGTGAACCTATTCGTTTTGTTGAAAATAAATATGTATTGATGTGACCCTAAATTTATTATTGGGAGGTGAAGAATATCACAATCAAGAAGGAGTATCTTTTTCCTCATATTGATGACCTATTAAATCAACTTCATGGATCTCAATAGATATCCAAGAATAAATTTAGTTCTGTTTATCATCAATTGAGGGTCAATAATGATAACATACCAAATACATAATTTCATACAACGTATGGATATTATGAATATATTGTGATGACATTTTTTCTTTTTAATTGCCCATATATACCTTTATTGGTTTAATTAATAGAGACTTTAGATATTACATTAATCAGTTTTTTGAAGTATTTATAAAAGATATTCTTATTTATTCAAATTTTTAGGTAAAGCATCAGGATAACTTGATAATTGATCTAAAGACCCAAAGGAAGTACGATATGTATGAAAACAATTACAAAGTATTAATTTCATATACGAAATGTTTCATTTTTTGGTTTTATATCTCATGATATAGTATATCGATAGATCCATCAATGATAGAGGTTATTGGGTGTTGTCCCAAACAAACCACAGTGACTGAGATTCATAGTTTTCTTAGTTTATCTGTATATTATTAATGTTTTTTTTCATAATTTATCATAATACACTAACTAATTTAACTTGAAAGGGAACCAGGTTACTCAATTCAAATTTATTTGAGTAAAATTTCAAGGAACTGGAGAGAAGACTAGTCACGCACATATTATTGCATTACCCTATAGTGGTTAAATGTTTGTTATATATAATGTGGAATCCAAGAATGGATTGGGATGTGTTATTATATATAGTGACATGGTTATAGATTATTCAACATGATAATTGATATCTCAGGAGAAAATTTACCCAACTCATGATTTTGTTTCAACTATGATAATTTATTATATTAAAGATATGCACACATTATCTTTATAAAGAAAATCACGATATTTTAAAGTAATATTCACACAAAAAGAGTTGAATATATTCCACAGAATATGGTTAGAGATGATTACATATTATGACTACTCAATACATTACCACACTGGGAAAGTGAAAAAGGTGTTCAATGCCTAAAGTCAACAGGATCAAGCTAGCTTATCCATGATGAGGATAAAAAAGATCTATTATTTCTAGATTTTAAAAGGATGGATCTAGGAATCTTGATGTATGGGAGAAAATATTATCTTACACAATTTTATGTTCATCCATTTATCCAACTAAAGTTTGATGAGGCACGGAAGGAATATTTATAGCTATAAAAGAAAGTTGGAAATGTTTCTAAGTTTTACCTTGATCGCGATGTAATGATAAAATTTAAGAAGCATGTATGTGTTCTTTCCATAATATATTTAAAGAAGGATTTTTAGATGAATGTCATATTTCATCATTCTCTATTCATCTTGGATGTTTGAAGATATAGAGGGATTTGAAAGAGTATTTGTGGTGGGCTGTCATTAAGATAGATATCATAATGTTTGTACCTATGTTATTGATATGTCATCATGTTAAAGAAGATACAAAAAATTATAATGGGATTTTACATCCATTACCAATAAGACAATATAAATCAAAAAACATCACCGTTTATTTGGTCATCTAACTCCCTAATACATCTAATGAAAAAAATATATTTGTTCTAGTCAATCTTACTACAATGTCTGCACACATTATTACTATCATAAAATGATTCCCTCTCAATAAAAATTTCAAAATATAAATTAAAAAAGTGTTATGTTTTCATGGATTACCATATTTCATTGTGTCGTATTGTGTTCCAAGATTTAGATCAAAGTTTTGGTGAGGTATTCAATAGGATATGGATACATAGTCAAGATTCAGCACTCTGTATCATCCTCAGATAGATTTTATGTCTTAGTGCACAATTCAAAAATTCATAAATATTCTGAAATCATGTTAAATATATTTGAAAAGAGGTTGGAATTATCACCTTACTCTAGTTAAGTTTTTTTACAACAATAACTTTCACTCAAGCATTCAGATGCCACCTTATTAATCCATCAATAGAATGAAGTGTATAGATCCAACATTTTAGTATGAAGTTATAGAAATAAAGGTATTAGGACCTAAGATAGATGATGAAATGAAAGGGAAGGTTAGATTTATTCTGAAACACATCAACATATCTTAGAGATGGCTAAAATTTATACTGATAATCATCGGTGTTATCTATAATTTAAAGTTACTGAAAAGGCGTTTCTAATAATTTCTTCATTGAATAATTTAATAAGACTCTAGGATAAAGAGAAACTAATCCCTATATGTATCAGTTTTCAAAATTAGTGATCACATTTAGATAGAGGGCTATTGGTTAGTTCTTCTACCATACCTTTCTAAATTCCACAATGTGTCCCATGTACCTCTCCCAAAGAATTACATACTTAACCCTTCACATGTATTCAACTTAAAGGTTGTACCACTAAACCATGATCATTCATATGATGAACAACCAATGTAGATTACGTATGGTATAGATAACTTTCTATGAAACAAGGTAATTCATCTGGTCACTGATTTGTAGTGAAGCCACCAGTTTTAAGAAGCTCTATATGTACCTGGGAAATTAATGATGCAGAAGTATCCTCATTTAATATATCAGAGTGATGAATTTCAATCAAAAAATCACTTTAAAGGGGATGAATTTAACATACCTTTTTTATTTGAATCTTTTTTTAAAAAATTAAATTTTAATGATAGATTTTATTACATGCCACAAAGAGTTTAGCTTGTGTTACAAGAGACACATAGTTTTAACAGAACTTCAATATATTAAAATATTTATCATTAAAATTAGACTTATATAACCTAGCTATTAAACTAAGAAATATGAATAGTAATAATGAAATTTAAAATATTAATTATAATTTTTTTATATCAATAAAAAAATTTATAAAAATGAACATAATTATTGGAAAAGTATTTATAAGTTTTAAAAATACTATTTTATAAAAAAAGATTTTTATTTAATATTGTATAAAATTTATAAGTAATTTTTGAAACATTGATAATATTCATTTGGTGAAATAAAATACAATAATTTAATAAACTATTCAAATTTATCTTACGGTTAATTTATAATATTTTTTTGAAAAGTTTAATTTTTCAATGAATGCTGAAAATACCATTTTTATTGAAAGCTGACATTTCATTTAAATAATTTATATGGTCACTTTTTTATTTAAAATTGATCTTGAAGTAATATTACATAAATAATATATCAATTAATCTATTTTATTTCATTATAATCAATTTCGTACAATATTTTTTTTATAAAAAATTTGTAATCATTTTTACATTTTTCTCTTTATAAATCTGCTTTCTCATCTCATATGTGCATTTAATTATAAATTAATATTTTACACGTCTATGAGTAGAATTTATAAATATTAATTCAGTATTTTTAATATCATTAATTTATATTATTTAATATGTTCAACTTAATTTTTCATTATAATAAATAGTTAATGTTTTAAAAAAAATTAAGGCAGCTAAGGTAAAAATGGGTTTATTAGGGGGATTTATAAAAATATATAAGGGTTAAAAATGACACAAAACATTTAGAATTTTTTTTAAAATATATATAAATTTTATATTATATTATCTTTATTGGGATATTTTGGATCATTTTTTCATGATAAAATTCTGGGTATACTTTTTCTTTTCAACAATTACAGTTGTGCCACTCATCCCACTTATAAAAGGCCACGCCTTCTTCTCTCCTCTTCACACTTCAAAAACCATTTATTTTGGAACATTAATTCCCAAATAACCTATTTAATTATATCATAACATCCTATAAACATTATTTTTTTCATAAACCCCAACTATAAAGCCTTTTGGTGAAATTGAAAATATGTTTTTTGAAAAAGAATTAACGCCCCTTACTGATCATTTTATTGTATTACTTCTTCCACATCAATAATTTATTTTTAAAAAATGATTATATAGTAATATAAGTGTCATATATATACTAATATTATGTTATTTTTAGTTTATTACTTACATCCATCTCCTTTTTTATCAAATGGGATATGAAATCAACATTCATGTTTGTGGTGGACTACCGCCTCGCAAACTAATGTTATTCGTTTTCTATATCCACCTCTCATAGAAGTATATAATTATATATTAAATATTTATTTATTATATTTATGATATTATTATAATTATTTAGTAGTTAAATCACATATACCTATAAATATTCATTTATATGGTAATACAATTATTTCTCTTGTGTGTATAACGTACTACCACCTCACAATGAGATGTTATTCATTAATGCTTTACATGGAATGTATTAATGACAGTTTTAATAAAAATATGTGATATATATGACACAATAATTATTATATAATATTAATATGTTACATAAAATTCTTTCTTTTTATCATTTGATAAAATGCAAAAGGTGTTCATGCATATATTTTTCATACCATCTATATGATTTGTGTATTTTCTTTTCAATCACTAACTCTTATGGATTACTATAAAAACATATATATTGAATAAATATGATATTTATATAATGGATAATTTTTTTTTTATTATTTACCCATGAAAAAATTTATAGTACTAAAAATAATAAATAAAAACCTATATGAAATGTAAATCAATTATTTCCAGAAATGTGAATTTAACCAGGAATTGTCAATAAACAGGTAATAAAAGGTCTTAAAAATCATATACGTTATGATATATATACATATATATGAATGGTTCTATAATATATGTATAAAAATATTATAGGTATTATACATTTGGTTTTAACGTGTATAACGGAAGTCAAGACTTAAGGTTAGGGATTTTTTTTTCTTGATTTACCTTCCTTGAGCCATATATTATGTGACACATTTATCTTCTTTAATGAGGAGTATATGAAAGCACTACTGCATGAAATATCATTAATATTTTTATTCGAATGATATTTTATGTTTCATTTAATGTTATTATTTCATGGGTCTTATAATTCAAATTGACCAAATTGGTAAAAATTTTATGTTACAATATAATCATTTATCTAGATTGTTTCTGATTATGTTTCAATTGATAAAATATTGTGATCTATATGTCAAGAAACTCATTAATTTAATTATCTTATAGTTATTTCATGAGAATAAATGTTTCTTTTAATTTTTTTGATTTATATACTCAATATTTTCAGAAAAACATTTTAATAAAAAACTAATTTATTACTCTCTCTGGTCAAAAACACTTTTTTGGTCCAAAACCATGTTTTATAAAAGTGTTTTCTAACATGTTTTTTAAATTAAAAAAATTATTTACTAAATATATTTTAACCCATGCTTAATTTTTTACAAAAACGTTTTAATGGAATATTCATTTCATTTACCAAACAATGCTTGTTTGGATTTTATAAAAATTTTGAAACGAATCTTTATTTTAGGTTTATTTGATGAATATAATTATCCATCATAATTTCAAAAAATTAGCTTGAAGTTTCCTAAAAAATCCTACAAGGATACTTTAGAAGAAAATGATTTTTGAAATGTTTTATTTTTAAAAAAGTGTTTTTCAATTCAGAAAATTATTTTCTCTTAAATATGATCTAATTGATCTTTAAAAATCATTTTACATATAAGATGTCATCATTTGATGTTACTTATTATTTATTGTGGATATGATATAAGGATAAAATTCATATTCTTTATCTATATGTTTTTTGTATATTATGACAATATTTTATGAAACTCATTTCTCTTCTATGAATTATACCATGATAAAATGACTAGATTACCCTCTTATTTTCATAGGTTACGCTATGATGAAATGATTAAATGATTCTGAAACCTCTTTATTTTCTATAGGTTATGAGATAATGAGATATTTTTTAAACCCATTTTGTTACATGTGTTATGATATGATTAACTACTTATAATCATGTGGCACACATACATATGATTTTCATTATTTTATTGGTTGGACCAATATCTCTCTCTAATGAATTCGGAAATGATTTATATTTCATGAGATAGATAGAACTAGAATAGGGATTGAACCTAATTTAGTAAGGGATTGTGTCTGCTATGATGGACATGGGAGTGAAACTTGACTGCTATGATGGTTTGTGGAGTCGGCCTATTCCACCATGATAGCCTTTAAATTGAGCCTTGGATAATATGGAAATGACTTTACATGGTTATGTGTAAACCAAACTTGTAGGTCTTATACAAATTTTATTCTATAATGGATTATTTTCATTGATTTACTTATGATTCCAGTCTTTTGAAAAAACCATATTTATATAAATGATTGTCTTTATTATGAATTAATTCATGATTTATTATATAAAGGTGCCCATAATAGATCACATAACATTGATATGTCTAGTTAGTTTGGATAATTAATCCTAATAAACAATGATTTAAAATAGGGGATACATCATCATTATTGAAAACATCCTTAAAATTCTCATATACCTCCGTCATTGTTAAAAATACAAGGGATACCCTAAGAACATTGGGTGAGCTATACATCCTAGTAAATGAAGCAGACATGAAAAAAACTAAGAAGGTATTACATGTCAAAAAAATATTCATTTTAATGGGACATAAAATGGGTGAGAATTATAAACATGAAAAATGGGTAATTATACAACATTATAACATAAATGAAAATTGGAATGGTGAAAAAACATTAAACATGACATCATAATCATAATTCAATGTTAAAAACAAGGAAAAATAACATAATTTTATTATGTTGTACTCTTGTGCACCATACATTCCATAACATGAGACAAGAAAATTACCTAATGTAATGAATTGTCATCTAGGATCACCCATCAAAATCATATCATGTATATTCATAATTGTGACAAAAATTTCATATAACATAAGAAAATATTTTTTCACATTAAATTCCATGATCAATGAGTATGGAATAAATAAATATAATTCATTAAAAAAACAAGTATATGTACGTTGAGGTGAATACCCTTGAGTGAAAATAATGATGGTATTCACAACAAAATGTTTTTCCATGGAAAAAATCGAAGTAATTTTTTAGCAGTATAAACATAGTATAAAAAGGCTCGTAAAATGGTTTAATGAGAGATAAATGGGTATACCATAATTTATAAATGATATGGTAAGTAATAGTTATGTGTAGAAACATATACCGAAATTATTAATTGGAAATAAAATGGAATAAAATGAGGAATATTATTGAATATAGAGGAAAATGATTGGATCCATTACCTTGAGATGGTGAATCCAAAATATTTGGAAGAGCTTATTGAGAGATTGGGGGCACCGTGGGAAGAATCTAGAGATGGTATGTCAGATTAAGGATGTCATCAAAATTTTATTACTAAAGATGAATGCAATCTTGTGTGGTTTTATATAGGAAAAGAGAGGGTTCCTCTTTTTTATTTCCCAACCAAAGGTTTTGGACACTATTTAATAAAGTAATATAACCCACAAACATTACCTTGGTTTTTGGAAGTTGATTCATTGAAATTTAATTAGTTTTATTTATTTTATAAGGTGTAGGTCATAACATATTAAAATATTACCAATTTTTGGGTGTTTGTGAGTCATGTTCTTAATGATATTATTTTTAAAACCCTAAAATTAATATAGGTTTTGGGGGATTAATAAAATATTTATAAAATAAATCAAACATCCTAAAAATAAAATTTATTTAAAGGTGAAACTTATATATGGTCTTGGATTCATTTCATAACATTTATATCATCACTTTTAAGTCATTATGATGACATAATACACACAATATATTTATATCATATTAAATTTTTACCCAGAAATTATTATGTATCAGAAAATTATAAAAATGTACCATTGTATAATCTTAATATGATTATTATTAAAATAATATTTATTTTATCAAAATAATTTTCAAAATGTATTAACTTTTACTTTAAAAATAGAATCGAAAATAATTGAGAATTGTTGAATTTTTTAAATAAACACTTTCCTAACATTTATAAAATCATAAAACTTATATGATTTTTTATGATTAATAAAAATTTATTAATAATAATATTTTAATAAAATATTATTTATTTCAAAAATATATTAATTCATCAATATAAATGACTTAATTTAAATTCATTATTTCCCAAATACATAATATTTGTTTTATTATATCCAAATTGAAATAATTTATAAAACAGAACTAAAAAGAAGAAAATATATTCATTATTCTATAAATTATAAATATTCATATTATTATGGTCTTGATACATAACCCTTTATTACACCATAAAACACCCTAATTTTATAGTGTGCAACAATGAAATTTCCATGGGGTGGTTTGGAATACATGGTTTGGGTTGTGATCTCGATGAGCTTAAACTTCTCCCATAAATGGTTTCACTCATGATTTAGTTTTTGAATATCATCTTGAAATAGTTAATGGAATATTCTATTGATTTTATCTCTCTTAGAAGCCTTGATAAATAATAATCATAGGGTACGATCGTACTGGTTGAGTCTATCACTTTCTTTGTCTGGATCGATTAAATTTTTCAAAACACTATATTTATAACAATCATAACATCATTGTTAAATGCCTATATTATTAATGGTTATGATACTTATATGACTTTTAAATCCAGTAGGATATAATATAACCAAATAAGTGCATATTATTTTTATGATAATAATATATAATAATACATTTTATTAGATCACAAAAAAAATATTAATAAATGTTTGGGTCATTACAATATTCCCCCTTCAGAAATTTTACCATAAAATTTTTTATGTCACACACTAAATTAGAAGGGGTTAATTATATTTCATCATCTAAATTTATTCCCACTTCAATTCTTTAAACATTTCATTTCTTTATAGTAAGTTGACTTAGTTCATTGTTTTCTTTTATATAACATTTTCTCTATGATCTGTGATCTTGACTGGATAATCCTCATATGAAAGATGATTAAATAGCGGTACCACCAATGGATTCCTAAAATTTGAGGGATATGGTATGTAATTAAACAAGATAGATACGTGGAAAAATCATATAATTGAGATACATTAAGTGAGGGTGTTATTCGATAGGTCACTTCTCCAATACGATCAAGGATGTCGTAAGGGCCAATGTATCATGGACTAAGCATTCCCTTCTTCTAGAATATTGTGAATTTTTTGCATGAATGTATGCATAGAAATACCTTAACTCAAAACTCAAAATATAGGTCTCTTTGATGATTGATATCATAACTCTTGTGTCGTTTCTAAAAAACCAAAATGTTTTCTTTAATGGTCTTGACATTTTCCAATATTTCCAAAACCATTTTAGGACCTAGATGTTTTCATTAACCATCTACATCTGATCATGGAGGTTTTATTCACCTCTTCTCATAAATGGATTCATAGGGATCCATTTGGATTCTTTAATGGAAACTATTATTGTATGAGAACTGATATAGAGGATGATTTTGATCTCATCCCTCTTTGATGTCATTTGAGCATGCTCTCAATATGTCCTCAAGTGTCTAGATATTATGCTAAGAAAAACTATCATCTTGAGGGTGATGAGTCGTGTTGAAGTTTAACTCGGTATATGAAAAATTTTAGAGATTCTTCGAAAACATGGAGGGGAATTTTGGGCATTAATCAGATATAATTTATAGTGGTCTTTCATAAAGCCTCACCACTTATCTAATGCATATCCATGCAAGTTGATCATGTGAGAAATCCTCTTGAATTAAAATGAAGTGAGAAATATTTCTAAGATTATTCACTATAGCCTATATAGCATTATTTTTTCTTCATTTCTTCTATATACCATTGAAAAATTCTGAGGTATTGTTTTCCCATTTTCATGTAGGTATGGGAATTGGTTTTACCGTTAAATTGGATTTTTGTCTTTCATCCTCCACTTTTTGATATTCATCTTTCCATGATGTATATTCTATGATCTTATTATTCATATAGTCCCATCAATATTCCCCTTGAATATTTGGATACATATTTGGTCTCCCTAGATGGATGGAGAAGGTCAAGTTATGGGCATCATCCAACAATTCCTTCTTTAATTCATGATTTGATAGTACACATAGTCATGAAGAAAATATTACAACTCCTTTGTTAATTTATAACTCTGGGTATTTTAATTTTCTTATAAATTCCACCTTCTTCTGAATTTCTACATTATCTCATTGAGAATCTTTTATCTTCTCTTTAAGGGAATGTTGACCAATAATTTGTGAAAGGATTTATGATGTTCTTTCCTTTATGATTCCCATGTCCATTTTTTCATGTCTAAGAAGGTTGGATCCTTATCAATTGTTTCAATGATCATATTTTCAAATCCTTTCAACATAAATCATCTTACACATTATTTTCTTTCTGAGGATTATAGTTGATTTAGAATTTATAGTCTTTAATAATCTCTAACCATCTTTACTGGATTATTTTCGTCTCTTTTTTCTGAATAGATACTTGAAACCATTATGATATGTATATATTTCAAACTTTTCCCCGAAGAGATAATACAACCATATTTTCAATGAGAAGAAAATTATATCAAACTTCAAATCATGTGTTGGTTAGTTTATTTATTGAACATTCAACTGTCTAGAAGCATAGGTTATCACTTTTTCATTCTTCCTTAACATAAATCTCAATCCTGTATATGAAGTATCGTTATATACCATGAAAAGTTCCCAACTTGTGGGTAACTAAGTACAAGTTTTGTGATAATCCTATTTTTTAACTCCTTGAAGTTCTCTTCACATTAATTATACCAAAAAATATGACTCCATTCTGAGTTGTCTTGTTTATAAGGTTTTAAAGTTGTGGGAAATTTCTCACAAATAGATGAATGTACCCAGCTAATCCAAGGAAACTAAAGATTTCTACCATAGTGGTTTGTCGTGGACATCCTTTAATTGCCTCTATTTTTTATGGGTCTGCAGATATAACATTACTTGTGATAATATAACCTATGAATGCGACTTAATTCAACCAAAACTCACATTTTTTCACATTATATAGATCTTACTATTTTTTACATTTTATAGAATAGTTCATAGATACTTATTATGATCCTCATTTATTTAAGAGTACATAATAATATCATCAGTAGATACTAAAAAAATAATTAAATAAAATCTTCAAATACTATATTCATCAATTCCATGAATATTTCTAGATAATTGGTGATCCTGAATAGAAATACCATGAACTCATAGTGCCCTAAACTTATATTAAATTCATTCTTTGGGATAACCTCCTTCACCCTTAATTGATAATACCATGACCAAAGATCCACCTTACAGATATATTGGGCCATATATAGAGGATCAAACAAGTTATCAATCCATGGTGGATGAAACTTCTTCTTTATCATGATTTTTTAACTCATGATAACCAATGAAAAGGTGCATTGACCCATCCTTCTTCTTGATGAATATGGCTCGGGAACCCCATGGTGACGAACATGGGAATATGAACCCTTTATCCAAATTTTTATATAGTTATTTTTACAGCTACTAATGTTACACAAAATCAATGATATATAGTTTCTATGATAATGGAAACACTGCATGTATAATCCCGATTATAAATTCAAAATATCATTTATGAGGAAGACCAGAGAATTAGTCGGGAAACACAACAGTGTATTACATATAAACAGAAATGTCTTTAAGGGTGATCTTTTCTTTATAATTAATCATTTAATATAGAGTGGCTTTATCATAGGGAATTAATTTACATTCATGGGATGTTAGTTATAATTAACATCAATCTTCCTCATTGAATTTGTATATAATTAGAGGACAATTCATGTTATATAGAGTGATTTTATTATCATGGAAATTTAGGTTCACTCTATTTAAGAAAATCTAATTCATATGTAGAATTGCCTCAAATCTCACAAATTGGATTATCTCAAGGTTATTTAAG
This sequence comes from Viscum album, assembly GCA_963277665.1. Classification (NCBI taxonomy): domain Eukaryota; kingdom Viridiplantae; phylum Streptophyta; class Magnoliopsida; order Santalales; family Viscaceae; genus Viscum; species Viscum album. The sequence goes on from OY728167.1 coordinate 1,008,046,782, forward strand.
AATTTATACCCATAAATTTTGATAAGGGGTGAGTAATATACTTGTGATGTAATAATTTTCCCATTTTTCATTTTCACTAATAGCTCAACTTCCAAGCATTGTGGTGGTGTTTGAATAGTTTAACTAAACTTGTGTGATATTATGTAATTAATTTTACTAGAATAAACAATATGCTCTATATTATTTAATGAATGACAATAATACATATTACCAATTCATTATTCAGATCCACCTTAGTGGTTATGATGGAATAATCTCTCCAATTATTCCTTAGGTGTTGTTTTTGATTGTCTCTAACAACCCTTGCCTTAGGGTAGTGGTTCACATGGTTTCCTTATTAATTGAAGAAGAATCATTAGAATGTAGGATTAGGGTAGGCTAAATAATTAATCTCTTTCACTACATTGGTCTGTTTCTCCCATCTAAAATCACTAGCTATGTTCCCTTCTTTTCCATGCATAAATAATTTCATCGTCCTCATTAAAAAAAATTGGTTTCTTCTTCCCACAATTTTAAAAAGTTGGGTGTTTAAATTTCTTACCATCATTAGATTTATCCATCACATCTCCAGAATTAATCTCATCTTTCTACTTCTTATCCCTATGAGACCCTTGAGATTCATCTATCACCATTTCATCTTTAATGGAACTCTAGAAAAGTTCCTCATAACTATCAATGTCTCAGATCACTAGGGCTTTTCATGCACTCAATTTTTCCCCACCAAATAAGTGGTTAACTATTCATTCTGAGGTAATGATAATGTTGGAGGCATATAGTGCATTTTATGATAATTATTCCTCATATTCCTCTATGAATTCATCATATTTTTTATTGAGGTAAAGTAAATACCATTAAATTATATGTCAGAGAGTTTGAGGGAAATTTTTCTAGAAAAACAAAATCTATAATTTCTTCTACCCCATTGTGTTGAGTTATTCCTTAAGATTATTTTTATTGATTATTTTTTATCATTGATCATATTATCCCTCCATATGATAAAAAACTAGTATAACCTTTTCTTTTTTAAAACATCAAAAGATATAGAATATCTTCTCAATGGAGTTGATCCATTATTCTTCGATTGAGGGATCAGATGTTTCATTGAAAGTCAGAGGCCTTTGTCTCATAATGGTCACACTTCATCTTGTTCTTTCTTAGGGGGAATTGGATCTTTCTCTTAATTTAGGTTTCTATTAAAAACATGATTCAATATAGAGAGTATCATAAAAAAGATCATGATTCTTTATTTCATTGGGTTGAGAATCTCATTTGACAGGCTATCACATTTCTCTACACATTGGTTGTTTACTTAATTATCCTATTTATGGAAATTGGATATAACAAAGAGAGAATTATGGATTATTATTTTTTAAATATTAAACAAAGAAATTGTAATCCAATAAAATTAATGGGATAAATTTAATGTATTTATTTAACTTATAAATTTTTAGGATTTAATCTATGTTATCCATGATATATTTCATAACATAAACTATTACATTCTCTATTTATTACTTAATAATGTTTAGAAATGAGTACATTATTTTACCAAAGAATAACCATTATGAGTTTCAGACCAACTGTGAAATAAGGCCATTTGTCTTACACAAGGGCCCAATCAAGTCCATCTCAATGTAGCCTTTTTGGGTGTACCCCTATGTAAATCTGTTCCATATCAACATAACTATATAGTATCTAGAAAATGATTTATTTTATTGGAAACCACTAAATCTATACTTTGCCAAAACAAAGGAAAATTTTCTTCTATTTAGTCTTATCCCTAAGTCATTCACTAGAGTTTTCTAATTATAATCTCAAAAATAACTAAAACTCATATTGATACAAAAATTAAAACCCCGTTTCTTTTTTAAATATTAATCCATGTTTTACTATATGAGAATATGTATAATACAACTCATAATATCAACAAGACTAGTGTTCTTAGAAATATGTATATTAAATAAAAATGTAAAAAGGGTATATATAATCCTTATTGGAAGCTTTTTTAACATGCTCATATTATTACATCATCATTAAAAATGCATGGGATAATCAAGGGACATACAAAATAAACGGGTGATATATAAATCCTAGTAAGGTTAAAATGAAAGCATAACATGAATAAGGTATTACATGTTAGAAAATATATTTTTCAATTGTATGTAAAATGTGTTAGAATCATAAACATAAAATATGATGCATGATATGACATGATAACATAAAGGCAACATGGGAATGTGGAAATAACTTTAAACATGGAATCATAATAACAAGTAAAGTTTAACCACAAAGACAGCATGACATAATGATATTTGGATAACCCACCATTCACCATACATGGAGTCTAATGAGACTACAACATTACCCAAGGAATTGGAGAACAATGTGGGTACACCCATCATAATCATATCAGGTGCATGCATAGGTGCTTCACATATATCATTTAACATAATAAAATATTTCATCATATTTAATTCCACAATAAAAGAGTTTGTATGAAATACCTGTAATTCCCACCAAAAATTTATATGTATTTCAAGGTTAAGTCCTTAGAGTAGAAATAGATATGGTATTTACAATAAGAAGGTTTGGAATGGAAAAAACACAATGAAATTTTGGAAGCATAATGACAATAAATAAAAATTCATAAAATGGTTCAATGGGAGATACATAGATATATCATCATTATAAAATAAAATGGTATCAATATGGATGTGTAAAAATATATTCAAACATTGGGAATTAAAAATAAAAGGGAATAAAATGAATAATATTCTTGAATAAAGAGAACAAGTAGAGGATCCCTTGCATTTATAGGGTGATTCCAAAATCTTTTGGAGGACTCTATTGAGATATTTAAAACCTAGGAAGGAATATAGAGAGTGAGGAAAGATTAAGGAAGTTCTCCATGGGTTATTATTATAGATTAATGAGTTATTGGGTGGGTTTATATATGAAAATATAATGGAGTTCTTTATTGTTTTCCAAATATAGGTTTTGGACTCAGTATAATAAATTAATCAAAACCAAAAACATTCCCATTATTTTTCTCGATGGTTTCTTCCAAATAGAGGTGTATTTAATTATTTTTTAATTTCTGGGGCCATAAATATAAAAATATTTCCCATGGTTATGTGAAAGTGAGTCGTGTTCTTAATTAAATATTCTTAAAACATTAAAATATATTATAGTTTTTATAGGATTAACAATGGATTTATAAAATTAATCAAATAAAAAAAAGAAAAATTAATTTAAAGGGGAAATGTAGATTTTTTTATTGTTACATTTTATAGAATTTATTACATCACTTTTGGATTATTATGATGTCATAATATACTCTGTATATTTATAATGTATCTAATTTTCACATTAAAGTTAAACTTTCTCAAAAGAGTATAAAAAATTCACCATATGATAATTTGAATGTTATTATTTAAAATTAATATTTTTTTAAATGCAATTTTATATATATATTAAATTTTATTTTTAACATAGAATTAAAATCTATTGGTAAATGATGGGGTTTTTATAATAACAGTTTTCAAACTGTTATAAAAATTATATTTTACTTCATAAATATTATATGATCACTTATATTTAATAAAAATTATATAATTCATAATATTTTTTTAACATGTAATTTTTTTCAAAAATCTATTAATTTATTAAACTGAATTTATTAATTTAAATTGAATGTTACCTAATATTACAATTTTTTTATTTTATCAAAACAAAGAAACATTTATAAATTAACAATAATAAGAAGAAAATATAATCATTATTCTATAAAATACTCATATTCGTGTTATTAAGGTTTTGATACATATCCCTTTATTACACTAGAGAAACAATTTAAGGGTAAAGTGTGTGATGGTAATATTTTCATGGTGTGTTTTGGAATACATGGTTTGGGTCATGATCATGAAGAGCTTGAACTTCTCCTATAAACAGTTTCTCTCATGCTTTAGATGTTGGATATTGGATTAAGCTTGGTCAAGGTAAAATACAGAAGTTTCTACCTCCCTCAGAATCTCTGACAAATGGGATTCATAGGGTATGATATTACTAGTTGGGGCTATCATGTCCTTTGTCTGTGTCAATTTGATTTTTCCAAACCCTATTTTTATAATATTCAAATGAACACTTTTTAATGGCTATATTATCAATGGTTTTGATGATTAATAGTATTTTAAATCAGATATGATATAATAAAATAAACCAAGTGCATGTGTTTCCTATAACTATAATAAATAATAAAGTGTTTAATTAGATCACAAATGAAATTTAATTTATAATAGTTCATGTAGTTAAAATATTTATACCATTACCCATTATTATAATATTTGATATACAAGGTGTCCTTTTTAAATTTTATTATTTTGTTATCATACCATAATGTTCATGTGAATCTTACATATCACCCTTTCTTACACATACTAGGAATCTGACATCACCCTTTTTATGATTCATTTCCCTAGGTTATTAATAAATGTATTATATATGATATGTCTAAAAAGGGTGATAGTTGTGGGGAATAAAGTCGAAGATGATATAGATCACTTATGGACCTTTTTTTGTGTGTACAAGTTTCTAAAGACACTGTAAATTTAAGATCCTTAGGCTTTTTTTGGGAAATGTAATGAATATTCGTCTAAAAATATGTAATATATATAAATATATATGAAAGTCATTGGTTTCTATACTTCGGTTAGAAAATTTTGGAAAATGACATCCTCATAAAAAGTGATTCACTCATCATAAAATTGTTCAGTTGGATGTTCTACTTATTACTTTTTCTTTCGTTTAGTTTTGAAAATCACAAGAACCTACTAAAAAAATATGTTTACAAACATTTTATGTCTTATATTTTTAGTATATATTAGAATAATTTTTTTTATAACTAACATAGAAATAAAAAAAATGTGGTTATAATGTAAACATAATATTCTTAAATATGGTCCATCGAATTAATGATATTTCTTATACATCAAATTGATCATTATTCGGATCGGTGGTTAGACTTTTCCCATTTATATTGAACTGAAAAAAGTCATCACCATCAGACTTATACTAGTATCAATTCATTAGATTAGTCTTTATAAGGTTTATCATATTTAAAAATGATAAATAATTTCATTTGAATATCCTATATTTGTAATAAAATATATAGATTTGTTTTCATCATATGGAATACACTTTAAGATTGTAATTTTTCTAAACAAAATGACATTAGAAATTTAGTTATGCGAGATCAGAAAAAAAAATTTCAAGTGAAACATATCATAGGCTATATCAACTAACTCAAAATTATGACTAATGAATCATTTCCTACAAATAATCAGCCATTTATAGAGTTGGGAGCTAATACATTTTCATAGCTCAAGTATTCTAAATTTTTCTCTATATGAACTTCACATTCCTAGTAATTTTAATTCATTAGAGAGTTTCCAATCAAAGGAATCTTTTTCAGGGTTGTTTCCTCTAGAATAATTGAATTTTGTTCTATATGTGATTGTTATAATGATTAAGGGATTATAGGCATATAAATAGTGTAAATATGATCCATACGATTGAGGGTTTTCAAGCCTAGGAAGACGGGCGTCGATCATCTTATTGGGCTATTCTGAGGATAGGAAGAAAGATCTTATTATGATATTTATATCAAGGGATTTCCTTTTAAGTAATGAAATAATTTATTGTAAGCTTAAAACATTAGATACCTTTAGTTCGGGTTTCTAAATTCAATTACTCTTAATGTTAAAATTGTGACTTCTTTTAAAATAGCTTATATGTCATTCTTTAGTAATAACCTTTTCTATTTCTTGATTTTACAATTTATTTTCCCATTATGCATAATTTGATAGAATGTTTGTTTTGAAAAATATTTCCTATATTTTTTTATTGGTGTATTTGTAAAAAATATAAAATAATACTTTGATATAATCAAATAAGCTATGATTTGGATTTTTACAATGATAATTATATGATTTCTGAGTCTAATAGTTTACTTAAACAGGTATTTTGTTTTTTTTTAGTTTTGAGTTCTGAAACTACACATATCCCCCACCCCTCAAGGAGTAGTAACCATATTAGTTACTCTTTTCGAACCAAAAATTGGTATCATGGGATGTTTCTACTATTATATCTTGGTGAGTTTTTTGTTTCTTTATGAATTTCATGATTATCATGTTTTGTTATAAAATACTTTTTTATATATTGTTTTAACACTGAATTGTTTTACTATAAAAAGATTATATGTTTTTGTTAAGATGAATGGTATAAATATTAGAGCTCTTGATAATCTAAATCCTAATTGACCACATATCATTTATGGAACTAACTATAAGTATTTGATAGATCTAATGATAATTTTTCTAATCAACACAAAATTTTATTATTTCTTAATACTTACTGGTAAGTATAAGATACATGATAAAGAATATTATTCTCTTACTAATTATTGGAATTTGAAAAATCAATTGAACTACAAAGTCCTAAATACTATATTTTGTTCTATGATGATGTATATGTATAATAAGATGTCATCTTGTGAAGTGGGAAATGGAATTTGGAGTTAATTTGAAGTAACACATTTTGGTACATCCAAAGTCATTGAAATAAGAAGATCCATTATTAGAGCTCATTACCAATCCATTAATTTTCGACCTAGTGAGATTGTTACCAAGATACACTAAAGGATTGTGAGGGTTATCAATATTTTATAGTCACTTGGTGAAAAAGTTAATGATGATTATATTTTGTTTGAAAATATTAATAGTATAATACAAAATGAGTGGGAATCTAAAAGAACAACTATGGATTATACAAGGATGATTACGAATATGACTCTTGATAATTTTATTGGAAACCTCATTCAATATGATGGAAGATTAAAGAGATATGTTGAAAAACAAAACACAAAAATGTTAGAGTTTCTTTTTCAACAACTTCAAGTATTCCAAAAAAATAGTCAAAAGGAAAAGTAGTATATTATTCATGAAAGAAGAAATAATTTTTTGAATTTCATTATAGTTCATTAGATCATTGTGAAAATGAGTTATCTAATCTTTTAATAAGGATGAACATGTTTGTGGGAAAAATATTTTTAGTATAGATTAAAAAGGGTTCATAAGGATGAAAGTTATATAAAGGATTCTAAGGTTACCGATTATGAATGTAAGAGATCGGGACACGTATGAACTGATTTTCCTAAGATCAAAATAAAATATAGAAAGGAAATAAATTCATATTTAAATTCCAAAAATATTATAAGTAAAAAAGGAAATAAAATTTTAAAATCTTCTGATAGTTGGAGTTCCATTGGTATATATTCTTTATAAAATTATTATGGTGTTCAATGTTTGGAATAGAGGAATATTAGAAATTTTGAAAAAGTACCTAATGTAAATCAATTTCTTATGGAAAATATATACACAACTGAATCTCTTACTAATATGACTTTAAATGTTAACTATCCTAATGATGAGATACATTATACATATTCTAATGAGGGATATTACTTAAAATAACTTAACACTTTACCATGTCATGAATAATTTTCTAGGTTTAAAAAACATTTAAAAAATAAAAATTATAATTTTTTTTAAAAAAATTGATAATTCCCAAGTAAAACTTACAAATATTCAAGAATAACTATTCTAACTAATAAAATATAAAATTATTTTAAACATATTGATAAATTTATCATTGAAAATGATACTATTTCTAAATAATATTAGAAAAATATTTCTAAAAAAACAGTTTTCAAAATAATTTTGATAAATATAGTTCTAATTCTATTTCAAATGAAGAAAAAAACATAGTTGTAAAACTAATGTAAAAATATATATAGTTTGAAGAAAGTTCTGTATAAGTTTATCATTGGTAAGGAAAACATTGAATATTTTTTTTAAAAATGAGACCTCATCGCAATAATTCTGTAATGGGTTATACAAATCAAAACCAAATTTTTATTAATAATTTTTATTTCTAAAATTATAATATTTTGCATAAAATCTTAAATTTGTGGTCAATGGAATTATTTTATTTGAATATAGTTTAGTCTCAAGTTTTCAATAAATATTTTTTTTCTAAGGAAATTACATTTTCTCAATGTAGTAATTTTTTCCATATGTGGTTACATAAAATACTATTTTTGGATAATATCAGAACCAATAAGGTTTGGTTTCTAAAATACTAATTATTTTTTTAGGTAAAGTATGTTAGTACCGATAATAATAAAAAATTGTACATAGATAGTTGTTAATCTAAACACATGACTTGAAAAAAAAATTCTTTAAGATGATTATCAAGATAAAAGGTGGAAAAGTAACATTCATAGATAATTCTAAAAGAGAAATCATTGATATAGGTAACATTTATCTTCTTAGAAATTATAGTATTTAAAATGTTATATTTATTTTAGAACATTAGAAAAAACTTATAAGAATATGTTAATTATCTGATGAAGGGTATCGTGTGGAATTTAAAAATGATAAATTTACAGTACATAGTACAAATAAAATAATTTATTTTTTCTTACGGTCGGCCTGATAATGCTTACACAATATACATCAAAGACCTTAGGATCCAAGACTTACCTTGTCTTTGTAAAATTTAATAACAATATTTTTTATGGAATAGATGTTTAGGACAATACAACCTTTAAAAAATTATATAGGGTGACCAATAAAGGACAAGTAAAGTATCTAATGGAACTAAGGTTTGATACATTAAAAGTTTCTGACCCTTATCAATATAATAAGAAACATAATTCATGTTTTAAATAAATTAGGTAAGTATAATCTTATGATGTTTTATAGTTAGTTAACAAAGACATATTTGTCCCTACACAAACCAAAAGTATTAGTAGAAAATACTATGTCGATGTATTAGTTTTTTATTACACAATATACACTTGGGTTTATTTTATTACAAATAAATATGAACCCTTTAGTTATTTTAAAACTTTTATAGCCAGTGTTAAAAATGAGAAAACACTCTCATGGATAAAAAATATACTAATCATGGAGGATAATTAGAAAATTATGATTTAGAATATAATTTTACTAATAAAGGTATTGAACATAACTTTTAAACACCTATAACCCCATAAAAAATGGTGTGGTCAAAAGAATAAATATAGTTATTCGAGAGATTACAAGAACCATTATTAGTGAATACTTAGTTGCCCAAAAGTTTAATTCTAAAGTAGTTAGTACTTCATTAAATACTATAAATGAAGTTTTAATTTGGGACTTTCTTCATAAAAATCCTAACGACTTGTGGATAGGATGAAAACAAAAAGTGTCATGATTCAATGTATTTAGAGGAAAAGTATTCATCTTGAATACTAAAGATAAATTACATTAATTTTCACCAAAATCTGATGAAGGAATGTTTTTACCTTATACCACTGCTAGTAAGGGTTATATATTTTAAAATATAAAATATTCTATTGATGATGAAATAATACATGTTATGATTAATGAAACTAGTCCTTTTGTTTTCAAACAACAAAAACCTGCATCCTTATATGTTAAATCTAAAAATTATTTTCAACATTTGTTATAAATTCTTTCTGATAAGGAAATAAATCAAGTACTTTCTTCTAAAATTATTCATTAGGAATATTCAATACATATTGAAAAATAACATACTTTTGAAAACCCAATAATTCATTTGATTATTAGGAATTATCCTATGTAATGTATCATTGGATATATAGATCAACCATTTTTGGAAAAGATGTTCTTTAAGAATTGAAATTGAACATCTATAATTTTATCTCAATTTGAACCTAATAACATTGATGAGGTTTTAGGTGATGAGGACTGGATAAAATAAATGCAATATTTACTCAATTTGATTGATAGGAACCATGTCTAGACTACAATTGAGAGACCTAAACAAACTTCTTTAATTGTAGTAAAATGGTTTCTTTAGAACAACTGTAATTAAAATGGAATAATAGTTAGAAATAAAGCTAGAATTTTTCTAAGGGATATAACAAACAAGAGGTAATATATTATTAGAATCCTATTCATTCATATATAGACATCAATATATTTAAATACTTTTAGCCTTTGCATCATTCTTTAATTTCAAACCCTTTCAAATGGATGTAAACTGTGACTTTCTAAATAATATGTTCATGAGGAGTTTTTTGTTTAATAAACCCCTGGTTTTAAAAATAAAACATATCTTAAACATGTTAATAAGATTACTATGGAATGTTATAGATATAAATAATCCCCAAGAGCATGGTATGGTCAGTTAAATAAATTTATGTAACCGAACAATTTTGTTAAGGGAGATATAGATCCAACCATTTTCATAAAAGAAGTAAATAAAAACATACTAAATGAACAAATATATGTTTGTGACATTATATTTAGGTTAAAGATAAAATACTTAACAAATTAATTTGTAGTGATTATGAAGTCTTAGTTTGAAATGAGTGTGATGGGTGAGTTGTGATTCTTTCTTGGGATTCAAATTTCACAAAAACTAAAAGGTGGTTTTTTTATCACGACATTAGTATATAAAATATCTACTTACTAAATTAGCGTAGGAAAATAAAAAAATAATTATTACTCCCATTTTTACCTCCAATACATTAGATAATTATAAGGCTGGGAAAACAATTGATTAGAAAACCTTTAGAGGTTTGATTGGAAGCCCACGTTACATAACTCCTAGTTATCTAAATTTAATGTTTTCAGTATTCTTATGTGCTAGATAACAATTCAATCCAAAATAATCCCATATTAATGTTATAAAATGAATTTTTCATTATCTAAAGGTAACTATAGATTTAGGATTATTCTATTCTTTTATAAATCTTTTTGAACATAAAAGTTCACCAAATACTGAATTTGGTGGATGTAAAATAGATTAGAAAACCACACCTAGAATTTTTCATTTCGTATGAGACCCTTTAGTTTCTTGGTCTTTTAAGATAAAAAAACACAATAGATATTTCCACTACAGATGTTGAATATAAATCATCTTGATGTTGGTGAACTCAAGTGTTTTGGATGAAACACACACACATAAAATATGGAATGACTTTTACTAAAACTCAAATACTTTGTGATAATGAAGTTATATTAATTTTAGTGTAAACCAACAATATCACTCATGTGATTAAGTTTTAGATATAAGACACGATTTTCTTTAGTATCACATGTTTAGAGGGTAAATAATTATACAATTTATTGGAATGCAAAAACAACCTGCTATTATATTTACAAAACCCCATAATTCTAATAGAATTGAATAAATTAAGCAAAAGTTAATAATGATAAATGTTAAGTGATCACTCATATATAAATTTTTTTAACCATATCCTTACATTAATATAATCTATTTAATAAATGGATTTAATATATTTTTTGTTTTATAAAAAACTTTTTTTTCTAAAAACATTTTATGTTTTCTATAAAACAATTATCTTAATGACTCTTTCAAACTAAATATTTTTTAAGAAAACTTCCTAGACATAATATTTTCTTACAAAAATAAATATTAAACTAAAATATTTTGATATTAAGCAATTATTAAAGCCTATAATAATTAGTTTTTTATTATTAACCTATAATAAATACTTTTGGTAATAAAACAATTGTAATATGTTTTTATTATAAAAATATTGTAATTGTTTATGTTACAAAAACCAATAATAAAAGGTTACTCATACCAATAATAATTTTTACATTAAAATTAATTATTTATTAAATTTTTTACTAATTTATTAATTTATTTTATAATATTTTTGGATTACATATTATTTTAGTTTTTATAAAAAACATTTACTTTAAAAATTTAAAAATATATATATAATCGTAATTATTTTCACTCTAATAATGATTTTAAAACCTTGACAGTAAAATATTATATTTAAAACTTTCTTAGATTAAATATCAGTCATCGGATCAGTAAATGGTAAATTAGTTCCATAGATAGTTTTTTGGGAATATGAACTAATGTTTTCACATGCCTATATAAGGGTGGGACACCTCTTATCCCACATCGGCTTCTTAATTATTTCATTGTCGACTCTCATAACATATAAAATTCACCAAACTAATTATTTTAGAATCTTTTTTGTTTCTTTCATTAATATAACTATGATGGATCGGATGAAAGATTATACCAAAATCAATTTTTTCAGATAACATCTCATTGAAAGAAATTGTTTCAATTAGAATTATTATTATCTAAAAAAGATCATCAATTATTTAATATGAGAGGAAATATGGTTATAGGAACTAGATAACAATTTTGACATATATTATCGTCAAATCATGATATATTCTTATGTTTCTTTTAAATTTGTTAAAAATGGTGATAAAGATCGTGTTTTTTACTTTATTTTGGAATAAATACAATATTTATTATATAAGAGTTTCATATATGGTTGTAATTCCTTCTGAAGGATAATCAATCTCACCCACACACAAATTACCCAATATCAATTTTTATTTCTAATGAAATAATGTAGAATATTAATTTTTTTCTTTATTATAAGATAGTAAGGAAAGTGTAGCATTTAACCCTAGAAATAATAAATATAGATTTGTTGATGTAGGTGTATTTAATACCAACAAAGGTTGATTGAGATACTCTAGATGTGTCAGATATCATTGTTTTAGTTTTCTTAGAAAATATAAGGAAAATTAATTTGGATAAATTTGATTTAATTATTGTAAAATCCCTCCATAATTCCACAATAAAGTCAATGATTATAATTTTTCTTCTTTTACCAATATGTTACTTGTTAATTTTATGAAACTTTTAAAAGTTTAGAACAAAATGTACACAATTCTTGAAGAAAATATTGTTTTTTGTGAATATATTATTTATATAATAAATCTATTCTTTGATTAAAATACAAATATTTTTGTAGATAAGGTTTAAGAGTTGAGTGTGATACTCAACATTAAAAGAAAATTGAGTTTGAAAATAATGAAATAATGTTACATTCATATCCACTTAAGAAACAAAATAAATAAAAGAACAGGATGGATGATTAATTTAATATTTGTTGGAACACAAAGATAAAAATAAACTAAGAGACCATATGTTTTGTTTTTATGTGGCTAGAGTATTAGATTTAAAAATTGACACTGATGATAAGTTGAAAAAGGTATAAAATATGAAGAAATTATAGAAGAAGGTGAATGTAGATAGATTTGTTGAAAAAAATTTAAATGGGATTGAGAGATCCTCGGAAAATATAATCCTTACAGGTTCTAAAACAAATATTATTATTCTTTATGTCAGTATTTTTTTCAAAGAAATAAAATTTATACCATCATTTTTTTCTTTTTTTCACTGGTAAGTAAAAAAGTAAAAGAAATAGTTGAATACGTAATAGAATTGGTATAAATAATTCAGTTTCAGAAATAATTAGAAAACCCATTCTTCAAACCTCGCATTAATTATAAAAATTTCATGAGGAAGTTGAAGAATAAAAAGATGTTGAAAAATAATTATTAGAAGAAATATAGAAATATGTATAGGAATATTTAGAGGAATAATTATAGGATGAATATAGATAATGAAAATATGATGATGATGAAACAACCGAGACCGACAAAGAATATAAATCTTTAGACTCATCGTCTCCATCTCCTTTACCATCTATGTCTATTAAGGATACTCAGTTATATTTTTCTCATGAAAATTAATCATCATATGAAAAAGAAAAGAATTTATCAGAGAATAAGAAAATTCATTGTCAAAGAAGAAAAAATAATATTACTAATAAAACATGAATACTACTAAATCTTTAGAAGGATGTCAAATTATTCAGAATAGCCTCAGTACAATATCAGAGTCTCTAAATGTTTTAATAGAATTGGTTATGCATATTTATTGATATTTGAAAACATCTTAAGAAATGTAATGTACTCACAAAATTACATATAGTTAGATAGTGAAGCGGTCCAACAAAGTGGATAGTGATATTTTTAAACAATATGATCAATTTTTTGAAGTCAAGAAACATTTTATAGAAATATAAAAATCATTCAAAAAGTTATCCATTTATATTTTGTATTGAGTGAATTTTTTGGAAGAATTATGATATTCAATTAATGGTTGTATAGAGGAGTTTAATGTTCGGAAATAAAAGTTTCAGTGTTTGGTGTTACAAAATAGAAGGCTCCGACCATGTAAAGATGGATTAATCATTATGAGGGATCAGAGTAAATAATTTCTTGAGGAGGTTAAGAGGTTGGAGACTCAAGTCCATATAAAATAATTGATTTTATAAAAAATCATAAATCTTGATAATTATTAAGTGGGATTCAATTATATAAAGTCTTCTGTAATGAAACTAATGAATAAATAATGAACACCTTTTTCTTTTTTAACTCCAAATGTATTTTTATCAAAAAATTGATTGGATGATGAATGTTATTATATTTTCATCAAATAATTTAGTTTTGAATGTATTCCAACTTATAGATTTATGTTTCTTCTATTATTCCAATTATTATTAGTTAGTTCACAATTTATTATTTAATATGTTATCTTTCCTAACATTTCAATAAACTTTTGTTACATTCCCATTATTTTTAAAAATTGCTAAGGTGGGGAAGGTTTGAAAATTTTATATAAGTTGAGTAATTACTTATAGGGGATAATTCTTAAGGGGGAAATTTCTAAAAGTGTAGATGTTTTTGGAGGATAGGTATTATGAATTTTTAAAACTTTCAATCCTCTCATAAAAGAGTTATATACTCTGGGGGAGATATAAAATATATTTTCAATTTTATTATTTAGTAAAAAAGTCTTGAATGGGTTTCAAATTACAATTTCTCATTTATGTATCATGGTTTAAAGTCTCCAAAAAGGTTAAAGTTTTTGAGTTAGATATTCTACTTGTTACTTTTCATTTCCTTTAGTTTTGGAAATCACTAACACATTCTTAAAAATAAGTTTACATACTTTTTATGTCTCAAATTTTTAGGTTGTTTTCATAGAAAAATTAACTTTTTACCTAACATAGAAATAATTCTAATGTATTAAACAAGTAAACATATTATTACTCAAAATGATTCATCTAATTAAGTATGCATCTACTTCATCTAAATGATATTTAATCTGACCAATGGTCAGATTTTTTTATTGTCTATTAAACTAATAACATCTATTACCATTGGACTAACACTGGTACTGATACATCATAACAATCCTTATAAGGTTTATTTTATCGATAAAAGGTTAGCAATTTTATACGACTATACAATGTTCCAATATAAAATATATACTTTGTTTCCATCATAAGGAATTCACATTATCATTGTAATGTTTTTAATCAAAGTGAAGTCAGATATTCAGTTATTTCAGGTCAGGAAAAGATGTCAAGTGAAACCTATTTAAGGCCATTGCAACTAACTAAAAAATATGATTGCTGTAGATTCACCTATAAATAACCATTAATTTGAAGAGTTGTTAGTTGATAAATTTTCACACCCCATGTATTATAAATTTTTATATTCACGAACATATCATTCCTATTCATTGTAATACTTATAGAGTTCTTATTCTAATTACTACAAGAAAAGGTTTTATACTTTAGAACATATTAATTTTTATTCTATGTATGCTCATTGTTATAATTGATGGATTTTAAGGATAAAAAGACATGTATCTAACCCATAAGATAGATGAATTTGAGGTCTGGGAAGATAGACATTAATCATTGTATCTAGGGCTTATACGGATAAGAGGACACATCTTATTCCTATCATCGTATCGAGTAATTTCCTAGCAAGGAAAGACAATATTTATAGTAAATATAGAATGTTGGATACCATTATTCATGGTTGCTGACTACCTTTACTCTTAAGGTTAAAAAATTCATTTCAATAAATGTACCTTGTAATTCATCCCAACCTTATAGGATTTTTATTTATTATTTTTACAAGACTTTTTTAGGTGCATATTACAATAGAAATTTTATTTTACAAATATTTCTTATCATTTTTTATCATTGTATTTTAATAATGATAAAATCATACTCTGATATAATTTTACAATATGTGATTATAGTTCTTACTATAATTATCATATGATGTATGAGTCTGATATATTTACATAAAAAAGTATTTTGTTTTGTTTTATTTAACATTTTTTAAACAAAAATTTACCCTATCTTATAATATTAACCATCTTAGTTACTCTTTCGATCCAATGACAATATTATATCTAATTGTAATACTTTTCAAGTCATATAAAAATAAATATTTTCCAAGAATATTAGATATGGAATGGAAATTTAGCCTTACACAAAGGCTTATAAGTGAAATATATGTCTCCAGCAGTTTGTAAAAATTAAAATATTGAAGTATCTTATATATCAAGAATAAATATTATAATGAATATAAAATACACAATTCTATATTGATCAACACTAATTAAAAATAATGATATATAAAATGTATACATGACTCTAAAAAGAAGACTAAATGGATTAGAATTTATTGAGAAGAACATACCATAAAAATGAATTTAATGAGAATATCAAAAGAATATGGTTCTGTGATTTAGGAACTAGTTGTGCTATAAATACTTTTTTAAATTGGAGTTCATGAGGAAGAAGTGATTTTATTTGGGAACTTTTCACTGTAAGAGATGGATCAAATATTGTGACTACTTCACTACATGTCTTTAGATATTTATGATGTTTTAATTACATGTGTATCTCCTAGAGGTTTGAATTATTGAGTGACGGTCATGATATTTTATTGATTATTTTGAATTTGAAATTTTTTTTATTTAATAGGATTTAAGGGAATAATATTTTTCAGAAAATTAAATAATATATAAATTCCAGTGTTTTTAATATTTAAAGGCTAAAAGTAAATAAAAATTATTTTGTACGAAATAATGGAATTGATATTAATGCCTTTAATTAATGTATATTCTAATAATTAAAAGAATAAAATTGTTTGATTCAATGATACTACACTTTTAACATTCAATGATGTAGAATAAATACTGGAGAAAAGTAACACTACCTCTATCTTTCATATTATGTCTCTCAAAATCAAGGATAGTTCCAAAAAAAATTCAATAGTTCAGATTTATGTATTGAAGAAGAATAAGAAAAATATTAAGAATAATGGAATGATGGTGACAAGATGTTTCATATAATATAGAGCATATAAGTATAATAATAAGATGTAATAATTCAATGCTGTAATATTTTCAGAAAGATAGAAGATTACAATTTACTTTGATCGTAAATAATGAGACATTAGAGAATATTTTTGTGTATGATGAATCTATTGTAATTTTTATAGTTTGAGGGAGAATATCAAACTGAAACTATTTTGGAGGGATATATTCTTCTCACTATTCAAAATTTTTCAAGTAAGTTCACTGTTTCTAGTATCCATATATAGAAAGTTGATACTTGAGTGGTACATGGGTAGATCCAATATTAATGTCTAAGGATATACCCTTAATTGATAAATTTTTTATAATTAAATAATAGTTTAGTGAGAGTTTAATAAAATCCATGGAACATTAGGGAAATAATCATCTTTTTAGTAGGTGAACATTATTAATAAATTCATGTGTTCATGTTATGTAAAATTATTAATTACTATTTCATGAATACATAATATGGAATGAAGATTACAGGAGACATACATTCATTAAAGAAGAAAGAATATAAAAATGGTAAAGTTTTAATATGTAATAGTCTATCCAACACTAATTCTCTAGACCCCCTCTCAGTGGTTCCATATCCCAAGTAATATTATCATTTTTTTATCAAATCTATGGGTCACACCTTTTCTTGAATTCTAAATTGTATCAAATATGACTTTTTAATAAAGGTAGAGTTTCAATTTTTAAATTTATTATGGAAAGGGTTTTTTTAAAAATTTTATTAGGAGTATATACTATTTAATACTCTAAATAATATTAAGAAGAATGATATGAAAAATAATATAAATATGATAAAACTCTTTTGAAGAGAGGAAGAAAATCTAATTTCATATTGATACAATAATGATAATATCATACCTATAATTAATATTGAATAATTTTCTATGAGAAATATTTTAATCGAGAATGATAACTCTTCTACCTCAAGTGATTTAGAATTATTACATGAAGATGAGGCAACTAAAAAATATTATCAAGATAGTTCCTCTGATAAACAAAACACATGTAGGGAAAATAATATATATAAAGAATTATTAGATAAATATTATTAATAATATCATTTATACTTGTTAAAAATCATGTAGTACCCTGATATATATATATATATATATATATCTTCCAAATAAACATATAGTATTCATTATCTTGTTTTTTACACAACCTGATGTCTAAATGAACCGTGATATAATATATTGTTATAAACTATCTATTAAATTGGAAGTATCAATAAAAATAACCAAATTATAAAAATAGGTATAAATTTTTTATATAATAAAAATATTTTGATTTATAATAATAAAAATGTGTACTCAATTTGTAGTAAAGTCAATTTATTCTTTATAAAAAGTTTTCTTCAAAGATGGATTTCATTTCATTTTTAGAAAAAATATTATATTTAATTTATTCCATATTTCTAAATATAACTTTCATAAAAGTTATATTTTTTTAAATAATAATAAAAAAATCTTAAGGGTAAATTTTGGGATTTTATTAAAATATTAATTTTTTGGTGAATAGTAAAAAATAGATTTTTATAGAAAAAAGTATCTTTCATTCATGTATTTAAAGAATTTTTTTTAGATGTTTTTGAAATTTATCTAGTTTCATTTTTTAATCGTAATCTAATTAATTTCATTATAATAAACATTATTCCGAATTTTTGGTATAAAACATGTTTATACTAAAAAATACATTTTTTAAAAACCATTGTTCATCACATTTTTGGGTTACTTCTCAAATTAATTTCTGACACATAGAAATGAAATTTTAGAAAATGGAATCCATATTTATAATCACAATATTAAAATTGTTTAAATATTACACTTTCATTTTTGAACATTAGTAATAGTAACTTTGGTAAAAAAATCAGTTACCAACGTAATAGTTAAAACAGAATGAAACTAAAAGGAAAAGGGTTAAAATGAATTAAAATGTTTACATATACTATTTTATTTTTCTATTTATACCATATCACATATTAAATTCAATTATGAATCATTTTTTTCCATTTAGATTTAATAATAAATTAATGTATTTTAATCATTTGAAAAATTTTAAGTGTTCCCTAAACCTCACTTATAAAAAGGGACCTTCCCTTATCTCAACCCAAAAATTGAAGAGCATATTATATTAAGAGTTAAATACAAAAATAATTTCATAATGTTCCACCAAAAGTCCTTGAGGTCTTTTTTTGTTCATAATACCAACCTTTCATGGATTAAGGTGTAATCCAAATGTTGGTTCCCAACAAAGATGAATAACTCCTAATTAAGTACTTTCAATTCTCTTATTTCTTATTCCTTTTATAAACATATTAAATATATAATAAAATTATAAATATAGGGATATAATTATACGTATATAATATAATTATGATTTCACAACCATTTTTAACCTTCTTTCATTTAAATGGTATAAGAATTTATCGCTCATGTGTAAGTGTAGACTACCACTTCTAGGTAGTGATATTATTAATTTTCAATTACCATAGTTAATTGATATTCATTATGGTAGAAATAAATTTTGAATTTATATTTATTTCATATTTATACATATGAAATTATAATTTCTTATCTACCTTACTATCTTTTTATCTTTTATAAAATGATTATTTTTCTCGTGCAAACATGTGAACTATCACTTCTATAAAGTGATGTGATTCATTTTTCATCATTAATATATATAGAGTTATAAAATTATATATGATTAGTAAATATGGGTAATATTTATTGATATAGAATCATTATATTATGAAACCATGAACAATGTGTAATTATTAGAATGATCAAACTGAAACATGCATTGAAAATAGACTAGTTTTCACCTAAATGATCATTTTAATAAATAAATTATTAATAAAAAGTTCATTAGAAAATATAAAATAAAGATACATATAATATTATTTATGAATATTTTTCTAGAATATAAGTAATATAAAACTGTATTTATTTTATATAATTTTAGATAACTTAAGAATAAATTCTAACTAAGGTAAAGAATTTATGTTACAATCTCATTTCATTTTTGGATTGTTTATAGTAAATTTACATTAAATGAAATTATATGTATATTATCATTTAAACCCCATAAATTTTCATCCCATGTGTTTATAT
Organism: Viscum album; assembly: GCA_963277665.1. NCBI lineage: Eukaryota > Viridiplantae > Streptophyta > Magnoliopsida > Santalales > Viscaceae > Viscum > Viscum album. The sequence continues at coordinate 1,008,067,085 of OY728167.1, forward strand.
ATGTATTTTTTATGTAATAATACAATTATCCTCTTTTTAGTACATAAAATGATCATGGAAATGCATTTGAGAAAATCAAACAATATTTCCTCTTTAGTCAAGAATATTTTTCTTTATTTTCCATAGTATCATTAAAATGTTTTTATTATTCTTTAATGATTTTTTAATTTCATTTTCTACATATTTTACTTTATAAAAAATGTATAATAATTAATATTCTTTTCGTTTTTTAAATGAGGTACTCATTACCGAATGTTTGAATAGAATCGTTCATTTAATATATAGCACAAAAACATGTTTTCTTACCACCATAGACACGAATAATCATTTGAATGTTTCCATGGTTCATTTCAAATAAATTTATTTTCCTAACATTCTATAAATTTGAATATTTATGTAATTTTCTTCAATAAATAAAATAATATATTTCTTATGAAATGGCCTTATGATCTTTTAAAGGTATTTTCATCTTTGACAACATCCTTTGATGTTAAATATGATTTACTGGGGGAATGATCTAATAATACCATCCTTATTTTTTCTGTATATTTTTATTTATAATGATAATGAAATATTAGCAAAACCCATATTATTTTTCATGATTGAAGTTATGAAAAAAATGATAAATGTTTTCACAAACTTGTGGAATACATATGAATGTATTTTTATTATGTGATATTTGATTCTGTCATAACCCTCAATTAAATTGGGTAATGAGATATTTTTATCTCATGGGATGATGATGATAACAGTGTAAATGGTTATGAAAATATTTTTTAACATTTTGATTCGTGCTTATGATTTCTTCTGACTATTCTCACAAGATTTTTTTGGTGATGATTGTGAATAACTATGCTCAAAATTTGATGCATGATTATGATTTCTTATAGATATTATCATGTGAGTTGTCTTGTAAATGATAGTAAATGTCTTTGTTCACATTTTGATGAGTGAGTATGGTCACTTCTTGCAATTCTATAAATATTATGAGTGTACAATATTGTGAATATTTTGTTCAAAAGATTATGATTAACTATGATTATGATTCCGCATACCCATCTTATGACTCTTGAATGATAATAATTATTCAGATAAGATTATTAATTGTGCTTCTGATACAAATTGATTTATGATTTTATGATCTAAGATTATCTGGGTATGAATATTCTATGTTGAAATCATGTACTTTATTACGATGTCATTCTCTTATGATAATCACATTCTCTATTATGATTGATATCTCTATTTTCTCCATTAAAGTGTATTTGAGTGCACTGTCTCTTATGTTTTTCTTTGCCTATTCTTTGATAAAAGGTTTTAATTATGATATTTCTAAAAGGTATCTAATATAATCAATTTTTTGTGAAATTTTAAATATATTTTTATAAAAAAAATTGATTATATATCTAGTATTCAATGGAACTAAACCTTTATGGTCCTAAATTTTGTATAATTGTTATATGTTTTCAATATTCATCAAGAAGGATTTCATTTTCCTGTATGTTATTCTTGAGTCACCTTATCTATTTTCATAAGAAATTTTAGTTATTTTTTAGAATATTTTATAAGGTGTATGGTTATAGAACCTAAGACAACCTATATTGAATCTAAATTGATATCATATGAACCCTATGTGTAATAGTTTGATAAGAAGGTTTCATTATTAAGGATATTTTATACTATATTTTTATAATTATATAATTCCTCACTCTAATTATTGTAACATGATGCATTCCAAATGTTTTTTCATTTTAGTCAATTGATAAAACTAGAAGAAATCTTGAAAATGAAAATTTTGATATAAAATGGAATAATTTTATATTTGAGAAACAAAATGAATATGAGCTAAAATTGAAAACCTTATGATTTTGCCTAACCCAATATAAAGTTATATGATTAACTTCCTCAACCTTATATAGTTTAAAAACAAACATAAAAAATATAGTTTTACTGGAGTGTAGTGGATGAATACCATAGAAGAAATAAAATTATTCTTCTTATATGTCAATAATGTGGGAAAAAGAACCTAGAAAAATGTATCAAAGGAACTTGAAGATTTTTTATGTTTGGAAAAGGTTGTTATAGACTAATTAATTGATGATGAAAATTTAATATTTATATATATTTAAATGAAGTGTATATTATGATGCCATTTATAGTTCAGCTTCATATGTGTGGGGAACTTGGCATTTATCTGAATCAATTCCTTAATATGAGGCCTAAATCCTAGAACAAGAAAGGTCACATGTCATATAAATAATTAAAAATGATCATAATGGTTAAGAAACACTTATCCTCCAATAAATAGTTGGGGATGTCATGTTAAAGATAGTAAGAATATTCCCTATGAAAAAATTAAGGATTTGCCTTTAGTGTAATATTATTTGATTTTGAGAATCGATTGTCTCTTTATATATAGATTAAATATAAATTCTATAGAAAAGAAATAAAATTTTATATTTAGTATCAATATATGACTATAGTTCTATGGGAGGATGTATATGAGCATCCGGGGGAAGTTAATTTTGGTGTATAGTTATTAATACCTATTTATGAAGGATATTTAACTCAAATGGTAGAATAGAATCTCAACATCGAAGATATGACAACATTTTACGATTATAAGGATGAATTTTCTGGACACATTCCTATTCATCCCCCAAATTTTTAATTTCAATTTTAAATAAAAACCATACTTGGTGATATAACTATTTCAAATACTCCTAAAGGAATATCCTCGATTGATTGGCCATAATTGAATAGTTAACCCTAGGATAATCTTAATAAGGTATTTATATTCCCTAGTGTAACACCATGTGGTGAACCTATTATTTTTTTAAGAAAAATGATTGGTAAATGTGTATTTTATATAATTTTAAAGAACATAAAAAATATCAATATCAAGAACAAGTATCATCTACCCTGCATTGATGATTTGTTTGATCAACTATGTTGAGCTCAATACTTTTCCATGATTTAAATTCATTACAACTACATTAATTATGGGTCAAAAGGTGTATATACCCATGAAATCCTTCAATATGAGGTATTGTAATTATGAATTTATTGTGATACCATTTGGAATTTATATTTCCCCTATTATTTTTATGGATTTAATTAATATAGTCTTTATTGATTTCCTTGATCAGTTTTTGGTAGTTTATATTAATGATACTCTTATATATTCCAAAATCAAGGAAGGGAATGAAGAGAATTTTAGGATTCTGATGAAGAACCATAAGAAATATAATATATGCAAAATAAACTGTAAATTTTTTCTACAAAAAGTTTCATTATTGGGTCACATAATCTAAAGAGAGGGTATATCAGTGGATCCTTCTAAAGTATATGTTATCAAACAATTGACCAAACTGACCATTGTGACTGAGATATATATTTTTCATGGATTTTTTATATATTATTGATAATTTTTTGAATAATTTATTATGGATATCTAATCCACTAAATAAGTTTAAATATAATTAATCTATTTTCATTTTGATAAATGAATGTGAGAAAAATTTAAAGGAGCTGAAAATATGGATGGTCAACACACCATTGAATACACTACCCCGAAGTGAATAAGGGTTTATGATATATAGTGATGAATCTAATAATGGAGTGGTATGAATCCTAATGAAGAATGCTATCTTGATTTATTATTTCCCAATCCAATATAAAATTAATGAGAAAAATTTCTCGACCCATGATTTGGAGTGGCATTAATAATTTTGGAATTGCAAAATGGAGGCATTATCTTTATGGTAAAAGATATGATATATTTTTATCATAAAATCATGATGTATATTTTTATTCTTTAAGAGTTAAATATGTACCAATGTATATAATTGGAGCGGATTAAATATTTTTACTTCTCAATACACTACCTCCCTAGGAAGGAACACTAGATGGTTGATGTTATGAGTCTGAATGACGATGTTATTTTCTCCATGTTAAGGAATTAAAGATATCCATTATTTATGGTTTTTTAGAATATGTATCATTACATCATGAGGAATAGAGATATATAATATCTTTCTCAAATTAATGTTAAACCATCCATCCATGTAAGGACTAAATATGTACAAAATAAGGATGTGAAACTACAGAATAAGGCTAGAAATGTTCCTAAGATAAATCTTGATTGTGATTGAATGATAAGGTTTAGTTATAAAGTATGTGTCCTATAAATACTATAAATGAATTATTAGTTGGATTAAGTACATAATTCATTATTTTCTATCCATCCTGGAGGTGGGAAGATATATAGAGCCTTGAAAGAGTATATCAGGTGAGACAACATGAAGTGAAATATTAAAGAATATTTATCATATTTCTTAGTATCAAAGAAATATAAATATGGGAGAAAAAATTATAAGGACATGTTATAACCATTACCCATACCATATTGTAAATGTGAAAAAAATTACCATATATTTTATCATCAATCTTCCCAACACATCTAAATGGGATAATGCTACTTGTTTTTTATTCGACCACCATAAAAAATCAACACATTTCATTATAAATTGAGAATATTTATCTCTTGGTCATATTTGTATGATATAAATTAATTTAATGGTGATGTTTCATGGAGTACCATATTATATTGTATCTGATCAGAATCAAAGGCTTAAGATAATGTTCTACATATATCTTTAACAAGATTTTAATACAGATTTGAATGTTTTAACTACATCTCATCCTCATATATATGGTTATTATGATAGCACCATTAATACCCTAAAGTATATACTATGATCTTGTTCTATTAATTTAAATGGTGTTTGGAATAAAAAAACCCTTGATTGAATTTTCTTACAACATTCGCTTTCACTAGAGCATTTAATTGCTTCTTATGAGGCCTTCTATAGTAGTAAGTATAGAAATCCATTGTTTTTGGATGTAGTTTAAGAAATAAATCTATTGGGACCTGAGATAGAATTGTAAATTATTGAGAAGGATAAATTCGTCAAATAGTATATCAAGGGAGTTCAATGTAGAAAAAAAAAGTTATACTCACAATAATTAGAAAGATATAGAGTTTGATGTTGGTGATAAGGTATTCCTATGAATATTATTTTTGAAGAAGGTTATGAGATTTGTAAATAATTGAAATTTTATCCCTTGATATACCGACCCCTATAAAATTCTTTATCGTATTTGGACTATTTTTTATCATTAGGATGTTCCACTAAATATCTCTCAATTTAACTGTGTGTTTCATTTATTTCCCCTAAAAAAGTTTGAACCATGTCTTTCACATGTCCAAAACTCATAGGTCATACAATTTGATCAATACCTCACTTAAAATCAATAACTAGTGAGGATTACTGATTAAATAAGGAAAATTTTTTAGAAATAATACCACTCACATGATCAATGTTTGTGGAAAACCCACAAAATTTGGGGAAGCTGCATGGAAGAGATTGGATTTCAATATGACATATGTGGAAATAAATAGTATTAGTTAAAGTGTATGAGTGATTTATATGATTTTTCCTTTGTGTGTGGGGTTTCAATTAGAATATAATAGAGTAAAATATATATATATATCTTCAACTGATTTTGGTGTGGTGTGGTGAAACGTCACTTTTGGGTATGATATTGTTATAGAATATAAAATATCTCTAGTATCATTGGGAAATTAGTATGGAGGAATTCAAATTGATTTAATGTATAGTTGTTCATCTTTTTTTGAAGGACGAGGTAAACCATCAAAGGGTTTGTGTAATGGGGTATGATAAATGATAAGTTTGGCTTGGAATCAAAGGATCATTGATAGTGTTGTCTAGTGATATATTCATACACAAAATGGTCCTTATTTATATTTTTTTGTGTGATGTGGGTTGGATATTTGGTATGGAATAAGTTGGTTAGTGAGTGTTGGTTCTCAATGAGTAATGATAAGGATAGTCATACATGGAGGAGTGCCTCGTAGTTCTTCTTAAGAAACTCACTGAAAGAGAAATTTTTTAATGTTGAGAGTTATTTATTGTATTTTTGTAAAAAAGTTTGTGTATAAGTTAAATGAAATTACATAAATGTGAGTGGTTATGGTATTCCTAGATATTTTGTTTGGTATTTTATTAGATATGAGCATTTTAAATCATAATGGGTTGTAATTGGTTGATTTTAAGTGTCAGTATGCTGGAGTTGATGGATGGTAATATTCAATGACTAACCTGGTGTGGTGATAAATATGTAACATGATAAATGATTAGTGTTTAGTTTTATTGTGGATCACCACATTGTTTTTATATTTCTAATTGGGACTCGTGATATAGGTAAATTATGTTTTTTTATATAGGCTCGTGGGTAGGGGAATTTTTTGAATTTAAAATATTGGGAATACCATTTTTACATATAAGTGATCTGGATAATCTTATTATTGTAGTATCCTTCCAATACATTTGTATTTTTCCCTTTAGTCAATTATCATGTGTTTAATGATAACAATGGATAGATGAATGGTGTAATATTAGATTTTTTAAAAGGAATAAAAAAGATTAATTGAATATTGATCCCTGGTGTATAATATATGTGAAATTAACTTATAGTATTTGAGTAGCATTGGTCTGTCTAATAACTGACATAAGAAAGAATTTTAGGAATGATAAGGGTGTGGATCATAACATTGTTTTGTTTGTACCCTTGAAGAGGTTAAGTTAATGAGATGGTTATTCTATGATATCACAAGGATTAATGTGTCATTAATTTAATAAGGAATATGGAATTATAATGGTTCAATCATGGTGAACCTGGGATATGTAGTATATGTGAAGAACCAACTAATATTTATAGATATAATTTATCATTGTAAGTTGGAAGTTTTATTGGATTCAACATTTAAAAAATCCCTATTGTTTAATATGTTTTATGATTTGAGGATATTACCTTCTTCTATAAAAATTTTTATCGGTAGATTTCATTTGTAAGAAAAACCCTAGATATGGTGTTTGGTGTTATAAGAATATTTTATTATAGATATATTGTAGATAATTGGAATGCATCTATATTTTATTAATGTAATATCTATATTAGTGGAGAAAGAAATGAAATTATTCAGTGATAATGTCTAGGGGATTACTAATACTAAAAAAGGAAGGGAGACCATCATGGGATGGTTTGTCTTGGTATATTTGTTCCTTATTTTAGAGGATATGTGGTGGTTCCTATGGAATTAACGAATGATTATATTTGTAATTTTTTTAATCATGTTATAATATACATCCTAGGGAAACTTGGATATATCATGAAATCATATATCAATTTTGTTGTTCTAGGTTGAAAAAATATGCTGCTAAATTTTCCCATTTTCTACTATGTCGGCTAGTAAATATAGAACATAAATAACTGGTAGGGTTGTTTTAAGATTTTTTCATTTTTGAATTTAAATGGGATAATATTTATATAGACTCTATGATTAGGTTTACTAGGTCACTGTAGAAGTAAGTTTCTTTTTTGGTTAAAGTGTATTAGTTAAGAAAATTATGCATTTCTATCCTCTATGGGGAATATTTTAACTGATGTTCAAGGAATGAGTTTAAATAAAATTGTTTTATAATATATTTTGATCTCCATGTTTATCATATGAGATAGATATACTTGATTCCTATTAATATTCTAGAGAGGAGTCTACAATCATATAAAGACATATCTGAAGAGGAAAATGGTGTGTCATCCCTATACAGATGGTATTATGGATCATACCATTAAATTTTTAGAATATATACACCGTTTGAGAAATTTAATGGTGGATTGTGTAGGTCTGCATTAAGTTGGGTTGATTAAGGTGAGAATACTCTGTTAAGACCCAGTTTATGGGAGGAAACAACCGAGTTTGTTTATATAATAAAAAGGCATATGAATTTAGCTTATATTCAACATAAATCTTATATAGATCCTCAAAAAAGTTATTTGATATTTTATATCGATGAGTCTGTGTTCCTAAAAGTGTCTCCTGATTTATGATATGGATAACTTAAAAAAAATTGAATTTAATGACACAACATGTTGAACCCAAACTCAAGAGAAAATTTAGTTTGAAACTAGATGTATCTTATATAGATATATCAATTTTGGTTATTTTTTATGGATAAAAGTTTATTTAGGGATATATCATTCCTTTAGAGTGAGTGTTATAGAAGCATTAGAAGATTCAAGGGAAGTTATAGGATAAAGAGTCTAAGATACAACATTTTTGAAGGGATTTGATTATGGTGAATATAAATTTTTTAATATTTGGGGAAGAAAAATCTTGTGGTGGTTATAATTATAATGTTTTATATCTAATGACTATATATCATATTTAGTTGTGTGTTATCTTAGATATTTTTTATTTTGATGTCCATTAGGTGAAATTTAATGTCTTTTAAAAAACAAATTGTATTTGGGTTATATGCTAAGTGTACTAAAAAATATAGTTAAGAACTACTAGATAGTACTTTTATTAGAATCAATGGAACCAAAATATTCTTAGTGATTTTCATGAAGAATGTAGGCATGGTGAGGAGAAAATTTATATTGCCTATGTTCCCTAAATATTAACATCACAAAATATTCTAAAAACACAAATATTAAGACCTGAATTAATTCCCCTTACCTTATATGATCTTCAAGGAATTTAGGGACTTATTGGGACAATTTTAACTCTTATACACATTTAAATAGTGGATTTTTGTGGATTTATTGTATAAATGTGGAATCTATAGTAAGGGTTTAATATTCTTATTAGTTATTTCATGTCTCTCTATCTAGATATGTATTTTTCATAAATTCAAGGTTTTCAAGGATCGATTTTTTGGTACCTTAGATATATAAAAAATTAAAACTATTAATCATATTTGGTAATTGTAGTACTTAACTTCATTGGATTGATTCATAGAGTTATGAATTTTGGAATTTTGAAAATAAGATAACTAGGTATGTGCATCTGATCCCATCTATGAAATTTATAATTCCTCTGCATTATTGGTTGATTTGGTTTAAATAAGATTTTCATTATTTTAGTTATTTTATCAACTTCTTATGAAATTTTAAATTTATACAGAATAAGTATTTTGTCATATTCTATTTTGAATGCAAATTTTAGGGGTTTTGATAACAAAAATATTTGTAAAGGAATTTTAAATTTTAATATATATATATATATATTATAATTACATTGATTTATTGAAATGAATATTTTTATAAGGCATAAATTTTTTTGACTATTTGATGTTTTTAATGGGGTATTAAATGGAAAATCAATGGTTTAATTTGGAAATTAAAATGGTTATTTCAATGGGTAAAATTGTATCTTACATATGAATATTTTAATAATGAGATTTATATATTTATTATGATATTTTAAATTTTATAAATTAGATCATGGATATATTAAATTGAGATATATATATATTTGAACATGGATTTGGGGATTTTCTCACACCTAGTGTAATTGTGTGATAAACAAATTTTAGATATTCCTTTTTTAGAATAACCTATATGTTTCATACATGGGGATGAGTGTCATAGAGAGTGATTATTATTGTGGAAAAATGGAATCACTAAAACTGGATTAAGTTTAGTGGTGTATCTAGTGATGATTGATTGAATGCATGGAATCTAGGAATTTATTGATGTCCATTAATTGTAAGTTCCCACTTATGGAAGCATATAAATCTTTAACACACTATATTGATTTTTAGAAGAATTTGAGGTCTCAAATGGGATTGGGGAAATGGGGATTCTCCTTTGTATATTGGAAAATTGAAATTTTCCATCAGATATTTAGAAATGGTAATTTTCTATTATATTTTGAAAAATGAAGATATTTTTATTGGATATTTTAGAAAATTGGTATTTTTTTAGAATGATATTTTCCATAGGGAAAACAATGTTATAACTAACTAATTAAATTTTATTTTATGGTATTTAATTTTTTTTTAATTTTGGATATCTTTATAAAGAGATTTATTTGTTTTTACATTGAATAAATTGATAAATAGAATTATTTAGATTAAAAAATATTTTTCCATTATCATGATTTAGTGGAATTATATTTGATATTACATTTTCATATATTTATTTTAGATCCTTGGGAATGTTTCACTATGTTTTATAATCACCCACTTATTTTTCATTTTTAGGGGAATATTAAATTTTATCCAAATAATATAGGTATGTACAAGAAATAATTTTTCCCAATAGAGAATCATAGTTTCACTTTAGAAGAGGTGGTAGGTCATGGAATAATATTTCTTGTCTTTTTTTCCATTAATCATCATTTCACTCAGCATATACGTGATTTGGTTTATTTCTAAACATATTGGTTTATGTTTTAAAATAATAACAAATGGTTTAATTTTAAATTTATTTATCCTGAGAATAAATGGTTATAGATAAGGCCTTATTTTATGGAAAATTTTCCCTTGGGTGTTTTATTATACTTGTCACCATTTATTGGTTGCCTCTAATGATGAGGGGATACACTTGGGGTCTTGTGGCATCTCTGCTTGGGCGTAATGACTATTTCCTCTAATCAAGGTGTTATATCCCATGTTAATTTTCCATTAACTCAATTAATATATTATTAAATTCAATGTGATTCATTAAAATTACCAATCACAACATCAACTAGAATATATAAATTGACTAAACATTGATAAAAGAGAACTTATAATCTCTTATCTTATTATATATAAATCATTTCATCAATAATTAATAAATAATGTTTTATAAATCCATAAATACATATCTCTCTAAGAAATAGCATGATTTAGCTATCCAAAAAACAACTTCCAAAGTGAAATAGAGAATTATTGGAGTATTTTATGCCACCACAGGGGTATAGATCTTGAATCTCACTAACTTAAAATCCAATATACAATTCATCCACCCCTATGATTATATCTATTAGGGGGCTCCAACGATCCTTGGAAATATCTTATGACTTACCCTCTTTTCTACTCCATGTTTATAGTGATGTTTTAAGAGAAAATAATGAGGTTATGGAATGTTTATGATATTATTAGTACATTTTTTCCAAAATCAATGGCATATCAGAATAAAACCATAGTGTGTTTCCACCAGTCAATGTGAGATCTATAGATAAAAATATTTTTTTATTTTTAAGTTATAATATATAAATAATTTTATATTTAAATTCACATAAATACAAATAATGACTTGGAACTATAAATAATGGCATGGTGTGTTCTATGACTTCTCTAAAACCATGGAATGTTCACCTTCTACATTTCAACTAAAATATTTATGAATATACCATCAAAAAACACAATGAATTTTTTTAAGTAAACACATAACTGATTCTCTAGTGAATCTTATAATAGATTCACCAAATCTTGTCTGAACATGTCATTTCCACTTTAATGATAATATAATATCTAAAACCAAGAAATGTTTTATATTTTGGTAAACTAGAAACTTCCACATCCTTATATTTTTAATCCCTATACATTTTTTTGAAATTAAATATTTTTTATCTAACCATTGCATATTTTAATCCAAAATGAAATTTTTTTCTAGTTATGTTAAATTTTTCCCCAAAATCATCTCTTTATTCTCCTCTATCCTCTTCAATTCCCTAAAAAACACAAAGAAACATAAATAAAAATATATACACCACTAACCTAGATACCTCTCAGTGGAATTTCTTCATTTACAATCTAAAAATAAATAAACAAGGCTGAATCTTCAAAATAAAAATTATCAAATTATATTCCTCTTATATGATTTTCATCCGTGAAAATCCTACCCATATCAGTTAATTTATAAGATTCGGAAATAACCATATTTAAATTCATTTTCAAACAATAACTAATTATTATAAGTAACTTAATTAAATAAAAATACATGTATTGATCATTTATCTATTACTCTCTCTCTATTATAAACTTTTCTCCAAACTGAAATTCCTCTATAGAGCATACACTAAAGGAATGACCCATCAATTTGTAACCATCTCTGAAAAATACTTTATCTACAAAGGATGTTCAAAAAAATCCCATGATCTTAAATATTGATCTCATCACAATCATAAACATGGTAGTTGTTAGGAAGATTACCATTAATCTATGATACATGGAAGACATCATCAAAATACTATAATTATGTTGGATTTTTAAATCAATACAACCCTTCACCCACATGATCTTATGCATCAAAGTTCGTGATAAAACTTAGTGAAAAAGTACCACCTTGTTGAAATCTATATTTTATAAATAAAGGTGATACTTTAAATTTCACATTTTCACCAACATCATAATCTATGTTCAAAATCCTTTGATAAAAATATAATATTTAATGATCCAATATATTATTTATCTAACCTTTAATAATTTTTACCTTCTTCATTTTGTCCTATAACATTTATAGACCAAAAATATTCCTCTCAAAAACATCAACCCAACAAAAAAAATTTATTCAAGGCCACCCATAAATAAATTTAAATGGTTTTATTACAATTTATTAATGATAAATTTTTTCATAAGCAAACACTTAATGTGAAAAATTATTAGTTCATGATACATCAAAATATACAATTCAAACCCCTAATAAATCTTTTAATATATTTATCATCTATGCAGTTTGATCATCTATCCATTGGTGAAATATAGTATTGAGGAATAACTATGTACTAAAGGCATGATTATTATTCTTAAAATCCATAAAATTAATTTAGGATCACAATTTGAAACATTCATTCTCAAAAAACCATTATTCTTCACTAAATCTTTCATATAAAGGTGCACTAAGAAATTGGTTGAGATCCGTTCGCAAAGTAGTAAGAAATGCAGTTAATTCATAAGTGTATCAGCTATTATATAGATAAAATTATACCCATTCAATTAATTGGGTAATACAATCACAAAATCCAGGGATATGACCTTCCACTTGTATTATAGAATTTTCAAGGGCCACTAATCCTTATACGAACCTTATTGACATGTAATACATATCCATACAAGTGATTAAAATGATCTCATCATTATAAGGAACCAGAACTACTTCTTTAAAGTATAATACATCTTACCAATTATTGTATGTACCCATAAATGTTATCAATAAAACTATTTTAAAATAAGGTCTCACATTATATCAAGAACATATAGCTTTACACTAAACAACACAAAAAATTGTTTTATCTTCCATCCAAATATCCAAATATTCTTTGTTAACTATCTAGTATTTCAAGTATTATAATACAAGGTCGCTAAGCTCATTCTCTCTAATATTATGGTTAAAAAATAATTCATCATCATATAATATTGAAAAAATCTTTCATTAACCTTATATATATCCAAATTCAATTTCATGATTTATTCTAAAATCATTCATTCAACACATTATTCTCGAGAAACATCGCCATGACTATTCAAGTATAAGCTTTCAAAACCCATGTTACCTTATCAAGGACTATATGAGATCTAGAAATCATAATTATAGAGTAAATAAACTTATATCCATAGAACATGGTTCTAATCCCTCTAATTAAATATACAATTTGATATATTGTTCTCTTTCAGGACCAAAAATAATTATTCAATAAAGTAATGTCTATTGAATGAAACATTATGCCTATAAAATCAAGGTAATGAGGCATAGAATTTCATTTATGTGTATGTAATTATATAAACCTATAATATATGACTTCCATATTATACATCAATACATAATTTCAAGACTCTAGTATAGAGAATTTAAATCAACCACAAACAAATCTTTTTCATCGATTGAAGGATAAGGGTTCTAGTTAACTATTTTTTTAGTAATAAAATATTTCATCAGTATATGTAATCTCAAAACAAAATCTTACCACATCATAGTCAATGATAAATGGGATTCTGATGTATAATATAGGTTTGATAAAAATCTCAAATAATATTCATCCAAGCTAAAAAAAGTTTCACCTTGGGGGTATTCTTCAAAACTTCGCAAGACACAACTACCTTAATCTTGTATTGATCAATAGCTACTTCTTTTTAAGAAATAATATGTAGAATAAATTGAACATCACATGCCTAAAATATATAATTAAATATATATTAATACATGTAAAACTGATGAAGGATATCTAGAAACAAACCTGAATTCTAGGAATGATTCTCTCCATCATTCAAGTAAACCAATATATCATCAATAAAAAAAATATAGAAAAATTAAGATATTTCTTGAAAATTCAATCTATCAATTATGTAAACACCAATGGTGAATTATTACTCTAAAGGGAATTACGAAGAAATTAAAATTCTCATAACTATATCAAAAAGTATTAACTTTTATATCCTCCTCCTTCACCACCATATAATGGTATCCTAACCAAAAATTATATCTTTACGAAAAAACTAGTTCCCATCCGATGGTGAAAAAAGTAATAAATAATAATTATAGGATTATAATTATTCAAAATTTCCTAGTTAAACCATCAATAATGTAACGCCCCAACCCCACAAGCCTAGATTTTGTCCGTTATTTCATTAAATTTGCATGATTACAAGGAAGTGGTATACCAAAATACCAAATAGTTTAGTACTTTTGAAAAATGAGATACATATATAGGTTCAAAATTAAAAAATGAAATGAAAAATAGCATATAAGTTTAATTGGGAACACCTAGAACTATTTGTATCCCCGTAATTAAATCATAATACACCTCTTTGCATCCTGTGGAAATATAAAACATTAGAAAAGGGGTGGGATCATATGGTTAGTACTGGTAAACAATTTAGAATAAGATATCATAAACATAAACATTATTCATAGTGAATAACTAAAAACACATGTCATTCAAAATAAATGTGTACATGGAATAGTTGGAATAATAGATAAATAAATAATTCCATAATAAAACATAATCATGGGTATTCTACTAGTCCAATAACCACTAAAATTTCAATTACAAGCTTCATAATGATAAAAAACGCATATGACCGACATTATAAATCATATTATCAAGGCCTCTACCAAGACATAAAAAAATTATTAAGGCATTGGACAAAACCATATATAAAAATGGGCAAAGCCTCATCCAAGTCCATATCTATTTGTTTCATGAGACATATCAATGAATTGATAGGATATAAAGGTCCCCATCAATCAATTACTATGTCCAATTCATTCGTCATATGAAATGGGTGAAAATAATCAACATCTACATTCATATTTAATCTAACATATGAAATTTAAATAACATTACCCAATCATTTAGCATAAACACGTATCATTCCGAGTAATATGGTGAAGGGTATCAGGATAAAACATCTACAATATAAATATTAAAGAACACTTAAAAATAATGTTTTTTAAGACATCATAAGAGTTAAACCTCAATTAATTACAATATTAAACAATGGATGTTGACATAGATGAAGATTTTTTTTAATGAGACGATTGAAAACATCTTGGGGAAATAATCCTTAAACGTTCAAAAGTTTCCTATACCACATGAAACATTAAAAAAATAATCCCCTATAATATCATTAAAATAAGTAGACTCTTTATATTATATACCAAAGGGATGTATATGAACCAAATAGAAGAAATAAGTGGTGAACAAGTCATATATCTCATAAAAGTTAAAGTGAGATGAGAATGTCCTTTCCACTTTGGAATGAATAGTTCTCTTGGAAAATTAATTATATTGATCATAAAATCATATTATAAACATTTATATTCTAGAAAATAAAATTAAAGGTCATTAAAATTATATTTGAGGCTTAAATAAAATCATATTGAGTTGAAATCATGTAAAAAATGTTTTTAAAGATACTTTAGAAATAAAACATTTTAGGGCGGTTTAAGGATTTTAAAGTGCAAAGGAATGTTTTATTCCATAAAACAATAAATGAACTGAAATATCATGGTCATGTTAAAAATTTTAATTTTATAAAAATAAATATGTCTTAAATCTGATAATATAGTGAACTTTATAATAGTCAAGAATTAGAGAATTTCCTTGAATCAGGCTTGCATTTCAGAACACTTTTTTGAAAGATTCTTTTAAAGTGAGTAACTGCCCAAAAAATAATGAATGATTCTGATTGATAAACATATATATAAAATTTAGACCTAATTTATGGGTATTTAATATTAATAAGTAATAATTTAATTGAGGCGAGTAGAGAACAAGAGCAACCCAAATGAAAAAGAAGGTTTAGGTACAAAATACTTAAAACATTGTAATCATTAGAATCATATGCCCAAAAATTAATAATCATTGAATGATACATTGAATATAATTAAAATAAATGGATTCATGATGTGAAACATCAATTGGAAGTATACATAAACCATACACAAGTAGTAGTAGTGAATACAGAATATCTCACAAATATGGAAGTGAGATGAAAAAACCCTTACCTAAAGTCCAAAGGTATTATCCACTAGATCTTAATGATATGAATAATACAATTTAGGTTCATTAATTAATAATTAAAGACCCCAATATTCATTTAATTGAATAATTATATCCTTATTATGTTCATTCATTTCCTTTTTTATGGGTTTAGAGGTTCAATTTCATTGTTCGGGTCCATTTGTTTCTTGATCGGTATACTTATATACATGAATGGAGAATCATGTAAAATGAGGATTGTTGTTGAGAAATTAAGTTACATGTTATTAGTGAAAATAAATAATTATACGTGGTTTTAAATTTCATTTCGTTACTTTGAGTGAAGATGAATCATTATATAAATTATTTAATGATAACAGTTTGGGTAAATTAGTAGTTTTTGAACACAACGAACTCATTTTTCTTTATAAATCAAAAAAATGTGTAAAAAATAATCCAGAACATTATATGAGACATAATAAATATATTATAGTCTGTTTCAACCATAGTAATTGTTTTATGACAAGAATTAAATATGGTAATAGAAATTGAAAACTCATCTTCCTTGAATGTGGTAAATTAGCACATCTCGGATGGTGTTTTTTTACTACTAGCATAAAAGATGGGTAAAGGAGACATGATAATAAATTATTAAATCATTATAAAAAAATTAAATTTAATTTAATTTTATGTTTATTTCATAAAAATTAGATGAGGATAGGTGAGTATAGAAAATAAAACAAAGGAACATCAAAAGAAAGTAAAAGAATTGAAAAGTGGAATTTACTTCTTGAATTAATCTTCTTTGAGAGCCTCTTTAGGGAAGAGTATTTGGACTTTTTCTGAGACCAAGGTATTATGGACATGTGGGATATAATGGGAGGATATTTGGGAATAATTTAAACAAGTCACATGGCTTAATAAGAGTGAAGAGAAGAGTTGATGAGGGGTGGTATTTATATTGGGGGGAAAGTAGGGGTTTCTCATTATTTTAATCATTAGTTTAAAATTTTTTCTCAAAACAATGAATAGTTCTGATTCATGTGACCAAAACTACTAATAAGTGAATGTTATTTATAATCTACTATTCCTACATCATCCTTACATCACATATGACTCAATAACCCATTTATTTCTCATGTATCGTAAATTGTTGTATTTCACTATTCATCAAAAATTCATGTTTTTTAGTTTAATAAAAAAAACTAACCATAAACATTTATTGAAATATAGAATCTAGAAAGGATCTCCATTTTATCAAAATAATTTTTTAAATATCTGAAATTTAATTTTTTAAATAAAATCATTATTAACTTAAAAAATAGATTTTTTATATTTAAAACTACTTTTATAATACTCTCAAAAACTATGTATGGTTTCATAATATTATCTCAAAATTAGATGAGAAAAAATTATTTTTTTGGGAACCCATTTCATGAAAATTAATTAATTTATTATATTAAAATTTTCATTAAATAGTTATCGCTCACAAAAATATGAATACTTAATTAATAATTTATAAAATATTATACTTCATTTATAAGGTGCCTAAATTTTATTTATACTTTCATGGATGAGGTTATTATTCACCAAGGATGTATTAATATTTATAAGGGTGATATTTCTATTCATAAGGTATATTACTATTCATAATGATAGTTTACTATTCATAACGGTATGTTACTATTCACCAAAAATATGTTTGTTCTATCAGACTCTAAAAAACCCTCTGAATGCAACAATGTATGTCATATTTTCAAAATTCAAATCACAGAAGTGGAAAAATTATTTTTATTGGCTCGGTTATAACAAATTTTTTTTGTGTAGAGACTCATTGTTTCAGGCATTTAATATTAAATTTATTTGTAAATCCTTGGGTTGTTACAATCTCTCCTCCTTACAAAAATTTCATACTCAAAAGTTCGAAATTGAATTTCTAAATTTATTGGTTGATACTTGAAGATTACCCTATGGGAAACCCACATGAGAAGTATAGTTAAAATAGCATCTTAATAAGTGGGAAAGAAGAAGGCATCAATTACTAAAAACTACACATTTTAATTGGATATCATGGTAAGGGAAGAAAAAGAAAACCATCATGTGATGATGTAAAGTGATATAGAACATGCTTAGATGAAAGATCATTACCATATCACCATAAACTACGGTTATGAAAAAAAAATAGGAAAAAAATTTGTATAAGAGTATTTTTCTGAGAGTTGAGGAATTATTTCACTATATAAGAGTATAAATATACAGTTTTTATTTCATAAACACAATATTATCCTTTGTTTGTGCCTTAAACTATTAATACATAATCTTTTAGCACAGGTTGCATCATTTGGTGACATTAAACTCTAAATCCTCATACAATGATCAACTTAAATGATTTCATAAATGGTTTAACATTCCAAAAGATCATCATCCAACACTTTATAATCATTACCATATTCATCCTTACTAGATCTATATACACGGGGTCCTTATAAATCCTTATTTTGTTTAGAATTCTATGATTCATTTTTCTCAATGCATGCACTATCATATTTTCCGTTAATCAACATAAAGCATCCATAAATTTTAATATTCTAAACATGTCAATATCTTCATCATTTATCCTATTGAAATATGGTAATAACTCAAATTACCATAAACCCTTATTGAAAACATGAACTGATCCGTACACATGATATTGGATATATTCTTTATAACCATAAATGTTGTAAACTCCATCAATGATAGCATAAACAACAAGTAGACATGTCAATAATCAGTTTTGAGGTAGTGAGTACTTATCCAAATCAATCATTTCTTTATAATTATCTTAATCATTAGGAATATATTGAAGGTTGTCTTTAACTCATTCATATACATTCCCAAGATATTTAATTCTTATTGAGTCACTTATCCTTGGTACACTTCATGATACAACTCAAATTCTTAATGAAATAGTATAGTAGTAAAATCCTCATATATTCTATAATTCTTATAACCAGTATATTGGTGATAAAATATTCAAATGACATAATTCTTGATGAGTCATATTAATAATTACACTTCATCTGCAATTTTATAATGACTTGTTCATTATATATTAACATCATTTAGGGATATTCCTTTGAATCTTGGGACATTGATTTGCATAGTGTCCCATTTTCTTACAGTTGATGCACTGTAGATTGAAAACCATTTTCTTACCCTTGTAGTCATGAAATTTGTATCCCTTTTCTCTACACATGTAAGAGAGTCATTTTACTTTTAAGTAGGTTCTGAGGTGTTTCTTTCCACATGTACCACATGTTGGAAAACTAGTTGTTTTATTCTTCCCATTATCCACTAATTCATCTTCCACCTTCTTCTTCTCTTACTTCCCTTAAAACCCATATGAATTAGAGAATTATTTATATAACTTCCTACCACATGATATTATCTCCTCATATGATGAAAATACTTTGGAGACTATCTTCCTTTGAAATGATGTCTTAAGACCATAAGAGATGTGATCCTTTTTACTCTTTGAATCACGTGAATTGGTGAAGTTCTCATTCCATCTACTAGGATCCACTTCTAATAAATTTCATATACTAAATTACATAATAAAATTGTGAACTCTATATAACCCAAAACATGGTATAGTACATAACATTAATTTATGCATCACAAATCCTAGAACCATATACCTTGGATGCTTTAGGAGCACAAATCCGTAATAATGGCTTGTAAAAAAATGTGAATTATCCTAATAATATCACCTAGGAGTGTCAAACTAGGTGAATAATAAGGCCCATTTTCTTGTACCAGGATACCTCGGGTCAAGCAAAAAAGACCTTGTCGGATTTGTTACTCATAGGTACATATTTGACAGAACCACATCCAATTGTAGTACCCATACAAGGATTTATTTTCTAGAAAGATCCATATAATCTATTCCTTACCAAATTTCTAGGATTTCTATATAAGTGTTTATTCAAGAAAATCTTATGGTTTTTTCCCTAATCTTCATTTTCTAAATATAGATTCTATATTTTCTACTAAACTCCCTCTAATACCAACTATAACACTCCAACCCCAGAAGCCCAGAGTCTGTGCATTATTTCATTACATTAGCTTGGTTATAAGGAATTCGTATCCTGAAGGACCATATAGTTTAGTATTTTGGAAAACTAGATACATACATAGGTTAAACATTGCAACTTGAAATGAAAAACAACATATAAATTTTTTGAGGAACATCAACAACACTTAGTTTATCCCTGTAATTCATTCATAATACACCTCATCGCATCCTGGGGAAAAATATAACCTAAGAAAATGGGTGAGATCAGATGCTCAGTATGTGTAAAAAATATAACATAAGATATTATAAACATAAACATTAGTCATGGTGAATAATTAAAACACATTTCATTGAAAATAAACTTGTACATACTATGGTAGTAATAAAGGTTGGATAAATAATATCATAATAAAACATAATAATGGGAATTATACTTGTCTAATAAACACATGAACATTCAATTACTCGCTTCATAATGAGGGAAATGCATATGTCATACATTTTGAAAAATATCTTCAAGGACTTATCCAAGAAATCTAAAAATTAGTAATTCATCATCAAAAAATATATCTAAAAATGTTCAAGGCCTTGACCAAGTCCATATCTATTGTCTCATGAGCCCTACTGCTGCATCGAGAGGCTATATTAGACCCCACCCATCACTTACTAATTCCAAAGAATTCCTCATATAAAATGGGTGAACATAATAAACATAAACATTCATATTTATACTAACATATGAAATGCTAATAACTTTCCCCAATCATTTAACATAACCACTAACCATTAGAAGTAATATGGTGGAGGGTATCAAGATAGCACATCCACAGTCAAACTAATTATAAACCCTTCAAAAACATGTTTTAGATGATAAAATAAAAGATAAAACTCAATGAAGTACAAGATTCAATAAGAGATGTTGACATAAATGGAGATACGTTTAAATGATACCATTGAAAAATTCTTCAGGAAATAATCCTTAAACTTTCCAAAGTGTCTCATACCACCTTGAAACATACAAATCATAATCCCTTATAATTTTATGAGAATAATGATACTCTTTATATGATATATCAAAGTTAATTACATACACCACAAGGAATAAATAATTTGTGAACAAGTCATATGTATCATACAATTTAAAGTGAGATGAGAAAAGTCCTTTTTACTTTGGAAGGAGGAGTTATTTTAAAAATTCATTTGTATTTGTCATGAAATTAGATTGTAAACATATGTATCCAATAATATAATAGGGAATGTCATTGAAATTATATTCGATTATTAAATAATGTCTTATTGGGTTGAAATCATTTAAAAAGGTATTTTAAAGATACTTTAGAAATAAACTTTTTATTATTATTTAAGGAAAATATTAATGGATTTTAAAATGAAAATGCATGTTTTCTTTTATAAAATGAAAAATGAAAAAAAAATATTTATATGTTAAATTTTGTGATTTTAGAACGAAAAATATGTCTTAAAATATATTATAGAGTGAACATCATAATAGGTAAGAATTAGAGAAGTTCCTTGAATTGATCTTGCATTTCAGAATAATTTTTAGAAATATTCTTTTAAAATATAAAATTTCCCATAAAATAAAGAATATTTATGACTGGTACACGTATATAAATTATCAAGACATAATTTATGAGGAGTAAATAGGAATAAATAATAATTTTAGTGAGGTTAGTAGATAATAATAGCAACTCGAATGAAAAATGAGTTTCTGATAAAAAATACATAAAACATTGTAATCATTTGAATCGTATGCCAAAAAAATATTAATCATAAACTGATACATTTAATATCATTAAAATTTAGAGATTCATGATATGAAACATCAATGGTCAGTATACATACACCATACACAAGTAGTAATAGTGAATAATGAGTATCTCAAAAAAATAGAAGTTAGATGAAGAAACCCTTACCTTAAGTCTGAAGGTGTTATCCACTTGATATTAATGACATGAATAATAAAATTTAGGTTCATTAGGTAATATTTCCAGAACCTAATATTCAGTTAATTTATTTATTATAATATATAATAAGTTCATTAAAGGATTTTTTGATGGGTTAAGAGGTTTAATTTCATTTTTTGTGTCCATTTGTTTCGTGATCGGTATACTTATATACCTGAATGGAGAATAATTTAAATTTAATACGGTCATCATGAATTGAAGTTATATGTTGTCCTTGAACATAAATATGTTTACATGGTTTTAAATTTAATTTGGTTACTTAGAGTAAAGATAAATTGTTATATAATTTTTTTAATGATAAATGTTTGGGTTAATTAGAGGGTTTTTCAACACAGAGAACTCATTTTGATTTATAAATAAAAACCATGTGTAAAAAAGATTCCAAAACCATAGATGAGCAAAAATTTATATATCATAGTCTATTTCAAACTTAATAATGGTTTCATTACCATAATTTAATATGGTAATAGAAATTTAAAACTCATAGTCCTTGAATGTGGTAAATTATAACATCTCAGATGGTGTTTTTTACTACTAGCATAAAATATGGGTAAGAGAGAGATGATAATAACTTATTCGATCATCATAACAAAATTAAAGTCCATGTAAGGTACTTTAGTTTTTATAACTATTGGATGAAGTGATATGAGTATTGGAAAGAAAAAAAAGGAACTTTAAAAGAAAGTAAAATAATTTAAAATAGGGATTTACCACTTGAATTAATCTTCCTTCATATCCTCTTTAAGTGAGTGGATTTGGACTCTTTTTGAGACTAAGGGCTACAAGATGTGGGGAAGGATCTTGAGAGGAGATTTGGGAAGAATATATTCAATTGAAAAGGCTTGAGAGGAGTGAATAGAATAGATAAGAATATGTGGTATTTATAGTTGAGGAGAGGAGGGGTTTCCCATTATTTTAATCATTATTTTAATCATTATTTTAAAAACAATTCTCAAGACTTTGAATAGTCTTGATTTATGTTACCAAAAACCATAATAAGGGCATGTGAGTTCAAACCAAGGGTTTCTACATCATCTTTACATCACCTATGACTCAATAGACCATGTGTTTAGCATTTATCATAAATTATCGTATTTTACTATTCATAAAAATTTCATGTATTTTAGAAAAATTCCAAAAATTTACCCTAAACTTTTTTTGACAAGTAGAAAAAAAACACTACTCGATTTTAAAAAAAATAATTGTCTAAATAAGTGTAATTAAATTTTTAAATAAAATCATTATTTACTTGAAAACTACAAATTTTATAATCAAAACTACTTTTATAATACTTTCAAAAATTAATTATGGTCTCCTAAAATTATCCAAAAATAATAGGAGAAAAATAATTATTTAGAAACCCATTTTATAAAAAATAATTCATTTAATAGTTTAAAAATTGTAATAAAATATTTATCACTCACAAAAATATGAATACTTAATTAATAATTTATAAAATATTATACTTCATTTATAAGATGCCTCAAATTTATTTATACCTTCATGGGTGAGGTTACAATTCATAAAGGTCATATTACTATTTATAACGGAAACATTACTATTCATAAGGGTATATTACTATCCATAAAGGTAGGTTTCTATTCATAAGGGTAGGTTACTATTCATCAAAAAAGGTTTGGTCTATCAAACTCCAAAAATAACCTTGAACGTAGCCGTGTATGTTAGATTTTCAAAATTCAAATTAAAAAAGTTGAAAAATTATGTTTATTGGATCGGTTATAACCAAGTTTTGTTTTGTAGAGACTCAGTGCTTCATGCAATCAATAATAAATTTATTTTTAAATCCTTGAGTTGTTACAATAATCAACACACAAAGGTAACCCACCATTATCATTAATAGAAAAGAACATCATTTCTCTCTATTGAAATACACTAGGGAGAATTAAAACCCTCCCCATTATGTCATTAATAGAGATATATTGTTCTTAAAGTTCAATAAGTGACATCTAATATAAATCCATTAATATTATAGATATACCCTAATATAAATAAATTACAAACTCTACCTATCACCTTTGTGGTAAACTAGTATTATCGTCAGCGAAGACATCAATGAAACCCATTAACACCATTTAAATCTCCTTCACCTCTATTTTTAACGAAAAAAATCGTTTATCTTCTAAGATGAGATATAATTATATGATATTCAATGTGTCTTCAACGATTCATATGATTATATTCATTGTTGAAAACCACATGATATTCATCCACATTAAAAATAATCACCCACATTTGAAAACAGAAAATAATACATAACCTATAGTGAAACATTTTAATGTATTATATGACACTCTATGGTTTTAATTGTAATAATTCTAAGAAACACTTCATATGGTCACTTATAATCATTAAATCACTCTCATTTACCACCAAATATGTCCTTGAGAATATACAACCATATTATGTAAATCAATTAGGTTTTAAAACATTTAAATGATCAATTTTAGTCCTCTAAATAATATATGAATGATAAATTAATATAATGTGGTAAAATCAAATAAAAAATACAAGATCTAGAAATGAACCATATTAAACATCTTATAACACAGGTACTACTCACTCATCAATTTTCAATATATCATGTTTCACATGACAAACACCTCTTTTACACTTCCATACCTACCTACCTAATACATAAAAATAATTTTTACCATATCCTAGAGGACTAGAAATATTTTTTGGGGGCTGAAATATACCACCAACACTTTATACTATAAGTTTATTTAGTCACTTTTGTTTTTCTATGGAATGGACACAGTGTAGACAATAGTGAATGGGATGAATCATCCCCCGTTATGTGAAACACCATTCCTCTCCATAATCTCCCAAATTGCCTCCAAATTTCTCTATACCTAGGTAAAAGTCTTCAGCATAAATGGAATTGTATTTTATTAGATCTCAAGTTGTTTTTCTATCTTAAATAGTTGAGATCATTAATCCAATTCAATAAGATAATCATAGTAACCCGATATCATGCATATAAACATCAACTCATTATCTCAAGTACTAGAACTCGCATAATGAATATACAAGATCACATATTATCAATCCAAATGAAGGATAGTAGTTCATAACTCTTCTAAGAGTTGATCTCAAAAATAGATCCATAAACTATATTTATATAATAATGTCACACATCATGATACCCTAGTTTTAATTTTTACTACTACTAATTGTTTCATGAAATAATTTAATAGACACCAGAATCAAATTCTACGCAACTAACTATATATGATAAAATGTTGTCTCTCATAGATGTATTTATTTATAAGACCCTGATAACTTAAAAGTGGTTATGTTCACTTTCTTGAACATCCATTAATTAATTTTTTGTATTTATAAGACTTTGAGGACCATTCATTAATAAATAACAACAGGTACCACTTGAACCCTCTTTTAATCCACCCTCATGATTTTGATAAATATGTGGAATACATATAGAAAATAAGTTCTATAACATAATGAAAATGTTTTTGTATCTAGTTACACTATGTGAAGATCAATTAAATAAAAATTTCAACATACATCACAAACAATATTTATAAACTATTATTATATGTTTCTGTAATCAACACTTATAAAAAAATCATTTTAATGGTACTTATTCATGTTTTACAAGATATTATATAGGCGAGTTAGTCAATGGAGGGAGAATTAACAAACATAAAATTAAATAAAATTAAAATGATTAATATTAGATAAAAAAGAAGACATTTTTATTGTATTTTCTAATATAAATATATTATGTGTAATCTACAAACCTATATACTCTTTGAGATGTACGACACACACACAAAAACCTGAATTTTTATGTGTGAGTCACAAAAAAACTAAAACATAACTTTTATACTAGGGATAAAACATCAACACAATATAAATTTTCAAGAGGAGTCTCTCAATCCTATTATAACCTTCCTTTTTAGTGGAGGCACAACCAACACAACCCATAAATTTTATTGAGATGTAACTAAATAGATATTTATTTTTTATAAGGAAAAAAATGAATACAATGAACATAATAGAAATGATAAAAAAAATATAAATCTATCAAAAAACATTAAATATAACGATTGAATAGTGTATAATCTTGATCAATTAAGGTTTAGATTATTGAGTCTCTTCACATAATGTGAAAATGTATTGTGATCTCAAATAATTTCAAAAAAATTGTATCTCATTTCTTTCTTGTTTTGACTAATCTTTTTTTATAAGGAAATATTTATATTTTTCAATATTTAATACATGTATCCATTAAATATAATATGAGAGATATTTAACTCCCATGAAGAAACATTTTTAAATCCATTTAAGTCTTACAAAAAATATTTACTAATTCATTATAAAATAATACAGAAATGTGAAAAAAATAGTTACGTTTTATATAATTATAGTTATTAAATAAATCAAAAAACATAAAATAAATTAGAATACTAAGTACTAATAATGTATATTTTCAATTCATTCGTGGAAACAAAAGAGAAAAATACTTTGATAAAATCCATAGTAGGTTCATTTCATAATGTTCATGGTGTTTTGTGTGTATAAGATTCATTGTCTTATCAAATATATTGAAAAACTAAATATTATATGGGAAATGTCAGACTGAATACACAATATGTAAGAGTCATAAGAAACATCATAAGAGTAAAATATGAATTCACTAGAAAAATAAAATTATAAACATAATGAAATATTGAAATGTAATAGTCAATTAGAAATTTGTAAAAATCACCACTAATAATGAAAAGGTAAATAATTTACCAAACTATAAAACTCACAAAATAATAAGAGTAAGAATGCACACACACTATAAAAATAAGATCCATAATTAGAGAATATTTTATTTATAAGAACATCATTTAAGATTTTTTTCTTAAAATTATCAGATTCATTAATAAAAATGTAAAAGTTTTATACTTTTATAAAATCACATAACATAATTTGTATGAGTAAACATATATGAAACTTAACAACTCAAGCTTGTACTTCTAAATATTATTCATTACAGTATGGAAATATTGAAGATTAAAAATCAATAATAAGAATGAATAAACAATATAATAAAATAGTGAATTTATTATTATCAAAAATAGATAAATAAAATTGGATAAGATACACTAATCCCAACCCTCTAGTAACAATTAAAAATATTCATAGCTCACACATATAATCACAAGGTCTATCAAATCTGTTAATCAGTTCGTATGATATTCTCCAAATAATAGGTTTATATAATATGATATCCTTACCAACCCATGAAAATATCACCAATGATCATGCCCAAATCCATCCTAGAACACTTTCTCTAATACTATTTTCTTAAATCCTATCCTTACTATGCATCCTACTATATCAGCAATGATATCATGAGTGAACCTCAAACCCATATTCTAACAGACCCTAGGGTGGTGACTAGCATCAAGGGTATAAAGTCTAAATTATTAGAGTAATTACCCTTATTTTATGTAACCAAACAATGAATCCATCATAATCCAATAAACAATCCTCAATTACTCAAATGAATATATGAATGAGTAATTTTAATACACATAATCATGGTAAATCAATGTTAATAAAATGGATCATAAATAAAATCTTCTTTCTACTCATATATAGTCCATCTCATGGTTGAATTAACACCTACCAACATTACCCTCTCCATGATCCTATAAATAAAAAAATGGATAATAATGGGGTGATATATGAGTATAACCAGTAGGTTCCTCCTACATCTTCCTTTATTTTGAATGAATTGGTAAAGTAAATCCTTAGTAAATAGAATATAAAAATAAAAATAAAAATAATAAAAAACAGAATAATAAAAATCTTAAATCATCTTATGTACCACTCGATCAACATCATCATAACCATGTCACCAGAACCACATTGAATCAATGAAAACACATCAGTATCCACACCAATAATGATAATGTATTGGGAACTAAATAACTATTTATAAATGATATAAAGGTCTTACAGAAAAAATAAAAACCATTTTATTGTAATATATAAAAAAACAATAACTACATCAATGTTAGGAATATCTTATTCACACCAATAATGATCACGTATCGGGAAATAGAATAACTATTTATAAATTATATAAATGTTGTATAGCTAAAATAAAAACCATTTTATTGTAATATATCAAAAAAACAATAACTACATCAATGTTAGGAATATCATATCCCTTTATCATTATAATTTTTTCTTTATTATTGTGTTTTAGGGATATAGTTAATGCTTTTATTTGATAATTCCTAACTCTAATTTTCTAAAACTATAAACCCTTATCAATTTTATATATCCCATTATGCATCTATCTACTCACCAATTACTAATAAAAATATAGAATAATAATGTTTCATTAAGACACCAAAAGGATATAGATCATAAGTCTCACTTATAATTGATCCATGTATCAATTTGGTCATTACCTTGAAGAAATAAATAAATAAAATCCAAAAATACTTGAAAATATTTTCTAAGTCACCCCTGATTCAAATAAAATTTCATTGGGAATTTTTAGAAAAATAATTTGGATTAGGCAGTTTTCTAATATTTCTAATCAATTTTTCCAAAATCTATAGTCTATCCCAATAAATTGTCACATGTTTCGAATAAAAAATTATTAGTCTTAAAAATGATTCTTTTTTATTTATCCCATATATAAATAACCTCTTTCTAATTAAAAACGTCACCAATTATTTGTTGGAGACTCTATCTAGTGAAAGTTTATAGAATTGTTGAAATTGAAAATTTCTTTAGAAAGAAGACTTTGTAACTTGATTTTAAAATTATTATTTTAAAATGAATGTTTGGTTTTGATTAATAAAAAAATATTCTCTATAAAATTTTTGTTTTATTGAAAAGGTGTGTTTTAAAGGTTTTTAATGAAATCACATTTTTATTGAAATGGTTTTTTTTTGCATTGGTTTGTGGAATTATAGTTGTATGTGTTCATATGAATTTAGCAAATATAAGGGTAAGGAGTATCCCCCATCATTAGTAGGATAGATAAGGGTTAGGTATCTCCCCCATAAAAATGTTTCTGTAACACCCCAAGCTTCTACGGTACGTTTCCCTTCGAATAATGCGATAGCGTGTGTTGTACGCAACCTCGAGTTCTAACACACACCACAACTAATTAAACTAGCCGTTGTAAATAGTAATACCTACTTTTTGAAATCATATATATTTTATATTTCAAAATGGACTTCATTTTTGGATTAGGAATATCGAAATTATCCTAGGGTGAAATTTTGGTACCTTTCGGATAACTTTTATATTTTGATGAATAGTGAAAATTACTAAATTTTAATTAAAAACAACTTTTTTAATCAAAATAATTAATAGTGATAAATTATGAATTTGAGTGGTTTTAAAGTATATTTAGAATATATTTTTACCATTTAATATAATGTTGTTCATTGGACATAATTTTACAATTAAACCGAACATAAACAAGTGTCAATCTTTTGATAGTTATTATCTCTTAAAAACGCGCTTTTTGTTTTGACAGCGGGAATTAATTTTAAATTAATTTCTGCCACTTCTGTGTTTTGAATTTAGGAAAATGGATTCCATATTTGGAATCAGGATGTTCAAATTGTGTAAATAGGTAACTTTTATTTTTAGACATTTTGAATAATTACTGCGGTAAATATTTTATTTACCATGGTTAAAGGGTAAATCCGGTAAATAAGGGTTAAAAAAATAATATTATAATAATAAAAAATTACCCTAAAACGTGTCCTAACCTTATTGGTGGACACATGCCCGACCATGGGCATCCTTGGGTCAATTTGGTGACCCCTTGGAGCCACTTGTATGTGGTAGGGACACATTATATTAATAAAGTTAAAATAAAAATAAAAATGGCATAAGCTTACATCTTTTATAAGAACAATTTTTACATAGGGTTATACATGTTTGATTTTCGATTATAAATATTCATTAGAAATCTAAAAAGATTTCCTACATAATGATGTTTTATTTATAATTTTTAGACATTAAATAAATTATTTTATTTATGACACAATGATGATGTAGTAATTACTAAAATAGTAAAAAATTAACATAATTGATATTATAAATACCCAAATAAATATAATATGAAACTTTTAATGAATTAAACTAATTTTCTAGGATAATATGATATATTAGGATTTATTTAATTGACTTTGTTCGAAGTAATCAATCTGTTAGGAGTTTCAAAAAAATCAACTATTGAATAGTGTCAAAATTGACATAAAAGAGTTCTTAAAACAAATATTATATTATTAATTGATATTAAATTCCTAAAAATATAAGGTTCGGCCAAGAGACTTATATTATGATAGCTTCCTCATTAATGGACCACTTGGGGGTCGCTTGGATGTATATAGTAAGTTTATTAACCATATTATATAAAAATACAAAGAGACATTGTAAAAGTGAAACTAATTAACTTAGAGTTAATACTTAAAGATAAGGTTAATATAAGTACCCAAACCTGTCTAAATTATATTGGTTGAGTGGTTTTCGACCTATCCCCACCTTAACCTTTGAATAGTCAACTTTGGAGCCATTATAAACCGAATATGAATTTATTATAAATTAATATTTCTAGCTTTTCCAAAGGTGCCCCTCACCCCTCTTATAAAAGGGCACTCCTCCTTCTCTTTTCTTCACACCTTCAAAGCATTTTGGTTCGGCCAAACTCTGCCCAAATACTCTCCCAACATCCCTCAATACAACCTAGAGGCCTTAGTTTGATCAGAAAGCCAACCTAAGGAGCCCTTTTGATCAAATCAAAAGGAAGAACCCGAAGAAGAGGTAATGATTTCACCACCCTTTTCTAAGTTCATTTCTTCTTCCACTTCTTCTTCCTTTGTTCTTACCATTCTAAAATAATAACTCCAGTATCTCACATATACTGTGATGTTATTATAAGTATGGTACAACCATATTCAGTATTCTATCCACCCTTTGAATAACATGTCACCATACGTGCGTACGTACGGCTTACCGTCTCCACGTCGTGGTGTAATTGTTATTCAATATAATATTATTTGGATGGGTATAATAATGATGTGTAACTCATGTAAATAATAAATATAACATGTTAATGATTCTGTATATATGATATACCATTCATTTATATATTATTTTAATATCAAAAGAATGATATTGTCGCTCGTGCGTACGTACGGACTACCGTCTCCACGAACGCGATGAGATTCATTCTCCATCGTATCCATTCAAGTATAATTATCATTTTATGATTTAAAAATGATGTTTAAGGACTTGATATCATTCTGGATATGAATAAGATACAACAAACATGGCTTATGTAACAAAACATATAAAAGAAAATGAGTAAGTTAACACCCGAAACGATGATAATTCTAAGATATTATTAATAAATCAATGTTAAAAGATCATATATGATATCATATTAATATATATGATTCTTGTATAATTTAATAACAATTATTTCAACATTATACAGGAGGTTAACCTACCCCAACCAAGGAAAAG
The DNA here is from genome assembly GCA_963277665.1 of Viscum album. Taxonomy (NCBI): domain Eukaryota; kingdom Viridiplantae; phylum Streptophyta; class Magnoliopsida; order Santalales; family Viscaceae; genus Viscum; species Viscum album. The sequence continues at coordinate 1,008,099,009 of OY728167.1, forward strand.
TACAAGGTAAGGGTTATTTCACAATCTCTTCATTATCCGAGGTTGTTTATATGTAATAATCTACTGGGATCTCGTTATCATCCACATCCATGTTTCTTCAAAATGTATTTCAAAACATTTTTACTATTTACAAGAATATGGGTTAAATTCATTTATACCCTTGTTTGACTTTTTATAAGAGGTTTATAAAGGAATCTTTCCGTCGTTTTCAAAACAAGGTCCTTTTTAACCTTTTCGACAGAATTGAGGTAAGAATGTTTTTTTTAACTTATACGGCGGGTGCGGTTATTTTACGCCGTTATAAAATCTTCAAAGCTTTCCTTACAAGCTTATAAGAATATTTTCAAAGAAAATGTTTTATTTTATATGGATCTTAAATGATTTCAAAATAAAAGGAGATATTTCTTTAAAAAGAATTTTGATTTCATCTATGTCAACATCCTTTGATGGATTTTAAGATTATTTGAAGTTGATACAAAACTTCTATATTGTATTGATGGTTTTGTGATATGTTTTACTGTGGGTGTGCTATTTTTATACCATTCATAGTTTATTGTGAAAGTATTGACATTTCGTATGCTAGTTTTAATACGAATGTTTATGTTATGTTTAAACCTTTTCATATGGGAATGCATTGGACTTAATAAGTGACGGGTGGAGCCCGCTATAGCTCCTCGATGCATCGGTAGGTCTCATGAGACAAACTAGTGTCTTGGCACAAGGCCTTGACAAAATCTTATTTGTAGTCTTGGCACGAGGCCTTGGCTATGTGGTTATGATAGTCTGGCATTATGCATTCCAACATTATGAAAGTGGTTATTTATTTTTGCATGTGATTATTCGATTAGTGGAATATCCATGTGAATAAGTAAATGGCATTATTTCATTTTATTTATGCCATACCATGTTGAAAGTTCATATTTAAAAGGCTTTTGTTTTAGTTATACATTGCCTTAAATGTTTATTCTTATTGATGAAAGTTTCCGCTATATTGTTATCCTTACTGGGCATTTGAGCTCACCCCTTTTTTATGTTTTATTTTCCCAGGAAGTGAAGATGTAAGTTATGAATGACCTGCAGGGATATTATGAGGGGATTGTAGTGTGGACTGTGGAAACATTATGTTGTTGTAGTAGTTTTTGATTTTATGATGTAATGTAAAACTTATGAATATATCTAGTGTTTCCAAGGCTACTAAACCAATCGGTCTTTCGAGATTTGATCTTTCTTGTGATCATGCCAATGTTATGTAATAATGCACCGACACTAGGCAACTAGGGTCGGGGCGTTACAGCTGGTATCAGAGGAAGTTTAGTACAAACCTTGGAAGCTAGATTTAGATAAACTCTGATTAGAGCACATAGACCTAAGATGAACTTTGAGGATTAGTATAGAAGAACTTCCTAGAATTTTGGTATTGTAGAGACTTTGTGAGTTTTCCGAGCAATACATCCCTGTCTGGATACGAGCAGGTAGAGGCGGCTCTGGCACAGATGTACCTAGGGGTAAAACCCGAAAACACCGCTTTGAGCTAGACTCAAACGGGAACTGGTGCACGACAACGGGCCTTGCTGCACTCTTGGTTACGACACTCCCGGGGGATATGCTTAGGATAACTCTCACTTTCTTTACAAATCATTATGAAGGGTTTATGAGTATATACTTCCTCAAAGAAAACATATTTATGATTATGGATTATATCCATAAATAGTTCAATTTATGTTAAGTGTTTTATAAGTATGGGATTATGTATTTTGATTCATAAACTGATCTAGTTTATGCCATTGTTTAGAAATGGCGCCTAGTGGAAGAAATGGAAACCGTATCAATGCACGCACTCCATGTAGGGATTGCCCTCCTGCTCAAGATAATTATAGTGGGGCTGGTGATGCAACTGGTGCTGATCAGCTAATCACCGTACTGGGACAACTTACTCAGGTTATGAATAATAACCTTACCCGTATGGAGCACCCTGATCCGCAGCGTGGAGGATCAATGTTAGATCGATTCATGAGACAACAACCACCAACGTTCAATGGGAGTACAAATCCCTTAGTAGCTGAGCAATGGATATTTTCCCTAGAGAAAATATTTCAGGCTTTGGGGAGTAGTGAAAGGGAAAAAGTTACCATGGCAGTTTACCGCCTCACTGGAGATGCTGATCAATGGTGGTCATTGATTCAAAATACGAAGGAAGATGATGAAGTATCAAATATGGAATGGAGGGAGTTCAAAGATCTGTTTTTAGAAAAATACTTCCCTCGCGACCATCGAGCAGATATGGAAAGGCAATTTCTGAGTCTGAGACAAAAGGAGGATGAGAATGTCACAAAGTATGAGGCTAACTTTACAAGGTTAGCGAGGTACGCTGGTGATTATATTCGCAACCCAAGAAGTAAGATTGATCGTTTCTTTGATGGGTTAAAACCATTTCTCCGTCGAGCATTAGTCTCACAATCCTTTTCATCGTACGAAGACATTGTCTCATGTGCTATCAAGACCGAAAAGGAATTCTCTAAGTCTTATGACTTTAAAGCAAAGCAAGAGAAGAAGAGACCTGCTGATCAATCTGGGAATGGAAATAAGGGGAAGAAGGGAAAGGTTGAATATCCATCTTGTGGTAAGTGCGGGAAGAAACACCCCGGTGCTTGCCTGAAGGGAATGGGAGTCTGTTACAAGTGTGGTGAAAAAGGCCACCAAGCTCATGATTGCAAGGGGAAGAAGGAAGCTACCAACGTTCAGTGCTACAATTGCAGGGAGATGGGGAATTATGCAAATGCATGTCCTAAGCGTCAGGAGAACTTACCTCAGAAAAGGCCAAGGGATCAAGGCCAGGCTTATGCTATCACTACTACTGAGGTAGAAACTCCGAAATACGTGGTGGCAGGTAATTTAATGGTTTCCTCAAGTTTAGCAAATGCATTATTTGATTCTGGATCATCGCATTGTTTCATATCTTCCCAGTTTGCTAAGAAAATTAGATATTTCCAATTTGATTTAATAAGGGAGTTGTCAGTTAAAACTCCTAAGGGAAGTATCGTTGCAACAAAGTTTTGTGAATCAGTCCCCATTAGAGCACATAAATTTTCTTTATCTGCTGATTTCATCGTCATACCTATGATTGAGTTTGATATAATCCTCGGTATGGACTGGATTTCGGACTATGATGCGAAGATTTATTGTAAGAAGAAAGAGGTTACGATTCATGATGATAATGATAAGGAGCACCTTATTTTTAGAGCAGAATCGTCACCACCTAATTCTTATTTAGACCCACCCCCAGTAGCTCAACTTAATTCAATTATCGGGGAGGAAGAGAATGAAATAACTGTCGGTGAGGAAAGGAATGTTCAAATAGAGGATGTACCTATTGTGAAAGAATTTGTAGATGTATTTCCGGAAGATTTACCTGGACATCCTCCAGAACGAGAAGTTGAGTTTTCTATTGATTTGATTCCTGGATCAAGGCCTATATCGAAGACCCCTTATAGAATGGCCACTGTAGAGCTAGTCGAACTAAAGAAACAACTAGAGGAATTGAGTAATAAGGGATTTATTCGCCCTAGTGTTTCTCCATGGGGAGCCCCTGTTCTTTTTGTTAAAAAGAAAGATGGATCTATGAGGTTATGTATCGATTACAGGGAGATCAATGCTATAACGATAAAGAACAAGTATCCCCTACCTCGTATTGATGATTTATTTGACCAACTGCATGGAGCTCAATACTTTTCAAAGATTGACCTTCGATCTGGATACCATCAGTTGTGTGTGAAGAAGGAAGACATTCCGAAAACAGCATTTCGAACCAGGTATGGGCATTACGAGTTTACTGTAATGCCGTTTGGATTGACTAATGCACCCTCTGTATTCATGGATCTGATGAATAGAGTTTTCAAGGAGTATCTCGATGAATTTGTGGTGGTATTTATTGATGATATCTTGGTATACTCCAAAACCTACGAAGATCATGAAAATCACTTGCGCATTATCTTGAAGACTCTGAGGAGGCATGAATTATATGGGAAGTTTAGCAAGTGTGAATTCTGGCTTCAGGAGATTTCTTTTCTTGGCCATATTGTCTCTAAAGATGGAATCTCTGTTGATCCTTCTAAGACCAAGGCAATCCAAGAATGGCCAGCACCTACGAGTATAACTGAGGTACGTAGTTTTATTGGTTTGGCAGGTTATTATCGACGTTTCGTCCAGAATTTTGCCCGATTGGCTAACCCATTAACGAAGCTCACACGTAAAGGGGTTAAATTTGTTTGGACAAAAGAGTGTGAAGAATGTTTCGAAGAACTGAAGAGAAGATTAGTCAATTCTCCTATATTGACTCTACCATCGGGGAATGATGGGTTTGTTATTTATAGTGATGCATCAAAGAAAGGACTTGGCTGTGTCCTTATGCAGAATGATAGAGTTATTGCCTATGCATCACGACAGTTGAAAATTCATGAACAAAACTATCCTACTCATGATCTCGAGTTAGCAGCAGTGATCTTTTCTTTGAAGATATGGAGGCACTACCTCTATGGTGAAAAATGTGAGATTTATACTGATCACAAGAGTTTGAAGTATATTTTCTCACAAAAAGAACTCAACATGAGGCAAAGGAGATGGCTTGAATTACTCAAGGATTATGATTGTACGATACACTACCACCCGGGGAAGGCAAACAAGGTGGCAGATGCTTTGAGTAGAAAAGACCATGGAGTTTTGAACAATATGAGAATTGAAAGGGATCCAATTTTCATGGAGCTAGTGAAGATGGACATGGGAATAACCAGGGAAGGTGAAACATCAATGCTTTTTCAAATGGTTGCCAAACCATCTTTACTAGAAAGGATTAAGAGTTCTCAGACTGATGATGAAGAATTCCAAAAGAAGATTAAAGCTGTGAATGATGGGAGATTGAGAGACTTTGCGTATGAAGGTGGAATTTTGAAATTCGGGAAGAGACTTTGTGTTCCCAATATACCTGATCTAAAAAGGGAATTGCTGGATGATGCTCATAGTTCCAATTTCTCTATACACCCTGGGAGCACCAAAATGTATAGAGATTTGAAGGAACATTTTTGGTGGGACAACATGAAGAGGGAGATTGCTGATTTTGTGTCAAGATGTATGGTTTTTCAACAAGTGAAAGCTGGAAGGCAACAGCCTGGAGGAGTCATGCAACCTCTTCCCATACCGGAGTGGAAATGGGACAATATTACAATGGACTTTGTCATGGGGCTACCAAAGACTCCTAGAAGGAACGATGAAATATGGGTTATTGTTGATCGTCTTACCAAGTCAGCACATTTTCTTGCTATAAGAGAAGATCTACCCCTGGAACGTCTAGCAAGACTATACATTAATGAAGTTGTGAGACTTCATGGAGTACCCCTATCAATTGTTTCGGATCGTGATCCCCGTTTTACTTCAAGGTTTTGGAAAAGTCTTCAGAAATCCCTGGATACTGAACTTCATTTGAGCACTGCTTACCACCCTCAGACAGACGGACAATCAGAACGGACTATTCAAACCTTAGAAGACATGTTGAGATCTTGCTCACTTGACTTTCAGGGTATGTGGGATCAATATTTACCTCTGGTAGAATTTTCCTATAACAATAGCTTCCATTCGAGTATTCAGATGGCACCATATGAAGCGTTATACGGAAAGAGATGTCGTACACCAACCTGTTGGGATGACGTCGGTGAAAGAAAACTTGTAGGTCTAGAACTGGTGGAGGAAACGATGGAAAAGGTAAAGGTAATCCAAAATCACATCAAAGCAGCTCAAAGTAGGCAGAAGGGCTATGCCGATAATCGAAGGAAGGATTTGGAATTTCAAGTCGGTGATCATGTTTTCCTAAAGGTATCTCCGTGGAAGGGAGTCATACGTTTTGGTAAGAAAGGTAAATTGAGTCCCAGGTACATCGGACCTTTCGAAATTCTAGAACGAATTGGGGTTGTAGCTTACCGATTGGCAATACCGCCAAGTCTCTCCAAAGTTCACGATGTGTTCCACGTATCTCTATTGAGGAAATACATGCCTGATCCGACGCATGTACTCACCTATGAGGAATTAGAACTGGAACCCGATCTGTCTTATTGCGAAGAGCCCGTCAGGATTCTTGATACGAGAGAACAAGTGCTGAGAAACCGGACGACGCGTCTGGTAAAAGTTTTGTGGAAGAATCATAAGATGGAAGAGGCAACGTGGGAACCCGAGGAACTTATGATGAAGAACCACCTGAGTCTTTTTATGCAGTAATACCCTAGAAATTGCGAGGACGCAATTATTTGAAGGAGGGGAGAATGTAACACCCCAAGCTTCTACGGTACGTTTCCCTTCGAATAATGCGATAGCGTGTGTTGTACGCAACCTCGAGTTCTAACACACACCACAACTAATTAAACTAGCCGTTGTAAATAGTAATACCTACTTTTTGAAATAATATATATTTTATATTTCAAAATGGACTTCATTTTTGGATTCGGAATATCGAAATTATCCTAGGGTGAAATTTTGGTACCTTTCGGATAACTTTTATATTTTGATGAATAGTGAAAATTACTAAATTTTAATTAAAAACAACTTTTTTAATCAAAATAATTAATAGTGATAAATTATGAATTTGAGTGGTTTTAAAGTATATTTAGAATATATTTTTACCATTTAATATAATTTTGGTCATTGGACATAATTTTACAATTAAACCGAACATAAACAAGTGTCAATCTTTTGATAGTTATTATCTCTTAAAAACACACTTTTTGTTTTGACAGCGGGAATTAATTTTAAATTAATTTCTGCCACTTCTGTGTTTTGAATTTAGGAAAATGGATTCCATATTTGGAATCAGGATGTTCAAATTGTGTAAATAGGTAACTTTTATTTTTAGACATTTTGAATAATTACTGCGGTAAATATTTTATTTACCATGGTTAAAGGGTAAATCCGGTAAATAAGGGTTAAAAAAATAATATTATAATAATAAAAAATTACCCTAAAACGTGTCCTAACCTTATTGGTGGACACATTCCCGACCATGGGCATCCTTGGGTCAATTTGGTGACCCCTTGGAGCCACATGTATGTGGTAGGGACACATTATATTAATAAAGTTAAAATAAAAATAAAAATGGCATAAGCTTACATCTTTTATAAGAACAATTTTTACATAGGGTTATACATGTTTTATTTTCGATTATAAATATTCATTAGAAATATAAAAAGATTTCCTACATAATGATGTTTTATTTATAATTTTTAGACATTAAATAAATTATTTTATTTATGACACAATGATGATGCAGTAATTACTAAAATAGTAAAAAAATAACATAATTGATATTATAAATACCCAAATAAATATAATATGAAACTTTTAATGAATTAAACTAATTTTCTAGGATAATATGATATATTAGGATTGATTTAATTAACTTTTTTCGAAGTAATCAATCTGTTAGGAGTTTCAAAAAAATCAACTATTGAATAGTGTCAAAATTGACATAAAAGAGTTCTTAAAACAAATATTATATTATTAATTGATATTAAATTCCTAAAAATATAAGGTTAGGCCAAGAGACTTATATTATGATAGCTTCCTCATTAATGGACCACTTGGGGGTCGCTTGGATGTATATAGTAAGTTTATTAACCATATTATATAAAAATACAAAGAGACATTGTAAAAGTGAAACTAATTAACTTAGAGTTAATACTTAAAGATAAGGTTAATATAAGTACCCAAACCTGTCTAAATTCTATTGGTTGAGTGGTTTTCGACCTATCCCCACCTTAACCTTTGAATAGTCAACTTTGGAGCCATTAGAAACCGAATATGAATTTATTATAAATTAATATTTCTAGCTTTTCCAAAGGTGCCCCTCACCCCTCTTATAAAAGGGCACTCCTCCTTCTCTTTTCTTCACACCTTCAAAGCCTTTTGGTTCGGCCAAACTCTGCCCAAATACTCTCCCAACATCCCTCACTACAACCTAGAGGCCTTAGTTTGATCAGAAAGCCAACCTAAGGAGCCCTTTTGATCAAATCAAAAGGAAGAACCCGAAGAAGAGGTAATGATTTCACCACCCTTTTCTAAGTTCATTTCTTCTTCCACTTCTTCTTCCTTTGTTCTTACCATTCTAAAATAATAACTCCAGTATCTCACATATACTGTGATGTTATTATAAGTATGGTACAACCATATTCAGTATTCTATCCACCCTTTGAATAACATGTCACCATACGTGCGTACGTACGGCTTACCGTCTCCACGTCGTGGTGTAATTGTTATTCAATATAATATTATTTGGATGGGTATAATAATGATGTGTAACTCATGTAAATAATAAATATAACATGTTAATGATTCTGTATATATGATATACCATTCATTTATATATTATTTTAATATCAAAAGAATGATATTGTCGCTCGTGCGTACGTACGGACTACCGTCTCCACGAACGCGATGAGATTCATTCTCCATCGTATCCATTCAAGTATAATTATCATTTTATGATTTAAAAATGATGTTTAAGGACTTGATATCATTCTGGATATGAATAAGATACAACAAACATGGATTATGTAACAAAACATATAAAAGAAAATGAGTAAGTTAACACCCGAAACGATGATAATTCTAAGATATTATTAATAAATCAATGTTAAAAGATCATATATGATATCATATTAATATATATGATTCTTGTATAATTTAATAACAATTATTTCAACATTATACAGGAGGTTAACCTACCCCAACCAAGGAAAAGTACAAGGTAAGGGTTATTTCACAATCTCTTCATTATCCGAGGTTGTTTATATGTAATAATCTACTGGGATCTCGTTATCATCCACATCCATGTTTCTTCAAAATGTATTTCAAAACATTTTTACTATTTACAAGAATATGGGTTAAATTCATTTATACCCTTGTTTGACTTTTTATAAGAGGTTTATAAAGGAATCTTTCCGTCGTTTTCAAAACAAGGTCCTTTTTAACCTTTTCGACAGAATTGAGGTAAGAATGTTTTTTTAACTTATACGGCGGGTGCGGTTATTTTACGCCGTTATAAAATCTTCAAAGCTTTCCTTACAAGCTTATAAGAATATTTTCAAAGAAAATGTTTTATTTTATATGGATCTTAAATGATTTCAAAATAAAAGGAGATATTTCTTTAAAAAGAATTTTGATTTCATCTATGTCAACATCCTTTGATGGATTTTAAGATTATTTGAAGTTGATACAAAACTTCTATATTGTATTGAAGGTTTTGTGATATGTTTGACTGTGGGTGTGCTATTTTTATACCATTCATAGTTTATTGTGAAATTATTGACATTTCGTATGCTAGTTTTAATACGAATGTTTATGTTATGTTTAAACCTTTTCATATGGGAATGCATTGGACTTAATAAGTGACGGGTGGAGCCCGCTATAGCTCCTCGATGCATCGGTAGGTCTCATGAGACAAACTAGTGTCTTGGCACAAGGCCTTGACAAAATCTTATTTGTAGTCTTGGCACGAGGCCTTGGCTATGTGGTTATGATAGTCTGGCATTATGCATTCCAACATTATGAAAGTGGTTATTTATTTTTTCATGTGATTATTCGATTAGTGGAATATCCATGTGAATAAGTAAATGGCATTATTTCATTTTATTTATGCCATACCATGTTGAAAGTTCATATTTAAAAGGCTTTTGTTTTAGTTATACATTGCCTTAAATGTTTATTCTTATTGATGAAAGTTTCCGCTATATTGTTATCCTTACTGGGCATTTGAGCTCACCCCTTTTTTATGTTTTATTTTCCCAGGAAGTGAAGATGTAAGTTATGAATGACCTGCAGGGATATTATGAGGGGATTGTAGTGTGGACTGTGGAAACATTATGTTGTTGTAGTAGTTTTTGATTTTATGATGTAATGTAAAACTTATGAATATATCTAGTGTTTCCAAGGCTACTAAACCAATCGGTCTTTCGAGATTTGATCTTTCTTGTGATCATGCCAATGTTATGTAATAATGCACCGACACTAGGCAACTAGGGTCGGGGCGTTACAGTTTCACTATGTGATGGCTTAGTGAAAGGATGACTCACCGCTAATGAGTATAGGGAGGTCCAAGTGGCATGTATGGTTGGATGTGTGGTTATTTAAAAAAAACAGTTGTTCCAAAATGGATCTTGTGAAATATATTGAAAGTTTTTTTTTTCTTTACTTGGAAAAAAAATGGATTTTCTTAGAAAATTTTTTGACATGGAAATTTTTTTATATTCTGATAAAAAAAATTTATAAGTTTGTTATATAAACTGTTTAATATATAAATGTTCTAATATGTTCTATACTAGTGGAATGAGTAGGGAACTCATTTGGGTAAAACCTACTGAGTATCATTATTCACCCCTTCTTTGACACTTTAGTACTTTTTCATATATTATTTTTCAGAACATGGTAAAAGGTAAAGTATCACATTTCTCTAGTGGTTCATAGTGATACCTGGGATTTTTTTGGTGTTGGAGCATGTATTTGTTGGAGCATGGAGGTTTTATTTAGAATCTTTGGGTTTTGTTGGTTTTCTAGTCTTCCATTGTGTACTTTTTTGTTTTATATTATTTTGTTATAGTACACTTGTGTCGTTTGATTATGATATAAATTGTATTCTTTGAGTTTTATTTTATTTATATCATGGATTTTGTATTGGTTTATTTTTTTATAGAATGTTTGTTGGTTGATTTATTTTCAAAGGGAAAATAATCCCTCAGTTATAAATGAATCCCTTGGTATTTATTTCCATCCTTTGGCATCCCAGGGATGTCTCTTAAAGACAAGTAATGTTCTTCTACATTCTCAATCCAATGAGGAGGGAAAAGATATTACTAGTGGAATCAATCTTAGTACTTCCAAATATCTTTGTAGAACAAGAGGGATCAATGTGTTTAGTCCTTTCCTAACAAGTGGTTTTCAGTTATCTCATTCTTAAATTAGAAATTCATTCTAGTCTATTCCTTGTGTCAGGTTGGAATAAAGGAGTAGGATTGTTAGGACTTGAAATGTAGAGAAAAAAAGACATAGCTAAACATTTTATATTGAACATCAAGTTAACAGGTAGTTGGGTACATAAGTGTTTTTTATATAATAATAGATATTGGAATCTCATTTTCAGGGGTTTAGACAATGATATGGATATGAAATACATTATAAAAATGAATTACCACTAGGAATATATAAGTTATTTTGAGTTATGATTTATGATTTTGGGAGAAAATATATTTATTTTTGAAAAAAATTATAGTTATTTTTAAATGTTAGATTTTTAATAATGAATCATTGTGATATTATTAAAATGGTTTGATTTTTAAAATAAAGTAGATATTTTTATAAATGGTTGAATGTAAAAAATGTTTGATTTTGGATAGCACTATTCTGATAGTGTGATGTGGTATAATTTGAAATGTTAAGCCTTCATTTATTGGAGAGTTAAAATTCTGGATTTTGATGTGTTTCTCAAAAATGGAACCCTATAGGCTTTGTGGGAATCAACCAAATGATTCTATTTATAATATGATTGCACTTGATCCATATGTGGACAAATATCTAGTTCGGAGTATTTTCTAACCGTTTTAGATAGTGTACAATAGAAATAAGAGGGATTAACCTATGAAAGTAATCACTCCATCTAATTCTAGATCATGAATCCCCCTATATTTTAGGGTGATTCGAAACTAGAGAAGGAAAAGGTGTGGATGAATAGGATTAATTGAATCATCAATTTCATTATAACACTAGAAAAGCTAAAATTCAAATTGGTGAAATATATACTAGAGGATATAACACACCTGTGGTGGGATTTAGCAATTCCTACTAAATTGGACCATGTTATTTCATTGGAGAATTTTTATGAATTGTTGAACAAAAAATTCTATCATCACACATTCATAATTCAAAGAATGATGTATTGTTTCAACATTAATAAGGAAAATATTTATTTCATAGATTATGCATCTAAATTTATGAAATTACTATGCTTTGAACCCTATGTTTCTACTAGTTTGTCCTTGAAGGAACACATCATTGAATTGGGGATAAGGCAGAAGATTGGCCTGAATATTTTCTTTCATTTGATAATGGATTATATGGAGATGTTAAATAGACAAAAAATGGCTGAAGTGGTCATCATAGTATCTACGGGAAGAGGAACCATGTTTATACCAATGGGAAATGGAGGGAACTCTAATGCTATGAGAAAGAAGAAGGGGGGACACCTATTTCCAATGTGGGAGTATGGATTAGAATAAAACAAGTGTATTGGTGAATCTTATTCTAAAACCAAAGATCTATCTTGGATGTTTTCAATGTGGCTTGTCCGACGACATGAAGTCATAATGTGTGGCACCACATAGAGAATTCTATAATTTTAATCAGATGGGACATCTTCGATTCTATTATCGCAGTGCTCTGAGTTCAAGTGTTCAAGACACTTTCTAGGTGTTGTAGACATCGTATTATTTTATGAGGAAAGGGTAGCATAATTCTTATCGTCAACAGAATTGTGTTATCTATTTTTATTCTAGGAATACCATGAATCCTCAGGCAATGCAATCTTAATAGAGAAATAGTGAAAAAAGTAGAGCCAGAAAAAAATTATATAGAGCTGAACTGGTTATGGTGAATGACCAATCTAGACCATTTATGGTTTGATGTATGATTATTTTTAATTCTACCCTCATGCATGATTTTCAAGATATTGGTGTATCCCATTCATTTATCGCTTCCCATGCTGTTGATATTTTGAGTATAAAAGTTGAGATGATGCCTTTTGTTATAAAATTTTAAGATCATCTTGGTTAAAGAGAATATAGATATTTTTGTTTAGATCATGTTCTATAATTATTGATGTAGCCGAGTTAAAATAGGATTTCAATATTCTTGATAAAGCATTATATGATATAATCCTGGGTATGGATTGGTTGACTATACTCAAATCTCACATCGACTGTTATACATGAATAGTCTGGTATACAATTGAAGATGGAAACGATCATATATTTTGAGGAGACCAGAGTTAAAGGAAGGTGCAACAGGCTTATTAAAACCATCAATTGAAATTATCTCATACCATCTAGTAGCAATGTAATTGGAATTAATAGAATTGATCAAAAATAAAAGTTTTTTATTAGTGGTTGATCAGTTTCAAAATGTGTTTTCAGATAATTTTTCAAGGTTTCCACATATGAGAGAAGTGGAGTTAATGATTGGTCTATTTTTGGAGACTAATTATATTTCCCTTCTATCTTATCAGGTATAACCAACAAGATTTATGGAGTAGATGTATATCCGAAAGAGTTGGAAAAAATGGTTCATTAAGCCGATAATGTCTCTATGGTTATCTCTTGTCCTATTTTTCAAAAAGGTAGATTTAAATCTTAGTTTGTGTGTAGATTATCATAATCTTAACCAAGTTATGATAAATAATATGTTTCCACTTCTATTCTTTGATGATATTTTCCATCAATTGAGGGTATCTCAGTGGTTCTCTAATATTGACTTACGATCAGGTTATCACCAATTGTGGCTTTAGAAGAAGGATATTCCTAATATATCTTTAATAATATGTGGTAATGTCTTTCAGTCTTATGCATTAAAAAGAGATATTAATGGAAATTATGAAGTATATATTTCATTTATATTTATATTCATTTTTCGTGGTGTTTTTGAATGGAATATTTCTGTATTTTAGGACAAGGGTTGGGTATGAGTAGCACTTAGTGAAAGTATTGAGAATATTAATGTATAATTGTATATATTCCAAAAATATCAAAGATAGGTTTTTTTATATATAAGGTATTCTTTCTTGGGTATTTCATCTCTAAAAATGGCATTTCTATGGATCCAAAAAAAATATAGAGGTCGTTTTCTCTAGGAAACCGTCAAATAATTTCTTTGAAATGTAAATCTTCCTTATTCTAGTTGGTTATTACTGATGATTTATTCATGAATTATCATGACTAGATTCACATATAATAGATTTGAAAAAAAAATGTTCCATTACAATGGGATGACAAATTCCTGAAGTATTTTGAAGATATATAGGTTTTCCTCACATCAACACCAATCTTGATTTTTTCAGAATCATGACACGGGTATGTGTCATATTGTGATGCTTTGAGAACCGGGTTGGGATGTGTTCTCATTTAGGGAGATCATGTTGTTTCATACATTTGAAGAATGTTATGGGTTCATGAGAAGAACTACCCAACACATTATTTGGACTTATTTGACGTATTACTTTCTTTGATGACTTAGCATCATTACCACTTTGGTGATAAATTTACTATGTGTATAGATTCTAAGATCTTGAATCATATTTTATCAAAAGGGGGTTTGAATCTATGATATAGAATATTGATGGAGTATCTCCAAAATTCTTAATTTTCATGATGTATACACCAAGAAAAGGAAACTCAGTGGTAGATTCATTAAGAAGAAATTCATATGCTTAGTATGAAAAAGAAGCTTCAGAAGAGTGGAAGTTGATGACGATCCTATCCAAAATCACTTAGAATGTGAATCCCAATGTGATGTTGTGGTTTTATTTCCAGTTTCTTTTTTTCTTGATTTGGCAAATATTGTTAAATAAGAAAAGATGTTTGATTCATAATGTGTTGTTATGAGGTTAAAACTTAATTTTGGGGAGACCATTGAGGGATGGAGGTAAGATGGGAGTTCAGTGTTGTGATTTAGAAATCGGATAGTCATATCTATGGCCTATCAGAAACAACTTCTTCTTGCTTACCACTGTTCAATATGTTCTATTCATCTAAAAATATAGAAGATATATAACTCTTTAAAATCATATTTCTGGTGGGTTAATATGAAAATGAAGCTGTCTATGTTTGTTTCGAGATGCGTAATTTGTTAGTAGGTTAAGACAAACCATCATCGACCAGTAAGTATGTTGCAGTATTTACCTATTCCAATTTTTAAATGGTATAAATAGCTATGGATTTTGTAATAGGTCTCTCAAAAAAAATTTGGAAACATGATTCCATGTCAGTGATAATGGATTGGCTCACAAAGTCTTCTCATTTAATCCCAATTTTTAAATATAATACAGTGGAGGACTTATCTAAAATATATATTTGACAATTGGTAAAGAGGAATGGAATACCATTATGTAATATATTTGAAAGTGATCTATGGTTTATGCATCATTTCTATACATCCTTAAAAAATGTCCCTTGGGACTCAGTTGACTAGAAGTATGGTGTATCATTCATAGATGGATGGTCAATCCAAAAGAATGATATAAACTTTTGAAGATATGGCGTGGGCTTGTGTAATGGTTTTTTTGGATCATGGAAAGATAATGTACCATTAATGGAGTTCTCACATAATAGTAGTTATCAAGCCTCGATACATATGGATCATTTTGAATAATTGTATGGGCATCCTTGTCGATCTCTGATTTTTTTGGGTGGAAATAGGTGAGACATAACAAGTTGGTATAATCCTTATCCAAGAAACAATGGAGAATACTTATATTATCATAAAATGGATGGTGATGGATATGAGTCATCATAAGTCAAATATGGATCATCATAGATGGTCATTATAATTCAGGGTGATTAATTATGTGTTCCTCAAGATATCTCCAAGGATTAGACATCAACATTTTAGGAATCATAGCGAGTTACCTCCCTGATACATAGTTTCTTTTGATATAGTGTAATGGGTTGGAGAGGTGGTATATTTGTCGGGGTTTCAACAAAGGTTCAGTTTGGTGTATAAAGTTTTTGATGTATCTTAGTTGGAAAAATATCAAGTAGATCATCACTATGTGATCAGATGGGATCATGTTGAACTAGAGCCAGATGCTTTGTTGTTAAACATGCTAGTACAGATTGTTTATAGATAAGAGAATGTATTGTATGGAAAAAGCATTAGTCTAGTGTGGTTTTGTGGAAATATGTTCAGATTTAGAAAGGAACATTGGAACATGAGAAGGAAATGAAAGAGAAATGGACTGGTCTCTTTCAATGAAATGATGGTTTTCTACTTTTATGGGATGGAGAGGAAAATTTTGGGGAGAATTTATCACCCCCAGTTTCAAGTAACCCTAATTTTTTGTTTTTTAAGTATATAAACGATTTGGTGAATTTTGGGAGGGTTTAGAATAAGTTTGGAATGTTTTGGGGCTTTTATAAAGTTGAATGGTTGGTTCATGGTTAGAGGAAATTGTGCACAATGAGACATAGTGCTCTGGGTAGGCGCACTGTTAAAGAGAACGTTATGGCCAAACCATTTGGTCACCTAGTTAAAATCGTTCCATGTTGGAAAGTTGGATTTTGAATGTTTGGTGCATGGTTTGGAAACCATGAGACCCAACCATGTGAGTTTCATCCTTGGGGTAGTGACTAGCGCATGGTTAGAGCACAGTTTTCATAACCATGTGATTAACTGAGAAGGGGTTAAAAACTAAATCCATAAAAGTGGATCTTGGTAAGGATTTTGTTTTAACCCCTCATTTTTCACCAAACCAACCCTAAATCGGTATTCCGTGATCTCAAAGGCTAAAGAGGTTTCTCCCATTGATTTGGAAGCAATTTGAAGGATTCTTTTCGTTTGTTGAAGCCAAATTCTCATGGTAAGTCATCATTCATGGTGGGTTTACTTGGTTTTCCTTAGATATACATCTCACTCATTATCGATTTATTAGTTATATGTCATATATAGATATATCTAATGTATTTGAGGCCAAATATGATTATATTTTGGTTTTTTGTAGTTAGGAGAGGAGATCTAAGGCAGTTTTTGGAGATTTGACCTGGTTTCATTGGTTTTTTAGTGTCATTATTTGTTTTCACTATAAAACATGTGGTAATTAGATTCACTCTCAGCCCGAATATTCCTAATATTAATAATTTATTTAAAATTTATTTTTTTTATTGAAATAGATGTGAATTTTTGGTTAGAAACCCTCTTGGTGATTGTTTATTGAATTTCAAAAATTGTGAATTTTTTTGAAATTGGAATTGGTAAATTAATTTTAAAATATTGATTTTAAAATGACTGTTTGGTTTTGATTCATGAAAAAAGGTTTTCAATAAAATTTTGGATTTATTGAAGTGGTGTGTTTTAAAAATTTTAAATAAAATAAAATATTTATTAAAATGGTTGAAATGGTTGTTTTTTTATTTGTTTATAGTATAATGGTGGTGTGTGTTCATGTCAATTTGGGGCGGATAAGGTTAAAGACTATCACCCATCATTAGTGGGGTGGATAAAGATGAGGGCTCTTCCCCATCATAATGACACACTAAGTGATGAATTTATGAGAGTATAAATCACCACTTGCTTCTATAGGGAGGTCTAGGTTGCATGAATGGTTGGATGTGTGGTTATGTGTAAAGGAATGGGTTATTCCAAAAGGAACTGGTGAAATGGTTTGAATGTATTGTTGTGTTAATTTCCTTAGAAAATGGATTTTGTTTGAAAAATATTTGATATGAATTTTTTTTTATTTTTTTATATAAACTATTTTTAAGTATATATTTATATACATACTATTTATTATTTAAAGGTTCTAACATGTTCTATTATTTTGGTGTCAGTATAGAAGTCATTTGGGAAAAACCTACTAAGTTACATTACTCACCCATACTTTATAACATCGATGATTTTTTAGATATCATTTACCAAGAGAGAGGAAAAGTTAAAGTAGCACATTTTTCTAGGAGTTATTAGTGTTACATGGGTTTTTTGTGGATTTGGAGCTGGGATTTGATGTCTCTTGAGAGTTTTATTTAGAGACTTTGATTTTTGTTGGTTTTCTACTCTTCTATTGTATACTTTTTTTTATGCAGTCTTCTATTGTGGTACTCTTGTGTAGCATTATTTTGATATAAATGGAATGCTTTACATTGTCTTTAATTTATATCATGCATCATGTAGTGGTTTATTTGGTTATGTCATGTTAGGTTGGTTGTTTTATTTTTAAAGGTAAAATTGTCCCCCAATTGTAAATGATAGCCTTAAAATTTATTTCTAGACATTAGTGTTTTTTGGATGTACCTTAAGTCGGAGTAATTTCCTTCTCCCTTCTCAAGCCAATGAGGAGGGACGATATGTTACATACATATAGATATTCATTTATATGTTTTTTCAGTGTTGGATTATAGAGGGTTGATTAGTTTGATTGTTGATTTCTAGAAGAAATGGGGGGTGGAGTTATCTCTTCTTCTATTAATTTCTTTTTTAAATATTTCTTTTTATTTAATCATGGGATTCCATGTCTAATGAAAATATATTATTTTAGAGTGTTTTTCTATGATGTGTGAAATTGTAAGAATTCCATAATTGTTTGATATAACCTCTAGGTGTTTATGAAATTTTTTAATGGTTATAAACTATATACTTTTTATTATTTTGATTCACTTATTGTCTATTTATTTTTATTTCTTTAAAATATTCCTTATGTTTTTTTCAATTTTTATTTATGGTAATTATTCCCCAAAATGGTCATTTATGATGAAGGAACTAGTCCCCATAATCTACCGATTGGGAAATGTTTCTGAGGATCTTTAGTGGAATTTATCAAAAAACTGGATAAACTCCCTAGGTGATTCACTATAGTTAACTTTTATTTTAAAAGTATATTTAAAAAATTATCATAATTACATAAAAACATTATGCAATGTCATAATTACTTAGGTGGGAAATCATCAACTAGATCATCTTGGGGGGTGGGGGTTGTGCATGTGTAAAATCAGAGAGCTCCAACCTCTAAAGTATGTATAAATTACCATCTCACATTAATTTAATATATATATTCTTAAATATCATTTATATATCCACATTGGTCCATTTATAGATATTTTATATCTTATGATCTCATTCATTTCCAAATATTGATCCAGTCACTCAGAATCATCCATCCCTATTTTAGGAAAACTTATGTCAAAAACATTCAACCTCAATATAATTGCATAACTCTTTGAAATGAATCAGCTAGAAATGAGATATTTTTTACTTTTATAGGACCAAAAAAATATAGATATACAATTTTCATATATGGTGAAAGAATAATTCTACCTACTATGACTCAAAGTTATTAATCACTTGGACCTGTTTTAACCCATGATGAGTGTACATTGACTAATAAACCAACAAATTATCCTGCTAGTTATCAATATTATTCTATTAAAGTGCATTAAAATTAAATTAAGAAGTTTAAGTTAATTAATATTCAAATAATATATTTAGAAAATCATATAAAATCCCCCCTTAATGACAACCAAATTTTATAATACGAGATTCATAGGTTTCATTTGGAGAAGATAACCTATAGCTCCCTATATTTGTGAAATATTTTTTTAAAATCATTGAACTATAGATTGATAAGGATTGAACATATTTAGATAATTATCTTCATTTTTTATGATAGATAATGATTTTTTTAGGGCCAACATTACATTGAACATCTAAAGTTAACCTTTTACAATAAATGTTACTTTCCATAAGAGAAATCAATTATGGTTAAATTAAATAATAAAATATAAAGTAAGGTCTTATAATATAATGTCTTAAACCAATATTGAACGTTTCTAACAATGATAATAACATAACAAGTGTGTCTCACATGTTATTTCATTATCACTAATACTTTTTTAAATAATTGTTGAAAACACATGATTACATATATTTATATTTTATATTATTCTATCACTAAAAAATTATAAATTGTACTTTAGGTAAGTATGTTTTGTAAAAAATGAGTTATTCTTAACAGTGAATGAAACAAATTATCCAAATGTAATTACATTCCCATCCCTCATGCAATCAATAAATCTTAGGCCATTTGTTACTACATAACTATAGTTTATTTAAAAACCAACATCTTTCAATTCCATAAACATTGGGTATCAAATATATATATGAATCATTACTTATGATCACAAATAAAAATTATTTAATATGAATTTATCACAAGAAAATTATCTATTTTTAATTTTTAATTTATAGTATAATAAAGATATTCAGTAATTATTTTCATTATTTTATAAGCATGTTTTTTTTAAAAATTATTTTAATATTTTTATACTTTTTTAATCAATATCTAAATATATTGTATTTTTATTTCATTTTATAATTACTTTTTCTTGTTATATTTTATTTATTTTACTCTAATAAATAGTATTTTTTATTATATATATCTCTTATAATTTTTCTATTATAATTTATATTAAAATTAAATACATTTTTCTAATGATTTATTACTCATTTCAGTTTTAATTAAATAGTTTTATAATATTATTATTTATATATTTTTTTATTTCATATATTTTGTTTAATAATTCATTTTTTAAAATTATTTCGTATATATTTTCATTTTTTGTTCATTTTTCTATTAAATAATAATTTAAAATTTTATTTTATTCTAATATTTATATTTTTTTATTTTCATTTATTAATTTTATTTATTAATACATTTTATTTTATTTTATTTATATTTTATTTAATTAATTAATTATGAAATTTAATTTATTATATTTTCTTTTAATTGTAAAGTATTTTTTATAATTTATATAAAATAATAGAGTACAAAAATAGTAAGTATTTTATTTGTTTTTATTTTTTTAATTTTTTATTAATCATGTTTTTTTAATTAATAAAATTTAATTTTTTTATTAGAATTTTATGGTTATTTTAATAATTTATATTTAATTTATTTTTTATATATTAATAATCCATAAAAACCTAAAAATAATAAAATATTGTCTTTTAAATACATTTAACATTGTTATAAAAGATTATTAATATATAATTATTAAAAAAACACTATCGTCGAACAAGAAAGTGAGTAGGGGAATATTTAATGTAGTTTAAAATACAATCCAACATGGATATACTTATAGAAAATTGAGTTTTCATACAAGAGGAGTTGGATGATTATCATTAATTTTAAATTATTATTTTTTTATTTTAATAAACATATAGAAAAAAGGAGGTAATCATAAGTGGTTGTTAATTATTGTATTAGTGACTACCGTAGTGATCAAAAATAGTGGAAAAATACACTTATTATAGAATCTACCTCCCTCACATGACATGGTGACTCTTCCTTCTCCTTACTCCCCTATTTAGATGATTAAAAATGACCCAACCTCCCTTACACAAGTTAGATGATTCATAACTAATAATCTCCATTACCAGATTTGATAAGTTGGGAACCACTAACCTTTTAACTCTATCTATAAATTTATTTCTTTTATTGAGCCCTTAGACACTGTCAATATATTTTAAAATTTAACAATCTGCCTATTGAAGTTTGTGATAATGAGATTTTATTGATTTTTTTTATCTATTTTTTTTATTTGTAAGAATTAATTAAAAAATTTAAATCAACATTTTTATATAACCTAAAATTGATTTCTTATATTGAATCTATGATATATCATTTTTATAATATTATTTTTCTTATTATATTTTATTTTGATAAATAATAATATATGAATAATTTTGAAAATATTTTTTTTATATGTCTAGTAACATTAATTTTGATGAACCCCACCCCCCAACTCCATCGATACCCCTTCTAGGATAGAATTGAAGAGAATGAGGGACCCTTGAGTCATACCTTGAGTAGCCCTCAGGTTGGCCACTAGTGTTGAGGGTAGAAAACAATCAAATGAGAGGAATTACTCATAATGTAAAAGATAAAGAGATAAGATGAATAACCAACCAACAACTCCATCATATAAAATAGATGAAACCAAAATCTTGTACTTGTGACATTCCATATGCATAGATTTAAAAATAGAAAAAAACTTGTCTAAAAAAGAATAATTCCCAAAGAAAATCACATTGTAGAATCTGCAACAGCCTATGCTTTAAACTTTTAATATCTTACATGATCACCAAATCCCTCCTAGAAACCTAAAAATAAGATACTATATACATAGTGTGAGCATAACATGTATACTAAATATGATCATACCCATGTTCCCTCATTTAAAATAAGAAGTAAAATACTAATGTCCTAGTGACCAAATAACATAACTAAATAGCGCCTACCTAGGTCAACTATCCCCCCCCCCCTCAACCTAAAAAATGCTCTCTTACAAAAAAAACATCCAATAATAGTAAAGAAATAAAATAAGAATGTTGATAACAGTGATATGGAACTACTTCCAATTGATTTTTTATTCCATCACAGTTTGAAGACCTCATTTTCTATTATTTACTCCATTTACACTAATGATGACAATAATGGTGTCAATTCTTTTTGTTCCGACATCATATCATATCTCATGGCACTGACAACATAACTCATATCCTATAACCAGGATAGTAGGGTATTATGAGTGCATATAAAATCAACATTGTTCTCTTATCCTCTCATTCATGACCCCCACCTTGTATCATGTGATCTACTACTGACACCTCTAGTTATTTCTACTAAAGGGATAACATGTGAGAGGGGGTAATCATCTATCCATATCCTACCCATCCAAAATATTAGTGAAAAACACCCTCAGGGTCTCTGGGTGTTGGCCAAGTTACTGGACTTTGGTGGGGTTCATAATAAAACACATGGAAAAATATGTATATAATAATCACATAAGCCAACAATTTTGTGTTCTGTCAAAATAAACCTCTAAACCCACTATTGTGACATTATAGAATATCATTCCACCAATATTTTACTTCAATGTAGAAAAACTAACCCAAAATGAATCACATAAAGGCCAAAACCCGGGTTCCATTTTCTATTTTTTACTTCAATGATAAACCACCAATATTTATTTATTTAGTTATTTATTTAAATTTATCCAAAAAATTAATTAGACATAACCACATTTAATAAGGTTGATGTTATTATTATATTTTTTACAAAACACTATTAATAAACCTCAACATCATACTGTCTCATCATAACTAAGGCCACCAAGTTGAACAAAATAAGTCAAGTATAAAATATTAATATTCAATATAGTATTTTCATTTACTGGATTTAGGTATTGAACAATTTAAATGGTATTATCAAATTTATCAATAATTATAGGGAATAATTCTATAATAAGTATATAGCATGAAATAAAACAACAACATCAATAAAACTTGAAACCACATACAAATAACACCATTCCCTTATAATTTTATTACTCTTGTTTACTATCTGTATGATACCAATTCATACCACTCAACTAATAAAAAGAAAAATAATGATAGTTCTATATATTCACATAAAATTGAAATAACAAGAATCTGCTACCTCAAAAAAAACTTTTGAATTATTTATGAGAAATACAAAGAAATATAGGATGAACAGTGGAGCCACAATCACATAAGGAATCCTTGATTCAATTTGAAATGTAGTGATGTCACATCAGAATCACATCCCAAAAAACTAAAAACACTAAAAAATAATATGTGTTGTATAAACCTTGATGAAACAAGGAACAAGTAAAAGATAAAAGATAATAAATACTTTCCCAAAGTTAGTGATATAGAATCTCTAGATACTAAATATGAACACAAAATAACATAGGGTTATCAAACTCCCAAAATTTCTTAGGGATTTCTAGAAGTTTGGGAGTAATGATGGTAAAATGAGGGAATTAAAGTGATAATGGAAATTTTAAATAGCTAGGAAAATATACCATTAATTTTATGATTGTTGGTTATGTTTTGAACCTTTTTCAATTCACAAATTCATAAATACAAGACACTTGATCCAATAAACCTAGATTAATTTGATGTCAATAGTATATATGTCACACAGTGAATTATTTAAATCATAATCCCCTAAAAACATCATCACATACATTTAAACCATGAATCCTAATTCAAATATTGAACTAAACAAGGATAGAAATACTTGAGACCAACTCTCCATAGATATAAACGCTCATTCACTCTATGAACTGGTGATTTGCTATGTAAATCAACACCTTCAGTTGCATATTCAACTCCATATACTCTTATACTTTCCTCTATCCCATATGAAAGATCCCAAAACCCAAAAATTCAAAAATTAATTGTTCATATGATTTTTTCCATTATATTATAAATCTCGCAAATTAATAATTTCCTTGAAAAATAAAACCAACCCTAAAAGGAAAGCACCAACAACTAAAAAAACCAAAATATCCCTTTGAAGATACCCCCATAGATGGATGAAACTATTTCTACAAACATAAAAATAACTTTTCAAAACGCAATAGAAATATGTAAAACAACCATTGAAAAATTTGATCATCAAAATAGGAAAAACATTAGATAAAACAACTTTAAGTTCTGGGTATTTATCTGATACTTTCACTCCTCGATATTATCCCCCAAACTATCATGAAACCAAAGAACTATAACCAAGGGGATTCCACTCCCTCATAGAACATTTTCTTAAAGATCATAAATCTCATTCGGTCATTCCATGAATTTTACTTCAACCTTGATATCTAAATATCCCTATTTGATGACATGATAATCACTATAAAGATATCAAATGATATAGAAAAAATGGAAGACATCATGAACTATGTCAATCTATATATGTGTTACCAACTAATAATGCACCTCACCAACACACTCTAAAACAACAATGTATCCAAAAAATAGGGCGAGAGCCTTCTTCCCCAACCAAAACACAATTGATCATGCTGAGGAAAAACCTTTAGGAAAACATGGTCTCTAACCCGAAACTCCAAAGGCCATATCTATTGATCAGTATAATCATTATTTTTATCCTGGACCACCTTCATCTTCTCATGAACCACATAGATCTTCTCTTCTATTCTCTACTCCATGTTATGGATATGAATTGTTTCCTCTCAAAACTCTTTTTAGATCAATGGTGATCCACATAGCCTCTTATAAAATTCTAAAAAAATACAATATCGATATATGAGTGGATGATGTTATTATAAGAAATATAACTAAAGGTAGGTTTTGTACCCACCATCCACAAAATCCAAGATGCATGCCCACAACATATCCTCTCATTTCTAGATTGTCTAATTCAACTTCCTATCTTTCAAGAGGATGGAAATCAGTGCTATGGTGTAAGTAATTGACAAAGGTATGTTGTAATTAGCTCTATAATTGTGATGTAAACCGATTATACCATTCATAAATGATAGTCCTTAGGTAACCATGAAGCTTCACTACATAATCAACATACATTACCTCAATAAAATCAATGGTACTCAATTCCAAAATTGCTATAAAGTGAGATGGCATCATCATTTGGAAAAAAACCCACCCATACATAATGATAATCACCCTAATCCTAGGGTATCCTGATGATGAAATCCATACAGATGTCTTCCATGATCCATTTGGGGGTATATAAAGGCTGCAACAAACCACCAGGGACATGATTTCCTAACATTACATATTGGAATCTCAGGCATCACTAGAAAAAATCCAATACTGGAAACTTCATTATTTTCTATCAATAATGAATCCTCTTTCCAAAAAACATCTTATTTATAACAAGGTGAACTGGTTGAAGAAATATATAAATCCCATAGATGATTCTGTCACACCTCACTAATGGGATGAAAATACTTCCCTAAAAAATAACCCGATTTTGTCCATCCTCTATCCATCCCATAGGGGAATCATCGTGAACGGTCTAGTCATGCATCACCTCTACCCTAAGTCGGAACACTGAGACTCATTCACCTAAAAGAACTAAGAAGATTTTATAATCATTTGGAACTGATATCCTATACCATAAACTATATTTTTTCTTGAGATAAAAATTCAATAACTCGTTTATCACCCTCCAAACATCCTCATATTCTTCAACAAATCCCATAATTGTTTTCTTTTAACATCTTCCATGATGTTTCCCATTAATTATGTATAAGAGAATAGATAATCATTGTCATGGATATAATATATACACACACAATATCTTATATTCAGGTCATGTTTATAAATTTTATTCCTTCATGTTTTATGGTTCATGAATACCACAAGGTGTTCCTTGATAATTTAATTTTACTACAGCTTTAGGAAAAATACCACCACTTCCCTCTCTAGATCATGGGTAAAATATTTTCACTCATGGGTACATAAATTGAAATACTAATAAAATATCATTGAACATTACTACATCAAGATACATCCAAAACCTAGTCGTTAAGAATCATACAATGACTCAAAACATAACACCTTACTCAAGAAAATGTAGAACATAAAAGCTATAAAACTACTTATTTCAGTAGTAAAAAACTTCCTAGAACTAATTTGTCTAAAAAAATCATGGTCTTTCATACATAGAGTGGTCAATAAGACATCAATCCATGAGAAATCAGATAAAACCTCTAATAATAACTTATAAGAATAAGAAATAAATATACCATTGCAAAGTTGATGGATGATTCCCAATAAAAAACAACTTCAATATTGTTTGGATCCATTAATACTCTTTTCTAGGAAAACACATGTCCATAGAAATGAATCTTTCTCATCCATAAATTTCACTTGTAAAATTTCACATATAACTAGTGGTGTTGAAGAGTCTGCAAAATGATCCCCAAGTTCTCAGCATGATCCTCCTTTAACCTTGAGTATACAAGAATTTTTTAATGAAAAGTACTATTAACTTTTCCAAGGACTCATGTAACATGGAGTTGATGAGTCACAGGAATATTGTAGGTGAATTCATTAAATATAAGGGTATTAATATGAACTAAAAGTGTCTATAATATCATATAAAAGAAATATTCTAACTATATACTTCTTTCACTCTTAGCTAATGATATCTAAATTGTAGATTGATCCTATAAAACAAGTTATCACCAATAAATTGACCAGTGATACTGTAAATTAATGAAGGATGGTAATAATTCTTTATCGTCATCTTATTTAGCATCTAGTGGTTTATTCCAAACCTGAGACTATCATCCACTTTTGGAAAAAATGGGCCTCCCCATTGTCGTACACTAGGCCTGATAAAGCCTTTATATATCAATTCATAAATTTGGATACTCAACTCCTAATACTATAAAGTTGAAATCCTATTAATATTCATCAAAATTAGTGTATAACTCATCAATAAATCTTCCCCAAACATTATATTTCATCAAGTGTATGGTGTAAAAACCTCCCCAATGAAAACATCCTGAAAATCTATGATTACTCTATGGGTATCCACTAACTGACCCCTAACTGGTTCTATCAATAGAGTAGAAATCAAGTAATTGAGGTTCTCTTCTCACATACTACCCATCCAAAAAACATCACTCTTAAATGAACACCACACATCCACCTTTCACATTAAAAACTGAACTCAACTCTAGAAAAATTCAACCATTACAAAAAAAAATACAACCAATAGATTCTAAAAGGGAAATCACGTGGTTGTATCTATATATCAAAGAAATATCCCAATAACTAATGTTTCCCCATCATCAGTCTGCATCCCCATCATATATCAAACAATACTTTCTATCCTATAACTGGCATGGATAACACCAGGGGTGCAAAAAGCCTATCCATGTCCAGTCCCAGCTTGTAGACCAATGTGGGTCCAACAAAGATGTAATAATATATATATATAAATTATAATACTTAGTATATGATAAACTAATAATACCTTGAAAATCCTCTATCACCTATATCACTGGCATGACTATCGTATGCATACGGCCTCAATTGACTCCTCTTCGTCACTTTTGATAGCCTCCCCATACCTAATCTATTCCAGGTATTAGATAATGATATACATTCTATTACTACCTTCTTATAACACCACCACATCCTAGAATATAATAAAGAATGTTGAATGTAAATATAAACAAAATACGGAAGGATCCTCTTTTGAAACTTCCTCGGGGTAAAGTCTAATTGTATCCAGATACTGGAATGACCACTTAAGA
Organism: Viscum album; assembly: GCA_963277665.1. NCBI lineage: Eukaryota > Viridiplantae > Streptophyta > Magnoliopsida > Santalales > Viscaceae > Viscum > Viscum album. The sequence continues at coordinate 1,008,126,908 of OY728167.1, forward strand.
AGTTATAACTATATGAGGTTGTAGGGTGACACCACTAGTAATGACCATAACCTATGCATGAAAAGTTAAAAAAAGGAGATCTCATGGTAGAAGTGCTGGAACATCCAACCCTTGTGGTATGTGATGCTTACTACTAGGGTCATTACCTTAAAAATTTGAACCATTACTATCCCATCATCTACAACCCTCCATCTAATTACCTCCTCCTCGTATGTCCTATACGACTCCTTACTATGTTTATTATAGACTAATAATTCACCCTCTCCATCAATTTTACCTTCTTATACACCTTTATATATTTCTTTGATGTAAATGGGGTGAATGTAGAATAATGTTTAGGCTTCCATTCCTATTCCAAGTTTCTTGTTTGGAATCCTTAATTAGAAATATATTTTGGGAAAGTAAGAGATGTTCCTTAAACTTGGTCATAAACTCGTGAATGCTAATACTCCCTATTAGAAGTGTGAGAAATTCAATATTATTCATTTCATTCGATGATGTCTATAGGAACTCAACCCTAAACTCATATTAGAAATTTTCACATGATACCTCAGTCTCCTCCTACTCCTTGAGATACAACATCCACAAATAGTACACTTTTCACTTCGACTAGATAATTTTTAGGGGAACCTAATACTCTGATTTATATAGAATAAAGAATAAATAAATCTCTAACTCCTTCATCCTACACTCCACATATATATTATATATGTTTACCTCATACTTTTTTAGGATCTGATACAGAAAGACGCATAATTATTTATACCATTGTTCATGATCTTGATTAGGATCGACCCTCTAACAGTCAATAGGGTTGGCCTACTAAACTTATCCCAGTAAAAACATATGTGGAAACTAAACAATCATAATATCTATAAAGAAATAAGTAACACCTGATTTTGTAAGTAATGGATTAATTTAATTTCATTTAATTAATTTAGGTATACATTCCCAAAAACAGGCAATTCAAAATATAACTCATGAAAGTATGATGCATATACCTCTCCTTAGTTATTACCCCGAAGTAGTATCACTTTACCTAGTATATTATGAGCGCTTTAGTTACTTATTTAGAATCGGAAGGGGGATAAAATTATGTGTCATAGATGATCTCCCTTTCTATCATCACATGCTTTGTTCGGATAACACTATCACCTTACAAACCCATGAAATCCTCAGTAGTACCTAACATCAAACCTATCTCATAACCTCCATTTGATATGAGTATATCAACCCCTTCCCACACCTCCATGGGTACCCTACCTAGGATAGTAGTGAATAGAAAGAGTGACCCTTGAGTCTCTCCTCCAGTAGTCCCTATGTTGATGAGTAGAACTGAGGGTATAAAACACTGAAATGGGAGGGTTTACCATTAGTGTAAAGGATCATAAGATAAGATAAAAAAACCCAAAAACATAATCTTATAAAATTTAAGAAAAAACTCTAATATAGGTGACATCCAATATACATAAATTTAAAACATTTAAAAGCATGTACAAACATAAAACAATGCCAAAATAAAATATAGAAGCAGCCACAACAAGCCATGCTTCAAGCTATTACTGCCTATCCCAACAACCATTTCCCTCTTAGAAACCTTAAAAGAAGTCTATATATGTGTAGGGTGAGGAAAACATATATACTTAGTAGAATAATACCCAAGGATTATGGTGAAAATTTTGGATGATAATGCTAATTCCCCAGCAAACCAAGAATAGAACTAACCATCACCTACATAGTTCAATTAGTTCCCCCACATACTCACCAAAAATCTCTTTCAAGATAGTTCATCCAAGTATTGTAATTAAATATCACAAAAATGTAGATAAAGGTGATTTTCAAACACTTTCCCACTTATTTCCTCTCTCATCCCATGTAAATACAACCTTTTATATTATCCCATCTATATCTACTAATGAAAGGACCAATTGTAATAAGTCTTCTTGCACCAGTTGTATATCACATCTCATGGAACCAACCACAAGACTTGTATCCCATAATTAGGTTAGTAGGGTATCATGAATGTATAGGACATCAACCATGTTCCCTCCTCCTACCATGAATGACCCCTTTACATATCTCAACATCCAACAATTACATCACCTAATTTTTTTATGAAGGTATAGTGGTGGAGGGGGGTAGTTATACATCTATATCCTCCCCACCCTAGATATTTGGGAAAACACCCCTCAGGGTACCTAGGATTCATTCAGGTTACCTAACTCTAATAGGGTACGTAGGAAATTACAAGTAAATATTGGTATATACAACTCATATAATCCCAAACCTATGGGATCACACAAACAAAAACCACATAACCTCTTTTAAGGCACTACTGAATATATTTCCACCACATGTGTCCTTAAATGTTAAACAACCAGCCCAAAAAAATCACATAAGGGCCACAATCTAGGTTCCATTTTTCTTTATAAATTCAATTATCATCCACTATGATTTATTCATTTATTTTCTAGATTAAATTCACCCCAATTTTTTCCCAAAACTGCATTTTTTGTATTTAAATTTCATTATACCATATCTATATAACCACTAAAAATTAACCACCAAGTAAAAACCAAACACCATATCAAATAATTGGATACCAATAAATCCCACCAAGACACAAAAAACCAAGGCCACCAAGTCACCCACAACAATGTCCTTGAAGCCATAAACATCAATTCAAGCATTAAATGGGAATATTCATATTTATATTTTCATTTACTAGACTTTATTATTCAAAAATTTAGAGGGTATTTGTAAATAAATCCATCATTATAATTCATAATTATATATTAATCATATTACATGAAATAACATTAGAAACATCAATAAACTTGGTAATTGAATATGCATCACATCATTTCATTTCTATTTCATTGGTCTAGATTGTTTTCATTATTCCAACTAAAACCACTCAATAAAAAGAAAGAAAAGTAATTATAATTAAATATATTCATCTAAATTAAATATAACTAAAATTCCATAACTTAAATTAATCATTATAATTCTTTGTGTCAAGAAAAAACTATAGAGAATCAACCGTGGGGTCACATCCAAATAAATAATCCTCAAATCAATTTTAAATTCATTGATGTATCATCAAAAACATATACCATAAAACCATATCTCCAAAAAAACATATAAAACACCAATAAACAAGGAATACCTCAAGGAGATAGAAAAGAAATACTCTCCAAGATTCATTGATATCGAATCACTGAAATCCAAGGAAGAACCCCAAGTATTTTACATTTTTAACGATCCAAAAAATTTCTATCGATCACTTGAATTTTGATAGGAATGATAGAATAATGGTGAAAATTTTAGGGAGTATGGAACTTATATATATCCTATAAACCACTCTATTCATAGTGTGAATAGTTTTTTAGTACTATGAACCTCAGGTAGATCACATTGATAGATTAATAGGGGTATCGGTCAAAAAATCCAAGAGGAATTTAACATCATGAATATACATTTCATTCCATGAATTATTCAAATCATGAACCCTACCCCACAAAACAATTTCATCACAAACATTCACACCATGAAAAAAAATCATGATGTAATCTACTTCTGGATAGAAATTCAAAAAACCATGTCTTTTAAAGTACAAACATCCATTCACACCATGAGCTGGTGACTCATGATTTGAATAAAAACCTAATGTTATAGATTCAAATTTAGGTCCTCTTATACCTTCCTTCATCCTATATCAAGGAACCTATAACAAAAAACTCAAAAAAAGTAATTTTTCAAAATGTTTTGGGCCATTACATTAGTTATTATTATTAAAATTTGATAATTTATGTACTACATTAATTACAATAATTGTATTATTATTATATTGATATAAAATTCAATGATCAAGACACATCCTAAATGTATCCCACCAATAGAGAACAATGCTTTAAAATAAATAGGTCAATTGGAGGAGTAACTAAGAATCTAGATTTCAAATAAAATATGTTTCCAAATATAATCAATCTTCACTTTATCTATGATTCTGAAAATGGAATACATACACTAGTAACCTACAAACTAAACTAAACTTTGAGAACAAAACACCTTTAACTATAGGTGGATCCCTATTTCATCAACTTTCTACTCCGTGATACTACCACCACCTCCCATTAAAAAGAAAACCAAGATTACATATATACTATTTTACTCCCCAACATAAAAAATTAAACCCTGAAAAAACAAAAATTTAATTCCAATAAAAAAATCGACTTTATATATCAAACTACAAATTCACAAATAAGACAGAATCATGAAAACAAAATACTAGGAAAATATTAATAATCCCAATAACCAAAACACAATTAAAATTACCAAACCAAACTCTACCCTATATAAATTTAAAAATAATAAGTTATAAAAAGTTTTCATATATGGAAACCACTTCCATTATCCCACATACACAGGTAAATACATTTGTTTAAGAATATCAATATATATGAGGAAATAAGTAATTAATTTTCTTTATTTACAAAAAGCATTTAAATTGATACAATAATCTCCCAGGAAATCATATTACCCCAGAAAAATCCAAATGAAACAAAATATTTCCCATTTTATATACAATATTTAAATAAAAATTCAAAAATTTAAACTCACACTTGTACAAAAATATGTTTTTACGTCGTTTTTTTATAATTTTATCATCAGTTCTTGAGGTGACGTCTTTGAAGGCGATGTTGTAAATATGTTTCCAACATAGATTATTAAAAATAACCTTAAAAGTTATTTTTTATGATTTTAATATATTTATTTAAAAACCAATTTTAAATACCATCTTAATATTCTTTTTAACAACGTTAAAAACAATTTTTCATGTCGGTTTTTCAAAAATAGACATGGATGACCTCTTTTTCACATCAATTATTTAAAAATCAAAGTTAAAAGTTAGTTTTAACATATATTTTGAAAAAAAATTAATAATGTTTAGTATCTTGTATATAATTTTATAATCTTCGATTTGACTGGTTGTATATCTCAAATGGAGTTACGGATCAAAAGATTTGGACCTCAAAAGCTGGATATAATTTTTTTCGAAGAAAGATATCATAAAGAAAACTGAAGATTTGGCATATATGGAATTTTATAATCCAAAGAATGTTTATTAGTTTTACCATGATACAAATAATTATTCTTCATTATAATAATAAATTAATCTTTAACCATTATATCAATTAATGAAACTAATCATTAAAAAATCTAGGAAAAATAATTACAAATACCTTGATGAGATCGATGAAAGAAGAAACAGTGGATTGACGACGAATATAAAATGATTTGATTTAGTGGGATGATGATGATAGAAATAATTGATCATGAAATTAAAATATTTATATAATTAACAAATATAAATGAGACGGTAAAATAAAACATAGTATTATAAATTGGGGGCTCTAATAGAAATTTTTTCTGTCATGCCATAAAAAAATAAAATTCTATATTGGTGGAATATTAAAATAATATTTAATGTTTCTTTTATGATGACCACTGAAAAAAGATATAAAAATTTTAAATTTTCATATTGGTTATTGTAAAACGGACATGAAAATCTAGTTTTTCAGGTCAGTTTTATTATAACTTATGTGAAAACTAGATTTCAAAGTCATATTTTTTAAGAACCAATGTTAAAGGTCATTTTTCACTTAAATTTTCAAAAAAAAATTATTAATGTTTAAAAAATTATAGCTCATTTCCAAAGATTCTATTTTATTGGTTGTGTAGCTCAAACAGATTTATGGATCAAATGTTATGGTTGTCGGTAGTTGGAATTTTCTAAGACATTGTATAGATATGATCAACTTCTGACATCCATAAATTTTGAATCGTAATTCCATTTTATCAAAACAACCACTAAAGTTGAAACATATAAAATAGAATAATTTTTTTTCAACAGTTTTAATGTTGGTTTTCCAGAAACTTTCATAAAAATGACTTTTAATATAAATCCTTGAAAACAATCAAGGTTTAAAGTTCTATTTTGAGGAATTTTTAATTCATTTTTTTAAAAAACCAACTTTAAAAATGTTTAAATAATGGTATTTTATTTTCCAATATTTAATTTGATAGTTCATGGAGCCCAAACAGAGTTACAGATAAACTTTTATGGTCATTGGAGGTTTGAATTCACTAAGATTTCATTTAGACATTACCATGTTTTCACATCTCTAACTTTTGATCCGTAATCCCGTTTTATCTCCAACACTACTATAATTGAAGACTACAAAAATAAATACAAATTTTTTCACATTTTAAATGTCAGTTATATAATAATTGGTGATAAAAGGTCATGAATACTGATTTATCATGTTGATTATTAAATATCCAATGTGAAAAGGTCATGAAAATTGTTTTTCCATGTCAATTCTTAAATAACTGACATGAAAAGGTCATGAAAATGGATTTTTCATATCGGTTATATAAGAAACTATATGAAAAAAAAATTCACTTATTTCCACATGGGTTCTAAAAAACTGATGTGAAAGAGGAGATGTTATAAATAGTTTGTGTACTAGAGTCATAGATAGAATAATAAGATAATTGAGAGAGGTGATAGGTAACCCTAGACGATATAGAAGTCAATATTGAGTGTTATGGAATAATCCATAAAGGTAAATAATTATTTAAGAACAATAATCCATTAATAATTAAAAATATTTTTTAAAGTTTAATATATATATATATATAATGTTATAAAATAATTATGGATTTATCAATTATGATGTGATTGATTCCCATGGAAACTCATCCCATGGGTTGAAATTACCATATCCATTCATTTTTTAAATCTATATCATGTATCTAAAATCATAACCATTGGATGTTACATGAAAAATAAGGATTAATCTAGGATATTCATGATATGTTTGTATAGTATATATGTTAATATAATATTGACAAAAAAACCTTGCCTCTATGTCTTTCTAACAATTTTATTCTGTCTATTTGATTAATTTTTATATTGTGATTTTATACCCACATTTATTTTTCAAAATTTTTACCTTCAATCAACATATCGATTCCACCATGATCGAAAATGAGTTTCCTTTTTGGAAATAATCCATGGTTTCAATAAATATTTTCATCCTATTTCGCTATAGGTTATTAGAACGATTTCTAACATGATATGAAGGATATTCAAATCAAGTCATTCATTCTGTATTGATCGTGTTTGAAATGAGTTCCCTCCTAAATTATAATTGAAAAAATATATTAATTTTCTTTCATAGTATCTAAAATAATATTTATCCACAATTAAATGAAAAAGAAAAATGTTAAAACCTAATAAAATAAATTGACTTAACTCTTTAAACTAAATGTGTTTTTACTTGATATTTATTTATTAAATGGAATGTTCAAGGTCTATATAATTATTAGGATCAAGGATTTCATATACTAAATGAAAAGAGATAATGAATCAATTCAAATTGGTTTAATGATGAAAACCTATATAATTGAAGAATCCAAATCATAATGAAATTGAATATTTTTGGTTTTTCATGAAGGGGGAGCTAGGCATGTACCAAATATATTCCCAAAATATTCAATATTTATAAATAATTAATTAAAGGAAAAATAAAAAACATTGAAGAAAATTTCTTAGACCAGAATAGCATATATGATGATAATAACATGTATTTTAACATATTTACCAGTTTTTTAACCCTTGGTGGTATTGAGATTAATAAAAATATATAGATTCTAATATAAGATATTTTCTCTATATTTATAATTTTTATGTAAATATTGAATATTTCATATCCTAATTAAATAATAATTTTTCACTCCATGAAGTGAATGTGAATAATTATAAAAAAATATTTCATTTCATACCATGAAATGAATGTAAATATTTTAAAATTTAATATTATTTTGAATATGAATATAATTTATTTTGAAATTATATTGATGAATAATTTATTTATCAAAATTTTCCCTTATACTAACAATTTCAAAAAAAATCTTATTATTTATTATATCATTTTGGATTAATAATTTTATGTAACATAATTTAATTGATATAATTCCTTAGAGTTTGTATTATTTTCTTGAATTTCGTATAGTTTTTATAAAGTTTATATTCAAATATCTATTATATAATTAATTTTATTACCCAGGGTAGTTAGATGATGATCATAATTATAAATAAAATAATTATGTTTCCATGATAGTCATTTTTTAAATATGAAATTATCATAAATGAGTAATACTAATAAATTGTTTTTCAAATTCATTCATTATAAATGTAATTTTAATGGTTTTGTTTCTTTCTATTAAGTTATTAAAAAATTTCATGAATTTTTTTAATTATAATCATCCTTAAATATTTGAGAAATCATATTGTTTAGTATACAAGTTTTTCCTTTAATTCCCGTAAGTGAATAAGATAACAAAAATAATAATTATAATCATGGTGGTGAAAAAGAAATGTGTTATGAACCCTAAGTATTTCAGTTTTCATTTGATACCTTCAATGTATTAAATATATATAATATGAAATTGTAAATATTTTATACTTATATATTGAAGTACAGTATTTATGAATAATATTAAAATTAAATTCTTCAAAAAATTTCATATATATTTTTTATTAATCAAAACACTTGAAGATCTAGTACATGCTCATGTAACTACCTTAAATGGTAGTGAAAAAAGTAATAAAAGTATTTATAAGAGATGATATATTCTTATCCTAGTAGTACATAATATTTAACAAATAATTTTTTTTATAATAATTATTAATAAAATATAGAGAGTTTTAAATATATTATTGAAAAAAAATATTATATGGGGGCCATGAATGAAGAAGGTGATGAATACTTATATATGTAACATTAAATTTTATATTAAATAATTATAAATATTATCACAATATTATATTTTTAACTATGTATAATTGGATCATATATTGTAAATAATTCTAATATGTTAATTACAATACAATATCAATTGGGTCATTAAGGATTAATTATAATGAAAAATATTTACAAAAAGTATATTAGAGCATAAATAAATTGATAGAATAGTATAACTCTATCAGAGAATGCATCATGAATTTCATTAATAAATGTATGTACTTCAAAAAAAATGTGCATTAGTAGCTATAAAATCCTTTACAAGTTCATGATGTATTTTTTCACATTAACTGGGAGTTCCCTAAGACATTTAAAAAGGGATAACTTTAGTAAAATTCAAAATCTTAGTCTATATATATTGAAATAATATAAATGAAACATTATTGTGTATGTGTTAATGGTATTGTGATGTAAATAACAGTAATAAGTGATATAAAAAAGTATACGAATAGGTATGAAACTAAGTATTAGAGAATGATTTAATATATTATGGAGGATGTTGTGAGAGTGTTGGGGTCGGTGTTGTTGAATTACACTATTTCTACTTGACACAATTCACATTATAATAGTACAACAACTCATTCCTTTAGGTGATCCATCAACAAACTATCTTGATCCATATTATAATTAAAGGACCCCATAAGGTTTCCAATAATATTTTCACTGAGGGAATTTAGTTTTCCTCTCTTTGAATCTATAATTGAGATAGCCTCTTAGAAGAAAATTGTTCTTTGGATAACCAATTCCTTCTACCAAGTTCACAACATGGAATTTAACTATCTTTAATTCACCTAATCCTAAATAATCATACACATAGAGATTAGGCTACTGATTTTTTAATTAGAAAAGATAAATATTGAAAGTAATTAATTCATTAAAACATAAAAAATGATCAATAACAAAACATCACATAAACCCAACTACTAAACAATCCACTCTTGATCATACTAGACAAAATAGAATAAGAATAAGATAAATAATAAATCGTTAGGTTAATATTTTGTGCTTCCTTTTTGGGTATGCTCCTCTCAAATGAACTCCCTTCCAGTAAGTATCTCCTAGAAATTATAATTATTTCCCTCTTTATAATATCCATATTGTTATAATTCATGTCATATTTTCTCAAAAAAACGTTATTACACCATATAACAAGTCAGTATAAAAATATTCCAAATGTATAAAAAATGGATTACTACTTCTTAAACTCCATTAGTCTAACACATTTACCCATCATCTGACTTCTGAGGATTTTTCCCACCATTACATGTTGTTAGTAAATTAAATGATTTACATAGGAAAGTATGTAAATGGATTATATTATTTTCCTATAGGCTTTAATGTATTTTGCATGAACTTTAAAAATTATCCATGGATACCATAGGTAAATATCCATTCTTATTTATCAAATATGAATTAAATGATCTTATGATTTTTTTTACATGAATCATTATGTTCATGTGATTAATAAAATTGTAATATTTTATAAATTTCAGAATAAATATTCAATTTATACCGACTTTATAGAAATTAAGGATGGAAGTTTTTTTGGATGTACAAAATTATTCTATGAATGTCATTAAAAATGTCATTTGTTGTTTTGTCTTACTTGGTCTATTTTTAAATATTGGAATAATTAAATTTTATTATTATTAGTATATGATAGCATCCTATTATATTGTGTTATTGTCTTTAATTACCAGGATATTGGGCCATTATCATTATATTGAGCACTCAATACTTATAATTTTATGAAAACGGGTCATTTTAATGTCTATCATAATATCATCATTTCATTAACCCTAGTTTAAATGCATCTATAATTGAGTTTTGTTTGCTTATTCTAGAAGAAGTGCTCATGGAATTAAGTTTAATATGTAATTTAATGAATTATTTTCATTTAGAGACACCAAGTATTGAATTTTATCATTATCTTGAGTATTATTTCCATACAACATTGTCAATGGTCAATTACCTAGTATGTTATCATTTATAGAATCCCTAAACTTTTTAATCTTGAATGAATGCATCATTGGATTTTCAAACCTATCTCTAAGATGTTGGACATAAAAAACAAATTTTTGAGTATTCTTAATTTGATGTAATGTGGATAGAATTGTAGTGATATCACCATATATGTTTCTTAGCAATTTCATATTTATCACTTAAACTCCATCATTTAAACTAACATAAGAGATCCCCAATGTGAAATCACATCATAATTCATAATTGAATTGTTCATAAACATAATATTTAAAATTTTGTCTTAAGTGAAATAAAATAAAATCATTGGATTTCATTATTCAATTCGTATTCCCAAAATTACTTGAAAATGAACTACTATCTAGAAATTATATTTAATAGAAAATAAAGCTAAAAACGATATGAAAATAATGAAATATATTTACTAATATAATTCCCCTACACTTGTGAAATTACCTATCCTAGAGTAATTAATCTCAATAATATTAACAAATATTTCACATCCTTTAAATTTTGAGTATCAATTCATGTATTTTAAATGAATAGTGATTTATTAAATCATGGTTACAACAAAACAAACCATTTCAATTACTCTATCTCTCTGAACTACCTCATTAAGTTTTAAATTTTACACTTCCTTGATTTATATTAGAAAAAAATTAGATAGTCCATCTTTCCTTTCTACGTTTGAGTTCAGTGTTCCCCATCAATCATTTAACCTTAATAAAATAGCACACTCAATACACGTAATTTTTTAATTAATTTTTGATAATAACACTTATTCAATGAGTATATATAATCTCTAACTAATCCCTTCAAAATAGTATGTATCTATAGGATTTAATTTTAATAACTAAAATATGAAATAAATTAGGGACAACCTAGTATCATATATCTCTTAACTATTATTTAGATCATTACTTTTTCACTCACACACCCTATGTTAGGTTATCTTAATAATCATCCATTCTATTTTTCAATTTCCCATTTTATTACATTTCATATGACTAATAAAATTATTTTTTAGGTTGATTCCTAAGGTGATATTATTTTATTGTAAAAAAATTCACCCCAGTTTGATATGACTAATTCATTTCATTCATTTAAAAACATAATTCTCTTGAAACCTTTTCAATTCATAATCAAAAACCATGTCCAATAACAAGAGACTTAGTTTTATAAAATTTATTCTATCTTAAATATTTTATGGATAAAATTATCTCAAATTTATTTATTCTTCATAGTACAGAATACACTCAATATCCCCCTTAATTAGGTTTTTCTTTATAATGTAGTTAAACACATTCATGGAGATTCAATAAAAGGTATCATGGTGAATCCAAATTGAGAGATATAGAAATTATAATACTCTAATTCTATGTCAGTTCAATTTTAAAATTGTATGTTTCTTTTAATTATCTATATATTTTCATATTTTATCATCATCCTAAAAATATATATCAACATACTCAATTTTTAGAAACAATTTTTATTTTAAATTAAACTAACTAAAATTTAAATAATGTTCTTGGGTTACCTCCCATGACTACTATATTTAATTATTCATCTTGAATTTTTTTTACTCTTAAATATTTTATCATCATAATGTTTTATTTCACAACTTATCTTATTTAAAAGTGTAGATTTAAAATACTTTCATTCATAATAAATTGTTCTCCTTTATCTCCAATAATTCTTATAACTTCATTTTTATTAACATATAACACCTTTAATGATGTATATCATCATAATTTTAGTTTCATTGAATAATAAATTATATCATCCATCTTTGAATTCCTTCTATTCAATTAGTAAATAATAAAATTATTTGGATCTTTCCATTAAAATTCTTCCATTCAGATATTAATCTCTTCTATTCTCCTTGGGTAAATTAAATTGAAACATTATTCTATTAATTATATTTCTGAAATTAATATTTACTCTTTAAATTTACAAAAATTCCTTGTTTTCTATTTCAATATGTAAGTGGAATTATTTTCCAAACACATTTATATAATGTTACATTCATATTATTGTTTTAAACATAGTTATGTACACGAATATTGCATCCTCAAGACTGAGTGTCAAATATATATTTGAATTACAAAATTATTTTTATAGTATTTATTTTAAATATTTATTTTAAATATTTATTTTATACTTATAGACTCTAGATTTTTGTTAAACCCCTAAAATATTTTATTATATATTTTTTAGATTAGTTGGGGAGTCACTACAGAATTTTAGGTATCTTGGAGCCCTGTTATTAAAGATTTATAATATATTATTTATTACCATGAGCCTATTCATATAAAATATTAAAGGATTTTAAATTAAATATACTCTAGTATTAGAAATATGATGTGGTAGTTGAGTTTGGAATGTGGTTTTTACCTTAGGAAAGGTGTAAGTATTTTTCGTTCTCGGTCCCAGGTATGTTCAATTTTGTGGAAGGAATAATTGGATAAATTAATAACTTAAATAAATTATTTAGTTAAGCTTATTTTAAGCTACTAATACTGTATATAAATATATCCTGATTTAATCTATAGAGTTATTCATACCAATCCCTAGTATTAACGTTTCATTGATGGGAGAAGACGTGAGTGATTAATGAGGATTCAGGAGTGATGAACGAACCTGATAGGAATCACCAATGACTATGATGTGGATTCACACTTATCCAATGATCAAATCATTGATGATATAATTATATATATAATATTGGTATTTTATTTATATCATATGATTTCTAAGAATATAATTATAATCTTTATTCAACACTCTACCTTTTCAGGCCTCTATCATTTTAAAATTTAACATTTTTATAGATTGATTTGTTGGATATGATTTTATGTATTCACTGTTTTTCACAAATATTATTAATGGTAAGGTTCCCAATACTCATCAATGAAATCCAAATTTTTTATTTTTTGTCCCAAAAATATTTTTATAATACTCATCTACCTATGGATAGGTCAAGGATTTTAATATCTTGGTTCGATCTGTGTCATGATCGAATCCAAGGAACTTTTTTTCCTGTTGGATTCAAAAACAAAGGCATAGGTGGGTTCAATGAACAAATGGCTATAGATGATCATGAAGGTAGTTAGGTAATGTTTCATTCCCAAGTAGTGACTTATGGGGTGACAGAAACTCTCACAGGTTCTTATAGATTCCACTTCTATAAATCGATAGATAGATATCAATGTATAGGTTGATGGTAAATATTATTTGCATTGAAGGATCTTGATTCTATAAAATAATGGGTAGAAATTGGCCAGTATCAATGTTACCCCCATTATTTTGGTTCTATAATAAGATCCATGCTTTATTAGAGTTGAAATCATAAGAGATTGTCTAATTTATAGGATAAAGGTTGAAGATATTTTGAAAAACTGACTATGTGGTATGAAGTTCAAAGAAACAATGTCATGTATCTTAGTTAGTATGATGTATATAGTTTAATTCATGATAAATGTCACATTCCATGTGACTAAATATGAATTCCATGTACTGATAGCTAAATATCATAGCATGTATTGGGAGTACACTCCGAGGTGGCTAATTCAACTTACACATAATGTTTTATAGACCACACATCATGTGTCTATCAAACATGAGAAGAGAATAAATAGTGCACAATAAGTACACAACCTAGCCTAACACACTATGCAGTCCATCCAACATTTCATATAGAAGGTCCTTGTATACCAAGCAGTGTGATGATACATAATTAGGATACTTCCTAGTGAAAACCCACCATGTACCCAATAGTACATGACATATGATCCTTCTAGACCATGTGACTTAGAATTTATACTAGTTCAAGACTAAAATTTTGAACAGTGAATGGATTATCAAAAAATACTTCACGTAGAATGTTATGGTTTCCTTCTGTTCAACATCTAAGATGTGATGATATTCTATATTAGTATGTTTCTCTCATTATCTTTGGATCGATTATAAATATAGGTGCATTCATAGTGATATGGGTGTTCATGTCCCCCAAGTAGAGCCAAGTATCCCCCCCCCATAATTAATTAATAGGGTGTGAGGTCTTGTATTGATAGGGAGGTTATAGAAATATTCAACTATCCTATAATGAGACTGATTTTGGGATCCACTATCTTATTTATTGTACACAAATTCCTGATATACTTTAAGAGGCAGTCAATTAGGGTGTTTAGTCCATCAATATTCAAAACATTATTGTTCCCATATTATTAATAATAAATAAAACTTGTTATTCATCATGAACAAAAGGGGTATAAATATGAAAAAATTAATTTTTATACACATTGATTTTACCTAGTTCGCCATAAGGGATAGTCCAAAGATTATATGTCTATATGGTTTTAATGATTCGGTTGTTTAACACTACACACTATTAGTGTTACAAATGATTTAGAAAGGCACACTACCGATCTTGGGGTGCACCCTCTTCTTATCTATTTTCTCTTCTAAAATAAATACCAAAAAATTGGTGAGGTTATTATCATTTTTCTTTCAATTCCTTCCATAAGCACTAATCGGTAATGGATCTCTCCACCATGCTATATTTTCTCAAATATTTAAAAAATATTATTTTTTCACTACTATTATTCCAATAAATTTTCATTTTTAAATTTTTGAATCATTTATTCAAAAATTATTACAATAAATATTACTCATATACCAACTCAATAGGTTTCCAAAACTACTCATTAAATACCCCATAAGTTGAGGGTTTTTTTATTTAAACCTACCCAAAATGAACACTATTATTTGTTTTCATAGTTATAATATGTTTACCACAATATATTTCTAAAAACATTTTGAAATATCTAAATATGAAGAAAACATTTTGACACCATGCCTATATTTACCATTATTCTCCTTATCTCTAAATACATAATATCCACTATTACCAGTGCCATGTTTTAGTGGTTTTCTATCACCATTTGATATCTCAACTTCTAAAACTCTTACATATATACCAATATTATTGTATTATGCTTCCTTATTTACCATAAGGATCTCCAAATATCACCACACATATCCCCAAGGTTGGGCCTACACCAGCCGCCTGGTTTTCCTTCACCTCCAAAGTACATACAAACCAACAAACATAAATATCCATGGATTCCATGATTACTAAGTAAGGCCTCTATATTTTACATAGATAAACCCCCAATATGAAATTATTCACTCCATGGAGTGGTGTAAATATTCTTGTAATTTTTTAACCACCATGATTATGGTTCAGTTCTCTATGGTCTGTTTCCTTATCCAGGTTCCCATCTATACTTTTGTAATTCCTCTATGGTGATCTCTAATATTTTCTCTAAATAGAAACTTCTTATTATGTCTCACATTAATTCTACTATAGTTGTCACAAATTACTCAATACCACATCAAAATTTATATGTATAGAGAAATTCTTAAGTATATAATTAGTGGGTAAAGTTGTTGATGAATTCATATAGTGCACACCATATTGTTGCCATAATCAATGGTGCATCCCCTTTCCTTAGTTTAGTCCTAGTGTCACATCATAGACCTCCTGATAAAAAATATGCTACATTAGATATTTTTCTCCTTCACCACCTAGAGTTGGCTATGGTAGAACATAGCCCCTACCTCACGAATGAAGATCATATCTCCACCAACCATCCTAGGTTGGCCCTGAATTATTATTTAATTTTTTAAATTAATTCTGATATATTTTAACATCATGAATACTCACTATATTCTGATTCATAACATATACCCACTTTACTAACTCTATATCTTATCCAAACATTTATATTTTTCTTACTACCCACATTCATCATTAAAATGACTACTTAAAGATCATTGTGACATTTTAAATAGTGTGGTATCTATTTCCATTACCAACCTAATTAAAAAAATATCACATGTTTCAATATTCTTCAAATGATCTTCTAATAAACCCCATTGACAAAAAATCCAACAATATAATATAAACCTATAAATGTTTCAACATCATACAATATATAGTGTCAAGTGCCCCTAACACTAAGATCATGGGATACTTTATCTATGGGTTAGTTTATAGATGGGGATAGGTATCTCCCTATTTTTTGGGGTGTGAGATCTTCTATATAGAACCCAAATTTGGTCAAAATATCCCTCCATTTATCCAAATGCATGGGATACTCTATCGATTGGATGAACTCCCAAAAATTGGGTTTAATCTAGAAAGGCATAAAATTTCTATTATGGTTCTAGATAGGTTACATGGATTGATAATTTTGGGTGATTCGGTTTTATATAGTATATATAATTTCCTAATTATAATCAATTGTGAATCTAATTACCTTTTCTGTAGTCTCGGGTTCTCCTCTTTTAATAATATCATGGTTCATCAATATCTTTTTCTCTAGATTAATGTTTATCAGATGACTAATATTTTGGTATATTTGTATGATTTTTGGGGTGTCCTAATGGGAATGTATATACTCATCCCTACTTGTGAATCATTCCCTCGTGTTTTTATCTTATAAAGAAGATAGGAAGATCAATGGGGATATTAGTAGATTAGGCATCGGTGGAGCTTACTAGTACTTAATGGTAGAGTTAGTTGAAGGTGATCAAATTTGGGAAGTGTGGGTGGGGATAATCCTCCTGTTAGTTTCTAGGTTGGGTTTTTCTTTTCTATATGTTGGTGGTGTATTTAGACTCTACATTATAAGTATGTATAATTTTTAATAGCAAATCATTAGAGGTTGTTTCATGCATTTATCACATTTAAGGTCTATTATGTTATTACCAAAAAATACTATAGTATTCATAGTGGTGTGTATGTCTATGTGTCTATGTGTGTGCATGTACATTAGGATAAGTCCTCACATTATGTGTTTTATAATTATTTTATGCTTTTCATCATCCCATGCACTAGTGGATATGGGATTGGGTTGGCACACTCAATCTATTTCCACATAGGTGGTGTCCTGATTATTTTCATCATGTTAGAGTGGTATCGATGATATTTTTTCTAGGGATATAGTTTGGAGTAGTGTGTTATATGAGAATAGATTTGAATTTAGGGATATGGTGTTAAGGTTTCTTATGTTTGGAATTCAAGATAGGGAACCCAGTGATAGGGTGGTGACTGACATGTCTATTAACCTAGACCTTGATTGCCTATTATTCGATTTGGTGTGATGAAACCCTAGTTTTGAGATAAAATAGTAAATTCTTTATATAGGAATGGTCTAATTACTTTCCATGAATTTATTGAGTCATCTATGCATATATTATCTATTTAAAACCATTTATCTTTTTAAATTTTAATATTTCACCACACATGGAGACAACTAGGACTATAAGATATAGTCTTGATGATATCTAGTTGAGTGATGAGGATTCTTTTCAAGGTATTGATCTTCATTTTTTGTTCATGTGGGCGTATATTGGTGTGAATTCCTATTGACTTATAAGTATACTCACCTCCCTCAATGTAAGTGTAATTATCTAGTCCTGTTGAGAATCAGATTATCAATACAACTCATGATAATGATGCGCCTAGTTTGAGTGTCTTTCATGGGTTTTCAGGTTGTATACTACCCATGTTTTTGGATTAAACTGATCTAAAGGTGGATAGGAACTAGATTGAGTCAGTATTATATGTGTTCTATCTCATATAAAATTAACCCAAAAAGATGGTGGTACTGGAAGTCATCCATATTCATGGTTCAACATGATGCTATTTGGGAATGTTCATCTAGACACATGATGATTTTATGCTTTCCTATGCTAAGTTTGAGTGCCTCTTCCATGATATTACTACCCAATTACCTTTGGATTAGCTCATATTCTAGATATGTTATAGATTTAGAAGGGTGTTATGATTTTTTATAGTATTCATTGTTATTCAATGAACACATGTGTTACTCTCTCGACATAGTACATGATGGTTTCTTTGGGGTATCAACGTTAAAGTGAGTTATCTATAGAGACAAACGATCTTTTTTCCCTTTGTAAATTACCACATATAATGGGGTGTTTGAGTGAGAAATTATGATAAAGATATTCTTATATGGGGATAAGTGTAAAGGGGGTGATGAAGGTGTTAACCTATTAGTAGAAAAGTCATATTATAGTGACCAATGGTAGGAATCATGATCAAAATGCCTATGATGTTTTAAAGTGAATATTTGGATAAGTGGATCTTCATATCAGGGTTCAAAGAGAGGATTCAGTAAGTTAGAATATTATATTATAAATTCATATAAGTTTCATGGTCATATGGTATGAGACTATTACCCAATAGACTTCTGTGGATAGTCAGTCAATCAATGGACCCTTGGGATAGAGGTAGTTTCATGATCAAGGAAATTTCATTTATGGCCAGTGTGGTCCCTATGGAGGTGGATTCGGTGGAGGAGATAGAACAACTCTAGGAGGTAGAAAAGTAGGTCATTAAAATGCCCCCTTTTCACTACCAACACCATTAGGTAGTCCATTATAAGCTCAAGGGGGTTAGTTGGGGATGTAATTAAATTTTGATGATGGAGTGATATAATCAGGTTACACATGAAGTGATTTGAGGTATGATCAGTGAATTCTCTACATTTCAACCAGTACTCATATACATTGATTAAATATATTATTCAATGTTTATATCTCTTATTCAAGAGAATGAGGTTATAGTATAGCCTAAATCCTATTCAATGTGGATAGAGAATACTACTAAGATTTATCCAAATATTATACATATATTCTGAAAATGTGAGCTTGTGCTTATTAGATAAATGTTCAGGTGGAATCTCCTAGTTGTTGGGATGAATCCATAATATGATATTCTTATTATAGACTAACTATATATAGTTTTTGGTGGATAAATTTGTACCTATAGAGTAATGGGTTTCTTTGAGAAGATCAATTGATATTATTCCTCATGGGATATTGGGACTTTAAGTAAAGACAAGAGGGATTTGTGAATGAAATGTTTCATCTGATCACTCACCAGTTAGAAATTGTGACCCTTTTTGTAGTAGGAGATTCATATATTTAGCTTCTAGTAGTCCACAAGGTGTACATGGATGTTTTCATGAAATATGTTCTTGAATTTCTCCTCATCAAAAGTTCAACTTTAGCATCGAGTTAAACCTCTAGAATACTTTAATATCTTTTGTAAATTTTAGAATAGCTATTTCAAAGATATAAGAGTTAAGGGTTCGGTCAGAGGATCTTTATGAGAGAGGTTTTATTAGACCCAATTTTTCACCCTCGATATCTATAATGTTTTCTACATTAATACATACTTGATACTGATGATTTTTGTTGACTATTGTCTTCTTGAGTCACATGAATATCAATAAAAAATATATTATATTGGGGATTGATGACTTCTTTGAAATGCTAAAGAAAGTGAAGTGATTTACAAAGATTGATCTTATGTATCTCTATCACCAGCTACATATTTGTAAGCAATATATTCTAATGATAGTATTTCATTACTTCTATAAAAATTATGCATTCTTAAAGATTCTGATTAGATTAACGAATTCCACAATTTTATTCATGGGACTTATAAACTAGATTATTTAGAACTTCTATGACTGGTTTATTATTTTTTTTATCAATAAAATCCTCATTTTTCAATTTGATAGGTTGTTAACCTTATAGGTTACTTGTGTGATATGTACCCTAATAGGGAGATGAATTTGAGTTTGAATGTTCAATATAATTAAACACTTCTATAAAATGATCACCACCATAATTTGAACATAACTACATGATTAGTAGGGTTACTATTTTAAATTTTAAATAAATTATGATCTTATTGATGGTCTTCTAACCATTTTCCATTAAAAATATTTTTTTATTTTTTCTTAACCACTTTTATTTTTTATTCCTTGTATACTATAATGAATTTCAATCACATTGGATAAAATGATTTCACTTGGTTCACCCATAGTGGGTAATCCAAGGAGCATGAAATAAAAATTTATTGATAAACCAAAATCCACTAACCTCGTTGATTTATGGTGGGTGTATGGTAGGTTATACCAATCCTAATAAACTCCCCTTATAATGTTTTGGTATAGCTCACTAGAACCCTAGGATCACTTCCCTCACAATTCCCTCCTTTTCTCACTACTCCTAAGGAAAAAAAAGATGTTACATAGTATAATAATAGAACAATCTCACCACTATCAAATATTTAGTATATGTAGTTATTTGTTTTATCTTCATATTTGATTCTTTATAGAAAATAAATGAATGTAACACCTTAAGATATTAGTATGTATTCTCCTTTAAATAAAACTAATGTGTGTGATAACTTTTGATACACAAAAGCTGGACTAAAATGAAAAATACTTCATCAGAATATATGGTAACCATCAATAAATTATACATATACAATTAGAAATTAATTCTCATTGGTTATTAATATGAAATAAAGTTAACAATAGTTAATGATTAAAAGTCTATTTTCTATAAAAGTGGTTTTTATTTATTTTTTTTATTTTTATTTAAAAAGATAAATTTTTAAATTTTTGAATATTAAATTAAAACAATTTTTTAAAAATTCTTGTAAAAATTTGATAAGTGTTATTTTTGGGGATGTTATGTCATTGTTGATTTGTGGGAGAACAATAAAAAATACTATTTTTATAAATAAAGTATTTTTCAAACATTATCATGATATAAGAATGACATAAAAGATTATGAAATAGTTTTATAAACCAAATATGTGTTTAAGGATAATGAGAAAGAATTTAAAAAATTTATTTTTAATATATATACCTTCTTTTGACATTTTAAAACCTACGTGATTACTTATTTTAGTTAAAGAATAATTTCTGTCCTCTACTACAATTAAGTATTTTCATGGTTATAATCAGTTTTGGATTGGTATGAAAATCACATAAATATAATTTGTTATTCATAAATGAATAAAATCTGGATGATCAGTTCTACACATGATTTTGGTGTAAAATCATTTTTAAACTTAAAAAAGAATTTTTCTAAAATCGTTTTTTCATTATGTTATAAATAATTATATTAAAAATATTTTTTACCACTCTATAAATTGATTCTAGTAAAATGTATCAAATATTTTTAATAATAATATTCAAATAATGTAATAAATACCATTTTTAGTTGTAATATTAAGTTTCTATAGTTAAATTTAGTCACTATGATAAATGTTAAAAGGGTTAAAAAAAGAATGTTAAACTAAGAGATAAGGATTCATATATCACTAAAACTTGTAAAAAACTGGTTTCATGACTGTATTTAAACCATAAATTATCATAGATTATAATATTTTTTCATTTTGTTTGAATTTACATAGAAAATTGATTTATATTAATTTAAAATTAATACTATTTATAATAGTTTTACTCCCTGTGCATATAAAGGGATCCACTATCTTTTCACATATCAACATAATTAGAGTTCTTTATACCAACCAATATCTTCCGAAATAACTTAAAAACACATATAAACATGACCTATATTTTCTTTTCTCACCAAAAGACCAACCCAATAATTATAAAATATATATCCAAAGTGGATACATAAGAAAGAGTTAATCATCTAAACTGAGTTCATTTAAATTTTGTTCTTGTTAAAACTCTATAAAATATTATGAAAACATATTAACATAATAAAATCTATATCATTAGTTTTATAAAATTTTATAATGCTAAACACATTCATCATAAACCTCTTTCCCATGTGTTAGAAAATGAATATATCACTCATGTGTACATGGAGACTATTTCCTCCACAAATAACGTATTTCATTTTTCATCGCTATCTTTAATGAAAAATTATAAAAATTTTATTTAATTAAAAAATATATTTTTAATAACACTATTATTATTCTTTAACCATAATCCATTTCTACCGTCATTCCCTTCAATTCTCTATAAAATCAAAACATCGCTCGTGTGTGTATGCAGACTATCACATCCACGAATGATGTATTTCATTTCCATACCCACCCAGCAAGGTTGGTTATAAAAATGGATTTAATGTATAAATATGAAATTTATAATATAATTATTGTTCTATAATTGTTATATTTACATATTTAATTTATTCCATAATAGAAACAATTCTTTTTATAGAATCAAAATTTTTAAAAAAATTATATTTTTAAGAATTCATTGTGAATCATAAGTTAAGATCCATAAAGTGAATATAAAACTATATAATTATAAAAATAAATAATATAATCCTTTGTTAATATTTTTCAAAATATTAAACTATTACCAATGTTTGGTAACTTTAAACATCTAATCAGAAGATGTGTGGATAAGTCAATAGTTAACACGAAAATATTAATTTTAGTAATGAATTTTTACAAAGTGGGTAGTATTAAATTTTAATTGAATGGCATGTACTAAGATAAATATAAATATTTTATTATTATATATTTATATTAAAAATTAATTTATTATACATGGATTTAAGAATGCATCTGACTAGGTTGGAATCCACGTTAAGGGTTTTCATCTCAATTCCACATCAGTAGGGATTTCTTTTATATTATGATCAAATTATTTAATATGGTGTTCATACTACCTCACTAGTTTCTATTATAATAATTATATTTTATTTAACTTTATTTACATGTATTTTTATTCATCCAAACTTCCAAATCTTTTCATTCAATGATCACTAAATTCATAAGGGTTATGCATCTCAATTTCCCTTCTTCGAGACAAGTTTTGTTATATGTATATATTGTAATTTATATGGTGTACATAAATACCCTTTTAAATGTTTTATCATGAATATATTAATTCTAAATATTTCAGTTTATATTATAAATTTAATCTTTCAATGTATTTTTATTCAATATTTATTAAATTCATAAGGGTTTCTCATCTCAAACTTCTTATGTTTTGACATTTGTTGAATTATGCACTTTTTACCATTATACGAAGTGCATAATACATATTTTAAATATTATAACATGGTCCACTCTTTAACCATGTTAAATAAATTTCCATTTTATATTATCTCATTGAAGATATTTTAAATCAAGTGTTATAAAACCCATAAGGTTTTCTTGGCCTTTTTTTAGATTCCATGAGAAATGTCTTATATTAGGCACCATGTTTTGTTTTATATGATGTGATTACTACCACGTGGATATATTTTGATATATCATTTCATGTAATCCAGGGTATTTATATGACTATATCAGGTTAGAAATTTTGATAGATTTTTATTCGAATTTTATCAATACCAAAACGGTTTATTTTACAACCTCACTTTTTATCAAATTCTCCACGTTTCAGTTTCTATTGAAGAAAATTATGTGTTATTTATATACAAAACCCCTTTTTTTCAGATCCACTAGTTATTTTTATAATTTTCAAGTATCCATTCTATTTATCTTCTATTTGGTACTCAATCCCATAGATTGAAAATTTTGATGAAAATCTAATGATATTTATTTTGTTTGGTTATGGATCTTTATTTTTCATATCCATATTCTTAATATTGTTTCAAGAAATATATTTGTTATACATAAATAATTTATTCAGGGAAATTTCTATTTATGGATAATTTCTATTCAAAAAATTAAAAGTAATATTTTAAAAAAATTCAAAAAACAATTCAGTTTTACTTTCTTTACAAAAGTATAAAAATAATCTATTTTTAACATTTTCTGAAAGAACGACTTGTCTTTCAGTCATAGAAAATCTTCATGATTTATATTTATTTTGAAATTTTGATTGTTTTCACATTAATATCTATTCTCAATATTCTATGAATTTTTCTAAATATAAATGATTATATAAATTAAAATTTAGGAAAAGGGATTCGATTCAACTTATGTATATTTTTATCTTTTCCTCCACATTTTCTTTAATAAGTATAGTTTATTTTCAAGATTTCCATATTTTAAATTATTTTTAAAAAAAGCATATAAAATTTAATATTGATATCTTATTAGAAGAATTTTTAAAGTATATTTTAATTTATTTTCAGTAATTTTGCAAACTTTTGTAAAGAAAATATTTTTAAAATATTTACATCCATTTTCCACTATATTTTCTAAAGGACATATACTATTTGAAATAAATTCATTTTTGATGAATTCATGTTCTATTTCATTTCCATGGTAATTATTTATCATTAATATACTCCATATAGTTAATAATATTTAATTATTATATACTCATTACTCAATATTGTGTGAATTCCATATCTTACATAAATCATATTGGAGGGTGCTCATCAGGAAAGATAATGTAGTTATTGACTGAGAAATTTTTACAACTTTATATTTTTTTTTATTTAATATGGTTAAGTATTGATTGTTAATTGAAGGTTTAATAGGTGCTAGGGAATTAATGATATTCCATAAACTTGATTTAATATAGATATATATTTATTAATAAGGAATATTGATGATGTTTTATTTTTTAGAGAATGAATTTTAAATGTGTAAGTGAAGGGTATGGCATGTTTTAACCCATATTTAAGAGTAAGTGGTGGGTTGGGTTTTTTATATCCCATAAATGAAATGAGTAGGGTCTAAATTGATACACAAGAATGTGTATTATTTGTTTTATGCGAGCCCATACAATATTAGGTTTATTTATTGAGAGGCCTTAACGATATATAATATTTCTTGGTTGATTGTACTATAAGTAATATAGGATGTATTAGATGATTGAACTTGAAATTATAAAAAATTTCTTAGATAAGGCCATTAATGGTAATATTTGGATGTATATAATTATAAATTTTATCTCTATTAAGATTGTTATTTATATTCAGGTTATAATTTAATTTGTTATTTTATCAAATGATATATTTTTTTATTCAATTTATTGAATATATTAAACATTTATTTATTATTTATTACACCATATTTCTCAAGTTTATTTCTCTATAAAACCTTGCACTAAATATTATGATTATTAAACATTTTATATCTCCCTTATTATGTTTCAATTTCTCTCTGTTATAAATATGCGTATTAAAAATGATATATTTATAAGTTTTTCATGTTTATAGAACATTTTTGAAGGGGTTAAAGGATTATTATGGAAAAATAAAATCAAGATTTAAATGGAAAAATTACTATTAGATGGGGAAGATATGGGTTTTTCTATGTGAATATTTTTCCAAATTCTCTATATATCAAATACTAAAAAGGTATTGGGTACCTAAGTGACTCAATAATTTCCATTAATGATTGTAATTATGGATGGTTAAAATTGTGTCCCATTAGTTTTTATCAAATCCAATATGTAATTTTTTTACTAACACCAGATCTAGGAGTCCGGGTCTCAGACTTATTAGTAATATGCTTTATAGAAAATATCTAAAAAACTCTGAGATTCCATAGAATCTCCTCTTTCTTATTAGAAAATATATTCAATGAGTTCCAATCCACCTTATTTATCAACTTCTATAATTACACTTTCCCTCAGGTTTATATATATCAATGTATTCTATTCTCCTCTACATTATCATAGTTGAGACTTAAATATTTATATAAGAAGATATATTGATAATATTAACTTTCTATAATTCTTTCTCTCTCGTTTGAGAGATATTCTCCACATTTTTCTTCAATAATATCTTTAGTTATTCATGAGTATTATTGTAAAATTTATTTATAAATCCTATTTCGAAACTAATTCAACCACATAAAAGTATCACATTTAATTTTGAGTCAAGATACCTAATTTAGTTGCAATCAATTCTTCCTTGAGGATAGGATATTTAATTATGATATTCTTCTAATTCAATATCTCTATAGTGCATGATACACCACCATGATGCCATATTTTGTTCCTTAATAATGTTATGTCAAAAATTCAACATCTATATGGTATAAAACTCCACTTATGAAGTGGTCACCTTCAAAATGGTAGAACCACTCTAGTATTATTCATCCTATCGAGGTGTGGATTCTTTCTCCATGGTTTGGTGAATAGTCAATAATCGTATCCACAAAATTAATGAGATGTCTTTTATTTAATTCAACCAAATAACTTAGTGAGATCTACTAATATTCCTCGATCTTAAACTCATTATAGGGTAGTCCTTAAACTGTATCATCGATCCATCCAAAATTCTAGTACCACTAAAACTATTTCAATAACCCTCCATAGAGTGACATGAATTTTACATAATGGTGAATCTATTTAGTGAAATTTGGTGTGGATTGCTACTACAACATAGGATTCACACAATTAGTATTTATATATAAATCCAACCAATATCACTTTACAATGAAAACCTTCCAATATGTAATAGAGATTATTTAATGAATATTGATCATATATAACGAATTCCAAATCATTTTCTAATTTAGTTTTAATATTATTAATAATATTTATTAAAATATCATTAGACCATTGTCATCTAAAAGTTTCTCCCCAAACTAAAACCAATATTACCCTATAATGTTTCCCTGTGCTGCTTATACATTAACTATCCAAGAACTGACCTATACTAGTTATTCCACTCTTCCACTACCCCATTTTTTCATGATTATTGATCTCATTTACGCCTAGTATTATCCCTGATTTGGTTGATAGGATATGATTTATCCACAATTTTATTTTACATTAACGCCTTTTGTAGTGTAACTCATTATATTATAATGTTTAGGATTCACCTATTTTAAAATAGAAAAGTAATAAACCTTAAAAAGTATTCATATACCTTACAAAATTTGATCATTACAGAAGAACTCAAATTACTAAAGTGTGACCAATAACTATGTGGCATACTTTGTAGGGAATATATCTATTATAAAGAGATACTATTGGATTGATATATAGATGAATATGTATATCATATGGAACAATACAATAGGGGGTGAATTGTAGGTTTAAAAAATTGTTTTTAAACACATATGAAATTAGTTTAAATTATCTTAAACTAATACAATTCACAACAAATACAATTAACAAAAATTGACTTGAGTATAAAGGTATGGTATGATGTAATACTATAAGAAGTGTCAAACAATTGTATTCAAATGAATACAATAAATATAGTAATACAATAGTGAAAGATTCTACCCTAAAGCATATAGAATCTATTAATACAATATGTAATAATATAATTGTAATTGAAACAATTACATATGAATATGGAATGAAGAAAGGAAACAAAAAAAATTCCCTTTCTAATACAATCAGTAGTGGAAATGTAAAAGTATTGCAATTATTTTATCCAAAAGAGAAGGGTATCCTTTCACCTAGGATAAGAGGTATGTCTTACCACCACCTTGGTAAGCCCTCGATATGATGATTGTTATGCATGTCTTGCTATCCCCGCAAGCCCTCGATTTTGCAGGTAATCATCACCTCTGTCTTTTAAACACTTGAAATCCCTCGATATGAATATCGGTAACACCATCTTCCTATCCTCAACAGCCTTCAATCATTATCACCAAATCAGTTGCACAAAGAAAAGAAACACTTATTGAAATATAAAAACTAAGAACGAGTCATTCACATTTTTAAATTTTCAATGCTTTCGCACAAAGTAAGAGAGAAGTCATAGCGTCTCTCTCTTGAACTTGATAGTAGAAAAGAATGATGAAAGTCTATCAGTTTTACTTATCGGCTTCAAATGACCTCTTATTTATAGGCCTTAGGTTCCCACATTCATATTTCTTCCAACGGTCATATTTCTCTGGAAAACTCGAAAGGACTTGGACACCTGGCATTATAACAATCGTATTGAAGCAGAAAACATGACATCGTTTTGATTAGTTTATAACTAACTCCATGAAATCATTTTGGTCAGAACATAAGATATATGTAGATGATAATCATTAGAATGATTGAAATGTGTTGATAAAGGATAAAAATAAGCATGTGATAAAAGTAAAATATTGGTACTATTATTATTACCTAGTTTAATGTATTGATATCATGTAAAGTGAGTATGATGCAAAAAAGTCAGTACGATTGATAGAGTCATTATGATTGAAAGAGTCAGTATGATTGACAGAATTGGTACGATTGATAGAGTCAGTATGATTAACATAGGCAGTACGATAAACATAGTCAGTATGATAAACATAGTCAGTATGATAAAAATAGTCAGTACGATAAACATAGTCAGTATGATAAGCATAGTCAGTACGATAAGCATATATGAATATATTTTTGATTTACAAAACAAGACATAAATGTCAAAATAGGACTTTTGATTCAACAATCTCCCCCTTTTTGAAAAGCACAAAACATAATGTAAAAACAGAAAGAAATACGTATCTCCCCTTGAGTTATTGAAAACTCTTCTGAATATGAAATTGAATACAGCTAACTCCCCCTTAGGTATGTACTTTCTTAAGGATTGTATTAGTAAATTTTCCTTGATTTAGAAGTATTTTATTAAAACATACTTCCCCTTATAAAACATTTTCCCCCTTTTTGATTTATCAAAAGAATGAGGTAATCTTGAGTTGCCTGAAAAAATTAGAAAAAGAATGCAAGGAAATGGGAAAGAGTACATAAATCTCATTGAGATAAAAAAAAGTCTATAGAATTCTAACAGTGAAGAAAGATATAACAAACCTCATTTTTTTTATCTTTATTTTTCTTTCTTGATCATCTCATGAAGAACAACTTTCATCTTTTTCATTTCTTTCTTGTCTTTATAGATAGAATCACCATGGGATTTGAGAAGCTCATGTTGATTGGAAAAAAGCTGATCCTGATTCTTGATAGTCTCTTCTTGAAATCTGATTACTTCTTCAAGAGTGTCAATTCTATCTTGAAAATTCTTATTTTCTTTAAATAACACCGAATTTTTCTTCTTCAATAGAACTATTTCATCTTTGAAAGATAAGGCCTTAAAAAACTCTGATTGTAAATCATTCATTCTATCTTGCAGCTCTTTTATTGAAGGGATATCGGCTCTATGAGTTTTTGACATCTGATTCTGCCTTTCAATAGTTTCTTTTTCATGATTATTGAAAGAAATAGCAAGATCAATTGAAATCCTCCTTAAGTCTTTGATTGTTATTTAATGATCATGTACTGAGCTTTCTATTTTGTATGACCACTTATTCATCCTTTTGCAAGACTTTTTATCAGCAACTGAACTTTAAAAAAGTACTTTTAAATTGTCTTTAATTGGAAATACTCTCTTTCTAAGTTGTCTTACATAACCAAACTTCTTCCTTTGATTGTCAGTGATGGAATAAATTTTCCCTTCAATTGTAAGAAAATATGTAATTTTCTTCTCAATTATCCTCAATACATGAACAATGTAATAACTTTTCTTGAGAGAAATTGTGTGTTCTAAATCAGTATCCTCATTGTATGAATCAAATTAATTTGATCAGCTTGAGTCTTCAACTGGATTTTTTTCCTTTTGCTATTTTTTTTCTTTTAATTATTCTTCCACTTTGTCAGTAATAACAATTACTTTTTTGGTATGAGAAGATTGAGCACCTTGATTTACTTGAGTTGGAGTTATTTCTGGAGTTTTAAAATATCCAGCTGGTTCTTGATCGGCATGAGTAACCTATTGAATACCTTCACTTTTTTTGAGAAGATTTGTCTCTACTCTTTCTGGAACTCTGAAGAAATTCCAAAAGAAAATCTTATTTCTCTTCAACAGCTTCCTATAATTATTTCAAAATTTGTTTTCCTCTCTATTTTTCTGGAATACTCTATACGATATGTTCTTGGTGCACTTCTTCTGTTAGTTGAGCACTAGCCATCTCAACCATTTTCATGATTTTAGAAATATCAAAATCTTGAGCTTTCTTTTTCAAAAGAGTCTTATTTTTCTTCTCAGTCTGAAGAGTATCTTCTATCCTTATCCTCTTAGCTAAAGCTTCAGCTGGATCAATACCGAACTTTGGATCACCTTCTTTTCATTTTTCTCTGTCTTTCCTTCACTTGGCCACAACCTCTTTTCTGTATTTTTTTTATTCTTTGACCTAGTACTAGTTTTCGGATATGACTTTTGAGGAGAAATATTTTGTAAAGATTCAATTGGAAGAGGTGACGACTGATTTGGTGTCGATTGATTTTGTGCCGATTGATTTTGTGTTGATTCCGCTTCTATATATTTAGCAAAAATATTTGAATTTTGATTAAAACATACATACAACTTCTTCAACGTATTCTTACTTATCCAATATGGCCTCGGTTCTTTCAATTTCCTTTTCAAAGGAATATTACAGAACTTCAAACTCTCAAGAATGAACTTTGTAAGAATATAGGGATACATAATCAAATGAGACTTGATCTCTCCTGATGTGACTTTCTTGATTGTTTCAAAAATGTACCCCATGAGATTTACATTTCTCAGGTTTACAAGATAGTGTAGCATAAATATATCAGAATCTTTAAGAGTTTCTCTATCCCCTTTCCTTGGGATAATAAAACCTTGCATCCAAAGCACCATGAATCTGTTATCTGGAGATAAATGAGCTAATTTTATCTTCTCTTCATTTATAAGAAATAATGATTTTTCATAACTTTCTCTATTAAACGTACCAACTTCCTCTTTTAGTTTATGAGATTGAAAAAAAGAATCACCTTCTGTTGAGACATTGAGAAAGTGAGCTGCTTGATTCATAGACATTGAGATTTTTCTATCGTACACACCAAATTTTATCATCATATTTTTTTCAAAAGATTCCATTTTGTAGAATTGACTAACTTCTTCAACAATAATTGGATCTTGAGATACGGGTTTCTCAACACAAATATTTTCCCATCCTTGAAACAAAAATAATACTCTTGATTGTTGAATCATATGTGTCAAAGAAGTCCTGAGAAACTAACCTTTATCTCAAGAAGTCTTTCTCTGAAAACTTTTTTTAATACATTTCTGCAGGAGTGTTGGCAGAGGACTGAGACATAAAGATGAGGCAAAGGGAAGATTGTATGAAGTCTAAAAATGAAGTGGCATAGCTTTGCCAAGAAATCTAAAAAACAGATGTGGGTTTGGGGAGGGGAGGTCTCTATTTATAGGTGAAAAAAATGATGGTTGATCTTCTACGATTGATATTAGTAGATATATAAATCAACGGATAGGATTTAAAGGGAAAAAATGAGAAATAATGAAACATAAGAAAGAAAAAAATGTACCTTTCTGAGATCTTAAAGAATCATTGGTTTAATAGTATTAACATAGTATAACATAATAAAGAAAAAATACATGGAAAAAAACTAATCGGTTGTGAGGCCGATGGAAAAAAAAGTCATTACCATAGGTTATCAATCCGATGGAAAACAAATTCATTACCATAGGTTGTCAAGACGATGAAAAACAAAGTCATTACCATAGATTGTTAAGCCGATGGAAAACAAATTCATTACCATAGGTGGTCAAGTTGATGAAAAACAAAGTCATTACCATAGGTTTTCAAGCTGATGGAAAACAAAGTTATTACCATAAGGTGATGTTCCAATGGAAAACAAAGTTGTTACCATAGGTTGACATGCCGATGGAAACCAAAGTGATTACCATAGGTTGAACTGCCGATGGAAAACAAAGTTGTTACCATAGGTTGACGTGCTGATTGAAAATAAAGTTGTTACCATAGGTTGACGTTCCGGTGGACAGAAAATCAATACGGTAATCAGGCAAACAAGATGGTTAACAGATGGTTAAAACAATAACCAGATAGTCAAGACTATAATCAGAAAAATAAAAAACTAAAAGAATAAATAAATAAAGAAGGAAAATATAATAAATAAATAAGGTAAAGTAAAGAAATGTTCTCCCTATTTTAAGACAATTTTAATGTAAGGATAAGTGTAAAACATGAAGTAGATATGAATGATTATTTTAATGTAATCATTCCTAGCTTCTGTTTTATAAACTCAAATCTATCAGAAGGTAATGGTTCTGTAAAAATGTCAGCAAGTTGTTCTTGTATTCCAATGAATTTTAAAATAATATCTCCTTTTAGTGTGTGATCCCTAAGAAAGTGATGCCTAATATCTTTGTGTTTTGCACGAGAGTGATGTGCTAGGTTTTTACTAAGAGCTATGTCACTAGAATTATCACATAGTGTTTGAGTTTTGGAAAAGTTCAATCCATAGTCAGTGAATGTGTTTTGCATCCACAACACTTGATCACAACAACTTCCAGCTGCTACATATTCAGATTCAGCAGTGTAAAGTGCTACTGAGTTTTGTTTCTTGTAGGACCAGGAAACCAAGGAATCTTTTAGGAAAGGACATATTCCAAATGTACTATTTCCATCCATTCTACTACCACCAAAGTCAGCATCTGAAAACTTTTTAAAACAAAATCATTTCTAGAAGAATAAAAAAGTCCTAAATCCAGAGTTCGTTTTAAATATCGAAAGATTCTTTTCACATATTTTAAATGAAACTATTTTTTATTGGATAAGTATCTTGCACATAAGAATACGGAAAACATTAATTCTGATCGACTAGCCGTTAAGTATAAAAAACTTCCTATCATGCATCTGAAAGTTATTTGATCTACTGGTTTCCCATTTTCATCATGATGAAGTGTATTTGAGGTACCAATTGAAGTTCTAATACTTTTAGTATTGTTGTATCCATACTTTTTGATTAAATATTTGATATACTTATGTTGAGATATATATATTCCTTCAAGATTTTGTGAAATTTTAAAACCTAAAAATAATGTTAACTCACCCATCATACTCATTTCAAAATCACATTTCCTTAAATTCGTAAAAGAATCAGTTAGATATTTCTAATTTAATCCAAAAATTATATAATCAACATAAATTTTGACAATCAAAAAATTTTATTTTCCATTTTTATAAAAATGGTTGGATCCGCTGTACCTTTTTCATAATTGTTTTGTAATGTAAATATTGTAAGTTAATCATACCATACTCTAGGGTCTTGTTTAAGTACATATAAAGCTTTGGTATGTTTAAAAACATGATTAGGATATTTTGAATCTATAAAACCTGGTGGTTGTTCAACAAAAAGTTTTTCTTGAACAAAACCATTAAAAAAGGCACATTTAACATCCATTTGAAATAATTTGAGATTAAAGTATACTGCAAAGGCTAAAAAAATACGAATAGATTCAAGTCTAGCTACTGTATCATATGTTTCTTTATAGTATATTCCCTCTTATTGATTATAGCCTTTAGAAACAAGTCTTTCTTTATTTCTTACAATGATTCCATTTTCATCACATTTATTTCTGAAAACCCATTTTACACCAATTACAGTTGTTTCTTTAGGTCTTTCAACTAAAGTCCAGACTTGATTACTTTAAAATTCATTTAGTTCATATTTCATTGCTTTAATCCAATCTTCATCACCTAAGGCCTCACTTGGACTTTTAGGTTCAAATTGGGAAAGAACGGAAAGATGTTCTATTTCATTTCTCAAGGAGTTTCTAGTTCTTACAGGTTGATTTTCATCACCAATGATGTTATAACTGGGATGATTCCTAATAAGCAATTGATTTGGGTATTATAAGACTTTTTCATCAACATATGGTAGAAATTATTCTAGGGTAAAAGTATTAGAAATACTTTCTTGAACATTTACTTTATCAGAAGGATATTCTAATAAAGGTTGATAATAAGTTTTTGAAGACACATCCAAAGATGTTGGTTGGGGTTGTTTGAAAACAAAACGATTGGTTTCATCATATTTAACATGCACTCTATCTTCAATAGTACAAGTATTTTTATTGAAATCTTTATAAGCCTTAGAAGTTGTATAATAGCCTAGAAAGATTCCTTCATCTTGTTTTGGTGATAATTTTTGTAGATTCTATTTAGTATTCATATTTAATACTTTGTATCAAAAAAATTTGAAGTATGAAACTTTAGGTTTTCAACCGGTCTACAATTCATAAGGTGTTTTATTAATTAAAGGGCTAGTTAAAACATGATTTGTAGTATAACAAGCAGAACTAATAGATTCAGCCCAAAAGTTCTTAACAATTGAGTATTCACTCAACATGGTTCTATTCATTTCTTGAAGAATGTGATTTACTCTATCAACCACACCATTTTGCTGAGGAGTTCTTGGAGCTGAAAAATTGTGAGTAATACCTTTCTTACTACAAAAGGTTTTAAAATATGAATTTTTAAATTCACCACCATGATCACTATATATAGATATCAATGGTAGGTTTTTCTCATTTTTAACTTGGGCTCTAAAAGTTTTGAAATAGAAAACGGCTTCAGATTTCTTTGTTAGAAAATAGACCCATGTAAATCTAGTAAATTCATCAACTAAAACAAATACATAGTATTTTCCTCCAATGCTTCCAGTTTGTGAAGGACTAAAAATATCCATCTACACTAGCTATAATTCATTGGAAGTTGAAACTTCATTAACTGATTTAAATCTAGTTTTATGTTGCTTTCCAAATTGACAAGGATCATAGACCATTCAAGAATCATATCTAAGATCCAGTAGACCCTTTTCAAGTCTTTTCGTTGAAAGTTTACAAAGGTTTCTTTGGTTGCATTGTCCTAGTCTTCTATGCCATATCCATGATTGGTCTTCTATTGCACTTAAGAATGGTAAATTCTAGATCTTAAGGTCTTATAGGTTAATTTTTTATTCATTATCTTACCTGTGGGCAGATATAATGAATTCATCCTTGGAATTGTGAACTAAGAAATTATCATTTCTAAAATTCACAAGGTATCCTTCATCACATAATTGACTTGTGCTAATGAGGTTGTGCTTAAGACCTTTGACAAACAAAACATTTGAAATAATAACTTTTCCAAGAAAAACAATATTACCTATTCCAACAATATTTCCTTGAGAATTATCTCTGAAGGTAACTTTATCACCTTTTGTTTTGATAATCTTTTCAAAGATATTTTTTTTTGGTCATGGGTTGAGAACAACCACTATCCATGTACCAAATATATTTGTTGGTACACTTCTTATTTTACTGAAAAAGAAACAATTAGTTTTTTGGAACCCAATGTTGTTTAGATCCAGAAGGATTAGATAAAAGAATTTTAGTAATCCACATTTGTTTTTCAAAATGAGCTTTATGAAATCCTAAACACTAAGTTCTATTAAGAGAACAATTTATTTTCAAGTGTCCACCGCATTGACACATAGTACAAAATGGGGTGCTTTGAGGAAAAAAATATTTATTACTAAACATTGTTTTAGAATGATTATAACTAAAGCCAGAATGATTCCTCAAAGGAAGAATTTGAGAATACATTTTATCAAAGTTTTCCTTACCATAGGTAATGTTTGACAAACATTTCTTCAGGGAAAAAATTTATATATTTAGTTTTAAAACTAATTTTCTATCCTTGAAAACATTATTTTTGGAATAAGAGTTAGTCTCTAAAATATTTTTCTTAGTAATTACATTTTCAAGATCCTTAGAAATTTTATCCTTATCTGAATTGAATTTCTCAATGGTTTTTAAAATATTTTCAACATCAGAAGTTTTTATATTAAAATCATTATAAATATCTGATACTTCGTTAGTTAAAATATGAATTATATACTTTGCTTTATCAAGATTTTTCTTGAGTTTAGTATTTTCATTCTCAGGTAGTTTATCAAACCTAGAAACTTATTCAAAAGAAGGTAATGTATTATCTTCTGATGACAAAGACTCATCACTTAGAGATTCATAATTTTTATTATCAGTATAATTTTAATTCAAGGATAAATTTGTAATAGCTTCAGAATTGTGTACCTTATCCATGAAACAATGATATTCAATTGGTAGTCTGGTTATAAGTCCAATATTCCATTATCCTGAAGATTCCTATTCTGAAGAATCATCTGATGAATCGCCACCACTTGTACTCCAAGTATCATTTTCCTCCAATACGTTATTTGTCTTTGTCTTGTAATACTTTTTCTTATTTATTTGAGAATGTTTCTCTTTTCTATCTTTTCTCTTCAGTAAAGGACAACATGGTCTTATATGACCTACTTTCTTGCATTCATAACAAGATACCTCTAAATCTTTTTTATCCTTCCTATCTTTATTTATGAATCTATATTGAAAATATTTCTTTCCCACAATCTTGTTCATCCTTCGAGCAGGATTTGATAACTCATTATCTGAATGATCAAAATCACTTGATTTTGACATAACAACATTCTTGGCTTTGGATCTTGTTATCCTTTCAGGTGTTTTAGCTTTAGATGTACTATTAAAAGCTACACTTCTATTTCCATTTTTTATTTTATTAAAATCAACATCTCTCTTCATTCTTTTCTCATGTTGTAGAAGTGTTACAAAGAGTTCATCAAGAGTAATATGAGAAAGTTTTCTATTTTCATCAATAGTTGTCCTTTTTGACTCTCATTCGTTTGGCATTATATCAATAATTTTGTCTACAAGAGATTCATAATCAAGACCTTTTTCTCTCATAGATTTTAAATAGTTGACAATTGTCATAAATCTTTGTTCTACTTTACATACTGGCTCTCTATAAGGAACAATAAATCCATGATACTCTGCTCGAAGCATTTCTCTTCTTTTTTCTATAACCTTATATGTACCAAAATGTGTGACTTCACATTTCTTCCAAATACAATTGGCTTCTTCACAAGATGATATCTCGCTATATATATTCCTAGTCTTAGAATATATCAATGTATTGTGTACCTTGTAATTCAATTGATATTCTTTCTCTTCTTGATTATTGAAATTACTTACTTCTTTGTCATGGATTTTTTAACCTCTGGTAAGAATAATATATTTGTGTACACTAGTATTGATAACAAATGTCTTCATTCAATCTCTCTAGTACTCATAATCATTCCCATAAAATATTGGTGGTCTATTTGGATTTATATTATCAATTGATTAAATATTCATCCCTTCCATATAATAAAACAATATCTTTTCCACTCCGCACATTAGTGCAGTAAGAAGTTGAAACAGAAATTTTTAAATAAAAACACTATTATAAAAATGAATAGAGAAAGTAATATAAATCAGTGGAAACCTCCTTTGATACCAATTATTGGATCTATATATAGATGAATATGTATATTATATGGAACAATACAAGAGGGGTGGGGAATTGTAGGTTTAAAACATTGTTTTAAAACACTTAAGAAATTAGTATAAATGATCTAAAACTAATACAATTCACAAAAAATACAATAAACCACAATTGACTTGAGTATAAAGGTATGATACGATGTAATACTATAATAAGTTTAAATAAATTTTATTCAAATGAATACAATAATCAGAGTAATACTGATTCACGCTCAAATTTACCCAAAAGAAGAATGTAGGACGGTCCTTGTCATCTAGCTTGGGTTGTCAAATCCTTAGAGACCTAAGAAGTACTT
Organism: Viscum album; assembly: GCA_963277665.1. Taxonomy (NCBI): domain Eukaryota; kingdom Viridiplantae; phylum Streptophyta; class Magnoliopsida; order Santalales; family Viscaceae; genus Viscum; species Viscum album. Next base: position 1,008,165,030 of record OY728167.1, read on the forward strand.
ACAGACATGTACATTCTATGGATGGTTTTTGGCTATGAATTGGCCAACTTGGGTTGATTTAATATGGTTTTAAAGGATCACTAACAGATTTATGTTAATTCAAATTAATTTAATGAGTTGATCCTAGGTTATCGCTCGGGGTGGATTGGATGAATTCCTTTTTTAATGATTTCAATTTCTTATATTTGAGATGGGTTCATTTAAGAAGATCAAAAAATCATCACTTATTGGTTTAATGCCTACACACTCTAATAATAATCACCTATACACTTAAAGAGTCAAATTTGTGAGCACTCCAAGGTAAAGGTTCATATTAGCACTTTAAATGTGTGACCCTAAATTCAATAAGGATGAAGAGGTTTTAAAATCATCAAATAAAAATCTCATTTAAAAGAAATGATTAGACATTAATGGAGTGAGAAATAACATCCAATCCAGCCCCTTTCTATTCCCTTGGATCAACCCATAAAATAGTTATCCCTTCATTGATTACATGTCTTCAACGGAAGTGGGAAGTAGACTTAGGAGGGTGGAATTGAAAAAGTAAAAACAACAACAAAAATCAATCACTCCTCCGTTGTGTGATAAATATCACAAAGTATGGTCTGAATAAATTCAAAACATGAACCAACGGTATCAACATGATATGTATAAAAATAGAATAAGAGTAAATGAAGATATTTTATTAAGAAACTAAGGTGAATTAAGGAACTTACAATTGATGGAATGCGATTACAACATCAAATTGACAGCATAACATTAAGATGAAACAATATCTCAAAGAATATAAAATCATCCACCACCACTACCTTAAATAGGAAATTTTGAAGCCTTGGGTAGAGACTCCAATATTCCAAGTCTACTCAATTAATTTTGGTAGCCCATAGGTGGGTGGAAAGTTGAGGTAGAGTTGATTTATCCACCCTTGACCTAAGGTGGTAGCCAGCTTTCATCCACCGAATAGACATGTATTAATAGCCTTCTAGATGGCCGAATTATAGTGGTAAATAGAATAAGAAAATGGATCCCATTATGTATCCTAATCTCCTGTAAAATTTGGGCCCATTTGGAGTTTTTTATTCCGAGATATGATTATATTGGTAGGATTTTTTTCTGGTCCGCAGAATCTGGCCCAGAATTTTATCTCCAAATTGGGCCGCCTTAATGACCACCATGGTGGCCGAATTAGCACTGGATCCTGAATAATTATTTGTTTATCAATATTTATTATATCATCCCATGAAATTTGGGCTTCATTGGGCCTGTATGTTGGGCGCAAAATTATCATCAGTGGGCTTGTGTCCAATATGACTTCTCCAGAATTGTTTCCTTTCATCATAAAATATTTCCATCTTCTTCCATGATTTCTCCATTTATCCCTGAATGAAATATGTTCATAATTAACTGTATATCAATTTCCCAAAGTATAAAATTAAAATATAGATAATTACATTCCATAAACTCAGATGAGTCATTGGGTACTTTAAATGATGTTAAAAAAATGTACCACATAATAGTGCATTTTAAGAAGGAATTACAATCATTATGTGAAATGATGTTCAAAGTGTAAAATGAACTAAAATAGTGTTTATAAATAATAAATAACATTAATATTATATATATTAAAAATAAATATTATCCTCATTTAATGGCTAATCACACTCCCCAACTTGATTTTTTCTAGTCCTGAGCAAAATATGTCTGAACAATATGAAATTTGAATTCCATTTTCCAAAAACATTTTAATACATAATGATCACATTAAACCATTATACCAAACAATTATGAAACCCATAAAAATATTTTAATACATGATAGTTTCATAAGTAGATCCCAATCCCAAGCCCATTCCTTTGTTCAAATTCATCGCCATATTTTATCCAATATCAATTAAGAGTGATGATGTGTTGTGAATCGCATTAGACATGGGGTTCATATTTATTCAAGAGGGAAATGATAGAAGCACTGGATGGAATCACATTTAAATAATAAGATGATTATTTAATTTTTTTATTGTATTTTTTATTGTGTTTTTTTTATTTTTGCAATTTTTCCATGGTAATCGAAATTGCACTCAAAAGAGTCAACCCCTGTAGAGAGACTTTGCCGATGACTCCTAGACTCAAAGACCTAAGGGAACCAAGTGAATCTCACATACTCGATCATCATCTCAAGTGAACTTAGTCCAAAAATATTCAAATTACCAAAAATAGACATAAAATTACTAACTCTGGGCCGGACAACTATTGAGTCACGATCCCAAAGTGCTGAAAGCCATGCATTAGGTCATTTTATTACTCTACGTGCAAATTTATTTATTTTTTATTTTTTTTATTGAATACTCATATTAAAACTAAAATGATCACCAAACCTATGCTATTTATTTGTGGGAGCCCATGAACTCAAACTAATACCCCACTATCCAAAGGATGAGCATTGTGATCTTTTTTTTATTTGGATGAAAATATAAATGATGAAATATCACATTGGATAGACACACTTTCCAAAATATATACTCATGAAATTGTACAAGGATTAAAATAAGAATTATGGCATGCTAAATTATTTGATATTCAGTTTAAAAGTTTGCAATGTGTATTACCATGTTCAAAGTTAAAGGAATTTTTTCTTCCATTTACACACTTTTTTTTTCAAATCAGTTTTTTTTTCACAAGAGCAAAAAAATTTATTTCATCTCCCCCCCCCAACTTAAAATAACACTATCCCCAGTGTTTGAAGAAATGAAAATTTAGAAGGGGTTATAGGTAGAGAATAAGAGTTCAAAAAGGAAATTAAAAATAAGGATCATGGAATGAAGTCATCTGGTGGTTGATGTTGAAAATCTTGATGCTCCCTTTTAATCCCTTGATCTCAGTGTCAGTCTGAGAATTCCCTAGTAGAGAAGAAAAAAACCAACAAAAATATATATATATATATATAATAAAGAAAGTGAAATATAAATATATATTTAAAAGTTATAGAATAAGGAAGTACAAAAAGTCGTAGGTCAGTTGTAAGCGCGGGCACATGTCTTCCTTCGGTCCCGAGTTCAAATCCCCACAGATTCACCGGTTGTGACGGGGTTTGACCCACGACCTACAATGTGTCCCTTATTATTATTATTATTATATTATTATTTATTTTTTTGTATTTTTATTTTAACCTACAAACACATAAAATAAAACAAATTGATGATACATTGTCCTTTTTTTAAATTTATAGGTAAGGTATTACTCAAGGATCACACAACGTGACACAGATGAATATGGTTCTCCCCTTTCGTATGCATCCATACACATAATAGAAGAAGAGATAAACAGTATATTTTTTTTAAATATCAAAATTATTAATAACAAAATAGTTCCAAAAATATTGAAAACATGAAAACCATGGGTTGCCTCCCATGTAGCACTTTGTTTAACATTGTTAGCCCGACATGGATCCTAAATCTATCAATTTTTTCCTGGTTCATAGGTTGGCTCAGTTAACTCAACCTCTATTTCCTGTTTGTTGAATGATTCAATAAATTCTTTTAAACATTGACCATTGACCTTGAAAATGTAACCACTTGTGGGATCTTGAATCTCTACTACCCCATGGGGGTACACATGATGCACTATGAATGGACCTGACCATCTAGAACTTAACATTCCCAGGTGTAAATGAAGTTTTAAACTATACAAGAGCACAAATTTTCCTGGTTCAAAATGTTTGACATTCATATTGCTAGATTGGTAGGCTTGAACTCTAAGTTTATTGATCCTTGAATTTTCATAAGCCTCCATCCTAAGTTCCTCAAGTTCATTGATATCTAATTTCCTTTTTGTTTCAGCCAATAAGAGGTCATAATCCATTTTCTTAATTTCCCAAAAGGCCTTATGCTCAATTTCAATAGGTAAATGGCATGCTTTTCCATAAACCAACCTATATGGTAACATTACTAGGATGGTTTTTTATGCTGTACGATATTCCCAAAGGGAATCCAAGTGTTTCTCGAACGAATCTTTCCTAGAAGGATTGAGATTTATTTCAAGAATATTCTTAATATCCCTATTTGCTGACTCAGCTTGACCATTGTTTTGAGGATGGTACGTAGTGGAAACATTATGAGAAATCTCATACTTAGACATGAGTGAATAGAATGGACGTTTGCAGAAATGGGTTCCTCGATCACTGATTATAGCCCTAAGAATTCCAAATTTAGAAAATGTGTGATCTTTTAGAAATCGGATCACAACATGATGGTCATTAGACTTGGTGGGAATGGATTCAACCCATTTTGAGACATAATCAATAGCTATGAGGATGTAGAGGTATCCCCTAGAGTTTGGGAAAGCGCCCATGAAATAGATTTCCCAGCAGTTAAAGATTTCAACCACTAAGATGGGAGTGAGTGGCATTTGATTCCTTCTTGTGATGGACCCTAATTGTTGACACCTATGATAGATTTGACAAAATGTGTAGAAGTCATTTGAGATGGTGGGCCAGAATAGACCACACTGAAGAATCTTAGCTGATGTTTTCATAGAGGAAGGGTGACCTCCACATGCCTCACTATGAGAGAATTTAAGGATGGACTCTTGTTCAAATTATGGGACACACATCCTAATAACTTGGTTAGGGTAGAACTTATAGAGGTATGGTTCATCAAACACATAGTTTCTAACATCATAAAAAAATTCCCTTCAAGCTTGAGTCCCTAAGTATTCTGGAATGACACATGTCACTAAGAAATTGTCTATGTTGGCATATCAAGGGCATTCACTCATATAGTATAGGTGTTCATAAGAAAATAAATCAGACACAAAAAAGTTGATTTGAGTTGTCTTTGAATTCCATCCTAGAGAGGTGATCAGCTACAACATTTTTAACAACCTTTTTATCCTTGATTATGAGGTCAAATTCTTGTTGGATAAGGACCCACCTAATCATTCTAGCCTTAGCATCTTGTTTTTGGAAGAGGTATTTTAGTGCAGAATGGTCAGTGAACAAAGTGATGGGGGATCCTAAGAGGTAGGACCTAAACTTCTCTAAGGAAAACACAATAGAAAGTAACTCCTTTTCAGTGGTGGTGTAGTTGATTTGGGAATCATTTAAGGATTTTCTTGCATAATCAATGACATAATGATTTTTATCACAACGTTGTCCCAACACATCTCCTACAGAAAATTCACTATCATCACACATAATTTTGAAAGTATGTTTCCAATTTGGATGATTTCATAATGGGAGGAGAGGTGAGAGAGGATTTGAGGGTTGAAAATGAACCCCCACATATTTACATCCAAACGAATGGAGCATCCTTTATTAAGAGAGCACAAAGGGGATGGGATATTGAACTAAAGTACTTGATGTATCTTCTATAGAAACCAGCATGTCCTAAGAAATACCTCACTTCCTTGAAAGTTTTGGGTGATGGAAGGTGACGAATGATGTCAACCTTGAATTTTTCCACTTCAATCCCCCTACCTGAGACCAGATGGCATTGAACTAGTCCCTCTTTAACTATTAAATGGCATTTTTCCCAGTTTAGGAACAGATTCTTTTCTTCACATCCTGACAAGACTCCCTCAACATTCCTTAGACATTCCTCAAATGTATCCCCAAACACAGAGAAGTCATCCATGAAGACCTCAAAAAAATCCCCTACCATGTCTAGGAAATATTCCCATCATGCACCGATTGAAGGTTCTATGGGCATTACATAACCTAAAAGGTATGCATTTGAAATAAAAGGTTCTGAATGGAAATGTGAATGTAGTCTTCCCTTGATTCTATAGGGAGACCTCAATTTTATTATAACCCAAGTGACCATCTAAGAAATAGTAGAAGGCATGACATGTCACTCTCTCAAGGACTTGGTCAATAAATGGTAAGGGGAAATGGTCTTTCTTGGTAAATTAGTTTAACTTCCTATAGTCGATGCAGACTCTCCAGCCACTACTCACCCCTATTGGAAGAATCTCTCCATCCTCATTGGTTATCACTGTGATTCCAACCATTTTTGGAACCACTTGGATTAGGCTGACCCACTCACTCTCAGCTATGGGATATATGATACTATCTTTTAACAATTTTAGAAGTTATTTTCTTACTACATCCATGAGATTAGGATTGAGTCTTCCTTGAGGTTGACGACATGGCTTTGAATCAGATTCCAGAACAATCTTATGAGTCCCGATAAGTGGGATAATCCCGGGAATATTAGACAGGGCCCAACCAATGGCTTTCTTATGTTTCCTAAGTACATCTAGAAGCATCCTTCCAATATAGGATTCAAGATAACAAGAAATGACAATAGGATGTACTTGATTTTCCGCTAGGAAGTCATACTTGAGTACAGCAGGATGTTCCTTCAATTCAAGATCAGGTTGGTTTATAATTTTATAAAAATATTGGGACATTGGATCAAGATCAATTTTTCTTCCTAGAGTTTTAGATAGGTTTGATTCCCCACATATAGAATTTTCAGCTACCAGATTGGTTTGATCAGATTTAGGGAAGGAAGTTGGAGTGGTCTCCCTAAAAGTGGTTTTTTTGAAAGGTTTCACTGATTTTTGTACCTAAGACATCATCATAAGAGCAATTTGAAAATGATTCAAGCCAAGGAGATAAACATCCTTCATGTGAAAAAAAGAAATCAATCTCATCCTGACCAAAACATCCATCAAATATTCATTGATGTTATATGGATTAATTATCAATGATTCATATCATGTTTACTTCATGAATGTCTTCATCATCCCCTATTTGTGAGATGGAATTATAGATGTTCAAGTCTAGACTCATGTTTCTAAAGGTGATGGTCATGTTCACATTTCAAACTCGGATAATGGAGTTGATTGTTTCAAGGAAAGGATGACCAAGGATGATTGGGGTTTGTTCCTTATTTTCTGTGTTTGGATGGTTGTCATTGACAGTGAAGTCAGAAGGGTAGATGAAGTTTTTAACCTTTACCAGAACATCCTTTAAAATCACCTTTGGAACCCTAATGCTATGATCAGCAAGTTTAAGTGTGACAGATGTGGGTTGGATCTCTTCTAGACATAATTGGTAGTACATATTATAGAGAATGAGATTGACACTTGCACCTAGGTCACACAAGGCCTTGACAACATTTCTCTCTCCTAGTTCAAAATTGATGTAAGGGAATCCTGGGTCTTTCAACATAGGATGAATGGTCCCTTGAATGGTGGTACTCACATTAGAAGCCAAAAGGACTTATTTTTTATGTGAAAATATTATTTTAAAAGTTCACAAGTCTTTAAGGTACTTTGAGTAGGCAGGTATGGTTTGGATTGCAATTAGTAGGGGAATGTTCAACTTGACTTGTGAGAATATTTCTCTAAATGTTTCACTTAATTCAGGCTTGGTTTTCCCCCTCATGCATTGAGGAAACAGTGCAGGTTGTGGGGTTCTTTTTTGAAGAGTTGTTTCTTTGAAAATGTTATCATGTTTTTCAGTTTGATCATTTGGTTCATTTCAATTTTCATCAGAATTTGAAGCTTCACATGGTTTCTGACTTATTTTTCCAAGTTTATCAATTGATTTCCCACTTCATGAAATAGCCACATCCTTTAGTTTTTCATGAGTTGTTTGAGTACAACTTGAATCTCCCCTTTAAGTTGAGGATGGTACCACCTGAGTAGGAAGTGGTGCCTTTCCAGTTTTTATGGTTTGAAGATCTTGTTTTAGGGAAGAGACTTCTGAGTTCATCCCTTCCATTTGTTTTCACAGTTGTTCTAGTAGGATTTGTGGAACAGTTTGGGTTGGTTCTTGAGAAGATTGGTTTATCCCAGGGGATATTTTGTATGTGGGATGGTTTCTTGAAAATGAACCGGTGGCTGTTGGTATTCGGTAGGTTTGGTTTGGAACTGGTTATGGGTTTTGTAGTTATTATGGGGGTAAGGATTTTGTCCATGTTGTTGTCTAGGTTTATGGTTATCTTTCTAGTGGAAGCCAGGGTTGTCATTATACCTTAGGTTGAAGTTATTTTGGTATTGAGGCTTTTGAATATTCAAAGAATTTACTTCCACTGGGGGTCCTCCTAAAAGAAAATCCTTCATGAATGGAATGGTTGGGAAGTTGTCTGTCTTATGGTCATGTTTGTCACAAATTGTGCACACAGGCTCAACAATTTGTATTTCATGGACTTTCCTAAGGTCTACCTATTCAACCTTCCTAGAGACTATTGCGAGTTTATCCCTAAGGAATTCCTCTTCTCTAAGTGTATATATTCTATTAGTTTATTGTTTCTTTTCAAAATAATGTGAAATTCCCCATGTTTGGTTTTTTTCAGAAAGGAATTATAAATAGTCATAAGCATCATTTGGGGATTTGTTTTTAAATTTTCCATTACACATCATGTCAGTGAATTGTTTGTTCCCCAGACCCAACCCTTCATAGAAAATTCTCACCTGTTCAGGAATAGAAAAACCATGGTGTGGAACCATGTTTATAGTGTCTTTGAACCTCTCCCATGTTTCATAGAATGACTCGCCCACTTTTTCAAAAAAAAAATTGGATACTCTTTCTAAGTGCAATTGTTTTGTGGTGGGGAATGTATTTTTTATATAATTCTCTTTGTAGTTGGTCCCAAGAGTTGATAGATGATGGTATCAAATTTTTTAGCCAATTTTTAGCTCGATCCTTTAAAGAAAAAGGAAATAGCCTCAAATTAGCTGATTTTAGTTGATGTGGGGGACACATGGTTTCTACGATGTCATTAAACTCCTTAAAATGAAGTTAGGGAATCTCGAACTCCATTCCATGGAATGTGGGAAGGTGGTTTAAGACATGGGGTTTAAAGATGTAGTTGGAATCTCCTATGTAAATGTGTCTAATGCATGAGGGGGAATTGGTCTAGGAATGTGTGAGGTAGTCATTCATGGTTTTATCGACCGCATTCTCCAAGTTTGGGGCTGCCTCATTTGGATTTTCATATTTGTTTCTACCTGGGTTTATGAGTTGGTTTATTTGAAGACCTTCCATTTAAATAGGCTCAATTTTGGACTCTGGAATATCAATAGGATTAGGATCTAATGGAAATAATCCCCTCGGTTAACTTGACTCCCCAACCCTATGAATTTCCACCCTAACTAGATGGTTTGATTGATCGCGGGTGTAGGCGGACATGCGCCAAAAGAAAAAAAATGCGAGAAAGGGACAAGATAAAATAATTTGTATGAGAAAAGAAGAAATGTAGGATAATAGAATGAGTGTTTATATGAATTACTTGGTTCCCCATCAATGGTTCCAAAATTTGATTCACGATCAAATTTACCCAAAAGTAGAAGGTAGGACGGTCCTTGTAGTCTATCTTGGGTTGTCGAATCCTCAGAGACCTAAGAAGTACCTACAAACACGTACATTATATGGATTTTCTTTGCTATGAAGTGGACAACCTGGGTTTATTTAATATGGTTTTAAAGGATCACTAAAATATTTAAGTTAATTCAAATTAAGCTAATGAGTTGATCCTAGGTTATCGCTCGGGGTGGATTGGATGAATTCCTTTTTTAATGATTTCAATTTCTTATATTTCAGATGGGTTCATTCAAGAAGATCAAAAAGAATATTTACTTATCGGTTTAATGACTACACACCCTAATAATAATCACCTATACACTTTAAGGATCAATGTTTTGAGTATTCTAAGGTAAAGGTTTGTATTAGCACTTGAAATGTGTGACCTTAAATTCAATAAGGATTAAGAGGTTTTAAAATCATCAAATAAAAATCTCATTTAAAAGAAGTGATTAGCCATTAATGGAGTGATAAATAACATCCAATACAGCCTCTTGCTACTCCCTTGGATAAACCCATAAAATATTTAGCCCTCCCTTGATGACATGTCTTCAACGGAAGCAGGAAGTAGACTTACCAGGGTAGAATTGATGAAGTAAAAACAACAACAAAAATCGATCACTCCACTGTTGTGTGATAAATATCACAAAGTATGGTGTGAATAAATTCACAACATGAATAAACAGTATCAACGTGATATTAATAATAATATAATAAGAGTAAAGGAAGAACTTTTATTAAGAATCTAAGGTGAATCAAAGAACTTACAATTGATGGAATGTGATTACAACATCAAATTGGCGGCATAACATTAAGATGAAACCAAAGCTCGAAGAATATCAACTCCTCCACCACCACTGCCTTAAATAGTAATTTTTGAAGCCTTGGGTAGAGACTCCAATAGTTCATGTCTCCTAAATTAGTTGTGTTAAGTCATAGGTGGCTGGAAAGTTGAGCAAGAGTTGATTTTTCCACCCTTGACCTGAGGTGGCATCCAGCTTTAATCCACCTAACAGACGCGTCTGAATGGACTTCTAGAAGGCCGAATTAGACCATAGAAAAAGAAAATGGATCCTCATACTTCTCATAACCCCCTGTAAAATTTGGTCCCATTTGGAGTTGTGGATGCAGGGATATGATTATATTGGTAGGATTGTTTTTTGGGCCACATAATCTGACCCAAAATTTTATCTCCAAATTAGGCCACCTTAATAACCACCATCAAGGACGAATTAGCACTGGATACTGAATAATGATTTGTTCCTATATATGTATTCTAGAATTCCATGAAATTTAGGCTTCATTGGGCCTGTATGTTGGGCCCCACATTCTCATCATTGGGCTGGTGTCCAATCTGACTTCTCCAGAATTGTTTCCTTTCATCAAAAAATATCCCCATCTTCGTCCATGATTTCTCCATTGATCCCTGAATGAAACATGTTCATAATGAAGTGTAGATCAATTTCACAAAGTATAAAATTAAAATATTGATAATTACATTCCTTAAAATCAGATGAATCATTGGTTACTTTAAATGATGTTCTAAATTCTACCACATAATAGTTTGTTTTAAGAAGGAATTACAATCATAATGTGAAATGATGTTCAAAGTGTAAAATGCCACAAAATGGTGTTTATGAATAATAAAGAACATTAATATTATATATATTAACAATGAATATTAGCTTCATTTAGTGTCTATTCAAATACAATAGTGAATGATTCTACCATAAAGCGTATAGAATCTATAGATACAATATGTAATAGTATAATTGTAATTGAAACAATTACAAATGAATATGGAATGAATAAAAGAAAGAAAATAATTCTATTTCTAATACAATCAGTAGAGGAAATGTAAAAGTATTACAATTATTTTATACCAAAGAGAAGGGTATCCTTTCACCAAGGATAAGAGGTTTGTCTTACCACCACCATGGTAATCCCTCGACACGATGATCAGTATGTCTGTCTTGCTATCCCCGAAAGCCCTCGATTTTTCATGTAATCGGCACCTCTATCTTTCAAACAATTTAAATACCTCGATACAAAGATCGGTAGCACCGTCTTCCTATCCTCAGTAGCCCTCGACCTTTATCACCTGATCGGTTTCACAATGAAAAACTAAGCACTTATTGAAATACAAAAACTAAGAACGAGCCATTCACATTTTATAATTTCCAGGCTTTCGCACGAAGCAAGATAGAAGTCACAACGTATCTCTCTAGAACTTGATAGTATCAAAGAATGATCAAAGTCTCTCAGTTGTACTTATCAGCTTCAAATGACCTCCTATTTATAGGCCTCATCTTCCAATGGTCATATTTTTTCAAACGGTCATATTTCTCCAGAAAACTTCTGAAGGACTTGGACTCCTGGAATTATAACGGTCATATTGAAACATAAAACACGACATAGTTTTTATTAGTTTATAACTAATTCCACTACATCGTTTTGGTTAAAAGAAAAGATATATGAAGATGATAATCATGAGAACGATTGACATATGTTGATAAAGGATAAAAACAAACATGTGATAAAAGTTAAATATGAGTACTATTAGTATTACTTATTGTAATGTATTGATATGATGCAAAGTGAGTATGATTCACAAAATTCAGTATGGTTGACAGAGTCAGTATGATTGACAGAGTCAGCAAGATATAGTCAGTACGATTGACATAGTCAATATGATTGACAGAGTCAGTACGATTGATAGATTCAGTATGATTAACATAGTTAGTATGATAAACATAGTCAGTATAATAAACATAGTCAGTACGATAAACATAGTCAGTACGATAAACATAGTTAGTACGATAAGCATAGTTAGTACGATAAGCATATATGAATATATTAGTGATTTCAAAAACAAGACATAAAAGTCAAAAGAAGACTTTTGACTCAACGGTAACCACATCCATTAATTTTTTTGCTAACAAGATGAATACAAAAAAAAAATCAACAAAATATTTAATAATAAATCCTTCACCTTCAATATGTTGAAAAACCATACAACATCATTAAATTATCAATTCTTAATTTTATGTTGACAATATCCCTCTTCATATTTCTTTGAATGAACTCTTATCACATCTCTATTTCATTTTTCATTATAAGAAATACATCCACTCTTGAATCAAATACATATATAAGAAACTAAAATGCTTTATTCACCCCTAAAGGCAGTTCAAACTTATTCTCTCCATTTTTTGATTCATTATGGATTCATGATATGTCATCTCTTCATATGAAAAAAAATCCAAACAACCATACCATCTATATGTATTAGATGTAAATATTTGAAAAGTTCTTACCTTAGAAACTAGGGTCTTTTAATTTATATTTATTATTATACTCTTCTTCTCTTCATTATGTCAAGTAAAAAATTTAACATCACTATGAAAACTTCTACTCGGGGTTCATCAAATACCCACATTCTATTATACAATTTTGTATTCATGGGGGGTCATCAATAAATATTCTACTCAAAACTCAACAGAGTCCATGAACTAAACTCAAAAAGACTGGGATCCCCCTCTTGAAATAAACTTCAAGGATCTATTTTCATCTCAATATCAAACTAATTATAGTTATTTGATATCAATGAAACTTCATATTTATCTCTAACAATATTCAATTGCGGTTATATGTTGACATACATTCAGTCAGTGATATTCTCTTTAATAAAAGTGCTATTAACAAAACATCTATGCCTAATTATCCTAAAATTATTATAGGAGATGATATATTATCCTGACAACACCACTATTTTCTTTTTCACCCACCTAATTCCCTAAACATCAAGTATTCTCAATTCATCATTTGTACCATGTATTTATTAATTTGAACTCAAACACAAATTCACTAAACCATTCGAAAAAAATAATAACTATATAGTGCTTGATTCATACAAGATTTATCCTTTCATGTTCATATTTGGGAACCAAACATGATACTAATTAATATATAGAAAATATATTAATATCATTTGGTTAAACTAGATTTCTATGCTTGATCCCTGAGTTGGTCTTCCCATTTTTAATGGGGATACCAATATTTTATTTTCATCTCTAAACTCCACCTAAATCCTTTGGAATGATTTATGAATTTATTATTAACATTCATCTTAAAATTTGATTGTTTTTAGCATCTTTTAGTATTTTAGATAATTAGATGATACAAAATAAAAAACCACTTACTAGATTCAAAAAAAATAAAATATGAACATTAATTTTTTGTATCTCAGTCTATATTTACACATATATCTCTCTATATTGATATATGTTGTGATAAAAAATATTAATACTAACATTTATTAATCTATGTTCATTTATAGTTCTCAGATATTGCAATTCCATCTTTAAATAGACAACACTAGTATTTATTCCAACATCAGTTTGAACTCTATTGAATACCTTGATTCCACTTTATATATCTAATAAAACTTATACATTTATCATATATCTACAAAATCATAAATAATATAATAATAGTTAATAATATAAAAAAATATGTGGAGATTATAATTTCAGTTTCCTCATGTTGAGGAATGTGGTTAATTTCTTCGTATCAGCCCATCACTGTCAAACGTTAATTTTTCATTTTTTAGATTTAAGGAATGGAATTATATAACCCCATTGATATCATATTATAGAAGATAATTATTTATTTTGAACTTCTTCAACCCCTTTCTAGTTAATCTTCTTTGAATGATTCCTCTTACCCAAAAACTATTTTGTATTTTTTTCTTTAGTCATCTTTACCTCCCTTAGTTGGGGTACTTTTTCAGAGTGATACCAATACCACTTATGTAAGATTCTTAATTTTATATAAAATAACTGTATATTTATTTATTATTCATTTTAATTTAGATATTTCTTCCTCTAGACAATTTTTATTTCCTTGGGGTGCGTTTTTTTAACCCCTGAATCATAATTCATATTAAACTTATTTGATGGCCATGTGTGCCACTTCAGACATCAATTTCCTTGGTGGATCCTTCATTAAATGATCTTATATCTTCCTCAAATTAAGATCCACTTATTTAATTTTTCCCTAAACTTATTTCATTATTTTGAAGATGTTTTCTATGAGTTAGCAAATTTTGGAAATTTATTCACCTCTTATTAAGATTCATCATTCTCCTCTAAAAATGTAAAACTTGTTTAAAGTACAATGGGATTCCTCACTATGTTAATATTCCCCTTAAATTACACAAGAATGAAGGAATTATTATTATCATCATTAAATATTTTTATACAAAAAAAATTATATCCATATGTCCATTATTATCACAAATAAATCATTTCACTTTAAGGGAATACCTTGGATAATCATAACTCGGATTACATGTTGTTGTAGAAAATATTTCACTAGTATTGTGACCTTGGGAATCTAGGAACGCCATCATAGTGTTCCACAAACTACCATAATAGTATCATTTCAGAGATATATTCCATTGTGGGTTTTTTCTTCTAGTGTTTTCATGAATATTTCTTTTATATTTTTATTCTAGATCTGGATGTCACCTTATTATGTATGTTGAGGAAATCATAAAGAGGAACTCCTCCTTATCTTTTTCTATTAAGTAACCAATGTTTTTATACAACTATTTGATCTTTTTAACTTTATTTCTCAATTGGGAGGATATTTATTTCTTGTTTAAGTTAGTCACTATTCGATATTTTATACTTTATTCATGTTTTTATTTTAGTTGAATAATACATTCCTTTATATCCTTCTATGTGGAAACATTATTTCTTATTTTTTGATAAAGTTATTCAAGAAAATCACATCCTTTTTAATATTTGATATACATCTTAATTATTTAAATGTTTAATGACACTTCTATTCTTATTATCGTTCTTTTTTCTAATGAACTGGTCTTCCATAAATGTATAAGAAACTCCATACATGACCTCCAATTAATCTGCCATTTTTTATTAATATAGGATCTCTTTTTGAGTGTTACAAGTGAATCCTCTCAAATCGAAAATTTATATTGTATCCATTTAACCATTGGAATCCATGCATATATCAATCATTGAGAGTGAATCTGAACTTATATATTTTAAAATACCTTCTAAAATATCATTAAAAACAAATTCAATAATAAGAACTAAATTTTTTTCTTAATATTGAATGCCTATCTACTAGATAGTCTTCCAATTATTTTTCTTTTTTTTCAGTCTTGAAATATGGTATTTTTCACGAGCCTTTCTCATAGGTTCTATAGCATATAATTATTATATAATTAACTATATTCCATTATAAAACATTATGTGAGAAACCTTCTTGAAAATATATCATTTTATATCCTCCTTTATTTCCCCCTTAGTAGGTGTATCAATATCAAAATGTATTAAATATGTACCAAATGAAACTTTATACCATGAATAGAATAATAATTCCATATAACATTAATTTATGAGGGTCTCCAACATAAACTTATTTATCTTGTATTAATTATTTCTTCCAAATAAAAACATCACTTAAATTAAATACCAAAAAAATTATGGGTTACTAATATCATAACATCAATCAGTATGTGTGGATAGAATAACAGTAAATTCAAAAAAAATTAATTAATTTAAATAAAAAACAAATTGAATAGAAAGTAAAATATTACCTAATATCAATATTTAATCCAAAAAGTGTGTTTGATGAGAAAAATCTTGAGAGGGTTTGAATCATTTTATAAAATCTCAATCTGATTAAAGACTTTCTAAAACACTCACTTCATTAATATAATCATTACTTCATGATTAGTAGGGTAACTATTTTTCTACTGTCATATATAATGATATGATTGTTAATCCTATATCCATTAGAATTTAATCAAAATTGTTATATTATTTCTTACCCACCTTAATCAATTGTGTCTTATAGAACATAGATAAATTCATTGATAGAGTACGTAGATATTTTACGTGTGTCACCTACACTAGAATAATCCAAGGAGCATGCAATTGAAAATATATCAATGCAATGGAATTAACTAACCTCAATAATTAATGGTTGGTTTAGAAGAGTTTAATTCTTACTTGGTACACTCTATTTATAGTGTTTAGGGTTTACCCACTACCAACAAATGATTACTTCACTCACACATAGGTCATTTTCCCACTGCAATAAAGGAAAAAATTAGCGCGTTGGAAAATAAATGATCAGTCCCAGAAATATTTAATATAAACTTGGTGTTGGAAGGTTTCATTTATCCCCACATATTTTTATTCAAAGAAAATTTATGTACACCATCATGAACATCATCATCCCCTTTACATGAGATGTTATGAAAACTCCTGTTAATTATTTGGTAAGATCTTCAATGAGTGATAATCATTCTTTTTATTCCACTTCAAGAAGTACTCTCTCTTAGTTTGGGATATATAAATTTATTATCTCACCCTCATTTCCTTTTCATAGAAAAGTTTTAAATATTTATGGAGAATATATATCTCCATAATCTCAACATTTCATAATTCTTTCACCGTCATTGGAGATATATTCTCTTGATTTCCCTTTATGAAGATCTTCAGGCCTTCATGGTTATGAGCTGAAAATCCATCCCTCAATAATACTTATAAAATAACCCAATATCATCCTAGTCTCACATTTAATTTATATTTATGATATATTATGCATTCCCTTCAATTACTCTAGTAATATGAAACATTTAATAATTATATTTTGTTGACTGAAAAACATTATAGGGAAATCTAAAACACCATGATGAAATAATATGTTTTTTAATAATTTTAAGTATATAAACCTTATACTATATGCAAAAAAAACTCTCATGGTGGTATGGTCCACTTAAAAATGGTTTAACCAATCAATTCTTCTTTAGCTTCTTCTGGTATGGATTTCTTCTCTACGACATTATGACAATTCAATTACCAGATCTACAAAATATATGATATTAATTTTATTTATTTAAAATAAAGATATTTATGTGATATTAGATTTATTGAGGTGTATTCCTTCCCTTTTAGGGTGGAGGTCTATAATAATCCAATACAATTGAAACTCATATGATCATCCTTTATAGCGTTACATGCATTTTTCATTATGGTGAATCTATTGAGTGATAGGTATACATATTTGAGTACTTATGTGGCATATAATTCACCCATTTTGTAGTCCCACTAAAATATATAAAAAATTACTTTATTTAACAATTTTTTTAGTGCGGTATGGACATCATTTCTTAAACAGTTCTCATATATACTGAATACTATATTTCTTTTTCACTTTATTTTTTCTCTACTAAATAATCTTTAATATGGAATCATCGGCTCGTCTTTGTCTGATGGTGTCACACTGCACTATGGACACTATTACCCCATAATGCTACCCTTCCCTGTCCATACAATGACCATCCAACCACCCATATATGATCATTATGCCACTCTTTGTTGGATATATGATTGTCTTGAGTATAAAACTTGTTTTTACAAACACATTGCCTTGATTTAGTTGACTCACTATGGGTTGAACCAATTTTTCCTTTACTCAAACTCATTTTGTGGTGTGACCCATTATACTGTGGTGTAGAGGGTTTACTTATCCAAATGTGGAAAATTGATGAACCTTATAAAGTTTCCATCTAGATTACGAGATTGTGGTTATTTGGTGTAATTAAAATGGAAATATATAATGGTTTTTATAATTTTTATCCAAGTTTTAATTAACTAGTTTGGCATATTTTGTGTTTTTGGGTTTTTTTATTGTTTGTAAGTATTTTAGTTGTTTTTATAATTTTAGTTATTTTTATAGATTTATTTAATTATAGATTAATATTAGTTATTTATATATTATTATTATTATTATTATATATTAATTCTATATATTATTATCATATATTATTTCACACTATATTATTATTGATATTAGTATTATTATTTTAGTATTATTATTACATTTTTCTACTGGTATTATTATTATTATGTGTATAATTACATGATTAATTCCATTCAACATGTAACTATAGTATATATAAGTATATATATTTGTATATGTAATTATAACTTTTTAACTATATATAATATTTTTCTTATACATATTATTTTTATCGTATTATCTATTAATTTAATTGCTATTTTTTTCAAATTTCAGATTTGATTTTTTTTGTCTTGTTTTTGTATTCATGCAAGATTCATGTTATAATGAGATCTTCTTTAATATTTGTTTTTTTGTTATTAAATTAATCCTAGCTTAAAAAATAAAATTAATATAAAAATGGGAAATGGCCAATGTCACCTTTCAATTTAAGATGAAAGGTTTTGAGGATAATGCTACATTTCCTTATCATTAAAATGTTTAGATGAAATGGAAGTGGATGCAAAAGGAGTTAATGCTCTAAAGTACTTTCACCTTAATTTTAGAAAAATTGATTTTGTGCCGTAAAACATTCACCAAAAATATGAAGAAATGAATTTCTATTGATAACACATTTTTCTAAGTCCCTATAGTTATATACTCGGCCTTAAATGCAACATAATCTACTGATTTTAAACTAGAATTATTTTTCTTACAATCCAAATGATCCTTTCAGTATATAGTTTTAGAGACATTGGATAAACTCTTAAAACATAAACTCATATATGACAAGTGGAAACTTATCACTCTGTATCAATTTTTTCAAATAAAAAAACATTTTCAATTGAAACATTATTTCTCTTTTTGATTAACAGTCATAATTTTTTCCAAGATCTCATCCTTGACCCAACTGTACCATAAACCATATGAAAAACATTTTAAAACATGGTATGAGCACAAAAAGATCCGTAAGAGAAATAAAAACCCATTAGTCCAATGAAAAATAAGAAAAATCATATAACATTTAACTTTACGTTAAAATTTATATGATTTTATGAAATAATACATTTTCACATGAAAAACACCCGCACATTTTTCTCAAAGAAAGCCTTTAAAACCCGTAACAAGGAATTATAATAATTGGTTACTTAGATCATAAAAATAATAAAACCCATTCAAAAATATTTTATTGGAATAACCATATTACCAATTTCTAATTGAATAATTACCCAATGTTTTGGAAACACACACATGTTTTTCTCAAATGAACCCTTTTAAAACCCAAAGTAAGAAATTAAAAACCCTTTTTTTGTAACGTTAATAATTATAATCATAAAACCCATTAAAAACAATATAATTTGAATAATCATTAGTCTAACTTATAATATAATCATTACCCAGTTTTTTTACAACTATAATGGTGCTCACCCTTCATATAATCTATATTGGGCTCACTTGCGATCTATAACAGTGATCAACCCTTTATATAGGCTATATTGGGCACACCAATGATATAAGGCCCCAGCCTTAAACCTTACTTAATCTTGAGTTATTACAAGATTACACATTGAGGATCTTTTCGGGTTTAGAGTTTTAGAGAATTAGATCATAAAACTTGCATTACATTCCACATATAAACAAAGTGGTTACATAAAGATAGTATTCTTCATTCCCATCAATGGAAACACATTTAAAATAAATCATGGATTATTTCTTGACACATCCTTGACTCTATCATCTTATCATGTACCTTTCCCTTGACCTGTGAAAAACATTTCAAAAACATGGGATGAGCATAAAAACTCAGTATGGGTTATAAAAAAACATGGAAAGGAAACATGAGTTCATATATACATAAGAATGAAATCATACTTTACCCATAAAACATAGGCACTTTAACATACCTCATAAAATCATGAATAAATCATAGAAATCATAAGACATAAAGGTAACTTGAGGCATTCATAACATTCTTACGTGGGGAGTAACCCTCTTGGTTACGTTTGGAATACCCATCACAGTATATTCCCTAAAATCTCTTCGGAGAAACCTTAACATTTCACTCCTTCGCATTACCCAATGCATTGGAGAGCTATAACGGGCTCACCCGCCCTTAGTTTATCACGGAACCACCCGTCTTCATAATAATTCCCAAGAACCATAACATAATCATATCACATAAAACATGCATAAAGGAAACATAACATTTCCACATTTCAATCATGAGATATCAATACAACACATTGATGTAATAAAAACATTATGAAAACCATTTTCAATACCAAAGTAAAAGAAAAGTAAAACATGGTATTTATTTTTCTTTTAAAAAGAAGGTATGGCTTGTAGAGGAAGCTGAAACTCAAATAACGGTCACGACGGCGGAGAAGTCGTTGTCGCCACATACATACGACAAAAACATTCCCTTTTGTCGTTTAGTAAACGCTTCATATAAAAAAGATTCCTTTTGAATAAACGTAAAAGTCAAAGGGGTTTATACACCGTATAAAAGAAAGTTGTGTATAAAATAAAATATGCCTCAACGAAAGGGGATTGAGACGAAGTCCCATACCTCGTATCCGACTTGACCCAGCCGTTCTTTAATCTCCTGAATAATAAACTTGAGTTAATCTCTACTTGCTTATGAATCTTTTTCAAGTTCATTATTCCTTTTATACCATGTTATGAACATCATGTAATCAGTTAAGTTAATAATGTTCATTTTGTCGGTATTTGGTTCTTAAGTCAAAAATAGACTTCTTACACTTACATGTTGTTAATTTGGTCAAAGGTTCATTATATCCAGAATGGTATTAATGATGTAGATATCATATATGTCATATATATCCATTACATACATGCATTTATAATATTACATAATCATTTAGAGGTAAGAAATGAAATGCACCGTTCATGGAGACGGTAAGCCGTACGTACGCATGAACGCTACTTCCATTTCTATTTCATATTTTCTGGAATGGAATCATAATGATATAAGAGTATATTATAATTCCAGTATAATAACATATATAATATCATTAACTTTATCCTTTACACATCCCACATATGGTATTAACGAATCAAATCACTTTCAGGGGGCGGTAGTCCGCACTTCCTAAAATGAAGATATCGTGTTTACCCATAATGGAAACCATAAAGGTATGCCAAAAATTAAAAAAACATAAGCTTAAAGAAAACATAAACATATTATATATCATATATAAAAATAGTGACATCATAATGGCCACCTTTGAAGGTGTTAAATGAGTGTTGAACAATCATCGTTTCGGGAGGCAGAAGTTCGCCATCCACGGAAACCGTATGTTCTTTAACCATTTGATGTAGTTGTGTGAGAGTGTAGCTCAAATAAATCTTATAACAACATACTAGTATATTTAAGATACTGGTTTTGTTACAAAAGAAGTAAATAAAAAGAGTTTAGGGGGGTGGAGAAGCAAAATAAAACAAACGAACATGAGAGAATGAATTACCTTTAAAAGTGTAACTCCTTTTAATTTGAGCCTAAAGGCTTCCTTTGAAAGGATTCTGCCCAAAGGGAATCCTCTAGAATGAGGAGAGGGATGTGGATAGAGTAAATGGACAGGTTTTGGCCGAGCCAAAGGCTTGAGGAGTGTGTGAAATGAGGTAGAGGTGGGGGCCTTTTATAAGAGGAGAGGAGGGGCACTTTTGGAAAGTAAAGAAATATTACTTTATTTGAAAATGTTTTTCGGTTTCAAAAGGTCCCACATTGATATAATTAGTGGATACGGTTATAAGGGTTCGAAATCCACTCATCCAATTGGTTTTGGCCATGTGTAGTTCATAGATTTTACATTGTCTTTCCATTTTATTTAAATTGTTAAATAATGATGTCATCGATGCATCATTATTATGTCATAACTATTTTAATTTATTTATTGTCTAAAAATTATAAAAAAATTACTATGATGTAGGAAATCTTTTTAGATTTCCAATGACTATTTATAATCAAAAATATGACTTGTATAACCCTACTTAAAAATTGTTTTAATAAAACATATCATGTTTGTGTCAATTTTACTTTTCCATTAAATAAAAATATATTATTGTCATTTTCCAACTAAAGTTGCTCCATGGGGTCCCCAAGTTGGCCCATGGCTTGTCTTGGTCGGCCATGACTCACCCAATAGGTGTAGGACAAGTGTCATGGTGTTTTCACATTCCTATAATATCATTTTTACCTTAAACTACACTAATTACCACTAATCGCGATTAAGAACTTAATAAGTTACTATTCACCAAAAAAATATTATAATCTCATTGAACCACATTTTACTTCTTAATGACAACCATGTATGTCGGATTTTCAAAATTCAATACACATTAGTGGTAAAATTTCATTTAACTGAAAAATCAGTTTGCTTGATTACCACTAAGTGGTTTCACTATTCATCAAAAATTGAAGTTTTTCAGAAAATTACCAAAAATTCACCCTAATCTATATTTGATATTCCGAATTCAAAAATGAAGTCTATTTTACAAAATTCAAAACATATAGGTCACATTAATTAATTTAATAATTAATTCCCGCTGCCAGAGCAAAAAGCGTGTTTTTAGAAAACAATAAGTATCAAAAGATTGACACCAGTTTAAGTCTAATTTCAAAGTGAAATTGATTCCAATGACCTCCATTTGATAAAATGGTAAAAATATACTCTAATTTCACTTCAAAACCAATTCAAAACATAATATAATCATATAAATAAATTAGGTTAAAAAGTAGTTTTGATGTAAAATGCAGTATTTTTCACTATTCATTAAAAAATGAACATTGTCAGAAAAATACCAAAAATTCACACAAGGTAAATTTTGATGTCGCAATCATAAAGAATAAGTTTATTTTGACAAACATAGTTTATAAAATTGTCAAAATATAGATTCAAAAATGGTTTTCCATCAAAAGGCAGTAAAACAATCTTTTAAGAATATTAGTGTATTCCATGCATAAGATTGTATTTATTTTCATTTTAAGCCTCTATAACACTATCTTAATCATTAAAAGACATAGATAAAAATATCTATTATTCATTACTTACTTGGGATGTTACATCCTTCCCCCCTTTAGAAAATTTCATCCCCGCAATTTATTTACTTATCAAATAAATGAGGGTACTTATCCCTCATTGCATTTTCGGATTCCCATGTTGCCTCTTCAATCATGTGGTTTTTCCACAAAACCTTTACCTGCTTAATCACCTTATTCCGTAACACTTGCTCCCTGTGGTCAAGAATCTGGACCGGTTGTTCCTCATAAGATAGGTTCTCTTCCAGCTGAACTACCTCTGGACTCAAAACATGAGATGGATCTGGCATATACTTTCTCAACATCGAAACGTGAAAAACATAGTGTACCTGAGATAAACTCGGAGGTAAAGCCACTCGGTATGCAACTGATCCAACTCTCTCCAGAATTTCGTATGGTCCAATGAACCTTGGACTCAACTTTCCTTTCTTACCAAATCTCATCACACTTTTCCAAGGAGAAACCTTGAGAAAAACATGATCACCTACCTCGAAAGATAGATCCTTCCTCCGGTTATCCGCATAAATCTTCTGCCTGCTCTGAGCTGTTCTCATGTGTTTCTGAATCAACTGAACTTTTTCTGCCATCTATTCTACCAATTCTGGTCCCATCAACTTCCTTTCACCCACTTCATCCGAGAAAGCTGGAGTTCGACACCGCTTCCCATATAATGCCTGAAATGGTGCCATCTGTATACTGGAATGGAAACTGTTATTATATGAAAACTCAACCAAAGAAAGATGTTGGTCCCAACTTCCCTGATAATCCATAGAACAAGCTCGTAGCATATCCTCCAATGTATGAATTGTTCGTTCTGACTTCCCATCTGATTGAGGATGAAAAGCTGTACTAAAATTTAATTCAGTACCCAACGACTTCTGAAGGCCTTTCCAAAAGTTAGAAGTAAACCTGGGATCACGATCCGATACAATGGAGAGAGGAATTCCATGTAACCTGACTATCTATTTAAGATAAAAACGGGAAAGTTGATCAAGAGAGAAAGTATCTCGTATAGCAAGGAAATGAGCAGATTTGGTCAAGCGATCAACAATAACCCAGATTGCATTATTACCTCGAGATGTCTTTGGTAATCCAACAACAAAGTCCATGGATATATTCTCCCATTTCCACTCTGGCACTGGTAAAGGCTGAAGCATCCCTTTCGGTAACTGTCGCTCTGCTTTAACCTGCTGACAAGTCAAACACTTCACAGTAAAATCAGCAATATCTCTTTTCATTCCATCCCACCAGTAATACTCCCGCAGATCTCTATACATCTTAGTACTGCCCGGATGAACTGAAAACGGAGAACTATAAGCTTCATATAACAACTCTCTCTTCAACTGTGAATCACAAGGCACACACAATCTCTTCCCAAATCTCAAAACACAATCACTATCAATGTTGAATTCAGGCAA
This sequence comes from Viscum album, assembly GCA_963277665.1. Classification (NCBI taxonomy): domain Eukaryota; kingdom Viridiplantae; phylum Streptophyta; class Magnoliopsida; order Santalales; family Viscaceae; genus Viscum; species Viscum album. Next base: position 1,008,189,636 of record OY728167.1, read on the forward strand.
CTTACCTTTCTGAACCAGCTCTACCTTTTTCTGCAACTCACTGTCTTGCTTCTGTGCTTGCTTGATTCTATCTGATAGAGATGATCTCACTGATACCTGAAACAAAACAGAAGGACTTCCTGCACCAACAACTTCTATGCCAAAGTTCATCAAATCCTTAACCAAAGGATCACGTTCCAACCGCAACATTGTTAATGAAGCAGTACTTTTTCGACTCAAAGCATCAGCCACTTTATTTGCTTTTCCCGGATGGTAATGAATTGTACAATCATAATCCTTGATTAATTCCAGCCATCTCCTTTGTCTCATGTTCAATTCTTTCTGAGTGAATATATACTTTAAACTTTTGTGATCGGTATATATTTCACACTTTACTCCATACAAATGATGCCTCCAAATTTTTAAAGCAAAAACAACAGCAGCTAATTCCAAATCATGTGTAGGGTAATTTACCTCATGAGTTTTCAACTGTCGTGAAGCATAAGCAATTACCTGATCATTCTGCATTAGGACGCAACCAAGTCCTTTCAATGAAGCATCACTGTATATAACAAACTCACCATTCCTGGAAGGTAGTGCCAAAACTGGAGCATTCACCAATCTTCTTTTCAATTCCTGAAAACAATCATCACATTCTTTTGACCAGATAAACTTAACACCCTTCCGAGTTAGCTTAGTCATTGGACTAGATAACCGTGAAAAATTTCTAACAAACCTTCGGTAATATCCCGCCAAACCAAGGAAGCTACGAATCTCGGTTACATTTGTGGGTCTTGGCCATTCTTCCACAACTTTTGTTTTTGCAGGATCAACAGTTATTCCATCATTAGAAACAATGTGACCAAGGAAAGAAATTTGTTGCAACCAAAACTCACACTTGCTGAATTTCCCATATAGTTTATTTTCTTTTAAGGTTTGCAAGATAACCCTTAAATGTTTTTCATGCTCCTCTTTACTTTTAGAAAACACCAAAATATCATCAATGAAAACCACCACAAACTTATCCAAGAACTCATGGAAAATTCTATTCATTATGTCCATGAATACAGCAGGTGCATTGGTTAGCCCAAAAGGCATTACTACAAATTCATAATGGCCATATATCGTACGGAACGCGGTCTTTGGAATATCTGCCTCCTTGAACTTCAGCTGATGGTACCCCGATCTCAAGTCAATCTTTGAAAAAAACTGAGCTCCCTGGAGCTGATCAAACAAATCATCGATATGAGGCAAAGGATATTTGTTCTTAACAGTGATGTTATTCAAGGCTCTATAATCAATGCAAAGTCTCATAGAACCATCTTTCTTTTTAAAAAATAAAACAGGAGCACCCCATGGTGATGTGCTAGGTCTAATGAAACCTTTCTCTAATAAATCTTGCAATTGCTCCGTCAACTCTAAAAGTTCAATTTGTGCCATTCGATAAGGGGGTTTTGAAATTGGCTTAGCATCAGGAACTAAGTTAACAGTAAACTCAACTTCCTGATCTGGTATTATTCCAGGCAACTCATCAGGAAAAACATCAGGATACTCATTTACCACTGGCACATCATTAATCTGAACAGTTCCTTTATTTTCAATGACGTGTGCAAGGTAACATTCATTTCCATCTTTTACAAGTTTCTCGGCCTCTTGATATGTTATCAAAAGTAAGGGTTCATTCTTGTAAACAAACTGAAAGTCTTTCTGAAAAGAAACTTCTTTAGCTCTACAGTCAATCTTAGCATGGTAAATAGAGAGCCAATCCATACCCAGGATAACGTCAAACTCTACTAGAGGTAGAACAATAAGGTTTGCAAGTAGGTTCTTTCCACAGATATGGATAGGAAGATTCTTATAAATTCTTTTTGCCTCGACACTTCCCCCAGGTGTTTTTACCAAAAGTTCAGGAGTCATTTCTTGAGATGGTATTCCCATTTTACTAGAAAAGGTTTCAGAGATGAAAGAATGTGTAGACCCCGAATCAAACAACACACTGGCATAATCTGAAAAAACAAACAAAGTACCTGATACAACTTCATTTGATGGCCCGACATCTGCTGAAGTAGTTACAAAGGATTTCACCACCCCTTTCTGCTTGTAGTCTAACTGCTTCCCATCACTCAAGCTCCTTGTCGGACACTCGTTTGCATAGTGACCCATCTCATTGCACTTATAACATTTCACTAACTTTAAGTCAAATTTGTTCTTACCTTCACCTTGATCCTTTTCAGTGCAATCACGAGCCTTATGTCCCATCTTACCACATCGGTAGCACTTCCCAGAATTCAGAAGACATTCCCCAGCATGCCTTTTTCCACATTTATCACAAACTGGAAACTTAGTTCTCTTACCATCAATATTTTTTGAAGAATTCTTACCTTTCTCCTGTCACCTCGGTCTCTTCTTCTGCTGGTTGTTATAGAAAACTTGGTCATCGGCAAACTCCATTTCCACCTTCTCAGCACATTGAACAAGCTTTTCATAACTTTTAAACTCACGAGAAGCTAATGCCCTTCGATACTTTGGCTTTAATCCTGAGTAAAAACGATTGATTTTACTATCAAGGTCCCGGATAAAATTTGGAGCATACCTTGCCAATCGAGTGAACCTTTCTTCATAGGCAGCCACTGAGTCTTCCTCTTGCCTCAATTCCAAGAATTTATTTTCCATCCTAAGTCGAACAGCCTTAGGAAAATACTTCTCAAGAAACATACCTTTGAATTCATCCCAGTCAAGAGCATCAATCTCATCGGCATCCCTGATATTTTTAACCATAGACCACCACTGATCTGCTTCACCCTCCAAATGGTAAATAGCAAGACTAAACTTTTGATTTTCTGAACACCCCATGACATCAAAAATCTTCTCCAGTGCTTTAATCCACCCTTCAGCTGGCACAGGGTCAGATGATCCTCTGAATGATGGTGGATGTTGCCTCATGAAATGTTTCACAACTGACATGTTCCTCTGCGGTTGTTCTGGCTGATCTCGTGCATGGATACCACCGCCATTTATCGCTTGAGTCAACTGCGCCATTACTGCAACAAACTGTTCAGTTCCAATTCCAACCATTTCTGGATGCTGATTCGGAAGGTTATTTCCTTCTGTATGCCTTCCTAGCACTGCTTCCCTGTTTCCTCTGCGGAAAACCATTCTGAACAAACATGTCTTAGATGAAGCAACATGGTAATCTTTAAATGCTATATCATTTCGAAAAAAAATATTTTTGGATAATAATTTAATAGAATTCTAACTCCTAAAGTTATCTAAACCGACCTTTGATACCAACTATAAGGCCCCAGCCTTAAACCTTACTTAATCTTGAGTTATTACAAGATTACACATTGATGATCTTTTCGGGTTTAGAGTTTTAGAGAATTAGATCATAAAACTTGCATTACATTCCACATATAAACAAAGTGGTTACATAAATATAGTATTCTTCATTCCCATCAATGGAAACACATTTAAAATAAATCATGGATTATTTCTTGACACATCCTTGACTCTATCATCTGATCATGTACCTTTCCCTTGACCTGTGAAAAACATTTCAAAAACTTGGGATGAGCATAAAAACTCAGTATGGGTTATAAAAAAAACATGGAAAGGAAACATGAGTTCATATATACATAAGAATGAAATCATACTTTACCCATAAAACATAGGCACTTTAACATACCTCATAAAATAATGAATAAATCATAGAAATCATAAGACATAAAGGTAACTTGAGGCATTCATAACATTCTTACGTGGGGAGTAACCCTCTTGGTTACGTTTGGAATACCCATCACAGTATATTCCCTAAAATCTCTTCGGAGAAACCTTAACATTTCACTCCTTCGCGTTACCCAATGCATTGGAGAGCTATAACGGGCTCACCCGCCCTTAGTTTATCACGGAACCACCTGTCTTCATAATAATTCCCAAGAACCATAACATAATCATATCACATAAAACATGCATAAAGGAAACATAACATTTCCACATTTCAATCACGAGATATCAATAAAACACATTGATATAATAAAAACATTATGAAAACCATTTTCAATACCAAAGTAAAAGAAAAGTAAAACATGGTATTTATTTTTCTTTTAAAAAGAAGGTATGGCTTGTAGAGGAAGCCGAAACTCAAATAACGGTCACGACGGCGGAGAAGTCGTTGTCGCCACATACATACGACAAAAACATTCCCTTTTTTCATTTAGTAAACGCTTCGTATAAAAAAGATTCCTTTTGAATAAACGTAAAAGTCAAAGGATTTTATACACCGTATAAAAGAAAGTTGTGTATAAAATAAAATATGCCTCAACGAAAGGGGATTGAGACGAAGTCCCATACCTCGTATCCGACTTGACCTGACCGTTCTTTAATCTCCTGAATAATAAACTTGAGTTAATCTCTACTTGATTATGAATCTTTTTCATGTTCATTATTCCTTTTATACCATGTTATGAACATCATGTAATCAGTTAAGTTAATAATGTTCATTTTGTCGGTATTTGGTTCTTAAGTCAAAAATAGACTTCTTACACTTACATGTTGTTAATTTGGTCAAAGGTTCATTATATCCAGAATGGTATTAATGATGTATATATCATATATGTCATATATATCCAGTACATACATGCATTTATAATATTACATAATCATTTAGAGGTAAGAAATGAAATGCACCATTCATGGAGACGGTAAGCCGTACGTACGCATGAACGCTACTTCCATTTCTATTTCATATTTTCTGGAATGGAATCATAATGATATAAGAGTATATTATAATTCCAGTATAATAACATATATAATATCATTAAATTTATCCTTTACACATCCCACATATGGTATTAACGAATCAAATCACTTTCAGGGGGCGGTAGTCCGCACTTCCTAAAATGAAGATATCGTGTTTACCCATAATGGAAACCATAAAGGTATGCCAAAAATGAAAAAAAACAGAAGCTTAAGGAAAACATAAACATATTATATATCATATATAAAAATAGTGACATCATAATGGCCACCTTTGAAGGTGTTAAATGAGTGTTGAACAATCATCGTTTCGGGAGGCAGAATTTCGCCATCCACGGAAACCGTATGTTCTTTAACCATTTGATGTATTTGTGTGAGAGTGTAGCTCAAATAAATCTTATAAAAACATCCTAGTATATTTAAGATACTGGTGTTGTTACAAAAGAAGTAAATAAAAAGAGTTTAGGGGGGTGGAGAAGCAAAATAAAACAAACGAACATGAGAGAATGAATTGCCTTTAAAAGTGTAACTCCTTTTAATTTGACCCTAAAGGCTTCCTTTGAAATGATTATGCCCAAAGGGAATCCTCTAGGATGAGGAGAGGGATGTGAAGAGAGTAAATGGGTAGGGTTTGGCCGAGCCAAAGGCTTGAGGAGTGTGTGAAATGAGGTAGAGTTGGGGGCCTTTTATAAGAGGAGAGGAGGGGCACTTTTGGAAAGTAAAGAAATATTACTTTATTTGAAAATGTGTTTCGGTTTCAAAAGGTCCCACATTGATATAATTCGTGGATAAGGTTATAAGGGTTCGAAATCCACTCATCCAATTGGTTTTGTCCATGTGTAGTTCATAGATTTTACATTGTCTTTCCATTTTATTTAAATCGTTAAATAATGATGTCATCGCTGCATCATTATTATGTCATAAATATTTTAATTTATTTAATGTCTAAAAATTATAAAACAATTACTATGATGTAGGAAATCGTTTTAGCTTTCCAAGGACTATTTATAATCAAAACTATGACTTGTATAACCCTACTTAAAAATTGTTTTAATAAAACATATCATGTTTGTGTCAATTTTACTTTTCCATTAAATAAAAATATATTATTGTCATTTTCCAACTAAAGTGGCTCCATGGGGTCCCCATGTTGGACCATGGCTTGTCTTGGTCGTCCATGACTCACCCAATAGGTGTAGGACAATTTTCATGGTGTTTTCACATTCCTATAATATCATTTTTACCTTAAACTACACTAATTACCACTAATCGCGATTAAGAACTTAATAAGTTACTATTCACCAAAAAATTATTATAATCTCATTGAACCACATTTTACTTCTTAATGACAACCATGTATGTCAGATTTTCAAAATTCAATACACATTAGTGGTAGACTTTCATTTAACTGAAAAATCAGTTTGCTTGATTACCACTTAGTGGTTTCACTATTCATCAAAAATTGAAGTTTTTCAGAACCAAAAATTCACCCTAAGCTATATTTGATATTCCGAATTCAAAAATGAAGTCTATTTTACAAAATTCAAAACATATAGGTCACATTAATTAATTTAAAAATTAATTCCCGCTTCCAGAGCAAAAAGCGTGTTTTTACAAAACAATAAGTATCAAAAGATTGACACCAGTTTAAGTCTAATTTCAAAGTGAAATTGATTCCAATGACCTCCATTTGATAAAATGGTAAAAATATATTCTAATTTCACTTCAAAACCAATTCAAAACATAATATAATCATATAAATAAATTAGGTTAAAAATTAGTTTTGATGTAAAATGCAGTATTTTTCACTATTCATTAAAAAATGAACATTGTGAGAAAAATACCAAAAATTCACACAAGGTAAATTTTGATGTCCCAATCATAAAGAATAAGTTTATTTTGACAAACATAGATTATAAAATTGTCAAAATATAGATTCAAAAATGGTTTTCCATCAAAAGGCAGTAAAACAATCTTTTAAGAATATTAGTGTATTCCATGCATAAGATTGTATTTATTTTCATTTTAAGCCTCTATAACACTATCTTAATCATTAAAAGACATAGATAAAAATATCTATTATTCATTAATTACTTGGGATGTTACAAATGAGCTATAACAGGGATAAAACCTTCTTGTAATCTATATTTGGCTCAACCATTTCATATAATGCTCAATTAACATATCATGAATTAAACACATGAAAACTCTTTTAAGCCTTTGTGTAAAATACTTTTGGATATCAAAATACCCATTTCATGTAAAAACCACTTTTAAAATCTAAACACCACACAAAGAATAATGAAACCATTTTAATTGAAAATAATTGTGAATAAATATGAATTATGAATTAAATAATTAAAGTATTAGGAAATAAGAAATTATTTTCATGTCATATATGTTAAGAAAAAATTTCTTTGGACCTTTTTTAAAAGATTTGAAATAGGAACATTAAAATTGGATTTTTAAAACAAATTATTTTACATAAACCTCAAAAATATTTCTTTTTGAGAAAATTTTTGAGAAATTAGAAAATTTAATCTTTAAAACATTAATTTTCTTATAAATAAATTCATAAAAAATATTTTATAAAAATTTACATGAAATTGAAGGGTTTAGAAAATAAATCAATAAGATATTTAAAATGAGGTTTTTTTAAGAGTCTCTTACCTCAAGTCTGACTCATCACGCAAGATCATTATATTACTAAATAATAAAATTAGGTAATTTAATTTTTGTATTGAAAACATTTTGATTCTTATTATATCTTTTATGTTACTTATTAGGATATTATAATAATTACTTAATTATTTAAGTTCACACCATAAATTTTAACAATATTCGGTACTTCAGTCCAAAATGACTTCAATACGATGTATAAAGTCATGGTTTTCCTTAGTCCCTCATCTATATAATAATATTTATGAAATAATTAAACATTTAATTAATAAATTATACTTTTAAATTCATCCATTAAATATGGTTATGAAAAAATGAACTATGTTACAATCATGGATATGGTAGGTCATACGTAAGCATGAGTAACATTTTCGTTTTTCAATGATCAATATAGAAAGATGTTAGGTATAATTTTATCTTTCAAGAATTATCATAATACCATAAATGTATTATTTATTCTTTAAATATACTTATATATATCATTCATATGATGTGATGATAAAAATGAGTCACATAACTTCATGGAGGTCGTAATTCACATGTTCATACGAATGACGTTATAATTTTTTTATGCATATTAATGTAAGAATTTAAATATTTTATTTTATTTAATAATGAAAAATATTTCATTAATATAATATAAAAACATTATTTACATAATTAGAACTAGTCTTGGAAGACAATGATGGGAAAAAAGTTACATCAGTTTGCCAAGCAGTAGTCTGTCGTACACACAGACATTGAATTCTTTTCCCATTTGATGGAAAAGGAGAAAATTTTTGTCATTAAATAAACATAATAAAATATAGGTATATTTAGAATAAAATATAAATTATTTTATCATTATTGAATAATGTTTTAGGGATGCTGGAGAAGAAAAAATAGGGACACTTAATTAAAAATGATACATGTTCTTTAGAAATGATTTGTTGTTTAACACCTTAAGACCACTATGTTTCGTGTTCTTCTTAAACTAAGGACTCTAGAATGTGGATAGATATTATAGTATTGTATTTTTCAGGTATTTTCTAAGCCAAAATGGTTTTTTTATTATGATAAATTGAGAAGAATATGTGCCCTTTTATAGGAGAGGGGAAGGGCGCTCTTGGAATTTCTCAAAATATTAAATTAATATAAATTAATATTCAATTTAAAATGGCTAAAAATATATTAATCTCTAATATAAGATAATTATGGGTCTAAATATAATCATTATTTTAAAATTATATAATCTTCTACTAAATTTATACCCTCATATTTTGGTTTTAACCCCTATTTAACCCCTTTAATTCTTACCGTGATGACATGGATTTTTACTATATAAGGGTTAATATAGATACAATAAAATAAAAAATGACACATAAATTAATAATGGGTGATATTTTAGACCATAGACCAATCCATTTACCTAGTTAAATATTTTTAAGAATTTTATATTATTTAATAAAATATTATTTCTTTAAAATATCATTAATATCTCCTTTGACATTATTCATTAAATTGACTTTTAAAAATATAAAAAACAAGACAAAAAAAATAACATTTTAATACTTCTATAACATATAAAATAAATTTTTAAAATTCTATTAGGACTATAATTATCTCAAATTATATTTATTTTAAAAAAAATCATATCAATTATTAGATTTTTCCATTAATTGAATACCTACTACATCAACATTATGTCATCATTTAAGATAATTATTTTATCACAAAAAATTAAAAATAAATTACCATTATATAGATAAATATTTTATATTTAAAATTAATATCTATATTTAATTTTATATTCTAAATAAAATGATCTTAAAATATATATAATTATTAAAAATATCATTACGACATCTTTGAGTTTTCATTAAATAAGATATTTTAAATGTCATAATCTTATACAAGTGGATTTAAAAGGTTATAATTTCTATAAATAGATGATTATGGAAGATTGAATCTCATAAAATAAAAATTGGTCAAGTTATAGGGTCATTTTTATGTCCTTATCATTCCATTTTTACTCTTAATTACCAGATTTACCCTTTATTGCTGTAATAAAAATTACAGAAGTTACTATTCATATTGACTAAAAATAAAAGGGGCTTATATACCAAATTTGAAAATTTTCTTTCCAAATATGGACTTCATTTATAAAAATTATAATCAAATAATTTTAAATATTTAATTTAATCTTAAACTTGAAAACTCAACGATAAATAGTTTTTTGGAAAAATACCTTTTAAAACATAAAGTGTTTTTTTTAATAAATTAAATTATAAAATCAATTTGAAATCCATGGTTTGACTATTTTAAATAAAATTAAACTAATTAAAATTTAAAAATATTCTGAAACATAATTTTAACTTTTAAATACTTGAAATATATAATTTTTAAGAAAAACGGTATTTTTCTCTACACATCAAAAATTCGAACTTTTCTGAAAACTCTCAAAAAATCATACTAAGATTATTTTTACATAATGAATCAAAAAATACAATTTATTTTTTGAAATAAATTTTTTGAAAATTTAAAAAGTTTATTATAATATTTACCCATCAAAAGTAAGAAAACCAAATTTTGAAGAAAATAAATTTTTTAAGGATAAAATGTATTTACTTAAAAATCGAGTAGTTATTTATAAATAATTATTAAAACATTATCAATACATAGGAAAATTATATATTTTATAATTGGATTGAATATACACATTACCTCCAACTTAACAACTATTTTATAATAGTCACATTTAATTAGTAATATTTAGTAGTTCTTTTAAGCTTGATATGGTGTATCTTATACGCTATCAAACATAGTCTTTCTTTTTAAAAAAATCGGGATATTACATCATTCCTTTTAAAATTTAAATCTATAAATTCTTAATTCATGATCTATAATTGAGTTTTAACTTTTCAAAAAACCTTTGTTGAAATTCCACATCAGAAAAATGGTTATCAAAACTTCTACTTTAAAATAAATAAAAGGAACTACAAATGTCATCTAGAATAACACAAAACTAGGTTTCTAGGTATAAAAAATGGAAATAGAAGAGTAAAAAAAATTCCCAAGGATTGATATAGTGCTTTAGATAACATATTTAAGGTAATGTTAACCATTATAAAATCATAAATCTATGATGGGTTAAAAGGCAATTAATTTACTAGTAAGAAAAGTAAACTTATAATGTTTTTGTTTCAAAATACTTTCCCCGATGTTTAAATTTTTTTTAATTCCTAGAAAATAGAAATAAGGAAATATAAATATATTAAGAGTGTTGTTTCATATTTTAATAAATTTCCTCCAAAAATCATCTTCTTTTTCAAAATAATGTGTATGAATTTTTTTATTCCTGAAACACTATAATCAAATTTAACATATCACAAAATCTTGAAAATGATGACAATATATTAATAATTTTTTTAGGAATTAACAAAAACCAAAATGGTTATTATAAGGTAAGATAATTATATAAAAATAATAAACAATTATATAATAAAAAACTACTTTAATCTTTAAAATTCAGCAGTAATACCCAAAGTTAAACATAGTTCATTCGAAAATTAATTGTCTTTAAAATTCCTCAAAATAGTTCAAACAAAGATTAAAACCCAAAAATAAGATACATGTGATTAGATATTATTCCATGATAATTTTAATGTTTATATAAATATAATATCAATCACTCTTAATGTCTTATAACAAAATGTAATTTCTCTAACTACATAATTTTAAACATATAATAATCTTTTCCATAAATCACCAGAATCACCATAAATCCACAATAAAATTATATACAAATATAAAAGATAATTCAAACTTTATTAGTGAAATAAAATTCCATAATATTATTTTTACCTAAATAATATAGAGTTCAAACATTAGTAAATTTATTTATAAATAACATTGATCACTTATTCACCAAATCATTTTTCAAATATAATGGTTATCAATACAATATAATATTTGTTTCAAAAGTGAAATTATAATTTATTCACCTAAGAGTTTAAATAAATAAAAACATTAATACTAAATAATAAATGACATATGATAGTGGTAGGTGTTTCACCCTTGTCACCGTTCGATTGTGGGTCCAATTCCAACAGCCTTTTTGAACGTGACGGGTTGTCGGCTGACCTACGGGTTGTTATATTTTTTTATAAAATGAAAATTATTATAAAATTAGTTGTAATTTGAGAAACATACTCAAAAATAACCATGATATATTAAAAATTAAATAAGTATTTTAGCTTATTTTTACCTCATACCTTTATTTATTTATCCCAAAAATATAATAACCTGTAATTACCTCAAAAATAAATATCTCCAAAAATATCATCAGTTGCCTTAAAATATCATAACTTAAATCCCAAAATAGTGTTCTTAATTAATTTGTCTTATGACAAACCATAAATCCATAAACCCATGATGATATCCATAACTCTTAAGAAAACATCTTAATCACTAATATTATCTAAGCCATCCTCTAATACCAATTTTATGGAAATAGCCTTAAACACTACATATTCTTTTGATTTTAAACTATAATTGTTTTTCTTACAATCCTGAGGATATTTTTTGTTTATAGTTTTAGATAATTAGGAAAAAATATTAAAATTTAAACTCAAATATTAAAAGTGTACACTTATCACTCTATATCCCGTTTTCAACCAAACAAAACATTTTAAACTAAAACATTGTTTCTCTTTGTAATAAGTCTTTATAATTTTCTTCATGATGTCATCGTTGACCCAACTCTTCCCTAAACCATATAAAACAAATTTTAAAACTTGGATGAGCACAAAAAATATCAGTAAGAAACATAAAAATAATGAAAACCATTAGTCGAGTGAAAAATAATAAAAGTCATATAACATTTACCTTTACCTTCAATGTTCATTGATTATATAAAATAAAACATTTTCACATGATAAAAGACATATGTTTTTTTTTTCAAAAAAGCCTTTAAAACCCATTATAGGTAATTAAATCCCCTTATTGGTAACTTAAATAATCATAATCATAAAACACATTCTAAATCATTTTAATTGGAATAACCATACGGTTTAGTTCCAATAGATTCATTACCCAATGTTTTGGATAGTTATAATAGGTATCACCTTTTGTATAAGAAATATTGGGATCACCTTTGAGATATAATGGGGATAATACATTGGTATAATCTATATCGAGCTCACTCATTTAATGAAATTATAAATTACCACATCATGAATTAAACCATTGAGAAAAAAAATTATACCCTATTTAAAACACTTTTATATATCAAAATACTCATTTCTTCTAAAAAACAATTTAAAATTTTAAAAACCAGGCACATAATAATGAAATCATTTTCTTTGAAAATAACTATGAAAACATATTAAGGAAACATTAATGTATTAAATATTGAAGAAAGAGTAAAATTACATTCATGTCATATTTGTTAGAAAAAACTTTTCTTCTGACCTTTCAAAAAAGTGATGAAACAAGAACTTTAAATGAAGATTTTAAATGCAATTCCTTTACATAAAACCTTAAAATATTCCTTTTTCTAAAACATTAAGAGAAATTATGAAATGAAATTTTTAAAAAATTCTTGTACATAGAAATACATACATTAAAATTATTTTAAAAACATGGACATGAAAGATAAAGACTGGAAAATAAATATTTACATTATTTTAAATGAGGATTTTTTATAAGTCCCATACATTGAGTTATACTCATAACAAACATTATTTATATTCACGAATAAAAAAATTAGGTTAATTATTTACCGTATAGAAAAAAAATGTAATGTTAATTATTTATTTTATATCACTTATCACCATGTTATATGCATTATTTCATTATTTAAGTTCACATTAGATGTTATGATGATATTTGGTACCTGATTACAAAATTACTTTGGAATTATGTATATAGTCAAATTGGTCATTATTTCATCATATAAAAAGTAATATTCATTACATAATTTTCAGTTTTATACATTAATTATTTTTTTAAATCTATCTATTTAATATGGGTATGTAAAAAATGAATTATTTTACAATCATGGAGATGTTAGGTCGTACGTACGCTTGAGTAACGTCTTCATTTTTCAAAGATCATTAGAGAAAGAAAGTGTGTTTAATTTTGTCTTTATGGAATTATAATAATATCATAAATCTCAATTTATTTATATAAATAAACCTATATATATCATTTATATGTTGTGGTGATGTAGAAAAAATCATATTGCGTCGTGGATGTGATAATTCACATATATGCACGAATGACATTATCATTTTTAATCGCATAAAATTTATGAATTAAAATTATATATTATATTTTTTTAATTTTAAATATGTTTTTAATAACATATATAAACCTTAAATCGGTCGTTATAACTAGTATTGAGAGACGGCGATGGAAAATGAATTACATCGGTTCGCGAGGTCGTAGTCCACCGTACACACTAATGATGAATTGTTTTCCGATTCTTTGGAAACAGATATGGATATGGGTTATAACATAAATAAATAACATATAAATATATTTAAGATAATTTTTTTATCATTTTTGAAGAAGTTTTTAGGTATGTGGAATAAGAAACAAAATAGAAACACTTAATTAAAAATGATACACCTTCTTTAGAAATCCTTCATTTATTAACATCATAAGACAACTAAGGTTAATGTTCTGCATAGACTAATGACCCTAGAATTAGGATATAAATTTTATTAATGTATTATTGAATTTATTTTCTTATGAAATGGTTTTCAAGTGTTATATATTGAGAATAATAGGTTCCCTTTTATCAGATAGGGGTACTCTTGGAATTTAGCAAAATATCAAATTAATACAAATTAATATTCAATTCTAAAATGATATAAACTTATTAATTTAAAATATAATATGATTATTTGTCTAAATATGATCATAAAAAAAATTATATAGGTTTATACTAAATTTATACCATTATCTCTAGGTTTTAACCCTTATTTACCTTATTTAATTATAACTATAATGACATAGATTTTTATTCTTTAATGATTAATATAGTTGTTATAAATTTAATAAAGACCCATAAATTAATCAAGGTTGAATGTTTCAACCATATATAAATCAGTCTACTTAATTGAATATTTTTTTTAATTTTATAACATTTAATAAAAAAATATTTTTTTAAAATATCTTGAATGTCAATTTTGACACTATTCATTATATTAAATTTTAAAATTTTCAAAACAACAATATAACTTCTAAAAAATTTCATTATATATCCATAATATATCTAAGTATTCTATAAAATTCATTTACGACAATAATTATCTCAAATTATATTTATTTTGTATATTTTTAATATCAATTATATTATTTTAACATTAATTGAATAATAATGGTATCATCATCTTTTCAGCATGTAAGGTAATTATTTTATCAATAAAAATTATAATTAACTTACCATGATATAGAAACTTATGTTATATTTCAAATAAATATTTATAGATAAATTTATCTTCTATATAACACTATATTCAAAATGATATAGTAATTAAAATATGAGTATGACATCATTGACTTTTCATTAATTAAAATATTATAAATGTCATACTCTCATTCAATTAGAATAAAAAGGTAATGATTTAGATCCTTATATGATTATGTTTGATTAAAACTCAACCAATAATATTCTAGATTGTTTTAAGGTCATTTTCTACTCTTTATCATGTTCTTTATTACAATCAATTTCCCAATTTACCCTTTACTATGGTAATAAATATAAATAAAGTTACTATTCATATTAAGAAAAAATAAAAGGGGCCTATTTAATAAATTTTTAAATTAAAATTCCAAATATGGAATCTATTTTTTAAAATTAAAATCAAAATATTTTCATTAATTAATTTAAAATTATTCCCGCAAAACGCAATGAAAATAGTTCTGTAGAAAAACATCCTTTCTAAACATACATTTTTTTTAAAATATAATCATGTATAAAATAAAATTTAAAATATATAATTTAATTCTTTTATCTAAAATTGAACTAATTAAAATTTACAACTAATTCAAAACATAATTTTAACTTTTAAATACTTGAAAATATAACTTTTAATAAAAATCAGTATTTTTCTTTATTCATTGATAAATCAAACTTTTTGGAATACACTAAAAAATTAGTATTAATTTAATTCTGACATGATTAATTAAAATTTAAATTGATTTTTGTCAAATATATTTTCTAAAAAATTTAGAAATTATTTATAATATTTTCCCATAGACAAGAATAAAAACAATTTTTGAATAAAACATATTTTTGAAGAAGTAAATTAATTTACATAAAAATTTAGTGCTTATTTAAAAATAAGTATTAAAAAATATTGCAATAAGTTGGACCATTATATATTTCACAATTTGGTTAATATTTTTCATTACTAAAAACTTAATGGAAATGTTATAACAGTCACAATTGAGTAATAATATTTAGTTTTTCATTTAATCTTTAGTGGTGTATCTTATACCCTATTGAACATAGAATTTGATTTTAAAAAATCAGGATATTACACTATAAAAATTCACTCACCCCTCCCCCTAGTCCTCACTCAATTTATCACACCTCTCTCTAAATTTCTCTAACTCTCTCTCTCTATTATTTTTCTGGTGTTTTCTCCTTTGTGTGAGGTTTTTTTGGTGTTCTAAAAGCAGTGAAAATTTTACAAATTGTGGAATTTTTGAATCATAATTTAGAGGTATTTTTTCTTATTTATTTTAAAGTTAATTATTTATTTAGTTGTTTAATTTTCATTTAGTTTTAAATATTTTATTTTAAAAAATAGTCAGTTATATTTAATTTGTAAATAATAGTTAATATTAGTTAGTAAACTATTATTATTTAATTATTAATTTTGAGTAATTAATTTATATTTTATCTTAGTAACAGATTTATCATTATAATAATATAAAAATTTAGGATAAACTAGTAATTTTTAAATATTAGTGGCATAATTATTAGTTAATATAAACAAGATAATTAATAAATATTAGCGAGATAATGATTCACTGGTAATTAACTTTTAAAAAACTAATGATAATTATAAAGTAATGATTAACTAATGAATAACGAAGGAATAACATAGGGATGAAGAATGATTAGATAATGAAAAACATAGGATTACATTATGACTAACTTAGGGTCAAATAATTATTAACTAATGAATAAAAAATTATTAATTCATAAATAACTAATGTTTAACAATTAATTAAAAATTAACTAACTTTAAAATAAATACGTAATAAAAATTAATTAACTAATTATTATCCAGTGATTAACTAATGAGTAATAAATAATTAAAATAAAATTATATATTCTTTAACTAATTATTAACAAATTTTTGACTAATGATTAACTAATGATTTTATAATAATTACTTAATTATTAACTATTAATTAACTAATTACTAAAGATAAGTAACTAATTCATATCTATTAATTAAGTAATGATTAATGTTTTATTAATGAAGGATTAAGCCATAAATAATTTAGGATTCAGTAATTATTAATTAATGATTAAATATAGATTACTGAATGATTAACTTCTCAATAATTATTGATGATGTAATTATTAAACAAAAAATAGTTACTGATTAACTATTAATTAACTATAAACTAACTAAATAGTAACTATTAATTAATTAATTCTTAAAAAATTATTTATGAGTGACTAAAAATCCATTAACAAATAATAATGTAATTATTAACTTAATAATGAGTAATTCTCAACTTAGGATTATATAATTCTTAACATAGGAATAAGTAATGATTAATTATTATTTAAATTAATACTACTACATAATAACAATTAATTATTGAATTATTAAATACTGAATAATTAATTATCTACTAAGTATTAAGTTATTATTTAATAAGTATTATCTACTAATTATCTTTGGATTAACCTAGAATTAATATAGGATAAAAGAGGGCTAACTACATGAAAAATAGGCTTAACTGCACAACTGATTTGTCACTCTTACAATTTAGATGATTCATACCTTATTGTGAACCTGGTTTAAAAATACTATGGGATATGATTTATATTAATTTTATTCTATTTAAATACTAACCATACCTTTAGTAATAATAAAAATTATAATTAAAAAATTAGTGTAATATTTTAAGATAAAAAAACACATTCTAAAATTCCAGTAAAGTAAAAATTATTCAATTATCTGAGTAATAAAATTCATGTATGGATATTAAAAGTGTATATTCCTATAGAAAAAATACACCAATGGGTAACAACCCTTAAAAACAATATTTATCAAGACCTGATTGAGAAATAGTGTATGAAAACAAACCATACTACACATCTGGTTTGACACTCTCAGTTGATTTGATTTAGATGATTCTTATTCTCTTTTTACATTATTGAACATGCCTTTAACAGTATAAAAAATTATACTATGAAACATTATTGTCATCTTTTAAGATATGAGAATAAATAATAAAATTTTTAAAATTAATTAATTTTTTGTCAATGTTACACAATTATTCATCAATGTCAATATTATGTATACTATTAGAATGTTGATCAAGAAAACTTTTCACATAGACAATCATGTTTTACTATTTATACTACTACAGGGAGGTTTTTAAAACCTAGTAATGAGATTCTTATAGTACACAACCATCAACAATGGTTAATACATCTTATTTTGTAACCCTAAGAGAAATTCAAGAAATAATTTTTAGATTTTTAAATATTAAACATGAGGAAGATATCTGATTTGTTAGAAATATATATTTTAAATTCTACGATTTGATTTAGAATCTATCTTGTAATTTAGCTACTAATGAGGTATGGGTATAAGAAATATCTTTTATCACAATGGTCATGTAATGCCATGGTGGAGTATATGTTTCGATTTCTAGTGTCCAGTAGCAATGTCCAATTGTATGATGACATAAGCAAACAGGATTCTGTTTAAGGTCTATCCCAATAAAATGAGGCTATTCCCTATGATGTAGAAGAAGGAAACCAAAATTATGAGCCAGATATGTATTACTATCATTCATATGATGTGTAAAAATCCTATTATTAAATGTATGAAGACAAAAATGATGAGGAAGAAGAAACTAAAGAAGTTGGCAAGAAGTTGTTAGAAATACAGTAGTTGTAGGGTAACTTGATGCATAATAAATCATCCACCAATCTTCACATATTGTTCATAAGCAATGTGAAATTTTCCTGAATTCAACTAGAATAATATCACAACATCAATTGAGTTTTCTAGAGTTATAGAGGATAAATTTTGTGAACTAGAAAAAACCTTATATGTTGAAATATATTTTTCAAGAAAATATTCTATGAAAAAAATACTGAAAAGATTTCATATGATGATAAATTTAAAATAATTAGTTTAGTATTCAAGACATAAAAATTACATCATACGGTGCGATAAATATGTGGATAATTATAGATTCTGTGACATCTTATACTTGTGTGAATCTACGATTAAAATAGTATCATATATAATTGAATACTGAATTTGTGTCATATATATTACTATTGATCTTATCAGGACCTACCAACATGTTTCTATAGCCCTTGTTCATTAAATGATACAAAAAAATTGGTTATAATATTTCATATATAAGGGGATGGATGTAAAAATATAAGGCAATTGTCATGGTATATGGTGATTGGGATGACTCATGTTAGTTATTTCCACAATTTCTATCCATACTAAGACACAATGACCAAGGTTTATTCCATATCGATATGAATGAACATGTGTCCAAGATAACCTACTTGATCCATATCATATCATATTTCATCTATTTTTTTGGTTATTCCTTCATTATGTTGTCACATTTTTTCTCTGCAAATAGTTCATACAAATTGAATGGATGTTTCTATATATAAAATAAACTGGTATATTTTTTATTCCAGCAACCAAATATAGAAACATTAACAATTTTTTCATTCATTTTCGATTGTTTATAAGGAAAATTATAAATCATGGAGTTCATTTTTATCATGTATCATCAACCATTTAACATGAATTCAGGGTGTCTGTTTGATATTTGATCATCAAAAGGAAATCAACAAGGAAATTAATGTAAATACTCTTACATAGATACCCATGAAATAATATCATCTGTACTACATTAGACACATTTCTATTAATGTGTGAAAAAAATTCCATATTGAACTTATGAAGATGGATATCAGGAGGATATTTATACAATCTATTTCTTATTTTATTACTATTTCTACATAATGATAAAATTAATTTATGTGACATACGATCAATTTCATGTATCATATGATCTAGTTCAATGAAGGAATGAAAAAAATTGAATAAATCTACATGGATAATTAGGTATTATATGATTATATGATGTGAATACCCAAATAAAAATGGGTGTTGACATACAATGGGGGATGACGTACAGACACATGACCACCAACATTATGGAGTGAATCAATGGAATCTTCAAAGGAATTTTCTTATTTTATATAACTAGCTGAGTCTAAGAGTCATTTTACAATTATGTCAATTAATTTTTTAAAGGTGAAAATAGACTACTAATGGGATTCAAGAGAGGCTAAGGTATGGATAACACTTTCAATGAAAAATTGAAAAGGACATTGAACAGTATTTTTATTATCGAGAAAGCTTTTTCAACTAAGAGGAATATTGATTTCAATTAAAAGAGTGTCAAGAACCCATCACAGGTAGAAGAGGTCATGTCCTAGTGGTATTACTAAAAGTGAGTTATTTACAATGTCAAAACTTCTATACATTAGAGTTTCCATGAACACATGCCATTGCATCACATGAATATTTGAACATGTCATGGGAAACTTTTTTTGATCTAGTGCACTAATTGGACACCATTTTAATCTAATAATTTATATGATATAATAAATATTATTGATTTTTACATTTTTGAATTCTCAAAGACCAGTCTATATTGATACATGACATCAACCAGTTGCAACATTGAGGGAGACAAAAGTCCAATAGGATGCAGAATGAGATGGAATGACCTCAAAAACAAGTGAAATGTTTAAGATACGGTATATGTCATCTGGAAAGTAATAATAAGAAATTATTCCCAAACATATCTATATCAATTCTATACTCTCATAAATAATTATTTATTGCCTCTAATGTGGTCATTTAATATTAACAATTATAAGGTTTTAATATAAACTCCTTCATTTTCTATAATTATTTAAAATTTTCAAAGACTTTTACTATCAAATAATAAACCTTTCATAAATTATAAAACAATTTAAAAAAATCACAAATGAAATAAATATTCCAAAATATTTAATCATTTCAATAAATATAATATTTCTTCTACAAACTTTGGTTCCCGTTAAAAATATTTTCCATATGATAAAACCCTTTTTTAAATCATCCTTTTATTTTCATAATAATCCTTTAATAATCATAATAAAAGGCATATGAAATGTAAATGTGAGATGGAATGAAATCATAGTAAAACTATCCATGGATAAAAAATAAATCATATGAGAAAATAACCATGAAATATACCATCATGTAAAAAATCATACATAAATGAAAAATAAGACTGTTTGGGCTCAAACCTATTTATATACATTATAGACCGTAAAAAATTCCTCAGTACACATAGTGGATCAAATTGATATAACCTATATGGTCACAAATATAATATTAATGTAAAACCACATTAAAACAGTACTCTCTCCCAATACTAATGGAGGAAAAATTAGTCTCCTTTGAAAATTAATATTGGGTAATATTAAATCCGGTCCTCACGATCCTAGATATACAAGAAATTACATCAATTTTTGTCAAACACCTTAGTTGGAATAAACCTCCCAAGGTCAAATTAAGTGTACCTATGAGATAATAAACATTAAAAAATTTATAGGATGGTTTCATAACACCTATCCCATCACATAATGATAAACTATAATTATGTAATTGAAAACAATATAAGATCATCCATTATTCATTCATAGCTTCATTGTATCATGGAAAAGAAATGGGTTTCACGACAATTTCATTAAAACATCATTATAATCCATCTAGAAATAAAATTTGGATCGTATCATTTGAGAATATCCCCATTAAAATATGACAATCATAAAATGATGTTGGCATAGATAAAAATACTTTTATAAAGTTATTATAAATTTTCTCTGAAAAACATGAAGAAATTACATTTTCTTTTAGTAATAAAAATTTCATAGAAAATTTTAAAAGTCATGTTATATATTAAATTCTACCATTAATAATTTTATACTAGCCATAATGTTATATTTATATTTTAAAATTAAGATATATTTTATTTTTCTATGTAGATATTGATAATACTACTCTACTTAATGAGAAGTATAGGCATGTTTCATAGGTGGTTCTAGTGGGATGTGAGATTTGATGGATTTGGGTGTGTAGAGCCTAAAATTATCACAAATTCTACCTATAGATACTATTATATGATACCTACATGATATTATCTTCTTTGGAATCATTTATTTTGAGTATAAATTTTTTGATCATTATGTCCTTGTTTCCCTCATCCAGATATGGTGACCTAAGACCCACATATTCCACTTTCCCAAGGGAGAGATGACCATCACTCTTGAGGATGTGACAGTTCTACTTAGTCTTCTTATCTAGGGAGATGAAGTTATATAACCCGCCTATGGAGACTGTCCTAAGACTATACAGTGATTTATTAGTCTCAACATTATGGGGGATGATAATGATATATATGAGTATTCTCTTTCTATTAGTAGGTTGCACAAGCACATCGCACAATAACCCGTTCACACTGATATGCAGACTATCATGCATCATAACCATGTATATATATTGCAACTCATTGGATGGAAAATGTGTACCAATAAATCTGGTATATATGTCCACATGATATATTTGGGTCTACTAGACGACTTTCATCAGGTAGAGAGATACAGTTGAGCTTCTCCATGCTTATCATACACGTAAAGGTAATTTTGAAAAGAATTCTTGTTAGATCACAGTGATGTAGGGGTGTTTCATCATCATTATGATATGTTCATGGGATCACAGCCCACCACTAATCCTTATTTTTTCTAGTCCAGAAATTCATATGGATGTATTGTGTGATGCTTCTCATGAACACTAGCATGATGAATTATCTTTATTATTTTTTATTGCTAATATAAGTTATTATAATCTATTTTTTATTATTTATGTCTTTAAATGTTTTAAATTATTGGTGGATTCAATCACACCACTTCATCAGCTCTTCGAGGCACAATTTGGTTTCATACCTTCTCAAGTTGGAGAGGCTTCTACCCACTGATGTAAGTATGTATGTCATTTTATTGAATAATAAATTTTATATTATTATAATTATTGGAAAATAATAGTCAAATATTTCAAAAAATGTCACATTTCTTTTCAGATTTCATGGGTTCTATATTGGGCTCTATTACACTAGCTTCTCACATATTTCACTGATGGGATTCTTGATGTCATAGCTGTTGTACCTCTCATTCACTTAAATATTGTTGAGTGGCACTATCTGGAGAGATTCATGATCCATTATGGATTTGTATAGTGTATTCTAGTTCCACCTATATAGTTATCATCTTGTTATTCTATGAAGGTGATGGGGAGGCTGGATGTTGATGATCACTAATAACATGCTGAGTATCTCCACCTCAGGGATAGACATGCACCATTTTGTATCAACGAATACGTATGATACGATTTCATTTATCATAGTAGGTCATCTGTGATCCATAGTACATAATTAAGTTTATATTGTACCTTATTTCACATGATATAGGGATTTAGGATCAGGTAATTCAATAACTTTACATTAATTTATTTGTTGTACTTTTTTAATTCATTTTGAATCTCCTTACAGCATACTTGACTAAATAATATTATCCATATGTTTGATCTGGAAGAGTTTGAGGTTTTTAGTCATTTTTTATACCATGTTGCAATGGAAGAGATGATGCTAGTGTATAATGTTCTATATGATAGTATCTTTGATCTTCCACCTTAGGGATATGATGTCCTTACCTAAAGAGAAAATATCTCTTTTCAAGAACCTCCTCCAGCAACTTATGATGTTGAGGATCCATAACAGTGATGATGTAGACCACTTCATACTGCACATGAGGCCTCACTTATTCCATAGGAAGAGGTCATACCTCTAGTAGTCCAGCCTCATCTGATTGTGGATGTACACCTATAGAAGTGGGATCCATTTATATTTTCAAGATATCCACAGTTTTCCCATAGTGTATATGATCTAATATTGTATCTAGGGTTATTTTTCATTCCTCCCCCTTTCATGTACAGACCTTCATAAATATAATGGTTCCCCTACCAGATAATTTCAGGTCCTTCCACTAACTTAGTGGGACAAGGATCATGTTCGCATGACGATATCAAGATTTCAACCTCTTCTTGATGAGTCATAGGAAATTCATCATACATTATAGGTTTTTTCACTTGATTAGGATCCATCTCTAGTCATCATACTACACCCCAACATTGAGGTTAGTGTTCTTGATACGAGCGTCCCAATCGCACACCAGATTGTGGGATTGAGTCTCATTAGAGAGAGTGATTATACTCATTCGTTTATATGATTTCTATTTACTTAAAATATTTAATAAAATTATGTATTATATTCTATATATTATTTTTTGTCTATAAAATGGTTGAAATTTATTTTAATGTAAACTATTTATTATATGTTTAGCTACTATTTTAATTTTCATTTATATTTTACATATAATTTAAATTTTATAATCTTTCAAAGTCAGCTAATTGAAACATAAAATAAATTATTAAATTTTAAGTAGGAAAGTTCAAAATCATATAAAATATAAAGTATAAAAATAATCTAATTAAAAATTAAAACAAATCATAAACCTATAAAAATTTTATAAGACTAAAAATAATTTCAATAATATAAAAAAAAATTAATTTACACGATGCAATCATTATTGATTAAAACATAATTTTTAAACCTTCAAAAATATATACTCATAAATTATAGTATATCTAATATCTAAATGACATTAATAAAATTGACTAAACATTTAAAAAATAAATGGAATGTAAAAAAAATTATAATTACAAAGGTGTTATTTTAAACAGAAATATATTATCCCATTAAAACTAATTTTTATTAATTATTTTTATGATATTATTTTTATCTTCAATTATTTTTATTTGATCTGTATGTGTGTCAAATTTCATTGTTATTATAAATCTAATATATTATTTGTAGACTTTCAAATTCACTTACTTGAAACATCATTATGTTTCATGTAGGTGACTTTGAAAGCATATATATTATAAAGTTTAAATGCAATCAAAATGAAATTTAAAAAACATAGCCAATATATAAAACATAATTAAAGTTGAAAAAAAATCATAAATATAATAAAAGTGCTAATTTACATGTCAAAAACGTTATTTCAAAAAAAACATAACATTTTCAATTTAAAATCTTAATAGGAATTATTATTTTTAAGTATTATATTATTAATTACATTACTGTGGACTATTATTAATTATGTTATTATAGTTAATTTCTAGTCATTACATTATTAATGAATATTAATTATATAATTAAGTATTTACAATAATATAAATAATAAATATTTATAATGATGTAAATAATATAATTATTAACATAACTAATAATGCATATTATATTATAATTTTAAAAGAAATATTAATAACAATAATTATATAAAAAGTTTAATTATTAATAACAATAGTTTTGTTGACAAATTATTTTTATATATATGTATCTAAATAAAAAACAATATATATACAGATATATATTTAATATAAAAATATATATATATTAAATTTATTAAATGAATTTTTTTTTGTATTTTGGAAAATAAATTATGAATGTTAATTCCTTTAGAAATTTTAAAATCAAATGTGTCATTGGAATTCAGGACTTTGGACTATGAGAAAAATTTCCAAAGGCATGAAATCACTTCATGTCTTTTTGTCTTACTTTTAAAAAAATTAACATAAGATTAATTTAATAATTGTTTCCAAAAATAATATATAAACTCGTCAACATACCTACCTTCTCCCTGTTCATACATGGATTCACACCTCATTGTTTATTATTCCCACAAACCAATCCTAGAGTCATTTCCTTCTTGAAAGCATTACATCCTATATTTTCCATAGTCTAATGTCGCATTGTAATCTTCACCATTTATATATTGTATCCTTATGATGACACCTTAGACACACCCTAACCCATGACCCTACCTTTTCTATTTTCATATGGCCAACAAACCTGCAACATCCACATGAACATCATATCATATAAGGGAATGTTTTTCAGTTAGAATGCTCACTTTTGTGGTAGTTCATGTGTGATAGGCTTAGTGACATAGCTTTGGCGGTGCTCAATGTTTATTTTCTCTTCGGTTCTATTTTGGTAGTGGCTCATGTGAATCAATAATTCATGTGGTGGTTTGTGTTAGAATTTTTTTGATCATCTAAGTATGTTTTCTATGTTATAATTATCAACAGAGGGTTTTAGTAATAATTATATTGAAATGAACATATTGATTTCAATTATTTTTTGTCGTGTTTTCATCATGGGTCGTTGATTTATTTGGTGTTAGAGTTTCAGTTAATGTGATAGTAATTGCATTCCTTTATTTAAATTTCATGTCTAATTTATAATTAATTTATTTTTTATTTGGAATTTAATTTATTAAAATGTATATATATTCTATTTCATTAATGTTGGAACTGAGGATATGTTTTGGTATATATTCAAGTGATACCTAATAAGTAATCATGAATAGAGAACATTAAGGAATTTATTTATTTGGAATTCAATCACATGCATTAAATAATAATAAGGTGTATGTGATAAAATTCAGAATAAATAAATATATTGATTAAATTTTTAATATTCTATCATAGTTATCCATAAACATTCATAGTTGATACCTAATATGTAATTCAGTGTGAGAGAATACAGTTCTGATAGATACTTAAAATTTGAGGGAGACTGATCATTTTATTTCAATTAATTATTTGATTCTAAAATATTGTTTAAATTATTAACCAAATTAGATATTCAAATGTTTGAGAATTTTTATGAAATTTTAGAGTACTATGTAATATCATAAAATAAAACATAATGGTATGTTTATTAAATTTGGAATAATTTTTAATTAAATGAATGAATATTCATGCGTGGGAATAAAAATAAATGTATCACATACATTGGAATAAGAGTCCCAAATCTGAAACTTCCACCTCCACTTTCTACCCTCGGTATAGTTTAGATCATTTAAATAATTGTTTACTTTTTAGAATTTTAGTTTTTAAGAACATGAAAAATAATTTTCCTAAATAGTATTTAAAGAGGATAGTATTAGTATCTACACACATTGTTCATGTGGGATCGACCCGACTTCCACTACCATAGTATCCTTTAGGTTATAAATTTTAAAATTGGGTGTCTAGTGACAACACATACCAAATTTATAATTCCATTATTGAGGATAATTTTTGCATAATGAGATACTCCAAAGAGAGTGATTTTGTTTTAATAAAACTAAACAAATAAAAATAAAATATGGAAATTACTTATGGTAATTATTATTATATGAACATTCAATTCACATTGAAGATAAAAATGGTGTGATTAATATCAAATGATTATGACACCATTCCCACCAACCATCCAAGGTATGAGTTATAATTTATCACCACCCATGACTACTCTTGGTAATTGTTTTTTTAATGATTATTATTCAAATAAAATGTATGATCCTTACGATAATTACTCACAATATTATAATAATTCATACTTATATTTTAATGATTTATATAGACAAGCTATTCTTGAAAATATAAAACCTATTAATTCATGATCTTTATCAAGGTTGTAATAAATTTTAGAAAAAATTTAATATTCTTGTGAAAAATCTCAAAATATAGTAGAACATGGATCATATTTCATATCAAAGGAATATACTCAATTTAATCAATTATTTTGTGTTCCAAACACTTAAAATTTTGAGGAAAAATTGTTTACTTCTCTCAATATGGTAAATAAAAGGTTTTAACATCAAGATTTATATAACATATCATTAGTTTCCAAAATGAATTATCTTGAAGAACATAATGCAAGTTTGGTTTCCAAACTGAAATATCTTGAAGAGTGCGATAAAAATTTATTTTCCAAAATGAAAAATATTTAAAATCAAATGAGTCTTATAATGAAATTATCCTCCTCGCTAAAATTTTATGTTAAAATCTAAAAGAATTCTAATTTGGAAAATGTACTATATGTGACATATAGAAAACATCAATTTCATGATTCTAATGATGACATTTCCTTGAATAACCCATATTCATATCATTACATAGATGACTCCAATCCACCAAAACTTGATTCTTCAAATCCAATCACATTTCTAGAACATGAGAGAACGGTACTCCAATATGTCAACTATAATGTTCCCTTAGATAATGTGATTTTATGTAACTATTTTTTAAGTTCAAAAACCTTCTGTTCCAAGGTAATAATGGATTCCTTTGATGTATATCAAATTCAACCATTTGAGGATAAAAAATTATTTTAGTATGAAAAATTCATTGAACTAATACCCTTATTTACTATAATAGAGTCACAATTTAGTAAAGATGTAACACCCCAAGCTTCCATGGTAGAATTCTCTTTGAATAATACAGTAACTTGTGTTGTATGCAGCTCTCATTTTGAGCACACCACAACAAATCAAACTAGCCATTTAAAAAGTAGTTATGAATAGTAATACCCACTTTTTGAAATTTTATAAATTTTATTTTTCAAAATTGACTTCATATTTGGATTCAAAATATCAAAATAATCTTATGGTGGATTTTTGTAATTTTTCTAAAAACATTCAAGTTTTGATGAATACTGAAAAACACTACATTATTGTTTAAAACCAACGTTTTATTTAAATAATTAATTTTAAATTTAAATTTATTTTAAATTCAAAATAGATACATAATACTTATATTATTTCAATTTAATTTATTGGAGTCATTTTATAATAATATTGGAAATATAAAATTTTATTTAACTTTTTAACATCTTTAACCCACCTTTTAGGCACATTTAAAAATTTTCATAAAACATAACTTTACCGCTTATGTGAATTGAATTTAAAAAATTTGACAGACAAAGTTGTATAAGTTTATTTCGATGAAAATGTGCCTAGAAGGTGGGTCATAAACAAATTTTATAAGTTAATATGGAATTTTAGGGTTGATTCAATGTATTTTTTTATAATTAATCATGTTTTTATGACTTTCAAAAAACCAAATACTAAATAGTGTCAAATTTGACATAAATGAGTTTTTAAAAAAAATTCTTTTTTATTAAATGATATAATATTACTAAAAATAAAATATTCAAAAAAAGGACTAAGATAATGTTATATATGACATTAATGAATAACTTTAGGATCTCTTTGATTTTTATAGTAACTATATTAACCATGTAGTGTAAAAATACAAGAAGACATTGTAAAAGATAAATTATTTAACTAAGAGTTAGGTCTAAAAGATAAGGTTAATATGGTGACCTAAACTTGTCTAAAACCAATTGGTTGAGAAGATTTAGACCCATACCCACCTTCGCCTTGAAATAAATATATTTGGATCTATTAGAAACAAAAAATAATTTTATAATAAATTAATATTTCAATCTTTTCCTAATGTTCCCCTCACCTCTTTTATAAAAGGATACTCCCCCTTCTCTTAAATTCACACCCCCATGGCCATTTGTATCATCCAAAACCTACTCCAGTATCCTCCCAAATAACCTCACATATTTCTATAGGCCTTACTTTTATCATAAATCCAACCTAAGGATCCCTTTTGTTCATGTTAAAAGGAAGAACCCAAAGAAGAGGTAATTATTTCATCACCTCTTTCAAAGTTCTTTTCTTCTTCCACTTCCTTTTTCTTTGTTTTTTCCATACCAAAATAATAAATATAGTACCTTCTAAATAATATTATGTTATTATAAATAAGGTACAACCATATTCATTATTATATCCTTCCTATGAATGAAAATGTCACCATACGTGCATACGTACGTCGTAGTGTCTCCACGTCGTGTTGTAATTTTCTATTCAACACTTCATTATTTGGAATGGTAAAATAATGATTATAATTGATTTAAATAATAAATATACATTTTAATGATTCTTTAAATATAATATACCATCCAATTACAAATTATTTTACCATCAATAGGATGATATTGTCACTCGTGCGTACGTACGGCTTACCATCTCCACAACACGATGAGATTTTATTTCCCATCGTAACCATTCAAGAATAATTTTCATTTGATGATTAAAAAATTAATTTTTAAGAGCATAATATATTATGGATATGAATCAAATTCATCCTCTTCATAACCAAAATGACTTATATAACAAAACATATAAAGTAAAATGAATTAATTAACACTCCAAATAATGATACTACTGAAATATTATTAACAAAGAAATATTTGAGGATCATATATGATATCATATTTATGTATGTGGTTCTTCTATAATTTAAAAAAATTATTTAACTATTATAAAAGAGTTTAATTTACCCTAAACTATGAAAAAGTACAAGGTAAGGGTTAATTTTACAATCTCTTTATTATCTAAGGTTGTTTATATGTAAGTATTGACTAGGAAATCTTTATCACCTACATCGGTGTTTTTGAAAAATGTATATCAAAACATTCTATTATTTTCTATACTATGGGTTAATGATATTTATACCTTTGTTTTAATTTTTATAAAATTTTTTGAAAGGAATATTTCCTTTCATTTTCCAGACATTGTTCTTTTTGACCTTTTTGACAAATTAAGGAAAGAATTTTTTTTTTAACTTATAGGGTGGGTGTGGTTATTTTCTGTCATTATAACAACTTTCAAGCTTCCCTTACAATATTATAAAAATATTTTCAAAATAAATTTTTTCTTTTATAATTATGCAACTTTTAAATGATTTAAATGTAGAAAGGTGTATATCTCTCAAATAGTGTTTGGATTGATTTCATCTGTGTCAACATCTGTTGTTTGATTTTATGTTTAATAGAAGATGAATTATTATGATATAATATTCTATATTGAATTAATAGTTTTATGATATGTTTGATTGTGATGTGTTATTCTTATGTCATTCATGGTTTATGGTTAAATTATTAACATTTCATATGCTAGTTTGATATGATTTTTTATGTTATGTTTTACCCTTTTCATATGAGGAATGCATTGTACTTACTAAGTAATGGGTGGGGCCTTATATATCCCCTAGATGCATTGGTAGGTCTCATGAGACAAACTAGTGTCTTGAAACAAGGCCTTGATAATATTTTTATTTGTAGTCTTGGCACGAGGCCTTGCATATGTGGTTATGATGTTCAGAATTATGCATTCTATCATTATGATGTTAGCTATTAATATCACATGTGATTATTTGACATGTAGAATATCTATGTGAATAATTAAATGGAATTATTTGATTTATTATCTCCATATTATACTGAATTTTATGTTTACAAGTTTTTTGTTTTAGTCTTATACATCTTCTTAAATGTTTATGCTTATTTATGATAGTTTCTACTATATTGTTATCCATACTGAGCATCTGATCTCACCCCTTTCTTATGTTTTATTTTTCCTAGGATGAGAAGAAGTATATTATGAATGACATGCAGGGGTAGGCTATGGTATATGAGTGTGTTTAAAGGAGACACAATGTTTCTTTTTCATTTCAAAATGTAATGTAAAACTTATGAATGTATCTAGTACTTCCAAGGATACTAAATTGATCATTCATTCAGGACTTGATCTCTTGTGATCATGAAAATGTTATGTAATAATTCACTGACTCTAGATAACTAGGGTTGGGTCATTACAGTTGGTATCAGAGGAAGTTCAGTACAAACATCAGAAACTAGATTTAAAAAACTCTAATTAGAGAACATTGCCCTAAGATATACTTTGAGGATTAGTATAGAAGAACATCCAATAATTTTGGTAATGTAGATATTAGGTGGTTTTTATAAGAAATACATCCATTTATAGATACTACAACTAGATGTGGTTCTAGAATATATGTACCTAGGAGTGAAAAATCTAATAAGAAGCTTTGGGCTTGACCTGGGGTATCCTGGTACACGACAATGATCCTTACTACACACATGGTTTGACACTCCTGGGGGATATACATAATATGATTCATATTTTCATTACAACCCAATATAATGGATTTTTTAGTAAATGCTTCCCCCAAAGAATAAATTTTTATGATTATGGATTATATGAATAAAATTTTCAATGTATGTTAGGTATTTTACAAGTTTGAAATTATGCATTACGATTCATCAACTAATTTAGTGTATGACATTGTTTAGAAATAGCACCCATTGGAAGGAATGGAAATTTTATCAACACACCTAATCAATGTAGGGATTTCCATTCTATTTAAGATAATTATAGTGGAGCTGGTGATGCAACTAGTTCTGATAAAATTTTAATCATACTTGTACAACTCACTTAGGTTATGAATAATAACCTTACCCGTATAAGGCACCATGATCCACAACATGGAGGATCAATGTTAGACCACTTCATGAGGAAACAAACACCAAAATTCAATGGGACTACAAATCCATTTGTAATTGAGGAATGGATAAGTTCCTTAGAGAAAATATTTCATTATTTGGGAAGTGGATAAAGGGAAAAGGTTGTCATGGAATTTTATCACCTCTCAGGAGATACATATCGATGGTGGTCATTAATTCAAAACACAAAAGAGGATAAGGAAGTATTAAATATGTAATGGAGGGAGTTTAAATCACTTTTATTAAAAAAAATACTTTCCTCATGAACATTGATATGATATGGAAAGGCAATTTCTATGTTTTAGGAAAAAGGAGTAGGATAATGTCACAAAGTCTGAGGAAAACTTCACAACGTTAAAAAGGCAAGCTAAAAATTATATACATAACCCAAGAAGTAAGATTGATCAATTATTTGATGCTTTAAAACCATTTATTCGTCGATCATTAGTCTCATAATCCTTCTCATCATATGAAGATATATTCTCATGTTCTATCAAGACAGAAAAGGAATTATCTAAGTATGATAACTTTAAAATGAAGCAAGAGAATAATATCTTGAATGGCCTGAAGGCCTTTTTTTATTGGTTTGGATAACCCGCCTTTCAAGTGATGAGGGGGAACCCTTACAAGGCCCGTAGGCTTAGATATTACATGACCTGTAGGTCTTAGGAAATATACTGACTACACTTGGAACTCCTCCTCCCAGCTTCTTCATCGTGATATTAGCTCTCCATATTTGCATGGCTATTCGGCTAGGCTTCTCATGCAAGCACAATCTAGTCTTGGTGGAAATTAAATACCCTCTCTTTCTGAGAAATCCTCTTAGATTTTTCTCTAGTGAATTCTCTTTCTCTAAATTCCTATTTTCTAAACAGTTTTGACAATGAAATAAGGGGAAGAATGGAAAAGTGGAATTTACATCCTACAGTAATTGTGGGAAGAAACACACTGGTACATGCCTAAAAGAGATGGGAGTCTATTACAGGAGTGGATAAAAAAGGCCACCAAGCTCATGATTGCAAGAGGAAGAAATAGTTTGTCAATGTTCAATGCTAAAATTGTCAAGAAATGATGCATTATGAAAATGAATGTCCTAAGTGTCAAGGAAACTTACCTCAGAAAAGGAAAAGGGATAAAGACCAAACTTATGCGGTCACAACTATTGAGGTTGAAGTTTCTAATGATAAGGGGGTAGGTATATTAATCATTTCTTCAAAATTTTCCAATGATTTATTTGATTCTAGATCATCACATTCTTTCATATCTTCCCAGTTTTCCAAGAAAATTAGATATTTCCAATTTGACTTAACAAAGGATTTTTCCATTAAAACTCTTAAAGGAAGTATCATAGAAACAAAGTTTTGTCAATCAATTACTATTATGGAATATAAATGTTCTTTATCTATGAATCTTATTTTCATACCCATGATTGAATTTGATATAATCCTCAGAATGGATTGGATTTCAGCCCATTATGTGTAAATTTATTATAAGAAGAAATAGGTTAGAATTTTTTATGATGATAAGGAATCCCTTATCTTTAGAGCAGAAACATCACCATCAGATTCTCATCTAGATACACACTCTGTATCTATAATAATTTCAATTATTTTGGAGAAGGGAGTGAAATAACTATGGGTGAGAAAAGGAATGTTAAAATAAAGGATTTACCTATTGTTCAAGAATATTTTTATGTGTTTTTAGAGGATTTACCTGAACTTCCTTCTGAATGGGAAATTAAGTTTTCTATTTACTTATTTTTTGGTTCAAGGCCCATATCGAAGACCCCTTATAGAATAGAAACTGTGGAATTAGTGGAACTAATGAAACAACTAGATGAACAAAGTAATAAAGGATTTGTTATCCCTAGTGTTTCTCTGTGGGGATCCCTGTTCTTTTTTCATGCTGAAAGATGGATATATGAGGTTTTGTATTGACTACAAGGAGATCAGTGCTATAATAATATATAACAAGTATCCCCTACCATGTATTGATGATTTATTTGATCGACTTAAGGGATCTCAATATTTCTCAAAGATTGGCCTTTGATCAGGATATCATTAGTTGTCTGTGATGAAGGAAGACATTATAAATACAGCATTTCAATCCAGGTTTGGGAATTACGAGTTTACAGTAATGGCTTTTGGACTGAAAAATGCACCCTCTATTTTCATGTATCTAATGAATAGAATTTTCAAGTAATATTTTGATGAGTTTTTATTGGTATTTATTGATGATATCTTCGTATACTGCAAAATATATGAAGATCATGAAAATCCCCTGTGCGCTATTCTGAAAACCCATTAAAGAAATGAATTACTTGGGTAGTTTAGGAGGTGTGAATTTTGGCTTTAAGTGATTTATTTTCATGGCGATA
Source organism: Viscum album (assembly GCA_963277665.1). Lineage (NCBI taxonomy): Eukaryota > Viridiplantae > Streptophyta > Magnoliopsida > Santalales > Viscaceae > Viscum > Viscum album. The sequence goes on from OY728167.1 coordinate 1,008,224,098, forward strand.
TTGTCTCTAAGGATAGAATCTCTTTTGACCCATCGAAGATAAAGAAAATCCAAAAATGTCTATCATTGATGAGTATAACTGAGGTATGTAGTTTTATTTTTTTAGCATGTTACTATCAACATTTTTCCAGAATTTTCCCATTTAGCTTACCCATTAAATAAGATCACATGTAAAAAGGTTAAATTTGATTATACAGAATAGTGTGAAGAATGTTTTGAAGAATTGAAGAGAATATTAGTCAATTATTCCATATTGACTCTACCAATGGGTAATGATGGGTTTGTTTTTTATAGTGATGCTTCAAAGAAAGGACTGGATTGTGTCCTTATACAGAATGATAGAGTTATTGCATATGAATCACGGAAGCTAAAAATTCATGAAAAAAACTATCCTACTCATAATATTGAGTTAGTATCTATAATACTTTCTCTAAAGATATGGAGACACTATATCTATGGTGAAAAATGTGAGATATATATTGATCACAAGAGTTTGAAGTATATTTTCTCATATAATGAACCCAACTTGAGGCAAATTTGATGGATTGAACTACTCAAGGATTATGAATGCACAATACACTACCACCCAGGGAAGGGAAATATGGTGGAAGATGTTGTGATCAGAAAGGATCATGAAGTTATGAACAATATAAGAGTTTAAAGGGATCCTATGTTCATGGATCTAGTAAATATGGATATAAGAATAATCATGGAAGGTGAAACATCATTACTTTTTCAAATATTTTCCAAACCATCTTTACTATAGAGGATAAAAAGTTATTAGACTTATAATGAGGAGTTTCAAAATAAAATTAAATCTATGAATGATGGAATATTGATAAAATTCTTATATGAAGATGGAATCTGTAAATTTGGGAAGAGGCTTTGTGTTCCTGATATAGCTGATCTAAAAAGGGGATGGTTGGATGATGCTTATAAATCTTATTTCTCTATACACCCTGGTAGCATTAAGATGTATAGAGATTTGAAGGAATATTTTTGGTGGGACAACATAAAGGGGGGAATTGCTGATTATGAGTCAAGATCTATAGTTTTCCAACACATGAAGGTTGGAAGACAACATCCTAGAGGAGTCATGAAACCTCTTCTCATACCTGAGTGGAAAAGGGATGATATTACGATGGAATTTTTCATGGGGTTACCGAAGACTCCTAGAACGAATGATGTAATATGGTTCATTGTTGATATTCTTACCAAGTCAACAAATTTTATTACTATAAGATAAGACTTACCACTTGGATGTTTAGCAAGACTACATATTAATAAAGTTGTAAGACTTTATGGTGTACCCCTGTTGATTGTTTCTGATCGTGATCCCTATTTTACGTCAAGATTTTGGGAAATTCATCAGAAATCATAAGATACTAAACTTTGTTTGAGAACTTCCTTCCACCCTCAAACAAATGGCTAATCAAAACAGACTATTCACAACTTAAAAGACATGTTTAGATCTTTCTCACATGACTTTCAAGGTATGTAGAATCAGTATTTACCTATGGAATAATTTTAAGATAACAATATCTTCCATTCAAGTATTCGTATGGAACCATATGAAGCATTATATAGAAAAAGATGTCACACACCAACTTTTTTGGATAATATTGGTGAAATAAAACTCGTAGGCCTAGAAATTGTTAAGAAAACAATGCAAAAGGTGAAGATTATCGAAACCCACATCAAAGCATCTCAAAGTAGGCAAAAAAGCTATGCCGATAATGAAAGGAAGGATTTGAAATTTCAAGTAGGTGATCATGTTTTCTTAAAGATATATCCATGGAAGGGTGTTATACGATTTGGTAAAGAGTGTAAATTATGTCCCAGGTACATCGGACCTTTTAAAATTTTGGAATGAATTAGAGTTGTAGCTTACCATTTGGAAATGCCGCTAAGTCTCTCCAAATCTCATGATGTGATCAACGTATCACAGTTGAGAAAATACATGCCTGACCCAATGCATGTACTCACCTATGAAAAAATAGAACTGGAACCCAATCTATCTTATTGTGAAGAGCCTGTGAGAATTATTAATACTAGAGAACAAGTGTTGAGAAACCGGATGACTCATCTAGTAAAATTTCTTTGGAGAAACCATAAAATGGAAGGGGCAACGTGGGAACATGAGAAACTAATGATGAAGAACCACCCAAATCTTCTTATGTAGTAATATTCTAAAAATTTAAAGGAAACAATTATTTGAAAGAGGGAATAATGTAACACCCCAAGCTTCTACAGTATTCTTCTCTTGGAATAATACAATATCTTGCATGTACGCAGCTCTGAGTTAAAGCACCCCACGACCAATCAAACTAGCCATTTAAAAAAAGCAGTTATGAATAGTAATATCCACTTTTTGACATATTATAAATTTTATTTTTAAAAATAGAATTCATTTTTTGGATTCAGAATATCAAAATTAGATTAGGGTGAATTTTTTGTATTTTTTCAAAAAATGTTCAACTTTTGATGAATAGTGAAAAACACTATTATTTTTTAAAAACAATATTTTATTTAAATAATTATTATTAAATTTAAATTTATGTTAAAGTGAAAATTGATACATAATACTAATCTTAGTCCAATTAAATTTATTGGAGTCATTTTATAATAAGATTAGATATATAATATTTTATTGAACTTTTTAAGGTATTTATCCCACCTTCAAGGCACATTTGCAAATTTTCATAAAATGTAATTTTACCAATTCTGTGAATTAAATTTCAAATATACAATAGACACGGTTATGATCAGTTAGTAAAATTTGATTCATTTTGATGAAAATAATTCTTATTGAATAGTGACTTGAATTTTATTTACTACGGTTAAAAATAAATAAGGTAATTAAAGGTAAAAACAATATTATAATAATATCAAATTACCCCAAAATATGTCCTAATTATATTCGATAAGTGTATTTTGACCAAGATCAACCAGATGAAAAAAATAGGATCCTTTTTTATCCACTTGGATTAGATTAGGACATTTCATATTTTTTATTTAAAGAAGTGTTAAAAGTGTTAAATTCAAATTTTATTAACTAAACCATTTTTAATATAGAGTTATACATAAGATAAATTAGACTATAAATATTCACTAGAAATATGAACATATTTAACACATCATGGAATTTTATTTATAATTTTTGGAAAATATATAATTAAATTTAATTATGACATAATAATGATGTAGTAATTACCTTATTAATGAAAGATTAAAATAATTTATGTAATAAATATTAAAATAAATTTAAATTTAAACTTTTTATACCATCCACAAATTTTCTAGATGAATATGACATGATAGTGTTGATTAAATTTATTTTTGTTTGAAGTAATCAATTTGTTACAACTTTCAAAAAAACCAAATACTAAATAGTTTCAAAATCAATATAAATGAGTTTTTAAAACAAATACTATTTTATTAAATTATATAATATTCCCAAAAATATAAGGTTTTTTCAAAAGAATTAGATTATGTTAAATATGTCATTAATGAATCACTTTAGGTTTTCCTGGTATTTTATATTAACTATATTAACCATGTAGGATAAAAATACAAGAACACATGGTAAAAGTTAAACTATTTAACTAAGAGATAAATCTAAAAGATAAGGTTAATATGGTGACCTAAACTTGTCTAAAACCAACTGGTTGAGAGGATATCGAACCATACCCACCTTATCCTTAAAATAAATCTATTTGGATCTATTATAAACAGAAACTAATTATATAATAATTTAATATTTTAAGCATTTCCTAATGTCCCCCACACCTCTCTTATAAAAAGGTACATACCCTTCTCTTAAATTCACACCTCCAAAGCCATTTTTATCGGCCAAAACCCACTCAAATACCCTTCTAACTACCCTAAAATCATCCTAGATTCCTTACATTGATCATAAATCCAACTTAAAAAGCTCTTTTTTTCAAATCAAAAGAATGCACATGAAGAAGAGGTAATTATTTCATCACCTATTTCAAAGTTATTTTCTTCTTCCACTTCCTCTTTCATTGTTGTTTACATAACAAAATAATAACTCCAATAACTTATACATACGTTGATGTTATTATAAATATGGTACAACCATATTCATTACTCTATCCATCCAATGAATGACAAAGTCACTATACGTGCGTACGTATAGCTTACCGTCTCCACGTCGTCGTGTAGTTTGTTATTCAACACTTCATTATTTGGATGGGTTTAATAATGAGTATAATTGATGTTAATAATATTTAAAACATGTTAATTATTATTTATAAATAATATAACATCCAATTACATACAATTTCACCATTAATAGAGTGATATTGTCGCTCGTGCGTACGTACAGCTTACCATCTCCACGATGCGCTGAGATTTCATTTCCCATCATAACCATTCAAGAATAATTTTCATTTTATGATTAAAAAATAATTTTTAAGAATTTAATATAATTATTAAAATAAATAAAATACATCTTATCAATAATAAACATGACTTATATAACATAACATAAAATGAAAAATAAATCAGTTAACACCTGAAACAATGATACTGCTGAAATATTATTAACAAAGCAGTATTAGAGGATCATATATGATATCATATTTATGTCTGTGGTTATTTTATAATTTAATAAAAATGATTTAATAATTAAAAATGAGTTTAGTGTACCCTCGACAAAAAAATTACATGTTAAGGGTTAATTTTACAATCTCTTTATTATCTGGGGTTGTTTGTACATAAGTATCTACTGGGAGTTATTTATCATCTACATATGTGTTTATTAAAAATGTATTCCATAACATTTATACTATTTACTAGACTATGGTTTAAATTCATTTAAACACTTATTAAACTTTTTATAATTTTTTTGAAAGGAATCTTTCTATCATTTTGCAAACAAGGTACTTTATGGCCTTTTTGAAAAATTAAGAAGACAATGTTTTTTTACTTATACAGAGGGTGAAAATATTTTACACCATTATAAGAACTTAAATTCTTCTATTACAAACATATAATTATTTTTTCAAAATTAATGTTTTATTATATACTTATGAGACTTTTAAATGGTTTCAAAGTAGAGAAATATATTTCTCTCAAATAGTTTTTGGATCGATTTCATCTATGTCAACATCTATTGTAGGATTTTATGTTTAATTGAAGTTGATTTATTATGATTCAATATTGCATATTTTATTAATACTTTTATGATATGTTTGACTTTGGATATTCTATTTTTATATCATTCGTGCTTTATGGTTAAAGTAATAACATTTCGCATGCAATTTTGATACGAATTTTTATGTTATGTTTCACCATTTTCATATGAAGAATGGATTGGACTTAGTAAGTGACGGGTGTGGCTGATTATATCCCCTTGATCCATCAGTTGGTATCATGATAAAAAATATTGTCTTCGAACAAGGCCTTTATATTATTTTTATTTTTATTCTTGGCATGATGCCTTGAATATGTTGTTATGATGTTCGACATTATACATTTCATCATTATGAGATTAGTTATTGATATTACATGTGATTATTCAATTGGTAGAATATCTATATGAATAATTAAATAAATCATATGATTTATTATTTCCATATTATACTTAATTTTATGCTTAAAATTATTGTGGTTTATTCTATATACATTTTCTTAAATGTTTATGCTTATTTATGATATTTTCCACTATATTGTTATCCTTATTGAGAATCTGAGCTCACCCCTTTCTTATGTTTTATTTTTCCCAGGATGTGAAGATGTATATTTTTATTGACCTGTAGGGATAGGATAAGGGATATGAGTGTGTTCAAAGGAGACACAATTTTGATTTTTCATTTCATAATGTGATGTAAAACTTATGAATGTATCTAGTACTTCAAAGGCTACTAAACTGATTGGTCTTTTAGGACTTGATCTCTTGTGATCAGGCCAATGTTATGTAATAATTCACCGACTCTGGGTAACTGGTGTTAGGGAGTAATAGAAGACACCAAGTATTTCCATAAAATAGATAAAATCATTTCAAATTATACTGATACACATTTTCCTAGGGACAATTATTAGTTAGACACATTTTCCTAAATAGAAAAAATTGAAACATTTAAGTCAATTGATACTTGTGTGATAATGGAGGAGAAAACTAACATTTATTTAGAAATAGAAGAAGAATAGGATTACATAGAGGATATTTATTTCATGGTGACCCATGTTCTATTGGTGAAATATTATAAGGTAAATATTGAAGAAAAATTGGGATAGAATATCATTTCTGAAATCATGGAATTTTTTACTCCCCTTGAGTTGATCCCACCTTCTCCATGCACTATGTTCCAAAAAATTTCACATAATACACCCATAAATTCTAAAAATGCTCTTAACCTTGAATAATTTAATGAAACTATAGATCCTTAAACAAACTAAAAGTTGGTGTATTTCTCTATGGTTGTATATTTATAAGAAAAACAAATTATGATACATCATCAAACGAAACACCACATTCTAGGATGATATGGATCTAATCCAATTGGTAAACTTTTCTAAAACAAACATTTTTTTTGGATGCAATAAAATACGTAATCTTCATGAACTTGTGCTAATTTATTTTATCTAAATTACAATGTCAAGTGAGCTTTCATTTACATGAGTTTTTTCAAATTTCATTGAGATGGATTATTTTTATCTCATTTCACTAATACATTTAACTTATAAGTTTTTGATGATATATTATGTTTCCAAAAATATAATTAACTTCTTAATATATGAAATTAAGAAGTATAATGATGAAGAAACAAATGAATGGTATATATTTTCATTCAATCACGGTGGAGTGACATCAACATCTTGATAAATATGCAGTAAACCTAGCAAGAAATGGGAGGTAACACATTAATAATTAGTTTTTATTTTACTGTATTTGGTTTTATTTAATTTACTTTTAGGTAATAAAATGGAATGAATTTTCCTTCAACTATGTTCTCCTGATATTATAGTGGATTTTAATTTATCATTAAAATTTTATGTCATCTATGGGATATCATTCTTTTTATGTTACCTTTATAATATGATGCAGGTATGTATTGTCTATTTGTAGATTTTATATGAATATCATTTTTGGAAATATATTGGATACAGACAACCTCTCTACATCGATCTACCCTTTCTATAGAAAGTATTATATTTTCTATCAAACTTTATCTATTCTTGAAAAAACACCATGTAACATAGATCATTAATAAATTTAAAAAAAATACAATCAATAAAAAAATCTAAACTCCCTTCCATTGTTGAAACCACATGTGAATTATTTTCTTTATAAATTAACATAGTAGGGGCCATGCCACTATTATCCTAATAAATATAAGGATATAATTCTTGGTTAAAATTATTTAATTTGTAATACCATGATTTAGAATATTGATGATATAATGACATGATTATAAATGTTTTTCTAAAACTTGTTTATTTTTTAAGAACTTATTTCTACTCATGCTCAATTATATTATCTAGTATTTTTTTTAATACCTATGATGACTATCTATCATCTTCAGTTTTATTTTTTTTTAATTTCCCTTAGGTGAATATTGTATATGTTATGTCTTATATTACTTTCTATATCTATCCATTCAAGTGATAAGAATTTGGAAAATTTCTCTGAAATCACTAAGGCATTTGATTTTTTATTTTTTTTCCCTTTTAAAAATTGATCTACCCTTACATTTCTACTTTATAAAGCCCACATAATTTATGAAGAATAATTTTAGAATGACCCAATAACTAATAACCTAACATACCCATCAATTGAATATTTACATGATGATTTTCAATATAATAATGGGGGAAGGATTCATTCATGGAGAGGGTTTTTTGGGGGTAGTATGTCATTTGATACAATTTGAAAAACATCATCTCATGATGTTATATATGTTCCTTTTCAAATTTTATCTATTTATTTATTATATATTGATATTGAAAAATAGATTTTCTTTTTCAAATAATGATTAGATTTTTTGTTATTATGTGGTAACCCTCACCTTTAGGGAAACTTATAAAATTAATAACACGTTACTCTAAGATATAGATAGTTTTTATATGACTTACATTCAATGAAATTATATAGTGTATGAGATACTTGGGTTCTTTTCATTCATATATTTTTTCTATATCTATTTCAGGGGGATTTATAGTTGATACTATCTTGTTTATCTTTCAATTATTTTAGTAATATACCTCCCAATGTTTATCTTTAGAGGTAATTTTATCAAAAAATTCATACCTTATAGTAGAATATTTGGGGACTAGTTAAATTATATAAAATAAAAATATGGATTTATTAAAAATCAAAAGGAAAATACATTCCATGATTTAATGAGGATATGATAGAAATCAATAATAATTACCTGATCCCACTCCCATGTTGCTAAAAAATCATCTACATTGATTTATTCATCAAATATGTGTGTGACACCATGAATTATTTTTTATCATCTTATGCCAACAATTCCTTTCAATAAAAAACTATCCTATAAGAGGGAGAGATAATATAAAGCTAAATGGTATGCTTAATAAAATTATAATCTACCTAAATCTATAGTATGTTCCATTTAATAATGTGACAAAAAAGTCATGTATATAATAAACCCTTCCATTTAATCCTAGAATGAAAGGTCCTTATCATAATATTTAAATAATACGTAGATAATCACATCATTATTGTCTCTAAAGATACTAACAAGTCCTAATTTTCATTAGTTCCCTCTAGTTATTCCATATGTATTGATCTTGATCCAACCTACACATAATGATTTTTATACCATGGGAATATTCCCATTATGCCACTTTAAATTCTCTTGAATACCAAGTTTATAAAAAATAGAATTCTCATGTGTGGATTTCTCATTCACACCATATTTCATATTCTATAGGATTGTATATTTTTCATATGGAAAAGAATCATTTATTGTGAAAAGAAAACAAAATTATAAAATCTTGAAGTAAGGCCTTTTCCAATATTCTCTTCTCAACCTTATTTATATTTATATTGATTATTTTATTATTATATATAGTGAGGTTTATATTAATACAAATTAGATAAGAAATATCCTCCACCGACTACGTAAATAGATTCTTAAACATCATTTAATTCTGATGATTATAGTAGAAATCAAGAAGTCAAAAAAAATATGACATAATTAGAGACACTAATATTAAAATAATAGATAGAAACAAACTATAAAGCCTTGAAAAAATTACATTAAAAGAAGATATAGATAATAGAATCCTCACTTTTCATGCAAGACCTAAAAATAGTGAAAATAAAGTCACCTTTTTTCCTTAGTTTAGTATCAAAGGGAACCATAGCATATGATGTCCTCCGAAGAAGAGTGAATTTAGATAGAGCAGGCCAAGAATGATTGAACTGCTAAATCCTACTTGAGAATATAGTTATACTACACATGGATTGATTTTAAAAGTTCTTGTGAGTGAGGGAACCATGTGGTACAGGATCCCAAATAAATATTTCCTCCTTAGATAAGCAGTAGTTGTAAAAATAATACTTTTACATGGAGGGGATCTCATCCATATGTGAGAACGTTTTACCCTCTATCTTGATATCAAGGTATGAGATCTGTATTTTAAAACACCAAGTAAGATGGAATTCAAGACAATTATCAGAACATAATGACAAATATATGTTTTATGAAATTCATTCACATTTATTTTGTCATAATATTAGATTGGGTCCTCTTAATAGTATTCTGGATGGAGGAGTACACATAAAGAGGTAACCATTTTATATATTAGATAATAAATCCTGATTTCATGAATATTTAGGCATCGGACTTTTTTAGGAAGATTTTCTAGGAAATTGTATTTAGATATCATCATTAAATATATATAAGTCCTGGATATCGAATCCATCATCACAGTAGGGTTTGTATTAGTTCTTGTATAGAAAAATAATGATTTTTTTTTTCTCAAGGATGATGTCACTCTAGATAAAATTTATTATATACCTACTCATGGTCATAATTAGAAAATGAATCCAATTTTAAACCTTTAAGAAGTACATAAATATAGAAATAACAATACCATTGATGAGAGATATACTTTATTCCATAGACAAGTATATTAACATCCAACTATTTAGTTGATCTTTTACAATGTTCATAATTCCAATGAAATAATTAACCATGGGACTACCCCAAAAACAAGGGATGCCCAGATACATGAATGGATAATTACCATCATTGATATTGAGGATCCTTTTAATGAAAATATTTTTATGAAGATTCTATTTTATTTATAAAGATATATGATATTTGGGATGGTTGATAATATGTCTATAAATATCATCATAGTGATCCATTATATCTTTGGAAATCTAAATATTCAGTAGGATGACTATGAAGAAAAATAATCATTTCATCAGCATAAAATAGGTGGGAACATGATTTTAAATCACTCTAATCCTGTATAGGATTGATCAATATTTAGTTATTATGCTTGAAAGAGATCTTTTGAGGTAGTCTACTTCTATTCAGAATATAATGGATGATAAATGGTCCCCCTAACTGGCTCCATCGAAGCAAGAAAAATAGCATTTTTATGATCCATTAACAAGTATAGAGAGTCTAATATATTTGAAGAATTTATAGAGCCATATAATTAATATTTTATTAAAACCAAACATTTTCAAAAACTCAAATATGAATTCCCAATTGGTAGTATCAAAATCCTTCACCACATCTATGTTAAGATAATAAAAAAATTTATTGGTTTCTTGTAGTATGTTAATGCACTCAGAAGTTGTGATCAATAAATCTTGTAACTTCCTTACATGAACAAAACCATATAGATTAGAAGTAAATAATTTAACAATAAGAAATAAAATATTAAAAGATAATATTTCTCTAATAATCATAACGGTTGTTTTGTAAAGGGAAATCTAACTGAACAGGTGAATAGAGTTTGTGGACTCAGTATTGAGAAATAAAGGAATAAATTAGAAATTAATACATAGAGGGGAAGGCCATTCATGGTAAAAAAGTGGAAAATCTTGACAAAATTTTTATATACATTTTACCAAATATCCCAACATAATAAACTGGTAAATCCATCCATCCTAGAAGAACATAAATAGTTGCGATATAAAATATAAAGTTGAATTTTTTTCAAGGGAGTGAAGTTGATCCATTAGAATATTGTTAGAAACCTCAATTATTAGGAGGATTATGTCCCTAATGTTACAACTATTTTCTAATACTTTTTAATTAAATTGAAATTTATAATAAGTTGTAATATAATGTTTTATTTCCTAATGAATTTAAAAAACATCATACCTAGCCTTCAGGTATGTAATTGGCTAATAAAATTTCCTAGGACTGTGAATATTATTAAATAATGGGGTGTTTCTCTCCCCTTTTTTGATCCATTTGGATCTAAAATTTTATTTAAGAATATTCTCCATATTGGAAAGCTTATAATTCAATTGAGAACACATGTCATTATTTTTATTAAAGAACTAAATATCTATCTAATTATGATGGAAGTTATAGTATTCATCCAATTATCTCCTGAGTGATTCAATGCAAACATCAATGATTCTTTAGGTATTTTTTCTCCAATATCTTATCTTATCCTTTATTTTCTTCCAATTAGATAAATATGAATACAAATCACTAGTATTGTTAGTGTTATTTTACGAGTCCTGAAAAATCCTTATGTAGTCATACTTTTTATTAAACAAAAAAAAGTGAGTGGACCCATTTAATTGTTCTTAATATGGATAGATAAAATAGTATGGTTCTTAAAGATGATTTTAAAGATATTTTTAGTATTGAACATATTCCAAATTATCTAAACTAGTAAAATTTAAAATTATCTTATCATTTTTTATGGCCACAATCCTGTTAATAGATTTCTTATTCAAATTGTATCGATCACGATGCAGAGAACCTTAAAATAAATCATTAAGATAAATAACGTCACTAAATTATCTACTATAAACAACTAATTATTTCACATAAATCCTTTAAAAAAATTCAAGACTACATTAAAATCCTAATTTAGATGTTAGGGTCCCTTAGGTTTAATCTTTTGTGGGTGTTTAAAACAAAAAGGTATTAAACAAACCCAATTAGAACTGTGTGATTTTTGAAAATAAGAGTTCTCAAGGATATGGAAATGAATAAGATGGAAATCTATCAGCAATTTTAGAATCATAAAATCATTTTTTTACTAGATTCATTTTTAACTTTCATTCCACCAAGGTGTTGATTTTTCATCCTAGTGGAGACTTTAGCCTTACCCCTCATGCCACTTGATGAAGGGTAAGAGATCACTCCTTTAAAGATTCTAGGCTTTATATTTCTCAAAACTTCAGGAACTTTATAAGATAAAGTGGTTCTAAGAAAATAAAAAGGAAGTGATCTGGGGGTTGGATCATTAAAAATACCATTATCATCATGAATATGATTTCAAGTAGAGATACCTAATTCAACATGAACCATGATATTGGACATGGATTTAGTTTGGTTATGACCCAATTACTCATTCACTTTGTCAATCCAATTTATATATAATGATGACTACACCTGATCATTTTTATCTACCTCATATCCCTTGAGATTCATGGAGGTAGTTTAAGGTCAAATTTCTTACCATTTTGTAAACCTTTAGTAGTAATAGGGACATAATTGTTCCCCTATTTATCATAAAAACCTTTATGCATCTTCAAGGACATACTATGAGGGCCTTGAGACATTGATGTTGGACCAACTATTTCCATCAAGATATTTTTTGTACTACTTTCCAAAAATTATTATAGGTTTCTTCTTTCTCTGGAAGAATCTTATAGACTTACCTATAGTTGGAGACCACATTTCTCACATGCATTTAAAAAACCATATAACTTTAAGAATAACTCATACTTAAATTCAATAAATATTTTATTGTAATTAAATAGAAAATTATCATTATCAGGAAAGGGATTCATAAGATATGCATTACTCAAAGTCCTCCCTTAGTATCCTAGCTTACATTATATAGTATTTTCATTTTTATTAAGGGGTTATCAAATTAATTATTTGGTATCCTTTAATATCATTGGATTCCAAAACACCCAACTGATGATATCCCATTTAAGAATCTAAAGACTCATTGGATAAGATTGAAAAGATAGAATCCTATGTTTTGTTCGATTAATGTTATGATTAGAATACAGTTCTATGGTATCTCTTTATAATTGGTTTTATTTTAAAATTTTCGAAGTGCTTGGTCAATTTTAGCTACTTATCATGCATAGTTTTTTTACCCTTTTCTAGGATCAACCTTATTACTAAATAAAACCTATAAGATTTTTACCTTTATTTGAAATCCTATTGATTCATAATTATTTAGAGTTTCACATATTGTATCTCATAGATACATGAATCTTTCAAGACCGATGTTGAAGATTCTCCTTCTTGAATGAACTTTTCAATTCAAGACCTATGAAAAGATGTCACCTTTGTATAGATGCTTCTTACTTGCCTCTATTTCCATTATTTTTATTTATAATCTATTACTAATTTCATTATATCCTTTTTTGTATCACTGGAAACTATATATGAAATATAATATAGGGTTTGATTTTGAATCATCACAATAATGCTATATTCATGTGCTCAAGGAACCTCTCTCTATTTATTAAGATTCCATATAATAATTTTATTAGGGAAAATAGAATTTTTCTGTGTGGGGGAGTGATATTTTGAAGGATCCATTCGGATTGAAATTATATTTTAATTATTACAAGATTTAGCCATAAATTTGAACTAAAAATATCAATTTTTGTTATGATAACCCATTATCTCACAACCTCATAGAACATTTGAATCTAAGGTGAAGCCCTCAAGATCATATCGTTATGTTAATTTCTACTACTATATATATTAAATTCATGGGATGTATAAGTTAATCATTCATGTGTATAGAATCTAAGCATAGATTTTATTATAAATTTTCTTAAGTGATGAGACTCATAGTAAGGTAGGTCCCATTGATGCATGAGTATATATATATTTTTTTAAACAATGATAGTGGAATGGAAATTGTTATATTCGATTTTAATTTTAAATAATGTCTGATATTTCCTAGTTAAAATTATTAAAAAACTTTAATCTCCTGATTACCTTGTTCTAATTTAAATAAGGGTGTATTATTTGGGTTATCGTATAATAATAGTGAAAAAAATTAAGTGTGTGGGGATTAAAATAAAACCTAGTTTACTATAGCATAACCAATAACCTTGGGGTTACTTTGAGTCATATCCACCAATTATGTATTGTAAAAAACTCCAACCAAGTTGTGTTGGTAATAGAATCAACACTATAAATTCAACTATGTTTGAAAAAAAATATTCACCTTCAATACATTTGAAACAAATCAAAAATTATTTAATTATCGGTCCTGAATTGGATTCAAAAAAAATAACAAGCATGTAGATAATATGAGGATGGTCTTTATTTACTTTATAAGTATCAAATTTATGTCAATCTCTCAAAGTGTCAGTTATAGATTAGGTATTCCCAATTCCAATGACATGTTATCTCAGAAGATGGAGTGGTTGTGGACCTAGAAAATTTTTAGGAATTTCTATCTTGTGAGCCACCCAAGAGTGTGTATATAGTGAGGAGTAAATATTGATTGGTTGGGTACAATAGAAGGGTTTTTGAGGAATTCCCTAGGATCATTAACCCTTTAACTACTATTTTTTAAAAGTGGTATCCATTTTTTTGGTATGAATGATGTTATAGGGACCTTGAGGAGCTAATGTTCTGGCTAAATAATGTTTCTATCTTGAGACTTCCATATGAGGGTGTTGAGTATGTGGTATTTTTTGATGCCTCAAAGGTTGGCCTTTTTTGTTTGTTAATGTAGAGGTTTGTAGGTATTTCTTATGTGCCTAGAAAACTGAGACACCAAAAGAAAAATTATGTGTCAAGTGACATGGAGATGGTATTGGTAATGTTTTTCCCAAACACATGGAATCACTACCTTCTTGGTGAGTGATTTAAAGTTAACCTAGACCACCAGATCCAGGTAAATCTATAATAACAGATATATAAACATAAGAAATACATGATGGATAGAGTTCCTCTTGGGTTATAAATTTTTTATATTCTATAATCTTAGAAAGGGAAACATGGTGGAAAATATTTTTTGTATTAAATCCCATTATTAGTTTATCGAAGAGGCATAAAAGAAGTTGGTCTAATTATAATTATTCTCTATGGATGTGGGAGGAGTGTTTTCCTTCGATTGATTGTATTTATCCCCTTACCCCTTTTATAACATATAAAGAAGGATAAGCAGGGAGACATCAATTTTGAGGTATGCATAACCTATATTTTCTTAAGTGACACACCAACAAAAATTCAAATTTTGTGAGTATGTCATTATATTTTAAGGATAGATGATAGTATCAGTCATGCTTCATGTGTAATTGAAAAGGGAGATTCGTAATTCCCCATTAATGGTACATCCTAGAGTGATGAAGATATACATGAAACATTAATACCAATTTGGGTGGGTATAAAAAAGTTGGATTGTTTTTTATTTTTTTAACAATGCTTCACCTATTAGAAATTGAAGGTAGAGAACCAAGACCTAATATGTTTGGGCTGACCCCTCAAGGTTCCTTAGTTGGAGTGGCATTGTATATTGATAGATTTTTTATGGGATTACATGATCTGTGGTAATATAATATGTTATCTGAGAGATTATGGAAAACTAAACAAGTCGTCCCACTTTCTTATCATTATAATATTATTTAAATGGATATATTGGGTGATTGTACAAATAGGACATCACTTGGTTTCATGTGTTTTACCAGTGATCATCTATGAACATGACAATTAGTTCACATCCCAGTTGGGGAGAGTATTGTAAGAGGATTTCAATACCCATTTTTGGATGATCCCAGCTTTCTACCCTTAGACCGATGGTCAGATAGAGAGAACCATTCAGGTTTTTGAGGATATGGTGAGTATTTTCATGTTAAACCTTTCCCGGAGCTTGGAGGATCAATTTAGCTTAGTGGATTTCTCATACATCAATATATAACAATAAAAAATTAGTATGAAATCATTAAGAGATATGTTTGGGAGACCATTCAGGTCTCCCCTATGCTATATAGAGATTATAGAGTCATCACTCATTGGGGAGCATCTAATTTAGGTAATGAAAAAAATTACAAGCATTCTAGGAGATGATGAAAACATAATAGTTCTATCTTAAGTCATATGTGTTCCATTGATAGAGAGCTATAGATTTTGAGGAGAGATATAGTAATTTCTTTAATCTTTTGCATTAGTGTACATTGAAAATATTTGTATAGGGTTTTAAGATATCCTTGAGATTCTTAGGTATGTTCTAGATCCTATGTATAGTGGGAGTGGTTTCATACTTTGTTTTGTTTCTCTAATAGTTAATCTAGTTGTATGAAGTCTTCAATTTTTTATAGGTAATGAGATATTTGAATGACTCATCATAAATAGTTGACAAGGATAGTTTTAAATCAAGGATGAATCCATCTTTTTAGAGTACCTAGTGTAAATTGAGAATCATTACGATATGACCCTTCACAAACAATGTATTTCAATGGTCTTCATATTGTCTTGGAATATAAACCTATGGGATAGATTGTGAGAGAAATTGACAAGGATGTGGGCTCAATATCCCCACCTTTTTGTGTGGATAAAACTTTTTAGGATGGAAATATTTCATGTTGGTGATGGAATAATGACTCCAGTTTTGAGGATTAAACCCTTAGAAAATTTTAGTTTATATTATTTAGTTTAATTGGGTAGTTGAGGCTTAATTATTAGAATCATGGAGACCCGATATTAATATATTGAAAATAATATATTATTTTTATCACACATGTGAGCATATTTATGAATAATTCTTTTCTGATGAATGGATTATTTGATGGGAAATTTAAGATTGTGGTTGATTCGAAAATGTTTGTTTTATCCTAGGAATAGTGTATGTTTTTTTCATATCGGGTCCCATGGATGTATTCTATTGCAGAAGAAATAATTGGATAAATTAATAAATTAAATAATTAATTGTGTTAAATATATTTTTACCTAATAATTCCCTATATAAACATCCTATTCTCTAATACCTAGGGTTTTTCAGATCAAACCCTAGGATTATAGTGTCATCGTTGGGAGAAGAATTTAGAGATCATTGAGGATTAAAGGGAAATAAATGAACTCAATAGTAATGGTCAATGACTCATAAATGGATTCTTTCTTCTCCATCAATCGAACCTTTGAAAAGGTAGGGATTTTTTATTATTTCACTCTGTCACCTATGATTTCTAAACATATATTGATAATCATCATTTTTTCTTATTATTTTTATGGCCCATCCAATTTTCATTTAATTATTAGATTATATTAATATTTCTACTATTTTTTTAATTATTCATCTATTTCTATTCATATAATTAATGGCCATGTTCACAATTTCCATTGATCATATTCACTATGATTATTTACTTTTTTCCCACAAGTCTACATGTATTCATTTTCATCCTAAGGTTATTCCAATGATTTAACTTTCTTGGTCTGATTAAATTCATGATTGAATCCAAGAAGTTTGTAATTCTTTTGGGTTTATTAATGGAAGATAAGGTGAGCATAATGCATTATGGGAGAGATAGGATCACGTTGGAAGGTATTTGATGGTTTATATTTGTAAAGTGGCATATAGGAAAATGGGGACTCTCATAAGTATTAAAGGATTTATTTTTCGATAATCTATGGTATTAGATTGAGTTTATATGGTTTTAAATCCAGGATCAAGGTCTTAGAAGAAAATTCATTTGTGGTTATATGAGAAATTGAGGAATATGACATTATTTTAGGATGAGGGGATGAAACTAGTTTGAAAAAATAACTGCACGGTGTATAATTTAGAATAACTCAATTCATGTATCTCTATTGGTGCAGTGGATAGAGTTTTGGTATAAGTTGATTATCACACATTGGGTGTCTTAACTAGAATTTCATATACCTCTATCTAATGAGTGTGGAATGTTCAAGGAGTATATTCCCAAGTGGTCAATTGGCCGTATATTTCTTATGATATAAGAAAAAACGTTATAAATCTATTTAAAATGAAAACAATAGAGGTGGTACACATCAAGTACACTACCTATCCAGACACATAATTTAGTCTTTCTTACATGTCATGTAGAAGTTATTTTCATGCCAAGAATTGTGGTAGTATATGATCATACTACTAATCTAGGAAAACAAATCATGTAACCTATAGCACACATCAGTTAATACTTAGTGGCCTTTTAACTTAGTGTTTCTCATAACTTGAAACATCTATTTAGGAATGTGAATAGACTATCACAAGATTTTTTTTATAAGATGTGATGGTGGAGTTCTCAAAAGAATCAAGGATGGGACAAGAGGTGAAATGATCAGGTTACTATATTTTACATTAAATTACCAATATTTATAGGTATAATAATAATGGTTAGGGAATTAATATCCCCCTAGGTAGAGTAGTAAATTCCGCCAATTTCCTATGGTGTGGGATACTATATCTACAATTCTATTATAGATTGAGTCAGGTATTCCCTAGGGGGGCTAGGTGTGGTATCCTATATATCATCTCATACGTAGGTTCAGGTATCCCCTATCACTCATGGCATGGTATCCTCTATCTATACATCACTTTATTTATAGGTTCGGGTAACCACATATTTCTTAAGGATCAAGATCTTTTATCTCAACCTATATGTTAGGTCGTATATTTTCCCATTTAACACAAGACAAGGGATCCTATTTCTTTGGTTTTAACTCCCTCAATAAATCTTTTTTTCCAGTATGATATGTAAATTAATTTATAATTCCAATGAAGACACATGGATTATTGATTTTAGGGGTTTAATATTCATGGATTATAAATTATATCTCACTTATAGAAGAATTAAAAGAATGAGTTCTCTTCTTTTGTCTAGGGATCTCCTCCTTTAAGCATTTTTTGATCCATCATTATTTGTTCCTACTGATTCATGTTTATGACCTTATTGGTCTTCTGATATTTCCTTTTGGGTTTTAGGGTTCTCTACTAGGTATATTTATACTCATCCCTAAATCAAATTTTGGATTCATATATTGTGTATTAAAAAGATTCTAGGTAGTTTGTTTGAGATTTTGGTGGACTGGGCATCGGTGTAGCTTATCAATACTTGATAGTGGAGTTATTTGAAATGATTCGGATTTAGGGATTGTGGGTAGGGATCTTCATCCTATTAGTTTCTACGTAGGTTTTTCTATATAATATATTATTAGTGTATTTTTTCTCTTTTACTTTTCACATATGTTTTTTCTCACTTTTGGATCTTTAGTGGTAGTATCTTGAATTTATCAAATTTAATGTATATTTTGTTATTACCTAACACTAATATGGTATATATAAATATGTGTGTGTGTGTGTTTTTTATAGGTACACTAAACTAAGGCCTCCTATTATGAGTGTTACGTATACTCAATGATTTCCACTAGACCCTATCCTATTAAAGGTGCTATTGGGATGGCATTCTCACATTATAATTTCCCAAGGGGGGATCCTGATATGCCAATTCATGTCATGGTACTTCACATTATCCACTGGTTTATGAATGATATGTTTCTCGTATCTAATTTTTTCATACATATTTTTAATGAGTGATATAAATTGACTATTCTGAAAGTGAAACCTATTATCACTTATAAAAGTTTATAGAACTTTTTATCTAAAGAATATGAGTTCCATCAAAAACATTACCACTAATTAGCCTCTATTACTTGGTAAATCCACAACATCCACCCATTTTTATTCATAGTCCACTAAAACATGTACCCATTCCCATATGGATTTGGAAATAGAATAATGATTTCCAATTACTATTCATCAAATATCACTACTTCAAGAATTGTACAATATGAAATCTATTTTTTCTCTCATATTACATATCCTTCGATATTTTTCTCAATTATTAACTTCCACACATGTATCCTTCAAGATATGTAGATAATAAATTCCATAATTTGACACTTTATCTATTATAGTCAAATTTCAATAGTGACCCTTCTAAGGGAAAAAATATTTATAATGGATTACAGCACCTCCTCAGGTACACATTTCCAAATAATTAAATCAGTTCCCAATTTGAAATGAAACATATCCTCCTGAGTGTATCGTCAAGAATATGTCTCAAACCACTTTTATTATTCTATGTTGATCCTTGCATAATTCTTCCAAAAATAATGTAATTAAAAATAATTAAATATTATGGTGTACCTTTGATTTTAACTATGAATAACAACTCATCTAAAAATTCTCCTTTAATTTAATTTGAATTGTATTATCTTACATATTCAAATCTAAAATAATTAATTCACAAATTTATTTCCATCCTCTTATTATCCTTGATTTCAAAATACAGTAATTTTATAAGTGTCAGAAATATGATCTGTCATATTTTTTCTTCCTTCATTGATAATAAATACATTAATGTAGAATGATCAATGTAAATAATCTATTTTGTTACAATGAGGTAATGTTTGAACTCTCCCTAGAATACACTACTACACGAATATATTTTTATATTATGGAATGATTCAATTTAGAACCATTGAGTATGAATCTGTAATGACTTATACAATGCTATATATTATATTTTATTTGGGCAAGAATAACTCTCGTTGTAAAGTAACTAGCATCAAAAATTATCCTGAATAGAAAATTATAATTAGGTGTAGTGATAATTAGAACTAAAATTATCTCTCTGTTGAGTCTCTTAAATACCTTGAAGCATTCGATGTCAAACTTGAATTTCAAATCCATCACTAACAATGAACACAAAAAATTCAATGTCTTTGAAAATTCCTATATAAATCTTATGTCGAATCCAATATGTCCTGAGAGTCTCTTAACTACCTTAAATGAAGTGTCTAGTGGCAGTATAGATATCTCTTTAATTTTATCTTGGTAAAAAATTATTTAATATCATATTCCTTTGAAAAAATATTTCATTTTCCATAAAATAGAATTTTTTAGAATTAAGTTCCATGTTTTTACATTTTCATATTTCTTATACTTTGGAAATATTTTCATGTAAGTATTAAAATATAAGTATGTATATCAGTGGGTTATTTAGAGACACTAAGAAGTAGGTTAAATCATTGTCTGTCTAATTTTACCATGTTTTCCTCTTACTCTGAAATATCCCCTCTTATACTTGAACCTATATCCTAGTTAATATATATGGATATCTTAATGAAAAATTTGTACTTAACCCAATATAAAATATCATAATATAAAATAAAAATAGAACATAAGGCTATTACAATGTTTATCTCCTACCAGAAAACATACTCATTATTGTATTCAACTTTATCATGTAAACTGATTTAATTACTAGTTTGATTTGAAGTGATCACAAGTGATCTGTAAATATAAGGCAATAGTTCTGAAATTCTCATTCACTTCTCTCTTTATTTATCGCATACCTCATTTATCTTGATTAGAATGTGGAAATGTTTATGCTAGAAAAAATTACTTTAATTTTCCTCCCACCAACCATCAAACAAGTTTTCAACCACCAAGATATGATCATAAATTCTCTATATAAGTTATACTTTTTATTTACCTTGGGAACACTATGATTTTCAATAGTAGTTCCTCTTAAATATCTCAAAGTCTTGACATCAAGGATATACAATATAATTAGTGTCAGCTCTTCTTCCTCTCCATGAATGCACATGTGTACATTTGGGTGTGTTGGATCCATTTCATGATATTTAAAAATATTTTTATTATTCAATGCATAAGGAATTCTTGAAGTATTCCAACTCTCTTTCCTCGATACTCATCAAATATTCTTATTAATAGCTTCATCGGTTTTCTCTAAAAGTCTTTGTTTCTTATTCTTTATCGCTTATATATATATATATTACTCAATAATATCATAAATAATAATTCCATTTGAATTATGGAAACTCCCATTATATTTTAGTAGTATTTTTCATTTTAATTCTCTAAAAAATTCAATTCAAGGCCCCCTATAAATTATCCTTAAGACTCAAGTTTCTATCCTTATTTTTTGAAATTTAAAATATCACAACAAATTTTCATTAAAATATACAACTATGATTTCTATTGAATTTATCATCTATTTGTCAATCTGTTATGAAACTCTTATATGTGTCATGGAACTCATATTGTAATTATAATATCCTTCTCAACTGGTCTTCATTTAGTCTCATCTTGTATCATGATCATATGATCGATCATGATGTTTTAATCCTTAAAAATCATCGTGATAACATAGTATGATTTATTAACATTTATAAAAGTATTTTATTCTGATTTTTCTAATTATCTTGTTTTTCTCATTAGGTTCATGGATACCATATGATGGCTTAGTTCAACCATATTAGGCCTTTTTTCAACCTTACAAGTTGTTGTCTCAACATTACAAATAGCTTGTCTAAATTGTCTCCACCTTAAGATGACTCACATTAACCTTTCAAGTAAATAGTCTAAACCTTACATTGGTTCTTTTCTAAACTATACATTGAATTTTATGACCCTTAAAACAATTCTTATCTCAACATTACGACTAGTGGTTGCCTCATCCTTACAAAGATGGTACTTATCCACTATTAAAACTTTAGTCAAGACTTCCTCAACTAGATTAAAATCCTCTTAAAATAATTATATGTTTTTTTTAAACTAACACTAAATATTTTTGAATGGTGTATCTTCAAGAACAAATAATTTTCTATGATTTCTATGAAGAGAAACGCATAAATCATCACATTTTCAAATCTTATTCAATATATTTTATAAGAAACATTACGTAATCCTATTTTATTTTCCATATATTATGAAAGCACTCCAGTGTCATTTTTATAATTTATCTCAAACATATTGATAGATACATAGACCTTCCATATCGATAAAATGTACAATCCATGCATTATCACTTCAAACTCCACCTTTAATTTTTTTTCAATACCACCAAACACTTCTAAACCCAATATGTGTGCTCATTTATTTTATCCCCTTTACTGAAATGAAATAAAAGTTCATTTAGGGGTTTATCATTTATGAATTTTTCTTTATTATTCTACAGAAGAGGATTTGAATCCCTCTCATCAACTCTATGCTTATCCCCCTTATTTATCCAAATAAACTTCTTCTACCATTTTATTATGATTAGTAACTTTTGTTTACTTATTGGGAGAATGGTGGAAGCACACAAAACCTAACCAATATCCATTAGTTTATCTAGTCTAATTCTAGATGGGCTAACCTACTGTATAAAATAAGAGAGACGTCACCATGTTCTCAAATATATCTATAGTCTTATCCATGTGATACCATTTTCAAACTTTTATTTTAGGATATTTCTAAATAAATTTATCAATAAATTTAAATCATACACTCATCTCAACAACATATTATAAATTTATAGTGAATGGAATAAAAATCCCATTTCCTCCTATATTTATTAAAAACAAATTTCCCCTTAATATAAAACATATATATGAACAAAACTAGGGAAAATCATGATTGGAATACACCATTCTCTATATTAAGAGTGTTTTTATATAATTTATATATTACTACAATCAAAAACCCCATTTTAAAATCTATTTTCCTTTTCTAAAATCAGCTAATATACTTTTTTTATAATAAATGGAAGATAAATAATTTAAATTTTGAAACAATTGGTTGATTCCAATTGTTATAAGGATTATTAAACTTTGTTTTCTACACATAACAAACCACATTGGTCAAAACATTAAACTAAAACTTAGAAGATTATAAATTTGGAAATAAGTATCGAGTCAATATAAAATTTTTCTACATCATTTCATTCATTAAAAATTAATTTATATCCATCAAGGTTTTCCTATTTTTTATTTTTTTCTAAGGATAAATAAGTTTAAACTCATACCTTTTCAATGACATTATCTTTAGAATCCTTCAAAAATCATATTTGAATTTAAATGTAATGTTATAGATGCTTAAAAATATATTCTAAATTACTATCCCCATAAATTATATTATGAAACTAAAATTTATCAATATGTGTCTCATCCATATTTGAATGTAAAAATGTACCATGTTGAGAGTACACCAAAATGGATTACCTTGTGAAACTATCCATAAATTCTATATTTATTGAAATGAAACATCTATCAACCTTTTCAATATATATTATCCCCCTGATGGGTATTTATTTATTTATTCATTATTAAAGTAATAATATTCCATTATGGTCATATATTTTTATTTTACAGTATTTATAGTAGATCATTCTGTTTCCCATATAATTTATCTTTTTAAGTTTAATTTATATTAATATAGAAATAAATATGAATGGGAATACCGATTGATTTTACCTTATCACCACTAATAGAATAATGGTTTATTTACTTCTCTCATCCAATATCATATATTATTTTTAGTTTTTATATTAAGAGAATTCATCATGCATAGATTTTCCTTGGTTATTAAAATTTTAGTTTTCTTGGGAAAAATGGACTTATTTTTGTTTTCATCCATATTCTTTTATGGAGAAGGCTTGTTATAATTTACTAATAAAAAACATTAATCCAATGGTTATTTTAATTTTTATTTATTATTATTTATCATTTCTTCTTGATCTCAAAGACAATTTATACAATCTAATGTCATATGGCCAGTTTTCTTTCACCTTCCACGCATCTTTTTAAGAACTTATGGTTCATATAATTAGAAAAAATCTCTTGAAATTTTATATCATCTTCATGCTAAAAAACTATTTTGATTTAGATTTTTATTATTATTTTTCCATCTATTTATCTATTTTTAATAGGACTAGACAAACAGTCAGTCACTCTTTCTTGATAAATGTAATTTTTTTGGTTTTTTCACATAGTGTCTTTGGACCTTTTGTGTTTCCCTTTTTTATGAACTATTTAACCAGTTTTTCTAGGATTTTGAGAATAATATTTTTTAACAAAAATATATTTTAATTTAAAATGAAAAATATGTTTGATTATGTGTATAACAAGCAATACCAAGCTAAAAATGAACTATGATATACTATTAAATGTTATTATTTAACTACGAGTGATATAGCGTAGACATTGAATTATTGGGTATGAACTAGAGTAAACAAATTATTAAATATATGAATATAATTTTACCTTATTATATTTTCACTGATTAATTATTAGGAAAGAATAATTTAATTTTAAATAAGATCATACATGATTCCAGAACATTTTTTTTCAGCAAACAAATTTATTCGCACAATGTATTTTTATCCAAATAAAATAATTTAATCAAAATAGAAGAATTATTTTAATTAAATATATAGATAAAATATTAAATAAAATAAATTAACTTTCATCTAACTATGTTCATTAGATAGGTAAAGAGTATAAATTCATTTTGTAATTCAAAAATGTTTTTTATCGCAATTTCTGTGTGAATAAAATAATTAATTTATTCAAATTTTAGAAATTATAATTGAAAAAATGGATATAATTTTTGAAATATTAATTTCAAAATAATCATAAGTTAAATTTTATGTATTTTTCATAAAAGGTTTTTTTTAGTGAACAGTGAAAATCCCAATTTCGATAAAACTTCCATTTCTTTCCTTTTAATCAAAGTAATTAAAATATTTTTTATCTTTTTTTTATTTATTTTTTAATTAATATAAGTTTATTTTTATTAAATATAATATAATTAATTATATAGAAATCATTATTTTAGAGTAAAATAATTTTTAAGCTTAAAAGACTATTTTTTCTAAAAACTATTTTTCATTACATTTTGAGAACTTATACTAAAGGTAATTTCATACAGTTATAGAAATTAAGTTATGAAAAATGTATTTAATATTTAGAATTAATATTTTCAAATTATTTAATATCATTCGTTTAATTTTTAGTTATAATGAATAGTAACCACAGTAAAAGTTTATCACCGCAGTATTTGGTGAAGTGGGATAAAAAATGTTAAAACAATGGGATTGGGCATAATCATAAATCCAAAAATTAAAATTATATAATTTTATTAGTTAATTTATACTATAATAATCTTTACATTAATAATTTGGCATTTTTGTTCCACATTGCATTGATTATAGCCTTTATATTATTTTAAGTTTTGAGTAATTATGAAATGTCACTCTCACCCACA
Source organism: Viscum album (assembly GCA_963277665.1). NCBI lineage: Eukaryota > Viridiplantae > Streptophyta > Magnoliopsida > Santalales > Viscaceae > Viscum > Viscum album. The sequence continues at coordinate 1,008,250,362 of OY728167.1, forward strand.
TATTATGTTTTCATAATATAGATATAGATTAAAAATATATTTGAATAATTATTGATGATAAAAATTATGTGTAATAAACAATATTTATTATATAATTTTTATTTTATTTTTATATATTTTGTAATTTCCTTGAATGCTTACACAATGCAAACGCAGTGCTTGTGCAAACAGAAGAAAAAATCAAGTAAATTATTTTGAAAGTATTAAAATTAATATAATTTTAAATTAATTATGGTGTTAAAATATTTTAATAGATAATTATGAATTATTTGTTGTTTTGGAAGTATTTATATTCTATATTTATTATTTTCTTAATGCCTATAATGTCAACTTTTGTAAATACTCTTGAAAATTACCTTAAATAGTATTTAATGTTAAAATATTATCATAAAATAATTAAAAAATAAAAATAACCCCTATAATTACATAGATTTATAGGATATATATTACTTCATATAATTTTTTTCAATTAAATTAATGCTCACTATTTTTAAAAACACATTTATGGCTGTTAAGTATTGAATAATTGTAAAAATGTCGTCAATTGTTTCCTATAAAAGATACTAACTTCAACCTTTTCAAAGAACCATATCACGTACGGTTTTCCCAAAAACAATATACCCAAATCCATATATAAACTTCCATTATAACATCAACAATCCTTATAATTTATCATAAACATCTTCTTTAAAGGAATTAAGCTCAATCAAAAGTGGGATATTAAATGGGAAGGTATAAGTCTAAAATAATTTTTTCTAATATTGTTTCTTCTTCTCCCTCCTTCAAGACTATCATAATAGTTATTATATATTAACATAATTATATCCAATATACTAAAATTTTATTATATTAATTTTAAAATCCTTTTCTTTTTTATTTTACATCCAATGTAAAACAGGCACTTCACTCATGCATAAATGTGTAGTACCACCTCCATGAAGCAATGTGTTTAATTTCCCATAACCACATCACAAGGATAATTTTAAATATGGAATTAATGAATATAGAATATTATTATAAAATAATTTTTATTATTTAAATATAAGTTATTACTTAACTTCCCACCCCTTTTAACTATTAGAAAATTATAATGTCGCCCATGCGTATGTGTGGACTACCACCACCATGAAGTGATATGATTTGTTTTTCATTATTTTATCTCATAAATATTTATAAGGAAGGAACTAAGGAATAAATATTAAATTTATAACACATTTATGATTCCATAAAATTAAAATATTATCTGCTTTATTTATTTTTTACATATTAGAAAAATAGAAATGTCGTTCACGTGTACATAAAGACTACTATCTCCATGAAATAATGTATTTCATTTTTCAAGTCCTCCTTAAATTGAATTTCATAAAATTAAATTTAATATATAAAAATTATAATTATTTCATTATTAATATTCTATATAGGATTTAATAATTACCACTTTTACCATGGTTGACCGATCATAGTTTTCGTGGGATTATAAACCAAACATCCTCAAAACCACCAAGATGAATTGTTCCTATTTAATAACTATATAAGAAAATATAATAAATTAATTAAAAGGGATAATAACAATGGAATAAAACTAAAAAAAATTAACCCAATAAATAATTAATATAATTTTATTATACAGAAGTTAATGTACTCATGTGGGGAGTCGGGCACGAGGTAAGGTGTTATCTTTAAAAAAACATATATTAATGTTTTCCTTCCAACTATTTTTATTCTATGTAAAGGTTATTTTAAAATTTTAAAAATTTTACTTTTTATTCTTCTATATCTTCTAAAATTAACTTTTCATTTTTTTCTATCATTACAAATTATTGAAAAGAAAACTTTTCATCATTTTTTGTATGGGTTAATTTTGACTTTTTATAAAAGTGAAAAAATAATTTCTCTTTAACTTATATAGATTAACCATCCTTCCCCCAATCACATATAATATTAATTATAAATATTACTATATAATTTTTACATGGTTTTTAAAATAATATTATATTCCCACTATTTTTTAATTTTTTGGTCTTAAAATGTTTTCTAAGGAAATGGAAACTACTCCCCCATTTTTTAGAGATAACTAAATGTGTTATTACTTATGGGATTGAATACATATTAAAATTAATTTTATAGTTAATGTAAAAGATATATGTTTTTTATTCTTTCTATGGTTCTTGAACATTTTATATGAATGATGAATCATACTGAAATAGATCTGATGAGGCATGGTCTCTCACGCTCGGTTTTTCAGGTCTTTGTTTTGATCCAGTTCATTGGAAATCCATATCCTTTTTCTGGGTCTTGGGTGGGATTAATTTTGATTTTTGAGGTGTCATATATATATAATCATCCATATTTGGGTTCCTCAATTCTTTTTTTGGGAGTTTTTATAGAACGGGCGGTTATTGATGATTTGGGTCAAACCATGAGCCCATTTCCACATTTAAAAACATTTTTTTTATAACTCCTTCATTTTTTAACATTTTTTTCTCATTAAACTTCTTATTTTTCCTACTCATAAATATTAAAGCCCACATATCCTTCTATACCCATTAATAATTAATAATAATGGTGAATTTGGCTTATCTATTTAGGTATTGGGCCTTCCCATGGGCCCATTTCTAGTTTTAAAAAAATAATTTTCTTTCTTTTATATCATTTTTATATTTTAAAATTTTTCAGTGATTACACCTCCCAATAAATTCCAAGATACGTATTCACACCCACATTTTCTATTTTCACTCTTTGGAGCTCATCTTAGCTGAGTAGTAGGGAGATACTTTTCAAGATTCATGAAATCATCCAGATTTTATAAGGTAACTTGTCTCTTTCATAAATCATTCATATTTTAATATATTTACCCCAAATCAAATTTAACTAGTTCATATAGAACTAAATAAAATCTAAAATAATTTCCAAGCCATTACCTTTCCTCTAATGGTGCAGATCTAAGGTAATATGAAGAGTAATTTAGTTTCTAAGGTGAGATTCCTTCTCCTTTATTCTCCCTCTTCCTTCTCCTTCCATTTTCTTTTGGTTTACTCTTCTCCCATGGTCATTAAAGAACTAGGTAATTATTTTGGAATTATGTTTTATGGGTATTTGGTTCTTTTATAGTGGGTCTGCATAGATCTAGAGTGTTGGGAACCGCAGTGGGTGATTTCAAGTGTGCATCTCCTTTCCGCCACGGATTTGAGGTTGGATATCTCTTGCACAAGCCTTAATCATTTAAGTTTAATCATCATAATTCGGTTATAATATTATATATATAATATTTTCTTTTGTTAAACCTTGGTTTTAATTGTTTTGTGTGAAAATGATGTTTTATGCCTTATTTTGTTAAAAAATGTTGTTGTTTTGGTATAAATGTGCACTTATCTTGTTTGATAAATTATTCTATGAGATTTTGAACCTATTTTATGGTATTTGGAATATTTTTCAATATCTTTAATAAATTTATGGAATTAAATTGGTATTTTATCCCTTTTCAAGTGCTTGAAATAAGTTTTTTTTAAAGAGTGCATGTCAGCTATTCAGTAAATTTCCCGATTAGATTTTATGTGTCTAGTGAAATTTAAAATGATTTTTTTGGATTTATAAATACATTATAAACATTAAAAATGTTATTTTTGGATCCTTTTATGGATTTAAAATGTGTATTTGGTTTTAGAAATAAATGGGTTTTGGTTAATAACATGTTTTGGCCCGAGTTGCCGAAAAATATACTGTTTGGAATCCTTGTGAAAATGGTTGTGTTTCGAAAATGTAACCTTATTGTTTTAATGGATTTATGAAAGTGTTTTGATATTTTAAATGGTGTGTATACACCTCTATATGAAAATTTAAATGTTTACCTTTGGAAAACGTTTGTATTGAGAAATGCTTAAGGGCCCATTTGGAAAATTTGTGAAAAATAGTGAAATTGTTTATTATGAAAATTTCATGTGGATGTTTTTCATGCCATGCTTGTATTTTATAATGGATGGGACATCCTTACTGAGGAATCCTGGTGATATATTATGATATTTCCTCGGATTGGACTCTTTGTGTTCATTTTGATTAATGGCATGAGACCAGCCCTTGGAGTGACTCGGGGTGATGTATCTTGTGAATTCTCATTATATATATATTGTTATTGGATGCTCGGATGGAATCAATTAGCACACCCCATTTTTATATACATGAGACATGGGAACCTGGAATTTTGAGAGAACATTCTATGAATGATTTCTACACTGGTATTGCATGGCTTAACCAGTGTCCCATAGTAGGTAGATATATTTTAGGTTTATTATTATGGGATTGGGACCCTCAGTCTGTCCTGTGTTAGGGTGGCTGAGAGTTTGGGCATTTTGACTTTCATCATGTGGGTCATACCAACAGGGATGGAGTCTCATGTATTAGTATGTTCTATTTTTTTCTTGATCTCCTAGTTTCACCAATTTCTATTAGCTTTAAGTTTCTTGTAGTGATGAAAATGATGAATGTATATATATTTACATTTTCCTTGTGTGATTACTATTATGAGTTCTTGTGTACTGTTTTTCTTGGAAAGTGGTTTTTTTGTTTTTATTAGGTTTATGAAATTCGTTTTTAAATTAAAGTGTTTTATCCTCTTGTACAAATCTGAAAATGTAAACATCACTTTCCCCTTGAAAATTCTATTGGCACACTAGTTGAATGAATCTAGTTTTGGAAAGAAATAAGAACAATGGAATGTAAATTGTTTTCTAGTAACCTTGTAGAAACCAAAATTTTATATATTGTAGTTCAAACTTGAAATAGATGTTTCTCTAATTTTATAGGACATGAATTGAGAATAGATTACCGGGCCAGCCTACTGAGTTTTAATACTCATGCCAATAGTTGTTTTCTATTTTTATCCCTTGTGCAGGTTTCATCTTATGTTCGATCACATTGAGTAGCATGTGATTTTTTTTTTGTTGGAGAGTGACAAGTGCGGTCACATGTAGTTATTTGGTCATCAGTTCTGGTCGGTTTTCTTGTATCATTCAGTTTTTCTACCTGTTTTGTTGTACACAAGATGGTGAATTCAGTTTTTTTTATATAAATGTGTTTGGGTTTTCCATTTCTATTCTCTATTGTTTTATTGTTTATGTATAGGATAAATAATTCTTTTATCTACTGTATTGATTCCCTCAGTTCTTGTCTCCATATTGATAGGATCAGGAACGCCTCTTGGGACTTGTTGTGGGTTGGCCTGGGTAACCGGTTCAAGGTCGACTCAGGTTGGTTCATGACAAAATGGTATCAAAAGAGGTTAGATCTTAGAGGACCTATCTTTATAGATCTACCTTTTTTATTTATTGATTTCAAGGTAGATAGAGTAAGATTTTTGGGACTCTAGGGATAGGTTCGATAAGAGCATCACGAACTCTTGCTCGTTCCAATCCTCGGGTGGCCATGGGAAGTCTGGTTTTATTAGTTCCTTTGGTTCTGTTGATTGTTTGGTGTTGGGATACAACAATGATAGTTGAACTAATGGTATATGTGAGGTCGTAGGGCCTGCAAATCCATGTGGTGCCTGAGGCATGGTCTTAAGAATACTATTTTTGTTGGGGTTGTGTTTGACATATGGTCTCCAACCATATGGTCAAGTCATCCACTAACACTAGTACCCTTTTGTGGGTCTCTTGGGCCTTTCCTGAATTGTGGAATTTGTTTTGAAAATCCTTGTGTGAGAATTGTGAAAATGATTTTTAATGGAATTTTAGTTTATAAAAAGTGTAAAATGGGATTTAAAAATTTAATATGATAAAGGATTTGGAATGTGGTGGTTATTTTTAAACAAATCATGGGGATAAAGAGGAAATGATTTTGTGGGATTGAATTTTCCTCAATCTAAACATAAATATTGTTGAAATTAAATTTTTGGAAAGTGTAATGCCCCGACCCTGGTTACCCAAAGTCGGTGAATTATTATATAACATTGGCATGATCACAAAAGATCAAGTCTCAAAAGACTGATTAGTTTAGTAACCTTGGAATAACTAGATACATTCATAAAGTTTACATTACATCATTAAGTGAAAACTACAACAACATCTTATCTCTACACTCATAACCCATTATACTATCCCTGTAGGTCATTCATAAAATACTTCTTCACATCTGGGGAAAAAATAAAACATAGAAAGGGGTGAGCTCAAATGCCCAGTAAGGATAACAATATAGCGGGAACTTTCATAAATAAGCATAAACATTTAAGGAAATGTATAACTAAAACAGAAGCCTTTTAAACTTGAACTTTTGCATAATATGGTAGAAATCAAATGAAATAATTCCATTTACTTATTCGAATGGATATTCTACTAGTCGAATAATCACATGAAATATCAATACCCGCTTTCATAATGATGGATGCATAATGCCAAACTATCATAACCACATAGCCAAGGCCTCGTTCCAAGACTACAAATAAGATTTTTCCAAGTCCTCATGCCAAGACACTACTTTGTATCATGAGACCTACCGATTCATCGAGGAGTTATAGCGGGCTCCACTAGTGACTTACTAAGTCTAATGCATTCCTCATATAAAAATTTTGAAACATAACATAAACATTCGTATTAAAACTAGCATACGAAATGTCAATACTTTTAACCAAAAACCATGAATGGTATAAAAATAGCACATCCACAGTCAAACATAACTCATTAGATACAATATGGAAGATTTTATTGTATCATATTAACCTCAATCGAGTATAATGAAGGATATTGACATAGATTAAAATAATCAACAAACTATTGAGAGAAATATCCCCCTTTTCTTGAAAACATTTAAAAGTCACACTATTTGTCAAGAAGCCATTTAAAATAGATTTTTGAATCAAAGTGTCTCATAACACTTTGAATCTTTTAAAAAGAGTTTTAATTTTAAACCTTTAATGTCCATATAAATAAATTTTTAAAACCATTTTTAAAAAACGGACATTAATGAGAAAGATTTAGAATAATAAATCTTTAAATTATTTAAAATGATATTTTAGTTAGAGTCCCTAACCAAAAGAGTGACACTTGAATACAAACAATTGAGGTAATAAAAACATTTAAATATCATGAGAATAAATATATTCATGATATACTAAGTCAAAATACATTATATACACCATAAAAAAGTGATTTGGTGTTAACAACAAAGAAGTATCAATAGAATGTAAATTGAGATGAAATCTCTTATAAAGACCATATCCTTAGGTTAAGGACAAATCACCGACATAATTATGTGTGATAAATATAAATACATTCAATATAATTGTATATTCACTGTAAATCAATCATAGGGCATTCACACATATTCTTGTAAAGACCACACCAATGAATTGGATATTTAACTCAATAAATGGAGAATGAGTTAAAAATTACTCTTATCAAGTTCATATCGATGACTTGAGAAATTATCAATGGAGTGATTATGTGTATCAAAAGTATATCCATAGAAAGGGGAGTATAAATTATGACATTTTAAAATTAATAGAGATTCCACACATAATCTTGGAGTAAAATAATCAATGAAGTATGCGTAAAGCCGAATAAATGGAAATTGAAATTTCAAATTCCCATATCGATTTGGTAACTTACGATACATACACACATGAAATAAGGATAATACAATGATGATGTAAATATCCATAAATTAAATTATACTACACAATTAATACAATCATGGGAAGTACACACACCACATGCAATAAATAAGTGGAGAACAAAGGAAATCTCACAGACTTAAAAGTGAGAAAAGAAACCCCTTACTTTGTACGTTTTCCTTGGTCGAGGGTAGGGTATCCTTCTGTATAATGGTGAACTAATTGTTATTTAATTATAAAAGGATCATATACATTAATATGATATCATATATAATCTTTTAACATTGCTTTGTTAATAATATCTTAGTATTATCGTCGTTTCGGATGTTAACTTACTCATTTTCTTTTATATGTTTTGTTAAATAAGTCATGTTTTTTATAGTTAGGTTGTATCTTATTAATATAAATAATGATATAAAGTCATTAAACATTACTTTTAATCGTCAAAAAAGAATTATTCTTGAATAGATATGATGGGGAAATGAATCTCATCGCGTTCGTGGAGACGATAATTCGTACATACGCACAAACGCTACTTCCATTTCATTTTTCATTTTAAAAGGAATCAAAACCAAATGATACATAGGTATATTATTATTCAAATATAATATAATATCTTATAAGTTTTACTTAAGTTCATTAACACCATCCTATATATGTTCCATGTATGGTATGATTGAGTCATATCACTTTGAGGGGGCGGTAGTCCGCACTTCCTCAAATGAAATTATCATATATATATACAACATGAAACGAATAATGGTATGCTATAAAATGGAATTATATAATCTTATATATAAAATAAATATAATTAATATCATATTTAATTATAGTTCCTTCATAATGTCCACCATGAGAGGTGGTAGGAGATAATTGAACAATCATCGTTTCGTGAGGCGTTTGGTTGCCATCCACAGAAACATTATATTCTTCACCCATTAGATGGAGGTGTGTGTAAGTGTATTTAGAATACTTATCATAACTATATCCTAGTATATTTATCATTCTGTTTTTGTTACAAAAGAAAATAATAATAAGAGTTTATGGGTTGTAAAATTAAAATAAAAGAAAAGAAGGTAAGAGAAATTGTTACCTTTAATTTGGGTAACTCCCATTGGTTTGAACCAAAAAGGAATCTTGAAGTGTCTTATGATTAAGGTAATGCTTATAAGAGTATGATAGGAATGTAGGGAGCTTAATTGGGCAGATTTTGGTCGAGCCAAAAGGCTTGAGAGGTGTGAGGAATTGGTTAGAAGTCGTGTCCTTTTATAAGGGGGACGAGGGGCTCTTTAGGAAAGACTTAAAGTATTAATTTATAATAAATTCATATTCGGTTTATAATGGCTCAAAAGTGGATTATTCAAAGTATAAGGTGGGGATAGGTCTAAATACTATCAACAAATAGATTTTAGATAGGTTTGGCTCACTATTTTCACTGTATCTTTTAGTTTTAACTTGTAGTTAATTAGTTTGACATTTACCATGTCACTTTGTATTTTTATATTATATAGTTAATAAACTTACTATATAAATCCAAGAGACCCCCAAGTGGTTCATTAATGATACACCTATCATGATATAAGTCCTTTGGAAGAACCTTAGATTTTTAGGAATAGAATATCAATTAATAATATAATATTTGTTTTAAAAACTCATTTATGTAAATTTTGAAACTATTTAATAATTGATTTTTTTTAAAGTCTTAACAACTTTATTAATTTAAATAAAATTCATTTAAGAAATAATAACATGTAATATTAACCAATAAAATTCTTTTATGGCATCAAAACTTTCAAATTATATTTATTTTAACTTTTATAATACCAATTATTTGATTCGTTCATTAATAAGGAAAATGTTGTATCATTATTATGTAATAAAAAAATATAATTATTAAATATATAAAAATTATAACTAAAATACCATTATGTAGGAAATATTTTTAGATTTCTAATGAATTTTTATAGTCGAAAATATAACATATATAACCCTATGTAAAAATTGTTTTGCAAAAAGATATATGCTTATATCATTTTTGTATATAATTTAACTTAATTAATATAAAGTGTCCTTATCACCTAAAAGTGGCTCCATGGGGTCCCAAAATCAAACCAAATATGACCATGGTCGGACATGTATCAATAAATAATGTTAAGACACGTTTTAGGGTAATTTATTATTATTATAATATTATTTGTTACCCTTATTTACCGGATTTACCCTTTAACCATGGTAAATAAAATATTTACCGAAATAATTATTCAAAATTTCTAAAAATAAAAGTTACCTATTTACAAAATTTGAACATACTGATTCAAAATATTGAATCCATTTTTCCAAATTCAAAATACAGAAGTGGCATAAATTAATTTAAAATTAATTCTCGTTGTTAAATCAAAAAGCTTGTTTTTAAGAGATAATAACTATCAAAAGATTGACACTTGTTTATGTCTGGTTTAAATGTGAAATTATGTACAATGACCAACATTGTATTAAATGGTAAAAATATATTATAAATATACTTTAAAACCACTCAAATTCATAATTTATCTCTATTAATTATTTCGATTAAAAAATGTTTTTTAATTAAAATTTAGTGATTTTCACTATTCATCAGAAATTGAGAGTTTTCAGAAAAATACCATAAATTCACCCTAAGCTAATTTCGATATTCCGAATCCAAAAATGAAGTCCATAGTGAAAGATAAAATGTAAAAAAATTTAAAAGGTGGGTATTACTATTCATAACGGCTAGTTTGATTGATTGTGGTGTGTGTTAGAACTCGAAGTTTCGTTCAACACACGCAACTGTATTATTCAAAGAGAAGCATACTATGGAAGCTTGGGGTGTTACATTCTTCCCTCCTTCAAATAATTTCATCCTCGACATTTTTATAATTGGGATTGGGAATATAATGGAAAGTCTCACATCGGAAAAAAAGTCAATAAAACTATCACCTTAAAAGAAAGAAAGAGAAGTACAAAGGTCACCCAAGATAACTCATATTAGGGTTCCATGTAGGAAAACATGGATACAAAAGATAAAATAAGTGTCATGTTCTGATGTAGAGGGATAGAAAACATGATCAAGAGAAATTTATCAACAAGAAAGCCACAAACTTGTGATGGGACAAATGGTCATTAGTTTCCCAGTAGGAAAAGTATACGGACAACATTTTTTTCAAGTTACATTACATAAATATGATGAATTAATTTATGAGATTTACTAAGAAAATAAAGAGATGTACTTAATTTTTAAGTAGAGTTTCATTCTTTAATAAATTTCCACCACTAACTCATTTTTTTAAATGATGAGTATTCAAGAAGACTTTGTCACACTGGGAGAGCTAGAATAAACTTCTATAGAATCACATAATCCACGAAGGATAAACTATATATTTACCTTGTCTTTGGAGATTAATTAAACCCAAAATGGTTAGTATGAGATTTGATGATCCCCCAAAAAGATATTCTTTTAGAGAAAGAAACACTAATCTTAATTTCTAAAATTAAACCAACAATACCCTGAAGTTAAATAAATACCATTCAATAAACTATTGTCCTTAAAATCCTTCAATATAATCCAAACTAATATTGAAACCCAAAATGTGGAAGAATTTTATTATGTAGTCTTCCATGTTAAATTGTATCTTTAAATGAAATCAACTACTCTTAAAGTCACATACTTAAAAGTAATTAACCTAATCACATATTCTCTGTTATAGGTTAATTACTTCTATAAATAACCCAAATCACTATAAATCCACAATAAAAACATAGATAAAAATATCCCATAACTCCTCAAATGAAAACTCATAGTATTCTATTTTCCTTGAGCATATAGTGTTCCCAACAAAGGGAACATCTTCTAAAATAACATTTACCACTTAATCACCAAATCGTTTTCCTATACTAAGGGTATTCATTTGATAAGACATAAGAATCAAAATCAACTTATTATTGATCAATAAAATCATTTAACTAAAAATAATTAGTCACACTAACCAGGGACTTCACGTAGTCTAGTGGTAGGTGATAAATCCCCATCGAACTTTGGTTGTGGTTTCAATTCCCACAGCTGTGTCCAATGCGATGGGTTGTCACACGGTCTGTGTGTTGTATTTTTTCAAAAACTATATTTTATAACATTACCAAAATGAGATAAATTCCTCAAAATAACCATAACATAATTTTAACCAGAAATTTTATCTCATAACTTTCATTTTCATCCCAAAATATAATAACTTGTGATTTCCTCAAACCCAATGATCATATAAAACCGAATGGTTATTTATAACAATATCCATAAGGGAAAAGATAAGACTTCCTCAAATATCATTTTCACATGGAAAACTATGGGGTTACAATTACAAGAGAAAATTATTCCAAAGTAATCCCATCAATAGGGATCACTAATACTTTTAAACATTTCTCCAACCATTTATTTCTACATAGCTTCTTCTTTGACCAATAAAATATCCTATAGAATAGGGAATTCACTCGTGTAATGGCCAGGTTCCCTATATTTATGGAAAAAGACTGTAAATTGTTTCTTGGGACCATTTTTATTTTCTTCCATAGTACTCTTCATTTTTCCTCAACAATTCTTCACATTATGTCCTTCTTTCCAGAACTTAAATCATTTCTTTGTTCGATTGGGACACTTTCCTGGGTGTCTCCTTCCACATTTCCTGGATGAGGGAAATTTAGGATTCTTTTATCCATGGTCTCCACTATTGGGGCTCTTGTCATTCATCACATTTCTCTTCTTTGTTGAGTTCGGGAGTTGGTTAATATATATGTTGTTGATCATATTTTTGGAAAACTGATTTGGCATGATCACGATATCTTTTACGCCTATAAACATTCCATTTTGTTGCTCATTTCCACCACTGTTCCCACCTTATACATCATTCTCAAAGTTATTATGACTTCCTTGTACTCGATCCATTGACTAAAACCAGAAATCATTGTGTAAGTACAGTGGTCATAAAATCATTTAGAGAATATCATGGCACCATATTCTCAGTTTGAAACACCTTACGATTAACCAAGGTCATTTATTCTCATCTTATATTAAAATAAATCAAATTGTTTGGTAAAGAAAATGTAAATTATTCTAAGCATATCCCCCGGGAGTGTCGTAACCAAGATTGCAGCAAGGCCCGTTGTCGTGCACCAGTTCTCGTTCGAGTCTATCTCAAATCGGGGTTTTTGTGTTTTACCCCTAGGTACATCTGTTCCAGATCCACCTCCACCTACTCGTATCCAGACAAGAATGTAGTGCTTGGAAAACTCACAAAATATATACAATACCAAAATTCTAAGAAGTTCTTCTACACTAATCTTCAAAGTCTATCTTAGGGTTATGTGTTTTAATCAGAGTTTATCTAAATCTAATTTCCAAGGTTTGTACAAAAAATCCTCTGATACCAACTGTAACGCCCCGACCCCAGTTACCCAAAGTCGGTGCATTATTACATAACATTGGCATGATCACAAAAGATCAAGTCTCGAAAGACCTATTTGTTTAGTAGCCTTGGAATAACTAGATACATTCATAAAGTTTACATTACATTATAAAGTGAAAAATACAACAACATCTTGTCTCCACACTCATATCCCATTATTCTATCCCTGAAGGTCATTCATAAAATACTTCTTCACATCCTAGGAAAAAATTAAACCTATAAAGGGGTGAGCTCAAATGCCCAATAAGGATAATAATATAGCGGAAACTTTCATAATTAAGCATTAACATTTAAGGCAATGTATAACTAAAACAAAAGCCTTTTAAACTTTAACTTTAGCATAATATGGTAGAAATCAAATGAAATAATTCCATTTACTTATTCACATGAATATTATACTAGTCGAATAATCACATGCAATATCAATAACCACTTTTATAATGATGAAATGCATAATGCCAGACTATCATAACCATGTAGCCAAGGCCTCGTTCCAAGACTAAATTTAATTTTGTCAAGGCCTCATGCCAAGACACTAGTTTGTCTCATGAGACCTACGGATGCATCAAGGAGCTATATCAGGATCCACTCGTCACTTACTAAGTTCAATGAATTCCTCATATGAAAATTTTGAAACATAACATAAACATTCGTATTAAAACTAGCCTATGAAATGTCAATAATTTTAACCACAAACCATGAATGGTATAAAAATAGAACATCCACAGTAAAACATAACTCATTCGATACAATATAAAATATTGTATTGTATCAGATTAACCTCAATCGAGAATAATAAAGGATATTGACATAGATTAAAATAATCGTCAAACTATTGAGAGAAATATTCCCATTTTTTCTTGAAAACATTTAAAAGTCACACTATTTGTTAATAATCCATTTAAAATAGATTTTTGAATCAAAGTGTCCCATTCCACTTTAAAACTTTTAAAAGGAGTTTTAATTTTAAAACTTTAATGTCCATATAAATAAATCTTTAAAACCATTTTTAAAACATGGACATTAATGAGAAAGATTTATAATAATAAATCTTTCATTTATTTAAAATGATATTTTTGTTAAGGTTCATAACCAAAATAGTGACACTTGAATACAAATAATTGAGGTAATCATAACATTTTAATATAATGATAATAAATATATTCATGATATACTATGTCAAAGTACATTATATACACTATATAAAAGTGATTTGGTGTATAACAACAAAGAAGTCTCGATGGAATGTAAATTGATATGAAATCTCTTATAAAGACTATATCCTTAGGTTAAGGACAAATCAACGACATAATTATGTGTGATAAATATAAATACACTCAATATGATTTGATATTCACTGTAAATCAATAAGAGGACATTCACATATATTCTTGTAAAGACAACACCAATGAATGGGATATTTAACTCAACAAATGGAGAATTAGTTAAAAATTACTCTTATCAAGTTCATATCGATGACTTGAGAAATTATCAATGGACTGATTATGTGTATCAAAAGAATATGTACATAAAGAGGATTGTAAATAATGTCATAGGCAAATTAATAGTGATTCCACACATAATCTTGGTGTAAAATAATCAATGAAGTGTTTCTAAAGCCGAATGAATGGAAATTGAAATTTTAAATTCCTCTATCGATTGGGTAACTTACGATACATACACATATGAAAGAAAGATAACACAATGATGATGTAAATATCCATAAATTAAAGTATATTACACAATTAATACAGTCATGGGTAGTACACACACCACATGCAATAAATAAGTGGCGAACAATGGAAATCTAACGGAATTAAAAGTGAGATAAGAAACCCCTTACTTTGTATGTTTTCTTTGGTCGAGGGTAGGTTAACCTCTTTTATAATGTTGAAATAATTGTTATTGAATTATAAAAGGATCATTTACATTACTATGATATCATATATGATCTGTTAACATTGCTTTGTTAATAATATCTTAGTATTATCGTCGTTTCGGGTGTTCACTTACTCGTTTTCTTTTATATGTTTTGTTACATAAGTCGTGTTTGTTATGGGTTGGTTGTATCTTATTAATATATAGAATGATATCAAGTCCTTAAACATTACTTTTAATCATCAAACAATAATTAGTCTTTAATGGATATGATGGGGAAATGAATCTCATCATGTTCGTGGAGACGGTAATCCATACATACACACGAACGCTACTTTCATTTCATTTTTCATTTTAAAAGGAATAAAAACCAAATGATACATAGTTATATTATTATTCCAGTATAATATAATATCTTATATTTTTTACTTAAGTTCATTAACACCATCCTTTATACGTTCTATGTATGGTATGAACGAGTCATATCATTTTTAGGGGGCGGTAGTCCGCACTTCCTCAAATGAAATTATCTTATATATATACAACATGAAATGAATAATGGTATTCTATAAAATGGAATTACAGAAGTTTATATATAAAATAAATATCATTAATATAATATTTAATTATATTTCCATCATAATATCCACCATGAGAGGTGGTAGGAGATAATTGAACAATCATCGTTTCGTGAGGCGTTTTGTTTCCATCCACAGAAACATTATGTTCTTCACCCATTATATGGAGGTGTGTGTAAGTGTAGTTCTAATACTTCTCATAAAAATATCCTAGTATATTTAGGATACTTCTTTTTTTACAAAATAAAATAATAATAATTGTTTAGGGTTTGGAGAATTAAAATAAAAGAAAAGAAGCTAAGAGAAATCGTTACCTTTATTTTGGGTAACTCCCTTTGGTTTGAACCCAAAAGGACTCTTGAAGTGCCTTAGACCTAAGGTAAGGCTTCTAAAAGGAGTATAGGGATGTAGGGAGCTTAATTAGGAAGAGTTTGGATGAGACAAAAGGTGTAAGAGGTGTGAGAAATTGGTTAGAAGTGGTGTCCTTTTATAAGGGGGATGAGGGGCTCTTTAAGAAAAACTTAAAGTATTAATTTATAATAAATTCATATTCAGTTTATAATGTATCCAAACTGGATTATTCATAGTCTAATGTGGGGATGCGTCTAAATCCTTTCAAACAATAGATTTTAGATAGGTTGGGGTAACTATATTAACCTTATCTTTTAGTTTTAACTCGTAGTTATTTAGTTTGACATTTACCATGTCACATTGTATTTTTATATTATATAGTTAATAAACTTACTATATACATACAAGATCCCCCAAGTGACCCATTAATGATTCACCTATCATGATATAAGTCTTTTGGCCGAACCTTAGATTTTTAGAAATATAATGTCAATTAATAATATAATATTTGTTTTAAAAACTCATTTATTTTAATTTTGAAACTATTTAATAATTGATTTTTGTTAAAGTCTTAACAACTTTATTAATTAAAATAAAATTCATTCAAGAAATACTAACATGTAATATTAACCAACAAAATTCATGGATGGCATAATAACTTTTAAATTATATTTATTTTAACTTTCATAATACCAATTATTTGATTCTTTCATTAATAAAGAAAATACTGAATCATTATTGTGTAATAAATAAATTTAATAATTAAATGTATAAAAATTATAAATAAAATACCATTATGTAGGAAATATTTTTATATTTATAATGAATATTAATAGTCAAAAATATGACATATATAACCCTATGTAAAAAAAATTCTAAAAGATATATGCTTATGTCATTTTTGTATTTACTTTAACTTAGTTAATATAAAGTGTCCCTATCACCTACAAGTGGCTCCTTGGGGTCCCAAAATCGACCTAAAGATGAACATGGTTGGAAATGTATCAACCAATAAGGTTAGGACACGTTTTAGGGTAATTTATTATTATTATAATATTATTTGTTACCCTTATTTACCGGATTTACCCTTTAACCATGGTAAATAAAATATTTAGTGAAGTAATTATTCAAAATGTCTAAAAATAAAATTTACCTATTTACACAATTTGGAAATCCAGATTCCAAATATGGAATCTATTTTTCCAAATTCAAAACACAGAAGTGGCAAAAATTAATTTAATATTAATTCCCGTTGTTAAAACAAAAAGCGTGTTTTTAAGAGATAATAACTATCAAAAGATTGACACTTGTTTATGTCCGGTTTAAATGTGAAATTATTTCCAATGACCAACATTGTATTAAATGGTAAAAATATATTCTAAATATACATTAAAACCACTCAAATTCACAATTTATCACTATTAATTTTTTCGATTAAAAAAGTTGTTTTTAATTAAAATTTTGTGATTTTCACTGTTCATCAAAAATTGAATGTTTTCAGAAAAATACCATAAATTCACCCTAAGAAAATTTCGATATTATGAATCCAAAAATGAAGTCCATTTTGAAAGATAAAAGGTATAAATTTTCAAAAAGTGGGTATTACTATTCATAACGGCTAGTTTGATTGGGTGTGGTGTGTGTTAGAACTCGAAGTTTCGTACAACACACGCTACTGTATTATTCAAAGAGAAACATACTGTAGAAGATTGGGGTGTTATATTATCCCCTCCTTTAAATAATTTCGTCCTCAAAATTTTTAAAATTGGGCTTGGGAATATAATGGAAAGTCTCAAATCAGAAAAAGAGTCAATAAAACTATCACCTTAAAAGAAAGAAAGAGAAGTACAAAGGTCACCCAAGATAACTCATACTAGGGTTCCATGTAAGAAAAAAAGGATATAGTAGATAAACTAAGTGTCAAGTTCTGATGGATATGGATAGAAAACTTGATCAGGAGAAATTAAACAATAAGAAAGCTACAAACTTGTGACAGTACAAACGGTCATTAGTTTCCCTGTAGGAAAAGTATACGGAAAACATTTTTTTTTCAAGTTGCATTACATAAAGATGACGAATTCATTTATGAGATTGACTAAGAAAATAAAAAGATGTACTTAATGTTTAAGTAGAGTATCATTCTTTAATAAATTTCCACCACTAACTCATTTTTTTAAATGATGAGTATTCAAGAAGACTTGGTCACACTGGAAGAGCTAGAATAAACTTCTATAGAATCACATAATCCACGAAGGATAAACTATATATTTACCTTGTCTTTAGAGATTAATTAAAACCAAAATTGTTAGTATGAGATCTGATGATCCCCCAAAAGGATATTCTTTTAGAAAAGAAACACTAATCTTAATTTCTAAAATTAAACCAACAATACCCCAAAGTTAAATAAATACCATTCAATAAACAATTTTCCTTAAAATCCTTCAATATAATCCAAACTAATATTGAAACCCAAAACGTAGAAGAATTTGGTTATGTAGTCTTCCATGTAAAATTGTATCTCCAAATTAAATCAACTACTCTCAAAGTCACATGCTTAAATGTAATTAACCTAATAACATATTCTCTATTATAGGTTAATTATTTTCAAAAATAACCCAAATCACTATAAATCCACAATAAAAACTTAGATAAAAATCCACCATTACTCCTCAAATGAAACCCCATAGTATTCAATTTTCCCTGGGCATATAGTGTTCCCAACAAAGCAAATATCTTCCAAAATAAGATTTATCACTTAATCACCAAATCATATTCCTATACTAAGATTATTCATTTGATAATTCATAAGATCCCAAATCAACTTATTATTTTTCAATAAAATCATTCAACTAAAAATAATTAGTCACACTAACCAGGGACTTCACGTAGTCAAGTGGTAGGCAATAAATCCTAATCGCACTTTTGTTGTGGGTTCGATTCCCACAGCATTGTCCGACGCGATGGGTTGTCACATGGTCTGTGTGTTGTCCTTTTTCAAAAACTATATTTTATAACATTACCAAAATGAGATAAATTCCTCAAAATAACCATAACATAATTTTTACCAGAAAGGTTATCTCATACCTTGCATGTTCATCCCAAAATATAATAACTTGTAATTGACTCAAACCCAATGATCATATAAAACCAAATGGTTATTTATAACTATATCCACAAGGGAAAATATAAGACTTCCTCAAATATCATTTTCACATGGCAAACTACGGGGTTACAATTAAAAGAGAAAATTATTCCAAAGTAATCCCATCAACAAAGAGCACTAATTCTTTTAAACATTTCTCCAACCATTTATTTCCACATGGATTCTTCTTTGACCAATAAAATATCCTATAGAATAGGGAATTCACTCGGGTAATGGCCAGTTCCCCTAAATTTATGGAAAATGACTGTAAATGGATTCTTGGGACCATTTTTATTTTCCTCCATAGTACTCTTCATTTTTCCTCGGCAATTCTTCACTTTATGTCCTTCTTTCCCGCACATAAAGCATTTATTTGTTCAGTTCAGAGACTTTATTGGGTGTCTCCTTCCACATTTCCTGCATGATGGAAATTTAGGATTCTTTTATCCATGGTCTCCACTGCTGGAACTCTTATCATTCATCACCTTTATCTTTTTTGTTGAGTCCGGGAGTTGGTTAATATATATATTTTTGATCATATTTTTGGAAAACTGATATGGCATGAACACGATATCTTTTACGCCTATCAACATTCCATTTTGTTGCTCATTTATACCACCTTTCCCACATTTTACATCATTCTCAAACTTACTATGACTTATTTGGACTCGATTTATTGACTAAGACCAGAAAGTATTGTGTGATTAACATTAGTCATAAAATCATTTAGAGAATATCATGACACCATATTCTCAGTTTGAAACACCTTAGGATTAACCAAGGTCATTTATTCTCATCTTATATTAAAATACTTTAAATTGGTTTGTAAAGAAAATGTAAATTATCCTAAACATATCCCCTAGGAGTGTCGTAACCAAGAGTGCAGCAAGGCCCGTTGTCGTGCACCAGTTCCCGTTCGAGTCTAGATCAAAGTGGTGTTTTCGGGTTTTACCCCTAGGTACATCTGTGCCAGAGCCACCTCTACATACTCCTATCCCGATAGGGATGTATTGATTGGAAAACTCACAAAATCTATACAATACCAAAATTCTAGGAAGTTCTTCTACACTAATCCTCAATGTCTATCTTATCTCTATGTGCTTTAATCAGAGTTTATCTAAATCTAGTTTGCAAGGTTTTTACTAAACTTCCTCTCATACCAACTATAACACACCGACCCCAGTTACCCAGAGTTGGTGCATTATTACATAACATTGGAATGATCACAAAAGATCAAGTCTCGAAAGACCGATTAGTTTAGTAGCCATGGAATAACTAGATACATTCATAAAGTTTACATTACATCATAAAGTGAAAAATATAACAACATATTGTCTCCACACTCATATCCCCTTATAATATCCCTACAAGTCATTCATAAAATACTTCTTCACATCCTAGGAAAAAATAAAACATAGAAAGGGGTGAGGTCAAATTCCCAGTAAGGATAACAATATAGCGGAAACTTTCATAAATAATAATAAACATTTAAGGCAATGTATAACTAAAACAAAAGCCTTTTAAACTTGAACTTTAGAATAATATGGCAGAAATGGAATTAAATAATTCCATTTACTTATTCACATGGATATTCTACTAGTCGAATAATCACATGCAATATTAATAACCACTTTCATAGTGATGGAATGCAAAATTCCAGACTATCATAACCACATATCCAAGGCCTCGTTCCAAGACTACAAATAAGATTTTGTCAAGGCCTCATGCCAAGACACTATTTTGTCGCTTGAGACCTACCGATGCATCGAGGAGCTATAGTGGCATCCACCCGTCACTTACTAATTCAAATCAATTCCTCATATAAAAAGTTTGAAACATAACATAAACATTCGTATTAAAACTAGCTTACGAAATGTCAATAATTTTAACCACAAACCATGAATGGTATAAAAATAGCACATCCACAATCAAACATTAGTCACTCGATACAATATGGAAGATTGTATTGTATCAGATTAACCTCAATTGAGAATAATAAAGGATATTGATATAGATTAAAATAATCATCAAGCTATTGAGGGAAATATCCCCCTTTTTTCTTGAAAACATTTAAAAGTTACACTATTTTTCAAGAAGCCATTTAAAATAGATTTTTGAATCAAAGTGTCTCATACCACTTTGAAACTTTTAAAAAGAGTTTTAATTTTAAAACTTTAATTTCCATATAAATAAATCTTTAAAACCATTTTTAAAATATGGTAATTAATGAGAAAGATTTATAATAATAAATCCTTAAATTATTTAAAATGATATTTTAGTTAGAGTTCCTAACCAAAAGAGTGACACTTGAATACAAATAATTGAGGTAATCAAAACATTGTAATATAATGAGAATAAAGATATTCCTGATATACTATGTCAAAGTACATTATATACACCATATAAAAGTGATTTGGTGTATAACAACAAACAAGTCTCAATGGAATGTAAATTGAGATGAAATCTATTATAAAGACCATATCCTTAGGTTAAGGACAAATCAATGACATAATTATGTGTGATAAATATAAATACACTCAATATGATTGGATATTCATTGTAAATCAATCAGAGGACATTCACACATATTCTTGTAAAGACAACACCAATGAATTGGATATTTAACTCAAAAAATGGAGAATGAGTTAAAAATTACCCTTATCAAGTTCATATCAATAACTTGAGAAATTATCAATAAAGTGATTATGTGTATAAAAAG
Source organism: Viscum album (assembly GCA_963277665.1). NCBI lineage: Eukaryota > Viridiplantae > Streptophyta > Magnoliopsida > Santalales > Viscaceae > Viscum > Viscum album. The sequence continues at coordinate 1,008,272,104 of OY728167.1, forward strand.
TATATCCACAGAAAGGGGAGTAGAAATTATGACATAGTCAAATGAATAGTTATTCCACACATAATCTTGGAGTAAAATAACCAATGAAGTATGCATAAAGCCGAATGAATGGAAATTTAAATTTCTAATTCCCCTATCTATTTCGTAACTTACGATACATACACCCATGAAAAAAGGATAATACAATTATGATGAAAATATCCATAAATTAAATTATATTACACAATGAATACAATCATGGGTAGTACACACACCACATGCAGTAAATAAGTGGTGAATAATGGAAATCTCACGGAATTAAAATTGAGATAAGAAAACCCTTACTTTGTATGTTTTCCTTGGTCGAGGGTAGTTTAGCCTCTTTTATAATGGTGAAATAATTGTTATTTAATTATAAAAGGATCATTTACATTAATACTATATCATATATGATCTTTTAACAATGCTTTGTTAATAATATCTTAGTATTATTGTCGTTTCGAGTGTTAACTTACTCGTTTTATTTTATATGTTTTGTTACATAAGTCGTGTGTGTTATGTGTAGGTTGTATATTTTTAATATACCGAATGATATCAAGTCCTTAAACATTACTTTTAATCATCAAACGAAAATTAGTCTTGAATGGATATGATGGGGAAATGAATCTCATCGCGTTCGTGGAGACGGTAATCTGTACGTACGCACGAACGGTACTTCCATTTCTTTTTTCATTTTGAAAGGAATAAAAACCAAATGATACATAGGTATATTATTATTCCAGTATAATATAATAGCTTATATGTGTTACTTAATTTCATTAACACCATCCTTTATATGTTCCATGTATGGTATGAACGAGTCATATCACTTTGAGGGGGCGGTAGTCCGCACTTCCTCAAATGAAATTATTTTATATATATACAACATGAAACGAATAATGGTATGCTAAAAAATAGAATTACAGAAGCTTATATATAAAATAAATATCATTAATATAATATTTAATTATAGTTCCATTATAATGGACACCATGAGAGGTTGTAAGAGATAATTGAACAATCATTGTTCCGTGAGGCGTTTGGTTTCCATCCACAGAAACATTATGTTATTCACCCATTAGATGGAGGTGTGTGTAAGTGTAGTTCGAATTATTCTCATTACAATATCCTGGTAAATTTAGGATACTGGTTTTGTTACAAAAGAAAATAATAAGAAGAGTTTAGGGGTTACAGAATTAAAATAACAGAAAAGAATCTAAGAGAAATCGTTACCTTTAATTTGGGAAAATCCCTTTGGTTTGAACCAAAAAGGACTCTTAAAGTACCTTATTCCTAAGGTAATGATTCTAAGAGGAGGATAGGGATGTAGGGAGCTTAATTGAGCAGATTTGGGATGATCCAAAAGGCTTGATAGGTGTGAGTAATTGGTTATAAGAGGTGTCCTTTTATAAGGGGGAGGAGGGGATCTTTAGAAAAACTTAAAGTATTAATTTATAATAAATTCATATTCGGTTTATAATGGCTCCAAAGTAGATTATTCAACGTCTAAGGTGGGAATGGGTTGAAATCCTTTTAACCAATAGATTTTAGACAGGTTTGGGTCACTATATTAACCTTATCTTTTAGTTTTAACTCGTAGATAATTAGTTTGACATTTACCATGTCACGATGTATTTTTATATTATATAGTTAATAAACTTACTATATAAATCCAATCAACCCCCAAGTGGTCCATTAATTATACCCCTATCATGATATAAGTCTTTTGGCCTAACCTTAGATTTTTAGGAATTGAATATCAATTAATAATATAATATTTGTTTTTAAAACTCATTTATGTCAATTTTAAAACTATTTAATAATTGATATTTGTTAAAGTCTTAAAAACTTTAATAATTCAAATAAAATTCATTCAAGAAATACTAAAATGTAATATTAACCAATAAAATTCATGTATGGCATCAAAACTTTCAAATAATATTTATTTTAACTTTTATAATACCAATTATTTGATTCTTTCATTAATAAGGAAAATAATGTATCATTATTGTGTAATAAATAAATTTACTTATTAAATGTCTAAAAATTATAAATAAATTACCTTTATGTTGGAAATATTTTTATATTTCTAATGATTATTTATAGTTGAAAATATAACATATATTACCCTACGTAAAAATTGTTTTTCTAAAAGATATATGCTTATGTCATTTTTGTATTTACTTTAACTTAATTAATATAAAGTGTCCTTATCACCTACAAGTGGCTCCATGGGGTCCCAAAATCGACCCAAAGATGATCATGGTCAGACATGTATCAAGCTATAAGTTTAGGACATGTTTTAGGGTAATTTATTATTATTATAATATTATTTGTTACCCTTATTTACCGGATTTACCCTTTAACCATGGTAAATAAAATATTTACCGAAGTAATTATTCAAAATGTCTAAAAATAAAAGTTACCTATTTACACAATTTGGAAATCCTGATTCCAAATATAGAATCCATTTTTTCAAATTCATTTTACAGAAGTGGTAGAAATTAATTTAAAATTAATTCCCGTTGTTAAAACAAAAAAGCATGTTTTTAAGAGATAATAACTCACTACTGGAAAAGAAGGTTATACCAACGGTTAAAAACCATTGGTATAGGCTGGAAAACTGTTGGTATACCCTATACCAACGGTTTTCCAAACCGTTGGCTAGTAAGCCGTGAGGAAATATTTATACCAACGGTTTGATCCAAACCGTTGGTATATGGGTTATATAAATTTAACCCAATGTATATCAACGGTTTATAACCATTGGTAATGAATTTGAGGAAGTCTTATACCAACGGTTTTAAACCGTTGGTAATGTGATTTTCAGGAAAACCTATACCAACGATTTAGAACCGTTGGTATTGGTTTTCCAACCACACCTTTACCAACGGTTATAAACCGTTGGTATTGGACTTCCAAAAATCCAGACACCTATACCAACGGTTTAAAACCGTTGGTATAGGTTATTCCAGAAATACAGAACACCTATACCAATGGTTTTAAACCATTGGTATAGTGTTTTTCCAAAATCCAAGCACCCTTACACCAATGGTTTATAACTGTTGGTATAGAGTTTTTCCAGAACTGCACACAGCAGCCCCCTCCCTCCGGTAGCCCCTCCACTGTACACCTGCATACAGACTTGAAACAGACTTGAAAATGGATTTTTCAGCTCATGTAAATGAAAAATCCATTTTCATGAAAACCCATTACAAAACCATCTCATGTTATGAAATTACATGAAAATGGATTTTTCAGCTCTCCCATGCACCAACATTTTAAAAACCAAAATGAACATGTTGTATTATCAATGCAAACTAATTTTAAAACCCAACTCACTAAACTAAATGACAATGTAGAAACACAAAACATCCAATATCTTATCACCTCAATAATACTCCTTAGCATAAAATATTGTATAAAATAATTTTAATGTAATATTAACAAGTAATGATATATTGAATGTGAACAAAAAATTGATACAAGAAATAAAAGTTGGAACAAATAATTTAAACATTATTAAAGATATAAACCTTCAGTTGAGGTCATTAGTAATGAGAAAATCTATAATCAAATTCATTATGAAGCTGAATAAAACCTTAATGTTCGAATATTATAATGTGAGACTGAATAAAACATGATAAAAAATCATTAGTTAGAGATCCCAAGCCAAATAATGACCAAAAAAATAGAAATAAACAAATTTTGCTTGCTTCAGATCTATCATTGATCCGTTACATGGGGCCGATGAAACATAAGGCTTTATTAAGATTGTAATGTGATATTAGACCACTAGATTGAAGAAACCAATGATTTTGGTGCTTGGTTGAGATAGAAACAAGAACTATGGTGTGATAATCAAACTGTAAGAGCCCAATTCCCCATTTCCATGTATGGATTTTGTATTCGGGTTGCTTTGAGGAAAATGTAAAATTGGGTAATTTTGATGTACAAGCCATGTACTTCAGTGTACACACCATGAACATTGATGTCATTTCCAGACCACGTACAGGTCGTGTCTCACCCATGTACCAAGTCATGTTGTGTCGTGGTCATGCCTCTTAAGGTGAGGCCCAGTAAAAGCGTATACACAGTGTGTATTGTTAAAGGAAATGTCATGTATTTTATTTTTTATTTAATATAAGGGAGAGGGGTCATGTCTCATTTACATAATTAACTTCTTTTGACCTTGGTTCATCCAATTTTGGCCAGGAGCGATAATTATTCTCTGAGCCACTGATTCTCATATCAATGTCCAATCAGAACTCTTGAAGGTGCATTGGGATCCCACCAATGAGTTCTCCCTTCACCTTAATCCTATCCTCCTGATTCCTATCCTCATTTTATAGATATAGATTTGATAATTTATGAATCTTTTGTAGATTTTCAATGATCTAGGATGAATCAAGATCAGATATTCAATATTATTGTTCTCACGACTACGAGGTAGGTGGGTTGTGCCTATATGTTGTTTTGTCAAGAATAATATGTGCCTAAAACTCATATACCCATGTTTTTGGTATACATGACTTGGAATTACACCGTGATTATCATATGATATTGGTTGATTAGGTTATTAAGGTTATTTCTTTGAGATAGGGAACCACAGGGTTGTGTTTCCCTTGATTAATTTGTTAGAGCTATTGGCCCATGACGCCTTAGATGCATACAGCTTTCCATGACTTTTTTTGTTTAGGATGGATTATTGATTATTAAAAATCAATGTGATAGTAAGATTACATGAGGTGATTTGATTATTATTATACCATGTAATAGTTAGATTAGATGAGGTGTGTTGATAATAGTCTGTGATGTAATAATTTAAATTAAATGAGGTACTTATTTTTACCTGTTAATAGATTAATTACATATGATACATGTGGGTGAGATTGTGATATGTCTGAGGGAGAGACTGTGATGCCTGAGGGAGAGGATGTGTTTTTTTCCTGAGGTCAAGACAGTGACATGCGTTTAGGCAAGATATTGATGTCTCCAAGGAATGTTTTAGCTATTTTTTACTTCAATATTTAATGATTGTTGATTTCTTTATACTATGTTTACTTTTGTACCTTGTTTTTATACATGTATATCCACTAAAATTTGGGCACAAATCTTGTGGTGGATTCCTACTGGTATTATGTCTCACAACTTGTTTGGTTCATGCTTTGGGACCAAGCAGATTACACTGAAAAATCCATTTCCATTTTCATGTAAATGAAAAATACATTTTCATTTGTGACTCCTGCACGTCACAAATGACCCATGGATCGTTTTCCTAAAGTTTCAACAGAATCCGAATGTGTTTGGTCAGTTTTTCGTATGTCGGTAGTTGTTTTCACTTAAAATCATGTCCATTTCAAATAAAAATGAGACTGTTTGAGTGGTATCGGCCACACCGTACCTTAGATTGAGGCGGGGTTGACTCGTACATGACACAAATGACCCATGGATACTTCTCCTAAAGTATCAACAGAATTCGAATGTGTTTGGTCCTTTTCCCGTATGTCAGTTGTTATTTTTACTTAAACTGTTGTCCATTTCAAAGAAAAGTGAGACACTTTGAGTGGTGTCATCCACACCGCACCTCGGATTGAGGCGGGGTTGACTCGTACACATCACAAATGACACATGGATCTTTTTCATAAAGTATCAACACAATCCGAATGTGTTTGGTCGGTTTTTTGTATGTCGTTTATTTTAATTAAAAGCGCATTCATTTTAAACAAAAGAAAGTCACTTTTAGTGGTACTAGATACAGCAGCCCTCGGATTGAGGCGGGGTTGACTTTTACACATCACAAATGACCCATGGATCGTTTTCCTAAAGTTTCAACAGAATCCGAATGCGTTTGGTCGGTTTTCCATATGTCGGTAGTTGTTTTCACTTAAAATCATGTCCATTTCAAATAAAAGTGAGACAGTTTGAGTGGTACCGGCCACACCATGCCTCAGATTGAGGCAGGGTTGACTCGTACACGACAAAAATGACCCATGTATACCTGTCCTAAAGTATCAATAGAATCCGAATGCGTTTGGTTCGTTTCCCGTATGTCAGTTGTTGTTTTTACTTAAACTGTTGTCAATTTCAAAGAAAAGTGAGACACTTTGAGTGGTTCCGGCCACACCGGCCCTCAGATTGAGGCGGGTTTGACTCGTACACATCACAAATGACCCATGTATCGTTTTCCTAAAGTTTCAATAGAATCCAAATTCATTTGTTCAGTTTTCCGTATGTCGTTTATTTTAATTAAAAGCGTGTCCATTTTAAACAAAAGAAAGACAATTTTAGTGGTACCGGCCACACCGGCACTCAGATTGAGGCGGGGTTGACTTTTACACATCACAAATGACCCATGGATCATTTTCCTAAAGTTTCTATAGAATCCGAATGCGTTTGGTTGGTTTTCCGTATGTCGGTAGTTGTTTTCACTTAAAATCATGTCCATTTCAAATAAAAGTGAGATAGTTTGAGTGGTACCGGCCACACCGTGCCTCAGATTGAGGCGGATTTGACTCATACACGACACAAATGACCCATGGATACTTTTCCCAAAGTATCAACAGAATCCGAATGTGTTTGGTCCATTTCCCGTATGTCAGTTGTTGTTTTTACTTAAACCGTTGTCCATTTCAAAGAAAAGTGAGACACTTTGACTGGTGCCGGCCACACCGCGCCTCGGATTGAGGCGGGGTTGACTCGTACACATCACAAATGACCCTTGGATCATTTTACTAAAGTTTCAACAGAATCCTAATGCGTTTGGTCGGTTTTACGTATGTCGGTAGTTGTTTTCACTTAAAATCTTGTCCATTTCAAATAAAAGTGAGACAGTTTGAGTGGTATCGGCCACATCGTGCCTCGGATTGAGGTGGGGTTGACTCGTACATGACACAAATGACCCATGGATACTTTTCCTAAAGTATCAATATAATCCTAATGCATTTGGTTCATTTCTCATATGTCAGTTGTTGTTTTTACTTAAACTGTTGTCCATTTCAAAGAAAAGTGAGACACTTTGAGTGGTGCCGGCCACACCGGCACTCGGATTGAGGTGGGGTTGACTCGTACACATCACAAATGACCCATGGATCATTTTCCTAAAGTTTCAATAGAATCCAAATGTGTTTGGTCAGTTTGCCATATGTCATTTATTTTAATTAAAAGCGCATCCATTTTAAACAAAAGAAAGACACTTTTAGTGGTACCGGCCACACCGGCCCTAGGATTGAGGCGGGTTTGACTCTTACACATCACAAATGAAAATATAAAAATTTCACAAAATTAATCAATTTAATACATATAAATATTATAAGTAATTGGATTTTTTTTGTAAATTATATTCCTAATCAATGAAAATATATAAAATAGAGAATAAAAATGTTAAAAATAAATTTTTTAACCAAAGAAATTAACCAATATTTCATTATCATTAAAATCCATTTATCAAAATCAAAAAGACACACACTTATTTATATTTTTTAACAAAGGGAATTCATCACCTAATAAATAATTTTCCACCTCAAAATCCCTCATTTTATTATTTTTAAAATGAACCCCCAATATTACCCATGGATCTAAAACACATAATTTTTCATGTCATGTCCTTAGGCCCTAAATATTAATTACGGATGACCATATGTCCTTAGGCTGTAGAACACCCATGACCCGACCCGACCCGACCTGGCCCATGGACACCACTAATTTCAAGTGATTGTTTTTGAATATTAAGATGTCCATATTAACTTATCAAACCAGATATCATACAAGGAATCACAGTACCAAGTAATACTAAAGGTCTAGGTACTAGACTAATCATACAATAAGAATCAAGTGCAAAAAAACGATCTGATAACAACATCCCTATGAAGCAGAGGAAAACCCCGGAGTGGAAAACCAGGTTCAAAAATAAAGAGTTATACAGAATTCAAAAATGAAATGGATCAATCTGCCCCTGATCACCATCATCATCACCACTATCATCATCGGCCTCATCCTCGGCACCATCTCTGTCCTCGTCATCATCCTCGTCATCATCCACATGCTCATCGTCGTCCTCATCCTCGTCCTCAGCCCCATCCTCACCCTCGGCCCCATCCTCGCCCTCGGCCCCATCCTCACCCTCGTCCTCATCCTCGCCCTCATCCTCTTAAGCATCCTCATCATCGCCAGGAACATCATGATCTTGATCACCACCAGAGCTGTCGCCTGGTGCATTGGATAATGCACCCATCGACGACATAAATATCTGACAAGACGCGCTAGCCTCTGGTGGAAGTGATGAAGATAAAGCTTTCATCAGTTTCGTAAATTCTTTGTCCCTCATTTGAACTTGCACTTCCAACTCTGTGACCCTTTTATCAGATTTTCTTGCTTTCTCTTTGACCTGTTCCAACTCAATAGTACTAGAATGGATGCATGGAGAGGACCAATACCTCGTCGGGACTATATTCTTACCAGGTCGGCAGCGTACTCGACCACAGTGCTCCTCTCCCAAAACCTGATATAAATGATCGTGTGGCCCAAAATTGTCAGGCTCCTGGGCATCAAGAGCCTCTAAAGTAGCCTGTTAAAAATATTAATAGATTAATAAATTTCAAAATAGATATTAAACTTTGAAATAAACAAATTAAAACATATAATCTTTTCTTGGGTTGATTCATTTACCGCAGTTCCATCTTTTTTTCTTCTACTCGAGCAAAACAATTTTGCTCGAGGGATACATCCTTCAATATTCAATTTGTGCTTCTATAATGACATTGAAACAATATAAAGTGCAAGTATAATCATATATTCAATATTCAATAAATCACATAATTTAAGTAGGAAATAATAAAAAGGGAAAGTCCTAACGAAAAATTATAAACAACTATATCGTTCCAGCTGCCACTCCTGATCTGAAATAGTTGTGCACCCCAATGTGTGGAGGTATTGCTTTGAATCAATGTTTTTTTAGTTTTTATCAGAAGATTCCTAAATAATGTTTAATAATAAATAAGATTATATTAATGAAAAATATGAAAACTCTAATTTAAATACCTCAAATGAGATTAATACCTTAAATTTTTCAGTCGCCCAATGGGTAATCATTTGGCGATATTGCTCTATCGGGCAGTCATCCACGATAGATAAAGTCTCTAAATCCATGCCCACCCTATCATAAGCTCTCCAAAGCTCTCCCAACTCTTTTAAAACAGCTGGTCGTGCACCTTCGCCATCAGGGAAGTTAAACCGAAGCTGAAACCCAATAGATTAGTTCATATAAATAAAAAAATACTACATTAAATCCAATAGATTTTTTACCCATATTTGTGCCCACGCGTTATCTTTGACTTCGTGTGGCAGTTTTCTCCAAGAGAGAGGGCTGACCAGAATGATATCGGAGTGTTTGGCTAGTGTCGCCACAAAACCCTGACATTCCTATCCAGATTTCTAAATCATTTGTCCATCAGCATTATATTCAACCATCAACTGTGTCTGGAGGTTCCATACCGCACGCAAGCGAGTACGCCCCTTCCCCACCTTCTATCTGTAGATGAATCTGTTATTAAAGAAAAATAATATCAGTACAAGTTATAATAAAATAAATTTAGGTATAAAAATTTGATAGAGTTAGATAAATATACCTCTGGTAGTCGGATCAATGGGCGTCACTAGATGTGCAGAAGCTGAAGGAATATCCTTTACAAGTAGATTGTCCCTCAGTGTACACTCCTCATCCGCATACTGTGTCGCATCAAGAGTCGAAGAAGGTGGAATATAATAGCTCGAGGATAATGAACCAAAAGCAAAAGATGATGGCATAGACGTCTGGCCAACTGGTAGTGTAAACATCGGAGGTCTAAATATCCCTTGTGTCCCTGGAGACACACCAGGATCAAAATGGGGTGAAGAAGATAGGTCGGTGGTGGTGGATCTTCTAACTCTCACCCCATGAGCTCTCGTTCCACCGGCCTTAGTACCGGGCCCACTAGATGATCGTTCATCTCTGACACCACCACCCTTCCTACCACCAGCCACTCTACTGGGTGCAATATCAGGCTCCTCATCAGATATCTCTCGTTTAGGGGGTCGATCCTGAAAAAAAGTTTAACACATAAGTAAACACATGATATTATAAGTTATTGAAATATTTATATTTTAAATAAAATAATCACAACAGGGATGAGTGGAGGGACACCCATCTGTATCATGCGAAGATTATTATCTGTCATCTTTTTCCATCGCCTCTCTTCAATGGGTGTCATTTCCTGCAATGAAAACAAATATGGAAGTAATTAAAAACAGATAACTAATGTGTAACCCAAAAAAAATATAGAAAAACCATTCTGATAAAAAACATAAATTAAAAGAATATTTATGGTGGTTTGAAGGTAAGTACAAGGATACACACTCTGAATGATGTAGGTGAAACATGTAGGTGAAACATGACTGTATGATTCTATATATTTCCCACCACAACTTCAGGTTCACAATCAACTCTGAAAATTGAGTTATTGGCGTCATCATAAGTAATAAATGGATTTCTTCCAATTGCAGCAGGGATAGTGTCAACTTCATCATCACCATCATCAAAAACATGTCTGGGATTCACTTCAATAATTACACCGAATTTAGGATGACGATGATCTTTGACATAAAAAACTTGTTTCACCATTGATGCCAATACATATGGTTCATCGGTGGCAAGAGTGCGAGTCATGTCAATAACTCGAAATCTGCAATCATCAATAAAGGTGCTTTGCCTCTTCATTGAATCAAACCATTGACATTTCATCATCGTGACTCAACCATGTGAGTAATAATACAGAATTATTATTTTCTCCATGACTCCATAATAAGCAACATTTTCAGAATGAGGTCTAGTATCCGATGAACTAGCATAACAGTCTGTTGTGGCAGTTAGCATAACACCATTATGCTGCGTTCTCATGTTTATTGCTCGTTCAGTGATAATAAATTTGTATCCATTGATCACAAGTTATTTACAAGCACGAACCATGGTATTAGGACCAAAAGCCAAAGCTCTTGTTTCCTCAGAAGTAGATTCAGCAGGCAAAATCGATACCTAAAATATAAAAAAATAGTAAACTTAATTAAATATTATTTTTATTTAGTTATTACAGAAATATTTTTACCTTCAATTTCAACCAAGCAGAAAACCCTTTGTTATGCAAAGTCTCTTTACTTCTCAAAGATAAAGAATGGTGCTTTCTATATATCAATTCTTTATGTTTTCTGTAGATAAAAATAATAATAGTTTAACAAATATTTAAAATTACAAGAGATAAGATAAGAGATAAATGTACAATTTACTTACTTGATATACTCATCGAACAAATCACAATTGAACAACACTATGCGATGTGCCATCTCTCGCTCTTCAAGGCTTAATGTAGTCAATGTATATGATCCCAGAATTCCTCCTGTTTGAAGAAGTGATGGAAAACTGGGTTCAATTTGCCCATACTTTTCTTCTTCATTTCTCATTGGTCTGTTTACTCTCATAGTAAGATCAGACAAATACATTGCGCAGAAATCCATACATTCTTGAGCCAAGTAACCTTTCACAATAGAACCTTTGGGATAATTCCTGTTCCGAACAAATGATTTCAATGTGCACATGTTTCTTTCAGTTGGATACATCCAACAGAAAGAAACGGGTTCTCCAAGAAGTATTTCTGTTGGAAAATGGATAGTCAGATGCAACATGCATGTAAACAATGATGGAAGGAATATTTTCTCTAACTCGCACAAAATTAATGGTGTCTCTACCAACAGTTTTTTCAAGAAGGATTTGGATATCCTCTTAGCACAAATATCTCTAAACAAATAGAAAAACCGAATAACTGAGACTCTAACATTATTGGACAAGAGATGACGGATTGCTATTAGAATCAACTCACGCAAAAGGACGTGATAATCATGAGTCTTTAAATATTTCAGCTTCAACTCTTTTCTGTTGACCCGTTTTGATATATTGCTTGAATAGCCATCAGGATCTTTAATAGTCTCTAGCACTTCCAGAAATTGATTTTTTTCAACAGGTGTCATCACATAAGAAGCACATGGAACTTGCCATTTATTTTCACTGATACAGACAAGATGCAATTCTGGTCTGATCCCCCAATCTACCAAGTCACGCCGAGATCGTAAATCATCTTTTGTATTCCCCTTGACATTTAGAAGAATCGAAAGCAACATTTCACATATATTCTTTTCAATGTGAATTACGTCTAAGCAATGACGTAACAAGTTGGTTGACCAATACGGCAACTCAAAGAATATACTTTTCTTCTTCCAATTGTAACAAGTATCATTGGAAACATTTTTCCTCTTTCTATATTTCATTACACCCTTCCCAAATGAATAATTGAAATCTTTCAATTCATTAAGCACATCAGTTCTAGACATACGATGAGGTGGAGCGTCATTCTCTATAGTATTGTAAAATCTTCGACGATTGTTTCTATATGGATGGTTCATTGGAAAGAATCGTCGATGTCCCATAAAACTAAAACTACGACGATATTTCAGTCTTCTCGATCGAGTATTCTTCATACAAACAGGACATGACAATTTTCCTTTAGTGCTCCATCCAGACATCATTGCATAAGCAGGAAAATCATTGATCGTCCACATAAGCGCAGTACGCATCTGAAATATGTCTTTCAAACATGCATCGTATGTGGGCACACCCACATCCCAAAGAAGTTTCAACTCTTTTATTAAAGGTTGCATGTATACATCTATATCATTGTTGGGATCAGAAGGGCCAGATATCAGTATACTCAAGAAAGTGTAAGGCTTGTTCATACACAACCAAGGGGGGAGGTTATAAATGTGTATGAAAACTGGCCATGTGTTGTGAGAAGTAAGAATCTTCCCAAATGGATTAAAACCGTCAAATGAAAGACTCAGTCTCACATTACACACGTTAGCTGAAAATTCAGGATATCAAGCATCAAATCTCTGCCATGCAAATCCATCTGCAGGGTGAACCAACTCTTCATTATTCTTTTTTCTCTCGGTGTCATGCCATCGTGTTTTTTTGGATATTTCATCAGAAATGAAAAGGTTCTGTAATCTGGGTATCAATGGAAAGTGCCACATTACTTTTTGTGGCACATGAGATGGTGATCCATCATCTTTTGGATTCCATCGTGAGGTTCCACATTTGATACAATCGTTTCTTTCAGCAGTTTCCTCCCAAAATGAGCTGCAATCATTCGAGCAAACATTATTTTTTTTTTTTGAGATTCCAAGTTCATCAACTAACTTCCATGCCATATAGTGGTTTGAAGGAATATCTGCATCATCTGGAAGTAAGTCCTTCAAGAAGGTAAGAATGTAATCAATTGCAGTATTTGAAATCCCATACATAGTTTTCCTATGAAACAATCGGATTAAAAATTCCAACTTTTTCATTTTACCACATTGTCGATATACTGGAGTCGTCGCAGCATCATTCAGTTTTTTTACCCTATCAACATCATCATTTTCATTAGACGCATCATGTTTGTTTGTATCGAAATCTTGTTGGCTGGACATCCTTTCCTTCTCATGATGTCAAATAAATGGAAACCGATCATATATCAAACTCTCCAATTCAGTCTTATCATTTGGATCATCAACATTTTGAGATTCCATTTTCTCTCCATTGTGATACCACACATAATAGTTTGTTTGGAAACCATATTTGGTTATATGATAGCTAACTATGTCACAACTCAACCAAGGTCTTCCAACACAATTAAAACATGGGCAGTGTATTCGACCACTATCTGAAGCCTTGTCAAATGCAAAATCTTGAAAGCTGTTCAAATTATTTTGAAAATCGGTTGAAATCCGATCAGTTTCGTACATCCAACTTCTGTCCATTTTGTAAAAAAACTGCAATAATTCATTTCAAAGAAATTCAATAATATTGAAGTATAATCAAAAAATATTTAGGTAAATGACAATTGTTTACTTTATATAAAAGCATAACTGACACATTACTCTATATGAGAATCATATTAAGAAATACAACAAAATATAGTGTATATAAGAAAATAAGATACATAATTTCTAATGCTTATATTCAAGGATTTCCCAGTAAGGGGTGTGGGGTTTATATGGGGGTGGGGCCGTCCGGGGGGTCGGAGGTGTCCAGGGGGTCGGGGGGTGTCTAGGGGGTCGGGGTGTCCAGGTGGGCGGGCTGTCCGTGGGGGTGGTCAGGCTGTCCAATGGGGTAGGGGAGTCCAGGGGGGTGGGCGGGATGTCCAAGGAGGTGAGCGGGGTGTCCAGGGGTTGGGTGGGGCTGTCAGGGGGGTACAGGGTGTCCAGGGGGTGGGCTGTCCAAGGAGGTGAGCGGGCTGTCCGGGGGGCGGGCTGTCCAAGGAGGTGAGTGGGCTGTCCGGGGGGGGTACAGGGTGTCCAAGGGGGGTGAGGGGTGTCCAGGGGGTGGGCGGTCTGTCCAAGGAGGTGAGCGGGGTGTCCATGGGGTGGGTGGGGTTGTCCAAGGAGGTGAGCGGGGTGTCCAGGTGGTGGGTTGTCCAATGAGGTGAGCGGGCTGTCTGGGGGGGCGGGCTGTCCAAGGAGGTGAGCGGGATGTCTGGGGGGTACAGGGTGTCCAAGGGGGGTGCGGGGTGTCCAGGGGATGGGCGGGATGTCCAAGGAGGGTACGGGGTGTCCAGGGGGGTGGGCGGGCTGTCCAAGGAGGTGAGCGGGATGTCCAGGGGGTGGGTGGGGCTGTCTGGGGGGTGTAGAGTGTCCAGGGGGTGGGATGTCCAAGGAGGTGAGTGGGCTGTTTGGGGGTGGGTGGGCTGTCCAAAGAGGTGAGAGGGCTGTCTGGGGGCGGTACAGGGTGTCCAAGGGGGGTGTGGGGTGTCTAGGGGGTGGTGGGGCCGTCCGGGGGGGTGGAGGTGTCCAGGGGGTCGGGGGGTGTCTAGGGGGGTTAGGGTGTCCAGGTGGGCGGGCTGTCTGCGGGGGTGGTCAGGCTGTCCAATGGGTTAGGGGGAGTCCAGGGGGTGGGTGGGCTGTCCAAGGAGGTGAGCGGTGTGTCCAGGGGGTGGGGTCCCATTTAAATATAAATTTAGTGAAATATTAGTAGAAACATTTAAAATTAATTGTGAAATATGATTTAAAGTGTATAAGTTAAAATGAAATATCAAATAAAAACAAATTGAATTTGAATATTGAATGTTTAAATTAATTCTCGACCCAGATTAATAGTTTTAGTGGGAAAAAAGAAGTGTCACTAGTTGTTTTTATGATTATATTCCATTACATCTCTAGTTTTAGGAGAAGTTTGTGTTTAATGACCTGGTTTAAAGTGTGAATGAAATGTCCTATAATTTTGAGATACGAACTATGCTATTTTTCATTTATGATGTGAGGTTTTGGAATTTTAAATACATGCAACTATGAAGACCTCCAGTTATAAAAAATGAGGGAGGAAATGAACATGATCTAGAGGTAGAGTTTCATGGGATACATGTGGATCATACATTTTTTCTATCTATGGAACCACATGTTGATTCGGACATGGGTTCTGAATAAATGTTCTTTGAGGGGTTTTATCACTTCATGAAGACTTTTTGAGGAACTCTGATGCATACCTTGATTACGGTTGAGATGACCTGTGTGTTCTAATAGATTTGTTGTCCAATAATTTCGGTTGATGGTCTCCCATGATAAATTGATATTTGGATTGAGACTATGATATTCACCTTAAATAATCCATATAGGCCTCATCATTAGAGAGATAAAATTATGAGATATATGCTATGCGAGGAGGAAAAGTGTGGGTGTGATGTACCAAACAAGACTTGCTATCTATGAGGCATGGTATGGGATGATTTGTAGATTAGGATCTATGAATAATTTTACTTCAAGAATCTATCAACATATAGGTATAATGAATTCATGCATTAGAAGTAGGGCACCATGACTATTATTGATTACTACAAATTTTTTATAGAGTTTCATCATTTTTTACCAACGTACATTTTTGATGAGATATTGTGAGAGAGACACTTTAAGGGAAGTCATTGAAATGTTGTATGATCCATGGATGGCGTGTTAATATTGACCTATAATAATGAAATTATGAAGCAGACGCTATTTATATATTAGAAGCTGAGGGAGGTCATGGGCAAATAGGATAGAATTATAGACTATTGAACTAGTATACCGACATCATGTGGTAGGATTTTTTTAGGGATTCCTATGAGATGAGTAACGGTTGTGATTGAAGTACTGGTTTCTCAGTTTTCCTACAACAGTGTAGAAGAGGGGGCATTAAGAACATTTCATGTGATCATGACCTAATAGAGTCTCAACCATGTGGAAGGATAGTCAACATGAAGTGTTTCTGCTGGACCATCCCTCTAGCAGTGACTTGTGATAGACATATTCGAAAACAAGTTTCGGAATTGTTTTAATAGCTCAATATCATAAATGAAGATATATAAGTGATGTTTGATCATGTTTTGGATGTGGTGGTTGTGGCTGTGTCATCCATGCCATAATTACACTGAGAAATCAGTGTGTTCTTATTCCGAACAATGAGGTTTTATTACATGTCCATGGTTCATGAAATATCTATTATGTAAAACCTACCCACATGGAGAAGGGTGGCATACGATCTATAGTGAGAGGTAAGATCAAAGTAGCCTCTACTAGTAAATCCTCTCATTTTGATACTGATGCCTCACATGGATTCATATCCTCACATGTGGTGAAAATCCTACGTCTCATTATACTGTCTTCAATGAGTGTAATGATTCTAGAAATCTAAAAACTGAAATATTAGATAAAGAAGAAGAGGAAACTGAAGGAGGTCAAAGATCCAAACTGGTCCGGCAGAAGGAGCTCCAAAATCGCCTAAATCGGCTACTGCTGCTCCCATTTAGGGTTTTGTATCCGAATGGTGGAGAGGACGGGCGGCTGGCAATTTGGGGGAAACTTGTTCCAACGGTTTTTAAAAACCGTTGGTATATACTTTCAGGGCAAACCTATACCAATGGTTCTAAAGAACTGTTGGGAAAAAGATCCCCAACCACACCTATACCAATGGTTTAATAAACCGTTGGTAAAAACCTCCCCCAGCCACATTTTCCCCAACGGTTCTCATTGAACCGTTGGTAAAAATCCCCTTAAACACATCATTACCAACGGTTTACTATAACCATGGGTAAAACCTTCTCTAAACCATCCTTTACCAATGGTTCTATGAAACCGTTGGTATGTAAGTGTGGGGAAAAACCCACATTCTAGTAGTGACTATCAAAAGATTGACACTTGTTTATGTCCGGTTTAAATGTGAAATTACATCCAATGACCAAAATTGTATTAAATCGTATAAATATATTCTACATATACTTTAAAACCACTCAAATTAATAATTTATCACTATTAATTATTTTGATTAAAAAAGTTGTTTTTAATTAAAATTTAGTGATTTTCACTATTCATCAAAAATTGAAAGTTTTCAGAAAAATACCATAAATTTACCCTAAGCTAATTTTGATATTCTGAATCCAATAATAAAGTCCATTTTGAAAGATAAAATGTATAAAATTTCAAAAATTGGGTATTATAATTCATAACGTCTAGTTTGATTGGTTGTGGTGTGTGTTAGAACTAGAAGTTGAGTACAACACATGCTACTGTATTATTCAAAGAGAAGTGTACCGTGGAAGCTTGGGGTGTTATAGAAATCATGGAATATTTTATTAATTCTGAAACATTATTTTAAATGGGGTGTTTTGGGATGTTGAAAAGTGTTTGAATCTGATGAATTGGTTTTGGAAATTTGGTTTTGAGAGGCTAGTTGTGGTTGTCGGATTATGAAAAGAGACCTTGATGGTTTTTTTTTAAATGGGAAGGGGCAATTTGGAATATAATTGTTTTCTTTTTAATTCCTATTAAATGAAATTGATTGTTTTTTTAATAAAATGGTTCTTGATGAAGCGTGGTTTGTCTTGTAAAATCTAAAAATGGTTTTTGATTTGGTGGTTAATGTGCCTTTAAAAGGTACATGATTATTTTTGTAATGATGATGTTTTTTTTTCTTTGGTGTTTTCATGGGTTCTCACATGAAAGGTTTTGTGGATATATGGATGAATGGCATGTATGTCATTGTATTTGAGTGCCCGGTGTAGCACTTAAATGTTCATATGAGTGAGACTTGATGAAACACCATTGGTGAATGTGAAAAATCTACCAAGTTAGTTTTTTTTCAAAAGTGTTTTGAGCTAAATAAAATTGTGGTTTTTGTTATAAACTAATGGTTATGTGGATGTTTTATCCTATGTCTTAGAATTGTTTCATATTAGGTATGCATTTTTACGATCTAGAAGTCATAATCTTGTTGCTTCTTGATATGGGATCTTGTTGGTGGCTCGGTTTCGTGGTAATTTTCAGTGGTTTTCTAAAGATGTGTTGGATGTTGTGATGTAGCCATGGATGGTTCTCCCTTGGAATGATTTACATTTGTTCAACTTAAGGATTTGTTTCAAATGTTAAATCCACCTCTTAGAATGATACCTCATCCCGTTTTTTGAAATAGAGAGATGTTTGGGATTGATTTACAGTTCCTTCCTTTTATAGTGATTCTCTCGGTTGTAGTAGTTGTGCTCGGTGATGTTTAGTGGGTGTTTTTGTGTGCCTTGTCCATTCTTCTCCTCATTCGGAGTGATATAGAATGTTGTTGTGTATCTCTATGTTCTTGTTTGCGTAAATGTTTGTTGTTGAGGAAGAGAGTTTCATGGGGTCTCTTGATCTGTTGTTTCTTCCTGGGAGTGTTATGTGGTATTGTCTGGAACTAAGGAATGGAGTAAAAGTTGGAGATTATCAAAGCCTGACTGCGAGGAAAGAGATGCTTCATCCATCAGAGCTTCATCCATAAATTTCAGAGTAAATCTGGTGCATAGTCAGGAGTCCTAGGATTTTGGGTAGTATTGCTAAGATCATACCTCTGACATTTCATTGAGGTAGTTCCTTTGTTTCTTTTGTGGTTTAAATGGCCCAATTATTGGGTCCCCTTCCCTCCCCGCTCTAATTGGTGGGGGTTTGGATCCGTGCAGAGAGTGTTCGCCCAGTTCTTGCCACTTCTATTTGAGAGCAGGTGGCTTAAATGTTAATGTTGTGTTCCTCTCAACTTTGTTTCATAGGTTGTTGCCGGAGAGTTTTTGTAGGCTTGTGTAAGTGAGACCTGATTCCAGCTCATGTTGAATTCGTGTTTGTTCATTGCTAGTTAGTTCCTAATGGTGGCGAGACCCACCACGAGTCTCGTGGATTTTCATCCTAAGAACTTTTCTAGTGCTAGTTATTTTTTAATGGTGGGGATTCCATTTAGGATTCCCCTGGAATATTTGGTTTTCATGAGTGCTATTTGGTTTGGGTGATCACTGTGTTTATTGGGAGAATGCCAAACAATCTGGTTCTTAATTTGGTTGTGTAGGTTGTGACTCGATCCATTGGTTGATTCTCAGGAAGTGGTGGTGAGTTGGTGTTTTGTTTGAGGCAATAGGATGAAGTTACTTTAATTGTGAATGATATTTACTTGGATTGAGAGGATGGATCATATTGTTAAGGAATCCTTAGGAGTTTATCTTTCAACTAGAAAGAGCTATGTCTTTTCGGGGTAGAAAGCTTTAATGGTGGGGAGAATTGTCACACCCGGTTTTTCATGTCTTTGTTCTGATCTGGTTCATTGGCAATCCCGATCCTTTTCCTAGGCATTGGGTGAGAATAATTTTGAGTTTTTCAGTGTCATCTATATCTAATCATTCAACTTTGGGTGCCTTAATTCTTTCTTCTTTTGAGTTTTTGTAGAAAGGGTGGTTACTTCATGATTGGGGCCAAACCGTGATCCAATTTCTAGATTTAAAAACATATTTTGTTTCATTTATAACTCCTTCATTTTTTAATATTTTCGACTCATTCCACTTCATATTTTTCCTCCTCTGACATATTCAATCCTACATATTTTTTTGGACCCATTAAGAATTAATAAGAATGGTGAATTTGGTTATCTATTCAGGTATTGGGCCAGGTCGTGGGCCCATTTCTAGTTTTAAAAAAGTAATTCATTTCTTTTATAACTTTTTTATTTTTTTTTTTGAAATTTTTCAGTGATTCCACCTCCCACTCGAGTCCAAGATACCTATACAAACCCCCATTTTATATTTCCACTCTTTGGAGCTCATCTTAGCCGAGTAGTAGGTCGAAACCTCTCAAGATTCCTAAAATCATCCAGATTTTCTAAGGTAAATTGTCTCTTTCAAAAATCCTTTTTATTTCACTTTTTTTACCCAAAATAAAATTTCCAAGGTTCTTCTATACCTAAGGAGATTCTCCTAGAAGTTCTAAGACATTACATTTCTTATAAGGGTGCAGATCTATGGGAAGATGAAGAGTCTTTTAGTTTCCAAGGTGAGAGTCCCTCTCCTTTCTTCTACCACTTCCTTCTCCATCCATTTTATTTTTGTTTTCTTTTATCCCCTGGTCATTAATGATCTATGTTACGGTTTTAGGATGTTTTTTATGGGGTTTTGGTTCATTTAGGGTGGGTCTTTATAGATCTAGAGTGTTGGGAACCGCAACGGGTGATTTCAGGGTTGTTTCCTTTCAATCACGGATTTGAGGTAGGATGTTCCTTGAAAAAGCCTTTATCATTTATGTTTTAACATAATAATTTTGTTTTAATCTTATTTATATGATATGTTCTGTTGTGAAACCTTGGTTTTAAATGTTTGGTGTTCAAATGATGTTTTATGCCTTATTTTGTTAAAAAATATAGTTGTTTTGGTATAAATGTGAATTCTTCTTGTTTGACAAATTATTACATGAGATTTCACACCTGGTTTATGGTATTTTGAATATGTTTCAGTATATTGAATAAATTTATGTCATTCCAATGGTATTTTATCCCTTTTCAAGTGTATAAAATAAGTTGTTTTGTTAAAGAATGCATGACATGTGTTCAGTAAATTGTCTGGTTGACTTTTATGTGTCTAGTGCAATTTAAAATGATTTTTTTGGATTTATAAATACATTGTTAGCATGAAAAATATTTTTTCGGGATCCTTTTATGGCTTTCCAATGTGGATTTGGTTTTACAAATAAATGGGTTTTGGTTTATAACATGTTTTGGCCTGAGTTTTCAAAAAATGGCTCATTTGGTATCCTTATAAAATGGCCATGTTTTGAATATGTGACCTTAGTGTTTTAAGAGATTTATTAAAGTGGGTTTCTACTGTAAACAGTGTATATACACCTCTTTATTCAATGTAAAATGTGTACCTTTGGAAAACGTTTTTTTAGAAACACTTAATGGCCTATTTGGCAACTTTGTGAAAAATGGTGAAATTGATTAGTATGAAAACCTAACGTAGATGTTTCTCATGCCATGATTGTATATATATAATGGATGGGACGTCCTTACTGATAAATCCTTGTGATCTATTATAAGTGTGCATCGGGTTGGACTCTTTATGTTCTTTTTGATTAATGGCATGAGATCAGTCCTAAAAGTGACTCGGGGTGATGTCTATTGTGAATTATAATTATATATATGTTGTGATTGGGTGCTTGGATGTCATTGATTAGCACAACCCCTTTTTATATACATGAGACATTATAACTCGACATATTGAGAGAACATTATATGAATAATTTCTACACTGTTAGTGGATGGACTGACCAGTGTCCCATAGTATGTGGATATATTTTGGGTTTATTACTATGGGATTGGGCCCCTCAGTCTGTCCTGAGATAGGGTGGACGGGCATTTGGGCATTTTAATTTTTATTGTGTGTGGCATGCCTGTAACGCTCAGACCCAAGTTACCCAGAGTCAGTTCGTTATTACATAAAATTAGCATGATACAAGTAATCATGTCCCAAAAGACCGATCAATTTAGTAACCTTGGAAGTACAAGATACATTCATAAGTTTTACATTACATCATGAAATAGAAACATCAAAAATATTTTCCCCCCTTCTAAAAACACTTATATCCTTTAGACTATACCTACATGTTAGTCATAATATACTTCTTCTCATCCTAGGAAAATAAAACATAAGAAACTGGTGAGCTCAAATGCTCAGTAAGGGTAAGCAATACAGTAGAAGATAACATAAACATTAGGCATGGTGAATAATTTAAAACACATGCCTTTACAAATAATAAAAATGAACAATTTATGGAAGGAATATGAGATGAGTAAATAATGACATAATAAAACATAGCCATGGGTATTCTACTAGTCAAATAACCACATGAACCATCAATAATATTTTCATAATTAGGGAATGTATAATGTCAGACATTCTAAAACATTTTTTCAAGGCCTCGGCCAAGACGTCTAAAAATGATTAAGGTCTCATCCAAAACTATATATAAAATTGAGAAATGCATCTTCCAATTCCACGTCTAATTGTCTCATGGGACCTACCAATGCATCGAGGAACTATAGTGGGCTACACTCGTCAGATACTAAGTCCAATACATTCTTCATATCAAAAGGTTGAAACATAACATAAACATTCATATTAAAACTAGCCTAAAAATGTCAATATTTATTCATAAACCAAGAACGGTGTAAAAATAACACATCTGTAGTCAAACATATCACAAAACCTTCAATAAAATATGGTATATTTGTATCATAATAAATCAACTTCAAACAAGCTTAAAATCTATTAAAGGATGTTGACATAGAAGAAATCAAAACTTTTTGTAGAGAAATATCTATTTTTATTTTCAAAATCATTTAAAAGTAATATAATTATAAAATAAAACATTTATTTTGAAAATATTCTTATAATCTTGAATGGGAAGCTTCGACGATGTTATAATGGCAAAAAACAGCTGCACCCACCGTATAACTCAAAAAAAGACATTCTTACCTTAATTTTGTCGAGAAGGTCATAAATACCTTGTTTAGAAAAAGACGGAAAGATTCCTTTCAAAACATATGTGGTCAAATAAGGGTATAAATAACTTTAACCCATAGTCTAGTAAATAGAAAAAATGTTTGGAAATAAATTTTTAAAAAAACATGGATGTGTATGATAAAGAGGTCCTAATAGATACTTAAGTAAAAACAACCTTGGATAATAAAGAGATTGTGAAATTAACCATTACCTTGTACTTTTCCATATTCGATGGTATTTTAACCTACTGTATAATGACTAAAACATTTTTATTAAATTATACCAGAACTATATACATAAATATTATATCATATATGATCCTCTAATATTGCTTTGATAATAATATTTCAGTAGTATCATCATTTTGATTGTTAACTGATTCATTTTATTTTATATCCTTGGTTATGTAAGCCATGTTTGTTATGGATGGGATGTATCTTTTCCATATCCATAATTATATAAAGTCTTTAAACATTATTTTTAATCATTAAATTAAAATTAGTCTTTAATGGTTACCATGGGGAGTGAATCTCATCACGTTCGTGGAGACGGCAATCTGTACGTACGCACGAGCGATAATATAATTCTTTTGATATTAAAATAGTACGTAAATAGATGGTATATCATATATACAGAATCATTAACATGTTATATTGATTATTTACATCAATTATACATTATTATTATACCCATCCAAAAATAATGTATTGAATAACATCTACGCCACGACGTGGAGACAGTAAGCCGTACGTATGTACGTATGGTGACTTTGTCATTCATATGATGGATAGAATAATCAATATGGTCATAACATTTTTATAATAACATCACAGTATATATAAGATACTAGAATCATTATTTTAGAATATAAACAACAAAGAAAGAGTAAGTGGAAGAAGAAAAGAACATGAAAGAGGTGATGAAATATTTACCTATTCTTCGGGTTCTTCCTTTTAATTTAATCAAAAGGTCTCCATAGGTTGGCTTTATGACCAAAAGATGGACTCTAGGATGAAGTTAGGATAGTTGGGATGATATTTGAGCATGGTTTGGATGATCCAAATGGCTTTGGAGGTGTGAATTTGATAGAAGGGGAAGTTCCCTTTTATAATAGAGGTGAGTGTCACTTTAAGAAAAGTTTGAAATATTATTTTATAATAAAATCATTTTAGATTTATAATGGATCCAAAATGATTTATTTTTAGGATAAGGGGGGTATGGATTGAAAACCATTCAATCAATAGGTTTTAGACCGGTTTAGGTTTCCATATTAACCTTATATTTTAGATTTATCTCTTAGTTAAAAAGTTTGACATTTACCATGTCTCTATGTATTTTTATATTATATTGTTAATAAACTTACAATAACAAGAAAAGATAACCCCAATTGGTTCATTATTAATATATATATACTTATATTTGTCCTTTGGAAGAACCTTAGATTATTAGGAATATTATATCAATTAATAATATAATATTTGTTTTAAAAACTCTTTTATATCAATTTTGACACTATTTAGTATTTGGTTTTTTTGAAAGTCATCACAACTTGATTACTTCGAAAAAAATACATTGAATCAATAATAAAATGACATATTCACATATAAAATTCTTTTATGTCATAAAAACTTTGCAATTACATTTATTTTAATATTTATAATATCATTTATTTGATTCTTTCATTAATAAGGTAATTATTTCATCATCATTGTGTCATTAATAAATTTTATTATTTAATGTCTATAAATTATAAATAAAATAAAATTATGTAGGAAATATATATCTATTTCTAATTAATATTTATAGTTTAAAGGATAACTTATATAACACTTTGTAAAAATGATTTTACTAAATGATATTTGTTTATGTTATTTTTGTCTTTACTTTAAATTAATTAATATAATGTGTCATTATAACTCTCATGTGGCTCCAAGTGGTCCCAAAATTGACCCAAGGATGACCATGGTCAGAAATGTATCCAAAAATTTTAATAGGACACATTTTATGGTAATTTAATATTATTATAATATTATTGTGTTACTCTTATTTATCGGATTTACCCTTTAACCGTGGTAATTAAAATATTTACCGAAATAATTATTCATAATCTCTAAAAATAATAGTTACCTATTTAAAAAATTTGTACCTCCTGATTCCAAATATGGAATTCATTTTTCGAAATTCAAATCACAGAAGTGGCAGAAATTAATTTAAAATTAATTCATGTTGTCAAAACAAAAAGCTTGTTTTTAAGAAATAATAACTATCAAAAGATTTACACTTTT
Source organism: Viscum album (assembly GCA_963277665.1). NCBI lineage: Eukaryota > Viridiplantae > Streptophyta > Magnoliopsida > Santalales > Viscaceae > Viscum > Viscum album. The sequence continues at coordinate 1,008,297,335 of OY728167.1, forward strand.
TTATGTTCATTTTAAATATAAAATTACATAAAATGACATAAATTATATTAAATTATGGAAATATAATCTAATGATACTTTAAAACCACTCAAATATATAATTTAACACTATAAATTATTTTGATTAAAAAAGTTTTTTTTAATAAAAATTTGTTATTTTTCACAACTCATCAAAAAGTGAAAGTTTTCATAAAAGTACCAAAAATTATCCAAACTAAATTTTTATGTCCCTATTATAAGAATAATTTAATTTCACTAAATTGAATATATAAAAAAGTCAAATATTTTATTTAAAAAGGGTTCTCCATTAAAAGGCGGAAAAACTTCATTTTTTGAAAAATACCTCTATTATCTTAAAATTTGAAATTTTTCTTATATTATGCCTAATAAACACAAAACATGAATGTTAAAATTATATAAAATATATATAAAATTTAAAATGTGGTTATTAATATTCATAACTGCTTTTTGAACAGTTAGTTTGGTAAGTCGTTGTGCGCTCGATCTCAGTGTTGCGTGTAGCGCAAGCTATGGAATTACTTTAAAGAGATAATGTACTATGAAATATTGGGGTGTTACATTCTCCCCTCATTCAATTAATTAAATCCTCATAATTTGAAATTGTTCTTTGAGAAGAAAAGTTTGAAAATAGATAATACCATTGTGGAAAACCCACATCATAAATTAGGTTAATAAAATTTAGTCTTAATAAGAGGGAAAGGGAAATGAAATAGTCACCACCAAATTAGGGTTTTGAATAGGAGAACATTGGTGGAAATCATAGACTCATAATTGGATTAAAAACGTAAATATTTATAAGGAGTGATTGAGGTCATCAATCATATACAAGTGAACAATAAATGGAATATTGATGGTCTCAAAGCCATAAATCTATGATGATTTAAATATCATTGGTTCAACAAAACATAAGGTATTAGGATAACACATTTTTTGTTTTAAGATCCCTTCCATAAAGTTTAAGAATTAATTTATTCATATAATAATAGGTAAAAAATATACTTGGTAAGTAGAGTTTCATCCTTTAACTAATTCCTACCACAAACTCATCTTTTACTCCAAAATATAATAGAATTCAAAAATATTCTATTTATCCTGATTGTATAGGGTTCCAAAAGTAATGAACGTATAATTAATTTTTAAAAATATTTATAAAACTACAATATACAAACCAGGACATCACGTAGGCCAGTGGTAGGTGATGCACCCTTATCACGTTTCGGTTGTGGGGTCAAGTCTCGAGGCCTTGTCGGACGTGACGGGTTGTCGCCTGACCTCTAGGTTGTCCTTTTTATAAAAATCCAAAAATAATATTCAAAATTTCTTTAACCTTAACAATAGTATCCAATGTTAAATATAATCCATTCCAACCTTTATACTTATCCAAAATACTTCTGTCTAAACTCTCAATCCATAATTTATAAGGAAGTTAAAAATAATGAAGATCTTGTTTGCCACGTAATAACATGTGAATACCTTCATCAGGTATTATTTTAAAACACGGTAACATCCTGAATTACCATAAAACCTTATTGATTACATTCATTCTCCCTTATTGCTTATAAAATACTAGATATACTATTTATATCCAAAAATTTTGAATACCCCAACAATTATGGAATAAACAAACCATTAATCAGTTCCAAGGAAGTCAATAATATCTAATATAATTTATCCAAATCAACCATCTCTTATTCCAAAATCACCACCTCAGTGTCAGGACCATATTATGGTTTATATTTCCTTCAACCATGTATTTTACAAAAAAAATAAATTTCTATTGAGTCACTTTTCCTAGTACCATATAATCTTAAATCTTTAATTAAATAGTATTTCATTACAATCCTTATTTATTTCCATATTTCATATGACCAGTACATAGTTGATACAGCACTCAAATGAAATAATTATTTAATAACAACATAATAACACTAGTCATTACTCTTCACCTGTGGTAGTATCATAACTTGATTATTATCCAATAGCATCATTTGGGTCATACTCTGATGATTTGGACATTGATTCGTATAATGTCCCAACTCTTTACAGATGAAGCATTGTACCGTTGAAACCTTTTTCTTACCCTTATAATCATGTACTTGGTATCCTTTTTCTCTACACTTATAATAAGCTTTCATTCCCTTCAATCATTTACCAAGGTAATTTTTTCTACAATTATCACATATGAGAAAATCTTTCTTTCCCATCTTCCCTTTATCCATCTTTATCTCTACCATCTTTTTCTTCTCTTGCTTCCCTTCAAAGCAATAGGACTCATATAATTTTTTACTTATTTTATTAACACGTGATATTATTTCTTTATATGATGAGAATATGTGGGAGAATATTTCCCTTATAAATGTTGTCTTAATACCATGAAATATATGATCCTTATTACTCATTGGATCATGCGTATTGTTGGAGTTCTCATTCCTTATACTGGGTGCCATTTCTAAGCAATGGAATGCACTAGGTCAGTTTCTGAATCATAATGCATAATTCCAAACTTCTAAAATACATAACGTAAATTGAAAAGATTATGCATATAATCTATCATCATAAAAAATGTTTTCTTTAAGGAAGTATTTATTCCAAAATACTTCATAATGGCTTTTTATGAAAATGTGAATTTTCCTAAGCATATCCCCCCATGAGTTTCATAACCAAGAGTGCAGTAAGGCCTATTGTTGTGCACCAGTTCCCGTCCAAGTCTAGATCAAAGTGGTATTTATGGGTTTTACCCCTAGGTACATATGTGCTAGAGATGAATCTACCTGCTCGTATCCAAATAAGGATGAATTTCTTGGAAACTCACAAAATCTCTGCAGTACCAAAATTCTAGGAAGTTCTTATATACTAATCCTCAAAGTCCATCTTAGGGTAATGTTTTCCAATCAGAGTTTTTCTAAATATGGTTTCCAAGGTTTGTACTAAACTTTCTCTGATACCAACTATAATTCCCCAACCCCAGTTACTTAGAGTCAGTGATTTATTACATGACATTGGCATGATACAAGGAATCATGTCCCAAAATACCGATCAGTTTAGTAGCCTATTAAGTAACAAATACATTCATAAGTTTTACATTACATCATGAAATAAAAACATCAACATCATTTTTTCCCCTTTTGAACACACTTATTTCCTTTTGACTATCCCTACAGGTTAGTCATAATATACTTATTCTCATCCTGGGAAAATAAAACATAAGAAAGGGGTGAGCTCAAACGCTCAGTAAGGGTAAGCAATACAGCAGAAGATAACATAAACATTAGGCATGGTGAATAATTTAAAACACATTCCTCTATAAATAATAAAAATGAACACTTTATGGTAAGAATATGAGATGATTTAATAATTCCATAATAAAACATAGCCATGGGTATTCTACTAGTCGAATAACCACATGAACCATCAATAATATTTTCGTAATGAGGGAATGTATAATGTCGGACATTCTGAAACATTTTTTCAAGCCCTCGGCCAAAACGTCTAAAAACTATTAAGGACAATTCCAAAACCATACATCAAATTGGGAAAGGCCTTGGCCAATTACATTTTTAATTGTCTCATGATACCTACTGAGGCATCAAGGATCTATAGCGGGCTCCACCCGTCACATACTAAGTCCAATACATTTCTCATATGAAAAGGTAGAAACATAACATAAAAATTCATATTAAAACTAGCATACAAAATGTCAATAATTTATCCATAAACCATGAATGGTGTAAAAATAACTCATCCATAGTCAAACATATCACAAAATATTCAATACAATATAGATGTTTTGTATCATAATAAACCAACATTAAACAAGCTTAAAATCCATCAAAGGATGTTGACATAGATGAAATCAAAAAAAATTAGACAAATATATCTTTCTATTTTGAAATCATTTAAATGTCATATAATTATAAAAGAAAACATTTATTTTGAAAATATTCTTATAATCTTGAATATAAATCTTCGACGATGTTATAATGGCAGAAACTAGCCGCACCCACCATATAAGGTAAATAAGACATTCTTACCTTAATTTTGTCAAGAAGGTCATAAAGTACTATGTTTGGAAAATGACGAAAAGATTCCTTCAAAAATATATGTGGTCAAATAAGGTTATAAATGAATTTAACACATAGTCTAGTAAATAGTAAAAATGTTTTTTGAAATACATTTTTAAGAAAACATGGATGTGGATGATAAAGAGGTCCCAGTAGATACTTATGTAAAAACAACCTTGGATAATAAGGAGATTGTGAAATTAACTCTTACCTTGTAATTTTCCTTAGTCTATGGTATGTTAACCTCCTGTATAATAGTTAAAACACTATTATTAAATTATAAAATAACTATATAAATAAATATGATATCATATATGATCCTCTAATATTTCTTTGTTAATAATATTTCAGTAATATCATTGTTTCTGGTGTTAACTGATTCATTTTATATTATATTATTGGTTACTTAAGAAATGTTTGTTATGGATGGGATGTATATTATTCATATACCAAATTATATCAAGTCTTTAGACATTATTTTTAATAATCAAATTAAAATTAGTCTTGAATGGTTATGATGAGGAATGAATCTCATCACATTAGTGGAGACGGTAATCCGTACGTATGCATGAACAAAAATATCATTATTTTGATATTAAAATAGTATGTAAATAGATGGTATATCATATATAAAGAATAATTAAGATGTTATATTTATTATTTACATCAGTTATACATCATTATTATAACCATCCAAAAATATTATATTGAATAACAACTACACCATGAATGTGACTTTTTCATTAATATGATGGATAGAATAATGAATATGGTTGTAAATTATTTATAATAACATCACTATATATAAAATATAATGTATTTATTATTTTATAATGGAAAAAACAAAGAAATACGAAGTGGAAGAAGAAAAGAACTTGAAAGAGGTGATGAAATATATACCTCTTCTTCGGGTTCTTCCTTTTGATTTGATCAAAATGGATCATTAGGTTGGATTTATTACCAAATAAAGGACTCTAGGATAAAGTTAGGATAGTTGGGAGGATATTTGGTTAGTTTTTGGCAGAACCAAATGGGTTTGGAGGTGTGAATTTGAGAGAAGGGGAAGTGCCCTTTTATAAGAGAGGTGAGGGTCACTTTAGGAAAAGCATGAAATATTATTTTATAATAAAGTAATTTTCGGTTTCTAATGGATCCAAGATGATTTATTTCAATGATAATATGGGTATGGTTCTACAAACCCTCAACCAATAGGTTTTATACAGGTTTAGGTCACCATATTAACCTTATCTTTTAGATTTAACTCTTACTTAAGAAGTTTGACATTTTCCATGTCTCTTTGTATTTTTATATTATATGGTTAATAATATTACTATAACAAGCCAAAAGAACCCAAATTGGTTCATTATTAATATATATAACCATATCTAATTTCTTTTGCCAAACCTTATATTTTTAGGGATATTATATCAATTAATAATATAATATTTGTTTTAAAAACTCGTTTGTGTCAATTTTGACACTATTTAGTATTTGGTTTTTGTGAAAGTCATCAAAACTTTATTACTAAGAAAAAGATAAATTGAATCAATAATAACATTTCATATTCACCTATAAAATTCGTTTATGTCATAAAAACTTTGAAATTATATTTATTTTAATATTTATAATACCATTTATTTGATTCTTTCATTAATAAGGTAATTACAGCATCATCATTGTGTAATTAATAAATTTAATTATTTAATGACTAAAAATTATAAATAAAATATCATTATGTAGGAAATATATTTAGATTTATAATTAATATTTATAGTTGAAAATATAACTTATATAACACCTTGTAATAAATTTTTTACGAAAAGATATATGTCTATTTCATTTTTGTCTTTACATTAAATTAATTAATATAAACTGTCATTATCACTCCCAAGTGGCTCTAAGTGGTCCCAAAATAGACCCAAGGATGAACATGGACAGACATGTATCAACCAATATAAATAGGACACATGTTAGGGTAATTTAATATTATTATAATATTATTCTGTTACCCTTATTTACCGGATTTACCCTTTAACCGTGGTAAATAGAATATTTACTAAAATAATTATTCATAATGTATAAAAATAAAAGTTACCTATTTACACAATTTGGACCTCCTGATTCTGAATATGGAATATATTTTTCCAAATTCAAAACACATAATTGGAATAAATTAATTTAAAATTAATTCATGTTGTAAAAACAAAAAGCGTGTTTTTAAGAAATAATAACTATCAAAAGATTGACACTTATTTATGTTCAGTTTAAATGTGGAATTACCTACAATAAAATAAATTATATTAAATGATAAAAAAATATAATCTAATGATACTTTTAAACAACTCAAATGTATAATTTAACACTATAAATTATTTTGATTAAAAAAGTTGTTTTTAATTAAAATTTAGTATTTTTCACTATTCATCAAAAATTGAAAGTTTTCAAAAAAGTACCAAAAATTTTCCAAACTAAATTTTTATTTCCCTATTCAAATAATAATTTATTTTCACTAATTTTAATATATAAAAGAGTCAAATATTGGATTTAAAAAATGGTTCACCGTTAAAAGGCGGAAAAACATCATTTTTTGAAACAATATCTCTTTTATATTAAAATTTGAATTTTTATTATATTATGTCTAAGAAATACAAAACATTAATGTTAAAATTATATAGAATATATATAAAATAAAAAATTTGGTTAGTACTATTCATAACTACTTTTTGAACGGTTAGTTTGGTAAGTCGCGGTGCGCTTGATCTCGGTGTTGCGTGTAGCGCAAGCTACTGAATTAATTTAAAAAGATAATGTACTGTGAAATCTTGGGGTGTTACAATTCCAACATAGATGGATTATAATTTATTAATATGTTTTGTTTTGTTCTTTATCTCTTAGGTTCACCCATATCTATTGGATTTCAGTTTCTTATAGTGATGAATATGATGCTTGTATATATATTTGCATTGCCCTTGTTTTGTGATTATTATAATGCCTTCTTGTGTATTATTTTTCTTAGAAAGTGGTGGTCTGGTTTTGATTAGGTTTATGAAAATGGTTTTGAAATTAATGTGTTTTATCCTCCTGTGCAAATCTGAAAATGTTAACATCACTTTCTCCTTGAAAATGTTATAGGCACGCTAGTTGAATGAATCTAGTTTGGGAAAGGAATAAGGGCAATGCCTTGTACTTTGTTTTTGAGTAACTTTGTAGAAAAACATAATTGTATATATTTTAGTTCAAACTTGAAATTGATGTTTCATTTATTTTAAAGTACATGCATTGGGAATAGATTATCGGGATAGCCTACTGAGTTTTAATAATCACGCCTATAGTTCTTGTAGCACCCCAAACATTTTATGGTATGTTTCTGTTAAATACATTCTATTCATCACTGTGTTCCTTTGAAACAACACAAGGTTATTTAGGATATAGTAAAAACCTAGCCATTAAATATAAATTTTCCACTTCTATGTTTTGAATTTTGGAAATTGGTCATCCAGAGTTGTGATCAGTAAGTCATTTGGAGTCTGATAGAACAAACTTAATTTTGGTGAATAGTAACATACCCTTATGAATAGTAATATGAATAGTAATATGACCATTATGAATAGTAAATAATATTATTATTTTATTTTATTAAGGCAACAAGATAATGAGATCTTAATTAGTTTTTCAATGAGAAATAAAACTAATTGCACTTTAAGATTATTATTTTTCAAAATAACTATGACTTTATTTAAAAATTAAATTAATAATATTTAGAAAATTATTTTTGAAAAATGGATTTCACTTTTTAATTCTACATGTCAAAAAATGGTTAGGGTGAGTTTTGGGAATTTTTCTGAAACAGTTGATTTTTTAGTGAATAGTAAAAAATGTTGTTTCTAGTTTCAATGTGTTTATGACATCATTAATGATGAAATGATGATTTCATAAATCTGGTCAACTTGTGTATAGTTAAATAAGATGTGATGTGTCCCAAGTGGATTATATAATGGGAAAATACCATGGTCAAGCCCATGGTTTTTCAAAAACCACTCATGAGGTGTCCCTTGAAAATTATTAAATTAATCCCTCACTTTTCCTATAAATACCAACTCTTCCCTTCATTGAATTCATTCCCAATTCTCCCTCAATGAAGTTCTAGCCTCCTTACTTTCATATTAGTCCTCCCAAGTTTTTATCAAGCTCCCAAGGTCCCAACCTTCAAGTTCTAAGGGTTACTCTACAAGGTAAGAAAATTCTCAATTTCATTCTTTTTCCTTTCAAGTTCTCTTTTATGTGGTATATCTTTCAAGTTTCCATACCATGTTCTTATTTTTCTTCTTATTATTGATATAATATATATTATGATTTATTTATGGATAGGTGACCCTTGTCCCCTCTCTTTTTTAATATTTTCTATAACCATGTTGTGTAGTCGTTAGGCTGCCGAATTTTTGTAAGCGATTTCAAAATTATTCTTTTATTTTGAGTTCTTTATTTATTCTTTCTTCATCTCTTCTTACCCAAGAAAAATGAAATCTACAGAATTTTGTATATTCTGGATGTTATAATTTTCATGATAAATTCATCATCAATCTTCTACTTTCCCCCACTTGTTCAAGGAATTAAAAACATTGTCTGTGACGTGTCGAATTACCAACATCGTAAACGATGTGATTTCAATTTGAAATAATTATTTCAAGTCTGGTCATGAAACCATTTATATGGTTGAACTAGGTTATGATATATGTTTTATTACTCACCCATGGTTCTATAATTATTTGGTACTCATGGTCCTAATTTATAAAACAAAATGAGGTTGTTATTATCAAAGAACCACCAAAACGATCTAAACGAACATCATTAATGTTTTAACTAATGAATCATCATCATGGTATATAACCCAAAATCATTATAAGATAATTTATATCTCCATAATTTTTTTAATAATATGTATTAACAATTCTGGATGTTTAACCATGTATCAAATGAACTTCCATTCTTGGAAACAAGTAACGAACCATGAAAATCAAGGGAGAAAATGCTTCCAAAACATGAAAATTGAACCAATTGAACCCATATAAAGGGCCATGAATGAACCTAAAAAGGTTATACTAAATCAATTAAATGTATATGAGGTTCTAGAAATATTAATTAATTAAGCTAAATTTGATTATTCAGGTCATTAAAATAAACGAAGATCACACTCGAGCATAAGGTAAGGGGTTTCATCTCACTTTCATTTCGGTGAGATTTCCATTGTTCGCTAATTATTACTTATATTTGGTATATGTGTACATACATTTGATATATAATAACATGATTATATTTATATTCATGTTATTCTATTATTTACTTGATGGTTATTATGTTCTGGTCATACGGTTCGACCGATTACATTGTGGTAAGGGACTTTGTCTCAGCTGCCGTTTTCGTTGTGACTATCTTTGTATTGTGCACCTAATAATCCTTATGTGGTGTACCTACTGCCCATTTGAGATCAATTTTCATTTGAAATTATTTTTATATTAAATATTAATAATCGCATGTCATGGATATGTTTTTTGACTAAACGGTATACCATTTTACATACGGTGTTTGTTTGGAAAGTTATTTTAATTATGGAAATATTGATGAATCTGAATACTCTACTCTATACAGATATTGAAAGGGCATATTTCTCTTGAATTGAATCAATGTATAAAGAATTATTTGGACATTAAGTGTTGTGTGGGACTCTCTATAGCCCCTCGATGCATCGGTAGGTCTCACGAGACAAAACAGTTTGGCGACAAACCCTTCGAGTTTGTTTCCAAAAATCAGACGGGTTTCTACCCACAAAACTAAACCGTTTTTACGGTATTATGGTTTTATGTGACATATAAATGACATACAATTAATAAACATTCTCTTTATTCATTATCAGTTAATATTATTATCCATTAGGTTTTCACTATGACAAAATCTATGGATGCAGTTTCAGTTTTAGTTTATTAATGGCATTAGTTGTTCATTTATTCACTATGTCATATTGATTATGTCAGATTCATTGTGATTAACTTATTATTTTACTCATGATTCCACTATTTATAACCCTTACTAAGCATTTGATCTCACCCCTTTCATTGTCTACCTTCGACAGATGATGAATAGAAGGTCTTCTTTTTAGTTCCTGTGGATGAATTTTTGAGTTTTTTGTTATGTATTTTATCTTGTAACCTTATCCAATGTAATTTGTGTTAAATATATGTATCTATTTTCTTCAAGACTACTAAACTGGTCGTTACTTCGGGATTTTTATTCCTTCTAACCATTCCAATATCACAAGTAATGCATCGGCTCCACCCTAGAGTAGTCTGGGTGTTACAGTTGGTATCATAGGAAGTTTAGTAGAACACTTGGAAGCAAGACTAGGAAATTTATAGTAGGGAACAAAGACCTAAGGTAGTATTTGAGTATAAATGTATAAAAAGATACTAGTATTTTCGTAAATAATATATTGTGTGGATTTTTCAGGCTAAATATCCCTGTCTGGATACGAGCAGGTAGAGGTGGCTCTGGCACAGATGTATCTAGGGGTAAAACCCGAACACACTGCTTTGAGCTAGACTCGAACGGGAACTGGTGTATGACAACGGGCCTTGCTGCACTCTTGGTTACGACACTCCCGGGGGATATGCTTAAGATAATTCATGTTTTCTTTACAATCCATTATGAAGGAGTTAATATAAATTTTAATTTAGAGGAACCATGTTTATAAGATTAGCTATGCATAGAATTTCAATCGATGTTGAGTGCTTTTCTATTTTAGATTCATAAACTAATCTAGTGTATCCCCTTATTTAGTAATGGTGTCTAATGGAAGAAGGGGAATCAATACTCGTGGGAAAGGTAGGGATCTCCCTACTGAGCAATTCAACACAGTCAATGTTGGAGCAGATCATATCATGACCATATTGGGACCACTTACTCAATTTGTAACGAATAACCATTAAACAGATGTGTTGGATCGTTTCATGTGGCAGAAGCCCCCATATTTCAGTGGGACTACTAATCTAGTGGTTGATGAGCAATGGATCAAGTCCCTTGAAAACATATTCATGGCATTAATATGCAATGAAAATGAAAAGGTAGTACTGGTAGTATATTATATCAAGGGTGAAGCTGATCAATGGTGTTCCTTGATTAAAAATACCACGAAGGAAGAAGAGATAGAGGATATGGAATGGAGGACTTTAAGGAAATATTTTATGAAAAATATTTCCCTCATGAGCAACGAACTGAAATGAAGAGGAAATTCTTTGGCTTGAGAAAAATAGAAGAAGACAGTGTTTAGGAGTATGAGGCTACCTTCACAAGGTTAGCCAGGTATGATGTGGATTACGTACGTGAATCGGCAGACAAGATTGATCGTTTCTTTGAAGTTCTTAAGCCAAGTCTTCTAAGGGCACTGGCTTCTCAATCATTTTCATCAGATGATGAAATTTTATCAAGTGCCATCAAAACAGATAAGGAATTTTCTAGATCAAATTTTTTTAAAGGAAACCAAGATAAGAAGAGGCATTATGATAACAAAGAAAAAAAGAAAAGCACCAAATAAGTGCAAGGGAGTGAATAGTTTCCCATTATGCGAGAATTGTGGAAAGAATCATCATGTTCAATGCTTAAAAGGAAAGGGAGTCTGCAATAACTGCGAAGAAAAGGGTCATCAATCTGATAAATGCAAGGGGAAGAAAAAATTCAATGATGTTCAATGATACAACTGTAGAGAGATGAGACATTATGAAAATGAGTTTCCTAAGCGCCAAGGAAACATGCCTCAGAAAAATCCAAGAGAGAAAGGGAGAGCCTATGCGATTACAACCGCGGAGGTTGATGTTCCTAGTGACGTGGTGGTAGGTACTTTAATTGTTTCCTCAAACTTAGCCAACACTTTATTTGATTTTGGATCATCGCATTCACTTATATCCTCTCAGTTTTCCAATAAAATTAGAAATGTCCAATTTGATTTAAGAAAGGAGTTGTTAGTCAAAACTCCCATGGGATGTATGATTGCAACAAAGCCATGTCAACTAGTCCCCCTCCAAACACCAAAATGTTCTTCAGTTTCCAGACTTATAATCATACCCATTACTGAATTTGATATAATTCTCAGTATGGATTGGCTATCAAATTATGATGCAAGGATTTATTGCAAGAAAAATGAAGTTACAATTTTTGGAAATGGTGTAGAATCCCTTGTCTTTAGGGAAGAAAATTCGCCACATGATTCTTATCTAGAACCACCCCCAGTATCTCTATTGAATGCAATACTTGGAGAGGAAGATAAACCAATATCTATGGGAGAGGAAAGAAATATTCAAATTGAATATTTGCACAGAGTGAAAGAGTACATTGATGTATTTCCATAGGATTTACCTAGACATCCTCCAGAGCGGTAAATTGAGTTTTTCATTGACTTAATTCCTGGTGCAAGACCTATATCAAATACCCCATATAAAATGTCCATTGTGGAGCTAGTGGAGCTGAAGAAACAACTAAAAGAGTTGAGTGAAAAAAGGATTTATTCGACCTAATTTTTCTCCATGGGGAGCCTCGGTCTTGATTTTAAAGAATAAAGATGGATCCAAGAGGCTATGCATTGATTATAGAGAAATCAATGCTATTGTAATAAAGATTAAGTATCCTCTATCCCGAATTGATGATTTATTTGACAGACTTCATGGATCTCAATACTTTTCAAAGATTGAACTTCAATCTGAATATCATCAACTAAGTGTGGGGAAGGAAGATATTCTAAAGACAGCATTTCGAACCAGGTATCGGCATTACGAGTTTACAGTGATACCTTTTAGATTGAAGAATGCACCATCTATTTTCATGGATTTAATGAATATATTTTTCATTGAATATCTTGGTAACTGTGTTGTGAAATTCATCGATGATATCCTCATATACTCAAAAATCTATGAAGACCATGAGAGTCACTTGCAAGTTATTCAGGGAACTCTTATAAGAAATCAATTATATGGGATGTTTAGCAAGTGTGAATTCTGGCTTCAGTCAGTTTCTTTTCTTAGCCATATTGTCTCAAAGGATGGAATCCTAGTTGATCCTGCGAAGACAAAGGCAATCCAAGATTGGCCCATGCCAACAAACATAACTGAGGTACACAGTTTTATTGTCTTAGCAGGTTATTATTTCATGCAAAATTTTGCCCGAATGGATAACCCACAAACGAAGCTCACATGAAAAGGGGTTAAATTTTTTTGGACAAAAGATTGTGAAGAATTTTTTGAAGAACTGAATAAAATATTAGTCAATGCTTTTATATTGACTCTACCATCTGGGAATGACATGTTTGTTATTTATATTGATGCTTCAAAGAAAGGACTTCGTTGTGTCCTTATGCAAAATGATAGGGTTATTTCTTATGCATCACGATAGCTAAAAATTCATAAACAAAACTATCCTACTCATGATCTTGAGTTAGCTACTATAATATTTTCTTTGAAGATATGGAGACAATGTCTCTATGGTGAAAAATGTGATAGTTATACTAATCACAAGAGATTGAAGTATATTTTATCACAGAAAGAACTCAACATGAGGAAAAAGAGATGTCTTGAACAACTCAAGGATTATGATTGCACGATACACTACCACCCAAGGAAGGCAAATAAGGTGGAAGATGATTTGAGAAGAAAGGATCATGGAGTTTTTAACAAGATGAGAATTGAAAGGGATCCTATTTTCATGGATCTAGTAAAGATGGATATGGGAATAACCATGGAAGGTGAAACATCAATGCTTTTTCAAATGGTTTCCAAACCATCTTTACTAGAAAGGATAAAAAGTTCTCAAGCTGATGATGATGAGTTTCAAATAAAGATTAAAGTTGTGAATAATAGGAGATTGAGTGACTTTGTATATGAAGATGGAATTTTGAAATTTGGGAACAGACTTTGTGTTCCCGATATTCTTGATCTAAAAAGGGAATTGTTGGATGATACTCATAGTTCCAATTTATCTATACACCATGGTAGCACTAATATGTATAGAGATTTGAAAGAACATTTTTGGTGGGACAACATGAAGAGGGAGATTGCTGATTTTGTGTCAAGATGTATGGTTTTTCAACAAGTGAAAGCTGGAAGGAAACGTCCTAGAAGAGTATTGCAACCTATTCCCATACCTAAGTGGAAATGGGATAATATCATGACGGACTTTGTCATGGGACTACCAAAGACTCCTAGAAGGAACGATGCAATATGGGTTATTGTTGATCATCTTACCAAGTCAGCACATTTTCTTTCTATAAGAGAAGATCTACCACTTGAACGTCTGTCAAAACTATATATTAATAAATTTTTGAGACTTCATGGAGTTCCCCTATCGATTGTTTCTGATCGTGATCCACGTTTTACATCAAGGTTCGGGAAAAGACTCCAGAAGGCTTTGAATACTGACCTTCATATGAGTACTGCATATCACTCTCAAACTGACAGACAGCCTGAAAGGACTATTCAACTCTAGAAGACATGCTGAGATCATGCTCTCTTGACTTTCAAGGTATGTGGGATCAATACTTTCCTTTGGTGGAATTTTCCTACAACAATAGTTTCCATTGCGGTATTCAAATGGCTCCATATGAAGAATTATATACAAAGAGATGACTAACTCTAACGTGTTGGGACGAAGTTGGTGAAATGAAACTTATAGGCTCAGAACATATTGAAGAGACCATGACAAAGGTGAAGAAAATACAAACCCATATTAAAGCATCCCAAAGTAGGCAGAATATTTATGATGACAACTAGAGAAAGGACTTGGAATTTCAAGTGGGAGATCATGTATTTCTGAAATTATCTTCATAGAAGGTCGTCTTAAGGTTCAGTAAGAAAGTGAAACTGAGCCCCAGGTACATCAAACCATTTGAAATCCTGGGAAGAATTGGAGTTAATATCTTACCATTTAGCGATGCCGCCAAATCTCTCCAGATTTCATGATGTGTTCCACGTATCATTGTTAAATAAATACATTCTAGACCCAACGCTTGTACTCACATATGATGGAATAGAACTGGAACCAGATTTTTCATACTTTGAAAATCCCATCAGGATTCTTGACACAAGGGAGCAGGTATTGAGAAATCGAACAACTCGTCAAGTAAAGGTTCTTTGGAGAAACCAGAATATGGAGGAAGCAACATGGGAACCAGAGGATTTCATAAAGAAGAACCACCCATATCTATTTGGTGGGCTATGTACATAAAATTTCGAGGATGAAATTTCTGAAGGAGGGAATAATGTAGCACCCCAAACATTTTATGGTATGTTTCCGTTAAATACATTCTATTCATCACTATGTTCTTTTGAAACAACACTAGGTTATTTAGGATATAGTCAAAACCTATCCATTAAATATAAATTTAAAACTTCTATGTTTTGAATTTTGAAAAATGGTCATCTAGAGTTTTGATCCGAAAGTCATTTGGAGTCTTATAGAACAAACTTAAATTTTGGTGAATAGTAACATTCCCTTATGAATAGTAATATGAATAGTAATATGACCCTTATGAATAGTAAATAATATTATTATTTCATTTTCTTAAGGCAACAAGATAATGAGATCTTAATTAGTTTTTCAATGAGAAATAAAACTAATTGCACTTTAAGATTGTTATTTTTCAAATTAACTATGACTTTATTTAAAAATTAAATGAATAATATTTAGATATTTAATTTTTGAAAAATGGATTTCACTTTTAAATTCTACACGTCGAAAAATGGTTAGGGTGAATTTTGGGAATTTTTCTGAAACAGTTGATTTCTCAGTGAATAGTAAAAAATACCATTTTTAGTTTCGGTGTGTTTATGACATCATTAATGATGAAATAATGATTTCATAAATATGGTCGACTTTTTTATAGTTAGATAATATGTGAGTTGTCCCAAGTGGCTTATACCATGGGAAAATACCATGGGAAAGCCCATGGTTTGGCAAAAACCACTCATGAGGTGTCCCTTGAAAATTATTAAATTAATCCCTCACTTTTCCTATAAATACCAACTCTTCCTTTCATTGAATTCATTCCCAATTCTCCCTCAACGAATTTCTTGCCTCTTTACTATCATATTAGTCCTCCCAAGTTTTCATTGAGCTCCCAAGTTCCCAACCTTCACGTTCTAAGGGTTACTCTACAAGGTAAGAAAATTCTCAATTTCTTTCTTTTTTCCTTTCAAGTTCTCTTTTATGTGGTATATCGTTCATGTTTACAAACCATGTTCTTATTTTTCATCTTATTATTGATCTACTATATATTATGATTCTTTTCTGGATAGGTGGCCCTTTTTCCCTCTCTTTTTTAATATTTTCTAAACCATGTCGCGTAGCCGTTAGGGTGCCGAATTTTTGTAAGCGATTTCAAAATTATTCTTTTATTTTGAGTTCTTTATTTATTCTTTCTTCATATCTTCTTACAGAAGAGGAATGAAATATCCAGAATCTTTTATATTCTATATGTTCTAAATTTCATGAGAAATTAATCATAAATTTTCTTCTTTCCCCTACTTTTTCAAGGAATTACAAACATTGTCCGTGACGTGTCAAATTACAGATACCGTAGACGATGTGATTTCAATTTGCAATAATTATTTCAAGTATGGTCATGAAACCATTTATATGGTTGAACCAGGTTATAATATATGTTTTATTAATCACCCATGGTTCTTTAATTCTTTGGTACTCATGGTTCTAATTTATAAAACAAAATGAGGTTGTTATTATCAAAGAACCATCAAAACGATCTAAACGAACATCATTAATGTTTTAACTAATGAATCATCATCATGGTATATAACCTAAAATCATTATAAGATAATTTATATCTCCATAATTTTGTTAATAATATGTATTAACAATTATGGATGTTTAACCATGTCTCAAATGAACTTCCATTCATGGAAACAAGTAACGAACCATGAAAATCAAGGGAGAAAATGGTTCCAAAACATGAAAATTGAACCAATTGAACCCATAGAAAGGGCCATTATTGAAACTAATAAGGTTATAATAAATCAATTTCATGTATAGGAGGTTTCGGAAATATTAATTAATAAATATAAATTTGATTATTTTGGTCATTAAAACAAACTAAGAACACACTCGAGCATAAGGTAAGGGGTTTCTCATCTCACTTTCATTTCTGTGAGATTTCCATTGTTCGCTAGTTATTATTTATATTTGGTATATGTGTACTTAAATTTGATATATAATAACATGATTAAATGTATATTGATGTTATTAGATGATTAATTTGATGGTTATTAAGTTCTGGTCATACGGTTCGACTGATTACATTGTGGTAAGGGACTTTGTCTCAGCTGCCGTTTTCGTTGTGACTATCTTTGTATTGTGCACCTAATAATCCTTATCTGGTGTACCTACTGCCCATTTGAGATCAATTTTAATTTAAAATTATATTTATATTAAATATTCATAATCTCATGTCATGTATATGTTCTTTGACCAAACCGTATACCATTTTACATACGGTGTTTATTTGGAAAGTTATTTTAATTATGGAAATATTGATGAATCTGTATACTCTACTCTATATGGATATTGAAAGGGAATATTGATATTTTATTGAATCAATGTATAAATAATTATTTTGACATTCCGTGGCGGTTGGGGCCCTCTATAGCCCCTTGATGCATCGGTAGGTATCATGAGACAAAACAGTTTGGTGACAAACCCTTCCAGTTTGTTTCCAAAAGTCAGAAGGGTTTCTACCCACAGAACTAAACCGTTTTTATGGTATTATGGTTTCATGTGTTAGATAAATGAAGCCCAATTAATAATCATTCTCTTTATTCATTATCAGTTATTATTATTATCCATGAGGTTTTCACTATGACAAAATCTATGGATGCAGTTTCATTTTCAGTTTATTATTGGCATTAGTTGTTCATTTATTCACTATGCCATATTTATTATATTAGATTGATTGTGGTTCACTTATTATTGTACTCATGTTTCGACTATTTATAACACTTACTGAGATTTTGATCTCAACCCTTTCATTGACTACCTTCGACAGGTGATGAAGATAAGGTCTTCTTTTGAGTTCCTGTGGATGCAGTTTTGAGTTTTTTGTTATGTATTGTATATTGTAACCTTATCCAATGTAATTTTTGTTAAATATATGTATCTAGTTTCTTCAAGACAGCTAAACTGATCGTTCCTTCGGGATTTTCATTCCTTCTAACCATGCCAATATCACAAGTAATGCACTGTCTTCAGCCAAAAGGGGTTGGGGCGTTACAGTTCTTTTCAATTTTTAGCCCTTGTACATGTTTCAGCTTATGTTCAATCGCATTGAGCGGAATGTGATTGTTTTTTTGGAGAGTGACTAGTGGAGTCACATAGATTTATTTGGTCATTAGTTCTGGTCTTTTTAGTTGTATTGTTCATTTTTTCTCCCAGTTTTGTTATATACATGATGGCTAATACAGTTTTTCTAGATAAATGTTGTTGGTCTATTCATTTCTCTTGAATGTTGTTTTATTGTTTATGTTTAGGTGAAATTGTTCCCTTGTCTACTCTATTGATTCCCTCGGTGCTTGTCACTATCTTGGGAGGATTGAGAACGCCTCTCGAGACTTGTCACGGGCTAGCCTGGATGACCAGTTCAGGGTCGACTCAGGCTGGTTCATGACATGGTCCTGATATAGATCTCTAATGCATTGGGTAAAATGATGAAGTTTAATGATTCTAGGTTAATCATAAGATATATGGGAATTATCTAGTTATGTGACTCCTTTATAAGAGGTTCATGTTATGTTGAATGTAACTATAATGTCCCATCATACCTAAATGATATAGTTGCGTTGATTTTTTATGTAAATGCCTAATTCAAAAAAATAAGAAAGAGATATTATGTTTTTATGGAAGGTTTATGACCTTTTAAAAAGGTGAAAGATTTTTTTTCAAGTAAAGGTATTCGTGAATTTTTATATAAATAAGAAACTTTCATGATTATGATTATTAATTTACGATTTTTCTTGATATATTTTATAAAAACGTAATATGAGTGAAGTAAATTTCTTGAGTGTGTAAAATATTAATTTAAGCTCAACATTAATTGTATAAAAATAATATTTTCTGTGGATTTTATTGATTTTCAAATTTAACTATTGGGTTTCTTTATTTTTTATGTATCCCTTACTGAGATTTTTATTCTCATACCTCATTTGAAAATGTTTTCCATGGGTATTAAGGTTGAGTGAGAACTATAGAAAAGTATATATTTTTACTATCGGGATTCATCTTAAAATTGATGAATGTGTTTTGAAAAAAAAGTGTTTATATTTCAGTTTCCTAATTTTGAGAGAAGAAATGTAAAGGTAGTAGAAGTGTCAAATTTTTATACTAAAGTTTTTATATATAAGAGTTTTTATAACCAACTAAAATTTTAAAACAAAAAAGATTATGGGAATGTATAAAAATTAAATCCTTTCTATTAAACTCATTATTATGGGTTGACTAAGTTATGATTCGTTATATCAATCCTTTAATCACTATCTTTGATTGATTTACTTTTTGGGTTATTCTTACTTCACTTAATTTTTATTTCAATGGATTATTTACAGTGATCCATGGTATGGACCCTTTTACTATAGTAAAAGAATTTTATCCATATTGTTACATCCTTTGTATCCTTCTTTTTAGACTTAATGAGATATATTTTCTCAACTATTTTTGGTTTTCAAGAACTTCTCTTAACTTTATTTTCTCATAAGGCACTTTTCTTAGAGTTTCATATCTTATTTGTTTATATTTATTACTTCCTTTACTATTGGATTATAAATAATCATTAATTGTTGAATACCATCACAGATCATAGTACTAACCACTTATGTATAAGTATTCAAATATATTATCAATGAAATCAAATATGTTCTTAATGAATAGTTTTATTCTTTTATATGAGTTCATATTTAGGGTTGCATAATTTTTTATTTATCCCAGATCTACTCCCCCTTAAGAAAATCATCTAGTATCTTTCATAGGTTGAAATATTGTTCCAATTTTAAATTTCATTATGACTGAACCTCTAAAATCCCAAATACATTCAAATGAATCGTGTTCTCCCTTAGATGTAATCTTTCTAGTTTTTCAATATTTCCCTACTTTATTTTTCAAGGTTGAAACTTAATACTTTTGGGATTATTTTGGGTAATTTTTCTTCTTAGATATACTCAAATATAACCTTGATGTGTTCATATATTTCATAGTATTTTAATCCATCAATATTTACCTATATTTTAATCAAAAAAATAATAGAAAATGAAATATCATGAGTGAAAACATCATTTTTTGGGTTATGGGATACCTTTCTTTAAAAAAAATTATGCATATTATTCCCAAGATGATCTCAGAAACGTTTCCACTATCATGAGCCACTTTTGAGATATATTTCACTTTATAAGATTGTGTGGAATTACCTTTTCTCTCAATAACATGATAAAATTAAACTTATATAGATTACATATTTATCAATTTTACACTAAGTTTGAATAACTTTATATTGAGGGTCTGTATTTAATCCTCAACTGATCGCAATTTATCACCCCAATTTTTTTTATCTTCTCAATACATTAATGACTGCTTTATTTACTTTATTTTATCAAATTATTAAGGCCGTTATCCTCTTGGATTTTATTTTTTATTATGAATCCTTGGAATTTATAGAATTTTAGTATATCATATCCAAATAATGGATAATATTTTAAGAATAATTTCTATCAGAATATTTTAAAACAATGATTTTTAATTTTTCTTGATCTAAATAAATATTTTCATTATAATGTAATATTTTTTCCATTTTCTATGATAATGTCTGTTAGAACATTTCACTTTTATAATTTCTTGTCCAGTTCACCTTTCATTTCTTCAACTTATTCATATATTAGTTCTTTTTCATAAAGAATTTCCTTCACAAATAAAACTATATATTTGGTTAATTCAATATGAACATTATCTTCAAACTATTACAACTGAGAGTTGAATAATTCAACAATTTTAATGTGTCCATCCTCCTCATACTCTTCATAAAAAGAACTTGTTTCTTTAAAGGGATCACTTGTAGTAGATTCTGTAGATGAGAATCTATCACCTTAATCAACCTAATTTGATAATAGATCCATATATTACTTCTCCAACATCTTTTAAAATTTTCTTTTTCTTTCTTCCTATTTTTTTAGTTTTGGATAAAACTTCTAATTCAACTTGAATAATAATGGAGTCGGAGTTCTCTAACCGAGGAACTTAAATATTTTCGTAAAACCTAGACTTTATTAATTCTGATAAAAATTTAGGATAATAAAATATATCCAACCATTTACAAATATATATTAGTTATGATACCAATTGTGGTTCCTAATAGATCATACAAGTACACTGAGAAGGAGAATGAATCAATACCAACCTAGTTTTATTGTGTTTTTATTTAACTTTGAATTTTCACATATTATAATTGAAACATTTTCTAAATTAATAGATAGGGTTACTTTATTATGAACTAAACCATTATCTTAGTATTAAATTAAATAATAAAATTTAATTATAGCACATGAGGTTTGTATATAGTTTAAATCCTCCCAAAAAACCGAATCCTTATCAAGTTATACATTGTGAAGTACACATTTTTATTACCACTTTAATTTAACATGATTATAAGTTCATTGTAATTGTAACACAATGTTTGGTTAGGTATCATCCACCTTTCATTTTCTATCTTGCGCAAATCTGTCCTCTAGACTCGATGGTGGAATTGTCTAAGATAGAATGTCCAACTTCAATAGTATTTCCTCAAAACATTGAATTGGTATTCAAATGAAAATATATGATCCATAATTCTCCATGAAATTTTTAAATTTTATTCACCTTGTGTTTACTATGATTTACAATAATTATGCTTCTTAAATCTCTTAAAGTCGCAACATTTAGGATATATAAAAGCGTCAACATCAACTCTCCCTCTTCTCAATTCTCTTTCTCCGTTAATGTTAAGTTACAATCTAGTATATGAGAGATCATTTTTTGGTACTCTGTTGATTATATTCTTTTTTGACGAACAGGGAAGTCCTAAAAGGGGTAATATCTTGTTCCTTGATACTCAAAAAGTATTCTCGGTAGCAGTGGTATTGGTTATGTCTCCCATTATTAGCACCTTCTTAATTATAACATTCATATATATATATATATATATATTACAAATAATATCATTAATAATATTTACATTTGAATTATCAAAACTACCCTTTATTTTTTATTTTATTTGTCATTTGAATTCTACAAAATTGTTAGATTCAATGTTTTCTTTTAAATTAACACTAACCCTCAAGATTTTTTCCTTATTCATGTGATTTAAAATATCATACCAGCTTCCCCACAAAACCCGTTTCTCTCATTTCTTACCACTTATATATGTGGCATATAACTCATCTCAGTATCCCAGCATCCCTATATATTATAATTACTTCAATATCATCTAGGATCATAATCATTTCATAAATTTTAATGTTTTAATCCTTAAATATCTTCATAGATTCATTGTTTGATTTATTTACCATTTTTCATAATATTTCATTATTATTTTTATAATTATATCATTTTTCTCGTAAGATTCATGTGTACCTTATTAATTATTTATTTAAACTTATGAGGTCATTAATCAACCATTTGATAAATCATATCCATGTTATGAATAATGTTTCTAGTCTGTCTTGACTTTACAACTAGTCACATTAACCATATGCATCTCTTATCTGAACCTTATGTCAGTGGCTATCTCAACCACAACAAAAATTTTCTAAACCGTATAAAACTTATTGCATTATCCTAATGAACAGATTTTTAATGATCCTTAGAAAGATAAGAATTATCGACTCATTGAAATTTACTCAAAAATTCCCCAAACATCTTTAGATCCACTTCCAATCATCAAAGGGCTTTCTTAAACTCACATTAAATAATTGTAGATAATGAATATTAAATAACTAACACTTTTATTTGATTTTAATAAAGAAAAAAAATCAATTTATCTTAAAGGATGTTTGAATATATTCAATAATAAACTCTACTTATAACAAATTTCTTTTTTATATTTAATAAAAATTCCTTAACATTACTTCTCACCTTTCTCCAACATATTTTGATATCATATCACACCTTCCATATTGAAAAAAAATTAAATTAATGTATAGAAAATTTCATAATTTGAATAATAAAAAATTCATCCATAAACACGTCAATTATCCTCTAAACCATGTATAAGAAGATGGGAATCATACACCTTTGGAAATTTGTTGGATAACCAAAAAATCAAATGGAATCCTTCTATAAGTAAATTTTTCTTTTAAACTTTTAAAATTTGTATTCACTTGGCCTATTGAATCAATTTAAACATTCTTTTAATTTGAATAACCATCAAGAAAGAAAAAGTGTAAATATACCACAAGTTGTTAAAATATAAGATCAAAATAATTAGAAAAATATCATTCATCATAAATCATTATGCTTCTTATAATCACTAAAAACTTTACACTTTATTGTAGTCCTTATTGAAAGTTTCCATTCATTTACTTTATAACCATCTTCATACCTTATTTTTTAAGAACAATATCTATAGGACTTACCCATGTACAGTTTTAAATAATATATGATATTACTTCATCCAATATCTTAATGGTTTCATCCTTTATAATCACTTTCATGTTAGGTTACAAATTCCTGGAAACTCAATAGTGAGTTTCATTTCCTCTTCCATCAAAATCTTATATATTGAATTTATGTATTTATAACCTTAATTTATGAAATAGTCAATGAAATAGTAATATTATGATTTTAACACATTAATCTATATTTCTTCCACTTCTAAATTGGATTACATAATCAATGGTAGTGTTTCATTATCTCAAAAATATATATATTTAAATTTTAGTGTTAGTGTATTCAATAAGAGTATTGGTTTATTTTTAATATAAGGATAAATAACATATTTACTTCTATCCAACTCTTCCCTTGATTACTCGTATGTATTACTCTGAAATTACTCTTAATTTTGATTATCATGCTCTTAATGTCCCTCAAGTTGATATATCATGCAATTAATTATTCCAATATTTTTTGAAAAACTAGTGTGGAAATAATTTTTCAATTCATTTTGAACATCTTGGTTAATAACAATTACAAGAAAATATTCATCCAACCCATATAAATGCTTTGAATATTGAAATAAAATTATAATAGATGTGTCTTATCAAAATTTAAAGGTCAAATTACCTTACAAAACATAAATTATAGAAAATCTAATTGATTATAAATGTCAACCAATAATTATAGGCATGTCCTTCTTAGATTCCAAATCAAAGTCTAATAACTCTATAGGTAGTATCAACATCTCAATTGTAACTAAGAGTTTATAAAAACCTTTTTTGGGATAATTTAAGGATATATCTATAAGTATAAATTCCAATATAGTTCTATTAATTTATCTCATATCCATTTCATTAAAAATTTCTAATTAAATTTGTATTATTATATCTCCATAATACACAAATCAATTGAATGTTTTTTTCCTTCAAATTCACATGGAATCATAAAAATCCAAATATTTTAATTTTTTGTGGTATTGTCTATTATATCATTGTATTACATTAATTTATCAAATGAATAGTAAATAAATCTTCTAACATAATTTTGTTAAAATGGTTTTCATTATGAAATATTTATAAGAGAGTGTCCAAGTTAAATCCTTAGTACATGGAATGAAAACTTGTATAATTTGATTCATTTGAATAAAACTCTTGAATTATTTTTCCATATGTTTTTCATAATTCCTATATCTTTCTAGAAATGGTGCATGTGGATTATAATCCTTGAAATTAATTCTAGTTAATATCAATGTCAATCTACTATAACTTGTCTCATTTATCTAATATTCATTAAAATTTTTAATTATTTATTGGGTCTATTATTTATTATTATCATAATTATAACCTTTATAGGGATATTATTTCATCTAATCAACTTTAATTCAGCATGTTTATTATTTTATTTATCCTTTCCCTTAACATTTTTACATCCTATAGTTGTAATATCCATGAAAACGTCACTTGGGTTTGTCTCAGATTTACTTACTAGTCTCCCATTGTCTTTGATTGTGTTTTTATAAGAAAGGTAAGCAAATTGAATTTATATATTAAGGTTTCTTTCTTTATTTATATATATCATATAATAAATCATGTATAAGTTGTAATTAGTGCTCTAAAAAATTATTAATCTCTATTTGGTTGTTTTCTATCTTTTATAGCTTCTCTAATATTCACATGGTCCCTAAATTAGTATGAATTGAGATTAATTCTTTCATTATATATATACTAGTTTGAATTTTCCCTTGGTATTATTGATTCCCCTTTAATTAATAAGGCCCTTATTTTTTGAAATTTATTTTCTCTTTATAGTAGAGATTATGTGTGATTATTCTATATTATGTATCTCAGAAAGGGTTATTTCTCATTTGTTTCCTCCAATAGTTACCCATGTAACTCACTTCTTCAACTTTGTCATTTGATTGAATAGATTTATGAATATCAAAATCCATACAATGAATGTAAATTTGAAAAAAAAATGAATAGAAATTATATTGATTATTCTTACCATGGGTTTTGAACAAATATTTTACAATTAGTTGTATAAGTTTTCAATCTGAGTGTTAATATATTTTTTCATTGTCACTTAATAAACATCAAAAATTATCTACATAATATATTTGTGTTGAGATCACATAGAATGTGTTTTATATATGTTTTTTGATCTTATTATATTTCCTATCTCTAAAATTTTATTCTATAAATGAATCCACTAAAGTCAATCTCATTGGGTTGATTCCATTATAAAATAATTTCATTATCAATGAATATGGAGATTAGTGGTATGGTAATTATTAGTATTAATCCTTGAATCCATCTCATACCTCAAGAAATAGAAAGTATCCATTCTAATCAAAAGTATATATCTTATTACTTAAATACATAGTTTTTTTAGGATAAAATATTCTTGTAAATTCATTATAAATGTCTTACCATGTTATGAATGAGTTTTCCTCCTACTTTAATAGCTAATTCATTTCATATGCCTTCACACAATAAGGGAGACTATTGAATCTCAATTTATATTCTAATACACTATTATGTGGAACATATTAGATAGCTATCAGAAATTCCTTAAAATTATAAGGAATCTTCTTATGCTATCCCATTAAGGATAGGTTGATTTTTTAAATGGTTGTTCATTAACTCATGATTTCTAGGATTTAGTGCATTCCTGAAGCATGATTGATTACCAAGGACTCTAGGAAATTACAAGTCTCTGAGAATTGGTAAAATATATTAATTGTATACATTTTTATCTAGAAAACATAAGATTTACATCTCTTATGGTGTTCTGATAAAATTATGTTCTTCTATTTCTTTAGTAGTTTTAAGCTTGATTTAGTGAAAGTACCTCTCTATCTATGTTACAAGTTGTATGACTTCTACTCTTGATGGTATTATTGTGCACATTCACTTATAAATATTTTAATGTATACAAAATTATATGATAATGATAAATCATAAAAATATATAAAATTATACTTAAGGTCTACACTATTTTTGATATTTTCTATATAAAAGTTTAGATTAAAATATGATATAAAATCATTGTTATTAGAAATAGTTCCAATGGTTCCTATCTAAATTTTTTATTATTAGCTACAAAATCTCTTACAAGTGGATATGGTCATTTAGTAAGATAAATAAGAGTACCCTAGGATATTTCCATAGGGAAAACCATAGATAAATTCGTAATACTAGTATACTTTTGTTGAAATGATCGAAAATAATAATTAGATTTCATGTGTTGATAGAGTTAGGATGTAAATACAAGTAAAAAATAATAGATTAAAACAAAAAAATATTTTAATTATTGTGAAACTAATTAATAGAAAAGTTTTTAATGTATCAGTGAGGTGAAAATGGGGTTTTGGGACAGGTCTTGTTGAGTCCCACTATTTTTACATGACTTACATACTTTTCCATTAAACTAACCACTCATTCATTCATGTTTTCTATCAATATAATATCCATTTCCTTAATAAAAATATAGTTATTTTAAAAGGTTTCATGTAAATTTTATACTAACCGAATTTATTTTTCAATTATATGTTCTAAAAATACCTTGGGTAATTATGAGAAAATCATTATTTATGGGAAAAAGTCCTCCTATTTAGT
Organism: Viscum album; assembly: GCA_963277665.1. Classification (NCBI taxonomy): domain Eukaryota; kingdom Viridiplantae; phylum Streptophyta; class Magnoliopsida; order Santalales; family Viscaceae; genus Viscum; species Viscum album. The sequence continues at coordinate 1,008,324,743 of OY728167.1, forward strand.
GCACGGGATGGGCGTTTACTTTGATCACTTCATTCAATTCTCAAAAATCGTGAATTGTGTGACCATGCTAGTTATTATTTAAGAACTAAATAGAATTATACTAATTAAATGATTAATTAAATCCTTGGAATAGGTCAACAACGTAACATTACCTAAAACCCACAAAGAAACTAGCCACACATGTTAATAATAAAAATAATAATAATGATAGAAATATGGATTCTTTTAGAATCTCATTTTGGGTCCCTATTTAGGTGTGATCTTTTATATTAAACAACCCTCTAGTTTACAGATCCCCTAATCCTATAGTATTCCCCTTTGAATATTCTTCCTTATTTTGTACTTCATCCTGTATTTCCTCAAAATGTGTGATTACTTCACATAGGTGGTGATACAAATTTCATTCATTGTGTATAAAAACATTCTTTTCTCCTCCTACAGCTTCACCAGCCTCACCCATGTGGCCTTCATCTCACCCCCGGGATTGTTTTCCACCAGGACATAATGTCATTACATTACCAAATTTTATTACATAGAAATATATGAATATTAAATTGGTCCCCAATGGGATTTCATGACATCCATGTGTCCCTAAAAATTCATCTAAAAACCCTATGGATTGATAACCCTTTTTTATTCTCAATATTTCACTCAAACATCATCAGGTGTATTTTTTGAACTATTAAAAACTCACTTAAATCATTCAAGGAATGTGATAAATTGAAATAACATATTTCAGAAATATTGACATAGGAATATATTTGAGCTAACACTATCTATATTGGGAAATTAATTGACTTTAGAAACATGAAATTGTGATAATAATACTAACATGGATTTCATTGGCTCATGTTCACTTCCTGTATGAAGGTTTCTTTGTCATTAGTGTGATAGAAATTTATTTTTATCAGGGCACAAACCCCATCCTTTATCATCACTATATTATAAATTGTCACATCAACATGGGGATGGTATTTCTATCTTAATCACCCAGTGCTTTAAATTCCATACAAAATCATAATGGTTTTTATTATTTCACCATTTCCTTATCCTATTTTGAAACTCATTCATTATTTAGTTGTGTTGACTTCCTTGAGAAGCACCTCTCTTATCCTTAACTGTAAAGAATCATGTGTTGGATTCCATGATTTTGGAATCACGTGGTGTTAACTTTCATCACTACCCTTAGTTTTATACCCACACATCATTTTATATGGTCATTCAACCATTAATTTTACACATTTAGAATCATTGAATTATTTAACTCTTTGGAAAATAATTTTAGGTAGTGTTAGAGTGGTTTCTTTACATCAAATTAGAATACATAGAAGTGATGAAGTGGGTTCGTTATATTGATCTAGTATGTGGAACAGTGTTGGAATTGTCAATCCCTTTGAACCTGATGTAGACTAAAATATTAATTTTAATATTCCTTAAGATTGAATGTTTGCAACATTGGTTTTATAATGTATTCTCACTCATATTGGATACAGACCGTAAACTTTTGAGTTTTTCTTATATATCACTCACACAAATGGTGTTGTCATGTTTTCATAATATATAGTTCTAAAAAATCATATGAATACCTTAATATCATTTATTTAATCATACATAGTTATCTTACCTATATTAAATTATATAATAATTATATATTGAAGAGTTTCTAGACATCATATTTAAAATGAATCTTTAATTAATTAAAATCACATGATAAATTATCAATATTAAATTTTTATTCCCAAAATACATAAGAACCTGTAACTAAATTATATAAAAAAATTTAAACAAAAAAATTGAAAAAAAAAGTTCAAACTCCATATAAAAATGACAAAAAAATTACACTAATAGGTAATTCTATTAAATTATCACTTATAGGAGAATTCTACATTCTCTTCAGGGTATTATGAAATCCATTTATATGAAGATTTACTATGGATTTCCTATTATTATGTTAAAGTATTTATATTATTAGAAACTATATTAAATGTAAATATAAATTATGAAGTATATGTTATAAATTATATATGGTTCTACCCACGTAGCATGTGAACTATTTAAATTTTGTAAGAATGGTGAATCTATGAAATGATCAGATGTATTATTATTTACTGTTGAATTTATATATATATATATATATATAATGAATTTTCATGTTAATTAAAATAAATATTTTTCATCAAATAATTTATACAAAATGATCTAGAATTATCATTTATATGATACTCGGAACACTTACATGAATAATTCAATTTTTAGTTATTGAAAATCAATTGTTTGATATATTTTTTATAAACACTAAAAGTGTGGTTAAACTGATCATATAAAATAATTTTTCATCATGAGTGGAGGGTAATAAATAAATAATTTCCTTTATGTGGAAAACAAAAATATCTATAATAATATATATTTTCATATTCTGTATTAGAATCCAAACTCGTACCAAATAAGTTACAAGACCTCATTAATTATTATTAATGATATGTTTTAATTTCAAAATATTTCAAAGATCATTTATAATAATGGAGTATGAGAGATATTGATGTCAAAATAATTTTCAAAAAAACAATTGATGTAATATGTCATATGTTCAATGTATGATGTTTTTTAATGATACCTTTTTAGATGTTCCCGTAAGGGGCTATGCGGCGATTAGGTTTCCCATCTGCCGCAGTCTTCCTCCCCTAATGGATGCTCTTTCCTTGGCTATCCCCTTGGTGCGCTCAAAGTGTGGCTGCTCTTTCTCATGCAGACTTGTTATCATACTCAGTCGTTCGCATCGTTGCTCGACCTCTTTTCTTAAATAGGTGTGATGACGCCCCAGGGTGCAGGATCTATGTTGTGTTATGGGGTTTCCGTCGTGTTTCGTGTCAGGTGTTTGTGCTTTCGGTAGATCTGTCCATAGGGCGCAATTTTGAAGTCTATGACTAGTTTTGCTTCAACCATTTGTTATTTTGTGCTGGATTTGGTGATGATTTCGTTCAGGTGGGGATGGGGCCTACTTGGATCCTAAAGGTTTTGTTCTCTGAGGAGGTGATTTCATTCAGTTATGAGTTTTTGTTTTGGTGTTTCTTGTCGCGTCGGTGTGTCTGGCGACGGATTGGATTCTCTTCGGGCAAATTCGTTTCTTCCAGATAATATGTGGTTTAAATTTTTGTTTTGTGGTGGTGATGTTGATAAGTTTGTGGTTTTTGTTTTTGCTGGATTTTTTTCTTGGTGGTTTTGAGTAAGGTGTGGAACCGCGGAGACAGTTCTGATTTCGTTCATTGTTCTGGTGTTGTCACTATCTGTCATGGTGTTTGATCTTGTTGAGGTGATGTTGGTAGTTGGTTCTTGCCGGCACTGTTGGATTTGTGGTGGTGATGATGAATAGTGGTGATCTTCGGAGGAGGTTTCGGCGACGATGCTTCCGATGGTCTCGTCGGCGACCTGCAGTGATGGATGTGCGTGATGAACATTGATGATGATGCAGTAATGGCGTTCGACCTGCAGTGATGGCGATGTAGTGATGGCGACATGTGATGATGGGATCAAGGCTCGAGGTGTGGCGCATGGCGTTTTATGGATAGTGGTTTGGTTTGAATTTGAATTTTGAAATCTGGATTTTTGGGGATTTTTTGTACGGGTACCGAGAACCTTTAAACCGGCTTTTGAAAATGGGAAAAAAATGATTTCCCACGTATAATATTTTTTAATGGTTATCTAAATTTCTATTACTGGTAACTGTGAATGATATTAGTATAGGTGTTCTCTTCCTAATGGATTTGGTTATTTATAATTTTTTCTTATATACAATTATTATTCTCATTATTTACGTATATAGTAACATTGATTACAATGTCTATATATGAATACTAGAAGGGATCAAAACTCCAAAATCATATTCAATATTAGGTTAAAAATAATAAAAAATAAATATAATATAACCATTTAAATTCATATAATATATATTTTTACCATATAATGGTTTGTATAAATAAATTTATCTTCAATTTTCATATAATTATCAATATGTTTCGAAATATATGAAAACTACTAAATTTTTTATAAATGTATAGAAAACTTGACCATCAAATTATAAGGAATATCCTTTTATTTTTTGAATTAATCATATAATAGATTTAATATTAAATTTAATAAAGATTTTACATATTCATGAAAATAACATAAATAAATATTTAAATATTTTTCTTTCATGATTCATATATTTTATATATGAGAGGATAATTAATTACTTATTTATCCTTAAATGATTAAATACAAATTCATATTATATTTTTACCTAAATGATGTTCCTAAACATGTGATTTTGTACCTATAAAATAATATGAGGTCATTTTGTAATACATTTGATGCAAGGTAATGGTATTAACATACTAAATGATATTTAAAATAAATAAATGACTAATTAATCTAAAATTTTAAACCTAAATTCTTTTATTATACTGATGTTGTATATTTTTTAATCCACCTAAATCTAGATCTCAATATTAATATGTATTTAAATACGGTGGAATGATAATACCATGGAATTATACAAAACAAACCATTTCTATAACTCCTCTAAATCATGTTGAATTTATTTTAATTCATGAGGCATGTTGAAAATATATTTTTTGTAGATTAGTTAGTCATCATATAAAGAATAATTATAAATTAGATATAAATAATTATATTCTCCCAAATTTATATGAGGATATTGTAGCTTGTATAGTGAAGTTAAAAGGTAGGTATATCAATAGTGAGAGGACAAATCACATCTCGAAAAAAATATTTCTTACCCATGGGATTCAACAAAATGGTGAGACACATATCCCTAAAATTAAAGTTTTGATAATATTAAATATTTATTCATAATAAATAAAAAATTCTAAAAATTTATTTATGAAATAATTATGAAAAAAAATTATAATTTAATTAGGTGGATTTGGGAATGTTATAATCTTTCTTCTTTCGTCATATTTTTTCCAACAAGATTTTCCTAATAAGGTTCTTAATGAGAAAAATTAGAATTTTCATGAAATTAAATTATTTCTTATACTTAAATTTAGAACATAATTTTTAAGTGAATTAAAAACAATATTTCATTAAATTAATAACATACAAGGGGGAATGTTATGAAATAATTATAGATGCATGAATTATTGTTTAGTTGATTCCAATGGGATTTATTCCCATGGATATTAATTACCATGGAGATTCATTTCCCAATCCTATGTCAAAAATAAATCCAATGGATCATCATTTAAAAATAAAAATTGATCTAGAAAATTGATCGGATGTACAAGTCGTTAATAAGTATATTGAAATGATGATGATAAAAGAATATTTTTTCCCTCTATTTCTATATCTCAATTTTCTTATCTCTGTTTCATTTTTCTTTATATTCTGATTTCATTTCCATGAACATTTTCTATCAACTTATCCTTTTATCAATATCTCAATTCATCTATAATAAAAAATGAGTTTCTAATTTTGAAATACTTCACTATTTCATTTGGGCTTTCTATCTCATTCCATAAAAAATAAATAATTTTCACTAATCGTAAAATTTATTATATTTACATCAAATAAGATAGTGGGACTAATTTATGGAGTGGTGTCATAAATATTTTTAGGTGGTATGGGTTTATATTCATGCTGATTTTTCCCTTGTATTATTACCCCAATAGAAGGAGAATTTTTGAAATAACACTCCACTCCAAATTCTACCTTATTATAATATAATTAAACCACTTTTATGGGATCAGTAGAAACCCTCACAAAACACCATTAGGAATTTTAAAAATATCCCAAATCCAAAATAAAACAATGGACACTAAACAATCTTATAGATAAAAGAGGCACTTGATTAAAATGGGAGGTGAATGAATCGATTACTCATACATATTTTCTTCTAATTTTAGATAGTATCTAGTAAAGGATATCATCAAGTATAAAAATATTGATAATGTTGTATAGAATAAAAAATTATTTTTCAAAAATAAAATTCTATATCATAATTCTTATATAACCACGTTTTTACTTCATAATTAATATAATTTCTATAAAATTGTAAATATGATAAAATGAATAGTGTTTCATTGGGGTTTTAATTTATATAGGTTGAAAATGATAGAAAAGGTAATCTTTCATTTTATCATCTCATCAGTTCAACATTTTTTATTATATTTCATATCAAAATTTTTCTTGGTAATACATGTATTTAAATGGTGATTTTATCTAGTTTGGATGATAAGATTAATCTCAATGAGGAATATTAATAGCTTCATAATCCTTATATAATGTTTAAAATAGTTTTCTATATTGTAAAAAGATGTATTATTTTAATAAAAATTGATATCTGAAAACTTTAATTTAATTATTTTTCATCTTTTATGAAGAAATATTTTTAAAAGTATAAATTAAAGCAAAATGTTTGAGAAGAAAAACATGGCTCAATGAATAGGTTTTATTTATTATAGAAAACTGATGAAAACAATATATTGGATGATACACATTAATTTTTCTCTTCTTCATATGATTTTTTAAACAATAGAAAATATATTATAGAAAAAAAATTATGACATTGTGTACGTAATCCATTAGTAGTTTGGAAAACAAACATGACTGGGCTACTATCATTTTTGTTGAGGACTATATTGAATCTGAGAACTATTCAATTTACAAAATTATTTGGTATAAGTATTTTTATGATAATTTTTGTAAAGATAACACTAGTTTCATGGTTAACCTTAAACAATATCTTAATGATATTAAAGATCAAATTTTTACTTAATATGAAGGGTAAATCAAATTTTTGATGAAAATATGTTTGGTTATGTCCAATAAAAATAATTGATGTGTAAAAATATTTACTCTAATACACAAAAGACTATTTTCACTCTCTTATATTTTATAGTGATTGGACTTTACAAAAAAACATTGGATTTTTATTAAATGATTAAATTTTATGATTCTAAGTTTTCAAAGGAATCCAAAGTAGAAGGGGATAAAATGGAAAAAATTACTTTTATATAAAATTAAGTGAACATTTTCAAAACTATATAAAAGATCAATATATCTTTTAACAAGTATAAAAAATGATCTATTTGTCTAGATAAATATATGAAAATTAGGAATTACTTGAATACTATGATTAAATAATTCCTTAAAAATAACCCAAGACTGAATGATAATTCTTTTCATTGGGAATAATTTTCTACTTGGTTTTCCTATTTTTTAGACAATAGTAAGCATGTTTCTCATACAAGTGTTGATTAGGATTTCTCTGTAGATGAATAATTTTAATTCATTATTGTTTATCTATTCTTTAATAATGTGATAAAAGTTGATAGAAGTATCCTTTTTATCATATTCCATGGATTTTTCATAAATTTTTTTTATTTGATGTTCTAGATAATTTAATTCAAGTAAAAATTTTATTGGATACATAATGGTTTTGTGTCTATTTCTTATGGTGTTTCTTTGGATTGAAGATCTGAAGTTATTGCATTTAGTGTTTATTATTAGAAGAAATGAGACTACTATATAAGGAGTTTGGGATATAAATTCAACTATTTTAGAATATTTATGTTTCTGTTAATGCTTATCTTGGATACTACTTTTATAGGATATGATTTTATAACATTATTAATGATCACAATGCTTCTTTCTAAGTAATAATGTTCATTGAAGATAAAAATGAGGATTAATCTTTATCTTGTGATTATTTAAAACTTTATGATCAAATTATTTACACCAAAAAATGAATATAATACTTCTTTTTAGTGGTTTTAATTGTGTTTGAAGAATATAGAATTCATGGTTGGGTGATGTTGAATTGTGTGTTATTGGGTTGTATTTTCTATTTTCTTTTTTTGGGATTTTTATTGTCTATATTAATCCAATTTTACTATATATCCTTCTTTTTCTTTTTTTGATAAATTGAATTAGGTTTCATGAGTTTTTTCCCAAATTAATCATTCAAATAATTTCTGATTATTAGTATAGTTAATTAATAAATATTTTTATACAATAATAAGTTTTATTTAATATGAGTGTAAAATTTATTATAAATAAATGTTTACTATTATTATTAAAAATAATAATTAATAATTATAACAATTATAATTCATATTATAATAATTAATTATTTATACATTACATTATTGAAAAGAACACATCATTTTAACTAATAGTATACTATTATAATTAATATAAATTAATTATAACTCTTACAATAATGATTAAATAGTGATTTTATAAATTATTACTTTAATGTTATGATAATGTGATAATTTTTTATAATAATTTTGATTAGTATATAATATCTGGTAGGTTTAGAGCGATTATAATAAAAGAAAACAACGCATAAATAAAGGGCCCAAAAGAGTATAGGTTACACCCAAACTTTAAGGTTAACTGACACACTACATATACCCAAAAAAAGTTACCATATACCAATTTGAAACTACAGTCACAATGAGTCTATTGCATCAACCTTCTATTTACAATAGGCCAAACACCCAATATAATGAATCATAATCTAAATCATTTGGGTGATATTTTTTTCTAGTTTCCAACATGTTTATGTTGGTTAGTGATCACCTCACACATGAAATAGCCTATAGATTCCACTTTAACCTATCTTTTCAGGTAATGTATGTTTCCTCCAACCCCTGTAAATATTAGTATAGCCTGAAACACCAATATTTAGGACACATGACACAATATTACCTATCCACATGTCTTCACACCCATCCAGTGTAGTAAAACCAAATTCATGTCCTAGCTACAACATTTTTCAGATTACAAACCCTTATTCAAATGGTAAACTGTTGCACCCACCCACCCTTGGATTTCCTAAGTTAATTTTATCATGCATAAATCACCAACCTCTAATAATTACAAGTATTAAGAGTTATATTCTAGATTATCCATTATAAATTTTAGGGATTCCATATTTAAACCACTAACATGTGTGATGCCAACACCAATCGACAGTACAAGACTAGGGATCATTTGGAAGTTAATTTATAATAATTGCAATAGTTTTATATAAACACAAACACATATATGAAAAAAAAATTATAGAAAACATTGATATTTTTTATTAATTTCATTGATGATTTAGACATTAATTGAAGGTAAATATTATTTATGGATATGAATGAGTATTTCATTAAATATGTGTCAAAGAGAGATATGATTTATCCATTTTATTGATAATTTTTTAGTTTTAAAACTCTTAAAAAATATATATTTATTTATTATTATTTTTAAGAAATGTCATAAAGCTTAACTTCTATAAAAATTTTATTTTTGACCTTCATAATTAATAAATTAATGGTTGTCTATCGAAGGAAATATCATGGACTTTAATGATTAACAAATGGTTTAAAATTTTCCCTTATCCTTTATATTTATATTTATATTAAAATTTTGTAAATTTTTATAGTCTATTTTTAAAATTATTCAATGAATTTAATTAATCATAAATATATGAATACATATGTGCCTCAATACAAGGGGAGTGATATAATCCCATAAAAATCTAAATATTTATTTGTGGGTGAAGGTATGCATGGTTTCATTTTCATTCAATATAATCATATAAATATTTTACTATGGTGTATAATGACTATGATTTTATCTTTAATAAGATTTATATCTCATATCATTGACAGGATCCATGGTATATAGATTTTATAATGGAATATTTTATATTCCATTAGATGTATTATTCAAAAACATTTTTTATTTTACAGGACCATGGGTTGGTTGACTTATCAGTCAATTGGGGCATATGATATAATACCACCCAAACAAAAACACAAACACAAAAAAAAATCCTCATATTTAATAACTGTTATTTTTACACTACGATATGTTAGATCAAATTATGGACAAGGTGAAGTTATGGTGGCAATTTTAATATATATATTTTCATGATCATGTATGGTTAATAATGACATTTATTTTATTTTTGTACAAAATAATTTGAGATCATAATTTCACGACATTATTTTAGTGTGGTATTAGGTTTTTTACAATAATTTCACTTTAAATGTAGTAAAAGTGTAAAAATAATGTATAACGATGGCTATCATGAATGAAATAAAATTAATAAAAACCTAAGAAAAAAATCATACTTACATACATTTTCTTGAAATGGTTTGGAATATTTTATCAAAACTAAATTTCATAGTACGATTCTTAAATATATCTACCGATAATTATAATAGCCAATACCTTAGTGGGACCCTGTTCCAAAACAATTTTTTTTCAATTCTCAAATGGTAAAGGATTAAATTAAGGGTTGGTAAAACTAGGAAATCATTCAAAAAAATTATGATCAATACTAAATTAATTATTCTAATATTTCTCTTTAATATTTATATCAGGAGGTTAATTTCATAGAATATTTAATTCCCTCTAAATATATCATATCCAGACCCCATCGAGACCCCACTTAGTCTAGTGGTGATGCTGGGAATGACACACCTATGTGGCCTTCAATAAGGGGTTGATAACGAGAGTTAAGGGTATAAAAACAGAAAAGGAAGAAAATTCTGTTTAAATATTAATATTTATGTAAAATAATATACAAACCGAAAGTAAAAACTACTAAAAATAACCATGATAAATAGAAGAATGCATGAATTTCCAATAACACCATAAAACCCTAAGGTGAAGAATAGTGGCATGGAAACCACCAATTAATTTATACCTAACATGAAAATAAAATAAAATTCAAGAATCAAAAACAAAAAATATCTGATAATTTTATAATCAAAACTTCTTGACACCACTAATAATATTTATTTTATGTATATAAAAATATTCAAGTAATGGGGAGTTTTTAATTACTCGACAGGTTCTTATACTAAATCTCCATGTGTCAATGTGAGTAAAATATACAAATGCATGTCCAAAAATATAAAACATGATAACCAACACACCTAAGATACAAAGACAATACTATTTCTAACATCATTTTTTATATAAACCATATTATCCAAATAACATAATATAAATAAATAGTAAAACCACACACAAAATATATCAATAGGGCCCTTTTAGACCAATTATAAACTATATTGTCGATGAAAACTTCTAATTCCTAACATCTTAACTCCATCCCATAACTATGTAAACTATAAATACTAATATAACCATAAACCTTTACTAACCATATTAACAAACACCATAAGGGATATGGGATATAAAAATTATTCATTCATCTAATATCCATATATAAATTAGATGTTGTATGAAATATACCTAAAGAATGGTGAATAATAGCTTATTTTATAAATAAAATAAAAATAAAATACTCATAGCCTCACTTAACTATTTCCATTTATTATTTATCATAATTCCATAACTCTAGGTTAATAACACGCCATAGCCTATACTATAAATATTACAACCTTAGTGAGACAATATTGGATCTAAATTATAAACCTTATTATCACCTTATAGTATATATAATCAAAACATCAATAAGTACAACTAGATATAGTAAAAATCCATATAAAATTTCACAATAAATTCCACAGAGAACTTTCTCAAAATAGATCCTATGAAAATAAATAGACTGCTACTTGAAATTTAGCCTGCTACCATGATTATTTTTGATGTTTTGAAAAAATAATGAAAGTAGATAACTATTTTCAAAAAATTTAGAAACCATGGTTAGAGGGGTCACCACCCATATTTCCATGGTTTTCAAAAAACATGGAAATAGGGGAGTCATATTACCCTATTATTGTGATTAATTGACCATAGAAGTATGTGTACCATGGTAAACCAAATTTCCATAGTACAAATGAACCGAAGAAATAAGTACAACCTACGTATATTAATTTTTAAAAAATTATAATGATGAAAATAATATATTTTAAGCTTTAGATATTAAATATTTAATAATAAGTATATTAAAAAACTTGTAAACAAAAAATATTTCCTAGTAGAGTGGTTTGGTAATTTTTATTGATCCTTGAGATCTAGGGCTCGTGACAAATTATATTTTATTTAAATTATGACTTATTTCCATGGATTTAAAGACATGTAAATATCCAAAGAAATCATGGAAACAACCACCTATTACCATAGTTTTCAAAATATGGAAATAAGATGGAAAAAATAAACCCCTTATTACCAAAGTTTTAAAACTGTGGAAATAATTGGATTTTTTAAATCCCCGCCCAAGTTCATCGAGTCCAAGTCAAAGGGTTATTAGACTCCATATGTGACTACATATGTTCAAGAGGATTTGGTCTTGAAATGAGGTCTAAACCATACATTTGGGAGACAATACCATCACTATCAAGTCATTAAACCATAAATAAAAGCAGAAATAGTAGTAATAAAATAATATAAAATATAAAATCCTAACTATAGTTTGACTATATAAATAACATACCATGTAGTCAAAAAATTATCCCTTGATCATACATCATTATAGAAAATATGACCCCCATAAGTAGTAAATTAATACATATGAAATATAAAAAGATAAAAAAATAACATAGGCCTTATTATTAAGAGAACCTATAGTAGGTCCTATTATCAGCCCCATCTCTATATCAAGAACATATTTTGTAGCTACCTAACATAAGGTATTTCCCCTTACCAATATCCCCAACAAATAAGTCTAAAAATCTACTAAGGTTTCTGTTTAGAGTGTGATTATAAAACCAAGTAAGATAACACCAATATTTTCATATCATAAGTGTGGAAATATATTTTAGTGTATGCATTTATAATAAATAAATAAATAACATTATCTTGGTCATGTAATTGAGTGATAATTGGGACATTATAAAATTTTCCCATTCCTGTTTTGGTCATTCCTTCTTTAGACAATATCAAAAGGTAGAGTTTTCCAATACCATAGAAACTATCATGAACCATAAATGGAAGTAGATACTATGGAAATTTTATCATGTCAAACCTCCCACATATAAAAGGAATCATAAAGAATGTGAAACATATCCAAACTCCAATATATAAAACATTTCATGAGGAAATCATAGCATAACCAACCTCCCAAATAAGAAACAGATCATAAGAAGGTGTAACATATATATCCTCACATATAGAAAATATATCTAACTTAGTTAATCAACATATACTATCATATGAATCCAATAGTAATGTATCAAATCTTATCAACATTCTAAACATTGGATACTAAGCCAATATGGCCTTTCTATACCTAGAATCTAATGTCTACTAATAGCTTATCCATCCATGCTAAGTCCCGTCTTCTAAATTTCTATTTTATATGGAACCTGTTCTATTACATAAATATCCCATTTCAACTCATCTTAACATACTATATATTATTTATTATCAATACATATCCTATTCTTACTTGAATAAGGTTATAAACAATACCCATAGGAAAATACAACCACCCCATATTGGCATAAACAAGCTTAGACATACCACATTACATCTAAATAAAAAGGTGTATATCCCTCAATAGAAATACAAAAAACAATAATGGTTCAATCCAAATAATTATATAAAAATCAATTACAACCTCCATAAGGATAAATATATCTTATAAAATCTACCCAAGCTCTTATACAAATTAGGTAGAAATATTACATGCATACCCACACACTCACATGCCTGGAAATTTGTGTAGTTCCATAAAAACACTAACACAAGATAAAGAATTCCTACCTCATTACACCAAGATCTATATTGATAAGACACATAACTCTATTCAATCCCAATTTATTGGAATATAGTAACCTCTATAAAACAATATAAATTTGGGATTTGAGATATATGAATAGAAATAATGATAGAAAATTAAGCTAATGGATTACATAGAACTATACCTACCCAAGGAGGATGATAAAAACTTTCAAAACAATAGTCCAATATGAAATGATGTTAAGATAGTACTTAGAACCATGAAGGTAACTAGAGAGTGGTTTTCGGTTATGTCTAGGTCAAGTAAATATAAAAGTGATGGTTAAATAGTATTTTAGGCTGAAAAGATAGAAAATTCATTAATGGTATTTTTTTCTAGGTAGACTTCCTAGTACCTGGTATTCCTATACATGGTACCCAATTTTCTATCAGTCGAAAAATAAAAACCCATCAACTAGATAGTAGGGATACAGGGGCTACTTGACCCTTATACATGCCATCGAGTACCTGATTACTCCTACTAATACATTTTAGTATCTTGGTCCCTGTTACTTCTATTTGAAACACCACTAACTCCCAACACCATTCAAACTCATTATAATTTAACAATAATAAATAAAAATCATACAAAAATGAGATTCAAATTGTATCTCAAAATTTGATTTTTGTTACAAACTCTCTCTAAGGGACTCTCATCCTAGAAAGTCATATCCAGTGATCCTCGCTGAAAAATCCTGGCCATTAGGATCACACATCAGATTTTAAATCCCAAGTACCTTCCATAATATGCCAATAATTCCATAACCCACACATCAGAGTTACCATATTCCCTTACAACACCTTCTTACTTTGATCCAAGAAACATATTGGTCTCTTTTTGAAACGTGAATCTACATACAATTCAATATCTTCACTATTAATCCCTGGAAATGGGTTGTCTTCTACTTTGAGAGATTTCACATTTGATATACATTATTCATAGTCTATTTATAAAAGTAAGATATAACTAAAATTATATGATATCAATCAGTTACAATTTCAAAAATGGATAAACGAACATTAAAACAAGTTTCCCTTACATCTCTAATTAGTAATGACCCAACTATGTAGATATCTATAAGAATATCTAATCCTCATAGTGAAATCTAATGGTTTTCACCTTTTATTATAAAACAAGAACTACCTACTCTAATTGGTGACTATATTCTCCCTAAAAAACACACCCTCTCAGTGGTTTCTTACACTAATACTGGTTTCGTGACCTTTGAATCTCTAAGTTATTACTAATGCATGGGTGAGTAACATAGACGACTATATATGAACACATATGGATCCATCTATATAAAATCCCAACTGTTATTAATTTTTAAAAATTCTATTATTTCTAGATAGTAATCTCATGCTCTGGTGAAGTCTAACATGCAAGTTCTAAACATATTATAAAGAATATGAATAATAAATTTATACTTATTCTCTATCTTTGTGTGATACACTATAATCACTTTAATAAAATGACATGTCCTTCAATAACCATTTCTAAAATATGGACATAAAAATGTATCATGATCTGATACAATGGTCACCTTATCTCACTTTCATGGGGGTAGTATAAGTTTGTTAAATAATCCTTCTTACCATTGGTGTTAATCCTTCACCCACTAGTAGAATAAATAGTAAGCTACACAACCAAGGATGTCCTTCCCAATTCTAGGAATCCATAAGTAGTTCTTTTTATCATGGTACATCTCTGTCATCCAAGATTACACCACCCATCAAGTGGTGTTGGATTACTCACCATATACTTCTTTATATAAGTAGGAACCACCAACTTTTCATGGTTTTAAATCACCTTATATTCATCTATAGTCTATCCTTAAATATCTTCTTCACCAAGAATCATTTTTGAGTCCTGAAATAATCTAAATCAGACTTTTGGATAGCTTTTACTTAGTTAACTATCATTAAATTCATGTTTAGAGAAGAAACTTTTATATCCTATTACCCATATGTTATATCTAATGATAATTCTAATAAGGGACTCATTAATATACATTCATCACTATAATCTTTAACCACCTACTCTTAGTTCATTTTACTAAGATAATATTTCAGGACCTTACCCTTTCCCAAGTGGTATACCATTTTAGAATTGAATTCTGAGAGATACTCAACTCAATCATTATATCACTGGTTCAATTACCTCTTTTAGAGGTTGTATCATGATATCTTACTGTATGTGTAAACTAAAAAAAATCTCCCAAAAAATAGATATCTTATGATAATAATTGGGTAGTTCTACTCATGTGTTCATAATTGATGATACTCATAAGTGACCACTATATCCTCCTATATTAATATCTCCACCAAGATGATTCCTGATAAATAAAAAAATATGGTAAATTATTTCATTGTTCTAACATAATTATAATCGGTGAATATATTGATCTCCCTTTTATCTCTTTAAATGTATCCTCACACTAATTGGTCCATTAAAATTGGATCGTTTTCTTGGTTAGAACCATCAGCAGAAATTCCAAGCGAGATAAATCTTGAATGAATCATCTATAATAACAATAAAATACAAGGAGACTATTAATCTTGAACACATCCTTTGTCTGATATAAAGATATTACAACCTCCACATTCTATGAATCAACTGATATTTCCGACTCAGATATAACATATGTGATAAATACTACCTCCAGAATCAATAAATTACACATTGAAAACACGAAATATAATCAATTTACATGAATCTTACTTAGTAAAATATAATGATGATGTATATAAAATTATATACTATTAGTATATACCAATATATAATCAATGAATACTATAATGAAAAAGTCTATATAGGGATGTAAAATCTAGTTCTTGATAGCCACAATTATCGTTAACACATTTATTAAACTGAATTGAATCACAATGAACTCATACATCTTATACCTTCTCTAAAAACCCTTCTTATGTATATCCTCTATCTTTACTTTCATATGAACTAATAACAAATAAATCAAGGATAATCATCTACCTCCCATAAATTGATCCAATAAATATTCTATCCATGTTATTTTTTATATTTTATTCAAGTTAAAAAAAATTACATTTATTTTTCTATAAAAATATCACATTGTAATTTCATTTATTACTAAAAATATTGGAGAACCATAAATAGTGTCACTTAGATGAATGAAACTGTTACCCCAAGAAAAATTTGTTATACCTTCATCATAATTAGCTTAGTTAGTTCCATAAGATAAGAGGGTACTAATATGGGAATGAAACTTACAAAAATATCAATTGTGTACTCGATCACCCTCTCTAGAAGAAATCTTGAGAAATTATAAGGGAATAATTCAAAAAAATTATCCATTGATGGGTGAAAATTTGTTTATAATTTACCTACTCATCTATAAAAACCATAATACCTGTATTATTAGTAATGGTTTCTAACTATTTAAGATCAAGTCCATATCAATTATCCTTGAAATCACATTCACCTATAAATATTTACTTATCCCTCATGAGTGATATAAAGGAAACACACCTCTCATATAAAACAATTTTATATTAGAAGCATTTTGTCCAATCCATTTTCTAAAAAACATTGAATATTGTTTTATATAAGGTAATGAAATTCCATATGTGGTCATAGTCTCCAACCATAATGGAACACGCAATTCATTTTTAACATGATCTAAACTCTACTTTAGAGGTATATATATATACAAAATATGTGAATAATACTTCATGGAAATCGACAAACCTAAAACCAAATAAAAAAGGTATGATTTACTCATGTATTGAATAGATAATCAAAAAAGGTAGAATAAAAAAAACCATTCCATTAATCAAAGAAGGATACTCTTCCTCGTCATCTACAACCTATTATTATAAAAAAAATATTTCCATCCTATGATCCAAAATTATAGCCTTGGGATCCTTATATTCCATAAAGAACTTACCCCTAAGGCACCTACTATGACAACCCTTAATTTCCTTGACCACTACTATATCCTGGACTCCCAAAATAATCCCTGTTGTCTTTTTTCTAATGTACCCCCCAAATGTTTTTGATAATCCTAAGTATGGCCCAATAATATACCTAAAATATAATAAATAATACCCTTACAATATTTTTGTAAGTGACCATACTACCATAAGTATGAAACTACTTCTATGGGTTAGGATAATAAGTATAAAAATGGCCTATATTCCCATAAATATTTATATAACTGGTGATCCTCCTAAGGAAGTAAGTGACACACTGTTTCTCTATCTTGGCTACCTATCACCACCCAGCACACCTCATATTCACCCATATTCCTTCCACAATAAGAAAACCCACCAAATACACTATAAGGTACACAACTCATGAAACTAGATAAAGTAAAAATGCATATAACATTATTCTTTATATATCTCTTCTTACTAGTAAGAACCTTATATCCCAACTCAGAATTAGATGTTGGGTGGAAAATCCTCACCTACAACATTAAATTTTACTGAATAATAATTGAAAAAAATAATCTTTCTAAACCAAATATATAGCTTTAAAAGGCATAAACTATAGAAGTTAAATTAAACTAATTTCATAATATTTCATAGATAAAACTCTTGAATAATGATCTATAAACTCATGTTCTTGATCTAGATTCATCATCTTATGTAAGAACATGTTAAAGAATATATCCTTGAAGTATTTCCATGAAAAACCCTTATTTCACCTCAAATAAATTATCATATTCCACTATATACTAGAAGGTACTTGAAGTATGAAATTTTTCAACTTCCCACATTGATCATTGAGTGTCTCAACCATCTCAAATATTATATTGATCATATTAATCCAATACTTATTATCCTGAGGAAATATAGTGTCTTATAAATTCATTTTTTTATATAAAAATCTTTAGAGAAGTTCATTATAGTGGGTTAACCAAAATGTACTCTAACACCTCCAACATGTACTTGGTGAAAGACCCATACATGAAAGTGATTTTTTGTCTAAGATAAAGGAATAGCCACAAGTAAAATTTATGAACATTTTTCCTAATAAAATTTATATATGATAGAATAATTCTCTACTTCAGGTGAACCCTCAATAATTCCACTATTTAAATCCATAATACTTCATTGAGGCATAATTTTCTAGAATGATAAAACATGGATTTAGAATTCCTCAAAACAACTTATGTATTGAAAAAATTAATCATGATCAAACAAACACTTAACAAATAACATTTACCAAACTATATCTTAGAATCATAAGTTAACTAACTCTCCCTAAGATAAATCAACTAATAGTCCAACCTATAAGACAAGTGAATTATACCATACTACTTACCCAAGGCCTGGTCTTACATTACCCATACCTACATATATATCATGGTCATATCAATGAAATAATCACAAAATATATATATAAGTTTTAATTAATTATATTAAACCAATAATTTATTTTTTGAGACACCAAATAAAAAATATTTAGTATTTAATGTATTGAAACCACTTTTTAAAGAAAAACTAGCCACATGCATGAAAGAGTAAGACATGTGAACCTATGTGACAAGCATGATTCGTGAGCTCACACTATTTTCCCACCCTGGGAAAGAGTAAAATCCATAAAACCTTAATTTAATGTAACACTTAAAGAAAATTTAAGAAAACATAACCTCGAAACCAATAATATCAATCCCACTACCCAATGAACTTAAGAGTCTGTTATACAAGTGTTTTCTGAATACAAGCATAACTTTCTATCCAAGTCATGATTATCTTATCTCCAATGTTTTAAGCCTAAATATTAATTCTAGAAAAAAAATTATTCAATGCCTTTTTATAACACCCCAACCCAATTCATAGGGTTTTATTCATAGTTTCACAACACCTATTGCACACCTTCTTGTACACAAGAGGTTACCGACCAGCGATAATCCCTAAATTATACATTAAAGAGACATTACCATTGATAAAAAGTCATCTAACTATTAATTGAATTAGAATTAGTAATAATCAAAATATATATTTTAAGGAATTGTATATATAGTTTAAATATATAAATGATGTCACATGTAATCATAAAATGAACACATTCTAATACATCAATAGTTAGAAGATGACCCTATTGAAGGTAGATCAATACATGTGATATATAGAAGAAAAAATGTATTGTATAGGTCCCAATAAAAAATTATCATAAAGTAGGGGCCTATATCTTCCATTTCTCAACACCAAGATTCTATTACATAATTACATGACATTAGGGCTTTCCTGTTACCAAAATTTGTAATGATAAAGTCTAAAATCTCACTAAGGTGCATGTACAGTGTGTGACTAAAAAACCTAGTATGACACCACAAATGGACCCTTATCATATGTATGGAAATATATTTTAGTGAAGTCACTAACTGTAAATAAATAAACAACACAAATTCATCTTGTTCAGATCATCATGTGCTAACCATGGAACCATGAATTATGACCATACTTTCTTCGACCAATGCAAGAAGAAAGAGTTATCTTATACCAAAAAATAAATCATGAAAAATAATGAGAATTAGATACAAAGGAAACACAAATATACACAAACTACCACACAGTAAATGGGTCATAAAGAATATATTAGATTTTTAATATTCTATATAGAAAATAGACCATGGGGAAAGCATAACATATCCAACCTCTTTTATAGTAAATATATCATGAGTAAGGTATGACATAACCATCCTATCATACAAGAAATATATCCAACATAAGGAATCTATTTATAATAAACCATAAATGATAAATTAATATATTGAGACTTCTCCACATTCCTTACTTATACCACTAACCCAACATGAATTTATGATGCCCTATATCCAATGTATACCCATGGTCTAGACCTTCATGATAAGACTCATCAACTTAATTTCACTTTTCATGAAGAATATATGCCTTTGGATAACTCTCCCATTTAAAATCATCATATTATACTACATCATCAATTATTAATCCTCGTCCTCTTCTTTGTTGAAGAAGGTTTAAATTCATGTTCACATGCTAAGAAAACTACCCCACATTGGCACAAAAAAAGCTTATACATCCCACTTTACACCTAAATAACCAATAAATACATATATCAATAAAAACTTCAATCCAATCATGGTTTGGTTATAATTAATCTAGAATAATAAAATACCACCTCCATAATGTCAAATATACCTTTTAAAACTTACCCAAGATATTAAAAACATTGAGAAAATATATCATAGGCATACCCGCATACCTATATGCAAGGAATTTAATATAGTCACATATAAAAATTGAAACATGATAAGGACATCCTACATCAATCCACTAAGATCTATATTTCTAAGATATGTTTCTTGATATATTCTTAATTATCCATAACACAAAAAACTAAAAAAAATACCTCAAAATTTAACATGTTTTTTATAGGAACAAAAAAATTATATAGAAATAAGATTAGGGATTCCATGGAATTATACATAACCAATGAGGATTATTAAAATGTATAATGACTCAGTTTGAAAAAAAAACAAATTTGGGAGAGGAATTTAAACTAATGATGGGGGAAATGAGGAGAATACATTCATTAATGGTTGTAAAAGGAATAAAATGAGGGGTAAACAAAATATTTTGGTGATAATATAGAAATTAAATAAATAGGGTTTACCCAGGCATGCCCCCATGTATACAGTATACCTATTGGGTACCTAGTGCCATTATGGCCACTCGGTATAGCCACTCTAGCTAGCTGGAAAACTAGAACCCTTGATATGTCACTAGGTACCCAGTTTCCCAACATTGGTACTAGATAACTCATATTACTATATTTTAGCAACTGGGACCTAGTTACCACTCTAAAACACCACCAATTCCCAACACCACACAAATACATCTTAAATCAGACATAATAATTAAATATAAATCCAAAATGATCTTTAAATTGTAAATTAAAATCCTAGTATGGTTGCACATACTTCCATGGATTCTATGGAACAATGGAAAAATACATAATATAATTAATTTTATGTACATGGTCACAATAACCTTGGAAGTATTTTATTTAATTTTTTTTCATCTTATTTCCATAGATTTAAACCATGGAAATAAGTTATTTTCCAAAAGTGAACATCAAATTAATATCATGATTTCTTAGGAACTACTATAAATTAGGTTCGTAAAAATCATCATAACCAACAACACACAACCATTTTCATTAATCTATCAATAAAATATTTTCTATATAAACTCACCTATCAATATCTATCATCCAATTTAATATTTCATTACTTATATTAGATAATTTTTTTAAGTATTTTATATTTTTATTATGTACCATAATAGTATGTGCATTCCCTTGTGTGGACTATTACACCCTCATACCAATAAGTGATTCAAGAAAATGATGGACATTAATTATCACATCACCCATGTCGTTTTGGAACAATAAAATTGATACTCTTAGGAGGAAGAGTGTGTCGTGTCCATTAGATGACATGACACCCATATCATCTAGTATGACTCTCATACTAAACATTGTAACTCGATAATCAAAAATTGTTGGATATAATTCTCTGAAGAAGAATCTATAATGTTCCACAATAACCATTCCATCAAGTGCATCATCATATCATTAAGTGAAAATTGAGGAATCAAAGTCTCATAAATGAAACATGTTATTTTAATAATATTTTCTTAACATACCAATATCAAAATTTCCCAAATTCACATAGATTTATATTTTATTTCAATATCATCAAACTCTACAATTAATTCGTCAATACTCAAATAAAATACGAAATCTGGGAAAACTCATATAAAATAAATAGAAATTATGAAAATTATAAAAATATATCCATTACTAATTTCAATTATTGTTCGTCATATTCAATATACCAATGTATTATAACTGATTTTAAATTAATTTTAGAAATCACAATATATATTTAACTGTATATGTTAAAAAGATAAACATCTAGAATTATCTAAATTAATATATATTATTTTTATACCTTTGTTATTCTTTGATCAACTCATTCAACACACAATTAATATTTCAAGAGTATCATTAATATAAGGGATATAGGTAAATGTTTTGATTTATGATCAATATTGCTCCCCCCACCCATACCCCTTTTATAGATGAAAATCATCCTCCAATATTTAATTTCTCTTGGGTAACCACTCATAAAAACATAAAAACCATTATAAAATTTTCCATTGTTCAATTAGTAAAATAGAAAACATTAATGATATTTGAATTGCCTCTATCCTCAATTTATCTAATACCATTCCCAATTATAAAAAATATTAGATAATATTTATTTAAAAACAAATTAGTGATGAATTAATCTAAAAAATTAATAAATTATATTAATCCAAAATATATCAAAAAAACAATTTCCTCATACTCTTAAAAAATTGACACTCTAGGATAAAAATATTATTTCAAGATTAATGGATCGCTAAAAATATTATTCTAATATCATTAACTATACTAAAATTAATATTTTAGACTTTAGATATAGAATGGCTAGAAATAATAAATAAAATTTCATTATGCAATATATGAGACTGAATTTAGAAACATAATAATGAAGTAAAATAATATATATAAAGAAAACTATAAAAGGGAAATGTTCAAAAATGAATCATCCAAAACCACATCGTACTATATCAACATAATTCCAATGGCTGAATCATTATATCTATATTCTAAGTAATTGAATATTTTAATCAATCCCCTTTAAAATAATGAAAAATACTTCTCTATAATGTATCCCATGTTATATTTTAATGTATTATGAATAATAAATAGAAAAGTAAAACATGTAGTACAATAGGGATAGAGTTCCAAACCAATAAATTATTCTTTAAGATTAGCAAAAAATAAAAGATGATGTCAAAAATTTTAGAAATCGTCATTTAATCATTCTAATAGAATGAGATTAAATATCTTGTTCTAAAGAAACATAATTGAAAAATTATGAAATATTCTATTAAAAACCCATTTTTTCATTACAATTAAAACATAAATGCATCCAAAACATCCACAAAAAAGAACCAAATTAAAATAGGATAAACATACTGGATTTGGAACAATATATTTTCACTGTAATTTCACGAACTCCAAGAACCTAATTTTTTGGTCTCTATATCCTTCTAAATTTAAAAAGTTTCATCATTAAAATTCATAAAAATTCACTTTATAGTGAATAAACAAAAATTAATATCACAAAAAAAATCTTCTTAAAACAACATCCAATATTAAAAATATAATTATTTTTCTAAAATATAGACAAAATATCTAAAAAAATTGGTGTACTAAACTATCATATGATATTACCTTGACTCAATAATCTCCATTATTCCACCTTGTATTTATAATACTCGTACCATGGTAATAACTAGATCTTGCATCAAACTCTATTAAAAATCATTAATAACTATCAAATGTTTAACAAAAATTATATAAGCCTTAATATCAACCTCATACAATAAATTTCATGATATTAGTCCTGAGTATACTAAAAATTTTATAAAGAATAAAAAAACATCAAGGACTTTATCCAACTGTGAAGAAAATACTAACCAATAAGCTAATTTATTATTATGTTCCAACACTTTTAATTGTCCTATAAATTTATGTGAAATCTTATAGACTTTGTTGAATATATATTTATATATTGAGAAAAAAACATAAATAATATATGATTTATATTTTTAAACATCAATGGTTTTGTGATTTAATCTTCATATGGTTTGTTCTACTTTTTATAGTCTTTGTATAATATTGAATAATTTATGAACACTCTTATATACTATACACTATATTTGGACAAATATTGTCTTATTTACTAATATATTCCAAACATAATTATGAACAACATGGTTGAACATATAATTCCCCACATGTTTTCATTCTAATAGAGGAATAATTATTATTATTATAAGAAAATTCAACCAATCCTAAATGGATAACCCATGGACCAAAAAATGAATAAAACATGCTTCTAAAATAAAATCTAATGTCAATATCATTATATATATTTTTATTATCTTTCTGTATATTAAATATTGTACCCATACATAATTGGGTGAAAAACTCACACTATAATCAGATCTACATATAGGAAGTAAATTGATAACCTTGATTAAAAATTATAATTTAAAGAACTCTATGAAGTATAAATACTTTAACTATATAAATATAAGCTAAAGTATCAAGTTAACTATATTACTAGATCAGAAATAAATGAGTTAACCTAGTAAATACATTTACATTTAACAATATAACATCATAGCCACTAAAATAATGAGGTAATCCAATTAAAATAACTATGTAATATAAAATATTTTCACTAAAAATACTCAATTTTATTAATAAACATGTTGGTACTTTATGCACCTCACTTATTCACTGAAAAGTAAAGAAGTTGATGCAAAATTACATATTGATATCATCATACCTAGCCACAAAATATGCCTCTTTTGTGCACGATGCATCTTAGATATAACTATAAGAGTGTCTTTATATAAATTATGAAACTCGTGAATAACTTTTTCACATTCTATATGGAACACATAATTACCCATATAATATAATTTAATGATCCCCACCTTCTAAAAAATCATATATATAGTCTTCATGAATTATAAAATTTCTTAATTTCATAAACTTATTATCTCTGTAATAAAAAAAATTCCATTTTTTAATAATGAATAATTAAACATTATTTTTATAAACAAGATTTACCATTCAATGCCTCTATATAAAAATTCTACTAAACCAAATAATCCATCATATTCAACTCCTTTATCAACTCCTATTAAATATTTAAATAATACTTTTTAAACAAAGAATCTTCTAGTAGGATTATCATTCCCAAAATTTATATGATATTAAATTAATTATCTTATAGACAGTCCACTCATTTTATCTATTGTAGATTCAATGGTATCATATACGATTATGATTTGTGTAAACCATTAATATATGTCAATGAAAATAATGTATCTAATGATTCAGAGAAAAAAAAAATGTTTCTAACTCTAGACAATTTTTACTATAGTTATGTTCCTAATAAAACAATGATATATATTCATTGATACTAATTTATTATTATTACATTAAAAACTTCTCAAACATTGATTTAAAGTTTCAAAATATACCTTAGATGGAATTAATAATTCTATCAATTGAGGAACTAGTGTATGCATCTACTTATCCTTCATGATTTTTAAAGTTACCGAATTTGGATCAAAGTTAAGTTGAGTGGCCATAATTGGTCAATATGTTACATGAGGAAATTCATAGTGATTCTTAGTTGCGTAACATGTTATGTGATCAAATATTTTCATAAATAAAATCTGATATATTTATTTATTCTATTTAATCTATTTTAATGAATCGAGAATATGTGTGTTGAACTATACTAGATTGTCATCTTCCATGTATTTTTTTCAATCAATGTTATCGATAATGAGAATATAAAATTATATATATAATGTATATAGATACCTATTTAAGTGTACATTTTAATATATTCATATGAGTTTGTTTTATATATATCACAACACAACCCTTTTAAGCTTGAGTATCAATGAAATTTTTAAATAGGTAATGATATTTTCTTATAATTAAGAATTAGAGAATTCATAATTTTTTTCAATGATAAAAGGTTCCATTGGGTAAAAATGTAATGGATAGATTTTTTTGGATCATATTGCGATCTTAGAAAGTAGAATAGTAATCAAACATTTAAAAATATATATTCAAGATATTTAATAAAATATTTTATAACCATCATACTTGAAACAATAAAAAATAGCATATTTCATCATGGTTTTTAAACAGAGTTAGATTAATAAAGATTTATAAGATAAATAGATGAATTAATCATGCCTGTGAGGGGGTAACACATGTTAGTGGATACATGAATGATTTAAGAGGACTCATGAATTCCTAAATGGGTGCTAGTGCTTCCATTGTTCAATAAACAAGATTTAGAATTAAAGAGTGTTTCATATATGGATCAATCATATCACATAAAAACCACACACTTAATTTCACTTCTATAATAGGAGAAGGATATCATCCTTATATAGTCATCCTTGATGAACTTCGTGAAATTAATTTTGTTGTTTATACATGAAGGGTTGAGTTCCATTACATGGAATCTATCTGTTTTATCATGTTGGTTTTTATTCATTGAACACGTTAATGAATGAGGAGCACAGGATATAAATGAACAAATGATTTGGTTTGTAACTAATGAAATCATGGGAGAGGTATGTGGAACCACAAATACCTCAAATTAATGTAAAATAGTGTGTTTATTGTCCACAACACCACATACAATACCATATCTTGGTGGTGGAAATTTTATTGAAAATATTAAAATATAACTCATTCACTAAAAACCCAAAAATGACTTCATAAAAAACATCAAAAATATTTGAGAATCTATCCAAGATTATTTGTATATTATTTCATCAAACTATATTCATTTTGAAACAAACACTTTGTTCAAAATTTAATCCATTTTCATGTTCCTAACTATGTGACCTTACGATCCTTTTCTGTGTTGAAAAAAAAATTGAAAGTTCTATTTTATAAAAGTAAGAAAAGAGAAGTGTCTACCAAATAATCAGTGCTACTCGAGTTACTAAGGGGTTCAGTGTGATATCCATTAAAACTACTCATATATCTATAAAAACATATATTCAATAAGATGTATCATATACACTATATGTATACCAATATAATCCCTTTTTTCATGACATTTTCTAACCACTAGACAAAGAACATGTCATTCTATAATAGATAACTCATCTTTACTTAATTATTTATAAAAGAATAACTAGGTCAATCAATAAATCACAAATCATTAAACTCATAATTGAGTACAAAACATTCCCCTATATAAGTATATGAACACATTATATGTGGATTAACAAAGCTTGGACATGAATTTCCCCACTCTAATTCAATCAACGTATAAATGTATTTAACTTTTCATGCACGTGAACAAATCTCATATTGATTGTTCTCCAACATATGACATGATTAGGATCATATAAAACAACCCCTATATTAGATAAGTCATTTTCAATATTTATTAAGTAATTGAATTATGAAGTTTCTCATTTTATTTATTTATCTAAACTTGGGTAATAAGAATTAATAATTAGAATACACCCCTAAGTATATAAATGATTGTATGACATTCCATGAGATATTATTTGGTGGGTTGGTCTAAGTTATATGTATTTATTTATTACCTCATGAATCTGTTATTAATATCTTATATATAACTCTTTGTATTGAGTATAATAATAAATTCAATATGACCTTAACATTTCATTACGACCCATAATAATCTATAATGGTCATTGATTATGGAAAACTCAAAGTTACACTTTGAGGGAATATTATCATTTTATTGTTCCTGTAAAAAAAATATAGCACACATGAAGGAATGATAATTATAGATGTAATTTATTATAGTAACATGATACATTTTTGAACTATTATAACCAAGCTATTATGTGTCTTACATCAAGAGATTCTACATGACCATCATATTATTTTTATAGTCATGGTTCCATTAATGGATTTGATATATTCTCATTTATATCCACCCAACTAGTCATTACATCACCCCTCTCAATGATCTCGCATTTTAGATGGTATTTTTGAAGGATTTTTTTGTTCCTTTGGTAAGACCAGGGTTCTTAATTCTATGTAAAAGTTCTGTTTTTTCACATAATATATTAGTTTCTCCCTCAATGCTATGAACCAATCCAAGTTCAGTAATGAAATTCATGATCCAAACTACTTCCTTCACTATATACAATGTAGTAATGTATTCTTCATCTATTATTGATTCCATTATGGTGGATTTTTTGTAACTCTTACAACTGAAAGCTCCACTATTTATGAAAATCATTAATCCAAGTCGATATCCTATATCATCTTTTTTTAGATTGTAAACTATAATATATGTAACCCATTATATAAATTTTATCCTCTTCTCCAAAGACCATGAATATATCTTATGTTCTTATCATGTAAATGAAAATGCACTTAATATTAATATAGTGACTATCAATAGGATTATATTGGTATCTAATAGTCATGCTCAATGCATAAGAGACATCAAGTAGAGTAAATAACATGGAATACATGATAGATCCAATAAAAGATGTGTAAGGAATAATATCCATTCTTTATAACTCTTTATAAGGATCTTGAATCTTCTTAATATATGTTCCATAAAATATAGATAAATAACCTTTCTTAGAGTTCTCCATGATAAAATTATTTTTCAATTTACCAATATATGTGTTTTGGATCTCTCCAAGACATCATGAAGATCTATCTTTATAGATAATTATACCCATTATGTAGGCTTCTTCACCAATTTATTTCATTAAGAAACATTTACCCATATAAACCTTCATAGAATTAATTATTGGGATTTAATTTTCAAAAATAAGCATACCATCATGAAACAATATCATCAATATTACTAAACTTCCACTAAACCACTTATATACACAATAATCATCTACCTTGATGATCAAGATTAACTCTTTGATTGCATCAAAAATTAGAAAGCTTAACTCTAAGAGGCTTGTTTCAATCTATAAACAGACTGTTAATATCTTAGAACTCACATTTGAAAATTCAAAACCTTTATATAGTATCATATACATATCCTCATCAAATTATTGTTAAGGAATGATGTTTTTTAATCCATTTTTTATATCATATAATCATAATTAGAAAATATTAAAAAAATATGGGTGGACTTTATCATTTCAATAGGTGAAAAGGTCTCTTCATAGTCAATACCATGAATTTGTTTATAACCCTTTTTCCACCAATCTTCTTTATAGGTAGTCAACCAACCATACAGGTCGTTTTTCTAGTGTAAAACCCACATATACCCAAGGTTAGTATCTTATTAGGTGAATCTATCAGCTTCCTCACATGTTTAGTGTACATGAATTTTATACCATAATCTAGGGATCTTAACCATTTTTTGGTATCCAAACTCTTAATAGCCACTCGGTGGGTAATAGAATCACATCCTATGAACATTAATTCATCATCATAATCCATGATAAATCCATATCTATCATATTTGTAATGAATCCTTCCAGAAATTTTAGTTTCTTACATAACTAGAGTTGGTTCTTCTTCCTAAACTCTTTTTTTGAATTGGATCAACCTTTATCTTAGGAACACCTCCTATTTTTTGGTCTAAAACATCTCCAAGTTCAAATTTACTCCCACTAACACCTCAAATTATGTGTTCCTTATAAAGAAAAACACAATTTCAGTCAATATACAATTTTTTCAATTGGGTTATAGAAATAATACAATGTAGTTTCTTTAGAATAACTAAAAAATAAGAATTTTTTATATTTGGATCCAAGATTATCAAATTCCAAATTCTGAACTGATACATTGCAACACTAAATCCTTATAAAATATATATTAATAAATTTCCAAGTCCATGTCACATATGTTGAATTAAAAAATTATATATATGGAATTTGGTTTAGCATAAATGTAGAAGTCTCCAGAGAATAACCTCATAATGAAATAATAATGTCCTATAAACTAATTATTGATCAAATAATTTCCATTAAGGTAAAATTCATCCTTTCATAAATACTAGCCAATTTTGGTTTTAGAAGAGGAGTGAGTTTTGAAATAATTCTATAATCTATAAAATGAATCCTGAATTATTATTTTATGTATTCACCACCCTGATCAGATCAGAGAGTCATAATACATTTTCCCAAATGATTTTTTTACTTCATTCTGACACTCTTTTTAACATTTCAAATGTTTTATAAATAATTTTTTTTAGAAACTCATAACTAAACTAACAAAATTTATCGATAAAATTAATGTAATACATAAAACAACCACGTGATTTATTACTCATTAGTCCACATAAATTCCTTTTTTATGAGATCCAATAGTCCACTAACCCTTTTAGCTTATCCCCAAAAGGGAATTTATTTTATTTTTTCTAATTAAAAATATTCCCATGTATCAAATGATTTATATTCTAATAATTATAACAATCTATATCTATTTATTCTTTGAACATGTTTCTTGTTTAAATATCCAAGGTGAAAATTCCAAAGGTAGGTATGACTAGAATCAACCTTATCCATCTTATTCTCAACTTCATAAGAATGATAATATATATAAAGAATATATAAACCATTCATTATATTTCCAATAGAATAAAAATTTTCAATTATATATATAACAACTATTATTCTTAATAGTGATTGAAGATCCCATATTTTTAGCAATGAAATGAAATAAAATTCTTGTTCATGGTTGCAACATAATAATATATTTTGATTATATGATTAATCCACTAGGTATACATAGATATAATTTTTCAATTTCTAATG
This sequence comes from Viscum album, assembly GCA_963277665.1. NCBI lineage: Eukaryota > Viridiplantae > Streptophyta > Magnoliopsida > Santalales > Viscaceae > Viscum > Viscum album. The sequence continues at coordinate 1,008,355,856 of OY728167.1, forward strand.
AAAAAAATCCTAATCCATTACCAACATGATGATATACTTCACTCTTTATAAACTCCCACATATCTCTATGTATATTCCTATTAGAACAATTTTGTGAGGCACAAATGGAATCTAATACCCATGGGTTGGAGATTATGGATTAATCTCTCTTTTGTTAAAAATTATATTCTTAAAATGTTTCTTCTTGAGAACACTTTTGATCCTTATATACAAATTTTTAACTATTTTATAAGTCAAATATATTAGTGGTCACAATAAGACTATGATTAAGTATTCAATAATTTATAACACAAACATATAAATGGGTGGGTATTATCTTTTATATTTTTCATGAATTACTTTAAATAAAACTTATACCACTAAATTTTATGACCCATAAAATAATTTACATTTAATTATCCAAGATCTATATTTCATCATGACATACACTAGTTTTCTCACATTAATAATTCATGATTATTTAGGTACGGAATCATACCAATCATAATATTTCTAAATCTCATATAGTTGAGTGGATAACTATTTGTGTAATTCCCTCATAAATATTCACATAACTTTAATCCTCTACTATCCAAACTATTATGGATTCCTAAAAAATGTAATCTAAATAAAACAACATGAATAAACAAAATCAATAGACAACACAATTCAGGCACCAATAAAACAATATAAAGATAATTGTGTTAAATTTGACCTACCCAATAAGAAAAATAAATAGTTACTTAGATCTTTCTTTTAATACAAAACAAAATTCAGGCATAATCAAGCTAATATTGACAATACCTGGTTGAATTATAAAGATCTTTAAAATTTTATCTTTATAAGGAATTTCACTTAGTATTTTGAGGTTTTCATGTCTCCCCAATTTAATATCCATCGTATTCATATTAAATTTAAAATTAATATATCTTATTTAATATTAATCTTATCATGTTATATTATTTTTGTGTATGCATACTTTTAAAATTTTAGTTCTATAATCCATATTTAAATAGCCTAATTAATCTTTTCATAGCATATTAATTTGTAACTCTTTACACACCCCATAGGTTTTTTTTTACTCACATAAAAATATAAGATAAGTATATTAATACATATCTGAATACATCATATGAATATGGTACATGAATGGTTCATGTAATAGAATAGAGTATTATGAGATTTAAAATATCCACATGATTCTACTAATATAAATAAATATCCAACTCCTTCACTTTTCTAAATTAGGAATAGCCTCTAGTCTAGTAGGTGGTCTAACCCCAATTCACCCTACTTGGGGTGACTTTAGTCAAGAGATATTTAAATTCATTATATATCTAACACCTAATGTTCATAAACTATTTTCAAAAAAAATCTCAAGATTATAACACAAAATAAAAACCAAGGTCAAGGTAGGTGAAAACTTAATTTTATGGAATCATTCCTAGAATATAATACAAGGCTCTATCTCCAAGAATAATTTAACAGTTAAACTAAAGCATGAAAATTATTCACATTAATTAAAAAATTTACTAAACATAAAAATCAAATGAGTTTGACACGTATATAAATATTGTATATAATTTCGAAGTCATTAGATAAAACTTATAAAATATTAAATAAATTAATGATAATTATAAAAATTTTATAAATTATAAATAATATAATCATTTTTATATTCATATCAATATAAACTATTTAATATTTTGTATGATATGAAATTTATATGATATTACATTAATTATAAACATTTCAAAATTCAATTTCTATTATATAAATAATTTATATAAATTAAATATTATATATTTTTTAATTTATAAACACTTTATAAATTATCTCTTATTATTTATAAATAAACCTTTTATCTCTAAACCATTAAAATTACATATAATTATATTAAATGTATTTTAAATATTCACCATTAATATTTAGGAATAATTATATTATAAATATTTATTTAATTAGTTGTAAACCTTTTTTACATAATTTTTTTTAAAAAATACCATACAATTAAAATTTTCCAAAAAAAACTTTTATCTTGATGTATAAACATTTTTTAAACCACTAAAATCATTAAATATTTTCAAAAAAAATTAATTTTTTTTCTAATTTACCCTTAAGAGGAATCCATATTCAATGTAATGGTATACTCTCATTTCCATTACATGTAAACTTTTTTTAAGATTAATCTCTACATGAATTCTATGTATACACATTGTGTAAGGGTGGTAGACCATAACCCTTATGTGAACTCTTAAAGTAATGGTATAAAGCAATTACCCTTGCCTTTCATACCTAATGGTCCTCAAACTGTGGCTATTTTGATGGACTATGGGAATTACTACATCATAGAAACAACCATGGTTCCTGATAAAACTAGTTAATAACCACCATGGGTAGTTCAAAATAATGTATTTTGACATCTTGGAATTTTCAAGTCACCGTGGATACACCATAGGTGCTAACATGTCATAGTGCCAGTGATGTTTTTGTAAAACATGGTTTGAACATGTTTAATCCTTGAATGAACCTGACTCTGATACCCTTTATGGGTTTCATTGTGTAAAATTATTTTCTTATATAATTAAAACAAACCCAAAAAAATCCATATAGAAGTAATTAAATGTGAAAACAAATTTGAAAAATAGATCCTAAACTAGCATACCTAAAATGCTTTAAGATCAGTAAATTATATCCTTATTCTTTGATAGAATTAGATTTGTGAAGATCATGAGAAGAATAAGGAGAATTTCTTCTACTTATGAGGTATTAACCCCAACCAATATATCCAAAAAAAATTATGAGGACTTATGTAAACAAAAATGGGTACTAGTTCCTTCACCGAGTGATAAATGATCTTTAAGAAAAAAAAGTTTTGGTTATGGCTCAATCATAGCACACGTGGACCACATGAAATATTTGATTTCACTAATGGGATAAATATCACATACTTATATAGGAATCATTAATTGCAATTATTAAATGAATTTTTTTTTCATAAATGATGTATTGGGTTCCATCTCATGAAATCTATATATTTTATCTTGTTAATGTTCATTGATTGAACACTTCAATGAATGATTTGATCCATCCATAAATAAATAATATTTTTGGTTTGTAGATAATTATAACACATAAGAGGAATTTAGAAGAAAACTTGTATTGTATTAACATCAAAACCATTTGTGGTTATTGACCATGACACCACTAGAACATAGTAGTGGTTGTTTAAGTGCACATCAAGCAATTACATCAAGAAATAATGATTAATTTTAGTAAAAAAAAATCTAAAATTGATATAACGTTTATAATAATAATATCCAAAGGTGTTTGATTGTATTCCTAAATATTTTAGGTTTTTCATAATTCCTATGAGACTTTAGTTCAAGAGAGAGATTGTTGGATATGTGCACCAAAGTAAAATACCTCACTATTGTGATAATCACCATTTCATGACACAAGATACATGATTCACTCATAATTATTGTCTTATAATTTGTAATTAGTTTTAATATGAGTTTATTTATTAATTTAATAAATTATTATAAGGTTATAAGTGTTATAACATTGGAAATAAAAGGTTTAGATAATAGTTGTGAACACTTAGACTAACTTCATTAAATGAAGCTACATTATAAAAAAGAAGTATTGTTTTCTTCTTTTATGTTGTGTGGTTTGTGATCATTATATTTAAAGATTAAGTTATCATTTCTATCTTCTAATCATTGACCATAAAGTATTGGTTACAAAAATTCTATATTAAGATAATGGTTCTTAACAAAACATTTGGGGTTTCAAATATTCGATATGCATGTTCAAATTAAAGAACAATTTGGTTATAACTATGTTTTATTCATCATCCTCATTGATTGACTAAAAATCATGATATATAGTGAGGTATGTATAGTTTTATGCTTATTAATTTCATTTTATTGATTCTTATTCTAGATGATCTTGGTTTTAGATTTTATTTTCTTCTGGTTCATTAATTATATTTGATTCCTAAAAAACCACTAGAAAATAACTAAATGGTTAGGATAAATTGGTATCCAGTACTATGAAAAAAAATAGAATAATTATTTTATTTTATTATATTAAAAAATAAGTAAAATGTGGTTATTTGAATATCTATATTGTTTATAACCAAATCCAATATTCCCTCTCTCATATAAAAATCATAGTTTATAATAATTAATGACTTATACTATGTCTAAAAGGGACTGGGTTTCTTTTAAAAATTGTATTTACCTATAAAAGTTGGATATTAATCAATTCCATTATGTTTTTTTTACTATTTATATCCTATATTTAAATAAAAACCTCTATATACTCGTATTAAGAAAAACAATTGTTGAGTTCTTATACCTTAGATCAGGAAATCGGTGTATTTTAGATAATAACAACACACCCCATATGTAAATATAATAAATATGATAACATAAAAACTATGATAAAATCATCCATGTCTAAAAGTAATAGTTTTCATCATTCCCTGATAATGATGATATAATTTTTACAAGGTCATGAAATGTTGTTAAACTAAATGACCGTGTAAATTTAAAATTTATATTTTAATATTAAAAAAATAACTATAAATATATACTAAAGTGATACTTTAGTGTTTATCTAATAAATAAAAAGGGTATCCTAAACACTTTATAACACTGAATATTAAAACGTTCAAATTTTTTTTAATATTTGGTTTTTTATCCTAAAAACACTAACAATAGTGGAATTTTTCTTAGTAGAAATATGTTAGGACCAACAGGTTATGATATAAATCTTGAGGCACCTTGAGTGGGGGTAAATCAAGGTGCTGACCAAAATAACTATTCTTTGAACATTAAACCCTAATAATAATTATATCTTACCCCTTGTAAAAATGAATTTTTTTTAATCTATCCATCCCCTAATTAAATCCTCGTAGAATATGAAAAGGATATGTATAAATTAAAGCACACACAAAAAAAATATTTTACTTACATTATCATCACAATATTATCTCCAAGTATAATACACAAAATATGTGTTCATGTAAAAAATACACTAATATGAACTATTTTTTTGGATACAAATGTTTAGTTTATTTTCACACCACACCAAGGATCACTTCCCATATAATTAATGTTTTGGTATTTCTCACTACTCACCAAAGGAAATCATCCCCCCATTTGATTCCTTCTATGTGAAATGATACAAGTAAATATGTCATTTATATCCTTATAGGTCTCTCCAAGATTAGTATATAATATTATTTTACATCATAAATAACCATATTTTATGATTTGTAGATCTAAACATTGTTGTTCTTCTTTTAAAAGACTTATGTGATCAACTTCTCAACGAGAGGGTTTATACATTGTCTTATAAACATACATCACACTGTCAACAGAAATCTACTAGATTATAATAATTCTAGAATAAACTTACCTTTTAATGTAACTAAGGCTTTGGTTTTTGGATTTTTATACAATAATGGGTGATGTTCTAGGCATAAATTTCAATGGCATAAGAAAAAAAAGAAGGAGTAGGAATGTTCTATATTCATCAAGTCACTAAGGTTCAAAATATTGTATGGTCACATATATTATTTATTATTTATTTTAAGAAGAATATTGAAGTAATTATATGGGATTCTAAATGGATTTCAACACTAACTGAATCATGGTATGAAGCTATTTTTAAAGACTGATTTGATAAGTTGATTTTAAAACTAGGTTTACCAAGGGCACTCTGAGTGGGAAAGGGATTAGGGTGGCAAGATAATTATAACTTTTTCATTTTAATTTTAAGTCATGTGTCCATTTCAGATATTATTCTTATGTTATTTATTACATGTTAAATATCTCATTCTTATTCTTTCTCTAAACACACTACATAAATAAAGATGCATAAAGTAAATAATTAATAAAATGTAGTGATTTTTCTTGGTTTGACACAAAGGGATAATCCAAGTAACATACATTGATAGTGTGTTATCATACCAAAAGTTAATTATATATACTGTATGATTTATATTTTATTTAAGAAAGGCACATTGTCGATCCAAGTGGCACTCCCTCTTATTTTATTTTTCACACTACATAGAGACATTACATGAAAAGTTTATAAACATGTAGTTCTTCTTCAATCATATAGGGACATTATGGTCTATATATATTTAGTATGAGACTCTTATTTTATCATATATTCTAATGTTATTCTCCTTTGAACTCTTTTTTTCTATGTTCTCCTTCTTTCAATTCTTGGTGAGATCAAAACCCAAAAGTGATGGTTAAATATTTACCTTATATGAAAATATAGTATTATAAATACTCTTCTATAGATGAAGATAATTACAAATAGAATTACATTTTTATTATTTTTTCTTCTTCTATGAATATGTATAGTAATGATACACATCTAATTCTCTTGATCCTATTATTCTTATACTAAATAAGGTATGGTAGTGGAATTATTTTATGGAACTATTTTTTATTGTTTTTTTTAATTTATCAATATTTATCTTCTTTTATAACCACTTTGGGTAGTTATGTAGGACTTCAGGCATCCAATTCCTTCATCTGAGGATTGAGATTAATCAATCTCTTAAAATCTCAATTCAAATATCCTCATTTTAAATTCCAATTGAATATGTGATATATTCTATAAATCACCCATTCATGATGTGATTAATTTCTTCATCGTTTGATCATCTTAATTTTCTTCAATTCATAGTGTGGTTGATTTATTCATGGTCTATTTTATAATTAATAATAATTTACAAAAAAATATAGATGAATATCTTCTCTTTAAATCTATAAATTTCATCATATAATCCTTTAATTCTTGTTAACTGTCAAACCTATTTTGGCTTGAGGTTTTATTTCTTACCATGTACTATTGTTCCTATACTAAATATACTTATACTCAAAATTTAGGGTCCTATATATTTTTAATTATAGTAAGACACAGAATAAGTCACTTAATCATATTTTTTAATTGAACCTATCACAGCATGACATTTCATCCAATGTGTGGGAACCATATCTCCCAAATCAATAAAATATTCCCATGTATTCTTCATGGAATGATGTTTGTGTCATAGAATGTAACAAAAACCACCAAATATAGAAATGTAAAATATCCCAATTTTCAACTATAAATTTCCTAAATTTTATCCTTGATAAATACTACACATAACCCCTAATGGGGTACTTGGCCACATATTTAATCTTTGGGTCATAACATGACACAAGATATCAAGGGATAGACTATCCATTTTCTTGAAATTGAAAAATAATTAGAATCCTAAATTACATTCTTATGATCCATATGATCTTCAAAACATAGCTTAATTTACATAACTTATAAATCATAGTGTGGCTATACATTTCATGATGTGACATATTCCTTTTACAATTTTCTAGATCAAGTAATATAATGACCCTTATGTGATGCTTCCATGATTTTTATGACATAATCCTATGATTATTATAAAATAATCCCATGAATATTATGAATCATTTTTTTCATATTTTAAAATAACAACTCCATTTTCAGTCTGATGCATGTAGCCATGGTTTATCCAATTATTTATAGAATCTTAAAATGATAACTCCATCCATTCCTACAAAATTACAGAATATAACTCATCCTTATTATTTCAACTACATCCTTCTATAAGTCCATTTATTCTATTACTAAAACAATTAAAATTATATATCTAGGCTCCAAGTTGTATCATTTTATTCCTATACAAGTGAATGTTCATCCATATGAACTTATATAAATCATTAATAAACATTCTCTCATCACCAATTCATCATTTCTATTTTTATTTAGTACTTAAAAACACATGAAATGTTTCAAAACATATCCCGTATAAAATGTCTTTTAATCCCACATTCTCTCTATTAGACTTTGTTATAAATAATTTCATTAATACACTCTCCATTAAATAACTCCAAATTTTCAAGGTCTATAAGTATATAGATTTATGAGCCCTATATTTCCTCCCCATTTGATATCAAAATGCAAAGGGCCTTACAAAATATTCACTTTTCCTTTTAAATTTTACATTCAAATGGTCTTCACGCCTATTTCTATATTTTTATAATCTCCCTCTAGGGGTTCTAAAAATTTACCTTCAATTATTCTCCCCCTATTTCTTTGAATTTCATAGGGTTTCCTTCTCAGCTGTACTCCCACATGCTCCTTATTTTTATTAATCTTCATAAAGATCTTTTTTGGTGAAATATGATCCTACACAACATTGAAATCTTGATAAAGAGAGATTTCTATGCACCATTTTCATGAAATAATTTCTTATCCCATTTGACACCAAAAGGTAATATCTAAATACTTATAGGCTATGTTAATTAACTTTACATATTTTATATTGAACACTTGTAAAATAATTCATTATATATTTATAAGTAGTTGGTACCACTAGTTGGAATGAAACACATGATTTTTTATTAATCATTCATTCAACTTGATGATTCCACTTTTTGAATGCAATAATTCCATATTTTAAGCCCTTTAATCTCTAAAAAATTCTTCTAAACTCAACATAACTTACCATAAATATTTTAGTGAGTGATTTCACCACTTGGTTGAGTTTTAAATAAATCCTCTAAGCTTACTGAGTTTCAAATAATCATAGTAAATAGTAGTTTTCATATAAAAAACATAAAAGTTTACTATTTCACAAACTTATATCAATTAAGACGTGAATCTTAATCCTTTAAATCCATTAAAAAATTCATCATGTGATCTCAATCATACTAACATCATACCATCGACAAATAAGCAACAAAGCACAATTATGTGATAGATACCACATTTTTAAATCAATTTATATCACATTTTTTAATGAATTTTGATACCATTTGATATCCATTATCCTTTATTCATTTATATATCCTTGTCATTTTCACATATAAGGATAAATAGAAATTTTATTCTCATCACCAACTCCCCCATAATACCTTCTTCTCTTGACACCTTATCTTGAGCTAATTTTCAGTATGGGTAACCAAGTGTTTATAATGTTATTTTCTTCTATTATATACTTGGTATCTTAAAAAAATATCTTATACCAAATTTGTTGATACATATAAAATTAACATTTATTACATGAATATAATTATTTCAACCATTATGTTATATTCTTATAGTCAATGGTCTGATATCACTTATATATCTCTAATTTTATCTTGATACCACTATAAATTCCAAATACATCATAACACTTCTTTAACTCTAGATCTAGATATACTTCATTTTAATTTCTTTAATTCAGTATGTAACTTCCATATTCTATCCTCAAAATCCAAAATTATTACTTAACATCACTTTTTGAGTTATTTTAGGGCCTTGATACCATGTCTAGGTTTTATTTCAGCTATGATACCACTAAATATTTTTTCATTTGATCAAAAAAATGTATAATATTTTATAATTAACTAATGAATATACAAAAAATTTTTATAGATAAATTACATGTGTAATTAAATTCTTCTACACTTTTTTAAAATGTGTCCTTTAATTTTTATTCACTTATTAAACAAGTAGTATACCTTTCTCTCATGGAATTTTCAGAATCTGATGTTGCTTATTCAATAATATGGTTTTTACACAAAATTGTAACCTAGTGAATTAACTTGTTGCACAGTACTTGATCTCTATTTTCAAGAATATGAACAGGTTGTTCCTCAAAAGAAATAATATCCTCCAATTGAACTTTTTTAGGGATCAAAATATGATAATAATCTAACACAAAATTTCTTAACATCGAAACATGAAGAATATTATATACCTAGGATAATATCATAGGCAAGGCCACTTGAAAAAATACTGATCCAACTTTCTCCAGGATTTTATACGGTCCAATAATAATGGGATTAACTACCCCTTTTTAACAAAACACAGAACACTTTTTCATAAAGATACTTTACAAAAAACATGATCACCTACATTGAAAGAAATAAATTTTCTATGGTTATCTACATATCTTTTATTCCTTCTCTAATCCATCCTCGTATGTTACTAAATCATCCTTACCTTATCAATAATTTCCTCTAGAAACTTTCTTCTAGTCAACTTCTTTTATATTAAGACTGGTCAATTCATTATCTTCTTGGAAAAGAAAAAAAACAACCTGATGCTTTGAGGTAATATAAAATTCAAGTTTTCATTATGAGATTTATCAATTCATTTTATCTACTCTATCTCAAGTTTAACTCTTTATAAGGTAATATAAAATTAAAAAATTTATGATCTGTATATATTTTACACTTTGATAAAAAAAATTATGACTCCAAATTTTTATAGAAAACATTATGGATTCTGGTTCAAGTCAATTTTTAGGATTAGTTTGATAATGTTGTTTTAATTGACATGAAGCATAAGAAATTACTTGACCATTATGAAATAGAAAACATACAAGACTTTTAATTAAGCATCATTGTATATGAAAAAGTCCGCATTGTATGGGGAATGAGCCAAAACTAGATTATTCAGCAATCTTCATTTTAGTTCCTAGAAATAGTAATCACATTCTCTTACCCAAATAAACTCAACTTCCATTTGAGTTAACTTAGTTAGTGTTCTAGATAATTGTTCAAGGTTTTCATAAAACAAACAGTAATATGCTACTAATCAAAGAATAATAAAAAACTCAATAACATTTATAGGTCCTTCCATTCATCAACCACTTATTTTTAGCGGGATCAACTTATATATCATCTTTTTTTACGATGTGTTCAAGGAATTAAATCTAATACAACCAAAAAACACATTTTCTTAATTTTATTTATAACTTATTTTCTTTTATGGTTTACAAAATAATTGTTATATATTTTTAATGATATTAATAATTTTTTCAATAAATCAATATATCATCATTAAAAAAAACCACAAACTTATCCAAATATCCTTGGAAGACTCTATTCATAAGATCCATAAATAAATATGGGGAATTAGTTAACTCAAAAAGAATAACAAAAATCTCATAATGTTTGTATCTAGTTTGAAATTCTAGTTTTAAAATATCACCCTTCTTCACTTTTTGTTGATAGTAACCAAATATTAGTTCATCCTTTGAGAAATACTAATCTCTCTATAGATGATCAAAAAAATCATCAATATGATGAAATGGATAATTATTCTTACTATTAATGTTATTCAAATCTCTATAATCAATGAAAATCCCCATGGAACCATATTTGTTTAACAAACAAAATAGGAGAACGCCATGGTGATGTGACAGTTCGAATGAAACCTTTATTAAGAAACTCCTACAACTTTTTTTTCAATTCTCAACATTTTAATTGAGCCATTAGATGAGGGGGTTTTGAATTTATATTTTCATCAGGAAATGAGTCAATAGTAAATTAAACTTCCCTTTTAGGTATAACACTGGGAAACTCATCAGAAAAAAAATCTATTTATTCTTTTATTACTGGCATGTCACTCATTGAAGCACTTATCTTGTTTTCAACAATATGTGCAAGGTAACTTTCATTTCTATATTTTAACAATTTTTTAACTTCTTGATATGTTATCAAAGGTATGGGTTCATTATTTTATAAAAGCTGAAACTCTTTCTAATAAAAATTCTTTATATCTACAATCTATTTAAGCATGGTTAAAATAGAGACAATAAATACCAATAATAACATCATACTCTACTAGGTAAATACAATGAGGTTTGTAGGTAAAATATTTCCAAAAAGGACATGAAGATTTTTATAATTTTTTTCCCTTAATGCTTCCCCCTGTGTTTTTACCATAAGTTTTGAATTCAATTATTGAGGTGTAATTTCTAATTTCTTAGAAATGAATGAATTTGTATCCCCATAATTAAATAATAAATTATTATAATATAAATAAACAAGAAATATACCTGATACCACGTCATTTTATGGCCCAATATATGTTGAATTAGTTTCAAAGGATTTTACCATATTTTTTACATATATTCAGGATACTTCCCATCAGTAGGATTCTTTTCTAGACATGCATATGCATAATGACCCATCTAATTACATTTAAAACACTTTATTATTTATCTATCAGAATAGGACTTACTACTACCAATATCATTTTCATTTCAATTATGAGCCATATTCCCAAACTCACAATATTGGATACACTTACCATACTTCATAAAGTATTTATAACAGACATGATCTTTATTAGACACTTAAAAATGATTTATTACATAAAATATTCACTTGATAAAACATAAAATATCAAGAGTTCTAGTGTATTTCGGGATTAAGAAAATTACATAATGACTTAAAATATGAAACACAACATCTTTATTGAAAACTTCGTTTACATGATCACTACATTCCCTCATACTTAGTATTGGATGGGATAACATAAGGAAATGCCTAAGAAACGGGTGGGATATAAATCCCAGTAGAGTAGTAAACAAGGAATAAAATGAATAATACAATACATTTTAGGAAATAGACATATCAATGGATCATAATAGAAACATGAACAAAAAGGCATGATATAGCATGATTATCATAACATGGAAATGTGGAAAGAACACTTAACATGGTATTTGCATGTGCCAAAGATCATTTCACATGGGGAATGAGTAAACCCCCATTAAACTTTAATTTGAATGAGTAAACCCTCATTTCACTTGATATATAATGATACTAATATTTACCCAATTCATTGGAGCGCAATCAGGGTTGCACCCTTCTTAATCATTTCATTTCATGCATAAGTGTGCCACATGGATCATATAACCGGGATTCATTAAACATCATCATTTATTCCACGATAAAAAAGTTTTAATTAATAGATTAAAATCTATAATCAATAAGTAAATGTGTATAAATTTGAATACCCTTGATAGATAAATGGACATGGTATTCACTGCACAATGACTTTGGCTTGGAAAATCGTGATGCAATTTCGGTAGCATAACGGCATGACATGAGAATTATTCAAAATTTTTGACGAGAGAGAAAGGGGTATCTCATCATAATTACATGAAATAAAAATCAATGGGTTCATATATATACATTTCCCAGCATATTTAATGGAATTTAGATTCATAATATAAAATAATTTCTTGAATGTAAATGAGAAGAGAGTAATCCCTTACAGAATTTCAGCACAATAACAGGTGTACATGGAAGACATTAATGAGACAAAAATGGGTATATCATCATTAAAACATAAGGAGAGCAGTATAGGGGAGTTTAAATATCATAACCAAGCATTTTTAATTGAAAATAAAAAGTTATATAAACATAAAGATACTTAGACAAAAATGAGAAAGGAAGAAATCCCTTACTTGGAAGTGTGATCCCAAATGATTGGGAGGGGCTTGACCGAGGCTTATTGAGAGATTGGGGAGCCTTGGGAGGATTATATAGAGAGGAGTTCATAGTTTGGTCGAGCTTCAAAGGCTTTGAGTGAAGAGAAATTGGGAGCTTGGATGGGCTTCTATAGGAAAAACGAGGGAATTCTTTATTATTTAGGGTTTGAACACTACACATTAAACTAATCAAAACCACAAACCAACCCCTAGTTTTTGCCCATGGTTTTTTCCAAAGGGGAGTAGAAAAAGTTATTTTATAAGTCTAATATTCTAACTTCTAAAAATATTAGGCTTTATTATGTGGAGGTGAGTCACACTCTCAAAGAAATCAATTTAAAAAGTAAAAAATGGTTTTTATGTTTTGGAGGGTCCACTAAAGATTTGTAAAATAAATCAAACATACCTAAAATAAAATTAATTTAATGGTAAAATATTATTTGTCCTAAAATAATTTATATAGTATTTTATTACATTACTATTTTGTCATTATGATGTCATAAAACACATTATGAATTTAAAATATATTTAATTTTTACCCAAACATTCGACTGTCTCAGAAAATTTTGAAAAATTCACAATTGGATAATTTTGAAATTTTGATTCCAAAAATAATATTAATTTTATATAAATAATTTTATAAATATTTGAATGTTTACTTTTAAAATAAAAACCGATATTTGTTGAAAATTCATGGGTTTTTACAAAAATAGCTTTCAAATATTAATAAAAATCACAATTATATTTATAAAAATTATACGATCATTTATATTTCATAAAAATTAATTTAGTAATAATATTTTTTTAAAATATTATTAAATTAAAAAAATCCATTAATTCATCAAAATATATTTCTAAATTGAATATTAACTAAAAATGTTATTTTTGATTTAAAAAAGTGAAAATAATAAAATTCATGTATATTCTATATACAAAAATAATGTACATAAGCATAGTACTAGGGTATCAATACATAACCTTTTATAACACCCTCATAAGACCGAAGGGTAAGGTGTGCGATGGTGATAGACTCTTGGGTTGGCTTGGATAACATCACTCGGGCGGTAATCTCTATCAACTTCTACTTCTCATGTAGGCGGTTTTGTTCAAGCTTAACATTTTGAAGCTTGGCTTGGGATTGGTAAAAATAAAAGCCTAATGATGCCACATCCTTTCCTAGCTCTGACAAATGAGCTTTGTATGGAATAATTCTACTGGATTAGGTCATTGCTTCCTTTTTCTGAGTAGATTGGATTTGTTAAAGCCATATATTTATACTAATCATATGATCATTGTTCAATGACTATATTAGCAACGGTCAAAATTATTAATGGTATTTTAAAATCCAAAAACATAAAACCAAGTAATTTCATATGTTATATAACCATCTTACATAATAAGACATTTAATTTGATCAAGAAAAATTTTTATTAATAAAATATTGGGTCGTTACAAAATTATCCCCTTAAGAAGTTTCGCAGTCAAAATTTCATTTTCCCACACTAAAACAGATGTGGGTAACTCTGCTTCATCACTTCCTATAATTCCCACATTGCTTCTTCAAACTTGTGGTTTCACCCCAAAACCTTGACGAGGGGCATTGCCTTATTTTTTATAACTTTTTCTCTACGATCTAAGTTCTTCACTAGATTTTATTCATAGGAGAGGTCTTTATCCAATGGTACCACTTTTAGATTGAGTACATGTGATGGGTTAGGTATGTAGTTCATCAAGAGTGATTCATGGAATACATCATGTACTTGATATAGGTTCGGTGGGAGTGCTAGTCGATAGGCCACTGCTCCAATGTGATCAAGGATCTCAAAAGGGTCAATGTACCTTGAACTAAGATTTCCCTTATTACCAAATCTCATAACTCTCTTCCATGGTGATATGCGAAGGAATACCATGCCTCCAAAATCAAACTCTAGGTCTTGTCGATGATTATCAGCATAGCTCTTTTGTTGACTCTAGCCATATTTAATGTGTTACTGGATGGTTTTAACCTTCTCCATCGTTTCTTCAACCATCTCTTGACCTAGTATTTTTCGCTCCCCAACTTCATCCCAACATGTTGGTGTTCTGCACCTCTTCCCATAAAGGGATCTATAAGGATCCATTTGGATGCTTGAGTGGAAATTGTTGTTATAAGAGAACTCAACAAGAGAGATATATTGATCTCATCATCCTTTAAAATCCATTGATCATGCTCTCAACATGTACTCAAGTGTTTTGATAGTCTGCTCAAATTGGCCATCAGTTTGAGGATGATAGGTCGTACTGAAGTTTATCTCAGTATTCAGAGAATATTGAAGAATCCTCAAAAACATATAGGTGAATCTTAGATATTGATCAAATACAATAGATAGTGTTACTCCATGAATCATTACAACATCTCTAATGTATAACAGTGTTAGTTGATCCAATAAGAAATCCTCCCGAATTTCAATGAAGTGTGCAGTCTTTGTAAGACAATTCACAACAACCCTGATAGCATTGTTTCCTTTTAATGTCTTTAGAAGTCTAGTGACAAAGTCCATGGTGATGTTCTCCCATTTCCATGTTGATATGGTTAATGGTTGCATCATAACCTTATACTTCTACCTCTTATCCTTCACTTGTTGACATACTAGTCACTTTTATGTATACTCAGTGACCTTTTTCTTCATCTTATCCCTCCAATAATGCTCTCGGAGATCTTGATACATCTTTGTGTTTCCTAGGTGAATGGAGAAATTTGAAATATGTGCATCATATAAAATTTTATTCTTTAACTTCGGATTCGATGGAACACATAGTCTTGACCCAAATATCACAATTCTTTTCTTATTGACATTGAACTCTGAGGGTTTCCCTTTTTTGATAGTTTCCACCTTCTTTTGAATTCCCACATCATTATTTTGATCATCCTTTAACCTTTCCAAAAGTGATGGTTGAGAAATAATTTGTGAAATGATTGATGATGTTCCTTTTTTATGATTCCCATGTCTATCTTCATCAAATATAAGAAGATTGGATCCTTTTCAATTCTCATCAATGATGAAATCACTGGTTCCTTTCTACTTAGAGCATCTTCCACCTAGTTCTCCTTCCCATGGTGGTAATGGATTGAGTAGTAATAGTCTTTGATCAGCTCTAATCATCTTCATCGGCACATGTTTAACTCTTTCTATGTGAATATATACTTGAGGCTTTTTTGGTCTAAATGTATTTCATACTCCTCCCCAAAGAGGTAATGCCACCAAATTATTAAAGAGAAGATCACTACATCCAACTCCATATCATTCGTTGGACAGTTTTTCTCATGAACTTTCGATTGCCTTGAAGAATAATAGGCAATGAATTTGTCATTTTTCATCAACACAAATCCCAGACCCTTCTTTGAAGCATCACTGAATACCACAAGAATTTCTCTACTTGTGGGTAATGTGAGAATGGGTGTAGTGATAATCCTTTTTTTCAACTTATTGAATCTCTATTCACATTCATCACTCTAAGAAAACTTTACTCCATTTCAATTTTTCTTCTTAAGAGGGTTGGACAGTGATGAGAAATTTCTCAAAAATCGTCAATAATATCCATCTAACCCAAGGAAGCTACGGATATCTATTACCCATGTTGGCCTCGATCATCCCTCAATTGTAGTTGTCTTAGAGGGATACATAGTTATCCTATTGCTTGTAATGATATGACCCAATAATGATACCTACTTCAACCAAAACTCACACTTGTTGTACTTTTTATAGATCTTCTCCTTTCTCAAGGTCTCGAGTACAGTTCATAGATATCCTCATGATCCTCCATGGTTTTGTAGTATATTAGAATATAATCTATAAGTAATGCCGCACATTTATTTAGTTAATCCCTTAAGACTCTATTCATCAAGTCCATGAAAGATTTTGGGGCATTAGTGAGTCTAAAAGGCATTAATATGAATTCATAGTGCCCGTATCTTGTAGGAAACACAGTCTTGGGGACATAATCCTCCTTCACCCTTACTTGGTAATATCCCGAATGCAAATCCACCTTGGAGAATTATTGTGATTCACATAGCTAATCAAACTAGTCATCAATTCAAGGCATAGGATACTTGTTCTTTATCATGACTTTGTTGAGCTCACGATAATCAATGCAAAGGCTCATTGACCCATCCTTCTTCTTGAAAAAGAAGACTAGTTCACCCCATGGTGAAGCACTTGGGTGTATAAACACTTTATCCAAATTATCTAGTATTTATTTATTGAGCTTCTCAAGCTCCAAAACAAACATTCTATACGAAGTCTTGGATATTGGAAACGCCCCAGTTATAAGGTCAATTGAGAATTCAACATCTCTTCTAGGAGGAAGGCCAAGAAATTCCTCAGTAAACACTTCAGAAAATTCCCTCACAATAAGAATTTCTTAAAGGATGGTTTCTTCCTTAGACTCAATCATATAATCTAGATATAAATGCTCATAGGGCAGTAATATCCACACTTGAGATTATGGTGCTAAAGAAGATTCATACTTCTCCTTGCACTTGTATAGAATTGCGGTCAATTTGACATATAGAGAGTTATTTCACTCTCATGGAAATTTATGTTGGCTCTATATAAGGAAATATAGTTCATATAGAGAATTGTATAAAATTGCACTAGAGAGAGTATGATTAAGTTCACCATAAATTTCAATCCACATATTGTGACTGGGGAGGAGTTATATTCATGGGATGCAATGATTACCCCATTTTCAATTCTCACCAACATCTTTACTTCCATAACTTGTAAAGGTGTTGGTATTGTTCTAATAAACTTTTGGGATATAAAAGAATGTGTAGAACCAGAATTAAAAAGTATGTTCCCTATTCTTGAATGAATAACTAGCATTCATGTCACCACATCGTTATCGAGGTTCACTTTTGCGGTAGTAATGGAAAAATCTCACCCTTTCTACCTTGGGTGTTTTTGTTTGCCTGTAAAAACCCTTTGCTTAGGGAACTGATTTTTAAGGTTCCCTACTTCTTTGAAGTTGAATCAATTAACAATGTGTTGAGGGTCGAACGAAGAATTCTTCTCCTCTATCATAGCCGTAGGTTTTTCTTGTCAGAAATCAATGACTATGTTCCCTTCTCTTCCACACCTAAATCATTTCCTCGTCCACTTTAGAAAATTTCTAGGGTGCTTCTTTCCGCACCTTTGGAAAGTGGGGTGCTGGATTTTCTAAGCACTGTTGGATTTATCCATCGGGCCGCCAGAATTGAATTCTACATTACAATTATTATCCCCATGATACCCATAATATTCACCGATCTTCATTTCATACTTGAGCGCACATCGGACAATTTCCTCATAGCTATCAAAGTCACGGATCGTTAAGGGTTTTTATAGGCTAAGTTTCAGCCCACCAAATAAACAATCAACCATGCATTCGGGGGTAATGAAAAAGGCGGAGGAATACCGTGAAAGACATGTAAAGTTTTCCACATATTATCTAATGTATTCGTTGTTTTTTTCTTGAGGGCAAAGAAGTCACTTTCCATCAGAAGTCATAGGGTGTGAGGAAAATATTTGTCGAAAAACATTTTTCAAAAATCATTCCATTCCAATGCCTCGATCTACTCCACATACTTCATATTTTCTATCAATTTCCACCATTTATTGGATTCACCCTCTATATGATAAGCAGACAAAGGATCCTTCTCTTGTTTGGGACATTGAAGGATGGAGAAGATATTTTCAATGGAGTTGATCAATTTTTCGGTAATTGAGGGATCAGATGATCCATTAAAAGTAGGAAGCCTTTGTCTCATTAATCTCTCTATTGTGACTTGTTATTTCTTAGGGGGGTTGAACGTTCCTCTTGACACGTGTTTCTATTAAAATATTGAGTTAGCTGAGAGAGTATCATGACAATGTTCATGATTCCCGCTCCCATTGGATTGGGAATATCATTAGAATAATCATCACATTGATCTTCGCGTCGGTTGTTAGCCTGAGTCCTCCTGTTACCATACATTGGCTGGAATAAATGGAAAGTTTGGGGTAACACATAAAGGTTAATCCAAATACAAAAAAATATGACTTATAACATACTTTTATTTTCTTAACTTATGAATTTATAGGCTTTAATCTAGGTTCTCCATGATCTAGTTTCAAAAATATATTCTTAGGGGAATTTTTTTTATTCTCTTAATAATGGTTCATACTAATCTTAAAAATTTACCAAATCTTATTTCTCGGGAGTTTCATAACCAAGAGTGTATCAAGTCCCATTTTGGTGCACCAGTTCCCATTCGAGTGTAGCTCAAAGCGGTGTTTTCAAGTTTTACCCCTAGGATACATTTGTGCCAGAGTCGCCTCTACCTGCTCATATCCAGATAGGGGTTTATTTTCTTGATAAATCACTTACTCAATACTCACCAAAATTTCAGGATGTTTTTATTATTCTTATTCATATCTCTAAGTCTTTTACTAGGGTTTTCTAATCCTAATCCCAAAAATAACTAAACATATCCTCTAATACCAACTATAACAGCCCTTCTCTTTATTACACACTTAAACATGACTTATTAAATAAAATATTCACTTGATACAACATAGAATAGCAATATTTCTAGTCTATTTGGGGCTTAAAAACATTACATAATGACTTAAAACATGAAACACAACATCTTTATTGAAAACTTCCTTTACATGACCACTATATTCCCTAGTACTTAGCATTGCATGGAATAACCTGAGGAAATGCATAATAAAAAGGTGATCTATAAAGATAAGTAAAGGAGTAAACAAGGAATAACATGAATAATATAATATATGTTAGGAAATAGGTATTTAAATGGATCATAAGATAAATATGAACATAAAGGCATGATATAGCATGATTATCATAACATGGAAATGTGGCAACAACAGTTAACGTGGTATTAGCATTAGCCAAGGATCATTGCACATGGAGCATGAGTAAACCCTAATTAAAATTAAATTATAATGAGTAAATCCTCATTTAAATTGATATATCTTGGAACTAATAATTACCCAATGCATTGGAGTGCTATCAGGGCACACCCTTCGTAATCATTTAATTTCATGCATAAGTGTGCCACATGGATCCTATAACACAGATTCATTAAACATCATCATTTATTATAATATAAATGAATATGGAATTAATACATGAAACTCTATAATAAGTAAGTAAATGTTCATAAATGTGAATACCCTTGATAGAGAAATGGACATGGTATTCACTACACAATGACTTTGGCTTGGAAAATCATGGTGCAATTTCAGCAGCATAACGGCGTGACATAAAAAATTTTAAAAATGGTTGATGAGAGATAAAGGGGTATATAATAATATTTAAATTAAATAGACAGTAATTGGTTCATATAGATACATGTCTCATCATATGTAATTGAATTTAGATTCATAATATAAAAATAATTTCTTGAATGTAAATGAGGAGAGAGTAATCCCTTACGGAATTTCAGCATAGTAATGGGTGTACATGGAAGGAATTAATGAGAGATAAAGGGATATATAACCATTAAAACATAATTAGGGAATAATAGGGGATGTTCAAAATCATACCCTAACATTTTTAATTGAAAATAAAAAGGTATAGAAATATAAAGAAACTTGGAAAAAAATGAGAAAGGAAGAAATCCCTTGGAAGTGTGATTTCAAAGGCTTGGGAGGGGATTGATAGAAAATTATTGAGAGCTTGAGGCGACTTGAGAGGATTATAGAGATAGGATGGAAAATTGTTTCCAAGATCCAAAGTCTTTGAGTGAAGATTAAGTGGGAGATTTGGTGCGTTTATATAGAAAAATGGAAGGAATTATTTATTATTTAGGGTTTGACACTATACATTAAACAAATCAAAACCACAAACCAACCCATTGTTTTTTCCCATGGTTTTTTCCAAAAGAGAGTGGAAAAAATTATTTAATAAGGCCAATTTTTTAACTTCTTAAATTATTAGTCTTCCTTATGTAGAGGTGAGTCACACTCTCAAGGAAATCAATTTAAAAAGTTAAAATGTTTTATAAGTCTTGGAGGGTCCACTAAAGCTTTGTAAAATAAATCAAAAAAACCTAAAATCACATTATTGTAATGTTAAAACATATATTGAATGAACATAATGTTTATCGTGTTTTATTAAATCACTATTGGGTCATTAAGATGTTATAAAACACATTATATATTTAAACGGTGTTTAATTTTTACCCAAAAATTTGACTATCTCAGAAAATTATGAAAAATTCACCATTGGATAATATTGATGTTATGATTCCAAAAAAAATATTAATTTTAACTAAATAATTTTCTAAATATGTTATTTTTAATTTTTAAAATAAAAACCGACATTTATTGAAAATTCATGGGTTTTGACAAAAATAACTTTCAAACCTTAATAAAAATTACACTTTAATTCATAAAAATGATACGATCATTTATATTTAATAATAATTAATTTAGTAATAATATTTTATTAAAATATTATTCAATTCAAAAAAATCCATTAATTCATCAAAATATATTTTTTAATTTAATATTAACTAAAAATGCTATTTTTTAAAAGAAAACTATTTACAATGTAACAATAATAAAATGGATGTATATTCTCTATAAAAAAATAATGTACTTAATCATAGTACTAGGGTATCATTAGATAACCCTTTATAACACCCGTATAAGACTAAAAGGTAAGGTGTTCGATGGTGACAGACTCTTGGGGTGGCTCTAATAACATTTCTTGTGTGGTAATCTCTATCAACTTCCACTTCTCTCGTAGGTGGTTCTGTTTGAGCTTAATGTGTTGAAGGTCAGATTTAGCTTGGTCAAGAGCGAATCCCAATGATGCCACCTACTTTCTGAGCTCCATCAAATGGGATTCATATGGAGTCATTCTACTATATGACATCATCGCTTCCTTTGTCTGAGTAAATTGGATTTATTAAAGACCTATATTTATACTAATCATTTGATCATTGTTCAACGGCTATATTAACAATGGTCACAATTAATAACGGTATTTTAAAATCAAAAAACATAAAACCAAGGAAGTTCATATGTTATATAACTATCTTACATAATAATACATTTAATTTGATGAAGAGTAATTTTCATTAATAAATGTTTGGTTTATTACAGTTTTCCTTGTTGTACTTTTGACCACATATCTCACAAACTAAAAACATAATTTTCTTACTATCAAATTTCTTTGGTTCATTATTCCCCTTTTACTATCATCGGGATATATTTCACTAATAGTATTCAATGTACACATGATAATCAAAAAAACTATATTTATACCTTCTCAAAACATTGCACAAGTTTCTAATAACTTTTAAATTCACATGAATATAATTCCATTAGATATCTTAGCTTCAATAATTAGTAAAATTGATTAAATTTTATATCATGATCTCATATAAATTGTGGTGTGTACCTTTCCAATTTTGTGAGACTTTATTTATACAAGGACATTGAATCATCCTCATTTTGTCTCAATTCCAAGTATTTATTTTCCATTATTAGTCAAATAGGATTAGAGAAATATTTCTTAAGAAAAATATTATTAAATTCATCCCTTTCCAAGGAATCAATTTCCTCACTTTCTCTGATATTATTGATAATTTACCACCATTAGCTGGATCCACTTTAAAAAAATTAAATATAAAGACTTGTCTTTTAAAGATCCAAACATCCCATGAAATCATATATATTTTCTAGGAATTTAATCCATCCTTAATATACCACTAGTCAGATGGTCCACTGAGTGATGGAGGATGTTTTCTTTCTCTATGGAAGATATAGATACCCTCTTAAATGTATATCACCACCATTTATAGCTTGTATCAACTGAGCCATCACTATAACCAACTACTCTATTCTAATTCCAACTATTCTAGGTTATTGATTGAGATGGATATCATTCCCTAGGTGCCTTTATACTTCAGCTTCCTTGTTTCCTCTATAGAAAATCATTCAGAACAAACATAGTTTAGATGAAGCAATATGGTAATATTCAAATGATATATAATTTCAACTTGAAAATTATGTAAAATCATTTAAATGTATTATATTAACATTATCCTAAACTCAATAGTTATCTAAACCTGATCTTATACCAACTATAAGGACCCTGCCTTAAACATTACATTATCTAGTGTATTTAAACTAGAATTTATTTCTTTAATTACCAAAGATAATTTAGTTTTAGGTTTTTATAGAGTTATTTCATAACTCATATATAAAAAATTCATATATTACAAAGGGGATAATTTTATTTATTACCCACTTTTCCCACCGAACAAAACTTCTAAAAAAATTGTTTTCTTCATGAAAATATTCATGTCACGAAAATTGAATTCTTTTTTCCCTTACCCATCTTTAAACCTCATGATAAACATTTTATAATGTGGGGTGAGCACAAAAAATATTTATAAGGTAAATAAAACAAGAATTATATTAGTCAAGTTAAAAACATAAAGCCACATAAAATAATTACCTTTATCATATTATTCATTAAACTTATGAAATAAATCATTTATACATGAAAAACATAAAATTTTTCTCAAAGTAAACTTATAAAATACATATAAATCATAGAAAAAACATTTAGGAAACTTTGGAATCATTTTCATATTACTCTTATATATATATTAATCCTGATTGTTACACAGAGAACAACCATAATGGTTATACTTGGGTTAACCATCACCATTACACTTGAAATAACCATCATGGTAATACATAGAATAAACATAATAGCATATTCCCATAATCTCTTGGGATAAACCTAATCAGTTAAATCCATTCCGTATTAAGAAAAACCATTATATTATTTTATGATATTTTCTTAGGGGAAATCTAATTGGTTAACTATATCCCTTTACCCAATGCATTGGATAGATATAATGGGCTCACCCACCCTTAATTTATAATAGAACCATCCATCCTATTAAACAATTCCCAATAACCCTAATATAATATGTAAAATCTTTCATCTTAAAATGTTATTTTCATCCAAAAGAAAATATTTTTGGATATTGATAGACCCCTTTACTTTAAAGCCCATTTTTTAAAACGAAAATTCATAGAAAATTTTGAAATATAGTTTTTCTTTGAATAAAAAAAAGAAATATTATTTAGGAATATTAATATAAAATAATGGTTATGGTGTCATAAAAGTCCATTGTCATCATATAAGTTAAATTAAAACATTTATTTTTTCTTTTTTGAAAAAAAAACAGTAAAACATTTCATTAAAAGATTACTTCATAAAACCTTAGAAAGAAATTCTATTAAAATATTAAGTGAACTTTATAATTCACTTATTTTTATATAAATACATTTACAAAATAATTTTAAAAATATGTATATGGGAGAAAAAAAGAGTTTTAAGGGAAAATGTAAAAGAGGTTTTTTTAAAAGATATTCTCTTACCCTGAGTCTAACTCATCACTTATATTATTTGTCTTCATGAATCATAACTTATTTTACTAATTTTATTACTTGATAAAAATATTAAAGTTTATTATTTCTTTTATCTCAATTATTTCTATGTTATAACAATTACTTAATCATTTAAGTTCATTTTAGATGTTTTGATAATGTTCGGTTCCCAAGTCGAAAATGACTTTGGTAAGTAGAATATGGCCAAATAGGTCATTATTAAATCATCTCTAGAATAATAGTCAAGACCTAATTTTTATTTTTAGTCATCAATTTTACATTTTAAACCAATCATGAATGATAATTATAAAAAATGAACTATGTTACAGTCATGGAGATGGTAGGTTGTACGTAGGCATGAGTAATGTTTCCATTTTTCAACAATCATTATAAAAATAAGGTAAGTATAATTTTATATTTAAAAAATTATAATAATATCATAAATATCATTTTAAGTTTATTATTATACTTATATATATCATCCATGTTATGTGGTGTTGATAGACGAATCACATCACTTTGTGTATGTGGTAGTCTACACATACGCATGAACAACGTTATCATTTTTCATTGAATGGAATGGTAAGAAATAAAATGATATATTAATTTTTAAGAATGTTATATATTTCATAAATATAATATATATAAATATTAATTATATCATCATAACCATCTAATATAGTTTTTGATGGAAAATGAATTACATCGGTCTATGAGGCGGTAGTTCTCCATACACATGAAGGATGAATTCCTTTTTCATTTGATGGATTTTTTAGATGGTTATAAGGTTATTAAATTAACATAATAATATCTCATTATATATAGGATGATATTTTAATTATTTTATCATGGTCGAATATGGTTTTTAGGATGTGTAAGAATAATTAAAACTAAAACATTTGGTTAAAAATTATACCTCTTCTTTGGAATGTCTCCTTTTATTAATATCTTAGGACTATAAGATTGGTATTATTCAAAAAAAGGACTCTATAATGTAGTTATAGGTTTTAGTAAGGTATTATGATAGGTATTGTATGATACTAAACGCTCTTATGTGTGAATTAATGATAAGAATTAGTTCCCTTTTATAAGAGATGGGAGGGGCACTCTTAGAATTTATAAAAATATTAATTTAATATAAATTAATTTTGAGGTTTAAATGGATCTAAATTAACAATATTATAATATAATATTGAGATGATCCAAAATAATCTCATAAAATAATTTTTTAAAACATATATATCACATTTTTACCCTTATCTTTTTTATGTTAACCCTTTATTAACCCTTTTGACAATTACAGTAATATTATAGTTTTCTACACTTTAAGGGTTAATAATTATACTATAAATTTCCAAAAGACCCATAAATGGAACATGATTGATGTAACTAAACATATATAATTTATTTTTTCATATATAGGTTGTTATGAATATTAAATCATTTGATAAAATAATATTTATTATAAAATATCATTAATGTCAATTTTAGAACTATTCATTTACTTCAATTTAATAACAACAAGAAAAAATGGTAATAGAATAAAATGCATATAAACCTCTATAATATTTCATTTTTATCTATAAAATTAATTTTTCACATTAATTATTTCAAATTATAATAATTTTAATGTATTTAATATCATTTATTTTAGTTTTCCATTTATTAAATAATTATTGTGTCAGTATTGTGTAAGAATTTAAGTTAATTATATATTTACTAAATATTAAAAATAAATTACCATGATTAATATAAATAATTTCTAT
This sequence comes from Viscum album, assembly GCA_963277665.1. Classification (NCBI taxonomy): domain Eukaryota; kingdom Viridiplantae; phylum Streptophyta; class Magnoliopsida; order Santalales; family Viscaceae; genus Viscum; species Viscum album. The sequence continues at coordinate 1,008,382,378 of OY728167.1, forward strand.
GTAAAATTCATATTTATAACTGAACATGTCCTTTGGTTACTTCCATGTTAAAAAAAATTATATTTATTTAAAATAAGAGTGTGAGATTTGTTACTTTTCTTAACATAAAATATTATAAGGATTATAATCACATATAAATATAAAAAGTCCATATATTAAATATTTGGATGATTATGAAAGATATTTTCTCACATAATAAAATTAATTCAAGTTTTATGGTCATTATTTTTCCCTTAGAATTTTATTTTTAACCATAATTACCTGATTTACCCTTTATCATGGTAACAAAAATTAATAAGGTTACTATTCATATTGACCAAAAATAAAATAAAATTATATTCAAAACTTGGACCCACTAATTTAAAATATATAATCCATTTTTAAAAATTTAAAATATATAATTGGTAGGTATTAATTTAAAATAAAATCTACAAAATGCACAAAATTTATTTTTTTAAATCCTTTTTAAGTATAAAATGTTTTTATACTAAATTTAATTATAAAATTAATTTAAAAAATAATAATTGTACTATTTTAAATCAAAATTATCTATTAAAATTCTAAAAATACTATAAAGCATAATTTTTCATTATAAATATTTTAAATAAAAATGCAATTTTAAAAAAAATCATAATTTTTCACTATTCATTAAAAAATCAAATTTTTATGAAAAATATCAAAAATTAATCTTAATATAATTTTGAAAAGAAGAATTCAAAAATGATGTTAATTTTTTAAAATTAAAATTATATAATTTGGAAATAATTTTTTTTAAAATCGTATAATGCATAAAAACCCAATTTGGTTGAAAATAAATCTTTTTCATTTTGACCGAAAAAATGTCAAATAATTTATAATTACTATTGAATTTATGAAAATGTTTTTTTTTTCAAAATTACCTTTGCTATTACAGAATGATAATTCTAGGATCATGAATTTATGTTTCAGATCCCCAAACTAGTTTTTAAAAAAGAATTTAATTGTGAGTCTTATCTCATAAATCATAATCTTTATGAACTAATGGAACAAAAACTTCTTGAAGAAAGACTATTATAAATAAAGGTATAATTTACTCATCTTAAGGTTTTTATATGTATAATTTATTCCCAAGATAATTCTAAGGATACGGATAAGCTAAAAGACATGTTTATTTATTAGCTATGGTGTTGAAAAATTTAGTTTTAAACTCTAAGATAATAATCAGTGGAAGGTTATTAGAGTCTAGAACATCTGCTAAAATTAGAAAATATTATGAAAATATTGGAACTAATAGGAAGATACACTTGAGATAAATGAACTAATATAGTGAGGTTGAGTTTAATAGAGTTTAAGTGTTTATGGGTTATTCAGGGGGCATGGAAAATGAAGCCTAAGACATAAAACCGAGTTCTATAATATAAGATAATAATCAGGTTCTAGAAGTGAAAAATTATTATGTATTGGAATTATTGATGACAAAAGAAGCTCATTGAATTTCATTTAAAATGAACAATATTGAAGGAGGATTGAGGGAGCCTAAAAGGTTAAAAAAACATGTGCAGAGGTTTAATTTTGGAATTCACTTTCAACTTGTAATAGATAGTAGGGAACATAAAATCATTAATGAGGTGACAACTCTATGTGACTCATTCTAGTGGTAGTTGGTAATAAAGAAAGAGTTGTATTCCTTACATGTTTCCAATACATGAGGGTTAATGGAATTACCACTAAGGAAAAGGTAACTTTAAAACAAGTGGGTTTATTATATAAAAGAAGAAATGGATGGTATATTCTGATAAAAATCATGGAGATTTTTTAATGGGTTTCAATAATAAGAAGGTGTGAACTTTGGAGCAATTTTCTCACATATTTTAAAGAAAAAATGATTTATATGGTGATCATCCTAGTTTCCATGAATGTTTTGTTTCAAAAAAACATTATTTCAATACTAAATAATTTTATGGAGATTTAGAGAAAGAAATATACATAGAAAAACCAGGTGGTTTCATACTAGAATAGAATATAGGCATGGTGTACTAGATAAAATGAAGTATGTATGGGTTAAAGTTGGAACCAAGGTAGTGGAATCATAATTTTGATAACATCAAAACGGAATGGATTTTTTTCTATAAAAATTATATAATTGATGTTATTTGGAGTTATATGATTATGATAGTTTAATAATATTCCTTATATCTATTAATGACTTACTTTTAGTTTGACCTATGATGGTGAGGATAGAAGAGTTGATGTGTGAATTTTTTGAAAGTTTAAAGATGAATGGTCTTGGTTTATATAAAGGGAATAATGGGGATATGGATCAAATGAGACTTGAGTTTTTTAAATTTGTTCCTTTCTAAATCATAGTATATATAAAAGATGTTGGTGATATTTGGAATGAGTGATTAAAATCCTATAAGAAATCACCATGCTGGAAACTTGAAAGTTTCATAGGGGAAGACTCTTAAATAGGAAGTAATTCTAAATACATGGTTAAGGTTCTATTTACATCAGTTTTTGGAATTATGATGTACACCATGGTATGTAAAAGTATTCATATCACTATTTAAGCTTATAAATAATAAAACAATAGCAACATAATTCATAATAAATAAGGGAAACATGTTGAAGATGTTTATTAAGAACAATCTAACATCACAAAGAACCTAGCTTTTCAAAGTCACAAACCTCATAAAGACCTTAGAACTGTGAAGTTACAAACCTTGCACAAAAATTAGAGTCACAAAATTATCAACCTCATATTGTTAAAGTATATATTTCTAGGGTATAACATGGTGAATTCATATTGAGACAAATGTTGAGCCCGTGATCTCACCTTATAGAGCACCTAAACTTACAGATAGTTAAACATCATGGAGTGTTGGACCTCATGGTGTCAGAGTAGAAATTTTAGCTTACTCACGTACTACCTAGGTATAATATCATCATATCCACACATCATCTCCACATGTCCTCCCATTTCAAGATTCAGTTACAGACCCTCTCCTATAAAAACCAAGGTTTCCCAATTTGGGAGGATCTCCAAAATAATCTCAAAGACCCGACAGCCAGGAACACTGAGAGAGATCAGAGTTACATATTCTTGGATGTTTTCTCATATGAATATAGTTCATATATAATTGAAATTAATATCTTGAAATGACTAAAAAATATGAATATTTTACCTCATGAAGCTAAGACTTCAAGGCTACCATGTGAGGTTGATCCTGTGAACCCACCTTGTGAAGTTTATCCCATAAAGTCCTCCTCATAAGGACACCTTGTAAGTCCACCTTGTGAGGAAAACTCATGGTGATGAAATTGTAAGGTAATATTCATAACATGATTTTTCAAGGATATGTTACAAATATGGGTTTGTGAGAACACCTCTAAAATACAACCCTATTGATTATTTAAAAAGGCCACCTCACGAGGTCACCTCATGGGGGCCAATTCATGGATACTCCCATACCCCCAGTAAAGGGAATCTCATTTAGAAAATCATTATCTCCCACGTTGTGTTATTTCGAAATAATAGTTTTTATTATTATCTAACACCTCCCCTAATTTATATAAATCATTCAATTTGATAGTGTATTTAAATCCTTTATATCTATTAGTTCACAAGTGATTCCTCTTGGTAACTTTTCAACCTCAAAACCTTCCATGGATTCCTTCATATATGGTTAAAACCCAAAGATTCCAAGATTTCACCTCTTCCAAAGCTACAAAACATACATGATTAGGTTTTCGATCATTCCAGCATTCACATGCTTCAATCATTCATTCCCTTGATAAAATGAATCTTTATCTTTTCCACTCCAATTGATGGGTCTCATTAGGTATGTTCAATGATGTTTTCCCATAATAATGAGGTGCCTGATCTAAAATATTGTTGTGAGAACTCTCCAAAATCTCCATGTCTATCCCAGCTCTTAATTCTAATTGATGGGATACATAAAAATGAGATTCCTTCACAGGTATAAGACCCAAGATACATCCCATTTATGATTTCATTACTATAAATCACTGAGGGAGTTGGGGATAGAGAAATAAATTTTGAAAAAATCTATTTCAGTTGTTCCCAAGCACTGCAAAAGGAAGTTCCCATTAATTCCTAATCCCCACTCAAGTTCTCCCAATTCTCAATAAGTAACTTTGGTATCTAATCATGTCTAAAATACAACTCTATCTATGTCTTCACCTAAGTCACTAATTAAGTTATGAATCAGGGTATGACCTACTCAAATCACTTTTCCCATGCCTTTCACAACACAAATATCCCCATAGCATGGAGTTAAAATATAGGGTATGGTCATACCGCATGACCTAAAATTGTGATACTATAACTATATGGGATTTGATTATTATTGATAAGAATACATATGATTCCTCTTTGAGGTACAAAACCAATATCATCTTCTATATCCATCCTTATGGGGGCATATTCCTCAAGAAGACAGTTATTTCATCCCTCACCAATATATATTCTCCAAGATTCTATATTTCCTTGTTCAATGGTTCATATTCTCTCTAATATCTTGAATTAATTCATTATGTTCATATCCCTTATGTATTATCCTCCATTTTATTCATATTCCCTCTAAGACCCCTCTTTACTTCCACTAGGACTATATTCCATATGAATCATCCTTTAACTGGTCTATATTTTTAATGAAACCATACCCCATTTGAAGGGTGATATCCCCACTGTGTATCACCATATTTTATTTATTATTCCTTATTACTAACAAAACCATGTTTTTTTGCATGTGTAATAGTCCTTTTATCCAAACCAACCCCATACCTCACAAGGTCATGTTACTTTTGAATCCTACCTATTCAAATTAGACCATATTCCCATCTAGTTCAACCAAAAAGGGTCACTCCTTCATAAGTCTCCCATAAACTATATATGTTTATATTTCTTCCTCTCATCCTTGTTTTACACCATTAAACTATTTTGTTTGGTCTTTTCAAATGATATTAAAATGAGTTATGTGTCTCATTAAGTGGAATAAAACTAAGTGATTCTGATTTCTTTAATAAGTATATATTGGAATCCATTTTCAAGGGCACAATCCCAACTCCATAAAAACTCATAATCTTCATAGATGGTGATGAAATCCAAAGTTCCCAGTTATACAACTAAAAGAAAAGAATCACTAATTAATAAATGAAATATAGAGAACATGTAATACATATAGATGTTCACATAGATACATGTTAATGACTAACTGTTGACACAGAGGTTACCAATATCATTCTAGGATTTGGTAAATATTCATGAATATGACATAAATCTTTAAGATGGTCCAGTAGTAGGAAATAATCCCATCAAAAGGTTTGATTAGACGGCCCTCCCACTCTATTGACCAATGTGAAATCCCAAAGAGTCACTATAAAAATCCCATTAACTACATACCCTTGTAAAATAGTTCAAACATGACTAAAACCCTACATAGAACTAAAAATATTCATAGGTTTCCTTTGTAAATAGAAATTGTGAACCTATAATGAATCATTAAAGTATGAAAGTGATTAGTTGAACATGTTTTTACTTGTGATGTTGCATTAACTGTTTTTCTTATTCATGTTTCTTGAAATTTATAATATCGTAGAAATGGATCCCCCTTTAATCTAAACTTATGGAATCACCTCAATGATAGGAATATTCCTCATCTACTACAAAATATAATTCCTTATCAAATTGGATATCATTTTCACCAATATAGTGTCTCCAATAATAGGTGATAGGTGAACTAGTTTGAGAGTACCATTTAAATGGGATAATTCAAACTTTGGAGGTCACTTGTGAACCCCTCCTGAACATGAAGCATCACTAGAAAACCACTAAAGAATATTTTGTGAAGAATAATGTGCTTCTCATAATCACCTTGAACAATTTTGGTGGCATATCCTCAAATCACAACTACAAATACCACCTTTATCATAAGTAGGTAGAACAAATGGTTTGTTGTAGAACAACTATAAATTAAATTATATTCAATGGGTCAATAGAAAAGGGAACCCACCAGAAATACTAAATTATGATGTTATCCCATTGTGATTAATATATGGCATAAAATGGTATCTTGAAAAAAATATTGTTGAAATTTAAATATTTCCCATCATAAAAAACTTTTCAACCACATATTGAATGAATTAACATCAGTAGTATAATAATATTTCTATCATAATATTTTGTTAGTGATATAAATCCATATCAGTTTTTAATACCCTATTATGACATAAATACTATTCCATCATAGAAATATAAAATAAATGAAAAAAATACAAAATAACAATAAGAAATTTAAAAAAAATAAAATATATAAAATTGTTTGAATACAAATTAATAACCATATTACATCATAATATGTTCTTCAAAAAAAAATATCTTCAATCACTGTGGAGGTGGTGGGTAATCTAGAGGACCAGCTGGAGGTAACTCCAACCATATACCATATGTAATTTCTCATATATACTCTATCATGTTCTTATACTGTAACTCCTTCCATTGACGTTTTTTCTCATCTTACTACTACCGGTGTCGATGAATCTCCTCCCACTCTCTGTGGGCTCTCTATAACTTTATTTTGAGCTCACAAATTCCACTCATAATCTAAAAAAGATGATGATGACTCTATATGATATCCTTGAAATTTGGACGATGACCATGATACTATTCCATAATAACTTCAAAGATTCAATGGAGAAATGATACCAACCACTCAAACTTTCTCGATATCATATGGGATATATGGTATCCAAGATAGCTCATCAAATCCAGACTCACCAGTGTTCTGACCCTCAGTCTCGAACAAACACTCATCATGTTTGTGATAATTCACATCCTCATATTCCTCCTTCAAATAAAATTTGAAATTAAATTAGTTAAAATATTATGTTTTGTTAATATTAATAATAAAAAAAATATACTGACCAGAATTTGACATTGTAGGCCACTAGTAATTCCTATAGTGGTTGGACCACTGTACATATTCATAAGAACATTGAACTCTATAACATAGGGATTCCCAACTGCCTTTATGAATATAAAATAAACATTTAACGTTCATAGTGAATAAAAATTATTAGATAAAATTACTTAACATATGTCATCGATGAATACCAAATATATGACTACTAGTTCAATATGTGACCTCCTATCTCCCTTATTTATGTTTACCTAATGATGACCTACTCTGAAAATTACCTCATATCTAGTAGGGTCACAATCTAACCCAAACATGATATGACGTGTAATGAAGTCGGTGGATATAGTAATACTAATCAATAATTGTGGATCCATATTTCTCCATGGCTCCCAAATAGTGAATCTCATGCTATCAATGATGGGATATCATAAACGATATAAATAATTAATAATATCAAGTTAAAAATTAATTAAATTTCAAAAATAAATATTATTTATCTACATTCAATTTAATGATTAAACATGTGATGATGAAAATCAATAGTAATATGATCTCACGTCACCCATGGTCTAGAAAAATAATTTCTTAGAATCTCACCCCTTTCAAAATATCTATATGTGAAAAAATATGAGAAAAATAATGAATAATAAAAAAATATTAAATAAATAAATTAATGAAAATTAATGATAAACAATGAAAATTAACTAAAATTCCAAAATGAACAAACCTATTCATGCATGGATATAAATCAAGAGGTGGATGTCTCTCATGAATATAGTTGGGATTAATTAATCATACTATAACACAACCTCTTAAAGTCGATGGTGATGTAGTGGCAGCAACCTATGGGTCAAAGGATGAGTCTTTAGGATAATCACCGAGAAGAACAACATATGTGGGGGTATGGAACATTTCATTAATATCATCATCATAAATCTGAAACATGAAAATAATATTATTTTCGACTAATTGAAAACAACAACATTATATTAATTATGACTATAAACAACTTGTAATTGTTAGTAATTATTACTAATTACTGATAATTATTAAAAATTATTGGTAATTATTATGAGTTATTATGAATTATTACTAATTATTGATAATTATTAATAATTATTGACAATTATTACTAATTAGTAATAATTATTAGTAATTATTGGTAATTATTATGAACTATTACTAATTATTGGAAATTATTGGCAATAATTGGTATTTATTACTAATTATTACTAATTAGTACTAATTAATTGTAATTATTACTAATTATTACTAATTAATGGTATTTTTAACTAATTAAATCAAATTATTGGTAATTATTTCTAATTGTTAGTAATTATTAATAATTATTGGAAATTATTACTAATTATAAATAATTATTCATTATTATTTTTCATTATTACAAATTATTATGAATTGATAATTATTACTAATTATTATTGGAAATTATTTCTAGTTATTACTTAATTATAACTAATTATTTGTAATTATTACTAATTATTGGATATTATTACTTACTTTTTTTAATTATTATTAATTATTACTAATAGAATTTGTGACGTATGACATAATCCATCACAAATTCTTGCCACCATAAATACATTTTATTTACTATACCAACAAATTATTTGCGATGAAATATATATTTCCCTCAGAAATAGTATTATTTGGGATGGATGTTTATTGATTTTTAAATTTAAAAGTATTTGTGGTGGGAGAGGATCATGTCACAAAAACCCCTTTCCTTTGGTATGGCACGTAGTGATGCTAAAACATTTTGCGAAAGGACTTATATATTGTCGCAAATGCCACCAAATATATGGCTATTTGCAACAGAATATGATTCCTACTGAAAATAACACAACATTTTTTATTTTTTTCAATGGGAACCTACTCTATTGCAAATAGCCTGCCGCAAATATCATTTTTCCCAATAGTGTAGTCTCACCTCACCTCAGGATCCTCCTAGGAAGAATCATACCGGTCATTATAGGTTCTAATGTTGTCAGACCTCAATTCCTCATTAATTTATCGAGGATTCCACCTAGGTAGTCCCTACTCTGGTCACTCAGACCCAAACACCCAAGATATCTCCCTAGAGGAAGAAAACCACCAGTCACAAAGAGAAGTCTCATATACCTGCATCCATTTAAGAATTATTCCAACATACTTTGGTAGAATTTAGTTATAAGGACCATATCCATGTTCACACTTAGTAAGTTTACCATCATTTTATGGTAGCACTAGAGGAACCATGTCGGCATATCCTAGCATTAAGTAGGGGAGGTCCCATATTCCTTCTCTTACTTTTTTGATCTTCCAGAATACTCAAGTGACATATTAAAGAGAACTTCATCACATCTCGGCAGTAACCAGGGGATAGATTATGTTATAACCCACATATAAGAGCATCTTTTACATATCCCAATGATAATTAGAGGACTATAGTAAGGCCACATTCCCACTCCTATTGAAGAATGGAATCATATTAATTTTCTTATCAAATAATCCCACCATTGTATCCTATAGAAAAATGGGAGGCTCATATACTTTCTCATGCCTTTTGAGGCTATCATCCCATTCTGTGAGAAGCAATGGAAGGATACCATCGACATATCCAAGAAGCTAAAAGGATACATGCACATATTATTTCCCCTTCCAGCAAAGTATCTCATCATCGTACTGTTAGAGATACTCATGATTAGGAATATAATACTACTCTCATTGAGGAGGATCATCGGTATTTTTTAACAAGTAATGAAGGATAGGATCGGGCTAATATTCTCTTTCTAACTGGAGATTATTAGCACATTTTTTTAACCACTTTAAGGTAGGATTATATTGCCATCAACTCTATAAGAACTCTTCGACATATTCTTGTAGTATTGAAACATGAACATAATCTTACTCTCCATCTATGATTGGAAGGACTTCAATATATCCTAATGAAGACTAAGAGTAAATCCCACATTCATCCATATTCTGGTGGAACTCATCCGCATATTCCAATGGTAGCATGAGAGTCTCCTAGAAGGAATCCCATATATGAAGGTTGTTGTGAACAAAACTTGACTATAGCATCCTAATGGAGATAATATAAGAAGAAGTATCTCTGGGAATAATACAAAACACAGGAGCAAGAAAATATCCCTACCCTACTCAATGATAGTTTTCTTGAGGCCTTAGAGAATATTTCAATAGCAGATTAAGAATATACTAACTCCTCATTAGATAGAGGTAGAAGTTATAGTTGCAGAGTTTCCCCCCATAATATTATTACCATCATATATGGTGGTCCTCCTATGTGTGTCATCTATAAGGTTCTTATCTATAAGAATAATAATATCAGTCATGGGAACTATTATCATGGTGAGATCTACAAATAACCTCCTCATAATGGAAATATAAATCAGTAAGAAGGTCCACACCATTCCACATAAGTTATTTCCCACCATAAAGTTATTCTCTAGGTTATATGATATAAAAATAAACCATAGATCCAACCATTAATCCATGATATAATTCCTTCCATAATGGAGAAAATGAAAATTACTATAGATGTCCTCTCCGTGGAGTTTACTGCAAAGTTCCTCCCCATAGTGACATCTCATATTGAAAACAAGGACTTCCTATTACTAAAGCTACTCTGAGAAGGCCCTCATATTAAGAGGCGCTCAAGATAATGAGGTCATATAATCTAATTGCAACATCTCTGATGTAAGATATGCATTATCAACCATATGATAGTCTGAGGCAATGGTCTTCATTTATACTACATTTCAATCATCCACTATTTGATATTGTGAAGAAGAATCAAACCAATCCATATCTCCTTGATAAGGAAGTTGGGAAATAAAAACTAGTAAGAACTGGTAGATGAATATCTGGTAGAAGATAAATATAGATTCTTGGTTATGGGGAAATAACTAGTTGAATAAAATATACTAGTTATGTTCTATCTCATGGTCACTTCCCAGTATGAAATTCTGAACATATTAATAGAGGTATGTATACATTATCTTTTTCTGGATATATGGACGACCCACTATCATTTTAAGGTAAAAAATATATATTATAAGAAGTATTCTAACCACATTAAGACGATATCAAATCTCAACCACCAAATTGACTTAGTTTTCCTCTCATCATCTTGACATCTAAAGTCGAAAAGGCATTGCAGAGATCTTTAATAAACATTCCTCAATAGTTTAAAGATTATAAGTTGATTTATTTTTCATGCTCCATCAAATGTACACATCATATTATGGAGTGATCATGGAGAATTTAATTTCATGCCACTCCCTAGTCAACAAAATTCTCTAAGGAAGGTTTTGTGTAACATCATTACTTTGGGACAAGTCTCAAGCTCAGGATATGCACATTATTGCTCATCTTTCTAGTAAAACCTCATCGAGTAGAAATACTTAATGTAGTAAACTTGGTGGGAATGATCCATCGACATTCTCTTTTATTGGGTCCCTATAAATCTCGAGTAATCCTCTCACCTAATAATATCCATGCCCTGGGGTACAACACCACCTTTAATGGTGATAAACTCACATTTAGAACATCTATTTCATCCCTAACATACAGAAATGAAATCTCCGATGTTAATAAGATAAAAGAAATGGTTTAAACCACAATAATATAGGAGAAACTCCAACTTATAGGGTTGGAAATATTTTTACTACAACTGCCACCCCTTGGGAAATTAAATCCCCAGCGGGTCTAAAAATTTACTACTCATAAACCAAATCCACCCTATCTAATAAATCTATGGGAATTTATATCACAATCTATACCTTATCCAAAGAATTAATTATTCTTAAGGTTAGAGGATATTCCCAATGAAATATCTTCATAGTTCCTACCTCTACATTATCCACCCATTTTATTTCTTATGATCTCAATAATGGTTCTTGGTGATTACCTCCGGATTACTGTATATAAATCATTTTCTAGATAACATCCAAGAGAATATGAGAATCCTAATAGGTGATAGAATCCTAAATAATATACAAAAATTTAAAATAACTTGGATGATTATGAATTTTATCATTATAAGTATTCAAATGAAAACCACCTCCCTTATCCTTTAAATGAATACATGATTACCATATAATGTTATGCATTGATGAATGTCATTTGTGTTAACCCTTAGTATAAATTTGAACACAATACAAGTACATAAGATAATTATAATGATGTTTTTATCTAAAACATGATATATAGTGAAATACTTGAATAAGGAATGATTACTCGACACTAAATGAAAGTTCAAATTTTAGAGGTTACCCTGAGTGCATAGTTTCCACCACTTTTATGGGCCTTGGAAAATGAAAAGGGTAAGTGTGTGGTTGCAGACCACTCATCTCCCAAACTAAGTTAATCCATTTACTTTAAAAGAAAATTTCAAAATATGAAGTATATTTAAATAAGATAAAATAAATCAGTACTGAACTACTTATGAGAAATAATCCCATTAATTATAACCTCCAATCATAAATTCTCATTTATCCTTCAAAAAATGTTCCTCAACATAAACATGTTACTCTATCAATGAGAGAATAATTGGGTATTAAAATAACTCTAGACTTATCAAAATAATCTATCTTGACCTGATGGTTGGGTAATAAAAAAATTTCTCTCCATTTGGGCTTCTAAAATACTATCTCAGGCAAGCTACCCTAGGGGGGTTCATAATAGTTATCAGAAACAAACATGGATAGGAAACCCATATCATACTATACTAATTTCTTCTACTCACATGTTCAGATAGATATATATCTTACTAGAGCTTACTAAATTCATTTAATCCTTCATAGATCAAATGGAATAAAGGTAAGGAAATCATGCACCAGTACTTCCAGAAATGAAGTCATGCCCTAAGTGGTTGGAAGTGACTCCTCCTTCTCCCAATATTATAAATCCAACCATTATGGCCTTTAATGGAATTAGAATCTCGTAGTAGGATATTACACATTTTTAATCTTTATGTTCCCTAGTAATGTGAACCCTCAAGAAAATGTGGCAACCAAACTCATATGTTTCATGGAGAATATAGAAGTCCCAGAAGTTTTCTGGTATAGAAGTTTATTGGAAGGGTCTATCACTGTTGGGAAGATCTTTGTTGGTGGTTTCTATACCAATTAATCTCAAAGATAAGGTAAAAAATAACCCCTAACCTCTCAAAATGAAATAAGTATGGGAATGATAAGGTATTAGAATTTATTTTCATATGTAAATGTCCGACCTAGTTCTTAAACATGCAACTTCCAAGGAAAAATATATTGTAAATTTCCATAGATAATTTTCATGATAAGTTGTAGACATTATTTATCCCACTCAAATACCATGAAATATTTCTTAAGTTAACCACATTGGCACAAATATTTTATGATTTTTTTTAGTAACAAAATTAAGTATTGGATAACACCAACAAGCCAACAAAAGAGGATTAGAAAATCAAAAAACATAAATTTTCATGCTTAAGTCAGCTCTAACACCAGATCCAACTCCAAAACCCATGTAATGTCACTCAATAATCCATCCTGAAAAGAAGATACAATAATAGTGTCCTCATAGATAAGTTAGAAAATATAATAGGTTATCACCTTATAAATATTAAAAAAATCTTTCTTAAATAAAAAGTTCTCATGTACATCATTAGTGTTATGGAGAATAACCTATTGAAGCTTACAAACCCCAATAATAATAATACCTTTGGCCTTAGTGACCACCTTAATTATAGTTCCATCAAATTTTTTGTAACACCATCTAGGAGTTGTCTATATTTTTATATATCATCCAAAATATGGTAGATTTTGGGCAAGTCAAGTTGGTCAAGTCACTAGCACAAGTGGTTTATGTTTCAACCATCCCATTAGAAGATGAAGGAGGATAGTATGAAGTCTTAAGAATTTAAATTTAAGAGTTTAATGATTTTATGGCTAAAAAGATGGTAAAAATAGTTCATGTTATACTCAAAAAATAGCTGAATTAACCTCTTGTCACCTTAGTTACCTCTATAATGATTGAACCAACTTCTTTGACACCACAGTCCTCCAAGATCATGTCTTCTAAGAATTTTCACAACAATAGTAATGCACAAGAATAGTAAGTCATGTTGATTACAAATATAGTTTATAAACTCCATTAATTTACTTTGTCATCATTAATAGTATAGGAAATTCCCTATTAAATGGTCCAATGGGAAACATCCAATCAAATGGAATCCTCGTCATATGAAGAATACTAATACATATCTGTCAATGTAATTCACTTGGAAGAACCCTTATCTAACCAATAATATGTATATAATCCTGATTTCCCCAACCATAATCAGGGATAGGGGGGAATATCTCATTGATTTTTATAGTTTTGAAGAATATGAGTTTGAAACAGTTCTCAATATTCAGTTCAAGTCCCCTCTTAACCCATATATGCTATAGAAACCCAAAGAATGGCACTCTACTAGGCTAAATAAGAACATCAATCCTCTCCTAAATCATCCAAGACTTATCTTGGAACAATTATACTAGAGAATATGTTGTAGAAACATCATCAAACTTTTCAATATAAAAATGTGGTAAGGTTCACTCAACTCAACTCAAAAATAAAAAAATGACCTAAAATTCTAATCAATTAAGGAAACCAGCAATAAAGGAGACTTTAGCTTCCAAAACAAAGACCATGAAGCAAACTTATATAGTTAAGTGTAGGACTATGGATCAAAATAATGGTATCTTGAAATATATTATTGTTATTCCATTCAAGGTTTCAATCTTGTATTCCCTTCATTTTTTTTAAAGATCTCTAGGAAGCACATGTTTAGGATCTCTAAATACCTCATGAATTTATAGCCGACATCACTTCCACTAAATTATATCCCACAAATACCAACCCCTCTAAATGAAATAAAATAATCTTCTTTATAGATCGAGATAAGAAGGTCATCATTAAAAGACACATTTTTCCCTTATACATATCTGTCAAGCTATAAAAAATGACATTTATTGATCACTCATTAATAACAATTTGAGAATCAATCTCAATCTAGTTTGGATGCTCTGATTATTATGTTATAGAAAAGAATTTTTATCTCCCACTACCATAAAATAGAAGGTTATGATAAGAGTGAGAAAATTTCTTTGGGATGGATCAAGCTAAGAGCCCAATTTAGAGACCTTGTATATTATTCTAAGTTTATGGTTGTTATTTAGGATATTGTTTTCAACTCTCTATTAAGAAGATTGTGGTTTCATTCCCATACAATAGTGCCTACACCATACCTATAATTTCTCAAGTACTGTCTCGATGGATAGGTTGTACAATTGTATTGTGATAGTTCCCCTTTTGATTCACATGAATCCCAATACATAGGTTTAAAATTCTATTAGTGAGAGTTAAAATAATCGATTATATATGATTTCATCAAAACCATAAGAAATTGAATCAAATAATTAATTAAAAATTTGGGGACTCATTGGGTTATATGAACCATGTATATGACGTAAAAATAACTTGATCACCATTTTATCATATGATGGTCAAGCTAAAGTTCCCCTGGAATATCCACCTCTGGTGGAGAAAAGGGACATAACATCATCCATATAGAACAATCTTGTTCCTCAACGTCTCTACGAGAAGGATATTTTGACTGATATTTATCCCTAATAAATACATTTAATACTATTTGACCAAGTGGATATGAATACCAAGGGATGAAATAAGTACTAAGGTTTGGGTAATTTTGAATATGTCTTCATAATATCAGTCATGCTGACTAAATCTAATTGTGTGGAAGAAGGCTGTAATTTCATATATAATTATAATGCCCCTTCATTGACTCCAAGATCTCAAGAGATCCTTAAATCACTATCTGGATCATAGGAAACCTCCACATCATCAGAAGAATATAAAATCACCATATGTCATCTTCCAAATTTTAGGGTGTTCTTACTCCTTTTTTCATTGATGAAAATGTATAAGGATAGAATATCTATAATTACATAGATAATTATTCCCAATAATTTTCACACTCATAGTTTGGAGACATATTCTTTTTATTGGGGTAGATAAAATTATCTTTTATAGTATCCCTATAACAAAAATTTTCCTTCATTACCCACTTTCATAGAAATCAAGATAGAGGAAGAAGATCTTATATATTATCCTCCATCATTTTTGGAAGGCCTACTAGATCATAAGATTATTCAATGTACTATAAGAGGGGATTAATTGTGGTTTATAAAAATTTATACATACAATTCTACCAAAACATTTAATAAATTTTTTCAAACAAATTTTTATACCAATATATTTAAAGTTAGAGAGAGAAATATTTTATATGAAAAAATATACAATTCTCTAAAATATGTAGAGTAGAAATAAAATAAACTATAGAGACAAGTAACAATGTAGTATAAAAATTTATATAAAACAAAATAAAACTTATAGATCATTTATAAAGAAAGTTATATACATTAAAATAAATAGTTAAAGAAGTCTGAAAGGCACTGTCATGGGAACTCTCAAATAATATTCATTTTTGGGTTATTTAGGTGCAGTAGAGTGGCTGACCAAGGTCGTCTCTCAAAGGAGGATGTAAATTTAACAAAATATTTAAGGTATCTAAAAATAAAATAAAAGGATCCAAACACACTACATAAAAGGATGGATAGATTCCATTTATAAATCTATAAGATGTATGTTAGAAGAAGATTTTATAGTTTTTCTTTTTTTCAAAATTTTGACTGAGAAAATGCAATGAGGATATGTTTTTTAAATTATTTTTAGAAAACGTAATTGATATGAATCTACCTCTTAACTTATATATTAGTCATTATAATTTAAATTAACATCTAGTTGATAATGATCCCCTTATTTTTTAACCCTATAACCCTATGAAAATTAACTTTACCACAAATATGAAAAGAGTTAAACCCTAGGCTAGCTTTGGAACATGCAATCGCAGCACCCTACAATGATTTTCATTGTAAAGATAGATTATTTTTAGTGGTAAATTAGGGAAAATACATTATTAAAATAAATATTTATTTATTTAATTGATTACATTTGAACTCTATAAATTAGTCCAATGTATTTTTGTTTCACCGATTAAGGTCACGCTCTCACAATTCACACATTACTCGACCTCGCATGTTTTTGCATGAATTGTTCAAGTTCTTGATTAGTTTATTTTAATTTTAAAAAATAAATTCATAAATCAATATATTTGAATTAAAATAGCTCATTGATTCGAAATAATTATGTTAATATGGTTATAGGTAGATCGATTACTAAAAATAATTATTGTTCTAAGGGTGGTGTAATCATCGTAGAAACGTTTTTCATTCGCAAAGGTCATGGAATGGGTATAAATGAATAATGATTATACTCTTGGTTTCTAGAACAAATAAGAATATTAAATAAGAATAAAATATAATAAAATATAATAAATATAAAAGTAACAAATAAATTTATTACACAAACACAAACATTACAACATGAGAAAGAAATGAAGGCTTCGATGAATGGATCCTTACTTCAAGAGATACCACTATGAGTATAGGTAGTTACAGAACCTTCAAGTTGATTAGAGGACTCTTATATAACTCCAAAATGGCATCACTTCACTCCTTGGTCAAACATTCAAATGAGGTTCCCATGGTTCCATTTTATAGCCAAAATGGGAAGTGGTTTTGAGGACCCAGTTTTGGTTATACCGCTTGTATCTCTATTTTTTACTAGTAAACAACCATACCATGACTTTTAAAAAATATTATATTTTCTGAAATTCCTATCTAATATATCTATGTTAAATTTTTCAGCCATTTTTCATCTATATTGGGAGATATTATCAAAATATTGAACCAAACTTTTCAATTCGTACAGATTTGGTCTCCCAGACAGATCAATTTAAATGGTCCAGAATATTACTGAATTGGGCTTGGGATTTTTGAGATTAATTGCATCCCAATAGATTTTAGATTATTCGAAAAAAAATTCAACCCATTCTTACACACTTATTTCTCTAAATGTGAAAAAAAATAAACAAATGTCCTTGGGATTCTATGTAGTTTGGCCCATTTTATTTTTGGATCATCTCTAGCATTCCAAATCACCTCATCCTACTATGAAATCACCAAAACAAGTATTATTTACTTTTTTGATAGTGATAGAAATTTAATAATTAATCAAATGTGATATTAAATTTGAGATGATATTTTTAATTTTAACTACAAAACAAGATTAAAACAATGGTGTAAGGGTGAAATAATGCATTGAATCATGGTGTGATCACACCCCAACACTTACCCTTTTTCACTCCTTAGAAAAACCTCATATCATGTATTAAAAAACATTGTGAAAAGTTATGAATGTTCATATTCCTAAATCTATAGTTGAAATATAGGAAATTTGAGAATCCCATCAAGATTCAATATCAATAAATTTTAAAGTTATTGTATCATAAATTGTATCAAAAAAATCTAGTGTGATTAATGAAACTAATCATAGGAAAACAATTCATGGGTATACTATGCCACTACTTCCTCACGTGTGTGTGTTCTGAACATTTCATGTTTATATCTCCAACCTTTATTTGGTATATTCAGATCAAGTAAAACAATTATTCTTACATGGTTTAATTCACTGAATATGTTCTACATTCCTTTGAAATCAAATTTCAGGACCCACTCACTTAATAATTACTGAAAGTCAAACCTCAAGCTCCAAACCTAGATATCCCCACGTTATTTACATTTTTTCACTCTAATCTTTATAAATATATGTATATATATACCTATATGATTTTATTTTTTTTCTTTTTTTTTTGAGGGTGTACAACTGTGGGATATTAGGTACACACACATTGTTCAATTCGGTACAGTAATTAAGTTGATCGAAAGAGAAACAAACATATGGACCAAACATTGATATAAAATGTAATTTTTTACCTAACTTCTCTATACCTTCAATTGACTATGAAAATTTTCACAAGTCACGGTTGCGTGAAAGGTTGTGTAGAGTAATCAATGACACAATTTATCATGAAAAAATATCACAAAGAATGGTGAGAAAATATAAAATGTTTTATAATGACACAAACAATCCTATCATTGATGAATTACATTTTTATAAAAATAAACCATTAATAATGAAATATTTTTCTATTATTATCATGTCACCAATGAATTTTAAAAACATGTATTTTCCAAATGATCTAAATGTAAATTTGAATGTTACATGATGTGTTTTTTTAAAATTTTCTTATTTTTTTATAAAATATTAACCGAAAACTTAATAGAAAACACACAAAAAACACACAAATAGAAATCATAAATAACTGCCACAAAAATTTGTCCCCTACCATCCCTTAAATTATTTTATTTCCCTCAATGTGAACTTATGATATGATATGTGAATATGAAATTTATAATTTAAAAAGGAAAAATAATATAAAATTTAAAGGGTTAGGAACAACCTGATATACTCAAGTGACGATGGGGCTATACAGTGTGATGAAATGAACTGCATCAATATAAAGTCCCTTAATGAATTATTTCAAACACTTCCCTTTCACTTTAAATATCCTTCTAGTGTCCTCTTGTGTGATCTCCATTGCACCATAAGGAAAAATGTTAGATTCAATATATGGACCTAACCATCTATAACCCAACATACCAGGAATCAGCTTCAGTCGTGAACCGTAGTGTAGGAATTTCTCCCCTATATGAAATTACATTTTTTTAATTATTTTTTCATGATCCTATTTTGATATTTACTTATATATAATTGAGTTTTAATATTATGAAAATATAATCTCTTCAAGATCTTGAATTTGCAGCATTCTTTG
This sequence comes from Viscum album, assembly GCA_963277665.1. Taxonomy (NCBI): domain Eukaryota; kingdom Viridiplantae; phylum Streptophyta; class Magnoliopsida; order Santalales; family Viscaceae; genus Viscum; species Viscum album. The sequence goes on from OY728167.1 coordinate 1,008,402,157, forward strand.
AATTCCATCTTTGGTAAAATCCATGTTTCATTTCTTCAAATCACAATAAGACTGATGCTCGACCTCCACGGGGAGATAAAAGTATTTCATAAAAACAATCCAAAATGGGGACATACTGATGGGAGTATTTTATGTCATCCTACAATCCCAAAGCGCATCATCCAATCTCTTTCACTAATACTTTCAATTTGGTTGCACAATTTTCTCCAAAATTTGTTTCAACTACCAGTTTAAAACCTCAACCTGACCATTTGTTTGGGGGTGGTATAGTGTTGATATTTTCTATGTCACCCCATACTTATAAAGGAGGGAAGACAAATTCCCATTTAAAATGTGTGACCCCTTATCACTATTGATAATCTTTGGTATTAAAAACCTATAAAAAATTGTGCCTTGAAAAAAATTACTACAATTATAGAATCATCAGTCTTGGTGGCCTTGGCCTCCACCCATTTTCTATCATAATCCAATAAAACCAAAATATACAAAAACCCAAATGAACTGGGAAAAGGACCCATAAAATCAATGACCCGTACATTAAAAGTATAAAAAAATAATATGGGTTGTTGAGGTATCTCATGTATCCTATAAATATTTATGGTGTGTTGGAAACATGAGCATGATAGAAAAAATACATTAGCGTCATGGAATAAGCTAGTCCGATATAATCTACAGTCTAAGACTTTCCTAGATGTTTGTTGGGGTCCAAATTATCTTCTACATGAAATTGTATGGAAGAAATATAGAACAAACTCAAGCTCATGATTATGAACACAACTCCTAATAACTTGATCACTACACACGCACTAGAGGTAGGGATCAACCCAAACTTAAAATTTTGACTCGCTCTTTAATTATTGGACATGATGTTTCTTGAAATTAGTGTTAATTTTATAGGAAACAAGTTAGTTAACTAAATAATCATACCAAGGATGCATACCTGAGATGGAAAAAATATTCTCATCGGGGAAAGTGTCCCTAAGTGGTACTTGTTCCAAGGTGTCTTCGTCTAGTGTGTGCGTAATCCTACTCATGTGATCAGCCACCAAGTTTTTTGAACACTTCTTATTATTTATCTCAATATAAAATTCTTTAAAAAAGATCATCCATCAAATAAGTTTGGTATATGCATTTGGATTCTTCAAGAGGTACCTCAGGGCTTCATAGTTAGAAAAAAAACTACTTTAGAGCCCAATAAATATGAATAGAATTTATCTAATGAAAAAATAATGGAAATAAAACTCCTTTTTTGAGGTTTTTAGTTTGATCAGGCTGAGTCAAATGTCCTCTAGGAATAGGCAATCACATGTAAATGTCCCTCTACCCTTTGAGATAAGACATCTCCTACTACAAAATTTTAATCATCACACATAAGCTCAAATGGAGTGTCCCACTATTGGGGCCATATTATTAGTGGAGTGGTCAAATGATTTTTTATCTCATAAAATTATACCTTTCATGAATCATTAAAAATGAAGTTAATGTATTTTTTTAAGAAAAAAATATAAGGATAGATTGATATTATTAAAATCATTGATGAAGAATTGGTAAAATCCTTCATGCTCTAAGAATGATCTAACATCACACACATATGAATGATATAGAAAGTATTAAATAATATCTACCTTAGATTTATCAACCTATATTCCATATTCTAACACTCCATTCCATAAGATGATGCCATGATCTACCGTTAAATGACACTTTTCAAAGTTTAATACTAGATTCTTCTCAATACAATGATTCAACACCTTTACCAAGGTAATGATACATTCATCAAATGAAGATCCATACACTTTAAAATCATTCATAAATACCTTTGTAAAGGTCTTAATAAATCTAAAAAAATACTCACCATGCATCTCGAGAAGGTATTCGGGGTATTGTAAAGTATAAATGGCATAGTTTGGTAGGAAAATGTACTGAATGGAAAAGTGAATGTTGTCTTCTCATAATCTTTTGGAGATATAAGAACCTGGATATATCTAGAAAAACCATTTAAGAAACAATAGTGTGTTTTCCCATCAAGTCTCTCAAAAATTTGATCAATAATTCGAAGGGGAAATGGTCCTTGAAAGTGGATTGATTTAGTTTCATATAATCAATACACACACGCTAAATTTTTTTCACCCTCATTAGAACAAATCCTCTCTCTCATTTCTAACAATAGTAAAAACACATTTTATTAGGCATAACATGAATAGGACTCACCCACTGGGAATCTGAAATGGGTTGAATTATACCTTCCTTGAGTAATTTTTCAACTTCTTTTTTAACAAATTTTATAAGTGTTGGATTGAGACTCCTTTGTGGGTACCTAACTAGTTTATCCTCATCCACCAAGAAATTTCTATGCATGCCAACAGAGTGGATAACACTTGATATGTCATACAAGGTCCACCAAATTTCTCTAATGTTCTCCCTCAAAATATTCAAAAAATATATTCATTTTCAAAAGGTAAATTGTTATCAATAATAATAGGTAGTCTCTCACCGCTCAATAAGTATGAGTATTTGATATTTGGTAGAAATTGATTGAGTTCAAATGAAGGGGGTGATGTATGGATGGAAACATTGAAGGAACATAAATGTATGCCCGATGAACATCAATAATAGAATAAACATAATCAAAATCAGAGAATAATTCATCAAATACATCAGCATACTCAACAACCAAGTTTTAATTAAGGTGAACATGATAAAAATCAGAATATGAATCTATTTCAAAATCAAATATAAGAGAGTTTTTTGCATTATAAATAGTTTGGGAAATTATCAAAGACATCAAACTAGATCTTGTACTCATAATATCTTTAATTATAGGACAATAAAAATCCATGGGATTTTTACTTGGTGGTTCAAAATGGGAGATAACAAAAGCAGAATGGTCCTCTGAGGGGTACGTAATTGAGTCTTTAACATTAAAGATCACAAAATCATCTCCAAACTCCAAGGAAAGTGTACCATCATTGACATTTATTATAGTTTTTGTAGTTTTGAGGAATGTCCTACCTAAGATAATCGGATAATGAAAATTTACCTGATCATCTTCCATATTAAAAAAAAATCTACTGAAAATATCATTTTTCTTACATGAACAAGTACATCCTCAAAGACTCTATTTGGATATGTTTTAGATCTATTCGCCAAATTCACCACTACCCTCATCGGCTTTAACTCACTAAGCCATAAATAAGAGAATACAGAGTGAGGCATCTCATTTATAGAATCTCCTAAATCACGTAAAGCATCATAAAATTGTAACTCTTATATGGTGCATGGGATGGTGAATGTCTTAGCATCCCTACACTTTTTTGGAATTTCTAGTGTTTGTGTAGTGAGTGATGACACATTCATTCCAACATTTATCCTCTCATTTCCCTTGATTCCTCTTAGATTAGTACAAATTTATTTTTAGAATTTAGCATACCTTGGTATTTTCTTAATGGCCTAAAAAAGGGGTATGTTTATCTCCATATGCTTGAATGTTTCTAAAAACATTTTTTGAATCACCTCTTCATCCATTTTCTTGGTTTGTATGACTCTATTTGTAAATAGAAGGTGTTTAGGAAATACATCATCAATCTTTTTCTTATCTTTTTCTTTCCCCTTGGGCTGCTCATTAGCTGGTATTGAATGGGGATTATTTGGATTTGAGGTGAATCCCAATAGAATGATAGGTGTTGATGTATTTTCCATATTCATCCCATTTCTCAATGTGATGAAACTGACATTCCTCTTGGGATTTGGAGTAGGTTGGGAAGTAATGTTTCTAGAGTTCTTACTTACCAGTTCATGGAGGGCAGTGGAAATATGGCTCAACTATGCCTTCAAATCTATGAACTCTAAACCTTGACTCTTTAGCTCATTATATTTATTAAGAATAATTTGTTTCAAAATATTAGCAGTATTAGAATCTACCTTTGTTTTAGAATTCCCTTATTGTTGACTTGATTATTCTTGGGCTTCAAATATATTTTAGGGTTGATGGAAACCCTATTGGTAAGGCAAAGGCTATAAGAAATTTTGTTGAAAAGGGGTCCTTTATTGTTTTCTAGATCCATACCTCATGTTTAAATGATATTTCTATCATTGGTTGTATATTGGTTCAAAGTAATCATGCTTATTTTTGATATTTTTTTATTGCTATTGATATGGTCTCCTAGGGAATACGGTTGTGTAATCCTTTTTCTCTTATAGTTGGGGGTTACAATCAGTTGGGTTGTATATTTCAGTACAAATACCACAAGGTCATGTTTAAGAGGGTTGGGATTTATTTTGATCCAAATAAATTTTTCTTATCATAGAGGTCAATTATTCCAACTTAGTATCAATTAAATGACTTTTAAGAGAAGGACTTACCTAATGTACTCCTCTAACATGCGGTGTACCTTGATTGGCAAATTGTTGGGAGTTTTGTGCCATCTTTTTAATAATTACACGTGCAGTTGTTGGTGATTTTTTGACAAATACCCTTCCATATATTTCATTCACCTTTCTTATCTCTATAGGAGTGAGTCCTTCAAAGAACTACTGGTTGAGGAGTTTCTCACTGATTTTGGGATATGGATAGCTTGCACACAACTTTCTGAATCACTCCTATTACTCATAAAATGAATCCCCTTGTACTTTATTGATACCTAAGATATCCTTATGAATGGAATTTTTCCTCAATGCTGGAAAAAAATATATGCAAGAAATGACATTTTAAATCATTTCAACATGTTACGTCTTAAAGTTATAATTAATACATTTTATCTTTTTTAGTTCCATCAAGTGAGAATGGGAATGATCTTAGTTTTATTTGATATTTAGATAAATTTTTTGGTTTCATGGTTGATAAAATCACATTAAATTATTTTCAATTTTTGATTAGATCCTCACTAGATAATCCCTTACTCTATGGATGAAGGTGAATTAACCCAAATTTCAATTCAAAGTCTTATTCGAGGTTTTGGGTATGAAATGCAATTTGGTTGATAGTTATGTTCGGGTTTAGACAATTCTCAATGGGTTATATTAATTTCATTGTTATTGTTTTCATCCATTGTTTCATGTTTTATGTTTTATTTAGAAGTGTTTCCAATTTCATTGTTCCCATAATGGAGTAATTCTCCAATTGGTTGAATGTTGCAACTTCTCATAGACTGAGACTATCTGATTCGAGCCCTAAGGATACATTCAATATTAGGGTTAAGATCCAAGATATCCTCAAGATTATTTAATGTCATAAATAAAATAAAAATTAAAATAAATAAAATATACCATAATAAAAAGATAATAAGTTTGATTTGATGGTCCGAGAAAAAAAGGAGAAGAAAAATTCAAATTGGGTAAATAATGAAGAAACAAGATAATAAGAGATTAAAATAAATTTTAAAAAAAATACATCTAATTGGTTGAAATAATTACTTACCTCCTCAGAAATGAAACCAATTTTAAATACATTGTCATGGGTGCTCTCAAATGATATTCTTTATTGGGTTATTTAGGTCTAGCGGAGTGGATAACCACGGTCATCTCTCAAAAAAAGAAGTAAATTTAACATCTTATTAAAGGTATTTGAAAATAAAATAAAAAGGAATAAACACACTACATAAAATTATTGGGGGTTTAAATTTATAAATATAGAACAATTATGTTGGAATAAGATTGTATTTTTTCTTTTTGTTTTTGAATTATGATTGAGAAAATGCAATGAGTATATTTTTTTAGAAAAATATTTTTAAAAAGTGTAACCGATCTAAATATTCCTATTCAATTACTTATTAATAATTATAATTTAAATTGAAATCCACATAATAATCATCCTCTAATTTTTTAACCCACAAACCCTATGAGAATTAACATTACCACAAAGATATAAAGTGTTAAACCCTATGCTAGCTTCGTAACATGAAATAGAAGCACCTTGATTTTATTATCATTATATGGATAGATTATGGTTACTGGTAAATTAGGGAATAAATCCATTCTATAAATAAAGATTAATTTATTTTATGGATTATATTTTAACTCTAAAAATTGATCTCCTGTGGTTTTGTTTCTCTGATTAAGGTCACACTCTCACATTTCAAACATTACTTGACCTTGCATGTTTTTGCATGAATTGTTCAATTGCTTGATTAGTTTATTTTAATTTAAAAAATAAATTCATAAATAATAATATTTTAATTACAATATATCATTGATTATAAATAATTTAGTGAATAATTTCATAGTTAGATCGATTACTAAGTATAATTTCTATTCTATGGGTGGTGTAATCATTATAGAAACGTTTTTCATTTGAAAAGGTCATGGATAGGGTATAACCCAATAAAGTTTATACTATTGTTTTCTAGATCAAAGAGAAATATTATAGAAGAATAAAATAGAATAAAATAAAATAAATAGAAGAGGAATTAAGAAGTTTATTATGGAAACACAAACCTTACAACATGAGAATGAGAGGAAGGCTTCAATGAAAGGATTCTTGCATCAAGAGCTCTACCTATGAGTATAGGGAGTTATAAAACCTCCAAGGTGATGATAGGACTTCACTATAACTCTAAAATGGTACAACTTAACTCCTTTTTCAAACATGAAAATGATTTTCCCATGGTGCCATTTTATAGCCAAAATGGGAACTGGTTTTGATAACCCAGTTTTGGTTATACCACATGTATCTCTATTTTTGACATGTAAAAGTCCATATAATGACTTGGAAAAAATATTAGGGTTGTTTTAAGTTCTATTTAATATCTTCATGTTAAAAGTTTTGGACATTTTAAATCTATATTGGGATATATTGTCAATCTACCAAACCAATCTTTTGAATTCGTTCATAATCATCCTTTAGATAGATCAGTTTGGGATAGTATATGGCCAAATTAGGCTTCAGTTTCTTGACATTAGTTGTATACTAATAAATTTTGGACTTGCTGACAAAATATTTTCCCATTTTTATGCACTTATTTCTCGAAAGGTTCAAAAAATTGAACAGATGTCCTTGGGCTTCCATACAGTTTGACCCATTTTCCTTCTAAATCATCTATAATCCTTCAAATCACCTCCTCCTACAATGAAATCACCAAAAAAAGTATTATTTATATTTTTAAAATTTATAAAAATTTAATGATTTAATCCAATGGGATGTGAAATTTGAGATAATATTTGTAATTTTTAATATAATCTAGTTTAAAATAGTGATGTAAGGGTGAAATGATGCAAAAATCATGGTGTTATCCAAGTTAATAAAATCAAATCTAAGTATACACAACTTAATATATCATAAGTTCTATCCTACAATCCTTAAGAATCACTAAATCAGAACTATTGAAAAAACATTATTTCCCTATCCTTGGGAATACTTTCCAAACTCCTCAGTTATCTTCTGTCTCTATATCCTTGAGAGCCCTCAATCCACTATATCATAAAATATAAATTACTTCAAACAAACCTTATGGAATATAAAAATTAAACCTCACCGATTGTTTGTTAATGAAAAATATCTAAAGTACAAAAACTTAATAATTCTTGGTAAAAGGTGTTACAAAACTCAAAAAAAAAACATTAGATCATTAGATTGCTAAAAATTTTCTTATTTTTAAGGTTTTAGCTCTACTTATAGATCATATCCAATAGTAAAATTCTAAACTTCTCATGAGTAGTTGAAATGGAATAGAACAATCATCTTCTCCACATTTTATGTTCAACATAGAATCATCGGTCTAATTTTCATTGTGTAATATGCCAACATAATGCATAGAATTTTTTTCTAGTAAAATTTAAAACAATTTTACTGGGAATATTTATAAGGCTTCATTCGGTAATTTTTATAATTTTTTTTCCTGTATACTTTTATATCTCTATCTAATTAAGTCTATCGAAAAGACATTTTATTACTTATTTTTATGGATTTCATAATACTCTATCTAATGTATTTCATGAAACTTTCATTTGATGAACTTTTTATTTATCTATCTGATGTAAAGTTCACATTTAGGTTAGGTATACTTAATTAATATTAATTTAATAAAACTGATATTCTTCACTCAATAAATATGAAAACATTTCTATAGAAAAAAATTATAACATGGAAACATAAAAGTTAAATTCATGTAAATATTAAAAGAGTAAATATTTATTTTCAAAATTAATATTGGAAATTGGAATTTTTAATTAAAAATATCTTCTATCTAAAAAATCACAAAACACAGTACATGAGAAAAAAAATAAAAATGATGAAAGTCATACCCCCCCCCCCCACTTATATAATTTTTAATTATTCTTACTTTCTCTGTTTTATCTCTATAACTTTTAAGTGACCCTAATTTATCCTTTTCTCTCCTTTTTTATTTTTGAAAATAGACATAATATAGAGACATATGTAAAAATATTTCCTTCATAAGTTATAAAAAAATATATAGAAAATATAAGATCCATCCAAAACATAATAAATTAACAATATTCAACAACGTTCAACCAAAAAATTTGAGTTCGATTATTAAAATGTGTTCAAGAGTTCAATAAAAAGTTATTCTTTATTGGAAAACTTTTTAACAATAACCTCTATCATTATCAAGTCATCCTAAGTCTTTTTAGAATCAACTATAATCTTTTTAACCTTCTCTACCTTTATTTTTATCACCTAGATCTTTTTATTCTACTTGGAATGTTCTTGATCTTTTTTAATAGAGAGAGACTTGAGATCCTCAATGGATCTTGTAAGATATATTACTTCAATGTCAATATTATCAGTATACATTAAGATTGTATTTTTTCCATCTTTATTATAGTAACATGTTCACCAAAGAAATTCATATCTCTTTTGGTGTTATTAATCATATTTATTACACTCTTTCTATTTCTAAACTACACTGAAGATTTACCCTTGAAGTGTTTAAATTTCACCTCATTTTGAATAATGGTTTTAAATGTTTTTTTAGGGTTCTATATCCTTCAATCACATCATCATTTTCCATGAATATATTTTTAATGATCTTGGATGTTTAGATATATTTTTATAACACTTTTGAGCATCTTCATCACTTCATTAAAATAATTCATTTACATTTTTTTCTCCTAGATCTTGTACTTAGAGAAGGATTTTTAGAGTCACTACAAATTTTCTTATAGGATTGATTCTCTAACTCTATCAGATGTAGGCTCTTCTCTTTTAATGAAATAGGGCTATGATATATCCATAACATCTACCTCTTCATTATTATAAGCATGGTCTGATGAATTTTCTTTTAATTATTGATTTTAATTATCTAAAGATTATTTTTCTTTAGAAATAAGAGAAACATATTATTCATATTTAGATGATAAGTAGGTTAAATTATAAGCTAATTATTATTTGTTATTGAAATATCTTTTTAACTCATTAACAGCTTCATCTTTCTTCCTTATCATTTTTCTCTTCCCTTATACTTGATAACGTTCATTAATATGAGATGATTTCTTTCACATAAATGACTTATTTTAAAGTTATTTTGTCATTTAATTTACATTATTTCTTTTTTTTTGGGGTTTCACATTCATTTTTGTGGAAATGGTGGGTTTTCAAAATTTGGGCCAAACCGTGAGCCCATTTCCTTCTTTAAAAACCAATTTTGTTTATTTTATAACTCATTCATTTTTCAAGATTTTACAACACTTATACTTATCAATTTTTATAGCCTGATATATAAAAACTAACATATCAATTTGGGCCACATAAAAATCCATAATCATGATGGATTTGGGTGTTTTATTATGGTTTTGGGCCAGCTCGAAAGCCCATTTCTTGCATTAAGTTTTATTTTTAATATTTTAATATCTCATTAAATATTTACTCTTTTTCGGTGATTCCACCTCCCTATAGAATCCAAAAACATAAGTAGCACTCCCATTATCTATTTTGTCGCTTTTGGGCTCATGTGTTTCGTGAATTTGGGCAAAACTTCTCTGGATGTCTCAAATCGTCCAGATTTGAAGAGGTAAATTGTTTCTTTCATAACTCCTTCAATTTCTGCTCTTTTGCCCACATTTCCATCCCCACATGACCTTATCATCCCCATTAGAGCCTCCATATCAGGTTTGGTTGTTTAGAGATTCAAATTTTGGTGTATTTGGTTCGTTTGATTCAAGATGTTTCAAGTAAGTGTTTCTTTTCTTGATTTATTCCCCTTCCTTAGGGTTTCTTTCACCCTTTCATGATGTTCTTCATGACCATAAGTTGAGGTTAGAACCTAGGGTTTTATTTGGTGTATTTTTGGTCAAATATAGTGGTCTAGATCTGTATTTATCTTCCTTTAGGTGCGGCAGTGGTGCGGTTGATTTTTCGCACCATGTTTTGAGGGTTTCGGCATAAAAGATAGGTGATTCCATGTGTAATCATTTCTAGATAAGTTTGTTTTCTTGAATTAATTATTATGCATGTTCCTAATATGCTGTGTGTGGTGAGAAAATTTTTTATGCTGGATTGGGTCTGGAATTTATTTTTATAGTTTCATTTTAGGTTAAAATTGGGTGTTTTTCATGTGTAACACTTTGGGTATTGTTTTGGTGTGTTTTATAACAAATGAAATTGGTTTAATAAATCTTTTTTGGGCTGAAAATTATGATTTGGTATGGTATTGGTTTTGAATTAGGTTTTAAAGAGGTTTTTTTAATGTATTTAATGTGTAAAACCTTATTGTACTACTTGAAAGTAATTTTGAAAACGTGTGCTTTTCATGTGGATCTTTTGTGGTATTATTTGAGGTGTTTGTATAACACTTGGGGGTAGTTTAATAAATGTTTTTGGGGATGAAAATTCTATTTTTAATTTGTATTGGTGTGATTTTTTCCTTGAAATATGGTTTTAAAATGGGTTTTATGTGAAAAGCTTTGGTACACTCTTTAGAATTGTTTTGTGAAAGTTTTGAATGGTTTAATGATTTATGTAAGACGTGAAACCATATTGGAAGACTGTTTTGGATTGTTTATACTTTAAAATGGACCATTTTAAATGTGAATAGGTCTTTCATGTGATGTGTATCCTCTTGTAAATTTTTTATAAAAATGTCTAATGGATTTACTAAAATGTGAAAGAGGTGTGAACGTGATGTGGGCTATTTGTGTGAGTGTGATGTGAAAAATGGATTTTGTTTACAAAAAGGGTTATATGAAACATGTGAGTGGGATGTTATGTTATGTTTATCATATTTGGAGGGACTTTATAAAATTGTTAAAGGATGTGTTGGATTGTGAATGTTTTGAAAAAAGTGTTGTGGGCTATTTTGGTTTGAGTTTGATTTCAAAATGCATTTGAATGAAAAGTGGAATTTGTGACTTGTGTGATGTACATGGGGATGTTTGGTTAATGTGTGATGTGGAATTGATATTTTCATGTGAAACTATATTCCTTCACTTGTTGAAATTGTTTGAGCACAAAGGGAAAACCCAGGTATCTAGGTGGGTGGACGTGTACTAGTATTCTAGTGAATCTGTGGGGTTTGGACTTAGTTTCATTTAGCAATATTGACACTTACAACACTAAATAAACTATGATGATGATTATAGGGGACCACTAGGTTATGGGTATGTTCCCTACTAGTGGATCTTGCATGAGAACGGATATTTTTTGTGGATACTCTCACCGAGATACGAGGTACCTGGGACCCACAGCTAGCTAGTGCCTAGGGGTTATTTCCTATTGCTTGTGCTCATTATATCCTTTATATTTACCGTCGGCATACGGTATATTTGGATGGAAAAAAATTCAGTAGATTTTTTATTTATTTTAAAAGTGTTGATTGTTTAAATTAGCCCACTTGAAAACTGATTTTTTTTAAGTTGCACCTTTTAGAAATTGTAACTAGAAATTACATTTTTTTGAAAATTTGCATGATTTTTGTCTTTGAATGTTTATCACATGGAATATATTAGTGATGTTATCTTACTGGGCATTGTCTCACACCCTACTTACACCCTTGGGTGTAAGTATACTTGGTTATTTTTTTGTCGCAGGTTTGGGTACAACTTTTGTGCCAACAGTTCGGGTTTTCACTGGTCATTCATGATGCGGTGTTGTGGAGATGGCTTGAGGATGATTCCTCTTGCCATGTTGAGGTTCTTGGTCTGTTAATTTTTGGTTTTGTGCCTTTTTTATAGTCTTTTTGAGTTGTTTTAGACTATGTAATTCAGTTCTGAATTTTTGTAAAACATTGTTTGGTTTGAAAAATCCAGATTCGTTTTATTGAATTCATTTGTTGTTTTATGTTTATAAACTTGGGTAAACCGTTCCCAATTCTCATTTTATGATACCCAGGAACTTGTGATAGCCCATGGGGATCAGTAACGTCCTTCGAGCCTTATCATGGGCCAGGTTTGGTGCCGGTTTAGAGAGTGATCAGATTCGGTTCGTGACAAAATGGTATCAGAGGAGAGGTTCTGGTTAACTCTTTGGGTCATGTTATTTGGGGAAGCGTTGGGATAGTCTAGAGTTAGGATTTTTGGGACTTGATATTCCAGTTGTGGGTAGTGTTCCTGATCACCACACCTCATTATGGGATTCAATTTTTCCAGGGGATTTTGGGATTTATCTAAGTCCTTTGGTTTTCTTAGTTTGATGATGATTAGGGGAAATGAAAAGAGAGTTGGGTTAATTATCTTAGTGAGCTTGTAGGCCCTGGAAATCCATGTGGAGTCGAGGATATTCCCTAGAACACTCTCTGTGATAGTGAAGTAATTGGTATATGGCCACTAACCATATGTCCAAGTCACCCACTAAAACTGTTTTCCTCTCGCATTGTTTTGTGCTTTAGTTTTGCAATCTTGGAAATTTGGTTTTAAAGTGACTTGGTTTTAAGAAGCATAAATTTTTTGTGAAATGATTTTAAAATAAATAATGAATTTATTGATTTATTTAATGGTGGAACTGAATTTTTAGAATTGTTTTGAAATGGAAAATGGTGTTCTTACACCTCTTTTGAAAGTAGAAACTATATATAATTTGGTTTTGAAAAAGTGTTTCCAATAGAGTTTTCTAAAAAATCAAAGGGTTTTTTAATGGAATGAGATGTTTTGAAATTGATGTATATGAATTAAAAGTGAGTATTAATTTGAATGATTGGTATTTTTATTCCATGGTTAGTGGTCTTGAGAAAAAGGAAGTATTGGTTGATTATTGTGGTTTTGAAAAGTGGAAAGGATTTTTTGTTTTAACCTTTGGTATTTCCAAGAGCGACCACATGCATGGGGTTATAGGGGATGATGGATGGTTAATGGAATGACTGGATGAGTTCATGGATGGATATGAGGAGGGTTCTCGGTGTGGTACAAAAACATGAATGTGTAAGGCCCATGGGGTACCATTAGTGGATACACTAGTCGTTGAGCTGCTTGTTTTCAAAGAAATGTTTTTAAAGGAAAACATGATGTCTTGATGACTGGTTTTGGATGGTGTGAATTATGTTTTTTTTTAATGTTGATGTTGTGGGATGTTTTGAGTTCAAGAACCCCTCTTGTTCGATCTGTGTTTTGGGTTTGTGTTTGGACGGCAAGTTGGGTAGAAGGATCGGTTAGTAGTCACTTCTGAGATATGTTTCGGGACACCTTTATGGTGGTTAACTTCATGTGTTTGGATCTGGTTTGTGGCATGTTTTGACCAATGGACTATCTTGGTTGGGTCTTTGGGTTCTCTCATTGGTTAAGGTACGCCCCCATTATGGGTTAATACACAACTGAAGTGCAACCCGTATTGTTTCTCCATTGGAAAATCCTCCATTTGATCAATATAAGGAATATTTTATCGATCTTTGTTGATTGAGTTTACACCCATTCATTTCGTTGATTTGTGGATCCTCTTGTAATGGGATAGTTCTTATGGAAGGTTAAAATAGACCTTATTTTCTTAAGTTTCCTGATTTATCGAAGGTGGAAGCGTTCTGGGGTTGTTAGTGTGGATGAGTGTCTCGATGGTGTCTAAGAGGGCCTCTGGGTTCTTCATAGTTTCTTTGAAGCAAGAGTTCTTGTTAAACCACAAATTTTGGTATTTTGGTCAAGAGAGGATATTGTGTCCACTTTTTGGAATTTTATGTTGTTTAGGGACTTGTCATAAGGTCTCGTTCTATGTATGGTTTCTATCAATCTCAAAGGTCATGTTCAGTGATCCATTATGATGTTTTATGCTCATTTGACTGTAAAAAAAAGGTCGTGTAATCCTCTAAGGTTTTCCGTTAGGTTGGGAGTATGTCTCCCTTGGAAAAAACATCAAATCCTCTATCTTATAGGAAGGTGTTTATGCGTGTACTTCCCTTAAATTGTTTCTCACCCAAAGAAACAAGGTGTGATGTTTTTGCATCTTCTAATCCCTTGTTTCAGTGCAATGTCAGGTTTCGGTAAAGTGAGTTATGGAGTGTGTTACATCTTGGTGAACCCATCAGGGTATTTGGTGTAGTTTTTTGTGGTACTGAAAGAAGAAGTTCCACACAGGGGTTTCCACAGCCTAACTGTGAGGCTGAAGATGCTTCAATATTTTGAGCTCCAGCCATAGGTCCCGAAGAGAAGTTGGCGCGTAGTCAGGGAAACCCCAGTGTCATTTAAAACCTTGTACAAAGTCATATCCTCAGTATGAAAGATAGGAAGATTTTAAACCTATGGTGTCAACATCTTTCTTCTATTGTTAACGTTCGGTGGAAATAGGTGGAGGGCCTTGTACCCATGTCATCACCCAATATCTTCTCCCCCGCCCTTTTAGTTTCCATTGAGTCTTTGGAGAATGGATTGAAATTTGGATAGACAGGCTGAGCACATGGTTTTTGCACGATTAGTAGTGACCATGTTCCAGGAATCCATGAGGAAAGAATGATCTGCACAATTAGTTCATGGTTTCCCAAACTGTGTGGACTAATTGTGAAGCCATCCCAAATCAATAAAAAAAAATTGGGTCTTTTCGTGTCGGCCCATGCCGGTCGGTTAAGATGGTTGGTTCTTATGGTGGGGAGACCCACCATAGGTACCATGCATATTATTTTGGATATTTATAATGGATTTATACCCTCTGTACTAGGGAGTCTATTTGGGCCTCCCCCTGTTAGTGTCCTGATTCTGTCTCGAGAAAAAAAATTAAGTTGTCTCTTATGGTGGGGAGCCCATTTGTGTCTCTTCATACGAGTAACTCAGATTTTTTTCCTTGGTCTTGTCTTGGAAGTAGGTATTATCATTCAGAGATATCTAATTACCTACATCTTCCTTGGGTAAACATTGAGATTGGAGAGTTTCCAATGGTTTAGTTATAGTAGGGTAAGTGTAACTTTGTTCAATGGTGTTGTTTGTTTAGGTATATTTATTGAGTATTGTTCAGATTGTGTTTGAGGAGGTTTCATTTGGGATAAAGCATGAATGTGCTTGATTATTTCAGGAAAGTGGTGTATGTTTTTTTTTGTGAGAGTAATCCATCCTTAAATGACCAGTGGAGGTGTTTTGGCTTTTGGGGGCGAATCTTGGCAAAGAATTACTTCTTGGTTTATCAGTTGGGTTTGGTTTTTGTATTTGGCCAAACTGTGGCTTTTTTAGGGAAGAAAGTTTTATGGTGGGGAGAATTTTCACATACATGACTTATTTTAAAGTCATTTTGTCATTTAATTTACATTATTTCTTTGTTTGGGGGGTTTCACATGCATTTTGGTGGAAATGGTGGGTTTTCAAAATTTGGGCCAAACCGTGAGCCCATTTCCATATTTAAAAACCAATTTTGTTTATTTTATAACTCATTCATTTTTATTGATTTTAAAAAAAAATCACTTCTCAATTGTCATACCCTAATATATAAAAACTACCATATCCATTTGGGCCTCATAAAAATCCATAATCATGATGGATTTGGGTTTTTTATTAAGGTTTTGGGCCAACCCGAAAGCCCATTTCTTGCTTTAAGTTTTATTTTTAATATTTTAATATCTAATTCAATATTTACTCTTTTTTGGTGATTACACCTCCCAATCTAATATAAAAACCTAAGGAGAACCCCCATTATCTATTGTGCCACATTTGGGCTGATTTGTTTCATGAATTTGGGATAAACTTCTCTGGATGTCTCAAATCGTCCATATTTGAAGAGGTAAATTGTTTCTTTCATAACTCCTCCTATTTCTGCTATTTTGCCCCCATTTTAGTCCCCAAATGACCTTATCATCCCCATTAGATACTCCATATCAGGTTTGGTTGCTTGGAGATTCAAATTTTGGTGTATTTGATTCGTTTGATTCAAAATGTTTCAAGTAAGTGTTTCTTTTCTTGATTTCTTCCCCTTCCTTGGGGTTTCTTTCACCCTTTCATGATGTTCTTCATGTCCAGAAGTTGTGTTTCGAACCTAAGGTTTGATTTGGTGTATTTTTGGTCAAATATTGTGGTCTAGGTCTGGATTTGTCTTCCTTTAGGTGTGGCGGTGGTGCAGTTGATGTTTCGCACCATGTTTTGAGGGTTTCGGCATAAAAGGTAGGTGATTCCATGTGTAATCATTTATAGATGAGTTAGTTTTCTTGAATTACTTATTATTCATGTTCCTAATATGTTTTTTGTGGTACGAAAATTTTTTATGTTGTATTTGGTGAAGCATTTATTTTTATAGTTTCATTTTAGCTTAAAATTGGGTGTTTTCATGTGTAACCCTTTGGGTATTGTTTGAGTGTGTTTTATAACATATAAAATTGGTTTAATAAATATTGTTTGGGCGGAAAATTCTGATTTTTTATGTTATTTGTGTTCCATTAGGTTTTAAAGTGGTTTTTTTAATGGGTTTAATGTGTAAAACCTTATTTTACTTCTTGAAAGTAATTTTGAAAACGTGTGCTTTTTATGTCGATCTTTTGTGGTATTGTTTGAGGTGTTTGTATAACACTTGGGGGTAGTTTAATAAATGTTTTTTGGGTTGCCAATTCTGTTTTGAATTTTTATTGGTGTGATTTTTTCCTTGAAATATAGTTTTGAAATGGGTTTTATGTGAAAAGCTTTGGTACACTCTTTAGAATTGTTTTATAAAAGTTTTGAATGGTTTAATGATTTATGTAAGAGGTGAAACCATATTGGAAAACTATTTTGGATTGATTATACTTTCAAATTGACCATTTTAAATGTGATTAGGTCTGTCATGTGATGTGTATCCTCTTGGAAATGTTTTATAAAAATGTCTAATGGATTTACTAAAATGTTAAAGAGGTGTGAACGTGATGTGGGCTATTTGTGTGAGTGTGATATGAAAAATGGATTTTGTTTATAAAAAGGGTTTTATGAAACATGTGAGTGGGTTGTTATGTGATGTTTATCATATTTTGAGGGACTTTATAAATTTGTTAAAGTATGTGTTGGATTGTAAAAGTTATGAAAAAAGTGTTGTGGGCTATTTTGGTGTGAGTTTGATTTCAAAATGCATTTGAATGAAAAGTGGAATTTGTGACTTGTGTGATGTACATGGGGATGTTTGGTTAATGTGTGATGTGTAAGTGATATTTTCATGTGAAAACTATATTCCTTAGCTTTTTGAACTTGTTTGAGCACAAAGGGAAAACCCGGGTATCTAGGTGGGTGGATGTGTACTAGTATTCTAGTGAATCTGTGGGGTTTGGCCTTAGTTTCACTTAGAAATATTGACACTTACAACTCTAACTATACTATGATGATGATGATTGGGGACCAATATGTTATGGGTATGTTCCCTACTAGGGGCTCATTCATGAGAATAGATATTTTTTGTGGATACTCTCACCGAGATACGAGGTACCTGGGACCCAAAACTAGCTAGTGCCTAGGGGTTATTTCCTATTGCTTGTGCTCATTAGATACTTTATACTTACTGTCAGAATAGGGTATATTTGGATGGAAAAAAATTCAGTAGATTTTGAATTTATTTTAAAAGTGTTGATTCTTTAAATTATCCCACTTGAAAACCGATTTTTTTAAGTTGCATCTTTTAGAAATTATAACTAGAAATTACATGTTTTTGAAAACTTGCATGCTTTTTGTCTTTTAATGTTTATCACATGGAATCTATTAGTGGTGGTATCCTACTAGGAATTTTCTCACACCCTACTTACACCCTTGGGTGTAAGTAGACTTGGTTATTTTTGTTGTTGCAGGTTTGGGTACAAATTTTGTGCCAACAATTCGGGTTTTCACTGGTCATTCATGATACGGTGTTGTGGAGATGGCTTGAGGGTGATGCCTCTTGCCATGTTGAGGTTCTTGGTCTGTTAATTTTTTGTTTTTTACCTTTTTTATAGTCTTGTTGAGTTTTTTTAGACTATGTAATTCAGTTCTGATTTTTTGTAAAACATTGTTTGGTTTCAAAAATACAGATTCATTTTATTGGATTCATTTGTTGTTTTATGCTTATAAACTTGGGTAAATCATTCCCAATTCTCATTTTATGATACCTAGGTACTTGTGCCATCCCGTGGGGATTAGGAATGCCCTTCAGGCCTTGTCACGGGCCGGGTTTGTTGTCGGTTTCAGTGGTGATCTGATTCGGTTCGTGACAATTTCTTTATCAACATCCTTCTCTTCTTAAACTTATTTCATAAAAACATGATCATTAGTTTGATGGGAACCTTATTCATATATGATAAATTTATTGACCATATACTTCACAATGGATAGAATAATAGTTTTTCCATTAATGGTCAAAGATTCTACTTGTGGATCGGTTGGAGGGGAAATCGACAATGGTTCAACTGATATAGGAACCTATTGTTATTTCTCAATATTATCGGTCATATAAAATTTCATACCCATTCATTTCAACTTCTTCAGTAGGCTTCTCAATTTATATTAGGGAATCATGGGAAAATTTATCTTTCTTATCTTTCACATCTTGTTTCTTCTTCCTTTCTTTCTCTTTCATACTATCAGTGACTTACTCTTTAAAATCCTTCAAATACACTACATCCAACCTAAAACTTGGATCATCATCCTTATTTTAACTTTTATATTTAAAAAAACTCAGAAAAATAATCATCTAACATAGTTTTTATCTTCTTCCATGGTAATTCCAAATATTTCTGAGAAATTTCACCAACCTATATTTTTTTATGATATTTTTGATAAATAGATTCATATTCATCGAGAAGAGAAAATTTTGTTAATATATCTAGAAACCTTTTCTAATAAGTAACTTTTATGGTCCTTATATTATAAATCATATCATCACAAAAGTAATATTGTTTTTCTTTGATCGTAATGGATTCAGTCTTGATTTTATTGTCTCTCGTGAAATTAACCAATGATTTATTGATAAACTTCGGGTAAAGAATAATTTTAACCTTAACATTTCTAGTCATGATTTCTTAAATATAGTTCAACATAAATTTCACTATATTGAACTTTATTATGTTATAAAAGAAATATAAAACACAGATATCTAGAAATTTCAAACTGTCATTATCACCTTAACCTAGAATAAGAAAATTTTGAATTTATAGAGATACAATCCTTGAATCTCATCCAAGATGAGATATCTTTCTAACCTTCTCTTAATAATAAAATAACATAATCTATTCGGAATATTTTTCAAAAGAACCAATATTTTCCTGTACCTTTTGGGTAACTAAATATTCTCCCTCTTATAACGATATCTCTACCAGCTAAATAATCATCTTAATATTCAGATCATAGGGTTTTTCAAATATTTTGAAGGAGACATTCATTAAACCATATACCACATTAAACTCTAAGTTAATATATAACTCTCTTACTATGATCAGATAATGTAAGTCAAAATAATATTTAGATACACAAAGATAGTACAATCCTTGAAACAGAATAGTTGATTTCAGAAGGGAATCATACCTCTCAACCCACCATATATTTATCAATATTTCATTCAAAACATCCCTTGCTGCAAAACTATTTAAAGGCACCAAGGAAAATTGATCGGTCAAAATTGATAGGAATTATAAAAACCATTAAATCAAATGAACATAGGAGAAATTGGATAGAAATATTTCATCTTAGATTCATATGTTGATAGAAAAAGGCTAACCCACTGCAACTATTTATAAACACGATGTGTGATGTTTCAAATTTCTTCAAATCTGAAGGACAATATTAAATAATAGAATAATATAACATAATATTTGTAAGAATGATCTAGGTATTGAACACTTTATATTTTGTAACTTTTTTATAATGTTTTTAATTTTATTGGATGAACATCATTCTGATGAAACATAAATACTTTTATAAAAATTTATAGAATATTATTTTATAGAATATTTTAAATGTTAAGAAATGGTACCTTATAGTCAAACCTCCTTCCGATGATTCCAAAAACTTTTTTATAAAACTTTTTCTGGTAAATTGAAATAATTGGATGCATAAGAAAAGGTTAGAGGAATAGTTTCTACCTGATAAAATTTTAGATGACTCTCATTCTAAGAAAACATACACATTTTTTTAAAAACTCTATCTAAAGATTTTGGTAAATACCATAAGGTAAAAAATTGTAGAAAAAAATTTAATCCTAAAATCTTATGAAGTTTTTCACTATAAGTAGATAGGTAAAACAAAAAATATATGATTTATTACTTTATTTTGATCATGTAAATATTTTTTTTAATTTATTCAAATATATCATAATTTCAATGTTTTATAAAAAGTCCAGCATCTTGGTATTGCATTCCAATAAATTGAAATAATAATATCTCCTTTTTTGTCGTTTTATAAAAGAAAATGGTGTTTTATATCTATATTAATTTATCATGAGTTATTTAATGAAATTTATGAAAATATATGATACATGTGTTATCCCAAAAAATTAGACTTTTACTAAAACTCATACCAAATTCAGTGAATGTGTGTTAGATCCACCACACATGAGCAAAAAAACATCCATCTACTACATAATCTGTAAAATAATTTTAAATTCATAATTAGTGTTTGTTATTACAAGAACAAGAAACTAATGATTCTTTAAGTAATGAAAATTTTCAGATGTACTTTTCCTATCCATTTTACATTCACCAAAGTTAGTATCTGAAAAACATTTTAGTTCAAAATAATTTCTAGGTGAATAAAATAAAACAACATCCAAAGTTAACTTAATATAATGAAAAATTAATTAAATATATTTATGTTGGGATTTTTTTTGGATTTTATGGATATCTCACACCTAATAAAATAGAAAATATTATGTCTTGTCATCCTTATGTAATATATAATAAACATCAAATCCTGCCTATAAAAGGTTTTTGATTAAATGGTTTCCCATATTCATTAATATATAAGTTTTTTGATGTTTTAATAGTAGTAGTTATAATTGTGTTTTTTTCATGATGAAATCACTTAAAAATTTATTTTGTATGATTTTATTGATATAATAAATTTTTTTCTGGTTTTTGGGAAATTTGAAAACAAGGAAGAAAGTAAGTTCACCCAAATTGCTCATATCAAACACCAATTTCATAAGATTTTAAGAGGAATTAGAAATTTATTTTTGTGTTGATCCATATATATTTTTATCGACATAAATATGAACAATGATGGTTTCCTTAAAAACATTCTTAATAATAATATTTGGATCAAAATATCCTTTAACAAAATTATTATAAAGTAAAAAAATATGATTAGTCTATCATACAAAGATATTAAAGCATTTTTAAGTCCATAAAGTGGATTATTAAGTTTTAAAAAATGTTTTACTGATTTGTTTTCAAAAATAGGTGGTTTTTCAACATAAAATTCCTCTAATACATATATGTTAAGAAAATAACACTTCATGTCTATTTTATAAAGATTAAAATTTAAGTATGGTCCAAGGATATAATTATAAGAATAGTTCCAAGTATTTCTAATAGATAAAAAATTTCTTCCTAATCTATAACTTCTTGTTGATTATAACCCATAGAAACATTATTTCCTTATTTCTCATGAAAATTCTATTTTCACTAAGTTTGTTATCGAAAACCCATTTTACTCCAATCATATGAAGATATTTAGGATATTGTACCAAATTAAAATCATTGTTCCTCTCAAATTCATTAAGTTAATTATGCATTTACTTTATCCAATATTCATAACCAATGTCTATATTATGTGTTTTTTGTTTTAATTGATATAATAATTCACAATATTCACATTTATTTGTTTAAGAACATCAAATTTTGATTAGTTGATATATATCACCACTAATATTATTAGTTGGATGATTCCTTAAGATCATCTGATTTATTCAGTTTTTTAAGTGTTATTCTTTAGCAATAGGTTAAAATTATTATATAGTTATAACTATTGAAAAATATTTTTATGTTTTTATTCTACATGAATAATTATCCATCATGAATTGAAATTTGATTTTGAAAATATCACCTAAATATGCGGTTCCATAATGTTTAAAAACAAAAGGATTAGTTTCATCAAACTTTCCATTCACTATTATCTCAACATTGTTTGAATTATTGTAAAAAACATAATAATCCTTAATAGTTATGGAATCGATAAGGAAAATTCCTTCATCGTCTTTTGGATTATATTTATATAAATTATATTTAGTATTTAGGATGAATAATTTAAATCCAAAAACATCGATGTAAAAACATTTTAGGTTTATTCCTTTTCACAACTCATAAGGATTATTATTAAGAAACTTTTAGTGTAAAAAATGATTTATAATATAGTAAAAAATTAGATTAGATTTAGCCCAACAATGTTTAGCAACTGAGTATTCCGTCAACAAGGTTCTACTAATCTTTTGAATATTTAAATTTATTTGTTCAACTAAACCATTTTTATGAGGAGTTCTATGGGATGAAAAGTTGTGAATAATACCATTCTTATTACAAAAAAAAATCAAAATCAAAATTTTCAAACTCACCACCATGATCACTATGAATAGTATCTAAAGGTAGGTTTTCTCATTTACAACATGGGATGAAAACTTTTCAAAAAAAAGAGATATTTTAATTTTTAGAAATAAAATAGAACCATGTATATCTAGTGTAGTCATCAACCATGACATATACATAATATTTTCCTCAAATACATCTAGTTTTTATTCGACCAAATAAATCCATGTGCACTAACTGTAAAGCTTCATAATTTGACACATCGCTAATAAATTCAAATATTAACTTATGATTTTTATCATGTTGAAAAGGGTAACATACTTTGGAGGAGTTAAATATGAGCTCCAGTATATTACTTATATGTCCTTTCCTAGAAATTTTGAAATATATTATAACATTTCAGTGTCTAAACCTTCCATAACACAACCAATATTGATCTTACATTTCACTTAGGGAAGATATATCTTGGCTTCTAATGTATTATATTCTAAGAGTGTAAAAATTCTAAAGCCTATCGATATAAATAATAAATTTACCTTATAAAAATTGAGTAGTACATTTATTATTCATGAAGTTCATAAGATAACTTTCATCACATAATTGTATTATAATGATGAGATTGTGATTAAGTCCTGAAACATACAAAACATTAGAAATTCAAGATTTAATAATAAAGTTAATGTCACTTATTCCATAGATTTCACCGTGAGAATTATCTCCAAAGGTCGTTATCTGACTTTCAAAATTTATTATTATCTTGAATAAATTTTTATTACCAATAATATTTTTGGAGAAACCACTATCCATGTACTATATGTTTTAGTTTTTGGTACTCGTACATTCTCCTTGAAATAGAATCATTAATATTTTGGTACCTTGACTTTCTTTTTTCTATAATTATTTCAAATTATAACTTTAGGAATCCACATATTCTTAATTTATAATATTTAATATCTGCAAATTATTAATTAATATAAGCCTTATGAAAACCAAAGGAATAAACCTTATTTAAAGAAAATTTATTTTTCTAATTTCCACCCCTTGGACATTTCATACAAAATTCTTCACTCTTTGGAATAAATTAGTTATAATAAAAATATAGTTTTCTTGAAGTAAGACTAAACCCAAAGGAATATCTATATGATCTCATCTATCTATAAAGAGTAAAAAATTTACTTCCCTAAAACAAAATTTGATAGCAGTATTTTCAAACTAAGTATCTAAGAATTTATTTTTAAAACTAGATTCTTATTGTCTTGATTTGAGTTAGAATTATATTTTTATCTAAAATTGTTGTCAGATTATATATATCTATAGTAAGTTTGTAAATTATATAAATTTATTTAACAAGATATGATTTAGCAGAATCATAGACTTTCATAACTTTACTATTGTTTTTCTCCAGTAATGTAACATATTGAGTCATTTATTTAAAACTAGGTATACTATTTTAATCATCAGATATAAATAACATTTTATTCTAAAGAATAAGTAGTACTATATTTATTCTTAGAATCTGGATAATTAGAAATTATGGTAAGAATATTAAGGGATTAAACTGATACCTTAAACATGTATCATTGGTTATACTTTGTAATTCCAGCATATAAACCCACAACACATTAATTATCATTATTTTTATCTTATAAACTTTCTGAATATTTATCTCCACATATTTCACTCCACGTATCTAAGGCTTTAAAACTCTTATTTACTTGGTTTTTGTAGAAATTTCTTGACCCTTTATCCTTATTATTTAGCCTTGGATAGTCTATCTTAATTTTCTATGTTTCTTATAATAATAAAAAATCATATCTGAAGTATATTTATAATCACCTCTATCCTTATGACTGTTCTTATACTTATAAAAAAATCTTACTCAATGTTCTATTAATACTCTTCACAAGCTAAGAAATATCATTCTCACTATCCTATAAAGAGCTATAATCATATTACACTTTAACTCTTTTCTTGGATTTAGAATATTTAAGAACCTTCTCACTAGATTTACCTTTCTTAGTTATAGATATAGATGTTGAAGCAAGAGAAACACTATTATTTTTCTTTTCCAAATCAACATTTATTTTTAGCCTACTCTCATAGTGTATGATAATTCCAATTAAATAATATAGACTCAGCTTGGTTAGAGGTTTTGTATCATATATTTTAATATACTTTGATTACCTTTCATTTAAAATAATATCTATGATCATTTGAACCAAATAATCATATATCATCTCTTTTTCACCACGATATTGTAAACTATTCACTGTAGTCATAAAATTTTGATGCATTTGGTTAATTGACTCACCCAGTAAAAAATCATACACCTGATAATCTTCATAAAGCATAGCCCTTCTAGTTTTCAAAACATTAGAAAATCCAAAATGTGTAACATTGGGATTTTTTCAAATGTTGTTAACAGTTTATCAATAAGATATATGACTATTTACATTTATTTTCATGGAACATAACTAGGTATTACAAAATTGATGGTTCAACTAATATTCAAACTTTTCCTCTCTAGTAAAACTAGTAACATCCCTTAAAATAATTTTATAGATCCCAATCATCATAACAATGTTTCAAAATGATAAATTGATAACAAATTTATTTATTCTATATCCTTAATAATAATATTCATCACTATTAAATATCAAGGGTCTTATAGGGTTATTATTTTCTAATGTATCAATGGGTAAACCTACCATCGCTTCAAGAAATAATCTTTTATATAAGTAATTTTAGCGTAAAAAAATATATGTAGAAACTTAATTTGATACCAAATGCTAGAATGTAACATCCTGAACCAGGTTCCACTAAATGGTGCATCGAGCTGGTGGTTTACATGGCCTCAAGTGTTCCTCCCCTTATTCCAGAGGTTGCTGACTAGCAGTGAGGTCCTAGGGTGTGTCCATGGGGAGATTATTCCCCTATGTCTAAGTCTAATGTAGTTGTGTCAACATATTGATAAATTGTATAAGTATAATATAAATCAAGATAGAATAAAAACATCCAAAAGAATATAATGATAAATAATCCAAAAGCAGTGTATTATATAAAATGATGATCATGTAATGCCCCTATAAAAAATGGATGGAAATACAAGGAAATAAGAAACCAATACAGTACATATATCAAAATAAAAAAAACAAAAGGAACTATCTTCGGGTAGCCTTGAAATCATAGCTCAGTATTGTGCTCCCTTACTTCTAATAAATTTTCCAATCAAGCATTGTACAATGGGTGATTTCCCCAATACCTACCTTCATCCATGAAGTCTATCTAGGTACCCAATGGTGTCCCAAATAGAGTGTGAGAAAAAACACAGTAAGAAACCACCATCAGTGTTTATAACAATTCTAGTCTATGAAATATAAATAGAATGAGTGTGTAGTATATTATATGTATAATAGTAATAGAAGTATATTCAATGTATATATGGTCCTATATATATAAATACGTCTCCATGTGAACAATAACCAAGAAACCACAATCAAGGGATACTATAAATCATAAATAAGAAGGTGGTATAGCTTCTAGTCAAACAATTGTAATTTGATACCCATACCCAGGCTATCTGTAAAGAATAACAGAAATATCACCAATGGACTTGCCTGTAATCAACTGTATAACATCTACAATGGACCATGCCTTGTAATCCAGTTTCATGCCATGAAGGGTCGGATAGAAGGTATAGAAGACCAAGGCATCCCCATCACGTCCCAAATGAATCTTGATGAAAAATCAGAAACGGCTTGGGGGAGTCTGGGTATCATTTAAAAAGAGAATTTCAAATATGAGTTAGAGAAATTCAAGTCCAAGGGGTAGAAATTCCCTTGGAATCCTATGGAATCAGGATCCATGGTATAAAATACCAAGGCATCCACTACCATAATAAAGATATGTAGAGTATAAATGTCTCTAGTATCAAATGGAATTAGGATCCAAGGAGCTCATCCAAGGCATCCAATACCATTATCAATTTACCAATCATTTCATTAATAATTTTATGACCATGACTTCATCTAACCCATTCAACAATTCCATATAATCCATTTAACCATTTGAAAAATATTTCAACACATGAAAATTATGAAACATCTTTCTCTTATCAATTCAATTCATTACTTTTATTTTTCAAATGAAAAGGTAAAACAACGTGGTCAAAACCTTACAAAAATAAATAAATTCCAATTAAATCCCCCACTAAAATTACAAATCTCACACGCACCCAACAAGGTGGTAGAACATGGGGTAGATACAAGATCACACCACATGGGTGGCCTAGGTTAGGGATAACAACCTCCAGTGATCACAAAGGTACTAGTGGGAGACCTAAATGATTCCCAAACAATTTAGACAAGTATTCCAGTTATTTTAGATTAAAGGATAGAAATTTCAGCATGTGGCACTATGGAAACAAGATATAAAACAACCAAATAATAAGGGAAAAGGTATAGAAAACCTACCATATAAACTTGTATAACACTCATCCAGTACAATATCCTAACGCAACCCAGTTCAGAAGAAAATATGGAAATAGAAAAATTCCCTAAAATAAGGTATAAGAGCCTCCAGTAAAATAACTTCATCAAGTAGAACAGAAATGGTGAAATTTGAAATTGGAATAAAGAACTCGATGGAATGGATCTAATGAGATTGATGGTGGAAGAAAGGGATTTTGGATCAGGTAGTTACACCATAGCCTAGCTTTAGGCTTCCATGGGAGATCCTCCTTTGTGTGAGAGAGAGGGGTGAGGGCTTTTGTCAAAAAAAAAGAGGCCCCACCTCTATTTTTAAAAATACTCCTCGTGAATTTACACAACGTTTAAATTCTATAAATTTATTTTAAATCATGGGGTCTTTATCCTAGGAAAACCCTTTTTAACATCATGAATTTACCATCCCATGTCATTACATGTCATGTAATAATTACACGTTGTGTAATTGGATTGAATCCAACTTCCATCCCTCCTGTATCTTCCTTTTCAAATACATCTCAACTATCCCATAGCTCAAATTTAGGTTCTAAGATAGAAAGAGAACTTAAACAAGAGTTTAACCATAAATAAAGTATTTGAATCTCAAGATAATCCTAGGATCTTAAAATCATTCCCCCTTAAAGTAATTATTCCCTGAATTTTCTCTCCAAGTGTGGTAAATAATTTTCTAAGAATAACTTGGCCACTGAGCATGTATGTTGGCCTCCCGCTCCCAAGTTTCATCTTGTAAATGGATATCTTTCCATCGCACTCATACAAGTGTAACTGACCATCCTCAAATAGATTTTGTGCTCTAATCAACAATACTGTTCGATTATCCTCAATTATAGAATATACCAATAGATCAACCTCATCTGGATGCAGAGTGTGATATGGGTCTGATTGATAACGGCATAGCTGAGATACATGTAAGGAATCATTCATGGCGTGGTACCTCTGAGGTAACTGCAACTAATAGGCTACTGGCCCAACTCTCTCCAGAATATCAAATGGCCCGACATATCATAGTGAAAGCTTACCATGTATCCTTATCCATCTATGTCTTAGCCTCAGTGAGATAAGAAAAAAGACTTAATCTTTAACCTTGGACACTAGAAGTCATCGATGGTGATTAGCCCAATATTTTTTTCTAGACTATATAGTATTCATCCACTTACTGATCAACTGAACCTACTTTGAAGTATTCTGAACAAGACACTGTCCGAGAAATGCTACCTCTCTTGCCTCTAAAGAGTACATGGGAGGTCAATAATAAATTCTGTAAAAAGCCTCATAAGGTGCCATTTTTATTGTAATATAATATCTATTTTTTAAGTGAACTCAAATAGGGGTATATTCCTATCTCAAGAGCACCTAAAATCAAGAACGTATGCACTAAGTATATCCTCAAGCACCTGAATAGTGTACTATGACCAACCATTAGTCTGAGGGTGGTATGTTGTGCTTAGAAGTAGTTTTATACCCAAATACCTCTATAAACTCTATCAGAATCTAGATGTAAACTAGGTGTCTCTATCTGATAAAATTATATGAGAACCCCCTTGAAGGAAAAAAATCTCCCAAATATAGAGTCTCTCAAGATCATTGACTGTGAATATCTCTCTAATAAGTGAGAAATGGGAAACCTTCATGAGCATATCCACAAAACCCATACAGCATCAATACCTCAAGGTGACCATAGAAACCCTGCCCTAAAATCTACCACAAAAGCATCTCATTTCTAATTTTGAATATGTAACTATTGTAAAATACTAGATGGATGATTTTGTCCCACCTTCACCTATTGATAGGTGTAACACCTCATGAAAAAACCAGTTGCCTCTCATTTCATACCCGATCATCAATACTGACAGCAGAAGTCATGATACATTTTGTTAACCTAATGATATACTACCTATGATAAGGCATAAAATTATAAAATCATCTCATAATATATGTCTTCTAGAACCCAAACATGTCCATGAATATGAATAATTTTATCCTCTACCATTGTCTAACCAGGAGGTGGCTCCTCACCTACCACACTCTCTGGTTGGACTAGGCCCCCAGAAACCATTTTATCCTCAATTAATATAGAATAGTGAACATAATAGCTAAACAATAAAGAAAATTATGTCCAAAACTATCCCAAACCTTCAAGTGAATCTTTGATAATAAAGACACAAAATACTACTCACTACTAGCCACCTGAACTGCCTATATCTGAGTCCTCATGCTCAGTACATCATAAAATTCATTTCCTTTACTAGTCATATAGGCAATCTCGATGTCAAAATACTATAGGTATTCAACCCACCTTCATTGACTAAGGTTCAATTCATGCTGTGTAAATATGTACTTGAGTATTTTATGGTCAAATTACACCAGAAAATTTTCTCCCATTAAATAATTCCTCCAATAGCGTAAGGCATGTACTATAACAACTAACTGAACGTCATGTGTTGGGAAGTTACTCTCATGTGGTTTTAACTGATGAGACCCATACACCATAACTCATTCATCCTACATTAGAACCGCTCTAATCCTAATACATGATGCATCATAATACACATTATAGATCCTACTCAACTCTAGAAGAATATGGATTGACACTAAATTCAATCTCCCTTTCAACTCTGGAATGGCTATATCATAGGTATCTAACCATAAAAACTTCACACCCTTCTTATTCAATACCATAAGTGGACTTCTAATTGTGATAATACCTTCATGAAATTCTATTAATATCCAACTATCCCTATGAAACTATGTATGTCATAGAAATTCTTGGGATGCTCCTAGGAAACTACAACTCCCACCTTCACTAGGTCAACTGATGATCCTTAATCTAAGAAAATATGACACGATAAGTGAATTTTATCCATCCAGAAGTAGAAGTTAGTGAGCTTAGTATATAACTGATACTCTATCAGTGTATCTAAAATGATCTCATGATGTTTTTCATGGTCATGTCGATTTTTAGAATACAACAAGATATCATCCATGAATACCACCACACAAGAATCTAGTTAAGGATGGAAAAATCAGTTCATCAGCACCATGAAAACTTTTTCCACATTCATGACACCAAATAGAATAACAAGATACTCATATATACTATACCTACTTTGAAAATTTGTACGAGGTATTTCTACAGGTCGAACATGTACATGGTGATAACCTAACCTCAAATCACTCTTTAAGAAAACTAATTCTCCTTGAAGATGGTCTAAGAGATCTTTTATCCATGGAAAGATATATGGGGTCTTAACTATCAACTAGTTAAATTCATGATAAATCACACATAGGATGATGTTTATATATTATTTTTTTGAAAAAAGGACCGAAGAACCCCATAGCGAATTATTGGGTCATCTAAACCCCTTTTGTTCAAAGTCCTCTTGATATCTCTGGATCTCCTTCAACTCAGTAGTAGATATCAAGAAATGAGGAATATATACCAATGAATCTCTTAGAACCAGCTCAATATAATACTCATCCGCTCTCTCATAAGGTAAACCAGAAAATCCATCTAATAAAAAATCCTTGAAATGATAAATCACTAGAGAAAATTCTACCTGAAGTGTTTCCTGGTCATCTAAATATAAACTAACTGTATGGGTTTTCATCCTTCTCAGATCAAGATTCTGAAGTCTAGATCAACCTTCCTAGACATCCCAGTCACCCATGTGAATAAAATTTCTACCCTATAGTGATGTAAAGGTCACCCTTCAGTGATATATATTGACATGGTCTTGATAAAAAAACTATCCATATCATTCTGAGTATGACATCAAAACTTTTAATATCAAGTAAAAAAGGATCTCCTACAATGTAACACCCACAAATCTTAAAAGGGAACTCCCTGCACTGAATTATACCCTCAATTTACGATCCCCTTTCACTAACTTCTAGAGGGAAGTTCCTGCATAAATGTTGTATTTGGAAAATCCTATTATATGATTTGAACTTCATTTGGTCTCTATCACATTAGTTTGTCATATTTCCTTGTATCCCACACTAATGAAATAATCCAACACTACTAGAACTAACACTCTGGTTATTAATCCTCTTATGCGAGGTATCAAAACAACACTTCTTTCCATCAAATAATGAACGGTTGGGTTAAGAGGCTAAAATACCCTGCTCTATGCCACTAGAATCTCTTAGATTCAACTTAGTTATAAGAACATAATTAATTGTCTAATTAATAGTATTCATCCAAAACATGTCTTCCTTCCATTAAATGGAATTTTTGAGACCTTTCTCAAAGTGTCTCTCCCTCGCTGGATCATCAGTAAGATAAATCAATGAAAAACACTGAAACTCAATACAGAGTGCTGAATATTTCATAATGGTTGTCGCTCCCTACTCCATCCACCTAACTCACTGGCCCTTTCATCTCATAGGGTCTCAAAAGATAAGTAGTCATACAACATAGATGGTAAATCCCTCCAATCCATATCTCAAATCACATCATCATAGTTAAAAACATTCCACCAACACTTAACTTATCCATGTGGTATATCTATCTCAAGATTCACTCTCTTATCAAGAATTGTCTCGATAAGCTTAAAGATAGAAAAGATAGACTCTATCTACATATATAATGTCTTGGACCTCTATCCTCATAAAATTTGGGTTGGTGATACTACTAGAACACACACATCAACTCTACTATAGAGGAGGCAGGTTGTGGTGCTCTATAAATGGTTTACATAAAGAGCATGAAACACTCGTTGAATTGGGCATCAACACCCATATCTGGAAAAAGAATTGGTGGAACTACAGGCACTACTAGAGATTCTACTGGTATCCCAGGGCCCACTACCTCCATAGCATGGTCGTTGACACCCTCCTGGTACACAAGTGAAGGTTATTATGGTGGAATGTCTCTTCAATTCCAAACACCCTCCTTAGAAACGGTTGATAACAAGAATATCACAAAAACAAACCATATGATAGGTTAAAGACTTCTTATAAATGAGTCACACCCCTTGGTCTACTCCTAAAACTAGGATTGGGTAATCATAACCAACCATAAAAGGAACCAGAGACTATCTACTTCCCAATCTAAAGTCGGGTCTAGGTCAAGTTCCATGTTTCAAAAATTCTATTTCATTTAAACACAAATCTAGTTTACTATTATTTTTTAATAGTTGATCCAAATAGTTCTCCACTTATGATCCCCAAGGTCCCATAGACCTCATAAACTGAAATTTTGTGTCCACTTAATCCAAACCATAACACATTCTAGTCCATAAAACCAATGGTACATGACTCAACATGCCATAATTTACTACTTAGGGTGTATGTTGTAACCTATATAGGAAAAACTATTTAGGTTACAATAGGAACTCTAAGTAACAATCATGTTTCTCAATTCCCTAGAAAATCGTTTATTAAATTGTATTTATATCCCTCAAGGTGCACATAATAATTTCATATAGTGAATTAATGCATTCGATATGGCATGGCCTAATGCATGGCGTGTGAATTCTAATAGGTTCCTAAAATGATGCATGAGGTGGAATACCCTCATCTCATCAGGAGATTAAAAATTAAAAACCTCAATCATATGAAAAATAACATCACATGTCAAGTGTATCACCCAATGGTGGAATCAAATAAACTATAATATACAAAATTCAAAAAATAGAAAATTCCATTCTAAAAAATCTATATTTTTTTATACGTGGGTTATCTACTCCCAGGAATAGCTCATTACCAAATTCTAATACCTCCTAATCTCCAATCTATTTTCTCAAAATATTAAATTATGAAAAGAAAAATAAATTGATACCACTTTATAACGTCTCGATCCAGGTGACACTAAATGGTGTCCTGAGCCGGTGGGTCACATGGCCTCAACCCCCCCCCCCACCCATATGCAAGAGTCCACCAAATGGTAGAAAAGTCCTATGTTTTGTTTGTGGGGAGACTATTCCTTCATGTCTCATTGTAATGCAGTTGTGTCAATATATCTATCAATTGAAAAATCCTAATATAAATCAAGATAGAAGAAAAACATATGGAATAATTTAATAATAAATAGTCTAAAATTATTGTTATATACAAAATGATGATCATGTCATGTCTCTATACAAAATGTAAGGAAATACATGGAAATAGAAACCTAGTTTAGTACATGTATCAAAATAAAAAAATGAACAAAAGAAACAATCTCCAACTAGAATCATAATCATTGCTCATTCATGTGTTCCCTTTATCCTAAGTAATTGTCAACTCAAGCATTATATAGTGAGAACTATCCCTGGTCCCTACTTATATACATGAAGACTATATGGGTACTCAATAGTGGCCCAAACAATATTTAAGATAACAGTCAGTAGTTCCCCACCAATGGTGTCTATAACAAGTCAATTTTATGTAATATAAATAGAAGTAGTGTTCATTGTATCATAGGTATAACAGTAATAAAATTATATTCAATTAATATATGATCATTTTCATCCAAACATGGATCCCTATGAACAATAACTAATAAAACATACTCAAGGGCTACTGTAAATCATAAACAGGTAGGTGTGATACTTTCTAGTCGAACAACTATAATCCGATACCCATTATCATAAAATCTATAAAGCATAGAAAAAATATCCACAATGTCCATAACATGTAATCAAGTGTATAAAATCCACAATGGCCTATGATGTGGAAGCCAGTGTCTGCCCATGAAGTTTTGGATCCAAGGTATAGAAGACCAAGTCATCCTCATAGAGCCCTAGGATCATCTTGGTGGAAACTTGATAATGACCTGGGAGGAGTCTAAGGAGTATTTCAATAGAGCATGTCCAATGTGAGTCTAAGGAAACCAGATCCAAGGGGTAGAAATGTCCTTGGAATCTTATGGAATTAAGATCCAAGGTATAAAATACCAAGGCATCCACTACCATAATAAATATCTATAGAGTATAAATGTTCACAACATAAAATGTAATCATGATCCAGGTATCTAATTCAATGAATCCACTACCATTATCAATTTACTAAACATTTCATTAATATTTTCACAATCCATGAGTTCATATAACCTATTCAATAGTTCCATATAATCCATTTAACCATTTAAAACATATTTCATCACATTAAAAGGAGGAAACATCCTTCTCTTATCAATTCAATTCAATTCATTCCTTTTATTTAAAAATTAACATGTAAAACTAGGATATCAAAACCATAAACAATTCAATAAATTATAATTAAGGATCCCACTAAAATTGGCGAGCTCACATACACCTAATGAGGTGGTAGAACAAGGGGTAGATACAAGGGAACGACCCATAGGTGGCCTAGGTTATGGATAACAACCTCCAATGATCACAAAGGTAATAATGGGAAACTGAAAAGGGTCCCAATGAATTTAAAAAATGATTCTAGTTAATTTTAGAGGAAACACAAAAAATCCTGGAGTGCGACACTATGTAAAAAATATATAAAATAGCCAAACCATAATGAAAAGGTTATAGACTAACTATCATATACATGTGGTAGAACACTCATCCAGTATCATCTTCTAACTCGACTGATATTAGAAGGAAACAAAGAAATGGAGAAATACCCTAAAATATAGTATAAGAGCCTGCACTAAAATAACTTTTTCAAGGAGAAGATAAACTGAGATAGGTGCAAGAGGAATAAAACTCATTGGCACAGATCTAATGAGACTAATGAAGGAGGAAAGGGAGTCTAGATTACGGGGTTTCACTATATCCTAGATCTAGGCTTCCATGGGAGCTCCTTTTTTGCGTGATAGAAACGGGTAAGGGATTCTATTGAAAAAGGAGTTCCTATCACGATTTTTAAAAATAGACCTTGGGAATTTACATGAAATGTAGATTCTTTACACATTCTGTAAAGCTCATGGTATTCCTCCTAGTAAAACCCCTTTAAATGTCATGAATTTTTATTCCCAGTCTGGTACACATCATGTAATAATTACACATTGTGTGTTAAAATTACACATCAACTAATTGGACTACATCCAACCTTTAACCCTCCTGCCTCTTCCAATATAAAAACATCCCAACCAGACCATGGCCTAGATTTAGGTTCTAAGCTAGAAAGAGAGCCTAAATAAGAGTTTAACCATAAATAAAGGATTTTTACATCAAAAAAAACCTACGATTATACATAAATCATAAAATTATTCAATGTGCTATAATATGGGGTGAATTGTCGTTTATAAAAATTTAAACATACAAATTTCTCAACACCTTTAAGAAAGTTTATTAAGAAACTTTTGGTACCGATAACTTTATATCCACAGTTAGAAAACATTTATATGAAAATATATAAACTTTAATAAAATATTCACAACATTAATAAAATAAATTTTAAAATTAAGTAATAATGTAGTGCACTCTTTTATATAGAACATATGAAAACATACAAAACATTTACAAAGAAAGGTTCACACCTTAACCTCAACTGTTAAAGATCTATCTAAACCTGAAATTAGGTATCTGTGAATTAACATGTCATATGATTTATTTTACAAGGCTTAGAAATCCCTTGATCAGAATAATCAGACAAAATTTATTTCTCTATCCCTAGTAATCCTCGATAAAAAGTATTTCTCAATATTCTGTCTCTCTAACCCTAAGATCACTTGATCCACCAAATCATACAAATAGATATTATAGTAGACAAACCATAAGGAATTTACAAATTAAGCCTCACAAATTATTCCATGAGGAAAACTCTATAGTGTATACAAATAAATCATGCTCAATAATAAGGTGTTACAAAACTTCATAACAACTTTATGTTGTTGGATTGTCAAAAATATCCTCATCTTCAAGGTTTTTACTCTATTTATGGACTAGCTCCAATAATTGGGTTCTACACATATCATGAGTAGTTATATTGGCATTAGAAAATCTTCTTCTTCACTCGTTAGGTTCATCACAAAATCATTTATCTATTGTTGATTAGGTAATTCGCCATTATATTGCATAGACTATTATTTCTGATATAATTGATAATTCTTCATCTGGTAATCTTTATAATACTTCATTTAATAATTTTTATAAATTTTTATTTTGTAAAATTGATTGTATTCATAAAATGAAGTATTTTTTATATACATTGTATTTATTCATCTATTGGAATTTGTAATACTATATTTGATTCACTACATAAACCTTCTATCTAATGAACTTTTTATATGTCCACCCAATGAACATTTTACATGTCCATCTGGCATACTTGATAAATATCTATATAATATAATTGGCATCCACCATCCTATAAAAATAAATACTTTCCTACAAAAAAAACTTTATAACATTGCCCCCCATAGGAAGATGGAGTGGTAGGGGGTTGGGGTGTGGAGTTTCATTCGCGGGGTCAGATCCCCTTGTCATTTTCTTGTAGCGTGCATAATAATGGAACCCACTTTTTAAAAACATTATAACATGGGAAATATAAAATTTATAAACATGTAAATATTTAAAGAGTGAACTATGATTTTAAAAAGTAATATTATAAAGTGGTATTTCAAATCAATGAGGAATCTATACCACTATTTGTGAACTTAGTTAAGTGGTTTTGGCATAGATGAAGGCCCACAACATACACTAATCAGTGTTACAATGTCACATGAATAATAAGGGACATATGTCCCAATCTTGAAACAGCATGGAGATGTATTCACTTGGAATTATATAGAAATTATAGGACTCAATTGTGATATGTACACCAATCATTTGGGTCTTCCTAAAGATCATCATGACTACAAGTAGGGATCCAGTATAATGAATTTTTCCAATACGACCAAGGTGGGATTTAAATTTGAAAAGCCCGTCAAATTCATATTTATTTGGTAGGTTCAATACCCAAAATGGATTTCCAACAAGTTTTCCTATTAAAAAAATAATGGATAGATTAGGCTTTGAAACAAACTCATGTATCTTAATCATAATTTACAAAAATATGATTTACCAGTACTGATCACATGGATTTTAATCGATGCAACTACAATATTTTAAGAATTATCCTTCATGGATGGATATTCTTGTTATAAATAAATCCATATTCCCTATGAATGTGTGGAATACACTAATTTCTAGGTACCTCAATGGGTTTATTACAATTTATTGATTCCATTTTCATTAAAGAATACTTTTAACACATACTAACATTCCATGCACTATATCTATAATACATTTCTAGGGAAAACCATGGGATGATACATGGTTGATTTGGTAGAAAAAAAACAACAAAGCTTTTATCATATTGATGATATCAGAGTGTTTTTAAAAAAACTATGATATAACAACCTAAATGTTAACCAATTAAAATGTGATTTTGGGTTCACATCATGTAAATTTATTAGATTCATGGTATGCCATCACGATATCATGGTTGACCTTGATAATTCCAATGTTATTCTTAACATGTCAGCTCCTTGAAATCTCAAGGAGTTGTGATGGCTTGAAGGATGCCTTACCTACATCATATTTTTAAAGATTACTTTACATAAAAATTCATACCCTTCACTAATATGATGAATAATGGAATCATCTATTGGTGGGATGATGATTTTCCAGAATCTTTCAATAATCTAAATAAATACCTCTCAATCTCATCGATGTTAATACCACCAATCAATGTAAATCCACTAATTCTATACATTTTAGTCCTAAAAAAGTCACTTGGTGCCTTTATTAAATAGAATAATTATTTAGGAAAAGATATATGTCTTTAATAACTTAGAAGAACTATGATAGATACTAAGACTCGATACTAAAACATCAAGAAGAATTACCTTACCTTAATCTCTATGGTCTACAAGCCGGTACATTACCTATAGTATCATGAGGACCACTTGGTATCTTGCATTGACCAACTCAAATATATCCTTATTTATCTGATTTTTAATGGATATCAAGTATAGTGAGTATCCATATTGCACTAATTTGATATCTAGTTCATACCACAAAAGGCGGTCAAGGGGTAATAATTGGTAGACTTTCACACAGCGTATCCCACCTAAAGAAGAATATTGGTGGATGTAGAACTAACCAATGAGGAAATATTCTATATTCATGACACTCCCCAACATGGAAGATGAATTTATATGGTGTTTACCAAATCCCAATAGGGATATGGTTGGAAGACTGAAAACTCAACAAATTCATCTTGGGAAGTTTTCTTCATCTCTCCAAGAAAGGTATTTTCCCCATATTTCTTTATGTTTTCACAAGGATATACAAATAGTGAAGAAGAATACCAATATCTTATTAAAATATTGGAATTGGAAATTCATATACCAATATCCCACTTGAATATCAAGGGTGAATCAGAGTTGGTGTTCAAGAATATTAATGCTAAATATTCCATTAAGAAATAGAAATTGATTCCCCTACATAATTAAGTATAGGGTATGATGACTGAATTTCTTTATGAGAAAATACTTACTCACATATCCCATTTACATAATTATCATTCATATGAACTTTATAATGAAACCATGGCCCTGTAAGATCAAAACATAGATGATACATCCATTAGCATTTCACACTATAGGTTGGTCACTCTATTTATTGGAAGTAACATGGAGAAGATCAGTGAAATCAACACTTCCCTTGAATAAGGTGAGTTAATATCCTTTCTAACTAATAAATCTATTGTATATATGTCCCCCATACTAGACTACCTCCAAAGTGTAATTATTTTATCAAATTGAGAAATGATAGAGAATATCTAAGGGTGGGCTATAAACTTCATCCTTTATAATGGATTGAATCCCCATAAATTCCTCTATAAATGAGGATTCTATATCATTCTCATAAAGTGAATGGAAGAAGGAGAGACCCACACCATTTTTCTAGATGTCTATATAGGCACCTACAGTGCTCATTAATCTAGAACCAATCACTCTCACTAGAACAAACGTCTTGGGTATACTAGAACAAATGTATTGGGTATTTTTTTCAATCGATGATACAAGACTTCATAGAGTTCACAAGAAAATGTCATACCTTATAGATACATGAAAATTATATCCATCAACCCCCAGATTAGTTTCATGATTCTAAATATTCTTGGTTGTTTTTTATCTAGGGAATAGATTTCATCGGTCCATGTCCCCTGTAAATAGTCGGGAAATTCAAGTAAATCCTTGCTTCTATGGACATATTCTCAAAGTGTTCCAAGAATATATTCCTTAAATAAGTTAGGATAAACACTATCAATAACTTTTTTTAATTCAAACATAATTACCATATTTTGTGCCCCTCACACAATATTAATGGAAAATGGCACCATTTTTTTTATTTCGTGTTGAAAAGGTTGTATCAATAATATAACATTCAGTCTAACCACTCACCCTACTACCATGAAGTGTAAAATGAAAATATTGAATATTTAGATAAAACTCTATCAAACATACTCTAAAAGATAATGGATAATGATAATAATTATTAGGCTGACAAACATCTACTTTCTTTATGGGATTTTTACACCACAACCTCCCCTACTATACAAGAGACCCCATATTCTCTTGTTTATGGGATATAGGTTGTCCTTCCCATCGATTTCCAACTACCATCACTCCACATCACATTATAAAACTATATATTTGAATATTTTCAATCTCATAAGTTAATGGATGATTTATATAAGCTTTATGAGAACCTTTTATGCGCCTTTCACAACATAAAAATACACCAAAACTGAGTTTTATGATATTTTAATAAAAAAAAATCACCTTCATTCATTCCTCTGAAAAGAGATCATATCATTTCTCAAAAATTTGATGATCTTAGGGAATAATTCTCCATTATTCAAAAAAAGATGTGTGGGACCTTACATCATACCCAAATTTTAATTTGAAAAACCTTACTTCTTGGACATAATAGATGAGGAGTACATCACACCCCACCTCCACACCAATGTAATATTTTTGAAAAAAATATTTTTCATAATTTCACATTGATTCAAATATGTCCTTACTATAAAATGATATCCTACATGATCATCATATTATCCACATGATGTAAAACTATATGATAAGTTCCACACAACATGATTTAAAACCACATAGAAATTATGCCATGGTCACATGATGCTAAACTATATGAAAACATCCCCAATAATAGAATTATTAGATCCCAATAATGACAATGACATGGAAACATTTCTTTTTTAGTGATCGATATAATTTTGAGGTAGGAATTTGTTTTTTGTTGGTTTAATCACTGTTTTTATTATCCAAAATCTAACATTAATCAATTATTCTAACAATTTTATTTGGGGTTAATTTTTTATCTTTAGTTTTTGATTTATATTATTAGATTTTGGAATTTATAATGCTTTTATTATACCTTGGGTTCATCATTTTCATCATCAATGAACAGAGGGAATCCTGAACAATGGTCATGGTTTGTTCCTCATGTTTGTGTCTTATTCTACTATCCCCCTTTTCTACGAACATTCATTGTCGGTGTTTCATTTGACTAGTGGTTCGACAAATACCCAGAAACCTATCATTTCTCATTTTATCTTTATCACAATGGATAATTTCCTCATGTTTAAATTTATGATTGAGGGCATGATCATGGTGTGTTTATGGAAATTTAAAATTGAGTGTTAGGACAGGATATCTTGTTTTATGTGTTTGTACATTTCGTTGACATGATGTCATAGGGATGCTTCAAGAGCATATTTGGGTGGCCATTTTCTTGCCACCATCGATGAGTAGGATCAATTAAGATTATATTCATGTTTCATGGGTATGATTTTTGGTGTGAGTAAAGGTGGAGGTGGCACGATAAGTTCTTCATGAAGAACAAAAGATTCTAGAAAAAATTATTTATGGGGCATGTAGTTTGGATGAACACATTCTATGTGGTTTCTTTTTTATAGAAAGTAAGTTTTATGCATAGATAAAAGTATCACAAACTATGTGTGTGAAAACTGGGTCCTGGTGATAGCACAGACAACTTGACTTTACATGGACATCAGATCCTAGCCCACCAGGTACCCCCATTTTCCCCGTAGACACATGGTCCCCAACCTAGGTCCCACCCACATGCCTAAACAGGTCATCAACTAATGACAATCCACAGAGGCCAAAACATGTCCTTTCCAGTTTTCTTTCTCCTCACTCACACACATCCTAAGAAACTTCCTAGAAGGTCACCCATCCCGATCACTACTCTAGGATAATCACACTTAACAGTATAGTTCTAATCAGGTAGGCTCCCAAAAAATAAGGTTCCCTTTGTTGACATGAGTATAATCATTTATTAATTTAACCATTTATCATTTTGGGGGGTTATAATCACCCCCCCCCCCCCCCCCCCTTTAGAGCACAACGTCCTTGTTGTGGTCCCTATATGTCAACCCAGGAAGTGTGTCGTAATTAAGGTTGGGTTCCTCCTCTAATACCAAATGTGACAACTGGATCCCAGTGATAGTAAAAACACCCCTCCTTAACATGACCATCGAGTCTTGGCCCACCAAGTACCCCCAGTTGCCTCATAGACATGTGGTCCCCACCCTAGGGCCCACTCACATGCCTGAATGGGTCTTCTGACTAATGACAATCTCCACAGGCCAACACATGTCCTTTTTAGTGTGCTTTTTCCTCACTCACACACACCCTGAGAAACGTACCAAAAGTTCACATATCCTGATCACTACCCTAGTCCAAGCACACTTAACTGTGGAGTTCTAATCAGTTAGACTCCCAAAAAGAAAGGTGCATCATATTGACATGAGTCTTATTATTTAGTCATTTAACCCTTTATCATTCTAGGGTATTATAATGTGACATGTCACACATTGTGTGACCCATAGATAATGGTCCATTGTGTACCCCATGGATACATGGGCATGGACACAAAATGACACATGGGTATGACTAAGTCACATTGGCACATTCATAATAAATAGGCACGGCCAGACGGACATTGGCAGAGGCACATGCCAAGTCTTAACAAGAAACAATAGTTATTTCCAATACACACCATGTAATTTATATAGGAAAAGTTTAATCCATTTTTATATTTAGTTTAGACATGTATCAGTAGGGTGAGTTCCCTTGGTCCACCCCTATGAGTGTATAGTGAGGCATCTTGTCATGAGCATACGATGAGTGAATCCCCTCTATAAATTAGTCCTGGATAGAGTCATACATCCCCCTATGTGTCCTATGGTGTGATCCACTATCAGTATTCCGTAGTTTGGGTTAGTTATCATTTTACTAACTTTTAGGGCATGTGGTCCCTGTCTTAGGAGGTTAATCCATATAGGGTTAGGTATCCCCATAGGCCCAAGGTGTAATCCCCCACCTATGCATCAGCATATTTTGAGTTATAGAATGTACCTATTCATAGAAATTTCTTATAGGAATGACTTATCGGATGAGCGCCATCAGTTTTGGAATGACACAAGGATTGATTTCTCTCTCAAAAGAATCACCTTGAATTCTCAAGAAGAATCATAGTTTGGTAGTATGGTTGGGACCGTAATTTGATATTCATAATTTATCGTGAGAATATATGGGTTATTATTATTTTCATTGTCTCATATTCTGACTAACATACCTTTGTTATATTGATCTTACATCTCTCTTATGATTCTTTATGTTAGGTGATTTTAGGGTGTCCTAAT
Organism: Viscum album; assembly: GCA_963277665.1. NCBI lineage: Eukaryota > Viridiplantae > Streptophyta > Magnoliopsida > Santalales > Viscaceae > Viscum > Viscum album. Next base: position 1,008,445,073 of record OY728167.1, read on the forward strand.
GAGTATATTATACTCTCCCCTACAAGGTTTCTTCTTACACATGTTGTGTCTTATCCAGAAAATAGGCCTTTCAATGGAGTCATAGGAGGACCAGGTTTTGGTGGATCTTAGTTTGGATAGATGTACCACATTCAATTCCAAGAGTTTCATCCCATCTATAGTCCCTTTTATCTAGTAGATTGGAAACTTTTACAGTTTTAGTGGGATTTTATTTTGATTGTTTTTCTTTCCCATTCATGTCTCATACTATAATGTGAGATTTAGTTTTATTCATTCTCATTGATGTCAGTTATAACATTTATAAGTTATATTGGTGTTTTTATATGAGTTCATGTGCACAAGTATCTTAGGATAAATCCTCCCATGTGTTTTATATGCCTACTCGGTACAAGTCACCAGCCCTCGGTCAATTGGAGGTAGGCTTGGGGTGTCACACTCAGCTTACCGCTATCCATATGGTCCCCGGTGGGTTGGGTCATGACATCGTTGTATCAGAGGATAGATTCTTCATAGGACTATATTTTTGAGATACTATATCTCTAAGGTTTTATTTGGAAATAAGGGAAACAGTGTTAAAGTGTCTCAAATTTGGCTCGTAAGCTAGGGAACCTAATGATGGTGTGGAGGTCATTATATCCTTTTAGAAATACTATAATAACATTCGTGTTGAATCAATATATGTAGGCACTAGTTATAAGGGAAACATCATAACATGTATCATGTAGGAATGGTTTCATGTTTTCATATACTTATTGTGTTACCTCTGAAGATATACTCATTGTCTATGGTGCATCTTGTACATGGAATGATGATGAAAACTAGATGGATTTTTGTAGCAGGATTGGGATGATGATCCACCATGTGATGAGGCTTTAGTTCAGGGGCCAATGAATAATATAGTACCTTCATGTGGTTTTCCAATTTTACTTCCACCCATGGATCAACCTGTTGTTCAATAAGTATTGACATATGATTTGAACAACCTAAGTTCACTTCATTAGGTTTAGAGGTAGAGAACCCTCATGATTTATGTTGATCTAGACCCCCATGGTAGAATATAATTAGTTTGAGTTAGTCGGGTGAGTTTTTATCCTTGTTAATAAACCTCCCAATAAGATGGTGGTCTTTGAAATGGGCCTTATACCTGGATTCATAATGATATGGTGGAGTTTGGTGACTTATTCGTGTGATAAGGTGACCCTATCTTAGACAGAGTTTGAGTTTCTCTTCATATAGGAGTTATATAAAGATATGTTTCAAGTAGTACGCATTCAAGATCTTATTAATCTCTAGAAGAGTAGTGTAAAAATTTCATAGTATGTGTTGATGTTCACTAACCTTTAAATATACTACATGGACAGGGTTTGTAATGTGTAATTTCAAGCATGGACCTTTTAGTATAGAATTCACCAAGATATCTTGGATGGAGTAGTATCTCTCAGTATCCCAACCTATGTTGGAGGGTTATATCATGCCTTGGTAGTGGATAGGATTCTAGCTGAGAAGATGCTGATAGTTGGTTTGAAAATTGAAATCTTAGATTTGAGACTTTGGTATCTAGTATTTAAAGATAGACATAGTGATCCAAGTGCGTGATTCATTTTGAATGATAGCCTTGAGATGGTGGGTTTGTAGTTTATAGTTCTCATGATGATTCTAGTCATCTCAAGGAGAAAAAATGTTACTCATATAATGGGCAAGGACAACTCATGAGGGATTATCTGACCCACCATGCAGCAGACATGGAGATGGTTAATGGACGACCTAGGCATAGGCAGTAGTTTGATAAGGGTGGATTTTAAGATGGAAGACATGGAAGAGGAGCTAGGACAGTATCAGGAGGTGGTCAACATTTTGATCTATTACTGCCACCTCCCCCAAGTGGTCCATTTGGGGCTCAGGGAGCAGGTGGTCAGGAATGCTGGAAGCTTCAGACATTGGAGACTTATGACCCAAAGGATCCATGGGTGATTCAATGTATGATTTGTGTATTCTATAAATTAATTATTGTATTTATAGTCATAAGAACAAGTAAATCATTCCTTTCCACATCCCTTGATCGAGATCTAGAGATTCCATTTGAGCCTTAAGATTGACCCTTGAGTTTGGAGACTCTTACCAGAGGAGATTCAATGATAACGCACTAATTACAATAGTGTGACCTAACTCTTGAAAGATATAGCTTCTTGTGGGATCCTGTTATGGACATGATGTGGCCTTATGATTTAATTCTTGGTATGGACTGTCTCTCTATAGTCCATATATTGATTAACTATTTTCGGTGGAGGATATAGTGTGTTTGAGTTAATGGGATGAGGTTTTCCTTCATTAGTGAGAAGAAAGTTTAGGAAGATCAGGATGGGATCCTATATATGAGGATATAGTTGATTACTCACCATTTTTATAGTATTACCCTTTCAGCAACATATGTTATGATCTTTCAGTTTCCTGTAGCGATGGTGGAGTATGATGAAATATTTCTTGAGGACTTGTTGGGTTTACCTCTCTACTAAGAGATAAATTTCTACATAAAATTTCACTCAATTAATGACATGATATTTCTTCCAAAATTTCATATGGATCCTACAAAGCTTCAAGAGCTGACGGTCAAGTTGGAGGATTTACATAGGAATTGATTTGTCATACCCAGTGTATCTCCCTAGGAATCCACACTTTTGTTCACCAACAAGGTGGATGTGAGCTTGATGTTTCAGGTGTATTTCCATCACCAAAATCTAGTGAACATTAAGAATAAGTATCCACTTATGATAATCTATGACCTCTTTGACCATTTGAAAGGGGTGATGTGGTTCTATAATATTTACCTTAGATCGGGTTATCACCATCTCCATGTTCAAGAAGATGATATACTGAAGTTGGAATTCAGATGCCACTATAGTCACTATTTGTATTTTGTGATGCCCTTTAGTGTAACAAATTCCCCAATGGTGTTTATCGAAATCATGAACCATATCTTCCATCCCTTATTATACTAGTTCATGGTAGTCTCCATCGATGGAAGCCTAGCATACTCAAAATCAGATGAGGATCATGTGATACATTTGGAGATGGTTCAAGATGTAATATAAGATCATTGGATTTATAGGAATCTATTAAAGTTTCAATTTTGGATTTGAGAGGTCCACTTACTGGGACATGCCATCTCAGAATATGGTGTAGTAGTAGACCCATCCAAGGTTTAGGTAGTTCTAGCTTTGGATCCACCCAAGAGAATGACTGAGGTGCAGATCTTCCTTGGGTTGGAAGGATACTATAAGAGATTCATGCTCGATTTTGACTAGTTTTCATCACCCTTAACTACTTGGACTCAAAATGGGTAGCCTTTTGTGTGTATAGAGGTGTTTCAATGGGTTTTTTAGGAGTCTCAATATACATTGATGAGAACTTCCATCTTGATACTTCTAGAGAAGGGTGTTGAGTATGTACTGTTTTGTGATTCTTCTAGAACTAACCTTGGATAAGTACTAATGTAGAGTCAGGAAGTGATTACTTATGGGTACCAACAGTTGAGACCCCCTAAGAAGAACTATGTGACCAAAAAATAATATATGGTTGCAGTAGTCTTCACCTTGAATACATGGCGACACTACCTTATAGAAGAGTGGTTTATAGTATATTCTGATCACAAGAATCTTAGGTATATATTTTCATGGAATGATTTTAACTTAAGGTGGAGGATATAGCTAGAGTTTCTATAGGATTAAGACTCTATGATAGTCTATACTCAAAAAAAAGAGAATGTGGTGGAAAATGATCTCCGTAGGATATCTTGTTCTCAATTGTTGAGTGAGATGTCGGAGTAGTTGTCCTTATTGCAACTGTCCTTACTGGACAAGGGTGATGTAGCTTACCTCCAGTCATTGGTTGTTACCCATATACTTCTTCAATGTGTTAGGGAGTCTCATTTTGGAGATATATATTGTGAGACCTTTCATGTTCATATCTCTATTAGCTACACTCTTAATGTATTTATTGAAGGTGTAGAGCATGTCATCCTTTTCCAATGGAGGATGATGGTACCAATCAGAAAATGAGAGGAGGTGTTGAGGGACTTTAATACATTCCCCTTATCGATACATCCATGTGTTTCAATGATATACCAAACCCTTATACACTATTTTTGGTGGTCTAGGATTAAGATATGTGTAGTTGAGTTTATCTATAGATGCCTCAGTTGTTAGTAGGTGAAGTCAGAGAATCAAATTTCAGTGGGTTTGACCCAACACCTTAAAGTGACAAAGTGGAAGTGGGATAGTGTATCCATAGACTTAGTGACAGGAATTCCAAAATCAAATAGATTCCATGACTCTGTATGGTTTATTAAAGAACATATCACTATGTTGGACCACTTCTTATCCATCTGATATCATAGTTTTATAGAGATCTTGGGATGCCTGTACATGATAGAGAAGGTCCAGCTTCGTTGATTTCCATAAATTATTATTTAATACCATGATGCTTTATTGACATAAAGATTTTATAGAGGATCACATGAGGCCTTTGAGACTCATTTGTAGTTGATCACGATGTTCCACCCCCAAACAGATGGCCCGATAGGTGGACTATTTAGGTTCCAAAGGAAATTCTTTAGGTTTTCATGTTGGACTTTGGTCATACCTAGTAGGATCATTTAACTTTGGTGAAGTTTCCATATAACAATATTTATCACTCTATCATTAGTATGGAACCATTTTATGCCTTTTGTGGGATACCCTATAGGTTTCAACTATGTGATAATGATCTAGGGGAGCCAAACTCATTGGTCTAGAGTTGGCACATGCTATGACAGAGAAGATTCATATCATCTATGAGTTTATGAGGACTTTCGAGAGACATTAGAAGTCCTATAAGGACCAATGAAGTAGTAACTTGGAGTTCTAAGAGGGATACCATGTATTCTTGAAGGTCTCACCTCAATGAGGATTGTAGATATTTTTCTAGGATGGAATGTTATCTCTGAGATTAGTTATAATTTTCTATAAAGTATGTAGGATTGGTGAGTTGTCATACCACTTAGCCCTACTTCAACTGTTAGACCATGTCACACCCCGACCATGGTCTTTATTTTATTTTATTCTTTTTTTGGATTTGGATCTTTCAATTGAGGTTTGGGTTGAGTTCCCTATGAGAGTTTTTATGTTTTTTATATTTTGGGTGGCTTTTGGCCATGTTCATATTTTGAGCATGATTTTTCCTAAACCATGTTATTCCAAGGGGAAAACATGTGGTGTGTGGTTTCTAACTAAGAAAAAGTGCACATCTTGTGAGAGGTTAGAGGAAACCATTTGGAAATCCTGTGGGTAGGCTCTGCAATTTTAAATATCCATTTTTTATGGTTGTCACACGATTTCCCAAACTGTGTGGAAAGCCCATGTAGGTATCCTCCCCTTCTAGTAGGGTTCACATTATTGGTGCACAATTTGGTAAACTATGCATCCAAACCACATGGCTTACCTAGGTGTTTAAAAAGTATAAATTCCTCTTTTTCTACTCCCTCTTTTTTAACCCCATTTAGCCTCCCTCCCCCCTTGTTCGATTTAGGTGCACAAGAGGGCTTCCCATGATCCTCTACTTTCATTCTACTCCATCCATGGTTACTTATCCAAGATTCTAAGGTGAGTTATTTTCATTTATGGGTTTTTTACTCTTCTATTATCTCCCTCTCTTGGGTTATTGCTTATTTAGTTGTGATTTCTCTCTTATCCAAACCCTATAGTATAGGATTGATGTTTGGCTTACGTTTCTTGTATATTAAGGTGTGTAGATCATCTCTCGAGCTTGGTTCTTCATTCTCTCATAGTGGTGTTGCGTTCACACCTTGTTGAGGTAAGTGTCTCCATCCATTTATTTTCTAGAACATTTTAATTAGTGATTTATATTTACAAATTAATTTCTAAATGTTTTATTCAATATTTTGGTGGGTTTTTGTGAAACTTTGTGGTATTTTAATGTTCAAATTTTGATTAAAATGGGTTTCCAAAGGGTTTTACTTAATTATCCCTATATTTATATACATGTAAAGTGTTAAATAAAATTCTATTTTTAATTTGAAAATAAATTGGATGTTTTGGATTGTTTTTATCCTAAGTTGGATTTTGGTACTTTGGTTTTCATTGTGAATTTTGTTTTGTGTGTGGTTGTAATGTTTAGTGCTTATATGTGGGTGTTTTGAATAGTGGTAATGCTAGTGGTGACTCTTTGAATTGGTTTCTCAAGTATTTTCATCATTAATATGGTTATTCCAATGGATTTGGGAATATCCAAAAGTGCATGGGGTGCACCTATGGATAGTAACACAAATGATAATGGTCTTTTATGATAATTCTAACCTAGAACCCGAATTTCCAAAACACTCATCCCCTATTTATTTTTCTATTCCTTAGACCTATCCTTATAAAATTGTTTATCTAAACCCAAAATTATTTCTAAATGTTTCCTTGGTTGAAATAAATTCAAAAGTGGTTTCAAATATACTTTCAAATTGTTTACCCATTTAGCCTCTTGGACGCATGGTTTGGTAAGAAACATGACTTCAATGGCATGTTTGGAATCCTTTGAATGTAAATGGTGGGTTCACCTTGGTTTTGGAAATGGTTTGGAAATGGAATTGGACTTTTAAATACTAAGTCATTTTTGGTACTTTTTAGAACTTTGGAAAGATGTTTTGAAATTCATATGATATGTAGGACAGGTTGGCACTTGTGTGTGGCTTGACATGTGAGGGGAAACTTTGTGGTTTTCCCTTCAAGGAGAGAGAATCCACATAGTTGGTATCAAGGTTTGGTCAAGGAATACATAGTGGAATCTATGGGTTATTGGTTTAATCCATTCATGTGATGACCTCCTCATTCTTTTGTTTACTATTATCATGGGATTATTGGATGTCATCTAGAGGGTCGAGTGATGGTTTATTATTAGTCTTGATTATACAGACTCAAACCCCCTTGATTTTTTGAGAGGCCGGTAGGAATTTTCCACTAGTGAAGATGGTTTAGAGAATCTAGTTGGTTATTGACTATAAAGATACACCATACACCAGTAGGTAAGTCGAAATAGAGTACGTTTAGGGATTTATTATAGATATGTTTAGGAAATTCCCATGATTATATATCTGTATATTTTGGTTTATTTTTTTTATTTCAATTATCTTACCTACTATTATTTTTCCTACTTATACTATTTTCTTTATTCTCTGGTATAGATTTTAATCACTTGGTTTTGTTTCTTCTTATAGTTTTGGGTTTTAAACTGCTTTTCAAAATAGAAACCTTTTTTTAAAAGAGGATAGTGGTGTGTGTTTTTTAAGATGGGAAAGTTGTGTTTGGTTCTTTAAAATTACAAAACCCTATTTACTATATATATTTCAAACTATAATTTTTTGGACTATTTCTTGAATGGAAATGTATGGATTATGTGATGCTTACCTACTGAGATGTTTATGCTCATGCCCTACTTGTTCCACTCTACATTGGTATAACCAAGATTTTCTATAAGTTTGAGTTTCTGGTTCAGGTTTTCCTTTGGAGCAGGTTGGTTTTATGGATGGAGGTGGAAAATATGTCACATGGAGGTCATGTTGGTCCCAAATCGATTTAGTTATATATTTTTTTATAGTTTCTTTTTTATTCAGCTATTTTTGTATTTTAATCCTATTTCTATGTACTTATTATACTCGATTTTTATAGGTATCTCTAGTTGTATTGTTTTCTCTATTTTGATTGTTTATTCTAGTTGTTTATTTGTCTAAATAATTCCCACTTGTGATTCCTTTGATCCTTGAGCTACCATGGATAGTCCAGGACTTGAGTTGTTTTTTTGGTTTTTGGGTTAATTCAATTGGATTTTTTTTAGATTTTATGGTTTGGGGGATGAAAATAAATGTGAAGTGGTGTTACAGAGTTATCTTTAATGATGTAGTGACCATTATGGAGCCCAAGTGAATGGTTCAATATACTTCAAGTGGTTATTGATTTCTCATGGAATGGTCTTATAAATCATGTGGTTAAGTTATGCAAGACCACTAGTTCCCTATTTCAAGATGTTTTTGTGTGGGTTATTTTATGGTTTGGTTTAAATTGGTTTGGGTGGATTTTGAAATGAAAAATTATTTTTTAAAAGGGTTTTCAAAATGGAAATTATTTTCAGGATATGGTGTTATTTTGAAACTAGTTTTGGATTGTAAAAAATGGATTTTTAAGCGAGTCTTGGTAAATGAAAATTCTCCTTGGAAGAAGGTAATTTTGGGGGGTGGTGGTTTTTTGAAGATAAATATGGTTTTTTGGGATTTTCGGTTTGTGTGTTTTATTTTTTGGCTTGGGGTTCTATTTCAGTTGATTTTTGGTTGGATTTTGATTTCGGTTTTTTATTTTTGTGTTGTATAGAATATGACACCCCAAAAGGTATCTAAGGTTTCCAATGGATCTCATCTAGTGGTTGGTCCTTTCCAAACTATGGGTGGAGTGGCAGACCTGGTTTTTCCTTAGTTGTTACCCATTTTACATACTGATTGATGTATGTTAGAGGCTGCAAAGTGGCGTGAGAAATTAAATGGTGTCTTCATATTGTTGGAAACTCCTGAAGCTGTGAGAGTGTGTGTTGTTTTGGATTCTTTTGAAGGTCCAGGTTTAGATCAATAGAAGGTGATCATACAATCATCGTTTCTATTTAGGATGTCTAGGGGTTTTTAAAAACACTTTCATCTGATGGCTTATACCTTAGGGGATAAAGGTGAGGAAAGTGGCATAGATATTACGCATTTATCAAGGATAGAAAACAGTGAAGTCCTATGATGACCACTTCAAGGAGTAAGTCTCATATTCATCTGAGGTAATGTCATATGATTAGATAAAGGATCTTATCTTCATCTAGGGTCTTCATCTAGTTCTTAAACAACATGTCCTCTCATCCAGTGAAGTTATATTTGGGAATATCATGGATGATTTGTTTCTTTCAAGTTAGTTCCTGGAGTTAATTTATTAGTAGTTAGTTGTCTGAAGTCTCTTGGTGCTCGTGAAGGTTTTCCATCTAGTGAATAATGTGTTCCAAGGGAATTTGTTCTTGAGCAGTATCCTTTTTTGATTCTAATTTTTTTATTGGAGTATTCACCTATGTGCTTTCAGTGTGGTAGGTTTGGGAATTCAAATTCATCTTGTTGTAATCCTTAGAAGGCTTATTGGTGGTGTGGTCATTTGGGTCACCTGGATAAGTTTTGTAAGAAGTGTTTCTAGAATAGGAATTCTTAAGAAGAGGGTGACAGCTCTTGAATATAGGGAAGATGATGATTTAAGTCACTAGGGATACAACCATAGTCCCCATAGTGAATCTCTTCATGCAGTCATGAATGTTTTGGTGCGGTGGGGTTGTGGGACTAGATTTTGTCCCCAACATCAAATTAGAGTCAGTTTAAGTTCTTCTATTGTACTTTTCATTATTTTTGTAAGTTTCTCTATTTTAAAAATCTTATTGATCTTGTTCTATTTTTAATTCTAGTGGTTTTTTTCTAGATGTGAGTCTTTGATTTTTTTTTCTTGTGTGTTCTTAGCCTTTTCACAAATTGGTTTTGGTTTCCAATTATGTTCACTTTGGAGATTATCAAGTATTTTAGAATCAATGAATCATGGTTTTGTTTCTTTCATTTTGGGTTGGATTCCTCTTGTGGGTTTCCCCTTTAGTCAGGGGTTTTTGGATTTTGTTGGTAGTTCTAGGTGGTTGTGCTGGTTGGCATGTGCAAGAAGTTCCTGGATTTCTTTGTATTGGGTTTTCCTTATTGGTGGTGTAGTGTTAGCTAGTTTTTTTTATGGGGAGAACCATCTTATTTGTAATGTAATTCTCTTTATGGTGTTTTTATTAAGATATTTTCGCGTGTTACTTGTGGAATTAAAAATTCACACTTAGGTCCGTGTTTTGGTTTGGTCTTGTTTAGTTTCAAGTTCAAGTGTTGGTTCTCATTCAGCTAAGTGGATTTCTAGGAATAGGATATTTTTGTGGTGGAGATAATTTTCACACCTCGAAAACAGTATTTATTTTATTTTATTCATTTATTGTCATTGGATCTTTTGTTTGAGGTTTTGGGTGAGTTCACAATGAGAGTTTATGAGTTTTGGTTATTTTGGTTTGTTTTTCTCCATGCGTATGGTTTGATCATGGTTTGGACCAAACCATGTGAGGCTATGGAAAAATGATGTGAGTCCATGAAAAACATGTGACATGTGGTTGGTTCCTAGGAAAAATTTCATGGATTGTGCATGGTTAGAGGAAACCATGTGATAAGAATGTAGGGAGGCTCTGCAATTTTACAGATCCATTTTTCATGACTCGCATATAATTAGAGGAAATCATGAGTTAAGAATGTGGGGAGGCTCTACAATTTGGCAGATCCATTTTGTACAGTTGGTAAACAGTTTACCAAATTGTACAGCCAGCTTCTGCGGGTGTCTTCCCCTTCCAGTAGGGTATGCACATTTGGTGCACATTTTGAAAAACTGTATTTTCATACCATGAATCTTGCCCAAGTGTTTAAAAATTGAAAATTACACTTTTCTCATCCCTCTTTAAAACCTCATTCAGCATACCACCTCCATTTTTTGACTTAGTCACATCATATGGATTTCAAATATCATCTCTTTTGGTTCTCCTCCCCCCATGGTTTCTTCTTCAATCTTCTAAGTTGAGTTCTTTAATATTTTTGGGGTTATTTCCTCTTCTCCTCTCTCCCTCTCTTGGGTTCTTGGTTCTTTCTTGGTATTTTCTCTCTTGAAATAACTATAGAAGCTAAGGTTGATGTTTGGATTGTGTTTATTAGATGTTAGGGTGTGGTTATTGTCTATCTAGCTTGGTTCTTTCTTCTCTTGAAGTATAGTTGTGATCATGCGTCGTTGAGGTATGATTCTCTATCCATTTCATTCTCAAAACATTGTAATTGATGATTGAGATTTATTAATTAATTTATAAATTTGTTATTCATGATTGGGTTTTATTGGAGTGAATTTTTTTGGTGTTTTCATGTTTTTATTTTGATAAAAATGTGTCTCTAAAGGGTTTTTCTTAATTATTCCTATATGTAAATACAGATAAAGTGTTCGATAAAATTCCATTTGTCCTTTGAAAATGAATTGGGTGTTCTGGATTATTCTTGGACTAAGTGGTAGTTTAGTAGTTTGGTTTTTATTGTGAATTGGTTTTTTTGTGTTGTTGTAATGTTTAGTTCTTATTTTTGGGTGTTGTGAATAGGGGTAATGCTAGTGGTGTCTCATTAAATTGGTTTCATTAGTATTTTTTTGGTTACTATGTGTGATTCATTGGATGTGGTAATATCCATAGGTGCATGGGGTGCATCTATGGATAGGAACATAAATGATAATGGTTCTTTATGAGAATTATCACCCTGAAACTAGATTTCTAAAACAATCTTCCCCTCTTTCTTTTCTCATACTTGGACCTCTCCTTTTCAAATGGTTCATCTAAAACCCAAATGATTTCTTAATGGTACCTTTGTTGAAATGAAATCAAAAGTGGGTTCAAATGTTTTTTTAAATGTTTTTCCTATTTGGACCCTTGTATTCATTATTTTGTAATAAAAATGTCTTCAAAGGACTATTTGGTGTCTTTAGAACATAAATGGTGGTTTAACCTTGGTTTCAGAAATGGTTTGGAAATGAAATTGTATTAGTAAATTCTAAGGACTGGTTGGTACTTTGTGTCACTTTGTGAAGTTGTTTTGAAATTCATGAGATGTGTAGGCCTGGTTGGAACTTATATACCAATTGAAGTGTGATGGGAACTTCTATGGGTTTCCCTCCAGGGATATGGCCTATGTGTATTTGGTTCAGGGTTTGGGGAAGGCACTAACGGTGGCATCTTTGGGTTATTAGTTTATGCCATGTGTGTGATAACCTACCCATTCTCCTTTGTATTATTATCATGGTATTCTAGTATTTCATATAAAGGGTCATGTGATGGTTTCTTATTGGTCCTGAATAGATGGACTAGTACCCCTTGGATTTTTTGAGAGGCCAGAGGGGTTTTCTACTAGTGCGGCTAGTTTAGAGAATCCAATTGGTTATTGACTATGGATCTTCACCATACATCGTTAGGTGAGTTTGAACCGGGTACTACCAAGGATTGATTTAAAAAATATTTAGGAAATTCCCATGATTATATATCTGTATGTTCTGCTTTATTTTTCACCATTTTGGATATATTCCCTACTTGTATTTTACCTACTTGTATTGTTTCCTTTATTTTTTGGAATATATTTTGATCACATGGTTTGGTTCTTTATTTTGGTTTTGTGTTTTTAAACTGGGTTTTAAAATGGAAACATATTTTGAAAAGGGGATAGTGGTGTGTGTTGTTTTAAGAAGGGAAATCTATGTTTGGTTATTTAAAATGATAAAACCCTATTTTCTATATGTATTTAAAACTAGAATTTTTTTGGGAATTTTCAGAAATGTAAATGTATAGATTCTATGAAGATTAACTAATGAACTGTTTATGCTCACACCCTACTTGTTCTACTTAGCATCAGTTGACCTAATCTATTTTGGAGGTTCGGGTTTTTGGTAAGGGGTTTCCTTTAGAGTAGGTTGGTTTTATGGATGGTGGTGACCAAGAGGTCACATGGAGATCATGTTTGTCTGGATTTAGTTTCATTTTAGTTTTGTTTTTTAGTTTTTTTATTCAGTTGTTGTTGTATTTAGATCTATTTTGTGTATAATTATTATACTCAGTGTTTATGGATCCTCTTGGTTGTGTTGTATTCTCTATTTGGCTCATTTATTTTAGTTATTTATTGGGATAAATCATTAACACTTGTGATACCTTTCTTTCCTAGAACAGGTCTCAAGCTCGAGAGGATTGGGAACACCTATCGGGACTTATCGTGGGTTGGGTCAGGTGTCGGGTTGGATGGTAGCCCAGCTGGTTTGTGATAAATCAATTTTATGTTGTATTTCATGTGTCATTGATAAAGAGGTATGTGCATAACACATCTCATGTTATGTAATGGGTGAATATGTACATAGATGATGGATATACCTTTGTAGAGTACTTTATTGAGGTCATGGGTCATAAGGATAAGATCCACTATGGGTGGGAAATTCTATTGGTGTTTATTTAGTGGCCTCCTGGGAACCTCTAGAAGAGTTCATGAGAGTGGGAGAACCATATGAGAGGTCAGTACTCTCACCTATTTGAGTCGGGTTTTTATTTTTTAGATGAAAATCTATGAGGTGGGTAGAATTTAACACCTCATTATTTTCCTTGAAAAACTTTTTAATGTTATAAATAATATTTTTAGAGTTAGGCACGGACCTAGCGTGAGATTTAGGGGGTCGTAGAGTAGTGTTGATATAATAAAAATATTAAATATATTATATCATACAAACAAATAATTTTATAAATAATGGAATAATTATCAATTTTTTTCTCTAATGGTAAATGTGAAACCACCATTAAATCCAAAATACTGGTTTTACACTAGGAGCGACATAACCTTTTTCTGTGTCAGATGTTTTTTAAAGATAATTCGTGTGTGGATATTTAATAAATAGATTAATTAAATAATTTATTTATTTTATTAAATACCCACAACCTAATCACTCTCTATTTAAAGAAAGTTATGGGAAAATCCCAGGTTCAGTTTCATAACCCTAGGGATTTGGAGATGAATAGGGGAAAAATATTTTGGTGGATGATAATGGATCATGGATTGACGATCGATGTACTGTGAGGATCATCAATCACCAAAGGAATTATTGGAGTTCACAAATAACAATGACATGGAAACCGTTATTCTATTAGGGGTCAATCTAAATTTGACATAGGAAATCATTTTATGTTGAATTAATCCTCATTTTTTATCCAATGTTGAACATGAATCAATTCTTCTAACAAATTAATTAGCTAGTTGATTATCGATTTACATTTGTTAATTTATTATCCTAGAATTATGAATTTATAATGCATTTATTATCACTTTTATTATTAATTTTCTTCATAAAAAACAAATCAAATAATGGATGAAATTCATTACTCATGTTTTTTCTGTCTTTCCTTCATTGATTTATGAAATTTCATCATCAGTGTTTCATTTGACTAGTGGTTCAAAAAATTTCTATAAATTGATCATTTCACATTTGATATTTGGAGTAATGAACCATTTCTATTTGTTTAGAATCAGGATCGATGATACAATCATATTGTGGTAATGAAAAAAATATTAGATGCTGGAACGGTAGGTCTCAGTTCACGGGTTCAGACTTTTGGTTGATGCGGTGTTCTAGGGATTCTTTTTGATAAGATTCATGTGTCTAGAATCTATCCACTAGTGATAAACATTCTTTATTAATATCTAATCCATTTTTCATGGAAATGATTTTTGGATGTACTGAAGTAGTAGGTGGTGTCAGAATATTCTCATAAATACTAGTGAATTCTAGAAATTTTTTATCCCCACAACATGTAGTTCAGATGAACACAAGTCATGTGGTATTCCTTCTACGGCGGCTAGGGTTTACATGAAAAGGAAAGTATCACACAAAGTGTGACATTTCACATGTCTTCTGAGCCATAGATTGTGTCCCAATGTATACCCTAAGGATACCCCTACATATACATGACTAGGTATAAATGCATGACCAGGTTACATGGGAACGACCATAGTACATGGGGACAGCCAAATGGACACGGGAAGGGGCACATTCCCAGTCTTAGAAAAACACATCACATATTTCCTATACATGTTTATCACTTTATCCAAGAGTGGTTGAATCCCTTATTTTATTCAATCTAAACAAGTATTAGTATGGTGCATTCCCTTGGTCCATCCCTTTGAGGGTAAGTGAGGAATCCCATCCTAATCATGGCATAAGTGAATCCCCTCAACGGATTATTCATGGATAGATTTAGGTATTCATCCATGTTCTCGAGGGTGTGATCCTCTATCATTCTTCTCTAGGTTAGGTCAGGTATCCCATTACCAACTTTTATGGCATGTGATCCCCATCCTAGGGTGTTAATTAAGATAGGGTTAGGTATCCACTATAGTCCCTGGGTGATATCCCCTACATGTGTATCGATATCTTATGAGTTCTTATAACACCCTCTTACATTCTAAGTTATGCCTTATCCTTAGATTTTGGATTCCCTTTTTTTGGAGCTTTTGTGCAGGGAACTAGGTTGTTTACTATCTTCTAGGTGATTACAAGCTGTGTAAAGGTATTACACATTGTGTAATATTCACTAAGAATATGAAATTAAATTGGTTCATAGAGTGAAATCATTACACACGTTGTACAATTTATATGATGTGTAGGGTAAAATTAGTGTTTAATAAAAAGGTGATGTGTTTTTTTGTGTAATTAGTCATCATGGATTACATGACATGAAAAAGTATTACACATTGTGTGATTCTTAAGGAATGTGGGTTTAGGTGTGCTAAACATCTGATTTTTATTTAATTCGGTTCCATTCCACCTTCCTCTTGACCCAGAACCTTCCCAGGGTGATTTTGGAGGTATATGTCCCTTTTCAGATCATTTGTTTGGAAATTTATTGTCATTGTTCTTGTTGTTCATCTTTATAGGTAAGTGGATCTCTTATCTTGTGGTTTCTCTCTTCTTATAGACCTTTTATTTTAATGGATCATCATATAAATGATGGATCTAAACTCTTTATCATTGGATATTGGTTATAGTTTTGATTTATTAATTTATGAAGCCTTCATTATTTTTTGGATAATCTCATTGTAAGTGTCAATATTTTATTTTTTGACTAAAGGTAGGTGGTTTCTTTTGATAGCTTCTATATGATTAAAACCTTGATGTTATTGATTTTTTTGAAATTAATTTCAATTGATTTATGAAAATACAATTTGATATGAAATAGAATCAGAATTTGATATGGCATTTATTTAGAAAAAAAATTACCTAATTACAATGGAATTGGAAATTGGGGTGTATTTTGAAATTAATGTAATTAATGAAATAATTTGAGAAAAGTGTATTAAATTAAAATGATGAAAACTTATGATTAGTTTTGTTTTTAAAATGCATGAAATGATGAAAAACCCATGTTTTGGTTTTGAAATTGAATTGGTATATTGAAACTAAAAATTGGAGAATTGAATTTTAAATGATTATTTATTTAAAATGGGATTATTTCTTCACTGTTGATTGATTTATTGGGAACATGAAATATTGGGTAGTTTGTGGGTTATTTTTGACAAGCATACTAGGCTGGTAATTCCATAGCAATAGGTTGACAATGAAAACTCTAAAAAAATACATTTCATTATATATTATCCCCGATGGGATGTGGAGGAGTCCTATTCGGTCTGAGCCTAAGGGAAATGTGACAAGAATACTAGGCTGGTTATTATTATGGAATATTTTATTGAACTTTTAGTGATACCTTATTGGGATTTATATATTACACCCTACTTTTTCATTCAGGTATTTTTAGATTTTCTTATGCCTGGGATGAGAAAAGGGAAAATACCTCTTGGAGAAGGTGGATGTTCTTGATCCTTTGGTATTGGATTGGTGTTTCCTTTTGGATGTTTGAGTTTTATCTTGAATGTTTTTGAGTTCTTTATTTATGTATAATTTAATGTTATGTTATACCTATTTAGTTTTTGGTACTTATTCCTTTTGTAGTGTTGAGCATACTAACTAGTAAACTTGTATCTTCTATTGTTTTATAGAAAATTCATTCCCTCTTTTATTCTGTATAATGATAGGTTCTATTCACAAAACCATGGGTATTGAGAACATCCTATGGGATATTTTAGTGTTACATTGGGTATCAGGGTACTAGGGTATCCAGGCTAGTTCGTGACAAAATGGAACCATAGGTGTAGGTTAAGCATATTTACTTGATGTCATTATGAAGTTTGGATTGAATTTTCGGGACGTAGGAGGGTGTTAAGAGCGATTTCTTGACTATCTCTCCTTGTAATTCACCTTAATTCACCATGGGTGGTTTTTGAAAGTATTATTGCGGAATAATTTGATCTAATTATAGTCTTTTACCATCTTTTGATTTGGATAGTTTAAAATCAAAATCATGATATCTTATAATATGGGAATAATTTTCCTATTGATCTTGTTTGATTTTTTTATCTAAGTAATTTCTTGATGTATTCAATATTGTTTAACAATTTTTTGTTACATCATACCTCTAAAAAGATGTGTGAAAAGGATGTTGTTGGTGAACCAGAGAGAGAAAATCCTCCCATGGACTAGAATCTAGTTGAGGTTATTGTGTGTTCTATCCAATATCTAGGATATGCACCTAAACCTATTCCCATTCAGGCTTTAGGTGTGGAACCTCAAATGGATGAATCATAAAATCATACTTAGAAGTTTATTCATCAAAATCCACCAGTGTTTTAATTCTCTAATGATCCTTAAGAGGTTGAGGATTGGTTGAGGAAGATAGAGATTCTGTTTTATTTCATGGAAACACCAGGTTCAATTAAGGTGAAATGTTCCACCTTCAAGCTATAGGGACCTAGAAAGAGATGGTGGGATTCGATGGTTACAGTGAGAAAGCATGAATTTTTAGAGTATAAGTACTTCAGGGTTATTTTTATTTATTAGTTATATCTAGAGTCTATGGTGTTGGCTAAGGTGATGGAGTGTTTCAAACTCAAACAAGATGATAGGACATGATGTGGTATGCAAACTGGTTTATCAATATTAGGCAGTTCCACTTGAGATTATATCGATTAATAAAATAAATACTTGATGGTATGATATCCGTGTTTGACCAGATATTCATTCTCATGTTTTCTTGTCTAATCTCACTTCTTATGATGACATACTATATAGGGCATGGATGATTGATCTTGACCTGGATGGTAAGTCAGGGTTTATGGGAGTTCCTTTTTTCCAAAGGTATTTCTATGCATTCCTTTAAAGGAAAAAACTCATAGTAGTTATTGATAGTATGGTTATTACATAAATAATAAATTTTCTAGAAGAGTACCTTTGACTTACTTCTAGAATAGAAATCGTGGGCATTCAAAAAAAGTTTACACTAGGGAACCCAATATCTATAGTTCATGCGAACGATCTTGTCACTTGGAGAAATTCAATTATATATTTTTTACCCCATGTAGTGGCATAGGATCATCAACACCTAAAATTATTGTGGTTTAATCAGAAGTTTTAAAAAACAAAAAGGTTCCAGTCACATGAATCCAAAGCGAATCTTCTTCATGCAGTAGAAGAGTCTTCAGAGGTAGTTGATGCAGATCCAAGAACTATTAGTGGTACCATCACTATAGGTTCATCTTTATTTACTACTTTATATGATACTAGGGCATCCCACTCATTTATATCAACTATTATTTTGAACCTGATAAATATTTCTATAGAGATTTTGTATTATGTGATAGAGATTACTACATCCCTTGTAATGAAGAGAGAGCATGGTATTTGTTTCCCTTCATGTTTCTTCTCTTTGTTAAATATTAATCTTACCTAGGATTTTCTTATTATTTATATGAATCCTCATGATTTCATTTTTAAGATGTATTAGCTTATTACTAATAAGGCCTAAATTTATTGCTATCTATGACAGGTCGACTTTATTTTACCTAATGGGTTGTGTTCTATCTTTCAAGTAGAATGGGACCTGAAGTCATGTAAAGATGGACCCTCTTATCCTGGGTTGGGGAAAGTGATATTAGTGTTTAATTTTTATCTGTAGTGATATTCTTTGAGAGATGATCTCCATCTATTTTTCACCTAGTTTCATGATGTTTTCGTTCTGATTTCTCTGGTTTCCACCAGTAATAGAGGTAGATCTTTCTATTAATTTAGTTCCTGGTACTCAGCCAGTATCTATACCTTCTCACCATATAGAACCAGATAAAATGAAAGAGTTAAAGAATAATTTGGATGATCTATTATAGAAATTATTTCTATGTCTGAGTGTGTCACCTTGGGAAGTGCAGGTTCTCTTTTCTAAGAAAGCTGATGGAACAATTTGCCTATGTGTTGAATACCAAAAACTCAACCAAGTTACAATAAAGAATAAGTACCCATTACCAAGGACTAATGATTTTTTTACTAGTTGAAATGGAATGGGTGGTTCCCAAAGATTGATCTTTTATCTAGTTTTCACCAGTTTAGAATAAAATAATCTGGCATACAATAAACTGCCTTCCAGAACAGATATTATCATTATGAGTATATTTTCATGCCATTTAGTCTAACTAATTCTTCTATAATATTTATATATTTTATTAATAGGATATTTAATGATTATATTTATATATTCATGGTAGTATTTGTGGATGAAATCATGGTTTACTCAAAGTCTGAGGAGTATCATGTGTGTCATCAAAGAGTAATTTTAAAAAAAATTAGAAATCTCTAACATTAGGCCAATTTATCTAAATGTAATTTTTTTCTTATAGGAATTCAAGTTATTGGGATGCATGGTGTTGGAACATGGTATTTTATTTGACCCAAAAAATTTTAAGGCAGTTATGACATGGGATTAAACACGAAATGTTTTCAAGATAAAAATCTTCTTAGGTCTAGTGGAGTATTATCATTGGTTCATAAATGATTTCTAGAAATTTATATTATCTGATTACTACTCTCTCTCAAAATGGGGTGAAGTTCTCTTAGTATGATAAACATAAAAGTTTTTTATTGAGATGAAATTTCTTTTGACTTCTGAACTAGTGTTAAATCTTTTAGAGGCTTGGCAGGGCTATGTGGTTTTATGTGGTACTCATAGTTTAGGTTTTGTCTATAAACTTATATAGAATAATCACATGGTATCCTGTGGTTCTTGACATATTATGTCATGCAAGAATAATTATCTGACCCATGAACTTGAACTCATAGACATGATTCATGTTCTTAAGAGTTGATAGTACTGCCTTTTTAGAAAGGTTTACTATGTATTCCGACCAAAAGAGCATGAGTTATATCTTCTCTCAAAAATATTTGAATATCTTCCAAAGTAATTGGTTGGATTACCTACATTCTTTTGATTTTGGCATTTCATGTACCCCGGTGAAAGTTAAAGTCATTTCTAATGCCTTGAGTAGGAAACTTCAAACCCATACTGTGAAAGAATGATCTGGATAGTGGAATTTGATAACTATTTTTTCCCAGTTTCATAAAGGATTTTAAGAAACATGGGCCTAGGTTGTCTTTTATAGGTTTCAATTTACCTACACTCTTTTCAATATGGTTATTTAGGAATAGTAGCTTGATAATAAATTCCATATTAGTAGATAATCTCTTTATGGTGGGGAGACCATTGTTGAGTGGTCATGCTCCATAAAGATTATTATAGGTTTCTGAAACTTGAATGTTGTACATATGCCAGTGAGAAGAGATGTGATGGGGGTTTCCATGATTCATAGTGTTTTGTGAACCCAGGGACCACAAAGATTATATATCATATATGGTGACGGTTCTGGTGGATAAGTATGAGATGAGACATTGATGACATTGTTTCACACTTCTATACTTTCTAATAGGTCAAGGACAAGTACTAGAAACCTTTGGGTTTTCTTCAGCCACTTCCAATTCTGACATGGATGTTGGATAATATTTATACAAACTTTTTGGTTGGGTTTACACATACCCTTTGAAACACAAAAAATTAATATGGGTTGTGATCTATAGGTTGAAAAAATCATCTCACTTTATACCCATTCGTGATATAATCAAAGTTGAAGAATTGGTAAATATCAATGTTAAAGAGATTTTTCATTTTCACGGAGTTCTATATGCTATAAACTCTGATAGAGATCCTCATTTTACCTATCATTTTTGGTGATGCCTTCAGGAGGTGATGGGATCTCAGGTTATTTTGAGAATATCATACAATCTATAAACATATGGCCAGACATAGAGGGCTATACAGATTATTGAGAATATGCTTCATGCTTATGTCATTGATTTTAGTGCAGCTTGAGATGGTCATTTGGGGCTGGTTGAGTTCTCTTATAATAATAGTTACAAATCCATGATTATAATGGCTCCTTTTGTGGCCATGTATGGTAGTCAAGGTAAATCTCTGTTGTGTTGGTCGTAGATTGGTGAAACTTCCTTGGTTGGACCGAGTATGGTCCAAGAGATGATGGGAATATTTAATTGATTTATCAAAAAAAATTGATGATACAGAGCTAATACAAATCGTATGGTGATCTTAATCATAAACCATTGGAGTTCTTTGTTGGTGACCGGGTGTTCTAGAGGGTTTTACCCAAGTTGGGTCACTGATGGTTTGGGAGGAAAGGGAAGTTTTCTCTTCATTTCATAGGAACTATTGAGTTTTTTGAGCATGTGGGGAAATTAGAATACCATTTATATCTTCTACCATATTTGACATCGATAAATAATTTGTTCCATGTGTCATAGCTTCAAAAGTATCTTTCTGACCCATCTCATGTCTTAATATGGGAGGATCTTGATATTTAGCCTAATTTATCTATGAATGAGCACCCAATCAGGATAGTTGATTCTAATCCAAAGGTACTTATTGGTAGGATTATACCTTTGGTTTTTGTATTGTATAAGCATGTTTCTGATTCGCATGTGACATGGGGGTGTGAGGTACTGATTAGAGAGTAGTGGCTTCATCACTTTGATAATGAAAATTTATGACAGGATTTTTGTGGAAAGAAAATTTTTATGGTGGAGAGGTTTCCAACCCTAGTTACCTTCTATGTTATGACTTTACCTTCATTTTTATATTCCCTTTTTATTTGGAGATTTTTTGTAGGGAACTAGGTTTCTTGCTGTCTATTGGATGATTACATGTCTTGTAAAGGTATTACATGCCATATAATGTTCACCAGGAAGGTTCCATGAAACTTGTGCACAGTGTTAAATTATCACATGTCAATTTATGGTCTACATAGTATGTATGAGAAATCAGATTTTAATAAAAAGGTGACACATTTTTCAATGTAGCCGGCATTCATGGATTACACGACATAAAATAGGGTTACATGCTTTTTAATTCTTGAATAACGAAGGTTAAGGTGTGATGCATTTATAGTTTTTATTTCATTTAGTTGAAATCCTCTTCTCTCTCAACCAAGATCCTTCTTGGGGTGATATTAGTGATATTTGATCCTTACGGATCATTCCATTAGTGATTGATCATCATTATTATTGCAGTTCATCTTTCTGAGTAAGTGTATCTCCTCTCTTGTAGTTTATATATTCCTATCCTCCTTAGAGTTTAATGAATCATCATGTAAATGATGGATCTAAACTCTATTTTATTGGATCTTAATTTTATGTTTTATTTGTTGATCTCTTATGCATTCATTCTTCATTGGATAATCATGTTGTGGGTGTTGATATTTGACTTTGTGATTAAATGTAGGTGGATCCATTTATGAATTTCTATATGATAAAAATATTGATTTTATGGAATTTTTTTAAATGGATTTAAATTGATTTATTAAAGCCCAATTTCCTATGAATTGTAATCATTATTTGATATGGCATGGATTTTAGGTAAAAACCAATCCATCGGAATTGGAATTTGGGGTGTATTTTTACATTGATTGAATTGATGAAATGACTTGATAATTGATTTAGGAAAAGTGTCTTAAATTGAAATGATGAAAACCTATGATTGGTTTGGTACTGAAAAGGCATGAAATAATGAAAACCCATGTTTTGGTTTTGAAATTGAATTGTCATGTTAAAAATGAAAATCAAGGAATTGAATTGTAAATGATTATTGATTTGAAATGAGATGATTTTCCCATTATTTATTGATTGATTGAGGAAATGTGAGCCTAGTTAATTAGTGGGTTATTTAGGATAATAATGCTAGGATAAAAATTACCTAGTAATGGACTGAAGATGAAAACTCTAAAAAAATCTATTTTGGCATATCTTATCTCTGATGTGAGGTTGATGATTCCTATTCTTCCTGATCCCTGAGGGGTGTGTGTACACATACCTTCCACAATTAGTGATATGATATGTAGGAGGGTCATATAACCTGAAACTGTCATACCAAAGGGAATATGACTATGGTACTTATTTTTATTGTTTTGATTATATAT
This sequence comes from Viscum album, assembly GCA_963277665.1. NCBI lineage: Eukaryota > Viridiplantae > Streptophyta > Magnoliopsida > Santalales > Viscaceae > Viscum > Viscum album. The sequence continues at coordinate 1,008,468,159 of OY728167.1, forward strand.
ATTTTATAGATTATATATATTTTATAGATTATAGAACTATTTTTTCATGAATAATTAATTATTTAATGTCTTTTATATAAAATGTTTATTTAAGACATGTTAAATAATTTTCCATAATTTTGAAATAAAATAATGTTTTGTTTTAAATATAAAAATATATTATCATTTCTTTTTATATTTAAATTGAAATCATGATTTGGTTTATTATTATGTAATATGTTATAGAACACTTGGTGAGACCCTAATGGGAGATTATATAGATTTTATTATGCCATGTCTGAGAAATGGTAAAGTGTCTCTTAGAGGAGGTAGATGCTCTTAATCCTTAAGGCTTGGTGTGGTGTTTCCTTTGGGATGTTTGAGTTTTATCTTGGATGTTTTTAGTACTTTTATGATGTATAGTTTTGGGTTTTGTTATAACTATTTAGTTTCTGGTACTTTCTCCTTTTGGAGTGTTGAGGTTACTTACTTGTAAACTTCTATCATCCATTGTTTTATAGATAATTTTTCCCATGTTTTATCATGTATGATTCTAGGTGCTAGTCTTCAACCCATGGGGATAGAGAATTATCTTCGGGATATGTTAGTTCTAGTTCAGGTATCAGGGTACCATGGTATCTAGGATGGTTCATGAAATTTCAAGCATGTACTTATTTATAGTAAGGCGTAACATACATGACATCTCGGATGAGCACCATCAGTGTTATCAAGACCCGAGGAGTGAGTTCTCCCAGATGAGTGTTAACTTAAAACCTCAAGAGGAATCCTAATATAGATATATGGTTGTGACCTTACTTTGAGAATTGGTGTCTATCTTGATCATATATGGATTGTTACGGTTGATAGTATCTCATATTCTGATTGACATACCTTTGTGATGTTTACCCAACCTCTCTCTTCTGATTCTTTGTGTTTGCTGATTTTGGGGTATCCTAGTGAGTATGTTATACTCACACTTACATGGGAAATTCCCACACATGTCATATATTATGTTGATGAAAATACTTTCAACATAGCCCTATGAGGACTAGGTACTAGTGGATCTTAGTTTTTCTAGATAGATCGTAGTTAATTTATGGAGTTACAGGCCATTAATAGTCCCATTTATCTAGGAGTTTGGACTCTTTTATAGTTTTGAAGGGCTTGTATTTGGCCCCTTTTTCTTTCATGTACTTGTGTCATACTCTGTTGTGTAATTTATTTATATGAATGTGTCTTAATATAGGTTGTATCCTTTCTACATTATATTAGTTTTTTGATATGTGTGTGTGTGTGTAAAAGTATCGTAGGCTAAGTCCACCCATGTGTGTGATATGCCTACTTGCCACTGGTCATCATCCCCTGGTCTATTAGAGGCGAGCTTGGGGTTTCATACTTGTCTTATCACTAGCTAGGTGGGCTATAGTAGTTCAGGTCATGGTAGAAGTTAAGTGATGGGAAGGATGTTATTTTCTACCTTATATAGGTAAGATTAGTTGTGATAGACTATTTGTGATGAATTTCATCACAAATACTTCCCATTATAATAAAACAATGGCAGTAGATGAAAAGGCATTTGCGATGGATCTTCAGATCTGTCACAAAATTTACCCACCCTTTTAATTTTTTATTTAAACTATTGAAAATTTATATGCAACAGCCACCATTTTCCATCATAAATAATATTATTTTTGACATAAGGGTTTATCCATCATATTAGTTTATTTATAAAATAAAACTATTTGCGATGGAATGCAACCTTCTGTCGCAAATATTTTTTCCATATAATATGGAACACATTTACACTAGTACTATTTATTATAGGATATAAATTCCATAAAACATTACAAGATATTTTGAGTTATTATCAGTAGAATTATAATTATTTCACAAATGAATCGATATTTGGGATTATTTATGACAAGTACCCATTCTGTCACAAGAAACCCATTATAAAAACTTGTTATTCCTATATTGATGCCACCATTTTGAGGTTGAACCTATGAAGCCACCTAAAAAATTTGATCCCACAAAGTCCACCTCTTGAGGACACCTCAAAGGGCCACCACATAAGGAAAACTAATGAAGATGACCTTAGGAGGGAATCTCATGGACACAAGTCAACAAGGACACATCAAAAACAAGGGTCTATGATGACACCTCATAAAGACTACCCAGTGAGTCATTTCTAAAGGCCACCTTGTGATTTTACCTTACAATTTCTATTTCAAAGACCCCCCCCCCCCCCGTATAATGGGCCTCTCACTGGGGCATCCTTCCACCCCTACGTAGTGTTCATTCAAAATAAAAATTCTATAGAGCATCCAATACCTCTACCCATGGACAATAATCACTCAATTATTTGAAGAATATAAATACTTCATATCCATATATTCCACAGGTTTTCGCTTCTAACCATTTCAATTAAAAAAATCTTGGTGGATTCCTTCTACCAAGATCAAAAACCCAAGAAGGCCAAGATGAGACCTCTTATGAATCCTCAAACATAAATGATAAGGTTTTTAGGATTACTAGATTTCCCCCACTTAAATAATGCATCCCTTGATAAAATGAAACTCTTGGTTATTTATCTACTTGATTAGACCCCTAGGGGATTTTGAATTATTCATCCCCTTGATAATAAGGTCCATAGTTGTAAATATGGTGGTGAGAACTCTCCTAAATTATTATGCCCATCCAAGATCAGGATTCCAATTTATGAGCTCTATTATTAGGAGCATCATTACTAAGTATAAACCCTAATATGGTTACCATTAATGATTTCATCACTATAAATCATTGAGGGAGTTGAGGAAATAGAAAATTATTCAGGAAAAATCCATTCTAGATGCGCCCAAGCCCTGGGTGGGTGGCACCCATTCATGCATAATCCCCACTCATGTTCTCCCATTTCCCAAATAGTAACTCAGGCCTCCAATTAGTTGTGATCCCTAACTCACTCTCTTCCTTAACCTAAGTCGCCAATTATGTCTGTAATTAGGGCTTCCCCGTATTCATAAGTCCCACTTAATTTTATTTTGTCACACCTTTCATGACACATATGTCCCCACAGCATGGTTTTAAACTGTATGGCCAATGACCTATTCACACAACATAAAACTACATGAAAATGTATTTACCATACTTAATTAAGCTATATGTTATAGTCCTACCACATGACCTTAAATTATTCAACTCAAACTATGTGTTCTTGGATTATTGTTAATAAGGATATGTAGGATACCTCATCAAGGTCCAAACCTAAAATTATCTTCCATATTCATCCTCATGAGGCCATATTCCTCATGCAGCCTCTTATATCCTCCATCATTGGGATATATTCCGTGTGAGTCCATATGTTCTTACTTATTGGTCCATATTCTCTCTAAAATCTCTATTTCATCTATTAGGGTCATATACCCTAGGGATCATCCTCCAAATAGGACATATTCTCTCTGAGGCCCCCATTTACGTTCACTTGGTCTATATTACCTATGAACCTTTCTTCCAATGGATCATACTCCTAATAAAACTATACACTTCTTGGTGTTTCATATTCTCACTAAGTATCACAATATTTTCTTTCTTAGTCCACATTCCTAATGAAACCATATACTACTCAATGGTATAAACTCTTACTATCTAAACTAACCCCAAACCTCACCAATACATATTCATTTTGAAACCAACTTATCTTAATTAGGCTATATTACATTCAAGGTGAAACAAAAAATGTCTCTCGTACATAAGTCCTACACCAACCATCGGTAAGTATCATTCACCTACTTTTCCTTACCACGTGATGTAAAACTGCATGGATTGGTCTTTTTCATTCAACCTTAAAGGGTATAGTGTGTCCTTATATGTTGTATTGCACTATGTGGCTTATAATTCATTTTATAACAATATATAGGAAATCCCTTTTAAGGAATCAATCCCAACTCCATAAACACATACCACCTTCCAAGATGATGATAAACTCTATAGAACATCAAAAATTAATAAATTAATATGAATAACCTATAATACATATAGATATTCACATCGATACATGTAAATGACCAATCACTAGAATAGGGATAACCAATTCTACATTTTTATTTGGTAAGGACTCGCGAATATGATTTAAATATATAGGATAGTATAAGAGTAGGCAATAATCCCCTAAATAGGGGTGATGATCCTAACTTCCCACTTTCTCAACCAATATGAAATCCCAATATATAATTGGAAAAGACCCAATGACCTACTACCTTTAGAAATTAGGTTCTCTTGGAATTAAATCTAGTATAGTGTAGTCTTGTTTAAGAGGTTTTTACTAGAAATAATCACTCAAGTGGTAGGTGTGGCTATCAGGTTTATTGAAACTCTATGAAAGGAGTGTTGTGAGGCCATTAAGTGGAACTTATACTATCTCAAAGGTATAGAGGATCTTCTAATCTTTTTTGGAATATATAATCTTTTATAAGTATTTTTTAATGCTAACTTTGGTGGAGATATAGACTCACAAAATAGTACCACTAGTATTGTGTTTACTTTAAGAGGAACTATTGAGAGTTGGATGCCTAGGTTACAACTAGTATTTTCATTATCAACCATGGAAGAAGATTACATTTCAATTATATAAGCAAGGAAATATTTTTGTGGTTGAATGGTTTTCTATAGGGAATCATAAGAAGTAAAGAAATTAAAAAATTGAATAATGATATCTAGAGTGAGATTCACATGGCTAGGAACTTGACATTTTACTTTAAGTTGAATCATATTCAATTGAAGCCCAACTTCATCCAAAATATCATGGAATATGGATTTCTAGAATAATGAAAATTTTAAGGTAATTATATTTAGCTAATATGATAACTAAAGTTATAACATGGGAAATTCTATAGGATTGTGTCAATTTAGTGGGGCTTCAATAACTTGAAGATCATGAAATATTAGAATATTCAATATAATAGAAGATAAGAGCTAAAAAAGGGATATTGTATAATATAGTCCTTGTAACATAAATAAATTGTTGATGAAGCCTAAAAAATTTAAAAGTGGGAGATTTTGAAGATTTTTGTTGTGATAAAATGTTTTCCATCTTAGTTGTGTAGATTCCAGAAAGGAAAAACTTACAGAACTACAACAGAATCATATGCATGGCAGCACAATAAAACCAAGATTTTGTAATCAGCAGTAGTGGTGGTTTTTGTTGAATGGTGAGAATCATTAAATTTAAAGATGATTTTAGATTCTAACATAAGTTTGGAAGGTGAAGTATGTGTTTTATAATCTTTTTCTAATACTATAAAGGATCTAGGATTAACCAAAAGTGGATCATTGTTCATTAGAAAGATCGGTTGAGGTGGTGGATCACAGGTGGTGGCCAGGATCAAGTGGAGGTACATCTAAAAATATTTAATAGAATTAGAACCAATTTTAATGAAATTTATCTATAATAAATGTCTATAAATATATGGATTGTGTTCATTTTCAGTATATTTGAAATATTTTAACTTAATATTCTATTATATTATGCTTTGTAGTGTTCTGTTATAATCTCTTGTTTCCTCCTCTATTAAATTTGTTGTTTTCCTTGGAATAATATTAATTTTTAAACCATGTATATTCATTTGTTCCTTTGGTATGTACTTTTCTTAAGTTTATTTCTTATTCTTTCTAGGTTATATGTTGTGATTTCTTAAGAGTTCAGAAGGTGTATGGATGTGGTGATTGGGATTATCTGTTTTAGATACACCTATCCATGGAATTGAGCACTCAATGATTTTGGTCTCCTTATTGTACATTTGAGGTCTGGAAGGAACTTTTCAGTTTTATAGGTTATGGTTATGAATTTATGTTTCTAATATAGCCCATAATTCCTAAAAAACCATGATATACTATAATAAACAATGTTAACCCATCAATACTTCCATCTAAACCAGTTTATAATCTTTCAAGAATAAATTATCTCTGCAAGGATTCATTAGTTTTACATACTTAGATACTTTTAAATTTTATTTTCCACCACTTCAGGTGTTCATAGTAATGACTATAATACTTCCACTTATAATCTTTGATTTATACTCGTGAAAACATCCCTATGGTTACCACATTCTCCTTTCTTCACACAAACATTTAATTTCTACTTTTCTCCCACTTTTTATTTTGTTCTAATTACCACCATTTCATGCTTTATATTCAAATACACACAATATCTTTGTTAACTTTAACTGTAAACCACTTAAACATTTATGTCTAACCTATAAATCACCATCAATAATTCCAACAATTCAACCACTTAGGTTAAAACATTATTCTATTTCAATTATCTCCCATCAAGAAACCTTTTGATCATTCAATGAGATTTTCCTTCCTTATATTTTTTTCCTTAATTTATAACCATGAATATCACCATGAATTTTCAATAAATATAATATACAACTGATTTTTTGATAAATTATTCCCATTTTATTTTTTTGTAAAATTTTTAATAAATCTATTCATCCTCAATAAGTATAGATATTCTCTCCCTATTTTACATTCAATTGAATCTTAAAATCAATTGAATTCTTTTATATACCTTTCATAAGGTGTATTATTAATGGGATTTAACTTCTACCAATTTTTAAATAAAATACAAAGGGTTCCTTCTCTACATTTTATTTCTTATTCACTCCCTTTTTAATGAAATACACCAAGGTATTTCATCCATAATTTTCCATGTCACTGCAACTAAATTTATATATTTATAAAGACTAAGATCCTCCTTATAAATAAAATTATTTCATAAATTTCATCTATTCTAAACACTTATTTTTTTCTCAAAAAATTTAGGCTCCATCAACCATTTTTACATTGAAACTTTATCTCAGTTTACTTGAAATACATCGAAAGTTTTATTACTAAGGGATCTATCACAACTTATTTAAAATAATTCTAGATTTACCTATAAATTTTTAAAAAACTATTTTAACTAAACTTGTACTCTATCTGATATTTCTATTGCTTAAACATACAAATTTTCAAATATTTTTCAACAAATACTATAAGCATAAGTGTGTTATAGAGAAACGTATGAAATAAGGGAAAAAGTTAATTACCTCAATGTAGTCCATTGATCTTACTTTCTTACATAAATGTATAAAACATGATATTTAACTTCCTTCAAGAATATACATGTGATCAAAAACACACTTACATAAGATCAACCTAAAATAATAATTAAATCATAAAGTGTGTGATTCATACCACTTTAAATGATTAGTTATTCTCAAAAATATAACACTTGATTCCATTTGTACATATAATCCCTTTATTATTTCACTTTTTAATTATGCTAAGATATGATATTCAACTCTCCCTAAATATATATCTTTGAAATCAATTAAAAAATTTATAATCACCATGGAAGTCTTCCTTGAAACTATACGAATTATAGTAAATTGTGTCAATTTTTTAGTAGTGGTTTTTAAAACTTCTACTAAATCAAAAAATAATATTTTCAACATGTCTTCCAATAATTCTTCTGTAAAGAATCAATAACATTGATATTAAGTGTATTTTTTTATTAAAAAACTGTTATCTATTTTAAAAAACACCTCAACCTCTCCATATCCTTGAATCATTCTCTCAGCCAACAATTATCCCCTCAACATTGATACCCTCTCCCCCTCAAAACCACCTGATTATGGACCCCCCCCCTAATACCCTATTCCCCTCATTGATACCATATTCCCTTCATCAATACCCATTATGCCACCCGACCTTGGATTCCCTTCACCGATACCCTCTCCCCCTCACTGATATCTAGATTTTTTATCAGAAACATTTCTAATATAGGTGTTTAATATAATGTTTCTATCAATATTATGCATGTTATTTATTCCATAGGGTGTTGTTAAATTAAATGTAATATAAATAGATGGAACTTTGTTATTTTGGTCACAATTTCTGTAATTATGTTTTTGTATCATTATGTATTCAACCTCTTCTACTTCACATCCCCATTATTCCTAAATATTAGAACCATGTTGTATTTTTATATTATAGATGGATATATATAGTAGTTATTCATTATTTTTATTTTTTATTTCTTTATTTTTTATGTTTTATTGAGTATTTTATTTTTTTAATGTGTCTCATTAGAAATGATTCAATTTATAAAGTGATTATATTGATATCATATATATATAACATATCTAATGTTCATGATATAATCTAATTTAAAAAGTTTATTTCTTATAAATAAGACTTCTTAAAATTGATTTTATAAAAAAACAACATGAATTGATTTATTTAACTGATTTTTAGCTATTAACATGTCATTATTTCTATATTTGTTTCATGCTTCATGTTAAATAATTTGTAAAATATTTATTTCGCTGAAATGTATTTTATTTATATATATAATAATATAAGTATATTTTATATTTTAATGTGTAGGAAGTATATTACCTATAGATAAAAGTTGTATTAACTCACCTCAGAACACATCTCGGTATGGTATGGGTTTGAACAATATAACAGATCGGATTTTCTTACCCATTACTTTGCTAGAGTTTAGGTGTTGGTGGTATCTGGGGGAAGTCCCAAATAATTTATAGGGTAAAATGAGGTGATGAAATTTACATTTTAGCATAGATAAGTTCTATGGAATAGATTATTGGGCTACAACATTTTGGGGAGTCACTGCGGTGTTAAGATGTCAGTTGCGGGGCAGTGGCTTGGGGTAGTGTTTTTCAGAGGTTCTATAATTTTTAGCATAGTTATGATATGGATAAAAGTTTTGGTTAAACACTCTTTATTATATAACATGGATGTGTATACTATAGTTTAGGGACTTGGAGGATGAGTTTGGTGGTTCTTCCAAATTCAGTATGGCTACAATATAGTTTTCTAGTGGCGGCGTAAAGTCTTGGAGGGGTGAGTTTTGTGGTTATGTTGTTTTTAGGGTAGCTACACCATAAGTATGGGTTATAATGTAGTCTTCTTATTATAATAAGTGTTATGTGGTGTGGTGGTTCTTTCTATGATGTGGATGTAACATCTTGATATTTTATGGTACACTTCTTTTTTAAAAAATTAAATCATTTTGAAAGATTTTGATACATGCAACCCCAAGTCTAAATGAATTGTAATAGTGTATACCATTATAGCATGCCATTAAATTAGATATTATGAATAGAACTATCAAAATTATGAAAATTATATGTCTTACACATATATAAAATAAATTCATTGGTTATTAATTAATTAGGAATAAAAAATAAAAAACATTTAAAGTAAAAGAAATTTTTTTCTGAAAAAACTATTTTTATAAATGCAATGTGTTCTTATATTAATAAATTAAATTAAAAATTATTTTTGAATGATTTTAATGAAATATATATTATATATTAAATAAAAAAATTATCATTCATCTAATATTTTCTAAGAATTGGATAAGGATAAATCCAGTTTTATGCTTAAAATTTGTATTTTCTAAAAAGCAGTTCTGTCACATTTTATGTGCCCGTTATAAAATTAATTTTAAGAAAATTTAGAAAATTTATTTGAAAAAATTAAATTTATTTTTAAATTGAATATTCAAAAATTATTTTAGAGTGAATTTTTAATAATTGTTTGAAAAGATTATTTTTTGATGAATAGTGAAAAGTACTGATTTTTATTGAAAGATTCCTTTTCATTTAAAGCATTTAAAAAGACCCATTTTGTTTTAAAATTATTTTGAAAGTAAAATTAGTTCAATTATATTATTATTATTTAAATTTATATAATTTGAATCAAAGTTTTTTGAAATTTTTTATAAAAAAAAATTTGTACTTAAGAAAACTTTTCTTTGAAAAACTATATTTTCTTCCCGCTTATGCGTTTAATTTAAAATTAAATTCTATCACTTATATGAATTTAATTTGGTAAATTAAATATAATATTTATAATAATAATAATAATTAATATTATTTAATAAGTTAAACTTAATTTTTTTCATAATTACTAGTAAAAAGAATAAAAAGTAATTATCACGGTTAAGGTTCAAAAAGGGTTTTGCGCATTACATGTGCTTATGTTAAAATTTATTTACGCACACATATGATTATTATTTTATAAATAGTATTTAATATTTAGAATTATTGGGTCAAAATTATCTAATAAGTCCCATTTATTTTTATTTTTAAAGGTTAAATTATGTAACAAAATATATGAAAAAACAAGTTACTATTGTGAAAACTAAAATACTAAAAGTGAGTAACCTTAAAGATTAAGGGAAAAACATGTTTAAAAAATGTTTCATTTTTTTGGAGTAGGTGTGGTTCAAACATATATTCCTAACACTAAATTTTTTATCAATTTTTTTGACACTTGGTTTGGGAGTGACTTTTCATTATTGAATACTTTTGGGTATTGACAAAAATTCCACTCCTCAATTATAAAACGAAACACAATACCCTCACTTATTAACACATATTAATACATTTATGCCAACCATAACCTACCAACGTATCTCCATATAATAATTATCTATGTTATAGATATTATATTTTCTGAAAATACCAATTCTATGGTCCTCAATAAGAGATCCAAAGGAGGTTTTTCTAAGCGAAGGTAATTGTCTTCACTAAGATCTTTCTTTTTAATTATTCAATTACCCCCTTAATTAATGTATTAATAATTAAAAAATAATAGAAAAATTATATAATATATAATGATATGATATTATTTTTCTGTTATAACCTATAACCATCTCCTCTTTTATCAAATGGTAAATGAAATTGTGGATCGTGTGTACAGCGGACTATCCTCTTGCAAACCGATGTAATTCGTTTTCCATCACCACCTATCATAGCTGGATATAATGATGAATTTAATATATATATATATATATATATATTAATTTCATAATTATAATTTTTTAATTATAATATCACATGTAACTTCTTACACTCCAATCCACTGTAAAATTATAATGTCGCTCGTGCATACATGTGGACTACCACCTCCACAAAGTGATGTGACTCATTTTTCATTTTATTTTGACATGGATGGTGATAATGATGTATTTTATGAACATATATTATTTATATTTATTAATAATTATTCTTTAAAGGTAAATTATTATTTATCATTCTTTCTTTACATTCTTTAAAAAAATGAAAACAACATTCATGCATATGTACATCTTACTGTCTCCATGAACAGTGTAACTCATTTTTCTATCTCTAAAATTTAAGGACTATTATAAATAATTATATAATGAATATATGTTATATTTATTTCATAGTTAACATTATTTATATTATATAACCATGATCAATGTATGAGGATCAAAACTACCAAACCAAAACATACATGAAAAATGAAGCAATTATTACTTGAAGTAGTGATTTTAACACAGAATTGTTAATAAATTGGCGATAAAATATTATAAGTAAATCATATATGGTTTGATATATATTATTATGGTTATTTAATATATTTATAATAAATATATATTTATTATAAAGTAGTTTTGTACACATATAAAGGAATTCAAACCGAAGGTAAGGGATTTCATCTCAATTTTCCTTCATTGAGGAATATTTTATTGTTATGCACCTAATTTATTTTATATGTTTAATATACTAACCCTTTTAAATTTTATACCATTAAGAATTCATAATTCATGATATTTTATGTTTCAATCTAATTTATTTCATTCCAGGTGATTTGACCTGAATGTTACCAAGTGGTAAGTGTTTCATAACTCAATTTTATTTTAATGGGTTATATCAATTCTTCATTGATTATACTATGTCAGTATTATTTGTGAAATGAAATTTATTTGATTTATGTTTAATTTAAAAAAAATTATAAGGATTTATATTTTTTACACAGAATCACTTCATTGATTAATTCCCACTTCAACAATACAATCATTATAAGGGGTTTTCATCCCAAATTATCTTCTTTGAGACATATGTTAGGTTTTAAACCTATATTCTATTATGGGTTACATATAATACCAATTTATATTTTATATCATGAATCTATTTATATTAATTTTATTTAATGTTTCATTTTAAATTATTTATCTCAGGGGGTTATGATTTGAATGTTACCAAAGTAGTGGGGATTAGTTTCACAATCTCATCATTATTCAGGATTGTTTATGTTTATGTGTCCACTAGAGAAATAATTTTATATTTATATCTTAAACATGGTATATTTTATTCTCATCTGGTTATTTCTATAAATTATAAGTTTTCGATTCAATTTCCCCTCTTTAATTACTCAGGATACCAAAATAATTTTTTTATGGAAAATCGACATTTTGTCTACTTAGTTGGAAATATTTATATTTTGTGTCTACATATTCATTAAAATGTATAAAAGGATTTTTATAACATTATCCAATGAATTATTAAATACATTTTTAACAATTTTTTTCTTTTACAAAATAGTTTATAATGAATATTCCTTTCATCTTTTAAATAAGGTACTTTCTGACTTTTTACCAAAAATGTGAAAGGAATCTTTGTTTTAATATGATCAACATGAACAGAATTATCCACAATGATGAACACTAATTTATTTGAATATTAATTTAATATTTTACATGTTTATTTTAAAATAAAATATTTTCTCCTAATATTCTAGAAATTTTTTGATTTTAAAAGTTATTTTCAATGTGAAAATTGTATCATGCTCAAGAATGTTTTAAAAAATATTTCTATTGTATTTTTATTCATAAATGATAATAAACCATTATTTTACTTATGATATAATGAGGATATTTTTAATGATATAATCCCTATTTTTTATCTGGATGGTTAATGATAAGTTTGATTGGGGGAAATATTAACATTTCATATGCTAATTTTTCAATATGAATGTTTCTATGGATTATGTATTAAATTATTATTTCCCCTTTAATATAATGAATGAATTGGACTTATTAAGTGACAAGTGGAGCCTACTATATACCCCCAATGCATCAGTAGGTGTCATGAGGTGAACTATCTTGTATATTTGGTTGAGTAATTACCTATTTATGTAATATGTCCTCCCATGAGGCCTTAAAGGTATTATTATGATATATTTGATTATTCGTTCTATCATTATGAGATTTGTTATTTATGTGTATGTGATAATTTTATTAGTTATGATATCTGTGGATTGGTATTAAGATTATGTGAATGTTTATATGGAATTATTTGATCATCATTTTCTGGCCATATTATTCTCCATGATCAAGTTACTAATTAAATGGCATGTGTTTTCATATATTTATCTTACCACGTTGATTATTCCTTATTTATTCATGATAAATTTGGTAATACGCATACCATTACTGAGAATATAAACTCACCCCTTTCTTATGTTTCCTTTCCCTAATATTCCAATAAGTGTATTATGACTAATTTGCAGGGATATACTAAATGGAATAATAGTGATTTAAAATAAAATACTATATTGTATTTTAATTTTTAAATTATTATGTGATATTCAATTATGAATCTAGTTTTCCAAGAATACTAAAATATTTTCCTTCAATGTATGATTCCTTTTATATAGTTATAATGTAATAAAGTAACCATTGACTTTAGGATACTAGGTTTGGGTTCCTTACTATTGGTATTAGAGCTAATTTAGTAGAAACCTTGGGAACTATATTTTGGAAAACATATATTAGGGAATATATCTCTATGAATGACTTTAAGGAAAATTATAAGTATAGGATAACATCCTAAAGTTTTGGTAAGGTAGATATTATGTGGTTCTCCTAGAAATACAACCATGTATAGATACTACAGTTGGATGTGGTTTTGGAACAGATGAATCTAGGGATAGTAACCTTAAAAAGAGTTGGATTGGATGTATCTCAACCATCATTCTGGTGCATGGTGATGGTTCCCTTACTATACACCTAGTTTAACTCTCTCATGGGATATTCCTAGGTTAATTCACATTTTCTTTATGAACCATCCGGAAGGATTTTAATAGATTATAATAATGAATAGACAAGGTTAAAAATAAGGTGTCTTAGATTGAAATAAAGGTGACATTATTTAGACAAAAAATGAATGATTATATGGTTTTCCACTATGATTATTGTTTCTCACACTATGCTTTTTAGTTTTAAAAAATGGATGGAACCAAAAATAATCCAGTTAACATTGAATATGATTGAAATGTGGTGATTATGAGAAACTAAATGGAATTATGACTAGAGTGAATTATATTTTGATTATTCTAAATTAGTTTTTTCAATATATGATTAACAACCCATACCTTAACTAATACTCAGACTCGCTAAATAAGAGAAGAATGGAGTTCATTAGGAGCTTAGGTGATGGAGACTATGGAGCTAAGATAGCTTAATTTACTTCAGGTCAGAAATATGGAAATAAGACCAAGGAGAATGTCCTAAAGGAACATGAAAAAAATTATGAGTGGAAAAGAAGGGAATATAGAAATTTATTTCCAAGCAAAAATTATTATTACAATGTTAGAAAATAAATTTCATCATAGGAATCTATTTATAGTTTGTTTTTTTAATTGTGGGGAACCTATGAATTATCTGATTCAATTCCCTCTTTTAAAAGTTAACTTCTAGACCAAGGAATGTTTTATGTTATGTCAATCATTGATATTGAATGATTGAACTATTTATGTATTTTGATTCAATAATTATTTTTTAAAAGTATTAAACCAATGATATTATTGTTATAGGAATCATGAAACATATAATAATTGTTCTTCATAAGTTTTTCATTAAGGATTTTCAAGAATATGTTGAAGAGTACTGATAACCAAGAAAAATGATTTAGTGGTATGCTGATATATTTGGAGAATAAATAATTAAGGGAAAGATAACCCTTAATATGTTCCTAATGTTAAGATAATGATTTTTTGTTTGGATAAAGATATGATCAACATTGATGAATAAATGGGATAATATTAAAGACCTTAGAACTAATTAGTGGTTTGATGAAAAAGTGTATTAAGTTGTCTTTGATGGAGTTTATAACATTTTTGGATTTATGAAATATATTCAATAATCAATGATTTTGTTTAATTAATGAATAGAGAGTTAATTTTTGTAAGAAAGAATGTTTTCATTAAGGCTTAATGGTAATTCAGGTTATTACCAAATTTCAAGAAAATATATAATCAAGGTTTTCACATATTTTTTATCTGACATTATGATCTAAATTGTGTTTTATGAGGATAATTTTTTGAGCAAATATTTCATTCTTTTGGATTTTTAATTTGGTCAGACATATTTTGGAGGAATCTTATGTCTTTATATGGAGTCGTATGAAGCATTTTATGGAAATATGTTGCACACCAACTTGTTAGGATGAATTTAGTAAAATAAAGCATATAGTCTCAAAATATGTGGAGGAGATAATGAAAATGGTAAATACTATTCAAACCCATATCAAATCATATCAAAGAAGGCTAAAGATATTTGTTGATAACTGAGGGAAAGTTTTGGAATTTCTAGTGAGAGATCACTTTTTCTTGAAATTATCTCCATGGAAGGGTGTTATAGGGTTCATTAAGAAAGGTAAACTAATCCCCAAGTATATCAGACAATTTTAAATACTATAAAGAATTAGAGTTTTGGATTACCTTGTTTAAATGACACCAAGTATATCTAAAGTACATGATGTGTTCCCTATACCGTTTCAAAGTAAGTACATGAAAAACTAAACACATGTGATCACCTTTAAGGAAATATAATTGGAACCTAATATATCTTGCTATTAAGTGCATATCCAAAATCTGGTAACTATAGAACAAGTGTTTAGGAATCGAATGACTCAGTTGGTAAAGGTACTTTGGAGAAATCCTATGATAGAAGAGGCAATGTGGGAACTTGAATAAATTCTGATGAGAACTACCCAAATCTATTCATGAGGTTACATTCTGAAAATTTTGAGGATAAATTTTTTTATGGACTGAGTAATGTATCACAATGAGATTTATGGTATATTTCATTTTAAATAAATTTAATATTTTTGATATCTTGTGATACATGAAACCTCTAGTATAAATGAACTGCAATATAGTATACCATTATAAACTAGAAATTAAATCGGTGGGTATGAATAAAAATAACTAAATTATGAAAATTATATGGTTTTTAAAGGTATAAAATAAATTAATTGCTTATCAATTTATTATGGATAAAAAATAAAAAATATTTGAAAGTAAAAAAAATGATTTTTCTAAAAAATTATTTCTATGAGTGAAATGTGTTTTTGTAACATCTCATTACTGTTTTTAGGTATTCTTAAACCCATATTTTATTTGATCTTTGTTTGGTTTCCTTTTAGGTAAGTTTCTAGTGAATTTCTGAACATTTTGGAAGTTTCTGGGCCAGTTCACGATTGGCGCATGACCTGTGTACGATTTTCCAAATCGTGTGCCCTGCTATAGGAAAATGAAAAGTTTTGGAAAGATAGATCTGGAAGACTTGTCCATGGTTAGTCAATCCATGTTCCAAATCAAAAGAAACTATTCAAACCATTTATAATGGGAGCATAACTTTCACACTGTTTGTCCAAAATTTTTGTTATTTACTAAGAAACCATGTAGACGACTTTCAATTAATCTGAAAATTGTTAAAAAAATTATAAACCCTCTGTTTTTACCCCATTTAAAGATCATTCTACCCCTACTCATTTTCTCCATGTTTTGGGGCTTCCAAGAATAATTTTTCACTCCTCTAAACCCCTTACAAGGAAGATCTAAGTTTGGAAATTCTTATTAGGTCTCTTACTGGTAAGGTTTCTCTGCCTGATCTCATTCTCCTATGGTCTCTATCTCTCTCCCTAGGGTTTTATAGATCTTCGTATGTTTTTTAAGGATCAAATACCCACTGTTATGGATCTAAACCTAGGTATTATTCTTGTTCCTCTCGGATTCAATTGTTTTCATTCTTCATTAATGAATCCCGACTAGGGTTGATGATTCAAGATTTGTTGATCCTGAGGTAAGTGGGTTCTTTATGATTTCAAATTTATATTAACCCTAATTTTTTTTATTTAAATTTCAATTTTTTTGTATTTTAAATTTAATTTTTTGGATTTGGATCATATATATTTCAATTGGTTATTCTAAAAACCCAATTCCGGTGAATTGAGATTTCTTGGGAAAAATGGATTTTTGGCATGGAATTGAAAATTGGTGAGATTTAAATTGTTTGTTTTAAATTTTGGTTTTTGATAAGAATTGAAACAATTAAATTACTTAATTTAATTATAGAATTTGATTTGATGGATAATTTGTGGAAACCCCCAATTCTAGTGAATTTGGGGTTTGTGATAAAATTGATGGAATTGCATGAAAATTAAATTGTTGAATTTAATTTTGAAATTGGATTGTGAAATGGAATGGTGAATTGATTTAAAATCATTTTTTGTGAATACAAATGGCTTGAAATTGGTTTTTATGGAAATCCTATGGTTTTATTGTGAAAAGGCATGTTTTTTATTACAAACTTATTATGGGTTTTAAAGGGGAAATTGGTATATTGAAATAGAGAATGTGATTTAATTGTATTTTAAGCAATCTCAAAATAAATTTCCCATTGTTGTTTTTCATTAAAGAACATGAAATACTTAGGTAGTTAGTGAGTTATTTTGGGTGACAGGGTATGATTTACAGCGTTTTAAAACATCATATAAATACATCATATTCCTTAGGCAATGGTGATAAGTCCTCTTCACCTTTGTTAAAGGGGTGTATGTACATACTTTGTCGTATTCATAGTGTTGGGTCCCTATAGCCCAGAACTATCATACCTATTTGGCACATCACCACGTTTCTCATCTGTATGTATTTTAAAGGTATATATATTCCATTTTTTAATCTTTTTGACATGACTTGTGAATTTATATAAACTATTTTATCTAAATGGCTTTAATTAAGCCATTTTTTGAAAAGTTTCATTTGTGTAAAGAACCTTTTTATTGAAGTAAAATTCCATATTTTGAAATGTATTTCTATCTAATAAAATTTGAAGCATGAATTGCTAACATATTTAGATATTTTAAATTGTAAAGCACGAGTTGTTTAAATATGATTGTACAAATTCCAAACCTATTTATATGAAAATTTAAAGAACATTCTTAGTTAATTTTATATTGAAATATTATTATGTAATCTTTGGTGAAATCCTAAAGGGCTTTGGATCACACCCTACTTGTGTCTTTGGGTGTTTTTAGATTATATCTTCTAGGTTCTAGTAAGGAGAAATGATCTCTTAGAGGTGGATCTAGCTATTTATCCTTGGAATTGGTGAGTTGTGTCCTTAGGGAATTGAGTTATTTTCCCTAATTTGGTACTTAGGTTGTAGTACTTTGGTCATAAATTCCCTATTTGACTTTGGGTATATTACTCCTGGTGGATCTTCTTTTTATATGCATATCGTCTTGTTTATTTATACTTATATAACTTTTGTGGAAAAATTGTTCCCACATTCAATTTTTAAGATGCTAGGTTCTAGTCATTGACCCATGGGGATCAGAAATTTCCTTTAGGCTATGTCAGTACCAGATTAGTTATCAGGTTACCAGGGTACCCATGATGATTCATGACAAAGTGGTATTAGAGGTAGGATTTATATTCACCTTCTTATCTTGAAGTTAGTATGCATGGTGAAATATTTTGAGGACTTAAAAGGTAGTTGTGATTCAGTGCCTTGACATATCTCACCACAATGAACCTTAAGTTGTTAGGGATTGTTTGGGAAAGATGTATTGTAGATTAGTTCTAGTTTTTCTTCAATTTTGATTTGGATATGTTGAAATCCAAATCTTGTTGTTCTATATGTTGGAATTGACTTCTGTTACTACATTGTTTGAGTGTTAATCGGATGTCTTATTGTTTTTTGATGTTGTGTATCACCATGCCTCCGAGAAGATGTATGAATAGGATCCAGGTAGAATCTATTGTTGAAACTCTATGATTGAATCCTTTTGTTGATCTGAATCTAATTAAGGTGATCATGCGCACTTTCCATGCTCTAGGATAGGAACGACCTCCAATTCTCATTTAGGCTCTAGCTATGGAACCTCAAAGGGGTGTTCTCAATATTTGTTCTCAAGAGTTCCTTATTCAGGAGCTATAACTATTCAAAAGCTCAAATGATCCTCAAGAAGATGAGGAGTGGTTAAGAAGAATGGAGTGTTTGTTTGGGATTTTGGACAGACCTGATGAAATGAAAGTGAAGTGTTCCACCTTCATGCTAGAAGGTTTGAGAAAGAGATAGTGGGACACAATGGTGATGGAAAATAAGAATGAGGACATGGAGTAGGAAGGACTTCAAGGTTCTTTTCATTTACCAGTTCTATATATATTATATTTTTTATCCATCTCAACTGAGTTATTCAGACTCGAGCAGGCTGACAGGACCAATAAAGTGTATAAAAACCGTTTTGTTGAACTCATGCACATCATACCTGAGATAGTATCAAATGAGATGATAGAGGATTGAAGTTTTGAGTTGGGACTCTGAACATATATTCATTCATAGGTTTTCTTACTAAATCTTCCTTCTTATGTTGATGTACTAGATAGAGAATTGATGGGTGAGATGGACTTGTCTAGAAGGTTGGGGTTATCATGAGATTCATTTTCTCTTAGTGGTAGAGTGATTTACTTCAGGAGAAAATAGATGTGTGATTGTTCTTAGGGATTTTTTTGACTATAGGGTCATTCTACACCTTCTAAAGTTTCTGGAAGAGGTCATTTGGTTTGCTACCTGTGTGTCATGTTAGAAAATTCAAAGAGGGTATGCATTGATACACCCAAGAATTGTGGCTCCTATGGATATTCAAGGAACTTCCAGGGATTCTTAAATATTTATTCTACTCCATGTAGTAAAACGGGGTCATTAGATCCTCTTTAAACTGCAGGGAAATCAAATGATTCACATGAAATAGGGTTCCAGCCATATGCATATGGAATGAAGCTTCTTCATGTAGTGGAATAGCCTCCAATGGAATCACATAGGGGTCTAGCATCTATGAGAGGTACCACTAGTATTTCTTGGACTTTAGTGAATTATCTATTTAATACTGGTGTATCTCATTCATTTCTTTCAACCCATGTTGTTAACCTTATTAATCTTCATATGGAGCTTTTATCTCGTGTAATGGATATTACTACACCCCTTGGTACAATGAAAAAGTATGCTCTTCATAGTCCTTCTTTTGTATTCTCTCTATCATATGTTGAACTTTTCTGTACTTTTTTGGTTCTCGATATGAAATATCTTGATATTATTTTTATGATAGATTGGATTATTACCAATAAATCCCAGATTGATTGTTATCTTTGATGGGTCTCCTTCACTACACCCAATGGTGTGTGTTGTGTCTTTCTAGGAGAGTGAGACCCAAGGTTGAGAAGAGCTAAACAATCTAATATGGATATGGGGAAAGTAATATTGGTGTTTTACTTTGATCTAGAGTGGGAATATTTGATTGATAATCTCCCTCTATTCATTATCAAGTTTCCCAAAAAGTTTCCTTCTGACTTCTCTGGTTTTCTAAAGCTAAGGGATGTTGAGTTTTCCATTGACTTGATTCCTAGTACTCAACTAGTTTTTATTCCCTTTTATGACATGGAACCATTTGAATTGAAATTGTTGAAGTCTCTATTGGAAGATCTTTTTGATAAAGTTTTTATATTCCCAAGTATGTCACCTTAGGAAACGCTGGTTCTCTTTTCTAAGAAAAATAACGGTTCACTTCACCTATGTGTTTATTATTAAAAGCTCAATCGAGTTAGAGTAAAGAACAAGTATATGTTTCCATATATTGATGATATGTTTGATCAGTTGAAAGGGGAAAAGTGGTTCATGAAGATTGATCTTCTCTATGGTTACCATCAGTTTAGAATAAAATAATCTGACATTTATAAAACCACCTTTCAGAGCATTTACGATCATTATGAGTACCTTGTTATGCCATTTGGTTTAACCAATTCTCATGGATTTTTTATGGAATTGATGAAAAGAATCTTCCATGGGTATCTAGATACTTTCATGGTAGTCTTTGTAGATGACATCCTTATTTACTCTAAGTCCAAGGAGGATCATTTTCATTATCTGAGAACAATTCCGAGTTTGTTGAGAAATCCCCAACTCTATGTTAGGCTTTCAAATTGAGATTTATCTATTCGGGAATTGAAATTATTGGGACATGTGGTGTCAGAACATGGTATTTCAATTTACCCTGAGAAGATGAAAGCTATTATAACATGGGAATAACCACAGAATGTCTTCAAGATTTTGAGCTTCTTAGGATTAGTCAGATACTATCTCTGGTTCGTGAAAGACTTCTCAAAGTTGGATTCTCTGATGACTTCCCTCACTCAGAAGGGAGTAAAGTTTTCATAGAATAAAAAAGATCAGATTTATATTGTTGAGTTAAATAATCTTTTTAATATTGGTCCGATATTGAATCTTCCAGAGGCTATTCAGGGCTATGTGGTATTTTGTGATGCATCGGGTTCAGGCTTGGGTTGTGTTCTTATCAAAGGCAACCATATCATTGCTTATAGATCTCATCAACTTAGGCCATGTCACGACCCGTCCTCGGGGCCTATGTCATGACTACCCCAAGTCTGCCTTCCATAGGCCAGGGGCTGGCGACTAGCACCAAAGGCGTAAATCCCAAAAGAAGGGAAGGCATTGCCTTTATTAAGTAAACAAAACACAATAGAGTACGCAAGTGAAGTAACACTAAGTAAAACTGAGTACAAGGTAAGTGCTGAAAAATTAAATGGGCTAATATAAAAACCCAACTGACAGTACAGTACAACTGAAAGGAAAGTACAACAGCAGTAAGTAAAAACAGTAACACCGAGTCGTCCTCTGGGAATCCCACCTGAAGGGTGGGTACAGATAGTCTCCTCAGCTCCTCGGTCCGACCGTCCGCTCCGTGCACGTTTCGCCAAGTGGACCACCTCCGGGTACCGTCCAGCTTCACAAGCCTCCACATCGATCAGTGTTTTCCTTCGTCTTCATCCAACACAAAGTTGTGCGGGCATAGCCCGTGCAGGGGTGAGTATACGATACTCAGTGGGGACCCCGAGACCCCCGAAGGTCTCTCAGAATCCACGAAGGATAAACCACAAAGGAAAGATACAATCACGAAGTATCAACAACAATACTTAGGTATATTCCCATACATATACCTAAGTCATCAGTTACAGTTATTCTCCATCTCTCGTTCCCAAGCACCAACCAGTCCACAAAGGATAGCACAACACAGTCCACACAGGAACAACACAACCCAATCCACACAGGAAAGCAAGTCAATCACATCGACATTAATGATTGAGAATCAAGACTTAGCTCACACAGGTATACACTTTTTAAGGCGATAGATATGATTAAATATAGCCACTGATTCATCTAACCTGTCAGACCCACATAAGATACAAGACCAGCTAAGTTGTCGGACCCACACAGGATACAAGACCAGCTACTCTGCCGGACCCACACAGGATACAAGTACAGAGGTCAATACTGCCAGACCCACATAGGATATAAGAAAAATATTCATCATCATCAAACCCACAGAGGATTCCAGTACGGTTTTCTTCATTGTCGAACCCACAGAGGATTCCAGTACGGTTGTCGTCGCTGTCGAACCCATGGAGGATTCCAGTACAGAAGTCGATGCAGTCGCAGCCAGCTCTAGGGTTCTCGCACACAGCACGCTCGATTCCTGAAGGGTCCGCTCCATGAGCCAAGGGGTCGATACATCAAATGTCACAAAGTCCAGAATTGTTGTATCACAAAGTTCCATCTCGTCAAAAGAAACCCATCGCGACAGACGGTGCGTCAATCGGATGCCCAGTATGAGAGTTCTTGACTTTTCCGTCCCAAGGGCCCGGTTGGTTTTTAAGCTAAAACCAACCTAAACGTACTACAGCTGCGCCCAAACCTCAATCAGAGTAATCCAAAAGAACATTCTCACTAAGATTAATTAAACAAAGTCGATGGCACATCAATCGGACGTCCGGAGCTCAAGTTATAAGTGTTTCCGCTCCGAGGGCCCGGTTGGTTTCATGTTCGAACCAACTCGGATGTACCCAAAGTTCTTCAAAACCTTGATTATAATATACCTAACTGACCGTCTTGATCCAAGGATCCCAACGCAACTGACGATGCATCAATCGGAGGTTCGTAGCCCAAGATGTGGGTGAAAGACCGAAAGTGGTCTGAAATGGGGGGTTTGGGCCCGGCCCAACCCCCCCCCCCCCCCCCAGGTCATCCCGAACTGGGTCGACCCGACCTGGGTCTGGACCGGTAGGGCATGGCCCGGCCCGGCTGGGCGTGGCCTATCCCGGTCTGCGCGACCCTCCCCGGTCCGGCCGGGGGGGTGCGCAGGCTCGGCCAGCGGGCCGAGCAGGGGGGGACGCGGTCCCCCCTTTTTTGCGCTCCACACACACGGCGCATGGTCACCGCGTCCCCTCCGGATCCCGCGCGGCCGTGGGATCAGACCGCCTGCTGCCGCGGCTTCAGCCACGGTGGCTCCTACCGACGGCGCGTCGGGGCGCCGGCGACCCGCGCCGCCGGAGGTTTCCGCAGGCCATCGGAGTCGTTCCGGTGGTCCGTTCTTGCTCCCGTCTGCGCCTGTGGTCATCCCGAGACCTGTACATCACTTAGAACACCTCCAAATTCCATTTCGGTCCCGCTTCGCCATAGCCATATGTTCTGCGCATCAATAACAGAATAGAAGTGGGTTTAGACTTGTTCGTTGGTCCGCACCCACCGCGTTAGCGATTCGAAAATACTCCTAACAATTATAAGACATGACGAGGGTATAATTCACAAAAGAAAAGTAAACCAAAACCCCTACCTCAACCAGGAAAATGATTGTCGGTGTCGCGGTACATGGCGTCGCGGAGAAGAGGATCATAGGCATCGTCAGGGCGCGCCGAGAAGGAAGCGGCGTCTCCTCTCTGGCCACGGGGAAGAGGTTTGGTGGCGTGTCGTCAATCTCCGAGGAACTGGCATTCTTCGTCGTTCTTCATCGGAGGCCGGTGTCATTGGTGTTTCATCAGATCTTCCTCCCGTGGGTTCTCTAATCATTTTCCAAAGGGTTGATTAATAAAATAATTAATCCTCACGTTGTGTTCATTGTTATGGTTCATTAATGAGCCTAAATTAATGAACCTATTAAACACATGGGCGATGTTGTTACACAACCAAAGGGACAAGTTATTAAATGGCCCTCATTTATTGATCGTCGTTACACTGTGATTCCGCCAACTGTCGCTCAATGGTGGAAGAAAAAGAATAAAATAACTTATAGTTATTTTATTATATATAAATCTTTTTCTGAAAGTCTAAAAACTTATCTTTTTCATCTAACCCTTGTCGGTTAAAGTTAAGATTTGCCTAAGTGAATCTCGGCACTGTGAATTCATCGGTTCCCTCAGATTTTAATTCTGAGCACTGGTTCAAAAGTTATAAAAACTCACTCATTCGTTCACTGAACGTACCCGAGCTAAACTTCGAAATTTGATTCCGGACACACCGGGCCTCGGAATCAAGCGCCGTCAGAATCCACAGACTCGTAAAATTCCAAAGTATTTAAAAAAAATTCCTTGAAATTTACGGGTCTTTACATTACTCCCACCTCAGGGATTTACATCCCCGTAAAGCTACAACATTAACAAGGAGAACAAATGAGGGTAATGTGCATGCATCTTAGCCTCCCGCTCCCAGGTGCTCTCCTGGAGGTTCCAGTGCTGCCACCTGATGCGCACTAAAGGAATCGACCATCCACATAGGAACCTCTCCTGTCGATCCTCGATCTCCACTGGAACCTCCACAAAAGTCTCCCCGTCATCGATGTCTAGATCCTCGTGGTCGATGATATGCATCGGGTCGTGAACGTATCTCCTCAGCTGAGATACGTAGAAGACGTTGTGCACCCGGTGCAACTGAGGTGGAAGGGTCAGGCGGTAAGCCACCTCACCTACCTTACTGAGGACTTGAAAAGGCCCGATGAAGCACGGAGATAACTTGCCACCTCGGCCAAATCTCCGTAATCCACGTCGAGGTGAGACCCATAAGAGAACGTGGTCGCCATCCTCGAACTCCAGTGGTCTCCGCCTCCTATCATCATAGGACTTCTGTCTGCTCTGTGTAGTCCTCATCTGCTCCTGGATGATCTGAACCTTCTCTGTCATATCCTGAACCATCTCTGGTCCTACGAGTACTGACTCCCCAGGGTCAGTCCAGCACAGAGGTGATCTGCAAGGTCGGCCGTACAAGGCCTCGTATGGTGACATCCCGATGGTGTAGTGGTAGCTGTTGTTGTACGCAAACTCCACCAAGGGTAGGTGATCTTACCAGCTGTGACCAAAGTCAAGGACACATGCACGGAGCATGTCCTCGAGTGTCTGAATGGTCCTCTTCGTCTGGCCATCCGTCTGTGGGTGAAAGGCGGTGCTCAGGTGTAGTTGCGTCCCAAATGCCTTCTACAACCCCTTCCAAAGCCGGGAAGTAAAGAGAGCATCCCGATCAAAGATGATAGTCGATGGCACACCATGAAGTCATACGATCTCCTGAATTTAGCACTACTAGAAAAACAGGTATTTGCGACGGGTCATTTGCGACGGGATCCCGTCGCAAATGGCTTTTTGCGATGGGGGACCGTCACAAATGACCCGTTGCTGAAAATGGTGTCGCAACAACAATTATTTGCGACGGTCCCGTCACTAAAGCATTTTTCCGCGACGGGAAGAATCCCCGTCGCAAATAGTACTCCGTATATTTGTAAAAAACTTTTCAAAAACTATTTGCGACGGGCACCGTCGCAAATACCTGTTGCGACGGGCCCGCCGCAAATAGTTTTTGCGACGGGACCCGTCGCAAAAACCTATTTTAAAAAAAAATAAAAAACTATTAATAAATTATTTTAATGCATATAATAATAATACTATTTGCGACGGGCATAGTATCCCGTCGCAAATACTATAAAAAAATTATTAATAAATTATTTTAATTAATATAATAATAATCCAATTATAATTCAAAAATAAAAAATAATAAAATATTAATAAATGATTTTAATTAATATAATAATATAATTATAATTCACAAATAAAAATAATAAATTATTTTAATTAATATAATAATAATAGAATTATAATTCAAAAATAAAAAATAATAGAATATTAATAAATGATTTAATTAATATAATAATATTAGAATTATAATTCATAAATAAAAAAAATATTAATAAGTTATTTTAATTAATATAAAAATAATAGAATTATTTTACATTCAAATATTAAAATAATTCAAGTATTACAAAAAAATATAATTAAATTATAATATTATAAAATTTTAATATATATATATAATTTAATATTATAAAATATAAATAATATTATTATTCATATTAATATTGTTATTTAAAAATATAATATTATTAATATTTTATAATGAGACAGAAACTACGAATAGAAAAAAAAATCATATTTTGATTTCACAAATTTTATAACATAAAAACAAATTCTAATCTGAAGGAGGGGGAGGGGGGATCTGTAGATGGTGGTGGAGGAAACTTCATCCCTAAAGCATGAGTGAGTCGGCGCATGTACTTCATCTGCTCCTGATGCTGCTGCTGCCACCGACTTGTCTGCTCCTCGTACAGCTGCTGCTGGCGTCGACGCTCCTCCTCATGTTGCTGACGCATCTGCTCCTGCTCCTATCGGAGACTCTCTATCAGTGCAGTCTGAGATCGCAATTGATCCTCATACTGTGTAGTAGAAGAAGATGCACGAGCTCCTCTCGAGCTGGACGCCGACATCGCAGCACTGCCATAATAATCTCTGGGAGTCAGTCGAGAGCCGATACCAACTACCTGGCCCTTCTCGAAGGCATACTGGGTGGCCTGCATCCATGCCGCCTCATCAAACTGACGGCCAGTGGTCTGATCTGATGACTCGGCCTGACTCTCAGGTCGGGCCTGTGACGCTGCGGCCTCATATGACTCCTGTAGTTGCAATTTAAAATTAAAATTGTGAATATATTATATACAGTTAATTTTTAAATTTGAAAACAAATAATACTGACCACGATGTGATGCTGACGATCACCTCTGAGCTCCCCAATAGCAGGATCACTATACATCCTCCGATATACGTCGTACTCCGTAATATCGGGGTGCTCGATAGCCTATAAGAATAAAAAATAAACTGTTAATATTTATAGTTATATAAAATATTTATAAATAATGTACGTACCAGATGTTGTCTATGAGTACTGAAAGAACGACTCCCAGCTCAATGAGTCACCTCCTGTCTCCCCCGATTTTGCCTCCCCACCGATGATCTCCTCTGAAAGGCACCACTCAACCAGTGCGCACATAATCCATCACATACATGGGATGAAATGTACTCTGGTCGGTGTGCTCTACATGACTCGTCAAAATCTGACACTCATGCTTTCTTCATCGCAGCTTTTCTTAAATTGTGCAAAAACTGACGAAGGCGATCACGCATGGCCACCTCCCATGCCTTGTGGATGGCGTCACGCATGGTATCCTCGATCGGATACCATAAACCCTACAAATAAATCAAAATATCAAGTTAGAAATGAAATAATTTTCAAAATAAAAATTATTTATTTACGTACGTACCAACCAATGGCCGAACATGGCCTGCTGCACATCAATGGGAATCTGCTCCCATGTGGTCCACGGCTGAGAGAAATAGTTGCGCAAAATAGCGCTGCCCTGTCCGACTGCTATATGTGGAAAACTGTAAAAATAATAAACATTTATTATGTGAATAGATTAATGAAATCTTATTCAAATCCACAGGTTATCACACATGTTATCACACCTCCGTGTGCGTGGATCAAACCCAAGACGTGGACGTCGCTCGGGGACGGGGTCAGGAATCATCAATCGTGCAAGACCACACCCCCTCCGTGTACTCCCTGGAGCACCTGCAGGCTGAGGGTCATCTGGCAGCAACTCATCTGCATCGAAAGTCAGGTCAGCATCCGCCAACTCACGAAATGTGGCGTCGTCCATCTGAAACAGAAAATGTTAATGTTGTTAGCAAATAATTGATAATTACTATTATATATACATATATACATATTATGATTGTATATAAATACCATGGAATTCTATCAGTGTTCATCTTCATCATCATCTTCATATATGTCAATGTCATCTTCATATTCCTCCTCAACATCATCGATATCCATTCGAGTTACAGTTGCTTCATCTCTTACCATTTCAAATTCATATGTGACATCATTAACATCATCGTCATTACCGACTCTTAAATGTGGGGTGTCGTCATCGATACTCATGTCTCTTTGTAAAAAAGATTTATTTTGAGTACTCTCTTGAAAAACTTCAATTCTTTGCACATCAGTGAAAGCACATTCACTTTGACTAAACTGATTGTCTCGAATTTTGATTTTTATTACACTCCACCAATCAGTCAAGTCTCTTGATGTAGCACAGTACTTTGCGTAATAAACTTGATGTGCCTGTTGAGACAATAAGAATGGTTTATTTACTGCGAGAACACTTTTACATTTAATATCGATGATTCCATGAGTCGGATGAACACGCACGCCTCTCTCTGTATCCAACCACCGACATTTGAACATGGTTATGTAATGTTGTCCAAGATAACAGAGTTCAATGATTTCATCAAGTATGCCATAAAAGTCAACTTCATTTTCTCGATGATGAGATCCTCTCAAGCTAACTCCACTGTTCATTGTTTTTTTTTTGATTCCCCATATGCATGTGTGTGAAATTGAAATCTATTCACCACATATTCATTATAAGTTTTAACAAGTTTGGAAGGTGGGTTACTCAATACACACAGCTGTTTGTCAATTTTATCAGCATGTCGAGACACCTGAAAATTTGTGAAATAATTATCAGTATAGTAAACTATATATTGAATGAGTTGCTAAAAGATAAAGAATTTATGTTACCAGTTTTTGAAACCACTGAAAGAAATTTTTCAGTCGACGTTCTTCGAGAGCAGCTACTATAATTTGTGTAATTTGTTTCTTGATATGATTATCATACAACCTATAAAAACCAAAGTTATTTACTGTAACATAAATGATAGAATAAGTGATATAAACACTTATAGTACAACTGATGTCATCTCTTCACAGTTAAGCAGAACATACGTATGAGCTCTATGATGTTCATCATCTGAAAGCCAGCGTTCATAAACTCCACCAAAACCAAGCTTTGGCTGGTTGAAAACAGATAATTGATTGTCGATTTCATCAATATTCCTCTCGTTCCGTCCCATTCGGTTGTGTTTTGAAGGATACTCAGATTCAAAATAATGGGAGCAGAAAAAAGATATTTCCTCTTGCAAATAAGCTTCTACAATAGATCCTTCAACAGATGCTTTGTTACGTACTTTTCTTTTCAATTTTTGCATGCATCTTTCAAATGGGTACATCCATCGAAACTGTACTGGACCTCCACATTTGGCTTCATATGGAAAAAGTAACATCAAATGTTCCATTGAGTCGAAGAAAGACGGTAGAAATATTTTTTCCAGTTTACATATAATTACAACAGCATCTTTTTCAAGTTTGCCTAGAACATCATAATCTGCTGTAGCCGCACAAATTTCCCGAAAAAAATGAGACATGTCTATTATGGAATCCCAAATCACAGAATTCAACAGACTTCTTAATCCAATGGGTAGAAGTCTTTTCATTATAACATGACAATTATGACTTTTTAATCCAGTAATATGACCATTCTTTACACATCTACCCAAATTGGAAGCACAACCATCTAGAAGTCTCAAATCTGCAATCCACTGACAAAATAATAAACGGTTTTCTTTAGACATTGTATAAGCTGCTTTTGGTTTCAGTAACCTTTTTGTTCTGACATTCTCAAACAATTCCAATTCTGGACGCCTGCAAATTTGGGCAAGATCTAAACGTGCATTTACATTGTCTTTTCTCTTTCTAGGTGTATCCAAAACTGTATGAAACAAATTATCAAAACAGTTCTTCTCAATATGCATGACATATAACATGTGTCGGACCAACAAATCTGACCAATATGGAAAATCCCAAAATATGCTACATTTAATCCAATTGTGTTCTTTCCCAAAACCAGAAATTTTCTGTTGGTTTATTGTGGGACCAAAAGTGATGGGAGGTAATGAAAATACAACTGATTTTAACTCCGAACCTGATAGCATTTTTGGAGGTCCATCCCTTTCAATTGTTCCTTTTCTGAAATGAGATCTGTTTCTGTGAAAAGGATGATCAGCTGGAAGAAATCTACGATGACAGTCAAAATAACAAGGTTTCTTTCCATGAATGAGCATAAATGCTTTGTTCTCTCCCATACAGTAAGGACATGATTTCTGACCATGCGTACTCCAGCCAGATAACATCCCATAAGCAGGGAAGTCACTTATTTTCCACATCAATGTTGCTCTCAGTATGAAATTATGTTTCGTTGCAACATCATATGTACTTACACCAGTACTCCACAATAAATTTAATTCATCAATCAATGGTTTCAAATAAACATCAATATTTTTCTTCGGATGTCCTGGAATTAGTAAAGTCAAAAAGATATATGGCTCCTTCATCAACATCCATGGAGGTAAATTGTACGGAGTTAAAAAAACAGGCCAACATGAATATTGACTACCATAAGATCCAAACGGACAGAAACCATCAGTGGAAAGGCCCAGTCGAACATTTCTAGCTTCTAAAGAAAAGGATGGATGCACTCTATCAAAATGTTTCCATGAATCACCATCGGCTGGATGATTCAAGCTTTTATCGGTTGAAATATTCTCTTTATGCCATGACATCATTGTCTCTGTATTCTTAGACATGAATAAACGCTGAAGTCTGGATGTAAGCGGAAAATATCTCAACTGTTTTACAGGAATCAAACCAGACTTCCCATGTTGTCCTTCTTTATATCTCAGTTGCCCACATGTGGGACAACTATCCAATGACTCATTTTCCCCATAATATAAAATGCAGTCATTTGAACATGCATGAATCTTCTGACAAGTAAGTCCCAAATTTCGAACCAGCCTCTTACTCTCATAGTAATTTGCAGGTAAAACATTTCCTTCGGGTAACAGTGTTTTAAGCAAAGAAAATATCTGGTCAAAACAGGTGTTTGACATTCCGTTATCTGATTTGATAGCCATAAATTTTGCAACTGCTTCTAATTTTCTCATCTTGCAGCCAGGATATAATGCATCCTCAGCAGACTTCAACAACTCATAAAATTTAGACGGTGCCAACTCAGGATTTGAAGCTATATCAGCCGGAGTTTCTATATGTTGAACAGATGAACCTGCAACATCATGTACTAAATCTTGAAACCGGGATGGATCCAGAATCAAGTTGGTATCACCTGCTCTGGAACTGTGTTCACCGTGTTGATACCAAAAAACATAATCTGGTTGAAAACCAAAACGCAAGAGATGTTCCCCCACTTTGTCAAACGTGTCAAACGTTCTCAATGCACATTTTCTGCAAGGTCATTTTATTTTGCCTTCTGAAACAAATTCGGGATTTGATGCCGCAAATGATAAAAAAGTCTCCACACCCTCTACATATACTGGATTTAAACCAGAACTGTTTGGATTTCTACGTTGATTTATCCATATGCGGTCACCTAATAATGATTGTTGACGACCTCGTTGTTCCATATTTTTCTATAAAATATAAAAGCATTACTGTTTTTGAATAATTTGTTAGAAAAAACACTCAAGCTAGGATAATTATAGATTTTACATCATACACGACTGATGCAAACTTTTTATTGAGATAGACCTAAAAATTGACCCTTTAAGAATTAAATATGTTGAGAATGAAGCAAAACATGTTAAAAATATTGGTAATTTTAATATTATATAAATTTTTTATTATTTTCATAGTACTAATATTATTGGTAATTATTCCTAATTATTGTTAATTATTACTAATTATTGGTAATTATTCCTAATTATTGGTAATTATTACTAATTATTGGTAATTATTACTAATTATTGGTAATTATTACTAATTATTGGTAATTATTACTAATTATTGGTAATTATTACTAATTATTGGTAATTATTACTAATTATTGGTAATTATTACTAATTATTACTAATTATTACTAAATATTACCAATTATTGGTAATTATTACTAATTAATACTAATTATTGGTAATTATTACTAATTATTGGTAATTATTACTAATTATTGGTAATTATTAGTAATTATTGGTAATTATCGGTAGTTATTACTAATTATTGGTAATTATTACTAATTATTGGTAATTATTACTAATTATTGGTAATTATCACTAATTATTGTTAATTATCACTAATTATTGGTAATTATTACTAATTATTGGTAATTATTACTAATTATTACTAATTATAGCTAATTATTGGTAATTATAACTAATTATTACTAATTATTACTAATTATTGGTAATTATTGGTAATTATTACTAATTATTACTAATTATTCCTAATTATTGGTAATTACTGGTAATTATTACTAATTATTGGTAATTAATACTAATTATTGGTAATTATTATTAATTATTACTAATTAGTACTAATTATTAGTAATTATTACTAATTATTGGTAATTATTACTAATTATTACTAATTATTACTAATTATTACTAATTATTGGTAATTATTACTAATTATTACTAATTATTACTAATTATTACTAATTATTAGTAATTATTACTAATTATTACTAATTATTGGTAATTATTTCTAATTATTACTATTTATTACTATTTATCGGTAATTATTGGTAATTATTGGTAATTATTCCTAATTATTGGTAATTATTACTAATTATTGTTAAGTATTACTAATTATTGGTAATTATTACTAATTATTACTAATTATTGGTAATTATTACTAATTATTACTAATTATTACTAATTATTGGTAATTATTCCTAATTATTGGTAATTATCGGTAATTATGGGTAATTATCGGTAATTATTACTAATTATTGGTAATTATTGCTTAATTATTGGTAATTATTACAAATTATAACTAATTATTACTAATTATCGGTAATTATCGGTAATTATGGGTAATTATCGGTAATTATTACTAATTATTGGTAATTATTGGTAATTATTCCTAATTATTGGTAATTATTCCTAATTATTGGTAATTATCGGTAATTATTGGTAATTATCGGTAATTATGGGTAATTATCGGTAATTATTACTAATTATTGGTAATTACTGGTAAATATTGGTAATTATTGGTAAATATTGGTAATTATTGGTAATTATTCCTAATTATTGATAATTATTCCTAATTATTGCTAATTATTCCTAATTATTGGTAATTATCGGTAATTATTGGTAATTATCGATAATTATGGGTAATTATCGGTAATTATGGGTAATTATCGGTAATTATGGGTAATTATTGGTAATTATTACTAATTATTACTAATTATCGGTAATTATTACTAATTATCGGTAATTATTACTAATTATCGGTAATTATTGGTAATTATCAGTAATTATTGGTAATTATCGGTAATTATTACTAATTATCGGTAATTATTACTAATTATCGGTAATTATTACTAATTATTGGTAATTATTACTAATTATTACTAATTATTGATAATTATTACTAATTATTCCTAATTATTACTAATTATCGGTAATTATTCCTAATTATCGGTAATTATTACTAATTATCGGTAATTATTGGTAATTATCGGTAATTATTCCTAATTATCAGTAATTATTACTAATTATTGGTAATTATTACAATTATTGGTAATTATTACTAATTATTGGTAATTATTGATAATTATTCCTAATTATTGGTAATTATTCCTAATTATTGGTAATTATTCCTAATTATTGGTAATTATTCCTAATTATTGGTAATTATTCCTAATTATTGGTAATTATTCCTAATTATTGG
The DNA here is from genome assembly GCA_963277665.1 of Viscum album. Lineage (NCBI taxonomy): Eukaryota > Viridiplantae > Streptophyta > Magnoliopsida > Santalales > Viscaceae > Viscum > Viscum album. The sequence goes on from OY728167.1 coordinate 1,008,502,117, forward strand.
TAATTATTCCTAATTATTGGTAATTATCGGTAATTATGGGTAATTGTTGGTAATTATTACTAATTATTGGTAATTATTGGTAAATATTGGTAATTATCCTAATTATTGGTAATTATTCCTAATTATTGGTAATTATCTGTAATTATGGGTAATTATTGGTAATTATTACTAATTATTGGTAATTATTACTAATTATTGGTAATTATTACTAATTATTGTTAATTATTACTAATTATTGTTAATTATCGGTAATTATTACTAATTATCGGTAATTATTGGTAATTATCGGTAATTATTACTAATTATTGGTAATTATTACTAATTATTGGTAATTATTACTAATTATTGGTAATTATTACTAATTATTGATAATTATTACTAATTATTGTTAATTATTACTAATTATTACTAATTATCGGTAATTATTACTAATTATCGGTAATTATTGGTAATTATCGGTAATTATTCCTAATTATCGGTAATTATTTCTAATTATTGGTAATTATTACTAATTATTGGTAATTATTACAAATTTTTGGTAATTTTTGGTAATTATTCCTAATTATTGTTAATTATTCCTAATTATTGGTAATTATTCCTAATTATTGGTAATTATTCCTAATTATTGATAATTATTCCTAATTATTGATAATTATTCCTAATTATTGGTAATTATCGGTAATTATTGATAATTATTGGTAATTATTTCTAATTATTGTTAATTATTACTAATTAGTGTTAATTATTACTAATTATTCCTAATTATTACTAATTATTACTAATTATTACAAATTATTACTAATTATTACTAATTATTGGTAATTATTCCTAATTATTACTAATTAGTGGTAATTATTAGTAATTATTACTAATTATTACTAATTATTGATAATTATTAATAATTATTCCTAATTATTACTAATTATTGGTAAGTATTACTAATTATTGTTAAGTATTACTAATTATTGGTAATTATTACTAATTATTGGTAATTATTACTAATTATTGGTAATTATTACTAATTATTGGTAATTATTACTAATTATTACTAATTATTCCTAATTATTGATAATTATTGGTAATTATTCCTAATTATTGGTAATTGTTCGTAATTATTAGTAATTATATGAATAATTACCAATAATTAGGAATAGTTACCAATAATTAGGAATAATAACATTATTAGTATATTTTATTATTAATATTATAATAATATAATTTTCTATATTATATACAATTCTCCTTTCATCTGTGTGTTTTCTATCTCCACATACAAATAATACATGTGGAGACAGCAAACACACAGATGAAACGAGAATTGTATATATATAAAAAATTATATTATTTTAATATTAATAATAAAATATACTAATAATGTAATAATGTTATTATTCCTAATTATTGGTATTTATTACTAATTATTAATATTTATTCTTAATTATTAAAAATTATTACTAATTATTCCTAATTACCATTAACTATGAACAATACTAATAATTTAAATTTATTAAGTAACAAAACAATGTAAACAAAATTAAATTACAACTAATTAAGAATAATTGAAACTAATAAAAAATTTAAAATAAATATTAAATTAAAATGAACATAAATACCTTGAAAATTAATCTGAGGTTGATCTCTGATCGTTCTTCAAAACTTCAATATCAACTCCGGAGAAAAAAATTAAACTTGAGAAAAACTGAACTTTAGAAATAGAATTTTGAGAGAATAAGAAGATGGAGTTTGAGAATGATTTGAAAAAAAACGGATGGGGGTATTTATAGGTTAGATTATTTGCGACGGGTCCATTTGTGACGGGATACCCGTCGCAAATAATACTATTTGCGACGGTACCCGTCGCAAATACCTTAGCCATCATTTATTACGGTCAACGGTTAAATAGTTATTTGCGACGGGTCCCGTCGCAAATAACCACCTGCCGACATACTATTTGCGACGGGGTAATATTCTCGTCGCAAATACCTTTTACCGCGGCCGGTTATTTGCGACGGGAAGATTCCCCCGTCGCAAATATGTTTCCCGCGATTTGGCGCGCAACGCGCGCCAGTTCTTTTGCGACGGGGAAAGCAATCCTGTCGCAAAAGGCTACTTATTTGCGACGGGCAAATACCCCCGTCGCAAATAAGTTTTTAACGGGGCTATTTGCGACGGGAATAAATCCCGTCGCAAATACCCATTTTTCCCGTAGTGTAGAGGCATCCCAAGCTCTCCACTGATCTCTGCTCTCTAATGGGTAAGAAGTGAGCCGATTTGGTGAGTCGGTCTATGATCACCCAGATGGAGTCGTGTCCTCTGGAAGTATGTGGAAGTCCCGTCACGATATCCATGGATATCCCATCCCAATTCCACTCTGGGACCTCTAAGGGTTGTACCAATCCTGTAGGTACCTGGTGCTCTGCCTTCACTTGCTAGAAAGTGAGGCATCGAGAAACGAACTATGCCATAGCCTTCTTCATACCCAGCCACTAGTGCTGTCGTTTGAGGTCCTGGTACATCTTCGCCACTCCAGGATGTACCTCTATAGAGGAAGTGTGAAACTCCATCAGCACGTCCTCCCGTAATGCAGCCGGTACCATGGTATGTCCTCTGAAGAGGATGACGTGCTCCCTGCCTTCAGAAAATCCATCAGGTTCTAGCCCTGAGGATATTTGAGCACGTCGCACCTCACAGTCAACGTCTCCACGTTGTGCCTCTCTGACCCGCTGAAGTAGTGGAGGAGTGATTATGAGAGATTGTAGAAAGGATTCCCCATCTCTATCCATGAAGGATATCTGCAACGCGGCTAGCTGCTCTGTCGCCTCTCCAAGTAGCTGAATGCTCGTCCTTCTGCTGAGAACATCGGCTACTACGTTCCCCTTTTCAAGAGTATAGACTATCTCAAAGTCATAGTCCTGGAGGAACTCGAGCCATCACCGTTGTCTTAGGTTCAGGTCCTTCTGCGAGAAGATGTACCTGAGACTCTGGTGGTCAGAGTAGACTGTAAATCGCTCGCCCATCAGATAGTGTCACCACATCTTCAGGGCAAACACCACTGCTGCTAACTCTAGGTCATGGGTAGCGTAGTTCTACTCGTGCTGCCTCAACTGTCGTGAACCGTAAGCGATCACTACTCTCTCCTGCATCAGGACACACACGAGCCCAGTCCCAGATGCATCTCAGTAAACTACATACCCTACGCCCTCCTCTGGTAGCCTCAAGATGGGCGCACTGGTCAATATCTGCCTCAGCTTCTGGAAGCTCTGCTGACATCTGTCTGACCACATGAAGGGTTTCCTCTTCTTTGTTGAATTTGTAGGCGGTGTCGCAACTCTGGAGAAGTCTGGCACAAATTGCCAATAGTACCGAGCCATACCTAGGAAACTCTGAACCTTCGTCACACTCCTGGGTGGCTCCCAAGAAAGTACCTCCTTGACCTTCGCGGGATCCACTGCAACTCCCGCCTTTGAGATGACATGCCCCAAGAAGTGAACCTCTCGAATCCAGAACTGACACTTCGAGAGCTTACCATAAAACTGGTTCTCTCAGAGTGTATCCAGTACAACCCGTAAGTGGTAGGTGTGCTCCTCCTCAGTAGTCGAGTAAATTATTATGTCGTCAATGAAGACTACGACAAACCGATCGAGGTAGGGCTGGAAGATCCTGTTCATGAGACTCATGAACACTGCTGGAGCGTTGGTCACGCCGAAGGGCCTGACTAAGAACTCATAGTGGCCATACCGACACCTTAAGGTCGTCTTCTGTACATCCTCATCCCGAACTCAGAGCTGATGATAGCCTAACCGGAGGTCTATCTTCGAGAACCATCGTGCTCCCTTGAGATGATTGAAGAGGTCGTCAATCCTCAGAAGTGGATACTTGTTCCTCACGGTCACCTGGTTCAGGCGACGGTAGTCGACACACAGTCGCAAGCTCCCATCCGCCTTCTTGGTGAACAGAATCGGAGAAGCCCAGGGTGAAACACTAGTTCGGATGAATCCCTTGCCCGGCAAGTCCTCCAGCTGTACCTGAAGCTCACGAAGCTCAGCAGGAGCTATCCGATATTCTGGAGTGGATATCGGTGATGTCCTGGGGTACAGGTCTATATAGAAATCTACCTCCCTATGAGGAGTTAGTCCTAGAACATCGTCAGGAAAAACATCTGTATACTGGTCCACCACTACCGAAAAACTCAGACTCCGCACGTCAACTACTCCGGGGATGGGACTAGCCAACTGATGTGTGATCGGCTGCCCTCTTCTCTGCGTGAGTCCATCCTGTGCTGTGAAGGTCCCCTTCTCTCTGATGAAGGTGAACCTGGTCCCATCCATGCGGACACACTACACCTTGCACCTAATACAGTCGATCTGAGCATGGACTGTAGATAAACAGTCCACACCCAAGATGACATCCTAAGGCCTCGACGCCGCTACAAGAAGATCCCAACCGAAGATCTCACCACCTAGAGTAAGTTCACACTGCCGGCACCAGTGCTTAATCGTTGAGTCTGCTCCCGTAGGAGTCTCTAGCCGCAAGGATCGAGCCAACAGCTCTGTCGGAATCTCCGAGCTCCGAACAAGGGCAGCGACAATAATCGAATGACTCACACCTATGTCTATAAGAACTGCAGCAAGGGTGGAGTAGACACATATAGTACCTCGAATCATCTCGGGTACGCCATGGTGGTAAGCCTCTGCTGCCTGGAGCTGAGCCTGCCTCTGCCTGCCAGCTCCCTGTGGTCGGGGTGGACCTCCTGGGGGTAGTGGTGGTAGAGCCTCGAAGCGTCGTCCACGACCCGCTGCTCATCCAGCACATCTACCTCATCCGCCTGCTCCCTGCGAACCGCCACGGTCGAACCTCTGCCTCTGCCTCGGAGGTCCCTCCACTATCTGCTGCTCGTCTGCATGGCGGGTTGGGAAGTCACGAGCCATGTGGTCATGCCCGCTGCATGCATAGCACTGTCTGCTCCTCGAAAGGCTGGCTCTACAGCATGTGCCCCGAACAGCTAAGCTCGCGTCCTAAGGTCACTCACCAGATGTCCTGGTCTGCTTAGACACTTGCGTCATCTGTCGACTGCCAGCTGCAGAAGACTCTGCTCCGTGCCATCCTGTGGTGGGTCTCGCTGATGATGGTTGCTCGGCGAGAAAGATCTCCACTAGCAGGGCTCGCTCCAGCACCCCCGCCTGGGTCGAGATGCTAAGTAGAATCATTAATTCTCTGATCTCATACCTCAACCCCTGCTTGAAGGTTCGGGCCTGGAATAATGGGTCTCGTACCATGTCTGTGGAGTAGCGCGAGAGGTCGGTAAATCTCGCTGAGTACTGGGCTACTGACATGCTGCCCTGCCTCAGTTGTAGTAACTCCTGGATGTGCACTGCACAGAGGGTGGTTAGAACGAACTCCAAGTGGAAGAGGCCCTCGAAGTCCATCCAAAGAAGAGATGCCTCATCGTGCACCTGGACCATCAGGCTCCACCATCTACCTGTTGCTGCATGCAGGAGACTCGCAGCAAGGATCACCATGAGGTCTGCTGTTGTCCCTACCAATCTGAAGACTCTGATGATAGCCTCCATCTAATCCTCGGCAGCCTGAGGATCCGTCTCTCCACGGAACCTGGGCAGTCTCTGCATCTGAAACTCGTGCAATGCGCTCAGGCGGTGTGCACTCTCCACCGTTGGGGCGGGTAGCATCGGTGGCTCGGAGGGTAGAGGTATCGTCGGTGCCTCCGCTATAATGGGGCCATGCACTGAGGCCTCGTCGCTCGGTGGGCTGTCATCTCACACAAATCTTGGAACACTAACTGGCTGCCATCATGGGGCCATCCTGAAAAGAAACAGGTGTGCCACAGTTAATACAGTATACCTGGTGAGTTGACACAAGGTAATCATAAGAAAACTTTTGAAACACACATGCAATCAATGTTTTCGTGCACTGAGTCGGAAATCAGAAGTCAGGGTCCTGGTGTATGGATACGTCGGCCTCCGCACCAACACTGGACTCCCTAGACTAATAACCACACTCATTACTCTAAATATTATTTCTTCACAGAGAATAAATTATCATGGTCATGAGTTCTGCGGTAGAACCGAATCCTCTGATACCAATTTGTCACGACCCGTCCTCGGGGACCTTACCATGACTACCCCAAGCCTACCTTCCATAGGCCAGGGGCTGGCGACTAGCACCAAAGGCGTAAATACCAAAAGAAGGGAAGGAATTGTCTTTATGAAGTAAACAAAACACAACAGAGTATGCAGGTGAAGTAACACTAAGTAATAATGAGTACAAGGTAAGTGCTGAAAAAGTAAATGGGCCAGTATACAAACCCAACTGAAAGTATAGTACAACTGAAAGGAAAGTACAACAACCGTAAGTAAAAACAACAAAACTGAGTCGTCCTCCGGGAATCCCACCTAAAGGGTGGGTACAGATAGTCTCTTCAGCTCCTCGGTCTGACCGTCCGCTCTGTGTACGTCCCACCAAGTGGTCCACCTCCGGGTACCATCCAGCTCCACAAGCCTCCAACTCGATCAGTGTTGTCCATCATCTGCATCCAACACAAAGTAGTGTGGTCATAGCCCGTGCATGGGTGAGTATACGATACTCAGTAGGGACCCTGAGACCCCTGAAGGTCTCTCAGAATCCACGAAGGATAAACCACAAAGGAAAGATACAATCACGAAGTAACAACAACGATACTTAGGTATATTCCCATAAATATACCTAAGTCATCAGTTACAGTTCTTCTCCATCTCTCGTGCCCAAACACCAACCAGTCCACAAAGGATAGCACAACACAGTCCACACAGGAACAACACAACCCAGTCCATACAGGAAAGCAAGTCAATCACATCGATGTTAATGATTAAGAATCAAGACTTAGCTCACACAGGTATACACATTGTAAGGTGATAGAGATGATCATATGTAGACAATGATTCATCTAAGCTGTCAGACCCACATAGGATACAAGACCAGCTAAGCTTTCGGACCCACACAGGATACAAGACCAGCTACTCTGCCGGACCCACACAGGATACAAGTACAGAGGTCAATACTGCCGGACCCACATAGGATACAAGAATAGTAGTCATCGCCGTCAAACCCACGGAGGATTCCTGTATGGTAGTCGTCGTCGTCAAACCCACATAGGATTCCAGTACGGTCGTCGTCGCTGTCGAACCCACGGAGGATTCCAGTACAGAAGTCGATGTAGTCGCAGCTAGCTCTAGGGTTCCCGCACACAGCACGTTCGATTCCAGGAGGGTCTGCTCCACGAGCCAAGGGGTCGATACATCAACTATCACGAATTCCATATTTGATGTATAAAAAAGTTCTGTCTCATCAAAATAAACACAACGCGACAGACGGTGCGTCAATCGGTCGCCCGGTCTGAGAGTTATTGGTTTTTCCGTCCCAGGGGCCCGGTTGGTTTTTAAGCTAAAACCAACTCGACCGTACTTCAGCTGCACCCAAACCTTAATATGATTAATCTAAAAGAACCATCTCACTAAGAGGTATTCAACAAAGTTGACGGCACGTCAATCGGACGTCCGGATCTCAAGTTATAAGCGTTTCCGCTCCGAGGGCCCTATTGGTTTCGTGTTAGAACCAACCTGGCCATATCCAAAGTTCTCTGAAACCTTGAGTGTAATATACCAAAACGACCGTCTCGATACAAGGATCCCAACTCAACTGACGGTGCGTCGATCGGAGATCTGTAACCCAAGATGTGGGCGAAAGATCGAAAGCGGTCCGAAATGGGGGGTCTGGGCCCGGGTCGACTTGACCCGGGTCCGAGTCCAGCCCGGTGGGGCGCGGCCCGGCCCGGTCCGTGCGACCTGCCCCGGTCCGGCCGGGGGGGGGTGCACTGGCTCGGCCAGCGGGCCGATCAGGGGGGGGACGTTGTCCCCCCTCCATTGCGCTCCACAGACGCGGCGCACGGTCGTCGCGTCCCCTCCGGATCCCATGCGGCCGCGGGATCCGACTGCCTACCGCCGCGGCGGCTCCTGCCGGCGGCACGCCGGGGCGCCGCTGGAGGTTTCCGCAGGCCACTGGAGTCGTTCTGGTGGTCAGTTCTTGCTTCCGTCTGCGCCTGTGGTCGTCTCAGGACCCGTACATCACTGTGAAGGCCTCTAAATGTCATTCTGGTCCCGCTTCGCCATAGCCATACATTCCGCGCATCAAGAACAGAATAGAGGTGGGTTCGGATTTGTTCGTTGGTCCGCACCCACCGCGTTAGCGATTCGAAAATACTCCCAACAGTTATAAGTCATGCCGAGGGTATAATTCACGAAAGAAAAGTAAACCAAACCCCCTACCTCAACTAGGAGGACGATCTTCGGCGTCGTGGTACACGGCGTCGCGGAGAAGAGGATTGTAGGCGTCGTCGGGGCGCGCCGAGGAGGAAGCGGTGTCTCCTCTCTGGCTGCGGGGAAGAGGTTTCGTGGCGCATCGTCAATCTCCGAGGAACCGTCGTTCTTCATCATTCTTTTTCAGAGGCCGGTGTCGTTGGTGTTTTGTCAGAGCTTCCTCCCGCGGGTCCTCCAATCATTTGCCAAAGGGTTGATTAATAAAAGAATTAATCCTCACATTGTGTTCATTATTATGGTTCATTAATGAGCCTAAATTAATAAACCTATTAAACACATGGGCATTGTTGTTACACAACCAAAGGGACGAGTCATTAAATGGCCCTCATTTATTGATCGTCGTTACACTGTGATTCCGCCAACTGTCTCTCAATGGTGGAAGAAAAAGAATAAAATAACTTATAGTTATTTTATTATATATAAATCTTTTTCTAAAAGTCTAAAAACTTATCTTTTTCGTCTGACCCTTGTCGGTTGAAGTTAAGCTTCTCCTAAGTGAATCTCGGTGCTTCGAATTCATCGGTGCCCTCAGATTTTAATTCCGATCACTGGTTCAAAATTTAGAAAAACCCGCTCGTTCGTTCACTGAACGTACCCAAGATAAACTTCGAAAATTGATTCCGGGCACACCGGGCCTCGGAATCAAGCGCCGTCAGAAGCCACAGACACATAAAATTCCAAAGTATTTAAAAAAAAATCCTTGAAATTTACGGGTCTTTATGGGCCACAGAAGAAAAATTATCTGACCCATGACCTTGAACTTTTATCGGTAATTCATGCACTTAAGATTTGGTAGAATTACCATTATGGATAAAGGTTTAACATTTTGTTAGACCACAAGAGCTTGAGTTATATTTTCTCTCAAAAATATTTGAATCTCCTCTAGAGGAATTGGGTGGAATACCTGCAGTCTTTTGATTTCGACATCACATATACCCCTAAGAAAGGTAATCACATTGCAAATTATTTGAGCAGGAAACTTTTGACCTGATAATTGAAATAATCTTCAAAATAATGGAATTTTATGGATCTATTTTCACAGTTGCATATTGGAGTCCAAGGATCGAGGACTGAGGTTTCCTTGGCCAATGTTCAGTTTTAATTCGTGCTTATTATATTTATTCTGTAGTATCAGAAGCTTGATGATGAGTTCTATAGCATTAGAAACTCTCTTTATATTGGGGAGACAGTTTCCCATGGGTCTTTCTCCAAAGAGAGAATTCTATGCTTTCATATTCGTTGTGTTGTACCATTTTTGATAAGGAAATATGTGATGGGGGATTGTCATAGTTCCTAGTGGATAGTGAACCCAGGGTCTATGAGGATGTTTTATGACATGTGATGGAAATTATGGTGGCTAGGTATGATATGGGTCATTTTTGAATTTGTATCTCATTGCTATACATGCTAGAAGGTTAGGCCCGATCACCAGAAACCTTTGGATTTTCTTCATCCACTTTCAGTCCCTACTTGAAAGTGGGATGAGATATATATGGACTTTATGGTTGGGTTTCCTTATACCCAAAGAAATAAGAATTTGATATGGGTTGTGACTGATAAGCTAAACAAGTCATATCACTTTATACTCATTCATGATACAATAAAATTTGAGGAGTTGGGAAATCTCTATATGAAAAGGATTATTAATTTTCAAGGAGTTACATCAGCTATAGTCTCTGATAAGAATCCTAAGTTCACTTATTGTTTTTTGAGAGTCCTTCAATAGGAACTATGATTTCACATCTATTTGAGTACATCATACCATATGCAATCAGATGTCTAGACAGAAAAGTCTATACAGATTCTTGAGGATATGCTTCGCACTTGTGTTCTCAACTTTGGTGGGGTTTGGGATGATAATTTGGGGATGGTTTAGTTTTCTTATAACAATATTTACTATTATTCAATCATAATGTCTTCTTTTGAGGCCTTTTATGGAAGGCCTTGTAAATCTATATTGTGTTAGTCAGAGATTGGTGAAAGTTCCCTATTTGGACCAAGATTGTTACACCAAATGACATCAAAGATTCAGCTGATTTATTAGAGGATGTTCATGGTACATATCAAAAAAGTATTATTTTTATCATCTAAATATACCGTTCGAGTTCTCAATTAGTGACTAGGTGTTCTTGAATTATTCACCCCGGTTAGTTCATTGGTGGCTTGGGAGGCAAGGGAAGCTTGCTCCTCATTTTGTGGGACTGTTCGAGGTTGTTGAGCAGGTGGTGAAAGTGGAATACCATTTAGCACTTCCACTAAAGCTGATTTTGATACATAAAGTGTTTCATGTATCTCATCTCTGAACGTATTTGTCTGATCCATCTCATGTTCTGAGTTCGTTTGATGTTTAAGTTGAATCTGATTTATCTATGATTGAACAACTAGTCTTGATAATTTATTCTGAGACCAAAGTACTTCATGGGAGGATGATCCCTTTTTTCTTTGTGTTATGTCAGTATGGTTCTGATTTTCATGAGATGTGGGAGAGGGAGGCACTGATGAGAGAGCACTGGCCTCATATTTTTGGAGAGGATGCTTCTTTGTAAGATTTTTGTGGATAGAAACATTCTATGGAGGGGAGTTTGTAACATCCCATTACTTTTTTCAGGTATTTCTAAACCTGTCTTTAATTTTATATTTGGGGGGGGGGGGGGGGTTTGGTAATGTTTCATGTGAATTTCTAAAAAAATTGGATGTTTTTGGGCTAGTTTACGGTTGGGGCACGACCTGCGCACGATTTTCCGAATCGTGTGACCTACTATATAAAAATGGAATGTTTTGGTTAGAGAGCTCTATATGGATTGTATAAGGTTATTCAATCCATGTTATGGCTTAGAATAAACCACGAGAACCATTTAAAATGGATGAACAACCAACGCACAGTTTTTAAAAATTGTGCACCATTTCCTATGAAGTCGTGCGAACAACTTTTAATTAATCTAAAAATTATTTAAAAAATCATGAAACCTCCTTTTTGACCCTCCCCCTCACTTAGGATCATTTTACCCCTACTCATTTTCTTCTAGTTTTGGGACTCCCGAGAACCATTTTTGACTCCTCCAAACCCCTTCCAAGGTAGATCGAAGCAAGGCAATCCTTGTTCGGTCTCTTCCAAGTAAGGTTTCTCTTCCTAATCTCATTCTTCCAAAGTCTCTCTCTCCCTAGGGTTTTATAGATCTCTATATGTTATTAGAGGATATAATACCCACTTTTATGGATATATACCTAGGTTTGATTCTTTTTCCTCTCGTATTTTTTTGTTTTTTTTTCTTCGTTGACGAATCCTGGTAAGGGTGTAGTGATTTAAGATTCGTTGATCTTGAGGTAGGTGGTCTTATTACGATGAAAAAATTATATTAACCCTAATTTCTTTGTTTAAATATTAATTTTTTGAATTTTAAATTTAATTGTTTGGATTTATATCATATAGCTTTTAATTGGTTGTTGGAAAAACCTAATTCCTGTGAATTTGGGTTTTTTTGGGAAAAATGGTTTTTAGCATGGAATTAGAAATTGGTGAGATTTAAATTGTTTTATTTAAATTTTGGTTTTTAATGGAAATTGAATTAATTAAATTTATGAATTTAATTATAGAAATTGATTAGATGGAATTTTTTTTAAAAACCCCAATTCTAGTGAATTTGGGGTTTGTGATAAAATTGATGGAATTACATGAAAATTAAAATGATTAATTTAATTATGAAATCATATTTTTAAATGGAATGGTGAATTTATTTCAAATACTTGTTTTTGAAACAAAAATCTTGAAAATGTTTTTGATGGAGACCCGATGGTTTCATTATGAAAATTCATGTTTTTATTAAAAACCATTTATGGTTTTTAAAGGGGAAATTTTCATATTGAAGTGGATAATGGGATTTAATTTCATTTTAAATAGTCTTAAAATAAATTTCTCATCGTTGTTTTATATTAGATCACATGAAATCCTTAAGTAGTTAGTGGGTTATTTTGGGTGACTCTTTATGATTTACAACATTCTAAAACATTATATCAATGCATCACATTCCTTATGCAATGGTGATGAGTCCTCTTGGCCTTGGTTCAAGGGAATTATGTATACATTTTTGGTGTTCATAGTGTTAGATCCCTATAGCCCTGAACTATCATACCTATTTGGAACATGATCATGTCTCTTTCCTATATGTATTTTAAATGTATATATATGTCATGTTGTAAACTGTTTTACATGACTTTTGAATTTATATAAACTATTTTATAGAAAAATTTTTATTTTATCCATTTTGTGAAAAGTTCCATTTGTGTAAGTCACCCTTGTATTAAAGTAAAATTCCATTTTTTGAAATTTATTTCTATCTCTTAAAATATGAAGCATGAATTGCTAATGTATTTCCATCTTTTAAATTTTAAAGAAGGATTTGTTTAAATATTCTTTTGAAAATTCCAAACCTTCTTATTTGAAAATTGATATCACATTCTCATTTAATTTGATATTTTCATCTTTTTATAGAATCTTTGGTGAAATCCTACTGGGCTTTGGCTCACACCCCACTTGTGCATTCATCTGTTTGTAGAGTATCTCCTTCAAGGTTAGAGAAAGAGGAAAGGATCTCTTGTAGGTGGATCCAACTATTGAACCTTGGACTTTGTGAGTTGTTTCCTTAGGGACTTAGGCTGTTTTTTATATTTTGGTACTAGGGTTTTAGTACTTTGTTCATAAATTTCCTATTTGACTTCTGGTATATTACTCCTAGTGAAGTTTCTTTTGATAATCATAATGTCTTGTTTCTTTTTTACTTTTAAAATATTTGTGGAAAAAATATTCCCACATTGAATTTTTATAATACCAGGTGCTAATCATAAACTTGTGGGTATTGGGAATGTCCTTCATGCTATATCAGGACCGTCTTGGTTATTAGGTTACCAGGGTACCTGGGTTGGTTCATGATAATTTTTATGCTACAAAATTAAATTAATCATTACTAGAAAATTATTTAAATAAAAATTATAAATTATATATTCAGTAAAAAAATTTATTATTCATAATATCTTTTATAAGCATGTGATAATAATAAATCCAGTTTTATGCTTAAAATAGTATTTTCTAAAAAACAGTTTCTTCATATTTTTCACATTTATTTTAAAATTAATTTTAACTAATTTTATAAAATTTATTTTAATAATAAAATTATATTTTTAAATCAAAATTTAAAAATTATCACGGAGTGAATTTTTAATAATTTTTTGAAATTATTATTTTTTCAATGAATATTGAAAATTACTCATTTTTATTAAAAAAATTGCCTTTTAGTTTAAATAAATTACAAAGTTACATTTTATTTTAAAATTATTTTAAAATTAAAATTAGTTAAATTATATTATTATTATTTCAATTTATATCATTTTAATCAATTTTATGTTGAAATGTTATATAAAAACCTTTTTTACTTGAGAAAACTTTACTTTGGAAAACCGCATTTTCGTCGTGCTTGCAGGTTTAATTTTAAATTAAGTTCTACCACTTCTGTGAATTAAATTTTTTTTAAATATATTATATATTTTTAATCATAATAATTAATATTATGTAATAATTTAATATTAATTTTTCATCATAATAAATAGTAAAGACATTAAAAATTAATTACCATAGTTAAGATTAAAATGGGATTTTACACGTTATATGAGCTTGTGTTAAAATTAATTTCCCACACTCACAAAACACTTATTTGATAAATTATATTTCGTATTTATAATAATTGTGCCCAAAATATCTAATAAGGGTCGTTATTTAGGCTTAAAGGGTAAATTACCTCGGTAAATATATACAAACACTAGTTACCATGGTGAAAACCAAAATGGTAAAAGTGAGTGACCCTAGAGATTAAGGGAATATCATGTTAAAAACATGTTTCATTTTTTTTATGGATGTGTTTATAAACCCTATATTCCCTTGATTCTATTATTTAACAATTTTTTAGGCACTGGTGTTAAGAGTGACTTCCTATTATTGAATAGTTTTGGGTATTTACCAAAATTCTACTCCTCAATTATAAAAGGGCACCTTCATCCCTCACTTATTCACACATATCAATCCATTTATCTTTAAAAACCCCTAAAAATTCTATAAAAAATACTTATAAATGTCTTATATCTTATTTAATTCCCAAAATACCAACCCTAGGTTCCGTAATAAGATATCTAAAGGATAACTTTTTAAGTGAAGGTAATTATCTTTATTAATCTCTTTCTTTTTACTTCTTCTTGTACCACCTTAATTCATGCCTCGATAATTCAAAAATGATAAAACCAATATATAACATACAATGAGATGTTATTATGTTTATTTACTAATCTATATTTATATCCTCTTCCATCAAATGGAAAAGGAAATCAACGATTGTGTGTACGGATGACTATTGCCTCGCAAACCGATGTAATTCTTTTACCATAACTACCTCTCACAGCTAGATATAATGATTAATTTAATGTATAAAAATATTTATGATATTTATGAAAAAATTATACCTATATAATTATAATATCACATCTACCTTATTACCTTTCGTTCTATTTTAAAATGATAATGTCACTCATTCATAAGTGTGGACTGCCGCCTCCACTAAACGATGTGATTAGTTTTTCTTTTTATTTTGAAATGGATGGTAATAATGATGGATTTTATGAAAATATATTATGAATATGGAATAATAATGACTCTGAAAATTTTAATTATAATTTATCTTTATTTCATTTCATCCCTCAAAAAAAATGAAAACAACCTTCATGCGTACATACAGCCTACTATCTCCATAAACGGTGTAACTCATTTTTCTATCTCTAAATTTTATAGACTATTGTAAATAGTTATATAATTAATATTTATGATATTTAAATAAATTTTAACATTATATATATTATTTAAACATGATAAAATTACATGTAATAAAACTACCAAACCAAAACATACATTAAAAATAAAGCAGCTATTAACCGAAATTGTAATTTTAACAAAAATTTGTTAATGAATTGATGATAAAAGATTATAAATAAATAATATATGGTATGATATAAATGATTATGGTTCTATAATATATTTATAATAAATATATATTTATTATAAACTGATTTTGGACACAAATGAATAAATTCAAACTAGAGGTAAAGGATTTCATCTCAATTTTCCTTTATTAAGGCATATTTTAGTGTTATAAGCCCAATTTATTTTATATGGTATATATATTATCCCTTATAAATTTTATACCATGAAGCCTTTAAAATTAATGTTAATTTATATTTCAATTCAATTTACTTTATCTAAGAGTATTTGAATTGAATGTTACCAAGTGATAAGGGTTTCACAACACAATTTTCTTTTATTGGGTTATATCACTTCTTCATTGATTACATTATGACGAAATTATGTGTGAAATGGATTAGTTTATTTATGTACTATTTAAAATTTTTTATATGGATTTAAATTTTTTACACGTAATATATTCATTCATTTATTCTCACATCAATGTTATGATAATTGTAAGGGTTCTTTGTCACAAAATGTCTTCTTAGGGACATATGTTATGTTATACACATATCATATTTTATGAGGTATATCTACTAACACTAAATATTTTATATCATAAAAAGATTTAAATTCATGGTATTTAATATTTAATTTGAATTGATTTATTTCCTGGGGCTTATAATTTAAAAATTACCAAAGTGGTAAGGTTTTATTTAAAAATCTCATCATTATTTGGGATTGTTTATGTTTATGTCTCCACTAGAAAGATTATTTTATATTTTTATCTTAAACCCAATATATTTTTTTATACTCTAGATATTTATATAAATTACAAGTTTTAATTTTAATTTCTAATATTTATGTACTCAAGATACCAAAATAAGTTTTTTTAAAGAAAATCAACATTGTTTTTCTACACAATCCTGAATCATTCTCTTCCATGTTTATATTTTCCTTAAAATTTATAAAATAATGTTTTTAACATTATCTAATGATTTTTAAAGAAATTTTTACCCATGTTTTAATTTTAAAAAATGGCTTTAAATTAATCTTCCTTCCATTTTTTCAAGTGAGGTGCTTTTTTAATTTTATCGAAAATGTGAAAAGAATATTTATTTTTATATACTCAGAATGAATGGAATTTCCCTCAATCATGATCAATCATTTAATTTATTTTTACTTTACATGTTTAAAATGTTTTTTTCAAAGAAAATTTTTCTTCCTAATATTCTATAAATTTTTACTTTTTGAAATTGGCTTTCAAATTAAAAGGGGTATTTTTCTCGAGAATGTTTTAAATGATCATTTTATGGTATTTATATTCATAAATTACAACTAACCTTAATTTTACTTATGATATACTTAGGATATGTTGTAATAATGTTATCTATATTATTTATATGGATGGTTTATGAAAATTTTTATAGGGGTAAATATTACCATTTGGTATACTAGTTTCTCAATATGAATGTTTATGTGGATTATATAATGAATTAATATTATACACTTTCATATGATGAATTAATTATACTTAGTATGTGAAATGTTGAGACCTCTATATCTCCCCAATGCATCAGTAATTCTCATGAGATAAACTCTCTTGGGTATTTGGCAAAGGTCTTACCCATTTTTATAAGATTTCTTGGCACAAGGCCTTGACGGTATGTTTATGATCTCTAAAATTATAGATTCCATCATTATGATATTAGTTAATGATATCCATGTGATTATTTTATTAGTTAAGATATCCATGGATAAGTTTCAAGCTTTTGTGATTATTTATATGTAATTGTTTGATCATCATTTATTCCTACCATATTATTCTTCATGCTCAAGTTATTGATTAAATAGAATTTGTTTTCATATATTTACATAGTCATATTGATTATGGATTATTTATTCATAATATAATCTATTGTACTAATATCCTTACTGAGCATATGATCTCACCCATTTCTTATGATTCCTTTCCTTGGGATGCTAAGAATTTTGGTGTGACTGATTTCTAGGGCTATTAAATAGGAAAAATGGTGTTATCAATGAAAATAATATGTTGTATTTTATGTTTTCAATTATTATGTGTTATTAGTGTATATATTTATTTTTCCAAGACTGATAAACAATTGGTCCTTCATGATGAGATTCCTTGTATCTAGTGACAATGTAATAAATTAACCACTAACTCTAGGCTACTAGGGTCAGGGTATTATAGTGATTACTTTACAGGTTTTTTAGATTTGCCGTATGGACCTTTCCATGTTTTACATATATAACTTTGACTAGCTAGTATTTAGTGTGGTATCTCCCATTACGTTGGGGTCCTCCTTTTTTTTATAAGTTCTATAGTGTGAGGTGTGGTGATGTGTTGTGGTGTTATGCTTTTTATACTTCCTAAAAAAACCCCAACCCCCCTCAAAGCCTACATTTTTTTGGATTTTCTCATAGTTCTTGGGAAACCAAAGTGTGTCCCTATGAGAAATTTTAGCTCATTTTCATTGGATTTCAATCCCATCTTGGTAGATTTATCCTTAGTATTTTTAGGTGATTTCTCCTCCTTCCTTCCCCCTATTTTATTCCCCTTCTTTATCTAAAAATGGATGCTATCAAGGAACCACTAGTTTGGGTGATGTTCTGTTAAGTGAATGTTTTTATCTCTTCTATCATATAAAGATCAATATTTCTTCCTTCACTATGGTTTTTAGTGGTTTTATTACACTCGAATCAACCTTGTGTATTGATTTGGAATGATTTATTTGAGGTAGGGTATCCTTCATCTTTCATCTATTTGTAACATCTGGGAGGGATCATGATTTTTTTATCCTTATGGAGGATATTATGTACTAGAATAATAATGATAATGAATTTATTTAATTTAAATTAAAGTATATTGGGGATTAAATTCATGTTTTAAAACTTTAAATGTTATTGTTGTTGAGATTATACATGTTTGATGCTTACTAAAAATCATGGTTCTTGGGAGATGTTTTTTGTTAAGTAATTGATATATTTTTGGAACCCTTTCTATGTGATTGATTGATATCACCTTGAAGTAAATTGTATTAAAACATATAACCTATTAATAAATTGATTTCCCATGGAATTTTTGTTTGTGTGAGAATAACATTAAAAAGTAAAGTGAACATGATGAGAAGATCATTTCCTAAATCTGAAATAAGTTATGTGATTATGTTAAAATTGGTTGTGATGTGGTTGTGGTGTGTGGGGAATATTTGGTAAGATGTGTGTGTAATATGTGGTGGTTTTTATGTGGAATTGGTTCTGATATGTATTATTTGTGATGGGAAGTGGTGGTGATATGAAATGGTAGTAATGTGGGGCTTGTTGGCATAAGGAGGAAGGGTTGTTGTGTGTTGTTTTTTTTTTTGCAGTGTTATGCTAGTTACCCAATAATAATGTAATAAAATTTTAATGATGAAATTGAAATGGCTAGTGTGATAAATTTGGATAATTGGTTATATTGGATAATTAATGCTTGTTTTAAAATGGGAAGTGTGGATAGAAGTGGTTGATGCTTAAATATAAAATAAATAGTATGGAATAATGAAATTGGTTCGTAATGTAAAATTTGAAAAAATGTATTAATTTGAGAATGAATATGAAATGTATCTTGTGGGATATGGATTTCTTATGTGATGTTTTAAAATTAAATTTGGTCATGAAAGTAGTGGAATTTTTTATCCATTATGATATGTGGTGAGTTGGGATGGTACTCTTGTTTTAAACCCATAGGTTGGGATTAGGTTTTACGATACACACACACACATGTTTTGTTTCCATTATGAATTATTTATGTACCCCCACCCATATCCATCATTATGTGCTAACAAACAATTTTTTTGCGGGTATTTTTTCCAACATCTTGATGGTGAGGATATATGGTTGGCTACGAGCTCTTCCCCAGTATATCTTCCAATATGCGTTTATATTCATTGGTTGTGATGGTCATAGGTCAAATGTGTAATATTAGTGATTCTTAATGATATGATGAGGTGATTCATTTTGGGGGTATTTCATGGTATTAGGAATTCATGAGTTTTATGCCCTTTATGTTCACAATACCATACTACTTTACTTATGTGGTTATGGATTTGTTGTGATGGCCCAGATGTGTTTGGGTGAGATTTGATGTGATGTGATAGACCGGGTGTCTACAGGTGATATGTGATGTGATATGATGTGATGTGATAGACCAGGTGTCTGCAGGCAATATGCGATGTGATTTTATTTGACAGTCTATGTATCTTCAGGAAGGATTCTATATGAAATATATGGTCACGCCGAAAATACAAAATCATGGTGTGAGGGAATAAAATTAATGGGAAAGAAATTTGGGGTACCCTTTTATGGATATGATTCTTATTATGTTACTATACTTGGATGCATTATTTGGTGAGCATGCTATGGTGATTATGGGATTAGTCAGTTGACATATTTATGTTCTGTTGGTTCATCTATTTTCTCACTAGTGTGTTAGTATTCTCTTTTCATATGTGCACGACTGACTTTGGGTATGATCCTACTGAGTATACATCTTTACTCACCCTATGTATATACAAACTATTTTTTATATTTCTAAGATGAATTTATGGAATATTCTATACATTTCTAGCTCGGACTCTAGAGTTGGTGTTGTGTTCCTTCCTTAGGGTTTTCTTCTTGTATTTTATTTGGATACTATTTGGATATTTTAAATTAATATATGAATTATGGTATAGTTTTTTGTTTAATTTTTATATTATATCATGGATTTTATTGTCATTTATTTATCATATATATTGATCTTATATTATTTTGGGTAAATTCCTTACATTTATGTGATATTTTTATACACATGGTTCATGTAACCAACCTGGGGCCTACTAAAGGTGGAACTCATGGGCCATTATCTATATTCCTTCATTATCATCCTAGGAGGGTACCTTTGGAGGGAGGGGATCATTGTAGGGTGGTATCAATGGTTTTATTGTAGAGGTAGGGTGGATTTTGGAGTTAAGAACTTTGTGTATTTCATGGGTTGTTAGAGAAACAATGTTAGTTGGTTTTGGTTTGTGACATGGTCCAAGGAAGACTAGCTAAGACATGGGATTTTAGGGCCCCTATGATCAGATGTAAAGACGTTGAGTCTATCGAATGGCCAATTAATTTGTAAAAGCATAAAATTTAGAGACCTAGTAATGGTGTATGCATCATTATTTATTATGTTATTATCTAATTTTAGTAGGTTAGAGAAGTTAAAATGAATTAATTTAATCAATCTTGATAACATTTGATATTACCAGGATTAGGGTATCCTTTTTTCTCATTCATCGATGGCTCTTGGATTTCATCTGTGTGTGGTTCAGGATGGTGAGGTATAGTAGGATCACCTGGTTGATTATTGATTGGTTGATCCAGTTAAGGAGGAGGATTAGTGGTAGTGTATGTTTTGTGCCTTCCAATGGAAGGATTTGGTGAGGTATGATGGAGAAATCCCTAATTTGGAGAAAGAGTTCTAGTTGGATGAGCTCTAGATCACCTTCTATTTGATCCAGGCTCGAGTAGATTATTGGGACCCATTAAAAGTTAGTCATATGTGAATAGATACATGTAAATGGTGGACATTGTATCTTGGTGACCCTAAATAGGTGAACATTCCTTAGTCAGTCATTCAGAGGGAGTTCTGGTAAAAGTTCATATTTTCAACCATGAAGGTGGTGAAGGGGGAGTATTTTCTTTCTATTATGTAGGGGATCATATCTATATAGAATATTGGGATCAGGTTCAAGGATATTTAATGTTTCAACCATTATCTTTTTCATGATGAGGAGTCTTGTGCATGGATTCTTGAGGAGGCACTCTTTCCTTCTATCCAGTATATAGTTACTCCTTTTACATTTCTGGTGTACTTATAAGTATAAAATAAAGAAGTGGTGATTGACCATATGCACTAGTGAGGAGGTTTTCTATGAGATGGGTTCCAGAAAGGTTCCTAAAGGATTAGAGTTGTTAGTATTAGGACTCAAGTGTTAGAGCCTTTAATGTTTCGACTAGTGGGGAGTTGACCTCAGCTACTTCCTTTTCAACCTTCTAGAGCCATTGGTTTCTATTCTTTTCCTAGGGTCCCTAAACTAGTGTGTTTTTTCTATGGGGTTTTTTTTTATCATCAAAGATAGTTCTCAATGTTTCTTAGAGCTCAGTATGGTGGAGGTGTTCTATCTTGGCATCAGCCTCAGTAGTTGTTTCTAATGAGGTTGTTTTAGTAGTATGGGAAGTAGGATTATGTTATGCTGAGAGGAGATTGGAAATTAGAGGTCAAAATCAAAATGTTCCTTGTATTTAGGGATTGTAACTTGAGTTTTGTTGTGTAGTTGGTCATCATAAGTGAGTTTGAGGAGCTAGGTGTGGAATGTTTCATACTGTAGATGTGACAACTCCATAGGGGTTTGATATCATTAAAGGTACGGTCATCTTTTCATCTACCCTTATTTTTTCCTTGTTCGATTTGGTAACTTTGCACTCATTTGTTGTAACTGGTCAAGTTTTTTCTTTGGAACTAAACATAGAGAGGATTATCAAGCGCTTAGTGTTGACTATTCCAATGGGAGGTCATACCATCTCACTTGATGTGTGCTGAGGGTGTATACTAATGATGGAGAAACATCATTCATGTAGAGATATTTTGTTGCTGCATATACAGTCATATGATGAAATCCATAAAATTTATTAGTTGCATTTCATGCATGTGGTTATCAACTACTTCTAGAGGAGAGTCATGTTCTCATATGTGGATGGTCAACATGCAGTTTTAATTAGTGAAAGAGGTTGTAAGTTGTCCAGTAGATGTGTAGAACCCCATATTTCATTGATGGATGAGTTATATGAGGAATTAGTTGACATTTTGATGGTGGATTTTCCATTGTCATGACCCCCTCCCTCCAAAGATACCACAATGAGTGGTGACAGATAATGACCCATGATTCTTGCCTTTAGTGGGACCCGGGTCAGAGAATAGCACCGAGGACATAAAAATATCATGTATGGAAGGCATTACCCTCTATGAAAAAATAAGATTGGGAGATATGATGAATCAACCAAAATAAACTCCATGACATAATATAAAGGAAAACCAAAACCATACCTCAATGCATGTATAAAGTGAACAGATACAGATAAATGTATCCAAAATTAAATACCCAAAAGAAAAGCTAAGTCTACGGCACAACAACAATCTAAGGTCCAATCTATTATTGTCTAATATAGTCCATGTAATCCTCCTAGAAATCTAAAAATATTTTTATATACATAGGGTGAGAATACATGTATACTTAGTAGGAAAGCCCAAGTCTCTTGTGTATATAATAAAAGAGCATACTAATTCACCCATGAGAAAACAATAGAACCTATAAGAACCTAAACATGACAACTACCTATTCTATCCTCACCAAGGCATAATCACCAAATAATAAAAGATAAGTATAATAATATAATATGAGTCATATCAATAAAAAGTTACCACACACCTATTTACCAATGGGGTGATGCTCTCACACCCTAAAGACGTATGTCTTAGAACCCCAATATCTTTCATATCACATATCATAAATCACCGCCCCACAACACAATCATATCATATCTCACTCGCAGACACCTAGGTCATCACACCATATCCACTACCATAACTAGAGTAAGAGGGTATCATGAACATGAAGTAAATCAACCTTATTACCCCATCCTATCATGCACAACCTTCACCACATGCTTCCCCACAACATGGTCACATCACATCTCACCACCCCACAACACAGTCATATCACATCTCACCCATAGACATTAGGGCCATCACCAAGTGCACTATATGACTTCTGACCATCACAACACATGCATATCTACACACCTGGAAAAGAGAGATGAAAATAGTGGGTAGACATTCATCTATCCTCACCACTTGGATATTGGGAAAAACACACCATATATATATGAGTGTCATCACACGGTGCTTGATGCGAGTAGGGTGTGTATAGAAAATCATAAGTAATATACAAAAATATAAATATATAGTCACACACAATCCCAACTTATGGGTTCACAACAAAAATGGATACTAACCAACTCACAACAAACCCCACTTTCACTTCCATCGCTAAATGCACAGCATCACATAAGAAAAAAACAAGTGACAAACCACTTTTCACTTTTTATTACATTCTAAGTCAATTCCCATTATCTTGCCTATTTAATTCAAAAAATCATTTACCATTTCCAAATTTAACTACCCTTAACATTTTAATTCATCATTCATTAACTATTACAGCCCATGCCATTTTGATTCCAACATTATCATTTAAATCCAATACTACCTAGGAAAATGCCACAACACAACACCATGTAAACAAACCTTCCATCATCCTTTCTAAGCCAACCAGTCACACATCAGCCCTATATATTAGTCGTGTCATAACCATGCCTCACTTCCCCACAACACGGTCACATCCCAACACACATCACCACCCCACATCACATCTAAACAAACCCATAACATCGCTACCCCACAGCACGACCAAACAAACCCATCACATTTATTCCTCACATCATAGCCAAAAAAACACATCACATTCAACATAACATCTTTGTTGATCTAGCTATGGGATTTTTATCACATTCTACTTGTTTATTTAGGCTATTATCACACAAGTAATAATCCAAGGGAAACAATTTTATTATCCAAATATAAGTGTTTAGATAATTTCTATTTTAACAATCACAAAAAATAAGGGTTTCACAACTTATCAACTACAATGCATACAAATCCCCCAATGGACACCATTTTTAGTGGTGTATTTGGACCATAAAATCACAACATAACAAATAATATCAAGTCTATAAAAACTTGTAGTCCAAAACCATTCCCATTTAATTTAAATTAAACCAGTTCATTTATCATTATCAGGTTGGTTATAATCATATTCCTATATATAAACAAGCATAAACCCCTCCTGCATGATACAAAAAAATGATAAATAAGGGTTTCTCTACCTAAAATTATCTTTCTAGTATCGATGTGCACTGTAGGGAAAAGAAAAAAATCATGCAAACCAAAACTGCATGAAAACCCCAAGGACCAACCCACAACATACCAAGTATCTATAAAAAACACAGTCTATACTTTCTCCAAACAAAATTAACATTGCACAGAAAATATTTGGGAGAGGAACGAGATGAAAAAATAAGGGAAAGGAGAAAAAACTACCTCAGATCTCCAAAACCCAAAAACAAAAACCCAAGGATTGAACAAGGTAAAATATGGTGGTAATATCCTCCAAAATCGCTTAGGGTTTGTCACATAATATGGAGGGATGGAAACGGATGAATGAAGGATAATCATCTAAAAATAATAATTAAAAACCTATAATTCTCCACTTTTACATCATGAATTCTATTCATGAAAATAATTCCATGGGGTCGTATAGATTATATGTCATGAATCCCTTATAGGCCGTAAAATCCCCATATTTCTAACTTCTACTAAAAATTAAGTCACCTTCACTTGATTTAGTTCCACATCATGAATTACACTTTTATGATGAGAATAAAGTTCATAAACTCCCCCTTATCCTCGATACAGGCCATGAAACCTACCAGTTACAAAATTTGTTGATTTCCAACTCAAAATATGAATCTGGTTTACATCATGAACCACCTTATGTAGCACTCATACATCTCCAACCTCCATGGATTCTCTTATATCCTAGTATGAGTTCTCAAAAACCACAAAACCAGTAAAGAAATGGTCCTGGAACTCGTAGACCATTACATTAGAAACCTCTCAAATTATTATTGTCCTTAAGAATTAAAACCATAACCTATAAAAAGAATGAGGTCTGAAAAAACATGATATAATATACCTCTCAAGATTCTAGTTATCCCTCTAATGGTCCCACCAGATAAACTTTCCAAAACAACACACTCAAAAAATGACTCTCACAACCATATCACCACACAACCACATCACTGCCTCTCACCAGGAACAACACCACATCATCTTGTACCATACACAAACCACCACACAACCATCTCGATTTCCACACAACCAAAGCCAAGGATGTCCACAACCAATACACAACACTCCACTAACCAATCACATAAATTAAGGAATATCATTTTCTATGTAAAGATACTATCCTCTTTTGGAATCATTTACTCACCCACACTATTCTAATCGCATCAAATTATAACACATCTTGATTAGGATTCAGGTTCTCGCCTTTTCATATGTTAAAATCTTTAACACACATCACATATCAATGAAAACATTTCTTCTGATAAAAAGACAAGATCCCAATATCAAATCACAAATCATAGCCAAGTAAGGAAAATATAGAACAACTCTAGGTACTGGGCACACATCTATGTCTCTCGCTCCCATGTACTATCCTCTATGACAACATCCAACCATAGAAAACAAACCAATAGAATATTTCCTCCATAAATCACCTTCTCTCGATGATCTTAGATCTCTTTGTCCACTCCATGAACATCACATCATCCTCAATATCCAAATCTTCCCAGTCAATAATATGGAAGTCATTGTGAAGATACCAAGGAAGCTGAGAGACATGAAATATGTCATGGATATTGTATATCCATGATGAAAGTGCCAAATGGTAAACCAACTCACACCAACTCCTCAAAAGTCCCAACAAACCAAGGTGATATCTTACACCCTGACCAAACCTCTACTTTCCACATTAAGAAGACACTATCAAGAACATGTGTTCTCCACACTAGAACTACAAGGGCCTCCCCCTATGATCATAATAAGACTTCTTCCAATAATGCACTACTTTCATCCACTTATGAACAATTTGAACCTTTTCTATCATGCTCTACACCACATTTTGACCAATAATTGATAACTTCTCTACCTCCATCCAACAAAATAAAAAGAAACGTACACCGATAAAATTATTAAAAATATCCTTACTAGTGGAAGATTGATAACTATTGTTATATGAAAACTCAACCATAGGAAAGTGTTGCACCCATAATCTACCAAATTCTAAGATACATTCATGCAACATATCCTCCAAAATTTGGATAGTCTACTCTATTTGTTCATTCCTCAATGTTGAGGCATAACTGAGTTCCAAAATCACGTTTTCATACCCTCCAAACTCGTGATGTAAAAAATGAATCCTGATCAGAGATCATGGGTATTGAAACTTCATGAAACTACACCACCTCTTCTATATAAATCCTCACTAAAACAACTATGGTACTCAACTGACAGATAACCAGAAAGTGATTTGATTTCATTAAATGGTCCATGATTACCCAGATAATATCACAACCTCATTGATCTTTGGGTAAACCTATGATCAAATCCATCGATATTTCATCCCATTTCTACTCAGGAACATCCAAGGGCTGCACAAAATCACCAGGATTATGATTCTTAGCCTTTACCTACTTGCAGACCAAGCACTGAGCCGCAAACTCAGCCACCACTTGTTTCATCTAGGGCTACCAAGACTATATCCTCAAGAAATAATACATATTATACACTCATGGGTGTTCTTCCAAAGTTTATCTATGAAACTCATGAAGGACTCCCGCATGAATCACTATCAGAATAAACAGTACCCCCTGAAACAACTTTTAGATCTGACAATCCTCCCATCATCCTTATATAACAACACCATGGCCAACACAATCGCGCATCACCTATACCTTTGAGCTTCCCCAATGATAATCCTCCATATACCGCATCAAGGAATACTAAAATTTCATCTTAAATAGGCTACCTATACCGTCATCCACTCTTTCATTCAAGTGAAGGACTTCTAACTCCTCTATCGCATTCCAAGCATCCCCAGACTCCTGAACCACATCCTTCCATGAATTCATTCTCAAATCATCAGTAAAAATATTTCCATTTCCTAAGTTTTATGAGATATCAAATTCATAATCCTAAATAAACTCTATACACCACCATTTCCCCATATTCAGATCATGTTGAGAAAATACATAACTCAAGTTTTAGTGATCTATGAAGACCACAAAGAACTACTAGGTAATGTCTCCACAACTTCATCATAAACATAATTGTTTCTAGCTCAAGATCATAGGTGGAATATTTATTCTCATGGGTACATAACTGCCTATACCTATAAGAGATAATTGCATTTTATTTCATCAAGATACACCCTAATCTGAGACATAATGTGTGATAGAACACCTAAAACACCATACCCTCTCTAGAAATAGAAGCACCGTAACACTAACCAATTTTCCCTCTAGATATTTGAATATTTCCTAACACTGATAATCCATGATAAAATTTTGGTCTTTTCTGGTAAAAGTTTTCAATGGGTCCACAATCCATGAGAATTTCGATATGAACCTCTGGTAACATCCCATAATACCAAAGAAACTACGAACCTCTACCACATTATGGGGTGTTTTCCAATAAAAAATTGCCCTGACTTTCGACTGGTCTACTTCTACACCCTGATGAGACACTACATGACCAAGGAATTACACCTATCATGCATATAAATTTTACCTGGATAACTTTTCATGGATTCGGTAGAGTCAGATATTTTTCGAAATGGCAATGAGGCGATCGACATGCTCCTCTAACTTTGAGTAGATCAGGATTTAATCAACGAACATTACCATGAACTAGTCTTGGAATTCACAAAACTCATATTTCATGAGCCCCGTGAATATGGATTGTGAGTTCATAACATCAATAGACATTCCCATAAACTCACATTGTCCATACATTTATCTAAAGGTAGTCTTTGAGATATCCTCACCTTTCACCCTCATATGGTGATATCCAAATTGCAGATCAATCTTATAAAACCAACTCTACCCTCATAGCTGGTTGAAAATATCTTCTATACTTGGAATGGGGTACTTATTCTAGATCATCACTAGGTTTAACATCTGGTAGTTGATACACATCCTCAGACTACCATTCACCTTCTTGGCGAATAACACTGGAAAAACCCACAGTGACACACCGGACCGGATGAAGCTCTTTTATATTAGATCATCTATATAAATACTTAAATCCAAAAAACTACAATGGTTCCATAAAATAATTTCAATCAAAGTCAAATAATATTTGGTCTATAGATATATCCCAAAATCAAAATCATATCGAGGGTTAGTGTCACCACCTCTTCAGGAAAAACATCCAAAAACTAGCTAACAACTCTAAGAGCCTCCTCCAACCAAACATCCACTGATTCCATAGAAAATTCATTCATCAGAGGAATAAAATTTTCCATACATCTACTTCCTAACTAAAAACTATGCACTCCAACGAAAAATGCATGCTACCCATCCACATCCGAAAATAAAACTATCCCCCAGAAGTATCTGATAACAACACGCACATAATAAATCCAATTGGTGTTGGGGATGATATCATACAACTACAAATGAAATTAGAATAGGTCCCCATGGAACTGATTTAGCCACATCATTAGTCTATACCCTTGGAATACAATCAAAAAAGTTATCTTGGCCTCCTACTAGGGAATTCAACATCAAGTGTAACACCATAAAGTTCTAAAGTAAGAACATTGTATTTGATAGCGTGTATCACACACATTACCAAGATCATAAGAGATTATAATACCTCAGGACATTACAATATATTAACTATTTTAAATAAATAAAATTTATGATATATATTTCAATGCAAGTTATACTGAGTTAGCATGTGTCGTATGCAACAATGTGTTTCTTTATTGGTATGCATTACACGTAAGACTGAGTTTTACTGAACAAGAATATATTATTAAAATATTGCTATTTAATATAATAAGATAAAACTTATTTATTAGATTAGTAATTATGAAAAGGGTTAACTAACTTTTAAAAATATATATTTTACAAAAATATTAAAAAAATTCACTAGTAACAAATTAATTATAAATAAATATAAAAACCAATTGAATACAATGGAAAATATTATTATTATAATGCTCAAAAGACTATTTTATCCTAATAAATTAATTAAATTACAATTGGTGAATGATATCGATGAAATATATATATTATATTTTTAATCAAATATTTTAGATATTCAATCAATATAGTTAATAGGATTAATATAAAAACATACCCAATTTCACGCATAAAATACTATATTTTTATTGAGGCACTTTTACTACCTTTTAATGGAGAAACTATTTTAAATAAAATTTTTAGAACTTTTATAAATATTATATGTCAAAATAAACTTTATATTTTAAATAGGAACATAAAAATTATAATAGGTTGAATTTTTGGTATTGTATTGTGAAATTTTATTTTTTTAATGAACGGTGAAAAATAATGAATTTTAATTCAAAACTTATTTTTCATATAATTTATTCATAAGGTTAAATTATAGTTTTAAATAGTTTTAAATTTTAATTATATTAATTTCTTATCAATTAATCTATATTAGGTCATTTTAATCAGTTTTACTTTGAAATTGGATATAAAAACTTAGTAATATTTTGAACGTTTTTAATTTAAAAACATGCATTGTCGTCCTGTTTATGGGGTTAAATTTAAATTAATTTTTTCCACTTCTGTGAGTAGAATTTGGTAAAATAGATTTTTTATTTTGAATAATAATAATTTATAATGACTAATAATTTAAACATATTTTTTTTCAAAAATATTAGTGAAATTAATTAAAATTAATTACAACGATTGAGGTGAAATTAAGCTTAACAAAGGACTAAACCTTCAACTTAAGGGCCATATGACCTATAAAATTGTTAAAAATACATTTTATGGACATATTTAGACCCTATACTCACTTTTCTAGACTTTTTTATATTATTGGATCCAATTTCAATGGATAAAACATGGGTGGAATTCCCTTTTCCAAAATTTCCAAGAGTGTCACTCATCCTCCACTATAAGAAGGCCTCCTCTCCTCACACTTCCTCATACCTCTAAATACACCTTATATTGACCAATATCTACCCAAATAGATCCAAAAAATCAATACCATCAACCCATAATCCTCATCTTGGTAGGAAATCCATCCAAGTAATCCTTTTTGTGTAAACCAAAAGGAGTTATCCAAAGAAGAGGTAACATCCCTCCTCAAGCTCTTTAGTTTTATTTCTTTTTCCACTCTTTCAATTATTAGTATTCTATGATTATATAAAAATAGTATAATAAATATACTTAGATGTTTTTATGTTAATGTTTATACCTAAACTTACTCACACTTCTATCTAATGGTTAACGAACTTATTTTTTATGTGTACGGCGAACTACCACCCCACAAAACGAAGTTATTCGTTCTTCCTTTACCACCTCTCATGGTGGGAATTATGATAGACACTCTATTTATATATGATATTTATGATATTTATAAATTTATTATTCTTATTTTATTTTTATATATAACATGCCTTTATTTTTTCATCTTGTGAGAATATGATAATATAGTTTGTGGATGTGTGGACAACCGCCCCCTCAAAGTGATGTGATTCATTCATACTATACATGGAATGTATAAAGGATGGTTTTAATAAACCTATGTAACATATATCAAATATATATATATATATGATAATAGTTTTATAATATATATATATATATATAATTTTATTTCCATTCTTTTATTATGAAAAAAATATGAAAGTAGTGTCCATGCATACATACGGCCTACCGACTCCATGAACAGCGCATTTCATTTCTTATCTAAAAATATTGTGGATCATTATAAATATATATATATATATATGTATATACTATATATATATGACATTTAAATAACAGTTTACATTCTAGAGAGGATGAAACTAGGATCTAATTAATAGGAACAACAAGTAACAAGTCAAAAAATACTCGACAAACTATGTAATTAAACACCCAAAATAGTGGATATAATAAAAGTTTACTAACAAGAGGGTAATAAGATATCATAAGAAGTTATTATATGATATTATAAATATGAAAATGGTTATGTTATTAGTTATTAACATATTTAAAATCATTATACAGGATGTTAAAGGATGTTCACCCCAAAAGGAAACATAAAGTAAGGGATTTTTTCTCAATTTACATTCCATTGAGACTAATTTGTTGTTATGAAGCAATTCACATTAATATGGTGTATATACTACTCGTTGACATTTATAACATGTATCTATTTATTATTATGATATTTTAAGTTTTATTTAATGTTATTCCTTCATGTTTATTATTATTTCAAATGTTCCAAAGTGGAATGGGACACTTTGGAATGTTTAAATATTATTTTCCTCAAGAATATATTTAATGATTACCTTTGAAATATCACTTTATTTTGTTACTGTTAAATTTATATTAAAACAATCAATTCCTTTTGATCCATTTTATTTTTCATTATATTTATCTTTAATATCCATATTCTCATGTAATGGATATTATATTTTCTTAAATTGTATATCATTTTACATACGGTGTTCACTTTGACAGATATTTGATTAACTGGGGAATTATTGATAAATCTGTATCTTTTATTCAATATAGATATTTGATAAGGTATGTTTTTAAATCTATTATTCGATATATGAGTAATTCTTTGTATAGGTATGTAATGTGTGGGTCTCGGTTGTATATAGCCCCTCAATGTATCGGTAGTCTCATGAGATGAATCAGTTGGCCAAATCATATGGGTTTTTACCCCTTATGTAGTAAAGCATCTTGTGGAAGGTCTTAGCAGTAATGGTATCATGTTCCTAAGAAACATGGAGTCCAATAAATAATCATTTTTATCATTTATTTTTTGTTATTATTCATCTATAAGATTTTGTGTTGATGTATCTATAGATACATTACATTCTCAGTTTATTGATTGAATGGCATGTGTTCTCAGTTATTTAAATTTCCATTTCATTTATTATCACTAATTAATTATTTATTCCATTGTACTTACCATTACTGAGCATTTTATATCACCATATTATATTTCATTTCCCTAGGTTATGAAGAATAAATATTTGAATAAGCTTTCATAGATGCATTTTATTTCATTTTATTGTGTATCATGTCTTATTTTCTATTTAACAATGTAAAAAAGGTTCTATGTATTTAATATGGATTTCCAAAATAGTTAAATTGATTGGTCCTTCGGGATTTTATTCCTTAAAATCTTTCTAATGTAATAAAATAATTCACCAACTCTTGGTTTATGGGGTCGGGTCTCTGCATTTGGTATCAGAGAAAGTTTAGCAGCAACCTTGGAAACTATATTTAGAAAACTTATATTAAGGAACATAACCCTAAGATACTCTTTAAAGATAAGTATCAAATAACATCCTATAATTTTGTTAAGGTATATATTATGTTGGTATTCCTATCAATACATCCATGTTTGGATACTACAAGTGGACATGGTTCTGAAACATATGTACCTAGAAGTAACAACTCCTACAAGGTGAGTCTGGCCTGACTTGGTATAACCTGGTACATGACAACATGTCATACTGTGCACCTGGTTTAACACTCCCAATGTGATACTCTTATGATAATTCAAATTTTATTTATAAACCATTATATATTATTTGAAAGTAAAGACATACCCAAAGAAACCATGTTTATTATTATGATATTAGTTATGGAAAACATTTTTAATTTATGATTAGTGTTTCACTAGTTTTGGGATTATACATTATTTTACATAGTGTTATGATCTAATTCAGTATATTCCATTGTTTAGAAATGGATCCTAGAAGGAAGAATGGTATTTGTACTCGTGGAAAATATATATATTTTCCTACTGAGGAAACCAATACAACCGCTATTGGAACTGAGAATGTTATGAAAATATTAGGGCAGCTTAATAAGGTTATAAAACATAGCCTTTCCTAGATGGAGCAACCTATTACATAATTATATTCCCTGATGTTGGATCTCTTTATGTGACATAGGATCCCATTATTTACTGGGACTACTGACTAATGGAATCTGAGAAATTTATTAAGTCATTGGAGAATATATTCATGGCATTGGGATGCAGTGAAAAGGAAAAGGTTACACTTGAAATGTATTTTCTGAATGTATATGTTGATCAATGGTGTTCATTGATCTAGAATAATAGGTATGAAGAATAAATAGAACTCATGGAGTGGATAAATTTTAAGGAATAATTCTTCAATAAATACTTCCCTTGTGATCAACAAACTGAGATGAAAGAAAGTTAATTGGTTTAAATAAAAAGGTGGAATAAAGTGTTGTGAAGTATGAATATTTCTTTATATGGTTATCAAGTTATGTTATGGATTTCATACGAAAAATGGAGTTCAGTATTGACCACTTATTTAAAGGTCTTAATCCAAGTCTATGATGGGTGCTGGTGTCTCAAACATTTTATTCATATGATGAAATAGTTTTATTCACTATGAAGATAGAGAATGAATTATCCAGATTGTATGACTTCAAATGGAATCAATAGAATAAGTGAAATTAATATTAAATAACATATAAAGGGAAAAAGAAAAAGAAGGATTTTCTAACCTGTGATAATTGTGGAAACAATCACCCTAGTACTTGATTGAGAGTATTCTGAGTTTTTTATAAGTTTAGAGAAAAGGGTCACAAGGAAAAATAATTTAATTTGAAGAAGGAAAATGTTTTTATTCAGTGATACAACCATACGGAGATGGGGCACAATGAAAAAAATTCCCCAAGATTTAAGATAATATACCTCTAAATAACTTAATAGATCAAGGCCAAGAATATGTTATTAACACAACCAACATGGAGTGATTAATGTACTTATGTATTTTTATCTAAGAAATATGATTAAAAAGTATTTCATTAATGGTGTTCTCAATATTTGAATTATGAAATATTTAAGGATTGTACTGCAGTACTTTTTCAATAAAGATTTGAGATCATATGTTGAATGGTACTAAGAAAAGTGATTCAATAGAAAGTTTATCTTTTTTAAAAATACATGGTTGAGGGAGATATAAGACTTAATATGTTCATAATATTGATACAATGTTGTTTGGATAAATAAATGATTTATTTGGATATGTGTTGAAAACCTTGGAAATGATTAATGATTTTTTAAAAAAGTGATCTATGCTATCTTTGAGGAAGTTTACAAAAAAATTATGGAATATATCCAACAACATGTGTTTTACTTAAGGAATATATAATAATTCATGTTTCTAAAAATTATTATGGTAATTAAATTTATTAACATGTTTCAGGAGGATACAAGATTAAGGTGTTCACTTGTTCGGTATGAGATACTTCATATTAATTGTAGTATAATGATAAGTTTATTTCATAAATTCAGTTACCTTACTTATAAAGTGTTATATTATAATATTTTGGAAAGGTTTTCTATTTATGAAATGGTTTAAGTTGATCTTTAGAAGGTGTTTTAGAGGTTAATGTATTACTTCACTATATGATGTATTATGTGCTAAGAAATAAAGTATAAATATTTCAAGGTACAACTAAAGGATAATATCATGTTTATGAAATATAAACTTATATTTACTAATATTCTTAATAAGTGAAATAATTTATCAACTCTAGGAAAAGGGTCTTGAAACAAAAATATTTTTCTATTATCATCATTTTTTGATGATATCAATGATTGTTTCATAATAGGGGTTTAAGTATTTATGGTCATCAATATTCAAATGAACATTTCCTTTAGCACTCTCAATCAGAACATGATTGTTATATTTTTCTTCCATATCCATGTTTCCATTTCCCACCTATGTTATCTTACTATGGAACTTAGTTATGTTACCATTGTACTTTCCTTCCCTTCTTATTAAGAAGATGTGTTATTAACCCTATTTACGATGCAGGTTTTTCAACAATAGTTTATATTCAATTATCAAACCCTCAAGTAATGAGATCATATTTAAATTGTGAGGATGTAATTTAATTAATATGAGTAGAATGTAACACCCCAAAGTTCTAAAGTAAGAACATTTTATTTGATAGCGTGCATCACACACATCACCAAGAGCGTAGGGGAATATAATACCCAAATACATTACAATATATTTAATACTTTAAATAAATTAAATCTATGATATATATTAAAATTAAAGTGATACTGAGTTATCATGTGTCACACACAACAATGAGTTCCTTTAATGGCATGCGTCACATGCAAGACCGAGTTTTACCCAACAATAATATATTATTAAAATATTATTATTTAATATAATAAGATATAACCTATCCATTAAATTAATAGTTATGAAAAGGGTTAACTAAATTTTAAAAATCTATAGTTTACACAAATATAAAATTAATTCATTAGTTACAAATTAATTATAAATCAATATGAAAACCAATTGAATATAAAGGAAAATATTATTATTATTATTATTATGACCACAAAACTGTTTTATCCTGATAAATTAAATTAATTAAAATTAATGAATGATATTGATGAAATATATATATTATATATTTAATAAAATATTTTTTTTAATCATATAATATATTTTATAGGCATAAGATAAAAACAATCATAATTTTACTCATAAAATACTATGTTTTTTATTAAGGTACTTTTCCCAGCTTTTAATAATGAACCTATTTTAAATCTAGTTTTGGAACTTTTATAAATAATATATGTTAAAATAAACATAATATTTGAAGGAGGAACATAAAAATTAGGTTAGGGTAAAGTTTTTGTATTATTTTTTTTAATGTTTTTTTTAATAAATAGTGAAAAATAATGAATTTTAATTCAAAAATGATTTTCCATATAATTAATTTATAAAGTTAAATTATATTTTAAATTATTTTAAAGTTTAATTATATAAATATTTCATAAATTATTCTAATTTAGGTCATTGGAATCCATTTCAATTTGAAATTGGATATAAAAAATTAACAAAATTCTGAATGTTTTTACTTTTAAAACCCACATTGTCATCCTGTCTACGAGATTAAATTTAAATTAATTTTTTCCACTTATGTGAGTGTAATTTGATAAAATGGATTTAATATTTGGAATTAGAATAATTTATAATATCTAATAAGTTCAAATTATTTTTTACCAAAAATATTATTGAATCTAATTAAAATAAATTACAACGAGTAAGGTGAAATTATGATTAACAAAGGACTAAACCTTAAAATTAAGGGCCCAAATGCCCTATAAACTTGTAAAAAATACATTTTATGGATATATTTCAACCCTATACTCCCTTTTATCAAAATATTTCTATTATTAGAGCCACCTAAAATGATAAAAACATGGGTGGAATTCCCTTTTCTAAAATTTACAAGAGTATCACTCTTCCGCTACTATAAAAAGGTCTACTCTCCTCCCACTTCCTCACACCTCTCAATCCAATTTGGATCATAAAATATCTACCCAAATAGATGCTAAAAATATATCCCCTAATCCTAGAATCCTCACATTAGTTATAAATCCATCCAAGGAATCCATTTTGTGAAAACCAAAAGGAGTTACCTAAGGAATAGGTAACATCTCTCCTTGATCTCTTTAGTTTTATTTATTTTTACACTCTTTAAATTCTTATTATTCTCGGATTATATAAAAAATAATAATATCAAAAATATTCTGAGATTACCTTATGTTAATGTTTCAACCTACACTATACACATCCACTTAATGAGTAATGAACTTACCGTTTATGTGTACAACAAACTACCACCTCACAAAACGAAGTTAGTCATTCTTCCTTTACCACATCTCATGATGAGAATTATGATAGTTACACTATTTATATATGATATATATATATATATGATATTTATATTTTATTTATTCTTATATAATTTTTAAATATAACATACCTTTATGATTTCTATATTGTGAGAATGCAACGACATTTTTTGTGGAAATATGGACTACTGCCCCCTCAAAGAAATGTGATTCGTTCACACTATACATGTAATGTATAAATTATGGTTTTAATAAAAAAATTAATATATATGACATATATATGATACTATAATTATATTATATATATATATAATTTTATTTTTATTCTTATAATATGAAAAAAAATTATCAAAGTAGCTTTCATGCGTACATACAGTCTACCGTCTCCATTAACGGTGAATTTCAATTCTTATATCCAAAAATTTTGGATTATTATAAATACACATATACTAGATATATATGATATTTAAATCATGGTTAAAATTTTGAATATGATGAAACCATGATCTAATTGATAGGAACAACAAGTAACAAGTCAAAACATACCTGACAAACTAGGCAATTAAACATCTAAAATAGTGAATATAATAAAAGATTACTAACAAACGGTAATAAGATATTATAATAAGTTAATATATGATATTATATGTATTAGTATGGTTCTTTAATTATTAAGTGACATGTTTAAAATCAATATACGGGATGTTAAAGGATGTCCACCCAAAAATGAAACACAAGGTATGGGATTTTTCCCCAGATTACATCTCATTGAGAGTTATTTATTGTTATGCACTAATTCACTTTTATATGGTGTATATAATACCCTTTGACATGTTATATCATGAATATCATTATTCTCATTATATTTTAAGTTTCATTTAATGTTATTATTTCAAGGGTATTTTGATTTCAAATGTTTCAAAGTGGTATAGGACACTTCGAAATGCTTAAGATTATTTTCCTCAATAATGTGTTTTATGATTACCATTGCAATCTCATTTTATTTTGTTATGTTTAATTTATATTGATACAATCACTTATTTTTTATTGTTTTTATTTTTAATTATATTTATCTTGAATATCCATATTCTCAT
This sequence comes from Viscum album, assembly GCA_963277665.1. Lineage (NCBI taxonomy): Eukaryota > Viridiplantae > Streptophyta > Magnoliopsida > Santalales > Viscaceae > Viscum > Viscum album. The sequence goes on from OY728167.1 coordinate 1,008,540,271, forward strand.
TTAATGGATATTATTATTTCTAAAACCATATACCATTTTACATATAGTGTTCACCTTGAATATTATTTGATTAACTGGGGGATTATTGATAAATAAGTATATTTAATTTAATACATATATTTGATAAGGTGAATTTTTAAATAAATTATTCAATATATGAGGAATTTTTTGATAGGTATGACACAGGTAAGGCTCAATTATAGATTTCCCCCCAATGCATCGTTAGTCTCATGAGTTGAATCAGTTGTTCAAATCAGATGGGTTTTTACTTGATATGTTGTAAATTGTATTGTGAAAGGTCTTCACAGTAAAGGTACAATGTACCTAAGAAACATTGAATCCAATAATTAATCATTTCCCTCAGTTAGATTCAGTTATTATTCATCAATTATATTTTGCATCGATATATCTATGAATACATTTCATTCTCAATTTATTGATTGAATAGAATGTGTTCTCAGTTATTTACATTTTCATGTTCATTTATACTAATCAATTCATTATTGATTCCATTGTACATACCCTTACTGAGCATTTTATATCACCCTTCTTATGTTTCCTTTCCCCAGGTTATGATGAATAAATCTTTGAATAAGCTTTAAAGGATGTAGTTTATTTCATTTTATTATGTATCATATCTTATGTTCTATTTCCCAATGTAAAAACGGTTCCATGTATTTATTCTAGATTTCCAAAACTTCTAAATTCATTGGTCCTTATAGATTTTATTCCTTGTAATCATGATAATTTAATAAAATAATGCACCATCTCTAGGGAGCTAAACCAGGTGCACAAGAAGCCTCTCTACATTTAGTTCCAAAGTATAGACTAGAGTGAATGAAATAAATGAGTGTGAAGACCCTGAATCAAAAAAGAAAAAGATAATAGTAGATGACATGCTAAGCGTACCTCAAACGATATCTAGCCCCTCTGTAGATGCATCCTCTACAACATTCAAATGACCACACCTAGATCCTCTAACTATCTTCTGATGGAATCCTCTATAACCATGATCATGTCGAGGTACCTAAACTCTAGGATCATTCTATGGTCAACCTCTACCTTATATATCCCATATTATAGGATAATATAACTACTTCACCTATTGCTAAAATGACCTCAACAGAAAATTTTACTGAACCTAATGCTAAACCTATCAACCTATACCAAAATGAGCTCAAGGGTCCATAGGGAACTGATCATGAAGAAGGCCACAAATCCCATAGATGAAACACATCAGCCCCAATCCCCTAATGAAATCATTTAAACCACTATCCCTAGATGTCCAGAATGGAATCTTCTAGGGTCAACTCCCTACTGGTCAAAACCTCAATGTCCCTAGAACCTGAAACCTTTTAATAAGAATGCTTCTCCTTGATGAACCTTGATGGTTCCCCTATCATGGTAAACCTCCTCATGAGTGCATTCACTTGATCACCTCCCCTTTCTTTTGAACCTAATGATACATTGGAAACATAAAGGGGGTAACTACATATTGGATAGAAGGATGGAGTTCCTCCTCGATATGGCTCACATGATACCCTCATTTGGAAGGAGGTTTGGGGTAAAGCATAATAGATCCTTGAACATGATCCCCATCTTACGTACATACATATTCCCCTACTAAAGTGAGAGAAACGACCACCTCTTCACTTCCTTCATGGTCAATGAAATAAACTATGCTCAAAACTCTTTTTGAAATTCAACCGATGAAACATATTCTTCCCTCATTTCACTAAAATACAACATCAACCATTGAAGTGTCATTCCCCAAATATGACTAACTGTCAAAGGGATTTATTACTCTATCAAGTCCTAGATAAAACTGAAGGTGATATCAAGCTCCTCCATCCAACTCATTGTCTCTATATTAGAAAAAACCTCCCTCAAAATTTCCCAAATCCCAATGATGAAAAACATACAACTTCCTATACCACTAATAATCCTACCCAAATGGATCAGCACTCTGGTGATCAACTAGGTTAGCCTGTTGAACCTATACGTCCCAAAATACACATGGATGATGACATGTTTCATAGCTAAAAGGGATACAAATAATTCCTAAGACCATGTAGTATTTAATTATATTAAGTTTCATTTATTTCATCTTAACTTTACCAAAACCAAAACCAACCAATTCAAACAAGAATAAAATTCATCAAAATGAATGTACCTATCCCAGTACTCTACCCTGAAAATAGGTCCACCTAACTTGGTTGTTTAATAAGCTCAAAGTTCCTGCATCAGAACATGGGGTCCCTAAAATCTTGTGTCATATCCAGTATCCCAAGCCTATGTCATATACCAAGATCAACTGGTACCATTGCCATATCAACCCATGAAATCCTCATAGTTCCTAACTTTAAACTCCAGTCTATCTCTCAACCATCAACTCTGATACCACTCTGTTATAACCCCCTCCCTCCAAAGATACAAAAATGAAGGGAGAGAGATAATGACCCCTAAGTCCCACCTCCAGTAGGCCCCGGATTGTTGACTAGCATGAAGGGTATAAAAAACTCATATATGGGAGGAATTTCCCTCTATGAATAAAAAAAGATCAGGATATAGTATGAATAAACCATAAGAAAATCTATAAAATAATATAAAATAAAACCAAAACCATCACAAAATGCATGTATAAAGTAAATAGATATAGATAAAAGTCTCCAAAGGTAAATACCCAAAATAAAAATTTTAGGTAGGGACACAACGACAATCCAAGGTTCATGCTATTAATGTATATTAAAATCTATGTAACCCTCCTAGAAACTTGAACATAAGTTTATATAAGTAGGGTGAGAATACAAGTATACTCAATAGGAAATCCAAAGTCTCTCAAGTACATGTGAAAATATAATAATAATGCACCCATGAGAAAATATCAGAAGAAACAAGAACCTAAATAGCTCAATTATCCATCCCAAACTCACCAAGTCACACTAACCAAATAAAAAAAGTCATGTATAATAATATAATATGAATAATATCAATAAAAGGGTATCCCACACCACTTTTCCACTTGGGTTCCGCTCTCACACCCCAACATCATATGTCTTGTCACTCCCATATCTTCTGTATCACATATCACAACTCACTGCCACACAACACAGTCATACCACATCTCACTCAAATTCAACTAGGCTATCAAACCATACCCAATTTTATAACTAGAGTAGTATGGTATCATAAACATGAAGAACAGAAAAATAATTCCCCCCTCCTACCATGCATGACCCCCACCATATTCCACCCCACAACATGGTCACATCATATCTCACCACCCCACAGCACGATCATATCACAGCACACCCATAGACACTTGGGCCATTATCAAATGCACTATATAACCTATTTACATCATATACTATTTATATCTACTTTCCTATCAGGGAGAATATTAAATATTGGGTATCCATCCATCTATCCTTACCATCGTGGTGTTGGTAAAAACACCCACTATATACATATATATATATATATATGAGTGTACGATCATGGTGATCATTGTGGGCAGGGTGTGAATAGAAAATAATAAGTAATATACATACATATACATATATATATACATGAGACCAACCTATTTGTTCAAATACAAAAATAATACTAACCAAATCACACAAATCCCAGTTTTTTTACCACCACTAAATGCACAACATCACATAAGAAACACACCAACCACAAACCACTTTCCACTTTTCATTAAAATCCATGTAAATTACCATTATCTAGAACATTTAATTAAACATTAATTTATTATTTCCAAATTTAACTACACTTTCCATTTTAATTTGATATTTTTTAACCATTTTAACCCATGCCATTTCAATTCCAACATTATCGTTTAATTACAATATTACTCAGGAAATCACCACAACACAACACCACATAAAACAATAGTCCATCATCATTGCCATGAAAACCATTACCACATCACCCCCACATGTAATTCGCATCATATACATAACTAACTACCCCACAGAATAGTCACATCCCAACACAAATCGTCACCCCACAACACACCCAAACAAACACATTATATCGTCCCCCAAAAGTAAGACAAAAAACCCATCACATCACCACCAAATTTCATGACAAAGAAAACCCATCACATCACCACCCCACAACACAACCAAATAATCCCATCACATATCCACCCCATAGCACGGCCAAACAAACCCATCACATTTAGCTTAACATTTTTCAGATTTATAAAGGGGGTTTTATCACATTTCTCTTATTATTTAGGGAATTATCAAACAAACCATAATACATGGAAACCCATTTTATTATAAAAATATAAGTGGTTTTTAAATTTACATTTTAGGGTGATTCCAAACAATAACAACAAACAAGGGTTCTACAACTAAACAAATATAGTGAAAAAAAATCCCCCAACATCCACTATTTTCAATAAGGCATTTAGATCATATAATAAAAACATAAAAAATAATATAAAGGATATTAAAATATAGGATTAAAAACCTATAACATTTAATTTAAATTAAATTGGTTCATTTATTTGTATTAGGATAGTGAAAATCATCTTCTTATACATAAAAATATTAAAACCATCTCGTATGATGCTCAAAAAATGAGATATGAGGGGTCATCTATCTAAAAGGATCTTTTGGATCTCACTACACCCCACATAGATAAGAATAAATTATATAAAATTACAACTATGAATAATACCCACAAATAAACCTACACCACACCATGGATCCATAAAAAAATGCAACCCATACTCTCCCCAAACCAAAGAAACGTCATGTAGTGAATCCCCAAGAGAAGAATGGGAGGAATCAATAATGTAAAAGAAGAAGAACCAACCTATAATCTCTAAAACACGAAAATCGGAACCCATGTATTGAAAAAATATAAGGATGTGGTAATATTCTCCAAAATCTCTTTGGTTTCACCATAGATGATAGAGGGAGATACATGGTTCAATAAAGGAGAACTGGCTAGACAAAATAATTAAAAACCTATAATGTTTACCTTTCATAATTTGAATTCTATAGGGTCCTATGGATTAAAAGTTGTGAATGCCTTACAAGCCATTAAACCCCTATATTTCTAAATTCTATAGAAAATTAAGTCTCCTCAACTCAATTTAATTACACATAGTGAAATACCCTTTCATGACCTGAATCAATTTCATGGATTACCCCTTAGACCACATACAAGTCGTGAAACTAGCCAGCTACAAAAGTTTTTAACCACAAACTCATGATGTCAATATGGTTTATATAGTGAACCACCTACTGCATCACTCCTACAGATACAACCTCCATTGATCATCCTATAGCCCCCTATGATCACTCCTTAACCACAAAACCAACAAAGGAATAGGTCGGTAAGGCACAAACTGTTACAATCATGGATTGTATAGATTATTTTCAAAAGGAAGTTTTTAGACTACCCCCTCGACATGATATCAAGATCAAGATAAATCAACAGCCTGGTATTACTCTGATTTCAATGGACCCTTATTAGATGACACTCTATGATTTTTGGGAGTATAGTATTTATATTGATGATCTAATGTAGTAAGGTTTCATTTGTCCTAGTGTGTTATTTTGGGGTGCTATGGTGTTATTATCCAAGACGGTGGATGCTAGTATGAGAATGTATATAGAATAATAAAGGATAAATCAGGTGATGATCAATAATTATTACACTTTTCTGAGGATTGATGATCTTATCGACTATTTGAGAGAATCTAATTGGTTCTCCAAGAGAAATATATGGTTTGGGTATCACCAATTGAGTGTAAAGAAGTGTGGAATCCCAAAGTCTACCTTTTGATTTAGGTATGGGAACTTAAATTTCATGGTCATGTTAGTTGGTGTTATGAAATCACCAACTTTGTTAACAGGGATAATTAACTTTGTGTTATATGAGTTCATGTACTAGTTTAGAGTCATATTCATCGATGACATCTTGATCTAATCAATTTCAGAGGATGAATATTCCAATCACCTTAGAGTTTTCTTGAAGGTCATATTATGTAATATGATCTATGGAAAATTTACTAAGTGTAGGTTTTATACTGGTGAGTTGAATTTCCTTGGGAATGAGGTGTCCTAGTAGAGTGTGTCTGTGGACCCATCGAAGATCGTGGCAGTTGTTTCTTGAGTAACACCCATGAATGTGGAAGAGGTTTTTAGTTTCCTCGGCCTCATGAGACATTACTAGAGGTTTTTGTCTAATTTATCATGGATTTTAAACCTATTGATATCCTTGACCAATAAGAACTAATATTTGTTTTATACTGATCACTTTCAGGTATCATTTGACTACCTGAAGGAGAGATTGATTAGTACACTAGTGAATCGGTTTCCAATGGAGGGGTGATTTTTGAGGTGTTCTGTGATGTTTTTCACCTAGGATTGGGATTCATCTTGATATAATATAAGGCAGTAATCTTTTATGGTTTTATTTAGTTTCATTCTAATGAGAGTAATTATTCTACAAATAATATGGATCTAACAGTGGTGGTGTTTTCACTAAATCATTAGTAACATTACCTCACAGTAGAATTCTTTTTCGTCTTCACCAATTTTAAGATATTGGGGTATATCTTTTCTTAGTGTGACCTAAATATATGGTAGTGTAGTTGGATGGAGTTCCTCCAAGATAATGAATTCAATATCTCCTATACCTTAGGAAAATGGAATGTTATAACTGACGCGTTAAGAAATAATTCATGCAGGGATGTTGTTCAAGAGTCCGGAGATTCTTAGAAATCAATAGAGGAGTTGAAAGCCCTTTGCTTGGATGTGAGGATGGTTTATGAAAAAGGTTTCTTATTTAAAATTATTTTACAGACTTCTTTAATGTAGTAGGTAGAGTATTCTTATTGGGGAAACATAGAGGTAGAGATGATGTAAGACCATGTTATCGATAGTGATGATTTAGAGGGATGGTAAGAGGATGGTCATTACTAGATGTTGTTTCAGGGGATACTGTTTTTTCTGATGGTGATGTTAGAGTGGGTCCTTATTGAGTTTCATTTATCACATTTAATGGAACACCTGAGAGTATATAAGATGTACCATAGTTTAAGAACATAGTTTTGGTAGTCTGGGATTAAAAGGGTGGTGGCAAGGTTTGTGGCTCGATATCTTGTTTTCCAGTATTTAAAGTTGGAGCATCATGTTCCTTGAGGTTTGTTACATTAATTGGATATTCTCAAGTAGAATCGGGATAACATCTTGATGGAATTCATCATAGTGTCACTCCAATATCATAGAGTATGTGATTCTATCTAGTTAATCCTAGATTAGATGACAAATTTTTTTCACTTTCTAGAGATCAAGGAGTTGGATGTCATATATGTATTGGAAAAGAGGTACATGGATGAGGTTGTGAGGTTGTATGAAGTTCTAAGGTCCATTATCTTGGATCAGGATGCATGTTTTACATAAAAAATCTAGAGAGGATTGAAATATTCTTTTGGCACTTGGTTATGCCCCAACACTTCTTTCAATTCTCATACGAATGGATAGATAGAGCGTACTATTCAGACACTGGAGGATATATTGTGGGCATGCATCCTGGACATCATAAGATCGTGGGAAAATATTTTTCCCTTGGTTTATTTTTCTTATAAAAATATCTACCACTCATCCATCATCATGGCCTCTTTTGAGGCTTTTTTTATGTGTCCATGTCATTCTCCATTATACTAGGGCAAGGTTGGGGAGTCATCTTTTCTCAATACTAATTTAATGAAGAGAACGATAGAGAACTTTTAGGGTTCATAATAGGATAAAGGTGGTTCATGCTCAAAAAAGGTTTTATTTCAATTATAGGATGAGCCCTTTGGAGTTCGTAATTGGATACTATATTTTCTTGAAGGTTTTTCTACATAATAGGTAGTGGAGGTTTGATAGGTGAGTAAAATCTCACTCAGGTTTGTTGGTCCTTTTTAGGTGTTGGAGCACATTGGAAAGGTGGATTATCGATTGGAACTTATTTCATGGATAATTAAGAACCACACCATTATTTGTGTATCTTATCATCATTTGTATCTTCACGATGAATCCCATGTCATTTACTAGGGTGATTTGGATATTGAGGATGCCACGACATTCATGGAGTAGCCAGTAAAGATCTAGGATCTTCAAGAGAAGGTGCTATGTGGATGGACCCTTCTCTTGGTTTATTTGTTTTAGAGGCATAGTATCTTAGAGAAGAGTATTTTAGAGTATAATATTCATATGAGATCCCAGTTATCAAAGTTTTTTTGAGTTTTTACCCGTTATATTTTTCTTTATCGATGTGATGTTTGAACCTAGATGTTTTATGTGATGTGATTTTCCCTTGATGATGATGTGTGATTGAATATTTAGGAATATTAATAGGGGATAAACCTTTTCTATTTAAGTCGCATTATACATTGACATGTTTTAAAACCACATGATTAAGTTAGTTCCACCCAAATCAGATAATATATTGGTATAAGAAGTGGATTTCATTGATTTATATTCTTGGGTTGTGATCTATGTTGGTTGTAGAAATCATTTTTTGGGCCTTGTGGATGTTAGAATGGTGGTGTAGATGGTTGTGTGATAGAGGTTTATTGATGTTGGTATAAGATCATGTGGTTTCATTTGGGATGTAATAAGGTCTTTGAGAGGTATCTCATAGGGTGGTTGTTTGGAACACTTTCCTTTTCCCTTCCTAGGATTTTCATTGATTCTTGAGGATAATAATATTTTTATATGTAACTAATATAATGATATGTACTATCTGACCCATTAATTTTTGGGATTTCTAGTGTTTGTGGTGTCTAGGGGAAGTTCCAAGGATTTTAGAGGCTAAAAGGATGAGGTACAACTGATATTTCTTCTGAGAGGAGTTCTGAAGCATGGAGGTTTGGTCTAATTCATGGTGGGGACTTTCTATGGTGTGAAGATGTTAGATGTGGTGTAGAGTCTTAGGGTGGAGTCTAATATAGGTTCTATGATTTTTAGCATACGTATGTCATGGATCATGGTTAAGAATTAGATTTATGTGTTCTATGGTGTGAAGATGTTGGCTATAGAATAAGGTCATAGATAAGGATTTTGGTGGTTCTTCTAAATTCAACATGGTTTCGAAATGGTTTCCTTTCCATGGAATGGATTCCTTGAGGGGTGAGTTTTGTGGTTCTGTCATTTTTTAGGTATCTATGTCATAAGGGTGGGTTTCAGTGTATCCTTCTTCTTGGAAAAAGGGTTCTACGATGTAACAACTATCCCAATTCGACTAGTCAATACACCTCAGATGGCCCCCCACATAGTGACAAGAAAAAACTAACCACCCAAGTCTCACATGAACAGAAGATCAATAAAATTACCCAAGTATAAGAAATAATAAATATCTATGATATATATAAAACCAATCCTAACTAGCTAAACTTGAAAATAAAACAATAAGAGACCAACAAGTCTCTATGTGACCAATCGTAACCTCTAGAAAATTCTTCTATGAAGACAATGGCAACAAGAAAAACGAGCATGCAACATAATGTCATTCCCTTTACCTAAGTCCTACAAAACAACATCTACAACCATCCAAAAAATAAATTAGGGTGTGAGAAAAAATACTAGTAGTATTCCATCAAATAATCTATACAATTTCTAATATTAAGAATACATTATCTCTAGATTTAAAACAAATCTATTTTAAAAATAATTTTTATAAAATAAACCATTTTTTAAATCATCCTTTGGTTTATATCAAAACATACCATATTCACTAAGTCCCTAAATGTGTTGTGTATAAAGAAAAATAAGGTAAGCATAGTTATAATCCAACTATGGATACACCTTATATAAGCATGTGATCAAATAACCATGAAATAAACCATCATGTGATAAACTAATCATTAATGAAAAAGAACTCCATTTGGGCTCTAACCTATGGTAATATGTACTATAAATGAAAAAAATCCCCAATCCATTCCTATATTGGATCCAACTAGTATAACCTTTAGTAGAATTAGACACACTAAAGTTAATTAAAATCTCTTGTCTAATTATACACACAAGAGTGAAAAGTCTATTTCCCGACATAGACAAGGTTACCCAATGTTCTGTGTTATTTAAAATTCATTTAAAAATAATACTCACATTTAATTAAAAAATCACATAAAAAACATTCTACTTTTAGGCATGGAGACAAATTTTAAAATTATAACCACAATTTAAATCATTTAATAAAACACTTGACATACACATATCTATTTTTAAATAAAATCCCTTTACAAACATTAATATCATCCAATGAAACCTTTCTAATGTCAAATCATGAATTTTAAACGAATAAAACAATGTAATTTATAATAACATAAAGAAATTCATGAATTAAAACACCTATATAAAGACGCCTACCATAATAATGGAGGAAACCTAGTCGCCTTTGAAAATGGACTTGGAAATGAGCAGATCAGCCTCTAAAAGACAATAAATTATGGAAAACTGCAAAAGATCGATAGAAAACACAAACCAATAACAATAAAATCCACAAATGCAGCCAACACTGGTTCCACAACCAATGGAAATTAAGAAGTAGAAATGAATATTACCAAATATAAGTGGTGAAACCTTTTTAGAGATAGAATATTCAAAATAGCAACCCAGAAGAAGATAGATCACCCAAAAATTACCATGATAGAACCTAGGGTTCAAGATAGATTCTTACATATTGAATGGATAAATAATCAGTTGAAAAAAAAAATAGTTTGAGTTGAATGATTCATGTTTTGAATTCCAGATTCAAAATGTGAATATAAAATTCACATCATGAATTCATTGGGTTTCATATATGATAAAAAAGTAATATCCTCAACTTAAATTATCCTAATAAAATTTTTCATGATGTGAATTCATTTCAAAAATTGTAAATTTTCATGATCTGAACCACTCTCACGGGATCTTCCCAGTGACAGATTCATGTTTTGAATCATATTCATGGAATGAATATTTCTTACATGCATATTCTATCTCAAGACTCACAAAAGCTTCTAGAATGACTATGAATCCAACTAAACCTATGAAAAAGATATTAACATTAAAAGATACATATTTTTTTACCCTGGATGTTATGATTATCCCCACCATACAATAATCCAATCCCCAATAATTCTTCAAGATCCTAGAATTGAAAAAAGAGAAGGCCACTACTACCTCATCAATAATTCTCACTCCCATGTCTCATGGATATCTCATCTGCACTTTAACAATACACATAATAATGGAATTATTTTACCATGTAGTACCTTATCTTGACGATCTAAAATATGAGCTGGTTTTTCAACCATAATGGTTCCAGGATCAAGATCAATATCTTCCCATTCAATCACATGGAAAGGTTTTTGTTGATACCTTGTCATCTGGGAAAAATGAAACACATCATGAGTCAAACTCAAATAATATGATAATTCCAACTGATATAAAACCATTAAAATATGATCCAAAATCTCAAAGGGTCCATTAACATTAGTTCCAACTTACCATAATTACCCAACTGATAGTGTCCCAAACGAGGTGAAATTCTGAGAAAAATATGAACACCAATGTCAAACTCCAACAACCAATGAAGATGGTCTTTATAGTTTTTCCGATAACCGTGTGCTATGGTGAACCTATTATGTAAAAACTAAACATTTTCCATCATTTCCTAAACAAGTATCATCCCAACCAAGTACCACTCTCCCAACTCTTCCTTGTATAAGGGAGATCTATATGGCATCCCATACAATGACTCAAATATAGCCATATTAATTTAGGCATGGTAACTATTGTTACAAGAAGACTCAACCAAAGGAATATGATTTTCCCAAGAACCAAAAAAATAAAGCACACATGCCCATATCATATCTTCAAGAACTTGGATAGATCTTTGTATTTTTTCATCTATATATGAATGATATGTCGTTCTCAATTTCAAATAGGAACTCATCGCCTCTTGTAAACATTTCCAAAACATGGAAGTAAACCATAGGTCCCTATAATAAATAATAACATAGGTAACCCCATAAATTATCACAACCTCTCATACATAAAAGTATCTGAGATTCTCCACCATTATTGTCTCCTTAATATGGAGAAAATTTACTGATTTTGTCATTCGATCAATGATCACCCAAATCACATCCTTCCCACTAGGACTATATAGTAAACCAATAAAAAGTCCATGGAAATATCATAATACTTCTATATCAAAATGGGTAATTATTGAAACAAACCATTAGGTCTCTAGTATTCCACCTTAATTTTATGAAAAGTAAGACATCCTAATACAAAACCTGCAATCGACCATCTCATCCCTAGTCACCAATACTAATATCTCAAACGATGATACATTTTGGTAGTCCTAGGGTGTGCGGACAACCAATAATGTTGTACATTTTTTATCAACTCATACCTCAAATAAAAATTAATATCTAACCCTCTTCATAAATACAAAGCTTCATCGAGAGATCGAGGCCACTCATTCGAGGACTCCCCACCATGATGGTTTTTACTAAAGCACTGGAAATTGGGGTTTGATAAATGATCGAGATGAACCCATTAATAAAATGATGATTCATAATTCACCAATGTTAAGAAAACCTACCCACCAGCCTCTTCTACTCCCTAACTCATTTCAATTAACAAACTCATCAATGACCACTCTTCCACTAATTTCTTTGCTACTTGAGTCGTTAATTTCATGATCAATGCATCGACAACCACATTCCCTTTCACTAGAGTATAAATAATTTAGAAATAAAAAATATAAAGATGCCCAACCCAAAATCTTTATCTAAAGTTCATATCCCTTTGAGTAAAAATATACTATAGTTTTTTACAATCACAATATACGATAAACCGCTCCCCAAAGAGGCAGTGACACCATTTTTTTAGTGCATGTATAACCACTACCAAATCAAGATTGTGGGTATAGTAATTCTTCTCATGAGGGAATAACTGGATAAAGGCATAGGCCACCACATTTCCCCCTACATTAAGACACACCCCAAACCCTTACCAGAAGCATCATAGAATTATATTATGAATCCAATTATGAAAGAATCGTAACTGGCGCTAAAGTTAATATCTTATCTAGTCCCTTAAAATATCTCTAAAATTTATCATTCCACTCAAACATTACACCCTTATTGGTTAAATATATCATCAAATATTAAATCTTGGAGAATTTTTTAATGAACCACCTGTAATATCCATACAACCCCAAGAATTTTTGGATCTCAGACACATATTTTGGGCTTCCTATAATACATAATCGCTAGTATCTTTTTATGATCCACTAAGACGACCCTCTCAGGAGTAATATTACCTAGAAACTTCACTTCCTAAATAAAAAATTTACATTATTAAAGATTAAAATATATATTATGTTATCTCAATGTTTCAATAATAATGTTCAAATGATCCTGGTAGTCCACCTCTAACCTGAAGTACACTAAAATATCATCCACAAACATAACTACAAACGAGTCTAAGAACCGATGAAAGAGATAGTTCATCAATGCTATAAATACTATAGGAGAATTAGTGAGAACAAATTTCATAACCAAAAACATGAAATGCCCATATCATCTCCTAAACGTTTTATTAGGTATATCTTACTCTCAGACTCCCAACTGGTGGTACCCTGATAAAAGGTCCATCTTTGAAAACCAACGATCCCCTAGGAATTGATCAAGTAGATCATCAATCCTGGGAAAGGGATACTTGTTCTTAATGCTCACCTGAATTATATTTTGATAATAAATATAAATTATGAGGCTCCCATATGAATTATTAGAAAATAGGACAGGAAAATCCCATTTTCACATACTAGGATGAATAATTCCCTTAGCCTTGATGTCTGAAAGTTGAACATTAAGTTCATGTAACTCATCAGGTATTTTATGATAAGATGGAATGGAAATAGGAATAATACATGGTAGTAGTTCAATGATAAACTCAACCTATCTCTATAGTGGTAAACTAGAAAAGTCATCCATAAAGACCTAGGGTTATAGACACACTACCGTAGAGAGTGGAATTATCAAAAAAGAATCAACGGTATCAAGTATCATCTCTAAAAACTGAAATCATATCACACAAGCATATGGAACAAAAGGCCCCACTCTCCCAAACCTAGAATCCCACTCACCCTAAAAGAGATGTGTGATTCCATCAAAAGATAAAAACTGAACTCGATGATGATAGTGGATGATATAGGTCTTGATTATTAACATCCAATCAATACCAATGATCAATTATAAGATATCGATATCAAGAATCAATAAATCCCACACCACTTTCAATTTAGTTATCATCACTCAAAAATCTGGACATTTGAAGCCTTGTTTTGACCTCTTTTCCAGTGGTGTGGAAAGATCAAACAAGAATGACATATACTATAAATGAAATCCCAAATATTCAACCAAAAATGAAGAAATAAAATAATGAGTGTCACCTATATCAAACAAATATATCACCATAGAAGACAAAATAAATGTCATACCTCTAACTGTAGGAAACCCTGCTTTAGATTCCTATAGTACATACTCTACTATATTAATATGCTTAGTATCATATCCTCCCTAATATTTATTAGTCAAATGGACATCCACATTATTCTGAGCATAAGATATTCCATCCTTATAAGCAGTACCACATACCTATAATCCCTTGGTGATAGTGGATACAACCTTACTTCCTTAGGACATCCTTCCACAAAAATTCCTCAGATGGAAAGATTATCTGTAATAAAGACAAGTCTATGAATGCTCCATAGTTAGGATTTGTATGACTTACCCTTACACACTGATAGTAGACAACCCTTTCCTAATGAAGCTCTTGAAATTGGTCTTGAAGAAAACAGGCTAACTTTATGATTTCTTTTCTGGCCAGAAGACATACCCTGGCAAATAACTACACCAACTGAAGCTCCACCTAAGACTGTTGTCCCAGCAATGTCTTCCTTTTCTATAACCACTATTTTTTATACTTCCAAAAAGGTCATAAGGATTAATAGAATCACCATTGAATGAATATTATCTCTCAAACCCATCTCAAACCTATTATATTTTAGGTAATCATTGGTAACAAGCTCTGGTGCCATGTTCACCAAATCTACAAATCGATTAGAATAATCCAATTTGTTACACTCACCTTTCTACAAGTTCAAAAAATATTAGGTATTTTTCACACATAACATCACATGATGAAACTATTAGTTGAATATTTTATTGAAGTAATTTCACGTAATATCCTTGTGCAACTTAGTTTTGAAAATGGAGTCTCACCATCTACTTCGTGGTAATTCAATCTTGTATGTGAAAAAAACACATTATATTCTTTAGGAGTATTCAGAAATTTAAATTCCCTTTAAATCCACACAAGAAATTACTCTAATTCCTAGGTTCCTTTATCACCATGGAAGATTGATGTATTCCTATTATTAAATTATAATCCATGGTTTACCACTAATCACAGGTTCCAGAAACCAACTTGACTAAGGGTCAAAATAGTGAGGATTGCATTTTCCACCAAAGAAGGGTCCAATAAAGGATTATATTATAGAACTAGTATCATAGAATCCTTTCTTGTATTTGTAAGATCTCTCCCCATTAGCATTGTCCAATAAACATAAGACAATGACCCATAATCTTAAGAGAAATTTCAAAATCATAAGACCAGCTTCTAGAATCCAAATTAAATCCTTTAATAAAATAATTTAAAGTAATTTATAGATTCTAAGATTGAAATGAAACAAATAAAGAAGGAACGGGTTCATTTAAATAAACCCCAAATCCAGTTTATTCAACAAGCTCAATGATCGAGTCACAATCTTAGAAAAAATCTTTGACCACCCATGGTAACTTGGTTTCAGACAGATAAGCGAGCTATCCAGGCACCCTCCCCCACTTACGATCTAAACACTGATGGTCTTAACTTCTATCTCCAAATACCTTGAACCAAAACCAATAAGTTTCAAAAAAATTCTTGCTGGGTATTCCCTTTGATATCATTTTTAACAAACCATCCTGAGTCTACTAGACAATACAGCAAAGATGTCCCACCACATGGTGATAAGAAACAACTAAACACACTAGACTCATATGAACTGAAGATCAATAAAAGTAAAAAATAATAAGAAATAATACATATCTATGAGAAATAAAAATTTAAGAAAAAAACATCAAAACCTAAAAAGTAAAATAATAAAAGACCAACTAGTCTCCATGTGACCAACTATCACCTCCAAAATATCCTGCTATGAAGGTGATAATAACAAGAGATATTGGAATGATAAAGAAATCCCTAACCTTTCCTAAGTCCTATAAAACAAAATCTATAACCACCCAAAGAAGAAGAAGAGTTTGTGAAAAAAACACAATAGGATTCCACTAAAAAACTATAAAAGTTATAATAACAATAATTCATTAGCTTTAACTTTAAAAAAAATCCAGTTTACAATGAATTTTCATAAAATAAACAATTTTTTAAATTATCCTTTAGTTTTTATCAAAACATACCATGTTCACCAAATACAAGAATATATTATGTATAAATAAAAAGTAGGTAATCATTGGAATAAACAAACCATAGATACACCGTAAGATAATCATGTTAGCAAATAACCATGAATTATAACGTCATGTGATAAACCAATAATAAATGAAAAATTACACCATTTGGGCTCTGACCTATGATAATTTGTACTAGAAATGAAAGAAGATCCCCAATCCTTGCCTAAGGTGAATCTAAACAGTATAACCTCATGTTGAATTACACACACTAAAGTGACATAAAACCTCTTATGGAATTACACACACAAGAGTGACAAGTCTATTTCCTAAAACACTCAACATTACAAAATGTGATGAGTTTGTAAAAATACATTTAAAATCATGATCACATTTAATTAAACATATTCACTTCAAGTACTTTTTACTTCAAGGATTAAAGACCTATTTCAAAACCAAAACCATAATTTAAATCATTTAATCAAACACTTGCTATGAAAAAATATATTACTAAATAAAACCCATTTAAAAACATTAATCTCATCCAAAGAAACAATTATAGTGTCAAATCATTCATTTTCATGGAATAACCCAAATGAATTCACAAGAATACAATGAAATTCATAAATTATAACCATTTTATAGAAACACCTACCTCAAGAATGGAGGAAACCTAGTCCCCTTTGAAAATAGAGATCAAAAACAAGAAGTCCAGCCTCCGAAAGAGAAGTCATGTAGTAAAACTACAAAGAATAGATAGAAAATAAAAACTAATCACAATCCACTTCACAAACACAACCAATATTACTTCCATGACCAATAGAAAAGAAGAAACATAAAGTCCACTTAATAGAGATAAGTGGAACAATCATGTGAAAGATCCAATGTCAAATGAAGTGACTTGAAAATAGATAGATAACCCAAAATCATACTAAGAGAGCCTTGAGTTTTAGAGGTATTCATACACACTTAATGGATAAATAATCAGGCAATCAGAATAATAAAAATCACTAGACTCAAATTATTCATGTTGTGAATACTATATTCACATCATGAATCCTTAGGGTTTTATATACAACAAAAAAGGTTTATCCTTAACTTAAGTTATTCTAATCGTTGTTTTCATGACTAAAAATATTTCATGCATTGTAATTTTTCAAGATCAGAACCATTTTCATGAAATTTTCTCAGTGAAAGCCTCATGTCGTGAATCATATTCACGATGTGAATATGTATTGCATTCATTTTCTATTCCAGGTCCCTAAAAATATCCTATAATGACTCCAAATCCCACATAGACTAAGAAAAGGATATTAACATTATAATAAGCATACCCTTTTACCCTGGATTTTATATGCATCATGGTGGTTTGTCATATGTCATGGTTTTTTTCTTAGTTTTTCATATCTGTGGCATGGACCTTATCATGTTTCTCATACATGGATTTGACCAACCAGATTGTGGTGTGGTATCTTCCCTTACACTATGGTCCCCCTTTTTTCATCAGTTTTGAATCATGGTATTTGTTTTTTGTTGTGGTGTTTTTTCTAGAATTCCTATAAAAATATGAACCCCCTTGAACACTACCTTTCTTCTAGATTTTCTTTTGATTCTTAGGTGACCCATGTTTTTTCCTAGGATGATTTTCATCCCATTTTTATTTTACTTCAACCCTAACTTTGGGAAATTTACCCTTATAGGTTTTAGGTGAGTTCACATCCTTCCTTGTCCCTATATTCTTATATTTCTTTATCTATAAAGGCATATTATCAAGGAACTATTGGTTTTTGAGATATTTTGGTAAGGTAGTGATGTGGGGACCTGTGTCTTAGGTTTATCAAGGTGTATTCCTGTGTTTTGGTTTTTTTTTTGTCTTCCTCTCAACTCAACCTTGTACAATGGTTCAAAAAACATAATTTGAGGTAGGGAATCCCTCATCTTTCTTTTGGTTATAACATGTTGGTGGATCATACTTTTGTTTATCCTTTTCTAGGAAAGTATACACAATCCTAATAAAGATAATGAATTATTTTAATTGAAATTAAATTATAAGGTGAATAAAATTCATGTTTTATCACTATTAATGTTATTATTTTTGAGATTATACATGCTTGATGCTTACTGAAAATCGTGATCATTAGAGGTTTTCTTTGTTTAGTAATTGATATATTTGTAGAATCATTATTGTGTGATTTTTTGATATCACCTTGAAATAAATTGTCTCATATTGTATATCAATCTATTAATTTATTTTCCCATGGAATTTTGGTTTTTATGAGAATTACCTTAAAAATTAAAGTGAATGTGATGACAATCCCCTTTCTTAAATCTGAAATAATTTATGTGAATGTATGAAAAGTGGTTTTATGTGTTTGTGGTGTTTGGAGTGGACGTGATGAGATTTTGGTTTGATATGTGTCCATTGTGATGTGAAAGTGTTTGTGGTATGTATAAGTTATAATGGTATGTGGTGGTGATGTGAAATGGTAGCAATGTGGGGATTGTTGGCATGATGAGTATGTGTTGTTGTGTCTCATTTTTTTGCTTTTTTTTATGTTGTTCAAGTTTTCTGGTAGTAATGGAATAAATTGTTAATGGTGAAATTGAAATGGATAGTGGGATAAATTTGTCTAATGGGTTGGATTGGATAGTGGCCGCTTTTTTTAAATGAGAAGTGTGGATATAAGTGGCTGATGTTTAAATTTGAAATAAATTTGATGGAATAATGAAATTGGTTGGTAATTGAAAATATAGAAAATGTATTAATTTGAGAAAGAAGTTGAAATGTGTCTTATGGATTGTGGATTTCTTGTGTGGTGTTTTTCAATTAGAGGTGGTAGAAAAAGTGGTGGAAGTTGTGATCCCTCGTGAGATGTTGTGAGTTTGGATGGTACTATTATTTTGAACCCATAGGTTGGTCTTGTGTGTTATAGAATATATATATATATATATATATATATTATTTCTATTGTTATTTCTATACATATCCCACCCACGTCGATTTCGATATTACAACAAGTCAAATGTTTTGATAGGGGTTTTCCCAAAATCATATTGGTGAGGATGGATAACTGGTACCTAATTTTTCCCACTCTCTCTCCCTTGAGACACTGATATTCTTGGGATATGAGGGCCAAAATTCAAAAGTTCACTAGTGGTGATGATTGATGAGATGATGTGGTTGTTTATAGTGGGGGTCTCATATAGTGGGATGAGGGTATAAGGTTGATTTACTTTATGTTAGTCAAATGTTGCTACTCAGTTTATGTGGTTGTGTATGTGTTGTGATAGGCCAGGTGTATACGGGAAAGATGTGATGTGATGTGATGGTCGGGGTGTCTGCGAGTGAGATGTTATGTATGGCCTAGGTGTCTGTGGGTGAGATGTGATCTGATGGTCTAGGTCTCTTAAAGAAGGATTTTATAAGGAATATATAGGGGTGTCATTATGTACGTCGTTGGGGTGTGAGATTAGTAAATCAGTGATAAGGAAGTGTGGGTACCCTTTATTAATATGCTTTTTATTATGTTACTATACTTGGATGCATTATTTGGTGAGTATCCCACAGTGAGGATGAGATTGGTTAGTCGATATATTTAGTTGTTGTTGGTTCTACTATTTACTCATTGGTGCATTAGTTTTCTCTTTTCACATGTTCATGAGAGATGTTTGGTATTATCCTACTAATTATTCTTGTATTACCACCCTACATATATACAAACTATTTTTTAGGTATCTCAAAAGACTCATGGACCATTCTATTCATTTTTATCTTAGACTGTAGATTTATTTTAGTGTCCCTGGCTTAGAATTTTTTTTTTGGTGTTTTATTTAGAGACTCATTTTGTTTTATTAATTTATACATGCATTATGGGATGGTTTTTTTAATTTTTATATTATTGTAGGGAGTTTCTTGCAGTCGATTTATCATATCTCCCATTCCTATATTGTAAAGGAAAATGCTTTTCATTTCTGTAATATTTCTATACATTTGGTGCTTTTCACCAACCTTGGGCCTACTTAAGGTGGGACATGGGGGTCACTATATCTATTCCTTAATTATCTTCCAAAAAGAGGTACCTTTAGAGGGAGGGGGTTGTAAAAAAACTTTTTTTTCAGTTGAAAATCGATTCATAAATGGAATAATTAAATGTTCATGTCGGAAATGAAAATTTAGAAAAATGGTTAAAGAGAGATGAAGTATTTGATAACTTGATATTGAAAATATTTATTCCTAATTATGTAACATCCTAGGTTTTTTTAATCACTATGTTTGATAGTGTACATGATATGACACATCAAGCTTAAATGAACAACTAAATATTATTATTTAAATGTTTCCATTATAAACTATCTGTTAGAATGGCTGGTATAAATAGTATTAAATGAATTATGAAATATGGTTTACACATGTATTTATAAAGAATTATTTGGTGATAAATTATTTATAAATGAAAATAAACTCTTTTTTAAAATAAAATGAAATCTTTTTCTAAAAAACTTTTTAAATGTGCACAAGTATGTTTTATACCAATAAAATAAAAAAATCACACATTTTGAATTATATTGATTAAATAATTATATATAATATTACATATAATTTTTAATGTTTATCCTATGTGTTTTATAGACATAATATAAGAAAAAAACCCAATTTCAAACATAAAAGATATATTTTTACAAAAAGATAGTTTTGCTTCCTTTTGATGAGCCACTGGTTTTAAACCTAGTTTTTGACACTTGTATAAATTCTATTTGAAAAAATAAAATCCTTTGAAAGCATGGTATTAAAAATTACTTTGGTTTAATTTTTGATATTTTTCTGATAAGTTTCATGTTTTTATGAATAGTGAAACACTACATGTAAATCTCATCTATACCAACACCAATATCCCAACAGTTTCAAAAAACCATTGGGATATGGATTTCTACATAAGGGTTTTCCAAAAGTTTAAAATAACCATTAGAATAGGGACACCTGTCCCAGTAATTTTATTAAAATATTGGGATATATTACATTTGATAAATTGTATCTCGATGTTTTTGAAAACTATTGGAATAGATCAGTCCCAAATACACAGTAGTCGGCCTCCTTACTTCAGAATCGATCGGCCTGCATTTTTTCCTAACCGAGAGCTCTCCTATTTTTCCTAGCCTATGAAATCTTCCTCCCAACTGATGATCCTTCATGGTTTAAGTCATTTTTTTCTTCCACTTAAAATTGGTAAGTTGTAAGTGAGTTATATCTTCTACCTTGATTTATTTTGGTTTTTTCATTCAACTTCCACTATAATCTCCTCACATTAAACTTGAACACTATTTTTTTATATTTATTTTATCCACTATGTATTATGATCCCCTTATTTTATTGATTGTTTGAACTAACCATTAATAAAATTTTATACACTTAAACATTCATTTTTTGTGTGAACCTGGAAATTTTGGGAAAATAGTGTTGCAAGAGGTGAGGAAATGTTTTGAAATCTCCCTTTAAATTGAAATTGTGGTAATTATGGTGGTTGAAATATATTTTTATGCATTCTACTATGTGTCTTTTTTTTAATTGTGGTTTTTTAGATCTTTTATGGAAATTATGGTGATGTTGATGACTATTTTTGATGTAGATTGTTTTGAATAAGTGAGGATGTCGTCAGATTGTAATGGGATGTGTTGAGGGATGGTTAGTGGTGAATGGAAGATGGTTGTTGTTGTGTGATGGTTATGATGTGGTGATGACTTGGTGGGGAAGATGTGTTGGTGGTTATTAAAATCTTGATGTGTTTTTTTGTGGTGGTGTTTTTTTAGTTTCTTATTGGCTATGGAATATGATTAGTAATAACAAAATGAGAATAACATCAGATGAAACTAAATAAGTGTGAGATGGAATAGAATATGTGGTAATTGATTAAAAAATTGAATGTTGATAAATGGGAATAAATTTTGGTGATGAAAAAAGAGGTTTTTCAATAAATATGAAATTAAATGAATATTAAACGAATCTTGGTTGATAAGCTGGAAAATATAGAAATTGGTTGAATCTGTAAATGAAAGAGAATAATTATGGGTTGTGTGTGGCTATTTTGTTTAGTGAGTTGCATTTTGTGGTGGCAATAGTTGGTGGAAGATGTTGTGGAGTGATATAGTAATTATTGAAAATATATTTAATTATATAAACATGCTATATTATTATTTTAATAAATATTTAATTCGATTGGCTCTATAATACTTGATAAATCATGATAATATTATTTTTTATACATGTTATTGCAGTTAGGGTTTTGTTGTGAAATGATTGAGAGAAAATATAATGCTAATAGGGGATGTTTCATAACTAGGATATACTTACATAGTCCACCAATATGGTCTTTATACAATTATTTTCTATCACATCCACTCTTTTTTACAAAATATCCTAATTTATTCCTTATTATGATGACCCATTAAATAAACTAAATTGAAATGAATTGATCAAACCCTAAGAAAACTAAATTGTACCAAAGAGATCTAACTAGTCTTGAAAATAAATGAACTGAACCTATCAAACCTTTACACACTGAAACCCAACTGAACTAACAAATCGTATCTATATCATAATTGAACTAACTTGACCAAACCAACTAAATTGAATTTAAATGACTTTATTTGACCCCAGTAGACATGAGTAGACCCAAATAACACTAAACGATATCAAAATAAACTAAAATAAAATAAAGTAAACTAAATTAAACCTAACTAAAATAAATTATATAGTAATGATAAAAAATGAACTGAGTTGAACAATCTTTAATAAAACCCTAATAGTCATACACTGACTCGATCAAAATAAAATAAAAAAACACAACCAATATCATGGTATTATATATATATATAATTAAATACAATATCATGGTTATATATTTATAGTATTTTGTTATATATATATTATTTTTATATATATATAGTATCTTTATGTCATTTATATTTTTATTCTCATATAGAGTAGTGTGTCAGTTATGTTTTTATATAAAGTGAACAATTCTCATTTACTTAAATATAATATTTATTAATCTTTAATATTATTGAATTTATTTTTCAAAATGACTTATAAAAACTTTTTTATAGAATAGATATAATTTTGATGTATGAAACTGATCAAATATCAAGTTGTTTTTGAAAATAATTTGGAGAGATTTTAAGATTTTTCATTTGAGTATGTTTTAGACAGTGGTCACATACACTACCCATGTTATAATTTTGTTGGATGACAGTGGTTGATCCATAAAGAAGTTATATACCATATAACCAAATATGTTTTTCAAACTAAATACTATGTGTGGTATCACAATGGAGAGAAAATGGAATCTCAAAATGCTGATGATCCAAATGAGAGGATTGAATTGAAGAATTTGTTATATGACTGATGTCTATTTATTCATAATCATGAGAAGGAAAGGATTTTGACCCAAGAAGGCTTCGATACAAGCACACATGATGCATCTAATGAAAATGATGCTATTGAAAGGGTGAAAAAATTGAATTATGTTTCCACGACTCCAGTATATCAGCAATGTGTTAAAATGAAAAGAGTGGAATTTTTAATCCAATTGTTTCATGGGAAAACCATGTATGGGATTTCTAATACTACCATCGATTACATTCTTACCTTCTTGAAGAAATTACTTCCAGATGATGTAGATATTACCTAAAACCACTATATGGTATGGAAGTTAGTTGAGGAACTTGGATATTCAAAAAAATCATGATTTCCCAAAATATTTTAGCTTATTATAGGAGGAAATTACTAAATGAAATGATTGTATAATATGTGGCACATCCCAATGGAAGCCAAAAGATGATGGAACACCATCCTGTGTGCCACCAAAAGTAATGCGACCCTTTCCATTAATCCCAAGACTCTAGAATCTTTTCATGTCTGATGAAATATCAATAAAAAATTTATGGAATGATACTAAGAGAAAGAAGAATACTTACGATTTTTTTCACACTACAGATGGATTTTTATGGAAGAGATTTGATGCTCGATATTCTGATTTTGCAGGTAACTTTCATAATGTGAGGTTGGGTCTTTCATGTGATGGTTTTAATCTGTTTGGTAATATTATTACTTCTCGCATCGCATGGTCAGTTTTCATTCACATTTATAACATTCCCCCATGGTAATGTATAAAAAAAACCTTTCAATTTTATGAGAATACTCATAATTGTCCCTTCTAATCCCAAAAATGATATAGATGTATACATTGAACCTTTAATAAAAGAGTTTAAACTTCTTTAAAATGTGGGTGTGTTCACATACAATGCATGTTCGAAAGTCCTATTTCGTATGCATGTTGCGCTTATGTGGATGATCAATGATTTTACTACTTATGTAATGATGTATGGATGGATCACAGAGTAAAAAATAGTACATTCTATTTATATGAAGAATACATGATATAAAAGACTAAAATATCTTCATAGTTTCAATTTTATGGGGAATCGACAATTCTTTCCCATG
Organism: Viscum album; assembly: GCA_963277665.1. Taxonomy (NCBI): domain Eukaryota; kingdom Viridiplantae; phylum Streptophyta; class Magnoliopsida; order Santalales; family Viscaceae; genus Viscum; species Viscum album. Next base: position 1,008,565,290 of record OY728167.1, read on the forward strand.
GACCATCCATATAGAAATAATCATCAAAGATTTGAAAATACCATAAAGGCTGATGATCCACATTAGCATATGTCTAGAACTGATGTTCTTAATGAATTAAAAGATTTCAATTTTTCATTCAAGAACGGTCAAATGAAATCTAGATTGAGGAAGAATGTTTCCACTAAAAACTATTCCTATTTGAAGAATAAGAGTATCTTCTTTGAGCTGCCTTATTAGTCAACCAATTTATTATGTCATTGCATAGATGTAATGAAAATTTAAAATAATATATGTGAAATGTTTATTTCAATTCTTATAAATGTAAATGGAAAGATAAGATATGATTTAAGATCATGGAGTGACTTGGTGGATTGGGGAATCAAACCAAAATTACATCTTGTGTGTATCAGTGAAAATAAATAGAAAGTTCCATGTACTTCTTATGTGATGACACCTACATAAAAAAATAAATTTCGGGAAGTACTAGAGACTATTAATGTTTCTAATGGATATTTAAAAAAAATATCAGAATAGTTAAATAGAACATTGTTGAGGATGAAATCTTTAAAGGCTTGTGATTATCACATCCTTCTGTATGAGTTGATTCCAATAGAAATCCATCATCTATATTTTTTTCAATAATGTAAAGGTGTTGTTTATTTGGTTGTGCCGTTTTTTTAGAGATATTTGTGCTAAGAATTCATCCATGTATTTATTTAAAAAAATGGTCGAGACACCATTAATTTTTTGTGAGTTAGAGAAAATATTTCCTCCGTTATTTTGCATATGCATGTTGCATCTGACTATCCATCTTCTAACTGAAATACTTCTTGGAGGACCTGTTGCTTTTTGTTGGTTATATCCAACTAAAAGAAATATGTATACATTTATGTCTTATATCCAGAATAGGAATCATCATAAAGGTTCTATCTTGAATGGTTACTTGGCTCAAGAATGTATGGATTTATGCTCGATGTATTTGTATGGTCTTACTACGATAATGAACAGACCAATGAGAAATGAATAATAATAGTATGATCAAAGTGAACCTAGTTTTTCATCACTTACTCAAATATTATGAATTCTTGGATCATACAAATTGATGTCATTAGGCAATGAAGAGTAGAAGATGGCACATTACACAGTTTTCTTCAACTGTGATTTGTTCGATGACTACATCAGGTAAGTAAAATGAACAAGTATATCTTATCTCATCTCATGTAATTTTTATATATATTAAACTATTTCTATTTTCATCTATAGATAACATAAGGAAATGATAAATATAAATCATTGTTCTTTATCTTTGAGAAGGATATATAATTTTTATAGCAAAGAGTTTTCTGCTTGGTTGAAATTGAAGGGATAAATATTAATGTAATAAATTAATAAAATCAATATTTAATTAAGTTTAATATTAATTTATGTTTCAGGTATTGATTTTTCCCACTGACTATGTCTATAAGGAAATAAGATCTTTTTATTTTGGTTCTAATACTATGGTTCATGACTGTAAATCAATTGTGATCAATGGGTACATATTTATTATCAATGAATTAGAAAAGAACATGAGAACATAATATGATGGTGTTATGGTAACTACTATAAAAGACTATTGTGCCAGTGCATCAGATAGTAGACTCAATTTAAAAATGTATCTTATTATGGAGTCATTGAAAAAAAATATTGGATTATTACTCTCAGGGCCGAGTCACTGTGATGAAATGTTAGTGGTTTGATTCGATGAAGAGGCAAGGCACATTTATTGATGATTGTGGATTTCGAGTTATTGACAAGACTCATACTATTTCTATTGATGAACCATATTTATTGGAATCAATGGATAAAAAAGTTTTTTATGTTAAAGATTGTCTTCGACTTAACTTTGGTGTCATTATTGAATTAATTCCAAGACATATTTTTTATTATGGTGATGATGAAATTGACACCATCCCAACTCCCATTAGCCCTGACCCATTTATTACTTATGATGACACCAATAGTTCAATTTTCAGAGATTATTTTGAACCTTATGTTGTGGTGGGAAATATATATAATCATTCATTCATGGTCTTAGTTCTTTTGTTTTAGTTCAACTTGGGTTGTTAAGGTTGGTACTATTCAAATTTATTTACTATTGATTACAAATATTTTGTATCTCAATTCACCTTCATGTGTATTTTCAATATTTATTGGTTGTAGTTTTCTTTACATTTAATTTTATAATATTGAATTGAATTGTATTCAAACCTATGAAACCAAACATAAATGAAACAATTAAATTAAAACCAAAAACAAGAGAAACTGAATTATACATATTAAACTTATTGATATGAAAATCAAAACAAATGAAAATAATAACCTAACCAAAAACGTGGAAAAATTACCCAACCCAAAATATGAAACAAATAACCTAATACAAATAAAAAGGAACAAATGACCAAATCAATTATTAAAATTGAACCAAATGACCAAAGAGAAATAAAATCGGACGAATAACTTAATAAATTGACAAAAATGACCAACTGATATAAGAGAAATAAAAATGGACAAATTAACTAGCCAAAATTGAATTGTATCAAATTTAAAATAGAATAAAACTATATCATTCCTATACTAAACATGAGAATTTAAACATATTTTTTATTCTATGACATGTCTTCTATTTTGATATACATCTCACTAATTTTAAAATTATTTTTGTTATATCACTATGTATCATGTATTTGGTTTGACAAGTGTTATTATTTAATTAAGTCATGTATCATCTTTTTTGTTGTTTTGGTTACGCACTAGTTATCAATTTATAATTAATTCCATATTTTTTTCAAATGCAGTAAATGAAACCTATTGATGAAATGCGAAGAAAAAGGATGACGGAAAACAATCGTTGAATGACTGATATGGGAATTTCTCCATTAGTGCTTGTTGTGGTTATTTCATTTCAAATATATATATTAATAACATATAATTTTAGGTGATTAATTTTTTTTAAAATTTTATGCATGATCCACCAGTTAGGCACTAGTTACTCTCCGAGAATCCTAGTGGTCCCAGTACTCAGGTCAGCGATATGAGGGGGTGGTACTAGAGATAGGTGCTACAGTCTATGTACTCGATTAGACCATGTACCTCCCACTAACATACCATATACCACACATTCTGATCCCGCAATGTCATTAGAGACACATGGGATATTTAGGCCTCCCATGTTTTCACCATCATTTATATATGAGCCTCCTCACCCATCTTTTCGGTATCCGATGATGATTCATACTCCTCATCCATTTCATGAATTTATCCATCCATATATTCCATCTTCTTTTCTTTCCACTTCCTTATCTCCTAGATTCTACATTACTTCTTCTTAGACTCTTGCTCTGATGCATTCTGAGCCTACGGAGCATGCACTAGGACCCACTCCATCTGTACAGGGTGATGTTCCTTCAGTGCATGCGGATCTAGTGGTTCTCATTGATCAAACTATCATAGGTATATTTATAGAACCCTAATAAATTTTTTTACCATAACTTATTTTCATTTTAATATGTATTGATATAACATTTTTTTCTTCTATAATAGTTAAATCTATTGATAGGTGGTGTGGGCATACACGTATGTGTGCAATGAGGAACCGCTGCACGCAGTTGATGGTGGAGTATAATGAAGACAACCAAATGATCAAAAAATAGGGTGGGAATGTGGGATTTTTTTGGAAAAATAAAAAATACTCTGACATCATTCTCGACAGTCCACTCTTCTAGAGACACCTTCCAAACAAAGTAAATGATAACTCTTGTGCACAAATATGGGTAAAAAATATGTTAGATTTAATTCTATATTATTATTGTATTTATATGAATTAATATTTTGGTTCTAAATTCATTTTAATTTTCCCAATGGTGAGGGTTTGAGGCCAAAATGACTCATGGAATTAGGTAATCTGTGGAGAGACTATAATCATGAGTTGTATATTGGATGGTGTGATAGAGATGGCATGGATTTAGAGGCCATACCTGATATGGATGATTTTATGATAGAACATTATTATAAAATGATTAATCATTGTACGAGTACCAAGTTCAAAGTATTAATAAAGTTTTAGGTTTTTAAATGAAAGTATTCATATTTTTCATTAACAATTTATTTTTTATTATTGAATTTTTTTAGTAATCATCATACAAAAATAAAAAATACATTGATGCTAAGAAATATCTCGACACTTTGGGGGTGACTATGATATCATGCCATGAAAGGAATCAGGTACAACTATCATTTATAATTTTTCTTTAGAACTTTCACTTTATATTGTTTCCTTCATATTTCATTCCATTTATAAAGTTTTGGTAGAGCAGTGGATATTTAATATCAACCCAAACCACACTAAACTGAAATAAACTGAACTAAACATAATTGAATCAAACCTAACTAAATAAAATAGATTTGAACAAAAATTATTTTACATTACTTGACATAAATAAAACTGAATGAAACCTAATGCAATCAAACCAAATAAACTAGACCTATATAATATTGAATTAAATCAAACTGAATCAAATAGAACCAAACAAAACTAAACTAGAATAGGAATACATAAACATAAGTGAACTAAAAAACATGTATACACTAATTCAAGTAGAGGTAAACCAAATGAAATTGTCTATAAAGGAATATATTTTCATTAAAAATGATAAAATCATCCTAAACCCAATAGAACTGAATATTATCAAAACAATATACACTAAACATAATTATATATAATGGAATCAAACTATTCAAAAATCAATAAATAAATTTGGATTGCAAAGAATAAAATTGAAACAAATCAAATATAACCAAATAAATATGAATTTAATTGAATAAAATCTGAATAACTTGGCCTAAATAGACTCAACTAGATCTAAACGAAATTGAAAAACTTAAACAAAAATAAATTAAACAATACTAAAGAAAAACAACCATAAAAAACAAATTTGATTGGACCAACATGAATTCATCTACCATATGTTTTTATTTTAATCTTCGTTTAAAATTAATATCAGTTTGATTTTAGTTGTGAAATTAATTATTAGTAACCTATTTTAAATTATGGTTTCCTACATTAAATTTCATTTTAGAGGGAGGTATTGAATATTGAAGTATGTATTCCTTGATCAAAACTATTTTTCTGGACCAAGAAGAAAAAAATATGAAAATATGGCTAATGAACTGACACAAAAGTAGATTGTAAGTTTTACTTTGTTGATTTCAAATTTTAATATCTATTTTGTAACTTAATAGTCTATTTATATTTTTAACAGACTACTTTAGAGGCCTTTTATATCTAGTAACCTAACTACTTTGGTCTAAATGATCACTTACATAAAGTTTTTGGAGATGAGAACCATTGTAGAGTATGTTGTCGACCTAGGAAGAGTATAGTCCCAATGCGGTATTGGCCCACTTCAGGTACCAATTGTAGTACCACTAAGTTAAAAAGAATAATTCATAGGTAGAAAATATTGAGGCTAAGGTATAAAAGGCTGTATAAAAGATTCATACAGGTGGAAGAACATTCTAAAATGGAAAATGGTGAATTTATGAAGCTGATGAAAGTTTTATGTTCATCCCTTCTACCAAAGACCACCGCATCTTTTGGTTTATATATGTATTCGATTCATTATTTATATAGTGAACTGAGTGATAGTCCTATTGGTGGTTGAGGTTATTCCATTCCTAGTGATGTTGATGGTTATGGCGAGGATGATGGAGAGGAAGAGGTTGAGGATGAGGATGAGGACAAGGACGAAGATGAGGCCAAGACTGAGGCCAAGGCCGAAGATGAGGCTGAGGATGAGGCAAGGGAAGAGGCTTAGTATAAGGACAAGGATGAGTATGGGGAAAGGGAAGGGTATAAGGATGATTATGGGGATGAGTGTGAGGATGAGGATGTGGATAATGATGATGGTGATGATAATGATGATGATGAGGGATGGACTAATACGTTACATTTTTTACTCATATTTATGACATTCAATGTTTGATGATTTATTAACATTGAATATTTGTTTGATATTTTGTATGTTTGTAATCATTGGTTAAATTCATTAACTTATTTTTATGTTATCATTATTTCTATATTGGTTTGTTGCTATTTGAGTATTTTAATTGGTTGCATTGCAAGTTATGTTTGTTAAGGATGTTATGTTGGTTTCATTACAGGGGATATTCTTTTTTTATTATAAGTGTAGTGGGAATTTATTTTCATTATTTAATGTGATATGATTTTATTGTTATTATTTATGATTTCAGGTTAATTTTGTTTTGATTTTTTGATTACAGGTGCATTTCATTGCACATAGTTCTGTTTTGCATGTGATCTTTTTTTATGTTTATCAGGTAGTTTTGTTTGATTAAAGGTACTAATTTGATTATAGGTTCATTAAAGGTGTTGGGATGTTACTGGGGATTTGGGAGGTCTATACGAACATTTTCACAGCTGTTGGTAAACATCTGCCCAATAGTTCAAGATGAACCATTGGGAACATGTTATTTTAGCCACCCTATTCCAACATTTCATTGAAAATCATTAGTATAGTGTTATCCTAATATCTCACATACCAATGGTTCCTAGAATAATTGGGATACCATTTCCCAATAGTTCCAAGGGATATCGCAATGGTTTTTAACCATTGGGATAGGTCACATTTTAAGTAGTGAAAAATACTGAATTTTAATTGAAAACATATTTTTCATCTCTATAATTTATAGTGTTAAATTATATTTTTGATTGGTTTTAAAGTATAGTTTGATAAATTTTATATTATTTAATCCAAATTAGGTTATTTTAAATAATTTCGCATTGAATTTGGATATAAATACATTTCAAACTTTCCAATATTTTCACATTAAAAACTTGTTTTCTCGTTCCATCAACTGGGTTAATTTTAAATTAATTTTAGTCAATTATGTGTTTTGAATTTTGAAAAATAGAACCCATAATTGGAATAATATGGTGAAAATTTTAGTAAATATTTCCTTTTTATTTTTGGAAAATATGAAAAGTAACTTTAGTAATTTCCATTACCACGGTTAAGGGTAAGTCGGGTTTTTAAGAATAAAAAATAATATTATAAATATTAGAAAATTACCCTAACATATGTCCTAATTTTATTGAATGATTGGTTGTAAACAAAATTCATCCTTGAGCCAATTTTATTGCCTCTTTTATCCAATTTTATGACTTTATTCCCTTTATAGTATTTTATTTTAAAGAAAAGTCAAAGATGACATACTTATGTTTTAATAACTATAATATTTTTAATATAGAGTAAATTAAAATATATATTCGACTAGAAATAGTAAATTTAAAAAGAAAATATTTATCTGCATAATGGTTATTTATATATAATTTTTATGTGGTAAAATAATTTCCTTAAATACTTGACATAATGATGATGTAGATATGTTTAATTAATGAAAATATCAAATAAATGATATTAAAAATATTAAAATAAATATAATTTAAAATAACTAATATCATCCATGAATATTAAAGATGGACTTGAAATTTTAGTGTTTTTTTTAGAATAATTGGTTCTAGTTTATCATGTTTCTATGATATTTTTAAAAAGGTGAGAAATTAATAGTGTCAAAATTGATATTAATGTTATTTTAAAATAAATAATATTTTAATAAATGATATAAAATTCATAAGAATCTAAAATTCATCAAAATGATTGAGATAGGGTATAAAATGTCCCAAATGATTCATTTTTGTTTATTTTTTCATTTTATAATAACTATATTAACTCTTAAACAGTAAAAATCTATGTTGTCACACTAAGAGTTGAAGAGGTTAAAAAATGGTTAAAGCCAAAAGATAAGGATTAAAAAAGTAATAAAAACATGTCTAAATTTTATTTTATGAATTTATTTCAACCTTTAATCATACTATATTATAAATAAATTAGTTTTGAGACATTTTTAATAGAAAATTAATTTATATTAATTTAATATTTTAAAGAATTCAAAGAGTTCCCTTCCCCTCTCTTATAAAAGGGCACCTCTTATCCTGTTATCTTGACACTTAAAACTCTGTTTTTTTACCAATATTTACCCAAATACCTTTCTATAATCCCTCCTCACATTCTTGATCTTTTATTTTAGGGATAACACTATCGTTAGTGGTCTTAAGTTGTTAAACAAAGATGATTGTCCAAAGAAAATGTATCGTTTCTAATTAAGTGTTTCTCTTTTATTTCTTATTATAGCTCCTTAAAATATTATTAAACCATGATTAAATAAAAATCATATCCTCAATATAATTATAAGTTATTATGTTAATATCATCACCTAAATAAATTTCCACTTCTATCAAATGGGAAAAGAATTTATCATATGTGTGTACAGTGGACTACCACCTTGTGAACCAGTATAATTCATTTTCCATCATCGTCTCACAAGACCTGTTATAATTATGGAATTAATATTTATATATGATATTAATAAAATATTTATAATTATTAAATAATATTATATTATTTAATTTCTTACTTTTCCATGCACATAAAAATGATAACATTGTTCGTGCGTATGTGTCAACCATCACCTCCATGAAGTGATGTGATTCGTTTTTCTTAACCGCGTACCATGGATGATATATATAAGTATATTTAAATGATTAATATTATATTAATTATATTATTATCACTATATAAATATAAAATAATACCTACTTTCTTTTCATAATCATCATTGAAAAATAGAAACATTACTGATGCGTACGTACGGCCAACCTCCTTCATGATTATAACGTAGTTCATTTTTTATAACCATAAATAATGGTTTGATTTAAAATTATAATTGATGTATAAAATTAATTATTATGTAATTATTCTAGAGATTATTTACTAATGACCACTATGACTATTGACATCATACCAAAGTCATTATGGACTCAAATACCGAATATCATCAAAACATCATACATGAACTAAAATAATTATGTAATTGTAAAAATAAGTGATATAAAAGGAATAAAAAACATTAAAAATGTTATCAATTAATTAAATAATTAACCTATATTTAACATTCAGGAAGGTAAATATTGTACGTAATGATTAAGACTCAAGGTAAGGAACTTCATCTCAATTTTCTTTCATTGAGGTATATTTTGATGTTATGCACCTATATTCTTTTATGAGGTGTATATAACTGTAAATTGACATTTTATATCATGAATTTATTTATTCTGATGATATTTTAGTTTTTTTAAATTTTACCCTTTCATGTGTCATACAATTCGACTAATTACAAAGTAGTAAGGGAATTATTAACCCAATTTTCATTCTTTGGGTTAAACTTATACTTCTTCATTATAGTGTGATAAGCTTATTTGTGAAATGACTTTTGAATGCATTATATTGAATTTAAATTTTTTTTACATAGATTTATATTAGATACACATAATAATTTAATTTTATTAATGCTCACTTCAATGATATGTTATTTTTACGGGGCTCTTTAACACTAAAACGTCATTTTAAATATTTTAAATATTTATTCTTGTAAATATTTCTCTTTCATGCTCATGTTTTACAAATAGTTTTTATGAATGTATTTATATGGACATGAATTTTTTAAAATGGTAATTTTCTAAATTCTCTCAAATGTTATAAAAAGGGGATCTTTTTTAGATTTTTACAATGGAATTTCTTTTAGAAAAATCTTTTAAAGTTACTCTTTAATCTATTTTTACAAAATCCAAAAGGAATGTTTTTTCAAAGCATACGGTATGAATGTAATTTCCCAATTACATGTCAATTTAATGTTTTTATGCTTCCTTTACAAGTTTAAATTTTTATTTTAAAATAAAGTTTTTTTATTTATGAATCTGCGGCTTTGTTAAAATAAAAATTTATTACAAAGTGGAAAAGTTGTTTTTCTTTTATGTGTGGTTTATGTGGTATGCTTATGTTATGGTTATTGGTATTTTTTTATGATTATGGGTTCTTCTATGATAAACTAAGGTTGGGTTATCTCATTATAAATCTCTAAAGCATTGGGTAACGAGATGAATTTAACCGATGGGATTTGTTCTAATAGATTAAGGGAATATAATGTAGTGGTTATTCTAAATATTACCATGAAGGTTAATCCCTATGTAGCCATGAGAGATACAATAAATGTAAGAGTGATATGGAATTGATGCCACAAGTTACCTTAATGATTTATGGTTTATATGGAGTTTTGTAGGAAACTTATGATTTCATGAGGTAAGCTAAAGAGATTATGTTTTATGGGTGAAAATTATAACTTTGTGAAAATGTTTTAATGGGGTTATAAGTATTAATGGACTAATGATTTATTTATTTCTTTTTATGTCCCTTACTAATCTCTTGGTGCTCATCTTTCATTTTAAAATGTTTTTCATGGGATTTAAGGGGGAATAGATACAACGATGAGATCAAGGGGATAATTGTAAATATTTATCATCATAAGAAATCATGTTTTATTTTAAATATTTTTTATTATCAAAAAAATAGGTACTATATAGAAGTTTCCAATTTTAATTAATGGGTTAAATTTGTAATATTTTTTCCTAATTATCTAAAACTCTAAATTGAAAATATCCTTGAATGTTAGTTCTAGTTCAAAAACACTATAATATGTAATGTTTAAGGTCGGGTCCTTACACATTATGTGTGTTGGATTTGGAATGGAGAATTGAATATTATAGAAAATTAAATTTTTATGTATCCAATTAGAATGAACAGGTTATTTCCCTTATATTGGATAATGAAATTCATAACTTGATACATGATGCTTTAGGCACAATAGGGAAATTCCATTAACAATGTAACACATCAGTAGATCCAATTGTTGATGTTTCACACACTATTGGAAAATACCCTATACCAATGGTTTGGAACCATTAGTATAAGTCTCCAAGCTATTTATATATCCTATACCAATGGTTTGGAGGGCCATTGGTTGATTTATTGTTGTTATAAACCAATACCAACGGTTTTAGGAAAACCATTGTTATAGGTCTATACTAATGGTTAGGAAAACCATTGGGATGGGTAATGTAAAATAAAATATGCAACCAATGTTTGAAGCCATAAACTCCCTATTATATATCAAATACGTAACCATTATTATACAATTGTCTTTGTAAATATATTAGGATATATATATATATATAATTTATATATTGATTGATTTGATGATATTCGAAAAAATAAATCATAAAAAATATGGGTACTTATACTAACGGTTCTCAAAACTGTTGGTATAGGTACCCAAATGTTTGGGAACTATACCAATGGTTTTAAAAAACCATTGGTATAGGTTTGGTATAAAGAACCTATAATAGTATTTTTTTCTAAACCATTGGTATAGGAGCATAACTATAACAAATATTTTGGAAAAACTGTTGGTATAGGGTCATATTATTGAAGTTATATCAATGGTTTGTATAAAACCATTGGTAAAACTATGACATATACCAACAGTTTTGTGAATATTGTTGGTATAGTTTCATATTATGGTACCTATACCAATAGTTTTTCAAACCATTGGTATAGTACTGTTGATATAGGTATAGTTTCAAGTAGTGACATATTAATGATTCTTTCAGAACCACAGTACAACCAAATCAAGGTGATAGAATATTAATGGATGGTACTAATAAAAGGGAAAACATAACTGAGAAAATAATTGAGTTTTATAATTTAGTTGGATATGAAAATCAGTAATTGTATGGAGGATGTATCAAATATTCAAAATTATATTTTTTGATGAAGTTATACCACATTGAGTGTTTATGTGGAATCATAAATAAAACAATGTTCATGATATTGAGATTTTTATGTGATTCATTTTCTAAATAAAAGTTACCAACATCATTTAATGATATAAAAAATGTTATTATTAATCTTTTGTTCAATTATAAAAATCTACACACATGTACCAATGAATTCATGGTTTATTGGAAAGAATATTCAAATAGAAAAAAGTGAAAATAATGTTATACTTATAGATCTAAATCAACAAATGATGATATCGGTCTAAATCTATGTACTACCATAAAGAAACATAAAAATAAATTAATTAGAAGGTTTAATGTTACTTTATATTAAAAATATAGTTTTAAATATAATTTTTCACCAAAAAATTCTAAACATATGAAGTGAAATGATTTTCATAATAATAATGATGACTTCAAGTGACATCTAAGAGATTCAAAAATTTAAAATACCTTAGATTCATTACGTCCATATTTTTCTTTTGGTCTAAGAAATATGAACTTGGGATTGGAATCTGATGGATTCAATCCTTTTAGGAATTTAAGTAGAAATTACATAATATGGTTGTTTTTTTTAATCTGTTATAATCTAACTCCCAAAATGTGTATATAGTAGACTTTATTCATTATATCAATGATTATTCCCAGACATAAAATTCTAGGAAATGAAATTTATGTCTAACTTAAACCTCTTATTAAATTATTACAGAATTTATGGAATGATGGAGTGGAAACATATGATGTTTCTACAATGAAAATGTTAAAAATACATGCTTCCCTTATGTGAACCACTAGTGACTTTCCAGGATTAGCAATTATTTCTGGTTAGAAAATTCACATTATCTTGGATTTTCTATTTTGTAACTATGATTTTGATCCTCAATAATTTACTTATAGCAAAAATTGGTGTTTCATGTGTCATTATTAGTTCCTTTATACATATCATAGAGTTCATTTTATCAAGTCACATTTCAGTGGAAAAACTAATATGATAATTTCATAAAAATTATTATCGAGATCAAAGATCCTAGAAATTATCAAAAGCTAGAATAGAGTTTGTAATATATTTTCACCTAAATAAAATTATGAAAAAATTATAACACCATTAGATACAATTCGATCATAATAATAAAAGAAAAGGATAAAAAATAGAACTTAAATATTGATAATTTAATTTAATATATCAAAATCATCACATTATAAACAATGATAATAATGTGTTCTTTTTAGATTTATTAATGAGGAGGGAAAATAGAAGGATAATTTAAATTCTTTTATGGATTTAAAAGTGATCAATATCAAATGTGATATATTTTTGAGAATAAATCAAACCCTAATGAATTTGATAAACTTTAGAATGAATTTTACAAGAACCATGCCATTTTGAGATGATATTTCCCCCGTCATTTTTATATTATAATGATTCATGTAACAGTGGATCTGTCTAGAGAAGCTAACATTGGATGGGTTGTACATTAACAATGGATTTATACTATATAAGGGTATTTTTTAAATATTATTTTCATTAAAAAAATATAATTTTTCTAGTAAATAACTAGAAACTTTATTTAATATTTTCTTACCTTTTATCATTAGGTATCTTGGTAATTTGAAATATTATGTGAAAAATAATTCTCATCCAAAAGGTTATATTGTGGAATGTTACATTGGTGAAGATTTTATAACCTTTGGGTTAAGATATTTTGATTTTATTGAGACAATATTCAATTGATAGGTACTTTTTGATGATAATAAAAGTCAATTTTAGGCCACTAATGATTCATCAATGTTTACAACATTAGGTTAAAAATTTGTAAAAAAATTTTCATTTTCATTGACAGAGATATAGTTAATACAAGAACATAGATATGTTCTAATAAATAATCATATTGTTGATTCGTATATCGAAGAATTCATTTCATAACCAAAAACATGACTTAGGATTCAAATTCAAACAATGATAGAAGTAAAAAATGTTTTTACCAAATAAATTGTTGAAAGGTTTTAACAACGTGTATTTTCTTAAAATAATTTATAGTTTGAATATGTTAAAAATTATTTAAATTATGTAAAAAAAATTATATGAACATGTTTAATTAATAAATGATAACAATCAATTTAAACTATCTGAATATTTGAGTTATTTATCTAAAGTTCCATTGATTCATGCTAGGAGATTCAATGCTTGCAAAATTATAGGTTTCATGTTTTGTATTATTGATCATGAGTAAGGTTTCAAAACAAAAAATAGACATATATTCAAAATTTTAGATTAAGGAAACTATGGAATGATGGATGATATTATTGAGTAAAATTATCATGGTAAATTTATAGTTATGTAATTTAAATGTAACTGGTTCAATATTAATAGGGGTATAAATACTGATTTTGTGCACAATTGCATAAGCAACTGATAGATGTGTTGATATTCACTAAATAACATGAATATAAAATATATATTTAATGTTTCATAATATTACTTTAAAAAATGATAGAGAAAATAATATACAGATGAATAAATATTCATGTCTCCAAAGTGTAACTCTAACAATTGCTTTTTTGAACTTGCATAAGAAGATTTAACAATAAGACAGAGTAGTAGTGATAGTAACAATAGCAATTTGATCATCTAAATAAAAACATGTATGTCTCCAAAGTTTATATTTGAAGGAAATGACACACTATTATTTTTAATCATAGAACTATTTATTTTCTATGAATGTATCTATATATTTAGAAGATGAATATCTTAGTATTTATCCTGATGATCGAACAGCTCTAGATCAAATTAGCTCTATAAATATCACATAATAAAATAAAAATATTTTGAATTCAAATCATCCAAATTATTCAAATAGATTCATAACTTTCCTTATAAATAGAAAAAAATTAATATATTGAGTATGAGCCTTTTAATCGATCATAAAATAGCTTTAAAGATATATTTACTTCTGGAAAGACCATTTTAGAAAACACAGAAAATATATGTAATTTAAAAATTCATTATTAACCAGTCAAAAATTGGATTCCTTCATGTAATTAAAAATATAAAAAGTATGTTTGACAATGTATGGTTGATTAAAAAATTACGGTTGATAAACCATTTATTTATTCCTTCAAACATAGGGTTTCTTCCGAATATAGGGTTTTTGATCCATACTTTTTCAACAGTATAGGGTATCTGATCCATGAATTTTATTCCAAACATATGGTTCCCAAACCATATGTTACGCTTAAAAATATAGGGTTCCCAAACCATGAAATACACTTAAAAATTTAGGGTATAAACTGTGTTTCCAGCTTAGTTTCAAAACATGTCTAGAATACATGATCAAATATATTCCCATGAATTAATGACTTGTTAATGTTTCCAAAATAAATATTCTAACAAATATCATCTTCTTGAAATTAACTTCAAATAAAATTTATTATTAACATAAATTTTAGTGTTTGTGATCATCAATATCAAAAAGAAATTAACAAAAAAAAATTAATCAACACGTGATCATAAATCTACCCCTTTTGATGATAATATAACTCGTAAAAATAATAAAAATGTACAAATAAATTTCAAGATTTTCCATAAATATAAATTTCTCAGAAATTTATCATAAATTTCTCATAAATTTCTCATAAATTTCTCATATATTTCTCATAAATTTCTCATAAATGTCTTCCCTTTTTTGTGACATCAAAAAGATGAGAATAAAATTCATCAAATTCAAACTCTCCCTAAATTCATGATTTCCTTTAAAAAGATAAAATAAATAATCAAGAATCCATGAAAACATATAAGATATTTCTCAATGAATAATAAGGGTTTTTAATGGATGTGTTAAATTATTTAGTCTATAGTATAAAAGTTTTCAAAAATTTAAAATAAATCTCCCTAAGAAATATCATGATTGTAAAATATTTTTAAGGAATTAAAATAACTTTTGAACATTTTATATTTGACTAAAAATATTAATATATTAATAAAAGTATTTATTACTAACATTAAAAAACTAATTTATCACATGTAATGAATTTGAAATAGTCAAACTTTAAATGCAAGTTTACACATAAGATAACCATTTAAAAAAATTTAAGAGTATAAAAAATTTTAAAAAATAAATTATGAAAACAATTATAACATGAATTTACAATAAATATAATATTTAAACAAAAATATATATATGATATTGAATTTAAATAAACTATAGAGATAAAAGAAACTCATGGTATTAGGAAGGTTTAGATGGTTCATCTGAACTTTCCAAACTTTGAATTCTGTTAGTTAAATAAGATAAAACTTTTGAAATTTGTTCTATTCTGATTTGAACACCTGTATATATTTGATATAGTTAAGAGGATGAAAAAATATTTTACCAAAAAATAATTTAGTTCATCAAGATCCAACTTAGTTATAAATTCTCTTTGGAGTGACTCCATCTGACTTATCATTCCCATTTTAAATTCTTCAAATTCATTTTTGAAATAAAACATTCTTTCACAATTTGATACTCCCTTTTAAGTGTATCAAAATATGTTTTTGAAATATAAACTTTTTTTTTCTTCATATGACCTTCTAGACACATTTAGACCATCATGAAGCTTCGCTATTTCTTCATTCAAAGTATTAAACTTGCATAGAATCTCTTCAAAATACTTTCCACCTTTAATCTTTTGAGGTGATGAATCTTTTGATTCTTTATAACCATAAAATCCCTTTTATTTTTAAAAATATTTTTCAAATTAATCCTTAACAGAAGAAACTTACTATCTAAATAGATAAAAAGAAAAATTACATTTCATTTTCCTCTCTGAAATAATTTTATCTGAACTTGAAGTTATTGATTGCTTCATTTTGATCAAACTAATTTCATAAGATTTTAGAAATGATATTTCAATGAAGAAGGATAAACAATTTAAGATGTTTTGAGAAAAATACTCTAGGGTCCTAAAGATTATGATGATACATTTTGTTCATACAATTTCCAGACAACGCTACACATTCTCGAGCTGAAAATACAGTTTAATCATTTAACATTTTAAATTTTGAAAATAAATTTTACATAAGAAAACTATTCTGAAATAAGTGTTGTGTAGATAGATAAAATTTATAATAACATCAAATTTAAAGACTTTAATATTTTTCTTAATTATTTTTTCACAAATATATTTTTAAATGATTATTATTTTTCATAATTTTATTTTTGAATAAAACATATTAAAACAACACTTATATAAATTTGAATATTTTAAATATTTATCCAATTATATATACAATGTTTGAAAAAATTGATTCAATGAGTAAGGAAGAATTTAATATAAAATATTTATCTTCCCTAAATATAAGAGTTAATTTAATAAAAACATATTATATATATGTGTGAAAATAATACTTCCCAGATTATTAGTTCCAATTCTAAGGATTTTTTTATAATGAACAACTTTAGAGTTGATCACTCCTTTGATAAATATTTCCATATACTTTTTAGACGACCACTTAATTATTTAATTATGTATTACAGTGGTGTATTCCTAAAAAACATCAAATACATGTGACTTTTTGTACCCATATGCTTTTTGGTTTAGTGTTGTTAACAAGTAAGGTTTTAGGTAACCAAATCTGTTTATTTTGTGTTGAGATTATAATATTCAAGTTAGATAATTTTTTTGAACAATGAACATGTTTAATACTAAAAAATTGAGGTTTTCTAAAGAAATATTCATTTTCATAATGTCTATTAAAACCATAATAAAAACAATTTATAGTTGACATGATTTTTCTATTTGAACTAGAAATTAAATAATCCCTATATAATTTTAATTTTTCACCATTACTACCTATTCCAAGTTTTTCATTTTGGATTTTATTTTTACCAATAATTTGATTTAAATAATTATATCCATTAATAAGGATACTAGAGTCTTGTGATAAAGTATCAACTTCATCTAATAATTCTTTAATTTTAGTTTCATGCAGATTTCATGAAATTTTCAAAGAATTAGATTTTAAATGAGTAATTTGTTTTGAAAAACTTTCTTTATCTATTAAATGATATTTTATAAAAATTTTATGATATTTATTTAAAGACTTAAATTTATCTTGAAGAATAAAACAATACTTATTTAGTTCATCATAAGTATGTTTTTTAGAATTAGAGTTTTGTGATTAAGAAGATTGTTCCTCATCGGTATGAGACATAAGACATACCATTTAATTTTTAGGCTCATCCTCAGAATTTGTACAAGATTAATCATTTAAACTAGAAGATTCACCCTAAGTAGACTTTCTAATTTTCTTTCATTTTATTTTATATTCATAATTACTTTGATATTTAATCAAAGGACCATTAAACTTTATATGTACATTTTTTTTATTCACAACATCTATTCTATTCAATCCATTTATTTATTTTGTTTTACATTTTTTCAAATCTTGTAACAAGATTTGATAATTATTTATCATAATTTGGAAAACTTCAATCATATGATTCATCCATAATAGTTTTGAGATCATATTCTTCATATTTGACATGATTTTTATCATTGTCCTATATCTCAATGTCATAAATCATTAAGGTTTCAATCAATTATTTCATTACTAATTATTTAACTTGTGTGGATTGACATATAGTAGTAGATATTCCATTTCACTTAGAAGGTAATACTATAAGTAGTTTTATCGCTTGATCTTATTGCCTAATTGGTTCTCCCAAAGAAGAAACATTCTTGATAACTTCTCTCAATATCCCATTCATATAAGTGATATTTTCATCTTCATGCATTTTGAAAGTATAAAAAATTAACTTTTTAGTATTATACCTCATTTGTTTAATATTATCAATTCCTTTATAGGAAATCGAAATAGTCTGCCACATATCATATAGAGTAGTACATTGAGAAACTAGATTAAACTCATTAGTCCCTAAACCACAAAAAATATCATTCATTACTTTTGAATTAAGATCATATTCTTTTTCTTGATCACCATTCCATTTTTTCAGATCTACCTTAGGAATTTTATAAGGCTTTAGAACCATTAAATAAACTCATATTCCAAGATTTTTCAAGTAAATACTCATGTGACTTTTCCTGTAACAATAATTATCATCAGTAAAGTAAGGAGCACGGATTATTGACATACCTTCTTCAAGATCAACCATTTTGATATTTTCTAAAATAAAATAATTTTCAATGATTTAAAAAAGATAAATATATCCAATAAATACTAAACTTTGATACCACTTATTGGTTGGATTTGATTATGATGAAGACACAATAGGGGGTGAATTGTGACCCTTTAAAAGCTTCAAAAAATTTGAAATTTTTCTCTTGATATGCAGTTATTCTTTTCTTATCTCTTAAAAATGAGTAAGAATTTGATATACATAAGGAAAAGTGTATGAGGATTTATAGTGGTTCAGGACACAAATATACCCTAGTCCATTCCTCCAGTACTCTCTTAGAAAACTTGGTGATTTTCACTAGATAGGTCCTCTTATCACAAGACCATAACAACTGGGACAGGCAGTCGACACCTTTACAACAAAGATTTTATAGAGCCTTTGGGTTCTTTTATAGGGAACTAAAAATCCATATCTAAGTACAAGAAGATGATTTCACAACATTACTTAGTTAAAGAAACCAATTCTCTAATAAATCAATATAGATTGATTTGATTGAGAAAATATACTTCTCTCGCAGTTGTAGCAACAACTGACAGATGTTTTGATCATTAATAAATCACAGTAACAACAAATAGATATTCAATGTCACATAATATTTCTTTAAAAAATAACATATAAAACTTCAGATAGATGAATAAATATGTATGTCCCCCAAGTGTATATCTGAAAATTTCTTTTTCAGACTTGTAGACGAAGATTTAATAATAAGATATAGTAGTAGTGATGGTAACAGTAGTGAGTCAATCAGTTTGATCAAAACATGTATGTATCCAAAGTATATCTCAAAATGAAATGATGATCTATTATTTTTAAGCATGAAACTCTTAATTTTCTATGCATATATCTTTATATTGTGAATATGAATATCTCAATATTTATCCTGACTATAGAACTGCTCCAGGTTAAACCAGCTCCAGAAATATCACATAATAAATCAAAAATATTTGAATTAAAATCATTAAAATTATTCAAAGAGATTAATAGCATCACTTAAAAATATAAACGATTTAATCTATTGAGTATGAGTCTTTGAATTAGTTAAAAAATATATTTAAAGAGATATTTACTTCTGGCAAGACCGTTGTCGAAAAATAGAAAATATATTTAATTTAAAATTTCATCATTGACCGGCCAAACATAGGGTTACTTCAGGTAAGAACAAACTTTTAATGTATTGTTGAAAATATATGGTTGATTACAAAATTAGGGTTGATGAACCATACAGTTGTTTCTTAAAACGTAGGGTTTTTTCCAAGAATAGGGTTGTTGATCCATACTTTTCCAACAATGTAGGCTATTTGATTCATATGTTTTATTACAAACATAGGGTTCCCAAAACATATATTATTCTTACAAATGTAGTGTTCCCAAACCATAAATTATTCTTAAAAATTTAACATATGAACATTTATTCCATATTACTTTAAAAACACATCCAGAATACATAATCAAATATATTCCCATGGATTAACAGCTTGTAAAATTTTTAAGAATAAATATTATAACGAATATCATCTTTTTAAAATTCACTTAAAAGTAAATTTTTTAGTAACATAAATATGGGTATTTATGATCATAAAATTCAGAAATAAATTAATGAAATCGTTGAATCAACACATGCTCAATGCTTTGACAAAACTATATTTATAGCTCGGTCTTGATCCCACTTTAAACACTTCAACGCCACTTTAAATTATATATGTTCTCTTAATACAACTTGAAATGAATCTTTATTATGAAATTAATTCACCTCATTCTAATATGTTCACCCCATATATTATATATCCACCTTTAACTTACATATCTTCAATAATAGTTTTGATAATTAAATACATAAGGAAAAGGGTGCTTCTAAAACATCCTCAAGTAGAGGAATATGGTTGGTCATGATGAACCAATCCTTTACTCCCCACATTCTTCCAAGACTCCTTAGTGTATGTTATATGAATTATTTCTCTTGTAAAAACTTTATTTTTAATTCTTTAATTTGGTTCCTTCATATTATTTGTCTTGAAACTCGTCAACATTGTGATATAAATACCATTTGTACATGATTCCTCTATTGATTATTGATGAATGTATCCTTCATCATGCTTTCCTGTCCAAGTGAAGTATATTCCATTTTCCTTCCTCTCATACCATGTAGTAATATTTTTATACCACTTAGGTAAGCTTCAGGTATCTCCTATTCAATATCCATTAATACCACCTTGGATTTGTTGATCGGATTCTTTTTTTAAACATATACCTTTGTTTCCCACTGTAGGGAATGGTTTATTATTTATCCTACATTATTTTTTTCATTTTATCCATGATTTTTGTTACACTAACACATCAATGGTGTGTTATTCTACCTAACTTATGTCCTAGTATCACTTTCCACCAATGTTATAGGTCTATTTTTTAACATAAATGTTTTATCTTCTTTTTATTTATGAATACCTTTTACATGGGAATGGGGGTTTTCTTCTTGACACTTTTATATCCTATCATAATATAATAAATCATGTATCCTAATCTTATTTGATATGATACATGATATATCCTTCATTATTTATCTCTTTGGATTACAAACACAGATCCATGGTCTATATCATAACTCCATAATTCTGTCACATTAATTCCATTTTCTTTTGAGGACCATTAATTCTTGAAATATTAAGAATCTTTCATTTACTAATTAATTTCATATTTATAACTTTTTAATTATCTAATTATTGAGGCTACTATGGGAGGGACCTACAATTTCCCTTTTTCCTTTTAGGATTTTATCTTTGTTATAAGCTCTCTGATCTTTACATCCTTCTCATTTAATTGGACATCCATGTGCTCTACACATGAGAAAGCTTCTTTTAAATACATTGTCATCTCTTTATGTTATTGTTTTTTTTGAATAGTGAGAAGTCCTTTGTTTTTTGGATAATCCTATTTTTAACTAGGTTGAGAGGGATCCCTTAGACGACCTGTAATCCTAGAGGCAAAATGACTAATACATGACATGATGGCCTGAATATTCAACTAAACTAGAATTACCCCCTCCCAATCATTTTTTCTTTAATGATGGTGCCTAGATACCCACCTTTCATGGATGAGTGGATAGCATTTACCTATGTATAATTTTAGATTTCCCAATACTAATGGTGATTTTCATACCCTCTCTTTATTCTTAATTTGGTTAGATATGCTTCTAGTGGCTACTACTTACTCTAATTCCTCCTCCATGGTCTTATTCTAGGTGGTCTAACCCAACAGTTGTAAGGACTAAAGACCCCTATAACCAGAGATACCAAGGGCCGAAGGCCTAAATCAGATGAAATTTCCACTACACTAGTAATTATATAGTAACTGCCCAATCCACTTCACCTGCACCACCATATACATTCGGTAGCCTGTGTCGGCCTAGACTCCCTAAGAGCATCACCACCGGTGTCACCCTCTACCATCAATCAGCATCTCCTATAGTAATTGCATAGTTTTGGTACACTTTCTCATAAATTCACTCATACTTAGTTTTGAACCTAGGTCTTTTGGATGCAGGATTAAATTGTATTTAAGTTCATTCTCATTGGCCATTTGTCCTAAGGCATCCCAGACCCACATTCCTGGGACTGATGATAAAAAATAATTATTTAAACACTGTATTTGATATAAATTTAGGTGAACCAAGATAAATATACATATATTTTACATCATTTTCATAACATAAACATTACATCTCACAATAATCTCATAATCCCCGGAATTAATGGTTTATTACCTTTAAGGACTAGCTACATAAGCAACTTATTTTACAATAATTATGAATATTTATCCATAACTAAATAACACTAGACCCCCTTATAGACTACTCATGGGTTATACTAATCTTCATGACCTAGGGAATGGAAATATAATAAATGTGTTTTATGTGGCTAGGTTATAGAAAAATGTTCACAGTTACCGTATAATAATTTGTTTATGTAGCTAGTCCTCAAAGAAACTAAACCTTTAATTATTGGGATTATTATATTATTATGAGATGTAATGTTTAAATCATAATAATGATGTGAAATATATGTTTTGTTATCGTGGTTCATCTCACTTTGTGTCAAAGATAGTGTTTAAAGAAAGTGTTTTTAGCACCAGGCCATGGAATGTAAGTCTGGGGCACCTTAATCAATATCAGAGCAAGGTTTATTTTTTAGGATTAGTTTAGTTTCTTTTTAGGATTAGTTTACATATTTATTAGGACTAGTTTAATTAATTTTGGGGATTAGGATAACATAACTTTAATGAAAATCATAGAGATAAGTGTGTGTATAGGATAACATCCTAATATTTTGGTAAAGTATAGATTTTGTAGTTTTCAAGAAATTACATCCTAGTATTGATATTGGAAAGTGTGTGTGGGTGTAGAACAAATTCACCTATGGGTAATAACCCTAAAAAGGATATTTTAGTGTCAAATCTATCTTCACTTAGTGCATGATGAGTGGGCCTAACACTGTACACTTGGATAGACACTTCTGAGGGATATGATTTGGTCAATAATATTCCCTTTATGATTCATTATGAAGGATTTATTATTCTAAGGAATTAGTTCAAGGATTATGATATAACCCAACCTAAATGAACCTAGATTGAATTTAAAGTGATTTAGGTTGAACTAAAATATAATTTAATGATTTGAAAGAGTGATAAATTTCAAGGTTAAGTTTTCTATGATATTATTTATGATGATTATCTTATGATATGAATTGTATATCACTAACATTAACCCCTTTATTGTTATTAATGGTTTAATCTTGAAGGATCCAAGTTAAAAATGGATTTCATGGACAATTCATAGACTATCCTAATGAGAAACCTAATATGATAAGAGATGGATTGATAAATCATGTTGTTATACTTAATTATCTATCAAGAATTTTGATTAAGAATATGAACTTAGTTAATTTTTCAAACACGCCAAAGAAGAGAATGATGGAGTATCATGGATGTTCAGGTAATGAATATGATGATGGAAAGAATATTTAATCTTCTTCATGTTAAAAATTTTGGAATAGGTTCCTAGATAAATGTATCAAGGGAATTGAGAGATTTTTTATATGTGGTGAATGATGGATTTGACTAACAAAATTATGAGGAAAAAAGTTAGAGTTCAGTTAACACAATAGAGAGAAATAATGTACATCCTAAGGCACCACAGATAGTTTATATGGGTAGTATTTATGTGGATGATGATGAGGAGACTACAAATGATATATGAGATGAAAGAATTATTAAAGGTTGGTCAATGGTTTAAGAAGGTAGTGGAATGATTTATGTTTATCAAGAGTTATGTTGTATAGGTAATGGTACTATGGAATAAATACACATCTAAGGATTGTTACACAATTGTTTTCCTAAAGTTTTTGAAAGTATATGTTGAATGGTACCGGTAACCATGAAAGGTTAATTCATATTTTTTTGGAAAGTAGATGATATGCGCATAATGAATGGATAAGGAGATAATGAGATGTTTTATAGTATTGATGGGCTCATGGCTGATATAAGGACAATGTGATATCATATTTTGAGTATATATAAATTTTTATATTTTGGTATATGGAAAGAGTTAACTTTTGACAGCATTCATGTTTTCATTAAGGTTTAATGGGTATTCATTTTTCAAGAGAATACAAGATTAAGGTATTCACATGTTTGGAATGCGATCAACAAGATATATCTTATAGTATATGGGGGATAAATGATGGTATTCACATGCTTGGTTGATGACCATTCTAGTAATCGTTCTCTTTATACTATGAGTTTGGAAAGAAGTATTTTGGATAAATCTTAAGGTTAGACTGGATTATATTGGGAATTAGATAGTATTGTTTAAGGCTAGAATTTTTTCGATATTATTGCATGAATGTTATAATAAAGTAGTTTTAGAAAAAGGGACAACCTGTAGGACAGGAAACAACCCATTGTGTCGGACAAGGCTGTGGGAATCGAACCCACAACCGAAGTGCGACAGGCCTTTATTGCCTACCACTAGCCTACAGGAAGTCCCGTGTTAGTATAAACTAGTTTTATTTTATTAAGCGGTATGATAGATGAAGTATAAGTCCATTTTTAGAATCATATACGATTAACCTCACCATAGATGGACTTATGTATATTTGATAACTTTTTCTAATCTTTTGTTTGAGACATATGAAATGACCCATCATTCTATCACATGATCTGCTAACACTTCACTAATGACAAATTCAACTTCATTTCTTTAAGAGATGAAGTGGAAATTGTTTAAGGCATGAACAACGATGAGATTATACCAAAATAAAGTAAGTATTTCTTCTAATTAAAATTCTTCAACTTTAGGGAAATGATCTTGAAAAACAAAAATGTTGTCCTAGTGCCCTTATATCCGATGAATCAGATGGTACCTTAGATCATCACAAATTTATGGCTTTGTGATTATTGGCTTTTTCATAGCAATGTTCTCTACCACTCTCTATCAGAACATGATGGTTAGATTTTTCTTCCATATCCATATTTTCACCTATATTCTCCTATGTGGAAACCTAGTGATTAGTTAATTTGGGTAACCGTTACGTTTCATAATTTAGTTTTTAAAGTTCAGTTTTGGTATTCTTTTTTACGATGTGGGTTTATATGAAAGAAACTTTCAAGTAGTAAACCATTTATAACCCCGACGAATTTCGAGGGTGAAATTCATTTTAAGGGGGGTAGAATGTAACAGCCTGAGATTTTATGAGATATATTATTTTTAATTTCTTTGATGTCTTCTATTATACACTACACCAAGATTAGCTTGTACTATACACAACACCGTATTATCTTGTAGTATACGCAACACTATTCTTGGCTCGTGTTACACACAATTTCAAGTTCGTTTTGTGGAAATTATTATACGCAACATTAAGTATAGATTTTGTTTAATGTATAAATGAAATAAGTTTTGATTATGTTATAAGAAACACCAAATAAAGCTTTCACTACACGCAGCTCTGACTTGGCTTGCATTATACGCAATCAAGACCTTCCTCGATAGCGTGTGTAGTACGCAATACTGAGTTTTACTAAACGAAATATTATTATAATATTATTATGAAATAGGCATTATGAATAGTAATACCCACTTTTTTGAAATTTTATAAATTTTATTTTTCAAAATGGACTTCATTTTTGGATTCTTAATATCGAAATTAGCCTAGGGTGAATTTTTTGTATTTTTCTGAAAACTTTCAATTTTTGATGAATAGTGAAAACACTAGTTTACTATTTAAAAACCAAATTTTTATTTAAATAATTATTTATTTTATTTAAATTTATTTTAGGTCAAAATTGATACATAATACTTATATAAGTTAAATTTAATTCATTTGAGTCATTTTATAATAATTTTAGATATATAAAAATTTTATTGAACTTTTCACCGTCTTTTACCCACCTCCTAGGAGAATTTGAAAATTTACATAAAACTTAATTTTACCGCTTCTGTGAGTGGAATTTCGAAAATCTGAGAGACATAGTTAATATCAAGGAGTAAAATGTGGTTCAATAAGATAAAAATATTTTTTGGTGAATAGTAGCTTTTTACTTTTATTTACCACGGTTAAAAGTAAATAGGGTAATTAAGGGTAAAAATGATATTACTATTACCCTAACACATGTCCTAATTGTATTGGATAAGTGTAATTCGACCAAAAACAACCTTATGAATAAAATATTACCCTTTAGGTCCATTTGGATTAGATTAAGACGTTTATTATTATTTTATTTAAAGAAAAGTTAAAATGGTTAAAATCAAAGTTTAATAAATAAAAAAAATTTAATATAGGGTTATACATAATATAAATTAGACTATAAATATTCAATAGAAATATAAAAATATTTCCTACCTAATGGTATTTTATTTATAATTTTTAGACATTAAATAATTTAATTTATTTATGACACAATGGTGATGCAGTAATTACCTAAATAATGAAATATTAAAATAATTGATATTATAAATACCCAAATAAATGTAATTTGAGAATTTTTATAAATTTCACTAATTCTATAGTTTAATATGACTTGTTATTATTGATTTAATTAAATTTTTTCTAACTAATCATGTTATTATGATATTCACAAAAATCAATTACCAAATAGTGTCAAAATTGACATAAAATAGTTTTTTAAAAAAATATTATATTATTAATTGTTATTTTATTCCTAAAAATCTAAGGTTTGACCAAATGACTTAGATAAGGATATATATATATTAATAATTAACCACTTGGGGTTTTTTTGGCTTGTTATAGTAAGTTTATTAACCATATAGTGTAAGAAAACAAAAAGACACGGTAAAAGTTAAATTATTTAACTTAGAGTAAAATCTAAATGATAAGGATAAAATAGTAAACTAAACTTGTCTAAAATCTATTGGTTGAGATTATTTAGACCCATATCCATCTTAGCTTCTAAATAAATCAATTTGCAGCTATTAAAAACCTAATATGACTTTATTATAAAATAATATTTTAAATTTTCCTAAGGTGCCCCTCTCCTCCCTTATAAAAAGGGAACCTCCTCCCTCTCCTCCACACACCACTTTGAGCCTTCAAGCTCGGCCAAACCCTACCCATTTACCTTATCAACTTCCCTATAAACATCCTAGATGTCCTGGTCTTCTTCAAAGACCATCTTTAGTTCTCTAAGAGGAGGTTAAGAAGAGGCGCTTCAAAGAAGAGGTAATGTCTGTTACTGATTCTTTCAACTTTATTTCTTATTCTACTTATTATTATTTATTTGTTTCATTATGAAGTAATAACATCAGTATCAATAATATACTGATATGTTATTATAAATATTAAACAACCTTATTTCACCTTCTATCCATCCTACAGAAAACGAAATCATCGCGCGTGTGTACGTACGGAATACCGTCTCCATGCCGTGGTGTAATATGTTTTTCCACCACTACCTTACTTGTATGGGTATAATGGTGTAAATAAATAACTATATATGATTATTGTAAAGTGATATTGATTCTGAAATATTATAAAAATACTTTAATATAATTCCATGATCATGGGAATGATACCATCGCTCGTGCGTACGTACGGACTATCGTCTCCACGAACGCGATGAGATTCATTTTCCATGATTAACCATTCAAGTATGATTATAAAGTATATATAATAAATAATCATGAAAGATATTACATAATAATTATACTAGATTTATGTACATATATGTTTCATTTACTTAATTCCATTTAATTCAATAAAGAAATGAAAATAGCATACATGCGTACGCACGACCTATCGTCTCCATGAACGGTGTATTTCATTCCATTTATCAATCTATCATATATATTTATATATTAAATATATGTTATATATAAATAATTTTTTACATTTTGAAATTAAGTAAATCAGGATATAAGTAATAATATCAAGAACAACATGTTGAAACACGTATGATAAATGAAACGATTTTACCTAAAACGCTGCTTTAACATGGAATTGACAAATGAACAGATAATATAAAGTCCTAAGTGAATAATATATGATATCATAAATATTATTATGGTTCTGTTACAAGTTAATAATATGTTTAAACCCACTATACAGGAGTCTCGGACACATACAGAATAAATTGGACATAAGGTAAGGGCTAACTTGTCCAATCTCGTTTTTATCTGAGATTGTTTATTCGTAAGTATCTACTGGGGTTATATTTATCATCCATGTCCCTATTTTCTAAAAATTGTTTCATGTATGTTTAAATTATTTTTACCCATTTTTGAATTTTACTACATGGTATGTAAGAATCTTTCTTTTGATTACCATACGAGGTACTTTTTGACTTTTCCAGTAAAAGTACGAGAAGAATGTTTTTTTAACTTATACGACATGAACGGATTTTTATGGTTTCATAACACCTAATTTTCATAAAGCTTAATTTACAAGATTTCATGATTAATCTCAACAAAAGTCCTTTTATTTTCAAATTACATGGCATTTTGTGAAAAGAAAATGATTTTGAAAAGAAAAGATATTTTCCCCAAGAATTCATTTCAAGTGTTTTATCAAAACCATTTTCCATCTAAGATGACATTATTTCATATGTGTATGTTTCAAGTATAATGTCTCTATGATTTACATGGTTTCAATTTTCTTATGATGAAATGATATCCATTTGTTTTATATGGATTATGTTATGATGGGATGATGTTTATGAAACCCATGTTATTCTTGGGTTATGATGAATGATTTATGTTTATGTTGTGGAACACTTAAGAATGATTTCATTATGAGATGGTTGGGACCTATATATCCCTCCAATGCATTGGGTAAAGATTTAAATCTCATGAGATAGACATGGCTGGAATGGTAATTTAATCCAGTTCAGTGATACAAGACTTGAACGAGGAGTGAACTCGATTCAGAAAGGGACTTTGTCCACTAAGATGGTCCTGGCAGCAATACCTTGGCTACTATGGAAATCATATCATGTGATTAATGGTTTTCCACAATTACATGTTTTATTCCCATGCTATTTTATCATGGTTTATGTTCCTTTATGATATATGCCTTATGTACTTCCAAGATTTATGTCTTTTCTCAAGATTTTGATGTTTAGATTTTATGTTCAATTTTTTGCATTCAAATGTTTATGGATTGTTTTATGTTCTCTATGTTTACCCTTATGGAGCATTTGAGCTCACCCTTTTTATGATTTCTTTTCCTCAGGATATAAATAAAGGTTTTAGGTATTAAAA
This sequence comes from Viscum album, assembly GCA_963277665.1. NCBI lineage: Eukaryota > Viridiplantae > Streptophyta > Magnoliopsida > Santalales > Viscaceae > Viscum > Viscum album. The sequence continues at coordinate 1,008,595,006 of OY728167.1, forward strand.
CCAAAAGGGGAAGATCTTTATGGGAGATGTTGAAGATCTTTCACCATGATTAGAAGATTACGTTCTGAGTTTCCAAAGACACTAAACTAATACGGTATTTGGGCGTCTGTTTTTTTTTCATGTATTAAGTATTCTGCAAAAGTAATGTAATTTCCATGTACGTCAAGATTTGGGTCTCTACAGAAATGCCCGTTTTCATCGAATCCTGAGAAACACATTTCAAAGAAGAAGAAAATCGTGCCTAATTTAGCACTATAGGGTTCTATGAATCCAAATCTGGTGAACCGAACTATAGTACCTGAGAAACAGATATGCCCTAAGTGGCTTCTATCAAGTAAGTATCTAGTTTTGAAATTATAAAAAGAGAAAGGCTAGTTAGAATGGTTTTCAAAGGAAGATAGACCTATCTACCTGAAGCTAGTTGCACAATTTTATCAGTTTGTACAATTTTCATTTGATTCAGAAAGTTGCTATGTTGTAAGGAGTTAGATAAATGGCCAGAGATGCTCATTTTCTTTGAGGTTATGGGATTCATTCCTTAGGATAACTCATGAATTTATTTGTGAGGACTATCAGAGAGTACCTCCACCTTCTAGTGAATTATTTGTTTTGGAAGATGCTTTAAAAAGTTTAACTAGAAATGGAACCAAGAGGAGAGTTATCGCTATTGAACTGGATGGAGAATCTAGACTTTTGTTTAAGTTTATTCAGAACTTGATTATCCCCAGAAAAGGTGATTTCATTGTACTTAAATATCAGGATATATTTTTGATTCATCTTATGAAAAATGGACATAAGATCAATATTTTTAAGTATTTCATACACTATATGTGTTAATTGATCAAGACCACATCCAAGTCAACCTCCCTATTCTATTCTCAGCTTATCTTAGCCACACTACATGCCAAAGGATTGGTTGGACCAAATGAAGAAGTTATCAAGGATCATGAGTTCTATCTTTCAAAATTCATTATCAAGAGGATGAAGATCAATTGGAATCCTTGAAAAAAAGGCACGGGTGGAAGACTATGAGAGGATATATGAAAAGTTTAATCTAGTGGAACATCCCTCAAGACCAAAAGGTATTGTTGATCCTGGTTTGGAACCAGATGAAGTTGTTGAGTATTTTGAAGAAGAAGAAGAAGAGGCTGCTGAGCCTGCCATAGAAACTGTTTTTGATAACAAAAACAATACTCTTGTTCCTAATGTAGTAATTGAAAAAGAAACCCATGCTTCTAAAGATTTTTCTGATCTATAAGATCAACCTGAAGTTGAAAAATAATTTGTTTCCAAAGAAACCAAAAATGATGTTATGGAAGAACATATAGAAGAACAAATTTCTGTCATGTAAGAAGATGACCTTGAGGAACTCATAGTGGAACAATCTGTTCCTGAAGTCATTCCTTCGGCTGAAGAGAGGATGTAGCTAGCTTTCTGGTTGGCTAGATAGGAAATGGGTGAGGAACTAAGGGATGAATTCGTGGAAATAGATCAAGATCCTAAGCCTCTCAGTCCTGAGAAGGATGAAACTTTTTAGGGGGAGCAACCCCCTATCTGGAATCTATTGAAGTGCCAAACCCAGTTGATCCAATATTAGTAGACACATGGTATAAATTTCCCAGTTATTTTTTATGTGAATGACTCTCAGGAAGTCTCAGTCAAAGGTATTGACCTTTCCAATATGTTTTTGTTAAAAATGAAATCCGGTCCTAAAGATATCTCTTCCAAAGAACCTGAGCCTATCTTAGTCTCTATCTTTAAACCTTCACTAGAACAACCAACCTTGGTAAGTAAAGATGACTTGAAAGAATTTGGAGCTACCCTTTTGGCTAGGGTTGAAAAAATCCTGAATACCCAACCAGTTCCTGTAACAAATCTAAGTGAGAGAGATTCCTCAATGTTGTCAGAAAAATTCATTTGGTAGATTCAACCCAAAATGCTTCATGAGATTCAGGAAGTCAGAGTTGAGAATATACTGCTTAGTGATAAAGTGAAGACTCTAAGTGGTATGATTGAAGACATGCAGAAAGTGATAAATTCAATATTAGATCTTGTTTCTCATCCTGTTGAGCCTTTTGTTCCTCAAATCCCACAAGATATTGCTCCTCTGATTCAACCTCATTTAGCTTATTTAGTTGAGAAGGTAGATAAAAGAAACAAACATACAGTGAAAGAGATGTATGAACTTGTTCTTGGTCTTAACAAGCTCACTAATGAGTATAAGGGGTGCCTTAAAAAAGTGATAAATCAACTAAAATCTCTTACCTCAGTTGTCACTGCTTCTAAAGCCTCTGGACAATCATCTCAACCTTCCTTAGACAGTGACCTGCTCAGAACAATGGTCAAAGAAAAACTTCAGACCATGCTTAGTGGTTTTAATAAAGATTCTCTATCTGAAGTTATCAAGAATAGTGACAGAGTTCTTGATCTGGTCAAAATTCATTCCAAAATTTCTAATGATGCTCATCAAGAAATTTCCAAGAAAGTGGACTTCTACTTCAACTGAATCATCTCAAAGACTGACATGATCAATCATTTCAAGTATCTTGTAAAAAATATGAGGATTCCTCTTATTAATCAAGCTTTCAAGACTCAAGTCCAAAACCTCACAAAGTTCACTCGTCTATTGGATAAGTTTATAGAAAACAAGGATGACTTTGAGAAAGAAATGCAGTATGGTGGAGAGATCATTACTAGTTTTATCAAGCTTCTGAGGCCCTATCTTCATGTATAGAGTACTGTCATAGTTGCTCCTATGGCTGCACCTCTGAGACCTGGTTTTCCTACCTTTAACTCTTCCCTAGCCTCTACCTCTATGTCTTTTAGTCAGGCACTAAGTCAGATCAGGCCTGTAATCCTTGATCAACAATTGCCTCGGTCTTCTACTACACCTACACCGACTCCCTCTATCTTTGAAGGTCTTCCTTTACCTTCTCTGTCAACCAGCTCACTCCCTTCTTCTACCCCAACCTATGCTTCTATGGCTTCTTCTTCTGATGCTACTGCTAAGGGAAAAGAGAAGACCAGTCAGTGATGAATAATAGTGATTACTCTCCTTTTATAGGAATGTTGTTGCATTTACTGTTTGTACTGAAACCTTTTTTTTCTCTAATGCATTTTGCCCTTTTTATTGTCTACCCATTATTCACTCTTTTTGATAATACCAAAAGGGGGAGAAATCTCTATGGAAAAATCCCTATAGGAGAAAAATCTATATATGTTATATGCACATTGAAAATATGTTTTTGAAACAAATATACATGATTTTTTATCATAAAAAAGGGGGATATTGTTGGACTCCTCATGTATTAATCAAGTTTTAATGATCACAAATCCTATTCAGTCTATAAACCCTATTAACTCTATGTAATCTATCTTGCATCAAATGTATAGTTTTTTAGTAAAAGCTATCCAAATCTATTAAGTGTTATACACTCAGTTTGGTTACTATACACTATCTTTTGATTTACTTTACAATTTATTTGACAAATGATTAAGCCTAACCCATTCTATGAATATCTCTGCATAAGTCTAAATACAGATATTTGGCTAAGTCTGAGACACCAAGAGTCTCTAAAAGTAATGAGACACTGTGACCATGAGACACTGTGACCATGAGACACCGTGACCATGAGACACCATGACCATGAGACACAGTGACCATGAGACACCATGAATGAGACACTGTGAACCAGACACTAGGAACGAGACACTGTGAACCAGATACTGTGAACCAAACACCATGAAAGAGACACCATTTTCATGACATATTATGACATCGTTTCTTAATCTGTTTTTTCATTTTTCAATTTACTCTATAACAGTCATATTTGAACTCAATCGAGTCAACCCATGTAGCAAGACTTTGCCGATGACTCCCAGGCTCAAAGACCTTAGGGCACCAAGTGAATCTCACATACTCGGGCATCATATCGAGTTAACTCAATCAAAAACAAATTCAAATTACCACAAATAGAGATAAAATGCCTAACTCTGGGCCAGACAACTATGGAGTCACGATCCCCAAGTGCCAAAAGCCACACATTAGGTCAATTCATTGCTCTACGCGCAATTGTTTTTTTTTTTTTGAATACTCATGTTAAAATTAAAATGATCGCCAATCCTATGCTATTTATTATGGGTCCCCAAGAACTCAAACTAAAACCCCACAATTTAGAGGACGTGCATTGTGTTTTTTTTAAATAATTGGATGAAAATATAAACGGTGAAAAATCACATCGGACAACCGCACTTTCCAAAATCTATGCACATGAACATAAACTTGCATTAAAATCAGAATCAAGGCATGAAAAATTATTTGATATCCAATTTCATATTTTGGAATGTGTCTTATCATGTTCAAGGTTAATGACATTTTTCCTTCCACACATTTTCATCTCCCCCCCCCCAACTTAGAATAACACTGTCCTTAGTGTTTAAAGAATTGAAACATAGAAGGGTTAGGATAGAAGTTCAACGAAGACATTGAAAATGAAAATTATGGAATGAAGTCACCTAGTGGTTGATGTTCAAAATGCATTCCCATGTCTCCCTTCAGTTCTGGTTTGTCTCCCAATGGCTTGGACGATTGTGCCCAGCTTTTCCCAATGACCTATGACATGCCTTTAATTTTTTTTTAATATAAATATTTTTTTGTATTTTTTTTAACCTAAAAAACATAAAAATAACATAAACTGATGATAAATTGTCTTCTCTATATTTTCTGGGTAAGGTATTACTCAGGGATCACACCGTGTGACACAGATGAATACGGTGCTCTCCTTTCATACATATCCTTACTCATAAAATAAGAACATGTAAACAATCTATTTTCTTTAAATACCTAAAAAACATAAAATAAAATAAATTAAACTGATGATACATTGTCTTCTTTATATTTTATGGGTAAGGTATTACTTAGGATCACACCGCGTGACACGGATGAATACAGTTCTCCCCTTTAATACCCATCCTTACTCATAAAATAAGAACAGGTCAACAGTCTATATATATTTTTTTTAAATAAAAAAATGAAGAAGAAGGAAACAAAAGATGATTCGCAATGATTAGAAACATGAAAACCACAGGTTGCCTCCCGTGCAGCGCTTTTGTTTAACGTCGTTATCCCGACATGGATCCTAAATCTATCAATTTTTTCCGGGTTCATAGGTTGGCTCTGTTAACTCAACCTCTATTTCCTATTTATTGAATGATTCAATGAATGGTTTTAACCTATGAACATTGACCTTAAAAATGTTACCACTTGTGGGATACTGAATCTCTACTGCCCCATGGGGGTAAACATGATGCACTATGAATGGACCTGAATATCTAGACCTTAACTTTCCTGGGTGTAAATGAAGTTTTGAACTATACAAGAGCATAGTTTTTCCCAGTTCAAATTGTTTGACTTTGACATTCCTAGATTGGTAGGCTTGAACTCTAGATTTATTTATCCTTGAATTTTCATAATCCTCCATCCTAAGTTCCTCAAGTTCATTAAGATCTTATTTTCTCTTTTCTTCAGCTAAAGAAATGTCAAAATTCATTTTTTTTGATTGCCCAAAATGCCTTATGCTCAATTTCAACAAGTAAATGGCATGATTTTCCATAAACCAACCTATATGGTGACATTCCTAGGATGGTTTTGAATGTTGTACGATATACCCAAAGAGAATCCAAGAGTTTCTTAGCCCAATCCTTCCTAGAGGGGTTGACAGTTTTTTCAAGAATTATCTCCCTATTTTCTAACTCAGCTTGACCATTGGTTTGAGGATGGCACGCAGTGGAAACTTTATGATAAATTCCGTACTTAGACATGAGTGAAGAGAATGGGTGATTACAGAAATGGGTTCCTCGATCACTGATTATAGCCCTAGGAATTCCAAATCGATAAAATATATGCTCTTTCAGAAATCAGATCACAGCATGATGGTCATTAGACTTGGTGGGAATGGATTCAACCCATTTTGAGACATAATCAACAGCTAAGAGGATGTAGAGGTATCCCTTAGAGTTTAGATTGGGTCCCATGAAATCAATTCCCCAACAATCAAATATTTCAACAACCATAATGGGAGTGAGGGGCATTTGATTCCTTTTGAAAATGGATCCTAATTGCTGACACTGAGGACAACTTTTACAGAATTGGAAGGAATCCTTATTGAGGTTCGGCTAGTAGAAACCACTTTGGGGGACCTTTGAAGTGGTTTTCTTTGTAGAAAAGTAGACTCAACATGCCTCTCCATGGAAAAATTTTAAAATGGACTCTTGATCAGACTCGAGAACACATTTCCTGATGATTTGATCAGGACAGAACTTGAAGAGGTGAGGATCATCAAACACATAGTGTTTGAAATCAGAAAGGAATTTCCTCTTAGCTTGGGTCCCCAAGAATTTTGGAATGTCACCAGTCACCAAATGGTTTGCTATGTCAGCATACCAAGGGCAATCACTCACTGAATAGAGGTGCTCATCGGGAAATGAATAAGACACAGAGAGGTGGTGTGAGTTGTCTTTGAATTCCATCCTAGAGAGGTTATCAGCTACAACATTTTCAACACCCTTTTTATCCTTAATGGTTAAATTGAACTCTTGATGAAGAAGGACCCACCTAATCAATCTAGCCTTGGAATCTTGTTTTTGGAAAAGGTATTTTAGAGCTGAATGGTTAGTGAAGACAATGGTGGGTGATCCTAAGAGATAAGACCTAAATTTCTCTAAGGCAAATACAACAGCAAGAAACTATTTCTCAATGGTGGTGTAGTTTATTTGTGCATCATTTAAAGATTTTCTTGCATAAGCAATGACACGTGGAGTTTTCTCACACCGTTTTCCTAAGAATGCTCCTACAGCGAAGTCACTTGCATCACACATGAGCTCGAAAGGAAGTTTCCAATTTGGAGATTGCATGATAGGTGGAGATATAAGAGTTGAATTGAGTGTATAGAATGATTCCTCACAGCTTTATGTCCATAAAAATGGAGCATCTTTTACCAATAGAGCACAAAGTGGTCGAGAAATAGAGCTGAAATTCTTAATGAACCTTCTATAAAAACTAGCATGTCCTAAGAAGGACCTCACTTCCTTAACAGTTTTAGGAGAGGGAAGGTGATGAATGATGTCAACCTTAGCTTTATCATCTTCAATCCCTCTACCAGATACTAGATGACCTAGAACATGTCCTTCCCTTACCATGAAATGGCATTTTTCCCAATTTAGTATGAGATTATTATCCTCACACCTTGACAAAACCTTTTCAACATTTATAAGGCATCCCTCAAAAGTATCCCCAAATATGGAGAAATCATCCATGAAGACCTCTAAATAATCCCCCACCATGTCCGAGAAGATTCCCATCATGCACCGCTGGAAGGTACCAGGGGAATTACATAATCCAAAGGGAATGCGCTTGAAGGCAAAAGTGCCGAATGGACAAGTGAAGGTTGTTTTTCCTTAATCCTCTAAGGAGACTTCTATTTGGTTATACCCTGAGAATCCATCTAGGAAGCAGTAGAATTGATGACCCTCCACTCGCTCGAGGACTTGATCAATAAAGGTTAAGGGGAAATGGTCTTTCTTGGTACAAGATTTGAGTTTCCTATAGTCAATACATACTATCCATCCACTACTGACCCTTGTTGGAAGCGTCTCTCCATCCTTATTGGTTATTACTGTGATTCCATCCTTCTTTGGAACCACATGGATTGGGCTAACCCACTCACTCTCAGCTATAGGATAGATAATACCAGCTTTTAACAATTTCAAAAGTTCTTTTCTCACTACTTCCATGAGATTAGGATTGAGTCACCGTTGAGGTTGACGACATGGATTTGAATCGGATTCTAGAACAATTCTATGAGTCCCGATAAGTGGGCTAATCCCAGGAATATCAGATAGGGTCCATCCAATGGCTTTCTTGTGTCTCCTAAGGACATCTAGAAGCATCCTCTCATGATCGGCTTCAAGAGAGGAAGAAATGACAACAGGAAAGGATTCATTGTCCTCTAAGAATGCATACTTGAGTGATAAAGGTAAAACCTTAAATTCAAGATCATAGTGGTTATCACTTTCCAAAAAAGGATGAGACTTTGTATTGAACTCGGTTTCTTTGTTCAGATTTCTTAACAAAATTGGTTCCTTGTGAAAAGAATTTTCATCCACTAAATTAGCTAGAGTAGTTTCATGAATGGGTATGGACTCGATGTTATTGATTTCACCCATGGTATCATTAATTGGTGATTCTAGAAAATCATCAACAGAGCTATCTAAAAGAGATTCAAGCCAAGGAGACAAATTTCCCTCATGTGAACAAAGAAAATCAATCTCTTCTTGACTTAAACATCCTTCAGTAATTCCTTGATGTTCCTTGAGTTCACTATCAACACTAACTATCCAATTAACCTCATGGATCTCTTCATCATCCCCAATTTGAGATTTTTCATTGTAGATGTTCAAGTCTAGACTCATGTTTCCAAATGTGATGGTCATGTTCCCATTTCGGACTCGGATAACAGAGTTGATTATTGCAAGGAAGGGACGACCAAGGATGATTGGGGTTTTCTCCCTAGGACCCAAGCTTGGGTGATTGTCAAGAACAATAAAGTCAGCTGGGTAAATGAAATTTTAAACTTTCACCAAAACATCCTTTAAGATCCCCTTTGGAACCCTAATACTATGATCATCAAGTTGAAGTGTGACAGATGTGGGTTGGAGCTCTTCTAGGCCTAATTGGCAGTACACAGCATAGGGGATGAGATTGACACTAGCACCTAGGTCACATAAGGCCTCGAAAACTTTTCTCTCTCCTAGTTCAACATTGATTTAAGGGAAACCAGGGTCTTTCAACTTAGCAGGAATGGTCCCTTGAATGGTGGTACTCACATTAGCAGCCAAAAGGACTTGGTTTTTATGTGAAATTTTTCTTTTAAAAGTGCACAAGTCCTTAAGGTACTTTGAGTATGTAGGAATGGTTTGAATTTCATCGAGGAGTGTAATGTTTAACTTGACTTGTGAGAATATTTCCCTCAATGTTTCACTCAATTCAGGCTTGGTTTTCCCCCTCATGCGTTGAGGAAATGGTGCAGGTTGTGGGGTTGTTTTTTGAAGGGTTGTTTCTTTGACCATGTTATCATGTTTTTCAGTTTGATCATGTGGTTCATTTGAATTTTCATTAGTTTTTTAAGCTTCATATGGTTTTTGAACTATTGGTTCAGGTTTCTCAATTGATTTTCCACTTCTCAAAATTGTCACAGCCTTTAGTTGTTCATGAGTTGTTTGAGTGCAACTTGTCTCTCCCCTTGATGATTGTTGTGGAATGGCCTGTGTGGGCATGGGTGACTTTCCAATTTTTATGGTTTGAAGTTCTTGTTTAAGGGAAGAGACTTCTGAGTTCATCCTTTCCATTTGTTTTCACAGTTTTTCAAGGATTGGGAGAGGGACAGATTGGGAAGGGGTTTGTGTTGGTTGGGTAATCCTAGGAGGATACTTTGGTTGTATTATGGGTTGTTGGTATTGGACTGGAGTATGTTGTTATTGGACTATTTGTTGTTGGAATTGGTTATGGTTTTGAAAATTTTGTGTAGGGTAGGGGTTTGGTCCTTGTGGTTGGCTAGGTTGTTGGTTATCTTTCCATCGGAAGCCTGAGTAGTCATTATACCTTGGGTTGAATGTGTTTGGGTGTTGAGGATTTTGAAAGTTTAGGGCATTGAATTCAGTAGGTAGTCCTCATAAAAGAACATCCTTGATGGATGGAATGGTTGGGAAGTTGTCTGTTTTGTGGTCATGTTTGTCACAGATTGTGCAAACAGGGTCTACAGTTTGGATTTCATGGATTTTCCTACGGTCTATCTCTTCAACCTTCCTAGAAAGTGCTGAAAGCTTCACCCTAAGGCTTTCCTCTTCTCTAAGTGTATGCATTCCAGAAGTTCTTTGAGGCTTTTCAGAATAAGGTGATGTTCCCCATGTTTGGTTTTGTTCAGAAAGGATTTCTAGGTACTCGTAAGCATCATTTGGGGATTTGTTTTTAAAGGTCCCATTACACATCATGTCAATGAATTGTTTGTTCCCTGGGCCCAAACCTTCATAGAAAATTCTTAATTGTTCAAGAATAGAAAAACCATGGTGTGGAACCATGTTTAGGGTGTCTTTGAACCTCTCCCATGTTTCATATAATGACTCTCCCTCTTTTTCAAAAAAGTTTTGGATACTCTTTTTAAGTGCAATTGTTTTGTGGTGGGGAAAGTATTTCTTGTATAATTCTCTTTGTAGTTAGTTCCAAGTGTGAATTGATGAAGGTCTCAGATTATTTAACCAGTTCTTTTCTCGATCCTTAAGTGAGAAAGGAAATAGCCTCATCTTAGCTGACTCAAGTTGATGTGGTGAGCACATGGTTTCAACAATGTCATTGAACTCCTTGACATGAAGGTAAGGCATTTCTGACTCCATCCCATGGAAGGTTGGAGGGTGGTTTAGGACATGAGGTTTAAAGACATAGTGGGCATATCCTAGGGAATCATGCCTAATGAAAGAGGGTGCATTGGTCCAGGTAGGTGTAAGTTAGTCATTCATGGTTTGATCGACTGCATTCCCCAAATTTGGGGCTGCCTCATTTAGATTTCCATTTTGGTTCTTGCCCGGGTTTATGAGTTGGTTTCTTTGAAGACCCTCCATTGAAATTGACTCAGTCTTTAACTCTGGGGTATTAGTAATATTAGGATCCAATGGTGTACTTGAATCCCATATCCTATGACTTTCCACCCTAACTAGTCTGTTTGAGTTATCACGGGTGAAGGCGGACATGCGCCAAAAGAAAAAAAAGAGAGAAAGGGAAAAGATAAGAGATCTTGGGTGAGAATAGAAGAATGGGGGTGAGTAAAGAAGGTTTTTTTGTCTAAGGAACTTACTTGGTCCCTAGAAATGGCGCCAAAATTTGGTCTCACCCAAATTTACCCAAGTTTTAAGGGTCAAGCGGTCGCTTGCAGTGCAGCTTGGGTTGTCGAATCCTCAGAGACCTAAGAAGAACCTTTAGACACTCAATAAAAAAGAGATGGATTTTTGGTTAGGAAGTTGCAAAATTGGGTTGATTTTATATGGTTTTTAAATATCACTAAAATATCTATGTGAATTCAAATTATGAGGAAATGATTTGATCCCAGATTATTGCTCGGGGTGGATTGAATGAATTCCTTTTTTTTACGATTTTAATTTCATTAACTCAAGAAGGATTCATGCAATGAATTCAAACTAACCTAATCACTTACTGATTAAACACCTTCACAACACATTCTAATAACCTATACACTTGTAGGATCATTTTCATGAGCACTCCAAGGTAAAGTATATAATTATCACATCAAAGTGGGGTGAATAAATTCAATAAGGAAGAGGAAGAATAAAAATCATTGAATGAAAGAAACTCAATTAAAAGAAATTAATAACATTTAGAGACTTAGAAATAACATTCAATCCATCCCCTTGATACTCCCTTGGATCAACCCATAAAAGAGATATCCCTCCATTGATTACAAGTTCTCAACGGAAGCGGAAAGTAGACTTACGAGGGTGGAATTGAAGAAGTAAAAACAACAAAAATAACGATCACTCCACCGTTGTGTGAACAAAATCACAAGGTTTGGTGTGAAAAATTCCACACCTTGAGGCAACATTATCAAGGTGATATTAATAAGAACAGAATAAGAGAATAAGAAGAACTTTTATTGAATACTAAGGTGATTCAAACAATTTACATGAGAAGGAAGAACATTACAAAGGCAAATTGGCATAATAACATTACAATGAAAAGAAAGCACCAAGATCCTAAAATCCTCCATCCCTACTACCTTAAATAGTCATTTTGGAAGCCTTTTGCCGAGCTCCCATCATCCCATGTTCCTTTAATTAATTTTGTTGGAGAAAGGTGGGTGGACATTTAATGCATAAGAGACTTTTCAACTCTTTCCTCGAAGTGGGAGCCAGCTTTCTACACCGAACATAAGCGCCAAAATCACCATATATAAGGCTGAATTGGAGTGGATCCTAGAATAATTAAATGAATACCCGGATTTTCCCTAACGTCCTATAAAATTTCATCCCAAAATAATAATCCGTTCGCGAGATATGATATAAATAGTGGGCTGTTTTTCTGGGCTACAGAATCTGGCCTAGAATTGTATCTAAAATTTGGAACGCCTTAATAACCACCATGTAGGACGAATTAGCACTAGATCCATAATAATTATTTGTTCCCCTATATTTCTTCTATCCTTCCATAAATTTTGGGCTTCATTGGGCATGTATTTTGGTCCACACAGTCCGATCAGTGGGATGATATACAATCTGCCTTCTCCAGAATTGTTTCCTTTCTTCACCAAAAATACTCATCATCCTTTATGAATCCTCCATTGATCCCTGAATAAAAAATATTTATATTTAAGTTTATATCCATTTAAAAAAATATCAAATTAAAATATGGATAATTACATTCATTGAAATCAGATGAAACATTGGGCCTAAATTGGTGCATATTAGGCATGAAGTGCACAAATGATGAGAATGGATTTCAAAATTAAAATCCACTAACTCAGGACCATAAGATCAAAAATAAACATTTAATACCATTACAATGTAATCAAAATATGTGTTTCTATTGGCTATTCACACCCCCCAACTTTAGTTTTGCTAGTCCCGAGCAAAATATATCTCACAAAAATGAAATTCGAATGACCTTTTCCAAAAACATTTTAATACACATTTCTCACCCAAAGATCTCATACAAAACAATTATGAAACCCATAAAAATCATTTAAAACAAGATATTTCCATAGGCATATATCAATCCCAAGTCCATTCCTTTGTTCAAATTCATCCCCATATTTCATCCAAATTCAATTAAGCATGATGAAGTGTTGTGTGTCACAATAGACATGGGGGTTCATTTTCATTTGAGGGAGAAAATGTGGAAGCGCTGGGAGAAATCAAATTTTAATAATAAGATGAGTAATCATTTTTTTATTTTATTTGTTTTTTTTTTGGATTTTTTTGGATTTTTTTTTTTTTTTGCAATCTTGCCATGGTAATTGAAATTGAACTCAATCGAGTCAACCCATGTAGCAAGACATTGTCGATGACTCCCAGGATCAAAGACCTTAGGGCACCAAGTGAAGCTCACATACTCGGGCATCATCTCAAGTTAACTCAATCAAAAACAAATTCAAATTACCAAAAATAGAGATAAAATGCCCAACTCTGGGCCAGACAACTATGGAGTCACGATCCCAAAGTGCCGAAAGCCACACATTAGGTCAATTCATTTCTCTACGTGCAATTGATTTTTTTTTGAATACTCATGTTAAAATTAAAATGATCGCCAATCCTATACTATTTATTATGGGTCCCCAAGAACTCAAACTAAAACCCCACAATCTAGAGTACGTGCATTGTGTTTTTTTTAAATAATTGGATGAAAATATAAAAGGGTGAAAAATCACATCGAACAACCGCACTTTCCAAAATCTATGCACATGAACATAAACTTGCATTAAAATCAGAATCAAGGCATGAAAAATTATTTGATATCCAATTTCAGAGTTTGGAATGTGTGTTATCATGTTCAAGGTTAATGACATTTTTCCTTCCACACATTTTCATCTCCCCCCCAACTTAGAATAACACTGTCCCCGGTGTTTAAAGAATTGAAACATAGAAAGGGTAGGATAGAAGTTCAACGAAGACATTGAAAATGAAAATTATGGAATGAAGTCACCTAGTGGTTGATGTTCAAAATGCATTCCCATGTCTCCCTTCAGTTCTGGTTTGTCTCCCAATTGCTTGGACGATTGTACCCAGCTTTTCCCAATGACCTATGACATGCCTTTAATTTTTTTTTTAATATAAATATTTTTTTGTATTTTTTTTAACCTAAAAAAACATAAAAATAACATAAACTGGTGATACATTGTCTTCTCTATATTTTCTCAGTAAGGTATTACTCAGGGATCACACCGCGTGACACGGATGAATACGGTGCTCCCCTTTCATACCCATCCTTACTCATAAAAGAAGAACAGGTCAACAATCTATTTTTTTTAAATACCTACAAAAACATAAAATAAAATAAATTAAACTGATGATACATTGTCTTATTTATATTTTCTGGGTAAGGTATTACTCACGGATCACACCGCGTGACATGGATGAATACGGTGCTCCCCTTTCATACCCATCCTTACTCATAAAAGAAGAACAGGTCAACAGTATATATATTTTTTTTAATAACAAAATGAATAAGAAGGAAACAAAAGATGATTCACAATGATTAGAAACATTAAAACCATGGTTTGCCTCCCGTGCAGTGCTTTTGTTTAACGTCATTAGCCCGACATGGATCCTAAATCTATCAATTTTTTCCAGGTTCATAGGTTGGCTCTGTTAACTCAACCTCTATTTCCTGTTTATTGAATCATTCAATGAATGGTTTTAACCTATGACCATTGACCTTAATAATGTTACCACTTGTGGGATCCTGAATCTCTACTGCCCCATTGGGGTACACATGATGCACTATGAATGGACCTGACCATCTAGACCTTAACTTTCCCGGGTGTAAATGAAGTTTTGAACTATACAAGAGCACAGGTTTTCCCATTTCAAATTGTTTGACTTTGACATTCCAAGATTGGTAGGCTTGAACTCTAGCTTTATTTATCCTTGAATTTTCATAAGCCTCTATCCTATGTTCCTCAAGTTCATTAAGATCTAATTTCCTTTTTTCTTCAGCTAAAGAAATGTCGAAATTCATTTTTTTGATTGCCAAAAATGCCTTATGCTCAATTTCAACAGGTAAATGGCATGATTTTCCATAAACCAACCTATATGGTGACATTTCTAGGATGGTTTTGAATGCTGTACGATATGCCCAAAGAGAATCCAAGAGTTTCTCAGCCTAATCTTTCCTAGAGGGGTTAACAGTTTTTTCAAGAATTTTCTTAATCTCTCTATTTGCTAACTCAGCTTGACCATTGGTTTGAGGATGGTACACAGTGGAAACTTTATGAGAAATTCTGTACTTAGACATGAGTGAAGAGAATGGGATATTACAGAAATTGGTTCCTCGATCACTGATTATAGCCCTAGGAATTCCAAATCGAGAAAATATATGCTCTTTCAGAAATCGGATCACAACATGATGGTCATTGGACTTAGTGGGAATGGCTTCAACCCATTTTGAGAAATAATCAACAGCTAAGAGGATGTAGAGGTATCCCTTAGAGTTTGGAAAGGGTCCCATGAAATCAATTCCCCAATAATCAAAGATTTCAACAACCAGAATGGGAGTGAGGGGCATTTGATTCCTTTTGGAAATGGATCCTAACTGCTGACACTGAGGACAACTTTTATAGAATTGGAAGGAATCCTTATTGAGGTTAGGCTAGTAGAAACCACTTTAGAGGACCTTTGAAGTGGTTTTCTTTGTAGAAAAGTGGCCTCCACATGTCTCTCCGTGACAAAATATTAAAATGGACTCTTGCTCAGACTCGGGAACACATCTCCTGATGATTTGATCAGGATAGAACTTGAAGAGGTAAGGATCATCAAACACATAGTGTTTGACATCAGAAAGGAATTTCCTCTTAGCTTGGGTCCCCAGGAATTTTGGAATGTCACCAGTCACCAAATGGTTTTCTATGTCAGCATACTAAGGGAAATCAATCACTAAATAGAGGTGCTCATCGAAAAATGAATCAGACATAGAGAGGTGGTGTGAGTTGTCTTTGAATTCCATCCTAGAGAGGTGATCAGCTACAACATTTTCAACACCCTTTTTATCCTTAATGTTTAAATCGAACTCTTGAAGAAGAAGGACCCACCTAATCAATCTAGCCTTGGCATCCTGTTTTTGGAAAAGGTATTTTAGAGCTGAATGGTCAGTGAAGACAATGATGGGTGATCCTAAGAGATAAGACCTGAATTTCTACAAGGCAAAGACAACAGCAATTAACTCTTTCTCAGTGGTGGTGTAGTTTATTTGTGCTTCATTTAAAGATTTACTTGTATAAGCAAAGACACATGAAGTTTTCTCACACCGTTGTCCTAAGACTACTCCTACAGCAAAGTCACTTTCATTACACATGAGCTCGAAAGGAAGTTTCCAATTTGGAGATTGCATGATAGGTGGAGATATAAGAGTTGACTTGAGTGTAGAGAATGATTCCTCACAGCTTTCTGTCCATAAAAATAGAGCATCTTTTACCAATAGAGTACATGTGTTAACTGAACACATCTAAAATACCATGAACACATGTGTTAACTGAACACATGTGTTAACTGAACACATGTGTTAACTGAACACATGTGTTAAATGAACCATCTTCATCATTATTATGATTCCCTAGGTCTTGGAGAATTATGTTCAACCTGATTTCTAAGAGAAGATCTATTTTTAGTTCCTCTGTCTAGGTCTCCTACAACAGCATCTAAAAGATGGTTCTTAAGAGTTCTAACAGCTCTAGAGAAGGAAGGACTAGTTATTTCAAGTTCATCAATAGGTTTAGGTTCATTGTAACATGAGTATAAGGAATTTCCATAACTAGAAGTTTTCACAGATTCTTTCACAGAATGGTTTGAAGATTTTGAATTAATATTCAGATTTGATACACCATCCTCCATGTTTTCTAGAATGGTTTTAGGCTCATGTGGATCTATTTCATCAAATTTGACATGGACAGATTCTCCCACACATTTAGTTCTTTTATTGAACACTCTATAGGCTTTACTAGAAATAAAATATCCTAAAAATATGCCTTCATCACTCTTGTATGAAAATTTGTCAATATTTTCCTTAGTATTAAGGATATAAACTTTTCAACCAAAAACTTTGAAGTTGTTAACTTTGGGTTTTCAATTTTTCCATAGCTCATAAGGAGTCTTTTTAAGAATAGTTCTGATCAACACTCTATTGATTATGAAACATGATGTATTTACAGCTTCAGCCCAAAAATAAATAGGTAGGTCATATTCACTAAGGATTGTTCTAGCAATCTCTTGCAGGGTTCTATTTCTTCTTTCTACAACTCCATTTTGTTGAGGTGTTCTAAGGGTAGAGAAATTATGACTATAGCCATTTTGCGAGAAAAAGAATTCAAACTCTTGATTTTCAAACTCACTACCATGATCACTTCTTAAGGATTTAATTCTAAGTCTTGTAAATTTTTCTACAGACTTGGCATATTAAGTAAAATAAGAGCAGGCTTCACTTTTGTGAGCCATAAAGAAGGTCCAAGTATATATAGAAAAGTCATCTAAAAGAATATAAACATAGTGCTTATCATTTAAACTAGAAACTCTAGATGGTCCAAACAAATCCATGTGAACTAGTTCAAGAGGTTGAGAAGTTGACACTTCTTTCTTTGGCTTGAAGGAAATTTTGTGTTGTTTTCCCTTTTGGCAGGGATTACACACTTTATCATTTGGAAACTCGAGTTTGGGTAGGTCTTTAACTAAGATTTTTCTAGTTATATTTCTAAGGGATTCAATATTACATTTCCCTAGTATCCTATGCTAAAGACAAGACTCTTTATGAAATGCACTTAAGCATGAAGCATTTTAAGAAACTGAAGAATCTAGGTTAACAAAATAAACATTTTCATTTATTAATGTAGAAAACACTAATTCTTATTTAGAATTAAAGACATTTCAAGAATCATTTTAAAATCTAACATGAAATCTATCATCACATAATTGTGAGATACTAAGAATATTATATTTCAAACCATCAACAAACAGTACTTTAGAAATCAAAACTGAGTTAGAGTTACCGATTTGGCCAAGGCCAATAATCTTTCCTTTGGCATTGTCACCAAATGTGACATGTCCCCCATCTATTTTTATTTGGTTCTTGAAGCATGAGTAGTCTCCTGTCATGTGTCTTGAACACCCACTGTCCAAGTACCATAAACTTTTACAGAAACTCTTTAATCATCTTTCCTATAAGATGATCAAGCAAAAACAGATTTTGGTACCCATACTTTTTTGGGTCTAATAACATTAGTGATAAGTTCTTTAGGAACTAATATATGTCTCATAGGTTTTCTATAAGCATTGTGTAAAGTATTTGAAAATTAAAATTTATTTGGTCTAGAAAAACTTAAAATAGAAAAAAGTGTATCCTAACTTGAACTAGTTGATTTGTGTCCAGAACTGGGAGTAAAAATATATGTTCTAGATTTAGAAACAAATTATTTTATACCAAGATTTCTTTTTTCAGGTTGATAACCAATGTCAGTGTTGTATTTATGGGCAATTTGTTTACCTAGAATTTGAGTAAGAGTATTTTTCCATTGGTAAACTTTTCTAAGTCATTCTTCAATTGCTCATTAGAAATTTTTAATTCATTGTTCTCTTTGAGTAGTTGATCATTTTTCTCTTTTTTAGTTGTGAGTTCATATTTAACAGTCATAGTAAGAGCATACTATTTCTTCAAAGATTTATATTTGTCTTTTAGTTCATTGCATGTTTCTTCAAGCATGTTACAATATTCAAACATTTCTTCATTATTCATATTTTCATAGTCACTCTCATCTCCAGAATAGTATGAATTATGTACAGATTCCAATGTTACCTCATATGTGTTTTTCATAAAACACATATTGTCTTTGTTATCCTGTTCATCATGTGATGTTTTTGAGTCGCTTGAACTATCCTCAAAAGCACTCTAAGTTTCTTTCATTACCTTTTTATACTTCTTGTCCTTGTCCTGATATCTGTTTTTGTACTTGATCTTTGGATAGTCGGCCTTGATATGTCCTTTGTGCTTACATTTATAGCAGACAATCTCATCAGTCTTGTCACTTCTTTTCCAATCCTTCTTCCAACTTCCTTTTTGGTCATATATTTCCTTAAAGTTAGGCTTTCTGAAAAAGTTATTCTTCTTTTAAAATCTTTTAAATATTCTAGCTAATTGATCCATCTTCTCATAAATATTAGGTGATGATTGTTCACTATTGGAACTTTCTACATAAGCTTCTAATTTCCCTTTGTCTTTGTGTTTAGAGGTGGTGGTCTTTAATGCAACAGATTTCCTTTTTGGTCCATCCTCCTCTTCCTTATTGACTTTCAACTCGTCTTCATACATCATCAGTTTCCCAATGAGTTCTTTTACAGGTATCTTGTTGATGTCACATGATTCTATAATAGAGTCAGAGGTTCCTCTCCATATGTCAGGCAAACATCTGAGAATTCTCATGATCTGTTCCTTGGTAGTGACTTCTCTTCCAAGAGAAATCATTGTGTTGACAATCTCATTGAACCTGAGATACATGTCATAGATAGGCTCATCAGGTTTCATTTTAAAGTTATCATATTTAATAGTATAAGTATTAAGTGTCATTTCTTTCACACTAGATGTTCTTTTATGTGAAATAGACAAGGTGTCCCAAATTTCATGGGCAGTTTTACAAGCAAAAATTATATTGAATTCATCATCTCCTAAAAAGAAATATAAATAATTCATAGCTTTGAAATTGTTATTATAGGTAGTTTTGGTAGGTTCATCCCAAGTGATTCTATAAGTAACAGGAATATTATATTAATCTATAATGTAAGACCAAATTTCAAAACCCATACCTTCTAAATGCATTTTCATTTTAATTTTCCATTGAGCATAGTTGGTTCTATTAAAGAATGGTGGTCTGTTAGTTGCATCACCTTCCAATATATTATCCATAATAAATAAATACTTTGAAAGAGATATAAATTTATAATTAACAAAAATTTACAGATCTTTAAAGTATAACTACAATCACAGTTGAATAAGATTAAACATAGTCTTTAATAAACAGCCTCTGATACCAAATGTTGGTCAGAGTAGATCACTCAATAAGGGGGTGAATTGAGTGTCTATAAAAATTTTTGGTTAAAAGGTATTCTTAAAAAAGGTTTTCTCAATAAGGTTGTTTAAATAACTTCTTAGAAGATTGATTAATTCTCAATAATCTTAAGATTAGTTATTAAGATTACTTTTGGAGCTATTATACTAAGGAAAAACAATTATAACTTCTTTCCAACATTAACTATCAAAGTGAATTTAGTGATTTCTGAATTATATAATATAGAATTAAAATAGAGAAAACTAAATTAAGCAGCATAGCAGATATAAAACAAGTGGTTCAATCTCAAGTCGAGACCTAATCCACTTCAATTAGTGATCACCTGCCACCAAGCTGTTTATATAAATAAACTTGATCCACACCCTGGATCGAGGTTAACAATAGTACACAGAACTATCCAGGTCACTTGACCTCTTCCACGATTCTTTGTGGGTACAAACTACCAGGCTACACAGGGACCTCTTCCACACTTATCAGTGGTTATACACAAGTTTCAAAAGATGTTTGAGAAAGGATATCTTGTATCATTCAGTTTAATGCAGGAGACAGAGTGTGTTGTTATACAGATACACACACTGCTCGAAAGATAATAAAATGATACACAATAGAGAAAAAATATTGAAATAAGTTTAAAAGTGCTCTGAGTGTTAGTCTTTGTAGCTCTGGACTTCTAAGATGAAGCAGATGTAGAAATCAAGTCCTCGTTATAGAAAACAGAGTGTCGTAAGTCATATAGATCCAACTTGTGTTCTTCATGATGTTCAACAGTGTGAATATTTTCTCGATTCTGGGATTCAAGTATGCTTCGTGTGTTCTTAACCAGTGTCGAGTTGCATGTGAAGATTCTTTCTTAAAAAATTCTCTGATTGTATTCGTCGTTTTCTATCTTTTTTCCACTTGCCTTGATTTTCTCTATTTATTGTTTCTGGGCTGCACTACTCTTTTATCTTAGAGTGCATGTGTTATAGCCAATAGGTTGCATGTATTCTGCACCTCATACCTCATACTATTAGGTGACATGTCTACAAAAAAATATTAATTGTGTTAATGCATTTAAAAACTTCAAATATGACCGTTAGAGAGTAAATTGAAAAACTACAAAACGGATTAAGAAATGGTGTCACAGTATGTCATGGAAATGGTGTCTCATTCACGGTGTCTAGTTCACGGTGTTTGGTTCACGGTGTCTCGTTCACGGTGTCTCATGGTCACGGTGTCTCATGGTCACGGTTTCTCATGGTCACGGTTTCTCATGGTCATGGTGTCTCATGGTCATGGTGTCTCATGGTCATGTTGTCTCATGGTTACAATGTCTCATTACTTTTCCAAAAAAACATAACTAGTGGCAGACTCACAGTGTCTCAGACTTAGCCAAATATCTGTATTCAGACTTAAGAATAGATATTCATATAATGGGTTAGTATAAGGCCCCAGCCTTAAACCTTACTTAATCTTGAGTTATTACAAGATTACACATTGAGGATCTTTTCGGGTTTAGAGTTTTAGAGAATTAGATCATAAAACTTGCATTACATTCCACATATAAACAAAGTGGTTACATAAAGATAGTATTCTTCATTCCCATCAATCGAACACATTTAAAATAAAACATGGATTATTTCTTAACACATCCTTGACTATATCATCTTATCATGTACCTTTCCCTTGACCTGTGAAAAACATTTCAAAAACTTGGGATGAGCATAAAAACTCAGTATGGGTTATAAAAAAAACATGGAAAGGAAACATGAGTTCATATATACATAAGAATGAAATCATACTTTACCCATAAAACATAGGCACTTTAACATACCTCATAAAATCATGAATAAATCATAGAAATCATAAGACATAAAGGTAACTTGAGGCATTCATAACATTCTTACGTAGGG
This sequence comes from Viscum album, assembly GCA_963277665.1. Classification (NCBI taxonomy): domain Eukaryota; kingdom Viridiplantae; phylum Streptophyta; class Magnoliopsida; order Santalales; family Viscaceae; genus Viscum; species Viscum album. Next base: position 1,008,616,781 of record OY728167.1, read on the forward strand.
AGTAACCCTCTTGGTTACGTTTGGAATACCCATCACAGTATATTCCCTAAAATCTCTTCGGAGAAACCTTAACGTTTCACTCCTTCGCATTACCCAATGCATTGGAGAGCTATAACGGGATCACCCGCCCTTAGTTTATCACGGAACCACCCGTCTTCATAATAATGCCCAAGAACCATAACATAATCATATCACATAAAACATGCATAAAGGAAACATAAAATTTCCACATTTCAATCACGAGATATCAATACAACACATTGATATAAAAACATTATGAAAACCATTTTCAATACCAAAATAAAAGAAAAGTAAAACATGGTATTTATTTTTCTTTTAAAAAGAAGGTATGGCTTGTAGAGGAAGCCGAAACTCAAATAACGGTCACGACGGCGGAGAAGTCGTTGTCACCGCATACGTACGACAAAAACATTCCCTTTTGTCGTTTAGTAAACGCTTCGTATAAAAAATATTCCTTTTGAATAAACGTAAAAGTCAAAGGGGTTTATACACCGTATAAAAGAAAGTTGTGTATAAAATAAAATATGCCTCAACGAAAGGAGATTGAGACGAAGTCCCATACCTCGTATCCGACTTGACCCGACCGTTCTTTAATCTCCTGAATAATAAACTTGAGTTAATCTCTACTTGATTGTGAATCTTTTTCAAGTTCATTATTCCTTTTATACCAGTTTATGAACATCATGTAATCAGTTAAGTTAATAATGTTCATTTTGTCGGTATTTGGTTCTTAAGTCAAAAATAGACTTCTTACACTTACATGTTGTTAATTTGGTCAAAGGTTAATTATATCCAGAATGGTATTCATGATGTAGATATCATATATGTCATATATATCCAGTACATACATGCATTTATAATATTACATCACATTTAGAGGTAAGAAATGAAATGCACCGTTCATGGAGACGGTAAGCCGTACGTACGCATGAACGCTACTTCCATTTCTATTTCATATTTTCTGGAATGGAATCATAATGATATAAGAGTATATTATAATTCCAGTATAATAACATATATAATATCATTAACTTTATCCTTTACACATCCCACATATGGTATTAACGAATCAAATCACTTTTAGGGGGCGGTAGTCCGCACTTCCTAAAATGAAGATATCGGGTTTACCCATAATGGAAACCATAAAGGTATGCCAAAAATGAAAAAAACAGAAGCTTAAGGAAAACATAAACATATTATATATCATATATAAAAATATTGACATCATAATGGCCACCTTTGAAGGTGTTAAATGAGTGTTGAAGAATCATCGTTTCGGGAGGCAGAATTTCGCCATCCACGGAAACCGTATGTTCTTTAACCATTTGATGTAGTTTTGTGAGAGTGTAGCTCAAATATATCTTATAACAACATCCTAGTATATTGAAGATACTGTTGTTGTTACAAAAGAAGTAAATAAAAAGAGTTTAGGGGGTTGGAGAAGCAAAATAAAACAAATGAACATGAGAGAATGAATTACCTTTAAAAGTGTAACTCCTTTTGATTTGAGTCTAAAGGCTTCCTTTGAAAGGATTATGCCCAAAGGGAATACACTAGGATTAGTAGAGGTATGTGGAGAGAGAAAATGGGCAGGGGTTGTCCGAGCCAAAGGCTTGAAGAGTGTGTGAAATGAGGTAGAGGTGGGGGCCTTTTATAAGAGGAGAGGAGGGGCACTTTTGGAAAGTAAAGAAACATTACTTTATTTGAAAATGTGTTTCGGTTTTAAAAGGTCCCACATTGATAGAATTCGTGGATAAGGTGATAGGGGTTCTAAATCCACTCATCCAATTGGTTTTGGACATGTGTAGTTCATAGATTTTACATTATCTTTCTATTTTATTTAAATCGTCAAATAATGATGTCATCGCTGCATCATTATTATGTCATAAATAATTAAATTTATTTATTGTCTAAAAATTATAAAAAAAATACTATGATGTAGTAAATCTTTTTATCTTTCCAATTACTATTTATAATCAAAAATATGATCTTTATAACCCCATGTAAAAATTGTTTTCGTAAAACATCTCTTGTTTGTGTCATTTTTACTTTAACATTTAATAAAAAGATATTTATGTCATTTCCAAACCAAAGTGTCTCCATGGGGTCCCCAAGTTGACCCATGGCTTTTCTTGGTCGGCCATGACACAACCAATAAGGTTGGGACATGTGTCTAGGTCATTTCCTATTATTAAAGCATTATTTATACCTTAAACTACCCTAATTACCACTAATTGCGATTAAGAACTTAATAAGTTACTATTCACCAAAAAATTATTTTAATCTCATTGAACCACATTTTACTTCTTAATGACAACCATGTATGTCGGATTTTCAAAATTCAGTACACATTAGTGGTAAACTTTTATTTAACTGAAAAATCAGTTTGCTTGATTACCACTTAGTGGTTTCACTATTCATCAAAAATTGAAGTTTTTCAGAAAATTACCAAAAATTCACCCTAAGCTATATTTGATATTCCGAATTCAAAAATGAAGTCCATTTTACAAAATTAAAATCATATAAGTCACATTAATTAATTCAATAATTAATTCCCGCTGCCAGAGCAAATAGCGTGTTTTTACAAAACAATAAGTATCAAAAGATTGACACCAGTTTAAGTCTAATTTCAAAGTGAAATTGATTCCAATGACCACTATTGGATAAAATGGTAAAAATATATTATAATTTCACTTCAAAACCAATTAAAAACATAATCTAATCATATAAATAAATTAGATTAAAAAGCAGTTTTGATGTAAAATGCAGTATTTTTCACTATTCATTAAAAAAATGAACATTGTCAGAAAAATACCAAAAATTCACACAAGGTAAATTTTGATGTCCCAATCATAAAGAATAAGTTTATTTTGACAAAAATATTTTATAAAATTGTCAAAAGATAGATTCAAAAATGGTTTTCCATCAAAAGGCAGTAAAACAATCTTTTAAGAATATTAGTGTATTCCATGCATAAGATTGTATTTACTTTCATTTTAAGCCTCTATAACACTATCTTAATCATTAATAGACATAGATAAAAATATCTATTATTCATTACTTACTTGGGATGTTACATCCTTCCCCCCTTTATAAAATTGCGTCCCCGCAATTTATTTACTTATCGAATAAATGGGGGTACTTATCCCTCATTGCATTTTCAGATTCCCATGTTGCCTCTTCAATCATGTGGTTTTTCCACAAAACCTTTACCTGCTTAATCACCTTATTCCGTAACACTTGCTCCCTGTGGTCAAGAATCTGGACCGGTTGTTCCTCGTAAGATAGGTTCTCTTCCAGCTAAACTACCTCTGGACTCAAAACATGAGATGGATCTGGCATATACTTTCTCAACATCGAAACGTGAAAAACATTGTGTACCTGAGATAAACTTGGAGGTAAAGCCACTCGGTATGCAACTGATCCAACTCTCTCCAGAATTTCGTATGGTCCAATGAACCTTGGACTCAACTTTCCTTTCTTACCAAATCTCATCACACTTTTCCAAGGAGAAACCTTGAGAAAAACATGATCACCTACCTCGAAAGATAGATTCTTCCTCCGGTTATCCGCATAACTCTTCTGCCTGCTCTGAGCTGTTCTCATGTGTTTCTGAATCAGCTGAACTTTTTCTGCCATGTCTTCTACCAATTCTGGTCCCATCAACTTCCTTTCACCCACTTCATCCCAGAAAGTTGGAGTTCGACACCGCTTCCCATATAATGCCTGAAATGGTGCCATCTGTATACTAGAATGGAAACTGTTATTATATGAAAACTCAACCAAAGAAAGATGTTGGTCCCAACTTCCCTGATAATCCATAGAACAAGCTCGTAGCATATCCTCCAATGTCTGAATTGTTCGTTCTGACTGCCCATCTGATTGAGGATGAAAAGCTGTACTAAAATTTAATTCAGTACCCAACGACTTATGAAGGCCTTTCCAAAAGTTAGAAGTAAACCTGGGATCACGATCCGATACAATGGAGAGAGGAACTCCATGTAACCTGACTATCTCTTTAAGATACAAACGGGAAAGTTGATCAAGAGAGAAAGTATCTCATATAGCAAGGAAATGAGCATATTTGGTCAAGCGATCAACAATAACCCAGATTGCATTATTACCTCGAGATGTCTTTGGTAATCCAACAACAAAGTCCATGGATATATTCTCCCATTTCCACTCTGGCACTGGTAAAGGCTGAAGCATCCCCTTAGGTAACTGCCGCTCTGCTTTAACCTGCTGACAAGTCAAACACTTCACAGTAAAATCAGCAATATCTCTTTTCATTCCATCCCACCAGTAATACTCCCGCAGATCTCTATACATCTTAGTACTGCCCGGATGAACTGAAAACGGAGAACTATGAGCTTCATATAACAACTCTCTCTTCAACTGTGAATCACAAGGCACACACAATCTCTTCCCAAATCTCAAAACACAATCACTATCAATGTTGAATTCAGGCAACTTACCTTTCTGAACTAGCTCTACCTTTTTCTGCAACTCACTGTCTTGCTTCTGTGCTTGCTTGATTCTATCTGATAGAGATGATCTCACTGATACCTGAAACAAAACAGAAGGACTTCCTGCACCAACAACTTCTATGCCAAAGTTCATCAAATCCTTAACCAAAGGATCACGTTCTAAACGCAACATCGTTAATGAAGCATTACTTTTTCGACTCAGAGCATCAGCCACTTTATTTGCTTTTCCCGGATGGTAATGAATTGTACAATCATAATCCTTGATTAATTCCAGCCATCTCCTTTGTCTCATGTTTAACTCTTTCTGAGTGAATATATACTTTAAACTTTTGTGATCGGTATATATTTCACACTTTACTCAATAAAAATGATGCCTCCAAATTTTTAAAGCAAAAACAACAGCAGCTAATTCCAAATCATGTGTAGGGTAATTTACCTCATGAGTTTTCAACTGTCGTGAAGCATAAGCAATTACCTGATCATTCTGCATTAGGACGCAACCAAGTCCTTTCAATGAAGCATCACTGTATATAACAAACTCACCATTCCTGGAAGGTAGTGCCAAAACTGGAGAATTCACCAATCTTCTTTTCAATTCCTGAAAACAATCATCACATTCTTTTGTCCAGATAAACTTAACACCCTTCCGAGTTAGCTTAGTCATTGGACTAGATAACCGTGAAAAATTTCTAACAAACCTTCGGTAATATCCCTCCAAACCAAGGAAGCTACGAATCTCGGTTACATTTGTGGGTCTTGGCCATTCTTCCACAACTTTTGTTTTTGCAGGATCAACAGTTATTCCATCTTTAGAAACAATGTGACCAAGGAAAGAAATTTGTTGCAACCAAAACTCACACTTGCTGAATTTCTCATACAGTTTCTTTTCTTTTAAGGTTTGCAAGATAACCCTTAAATGTTTTTCATGCTCCTCTTTACTTTTAGAAAACACCAAAATATCATCAATGAAAACCACCACAAACTTATCCAAGAACTCATGGAAAATTCTATTCATTAAGTCCATGAATACAGCAGGTGCATTGGTTAGCCCAAAAGGCATTACCACAAATTCATAATGGCCATATCTCGTATGGAACGCGGTCTTCGGAATATCTGCCTCCTTTACCTTCAGCTGATGGTACCCCGATCTCAAGTCAATCTTTGAAAAAAAACTGAGCTCCCTGGAGCTGATCAAACAAATCATCGATATGAGGCAAATGATATTTGTTCTTAACAGTGATATTATTCAAGGCTCTATAATCAATGCAAAGTCTCATAGAACCATCTTTCTTTTTAACAAATAAAACAGGAGCACCCCATGGTGATGTGTTAGGTCTAATGAAACCTTTCTCTAATAAATCTTGCAATTGCTCCTTCAACTCTAAAAGTTCAATTTGTGCCATTCGATAAGGGGGTTTTGAAATTGGCTTAGCATCAGGAACTAAGTCAACAGTAAACTCAACTTCCCGATCTGGTATTATTCCAGGCAACTCATCAGGAAAAACATCAGGATACTCATTTACCACTGGCACATCATTAATCTGAATAGTTCCTTTATTTTCAACGACGTGTGCAAGGTAACATTCATTTCCATATTTTACAAGTTTCTCGGCCTCTTGATATGTTATCAAAAGTAAGGGTTCATTCTTGTAAACAAACTGAAAGTCTTTCTGAAAAGAAACTTCATTAGCTCTACAGTCAATCTTAGCATGGTAAATAGAGAGCCAATCCATACCCAGGATAACATCAAACTCTACTAGAGGTAGAACAATAAGGTTTTCAAGTAGGTTCTTTCCACAGATAAGGATAGGAAGATTCTTATAAATTCTTTTTGCCTCGACACTTCCCCCAAGTGTTTTTACCAAAATTTCAGGAGTCATTTCTTGAGATGGTATTCCCATTTTACTAGAAAAGGTTTCAGAGATGAAAGAATGTGTAGACCCCGAATCAAACAACACACTGGCATAATCTGAAAAAACAAACAAAGTACCTGATACAACTTCATTTTATGGCCCGACATCTGCTGAAGTAGTTGCAAAGGATTTCACCACCCCTTTCTGCTTGTAGTCTAACTGCTTCCCATCACTCAAGCTCCTTGTCGGACACTCGTTTGCATAGTGACCCATCTCATTGCACTTATAACATTTCACTAACTGTAAATAAAATTTGTTCTTACCTTCACCTTGATCCTTTTCAGTGCAATCACGAGCCTTATGTCCCATCTTACCACATCGGTAGCACTTCCCAGAATTCAGAAGACATTCCCCAGCATGCCTTTTGCCACATTTATCACAAACTGGAAACTTAGTTCTCTTACCATCAGACTTTTTTGAAGAATTCTTACCTTTCTCCTGCCACCTCGGTCTCTTCTTCTGCTGGTTGTTATAGAAAACTTGGTCATCGGCAAACTCCATTTCCACCTTCTCAGCACATCGAACAAGCTTTTCATAACTTTTAAACTCACGAGAAGCTAATGCCCTTCGATACTTTGGCTTTAATCCTGAGTAAAAACGATTGATTTTACTATCAAGGTACCGGATAAAATTTGGAGCATACCTTGCCAATCGAGCGAACCTTTCTTCATAGGCAGCCACTGAGTCTTCCTCTTGCCTCAATTCCAAGAATTGCTTTTCCATCCTAAGTCGAACAGCCTTAGGAAAATACTTCTCAAGAAACATACCTTTGAATTCATCCCAGTCAAGAGCATCAATCTCATCGGCATCCCTGATATTTTTAACCATAGACCACCACTGATCTGCTTCACCCTCCAAACGGTAAATAGCAAGACTAACCTTTTGATTGTCTGAACACCCCATGACATCAAAAATCTTCTCCAGTGCTTTAATCCACCCTTCAGCTAGCACAGGGTCAGATGATCCTCTGAATGATGGTGGATGTTGCCTCATGAAATGTTCCACAACTGACATGTTCCTCTGCGGTTGTTCTGGCTGATTGCGTGCATGGATACCACCGCCATTTATCGCTTGAGTCAACTGCGCCATTACTGCAACAAACTGTTCAGTTCCAATTCCGACCATTTCTGGATGCTGATTCGGAAGGTTATTTCCTTCTGTATGCCTTCCTAGCACTGCTTCCCTGTTTCCTCTGCGGAAAACCATTCTGAACAAACATGTCTTAGATGAAGCAACATGGTAATCTTTAAATGCTATATCATTTCGAAAAAAAATATTTTTGGATAATCATTTAATAGAATTCTAACTCCTAAAGTTATCTAAACCGACCTATGATACCAACTATAAGGCCCCAGCCTTAAACCTTACTTAATCTTGAGTTATTACAAGATTACACATTGAGGATCTTTTCGGGTTTAGAGTTTTAGAGAATTAGATCATAAAACTTGCATTACATTCCACATATAAACAAAGTGGTTACATAAAGATAGTATTATTCATTCCCATCAATGGAACACATTTAAAATAAAACATGGATTATTTCTTGACACATCCTTGACTATATCATCTTATCATGTACCTTTCCCTTGACCTGTGAAAAACATTTCAAAAACTTGGGATGAGCATAAAAACTCAGTATGGGTTATAAAAAAAACATGGAAAGGAAACATGAGTTCATATATACATAAGAATGAAATCATACTTTACCCATAAAACATAGGCACTTTAACATACCTCATAAAATCATGAATAAATCATAGAAATCATAAGACATAAAGGTAACTTGAGGCATTCATAACATTCTTACGTAGGGAGTAACCCTCTTGGTTACGTTTGGAATACCCATCATAGTATATTCCCTAAAATATCTTCGGAGAAACCTTAACGTTTCACTCCTTCGCGTTACCCAATGCATTGGAGAGCTATAACGGGCTCACCCGCCCTTAGTTTATCATGGAACCACCCGTCTTCATAATAATTCACAAGAACCATAACATAATCATATCACATAAAACATGCATAAAGGAAACATAAAATTTTCACATTTCAATCACGAGATATCAATACAACACATTGATATAAAAACATTATGAAAACCATTTTCAATACCAAAATAAAAGAAAAGTAAAACATGGTATTTATTTTTCTTTTAAAAAGAAGGTATGGCTTGTAGAGGAAGCCGAAACTCAAATAACGGTCACGACGGCGGAGAAGTCGTTGTCGCCGCATACGTACGACAAAAACATTCCCTTTTGTCGTTTAGTAAACGCTTCGTATAAAAAATATTCCTTTTGAATAAACGTAAAAGTCAAAGGGGTTTATACACCGTATAAAAGAAAGTTGTGTATAAAATAAAATATGCCTCAACGAAAGGAGATTGAGACGAAGTCCCATACCTCGTATCTGACTTGACCCGACCGTTCTTTAATCTCCTGAATAATAAACTTGAGTTAATCTCTACTTGATTATGAATCTTTTTCAAGTTCATTATTCCTTTTATACCAGTTTATGAACATCATGTAATCAGTTAAGTTAATAATGTTCATTTTGTCGGTATTTGGTTCTTAAGTCAAAAATAGACTTCTTACACTTACATGTTGTTAATTTGGTCAAAGGTTCATTATATCCAGAATGGTATTCATGATGTAGATATCATATATGTCATATATATCCAGTACATACATGCATTTATAATATTACATCACATTTAGAGGTAATAAATGAAATGCACCGTTCATGGAGACGGTAAGCCGTACGTACGCATGAACGCTACTTCCATTTCTATTTCATATTTTCTGGAATGGAATCATAATGATATAAGAGTATATTATAATTAAAGTATAATAACATATATAATATCATTAACTTTATCCTTTACACATCCCACATATGGTATTAACGAATCAAATCACTTTTAGGGGGCGGTAGTCCGCACTTCCTAAAATGAAGATATCGTGTTTACCCATAATGGAAACCATAAAGGTATGCCAAAAATGAAAAAAACAGAAGCTTAAGGAAAACATAAACATATTATATATCATATATAAAAATATTGACATCATAATGGCCACCTTTTAATGTGTTAAATGAGTGTTGAACAATCATCGTTTCGGGAGGCAGAATTTCGTCATCCACGGAAACCGTATGTTCTTTAACCATTTGATGTAGTTGTGTGAGAGTGTAGCTCAAATATATCTTATAAAAACATCCTAGTATATTGAAGATACTGTTGTTGTTACAAAAGAAGTAAATAAAAAGAGTTTAGGGGGTTGGAGAAGCAAAATAAAACAAATGAACATGAGAGAATGAATTACCTTTAAAAGTGTAACTCCTTTTGATTTGAGTATAAAGGCTTCCTTTGAAAGGATTCTGCCCAAAGGGAATCCACTAGGATGAGGAGAGGGATGTGGAGAGAGCAAATGGGCAGGGGTTGGCCGAGCCAAAGGCTTGAAGAGTGTGTGAAATGAGGTAGAGGTGGGGGCCTTTTATAAGAGGAGAGGAGGGGCACTTTTGGAAAGTAAAGAAACATTACTTTATTTGAAAATGTGTTTCGGTTTTAAAAGGTCCCACATTGCTATAATTCGTGGATAAGGTGATAGGGGTTCTAAATCCACTCATCCAATTGGTTTTGGACATGTGTAGTTCATAGATTTTACATTATCTTTCTATTTTATTTAAATCGTCAAATAATGATGTCATCGCTGCATCATTATTATGTCATAAATAATTAAATTTATTTATTGTCTAAAAATTATAAAAAAAATACTATGATGTAGGAAATATTTTTAGCTTTCCAATTATAATTTATAATCAAAAATCTGATCTTTATAACCCCATGTAAAAATTGTTTTCGTAAAACATCTCTTGTTTGTGTCATTTTTACTTTAACATTTAATAAAAAGTTATTTATGTCATTTCCAAACCAAAGTGTCTCCATGGGGTCCCCAAGTTGACCCATGGCTTTTCTTGGTCGGCGATGACACAACCAATAAGGTTGGGACATGTGTCTAGGTCATTTCCTATTATTAAAGCATTATTTATACCTTAAACTACCCTAATTACCACTAATCGCGATTAAGAACTTAATAAGTTACTATTCACCAAAAAATTATTTTAATCTCATTGAACCACATTTTACTTCTTAATGACAACCATGTATGTCGGATTTTCAAAATTCAGTACACATTAGTGGTAAACTTTTATTTAACTGAAAAATCAGTTTGCTTGATTACCACTTAGTGGTTTCACTATTCATCAAAAATTGAAGTTTTTCAGAAAATTACCAAAAATTCACCCTAAGCTATATTTGATATTCCGAATTCAAAAATGAAGTCCATTTTAAAAAATTCAAATCATATAAGTCACATTAATTAATTCAATAATTAATTCCCGCTGCCAGAGCAAATAGCGTGTTTTTACAAAACAATAAGTATCAAAAGATTGACACCAGTTTAAGTCTAATTTCAAAGTGAAATTGATTCCAATGACCACCATTGGATAAAATGGTAAAAATATATTCTAATTTCACTTCAAAACCAATTCAAAACATAATCTAATCATATAAATAAATTAGATTAAAAAGCAGTTTTGATGTAAAATGCAGTATTTTTCACTATTCATTAAAAAAATGAACATTGTCGGAAAAATACCAAAAATTCACACAAGGTAAATTTTGATGTCCCAATAATAAAGAATAAGTTTATTTTGACAAACATATTTTATAAAATTGTCAAAAGATAGATTCAAAAATGGTTTTCCATCAAAAGGCAGTAAAACAATCTTTTAAGAATATTAGTGTATTTCATGCATAAGATTGTATTTACTTTCATTTTAAGCCTCTATAACACTATCTTAATCATTAATAGACATAGATAAAAATATCTATTATTCATTACTTACTTGGGATGTTACAGTTAGACTTTATCATTTTTCAAATAAATTGTAAAGTAAGTCAAAAGATAGTGTAAAATAACCAAATTGAGGGTATAGCACTTAATAGCTTTGGATAGCTTTTACTAAACAATTGTACATTTTATGTGAGATAGATTATATAGAGTTAACAGGGTTTATAGACTGAATAGGATTTTTTATCATTAAAACATGATTAATACATGAGGAGTCAAATAAAGCCTATTCTGAGGAAAATGGTATGTTTTATACGTTTATATGGTCGATATATCTCTAGTAATTATATCCTAATTTGTGTATATCATATTGATTCCCTAATCTATTTCCATTGGTAAGTGATAATTTAAATTGTGAGGACACAATTTATTTGGGGGGGATGTAACACCTTGATATTCTAGTACTATTTTTTCCCTTTAAAATAAATACTATGTTTGACATATTACTTCGAATGTAACACTAAACTGAAACAAAATCATGTTGATTTAAAATGAAATTCTTAAATTTGACTGTTATAATAAATTTTATAAATTAGTGGGTATAGATGAAGGTAGCCACACTGTGAGTCTTCCTTGTGAGGATCAACTATCTGAAGTTGAAAAATAGGTAGACTCACTAGTGTTTTTCCTATACCAAGACCATTAAAAACTAAAAAAAAATTATAGTATGGGAGAAATTTTAGGTGAAATATGTCCAAGATCATGTAATTTTCTATGACATCCATGCAAGAAGAATCACCACCTGTGACTACCACCAGCACTTATCTTATGATTAGGTCTTACACAGAGATATTGAGGGGTTATTTAAGTAAAAATTAAGATGATATGAAGATTTAATTATTATTTTTATATTTTATATATAAATTTAAATATAAAATAAAGGATATATATTAATACAATAACAATTTTATACTTAAAAATAATTTTCCTTTTATGTAGTATTATATTAAAATTAGTTTCAATCACTTTTTAAAATTAAATTTAATAAAATTAACTCTATTTTTTGAATCAAAATATAAAAATTACCTTAGTCTAAATTTTTAGTTTTTTCTAAAATAAATTCTGTTTAGGTGAATAGTGAAAAATATCATTCTTACAAATACTATAAGGATTATAACTTTATCATAAAGTAAGTATTACTTAAAAGATTTCTAAAAATTTTTATTAGACCAAAAATATATTTAAGAAATAAAAATTATACATTTAAAAATACTATATTTAATTTATGAAATGCTTATTTATCATTTTGAAACATAATCAGTCTTTTATTCAGATAAAAATTGTTTTTTATTTTTTTATTTTAATTAAATATTCAAGATGTATCATTTTATATTATATTGATTTTAAGACAACATAACCCTCCTTTAGTTAATATTAAAATAATAAATTTTATTCAAATCAATAACATTCATAATTTTATCCCTAACTCATTTTATGCTTAAGAGTGTATTTTTATAAAAAAATATTTTAATTCATTATACATTTATTATTTTAGAATTAATTTTTATCACTTTTAAAATTTGAATTAAATAAAATTTATTTCATATTTGGAATCATTGGGTCCAAATTATTTAATAAGGATTGTTTTATTTTCACACATAAAAAACTAATTACTTAGGTAAAAATGTAGTTACTATGGTAAAATAAAAAATGGTAAAAGTGAAAAATCTAATAGTAAAAGACATAAAAACATGTGTTCAAATGAATTTTTGATGGATTATTGACCCTATAAATACACCCACTCTATTATTATTCACTATTGAATCCACTTTTCTTTAATAGTGACTTTCTTTTTTATATTATTAAAAAAATTACACTCCTCTCACTCATAAATACCACCCTTCACCACCATATTTCTCAACTCATTCTAAAGAATTAGTATGAAAACCCTTGTATTTATTACACATTAATTCATGATTTATTACATAAGATTACACATAATAAACTAGGAAGATCTAAAAGTCTAGTGTCTTTGGAAATTAAGTATATTACATAACAACTTAAAACTAGGAATAAATCGCCATTATTGAAAACTTCATTAACATACTCATATTATTCCATTGTACTTAAAATTTCACGGGATAACTAGGGTATATACATAAGAAAGGGTGAGATATAAATCCAAATAAGGGAATAAACATGGACCGAATGGCCCGAAGGCCTTCATTTTTATTGATTTTTGATAACCCCCCTTTAAAGGGATGAGGGGGAACCCTTACAAGGCCCATAGGCTCAGAGATTACATGGCTCGTAGGCTTAGGAGATTACATGACCCGAAGGTCTTAGATAATTAAACCAGAATATCTTCAAAGAACTGCCCCTCCCCAGCATCAGCATCATGATAGTAGCTCTCCACCTTCACATGGCCGTCTGGCTAGGCTTCTCGTGCAAGAACAGGCTGGTCCTGATGGCATAGCCATACCCTCTCATTCTGAAAAATCCATTTGGCTCTTCTCTGGTGAGTGCACCTGCTCTGAATTCTCTTCTGGGGCTGCTCTTTTTTTGTAGTGTGTCTGGAGAAACTGCATGTGGCCCGAAGGCCTTGAGGTGGCCCGAAATCCCTACTGACCTGAAGTCTTGATATAGCATGATATAGCATGATAACATAAAGGAAACATGGGAAATATAGAACAAATTTCAACATGGAATCATAAAAATAGGTCTAGGATAAACTACCGAGACATCATGATGGAAAAATTCCCATGATTAACTAGGTTCACTCCCTAATCCATTTCATTATGTATCATGAGACTAAAACATTACCCAAATCATTGGAGCACTATATAATTTTGGGTTCACCCATTACTTTCATTTCATTCAAATGTATAAGTGTGACACATAGATCATACAAAATGGTATAATTTATCATCAAATTTTATTCCATTATCAAGGATTTTGTAATACATACATGTAATTTCACAATAAAATAAGCATAAGTTCTTAAAGGTTAACACCCTTTATATTAAATGGGTATTCACTAAATAATTGTTTGGCATGGAAAATTGGGCTGGAATTTCAGCGGCATAATAGCAGTACTCAAAGGTTCATAAAAAAATTTTAATGAGAGAGAAAGGGTTTCTTATTATTTGTACATAAAATTTATAGTAATAGGGATGCATAAAATTATATCCAAACATTATTAATTGAAAATATAAGGCATAAAATGAAGAAGATTATTGAATAAAGAGGAGAAGGAAAGGATCTCTTCCTAAATTTCAACATGGTAATGGGTGCACATAAAGGTTCATGGGAACGAATAATGAGAGTAAAATGGGTCTCTAGTCGAATTAACATAAAAATGGAAGTAATAGGGATGTATAACAACATACCCCAAACATGATAAAATGTAATTTAAGAGGCATATCAGAAAAGAGGTGCTTGAATAAAAAGAAGAGTAGGAGATCCCTTACTAAATCTTGGCATGGTAACTACTTAAGTAAATGTTGTAATGATAGGAGATAAATGGTATCTAAATATTATAGAATCAATTTAAATTATATTTATCATGATAACATAACCAATTTTGATTCAATAGTCTTATTACAACTAAGTTACTTCAATGGAAATGAGAATAGAGAAACCCCTTACCTTGAGAGGGTGATTCCAGAAGCCTGGAAGGAGCTTCTTGAGAGATTTGGGGAACCATAGGAGGACTATATAAAGGGTATGTAAGATTAAGGACGTGATACATGGTTTTTTTTTAAGATAAATGATATAATGGGTGGGTTTATATAGTAAAAGAGAGGGGATCACTCTATTATTTCCCAGACTTAGGTTTTGGACTCTATACAACAAAACAATCAACACCACAAACCTTCACATGGTTTTTGACCATGGTTTCTAACAAATAGATGTGGTTTTAATTATTTTATAAGACCAAGGGCCTAAATTTTTAAAATATTACCCTTTATAATGTGTAGGTGATTCATGTTTATAAAGAAATGATTTTAAAACCTTAAAATATAAAATAGGTTTTGGAGGATTCATAAAGGCTTCATAAAATTAATAAAATAATATAAAATAACATTATTTTAGAGTTTAAATATATATTTTATCTTGGATCCATTTTATAACATTTATTACATCACTTTTGGGTAATTATGATGTCATAATATGCACTATATATTTATACCGTATTTAATTTTTACCCAAAAATTCGATTTTCTCAAAAAATTATGAAAAATTCACCATTGGATAATTTTATGTAATTTTTATAAAAATAATATCCAATTTATCAAAATAATTTTCTAAATATATTAATTTTCACTTTTAGAATATAATTGACATTTATTGAAAAATGTTGTGTTTTTTTATAATAACAGTTTTCCAACAATTATTGAAATTACATTTTATATCATAAAAATTATATTATCAATTAAATTAATAAATAATAATTTAATAATAATATTTTATTAAAATACCATTTATTTAAAAAATCCATTAATTCATCAAAGGTAATCTCTTAATTGAAATTTCATATTACTAAAAAATATAATTTTTGTTTTATCGTATCAAAATATAATTTTTATCAAACTGGTTACTTAATCATTTATAAAGTAAAAAAAATAAGGAATAAATATAATCTCTATTTCAATTTAAAGGAAATATAAATATTTATACTACTAAAGATACTTTGTTTCTAGTCTTTGTTAAAAAAATTACCCATAATTAATTTTTTTTTTACCATGGTAATAAATATTTACTACAATTATTATTCATACTATTCAAAAATTAAGTTTACATAATTACCTAATATTAATTAATATTATTAAAAATTTGGAATAAATTTTATCGTAATCAATTCATATATATTGAATAATTTAATTTAAAATAAAACCCATAAGCATGATAGTTATCAATTTTCTAAAAAATGCATTTTTTAAGGAAAATATGATTTTACTTTAACTCTATAACTAGTAATCTTCATTACATAAACAAATATATATATATAATATAAAAATTTTATTTATATCATTTCTCATTAGGAGTTATTTTAACTAATTATAATTGAAAAAAATTATGCATTTTAAAACAGTTTTTAGAAAAATACGTTTTTAATCCTAAAAAATGTATGAAAACATCCAATATAAATATGATTTAAATGTAATTAATTGAATTAAATATATATAAATAATAATTATTTTACCTTGAAATCAAATTAATGGAATAATTATACTTTTAAAATTATTAATTTATCAAAATAAAATACAATTTTACATAAAATGGTATTTTCACTATTCACTGAAAAATTTATATTTTCTAAAAACTCCTAAATTTTAACCATCGGTTAATTTTTATATAATTATAACAAAAATGGATTTAATTTTATGGAATACATTTTTTAAATTTTTTGGAAAATAATTATAATATATTTTTAGTAAAAATAAATAAAAAACATTTTTTAAGAAAATATATTTTGAAGAACAAAATGACATTACCAAAAACTGATTGATTTTCTAATAAGAATTTATCAATATATTTATAATATATATATATATATATATTCCATAAAGTATTTAATTCTCCTAATATATAAAAATTTAATAGAATGGTCAAAACAATCATATTTAAGTAATCATTTGGGTTTGGTGTAGCGTATCGCATACGTTATCGAACATAGTTTTATCTTTTAAAAACTCAGGGTGTTATATTTTTCCCCCATTTAATAAATTGAATCATCTCAATTTATAATTTAACTTGGTAATAAATACTGAAAAATATTCATAATGAAATATCACATCATATAAAAAGTAAATAAAACATCCACTTACCCGAATGGCCCGAAGGCCTTCATTTTTATTGATTTTTCATAATCCCCCTTTCAAGGGATGAGGGGGAACCCTTACAAGTATCATAGGCTCAGATATTACATGGATCATATGCTTAGAAGATTACATGACCTGAAGGTCTTAGGGAATTCAACCAGACTATCTACAAGGAACTGCCCCTCCCCAGCATCTGCATCATTATAGTAGCTCTCCACCTTCACATGGTCATCTGGCTAGGCTTCTTGTGCAAGAAAAGGCTGGTCCCGATGGCATAGCCATACCCTCTCATTTTGAAAAATCTATTTGGCTCTTCTCTCTTGAGTACACCTGCTCTGAATCCTCTTATGGGCCTGCTCCTTTTTTTGTAGTGTGTCTGGGGCAACTGCATATGGCCCGAAGGCCTTGAGGTGGCCCTAAGGCCTTAAAGGTGGCTCAAAAGCCCTACTGGCCCAAACAGTACCTGCTACAGTACCGAACAGTACCTGCTACAGTAACTACTATAGTGCCTGCTATAGTACCCGCACAATGTACAGTCTGTTACAGTACCGGTACAGTGTATAGTTCTACTACAATATTACACAGTGTACAATCTGCTACAGTACCCTAGAAATATGCCTCTACCTAGTTTTAAACCTGGGTCTTGTGGATGCACTTAATTATACCTCACCAATTGGGCTGAGGCTCATGTGCAAACATCCACTTGAAATGAGATAAATGGAAGTACGAAGGTCATAACATAACTATATTTTCAAGTAGGATAAAATTAGTGGTAAGTGAAGACATATACATGGAAGATAAAACTAATAAAAAAGAACTAGTTGATTTTTATATAGAAAATGGTTAAGAGGAAGTCAATGACCACAAAACCATAAATTTTTTATAGATAAAATGACAATCAATTCATCAAAAATGATCATATTATGAAAACATTTTATACTCAAAATTGTTTTCATAGAGTTAAGTAATTGCTTTATCAAATATAATGGGGACATAAAGAAATATACTAAGTATAATTTTATCCTTTAATTAATTTCCACGACAATATCATCTTTTTCTCCAAATTATGAGTACTCAAGATTAATTTTTTTATTCAAAAATCACTAGAATAATATTCTAACGAATCACATAATCCACCAAAGAAAAACAATATATTCCTCCTATATTTACTAAATCCAAAATAGTTAGGTTAAGGTAATATAATACTGAAACTTAATGAAACTTAATACATTAATCTCTAAAATTAAATAAAAATACCAAAGGTTTTATATATATCGTTTCATAAATAAATACCCCTATATCCCAAATAGCACCAATAACATCAACATAAAACAATGTTTTATCCTTAAAGGTTTTCTCATACCACTCATCTTACACCTCCAAATACATAATATCAATCTTCTAAAATAATCTTAATGTGTATATATACCATAACAAAATAAAACACCTTCTTAAATGTAATTAATCTCCTCTAAATCAAAAATATTTGATCCTATAATATGTTTCCCAAAATATCATACTAAACTTCCATCACATAAATCTTCAAAAGTTGTATCAATTATTTTAAGCATAAGATTATCTTTAGACATATCATCCCAACACTCTTTAGGTTTATCCCAACATCAAACACCTATTAAGGGTTATCAATCCCTTAATCATGTGTTTTCTAAAATATCACTTTATCATTAAATCACTTTTATATTTTATTGGTACCATTCAACGTATATTTCAAGTCCTTAATGAAAAACTATTATGGAAAAATCCTTATATGCTTCATGATTCTTATATTCATAATTTCATTTATATTCTACTTATTCAACATAACTCTCAAATAACAATACATAAATACTTTAATCCTTAAACTTCAATGATTTCTAAAACAATGGTCCTTAGTCTAGGATTTAACCCTTGGATTATATCATTAACTCGGATAATTACCATATTATCCACACATAAGACATTTAGAAAAAAGGGCGTTTTAGGATATAATTTATTCTATTCCATCACACCCTTTATTTTTAGTTCAACTAGCTTCTTTGTGGCCTATTTTTTCACACTTAAAACACCTTCGAGTTCTTTTTTGGCATTTCCCTTTGTGTTATTTTCCACATTTTTTACACCAAGGAAATTGAATCTTATTTCCTTCATCACCTTTATCAAATTAACTTTCTTGAGATTTCATTATCCTCTTATTTAATTTCTTTAGACATTCAACTATGTTCCAGTTGTAAATTTTGATTTTTGATATCAGGTTTGGTATAATCACAATATGTCTTACTTGAGCTCTCATTGTGTTAGGTGTCTCGATTGGGCAGTCATTGCATTTCCCATCACATTAGTTGTTGACAAGGTTCTTCTTATTTCCATCCATTGACTAGAATAAAGGAAAAATTATATATGAGTAATTTTAAACTATTAAACATAAAATTAGGAATTCAATAACATTAATGGGATAACTTATAGATGACATTTATTTTCTTAACTTATGAATTTCGAGGCTTCATCCTATGTTATCCAATATCTATTTACTGAAATTTACTCCTATTGGAATTTGTGTTCCATTAATAATGGTTTATAATGAACTTGTAAATTTACCAAATCATATCCCCTAGGAGTGTCAAACCAGGTGCGCATCAAGGCCCAGTGTCTTGCACTAGTTTCCAATTGATTTTAGCTCAATACAGTGCTTTCGAGTTCTACCCATAGGTATATTTGTGTTGGATCCACATCGACTTTTAGTATCCATACATGGATGTATTTTCTTAAAAACCTCTTAATATATACTTTAAAAAAACATAGGTATGTCTTCTTATGTTTAGACTTATCCCTAAGGCTTTTTCTAGAGTTTTCTAATCGTAATACCAAAAATAAATAAACATTCATTTGATACCAACTATGAAAACCCATGTATTTATTACATATTAATTAATGATTTATTACATAAGATTACACATAATAAAACCCATAAGATCAATAAGTATAGTTTATTTTTGTAATAGGTACATTACATAACAACTTAAAAACATGTAATGCATCACCATTATTTAAAACATCCTTGACATGCTCATATTATACCATCATACTTGAAACTTTATGGGATAACCTGAGGATATACATAAGAAAAGGGTGATCTATAAAGCATAGTAAGGGAATAAACATTGAATAACATGAAAAATTATTACATGTTAGAAAATATTCATATCAATGAGACAAAAAATGGGTGATGATCATAGACATGAACAATTAATCATAATATAACATGATAACATAAAGGCAACATGGGAAATGTGGAAACAACTTTAAAAATTGAATCATAAACATCGGTTAAGGATAACCTCAAATACATCATGATGTAAAAAGTACCATGATTTATTAGGTTAACTCCCTAATCCATTTCATGAAGTCTCATGAGAATAAAACATTACTCAATGCATTGGTGCTCTATATAACTTTGTGTGCACCCATCACTTTCATTTCATTCACATGCATAAGTGTGCCACATGGATCATACAACATGGAATCATTTATCATCGCAATTTATTCCAAAATAGAGGATCGTGTAATAAATACATGTAAGTATCCAATAAAATAAGTATAAGTTCATAAATGTGAACACCCTTGATAGGAAATGGGTATGGGTACTCACTACACAGTTGTTTGTCATGGAAAATCATAGTGAAATTTCAGAAGCATAATGACAGTACTCAAAGGTTCGTAAAAATGGTTTAATGAGAGATAAATGGGTCTATTATTATTTTGAAATCAAATTAAAAGTAATATGGATATGTAAAATCATATATCAACATTATGAATTAGAAAGAAAAGACATAAAATGAATAATATGCTTGAATAAAGAGGAGAAGGAAAGGATCCCTTACTAAATTTTGACATGGTAATAAGTGTACATAAAGATTCATGGGAGGGAATAATGAGAGTTAAATTGTATAAAATCATATATAAATAAAATCATAAGTAATGGGTATGTATAAAAACATGCCTCAAACATTAAAAAAGGTAATTTAAGAGTCAAAACATTAAATAGGTGGTTAAATAAAATGAAGATTGGGAGATTCCTTTCTAAATTTCAGCATGGTAACGACTTATGTAAATGCTATAATGAGAGGTTTTAAATGGTATCTAATTATTATTTAATCAATTTAAATTATATGTATCATGAAAACATGACCAATTTAGATTCAAAAATCTAATTACAAAGAAGGTGTTTTAATGGAAATGAGAAGAAAGAAATCCCTTACCTTGAGAGGGTGATTCCAAAAGCTTGAGAGGAGCTTCTTAAGAACATGGGGGAAAATTTAGAGGACTCTATAGAGGGTATAAATGATTAAGGACATGATTAATGGTTTTTATTAAAGGTAAATGGGTTCTTGGGTAGGTTTATATAGGAAAATATGGAGGAGTTTTTTATTATTTCCCAAACCTAGGTTTTGGACTCTATACAATAAGATAATCAAAACCACAAACATTCCCATGGTTATTGACCATGCATTATGAAAAATATAGATGGTTTTATTTATATTATAATTAATTTTTATTAAATTAATAAAATATTACCCTTTCTTATGTGAAGGTGAGTCATGTTTATAAAGAAATTATTTTAAAACCTTAAAATATAATATAGGTTTTGGAGGATTCATAAAGGCTTCGTAAAATTAATCAAATAATATAAAAATAAAATTATTTTTAAATTTTAAACATATATTTGGTCTTTCATGCCTTTTATAACATTTATTACATCATTTTTGGGTCATTATGAAGTCATAATATGCATTGTATATTTATATTGTATTTAATTTTTACCCAAAAATTTGGTTGTCTCTGAAAATTATGAAAACTTCACCATTAGATAATTTAAATGTATTGATTCCAAAAAATAATATATATTTGTAAAAATAATTTTATAAATATATTAACTTTTAAATTTTAAAATATAATTGACATTAATTGAGAAATTTAGGGTTTTTTGACAATAAAAATTTTCCAACCATTATAAAAATTACAATTAAGATAATAAAAATTATACCATAAATTACATTTATCAACAATAATTTAATAATAATATTTTATTAAAATAATATTTATTTTAAAAATACATTAATTCATCAAAAATTAATGTATTAATTGAAATATCATATTACTCAAAAAATATAATTTGTCTTTTACCGTATCAAAATATAATTTTTATCAAATTGATTGCTTAATCATTTATAAAGTAAAAACAATAAAGAATAAATGTAATAATAATTTAAATGAAATGAAAATATAAATATTTATACTGTTAAGTTTACTTTTTTCGGGTATTTTTAAAATAATATTTACCATTAATTAACTTACTTTCTGTTTATCACGCTAAAAAAATATTTGCTACAATTATTATTCATATTGTTCAAAAAATTAATTTGACCTTATTACCTAATATTAATTAATATTAATTTAAATTTGGAATCCATTTTATCATAATAAATTCAAATATATAGATGATTTTAATTTAAAATAAAACCAACAAGCATGATGGAAAGTAGTTTTCTGAAAAAATACATTTTTTAAGGAAAAGATGATTTTACTTTAACTCTATAACTAGTAATATATAATATATGAATAAATATATATATATATATATATATATATATGATCTAAAAAATTAATTTAGATAAATTCTCATTATGGGTTATTTTAATTAATTATTATGGAAAAACATTATGCATTTTAAAACAGTTTTCATAAAAATGTGTTTTTAATCCTAAAAATAAACTTATACTCAAATCCGGTATAAAGATTATTTAAATGTAATTAATTAAATTAAATAAACCTAAATAATAATTATGTTACCTTGAAATAAAATTAATATAATAATTATAATTTTAAATTAATTAACTTATCAAAATAAATGACAATTTCACATAAAATTTGTATTTTTCAATATTCATTGAAAAATCTGTATTTTCCAAAAAAACCTAAATCTTCACCATAAGTTAATTTTGATATTATGATAACAAAAATTGTGTTATTTTTTCAAATAAATGTTATAAATTTTATTTAAAATAATTATAATATAGTTTTTCATAAAAATAAAAAAAATCATTCTTGAAAAAAACATATTTTGAAGAAAAAAAGAAATTTCCAAAAATTTATTGATTATTTACTAATAATTTATAAATATATATATATATATATAATAAATTATTTAATCCTACTAATATACTGAAATTTAATGGAAAGGTTAAAATGGTTATATTTAAATAATCATTGTATGTTTGGGTTCAGTCTTGCATATCGCATATGCTATCAAACATAGTTTTATCTCTTAAAAACTCTAGGAGTTATAATTAAATCAAACAAAAATCTACCTTAGTCTCTCTTCAACTCTCTACCCACATCCTATAAGAGTTGGTCTTTCCAAAAGACTAATCTATAAAGCCTTAAGGTGTTACCCAAGGTAGAATATCTAAAGGGAGAGGTAATGTTCTCAACCGAGCTCACTTAATATGATTCTTCTTCTACCCCCTAAAATATATCATATCAATGAAAGTAGTATAAAACCATTATTATTAATATTATTAAATTTTATTATACTAATGAAACATCTATTTTTTACCTTTCTCTAAAACCATTCAAAAAATGAAGACGTCATCATGCATACACACGGACAACGGCCACCATGTACGGTGTGTTCTATTTTTTCCTCAACGCCTTACATGGATAGTTAAAAAAATTATTTAATTAAAAAATATTATATTTAGATCATTATTATTTATCTTAAATTATAAATTATTTCATTTTATAAACCCCCTCCCCCATTCTTTTAAAAATGAAAGTGTTGTCAATGTGTATGTGTGGACTATCGCCTCCACATAAACAATGTATTTCATTTTCCATCACTGACTAAAATAGATGAATTTAAAAATATATTTAACTAATAAATGTGATATTTATGAAACTATTAATATTATTTAATTATAATATTTTACATTATTTAAGTGATATTAATAATAAATGGTCATGGTAAATTTAACTACCCTAAATTAACAAATCAAGGCACTTTTTATAACTTGAGTCTATTTTGAGAAAAACTATAAAAATTTATAAATTTTGTGATAATGTAATAATAAAATACATAAACCTATACAATTATAGATATTATGATGTTAGTTTAAAAAACATTTTACTATGGTAAATATATCAAGGAAGTTTCATAGAAATTGACTGAACCACCAAAAGTAACCGATGGAATATAAAACTATTTAATAAATGAATAAAACATTATAAAAAATAGACCTTATAAAATTAAATATATATATATATAAACTTTATTTAAATTTTTTTAATAAACATAATTTTATTTTTGAGGAAGTTGATCACACATTCAAAGTGAATCTGGGCCCAATGTAGGGGGTTTTTCATCTCACTTTTGTTCTTTGATACTTGTGTCATACTCACTATTTGATTCCTTTTTTGTGAAGTATAAATTTACATGGATATATTTATATCATATTCCTAATGAATATGAAGGTATTTATATATCTATTTCATGTTATTTATTTCATGGTTTTTTAATTCAAAGATTACCAAATTCGTAAGGGTTTTGTGTCACACTTTATACTCCTTTAGATGTATTTCATACTATGTGTTAAGTTTTATTTTACATAGTAAACTTACTACCCTATGTTATTATATTATCAGTATTAAATATTCTTTTATGGGGTTTAAATTATATATAAAAATACCTCCTACATATTATTTTGATATAAAAGTTATTAAAGTTATAAGGGTTTTTTGTCGACTCAATTTATTTTCATTAGGTCACAAAACATCTTCTTTGGATATACTCTTTTAAGTTTATTTTAGTCCACTATTTATCTACTCTAAAATGTATTTAATACTTTTATTTGTGGAAATTACTTTATTATATCAAAATTTTCTTATTTGGTATATTTGTTTCTCTTTAAAAATGTAACATTGTTAATAATAATTCTTTTCCTTTCCAATGGTTGTTTTTCCTCCATATCCATATTTTTTCTTCTCTCTGATGTTATACTTTCATAAATAGAAACCTTAGTATGTTTTATCACCTGTGATATTCATACTTTTCTTTACATATTTTCAGAAGGAAAATCTATTACTCTTTATTTCTACGTGGGTTTCAATAAAGATATTATTTTGTTAAAATTGTCCTTTTACATACTTATATTTTATATTTCACTCCAAAATTCAAATTATTTACCTTTATTAAGATTAATTTATTAGTGATTATATTTTTAAATAATGTATTAAAAAGTTTTTTGACATATTTTATGAAAATTATTATCAAAATAAACCTTATTTAAAAAAATTATAAATTAAACTTTCTTTTAATACATTTTACATGAATGGGTTTTTTTTTAAAAAATTACCTTTTATTATTTACAAGGATTCATTTAAAAGTTCTTGTGATTTTAAAAATTAAATTATTCTCTTAGAATTTTTTTAATCCTATTTTTTAAAAGTTACCAAAAGAAAAGGTTATTTCTTATTATGTTTAAAAAAGAATTACTAGTGTTATTTTAAAAGTATTATACATATACACTTTGATTATTTATTTATGTCCTTATATATGCCCTAATGATAAATCTTTATACGGGAATCGATCATTTACTACCTTTGTATTTCCTAATAATCTAATTCTTATCAACATGAATTTTCTTACAATGTATTTCCTTTATAAATGTCCTATATTTTATTTCTTTTATTTAAGGATGTTAACCTAAATGACCACGCATTGATTGAATGGGGAAATTATTGACTTAATCATATACCGTTTATATATCAGTGTAAATACCATATGATTCATTATCTTAATTGATGTGTATGTACATATAAGGTGTCTTAATATCAATGGATACCCATTTAATTTCAATGGTTTTATCATTTTATGAGTATTGATAAATTTATAAATATTTTTTTATGGGATACCATTTAAAATGATATGAAACTTATCTTCTTTCTATGGGTTTTATTATGATTGAAATCATGTAGCACACATAAGTATGATTTTCATTATGTGACGGGTGGTCTTGGAATTATATATCCTTCTACTACATTAGGAAATGTTTCCATGTAATGAGATACCATGTATATTTCATGAGAAGTTATTATAACACACTATGTTATATTATCTTGGTAGTGAGCCTTTGCATATAATTGTGATGTTATGTTTTTTATAGTGTTATTTCTATGATTAAATGATCATTTGATGTCACCTTCCTTATTCCATTAATCTATGTGTTTATATATGTTCCATATTTTTATGATATCATGATTTGAATCTTGTCTCATATGTATTATGTGTTATCAAGATCTACTCTAATTATTCTCTTACTACATCTGAGATCAACCCTTATTATGTTTCCATTTTCCTAGGTTATACAAGAAAGTTGTATGTATAATATGTCTAGAATATTATCATGTGTGTAGAATTTTTGGGAGATGTTGAATAACTATTATAGATTGAAAATATCATATAATGGTGGGAAAACCTCTATTATATGAGGAATATATTGGATATTCGAGTTAATTATTTTCCCTAATTCTCTAAAAATGTAAACCTAAAAGGTTATGGAAATGTATGTAATTCCATTATTAACTTAAATCATGTAATTATGGGAGAATTACATCTGGATTGTTATATGTACCTCCAATTCATGTGTAAGACATCCAATTAAATCACTTTTCCCTTTCATCTTTTCACTCATTCTAACAATAGATTATTTTAAGGATAACTTCTCTTACTTAAGCCTCTTATTCTCTAAAACCAATTCATATTTAAACATATAATTAAATCCCTAAATAATCTCTAATTGATTTACCTTTTCATGTAAGTACCAATCTCTCGTTAATCACTACAATAATATTCTTTAGATTAACAAATATATGTCATTTCCACTTATTTAATGAAATCACCATATTTTTTTTCTTTTACAGTGGAATATAAATTTATAGATTTTTATGATGTTTATAAAAAAGTGTTGGTTACAAATAAATCAATGATATTAATTTGATTCACCCTAAAATAAGTATCTTTCTTCTCTGGGGTTTTATTGGTCATGCTCCTCTTATTATTACCTTTTATTATTGAAGGTTTTGTACGCTACAGAAGTGTTAGTCAAGACCATTCCCAAATTGGATTTTATTAGATTTGATGAAAAATACATAAGAATGTGATGATTAATATACATATATAATGAATATAAATGGATAAATTTTCAAATAATCCTGTAACCAAGAGAGTATTTTCATGTTAAATTCATAATTAATTTAATAACAAGAAAATACCTTAGTTTTGAGTTCTTTATTCAATGTAGATATTTAACGATCAAGCCTCACCTAAGTTATACTATCATTGAATCTAGAGAATCCAAATTACAATACCTCTAGTAGTAATCCACATGTACTCCTTGATCTATGAATGATGTTGATGGAACATCAAGTGGCAGCATGAATGATTTGATCATCTTATGTTGTTCGTCTTCATCACAAAAAAAATCCTTCATGATTGAGGATTGAATCTATCTCATTCTCTCATTCGTGAGAGGAAGGGTGGAAGTGTAATAATTATCTTGGTATTGAAAGGAACCCTATATATTTCCTTCATGTAAAGAAATATCTTGGGAGGAAAAATGTTGTACGCAACGAAATGATTCTCACAC
Source organism: Viscum album (assembly GCA_963277665.1). Classification (NCBI taxonomy): domain Eukaryota; kingdom Viridiplantae; phylum Streptophyta; class Magnoliopsida; order Santalales; family Viscaceae; genus Viscum; species Viscum album. The sequence continues at coordinate 1,008,644,571 of OY728167.1, forward strand.
ATTCTATAAAATGATATAACATGGTATATATAGAGCTTGGTTTTATTATTTTCAATAACAAAAAGGTAGTTAATCAAAAACTGAACTCAATATATACCCTATTCCAATAATAATAATGATAATGATAATAATTATAATATATAATAATATATAATGGCATGCACTGATTTGCATAAATAAATATCATTTTTATTATTGGGTTCTTTAGTCACCCGACCACCTTCCTTGTAATTTACCAAACCACAAATAATAAATGTTATTTATTTAATAAATAAAAAAATATTGCATTCACAATATTGTGAAAAAATATTTATTTTATATTCTATTAACTAAATAAATATTTATTTAATAATAAATATTAGTTATTACCTTGAAAATAAAAAATAGAGATGAATAAATATTCTATTCAACGATCTTATGAACAAATATTTGTTTAAATATTCATATAAAATATAAAAAGTAACTGATAGTGATCATTAAATCATGAATAAATATTATTTCTTAGTCTTAAGAATTATATATATTCCAACTATTAAATAAAAATTGTATTTAACTGGGATCGATGGAAGTACTTAGTGTGTGACCCTATATGCCTCTTTCTTAGTAAAATTAGGTGGGCTATCCTAAAGTCCAATATCATCCTCTAGAAACACATGAAGGTAACCATAGGTTACAAACACAATAGAATAATGACAACAACCATATACTATATATCACTTTGAAATATAATCTATTTGACTCAGTATCTCATCAAGCAGGTTTCATATTCATGTCATCAACTCATGTGCTCAATATGACTTTCTTTAACTTTTTGAAATGAACTCGTCAATCGCCATAGAAATTGAATTTTAATTCAATAGTTTTCTTCCAATTATAGGGTTGAGATATCATCTTCCTTAAATAGAAGAATCAAATCTTATATTGACTTATTCATTAATTCAATATCACTCATGATGCACCCAATGCACTCTACCTCACCAAGAGCATATATCATCACAGTTTTCCTCAATACATCAAAATATGTGTCTCATGATATGAATTAATAATAATATAAAAATAAATATAAATACACATGTTTTCAAAAATGAATATCCAATGACACATAGCATATAGAATTCTTACTTGCGAGTATATGAGCATAATATTAAAGGTTCTTGGTGTAGTAGAGGCACAAGATGGGAAATTCCCAACTCAATTTTTTCATAATTGATGATTAATATGAGATCTACATCAATTATAAATTACATGACTGGTGTAATTTAATCAAGAATTAATTGATGATTTAATGTTGGAACCAAAGCACAGGAGCATTGCATATTATTTATAATTAATTTAAATAATTAAATAATTACCTTATGATGAATTCCTTTTTCATTGATGAATCCCACAATGACTCTGCATCATAATATCATTGTTCTGTATGAATCAACTACATATTCCCTCCAGTGGTGATCCAAACATGCTCCAAAAATCTATGAACATCATCGTAGGAATATTTGGGTGTTTGTGTGGAAAATCCTAATGCTTACATCATTCATCTTTGATCTCCCTGATAATATATTCAAGGAAGGGTTCTCCTCAATCCATACTGACTTGAGGGTGGTGGTAAATGAGGATATCTCTCCATTCTTGATAGTATTCTTGGAGAGGGATCTATCTAGGTCTTCGAGATAATTTTATCTGGATGTTTTTGTACACAAAAAAATGAAATTAAAACCCTTAATAAATAATATAATTGGATTTATATACTTATAGGGTTAGAAAATAATAATTACAAATTCACTCTTATTATTTTTCTTAATTTTTGTGGAACCCCATGTTTATAATAATATTATTATTATCATTTCTTTACATGTGGTAAACTTGGAAATTAAATTAAATATTATTTATTCAAATAATATTAAATATATATATTATTTATCACTGAACCATTAAACTTGATCTACTATTACTCCAAAATATTTATCAGACCTTGAGTAATAACTATTTATTCAATAAATAAATATCAATGCATTATTATCCAATAAATAAATAAATATTATTTTAACTAAATAATAATTAAATATTTATTAAATATTCTTCTCACAAAATATTCTCTTGACTAATAGGTGATAGAATATATGTAATCAAGAAAACATGAATAATTATTAAACCATGTGAGAGAATAATATTTATTCAATATGTTAAATTATAAATAATATTATTATTTAAATTAGGTTCTAGATACACTTATAGTGTGGCCCTCTAGGACACCTTCTCAGTGGAATTAAGAGAAGTAGCACAAATTCTAAGGTTGACAACTAGAAACATGCCAAGACACCCATAGAGAAAGTAGTTAATGCTGTAATGAAATAAACTCGCATATGGGTGCTTACTCTGTAATATAATCCATTTATCATGATATATCTAATCAAGTACATTATATTCGGGTGACATCAACCCATGTAATTTTTAATATCCAGTATTTTTAGGTACGTCCCTATTTTAGTTTTTCATTTGAGCCTTGGTGGTCATGTCTTATTCGGTGATAGAGAGCCTTTATTGGGGAAAATGACTTAAATTTCAGGGATGTATTCTAGTTTAAATTAATGGAGTCTGAATATAAATGGGTCATGTGTTACCATGGGTTATTGGTAAGTTGAGAATATTTAAAGTGGGATTGGGTTGTTTTATAAGTGAAATGGGCTGAAAACCCATCTACAGAACATTTACACATCATGTAAAGGGATTACACATCGTATAATGTTGGAGTTATTTTAATATTCAGATGATCCGACGAGTTTTTCAACATATCCTATAAAAATAATTACATAACCTGTAATTATATTACATGTCGTGTAATTCCCTAATCTATAGTAAGTATGTCATGTGGTTGATTTTTATTTCATCTCACATCCAGTTTACTCCTCTCGACTCTATGGCACCTTCCAGGTGATTTTGGAGTGCCAACCTACCTTTTGGATGTTTTGATTGTGTGATAAATATCTAGTAGTGGGTTCAGTTTAGTTTTAAATACTCTACATTTTTTCTATAGAATTTATAGTGTAATATCTTGACTGTGTGCTTTTTTAGTTTTTATCTTGGTAGGTTGTGATGTATGAACCTTCTTGCAATCATATGTGCCTTCGTTCTTGTTGGAAAATCCTACTGGAAGCATTGGTTGATCATCAGTTAAAGGTAGGGGTCTAAACCTTAACCCAATGGTTAGATAATTTTCAATTAAGTGTGATGTTATTAATATTTTCATAACTTATTATATACTCCCTTTACTGATTTTATATGAAATGTGCATAATTTTTGTGAAATATTAATGTTTAAATATTAAATATAGTTTTAGAGCACTATTTGAATTCTTCCAGATTCAAGTCTATTGAATGTTTTAATAAAAAATCTCACCTTACTTATCTAAATTTCAATATTTTTGTTTTTTATGGTTCTTTACTCAAATTAAAATATTTCATTAGAAGGAACCTTTGTCCAAATCATCCATTTGTAGGGTCATATAGTTCACACAAGAAGACCCAAAAAATCTGTGAAGAAACCGGACCAGCCATGATGATTGTAACGACCCGAAATTTTGAATAAATCTTGTTTTCTAATTTTATGTGTTATTTTATTTTATTTTTATACTCAACAAAAATGTTTCTTTTTATAACATGAGTATAATTAAAATGATACCATTGGTTTTTGACTGTTATATGACCATTGGTCAATATGACCGCTGGAAACTAAACGTTTTGATTATTGTCTCTAAATACAAGTAAACTTGGTTAATTAATATAGAAAGAAGATTCGATGGCCTCACCCAGTAGTCTTGGACCGATCGAAGCCCATCTAACAGAACTTGGGAAGGAGGTAGCACCACTGGGCTTTGCTCTAGACCAAACCCAAGCTGAACTTCATCGTGTGAAGCTAGAACGGGATCGCCTTCGCGAGAAGTTCAAACTGATAGAAATTACTACTCGTGCGATGTTGGCTGAGCCTCCCTCAGATTCTCTAACCTTAGCACACCTTACACTTAGGTCCTATGCTGGTGTGATAAGGGGCTATGTAAGGAGACCATAACTGCCTTGTGTCATCCTTTGTTTTAAATAAAAATTGGGATTTCTTCTTATGATGAAGTTTATGAATTTTCAAATGACCGGATTAATATAGTATGCATATTTTTGATGAATTTTAGAGAAAGGATATTTTAAAAATGTTTATGTAAACCTTAAATAAATAAAAATATGTAATGATTTTCAAAAAATGGTCTTCTACAAATATGTTCAGTACGGAATTTAGAGTCTAATAAGATCAACTTAATTTTTGATGAATAGTAAATTATGAATAGTGATTTTATGCTTAGGATTAGTAATGTGACCAAATGGATTATTAATCTCACTTAAAGAAAGTACTAATATAATCTAGGCACCTTGATTAAGTAATGTGATTCAATAAAATGGTTAAAAAAATGGTTTCATAAATTATTATTCAAGTATTAGTTTTTTCGGGTGAATAGTGTTTTTTAATTAAAAATTAAATTAAAAATATTTATAAAATTATTTTTATAAAATGGATTTCATTTTTGAACTCAGATCATCGATATTATGTTAAGGTAATTTTTGGGGATTTTTCTAAAAATAATGAATTTTCGGTGAATAGTGTATTTAGTTAAAAAATAAATTAAAAATATTTAGAAAATTATTTTTATAAAATGGAGTTCATTTTTGAAATCATAGCATTGATATTTGGTTAAGGTTAAATTTTGAGATTTTTCTGAGAAAGTTGAATTTTCAGTGAATAGTAAAAATACAGTTTTAGGGTTTCGGTATGTTTAATGACATCATAACTGTGTCATGATGATGTCATGAGATATTTTAAAGGATGTTCGACTAAAGAGGATGAATTATTGTGTGGGGGTCCCCATGTGGCCTAACTTTATGGGAAGTACCATGGGAGGGCCCATGCTTTTGAGAAAACCACTTTTGAGGTGCCCCTTGGCCATTAATGCTTTGTCCCCTCACTTTCCCTATAAATACTAAGCCCTCCTCTCATCTTTTCGACTCCAAAACCATCCTCAACGAAGTTCTGGTCTCCTTACCTCCCAAGGAGTCCTCCCAAGGTTCCCCCAAGCCCTCAAGGTCCCAACCTTTGAGTTTTAAGAGTTACGTTTTAAGGTAAGGGATCTGACCTCTCTCTTTCTTTTCAAGAAATCTCTTTTATGCCATTTCTTTTATGCTCCATGTTCTTATATTCGAGGATGTTCTTTTATACTCCTATTACTGCCCTTTTTATGTTCATATAATGAGAGATCCCCTCTTACTCTCATTATTTCGTTTTATGAAGTTTTAAGTGGCGCCGTTAGGCTGCCAAAATTTTTGTAACGGGTTCTTTCTCCCTTCTCATTTTTCAAGATCTGTTTTCATGTAAAGTATTTCAAGTTCCTTTTTATTATGTTGGGGTATGATCTCTAAATTTATCATACTGATCTTTTATGATCATATGATGAGAGACCCCATTTGATCTCTTCAATTCAGTATTTTGAAGTTTTAAGTGGCGCCATTAGGCTGCCGAATTTTTAAGTGGTTCTTCACCCTTCTCGTTTTGAAGTTCTACTTTCATGTCAATTCCTTCATGTTCCTTTTTGTTATGTTGTGGTATGATCTCTATATCTATCATACTGGACTCTTATGTTCATATGATGAGAGACCCCATTTGATCTCTTCAATTCAGTATTTTGAAGTTTTAAGTGGCGTCGTTAGGCTGCCGAATTTTTAGGGGATTCTTTCACCCTTCTCATTCTTTTCAATGTTCTACTTTCATGTCAAGTCTTTCAAGTTACTTTTTAATTATGTTGGGGAATTATCTCTATATCTATCATAATTAACTCTTATTTTCACATGATGAGAGACCCTATTTGATCTTGTCAATTCATTTTTATTGAAGTTTAAGTGACGCCGTTAGGCTGCCGAATTTTCATAAGAGAAATCAAATTTTTGTCTTCCTTCCATGTTTTTCATTTCAATGGTATGTCCTTGAAATTTCATTACCATGATCATGTATCCTTCTTATTCTGTCCATATACTGTTTTATGGGTCATTTATGAATGTTTGACCCATTTCCCTCTCTTTTTAATGTCTTCTAAAACCTCATAACATAGCCGTTATGCTGCAGAATTTCCGTCTCAAAATGTCTCTCTCTTTTTCTAAAGTTCTTTTATATTATTAAGTGAATACTCAAAGCTCTTTCTTCTAAAGGGGTATTCACATATATACCAAAATGTTCTATTTTAAATTCTGGGATTTACATACATGAGACCCACCTTCCTTTTCTGTGGGTTTTAAAGTGACGTAAATATCATGTCTTTAAAGCAGTTTTTAAAACGTTGTGATTATGAAATGAAACCCATTTATTTTATGCTATATGGGTTATTTATGAAATGTTTGATGATGATATGTGTGGATCACATGATAATAAAGGCAAATTTAAGGGTGCGCCCTGATAGTGCTCCAATGCATTGGGTAATGATGTAACCACTAGAGATTACAATTTTCACGATACCTTGGTGAATAACCTTGGTAATTTTCAAATGACACCTTGGGGATGGACCTTGGTGATATGTTCATGATTGTCTATATTAAATGTTGCATCCACATCTTCAATTTATGAAAAATGTTATTTTTATTATGATATATCTCATGATTTCTTTCTCATGACTTAAAGTTCTTTTCATGACCTTATTGAAGTATCTCAAGTTCACATGTAAAATGTTTCTCTTGTTTTCCTTACTGGGCCTTCTGCTCACCCTTTCTTTTGATGTATATTCCCAGGTTATGAGATGCAGTAATGAATCTAGGATGAACATGAGGAGAAGCCTTTCAAGTGTTTAAGAAGAATGTTTTATGTTTTCATGTTTTAAGTTCCTGGTTTCCAAGACACTAAACCTTAAAGATCCTCGGTTTTGTAAAATGTAATGAAAGTTTATGTGATAAAAAGGAGGGATGCTATAGTTCGTATCAAAGGATGGCTTAGTTATTTGTGGAAATTAGGATATGAAAACTCTAGGAATAACCCTATAGAAAAGTTTAAATATAGGAAATCTTCCTGGTATTTTGGTGAGTATTGAGTAAGGGGTTTCCAAGCAAATACATCCCTGTCTGGATACGAGCAGGTAGAGGTGGCTCTGGCACAGATGTACATAGGGGTAAAACCTGAAAACACCGCTTTGAGCTAGACTCGAACGGGAACTGGTACACGACAATGGGCCTTGCTGCACTCTTGGTTACGACACTCCCGGGGGATATGCTTTGGTAAATTCATAAGCTTAGTATGAACAATTGTTAAAGGAACAAAGATAAAATAAAATAAAGGTTCACATAAGAATATATGATCATGGATAACCTAGATGGGAACCTAGGGGATCACAAGTTACGGTATACTTTTCAACTAAAATTTATCCTTATATGCTTTAAGTTTCTTTTCATGATTATTGGCTAAGTATTTAAGCCCCTATTTATAGTTTTTTTTCTTAGTTAATGGCGGGAAATGGAAGAACATGTCCCAACAACTAATGTGATAGGAAATGCTACGATTTCCGTATTAATACGACAGAGATGATTAGGGGATTAAAAGATGATTATTATTTTGGAAGACGTTCACTATTTTGAGGACACTATATGATCGAGGTAAATATATTACTACAGTATTTTCATTGAGGAGTAAGGTTGACTTATATTTTGAAGAATCAATGAACTTAAGGTGGACTTATAGTAATTTAGGTTACTTATGGGAATGATTAACCTATCTTGGGTAAAATATGTTTAGGTTAGCTACTTTTGTTATAAGATGTTAGGTGTGGTTGATGTTGTTTGGAGATGAACAATGAAGTTTATTTTGGAAGACTATGTTATCAAATCCATCTTGTATTTGGGTTTCAATCTTAGTTTGGTTTATTTTGAGGAATTTTAAGGACCGTTATTTATGGGATGGTCTATGATGAACTTTGGGTGGTACCATGTAAATTTGAAGATTTAAAAATAGTTTCCCTTCCTATGGTATTCTTTCTTTTTGAAGAGTTTTTTTACCTTACCCTTTCTGTTTTGGGATAATGTTTAAAGATAGAAGAAATATATAGTTAATCTTTTGTGGATTATGTGATTCTCTAGAAGATGATTCTTGTGTTTTTATGAGACCAAGTAGTTTTGAATGCTCATCATTTGGAGAAAAGATTAGTTTTGGTAGAAACTTATTAAAGGATTAAACTCTACATAAAGGTAGGTATATTTTCTTATGTTTTTGTTCTATGTAGTAAATGAATTCCTCAAAATTATGAAAAGGAATGTAAAACAAAAACGTTGTTGGTTTACGTTTCCTACTAGGTAATCAATGAACGTTTACACACATCATAAGTTTGGGATTTTCTTATGGTTAACTTTCTACTAATCATGTTCTCTATCACTCTCCCTCAGAACTTGACCCTTTGTTTTTCTTCCATGTCCATGTTTTCCAACATGGAATCCCAGTGTGGGCTAACTCGGGTGACCTTCGTACTTCACTTTCTTTCTTTTAAAGTAATAGTTTTACTGAATCCTTTTCCGATGTGGGACTTTCAATGAAATTTCAAAACCTAATTTTAAAAATTGCGAGGACGCAATTTATTAAGGGGGGAAGATTGTAACGACTCGAAATTTTGAATAAATCTTGTTTCCTAATTTTATGTGTTATTTTATTTTATTTTTATACTCAACAAAAATGTTTCTTTTGATAACATGAGTATAATTAAAATGATACCATTGGTTTTTGACTGTTATATGACCATTGGTCAATATGACTGCTGGAAACTAAAAGTTTTAATTATTGTCTCTAAATACAAGTAATCTTGGTTAATTAATATAGAAAGAAGATTTGATGGCCTCACCCAGTAGTCTTAGACCGATCGAAGCCCATCTAACAGAACTTGGGAAGGAGTTAGCACCACCGGGCTTTGCTCTGGACCAAACCCAAGATGAACTTCATCGTGTGAAGCTAGAATGGGATCGCCTTCGCGAGAAGTTCAAACTGATAGAAATTACTACTCGTGCGATGTTGGCTGAGCCTCCCTCAGATTCTCTAACCTTAGCACACCTTACACTTAGGTCCTATGCTGGTGTGATAAGGGGCTATGTAAGGAGACCATAACTGCCTTGTGTCATCCTTTGTTTTAAATAAAAATTGGGATTTCTTCTTATGATGAAGTTTATGAATTTTCAAATGGCCGGATTAATATAGTATGCATATTTTTGATGAATTTTAGAGAAAGGATATTTTAAAAATGTTTATGTAAACCTTAAATAAATAAAAATGTGTAATGATTTTCAAAAAATGGTCTTCTACAAATATGTTCAGTACGGAATTTAGAGTCTAATAAGATCAAATTAATTTTTGATGAATAGTAAATTATGAATAGTGATTTTATGCTTATGATTAGTAATGTGACCAAATGGATTAGTAATCTAACTTAAAGAAAGTACTAATATAATCTAGGCACCTTGATTAAGTAATGTGATTCAATAAAATGGTTAAAAAAAACGGTTTCATAAATTATTATTCAAGTATTAGTTTTTTCAGGTGAATAGTGTTTTTTAATTAAAAATTAAATTAAAAATATTTAGAAAATTATTTTTATAAAATGGATTTCATTTTTGAACTCAGAGCATCGATATTATGTTAAGGTAATTTTTGGGGATTTTTCTAAAAATAATGAATTTTCGGTGAATAGTGTATTTAGTTAAAAAAAAATTAAAAATATTTAGAAAATTATTTTTATAAAATGGAGTTCATTTTTGAAATCAGAGCATTGATATTTGGTTAAGGTGAAATTTTGGGATTTTTTTGAGAAAGTTGAATTTTCAGTGAATAGTAAAAATACAGTTTTAGGGTTTCGGTATGTTTAATGACATCATAACTGTGTCATGATGATGTCATGAGATATTTTAAAGGATGTTCGACTAAAGAGGATGAATTATTGTGTGGGGGTCCCCATGTGGCCTAACTTTATGGGAAGTACCACGGGAGGGCCCATGCTTTTGAGAAAACCACTTTTGAGGTGTCCCTTGGCCATTAATGCTTTGTCCCCTCACTTTCCCTATAAATACCAAGCCCTCCTCTCATCTTTTCGACTCCAAAACCATCCTCAACGAAGTTCTGGTCTCCTTACCTCCCAAGGAGTCCTCCCAAGGTGCCCCCAAGCCCTCAAGGTCCCAACCTTTGAGTTTTAAGAGTTACGTTTTAAGGTAAGGGATCCGACCTCTCTCTTTCTTTTCAAGAAATCTCTTTTATGCCATTTCTTTTATGCTCCATGTTATTATATTGGAGGATGTTCTTTTATACTCCTCTTACTGACCTTTTTATGTTCATATAATGAGAGATCCCCTCTTACTCTCATTATTTCGTTTTATGAAGTTTTAAGTGGCGCCGTTAGGCTGCCGAAATTTTTGTAACGGGTTCTTTCTCCCCTCTCATTTTTCAAGATCTATTTTCATGTAAAGTATTTCAAGTTCCTTTTTATTATGTTGGGGTATGATATCTAAATTTATCATACTGATCTTTTATGATCATATGATGAGAGACCCCATTTGATCTCTTCAATTCAGTATTTTTAAGTTTTAAGTGGCGTTGTTAGGCTGCCGAATTTTTTAGTGGTTCTTCACCCTTCTCGTTTTGAAGTTCTACTTTCATGTCAATTCCTTCATGTTCCTTTTTGTTATGTTGGGGTATTATCTCTATATCTATCATACTGGACTCTTATGTTCATATGATGAGATACCCCATTTGATCTCTTCAATTCAGTATTTTGAAGTTTTAAGTGGCGCCGTTAGGCTACCGAATTTTTAGGGGATTCTTTCACCCTTCTCATTCTTTTCAAAGTTCTACTTTCATGTCAAGTCTTTCAAGTTACTTTTTAATTATGTTGGGGCATTATATCTATATCTATCATAATTAACTCTTATGTGCACATGATTAGAGACCCTATTTGATCTTTTCAATTCATTTTTATTGAAGTTTAAGTGACGCCGTTAGGCTACCGAATTTTCATAAGAGAAATCAAATTTTTGTCTTCCTTCCATGTTTTTAATTTCAATGGTATGTCCTTGAAATTTCATTACCATGATCATGTATCCTTCTTATTCTGTCCATATACTGTTTTATGGGTCATTTATGAATGTTTGACCCATTTTCCCTCTCTTTTTAATGTCTTCTAAAACCTCATAACATAGTCGTTATGCTGCAGAATTTCCGTCTCAAAATGTCTCTCTCTTTTTCTAAAGTTCTTTTATATTATTAAGTTAATACTCAAATCTCTTTCTTATAAAGGGGTATTCACATATATACCAAAATGTTCTATTTTAAATTCTGGTATTTACATACATGAGACCCACCTTCCTTTTCTGTGGGTTTTAAAGTGACGTAAATATCATGTCTTTAAAGCAGTTTTTAAAACGTTGTGATTATGAAATGAAACCCATTTATTTTATGCTATATGGGTTATTTATGAAATTTTTGATGATTATATGTGTGGATCACATGATAATAAAGGCAAATTTAAGGGTGCGCCCTGATAGCGCTCCAATGCATTGGGTAATGATGTAACCACTAGAGATTATAATTTTCACGATACCTTGGTGAATAACCTTGGTAATTTTCAAATGACACCTTGGGGATGGACCTTGGTGATATGTTCATGATTGTCTATATTAAATGTTGCAGCCACATCTTCAATTTATAAAAAATGTTATTTTTATTATGATATATCTCATGATTTCTTTCTCATGCCTTAAAGTTCTTTTCATGACCTTATTGAAGTATCTCAAGTTCACATGTAAAATGTTTCTCTTGTTTTCCTTACTGGGCCTTCTGCTCACCCTTTCTTTTGATGTATATTCCCAGGTTATGAGATGCAGTAATGAATCTAGGATGAACATGAGGAGAATCCTTTCAAGTGTTTAAGAAGAATGTTTTATGTTTTCATGTTTTAAGTTCCTGGTTTCCAAGACACTAAACCTTAAAGATCCTCGGTTTTGTAAAATGTAATGAAAGTTTATGTGATAAAAAGGCGGGATGCTATAATGATTGAGTTACTGGTCTAAATCTCAAAGCCCAATTTTTATGAAACTCTACCATATATTCTTGATTATCAAAAATAATCATGGATAAAAAATTTAAGGTCCAACTACACAAAAAAGGGGCTCAATTGATGCTTTGAAGTCCAGCCCACCATTCTGGACGGAAATTAAAATCTGAACATTATTCATGACATTTATCATGATCTAGTCATCAAATGAAGCTGGGATTTTGTAGTTTGAAATCTAATATATGTGTGGACAACTTTTTTGAAAGAGATTATTTTTATTTTAGGTAATCTTCTTGTTCAAAAACCCATTCACATTCTAGCCTTCGAAAAAGTGTTGATAAAAATGGATAGGTGAAAAATGTTTAGTAAAATAGACATATCTTTGGCTCCAGAATTCCAATGGCCTCCAAATTTTGAGGTATGGCAGAACACATCAATATATAAAACTTGGAAGAATATAATATCTTGATATTCGGCTTTCTGGATGGCCAAATTGGAGATGCAAATGGAGGGGTGGATTTGGAATGCAAACAGTCCACCTCCTTGGGCTATAAATACAACCCCCTCTTCTTCTTACATGGGGTTGACATTTTAGAAGAGAGGGTCATATATTGGCACGAACAAATCCTTTCCAATGTCTTGGGAGGACTTTCCATACTCAATGGTTCACTTGAGAGGCCTTTCCTTCTCTCTTTATTTTCATTTACTTTTGTGTTGTTCTTCGTTTGTAATCGTGTATGTGTTTGTTTTTGTAATTCTAATTTAATGCAAGTTTCTTCTTCATCATCTATTATTCTCATCCACCTTTTGCTAAATAATATTAATGGTCTTAAAATAGTTTAAATATAGTTGAATAAACTTACCTTATTATACTTTATCATTCAATCTAAAGTCAGTATTTAATTCCCTTCACTGTTTGTGTGCGTATGCTCGACGCACAACTCTTTTCTTATCCCTTTCTTTTTCTTCATTTATTAATTCATCACCATAAAAATATATTCCCAAATTAATAACCATATTAATGGCTGAGTAAATCTACCATTGGGGTGAGTCATTATTTAGATATGTTAAGTGATTGTGAGCTTTTTCTCAATGGGTATTCTTTAATTTAACATTGTCTATGTTGGACTTAACATGTCATGGATTAATGACATATTTTGTTTAACGTATGGATTCCATGGATTATTAAAACCATAAATACACTACCAAAATCAATTACTGGTTGAGATTATAATCCTATTTAAGTTAAGGCTTGGATTAAAGCCTTAACACTTAGTAATTCCAATCAACGTCAACTTGTGACGTGAGTGGTAATTTAATTCAATACAAAGCAAGGATCAAGGATATCACAAGATTAACTACCTATTGATGAAATCACCCCAATATTTATCAAATTGTTAAATAAATCTTAATCAATTAATCTCTTCAAACAACCCCCCCCCCCCAATAAAAATACAATCAACTAAAAACAATCGACTATTAAAAAGTATCATCATCGAGGATTTGACCCGAGTGATTCTATACACATTAGAAAAGCACTGAAACCTTGAACGGTCTATAAGTGACAATCGGTCGTGCTTTAAAATGGCACTATTTTTAGGTATGGTGAAATTAAGTATTCGTTAGTTTCTGGTAATTGTAAAAAAAACAAAAAAACAAAATTTAAAAAAAAATTGAGAAAAAACACAAAGAAAACCCCGCCTTCTCATAAAAAACATAAACAAAAAAAAGAAAAAAGAAAAACTCATCTTATTATTTCTTCAAAAATCTCTCTAAATGCCTCGTATCCTCCAAAACAATCCCTCGGATTTTTTTGATTCTAAAATTGAGCAAACTCTTCGTCAACTTAGGAGGAACATTAGGGATACTCAAATAATTCAAGAACCGGTCTTTGTCCAACTAGTTGAATTAAAAATAGTCAATCCTAGGGAACAAACACTTCAAGAACTCACTGCCCCTGATATGAATTATGAACCCCTTGGTATTCAATATCCAAACATAGAGGCTGATGTCGAACTCAAATCGAATTTGATTCATCTTCTACCTCATTTCCATGGGCTAACCGGTGAGGATCCACATATCCACCTTAAAGAGTTCAAAGTGGTGTGTTCTACCATGAAGCCTCAAGGGGTTTCTGAGGAAAAAATCAAACTCTGAGTATTCCCTTTCTCCCTAGATGACTATTCCAAGTCCTGGCTTTACTACCTCCCTCCTAGTTTCATAGACACATGTAATGACATGAAGCGAATCTTTTTAGAGAAATTATTTCATGCTTCTCGTACTGCTTCTATCCGATAGTAAATAAGTGGTATTTGTCAATTCTCAAATGAATCACTCCATGAATACTGGGAGAGGTTTAAAAATATTATTTTAACCTATCCACACCACTAAATCCCTGACCAAATCTTGATCCAATACTTCTATGAGGGGTTATTTGCTATGGAGAGAACTCTCATTAATGCCTCAAGTGGCGGTGCTCTTGTTGATAAATCTCCTACAGCTACAAGAGATCTCATAATCAACATGGCTAAAAACACACAACAATTCCATACTCAAGCACATGATCAAGTAAAAAAAGCTCAAGATAATCAATCTATAGGTCCAAACAAGATGACAGAGTGAATGAGTGAACTTATAGGTCTTGTGCGACAACTAGTTGTGGCTACCAAAGCCCCAACCTTACCTTATCCACAATCTATGTTCCCTAGACCTATCAAGAACCGTGGAATCTATAGCTCCCCATCTCATCTAACTGACACATGTCCACAAATTCAATAGGATCCCTCAGATTCATCTAGACCAATGGATCTCAATGCAACATATGCTCAGAGGAACACCAACCCTCAACTATTAGTTCAGTTCATTAGAACCTATAACCAACCTCACTTTGAGCCCTTATCTTATTCTTATAACCAAGGATTAAGGTATGGAAACACTATCTCTTATCCCACTCAATTCCTTCTTAAAAACTCAAAGTAGTTTCAATATGGTCAAGGTGTTGGTAACTTCCAAAAACCTTACCCTTTTGTTCCTCAACCTCAAAGGATCAATCCTCCTATTCCTCCTCCTAGATTCCACTATCCTAGTGAGCCTTCCCAATTCCCAAACCAATACAATTAATTTCCCAAGAACCAAAATCAAGGTAACCCAAATATGGTATAAGCCTCTTCTTCCAAGAAACCATGGGAAAGTGCAGTGGAAGATCTTTCCTCCTTCACCCATTCTAGCCTCAAAAACATTGAAACACAAATTGGTCAACTTGGATCCCGCCTGAGCCAGCAACAACAATCAAATTCCTCCCAACTCCCAGATCAACGATTACCCAACCCTAAGGGTAATGTATGTGAAATTTCACTTAGATCAGAAAAGAAAATTTTTATACCTCATGATAAGTCCTCCAACCCCCCTTTGAATGTTGACCTAGAAAATGAAAAGAAAATGAAACATGAAAAATAACCTGAATCCATTACCTTACCTTATTCCATTCCACTTAGGAATACAATTCCTTTTTCTCAAGTTGTTTATAAACCAAGGAAGTCCTTTGAACCCGATCTTGAAATTATCAACATGTTTAGACGTGTTGAAGTCAAAATTCCCATCTTAGATGCCATAAAACAAATCCCTAAGTGTTAAAAGTTTATTAATAAATTTTACACCCATAAGAGGCAGCTTAGTACCTTCGAAAATGTTTCCACCCAGCACTCTATTCCCATAAAATGCAAAGATATAGGGACCTTTACAGTTCCATGCCAAATTGGAAGTTATAACTTTGATGATGCACTCATAGACCTAGGATCTTAAATTAATGTCATGCCCAAATCCATATTCTCCAACCTTGGTCTAGGTCTCTTACATCTAACGGGTTTTGTTATTCAATTGGCCAATATAAGCACTGCAAGTCCTGAGGGTATAATCGAGAATTTCCTCGTTCGTGTGAATGATCTTATCTTCCCTACTAATTTCTATGTCCTTGACATGGAAGGTGATACAAACTATCCTCGATCTCCCCTAATTATAGGAAAACCATTCCTAATGATAGCGAGAACCAAAATTGATGTCTATTCAGAAATCTTATCAATGGAATTTGGTGACTAACTAGTCAAGTTCAACATTTTTCAAGACATGAGATACCCATCTGAGGATCACTCTACATTCTCAATCCATGCTTCTGAGGACACTTCTGAGAGTCAATTGAACCCCATTCCATCATGTTTATCATGTTCTAATGAGAGAGGATCTTGTGAAATCTGCACCATGATTAACCAAGTTATAAATGGTGAAGTTGATTTTGACCTCTCATTCATAGACTCCATCAATCTAGAGAATCTTGAAAACTCTATTAAATCCCACATCAACTCTGATATCTACTGATCCACCTTGGATAGTATTAAGGGAAATGAATCTAAAGCAACTGAAGTCCCTTCCTCCATTCCTGAGTTGTCTAACCCACAAATGGGAGATGATACTGATCTGAAACCTCTTCCTGAACACCTGAAATATGCATTCCTTTTACATTACCACTCTTATCCTATCATTATCTCTGCTTCACTTGCTGAAACCGAGGAGTCCAAACTTGTTCAGGTGTTAGATAAAAACAAAATGGCCTTAGGTTGGACCCTAGATGACATACCAGGAATCAACCCCGCCCTTTGCATTCATCACATTCATCTTGGGGAATCATCCAAACCAATTATACAACCACAAATAAGACTCAATCCACTCATACTTGAGGTAGTTGGGGAAGAGATCACCAAGCTTCTTCAAGATGGTATTATCTACCCAATTTCTACTAGTGAATCGGTTAGTCCAATTCAAGTTATACCTAAGACGAGTGGGATAACTATTGTCAAAAATGAACATGGGGAGGTAGTCACGACTCAAGTGAAGAGAAAATGGAGTGTGTGCATTGATTACCAAAAATTGAATGTCGAAACACAAAAAGATCACTACTCTCTTCCATTCCTTGATCAAATGCTATAACAATTAGCCCAAAAGTCACACTATTTCTTTATTGATGGATACATCGGCTACTTCCAAATCCTAATCGCACCTCAGAACCAAGAAAAGTCTACATTCACTTTACCCTTTGGAACATATGCATATAGGATAATGCCTTTTGGCCTTTTCAATGCTCCTGCAACATTACATAGGTGTATGATGAGTATCTTTTCTGAATTCATTGAACACTGCATGGAAGTCTTCATGGGTGACTTTACCATTTATGGTGATTCATTTGAATCTTGCTTGAATTCACTCTCTCTAGTCCTTCAAAAGTGTGTCAAGTGTAACATTGTGTTAAATTTTAAAAAATGTCACTTCATGGTTGCAAATGGGATTTTTCTAGGGAATATAGTTTTAAAAGTGGGTATTGATATTGATCCTACCAAAATTGAAGTGATATAATCACTTCCTGAACCCACCACTATTTGAGACATCCATTCATTCCTCAGTCATGCTGGTTTCAATCAGCGATTCATCCATAACTTTAGTAGGATTTCCCTTCCACTCACTCAGTTGCTCCAAAATGATGTTACTTTCTATTTTGATGAGGTTTGCAAGAGATCCTTCATTAAACTCAAAACTTCTCTTACATCTACCCTGATAATCCAACCCCTAGATTGGTCCTTACCCTTTGAGTTGATATGTGATGCTTCTGATAGAGTCGTTGGGGTTGTTCTAGGTCAAATAAGAGAAAATATTCCTAATGTCATCTATTATTCCTCAAAAACATTGGATGAAACTCAATATCACTAAACTGTCACTAAAAAGGAACTTTTAGCAGTGGTTTTTCCTTAGATAAATTTCGGCCCTATCTCTTAGGCGTCAAACTAATAATATTCATAAACCATTCTGTTATAAAGTTATTACTCAAAAAAAGTGATTCCAAACTGAGCCTAATAAGATGGATCCTAATACTCCAAGAGTTTGACCTTGAAATAAAATATAGACCTAGAATAGAAACCCATGTGGCTGATCACTTGAGTAGAATTTCTAATTCTTCTCATTCTGAAATCATTAATCCTAAATTCCCCACTGAGCACATTTCATCTCTCACTGTAAATTTACCATGGTATTCCCCAATTGTAAACTATTTGGTTGCTGGTATTTTTCCTAAACAAAATTCAAAAGAACAAAAAATAAAGCTGAAAAGTGATTCAAATTCTATTTTTGGGAATATAATAAACTTTGGAAAACTAGGGCTGACATGGTAATTAGAAGATGTGTTGATGAAGATGAACATTTCTCCATCTTAGAATTCTATCACTCACTTCCTAGAGGTGGACACTTTGGACCACAAAGGACCTTCTAAAAGGTCCTAAACTCTGGATTCTTCTAGCCATCACTCTTAAAGGACTCACATGAGTTCTTTCAATCATGTCCCACTTGCCAAAAGTTTGGCACAATTTCAATGAGAAATGAAATAACCCAAAAGCCTTTAATTTTTTCTGAGATCTTCGATGTTTGGGGCATAGATTTCATGGGATCATTACCCCTTTCCAATAGATTCTCAT
Source organism: Viscum album (assembly GCA_963277665.1). NCBI lineage: Eukaryota > Viridiplantae > Streptophyta > Magnoliopsida > Santalales > Viscaceae > Viscum > Viscum album. The sequence goes on from OY728167.1 coordinate 1,008,663,174, forward strand.
ACATTATTCTTATGTTTGATTATGTTTCTAGGTGGGTTGAGGTCAAACCCATTAGAAAGGATGATTCACACACTGTTAGTGAGTTCTTAAAGACACACATCTTCCACCGATTTGGCACACCACATTCCTTGATAAGTGACTTAGGAACCCATTTTGCAATAAAACCATGGAATCTCTTTTGAAAAAGAATGGTTTTTTCCATAAAACTTAAACTTCATATCACCCCCAAACAAATGGCATGGCTAAACTTTCTAATAGAGAATTGAAAATAGTGCTTGATAGAATTATAAAACTCACTCGAAAATATTATCCTGAAAGACTTGGTGAAGCACTTTGGGATTATCGAACTGCCTATAAAACACTCATTGAGATGTCTCCTTTTAGGCTAGTTTTTGGTAAATCATGTCATTTTCCAGTTGAAAACCAACATAAGTCTTTTTGGGCTATGAAAACCTGTAATTTTGATTGGGAAAAATCTGGTGAAGAAATATTGCTGCAATTGGCTAAACTGGAGGAGATTCGACTTGATTCTTATGAGAATTCTAATCAATACAAAGAAAAGGATAAAAAACTCCATGAAAAAACACATCCTGAGAATGGTATTCCATGAAGGTGAAAAGGTATTGCTTTTTAACTCTTGGTTTCTTCTTCAACCAGGTAAGATTAATTCACAATGGGAAGTTCCTTTTGTTATTACTAATGTTTACCCATTTAGTGCAGTGAAAGTCCAAGACCCCTCTTCAAAAAGGATATTCACAGTTAATGGACATCGGTTAAAACATCACCAAGAGAGTACACACAATCCTAGATGCACATCGATTTCCATCAGATCCACATATTCTAAAGTAAACACACCACTAGATGGAGATGGTGAACCACCAAATCCAAACCAGGGGGCACCTCTTTCCCTTTAACTCTTCTTCCTCCTTCTCTCTCTCTCCCTTTTTCTTCTTATTCCTCTCTTTTTCATTTTTTTACCACTTTCATCATCAAAATTTTTCTTTCTTTTTCTCTTTCTCTTTTGTGTGGATGTGTATTTTAAAAACACTAAAAAAACAACAAAATAAAAAAATGTAAAAAAACAAAAATAGTCATACTTACTCGCCATCCAGTTTTGACATTTTGTCCAACCATTTTGGATAGTTAAAAGACATGGTTTCATCTAAAAAATTTTGTGGTTTCTTCATAAATTTGGATAAAGAATATTGTTTCAAAATCAAAAAAATTTAAAGGCTCAATTTTTTATTTGGAAAATGATTTTCCCCACCTGTGAGGAACAACATTTGCTTTCATGCTAGAGCGACCTATGGACATATTTTCAAAATGTGTGTTTTTCACCCCCATTTCTGAGTCTTGAGTTTGTGGACCTTCAAGCTAAATTTTTTACTTTAGTGTGCATTAATATGATATAGGCATTTTCTAAACCCCATGAGAATTATAATATACAAATAGCCTCCCATTAACCATACATTAATCCTCCTTTTGAAATCCCCTTAAAGACTATGAAAACTTTTTCTTTGTTAGCCACATTACAAGCCCAATACCTTATCCCACCCAATATCATCATGGATTTCATTGCATAATTTTTTTAAATTTAAGTGTGGGGGAAATGGATTTAATTTTGGGTACCCTTTTTTTTTATTTTCACCATGTTATCATATGCTTGAGGGCATGCGTCAATTTAACTGTGGGGCATAGGTTATCCTTTAGTGGGGTTTGGTAATGTATATATGTTTATCTTGTACAAATTATATTGAAAATTGTTCGAAAAAAATAAAAAACAAATCATCAAAAAAATAAAAATAAGAATGGGTTGTGTCTTGGGTGGATAAAAAATCACTCTTACTCAACCTTTGATCATGTTATAACTATTTCAATTAGTATCGTAAGGAGATCAAACAAGGGTTGGGAGATGAGTGTGAGATTTTTTTCAAGTTAAACTTTCTAAAAAATTAAAAAAAGAAAAAAAATGAACACTTATGTCATTGGGAGAAGTTTCGTGGTTTGTAAATATTTCATCTTCTCATCCACTTGAAATTTCCTTCCTATTTTTTGTCTTATTTCACATTTTCATTCTCTCATAAATATGTGTTTCCATTTCCTTTCATGTCTCATTTCAAAAAAAAATGTGCATTGCTTTTTCCATGTTGGTGTTTTACCCCCTTTTTCCTATCTTTTGGATATCATCTTGCTACTATCCCATAGCCACAGAAAAACCCCTAAAAAGACCTCTTTATTTTTGAGCACTTTAGGATATGAAATAGAAGCTGAGAGATCTTTCAAACTCTAAGATTTTCACTTTTGGTTGGTGAATGATTGAACCTTTAAAAATAAATTGTTATCATCTTGAGAGGAGTATGTTTCGAGTACCCAAATTTTCCATTTCTAAATTTGAACATGAAAAAAATAGTTGTTTTTGGAACATTGTTTCTGTAAAAAATTGAGGTGGAATTCAATATGGATGAATGAAATATTCTAAACCTCTTCTGAGTGGGGAAAACAAAATTTTAATATTTGTTGGTGAGTAAAAATGATTTTGTTATGTTTTTATATTTATTACACATGAGGACATGCACAAGACTAAGTGTAGGAGATTTTATCTTATTAATATTTTTATAAATTATTATATACTCCCTTTACTGATTTTATATGAAATGTGCATAATTTGTGTGAAATATTAATGTTTAAATATTAAATATAATTTTAGAGAACTATTTTAATTCATCCAGATTCAAGTCTAGTTAATGTTTTAATAATAACTCTCACCTTACTTGTCAAAATTTCATGATTCTTGTTTTATATGGTTCCTTACACGAATTAAAACATTTCATTAGAAGTAACCTTTGGACAAATTGTCCATTTTGAGGGCCATATGGTTCACACAAGAAGACTCAAAGAATCTGTGAAGAAATTGAACCAGCCATGATGATTGAGTTACTGGTCTAAATACCAAAGCCCAATTTTTATGAAACTCTACCATATTTTTTTATTATCAAAATTAATCATGGATAAAAATTTTAATTTCCAAATACATGAACAAGGGGTCAAATTGATGCTTTTAAGTCCAACCCACCATTCTGGACAGAAATTAAATTTCAGAAATTATTCATGACATTTCTTATGATCTATTAATCAAATTAATCTGGGATTTTTCCGGGTGAAAGCTAAGATATGTGCGGAAAAGTTTTTAGAAGAAATTATTTTTATTTGATGGAATCTTCCTATTCAACAACCCATTCACATTCCAGTCTTCGAAAAAATGTTGATAAAAATGGATAGGTGAAAACTGTTTAGTAAAATAGCCATATATTTGGATCCAAAAGTACAATGGCTGCCAAATTTTGAGGGATGAAATTAAACATAAATATATAAAACTCGGAAACATATAATACCTCAATATTTGGCTTTATGTATGGCCAAATTGGAGATAAAAATGGAGGGAAAGATTTGTATTGCAAATAGTCCACCTCATTGGGATATAAATACAACCCCCTCTTCTCCTTACATGGGGTTGACATTTAAGAAGATAGAAGCATATATTGGCACGACCAAAGCCTTTAAAAAGGCTTGGTAGGACTTTCCATACTCAGGTTTTCACTTGAGAGACTTTTCCTCCTCTCTTTGTTTTCAATTACTTTTGTGTTGTTCTTCATTTGTAATCGTATGAGTGTTTGTTTTTGTAATTCTATTTTAATGAAAGTTTATTCTTCTTAATCTATTATTCTCATAAAAATTATATTAAATAATATTAATGGTATTAAAATAGTTTAAATACAGTTTAATCCCCTTACCTTATTGTGCTTTCTCATTCAATATAAAGTCAGTATTTAATTCCCTTCATTGTTTGTGTGTGTATGTTCGATGCACAACTCTTTTATTATCCCTTTCTTTTTCTTAAATTATTAATTTATCACCATAAATATATATTACCATATTAATAACCTTATTAATGGTTGAGTAAATATACCATTGGGTTGAGTCATTATTTAGAGATGTTAAGCGATTGAGAACTTTTCCTCAATGGGTATTCTTTAATTTAACATTGTGTATGTTGGACTTAACAAGTCATGGATTAATGAAATGTTTTATTTAAAGTATGGATTACATGGATTATTGGAACCATAAATACACTAACAAAATAAAGTGATGATTGATATTATAATCCTAATTAAGTTAAGGCTTGGATTAAATCCTTAACACTTAGGAATTACAATCAACGTCAACTTGTGACATGGGTGTTAATTTAATGCAATACAAAGCAAGGATCAAGGATATCACAAGAGTAACTACCTATTGATGAACTCACCCAAATATTTATCAAATTGTTAAATCAATCTTAATAAATCAATCATTTCAATTAAAAATTTCAAACAACCCCCCCCCCAATCAAAATACAATCAACTAAAAACAATCGACTATTAAAAAGTATCATCGTTGAGGATTCGACCCGAGTGTTGCTATACACATTAGCATAGCACTGAAACCGTGAATGGTTGATAGGTGACAATCATTCATTCTTTCAATGTGAAATCTAGAAATTGTTCCAACATATCGTGCACCAAATAAATTGAAAGAATGAATTGAATTATTCCTTAGAGTCCCTTAGATCCAATTAGTTATTGACATGGATTGTGGCTACCATTCGGGTGAGAAAACTCTTGAATATAAATTAATTATTTAATAGTTTAACATGATTTTATAATGGAATAGATTGTGTCTCATTGCTTGATATAGATTCACCTTGTCTTATCTTGTTTATTGAGTTATTCGGCTTGTTATTAGTTATGAATAATTCATATATAAAATGTGTAATTGAAAGATAAATGGTAATGTATATAATTAAACATTGATCCATATGATGTGATATTGTAGTATTCTTGTTGTTATGACATGTGTTGTGATTTACATGTTGTAATTATTATATAGGGTTTTGGACTAGGGACACATACTAAAATTATTATATAGAGGGATATTCTCAGTGACACATGTTGCAATGCTTATATAGAGGTCTTTTCCCAGTGACACATGTTTAAATGCTTATATAGTGGGTGTTGGGCCAGTGATACATACTGGAATTATTATATAGTGGGTTATTCCCACTGACCCGTGCTAAAATTCTTATATAATGGGATATTCTCAATGACACAAGATGAAATGATTATATAGCAGGATATGTACAATTTACATGATGAAATGATTATATAGTGGGTTTGACAAATATTTTTGTGATTTATACCTTGGTTATAAGGTTATGGTTGACATAGTTGTAATACATGCTTAGAGACATTTTGGCATGGCACCGAGGTAGGTTATGTTTTACCATGGTTATATGGTTATGGTTGGCATGGTTGAGAGACAAGATCAGAGACATTCCGGCATAGTTCTGAAGTAGGCTTATGTGGTATTAAGTTAATTTTTAATTAATTAATACTCTTGTTTATTATATTATTACATAAACTTATTATCAAACTATTTATGCTTAGACATGGTGGTGTCGACCATCTAAGTTATACTCACACCCTATTCAGTTTTTCATTTGGTACTCAAGCAGATTATATGAATGAAGGTTTGGAAAAGTGAAAATGACCTTATTATTGATTGTTTTCTTATTTGATGGGCTAGAATTTGGATATGGGACCAACATGATGTTTGGGACCAGGGATTTATACTCTTTTTTTGAGTCTTCGAGTCTTATAGTTTGTATTAATTAATGAATTACACTTAGTTACATTCTAACACATCGTTACAATATCCATTTATTATTTATTGTATTTTCAATTGCCTTTAATTGATGATATTTTCATTATGTTGTATTGTTTCCTTTGCTTTTTCACTCTAATGTTTATATTATTATTACTAGTATTAGTTTGTTCCAGTATGTTGTAACTATGTAACTAGAGGGTATAGTCTCACCACTATACTTATCACACTCCCACTACTATTCAATATCCTCTGGCATACAGGGAGGTGCACTTAAGGTCTTATAACCAACCTATTTCATCCATGTGAGAGAGTACCAAATTTAGGGATGTTACAAAGTGGTATAAAAGTTCATTTTATATTTATTTACTATCTGGGTATGATATAAAGGATATTATGATGTGTCAATGTTTGGTAATGAGATAGTTCATGGGAGTATATAACCCATGTATGGGGGTAATCCAAGTTCCCAAGGGTGGATTTCTTTTTATACTACCTTCTTATTAGAGTTGATGTTATTTCACCCTGAGTGATTCACATGTTTTGTGAAGTTACAGTTTTATGATGTTATTGGTTTTTAAAATTTATAATCATGGACTAGTATGGAACAAGATGAGTATTCATGCATCATAATAGGAACATAGTGATATATATTGACATGCAATGTTCATGATAGGAACATATTTATTTTCATGTGATATATACTTGCCTGTTGAACTGGGAGATGAGATATCTGGTAAATCTGTTAAATGAAATGAAATAAATAAACTATTGCATCATGCTAAAACAATTATAATACATGTTTATAGATACTAGAAGTCAATGTTTCTCTATTTTTTGTCTTCTATTTAGGTTGAAATTGTTGATAACCAGTGTTCTAAGGAGTTTGTTTATCTTATAGAAAAAATGAATTCTCCTTTCCTTTGAGTTGAGCTTTAGGAGAGTGGAAATCAAAACGCTCCTAATGCAGTTGAACCGGAGATTCCTGTAGTTTATGAGAATTAGATTGATGTTTATATTTACAATAGCTTCCTGAGGGTCATGAGATCCATGTAAAAGGATATTTTTCATTGTTCCTTTGATGCTTGAGCTAAAAAGAGAGTTTTAGTAGCAGCATCCACCTATGTTTGATGGGGAAGGAATCCCCCAAGAAGTCGAGTTCTGGATTGAGTCATCCCATATAATCTTTAAGCATCTAGATACACCCGTATAAGGGAGAGTGAAACCTACCTCATATATGATTTTTAGATCATTTAAGTATTGGTGGGACATTAAGAAGTAGGCAGGGCATGTAACAACCCGAACTATTATAAATAAAATTCCCTTATGATTTAATGTTTTATTATATAATATGGTTATAGAAAACACATGCACTTGTTTTGTTTTATTATATACAATTGGATTCAAAATACCATTAATAATATTTATCGTTGATAATATAGTCATTAAATAGTGATCACATGATTAGTATAAATATAGGGCTTTAATAAATCCAATTGACACAGACAAAGGAAGAGTTGGCCTCATCTAGTCGGAGTGCGCCCTATAAACCCCATTTATCGGAGTTTATGAGGGAGGTAGAATCTATTATAGCTTCTCTCTACCAATCCCAAATTGAGATCCAACAACTTAAGCATGAGTGAAATCGTTTACAGAAGATGTTTAAGCTCATTAAGATCACGACCCAAACAATGTTTATCAAACAACCCCATGAAAGTATCACGCCATGCACCTTACTCTTAGGGCGTACATTGTTATATTAAAGGGATATGTATCAAGACCCTATAAAATTTATTATGTACATTATTTTTTAAATAATAATGAATATATATTTTTATCATATTATAAATAATTTTTATTTTTACTATATAAAACTAATAGTGTTTTGGGTAATATTCAATTTAATTAAGGAATTTATTTCGATGAATTAATGTATTTTTTAAATAACTAATATTTAAATTAAATTTTATCAATAAATTATTTTTATTAAATATAAATTATAATTTTTATGTAGTCAAATGTAATGTTTTATTAGGGTTCAAAAACTCTTATTTCCAAAAAATAGTCATTTTCAATAAACATCAGTTATTATTTTTTAAAAGTGAAAATGGAAATATTTTAAAAATTATTTAGATAAAATGAATATTATTTTTAGAATTATAATTTTTAAATTATCCAGTAGTAATTTTTTTATAATTTTCTGAGACAGTCGTATTTTTGGGTAAAAATTAAATACCGTATAAATATACGGTGTGTTTTATTACATCATAATGACCCAAAAATGATGTAACAGATACTATAATGGGTATACTTAGACAAACCTATATTTTTATCTTAAAATAATTTAATTTTATGTTTATTTTATTGATTTTATAAATCTTTTATGAATCCTCCAAAACATATAATATATTTTATGATTTTAATTTTATTTCTTTAAAAGTGCGACTCACCTCCACATAAGCAAGGGTAATATTTTAATAAGTTCGGCCCTTTTCCAAATATAATTTTTAAAAACACTACCATTTTAGAGAAACCATGGGAAAAAACATGGGAAGGTTTTTAGTTTTAAATATTTTATTAAATAGAGTCCAAAACCTATGTTTGTGAAATATTAAAGAATTCCCCTCTCATTTCCTATATAAACTCACCCAATGTCACATTTCTCTTCACTCAAAAATACTTTGAGAACGTCCTTACTCTACTATCCTCTCTATATAATCCATATAAGGTTCCCCCAAGCTCTCAAGAATCCCATTTCAAGCTTTGGTGTTATACTCTTAAGGTAAGGGATCCTCTCTTTCTCACTTTTATTCAAGAATATCATTTATTTTGTGGCCTTTTATTTTTAATTCCTAATGATGGGGTATGTTTTTTCACCTCCCTCACACTATAATTATGATGTCTAAATTATGAGATACTAATTTCTCTCTCATTAATCCCTCCCAAGTACACCTGTTACCATGTAAAAAATCCGCAAGAGTTCTTCCTTCCTCTTCTTTAATCAAGTTTCTGTATTATCATATGACTTCTATTTCCAATTCATAATGATGGGATATGTCTTTTAATAACCCTATTACTGCCCAATTTATGTAAAAATGATGATATAACCATTTTTCTCATCAACCCTTTTTATTAATTTTTAAGTGGCATCGTTAGGTTTCCGAAATTTCACTACAATTTTCTATTCTAATGCAATTGTGAAGTGATTATCATACCCATAACCTATCAATAGTTTTCACCTTTATGAACATATCCTTATTTGAATTTGTATTTACATGTATTTATTTCACACTCCCTTATCATGTAATATGTTATTATGATGAATGAATCCATGTTGTATTATCTATGTGTCACACTTAAGAATGAGATTGAAATGAAAGTGACGGGTGCACCCGGAATTATATAGCGCTCCAATGCATTCGGTATTGTTTAGTATCATGATACTTCATGTTCGGATAGAGAGTGAACATGATTCCTTTATGGGAATTTTTCTATTATGATTAATTACATGTTATCCTTGACCTATGATGCAGTGTTTTAAGTTATTGCCACATTTCCCATGTTGCCTTCATGTTATCATGTAATATAATGTATTATCATTCATATTTATGATTAATAATATTTATATTCCCCTCAATATGCATATTGTATAACATTTTTTATATTATGCAATATTTATTCCCTTATAGGGATTTATATCTCACCCATTTATTATATATTTCTCTAGGTTATCCCGTTCAGTTTTAAGTGTGAGCATGTTAAATAATATTTCAAAAAAGATGTTTTTTTATGTTTTAAATTGTTATGTATTGTACCTAATTCCCAATGACACTAGACTTATCAATATTTGAGGTTGAGTTATGTGAAGTTTTATGTCATGAATCATGTGTTAATGTGTAATAAAGGTAAGGGTTGTTATAGTTAGTATCGGAGGAAAAGTTTAGTTATTTTTTAGATTAGGATTAGAAAACTCTAGTGAATGCCTTAGGGATACAACTAAGTATAAGAAAAAATCATTTAATTTTAGTAAGTATATAGTAAGTGGTTTATCAAGAAAATAAATCCCTATATATATACTACAAGTTGATTTGGTTTTGGCACAGATGTACCTAGGGGTAACAACTCCAACAATATGTTTCGGGCCTGACTCGGGGTAATATGTTACACTATAATGGGCCTTACTACACACCTATTTTGACACTCCCAAGGTATATAGTTTGGTAAATTCATAATATCATTACGGACCATTATTAATGGAGTAAAAAAATATGTCCATAAGATTTTATGTTATGAAATAGATCATGGATAACATAGATTAAAGCCTAGAAATTTATAAGTTAAGAAAATACATGTAGGTTATAAGTTATCCATTTAATGTCATTAAATTCCCCCTTTATGTGTTTAATAGTTGAAAAATACTCATCCTTAATTTTTCCTTTTATTCTATTCAATGGAAAAAAATAGGAGGAATTGGGTAAACAATCAATGTGAAGAGAAATGTGATGACTTCCCCAACGAGATGCCCAACCTGATTGGAGTAGGAATCGTGTACTTCATGATGATGCTCTCTCAAATGACTCAGGTTATGAAAAGAAACCTAAATCAGGAGAACCATCCAAATCCTCATAAGAGAGAACAATCCGTAATCAAAGGAATTATGAGACAAAAGCCTCTGAATTTTAATGGTCCATTTGATCCTTTAATCATAGAATAGTGGATCAAATCCATTGGAAATATCCTCTCCATCCTTCAATGTTTTGAACAGTATAATGTTTTTCTGGATATTTATCATATGAAAGGTGAATTTGATTAGTGGTGGACATTGATCAAAAATATGATGCATGAGAAAGAGATCGAATCAATGGGGTGGAATAATTTTTGGAAAATGTTTTTCAATTAATATTTTCCTCACACTCTCCATATTAAAATAGAAATTTATTTCCTTTTCTTAAAGAAAAAAGATGATGAAGACTTTCATAGTATGCCTTCTTCTTAGTCATTACCCTCGAATGTAAGGTTAAATGCTTCTTTGGTGGACTAAAACCTAATATTTGAAAATCCTTGGTGATCCTTGAATTTGATAGCTATGAAGAAATTATTTGATGTTCCCTCAAAGTTGAAATAGAGATTGGTGAATCTCAAAGGTATCATGGGGATAAGAAGCGGAAAGTGGAGCTTAATTATGGAAGTATTATAGAGAGGACTAATGGTGCCAAGAAATTCCAACACCCCACTTGTAAAATTTATAGAGAAAATAACCCCAAAATTGCCTAAAGGGATGAAGAAATTCTTTAGGTGAAGCAAGGAACGACACCTAGACAACGATTACTGATAGGAGAAACCCGCTACTATGATGGAGGAAAGGAATGCTCTGGTCAACCCTCAACATATTGTACATTGCTACAACTGTAAGGAACCAGGGAACTTTTCAAACCAATGCACTAAGCTAAGGGTTTTCAGAGACAACAAAAATCCTCCAAGGAATAAATGGAGAGATTTTTCCATCACTATCGCCAAAGTGAATCCCGACAACAAAGTGTTGAAAAGTATGCTAGTTATTCATTCAAGAATAGCAGATGTACTTTTTGATTATGGTTCTACACATTCCTTCATATCATGAAATTTTAGTAGAACTATCCAAACACCACCACGAATCTTGGAAGTAGAACTGTTGATGAAAATAAAAAATGGGAAAATTATTGCATCCCAAGTATATAAGTCATCCCCTATCAAAGTTTGTGGGATTAATTTTCTAGACAACCTTGTCATACTCCATATTGAGGAATTTGATTCAATTCTAGGCATGTATTGGATTTCCCTATATAAATCCAAAAAATCTATGTGAGAAGTAAATCACTCTCTGTATTGTGAATCAGACTTAGATTCTATAAAAATGCAAAGATAAGGATGAATCTTCTTTAGAACCATCATCTCAAGAATGGATATTATTTCCCTACGAGTAATAATATATAGCTTAAATGATTTATTATAAGGACAGGATCATCCTTAAAGACATTCCCATTGTGAGGGAATATGTTGATGTGTTTCCCAAGGAATTTTCTAGTCTTCCTCCTATCTGAGAGGTTGAGTTTTCAATCAAACTTATACCTAGGGTGTTACTATTATCCAAGACTCTATATAGAATGAATGTTGTTGAACTTAAGGAGTTGAAGAAACAAATATAGGATAATATATATAAAGGTTTCATACAATCAAATGTTTCACCATGGGGTGCACCAGTCCTCTTTTTCAAGAAGAATGATGGGTCAATGCGCCATTGCATCGATTATTGTGAGATCAAAAAGATCACCATAAAGAAGAAGTATTCTCTGCCTCGGATTGATTACTTGTTCGATCAGCTATGTAGATCACAATACTTCTCCAAGGTGGATCTATGGCTGGGATATTACTAAGTTTGGGTGAAGAAGGTGGATATCCCTAAGACCGCTTTTTGTACAACGTACGGGCATTATGGGTTTATAGTGATGCCGTTTGGAATCACTAATGCTCTAGAAATCTCCATGGACATGATGAATAATGTCTTTAGGGATTACCTTGAAAATTTTGTGGTAGTATTTATATATGATATTCTAATATAATCCAAAAGAAAGGAGGAGCATGAGGAGAATCTGAGCACTGTGCTAAAATCCTTAAGAAAGAATAATCTTTATGCGAAGTACAGAAAATGTGAGTTTTAGTTGAAGGAAGTCTCTTTCTTGGGACATGTCATCATATGAAATGAGATATATATGGACCCTTCAAAGATAGAATCAATTGAAGGATGGCTAAAGGAAACATCTGTGACAGATATCCGTATTTTCCTTGGGTTAGCTTGGTATTATCGCCGATTTGTGAGAAATTTATTACGATTATCAAACCCTCTTACCAAGATAACCTGGAAGGGAGTAAATTTTGGTTGGATTGATGAATATGAATAGAGCTTCAAGGAGTTTAAAATGAGGCTTTTCACTTCCCTTTTTCTTACACTACCCTCAAGTGGAAAAAAATCATGGTATTAAGTGATGCCTTGAAAAAGGGATTGGGCTCTGAGTTAATGAAAAATGACAAAGTCGTAGCCTATGATTCAAGGTAGTTAAAAGTTCACGAATAAAACTGCCCAAAGAATGATCTGGAGTTGGATATAGTGATCTTCACTTTGAAAATTTGGTGGCATTATCTCTTTTGGGAGAAGTGTAAAATATATACGGATCATAAAACCCTCAAGTATATATTCACATAAAAAGAGATGAATATGCACCAACGAAGTTGGTTAGAGCTAGTAAATGACTATGACTGCTCAATCCAATACCATCCTGGTAATGAATAAAGTGGAATACACTCTAAGCAGAAAGGATACATCTATTATATCATTGATGAGAATTAATAGGGATCAATACTTCTTAGATTTAGAAAGGATGGACATGGAAATCATAAAGTAAGGAACATCATCAATACTTTCAAAAATGATTGCTCAACCATCTCTTTTGGAGAAGTTAAAGGATGATCAAAGAGTTGATGTGAGGATTCAGAAGAAATTGGAAGCTATAAGAAAATTAAAATACTTAGATTTTAATGTTAATGATGAAGGTGTTGTGAGATTTCATTCATGACTATGTATACCATAAAATTATGAGTTAAAGAAGAAGTTATTGGATGATTCACATAGCTCAACCTTCTCCATCCACCCAGGAAGCAAAAAGATGCATCGAGATCTCTGAGAACACTATTGGTGGGATAATATGAAGAAAGATATCATATAATATGCATCAAGATGTCTTGTATGTCATCAAGTGAAAGAAGAAAGGAAAAAATCCAAGGGGATGATGTAACTATTTTCCATTACTACATGAAAATGGAAAAAAATCAACATGGACTTTGTCACTAATCTTCTAAATATATTAATAGGGAATAATTCCATATGGGTTATGGTGGATTTTCTTATAAATACTGAACACTTCCTTGAAATATGAGAGGAATTCTCACTGGATCTACATTCATAGATATACATTTGGGAAGTGGTCAGGCTGTATGGAGTACCATTATTGATTGTATCCGGTCAAGATCCAAGATTCACCTATAAGTTCTGAAAAAGTCTTCAACGTGATCTAAGAAATGAGTTGAACGTCATCATAGATTATCATCCTCAAATTGATGGCCAATCAGAGTAGTCTTCAACACTTGAGGATATGTTGAGAACATACTTGATTGACTTAAAAGGATGATAAGATCAATATCTTCCTTTGGTTGAGTTCTCTTACAACAACAGTTTCCACTCGAGTATCCAAATTCATCCTTATGAAATCCTTTATAGGAAGTGTTTAAGTAAACCTACATGCTAGGATGAAGTTGGGAAATGAAAACCACTAGGTCCTGAAATGGTTGAGGAAATAGTGGAAAAGGTTAGCACCATTCAGAATTACATCAAGTCTGATTAGAGTTGACAAAAGATCTATGGGGAAAATCATCGACTAGACCTAGAGATTTATGTTGGAGACATGGTGTAAGAACTCGGGTTTTAAGAATGGGTCAAAATCTTGACCCTATTTGAATTTTTGACTTGTTTCCGAGGAAACTGGATTAAATGGGCAGTTTCTGGAAATTTCCAGATTACACGCCGTGTACTTTTAAGTACACGCCGTGTATATGTTAAAGTGAGTGTTGGTCGTGTGTTCACCAAGTACATGTCGTGTGATGACCATATAGAAATTCCTTACTACATGATGTGTAGTTTTAAACCCGTCGTGTACCCCCGACCGTGTGGTGGCCATACATGGTGTGTAGGCCTATTGGCCGGGTAGAACCAGGTACACACCGTGTTCCCCTTGGACACGTCGTGTAGTATAGCCGTGTATTATGGATATACATGGCATTTGGGTAAGTCGGTGAGGGAGAGAAGAGAAACCAAGTACACACCGTGTACCCACAGGTACACGCCGTGTCCTCATGTCGGCAGGTCTGGAAAGTAAGGCGGTGGAATTCAGTCATCTTATGAATAGTTAAATGATATATACACGGCATGTAGTCATGAAGTACACACCGTTTACTTTCTTTTTTTTTTTGTTAAAATGGGCAGTAGCCTCGTTTTGAGGTTCTGGATAGAACCTTCACACCTAAGGTGTCCGGATATTCAATCACTCCCCGGTTCTTCGTCCGAAGTCGGATTCGAACTCCGGTTAATGCGTTGGAACCCCCTAGGTAAGTCCTCGATTCCCCTTGGGCTATTTTGTTTGATTTTCGTTCAATAACGAGTTATAGGGGTTTGAGTGGTTTTGAATCTTTTATAGATTTACCGCATTTTAGACCGAATTGGAGGCTGTTACCAGAGGAGTAGAATTGTACGAGTCTCGGGTAGGTGGTGCATACCTCATTTTGTGTTTTCATGGTTGTTTGGGTGACGCAGCCTTCGGCGTGTTTTCGGGTATTTTGAGTGGGACCCAGTTTTATCTATTATTACTTATTGCATTGTTTATGGACCTATGTGATGCCTTAAAGTATGTCCTGTTACCAGTTTTTCTTGAGCGGGGTCGGGCAAGGGGCCATCGCTCATCGGGGCATTTTGGTCGGGGGATGCCAAAATGGTTATATTTGATTTATATTATTATAAACTGTTGAATTTAATTTATTACACCTGATATAAATTGTTAGAGGCATTCAAGACCTTAGTGCTGGTATGGGACAGCACCTTGCGTAGTGCAAATCAACTGTTTAATATGATTTGACTGTTTATGTTGTCTGTTTAAATATGTTACATATGCAATTGCTGAATTGCATCTGTTGGACCCTTTGGGTTGTGTTGGGATTGGCTCGGTTACGCTTGAGTGATGCGGATCACAGGTTGGGATTGGCACGGGTTACTTTGGGTGGTTTTGACCACGGGATTGGGTGTCATGGACGTCGGCTTGAGGCAGTACAACTGTCAGGTTGGGCATGGCCCGGGTTACTAGGATGGCGATGCCATCAGACTTGAGCGTCGCAGGGACATGAGGTGTCAGATGTGTTGGTGGCTTAGGTACTATTTTTTTGATTACCGCTCACCCGAGACTTTGAGTAGTGTGCACACAGAGATACTCCGTGATGAGGTGGTTTTGACCACTCATGTGGGTAGAGGCCCCCGTAGTTGCGGTTAGGTATTTTGGTTGGGGGTGCTTACCATAGAAAGCCACGTGGGAGGTGAGGAGCCTTCAGGGGATAGCTTGAGACACGAGGTGTCAGGAGGCACACGGTGCCGGGTTACTATTCTTGGGCGTGACTTCAGGACGTCGATACTCGAGACACGAGGTGTCAGGAGGCACACAGTGTCGGGTTACTATTCTTGGGCGTGCCTTCGGGACGTCGTTACTTGAGACACGAGGTGTCAGGAGGCACATCGTGCCGGGTTACTATTCTTGGGCGTGCCTTCGAGACGTCGGTACTTGAGACACGCAGTGTTAGGGGGCGCATGTCGCCGGGTTACTTGGCAGAGATTCCGGCATTTTCCAAAGCTGGTGACACTCCATGGTGGCTGCTGAGTACTAGAGGAGTTAGTGTTTATTTGTGCATTGTACTACTTATGGTTTTCCTTACACTTGCATGACTGCTTAAACACATATATTTGGTACGCACCGTTGGGTGGTATCCTACTGAGATTTGTCTCACACCCTACACGGGCCCTTCAGGACGCGTGCAGACTTTATGGATTTACATGCAGGAAAAAGGCCAGATTTAGGAGCTGGGCTACGTTAGTTGTTGCATGGAGATGGTATGGACCTTGCGGTCATACCAAGCTCGGGTTACTTGTCTTTGTTTTCCTTTCTATATCGGCATGCTTACTTGTTGTAACTACTGTTGGTTAGCCATTGGCACCCTTTTTATATTCAGTTATGTATGACCTACTTTGGATGCATGTTTTACTGTTTAGTAGTAGTTACATGTTATCAACATGCTGTTGTTATATTTATTGCTTCTACTGTTTATCTATATTGATTATGCTTCCGCTCTAAGGGTCTGGTTCGAGTCTGCTGAGTCTTCCGCTGCATATTTATTATTATTCTCGGACCAGTACCCTTATTATGATCCTCTGAGAGGGTATAGCCTCCCCACTATACCTAAAAGACCCTCGCTGCTAGTCGGCAACCTTTGGCATTTGGGGAGGTGCGCCTAAGGTTGTAACACCCGACCCATTTGGCACCGTTCAGGAGGTTGTCCGGGTCCGGGTCATTACAAAGTGCTATCAGAGGAGTTCTTGACAGGGATTTAGTAGTAGTGATTTGTTGACTACTAATTAGTTTGAGGCTTCTCGTTTCTTTCTGTTGGTTTTACTATTTGGGATATGGTAGACTGGAGATAGTTTGTTACAGGGACTGGGTTTCTAGCTTGTCCTTGGGTGCCTGTAGCCCCAGGTACGAGGGATGGACCAAGTTTCCATGGGTGGGAATTATTTTCTGCTTTTTTCTAAAATTACAGTTTATATGATTTCCACCTCGATGGCTCACTTGATGTGTGATGTTCATGATTGTGATATGTGACCCTTGGCCAGGTGCGGTAAGGGAGAATTGGACCTTGGCCCGGTATGGGAAGGCTTGTTGCTTGGATTTTGGTAGGCACATTTTTAGGGTATTTCAATTTCATAATTGCACGTATGCTTTGTGAAGTAATAATACCATGTGAATGTAATCAATTTCCATGCTTATATGCTTTGAAATGTAAAAGGTGAAATTCCTGATATAATTGATTGTTGTTTCAATGTGATGTGCCATGCTTTATATATCTGTAGAATTGCATGTTGCAGGATATCTGGGTCTGGCTCTTAAGAGAGCAGACAGGTACTAAGGCTGAGGCAGTGTAACTGTCAGGATTGGGCGACTCGGTCGTCAGTTTGAGGCAACGTGAGTTGTCAAGACGAGAATGGCCCGAGGTACTTTTGATAATTGGCTCTTTTGAGGGCGGGTAAAGAGGCCATAAGGTCGGGATGCCGTGGGGAATGGGTTGCGGTGAGGGGGAGTAAGGGTAGTTGTTATGACCTGCCTTTAACTACTTTCCTTATCAGCGTAGAATATATTTATATATATATATATATATATATATATATGGACTGTCTGACAATCTATGGTATTCAGCGGGTTACTCCTACACATCTCGATGGAGTGTCAGACAAGTGAGGATACAGTGCCGCTGGTGTAGGATCAGGTTCAGGATTCGGTACAGGCAGAGCACGAGCAGCAGGTACAAGCTCAGGGATAGGATCAGGTTCAGGATCCAGTGTAGGCAGGGCAGCAGCCGGGTTTGGCAGCGTTCGGGCCATGTCTTGACGAGCAGCTCCGAACTAGTTTGGTACGTGTATTATAGGGGATTGATAGAGGCGTGTAGGGTACAGAGAATTCTATGGCGTATCTGATGTGGGAGTCTCAGTCGCAGCACCCGCCACTTTTTTAGGGTGAGGGTGGTCCACATGCGGCTGAGAACTGGATAGAGAGTATGCAAATGATCTTCGAGTAGCTCAAGATGCCTCCAGGGTGGAGGGCCAAGATGGTGACGTACATGCTGCGAGGACCGGCGAAGCGTTGGTGGAATGTACAGGTACAGGCTCATAGGCACAAGGGACTGGCTTGGAAGTACTTCAAAGATAGGTTCTTTGAGCACTTCTATCCAGAGACACTAAGGGAAGAGAGAGCTCAGGAGTTCTTGAGTATTCAGCAGGGAGACATGTCCATCATGGACTACGCAGCTACTTTCACAGAGTTTTCTCGCTTTGCACCTGGTATGGTGAGCGATGACGTGGTTAGGGTGAGGCGCTTCGAGGATGGCTTACGACACGCCATTCAGGTCCAGGTGAACATCTTCAGGCTGGGTTCCTTCTCTGAGGCGGTAAATCAGGCGCTCATAGCCGAGGGAAACGAGAGAGGGAAGTCTCGCTTGGGCAGGGTGACAGCTTCAGGTGATGGTTCGGACAGCAGGAAGTGAGGACGAGATGAGTTCCAGTAGGGTAGTCAGGCTAGGGATTTAGCTAGACCACCTCGTGGTAGTTCTTCGGTGATTTTCTTTCAGTGTGGACAGTAGGGACATGTTCGGTCTCAGTGTGATAGGCCTCTGAAGGAGTGTCGGGCATGTGGACAGGACGGGAATCTAGAGAGGTTTTGCAGGAAGCCTTCTCAGATAGCTGGCAGGCAGGGACCAGGACAGACTATAGCATCTATAGTTGGTTTAGGTTCGGTACCTGGAGAGGGTAGTTGAGGTTCAGTTGTGCACGGAGGTCGTGAAAGAGACGGTGGGACCCAGCTGAGGGTTCAGTGGCCGGTGACTGGAGTAGCACCGCAGGGAGGTTAGGCATCAGGCGGCCGTATTTCAGTCCAGGTGCACATCGTGGAGCTGCCAAAGGTGGAGCAGGCTGGTGAGTCGATGACGGTTAGAGGTACAGTGCAGTGTGGTCGTGATCTCCATGTTTCCTTTTTGGCATGACCTGTAGAGGCATGTCTGTTTTGAGTGCATGTGGTGCACAGGATCTATGTGGACTGACTAGATTCTAGTCAGTGGGATTGGCACCATATCAGGGGCGTGATATATATATATATATATGTGTGTGTGTGTGTGTGTGTGTGTGTGTGTGTGTGTGTGTGTGTGTGTGTGTGTGTGATGCATCGCATAAGGAGCATCGAGGATGCGGGTTACTTGAGGTGTCGTCGACATAGGGGAATCGATGATGCGGGTTACTTGAGGTGTCGTGGGCATTGGGGCATTGAGGATGCGGGCTACTTGAGGTTCTAGGCACCAGGTTTGTTTTTGAGCATCCATGGGATGCAGGACCTTGTGGAGGCGGACACCGATGCGGCGTGGGATACGTTGGGTGTCGCGAACGACACAGGAGCGCCAATGGGGTGCAAGGGTGATGATGTGTCATGGGAGGACTATATGTCCATAAAACAAGTTAGTAAACTTTGTTTGCTTTGAGTTTTGTTGGTTGAGATCGAGTAGGAAATTCCTAAGGTGGGGATCCCCCTTGAGGAATTTAGCCAGAACCTTGGGACCGGGGTAGTCCAGGTTGTTTAACCGGGATGGGCATGTTCGGTGCCATCTTTGGGTTTTGTTTGGTAGCTCAGGGACGAGCTACGTTAAGGTGGAGAGTTTGTAAGAACCTTGGTTTTTAGAAATGGTCAAAATCCTGACCCTGTTTGAATTTTTGACTTGTTTATGAGGAAACTGGATTAAATGGGCAGTTTCTAGAAATTTCCAGATTACACACCGTGTACTTTTAAGTACACGCCATGTATATGTTAAAGCGAGTGTCGGTCGTGTGCTCTCCAAGTAAATTTTGTGTGATGACCGTGTATAAATTCCTTACTACACAACATGTAGTTTTAAACATGCCGTGTACCCCCGATCGTGTGGTGTCCATACATGGCATGTAGGCATGTTGGCTGGGTAGAACCAGGTACACGCCGTGTTCCCCTTGGACATGTCGTGTAGTCTAGCCATGTATGAGGGATATACATGGCGTGTGGGTAAGTCGGTGAGGGAGAGAAGAGAAACCAAGTACATGTTGTGTACCCACAGGTACACGCCGTGTCCTCATGTTGGCAGGTCTGGAAAGTAAGGTGGTGGAATTTAGCCGTCTTATGAATAGTTAAATGATATATACATGGTGTGTGGTCATTAAGTACATGCCGTGTACTTTCTTTTTTTCGTTAAAATGGGCGGTATCCTCGTTTTGAGGTTCTGGACAGAACCTCTGCACCTAAGGCATCCGGATCTTCAATCGCTCCCCGGTTCTTCATCCGAAGTCAGATTCGAACTTCGGTTAATGTGTTGGAACCCCCTCGGTAAGTCCTCGATTCCACTTTGGCCGTTTTGTTTGATTTTTGTTCTATAACAAGTTATAGTGGTTTGAGAGGTTTTGAATCTTTTGTAGATTTACCGCATTTTAGACCGAATTGGCAGCTATTACCAGAGGAGTAGCATCATACGAGTCTCAGTTAGGTGGTGCATACCTCATTTTTTGTTTTCATTGTTGTTTGGGTGACGTGGCCTTTGGCGCGTTTTCGGGTATTTTGAGCGGGACCCAGTTTTATCTTTTATTACTTATTGCATTGTTTATGGACCTATGGGATGCCTTTGGGTATGTCCTATTACCAGTTTTACTTGAGCGGGGCCAGGCAAGGGGTCGTCGCTCATCGGGGCATTTTGGCCGAGGGATGCCAAAATGGTTTTATTTGATTTATATTGTTATAAATTGTTGAGTTTAATTTATTATTCCTGATATAAATTGTTATAGGCATTCAAGACCTTAGTGCTGGTATGGGATAGTACCTTGCGTAGTACAAATCAACTGTTTAGTATATTTTGCCAGTTTATGTTGTCTGTTTAAATATGTTACATATGCAATTGTTGAATTGCATCTACTGGACCCTTTGGGTTGTGTTGGGCTTGGCCTGGTAACTCTTGAGTGATGCTGATCATAGGTTGGGCTTGGGCTGGGTTACTTTGGGTGGTTTTGACCACAGGATTGGGCGTCATAGACGTCGATTTGAGACAGTACAACTATCAGGTTGGGCATGGCCTGGGTTACTAGGATGGTAATGCCATCAGACTTGAGTGGCATGGTCGCAGGGACACGAGGTGTCAGATGTGTTGGTGGCTTAGGTACTAATTTGGTGATTACTGCTCACCCGAGACTTTGAGTAGTGTGCACACAGAGATACTCCGTGATGAGGTGGTTTTGACCACTCGTGTGGTTAGAGGCCCCCGTAGTTGCGATTAGGTATTTTGGTTGGGGGTGCTTGTCGTAGAAAGCCACATTGAAGTGAGGAGCCTTCAGGGGATAGCTTGAGACATGAGGTGTCAGGAGGCACATGGTGCCGGGTTACTATTATTGGGCGTGCCTTCGGGACGTCGGTACTTGAGACATTAGGTGTCAGGATACACACAATGTCGGGTTACTATTCTTGGGGATTCCTTTGGGACGTCGGTGCTTGAGACACGAGGTGTCAGGAGGAACATGGTGCCGGGTTACTATTCTTGGGTGTGCCTTCGGGACGTCGGTACTTGAGACACGTAGTGTCAGGGGGTGCATGTCGCCGGGTTACTTGGCAGAGATTCCGGCATTGGATGAAGCTGGTGACACTCCATGGTGGCTGCTGAGCACCGGAGTAGTTAGTGTTTATTTGTGCATTGTACTACTTACGGTTTTCCTTACACTTGCATGACTGCTTAAACACGTATATTTGGTACGCACCGTTGGGTGGTATCCTACAGAGATTTTTCTCACACCCTGCACAGGCCCTTCAGGATGCGTGCAGACTTTATAGATTTACATGCAAGAAAGAGGCCATATTTAGGAGCTGGGCTGCGTTAGTTGTTGCATGGAGTGGTATGGACCTTGCGGTCATACCTAGCTCGGTTTACTTGGCTTTTTTTTCTTTCTGTATCGGCATGATTACTTGTTGTAGCTACTGTTGGTTATCCATTGGCGCCCTTTATATATTCAGTTATGTATGACCTACTTTGGATGCATGTTTTACTGTTCAGTACTAGTTACATGTTATCAGCATGCTGTTGTTATATTTATTTCTTCCGCTGTTTATCTATATTGATTATGCTTCCACTCTGCGGGTCTAGTTCGAGTCTGCTGAGTCTTCCGCTACATATTTATTATTATTCTCATACCAGTACCCTTATTATGATCCTCTAAGAGGATATATCCTCCCCACTATACCAAACAGACCCTCGCTGCTAGTCAGAAGCCTTTGGCGTTCAGGGAGGTGCGCCTGAGGTAGTAACACCCGACCCGTTTGGAACTGTTCGGAAGGCTGGCCGGGTCCGGTTTGTTACAAAGTGGTATCAGAGGAGTTCTTGATAGGAATTTAGTAGCAGTGATTTGCTGACTACTAATTATTTTGATGCTTCTCGTTTATTTCTACTGGTTTTACTATTTGGGATATGGTAGACTGGATATAGTTTGTTACAGGGACTGGGTTTCTAGCTTGTGCTTGGGTGCCTGCAGCCCCAGGTATGAGGGATGGACCAAGTTGCCATGGGTGGGAATTTTTGTCTGCTTTTTTCTCAGATTACAGTTTATATGATTTCCACCTCGGTGGCTCACTTGATGTGTGATGTTCATGATTGTGATATGTAACCCTTGGCCTGGTGCGGTAAGGGAGAATTAGAACTTGGCCTGGTATGGCAAGGATTGTTGCTTGGCTTTTGGTAGGCACATTTTTAGGTTATTTCAATTTTATAATTGCACGTATGCTTTGTGAAGTGATAATAACATGCGAATGTAATCAATTTTCATGCTTATATGATTTGAAATGTAAAAGGTGAAATTCTTGATATAATTGCTTGTTGTTTCAATGTGATATGCCATGATTTATATATCTGTAGAATTGCATGTTGCAGGATATCTGGGTCTGGCTCTTAAGAGAGCAGATAGGTACTAAGGCTGAGGCAGTGTAACTGTCAGGATTGGGCCACTCGGTCATCGGTTTGAGGCAACGTGAGTTGTCAGGACGGGTGTGGCCCGAGGTACTTTTGATAATTGGCTCTGTTGAGGGAGGGTAAGAAGGCCATAAGGCCGGGATGTCATGGGGCATGGGTTGCGGTGAGGGGGAGTAAGGGTAGTTGTTATGCACTGTCTTTTACTACTTTCTTTATCTGCATAAAATATATTGTTATATATATATATATATGGGCTATCTGACCATTTATGGTATTCAGCAGGTTACTCCTACACGTATCGATGGAGAATCATAAAAGTGAGGATACAGTGCCACTGGTGCAGGATCAGGTTTGGGATTCGGTACAGGAAAAGCACGATCCGCAGGTACAGGCTCAGGGATAGGATTAGGTTCAGGATCCAGTGCAGGCAGGGCAGTAGCCTGGTTTGGCAGCATTCAGACCATGGCTTGACGAGAAGCTCTGAGCTAGCCTGGTACATGTCTTACATGGTATTGATAGAGGCGCGTAGGGTACAGATCCTTATATGGCGTATCTGATGTGGGAGTTCTAGTCCAAGCACCTGCCACTTTTTCAGGGTGAGGGTGGTCTACAGGAGGCTGAGAACTGTATAGAGAGTATTCAAATGATCTTCGAGCAGCTCGAGACGCCTCTAGGGCAGAGGGTCAAGCTGGAGACATACATGCTACGAGGACCGATGAAGAGTTGGTGGGATGTACAGGTACATGCTCATAGTCATGAGGGACTGGCTTGGAAGGACTTCGAGGACAGGTTCGTTGAGCACTTCTATCCAGAGAAACTGATGGCAGAGAGAGCTCGGGGGTTCTTGAGTCTTCAACAGGGAGACATGTCTTTCATGGACTACACATCTACTTTCACAGAGTTGTCTCGCTTTGTACCTGGTGTGGTGAGTAATGATGCGTCTAGGGTGAGGCGCTTCGAGGATGTCTTACGACACGCCATTTGGGTCCAGGTGAACATCTTCAGGCTGGCTTCATTATCTGAGGTGGTAAATCAGGCGCTCATAGCCGAGGGAAATGAGAGAGAGAAGTCTCGCTTGGGAAGGGCGACAGCTTCAGGTGATGGTTCAGACAATAGGAAGCAAGGACAGTATGAGTTCCAGTAGGGCAGTCAGGCTAGGGATTCAGCTAGACCACCTCTTGGTAGTTCTTCAGTGATTTGCTTTCAGTGTGGACAATCGGGACATGTTCGGGCTCAATGCGATAGGCCTCTAAAGGAGTGTCGGGCATGTGGACAGGACGGGCATCTGGAGAGGTTTTGCAGGCAGCCTTCTCAGATAGCCGGTAGGAAGGGACTAGGACAGACTGTAGCATCTAGAGTTGGTTCAGGTTCGGTACCCGGAGAGGGTAGTCGAGGTTCAGCTGTACACGGAGGTTGTGACAGAGACGGTGGGACCCAGCTGAGGGGTTAGTGGTCGGTGACTGTAGAAACACCTCAGGGAGGTTAGGAATCAGGCAGCCGTATTCCAGGCCAGGTTCACGTTGTGGAGCTGTCAGAGGCGGAGCAGGCTAGTGAGCTGACGACGGTTAGAGGTACACTGCGGTGTGGCCGTGATCTCCATGTTTCCTTTTAGGCATGACCTATAGAGGCATGTCTATTTTGATTGCACGTGGTGCACAGGATCTATGTGGACTAACTAGATGCTAGTCAGTGGGATTGGCACCATATCAGGTGTGTGATATATATATATATATATATATATATATATATATGTATATATATATATATATATATATATGTATGTATGTATGTATGTATGTATGTATGAGATGTGTCGCATCAGGAGCATCGAGGATGCGGGTTACTTGAGGTGTCGCGGGCATCGGGGCATCGATGATGCGGGTTACTTGAGGTGTCGTGGGCATCGGGGCATTGAGGATGCGGGCTACTTGAGGTGCTAGGCACTAGGTTCGTTTTTGAGCATCCATTGGATGCAGGACCTCGTGGAGGCGGACACCGATGCGGTGTGGGATACTTTGGGTGTCGGGAACGACACAGGAGCTCCAATGGGGTGCAGGGGTGATGATGCATCATGGGAGGACTATGCGTCCGGAAAATAGGTTAGTAAACTTTGTTTTCTTTGAGTTTTGTTGGTTGAGACTGAGTAGGCAATTCCTAAGGTGGGGATACCCTTGAGGAATTTAGCCAGAACCTTAAGACCGGGGTAGTCCAGGTTGTTTAACCAGGATGGGCGTGTTCGGTTCCATCTCCGGGTTTCGTTCAGTAGCTCGGGGATGAACTACGTTAAGGTGGGGAGTTTGTAAGAACCCGGGTTTTTAGAACGGGTCAAAATCCTGACCCTGTTTGAATTTTTGACTTGTTTCTGAGGAAACTGGATTAAATGGGCAGTTTCTGGAACTTTACAGATTACACGCCGTGTACATTTAAGTATATGTCGTGTATATGTTAAAACGGGTGTCGGTCGTGTGTTCTCCAAGTACATGTCGTGTGATGACCGTGTAGAGATTCCTTACTACACTACGTGTAGTTTTAAACACGCTATGTACAACTGACCGTGTGGTGGTCATACATGGCGTGTAAGCCTATTGGCTGGGTATAACTAGGTACACGTCGTCTTCCCCTTGGACACGCCATGTAGTCTAGCCATGTATGAGGGATATACATGGCGTGTGGGTAAGTCGGTGAGGGAGAGAATAGAAACCAAGTACACGTCGTGTACCCACAGGTACACATCGTATTCTCATGTTGGTAGGTCCGGAAAGTAAGGCGGTGGAATTCATCCATCTTATGAATAGTTAAATGATATATACACGATGTGTAGTCATGAAGTACATGCCGTGTACTTTCTTTTTTTTTCGTTAAAACAGGCAGTAGCCTCGTTTTGAGGTTCTGTACAGAACCTCTACACCTAAGGCATCCGGATCTTCAATCGCTCCCCGGTTCTTTGTCCAAAGTCAGATTTGAACTCCGGTTAATGTGTTGGAACCCCCTCGGTAAGGCCTCAATTCCACTTGGTTCGTTTTGTTTGATTTTCCTTCTAGAACGAGTTATAGGGTTTTGAGCAGTTTTGAATCTTTTGTAGATTTACCGAGTTTTAGACCGAATTGGCGGCTGTTATCAGAGGAGTAGCATTGTACGAGTCTCAGGTAGGTGGTGTATACCTCATTTTGTGTTTTCATGGTTGTTTGGGTGACGCGGCCTTCGGCGCGTTTTCAGGTATTTTGAGTGGGACCCAGTTTTTTCTGTTATTACTTATTGCATTGTTTATGGACCAGTGGGATGCCTTAGGGTATGTCCGGTTACCAATTTTTCTTGAGCGAGGCCGGGCAAGGGGTCGTCTCTCATCGGGGCATTTTGGCCAGGGGATGCCAAAATGGTTATATTTGATTTATATTGTTATAAACTATTGAGTTTAATTTATTACGCCTGATATAAATTGTTAGAGGCATTCAAGACCTTAGTGCTGGTATGGGACAGCACCTTGCGTAGTGAAAATCAACTGTTTAGTATGTTTTTCCTGTTTATGTTGTCAGTTTAAATATGTTACATATGAAATTGTTGAATTGCATCTGTTGGACCCTTTGGGTTGTGTTGGGCTTGGCCCGGTTACTCTTGAGTGATGCTGATCATAGGTTGGGCTTGGCCTGGGTTACTTTGGGTGGTTTTGACCACGGGATTGGGTGTCATGGACGTCGGCTTGAGGCAGTACAACTGTCAGGTTGGGCATGGCCTGGGTTACTAGGATGATGATGCCATCAGACTTGAGCAGCATGGTCGCAGGGACGCGAGGTGTCAGATGTGTTGGTGGCTTGGGTACTATTTTGGTGATTACCACTCACTCGGGACTTTGAGTAGTGTGCACACAGAGATACTCCGTGATGAGGTGGTTTTGACCACTCGTGTGGGTAGAGGCCCCCGTAGTTGCAGTTAGGTATTTTGGTTGGGGGTGATTGTCGTAGAAAGCCATGTGGGAGGTGAGAAGCCTTCAGAGGATATCTTGAGACATGAGGTGTCAGGAGGCACACGGTGTTGGGTTACTATTCTTTGGCGTGCCTTCGGGACGTCGGTACTTGATACACAAGGTATCAGGAGGCACACGGTGCTGGGTTACTATTCTTGGATGTGCCTTCGGGATGTCGGTACTTGAGACACGAGGTGTCAGGAGGCACATGGTGTCGGGTTACTATTCTTGGTCGTGCCTTTGGGACGTCGGTACTTGAGACATGCAGTGTCAGGGGGCGCATGTCGCCGGGTTACTTGGCAGAGATTCCGGCGTTGGCTGAAGCTGGTGACACTCCATGGTGGCTGATGAGCACCAGAGGAGTTAGTGTTTATTTGTGCATTGTACTGCTTATGGTTTTCCTTACACTTTCATGACTGCTTAAACACATATATCTGGTATGCACCATTGGGTGGTATCCTACTGATATTTGTCTCACACCCTGCACGGGCCCTTCGGGACACGTGCAGACTTTATGGATTTACATGCAGGAAAGAGGCCAGCTTCAGGGGCTGGGCTGCGTTAGTTGTTTCATGGGGATGGTATGAACCTTGAGGTCATACCTAGCTGGGGTTACTTAGTTTTGTTTCCCTTTCTTTATCGGCATGCTTACTTTATTATAAAGCAACTGTTGGTTAGCCATTGGTGTTGTTATAAATTGATATGTATGACTTGCTATGAATGCATGTTGGTTGTTTACAGTAGTAGTTGCTTGTGATATTCATCATGTTGTTCTGTTTACTTTCTGCTGATGTTGTTACTATATTGCTTCCACTGTTTATTGGATAATTGTTATGCTTCCGCTCTGTGAGTCTGGTTTGAGTCTGCTGAGTCTTTCATTCCGCTGCATCTTTATATTTATACTCAGACCAATACCCATATTATGATCCTCCGAGAGGGTATAGCCTCCCCACTATACCTAACAGACCCTCACTGCTAGTCAGCAGCCTTTGGCGTTCGAGGAGGTGCGCCTAAGGTAGTAACATCCGACCCATTTGGCACTGTTCGGGTGGCTGGCCGGGTTTGGGTCATTACACATAGTAATCCTCCACATATCTCCATGGAAGAAAGTGATGATATTTGGGAATAATGGAATGCTTAGTCCAAGATACATCATCCCCTTTGAGATCCTTGATCACATCGGAGTGATGGCCTATCAACTTGCACTCTCACCTAAGCTATATTTAGTTCATGATGTATTCAATGTATCACTCTTAAGAAAGTGCATACCTAGCCCCTTACATACACTCTCAAATACAGTTTTTTTATTATTTTGATAAACCACTTTTGGGTTAAGTGGGAACCTACATAGACATTCACCACACATACACCATAAAAACCAGATACAAAATGCTAAAAACATCATCCAACTTCAAAATTCAAACAACATCATCACCATATTGGGCCATATCTCTCCTGAGGCATGTACCTGAGAAGAAATAAAACCATGAAAAAAATTTGAAATTTGAAAACACCGAAAAACATTCTTCACATCACAATCGACTGGAAACAACAATTGTAAATCATTTAAAATCATAATTCAAACCAAAATCGTGCCACCAAGTCACATCTCAAAAACCATGGGATGTGAAAACCGAATCATCATCATCCTTGATTCGTGCCTCGATGAACCATCACAACAAAAACCTCAAGACACACCCCTGACACCAGAATCATCCATAACAAAGAATCATTTGTGTTGTCGTCAAACCACTTCCATCAACACTGGAAACACCATAACCAGCCACATAAATCAAACGAAGACAAAAAAACAAGGATGCCACCACGCCAACAGCATGCATCACCAGATGAGAAAAACCATGGTTGGGATCAGAGTTGATGATGTTGAGTCTCTTAGAACTTCAGTTACATAATAACCATCACCTCCCAAAGCTCTATGAACCCACCGCAGTAAACCAACCTGGAGATCAGTGAAGGGAAAAGAAGTCAGGGCAGAGATTAAAGCGATTGGGCCTCCATAAGAACAACCTCACCGGAACCACCAACCCCAACCATAGAAACCAACGACACAATAAGAACACACTATAATCACACTAAATAAAAACGATCCATCCTAAATGAGAAAACTATGATAGGAAAAAACCGAACGCAAGCCGAGATCCTTGCACACTGACGTGACCCAACCCACACCTCCCAAACCTCCTCGGGTTGACCAGCATGCCAGACCATATGGGGTCGGAAATGTGGTCTCTAGGAGGAAACAGAATAGGAAGATCTAAAGAGATTCAATAGGGAGTTGATACCACAAATCAAACCAAACAAGACCATCAGAGGAGGGAAAATAGAAACAAAGGAAAATAAGTAAAAGAAGAGGGGAATAGGTAAGGGGGAAGTAAGGGGAAGAAGAGGGGAATAGGGAAGGGGAGATGATATTTAGAGTGGCATAGGTCTCCCCTAACAAATCATTGCCAAATTTAAATCTAGATCAGGAGAGACGGGAGAGTGAGTCCTTTCAGAGCTCAGACCTAATACCCCTCACATATAATCAATACAGAGGTGGTACCATTGAAGAATGATCTTTCCTATGAGGAGAAGCTGGTGAAATTATTAGATCATAAAGACAAAGTTCTATGAAATAAGACAATTCATCTTATCAAAGTGATTTGGAAAAACCACAAGTTTGAAGAAGCAATGTGGGAACCATAGGAAGTCATGAGATAGAATTACCCTCATCTATTTTAAGGGGGTGAAATGAAAATTTCAAGGGTGAAATTTATCAAGGGGGAAATATTATAACAACCCAAAATATTATAAATAAAATTCCCTTATAATTTAATGTTTTATTATGCAATATGGTTATAAAAATCACATCAACTTATTTTATTTTATTATATCTAATTGGATTTAAAATACTTTTAATAATTTTTATCGTTGATAATATATTCTTTAAACAATGATCATGTCATTAGTATAAATATAGGGATTTAACCAATCCAATTAACATAGATAAAGGATGTTATGGCCCCATTCAGTAGGATTTTACCCTATGAAGCCCATTTATCAGAGCTTCTAAGGGAGATAACATCTCTGGAATTTTACCTCGACTAATCTCAAACTAAGATCTAACAACTTAAGCATGTGTGATACCATTTACAAGAGAAGTTCAAGATCATCAAGATCACGACCCAAACTATGTTTGTCGAACAACCCCATGAAAGTCTCGCCATTAAGCACCTTAATCTTAGGGATTATACTAGTGTATTAAAGAAATATGTATCAAGACCCTATAAAATTTATTATGTACATTATTTGGTAAAGAATAATGAATATATTTTTTCATCACATTATAAATAATTTTTATCATTACTATATAACATGATTAATATTTTTAGATAATATTCAGTTCAATTAAGGAATTTATTTTGATGAATTGATGTATTTTTAAAATAAATAATATCTTAATTAAATATTATTATCAAATTATTTTTATTAAATATAAATGAATATATAATTTTTATGAAGTCAAATGTAATTTTTTATTAGGTTTCAAAAACTATTATTGCCAAAAAAACTGTCATTTTCAATAAATATCGGTTATTATTTTTAAAAATTGAAAAATAAAATATTTATAAAATTATTTAGATAAAATTGATATTATTTTTGGATTCAAAACATCAAAATTATCCAACAGTTAATTTTTCATAATTTTCTGAGATAGTTAAATTTTTGGATAAAAATTAAATACCGTATAAATATACGTTGTGTTTTATGACATCATAATTTCCCAAAAATGATGTAATAAATAATATTATGGGTATCCTCGTCCAAATATATGTTTAAACTTAAAATAATGTGATTTTAAGTTTTTTTTATTAATTTTATAAATCCTTTATCAATCCGCCAAAACAGATAATATAGTTTATGATCTTAAATTCATTTCATTAAAAGTGTGACTCACCTTCACGTAATCAAGGGTAATATTTTAATAATTTTTTCTATTTTCCTAATAATTTATTTAAAATCAATCTTATTTATTAGAAAACATGGGCAAAAACCCTGGTAAGTTTTGTGTTTTTAAATATTTTATTATATAGAGTCCAAAACCTATGTTTGTTAAATATTATAGAATTCACCTCTCATTTCCTATATAAAACCACCCAATATTTCATTTATCTTCCCTAAAAAATACATTTATTACATCCTAACTCTTCCCTTATCTCTCTATAATCCTCCCATGGTGCCCCCAATTTCTCAAGAAGCCCATTTCAAGCTTTTGGTGTCATGATCTTAAGGTAAGGGATCCTATCTTTCTCACTTTTATTCAAGAATCTCCTCTATTTTATGCCATATAATTTTTAATTCCTAATGATGGGGTATGTTTTCTCACTTCCCCTATACTGACCTTATGATTTATAAATGATGAGATACCCCTTTATCTCTCATTAATCTCTCCTAAGTACACTTGTTACCATACTGAAATTTTATAAGAGTTCTTCCTTTCTCTTCTTTAATCAAGTTTCTTTATTATCATATTCCTTATATTCCCAATTCCTAATGATGGGATATGTCTTAGAATAAACCTATTATTACCCAATTGATTTCCAAATGATGAGAGACCCTTTTCTTTCTCATCAACCATTTTTATGAATTTTTAAGCGAATTTGTTAGGCTGGTGAAATTTAACCATGAATTCCATTCCAAAGAAATTGTATAGTGAATACCATACTCATTTACTATAAATGGTGTTCACCTTTATACACTTATTATTCTTTGAATTGGTATTTACATGTATTTATTCCACACTTCCTTATCACGGAATAAGTTATGATGATGAATGAATCCATGTTGTATGATCTATGTGGTACACTTAAGTATGAGATTGAAATGAAAGTGACGGGTGCGCCCAGAATTATATAGCACTCCAATACATTGGGTAATTTTTAGCATCATGATACGTCATGTTGGTATATGGAGTGAACCGAATTATTTTATGTTACTTTTTTCGTTATGATTTCTTAATTGTTATCCCTAACCTATGATGTAGTGTATTAAGTTGTTGCCACGTTTCCCAGGTTGTCTTCATTTTATCATTTTATATCATGTATTATCAATCATATTTATGATTCATACTCTTTTTATGCCCCTTGATATTCATATTGTCTAATATGTTTTACCTTATGTTATATTTATTCCCTTATTGGGCTTTATAGATGACCCCTTTCTTATGTATTTATTTAGATTATCTCATGTAGTTTTAAGTGGGAGCATGTTAAAAAAGATTTCAATAAAGATGTTTTTTTATATTTTAAATTGTTGTGTAATGTACCTAATTCACAAAGACGCTAGACTTATCAATATTTTGAGTTGAATTATGTGAAATTTTATGTAATGAATCATGTGGTAAAGTGTAATAAAGGGAATGGTTGTTATAGGGAGGAAATAGAAGTTATCCTAGAAGGACTTTGAGACAAAGTTCCTAATCCATTTATATCCCAAGACCTTGAGGGATGAGAAGGATCTGAGTTTATACACCTTATAGAGGATGGATTTTCAGTTCTGGGTTATGCTGAACATTTCATTGACCTACAGTGCTTTTCTCTATATTTTATAGCTTATGAGATCTCTGGGGTGAGATATATTCAGTATGGTCTTCACTATGAGGTCAGGTTGTAGGTGAATGTGTTGTGTTTAAGAAGTTTTACATATGTGATGAATCAGAAACTCATCAAGGAAGGGAATCTAAAAAAGGCCCCAAGTAGTGGATAGGATACTTAAACAAGGAAATTTATGAACTCTTCTTCTACTGGAACAAATAATTGCTATGATTGTTTTCTCCTTGTCAATAGCGATCAAAGTATTCAGGGTAGTGGGCATCCATCTCAGGACTATGTTCCATTATAGTGCTATCAGTGTGGTAATATGGGATACAAACGACCTCAGTGTTTGTACCCTGATTTGGAGTTTCATTATTGTGGAATATTAGTCCACCTAAAGAGTTTTTGTAGGGGAGTACAATACCAGAGTAGTGTCAAGGGAACATGATAATTACTGGAGTCTAGGATGGACCGAGTTGTTCCTTAGGAGACAGTTTGTTTGAGTTTCATGGGACATTATATTCAAGGAAGTGGATGTGGTACCTCAATGAAGGAACAGTAATACCTAGAAGTAGGTATATATCAGTGGAGGTCAGACTGGAGCCTAGGGAAGAGGGGCTGGTTAGAATCACATTATGCAGACTACTCCAGCTATTGTGGATGTAGGACTATCTACTGTCAAAAGTACAATTCTTGTATCATATGCCCTTTCTTATTTTTTTTGTTTGATATAAGAGCATTGTATTCATTTTTATATAATCTATTTGTAAATGGTTTTTTCTTGTATTTGGAATTCTTGGATGGTGTTTTAACCATCTACACACCATTGGTAGTAAGATCAGATAATATTATAAGTTTCAAGGTATGTTCACTGGAGATTAATGGTTACTATTTCTTCTGGGAACTATTTGTGATTGAAATGAAAAGATTCAACTTTATTCTTGGTATAGATTGGTCAGTTCTATATTAGGCTCATATTGACCGTTACCAAAGGAGATTTACCTTTCTATCTCCAAAAGGGGGAATCTATTCTCACCAGGGTGAGTGGAATCTTCAAACTAGTCATACAGGACCGATTCAGTGTAGATTGGATTTCTTCATAACTAAAATAACTGGTCTTTCCCTAGATGATGGTTGTATATAGAACAATTATTTTACTCCAGTGTTATACCATTTTTAGTATTTCTTTCCTAATGAGTTATATGAATTAACACCCAAGAAAGAGATCGAGTTTATGATTGAGTTGGTATTGGGAGAAGAGCTGGTTTCTATTTTATATAATAGAATGGAACCTACAGATCTTTGAGAATTTAAATTCTAGTTGGAAGTTCTAGAAGCTAAAGGTTTCATATATTGTAGTGTATATCCTAAGGGTTATTCAGTTCTCTTCACTAAGAAGGCTTATGGGAATTTGCACTTGTGTGTGGATTATATGATGTTGAGCCATATGAAGGTCAAGAACTGGTATCATATTTTGTGCATAGATGATCTCTTTAATTATCATAGAGGTTATAAGATCTTCTAAAATATAGATTTAAAATCTGGATACCATCATTTGAGGGTGATATCATCGTACATACCTCAGACAACTTTTAGGAGCATGTATGGCTTTTATGAGTTCATATTGATGTTGTTTGGTTTGACTAATGCACTAATGATATTCATGGCCTTGATAAATAGGATATTTCAAACTTTCCTAGATCAGTTACTGGTGATTTTTTGTTGATGAAATCTTAGTTTACTCCTAGTAAATAGATGATCATGCCAAAAATCTTGACATCATATTGAGTACATTAAGAAATAATATTCTTTATGACAAGCTAACCAAAATTAGTTTCTAGATTGATAAAGTACACTTCTTGGGTCATGTCATCTTATAGGAAGGAGTGACAGTGAACCTGGAGAAATTTTTAGCCATGGTATCTTGGTAGAATCCCAATAATGTATTTGATATTTAAAAAATTTGGGGTTTAGTAGATTATTATCATCACTTTATCCAAGACTTCACCCATTTGGAAACACCGATGTCTAGGATGACCAAGAAGGGGGTGAGGTTTGTTTGGTTGGATGCTTGTGAGAGAGATTTTCAGGAGCTAAAATGAAGGTGGTCCTCAACACCTATCCTCACTTTACCTATGTTGGGTAAAATGTATACCGTCTACTGTGATACATCTGGAGTTGGACTCAAAGTAGTTATGATGCAGGAGGATTGAGTGGTTTCTTATGGCTATTGAAAGATGATACCACATGAGAGTTATTACCCTACTCACTATTTTGAGTTAGCAGTAGTGGTACATGCCATGAGATGTTGGAGGCATTATCTCATGGGTGAGAGGTTTGAGTTATAAATGTACCACAAGAACCATAGGTTCATATTTTCTCAGTGAAACGTGAACCTTCGGTAGAGTAGGTGGGTCGAGTATCTAAATTATTTTAACTTTGAGGTGGATTATACATCGATAAATAGATTCAAGAAGAGGTAGTAAAAGAGTCTTGTGATGAGTGGTGGGTGATGGCCCACTTTGTAGACATGCATCTAGATGTTAAAGAGTCTCATAAATGAGTAGATCTATATTATACAACTATTATAAACATGATTTTGGACCAGATTAAGGTTGAGAATTTATCTGATCTAGAGGTATTAGTTTCAAGAGACAATTTTTATAGTGGGGATACACCATCAGAATGGTCTCTTGGTAGTGAAAATCATCTTCTTTTTTGTGACTGAGTATGGGTTACTTTGGGTTTTTGTGAGGAGGTAATGAAAGAGTTTCATGCTTGTAGATGGGTGGTAAATCCTAGTTTCATGATGATGTATCTTGATCTTCATAGACAATAATGTTGGTCAGGAATAAAGAATAAAGTGGCAAGCTTTGTGGTGAGATATTTCAATTATCAGCGGGTGAAAGTTGAGCATCATAGGCCAGCTGGGATTTTTCAGCCTTCGTCCATTCCTAAGTAAAAAATGGGATGATTTCACAATGGATTTTGTGATAAGATTATCTATGACAACCCATAATAATGATACAGTGTGGTTGATTTGTGGATTGACGGTAGAAGGTATCCAACTTTTTGCCTATAAGGGAGACCTCTATAGTTGATGATCTTGGAAGTCTTTACATGCATGAGGCAGCTCAGTCACACAGTGTTATAAGGAATATCATTTTAGATAGATATCCTTGTTTCACATCAATTTTTTTGAAGTGTATTCAG
Source organism: Viscum album (assembly GCA_963277665.1). NCBI lineage: Eukaryota > Viridiplantae > Streptophyta > Magnoliopsida > Santalales > Viscaceae > Viscum > Viscum album. The sequence continues at coordinate 1,008,699,048 of OY728167.1, forward strand.
AAGTATCTAAATATTGCAGGTTCTTTTGATTAAGACCTATCATCCTCAGGTTCTTGAGGATATGTTATGATCTTGTGTTTTGGATTTTGGTGGTTCGTGGGAATGGAATATGAAACTCATGGAGTTTTCATATAATAACGGCTTCTAGGAAACTATCTAGATGAAACCTTTTGAGGATTTGTATTATAGGTCATGTCATTCACCACTTTTCTGATTGGAGGCAGGTGACTCAGTGCATGTTGGGATTAGTCTCATGTAGGAGACATCTGAGTAAGTTCGGTTAATTAAACAATGGTTGGTGACCACATAGATCTAGAAGAAATATTATGTTGACCATCAAAGATGACCTATGAAGCTTGAGGTTGTTCTTTCTATTTTTCTTTTGGTGTCACCTAGATTGGAACAACACCGTATTAAGAAATATGGAAAGCTAGCACCCAGGTTTGTTAAGATGTTTGAGATAGTGGATAGGGTCTGTCTAGTTGCGTATTGTTTATCTATTCCATGGTTCTATAGTGCTTGTATGACGTGTTCCAAGTGTTGTAGCTTAAAATATATTTTTATAACCTTATCATGTGATATAAATATTAGAATTAGATATTATTGTTGATGTGAACTTTGACGAGTATCTGATATAGAATGGGGATAGTAGTGAGAAGTATCTCCAGGGCAGGGTGGTTCCTTTAATTCGGGTGCAGTGGTATCATGGGTGAGTTTAGGAGGAGACCTAGGAGATGGGGTTTGATATGCAGTCACAATGGAAAAACTTGTTCTCTGAGACCCCATAGTGATTCTTGGTACATCTCAGGGATGAGATGTTATATGGTGGGGAGGTTGGAAGATTCCATATTTTTCAAGTATGAACCTATTTGATTTTTCATTTAAGCCTTGTTGGACATGTCTTTTTCAGAGATGCAAAGCATTTGTTTGGTAAAATGACTTAATATATGGGGATGTGTGCTTGTCTGAATTTATGGAGTCTAGGTATAAATGGGTCAAGTTTTACCATGGGTTCTTGGTAAGTTAAGAATCTTTAAAGGGTTTTTGGTTTGTTTTAAAAGGAAAATGGGCTAAAAACCCATCTGCGTAAAATTTACACATCATATAAATGGATTACACGTTGTGTAATGTTTGAGAGATTTTAATATTCATCCAAGGATATGGGTTTTTCAGATAATTCCATTAAAAAAATTACATGATGTGTAACTATATTAGACATTGTGTAATTCCCCAACCTACAATTTTAAAGTATGTCGTGCAGTTGATTTTTATTTCATCTCATGTGTAGCTTCCTTCTCTTGATCATAGGGCTCCTTCCATAAGATTTTGGAGTGTCAACCTCCCTTACGGATGTCCTACTTATGTTATCAATCCCTGATAAGTGGTTTTGGTCCAGTTTTTCCTCTCCTCCCTTTGTTCTCCAATCGTTGCAGTGTAATCACTTGACCATGTGCATTTTTGGTTTTTATATTTATCAGTCATGATCTAGTAATATTTGTGTGATCATTTGTACCTTTTTTTATTGAAGAATCCTACTGGAGGTGTTGGTTGATCATTAGTTAAAGGTAGATGGTGTAAACCTTAACCCTATGAATGGATAATTGTCAAGTACGTGCAATATTGAAATTGTTCCAATATATTGTGTTCCAAATAAATTGAATGAATGAATTGAATTATTACTCAGAGTCTATTGGATAAAATTGGTTGTTGACCTATCTTATGTCTACCATTTGGGTGATAAACCCCTTTAATATAAATGAATTATTTAATGTTTTAAAGTGTGTTTAGCGTGACATGGATTGTGGATGATTTCTTAATATAGATTCACCTTGGCTTATCTTGTTTATTGAGATAACTAACATGTGATTGGTTATGACCAATTGATATATGAAATGTGTAATTGAAAGATAAATGTTAATTTTTATAATTAACCATTGATCCATATGATGTGATGTTTTGATATCCTTGTTGTTATGACTTGTGTTGTGATTTACATGTTGTAATTATTACATAGGGAGTTGGCCTAGTGACACATGCTAAAATGCTTATATAGTGGGATATTCACAGTGAAACATGTTGTAATGCTTATATAGCGGGTTTATCCCAATGGAACATGCTGAAATTCTTATATAAAAGGCATTGGCCTAGTGATACATGATGATATTCTTATATTGTGGGTTATTCCCAGCAATACATGTTGAAATACTTATATAGTGAAATATTCCCAGTGACACATGTTGAAATGATTATATAGAGGGTTGTGCCCAGTTTACATGATGAAATTATTATATATCAATCTTGACCCATATTTTTTTATTTATACCTTGGTTATATGGATATGGTTTTCATCGTTGTAAGACATGCTCAAAGAAATTATGGAATGGCACTAATATAGGTTATGTTTTACCATGGTTATATAGTTATGGTTGTCCTGGTTGTAAGACATGCTCAGAGACATTCTGGCATGGTACCAAAGTAGGTTGATGTGGTATTAAGTTAATTATTTAATTAATTAATACTCTTGTTTATTGAATTATTTTATACACTTATTATCAGACTAGTAATGCTTAGACATGGTGGTGTTGACCTATTGAGTTATAATCACACCCTATTCAAGCCACTGTTTGGTACCTAATAATATTATATGGATGCAGGTTTGGAAAAGGGAAAAATAACTTGTTGTTGATTGTTTTCTTGCTGGATGAGCTGGAGTTTGGATATGGGAATGACATGGGGTTCAGAACCAAGGACCTTGAGTCTTTTGTTAAGTATGATAGTCTTTTATTTTGTATTACTTCTAGCATGACATTTAGTTACATTCCAGCATGTCCTTAAATTATCCCTTTATTGTTTATTGTATTTTCAGTTGGCTTTGATTATTGGTATTTCTATTGTGTTGTTTTGTTTTCTTTGTTTCTTCACTCTAATGTTTATATTATTATTACTGTTATTAGTTTGTTCTGCCATGTTGTAACTCTATAACCAGGGGGTATAGTCTCCCCACCATACTTATCACATCCCTATTGTTAGTTGGAAACCTCTGGCATATGGGGGGGTGCGCTTGAGGTCTTGTACCCACCTGTTTCAGCCACGTGAGAGAGTGTTGGATCGGGAGACGTTACATGCTTGATGTGTCTTTCTTTGAATTTTTGTAAATTGAACTTTCCAATAGAACACCATGGATAAATATTTATTTATGATATATCATTTCTATAAAAGACACCAAGATATCAACATCCATTAAAGAGGGGATAAATCTATTCTCACATTATTCATTAATGAAATATTACTCATAATTCACCCAATGTATCCCACTTCACAAAAAACATATGTCATCATGGTTTTCATTAATACATCAAAGTACATTACTCATAACATCCATTATTAATAATATTATTGAATAAGGACCAATACACATGTCTATGGATATGAACATCTAATGACGCATATTAATTTGGATTTCCTAGTAGCAGGTCTCAATATTGTCATAATCCCCTACACTAGAAATTAACTAGGTTGTAAACTGTAATAACCCTGACCCCAATAGCCTAGATACAGAGGTCATTTTATTACAATGGAATAGATACAAGAGATCACATCACCAAGGATTGATCATTTTAGTAGTATTGAATAACTATATACATACACGATTACCTTATTACATTGGTAATTAAAAATAGAACATAAAAAAATAAACTTATTCTTATCACTTATTCAAATATTTCATCTTCACAACCTGGCGAAAGAAAACAAATAAAAGGTTGAGATCAAATGCTCGGTAAGGATTGCATGAATCAATAATAAATGAAGAAAATTTCATAAGGAATAAACATTATGGCAAGGTAAATAATCTAAAAAAGACATGCCATCAGTACACTTAGAATGAAAATGAATCCCTAGATTCTGTCATAATGAAATGGAAAGTAATAACTGAATAATGAATGAAGAAAATTCTTATTTATTGAACATCGTGTATCTGGAACATGAACCATTATACCATTAATAATGTTTAATTATATGGGTATAAATACATATAATTATTCTTGGAAACAAACATTTAGGTTTTATCGCCAACTGTTTTGTTTCATCGGACCTGTCAATTCATCAAGGGGCTATCTATAAGCGGGCCCCACACGTCACTGCAATTCTAGAAAAAATTCTTCATACATAGATTAAATTCAATAACAACATACTACATATGTAAAAAATTGTATATATATAAGACAATAATCTTATCCAATAAATATGGATATTTAATGAAAATTTAAATTTATTATGATCATAAATAAAATGGAAGTATATATACAACACACACAAGGAATAAGTGGTGAATGAGTCATAATCAAAGGGAATTTCATAATGGTTTCCATGAAAGAATGGATTTAAATCATACTTAGACATTAATAATGGAAAATTGGAATAGATGATGATAGATGATATCCAATTTAAGTGAAAAAATGGAAAAATAGTTTTTAAGAAACTTTAGAAAAGATCCTCTTAGGTGAGATTAAAGAAAAAATATAAAAAATAGTCTCTGAAATGGAAAAAGGATTAATTTTTTGCATAAAACAAGAATTGAACTAAGGTATTTTTTTCTGATATAAATTATGATTTTAGAAAAATATTGGTGGCTCAAAATAGATTATGAAGTGTATATGAAAATGGGTAATAAATTAGAAAGTTCCCTTAAATTGGGCTTGTTTATCATGAGAGATTGAAAAGAGAACCTTATAAAAAAATGTATTTACCCATCAAATAAAGATGAACTGGACTGGATACATGAGTTTGAAAAATATACATAGATTTCATAAGAATTGTATAAAAATAAAAAATAATTACATTAGGGTAAATAGATAGAAAGTGTAACCCAAATGAAAAATGGAGATTTAGGGAGAATCATTTACCTTGTGTTTGAAAGTGTTCTGCACTTGCACTAAATGTCCTAGATAATGAAATTATATTAATTAATAATTTAATTCATAACCTATTAATCATTTATTTGATTTATTATAATTTTTATCAAGTTTATTTATGTTCTTTTTGATGAGTTATAAGATTCATTTTCATCATTCAGAAGTGTTCGTTTCCTTGGTTTTCATGATTGGTTCACTTGTATACATGTATGGAAGTTCATTAAAAAATGGGATTAATTCTCTATAATTTAAATTATATATTATTAGTGAAATTAAATAAGATTAAATTTTATTATATATAATTTTTTCATATATGAGGATGATTCATTAGATAAAACATTAATGATTAATGTTAGTTTATTTTGGTTAATTTTCGATTATCATGAACTAGTTTTGTTTTATTAATTAATAATATATATATATATATACTAGTTCTAGAACATTATATTTATTATAATATGTATAATAAAATATTATTTAACTATAATAATAGTTATATGACTAGCCTTGAAGGAGGTAATGAAAAATGAAAATGCATTGTCCATGATAGTGGTAAATCGGTGCATCATAAATGATATTTTCATTTTTAGAATAAAAGGGAGAGAAGATGGGTATTGATGATGGATTTTCCATTAACAAAATAACATTACATTATATATAATATATTAGAGTTATAATTCATTTTTGGATAGAGGAGGTGAGGGAAGGATAAGAAAATAAATGAAATTGAAAAGAAAATAAAGGAAAACGAAAGAGGAGTTTACCTCTTAAATTTATTATCCTTGAGAACATCCTTAAGGGTCTTGGGATTGGTCTTTTGGTGATACCAAAGGATCTTGGATGTGGTAAAGAGACTTGGGAATAGTATTGGGGAGTAATTTTACAATCTTTAGGGCTTAAAATGTGTGAGTAGAAGAGGTGATGAGGGGTGGTATTTATAGTGGAGGAGAGTGGTGTTTTCTCATTATTTTATCCATTAGTTTATTATTTTGCCTCAAGAATATGAATAGTTTAATCATTATCACTAAATATATTAAAATAATTAAGGAGAGTTCAATATTTTGGGATTACATCCTTTATACATCATCTATGACTCAATAATTTATGTATTTAGCTTATACCATAAATTATCGTATTTCATTATTCACTAAAAATTCAACTATTTTTCAAAAATACCAAAAATTCACCCTAACCATTTTTTAAAATGTAGAATTAAAAAATGAACTACATTTAATGAAAATAATTTTCTAAATATGAGAAATTTTAATTTTAATTAAAACCATCATTTACTCGAAAAATACCGATTTTAAAATTATAGCTGATTTTATAACACTTTAAAAAATTAATTAAGGTCTCAAAAAAATATCTTATAATCATAAGACAAAAAAATATTAATTTCTGAATACATTTTATAAAATTAAATTTTTTTTTAAATCATTATATTAATTATTAAATTGAAAATAAACATTTATGTTTATAAAAAAATATCAACACTTAATTAATAATTTCTTAAACATTTATTTACTTGTACTATGATATAATTATATCATATTACTATTTATAAGATGCCAAAATTTTATTTTTGATTTTATAGGTGATGTTACTATTCTATTGGATGAATTACTATTCCTAAGGGTCACATTACTATTCCAAAGTTCAAGTTACTATTTCATTGGTATATGATTCTTAATTTCTAAAGAAAGCCTCTCATTTCATTCATTCGTCATTTATAAAGTTTGTTTTGTGTTCTCTATGTGATTTTATATGATTTATACTCTATAAAATACTTTTTTTTGAAATATAAGTTATCAAATGAATTGAATTTATTTAAGAGGATACATAACCTAAAACCTTTATGTGTTATATTCTTCCCACCTTAAGAAATTTTATCCTCGAAATTTTTTATGAATATATACCTCTAAAAAGATGTGGGTGGTTCTTATTTATAACATCTTCATGTTCCCAAGTTGCTTCTTCCATTTTATGGTTTCTCCAAAGAACCTTTACCAGTTGTTTCATCTGATTTTTTAATACTTGATTTCTTATGTCAAGAATCTTGATAAGCTCTTCACAGTAAGAAAAATCATGTTCTAGTTCCATTTCATCATAGGTGAGTACATGTGTTGGGTTTGGAATGTATTTATTTAAAAATGCTACCTAAAACACATCATGCACTTTGGATAGACTTTGTGGAATCGTTAATTGGTACATTATAGCTCCAATTCTTTCTAGAATTTCAAATGGTCAGATGTACTTGGGGCTCAATTTTCCTTTCTTACCGAACCTTAAGACACTCTTACATGGAGATAATTTCACAAAGAGATGATCCCCCACTTGAAATTACAAGTCCTTTCTATAGTTGTCAGCATAACTATTTTTTTCACTTTGAGATTATTTAATATAATCCTGAGTAGTATTTACATTTTTCATTGTATCTTCAATAAGTTCTAGGCCTATAAGTTTCCTCTCACCAACTTCATCCCAACAAGTTGGAGTTTGACATCTCTTTTCTTATAATGCTTCATATGGAAACATTTTAATACTATAATGGAAACTATAATTGTAGGGAAATTTCACCAAATCTAAATACTAATTCCACATACCTTGAAATTCATGTGAACATGATCTCAACATGCCTTCCAATGTTTGAATAGTTCTTTCAGAATGTCCATCAGTTTGAGGGTGATAATAAGTACTTAAATGAATCTCAGTATCCAAATCCTTCTGAAGAATATTCTTGAATTTTGATGTAAATATATGATCTCTACCAGAAAAAATTGATATATTTTCACCATAAAATCTTAAAAATTCATTAATATAGGGTATTTCTAGGCACTCGAGAGGTAAACCATCTCTTATAGCAAGTAAATGGGCTGATTTTGTAAGGTGACCAACAATAACCCATGTCGTATCACTCTTTATGGGGGTATTTGGTAATACAATGAAAAATTATATATTAATGTCATCCCACCTTCACATGGGAATAGGTAATGGTTTCAATACTCCTCTAGGATTTCTTATCTTAGTTATCATGTGTTGAAAAACTATAAACCTTGACATTTAGTCAGAAATTTCTCACTTCATATTATCCCACCAAAAGTGTTTCTTTATATCTCTATACATCTTGGTACTACTGGGGTGTATAGAGAAGTTTGATCTATTAGAATCATCTAATAGTTCAATTTTTAGCTCAGGTATTGATGGAATACATATCCTCTTTCTAAATTTTAGAATTATATCCTCATATAGGAAGTATTCCAATCTTTCATCCTTAATGGATTTAATTTTCTTTGGAAAATTCTTATCATAAGATTGATAACTTTTTATCTTCTCTGGTAAATATAGTTTAGCAATCATTTGATAAAGGAGTGATGTTTCCCTTTCCTTAAATATTTCCATATCCATCTTTACTAAATCCATGAATATAGGATCTTTCTCAATCCTTATTTGGGTTAAAATTCCATGATATTTCCTTCTTAATTAATTTTACACCTTATTTTCTTTTCTTGGATGGTATTCCATTGAGAAATCATAATCTTTGAGTAAATCAAGCCATTGTCTTTGCCTCATATTAGGTTATTTCTGTCTAAATATGTATTTCAAACTCTTGTGATCCGTATATATCTCACATTTTTCACCATAGAAATAGTTCCTATATATATTTAGAGAAACTATTATGGGTTATAACTCAATATCATGAGCTAGATAATTTTTTTCATGAGTCTTCAACTACCTTGAAGAATATGTAATAACTTTATCATTTTTCATAAGGACACAACCAAGTCCTTTCTTTGATGCATCACTGTATATCACAAACCCATAATTTCCTAATGGTAGAGTCAAAATCGGATCATTGACTAATCTTATCTTCAATTATTCAAAGAATTATTCACATTATTTTTTCCATATGAACATACCCCCTTTACATGTGAGCTCAATTAATGGGTTAGCCAGTTGGGAAAATTTTTGAACAAAACGCTGATAGTAACTTTTTAAACCAATGAAACTACATACCTAGATTATGTATGTTTGTGTATTCCATTATTAAATTTTCTTTATCTTCATAGGATCAACTAAGATTTCATCCTTTGAGACAGTATTTCCATTAAAATAAATTCCCTGAAGCTAAAATTCACACTTTCTAAAATGCCATATAACGCTTTCCTTCTGAGAGTCTCCAGAACAACATGTAAGTGTTTCTCATGGTCCTCATAGATTTTGGAATATATAAAGATATAATAAATAAATACCACAAAAAATCATCAAGATATTCATTGAACACATTGTTTATTAGATCTATAAAAATAGAGATTGCATTAGTCAGTCCAAGTGGATTTATTGTAAACTCGTAATGTCCATAGATAGTTCAAAATGTTTCCTTTGGAATATCTTCCTTCTTCACACGCAATTGATGATATCCAGATCAAAAGTAAATCTTTGAGAAATATTTAGCTCTGTAAAGTTGATCAAATAAATCATCAATGTGGTTCATAGGATACATGTTCTTTATTATAATAGCATTGATTTCTCTATAGTCAATACACAGCCTTAAGAATCTATATTTCTTCTTTAAAAAGAGAATAGAGGCTCCCTATGGAGAAACACTAGGGTGAATAAATCCCTTATTACTCAAATCCTATAGTTGTTTCTTAATCTCCACTAATTTCATAATTACCATTATATGAGGAGTCTTTGATATTGGTCTTTCATCAGGGATTATATCGATGGTAAATTCAACTTCACGCTCTATGGGGGTATCTAGGTAATTCCTTATCAAATACATCAATGTATTCTTGCACAATTGGTAAATACTCAATTTGAAGATGACTTTTCTCATATCTAGATGTTGTTTTCTCATCCTCCCAAAGAATTCCATTCAGTAGAGCTACTAGGGGTGGATCTAGATAAGAATCCAATTATGAATTTTCTACTCTAAAGATAAGGGACTCTACATCTTCCTCACAAATTGTAATTTTCTTCTTCTTACAGTAAATTATCACATCTTATTTTGAAAGACAACCCATTTTGAATATTTTATCAAATTCAACCATACGTATGATAATAAGGTCAGAAAATAAATATTTTTTGTATTACATAATAGGAATTACCTAACACATTTTTGTTGAAATGAGACTTCCTTAAGGGGTTTTGACTAACAACTCCCTTATTAAATCAAAAAAGAAGATATATAATTTTCTTGGGAAATTGGGTAGATATAAAAGAGTGAGATACTCCAGAATAAAATAAATCATTGGATAGATTTTAAGATAGGATTAATTTACCTTCTACCACATCATTAGGTACTTCTACTTCAGTTATAGTGATCACATAAGCTCGTCCATATCCTCTTGGCCTCTTCTATGGTAGATTCCCCTGGTGCTTGGAACATTGATTTGAATAATTCCCCATTTCATTAAAATTAAAACATTGAACATCATTGATTTTTTTCTTCCCCTTGTATTAATTTTCTTAATGATCCTTTTATCCACACGTATAACAAACTCCCATGCCTTTCAAGTATTTCCCATTATGATTCTTTGCACAATTATCACATAATAGAAATTACTTCATTCCCCTCTTCATATTTGAAACTTCACCCATTCCATGGTTATCAGAAGATCGGTTCTTATCTTGATTTCCCAAGAACATATAAGATCTAGAAAATTACTTCTCTATTTTGATGTAACTTAATACTATTTCATCATATGATGAAAAGTTTGAGAATCCATTTCCCTTATGATACTTGGTTTAAGACCTTTAAATAAATGATCAAACTTGTATTCTGAATCATGTATGTAATCTATAGCATACCTAGATAGTCTTGTGAAGGTATCCTCATACACTGTAATATTATCTTCTTCAATTTACTTTAATATAAGGAATTTACTCTTCATTTCAGTTTATTTCTCATTATGGAAGTATTTGTTGAAGAAAATGTCTTTGAAAGTTCTCTATTCCATGTCTTATATTTAATCTTCCTCTTTAGTATTTGGGATCAAAGACCACCATTGATTAGTATCTCCCTTGAGGAAATATTCTTCCAATAATTCCTTTTCATTTTCATTACATTCCAATGATAGAAATATATTTTCAAGGTACTTGATCTACTACTCAGATACCACTTGGTTATTAGTCCCGCTAAAATATAGGGGCTTCTGCCGCATGAAATGATCCAACATAGGTGTATTATGGTTATTAATTATAACTATGTAAGCTATCCTAATATGTACATGATATTCTTAGATCCAAAACTAACTATGTTGACTTGCTCAGTGGGGTAATCCCTACATTGTCTATGATTATTTATTCCTTTCCTTCCATTAGGCGCCATCACTAAATAATAGAATACACTAAGTTAGATCATAATCATCATGAGTATTGATCCAAAAATTTACTATAAAGGAGTTATTATAATTTTCATGTTTATTTATCATCTAGTTCTCAAGGTTTCTAATAAACTTTATTGGATACCAACTGCAACAACCTTGACCCCAATAGCCCAAAGTTGATGGTCATTTTATTACAATGTCATAGATATAAGAGATCAAATCACCAAGGATCGATCAGTTTAGTAGTCTTGAAGAATTATATATATACATGGTTTCTTTATTACATTGTTAATTAAAAATATAACATAAAAAAACTTCTAATTATTATCAATTATTCAAATATTTCATCTTCACACCTTGGGGAAAGGAAACAAATAAAAGGGTGAGCTGAAACACTCATTAAGTGTTACATGAATCAATACTAAGTGATGAAAATTCTACAAGTAATAAACATTATGCCAAGGAAAATAATCTAAAAACACATTCTATTAGTACACTGAGAATGAAAGTGCATCCATATATTTTTTCCTTGTGAAAACCACACAGAAAGTAATAACTGAATACTAAATGAAGAAAATGATTATTTATTGGACATCATATATATGGCATATGAACCCTTATATCGTCAGGAAAGTTTAATTATGTGGGTAAAAACCCATATGATTCTACTTGGAAACAAACATGAAGGGTTTTTCACCAACTGTTTTGTCTCATGAGACCTATCGATGCATTAAGGGGTTATCTATAACTGGGCCCCACCCATCCCTGCAAGTCCAAAGCATTCTTTATACATAGATTCAATTCAATAAAAATATACAACATATGTAAAAAATGTTATAAGGATAAGATAATAATATTATCTATTAAATATTTATATTTAATTATAATTTCAATTAAGTGTGACCATAAATAAATTGGAAGTATGTATACACCACACATAAGGAATAAGTAGTGAATGATGCATAACCAATGGAAATATTATAATGGTTTCCATGAAAGAATGAATTTAAATAATACTTAGACATTAATAAGGAAAATAGTAATATATAATGATATATGGTATCCAACTAAAGTAAAAACATGTAAAAATTGTTTGTAAGAAACTTTATAAAGGATCCTCTTTAGTGTGATTAAAAAATATATAAAAGAGTCTCTAAAATGGACAAAGGATTAATTGTTTTCATAAAATAAGAAATGAAGTAATATATTTTTTCATGATATAAATTAATATTTTAGAAAAATATTGATGTATTAAAATAGATTATGCATGTTACATGAAAATGGGTAGGAAATCAAAAAGTTCCCTTAAATCAGGCTTTCTTATCGGGAGGGATTGAAAAGAGAACGTTATGAAACATGTATTTCCTCATAAAATAAAGATGAAGTGATCTAGATAAATTATTTTAGAACATATAAATAGTATGTATAATAGTTATATAAAAATAAATAATAATTAAATTGGGGTAAAGAGAGATAAAGCGTAACCCAAATAAAAAAATAGAGAATCGGGGAGAATCTCTTACCTTATGTCTGAAAGTATCCTGCACTTTCACTAAATGTTATGGATAATGAAATTATATTAATTAATAATTTAATTTGAACCTATTAAACATTTATTTTGTTTATTATAATTTTATTAAGTTCATGTATGGCCTTTTTTGATGAGTTATAATATTTATTTTCATCATTCGGGAGTGTTTGTTTCCTTGGTTTTTATGATTGGTTCACTTGTATACATGTATTGAAATTCATGTTAAAATGGGATTAATTCTATAGAATAAAAATTATATGTTATTAATGAACATATATAATATTAAATTGTTTTATATATCATTTTTTCAGATATGAGTATGATTCATTAGATAAAACATTAATGATTAACGTTAGTTTATTTTGGTGAATTTTCAATTATCACAAACTAGTTTTGTTCTATTAATTAATATTATGTTTATATACTAGTTCCAGAACATTATATGACTTATAATATGTATAATAAAATCTTATTTACCCATAATAATGTTTTTATGACTATACTTTAAGTTGTTAATGGAAAATGAAAACACATCATCCATGGTGGTGATAAATCGACAAATTAGGGATGATATTTTCATTTTTAGAATTAAACGGAGAGGAGAAGGGGATTGAAGATGGATTTTACATTAACATGATAAAATTAAATTATATATAAGATAATAGAGTTATAATGCATATTTTTATATAGTATGTTAGGGAAGTATAAAAGAATAAATGAAATTGAAAAGAAAATAAAGAATAATAAAAGAGAATTTTACCTCTTGAATTTCTTCTCCTTTAGAACCTAATTAAGGGGATTGGGATTGGTCTTTTGGTGAGAAAAAAGGATCCTTTAAATGGGTAATATATTTGGGAAGATTATTGGGTATAAATTGGACAATATTCAAGTCTTAATAGGTACAAGGATAAGAGGTGGTGAGGGGTAGTATTTATAGTGGAGAAGAGGGGTGTTTTCACATTATTTTATTCATTAGTTTATTATTTTTGCCTCAATACTATGAATAGTTTTATAATTATAAATAAATATATTAAAATAATTAAGGATGGTTTGATATTATGTTCTTACATTATCCATAAATCATCTATGGCTCAATAATTCATTTATTTAGCTTATACCATAAGTTATAGTATTTCACTATTCACCAAAAATTCAGCTATTTTAGAAAAATACCAAAAATTTACCCTCACCATTTTTCATTGAATATAATTTAAAAATTAACTCCATTTAATGAAAATATATTTATAAATATGATAAATATAATTTTTAATTAAAATCAACATTTACTCAAAAAAATCTAATTTTAAAATTATAACCGATTTTATAACACTTTGAAAATTTAATTAAGGTCTCATAAAATTATATTATAATAATAATACAATAAAATATTAATTTATGAATACATTTTATGAAAAGAAATTATTTTAAATCATTATATTAATTATAAAATTAAAAATAAACATTTATGTTTGTAAAAAATACAAACACTTAATTAACAATTTCTAAAACATTTATTTACTTGTACTGTAATATAATTATATCATATTACCATTTATAATATACTTAAATTTTATTTATACTTTCATAGGTGAGGTTACTGTTCTATTGGGCAAATTACTATTCCTAAGGGTCGTATTACTATTCCAAATGTCAAGTTACTATTTCATTAGTATATGTTCCTTAATTTCTAGAAAAGGCCTCTTATTTTATTCATTCTTCATTTATAATGTTTTTTGTGTTCTCTATGTGATTTTATATGATTTATACTATATGAAATAATTTTTTGTGTAATGTAAGCTATCGAATGGATTGAATTTATTTAAGAGGAAACATACTATAAAATATTGGGGTGTTATATAAACCATGATAAAGTGTCTCAAAGTACTATGAGTATCCACCCATGATAGCCTATAGAGTTTGTGTACATCAAATGATTTCATCCATATATAGAATATATATTTAAGAATACTATCGTGGAACCTCTGTGTTCTCATCATAGTGGGGAACTATTATGTCCTTTTAGTGTGACAATTACTCTTATGAAATTATCACATACTATGTCATATATAAGAATAATAATGATGTGATAAGTAGTTTATTAATATTAAAAACTATTAATATGGGAAATCATAAAGTAAACCAAATTTTTTTCTAGTATACCAATGCCAATATATGCTCACTTTCACTAGATCCAACTACTAATAACCTTCAGTCCACTAGCTCTCACATGATACTTATGATTTTTATAGGATAATGATTTATTCAATTGTTTTGATTCATTTTATTTTGTATAAACTCTACTTACTAAAACTTCACCCCTTTGAGAAAAATACCACAGGACATGATACTTTCATAGTTTTTTATTTTTCCATTTGTGTGACCTTATCTATTTTGAAAGAGCCACCATTGTAGTACTAGAAAAATATAATTTGATAGGGTTTTTACTTCTAGGTACCACATCAAAATCATAAAAAAAAGTTTCATATCCAAATGGATTTTTTGGATGCATCAAAAGATGTTATATACTCGGACTCCACTATAAAATCAGCGATAACTGGCTTCTTTGAACTATTCCAACTCACAGCTCCTCTATTGAGACTGAAAACATATCCTGATTATAATTTCATGTCATTTTGATCTGTCTAAAAACTAACATCAGTATAACCTTGGATGACTAGCTCCACATATCCTCCATACACCAGGAACATATCCATAGTTTTTCTCAAATACTTAAAGAAATCCTTAACATCATACCAATATTGTTCACCTAGATCATCTTGATATCTCCCTACCATACTCAAAGCATAGGAAACATCAATTCAAGTATATAACAAGGAATACATGATTGATCCTATCGCTAAAGTGTATGGTATCTTACTCATTCAATCATTATCCTATTGTGTTAGAGGACGCATTTTCTTGGAAATATGTATACCTTGTGACATTGAAACCAGCCCCCTATTTGATTATTCCATACTAAATATATTTAGTATCTGGTCAATGTATGTACCTTGAAATAGTCTAATAAGTCTCTTAGATCTATCACAAATGATCTTAATCCCTAGAATATAGGCTACTTCGCTTAATTCCTTCACGGTGAAACACTTGCTTAAGTAGTCCATAATAGACTTTAAGACTGGTATGTCATTTCCAATAAGTAAAATTTCATCAACATATACTACTAGGATAATGAATACATTCCCACTAAAATGATTGTAAACACAAGTCTCACATTAATTCTTAATGAAACTAAACCCTTTTATAGCTTCATCGAACCAAATCTTCCATGACATGGATACTTGTTTCAATCCATTAGTGAATCTATAAAACTTTCATATCTTTTTTGAATCAACTGAAGTCATAACCATTCTAGTTGTGTCATATAGACATGTTCCCAAAGTTTTCCATTAAGGAAAGAGGTTTTTAAATCCATCTTCCAAATTTCATAGCCATGGTAAACTTCTATATCATGTAGAATTCAGATAGATTTAAACATGGAAACTAGTGAAAAGGTTTCTTCTGATTCAATGCCTTGATTTTTTTAAACCATTTATCCACTATCCTTTCTTTATAGGTACTTATTTTACCTTCCATGTACAGTATTTTCTTGAATACCCATTTACACCCAACACGCTTTACATCAACTGAAGGATCTACTAAAATCCAAACTTGGTTCTAATACATGGAATTTATTTCAAAATGCATAGCTTCATACCATCTTGTAGCTTTTAGGATATCCAGTTAATATTTTTAGAATAAAATTTCATTATTTTCAACCAATAATGTGTCACCATATTAAGTGACTAGAAAACCATATATCTATAGTTCTCTTATCTCTCTGGTGATGCTATGTAGTACATGTGTTTTAGGAACAACTTATTCTATAGGTACCTATGGAATCAGTTCATACACCAACTCTTGTGTATTTTGATCATCAACTTCATCAAATTCAATCTTTCTCTCACTGTCCTTATTTAGGCGGTGCACCCTCTCAAGAAAGATGTCTTGTCTGGTGACTATAACTTTCTTTTCTAATGGGTTGTATAGGTAGTATCCATTTTTTCCTTAGGATACACTATAAAGATACACTTTTTCCCCAAGGATATAGTTTGTTTCTTGATAAGGCATTAACAAACTCTATGAAACCCCACAACATGTATGTGAAAAAAATTATTTTCACTCTATAACTCGAAGGAAATTATATTTGGTACTTTAGTTGATACTAATTATAATTTATATTCCATAGTTTCTAATGCATATCCCCAAAAGGATAATTGAAGATCTTCATGACTGATCATCGACCTTACCATATCTATCAAGGTACGTTTCTTCCTTTCACTAACACCATTCCACTATACTTTATAAGGATGGGTGATTTGAGATAAAATCCCAAAATCCCATATAAATTTAACTCTTGGTTAAGATATTCACCACCTTTCCAAGTTGATTCTCTCCTTCATTCTTGATTTCATTGAATTTCTAAAAGGACTCATACTTATACCTCATCAAGTAGACATAATCATATCTACTCATTTCATTAGTAAAAGTTATGAATTAATAATACCCACCTCTTTCTCTACTCGAAATGGGTCACACACATCAATGAGTACCAATCCTAGAATCTATGTGTTCCTTTCACCCTATCCACCGAATGGTGGTTTGGTCATTTTTTCTTGTAAATAATCATGAAATATTTCAAACGGTTTTAGCTTAAAAGAGTCTAAATTACCATCTTGGAAAATGTTTTTCAACACTTATCATTTACATGACCAATATGGTTATTCCGTGTCTTGGTGTTATATGAGTCATGAGAATATGATTCGTTATCAATTTACAATACTAGGGTTTCATAATTTAATACATAAATACCATTATTTAAATGTGTCATACCATAACACATGTTGAATTTATAGAAGAAACAACTTTTATTTAAAATTTTAAAAATAAAACCATATATATATATATAGGTATGATATATAAATTATGTTCTTTTAATAGTCAATACATAATAAAAATATTTTAAAACCAATATCATTCATGTTGGAAATAAAAGGTGGTATTCTCCAATGGATGGAGCGTCCTGCCTTACACTATTGTTAGCTCACAAATCCACCTCTCTTCTGGAAATCTTTTAGAATATACTTGGTTCGTGTATTTAGATACAAATGTGAGCACCAAATGTTGTATCTAATACCAAATGTGTATATATTAAAATATTACACTCGATAACAAATGTACCTTTATCTTCCCCTTTCTTCTGGTTACAGTTCCTCTTCTAGTGGACTTATTTGCCCCATGAAATACATACATATTCATTTTCCTTTTCTTTCCTATGGGTCTTCATCTTCTTGAAAAGGATGTTTCTTGGTAGATTTAGACTTGTTATGAGTATTAGTTAACTTTTCCTTGTTCTTCCTTTTCTTATTCACCATAAGAACTGTAGATTTATCATGCCCCATGTTCTTGTCCACTTAGAGAATCATATTTAGAAGTTATGAAAGACTCCAACCATTATTTATCATGTTATAATTAATAATAAAACTAAATAAGGACTTGGTTAGTAAGTAAAGTATGAGATCTATATACAACCCATCAAGGAATTTAATCCTTGAGATTTCTAATAATTCAATGTATCCAATAATCTTGACTACATTATGTCCAACTATCACTGACTCTCCAATATTGGTTGTAAATAGAGAATTATAGATCTCATATTTCTCTTATCTCACCTTCTCTTGATAGATATCCTGAAGTTGAGACATCATGATATACACATCCATGTCCTCATGTTTCATTAGAAAATTATTGGTCATGGATGATAGCATGAAACATTATAAATATGTTGCATCATCCAAATGATTCTCATAGAGAGATAACTCTTCCTCAGTAGCCTCTTTGGTAGGAACTTTAGGAATAGGATTTTCGAGCACATATAATTTACTTTCATGACTTAGGATAATGCATGAGTTCCTTTTCCATTATAAAAAATTAGTGCCTTTAAGAAGGTTATCCTTCTCAAGTATGGATCATAGTAAAACGTTTGAATTCGTATTTATTATTATTTCTACATATAAGAATAGATAGATTTTAGTAATTTATCTAATAAAAGTATATAATAAATAAATATTATCTTTATTAGACTCCCACTCTTTCATCTAAACCCAATATCCCTCACAATTGTCTTTAGAACATCTTATTTCTCTGACATTATAGTGAAAGGGCCCATATTCCCCTTCTCATAACCCCGACTTTGGTTGATCAAGTAATTTTGAGGGTTTTATATATGCATAAAATACCAACTATATTAACTCATAGTTTCTTGATATGTGGAATAGACTCCCCAATCCTAAAATCCTCAAATTGTATTTCTTTAACCTTTGCCTCTATGTTAGACCAATTCCTACTTTAGAAGTTAACCCTTGATGTGAACTAATTTAAGTCAACCCAAAACATCAAGTTAGAATTCACTAATAATTTAAAGTACCTTGACTCTGGCTGGTCAATCACTTTTAACTATGGTTTGATTTTATCTTAAGTAGTGGAATTCTATACTAACTTAATATATATAATTTAAGGATTTTTACCTTTATGCTTAAGTTTCCTATTTTTATCTTTATTACATGCTTTTTAATATTAAGTGGATTTACATAAGTGATTAACCATGTCTTAGATAAAATTTAGGCACAATAAAATTTATTTTAAATCTATCTTGCATGCCCATAAATTCAATAATTCATGTGATCGCTAAAAAACATATATAATGAAATAACCATGAAACTTGATTGAAATAAAATAATAAAGTGTTATGATTATTTCCTCTTACTAATTGTTAGTTTATCTAGCGGATGATAAAGACCTAGGGGGGAAACAACTTGAAAATGACTTGGTTTTTGTTTTCATATTTCCACTGGTCCACCTATGTACCTCCTAGATTGGTTACACCTTATATCCAAAACTTGAACCATGACCACTCACTTAGGAGCTTTATCCATTACATAAGATTTTACTCGCATACAGGTCAGGGGAACTAAAGGATTAGTTAATGAGTTTACATAAAAGAAACCATGAGATCATAGGTCGTTACATAATGAGAAGAGGGATGATGCACATAAAACAATTTTATTTAATAATAAATTAAAAGGAAACCAATCATATACAAAATTATATTATAGGCTCATGATCATCCACATACATGCAACGAATTACAAATTTAATAAAAATAGCATTCAATTATAATCATTCTTATTTAAAATAAATCATGCTTGAATAAATTAATTATCTTATTTAATTAAGCAATTATTTTATATTAATTATCATTCAATCTTTCTTGAGATTCTCATCAATAATAATTTTTAAAAAATTAAATAAATTTAATTAAAATTAACTTTGTAAAAAATATGTACCTTGGAGGTAACACAGTGAGTACCTACTAAAACTACCTAGTGTTTATTATATTAATATACTTTTTACTCATGCATAATGATACATACAAAACTTATCACATAATTTCATGGTGAGTACATAGTCATCTAAATGAAAAATGAAACACACGATATTTACATAGCGTATTATGTTTAAATGTGTGTAGGGTAATGATTGTATTATGAATTATACACAATACATAGTTTCTAACATTATGAAGAAATTAATTAGACATTTAATATATATATATATATATATAACTCATCACATGGTGTGTGTATATAGTCAAATAAGTGACACATAGAACACATTTTGATAAGCTTTATTAGTATAATAAACAAATTTTAATTTTAAGTAATTTGGTAATATCATGGAACATACTATCCAACTACATGGTGAATATATTTCTCACCAAATATCCATGTCACATTCCTAGGGACTCAGTGTGTAATGGTTCCATATAAAATAATAGAGTACACAATGTATACATGGGCTACACAGCATGTGGTCTCTGAGTTACATGGTCACCAACCATATAGGTTGTGTAATAGAATACATGGCCCATATTTGACTAATGGAATACACATCATGTATGTATGTTACACTCTATGTAGTCCAGATGAATATGTGCCATCATTGACCAGTCAACACATGGTGTATTAAACACATAGCACATGTAATAAATTCACACGGCTCAAATTAATTCTTAATTAATTCTTGGTGCATTGAACATGAGTACACCGAATCTACTGATGGACTACAAGACATGTAATCTTGTGCTAATTGTTCAGAATCCTCAAAACCACTGAATGAGTTCTTCAAATGTTATTCATTCATAAAAATAATCAATTTGATTATATTTATGAGAATGAAGAGAAATAAGAGAAGATCTCATGATTCGGATTAAATAATAATTAAACTGGAATTGAAAACTGATGATAAATGCATAAATAAATAAATTGTCTTTAAATAATTATAAATAATTATGTGACCACTCTGATATCACTTTAAGGATATAGTCATAGGAGAAGCACTATATGAGATATGTGAAATTTGTAATTTTTTAGTCATTGATGATTAGTCTGAGATTTACATCGATAATAAACGTTGTGATCAATGGAATTGAATCAAATATTAATCAAATATTTAAGGCCTAAACAAAAGTGCATGATCATCACATATTATTTGTAATTAATTTTAACAATTAAAGAATTACCTTGTGATGAATTCTTTCTTTATTGATGAATCTAACAATATCCCAACATCGTACCATTACTTCATTATAGGAATCAAGTGCAGATTCCCTCCAGAAGTGATCTACACGTGCTCTAAAAACCTCCAAATGTTTTCATAAGAATATTTGGGTGTTATCATGGAAAATCCTAAAGCTTTCATTGTTAATCTTTGATCACCCTGAGAATCTCTTCAATAAAGGGTTCTCTTTAATCTCTATAGACTTTGGGGTGGTGGTGGAAAATGATTGATCTCTATTCCTGAGAGCATTCTTGTAGAGGGATCTCTCTCATGCTTTGATAAAATTCTATCCAAATGTCGTTTTCCATAAAAAAAATAAAATGGAATCCCTTAAAAAATAATATAATTGAGTTTATATAGTTCTAAGGGTAGAAAATAATAACTGCGCTTGTTCCCTTATTATTTTTCTTAATCCCTACGGAACCCCATGTCTATAATAATAATATTATTATTATTATAATTTATTGAAATGCGTTAAACTCATGAATTAAATTAAATATTATTTATTCAAATAATACTCAATACATATATTATTTCTCATTGGACCATTAAACTTGGTCTTCCATTCCTTCATAATACTTATCTAACCTTAAATAAAGACTATTTATTTAATAAATAAATATCACTTCATTATTCACCAATAAATAAATAAATATTATATTCACTAAATATAAATTAAATATTTATTAAATATTATCCTCACAAAATATACTCTTGAATAATTGGTGACAAAATATATTCGATCAAGTAAACATGAATAATTATTAAACCATGTGTGGGATTAATATTTATTCTACATGTTAAATAATAAATAATAATATTATTTAATTGAGGTTATGGGTACACTTAGTGTGTGACCCTCTAGGCCACTTTCTCGATGGAATTAGGAAAAGTATCCCAAAGTCTAAGGTTAGAGTTTAACAACATGCCAAGGCACCCATAGAGAAAGAAGGTAATGTCGTAATAATATAAAACCACATATGGATGTAAACTGTGTAATATAATCTCTTTATCATGATATATCTAATAAAGTGGGTTTCATGATGGTGTCATTATCCCATGTTCTCAGTGTATCTTTCTTTAAATTTACAGAAATTGAACTTACCTATAGAACATTGTAGTCATGGGTTTATTTAGGATATATAATTTCCATCAAAGTTCCTATGATATCAAGTTTTGTTAAAGAAGTTACAAGTCCTTTCTCGCAACATTAATTAATTAAATATTACTTATGGTGCACCCAACATATCCTACTTCACTGCGAACATATGTCATCATAGCTCTCATCAATAAGTCAATGCACATGACTCATAACATCCATTAATAATAATATTAAAGTCTAAGGACTAATAAACATGCCCACAGATAGAAACATCCAATGACACATATAAATGTGGATTTTCTACTGGTGGGTCTCATTCTCATAATCTTGTACACTAGAAATGAACAAGGGCATAAACCGTGAGAAGGTTCTTCAAAGTCCTATGAGTGTACAACCATGATAGCCTATATTATCTGTGTCTCTAAAATTATTTCATCTGACTATAAAATATATATTTAAGAATATTATTGTGACACTTCTGGGTTCTCATCATAGTGGGGAACCATTATGAGATTTTAGTGTGATAGTTACTCTTAGAACATTATCACATACTATGTCATGTAGAAAAATAATCATGATGTGATAAGTATTTTATTAATATTTAAAACTATCAATAAATGCAATCATAAAGTACACAAAAGTTGGATCTAGGGAACCAACTCCAACAAATCTCTCATCCTATAGATTACTATGTGTGAACTTCATGAGATAAAGTCTCATCTACTTACATGTATCATGCACCTGACAGAAGAACATACTATGTGTCCCATCAAAAAATGTTATCCTAACCATAGAACATAAGTTTAAGAATTTCATCACAGCACTTCAAGTTTCTCATCATAGTGGGGAATTGTTATTACCTTTAAAATGTGATAGATCTTCTAAGACATTATCACATTAAAGTTACGCATAATAATAATCAATATATATTAAGAAATTTATTAATATGTAGATATTTGAGAATAAAAGTAATCTAAAGTTCAAATTAGTTGGTTTCAGGGTACCAAATTCAATAGTTATAAGGTTTTTTCATCGGCTTCATTCATCAAAAGCTCATCATCATCATATTTTAATTTAACTCTTTAAGGAGGTATTACAACATCATTTGGCTCATCATATTTTCCATAAATTTCTTATAATGTTTTCAACATATCAAAATAAGAAGCACAATGAATGGTTCTCTTGAAAACCTTATTGGTAATACCTCTAACCAAGATCCTTCGTGTCTTCACATCACGAACCCTTTCACTATGCTTCTTCAAATGAGTAACATGATGTATGTGCTCCAAGATATCATCACTGAAAGTCTATATAAAACAAAGAACCTATATTTTTCTAACCATAAAATTAATTAATATTAAAAACAAGATGATTCATAATTAAATTTATATGTAGAATAAATGTAACACCCCAATATTTTATGATAAGAATATTATATTTGATGTCGTATATGACACACAACACTAATCCTAAACAAACCACGGTATACTATTTAAATGTGACTGTTATAGTCCTGCTGTTAAAATTAGAGGTATGAATAGGAATAAACACATTTTAAAAACTATGTATAAATATTTTATATAAATTAAATATATTGGCAATTAAATACTCAATTTTTAGTAGCCTTTACATGATTCAAAAATATATTTTTAATCAAAAAGGTTTTTATTGATTTTTGGATTAAATAATATAATTCATTTCTACCAATTTTAGAAATTTTACTTTAAAATTTTAACTTTAACTTTGAAATAATCATAACAAACTTTTTTTAGGGTAAAATTTTGGGTTTTTTCTAAAAGGAGTGATTTCTTAGAGAATAGTGAAAAATGCTGCTTTTTGTAAAACTGTCATTTCTTTTCAAAAAATTAACTAATCTAAAAGTATCATTATGATTTGAATTTTATTTAAATGTAACATATAAATTCATTAGTTATATTAATCTTATTAATTAAATTTGAACCATATTTATCCTAGATTTTGATATAATTTTATTTTTAGGCTTAAAAATGCACTTTTCTCAAAAGTTACTTTTAAGTGCATAATGTTTTTCCATTTTAATTAATTAAAATAACCCCTAATTAAGAATGATTTAAATTAAATGTATTGAACATATATCTATATATATAAACTTAAATTAATATAATTATTATTATTATTCATAGAGTTAATGTAATATCATCTTATGCTTGAAAAATATATTTCTTAAACCATTTTTTCGACACGTTTTGCAGGTTCATTTTTAAATTAAAATCTACAGATTTTGTGAATTGAATTTTATAAAATGGATTCTATGTTTTTAATTATAATAATTAATATTAGGTAATAACTTAAACTTAATTTTTTGTCATAATTAATAGTAAATATGGTAAAAAATAATTATCACGGTAAAGGTTAAAATATGATTTTTGAGTTAATATGCTTATGTTAAATTTAATTTTCCAAAAAGAGAAGATTTTTATTTGCTAAATTTTATTTAATATTTATAATCAATGGTTCCAAATTATCTAATATGTCTCATTTTATTTTTAGTCTTAAAGGATAAATTACCTAAGTAACAAATTAGTTATCATGGTTAAAACTAAAGTGGTAAAAGTGAGTGACCTTAGAGGTTAAGAGAATCACATGTTTAAAACATGTTTATTTTTAGTTTTGGAGGTGTGTATCAACCATATATCCCCTTAAATATATTATTTATTAATTTTTTTGGAACTTTGGTTGAGAGTGACTTTCCATTATTAAATGGTTTTGGTATTTATAAAAATGACACTCCTACTCAATTATAAAAGGGCACCTCCTCGCCTCACTTATTCACACCTATTAATCCATTTAGATCAACAAAAACCTATCAAAATATATCCCCAACATCCTTATCCATGTTCTATAACTACTGATCTTCCCAAAATAGAAACCCTAGAGTTCTTAATAAGAGATCTAAAGGAGGTTTTTTAAAGAGAAGGTTTCACAAATATCTTTCTTTTTTACTTCTTCTCTTACCAACTTCATCCATGTATTAATAATTACAATATAATAAAACCATTATCTACCATATATTGATATTTTATTATGTTAATTTCATAACCTATATCCATCTCGTCTTCCATCAAATGGGAAATGAAATTGTTGATTATGTGTATGGAGGACAACCACCTCATGAACTGATGTAATTCATTTTCCTTCACCATCTCTCATGGATAGATAAAATAATGGATTTTGTTATTAATATCTCCCAAAAATGATTCCATAATAAAGGGAGAGAGATAATGACCCCCCGAGTATCGCCTCCAGTAGGCCCCGGGTTGGCGAAAAGCAACAAGGGTAAAAAAATCTCACAAATGGGAGGCATTACCCTCTATAATATAAAAACAGATCGAGAGATAGGATAAAAACCACCAAAAAAATACAGTTAATAAAATAAATGTAAATAAAAAAATATCTAAAAATGCATGAATAAATTAAATTCATACATATAAAAGTATTCAAATATACCAAAAGACATGTCTACAGTAACTACATAACAACATATCCAAACCCAATCTAGGAATGTCCAGTTCTATCCCCAAAGTCCTCCTAGAAACCTAAAAAATAGTTTATATACATATGGTGAGCATACATGTATATTGAGTAGGAACATAAGTAGGGTATCAAGCTCGCATGTGAAAAGAACATGTTAATGTGCCAATGAACAAACAAGATAACCAACAAGCACCAAGATAGGTCAACTAATTATCATATCCTCGACATGGCTCACTCACCAAATAATGTATCAAATATAGTAATAGATCATTGAGATAATAACAAATCAAGGATCATCTCTTTCGCTTCTCATACCCCAACATTGATCATCATGTGTTGTCGTCCCTTTCATACAAATCACGTCAAATCACATCTCACCCGAATACACCTAGTTCATCATAGCATACCTCTCCCAAAGACATCTGGTCCATCACATCTCACCACATCATATAACCAGAGAAGTAGGGTATCATGAAAATGAAGGACATAAACCTCATGCCCTACTCCTACCACACATGACCCCACCACATCTCACATCATATAACTACCTCATCACATCTTATCCCACTCAAAAACACATGGGACACCACACCACATCTCTCTCGAATACACTTGGGCCATCACTGTTGAAGGAAGAGTGGGTAAGAGGGGGTAACAAACCATCTATATCACCACCATCTTGAATGTTGTGGAAAATACCCAAAACCTAGAATCTATAATCATTGATAAGGTTATCTAACTTAGGTGGTGTGGGTATGGAAATAACATAAAATACATGATATATAGATAGAACAAAATACTTAACCTATGGGTTCAAACCAACTGAAAAAAGCACACATCATGTCACTACCACCATACCACATATCAACCATTATAACCAATTCCACCACTATATGCAATACATAACACCACCATCACGCAATCCATATAATATTTTCTACTTACATTTAAAATTTCACCACTTTATAGATATAAAAAGTTTCACTAACATTCATTACTAAACCAGTTAATTAAAATTTACATAGCTCATTCATTTAACGTTCAATTCATTTAAGTCATTTACCACGCATCAATTTCTAGCCCATATCATTTATTTACTAGCCTATTTTGTTTCATTCTATCAGCCCAATTTATTCCATGGCTAATCGAGAAAATAACACAAGCACTAAACAACAACTCACCCAACTCATAGGAACCATCGCCACAAAACCACAACCACTATCATTGACATTCCACATCAACCAAATCATCTCACCACAACAACTATGCTTCTAAACTATTTTACAACCATATCCACCACACACCACTACCAATGCACATCACAACCACATCACAACTTCACAAATATCATCGATTCCATCCAACCACAATGCATCACATCCTTATACACTATAAATCCTATTTAGACATCACCACAACCTCACAATAGCCCAAACCACACAGGGAAACACAACAAGCACAAGCATGCATCATAGGAATAAATTTCCACTTTCAAAAATTATTCAAGGGATTGATCACATTACATCTTTATTTAGCGTGGGTATTATCACACAATCATGTTTCCATGGAAAATAAATTTATTTTCTAAATATATATTCATTAGAATTTTATTTAGGGTGAAATCACTCAATAATATTGAAAGGGTCTTAACAGATACCCTCTACGGAACAAATAGGGATCCCAAAAACTATTATTTTTAACAAGGCATGAACATGGAATAATATCATTAGTAAAAATATCAAAGTGGTCAAAACATGAGATATCTACCCTTACCCATCAATTTTAGTTATGAAAATTAATTATCTTTGTTATAGAAACCCTTACTACCCAATCAAAGGAAATAATAATCATGTAAATCCCACACATAGAACATAAAAAGTGATAATAAGGATCTCCTACCTCAAGAGATCCCAACATACCAAAAAAAACAAAAATTCCATAGAAAATTCCCAAAAATAAGTGTGAAGAAAAGAAAAGGAAAAGGGATAATAATTCAACACCATTTGCTAATGATCAACCACTTGAAACCAAGGATCAAATAAAGGGAAGAAGGAGTGGAAGATCTCCCAAAATGCCTAGGGTTCTGCACACAACCGAGAGAAAGATCAGACAAATGAGGAGAAATCCAATTAATCAAGGGTTATAAACAACATATAATTTTTCCCTTTCACATTTTGAATTACATATTCATGACTTGAATTCTATGATGGGTTTGGATTACAATCCATGAACTACATACAAGTCATGAATCTCATATATCTTTGGTTTCCGCTAAAAATTAAGGCACCTAGTCTTGAATTAATCTAACAACATGAATTACCATTTCACGATGTGAATATATTTCATGTAATACCCCACTCCCACACACAAGCTATGAGTTAACTAGTTACACATTCCATGAATCACCAAATAATATCATGAATCCCTTTTTCACAATGTGAATTTCTAGCTGCAACCCTGCTTTAGATCCAACCTCCACATAACCACTT
Organism: Viscum album; assembly: GCA_963277665.1. Classification (NCBI taxonomy): domain Eukaryota; kingdom Viridiplantae; phylum Streptophyta; class Magnoliopsida; order Santalales; family Viscaceae; genus Viscum; species Viscum album. Next base: position 1,008,727,601 of record OY728167.1, read on the forward strand.
CAAGCCTCTTCTAAAACACCTCTAGTTATGAAAACATGAAAATTAATGGCCCATAAATAAAGATACCATTACATTAGATACCTAAAAAATTATTCATGAAGAACCTTCATGGTGTTTTTTTTAATGTTTTGTATTTATTGAGAAATAACCTTTTTTGTATAAGAATGTTTTTTTTATTTGGGAATTGGATCCATCTGAATTGTATTTAGATCATTGGATCTAAAATAATCAGAGACAGAAATTGTTGTTTTCTGAAAGTTTTCCTTTGTCGTAATCAGAGAAAGAAATAAGTTTCTGAGGGAATAAGTTATATTGTTGCTGTAGAGGTTTGTTGAAGAAAGTGGAGTCAGGAGTTATAAAGTTTTCAAATTTTCTAAACCAATTAAAATGATGATTTTCTGATCATAAATTTCTCATGAATCATGAAAACTTTCATGATAAAATCTTTTGAATAAATGGTATAGGGGTTTGAGAATTTCAAAGTTACAGTATGGGGATTCCATCATAATGGGATATCCATTGTAATGGTAATTACATCGTAATGGAAATTACATAATAATGATAATTCAATTTGGATTCACTAAGAAGCATGCATAATTTAGATTCACTAAGAAGGATACATAATTCGAATTCACAGAGAAAGAAAAAAATTAGATTCACTAAGAAATAAATAGAAATTAGATTCATTAAGAAAGAAACAAAAATTTTATTGAGCTGATTACGAAGAAGACTCAAAAAAAAATTCTAGAAATTTTATGAATATTTGAGGAGGTCAAATATGAAATTAAATTTTATATAAATCACAAAGAAATATAAGGAGGTTTGAAGAATTTGTATATTAAGTTTTAAATGTGATAGATTTTTGGAGTTTCCAAAATTTGTGTCAATATGGAATGTTTTCAAGTTTCCCACTTTTGTTTTCTGAGTCGCCTATAAATAATTTCTCAGATAATTTTCTATGAGTGTACTTTGAATGTAAGAGGAAAAGGTTGAGCACTGAAGAAATCAAGTGAAAATAATTTCTAAATAGATATCTCATGAGAAGGATTAGACAGATGAAATTTTGTTTACTGGATTGAGCATTATCTTATTGAGAAAAATCATATTAAGAAGATCATATTCAGACAATCATATTGATTTAATCAGATTGAGTTAATTGGATTGAGGTACATCATATTGAGTATTTGAGAAGAGTTTGATTTTTTCATATTGATAATGGGTTCATTATATTGAGTCCATCATATTGAGATAATCTTATTCAAACTCGTTATATTGAGAGAATCGTATCTAGACTCATCAGATTGAGAAAATCAGATCCAAACTCATCGGATTGATAAAATTAGATCCATCCAAATCATACTGAGGATTTGGACTAAGCAATTGGCTAGTAGTTTCAACAATGTATTTATTCTTTTTTTAATCAATTTTTTTATAAGAAAACATTGTAAATTGATAGGATCTAGTATAATCATTCCTATCAGAAGATAGTATGTGTTTAACAAGTGTTGGAACAATTTGTATTCACTTCTTCATAATAGTGGATTTCCATAGACCCACGAGAGTGGATATGGAAAGCATTTAGGTTCTCACACTGAGGTTTAACCTTGTAAATTTTGAGTGCTTTTCTTGATTTTCTACTTTTTTATGCATTAGTATTTACTAAATTTTAATGAGGAAATAAATCTTAATTGGTTGTAGGGGTTACGTTTTTAAAACTATTAAGAAACTTATAAAAAGTGAAAAACTGATTTAACCCTCCTTCTCAATTGTTATTCGATCCTTTGTAACTGTCATTGGTATCAGATAGAGGTTACCTTATTGAATCTTTATCATAGATAATATCAATTCTAGAAATAGTAGAGTAATTCCTACATTTGATGGAAAAAATTATTATGGATGGAAAAATAGGATGACTCTTTATCTCTTATCTCTTCACCTGGAAGTTATTGATGCTGCTACTATTGGGTTTCCATATATTGATAAATTTTCTACAGTGACCTTTGCTGATAAGATAAATATAGGATTTTATATAAAGTCTATAAATGTTTTCCCATGTCCTTATCATAAAATATTTATCAAAAGTTGGTGATTCTTAAAAAAGTATGTGGGATAATATGGAAAGTGTTTTCGAAGGGAATACAAAAGTTAATGAATCTAAGATGTAAATCTGGAATAGTAAGTATGAAGATATCATAATGAGAGATGAAGAAACAATTAATGAATACTTCACCATAGTAAATGAAATTTTTTATAACATCAGAGGATTTAGATATGTCCTGTAGGATTCTAAAATTGTGAATAAACTTATGAGAAAATTTTTGGAAAGGTTTGATTATAAAATTTGTTCTTTAGAAGATAAGGATGATTTATCTCTTGATAAAGTACATAAATTTTCTTGTTGCTTATGAAATGAGGAAATATATAATGTTTAAAAAGAAGATGAAAGATGAAATGGATTTTGAAACTATGAGAAAGATGAAAATCCAAGATGTTAAATAAGATAATCCTTATGAGTTTGAAGATAAGGGGGATGATGATTTAAATGAAAAAACCATGTCTCTTATATCCAAGAACTATTGAAGAAGAAGGGGAAAGTATGGAGGTAAAATTCATCTCAAATGTTTTGAGTGTGGTGTAATCATACACTTTTCTATAAATTTCCTTAATAATAATGTTGAAGAATTTCGAGATTATTTTTATTAAAAGCCTCATTGGAAGAAGTTGAACAAAAATGATAAAGAAGAAAAGTCTTCCAAAAAATACAAGAAGAAGTTTATTGGGGAAAAAGTATGTTGAGTAAGAAATTTGAATCAGACTCAACTAACAATTAATCTTCTTAATATAAAAGTTTAGAAAAATTCATAACCTTCATTGAAATATTTTAGAAAACAAAATATTCCTCAAATAGTGAAGAAGGTGGTGAATAATCTTATAGAGTGTATCATCTCAGAATAGAACTTGTTGTATGTCTTGAACAAAACAAAACTCTCAAGAAAGAAATTAGAGTTATGAAGAAATATTGTGAAGAAGTTTCTAATGGAATAAAAAATGTTATCAAGTAGGAGGAATAATATATCAAGGATATTTTAAGTTACAAACTAAGAATTTCTGAATAGGGAAAGATGATTTAAGGTCTTAGTAATAAGCTAGAAACTAAGGAAGAAGAAGTTAACAAGTTTTAATCAGAACTTATTGAGTCTGAAAGTACATTAAGGAAGATTAATGAAAACTTCAAAAAATATTTAAAAGTAAAAGTTGAGACTTCTAAAGTTACTGATAAGTCTTAATAAAATAATCAGGTGAAATTTTCTATTATAAAAAATAATTTTTCACCTGATTATTTTAACATTTTAAGTTCTGAAAAAATTATTGGGAAATATTAGTTGGAGAAAGGATGTGAGAAACCTATCAAATCTATAGAAGCATAAAACTTACTTAGAAGAAAAGATGGTCCATGTCCTGAGTATTTTAGATCTGAAATAATTTACTAACCTCAATAAGGTTTCTAAAAATAAATATCCTTATTAAATAGAAAATCAATATTTAATGGCTATTGCTGGTGTTGTGGAATCTATTGGCACAGAACATATATTTTTTTGAATAACTTATCTCTACCTAGAATAAGTTTTGATCAAAGTGTAATAAATAGTAAAAATAGAATGAGAAACTTTCCTAACTTACAGAAATTTAAAAAGGTAAATTCTCAAGATGTTAGAAAATTTCTAACAAAAAAATCAATTTGAATGTTTGGAATAAGTCTGTGGAAGATGTGATCAGGCTAGTCATCATGCACAAATATGTATTACGCTTCTTCTAGAACAAGTTTATTATGATATAAAAGAAAATAAATATGAAAAGAATAAAGTTAAAGAAATAATTTTTTTTGTTGAAATAGCTTTGAAAGTAAGTAAATAGAAGAAACCATGGATACTTAATAGTGGATGTTCTTCACATATGATAAGTGATAGAAAAATATTGAAACATGTTGAAAGTCAGGATAGAGGAGCAGTTACCTTTGAGAATGATAGTACCTTAAAAATCAGAGGAATCAGAACAGTTGAGATTGAATCCGAAAAGATGAAATCTATGGATGTTTTATTTTTGATGGTATAAAACATAAATTACTTAGTGTAAGTCAACTTTGTGATGATGAAAAGAAAGTTTTTTTAGAAAATATTTTTGTATCATAAAAAGTGTGAAATATGAAAAAGTTATTACAAAAGTAGAAATAACCAGTTGGAATCTCTTTCAAATAAGAGAATTCAAAAACTCATGTTACTTGAGTGTTGAAGATGAAAAAAAATTGTGGTACTAAAGACTTGGCCACCTTGGGAAGAAAAACATGAATAAACTCTCGAAAGTGGATGTTCTATGGAATTTTCCATAATTAAAAAGAAGAGATTAACATGTTTGAATTAATTTCTATAAAGGAAATATGACAAACAAAAGTTATAAGAGAATTGATATTCAATCTAAAATACCACATGAGATTATTCATTTCAAGTTATGTGGGTTGATGATACATCAATAAACAAAAAGAGATCTATAATTTATCACTTTTATTGATGATTTCACTCAGATGGAAACCATCATGTGTATGAAGCACAAGTCATAGGCTATTGAAATGTACAAATTCTTCAGAAAATATGTTGAGAAAGAAATGGGGGTTTTTATAAAGAAACTAAGAACAGATTATGGTACCAAATTCACAAACAATACTTTGGAAACTTATCTGATAAATAATGGTATCAAACATTAGTATAGTTCTCTCTATACTCCATAACAAAATGGAGTAGCAGAAAGAAAGAATAATAAGCTTGGTGGAAATGGGAAGAAGTATATTAGAAGAATACAAACTTTCAAAGTTCTATTGGAGAGAAGCTATGGGTACTATTGTAAATGTTCAAAATATATATTTTTTGACACCAGAAACCAATATGACTCATTATGAAATGTGGTATAACAAAAAAACTTCATTGAAATACTTCAATGTTTTTGGAAGTCCATGTTTTCTCAAAATAAAAAATATATATTTAGGAAAGTTTGATGAGAAAGTTGAGGAATGAACTTTTATGGGTTATTTACTAAATGGAAGAAGTTACAAATGTTGAAACAAACATTTACAAAAGTTAGTGGACTCATATGATGTAAATTTAATTGAAAATAAAAGTTCCTTAACAAAATTTGTTGAGAATGTTGAGGAGGATAAACTAGAGAATTCCAAAAATAGTGAACATAATTCAAAATATCCTTATCAAGATTCAAAAGAATTGTGTGATGAGGAAATTTCAGTTGAGAAAGAAACTTTGAAATTTCCTACTTTACAAAAACATGTTGAATCTAAAAATATTATTAGAAATTAGAAGGCTTCAGTTCATACAAGAAAGAATTTGAGATTATAAAATCATACTTCACTTATCTCAAAAGTTGAACCGAAATCAGTTTCATAATATATTCAACATAAATAATGTTTGGATGCTATGAATGAAGAGTTGGATCGGATTGAGAAGAATTAAACATGAGAACTTGTTTCAAGTCCATCAAATAAAAATGTTATCAGAACCAAGTGGGTTTACATAAACAAGTTAAATGAACATGGATAAGTTTCAAGAAACAAATTCGGGCTTGTTTGTAAAATCTATGCATAGGTTGAAGGTGTGGATTTTGAAGAAACATTTTCCCTAGTTGCAAGATTATAAACTATTATACTATTTCTTTCAGTGGATGCACATTAGAATTACAAAGTTTATCATATGGATGTAAATTCAAATTTCATAAATAGTGAGAGTGAGGAAGAATTTTACATTGAACAACCTTTTGGGTTTATACTTGATGCGGATGAAAAAAAGTTTGTAAATTAAAGAAAGCTTTGTATGGGATGAAACAAGCTCCACATGCTTGGTATTCTAAACTTGACAATTATTTGAGAATGTTGAACTTTTCTAATGGAAAAGTTGATATCAACTTATATGTGAAAGAAATTGACTTTGGATCTCTAATTGTAATTGTTTAGGTGGATGATATAAATTTTTCTAAGGATAGAGAATATTTTTGTAAAAAAATTGCTGGAGAAATGAAGAATAATTTTGAAATGTCAATGTTGGGGGAATTAACTTTCTTCCTTGGTTTACAAGTTCAAAAAAAATACGTTTTCTTAACTCAAGAAAATTATGCTAGGGAATTTTTAAAAAAATTTGGGACAAAATAATCCAAATAAGTTTTTAATCTTATTTCAGTGAGCATAAAGATGAGTAAATATGAATTTAGAAAAAATTTGAATCGGATTTTTTTTTTTGAAATTGATAGGAAGTCTTATTTACCTTATTGTCTCAAGGTTTGATATTGTTTGTGTTGTTAATTTTTGAACCAGGTATCAAAGTAATCCTAAAGAATCACATAAGTTGGAAGAAAATTGGATTATGAGATATCTAAAAGGAACAACTTCACATAGGTTGTTATACAAAATAAACAGTGAGATAAATTTTCATATTTATACTGATGCTGATTGGGTTGGAGATTATAATGATACAAAATCAACCTTAGGATGAAAATTTTTCTTGGGTGAATGTTATGTGAGTTTAATGGTAAGAAATAATGTTTAGTAACTTTGAACACAGTTGAATCTGAATATGTTGCAGCTACTCAGAATTGTACTCAAATATTATGAATGAAAGTTCAGCTAGAAGATTTGAAAGTAATATTTTCTAAACCATTGAAGATACTTTGTGAAAATTAGAGTGAAATTGATCTTTATAAGAATCATGTCCAACATTCAGGATCAAAACACATTGATATAATGTTTCACTTTATAAAAGAGAAAGTTGTTGTTGGAGATATTTTATTGGAATACATTTCAACAAAGTATTAGATTACTGATATATTTACAAAAGAAATTTTGAATGAAAGGTTTGTGGAATTGAGGCTATAACTTCATGTTCATCCTCCTCCCATGTATTCCTAAACATCATAAAGAAGATACCCCCACTATGGTTTGGATTATGTTGACAAAGGGGGAGAGAAAGTAACAACTTTGTACTTAATAAGAAGTTTCTACTTATCTTTCTTTTATGAACCTAAAGTCATGGTTATCATTAAATGGGGGAGATAAAAAGAAAAGAGAGTGTCCAGACACCACACTACTGGTTAAAGTAACATTTTTTAAAGAAATACATTTTTCAGTGGAAAAAAAATCACATTGTAGTAAGTTTTTACTTATCTTTATTTTATGAATTTAAAGCTATGGTTATTATAAAATTTGGGAGAGAAAACAAAAGTGAGAGTGGAGAAAGTAAAAGTGATTAAATATTATCTTTACATGGCTGCAAAATTTTATTGTCGTTGAGGGATGGAATTCCTTCAAAAACATTACTTTAACTAGTAGTGTTGTGTCACGACACTCTCTTTTGAGAAAGAATATGTTTTGATAAAAGTCAAAAAACTTGAGTTTTTTACAGAATTTGAGTTGTGAAAAAATTTTGAGAGTTGGAAAATTTGTTAACAAGGGTTGTTAATAAATCCAAAGGGGGACATTGAAGAACCTTTGTGGTATTTTGTTTTAAAAAAGTTTTTTATTTGTTGAAAACTAAAAAAATTATAGGAATTTTTTTATTATCCAAGAATTAGATCCATCTGCATCGTATTCATATCATTGGATCCAAAATAATTGGAGGTAGAAATTGTTGTTTTTTGGAAGTTTTCCTTTGACGTAATCAGAGAAAGAAAGAAGTTGCAGAGGGGAAAAGTCATATTGTTGTTGAAGAGGTTTATTGTAGAAAGCGAACACAGGAGTTATAAAAATTTTATAATTTCTTAACCAATTCATATGATTCTTTACTAATCATAATGTTCTCTCAAATCATGAAAACATTCATGATAAAATATTTTGAAGAAATAGTGTATAGGATTGAAGAATTTCAAAGTTGTGGTATAGAGATTCCATCGTAATGGTATATCCATCATAATGGGAATTCCATCGTAATAGGAATTATATCATAATGAGAATTCAATTTAGATTCCCTAACAAGGATATAGAATTTGGATTCACTAATTAGGATACAGAATTTAGATTCACTGAGAAAGAAACAGAGTTTGGATTCACTAATAAAGAAACAGAAATCAGATTCATTGAGAAAGAAATAGAAGTCGTATTGATATGATTACAAAGAAGACTTGAAAAAAAATTCTATAAGTTTTATGAAAAGTTGAGGAGGTAAAACTTGAAATTCAATTTTTCATAAATCTTATAGAAATATAATGAGGTTTTAAGAAGTTGAAGTTGAAGTTTTAAATGAGAGATATTTTTGAAGTTTTTGAAATTTGTGTAAGTTAGGAAAGTTTTCAAGTTTCCCGCTTTTGTTTTATGAGTTGCCTATAAATACTTGATCAAATAATTTATTATGGGTGGACTTTTCACGCAAGAATAAAAGGTGGAGAATTGAAGAAATTAAGTGAAATTCGTTTTTGAATAGAGATCTCATGTGGAGGATCAGACAGATGAAAAAAAATACCGGATTGAGCATTATCATATTGATCAAGATCGTATTGTAAAGATCATATTCAATCAATCGGACTGAGGTACATCGTATTGAGTATTTGAGTAGATTTTGAGTTTTTTAGATTGAGAATGAGGTCATTATATTGATTCCATCATATTGAGATAATCGGATTCAGACTCATCATATTGATATAATAAGATCATGACTCATTAGATTGAGAAAATCGGATCCAGACTCATCAGATTGAGAAAATTGGATCCATCCAAATCGGACTGAGGATTCGGACTGAGCAATTGTGAAGTAGTTTCAAAAAAGTTTTTATTTTTTTGTTTGGAGCAAATGTTTTATAAGAAAAAATTATAAAATGATGAGTGTTAGTATAATCATTCCTATCAGGACATAGAAGGTGTCTAATGAGAATTGGCACAAGTTATATTCACTTCTTCATAATAGTGGATTTCCATAGACCCATGAGAGTGGCTATGATAAGGATGTAGGTTCTCACATTGAGGAAAAACCTTGTAAATATTGTGTGCTTTACATAATTTCCTATTTTTTCAAGAATGGGTATTTACTAAAAGTTTATAAGGAGGTAAATCTTAACAAGTTGCATGGGTTATGTTTTGAAAAGTTTTGAAACTTATAAAAAGTGAACAACTTATTCAACACCCCTTCTCTATTGGTATTTAATCCTTTGGAACTTCAATTCTTATACCTAAGAATCAAAACCAAACCAAACCAAATAAGTGGTCTAAATAACCATCCCATTAAATACCACTCAAGGCCCTCATCACACTACAAATGCTACCACCAACCAAACACACCCAACTGAGGTACCAATAAAATATACCATGCAACCACATCACCGCATTACCACATCATCACCTCTCACCAAGCACGACACTGCGTCATTTGGTTATATCCATAATCCACCACATTTCCACAAAAAATCATTAACCTTCACATGGACCAAACCAACCACTTCCACAACCAACACATAGCACTTCCAAATCACAAAAATCAGGGAATTCCATCTTCCATGTAAAATATAATCCATTGGCAACACTATCTTGCTAGCATGGTTTTAATCGTGTTGTAATATAATGCATCCCAATTTGGAATTAGGTTTTTCCCTATTTATATGTCAAAAGATTTGTCACACACCACACATCAACGAAACAACACATCTCCTAAAATAGAATGATCCAATCATCACATCACAGGGAAAAATCAGGGAAATTTTCAAAACAACTCAAGGTACTGGGTACGTATATACACCTCTCACTCATAAGTACTCTCCCCCAAGCCACCATTCCTCCACAACATGCGAACCAAGGGAAATTTATATCCAAAAAACATTCTATTAATGATATTATATCTCTTATGGTTGCTCCACAAACATCGCATCATCCTCGATATTTATCTCTCCCCATTCAATGATTTGGGAGTCATCATGAATATATTGATAAAGATAAGACACATAAAATACGTTGTGGATATTTTCCAATCATGGTGGTAATTCTAACCAATAAACCACCTCTCAAACTCACCCAAAAACCTCAAAGGTCCAAACAAACTAGAGAGAAATCTTACTTCCCCTGTCAACCCTATGTTTCCCACATTGAGGGGAGACTCTCAAGAACAAATGGTCTCCAACCTCATACTCTGTGGGCATCCCCCTGTGATCAGCATAGGCCTTCTGATGGTCTTGTTCCACCCTCATCCACCCTTTATCCAACTGAATATTCTTGGTTATTATCTACACCACATCAAAACCAAGAACTATTGACTCTCCAACCTCTATCCAACACAGCGGAGAACGATGCAACTTTTCATACAATGCCTTAAATAGATCCATGTCAATGGATGATTGATAGATATTTTTTTGTGAAAAATAAACCAAAGGAAAGTGATTTACCCATGATCCTCCGAAGTCCAAGACACAATCCCCCAACATATCCTCCAATGTCTGGATGGGCCACTACATATACCCATATATCTAAGGGTGGAAAGTAGTGATAAGGAATAATTGGGAGCCAAAATCATGTTGTAATGTTTTCCAAACTCATGAAGTAAAATGAGGATCCTAACTAGATATGATGGTCCTTGAAACCCTATGGATACGAACCACATCCTCCATATACCACCTTTCCAAAACACCTACTCTACTCGACTCGCGGATTGCAAGAAAATGGGAAGACTTCTTCATTCAGTCTACTATCACCCAAACTGTATCACATACTCCCTAATCCTAGGGTTGACCTATGATAAAATCCATTAATATTTATTCATATTTCTACTTAAAAATATACAAGGACTATAAAAAACATCCAGGAACATAGTGCTCCATTTTCACCTGCTGACAAACAAAACACATTTCCATAAACTCTTCCACCAACCATTTTATACCTATCCACCAAAGTTGTCTCCTCAAGCCATGATACATATTTTTAAACATGAGATGTATCACTAAAGGTGATCTCTGAAACTGATGGATAACTCTATCACATGTCACCTACAGAACAAACAACCTCTCTAAGAACAACACTCAGTTATGAACATCCTTCGATCATCCCTTCAGATCATCGCCCTGGCCAACACGGTCTTGAATCACCTCTGCCTATGAGTATTCCCACTAAGACTCCTCAACATTCTATATAAAATATGACTATATGACTATATAATAAAGAAAAACATGGCCACTTATCTCTCCATCATCAAGATGCATCACTACAATATCCTCTATCCCTTTTTAAAAATCCACAGACTCCTGAGCCACATCTCCTTGGGACTTCCAACTCAATGCATTGGCAATAACATTCCACTTTCCTAGGGTGTAAGATATATAATAATCATAATCATCAAGAAACTCCATCCACCTCCACTAGAATAGATTCAAATCCAGTTTAAAGAAAACATATTTTAGGCTTTTAAGGTCCATGAAAACCACAAAAGTGATCACCGATGAGGTAATTCCACCACAAATTTAGTAGAAAAAAAACTTCTTCTAACTCCAGATCATGGGTGGCATAGTTAAACTTATGGGTATGTAACTTCCTAGACCCATAACATACCACTTCTCTCTATTTCATCAACACACATCTCAATCCCAGATGGGATGTGTCATGGAAAACCTCAAACAACACATCATCCTTAGGAAACCGAATAACTTGAGAACTGAATAAATTCCCCTTCAAGTAACTGAATACTGCCCAACATTGATCATTCCACACAGAGCATAATCCTTCCTAGTCAATGTTGTCAGTGGGGATACAACTCAAGATAAATCAGGCACAAACCTCCAATAACAACCAATCATACAAAGAAAACTATGAACCACTGCCACATTCTTGGGTGATAACTAAGAAATAACTACCTCAACCTTTGATGGGTCCACTGCCACACCCTGTTGAGACACCACATATCCAAGGAAATGAACCTCTCACATTCTGAACTAACACTTGGACTACTTTCCGTATATCTTGTGGTGCCTAAGGACCTACAAAAAATCTCTGAGATTCTCAGGATGATCCTCCTCTAAACTTGATTAGATTAATATATCATTGATGAATATAATAACGAACTGGGCCAAGATCTCAAAGAACATGAGGTTCATAAGACCCATAAACATGACAACAAAATTGAAGTGCCCATACCTACACATGAAGGAATCATTTAGGATATCATCATCCCTCACCCTCAATTGGTGATATCTAGGCCGCACATCAATATTTAAAATCTAACTAGATCCTCTTAGTTGGTCGAAAATGTCATTTTTCCTTCGAAGAGGGTAACAGTTCATGATTTTCACCTGATTTGACCTCTGGTATTCTATGAAAAACCTTAAACTAAGGTCTACCTTGTTATAAAAAAACATTGAAGAACCCCATGGTGGCACACCGTGTTAGAGGAAACCTCTCAAGATCAGGTCATCCGCCTGTAATCTCAACTATCACATCTCCATAGGTGTCATCTGATAGGGATCCATTAAAACCAAAGACACACTCAACTACAACATTATCCCAAACTCGGCATCATTTCAAGGGGTGGTTTTATAACCTCCTTTGGTAACATGTCTAGGAACTTTTCCACAACCCTGGGAACGTCTCCAACCTACGATTACACTAACATCTCCAACAATGACAAAATCGGCTCCACTTGCCTACCGACCATCCGATAAACTCACTCACCAACGAATGCCACTTGATGGACCTCCACATTATAAAACAAAATTCTCATATAGAAATAGTTTATGATTTTATGAATGGAATACATCTAATCCATGTCAAGGATAACATTGCATGGTTTTATCTACTACAAGAAGAAGGCCCTCACTGATTGGTGTTGCCCCATCACTAGTCTAAATCCTCAACACACATCATACAAGTAAGCCTAACCTATAACAAATATAGATAACACCAAGGTATCTAAAAGCCTCTCCATGTTCAGTTTAAATCATGGATAAAATTAGAAGAAACAAAAGAGTTTGAGGCACCTAAATCAATCAAATCACACACAAGGATAGATGATAATCTAATCATACATCAAAAAACTTCAGGGTATGCTAGTACAGCCTCCTATAAAAGGTGTGTCTGGCCACACCCAACTCCTATGCCTCTCTTCTACTAACCTCCATGGTCACACTCTAGCTTAGGTCCCTATGGATGGGTACCGTTATGAGGTTTCACTCTAACAACTCCACTAGCTCATGGATATTAAAAAAACTAGCATCCCCTACTACTGAAACTACCATGTAGGAAATTGATATTACTACTAAAAAGGGACTTAAACACCCACCTAATACTGGCCTCCCAAAATGATCAGGAACTAAGCCTAAAAATTCCCATGTCCCTCGTAGACATAGCATGAAAATGGAAAACCACTGGCAGGTGATCAAATGTCACTTATCCTAGAAGGATGAAAAATCTCTACCACAGTCGGTTCCCCACTTGTTAGAACCCTGACTACCTAAACATCCATGAACCACTACCTGAAGCTGTGATCCCCGAAATTCTTTATTTTCTACTCTCTTGAGGCTCAAATCCCATAGAAAACATCCACTAAATAACTTGTGCTTTATTTTTTACCTTTAGATACATAAGAAGCATAAACAAAGTGATTGTATACTTAATTATTGGGTGAAAATCCTCCTCTAGATTTCACACTCTGGACTACTCATTTGGGAAAACATTTAGAGAAAAGTACATGAGATCTTTGAACCTAATCTTAAGCACCCTCACACTCATAATACCCTACTGACATGAGAGAATATCCTACCTCTTGGCTTCCCTCATCATCGATGATAGAAACTCCACCTAGAAGTCCCTTTAAAAGTCTAACCAAAATACATCTCCCTCTCTTCAGTCACCAAGAAACAGTGTCCACCAATGACATGTGGCACCCCACAATGGCACACAAAACATAGTACATGATCATATCAGACTGAAAGATATTTTGATCTCCTTAAACTATCACTCTTTATCTAGATCTGAGATGCTCCCCTAATACTTACTCAAACTCTACTTCTAAAAGGAACATAAAGATATCTTCCAAACTTAATCCTCCTCTATCAGTTCAACCCTCCAACAATTGAATAAATCATCCAGTTACACCTCAGCTGCATGAGCCACTCACGGGTGACGAATAGGATTTATTCCTAAAAATCAATGAGAACACCCTATGTCTGGTAACATTGAATTCTATCATAGTTTTATTAATTTAATCCATTTTATTTTCCCAAAACAACCCAACTCTAACACTAACATAATCAATCATAAGGCATGTGTATCTCTAAGTTCTAAAACATTCAAATATTTTCACCACACTTGGTCATTCAATAATCTCAGAGTCTATACCCTAGATCACGGGGGGCTAAAATATTGTTTCCTAGCTTGTCTCCCTGGCCTATTTCACACAACAAGATCAATTCACACCACTTCCCTACCAATCCATGAAAACCTCACTATTCATAACTCCAAACATCATCCTATATCTCAACCAGACCTATGATACTACTCTATCATAGCCCACTCCCAACAAAGATTATGTAATGATGGGAGATAGATAATGACCCCTGAGTCCTGCCTCCAGTAGGCCTTGGGTTGGTGACTAGCATTAAGGGTATAAAAATCTCAAAATGCGAGGCATTAAAATCTGTAATATAAAACAGGATTAGGAGATAGAATTAACAACCACTAAATAACTTTAGAAAATAAAATAATGGTAAACCAAAAATCATCCACAATACATGAATAAAGTAAACGGATACATATAAAAATATCTAAATATACCAAAATACAAGTCTATGGAAGTGAAATAATAGCAGCTCTAAACCCAAGATAGCAATGTCTAGTGCATAAAAAAGGGACATAAAAAAGGTGAGCAGACATGTATACTCAGTAGGGACATAAAAAAGGTGTCAAGTGCATATGTGAAAAGTGAATGATAATGTTCCAGTGAACAAATAACAGAACCAACAAGCACCTAGAGAGGTTAAATAACAATTATAGATTCACCATTGATCACTCAAAAAATCACACATCTAATATAGAAATATATAATTGAGATCATAATAAAGAAAGGAACCCTGCTTCTTCTTCCCCACTGATTTTCTACTCTTAACCCCCAACGTTGAACGTCATGTGCTCACATCCCTCCCATTCACATCAAATCGCATCACATCACATATCGCCTAAATATAACTAGAACATCACATCTCACCACATAATATAAATAGATTAGTAGGGTATTATGAATATGAAGAACATCAACCTCATTCCCTCTACTTACCTCACATGACCCCCATCACATATCACATCACATCACTGCCTTGTCACATCTCATCCCACATGTCAAAACCCGATCCATCACATCAAATATCACTCGAATATATCTATTCCATCACTATTGATGAAGAATAGGGAAGAATGGGGAGCCATCCATTCATGTCAACACCATTTCAGAAGTTGGGGAAAACACCCTGAACCCAAAACCTGTAAGCGTTGGTAAGTTTATCCAAATCAATTGGGGCATGTATTGAAATAACATAAAATAAATGATATGTAGATAGTACACAATACACAACCTATGGGTTCACATAAACTTTAGTAACACACACCATGTCACTACCACCATACTGCACATCAACTATCACAACCACTGCCACCACTATATGAAACACACCATGCCACCACCACACAAGCCACACAACATTTTCCACTTTCATTTACAAGTTTACCATTTTCTAGATATAACATGTTACAATAAAATTCATTACTAATCCAGTTTATTAAAAATTACACATCCCATTCTTTTAACATTTAATTCATTTAATCCATTTACTACACATTCATTTCCAACCCATCTCAATTATTTACCATCCTATTTTTTCATTTTTTTCATCCCAATTTATTCCTTGGATAACTGGGAAACTAAAAAACCACCAAAAAAGTCACCCAACTCACTATGATCATCACTGCTCGACATCAACCAAACAACTCTCACCACAACAACCACACATCTCAACTGTGGCACAACCATATCCACCATGCACCACAACCCCTGCACATCGCAACCACATCACAACTGCCCGTGTCTCATCCATGCTAACCAACCAAATCACATCACAACCCCATGCACTATAAATACCATCCGATCATCACCACCACATCACAACAACCCAAACCATTTGGGGAAACCCAAAAGGCACAAGCACACATCATGGTAACACATTCTAGCTTTTACAAAATATTCAAGGGCTTAATCACATTACTTATTTATTTAGCATGGGTATTATCACACAAACTAGATTTATATGGGTAATAAATTCATTAGAAAAAAAATATACTTTCATTATTCTTTTAATTAGGGTGTGATCACATGATAACATAGCAAGGGTCTCAACACATATCCTTTATAGTAAAAATTGGGCTCCCAATAGACGTTATTCTTAGCATGGTATTAACATGGAATAATATCATCAAAAAATATATAAAAGAATTAAAAACATGTGATATTTACCCATACCCATAAATTTAAGTTATAAAAATCAATTATATTTATAATTCCAACCCTTACTATTCATTAAAGGGAAATTAGAATCATGAAAATCCCACATATAGCACCTAAATAGGTGAGAATGAGGATCTCATGCCTCAAAAGTGATTTCTGGTCTTGTTGTGCACTACAGGGTGGAGAAGAAATAGCCTAAAAACCACTATATCACATGGAAACCTTGGATAAACATGAACTGAACCAAATGGATATCAAAAAATTATCCCAACATACCCTAGACAAAATCAACAACACCACAGTGGATTCCCAAAAGAATAATGAGGGAAAATGAAAAGTGATAAGAACTCACCACCGATTACCAATGACCAACCACTAGAACCTAAGGATTGAAGTAAGGGAATAAGGGATAGAATATCTCCTAAAACTCCTAGTATTTTTCTCACAATAGAGAGAAATATTGGCCAAATAAGGAGAAATTCGGTCGAGCAAGGGTTGTAAACAACCTGAAATTCACCACTTCTATGTCATAAATTACATATTCATGATGTGAAATCCATGGGTCCCATGGATTATAGTCCATAAAACACATAAAAGGCATGAATCCCTTATATATTCGGTTTCTGCTAAAAATTATGTTACCTTGGCGTGAATTAATATCACATCGTAAATTCCCCTTTCATGATGTGAATTTGTTTCATGGACTCCCCCACTACTGCACACAAGTTGTGAGTTCACGAGATAAACATGACACAAATTACTAACTCAAATCATTAATATCTATTTAATTATGTAAATTACCTATTGTGGTCTTGCGGTAGATCCAACCTCCATAGAACCACCTCAAACTTCCTCTGGAAGACCTCTAGCTAATCAAACTAGAAAAGTAACAGGCCAAAAAGGCATGGACCATTACAGATTTAATATCTGTGTGTGTTTGTGTGTGTATATATATTTTATTTATGACATAATTATACTTCTATAATTATAATATCACATCTACCCTCTTACCCTCCAATCTGTTGGAAAATGATAATGTCTCTTGTGCGTAGGTGTGGACTACCACCTCTACGAAGCAATGTGATTAGTTTTTCATTTTAATTTGATATGGATGGTAATAAAGATGGTTTTTCTAAATATATATGATTTATATGGTTTAATTATGGTTTTTTAAAGGTGAATTATTATTTACCGTTCTTTTATTCCATCCGTTAAAAAAATTAAACAACGTACATGCATACGTACGACCTACCATATCCATGAAATGTGTAACTCATTTTTATATCTCTAAATTTTATAGAATATTATAAATAATAATATAATGAATATACATGATATTAATTTCATGGTTAAAATTTTATATATGATTGAACAATGACCACTTTTACCATAGTCAACCTATTAAAGTCATTTTTGATATATGAACTGAATATCATCAAAATGTCTAACGTGGACTTAATTGATTAATTAAATAAATATAACATGTTAATAAAAAAATAAAAGTAATAATAAACTTGAAAAATGTTCTTAATAAAGTAAATAATTAACATAAGTTTATTATTCAAGATTATAAATAATATACATGACAAGTTAGACCTAAGGTAAGGGATTTCATCTCAATTTCCTTCCATTGAGGTATAATTTAATATTATACACCTAATTTCTTTTATATGGTGTATATACTACAAATTTTACATGTTATATAATGAATACTTCATAAATCATGGTATTTTAAGTTTCAATTCAAATTATTTCATCCAAGTGGATTTGAATTGAAAGTTACCAAGTGGTAAGTGTTTCATAACTCAATTTTCTTTCATTGGGTTATATCACTTCTTAATTATTTATATTATGTCAATATTATGTGTGAAGTATACCTTTTTATTTATGTTTTGTTTCAAATTGTTTTTTGTGTATTTATATTTGTTACACATAATCACTTCATTGATTAATTCTTACTTTGTCTTTATGATCATTGTAAGGGTTTTCGGCTTAAATTTTATTCTCTACGACATATGTTAAGGTATACACCTATCTTCTTTTATGTGGAATATCTTAGCCCTTTGATATTTTATACCATGATTTTATTTAAATTCATGGAATTTAATGTTTCATTTTATGTTATTTATTTCATTGGGGTTATCATTTGAAAGTCACCAAAGTGGTAAGAATTTATTTCACAATATCAACATTATTTCGGGATTGTTTTTGTTAAAGTAAATGTTGGGGTAATTATATCATATTTTTATCATAAAACTTATATTTTTATCTCCTCTGATTATTTTTGAAAATTATAATTTTTTCCTTTCATTTTACTCTTGTATGTGCGCAAAGGATCACAAAATGTTTTTAAAGAAAACGGAATTTATTTCCACTTTATTTGGGAATATTTTCTTCCATGTCTATGTTTGATAAAAATAATAATAATTTTAATTATATAAAATTATTTATTAAATACATTTTAACCATGTTTTATTTTTACAAAATGGTTTAAAGGAAATTTTCTTTTTATTTTCTGAATGAGATACTTTTTGAATTTTATTACAAAAATGTGAAAGGAATATTTACTTTAATATACTCGATATGAATGTAATTTACCACCATAATTACCACCCAACACTTTTATTATTCCTTTAAATTTTTATAAGGTTATTTTAAAAAAAATCCCTAATATTTTTGAAATTTTTTGTTTTTTAAAAGTGATTTTCAAAGTGAAAATGGAATTTTCCTCAATAATGATTTTAATGATGTTTTTATAGAATTTATAATCATAAAATACAAAAACTATATTTTATGTATTCTTCACTAAGGATATTTTTTAATGATTCCATACTTATTATTTCTTTGGATGGTTTATGATAAGTTTTATTGGGGGGAATATTAAAATTTCGTATGCTATTTTTTCAATACAAATGTTTATGGTGATTATGTTTTGAATTGTTATTCTCCCATTTCATATAAGGAATGAATTAGACTTAATAAGTGATGTTAAGGTCCCACTATAGCCCCTAAATTCATCAATATATATCATGACACAAACTAGTTTGGGTATTTGGCCAGGGCCTTACCTATTTATGTATGATGTCTTAGAATAAAGCCTTGATAGATAGTTTATAATGCCCAACATTATGCATTCCATCATAATGATATTAGTTACTGATTTCCATGTGATTATTTGAATATCTATGATACTCATGGATAATTTTCAAGATCATATGATTGGTTATATAGAATTATTTTATCATCATGTATTATTTCCATATTATTCTTCATGCACAAATTATTGATTAAATGACATGTTTTTTTTGTTATTTACCTTTTCATATTGATTATGCCTTATTTACTCATGATATATTCCACTATTAATAACTTTACTTACCATTTTATCTCACCCTATCTTATGTTTCATTTCCCCTAGATGTCGGAAAAGTGTTTTATGATTAATATGTATGGATGCGCTAAAGGGAATAATAGTGTTCTCAAAGGAATTATTATGTTCTATTTTTTATGTTTCAAATGTAATGTGAGATTCAAGTATGTATCTAGTTCACAAAGACTACTAAACTATTCGGTTCTTTGGGATGAAATCTCTTATATCTTATGGCAGTGTAATAAAGTAACCCCCATCTCTAGGATACTAAGTTTGGGATACAGTTGGTATTAGAGAAATTTTAGTAGAAACCTTCGGAAATAGATTTAGAAAAACATAGATTAAGGAATATAATACTATGACAGAATTTGAGGATATTCCTTGAAGATAATAAGTTTATGATTTGTATAAAGATAGTATAAATTTTTTTGGTGCCATCATAAGTTAATAATTATAAGGACGATTATAAGTTTAAAGGAATGGATACCCCTTTTGAGGTTGTATGTGATGGAATTACCATGGATAAATTTATTGAGTTTTAATAGATGTTTTTGGTATATGTAACCCTTATATATAACTTATGTTTTAGTGAGAAGGTTATCTGAGAATAATACATTTTATTTTATGCATATAACTGTAAAGGTATTGATAACCTTTAGGGTTTATATGATCATTTATTACGAGGTAATTATGGATTATTAAAATATGGGAATACATGTTTTATCATATTGATAATCATGGGATTCAAAAAATATTTGATTATTAACGTTATTTTTGAGGATGTTCATCATATTTTGGGAAATTTTATAGGAATTATATTAATATAGTTTTAGAAAAAGGACAACCTACATGTCGGGAAATAAATCATCGCATCTGGAAAGGTTGTGGGGCTTGAACCCGCAACTAAAGGCTGATAAGGGTGTGGTGCCTTCCACTGGCCTATGTGTTGTCCTAATTAGTATGAAATTGTTTTTACTTATTAATTTGATGGATAAATGTTAAGTTAATTTTGGGAAAAATAATATAGGATGAAATATTTTTTATTTTTATAAGGTTTATGATATTATGAGATATGTTTTATTGGGTTGAAGTATATATAACCATTATGTTTAATGTAAAGAATTATTTAGGAAGAATGCAATTAAATTTTTGAGGATGTGGGTTCAAAGGTATGAAATCACCTTTGAGGTGAAAACATTCTTTATTATAAATAATATTGAAGTGAATTGGGATGTATGGTTATTTATCTGTGGAATAATCTAATTTGAACCTTTGGTGGGAATTTTTAAGTAAAATGTATTATTTATTCATATGAAGGTTGATACATTTTTATTATTATCTTACATTGTGGTAACCATTTTAGTTTTGGTTCATATTTATTATTATTTTATAGATCATATGATTTGTTAAAAGTTAATTTTAGTGCTTCAAGTATAAAAATTTCATATTGGTTATTCATTCTTTAGAGTAAGAGATAAAATGAAAATTGTTCGAATCACAATCAAAAGATAAAATTCTACTTACAAAATAGAAAGATATCAAGTAAGTATATTTCCTTATGTTCTTAGTATAGTTAGTGAAGTAATTCATAATATCTATAAAAATTTTCTTTAAACAAAGGTGTTATCCTATTACAATCATTTTTGATAAATTGATGTTCATTTCACCCATAATAAATTTATGGTCTTGTGGTTGTTAAATTTATCCTAACTATGTTCTATATCGCTCCCTATTACTTCTTAGGTGTTATATTTCCCATCGGTGTCCATATTTTCACTTCCCATTAATTTTATTTTATTTTAAACATTTTTTTTTTTTATTCTAGAAGACCTTTGTATTTCACTTTCCCTATTTTAAGTGGAAGTTTTATCAACCCTTTAATGATGTGGATTTTCAACAAAAGAATTTTCAAATTTCAAACCATTGATTTTTTAGTATAAGTTGAAATTGTGAGGATGAAATGTATTGAATTTTGGGAGACTGTAACACCCTAAAATTTTAAGAGAATAACATTGCTTTCGGTAGCATATGCGACATGAAACACCGAGCCTAAATAAACCGCGATATACTATTTAAATGTAACTATTATAGTCATTCTGTTAAAATAGATGGTATTAATAGGGATAATTTTTTTTTTTTGAAAATTATGTATAAATATTTTAGATGAAGCAAATATATTGGTAAATAATGACCCAAATTCTATTAAAGTCTTTACATGCTTCAAAAATATATTTTTCATCAAAAATGTTTTTATTGCTTTTGTGAGAAAATCATATAATTAATTTATACCAATTTTAGAAATCTTATAGTAAAAAAATGAAATTAATTTTTGAAATCATCATATAAAAATTATCTTAGGATGAAATTTTGGGATTTTTCTAAAAAGGAGTGATTTTTTCAGTAAATAGTGAAAAATATCGCTTTTTTTAATTGTTATTTATTTTCAATAAATTAAGTATTTAAAAATTACCATTATGATTTGAATTTTATTTAAATGTAAAATAAGTATTATTTAGTTATATTTAATCTAATTCATTAAATTTTAATTATCTTTATACTGGGTTTTGGTATATTTTTATTTTGAGGCTTAAAAACACATTTTTTAGAAAACCATTTTTAAGTGCATAATGTTTCTTTATTTTAATTAATTAAAATAATCCCTAATGAGGAATGATTTAAATGAAATTTATAGATTATATATCTACATATATTAATTTAAATTCATATAATAGTTATTATTGGTCATATATTTAATGTAATATCATCTTATGCTTGAAAAATACATTTCTATAAAAATCATCTTTTCGACACATTTTGCAGTTTCATTTTTAAAGTAAAATATAAAAATTATGTGAATTTAATTTGATAAAATGGATTAAATATTTTTAAATAATCATAATTAATATTATTTAATAAGTTAAACTTAATTTTTTTCATGGTGAATAGTATAGAAAATAAAAATTAATTACTAAGGTAAAGGTTAAAACAGGGTTTTGCGCGTTACATAATCTTGTGTTAAATTTAATTTTTTACACACATGTGTTTTTTATTTGATAAATTAAATTTAATATTTAGAATCACTGATTCCAAATCATCTAATAATTGTCATTTTATTTCTAGTCTTAAATGATAAATTACTTAAGTAAAAAAGCTAGTTACCACGATGAAAACTAAAATGGTAAAAGTGAGTAACCTTAGAGGTTAAGGGAATAAAATATTTAAAAATGTTTATTTTTTAGTATTTTAGGTGTGTATAAACCATATCTACCCTCCACTCCATTATTTATCAATTTTGGATTCACTTGGTTTGAGAGTGCCTTTCCATTATTGAATGGTTTTGGTTATTTACAAAAATGCCACTCCTCTTCAATTATAAAAAAACCTCTTACCCTCACATATTCACACCTATTAATCCATTTATCTCAAAAGAACCCTACCAAAATATCTCCCCAACATCCTTATCCACATTATAGAGATGTTAATCTTACCAAAAGACCAACCTTAGGGTCCTTAATAAGATATCCAAAGGAGGTTTTTCTAAGAAAAGGTAATTGTCTTCACTAAGCTCTTTATTTTTTACTTCTTCTCTTACCAATTTCATTCATGTATTAATAATTACAATATGATAACACCAGTATAAAAAATATACTTAGATGTTATTATGTTTATGCAATAACCTATATCCATCTACTCTTCCATCAAGTGGGAAACAAAACTGTCGATCACATGTATGGCGGACTACCATCTCGTGAACTGATGTAATTCATTTTCCATCACCACCTATCACCGCCAGATATAATGATATAATTAATGTATATATATTATATTTATTAAATAATTATATTTATGTAAATATAATATCATATCTACCTTTATACACTTTAGTCCATTTGAAAATGATAATGTCGCTCGTGCGTACGCGTGGACTATCATCTCCACAAAGCGATGTGATTCATTTTTTTTATTTTGAAATGGATGGTAATAAGTATGGATTTTATGAAAATATATGATTTATATTACACAATAATTATTTGTTAAAGTTGAATTATTTTTTACCTTTATTCCGTTCCATTTGTCAAAAAAATGAAAACAACATTCATGCGTACGTACGACCTATCGTGTCCATGAATGGTGTAAATCATTTCTATATCTCTAACTTTTATAAAATATTATAAATACTTGTATAATGAATATATATGGTACTTATATATTTCTTTAACATTCTATATATGATGAAAAAATGACCACTTTTACCATATTCAGTCTACCAACGTCGTTTTGGACATACAAATTGAATGTTATCAAAACGCCTGACGTGAACATAACTAACTAAGTAATTAAATATAGCATGGTAATAAAAAAATAAAAGTAATAATATACTTTAAAAATTTTCTTACAAAATTAAATTATTAACATAATTTTATTATTTAGTAATATAAAAATGTATGGGATGATTCAGATCTATTGTAAGGGACTCCATCTCAATTTCCTTTAATTAAGGAATATTTTAATGTTATACATAGAATTTATTTTATATGGTGTATATATTTCTAATTTTACATATTATATCATTAATACTTCATACTTAATGTTATTTTAAGTTTCAATTCATATTATTCCATCCAATGGGATTTGTCTTGGAAGTTACCAAGTGGTAAGTGTTTTATAACGCGATTTTCTTTCATTAGGTTATATCACTTATTAATTGATTATATTATGTCAAGATTTTGTGTGAAATAGAATTTGTTTGATTTATGTTATATTTACACTTGTTTTTTGTGTATTTACATTTGTTACACATAATCAATTCATTGATTGATTTTTACATTTATGTTTTGATCATTGTAAGGGTTTTCATCTCAAATTATCATCTTTGAGACATATGTTATATTATACACCAATATTATTTTATAAGGTGTATCTAATTACAATTTTATATATTATACCATGAATTTATTTATATTCATGGTGTTTAATATTTCATTTTAATCTATTTATTTTATGGGGGTTATGATTCGAAATTCACCAAAAGTTGTAAGGGTTTATTTCAAAATCTCATCATTATTTGGGATAGCTTATATTTAACTATCCTTTGGAGAAATTATATCATATTTATATCTTAAAAATAATCTATTTTTTCTCTATTTTTTTAATTAATTTTTCCTTTCTTTTTCCTCTTTTATGTATATAAAAGATCAAAAAATGTTTTTAAGGAAAACGAACTCTATTTCCTATTTAATCGGGAATCTTTTCTTCCATTTCTATGTTTTCTAAAAATGTTTTCAAAAATGTTTCCAATGATTTATTAAATAAATTTTACATGAATTTTAATTTTACAAAATGGTTTTAAAGAAATATTCCTTTCTTTTTTTGAACGAGGTATTTTTTACTTTTCTTGCAAAAATGTGAAAGGAATGTTCTCTTTAATGTACTAAACATGAACACAATTTCCCATCATCATGAACACCCAATGCTTTGATTCTTCCTTTTCAATTCTACAAGTTTATTTTTAAAGAATTTTTTTTCCCAAATATTCTAGAAATTTTTAGTTTTTAAAAGTGATTTACAAAGTGAAAAGGGTATTTTCTTTAAGAATGATTTTAATGATATTTTTATGGATTTTCTATTCATAAAAAGACAAAAAAATCTTTATTTTAATTTTTATATATTGGGTATATGTTGTAATGATGTCATTTTTATTCTTTCATTGAATGGTCTATGACAAGTTTGATTGGGGGAAATATTAACATTTCATATGCTGGTTTTTCAATATGAATGTTTATGTTGATTATGTATTGAAGTGTTATTCTCCCCTTTTATATGGGGAATAAATAGGACTTAGAAAGTGATGGGAGGGGACCATTATAACCCCTTGATGCATCGGTGGGTCTCATGAGACACACTAGTTTGTGTATTTGGCTGAGACCTTACCTGTTTATATATGATGTCTTGGTACAAGGCCTTTATAACAAGTTTATGATGTCTGAAATTATGAATTACATCATTGTGAGATTAATTATTGATGTCCATGTAATTATTTGAATATTTATGATATCCATGGATAAGTTTCAATCTCATGTGATTAGTTATTTGAAATTATTTTATCATTATTTATTCTCACCATATTATTCTTCATGCTCAAGTTATTGATTAAATGACATTTTTTTAGTTATTTACCTTGTCATATTAATTATGCCTTATTAACTCATGATAAATTCCATTGTTTGTAACCCTTACTAAGAATATATCCTCACTCCTTTATTAGGTTTCCTTTCCCTAGGATGATAGGAAAGTGTTTTATGATTGGTATGTATGGATATTCAAAAGGGAATAATAGTGTTCACAAAGGAATTACTATATTGTATTTTTTATCTTCCAAATATAATGTGAGATTCAAGTATACATCTATTTCACGATAACTACTAAACTATTTGGTTCTTTGGTATGTGATCTCTTGTATCTTATAAAAATGTAATAAAGTAATCATTGTCTCCAGGCTACTGGGGTTGGGGTCTTTATAATAAATCCAAAAATTTATTTAATATATTAAAGTCCAACTCATATCCTTTGGGATTTATACCACTTGTTGGGACCATTAGGTTATGATATATGTCCCCAGGCACCCAGATGGGGGTGAATTAGGGTGGTGACCAAATTAAACTTTCTTTTAACTTTAACTGCCACCCATCATCAAATCTGGTTCCCTTGTTAAAAGTAATGAGTTCAATACATCACTCCCTCAACTACATTCACATAGAATATGAAAAACATATACATAAATTAAGGAGAAAATAGACATAATGATTTTACTCAGTTTAACTATATTGGGCTACATCCAAGGAGAATATACACAGAGATGTGTTGGTGTAAAAAAAATCCAATAATATGCAAAGATTCAGTGGATACAAAGGTTTAGGTTATGTTCACTCCACACATAGGCTCATTTCTCTTACAATGAAGGATTAAGGATCCCTTGATCCTCAATCAAGGATCACTCCATTTTCTTCTTTCTCTACGCATTACTTCAAGGAAAAATATTAGTTTATAGACATATAGGTCTCTCCAAGATTGAACTATAAGGTTGGTTTGTTATGAATTATAAAACGTTAGATGTGGTGCTATGTTGATCTACAATTTTCTTCACTTATTTTTCAAGGCTAGGTGTGATCAACTTATAAATGAGATATTTTTTTTGTTTTCTTCCAAACAGACATCATAAAAGTAATACAACTCCACCAAATTAGAATAATTCTAGAATGGAACTACCTTTCATTCCACTCCATTTTATTCAAATTTTTTGGTATGATCATTGAAACTCAATCAGAAATGATCCTCTTATCTCAAGAACCAGATGTATCAATGAAACCTCTCAAATGGGTTCTTCTATCCCTATGAAAACTAAATGTAGCAATAAAGTTCTCTCCTTGTCATTTTTTTCAGATTTTTTTTAGTAGAATTTATAAATCCTTTCATATCTTTAGCCCTTAAATCAATGGTTGGGATTAGTTTATGCTCTCTCCATGCTTCAGGATCATACCATGAGTACTAGACGTTTTAATGTGGTGATATATGTTTATTAAAGTTGAGTTAATCCTCTAAGAATTGATCCATATTTCCATAATTTGAATTTCAACTGAATCATTTATTTTTCCAAATAATTACTTACCATGACATAAATATACAACCACCAAGGTGTAGTGATGTCCAATCAACACCTAAACTCTATGAAACATGACATTTAAACTTTCATATCTTGAAAAATTAAATAATATCTATGACAACTCTGCTCTTTATTACACACTAAAACGTAATTTATTACATAAACTTCACTTGATAAAACATAGAAGATCAAGAGGAATAGTGTATTTGGGGCTTAGGATCATTACATAACAACTTAAACATGAAATATAACATCTTTATTAAAAACTTCTTTTACATGACCACTACATTCCCTCGTACTTAGCATTGCATAGGATAACCTGAGGACATGTATAAGAAAAGGGTAATCTATAAAGCCCAATAAGAGAATAAACATGGAATAACATGAAGAATACAATACATGTTAGAAAATAGGCATATCAATGGAGCACAAGAGAAACATGAACATAAAGGCATGATAAATCATGGTAATCATAACATGGAAATGTGGCAACAACACTTAACATGGAATTAGCATGAGCCAAGGCTCATTGCACATAAAGCATGAGTAAACTCTCATTACACATGAAGAATGAGTAACCATAATTTCACTTGAATTAGTATGAGTCAACACTCATTTCACATGACGTATCATGATACTATACTTTACCCAATGCTTTGGAGCGCTATCAGGGCGCACCCTTCTTAAACATTTCATTTCATGCATAAGTGTGACACATGAATCATATAACATGGAATCAATCAACACCATAAGTTATTCCACAATTAAGTAATGTGGAATAAATACATGAAAGTATCATTCAATATGTATATTTCCATAAAGGTGGATACCCTTGATAGATACATGGGTATGATATTCACTACACAATGATCTTGGATTGGAAAAACGTGGTGCAATTTCGGCAGCATAACGATGTGACATAAGGATTCATGAAAATGGTTGATGAGATATAAATGGGTGTATCATCATATGTACATGAAATGGGAAGTAATGGGTTCATATAGATACATGTCCCAACAAATGTAATGGAATTTAGATGTATAATACAAAAGAATTACTTGGATGTAAAAGAGGAGAAAGAAATATCTCACGGAATTTCGGCATGGTAATGGGTCTACATGGGAGAAATTAATGAGAGAGAAAGAGGTATCACATAATCCAAACATAAATAGGTAAGTATGGGGAGGTTTGAAATCATACCCCAACATTTTTAATTGAAAACAAAAGGGCATAACAACTTAAAGAAAATTGGACGAAAATGAGAAAGGAAGAAATCCCTTACTTGGAAGTGTGATCCCAAAAGCTTGGGAGAGGATTTAGAGAGGATTATTGGGAGATTGGGGCACCTTGGGAGGATTCTAGATAGAGTAGGGCAGGGTTTTTTCTAACTCCAAAGGCTTTGAGTGAATAGGAAGTGGGAGCTTGGGTGGGTTTATATAGGAAAGGATAGGGAATTCTTTATTATTTAGGTTTGGGACACCTCATATTAAACTAATCAAAACCACAAACCATACAATAGTTTTTTCCCATGGTTTTTTCCAAAGGGGAGTGGAAAACAATATTTTATAAGGCCAATGGCCTAAATTCTCAAAATAATAGGGTTGATTATGTGGAGGTGAGTCACATTCTCAAGTAAAACAATTTAAAAAGACAAAATCTTTTATAAGTTTTGGAGGGTCCACCAATAAAACAAATATAAAATCACATAATTTTAATGTTAAAACATATATTGTCCGAAAATTACGTTTATAGTATTTTATTACATCACTATTGGGTCATTATGATGTCATAAAACACATTATATATTTAAACGATATTTAATTTTTACCCAAAAATTCGATTGTCTCAGAAAATTATGAAAAATTTATCGTTGGATAATTTCGAAGTCCTGATTCCAAAAATAATATTCATTTTTTCTAAATATTTAAATTTTTACTTTTAAAATAAAAAACCGATATTTATAAAAAATTCATAGGTTTTGACAAAAACAGCTTTCAAACCTTAATAAAAATTACAATTGAATTCATAAAATTATACAATAATTTATATTTAATAAAAATTAATTTAATAATAATAATACTTTATTAAAATATTATTTAATTCATAAATCCATTAATTCATCAAAATAGATTTCTTAGTTGAATATTAACTAAAAATACTATTTGTTCTTTAAAAACTATTTACAAAGTAATAATAAAAAGAACGTATATTCTCTATACAAGAATATTGTACATAGTCATAGTGCTAGAGTATCATTACATAACCCCTTATAACACCCACATAAGACTGAAAGTTAAGGTGTGTGATGATGACAGACTCTTGGGGTGGCTCAGATAACATCGCTCGGATGGTAATCTCTATTAACTTCCACTTCTCCCGTAGTCGGTTCCGCTCAAGCTTAACGTGTTCAATATCGGCTTGGGATTGGTCAAGAGCTAAGCCCAATGATTCCAAATCCTTTCCAAGCTCCAAAAATGGGCTTCGTACAAGGTAAGTCCACTGGATGAGGTCATCGCTTCCTTTGTCTGAGTAAATTGGATTTTTTAAAGCCCTATATTTATACTAATCATGTGATCACTGTTCAACGGCTATATTAGAAATGGTCACAATCCAAAACATAAAACTAAATAAGTTCATACATTTTACATAACCATAATAAGACATTTAAATAGACCAAGAAAAAATTTCATTAATGAATTTTTGGGTCGTTACGATCTTCCCCCCTTAAGAAATTTTTCCCTCAAAATTTTTTTTCCCACACTAAAACAAATGCGGGTAACTCTGCTTCATCACTTCCTCCAATTCCCATGTCACTTCTTCAAACTTGTGGTTTTTTCACAACACCTTGATGAGGGGTATTGTCTTATTTCATAGAACTTTTTCTCTACAATCTAAGATCTTCACTGGTTGATCCTCATAAGAAAGATCATCCTCTAGCTGTACTACCTCTGAAGAGAGTACATGTGAAGGGTCTAGTATGTACTTCCTTAAGAGGGATACATGAAATACATCATGTACTTTGGCCATGGTAGGTGGAAGTGCTATTCGATAGGCCACATCCCCAACATGATCAAGATCTCGAAGGGGACGATGTACCTTGGACTTAACTTCCCTTTCTTTTCAAACCTCATGACCTTCTTCCATAAAGATATGTGTAGAAATACCATGTCTCTAAATTTAAACTCAAGGTCTCTTTGACGATTATCTGTATAACTCTTTTGTTGACTCTGGGATGCCTTGATATGTTGCTGAATGGTTTTCACCTTCTTCACTATTTCTTCAACCATTTCTGGTCCTAGCAGCTTATTCTCACCGAATTCATCCCAACATGCTGGTGTTTTGCACCTCTTCCCATATATGTCTTTATAAGGTGTCATTAATATGATCGAGTGGAAACTATTATTATAGGAGAATTCAACCAGAGGAAGATGTTAATCCCAACCTATTTTAAATTCCATTGAACATGATCTTAACATATCTTCCAGTGTCTGAATAGTTCGCTCAGATTGGCCATCAGCTTGAGGATGATAGGTCGTACTGAAGTTCAGTTTAGTATCCAGAGCATGTTGAAGACTCTTCCAAAACTTAGAGGTGAATCTTGGATCTCGATTAAATACAATAGATAGTGGTACTCTGTGCAGCCTTACCACCTCCCTAATATATATTCATTCCAGTTGATCCAATGAGAAATCCTCTTGGATTTCAATGAAGTGTGCAGACTTTGTAAGACAATCTACAATAACCAAGATTGCATTGTTGCCTTTGGATGTCTTTGGAAGTCCGGTGACAAAGTCCATGGTGATGTTCTCCCATTTCCATGCTGGTATAGGCAATGGTTGCATCATCCCCTTAGACTTTTTGCTATCTACCTTCGCTTGCTGACACACCATGAACTTTGATGTATACTCAGCGATCTTCTTATTCATATTATCCCACTAATAATGCTCTCAGAGATATCAATACATCTTTGTGTTTTCTGTGTGAATAGAGAAATTCGAACTATGTGCATCATTCAAAAGTTCCTTCTTCAGCTCCGAACTTAATGGAACACATTGTATTTTCCCAAATCTCACAATTCCTTCTTCATTAACATTGAACTATGAGGATTTTCCTTTTCTTATAGCTTCCACTTTCTTCTGAATTCCCACATCATCCTTTTGAGCATCCGTTAACCTTTCCAAAAGAGACGGTTGAGCAATCATTTGTGAAAGGATTGATGATGTTTTCTTTTTATTATTCCCATGTCCATCTTCATTAAATCTAAGAAGATTGGATTCTTTTCAATTCTCATCAATGATATAATCGTTGGGTCCTTTCTACTTAGAGCATTTTCCACCTTGTTCGCTTTCCCATAGTGGTAATGGATTGAGCAGTCATAGTATTTGATCAGCTCTAACCATATTCGTTGGCGTATGTTCAACTCTTTTTGTGTGAATATATACTTGAGGATTTTTTGGTCCATATATATTTCACACTTTTCCCCAAATAGATAATGCTGCCAAATTTTTAAAGTGAAGATCACTGCAGAAAACTCCAAATCATGTGTTGGATAATTCTGCTCATGAACTTTCAATTTCCTTGAAGTATAGGCAATGACTTTGTCATTTTGAATCAACACACATCCCATGCCCTTCTTCAAATCATCATTGAATACAACAAAAATTTCTCCATGTGTGGGTAAAGTGAGAATAAGCGCAGTGATAAGCCTCCTTTTCGACTCGTTGAAGCTTTCTTTGCATTTATCACTCCAAGAAAACTTTACTCCCTTCCAAGTTATCTTGGTAAGAGGGTTGGAAAATCATGAGAAATTTCTCACAAATCGTCGATAATATTCAACTAACCCCAAGAAGCTACAGATATCCTTTACTGATGTTGGCCTCAGCCATCCCTCTATTGTAGTTGTCTTGGAGGGATCCACAGATATCCCATTGCATGTGATGATATGTACCAAGAATGAGACCTCCTTCAACCAGAACTCACACTTGTTGTACTTTTCATAGATATTCTCCTTTCACAAGGTCTCTAGTACAGTTCTTAGATTCTCCTCATGATCCTCCTTGATTTTAGAGTATATTAGAATATCATCTATAAAGACTACCACAAATTTGTCAAGGTAATCTCTAAAGACTGTATCTACTAAGTCCATGAAGATTTTTAGAGCATTAGTGAGTCCAAAAGGCATTACTATGAATTCATAGTGCATGTACCTTGTACGAAAAGCAGTCTTGGGAATATCTTCCTTCTTCGCCCTTACTTGATAATATCCCAACCGAAAATCTACCTTGGAGAAGTATTGTACTCCATTTAGTTGATCGAAAAAGTCATCAATTCGTGGAATAGGATACTTGTTCTTTATCATGATTTTGTTAAGCTCATGATAATCGACACAAAGGTGCATTGACCCATCCTTCTTCTTTACGAAGAGGACTGGTGCACCCCATGGTGAAGCACTTGGGCGTATAAACCCTTTATCCAGATTCTCTTGTAGTTGTTTATTCAACTCCTAAAGCTCCACAACATCCATTCTATATGGAGTCTTGGATATTGTCAATACCCCAAGTATAAGATCAATTGAGAATTCAACATCTTTTCTAGGAGGAAGACTAGGCAATTCCTCAGGAAACGCTTCCATGAATTCCCTCACAATAGGCATTTCTTCAAGGATGGTTGGCTCCTTAGACTCAATCATTTGAGCCAGATACACGTGCTCATAAGGAAGTAATATCCACACTTGAGATGATGGAGCTAAATAAGATCCATCTTCCTCCTTGCCCTTGTATAGAATCATGGGTCGATTCTCCGCATAGAGATTGATTTTCCTCCCACGGAAATTTATGTTGGATCTATATAAGGAAAGTCAATCCATGCCAAGAATTTCATAAAATTCCACCAGAGTGAGTATGATGAGGTTCACTAGGAAGTTCAATCTACCGATTATGACAGGGGAGGAGTTATACTCATGGGATGCAATGATTACCCCATTTGTCGTACTCACCGATATCTTTACTTCGATGATTTGTGGTGGTGTTGGGATTGTTCTACTAAACTTTCGAGATATAAAAGAATGTGTAGAACCTGAATCAAAAAGTATGATCACTTTTCTTGAATAAATAACTAGAGTACCTGTCACCACTTCATTTTCGGGGTTCACTTCGGCAGTAGTGATGGAAAAATCTCACCCTTGCTGCCTTGGAGGTTTTTGGTTGCCTCCTAAAACCCTTGGCTTAGGGAACTGATTTTCAAGATGCCCTGGTTCTTTGCAGTTGAAGCAATGAACAATGCGTTGAGAGTCGAATGGAGCGTTCCTCTCCTCTATCGCAGCCACGAGTTTTTCTTGTCGATAGTTAATGGCTAGGTTCCCTTCTCTTCCACACCTAAATCATTTCCTCGTCCTCTTCAAGCAATTTTTGGGGTGCTTCTTTCCACACCTTTGGCAAGTGGGGTACTAGATTTTCTTAGCACCATTGGATTTATCCATCAGACCACTAGAATTCAATTCCACCTTACGCTTCTTATCCCCATGATACCCCTAAGGTTCGTCGATCTCTATTTCAACCTTGAGGGAAAATTGGATAATTTCCTCATAGCTGTCGAAGTCATGGATCACCAGGGATTTCCACAGGAAAGGTTTCAGTCCACCAAAGAAGCAGTCAACCTTGCATTTGGGGGTAACGACAAAGCCGAAAGCGTATCGTACAAGCCTTGTGAAGTTTGTCTCGTATGCTCTGACATATTCGTCGTCTTTTTGCTTGAGGTCAAGGAAGTCCCTTTCCATCTTAAGCCGGAGGGTGCGCGAAAAATATTTATCAAAAATCATCTTCCAGAAATCCTTCCATTCCAATGCCTTGATCTCCTCCTCAGGCTTCGTATTTTTTATCAATGTCCACCATTGATCGACTTTACCCTCCATACGATAAGCAGCCAGAAGAACCTTCTCTTGTTCGGAACATTGAAGGATAAAGAAGATCTTTTCAATGGAGTTGATCCATTGTTTGGAGATTAATGGATCGGATGATCCATTAAAAGTAGAAGGTCTTTGTCTCATGAAGCTCTCGATAGTGACTTGTTATTTCTTAGGGGGGTTGAACGTTTCTCTTGGCCCATGTTTCTATTCAAATCTTGAGTTAACTGAGAGAGTATTGTGACAAAGTTCGTGATTCCCGCTCTCATTGGATTGGGTATCTCATTAGAATAGTCATCACATTGGTCTTTACATCGGTTTTTAGCTCGAGTCCTCCTATTGTCGGCCATTGGCCGGAATAAAAGGAATGTTAAGGGTAACACATAAAGGGTAATCCAAAAACAAATGACTTATAAATAGCTTTTACTTCCTTAACTTATGAATCTATAGGCTTCGATCTATGTTATCCATGATCTACTTTCTAACATATATTCTTAGGGGAATTTTTTTATTCCCTTAATAATTGTTCATTCTAAGCTTGTGAATTTACCAATGCATATCCCCCGAGAGTGTCGTAACCAAGAGTGCATCAAGGCCCATTGTCGTGTACTAGGATACCCCGAGTCAAGCTCAAAACTCTTTGTCGGGGTTTTCTGTCATGACCCGACCTGTACTGGGGCTCGAGCCGCAACTACCCAAGCCCACCTCTATAGGCCAGGGGCTAGCGTCTAGCGTCGAAGGCTCAACAAACTAGGGGAGTTCTTTGACTAAGAAACTGTACGCACACACGCAACAACTCAAAGCAAAAGTGTAGAGAAAAGAAAGCAAGATACAACACTACTACGAAAAGGGAAACCAACATACATGCATCGACCTCTAACTAGTACAAGTAAAGTGCTGAAAATTACTGACAAGTAAACTGAATAGAAAAAAGGGGCAAAACATGCGCCCAACCAGAAAGGTGCCACAACCTAGCAACAGGTAAAACGAAAGTAAAACGCTGGTGAGTCTCTCGCCTGAAAGTCTTAATGTGACCACTGAACGCGGCCCAAGATCATGTGTCCTCTACACTCCTCCACAGTCTTGATCAACCTGTCTGTCATCTACAAGGGCACACCAAGTGCGAGAAAAGCCCAAGCAGGGGTGAGTATAAAGATACTCAGTAGGATGCCCTGGAAAGCTCGAGGGAGCAATGAAGGAGGTACTAAAATGGTGATCAGTAGATAGAACAAAGAATAGTGCAAGAGTACAAAAGAGAGAGTGCAGCTCAACCCAACAAAAGGAGGGAAGTAGACTTGTCTAATCCAAGAAGAGCTAGACAAAGAAAGTACGTGGCATACCCCGGGCATCTTCGCCCCTCATAGAAGGAGAGTAACCGAACCCAAGGTGTGGGAACAAAAGTAGGGTGTATATATATATATGCTCAACAAGAAACTCGAACAAGTGTGTAAGGGGATCTCTATCTCCAAGCTCATCCCAAGAGAAATTGCCAACAGTTTTAAGGGTAGCCGTCACTGATGCCCAAAAATCCTGCACGCCACAGCTGCCTCATCACTGAACCGTATGACCAAGGGTCCCGCTCCAGTAAACATGGAGAAAAGTCACTGACTAGCCTCATAGAAAGGACCGAGTCTGAAATAAGTTTTTAGGTAACCCACTACCCATCCCCGCTAGAGGGTAAATCTCAATAAGTCAACAGTGACCCATTGCCCAGCCCAGCTGGAGGGTAGACCGTAATATATCATCGGGTGGCCCACTGCCCAGCTCTGCTGGAGGGTAAACCCTAAATAAGTCCACAGTGACCCACTACCCAGCCCCGCTGGAGGGTACACTGTAATAAATCATCGGGTGACCCACTACCCATCCCTGTTGGAGGGTAAACCCTAAATAAGTTGATGGTGACCCACTGCCCAACACCTCTTGAGGGTAAACTGTAATAAAACATCAGGTGACCCACTGCCCAGTCCTTCTAGAGGGTAAACCCTAAATAAGTCAACGGTGACCCACTGCCCAGCCCCGCTGGAGGGTAAACCGTAAGGTCAATGGGTATCCCACTACCCAGGCTCACTGGAGGGTAAACCCTAAGGTCAACGGATATCCCACTGCCCAGCCTCGCTGGAGGGTAAACCCTAAGGTCAACGGGTATCCCACTGCCCAGCCTCGCTGGAGGGTAAACCCAGAACTGGTCTGATATCTCCGCACTACCCATGCCATTACTAGGTGTCACTAACACCGCTGCCATGTGTAGGTTCGGAGTGCGTCAAACGAAACTCCGACCAACACCCTTTCATGTTTCCACATTTAATGAGATCTTGAAAGAGGCTCTGCACGCCCAAACAGACACTACTACAAATCTGACCTATAGCCACGGACCTATAGCCATGGTTCTATAGGTCTGTGGCTATATCTTATATACTGCCACGTTAATATCTTCATCTGTGGCTATATGCAGTAGCCCCGTTTTTTTTTTTCCAAACCTATCGGGCTACTTCTCCCCCCCTTGCGATTCCTCCTCCTCGTCGCGCCCTCCTCCTCCCCGAAGCCTCCTCGCCGACGCCTCCTCTGCGTCGCGCCCTCCTTGCCACGCCCTCCTCGTCGTGCCCTCCTCCTCGCTGCGCCCTCCTCGCCGACGCCTCCTCGCCACGCCCTCCTCCACGACGCCTCCTCGCTGACGCCTCCTCCACGCCGTGCCCTCCTCACCGCACCCTCCTCACCGCGCCCTCCTCCTCGTCGTGCCCTCCTCGTCGCGCCCTCCTCACCGACGCCTCCTCTCCACGCCCTCCTCCCCGACGCCTCCTCGTCGACGCCTCCTCCGCGCCACGCCCTCCTCACCGCGCCCTCCTCGCCGCGCCCTCCTCGCACAGGTGTGTTAATGATGGGTGCTTCGATTCTTCTATTTTTCGCAGTGTTTACTTGATAATAATTCTTTGATTCTTCTATTTGATAGCCCCTTCAAGCATTTTTCCTACACTCGATACTACTCGGATGGCTGTAGCGCTTCATCTATCTTCATTTCCATGAGTTCTAATTATTGTAGAAACCATTCCATCATCTACTCTATCGAATCCAATTTCATCTCCATTATAGGATGCACTGACCATGATCCACAGACACTACCAAATCTCTAAATTAATGCACCAAATTTGTTCTATTTTGAACTTTAAATTTTATAAATTAATGTATATGTTTACACTTATAGGAGATGAAATTTTGGAAATCAAAGGTATTTAGTTAACAAGAAAAGAAGGGAAATTTTTTCCAATGATCTCAAATGAATAGAGCATCTACACCATGGGAGTAATAGTTTAAATTCTGTGATTTTTCTACTTAAACTTGAAAATTCACTTCTTTTTTTTAGTTGAAATAAATGGTTGGAAGTTGCCTTTTAATAAATTTTGTATGCTGAAATCATCTTGTTAAATCTGTTGGTTGTTGCTTCCTTTTTTACTACCTTTGTGTATTGAAATTCTGGTGTGTGTGCTTATTTTAATGTTTTAATAAAAATCATTTTTGAACTTCAAATGTTAACATGCATCTACTTTAAAACCCATGAATATGTGTTGAAGTTGTTAATATAGTAACTAGTGGGTATCATTCATGCATTTTGTGTGATTGTTTGAACTCTATGTTCTTCATTTCTTTTGTTTTTAATATATTAGTTATATGATTTTTTTGTAATTAGATAAAAAAATTCATTATTGTTACAAATTGATGCATATATCTAATTAATCATTTCTACCATAGGATGAGGTGGTTGGTGTTGGTTCTAATGCGGGCACGTTGGCATGCAACCGACAAGCAAGGGGGAACATCCATTATTAGTAATGGGCATCTATGTAAACTTCACTTCTCAGTTATTGGTTTTGATTAGAGTGATATTAACATATTATTTTGTTCACATGTAGTTTTACAAACATAAAATAAAAATTTAATCATAGTTTTATGGTTGCAATTCTAAAATCTTTTTTATGAGCTGAATTCTACGGTACTCAATTGTTGTGCTCGATATGATTGTATCACCTTCTTTCTTCCATAAACCTTTTACAGTTTGATGAAGATAGGGTGCAACTAGTGATGAAATTTTTGAAGCTCTAATTTCTAATAGTAACTTTTCAAAACAAAACATTTTCCTCTCAAGTAAGATTTGATTTGTGGTTCTTGCATCTACTATTTTTGCAGGATACATGTTTGTATTCAGGCACATAAACACAAATATATTTCTTATCAATTATTTATTCTCTACATAATTACTTCTGATTTATTTTGATCTTTTTTTCTTTATTTCTTGTAGGTAAAATATAGGCTTAGGGTGAAAAAGAAATATGCACCCAAAGTACTCTTAAGGCACCATTTTGTATGATGGTAACATGTTGGTAAGTTCATTTATTTCTTTTTACCATACTACATCATGTATGTTGAGAGGGGTCTTTGATTTGTGGTTCTTGCATCATATATTTTGGTCTTTTGTTATATTTGTTGAAAATAGTCATTTTATGTATTGAAGTGTTTTTGATAATATCTTCGGGATGTATTGAAGTATGATAGGGGGCTGGGTGGAGGGGGGCAGGGGGCAGGGTGGAGGGGTGCAGGGGGCAGGGTGGAGGGGAGGAGGGGGTAGGGGGGAGGGGTTGTCCGGTAGGGGGGAGGGATGTCCGGCAGGGGGGAGGGCTGTCCCGCAGGGGGGGGATGTCCAGCAGGGGGGAGGGCTCTCCAGCAGGGGGGAGGGCTCTCCAGCAGGGGGGAGGGCTGTTCAGCAGGGGGAGGGTTGTCCAGCAAGGGGGAGGGGTATCCAGCAGGGGGAGGGGTGTCCAGGTAGGGGGAGGGGATGTCCAGCAGGGAGGGAGGGGTGTCCAGGCAGGGGGAGGGGCTGTCCAGCAGGGGGGAGGGGCTGTCCAGCAGGGGGGGAGGGGTGTCCAGCAGGGGGGAGGGGTTTCCAGCAGGGGGGAGGGGTGTCCAGCAGGGGGGTGTCCAGCAGGGGGGGTGTCCAGGCAGGGGGAGGGGCTGTCCAGCAGGGGGGAGGGGTGTCCAGGCAGGGGGAGGGGATGTCCAGCAGGGGGGGGGGGGGGGGCGGAGGGGTGTCCAGCAGGGGGAATTAAATAGGACTTAGACTTGGTTCATGCTATAAATTCTTCTCTTATTTATGAAATTGTGACAAGATCCCAAAACACTCCTATATATTTAACAGGGGTGAGTGGTATGTGAAAATCATCATAAAGATTCTATATATAGATGAACAAAAAATATTCTTGAGGAAAATGTTGGCTTAAGGAGTATGTCAACTCCTTTCACCACGAAATGAAATATAAAACCCTCTCATTATCCTACCATTTGTAGTTTTAGAGATTTAGTATGGTTTTCTTCTATAGAATCAAGCTGAATTGGAATAGAAACATCCAATAGAGATCTTCCCACCCTGTAATTGATTAAGTCGATGAACCGGTGTACCCTACAAATGTTGGTCCCTATAATTTCTGTATAAAGATCTTGGGTTTCACTACTTATTTTTTAGGGGTCCCCATCATGGAATCACAACGGGACACAAAATGGGTCAAATTATTCTTTGGGTCCCCTAAACCATTGAAAATTGGAAATGTAGTGTTTCCCAAATTTAGTGGGGAAAATTCAGATCACCCCCTTTAGGGTAAGGCTTGTTTTATAGTTGTACCAATTCCCAATATACCTCTATGGATTCTAATAAATCCATTAGAGAATCAATAGTTTTTATGATCCCTTGAGGAATGTCTAGTTGAGAAGGATCATGAATAGGTGCAACAGCAGGTAGAGTAAAATGTGGCAGCCCTATTAGTATATGTCATGTGTAACCTATAGGGTGAGGTCTGTAATGATGCTCCTAGACATGTTTTGGTTGTGTAAAAAATGTTTGGAACTCTCTATTTTCTATTTCTTGATTCATGTATGTTGGTTGTTGGTACCCCATGTTGATAGGATGTTTCATCTTAATTCTAGTTGCGGTAGAGAACCCTCTTTGATAAGGTGCTCAAGTTGGGAGTATGAGTTGAGGATCTGCTTATAGAATATATCCAGCAGGAACGTTACCTCTAAGAAGTTATTCATTGATTCTTCTCAATTATTTCAAATCTTCTACCTATTGAGAAAATCCTTACTCATGTGTAAGGGGTTCAACCACTTCAGTATGTGGTTGCAGTGTATCCTTAATTTTACTCTTTTCCTTGGTGGATAATATCTAAGGAGGTAATCATGGAGTGGTTGAGTGAATTCCAAATTTCAGGGAAAGCATCTGAAGGTTGTAAGAATTGGATGGTCCAAGAATTATTAAACATATAGGGAATTGTTAGCTTGTCCCCCTTAGCAATGAAGGTTGTAAGAATTGAATGGTGATCAGAATTATACTTTACTAGAGTGACACAAGAGATGGTTTTCCAACTTCCATGAAGAGAGTGATTACCAAAGGCACGGTCAACCCTACAGGCCCTACTTCCATTTAGATTCCTCCTATACCAAGTGTATTTGGCACCAATCAGATTGGTTTCAATAAGTTTTAATGCTTCAATACAAGCTTTGAAATATCTCATTGTGGTAGCATTGGAAACATGTCCAATCTTGTCATCTGCATGTAAAATAGCATTGGAATCTCCCATTATAACTGAGGGATCTAATATAACTCTTGAAATCTCATTCATGTGTTTCCAATGAGTTCTTCGACTGATGTAACAGTAGAAAGCATAAACCATTTAACAAAAAGAGATTTGACCCTCGTTAAGGAAGGTGCAAGTGATAATTTGGTTGTCCACTCAAAAAATGGAAGGATTAGTAACATTATGATGGAAAACCAAGAAAATTATTTCAATACTAGTGATATCTTTCACAGAACATAGAAAAGAATTACCATTTTGGGAAAAAAAGAACCAGAAGTGATGTTATTAGATTTTAGCTCAGAGATGCCAATAAAATCAGGTTTCCATTTACTCACAAGAAGCCTAAGGCAACATAATGTTCCAGGGTTGGCTATCCCCTGGAAATTCTAGAAGAGGATACACATCATTGTTTCTGAATGGGGGAAAGTCCCCCTTTCTGTTATTTCTCAGTTTCAATTTTTTAATTGGAGCTTCTCAACTCTCTCTTGTTGGAATGGTTGGTAGAATAAACTTGCTTTATAGTGAGCTGGATCCCCAACCTAAAATAATCTTCCCTGGTTTGTAATCCTTTCATTATAGGGTATGAATCTTTTATACTGATGTTTATATGTTGAGAAGGTGTGTGCTCTGACAATTGCATAGAGAGAGCATCCTGAGAAAATCCAGCTGCAAGTCTATCATCCATATCAACTATTTTTAATAATTCTGAGGTAATGAACTCCAAAAGAGGGATTCAGACTGCAGATTTAAAGAAAAAGAGAGAATATAATCCGATACCAGTTTCAGCATGAACACATCCTTGGGATTATTACTCCTCTACTAAGTCTTCCTAGGATTTACTAGTAGCAGAATTGTTATCCCAGGTGACCTCTTTTTAACCTTCTTTGTATTTTTTTCTAACATATTGTTCGGTATTAATATTTTTCCCTTTTAGAGCATCTTTCAACGAAGTATTAATAGAGGATGGCTTGCAGAATTTCTGTACAATTCTACACTTATCAGGGGGTCTAGGGGGGGAGGGAGGGGTGTCTGGGGGGGGGGTCCATGGGGGGTGTCTAGGGGGAGGGAGGGGTGTCCAGGGGGGTTGTCTAGGGGGGAGGGGGGATGTGCAGGGGGTGCAAGGGGGGATGTGCAGGGGGGTGTAAGGGGGGATGTGCAAGGGGTGAAAGGGAAGCTATACAGGGGGGGTGGCAGGGGGGCAGGGGGTGATCCTCGCATTTGGAATCTCTCAAATAAAGAGTCGTTAAACTCTTTTATTTTCTTAATCTTCACTTCCAACTGATCATCACTGACATTCATGGATACTTTATGCAATTTCTCCAAAGCATGGATCACTTTTTTAACAACATTTTCAAACACTTTTCACATAAACTCTTTGCAATTCTTCATCATCTTGAAAAAATATTTCATTGCAGGGGTGGGGGGTGTCCAAACATGCATTCTGTTTTCATTATTTTGTTTGTTCTATTGCATTCTGTTTTTGCATTCTGTTTTTGATTAGTTATTATTTTTGTTTGTTCTATTGCATTCTGTTTTTTTTATTTTGTTGTTTTTAAATTTCTGTTGTTCTAGAAACACGCATTCTATTTTTTTCCATGTGCATCAACAATCCCCATGACGAGATGTCAACACAATTCATCTTGTTGATGTATACAGGTGGGGAACGGTATTTTTCTACCATTTCCCAAAGAATAGAGGATTCCTTGAAAAGTAATAATCTCAAGTCCAGGGAAACTCCATCAGCCCCAAGAAAAAATAGTGGGGGCAGGTGTGATTGCATTTCTGATAAAAAGTTCTAGAATTTGAAACCGATGAATTATTCACGTGTAAAAGCTTTTTGAGTTTTCAATGGAAATCTCTACCTTAGCTACTGGTAATGTTTGTGTTTTCCTGCAGGGTCTCAAGCAGGAAGTTATTGTTGATTTAGTGGAATAGTGCCATGCATACAAGCGAAGAGTGGTACACTTTGTTCATTTGATATATCAAATTTGGTTTTCCTGCACTTAGAATGTTATGTGTTATCTTGTGCTATTTTTAATCATGGATACTACTAGCATCTATTCATACTTACTAGTTTGGTTATTTATACAGGAATCCATATCCCCTGGGAATGTATATCTTGAATATGGTATTTTATTCTCATGATTTTATTCTATGTAATTGAATCGTTTCTATACAGAATTTCATTTTTGTTGCTATGAGGTTGAGGTAGGGTCCCTCTCCTAGCCCATTTAATTCGAGAATGTTTTAAATTGCATTTAGTTGCCTTCTTAATTTTTCATGTTTATATTAAATTGCAATTCTTGAATAAGTGTTAGTTCAGATAATTGTTTCATTTGATAAATAAGTCCTGGTTTTGTAATAAAACCCCTCCAACAGAGGTGCGCTGTCTGCGAAAACTCACAGTGATATACCTTGCTTAACATTATTGCATTGATGTTTTCCTTATACTTGATGTCATTGTTAGTCATAAAACACACATCGTACTTGACCCTTTTTATATCCCTGTAGGGGGTTTCCCTCTTTTTATTAAAACAGTTGTTTGAACCAAGATAATCTTTAAGTGTCGTTAGACTTTTAAGATGGGTCCCATGTTGTGTGACAATGTCACATGGCATGTGATATTTAAATCCAACCAAAAGCCCAGTTCCACAGCCCAGGGGTCCCACAGTACCAGTAATGTCAGATTACATGTTATGTAACCTGTGATTTTCCTGATCCCATGGGGTATTTCTCTAGGTATTCCTACACATTTCTAGATCTCCAAACCTCACCGAATTAGGTATATCAAGGGTCATCCAATCCTCTAGTCATCACAGATTAGAATTCATTTCTGTAAATCTTCTGAGAAAACATCCTCTCATGCCATCCATATCATCCTATTTGAAACTAAGTGGAAGATGTTGCCCCGCGGATGTCGCTGGACCAGGCCAACACGTTGTGGTCACGCTGCGGTCACGTCGTGGTCACGACGCGGTCACACCGCGGTCACGCCGTGATTTGGCCCTGCTCCAGGACGACACCCTGCGGCGGTTACTCCTCCAAGATGACACCCTGCGGCGGTCACGTCG
This sequence comes from Viscum album, assembly GCA_963277665.1. NCBI lineage: Eukaryota > Viridiplantae > Streptophyta > Magnoliopsida > Santalales > Viscaceae > Viscum > Viscum album. Next base: position 1,008,771,725 of record OY728167.1, read on the forward strand.
TGGTCACGCCGCGGTCACGCCACGGTCACGCCGTGATTTGGCCCTACTCCAGGACGAAACCCTGTGGCGGTTACTCCTCCAGGACGACACCCTGCGACGATCATGTCGCGGTCACGCCGCGGTCACGCCGTGATTTGGCCCTTCTCCAGGACGACACCCTGCGGCGGTTACTCCTCCAGGATGACACCCTGCGGCGGTCACGCCGCGGTCACGCCGCGGTCACGCCGCGGTCACGCCGCGGTCACGCCGTGGTCACGCCGCGGTCACGCCGAAGTCACGTCGTGATTTGGCCCTGCTCCAGGACGACACCCTGCGGCGGTTACTCCTCCAGGACGACACCCTGCGGCTGCTCCAGGACGACACCCTATGGCGGTTACTCCTCCAGGACGACACCCTGTGGCGGTCATGCCGCGGTCACACCGCGGTCACGCCGCGGTCACGCCGTGATTTGGCCCTGCTCCAGGACGACACCCTGCAGCGGTTACTCCTCCAGGACGACACCCTGCGGCGGTCACGCCGCGGTCACGCCGTGATTTGGCCCTTCTCCAAGACGAAACCCTGCGGCGGTTACTCCTCCAGGATGACACCCTGAGGCGGTCATGCCACGGTCACGCCGCGGTCACGCCGCGGTCACGTCGCGGTCACGCCGCGGTCACGCCGCGGTCACGCCGCGGTCACGCCACGGTCACGCTGTGATTTGGCCCTGCTCCAGGACGACACCCTGCGGCGGTTACTCCTCCTTAGAGAAACATTGAATGGTTAGCTCTATAATTTTTCGTATTTCCTCATTCCTAAACTATATCTCCTCTCAGCACTGCCTCTCATCCATCTTTCCACAAAACGTGCATAGCAGGTGGCATAAAGGCTCAATTCAACTGAAAACATTGGTTTGGAATTGTCTGGCATATTTTATTGTACATGTATCACATAATATTTGTTCGGTAATTCTTCTTTTTCCTCATCCTCTTCACATGTTGTCCGAACCAGATCATCCTCATCCTCTGCACATGTTGTCTGAACCGGATCAGCCTGTTGTGATGGTTCCCACAACCGTTTGACTGAATTTCACACCAAACCAAGCCCTGCTAGTGACTATTTTTCGATGCACTATAAAAATCCCATGGCCAACCCACCAAAATCAAACCAGCTATTCTAGGGCCATTTCCACTCTCACTAAAAAATCCAAACTCAAGCCCTACTACAATTCCAAGCTCCCACTTCAATTTAGCCACTATGAACTCCTTCCCAGTCCCCCACCATTTTTCAATCCACCTAGGCAACCCATCCACAACTTGACCACCAATCAGGCCTACCCACCTCTCAACTTCTAAGCCACCAACCCCACATTTTCCACCAGGTATCCCACTTTAAAACCATTCCAAACCTCACCCAATTCTAACCAATTAAACCAGACCCCTTAACATTTGAAGCCCTCATCTAAATTCCTATTTCAACTCACTTATTTTAGACCCAATCAGCCCTGCCACTTCAGAAAAACAAGAGCAGCCTACTTAAAATCCAGTCCAACGTAGTTTCCTTCATGCTTGCCCCCATGAGTCCACAGCCTCACCTCAACCAAATTATTAACCACCTGGACACCTGGAAGCCACAAAAGTAGAGAGAAGGTTTATAGATTTTTTTTGTAATATTTTATTCCATTGGAAGAGAATTTGTTGGATTCTGCCACTTGTAATGAGGTACTTAATTTCCTCTCCCTCTTTCTTCCATTAAATATTAGACAGATCCTATGTAAAAAAATCATTCTCCACCTCCGGGGAAGGAACTCTCAGCTACCGTTCTTCTGTTCTTCTTCCTGCTGATGAATAAAATTCCCCAAGTATATTGGGAAAATTTTATTCATTTTTCTTCATTTATCTCTTCTTACTTACTGCTGATTTCAGCAGCTGGATTCGGTCTTTTAACAATAGCCCATGACATCCATCCGTTGTCTAGGGGGTCCAGTGGGGGGGTCTTTCCTGGGGTGTCCAGGGTCTGGGGGGTTGTCCTGGGGGGTCTGTCCATGGGGTGTCTAGGGGGTCCAGTGGGGGGGGTCTGTCCTGGGGTGTCCAGGGTCTGGGGGGGTCTGTCCTGGGGGGTCTGGGTTTGGGGGGGTAGGTTCTGGGGGTGTCCATGGTCTGGGGGGCTGTCCAGGTTCTGGGGGGGTCTGTCCTGGGGTGTCCAGGGTCTGGGGGGGTGGGGGGGCAGGACTGGCAGGGGTGTCCAGGGTCTGGGGGGGTCTGTCCTGGGGTGGGGTCTGTCCTGGGGTGTCCAGGGGCAGGGGGGCAGGGGGGCAGGGGGCAGGGGGCAGGGGTGTCCAGCAGGGGGAGGGGTGTCCAGCAGGGGGAGGGCCTGTCCAGGCGGCAGGAGGGGGAGGGTGTCCAGCATGGGGGAGGGGTGTCCAGGGGGGTGGTCCAGGGGTGTCCAGGGGTGTCCAGGGGTGGTGGTCCAGGGGGAGGGGGTGTCCAGCAGTGGTGTCTATTGCTGGTATTCTTTTTTGAACTTCAACAGATTATGCAAGGACTCGGCGAATGGTCCTTCAACAGATTATGCAAGGACTCGGCGAATGGTTCTTCCACTTCTTCCTCTTCTCCCCCAAACTGTAACTCTCTCTCTCTCTCTGTACTGCTTGCTCTCAATACATAAATTTACCATTGTACCTTCTTGTTTTTCTCCTCTCTCAATTTTATTCCTAACAAAATGTGTGTCCTCTGTTTCTATCAACCTTCAGCACACCTTCTATACATCTTCAACTTGTATTCCTTCCACCTATTTCGCAAATAATATGTGCCAAGAAATGTATGTTCTGTGTTGTTCTCAGTGGCTATAGCATGGTTATACCAACGGATGAAAATTCATCTGTGGCTATATGTGCGATTTGGCCAATATTCTCTTAGGCTCCTCCTACAGAACCCTCCCCGACTCACTCCCCTCCCCTGACGCACTCCCCTCCCCGGATGACCGCGCCTCCCCCCTCCCCGGACGACAGCGCCTCCCCCGACGCCGACGGACTCCCCTCCTCCCCCGACGCACTCCCCTCCTCCCGACGACCTCTCCTCCCCGGACGACCGCGCCTCCCCCGACGGACTCCCCTCCTCCGGTCACCATTAATATATTTGAGGGATAACTTGGATTCTCCCTTCATATCCATTTGGGGGAAATAAATATCATCTGATAACTGATGACCAGTAATGAGAGCCTAATAATTTGCCTCATCATCAGTGAAACCTTATAAAAATAGGAAAAAGTATGATTGGACGTCTTGTGTTGGTGTGATAAAGACAAACACCTGGACTACTCAATTAAGATTGGAATTATTAAGCATTATTTCAGTCGATCTTTGAAAATCACCATCAAAATATGTTTTCTAATACTCTTTGACATGATCCACTAAGAGGGTAGCCTCATTTGGGAAATCAACATTCAGGGGTAGTTCTTCAGGGGTGGATGTGTGTCCAGTGGGGCTGTCCAATTGGGGCATGGGGGCTGTCCAGTGGGGTGCAGGGGGCAGGGGGCAGGGGGCAGGGGTGTCCTGCAGGGGCAGGGGTGTCCTGCAGGGGGAGGGGTGTCCAGCAGGGGGAGGGGTTATCCAAGCAGGGGGGAGGGGTGTCCGGCAGTGGGGGAGGGCTGTCCAGGGGGTGCAGGGGGTGTCCAGTGGGGCTGTCCAGTGGGGCTGTCCAGTTGGGGCATGGGGGCTGTCCAGTGGGGTGCAGGGGGGGCATGGGGGACTAAGGGGGGCATGGGGGGTGCAGGGGGGTGTTCAAGGGGGCTGTCCAGGGGGTTTCAAGGGGGTGCAAGAGGGATGTCCAGGAACCTAAGCCCATGCAGGTTATGAATGTCTCTATAGAGAAAATGCAGTGCTGTCCAGATCTGGAAAATATCATAAAACATCCCACAGATACTTCATAGGCACGAGGTACAACTATTTAACCACCTATAGATAGTGAGCACGGTGCTATAAAATCTGGTAACTCTATTTCAAATCATAATTCCAATGTTTTGTTTAATGCAGTACTATATGAAATGCAAGCAGATTTTATCTGAGGATGAGCATGTGTGACCATGATTTCACCAAGCAGTTTGTTTAGTTGATAAACAGTTTTTCTGGTAATGTTTTCCAATTTCAAATATGTTTTATTTTATTTCCATAAACATTTTATAGTTTATTCTGTTTTATTTTCCAGACTGATTATATGTATGTTTTCCTAGATTACTCATATATAGCTACTTCTGAATTTTGTTTCAAGTGTTTCCCAAGTCCTACTAAGAACCTATAGTATGGGGCGGTCCTACTAAGAACCTATAGCATGGGGCCAGTGTCCAGCAGGGGTTCAGTGTCCAGCAGGGGTAAATATGCAGGGGGAGTCCAGTGTCCAGGGGGGAGTCCAGTGTCCAATAGGGGTAAATATGATTTGGTCATCCCAAGAACTAGTTTCCAGGGGGGGAGTCCTGTGTCCAGCAGGGGTACAAGGGGGCTGGTAGGGGTGGGGGAGTATGGGTCCAGTGTCCAGCAGGGGTCTAGTGTCCAGCAGGGGTAAATATGCAGGGGAGTCCAGTGTCCAGGGGGAGGGAGGGGGGGTGCTGTCCAGGGGGGGGGGTGCTGTCCAGGCAGGGGGGTGTCCAGCAGGGGGGAGGGGTGCTAAACATGGTATGTAAATCTGATGTAGTTCAGTCTATTCCTGTCTTATCTCATGCTGCTAAACATGTTAGAATTGGTGAATTGGTACCTGTTAAACCTGAATCTGGCAGTGCTGAAGATGTTGTGGTTATCAGATCAGATAAACTTGGTTATCAGATCAGGGGGCAGGGGGACTAGCAGGGGACTGATAGGGGGCCTAGCAGGGGGCCTAGCAGGGGGCCTAGCAGGGGGCAGGGGGCCTAGCAGGGGGCAGGGGGACTAGCAGGGCAGGGGGGCTGGCAGGGGGCAGGGGGGGGCTGGCAGGGGGACTAGCAGGGGGGGACTGGCAGGGGGTGACAGGGGGGACTGGCAGGGGGCAGGGGGGGCTGGCTGGCAGGGGGGCAAGCAGGGGGTGGCAGGGGGGGGGACTAGCAGGGGGCAGGGGTAGGGGGGCTGGCAGGGGGTGGCAGGGGGACTAGCATGGGGGCAGGGGAGGAAAGGCAGGGGGACAAGCAGGGGGTGGCAGGGGGGAGGGGTGTTCCAGGCAGGGGGGAGGGGTGTCCAGGCAGGGGGAGGGGCTGTCCAGTAGGGGGGAGGGGGTGTCCAGGCAGGGGGAGGGGCTGTCCAGCAGGGGGGGAGGGGTTGTCCAGCACGGGGGGGAGGGCTGTCCAGCAGGGGGGAGGGCTGTCCAGTAGGGGGGAAGGGTGTCCAGCAGGGGGGAGGGGTGTCCAGGTAGGGGGGAGGGGTGTCCAGCAGGGGGGAGGGGTGTCCAGGCAGGGGGAGGGGGGGGGCTGGCAGGGGGACAGGCAGGGGGGTGGCAGGGGGGGACTAGCAGGGGCAGGGGGGACTAACAGGGGGCAGGGGAGACTAGCAGGGGGTGGTGGCAGGGAGAATGGGGGACTGGAAGGGGGTGGAAGGGGGGGACTGGCAGGGGGGTGGCAGGGGGGACTGGCAGGGGGTGGTAGGGGGTGGCAGGGGGGTGGCAGGGGGGTGGCAGGGGGGTGGCAGGGGGGTGGCAGGGGGTGGCAGGGGGGTGTCCAGGGGGGTGTCCAGGGGATGTCGAGGGGGTGTCCAGGGGGGTGTCGAGGGGGGGGGGGGGGGTTGGGGGGTATTTTTTATGGATTTGGACAACCTATAACCACGGTTTAAACCGTGGCTATTGGTTTATTACCACGGTTATTAAACCATGGCTATAGACATAATGCCACAGTTTTAAACCGTGGGCAATTAAGTCTGTCTGGCCTTTAGTATAGCCACGGTTGTAACCGTGGCTATAGGTATACAGCCACGGTTTTAGGGCCTATAGCCATGGTTTAGAACCGTGGATATAGCCCGAATTTTCAGTAGTGAGATTACACCGTTGTAATACTCGCGGAAAAACACACGAGATAGACTACTTACTCGTTGGAAACGGGCTCTCGGTGGAAAAGTCATTTAACACCACTTTATGCTCATACGACATCTCGTGGGCCCCACACCTCTAGTCCTGAAATATGTCGAGCGAACTGCATCACGCGATACTCTCGGAAAAAACACACTGAAACGACTATTCATACGCCTCAGACGGACGCCTGATGAAAAGTCGCAGTACACTGCACACAGCTTAAGAGACGCCTCGTGGAGCCCATGCCTCAACTCCAGCTTCGACGCCTGAAACCACCCCGGTCAATTTCTCCTCGATTCCAGGGTCACAACACCGCTGACGACGCCTAAAACGGACCTCCGAATACAGAAGCTGTAACTCCCCGTGTTATATGCAAACGGGGCCCTGTGGGGCCCACACCTCAACCCCAAAACACGTCACGCAAATCGTACCATTGTGTTCCTTGCTGATAACCATGCGGTATAGGCTATTCATTTTCCCTGAACGGACTTATGTAGCATAAGTCGTAAAAAAGCGCCAGCATATGTCCGAAATCCGCCTCGTAGGGCCCACGCCTCAGGCCTGAATTTAGGTGGGCGGATTTCACCATTGCAATCCCCTCGGAAAAAACACTCATAAACGAGTACTCAAACGCCCCAAACGGATGTCGGGTGAAAAAGTGGCGTTTCACCGTAAAATGTGCGAACTAGGCCTTGTGGGGCCCACACCTTGTCTCCACCCGAACAATTTGGAAAGCATCTCAAAAAGTCCGTACGAGGACTGGAGTCACGCTGCCACTGACGGCGCATCAATCGGACATCCCAAGCAGGAGTTAGGTCTGATGCAACAATTAATTAATTACTCGTATAAAGCGTTTCGTGCCACCGAGAAACAAAACCAAACCGCAAGGGCTCCAAGCCAACCTTGTAAGGATCATCTTAGCTCCGGGGCCATCGCGCCTCTGACGGCACGTCAAATGGACGTCCGGCTCACGAGCCTCGTCCGTCGCAACTTAGATAATAATTGAATATTATTAAGTTACAGTGTTCCGGGCTACACGCCTTCGGGCGCAGAACCCAAAAACCTCTGAAACTCATTTTGAAAGGTCCATCTCGCCGACACAAACCTGCATCCATAGACGGCATGTCAAACGGACGCGCCATTTAGAAGATACGGCCCCCCGAATGCAAGGGGGCCCAACCAGGCCGGTTCACCCCGGCCGGCCCCGCGGCCCGCTGGCTGCGGCCCGCTCTAGCCGCACCAGACCCCTCGGGTTTGATTCTCCCCAGCGGACCGACCGAAGCCGGTCTCCACGTCACGCTATCAGGACCCACAAAGGGCGGGTCCTGGTCTCCTCCGCACCCCCGAGGTCGCCGCCTTGGGTTCCCCCGATGACCCCGACAGGCCGGCGCCCGCGCCCCCTCCGCTTGTCGCTGACGCCGCTGAAGCCCCCGGCTCCCGCTGAGGCCCCTGCGCCGCCTGGTCGCCCGCCTGCTCCGCTGAGGCCCTGCACTGCTGCCTCCGCTAAAGCCCCGCGCTCTGCCACTACTTTTGGCTCGCCGCACGACGCCACGCCCCAGCCACCTCCGACTCGCCACACGACGTCGTTGCCTCGTCCGACACACCGTATTGGCGCCGCCTGAAGCCGCAAGCTCTGCTGCCTCCGGCTCGACCTCCGACCACCGCCCCTCGCCGGATCCGAACCTTCGGTCGGTCCCCCTGACCACTCTGGTGATCAGAAAAATTATCCAAAACCGGTTTCGGAATCCTCGGGGTCAGAGCTTCACAACGCCACCCCTCGCTCGTCGAATCGTCGAGAATTTGACGCGTCTGAAATTTGGACGAAGAACGCTCCAGAACGGGGTTTAGGATGAGGTTCAGACGATGGTCGTGTTCGTTTGGCCATCGTCCTAATTCTATAATTATAGAAGTTAAATGATGAATTTGATGAAAAATAAATTCAAGAAATTGACGAAGATGCGAAATTTAATAAGAATCCTACCTCGTTGGATTCGTTCGTCGTTGCGATGCCTTCGTTGCGCTCCACCTTCGATCCGCCGAGGTTTCGGCGAAGATCGCTCCTCGATCCGGCGAAGAACGCCAAAGAACACCGAAGAGCATTGAAGAACGCTCAAGGGGGAGAGAGAGGGGGGGGAAGAAATGGGTTTCCCCCAATTCCACATTTTATAAACTCCCTGAACTCCGTTGACGGGCGCGGATTCTGAAACCTCCGTGCCCGCTCATTTTATGTCGTGCATAGGCAAAACGCCCCATTTTGAACTCAATGGAAGTCTCGGATTTCCATTCGAGGCTTCATTCGAAAGTTATTTGAAAAGAACACCAGTGATAAAAATTAGTAAGTCATTATTTCAAAAATGACGATTTTGCCCCTGGGTGACATCTCTCACAGCAGGTCCGTGCCCACAACCTTTACACCCCGCCTAGGGTAAACGGCACGCTTCGGACGCAAATTTGCCCTTGGATTTCTGATCAAAGCTACCGTTTAGGAGAAAACACAACCCAACCATGTTCATAGTATAAAAACACTTAACATTTTTATAAAATTTATTCCGGGCACATCGGGCCTCGGAATCGCACGTCGTCTTCGCGCCTAGCTATGAAATTATATGTAGAAATATTCCAAAGTCTTACAGGGTAAAAATGGGTCTCTAAATCATTCCCTCCTTCAAACTTTTCGTCCCCAAAAGGCAAAACTAGGAAAAACAACTCGGGATACAGAGCTCACACCTAGCTCTCCCACTCCCAAGAAAACTTGCACAACGCCGTGCTAGCACAACACGCGAACCAAAGGTATGGTTCGTACCTATAAGGTCTGCTACTATCGAGGGCCTGCGTATTAATATGCACACACCTCATCAGATACGACTCGTGAAAAGACGTTGTGCACCCGCTCCTACTATTGGGAGTGTAGGGAAAGATGGTAGGCAACCTCTCAACTGCTTGCACGATTCCTGAACGGCCCAAAGAAACTTGGGGGACTTCCCCAACCGAACCTCTACTTTCCATGTCATGACCGAAATCACGATTTGTTCCTGTAACATGGTCTCGTGATTCCCTCCTTTAGAATACCCATCTGGTGAAACACCCAAGGATATCTGGTCACACAAGTTTTCACAGTCGGTGCATCACAACCGAGACTCTCTTACATGCTCAACAAGTGAAGGAGTCAGCACCATCGACTGCAGAAAATACATAACCTCCTATAGAAACTTCATCCATCATCGTCGTCTCAGGTTCAAGTCTCTCTGGGTGGGGACGCACCTGAGAAATTGGTGGTCTGAGCAAACCACAAAGCGTTCTCCCAGAAGATAGTGTCTCCACATTCTCAGCGCAAGGACTACCACCACCAGCACCACATAGTGATTCACGTAGTTCTGTTCATGGGGTGTCCATCACCTCGACCTGTACTTGATAATGGTATCAAGATTGTCGTTGAGCACGCAAGGTACCAATGAACAGGGCAGGTGAGAAAACTCATCCAACCGCCATAGGCTAGACACGGAAAGCACGTGGGCATACCCCACGTGTCTTTGCCCCTCTTGGAAGGAGAGTAATACCCAAAATAGGCACTCTCTAAGCCCACTAGTGGCACCTCAAGCAAAGGAAGGTCAAGCAGAAAAGTCCCACTGGAAAATCCAGAACCTTCCCTGACACTTCACCGCAGAACCCCACCATGAATGCACATGTCAGAGGGACTCATCCACCGCACCTCAATACTATCAGCTTTGGGGTGGTACTGAATCTCCCTCATCGTTTTGATCGCATCACAAAAACGCGTCTTAGTGGGGAAGAACCCCTCTTTCCCGTGCATTCAAAGCTACGTCGGACAACACCAACACAGGGTTACACTGACGCCCTACATCACCCTTGGTAACCCCTCGAACAAGGAGTTAGGCGAAAAGAGTACCTCACGTAGTGTCTAACAAGTTCTACTGAGAAAAGTAGAAAAAGACATAGAGTGCACCTCTTATCATCTCCTACATTACAGGATTGTAGACATCCATAGCACATAGCCGCCCGCAGCCCCGTCCGTCAGCTCCCTGAGCCTGACATGGGCCACCTAGTGGTGGTGGAAGGACCTCAAAACGTCGTCCAACAACCACAGTTCTTCCTGCTTTTCTGCCAACACCGCCTCCCTGGGGACCACCCTATCCTCACCTAGGAGTTCTCTGATCACGACACTGCCTCTGTCGTGGCAGTGCATCTACCATCTATTTGGAAAAACTCAGCACATTTGGTCGAGTAGTCTCACGCCACGTGACCTCGCACATCACGAACATAGCACTAGGCCTCCCTGGGATATCTCGGTGCTCTACATTTTCCCCATCCATGTGCCTGAGTCTCAACAAGGGGAGACCTCCGGCATTGAGGCCCTGCCAATCGACGTCCCTCTGCCAGAAATTTTTGTCACCAATGCCTGCTCCAGCACCCCGAGATGGGTGAGGATGCACAAGGGATCTACGCTGGAATGAATATCCTCTACAGAGATCTCGTTCAAAATTCTGTGCTCAGAAGTTTCCATCATGGACCACGTCCAAAGAGTACTGAGTAACGGTCTGTGAACCCAGTCGCGTACTCAACTACTGCCATCACTCCCCACTAAAGCTCCAGCAGCTCCCGAAACCATAAAACGCGTAAGCAGGAGAGGTAGTTATCCTCACAAAATAGCTGCTAGAAGTCATCCCACGAGAGTACTGACTCATCGTGTATCTGAGTAACCCTGTCTCTACCATGCCAAACTACTTGGTGGAAAAAGACTGGCTGTCAAAGCCACCATCTAACCTATCAGTGTCCGAACAAGCCTGAAGAAGCGAACCACCGACTCTAGCCAACCCTTCACTGTCTGAGGGTATGGCTCACCGTGGAACCTTAGTGGTCTATGGAGCTGGAAATCACGTAGCGCTCTCAGCCTATGCTCGTCATCGGCCCTCACTGCCGGTACTATCTGCTACTCCATGGGTGGAGGTACTACTGCTTGTCCTCCTAGAGAAAGGGTAATCATATGATGGATCTCGAACTGAGGCCTCGTCACTCACGGAATCATCGTCACAAACTGGAGCTAGTATCCTGGTTGGTTATCATCACGGAGATATCCTGAATCCGATCAAGGAGTACCGCAGTCAAATGAGCATATATATATCAACAACAATGGGGAGCTGACTCAAGAAGGACAGTCAAAGACTCAATCCTATATGATGCATGAACCAAATTCCCTTCAACAAGTGTCTCAGTGTGCCGAGTCGACAAGTGGGTTATCAGGGTCCTGGTGAATGGATATGTCGGCCGCCGCACCATCACTGGACTCCCTGGCCTGAGAGCCGCTCTTGAGACACGTTGACACTATTGCCCCAAAACTCAACCAATTTCTTTTTAGGGACGCCCGAACAATTCCCCAAGGAACGAACCACCTCTGATACCACTTTGTCATGACCATACCCATACCGGGGCTTGAGCCGCAACTACCCCAAGCCCGCCTCCATAGGCCAGGGGCTGGCGCCTAGCACTGAAGGCTCAACAAACTAGGGGAGGCATTTGCCTAAGAAACTGTACGCACACACATAGCAACTCAAAGCAAAATTGTAGAAAAAAGAAAGCAAGATACAACACTGTTATGAAAAGGGAAACCAACATACATGCATCGACCGTTAACTAGTACAAGTAAAGTGCTGAAAAGTACTGACAAGTAAACTGAACAGAAAAAAGGGGCAAAACATGTGCCCAGCCAGAAAGGTGCCACAACCCAGCAACAGGTAAAACGAAAGTAAACCGCTGGTGAGTCTCTCGCCTGAAAGTCCTACTGTGACCACTGAATGCGGCCCAAGATCTTGTATCCTCTACGCTCCTCCACAGTCTCGATTGACCTGTCCGTCATCTGCAAGGGCACACCAAGTGCGGACAAAGCCCAAGTAGAGGTGAGTATAAAGATACTCAGTAGGATGCCCTGGAAAGCTCGAGGGAGTAACAAAGGAGGTACTAAAATGGTGAAAAGTAGATAGAACAAAGAATAGTGCAAGAGTACAAAAGAGAGAGTGCAACTCAACCCAACAAAAGGAGGGAAGTAGACTCATCCAATCTAAGAAGAGCTAGACATGGAAAGTACGTGGCATACCCCGCGCGTCTTCGCCCCTCCTAGAAGGAGAGTAACCGAACCCAAGGAGTGGGAACAAAAGTAGGGTGTATATATATGTGATCAAAAAGAAACCCGAACGAGTGTGTAAGGGGATATCTATCTCCAAGCTCATCCCAAGAAAAATTGACAACAATTTTAAGGGTAGCCATCACTGATGCCCAAAAATCTCGCACGCCACAACTGCCTCATCATTGAACCATACAACTAAGGGTCCTGCTCCAGTAAACACGGAGAAAAGTCACTGACTAGCCTCATAGAAAGGACCGAGTCTGAAATAAGTCATTGGGTAACCCACTCCCCAGCCCCGCTGGAGGGTAAACCTCAATAAGTCAACGGTGACCCACTGCCCAGCCCCGCTGGAGGGTAGACCGTAATATATCATTGGGTGACCCACTGTCCAGCCCTACTGGAGGGTAAATCCTAAATAAGTCGACGGTGACCCACTGCCCAGCCCCGCTGAAGGGTAAACCGTAATAAATCATCGGGTGACCCACTGACCAGCCCTGTTGGAGGGTAAAACCTAAATAAGTCGACGGTGACCCACTGCCTAGTCCCGCTTGAGGGTAAACCGTAATAAAACATCAGGTGACCCACTACCCAGCCCTGCTAGAGGGTAAACCCTAAATAAGTATACGGTGACCCACTACCCAGCCCTACTAAAGGGTAAACCGTAAGGTCAACAGGTATCCCACTGCCCAGCCTCGCTGGAGGGTAAACCCTAAGGTCAATGGGTATCCCACTGCCCAGCCTCGTTGGAGGGTAAACCCTAAGGTCAACGGGTATCCCACTACCCATCCTCACTGGAGGGTAAACCCAGAAATGGTCTGATATCTCCGCACTACTCATGTCATCACTGGGTATCACTAACACCGCTACCGTGCGTAGGTTTGGAGTGTGTCAAAGGAACCTCTGACCAACGCCCTTTCATGTTTCCACATTTAATGAGATCTCAAAAAATGCTCTGCACGCCCAAACAGATTACACCATTTTAATCCTCGCGGAAAAACACACGAGATAGACTACTAACTCGCTGAAAACGGGCTCCCGGAGGAAAAGTCATTCAACATCGCTTTATGCCCATACGACGTCTCGTGGGGCCTGCACCTCGGTCTCGAAAGAGGTCGGGCGAACTACGCCACCGCGATGCTCTTGGAAAAACACGTTGAAACGACTATTCATATGCCCCAAACGGACGCCTGATGAAAAGTCGCAATACGCTGCACACAGCTTAAGAGATGGCCCGTGGGGCCCACGCCTCAACTCTGGCTTCAATGCCTGAAACCACCTCGGTCAATTTCACCTCGATGTCAGGGTCACAACGCCGCTGACGGCGCCTAAAACAGACTCTGAATGCAGAAGCTGCAACTCCCCCCGTTATACACAAACGGGGCCCTGTGGGGCCCACACCTCGACCCTGAAACATGTCACGCAAATCGTACCATTGCATTCCTTGCTGATAACCACGCAGGGTAGGCTATTCATTTTCCCTGAACGGACTTATGCAGCATAAGTCGTAAAAAAACGCACCATACGTCCAAAATATTCCTCATGGGGACCATGATGCGGGCCCGAATTTAGGCGGGCGGATTGCACCATTGCAATCCCCTCGAAAAAACACTCAGAAACGAGTACTCAAACACCCCAAACAGATGTCGGGTGAAAAAGTGGTGTTTCACCGTAAAACGTGCAAACAAGGCCTTATAGGGCCCACACCTTGTATTCAACCCGAACGCTTTGAAAAGCGTCTCAAAAATTCCGCACGAGGACTGGGGTCACGCTACCGCTGACAGCGCGTCAATCGGACATCCCAAGCAGGAGTTAGGTCCGATGCAACAATTAATTAATTAATTAAAATAATTAATTAATTACTCGTATAAAGCGTTTCGTGCCACCGAGAAATGAAACCAAACCACAAGGGCTCTGAGCCAACCTTGTAAGGACCGTCTCAGCTCCGGGGCCACCGCGCCTCTGACGGCACGTCAAACGGACGTCCGGCTCGCGAGTCACGTCCGTCGCAACTTAAATAATAATTGAATATTATTAAGTTAGAGCGTCCAGGGCTACCCGCCTTCGGGCGCAGAACCCAAAAACTCTGAAACTTACTTTGAAAGGTCTGTCTCGCCGACACAAACCCGCAACCGCAGACGACGCGTCAAACGGACGCGCCGTTTAGAAGATACGGCCCTCGAATGCAAGGGGGCCCAACCGGGCCGGTTCACCCCGATCGGCCCGATCCGAACCGCCAGCTCGCGGCCCAGCCATGGGTCCGGCCCGAACCGTCGTGGCCCGCTCCAGCCGCACTGGACCACTCGGGTCCGGTTCTCCCCAGCGAATCGGCCGAAGTCGGTCTTCGCGTCACGACAGCAGGACCCGCAAAGGGCGGGTCCTGGTCTCCTCCAAACCCCTGAGGTCGCCGCCTCGGGTTCCCCCGCTGACCGCGATAGGACGGCGCCCGCGCCCCCTTCGCTTTCCACCGACACCACTGAAGCCCCCGGTTCCCGCTGAGGCCCCGCGCCGCCTGATCTCCCGCCTGCTCCGCTGAGGCCCCGCGCCTCCGCCTCCGCTGAAGCCCCGTGCTCCGCTGCTGCCTCTGGCTCGCCGCACAACACCGCGCCCCGCCGCCTCTGACTCGCCGCATGACGTTGCCGCCTCGTCCGATACACTGCATCGGCGCCGCCTGAAGCCGCTGAGCTCCGCCGCCTCCGGCTCAACCTCCGGCCGCTGCCCCTCGCCGGAGCCGAACCTTCGGTCGGTCCCCCCGACCACTCCGGTGATCGGAAAAATTATCTGACACCGGTTTTGGAATCCTCGAGGCCGGAGCTTCACAACATTGCCCCTCGCTCGTCGAATCTTCGAGAATTTGACGCGTTCGAAATTCGGACGAAGAACACTCAAGAACGGGGTTTAGGATAGGGTTCGAACGATGGTCGCGTTCTTTTGGCCATCGTCCTAATTCTATAATTATAGAAGTTAAATGACGAATTTGATGAAAAAGAAATTCAAGAAATCGACGAAGATGGAAAATTTAATAAGAATCCTACCTCGTTGGATTCGTTCGTCGTTGGTGATGCCTTCGTTGCACTCCACCTTCGATCCATTGAGGTTTTGGCGAAGATCGCTCCTCGATCTGGCGAAGAACACCGAAGAGCATCGAAGAACACTCGAAGGAGAGAGAGAGAGAGATAGGGAAAGAAATGGGTTTACCCCAATTTCACATTTTATAAACTCCCTGAACTTCGCCGATGGACGCAGAATCTGAAACCTCCACGCCCGCTCATTTTATGTCGCGCCTAGGCAAAACGCCCCATTTTGAACTCAACGAAAGTCTCGGATTCCCATTCCGAGACTTCGTTCGAAAGTTATTTGAAAATAATGCCAGTGATAAAAATCACCAAGTCATTATTTCAAAAATGATGATTTTGCCTCTGGGTGACATCTCTCACAGCAGGCCCGCGCCCGCAACCTTTAAACCCCACCTAGGGTAAACGGCACGCTCCGGACGCAACAGTGCCCTCGGATTTCCAATCTGAGCTACCGTTTAAGAGAAAACACAACCTCGCCACGTGTATAGTATAAAAACACTAAACATTTTTATAAAATTTATTACAGGCACATCGGGCCTCAGAATCGCACGTCGTCTTTGCGCCTAGCTCTGAAATTATATGTAAAAATATTCTAAATTATTATAGGGTAAAAACTGGGTCACTACATTTACACCCCTAGGTACATTTGTGCCAGAGCTGCCTCTACCTGCTCGTATCCAGACATGGATGTATTTGTTTGATAAACCACTTACTCAATACTCACCAAAACTTAGGGATGTTTTTATTATACTTAGCCTTACCCCTAAGGCTTTCACTTGGGTTTTCTAATCCTAATCCCAAAAATAACTAAACCTATCCTCTGATGCCAACTATGACAACTCTGCTCTTTATTACACACTAAAACATGATTTATTACATAAACTTCACTTGATACAACATAGAAGATCGAGAGGTCTAGTGTCTTTGAGTCTTAGGATCATTACATAACAACTTAAAATATGAAATACAACATCTTTATTGAAAAATTCTTTTACATGACTACTACATTCCCTCGTACCTAGCATTGCATGGGATAACCTGAGAACATGCATAAGAAAAGGGTGAGCTATAAAGCCCAGTAAGGGAATAAACATGGAATAACATGAGGAATACAATACATGTTAGACAATAGGCATATCAACGAAGCACAAGAGAAACATGAACATAAAGGAATGATAAATCATGATAATCATAACATGGAAATGTGGCAACAACACTTAACATAGAATTAGCTTGAGCCAAGACTCATTGCACATAGAGCATGAGTAAACCCTCATTGCACATGAAGCATGAGTAACCCTCGTTGCACTTGAATTATAATGAGTCAACACTCATTGCACATGACATATAATGATATTATACTTTACCTAATGCATTGGAGCACTATCAGGGCGCACCCTTCTTAAACATTTCATTTCATGCATAAGTGTGTCACATGGATCATATAACATGGAATCAACCAATATCATAAGTTATTCCACAATTAAGTAATGTGGAATAAATACATGAAAGTACCATTCAATATGTATATGTGCATAAAGGTGAATACCCTTGATAGAGACATGGGTATGGTATTCACTACACAATGATCTTGGCTTGGAAAAACGCGGTGCAATTTCGGTAGCATAACAGCGTGACATAAGGATTCGTGAAAATGGTTGATGAGAGAGAAATGGGTGTCTCATAATATGTACATGAAATGGATAGTAAGGGGTTTATATAGATAGATGTCCCAACAAACGTAATGGAATTTAGATGCATAATACAAAATAATTACTTGGATGTAAAAGAGGAGAGAGAAATCTTTCACGGAATTTCGGCATGGTAACGGGTGTACATGGGAGGCATTAATGAGAGATAAAGGGGTCTTCCATCATCCAAGCATAAAGAGGGCAGTATGGAGGAGGTGCGAAATCATACCCCAACATTTGTAATTGAAAACAAAAGGGCATAACAACTTAAAGAAAATTGGACAGAAATGAGAAAGGAAGAAATCCCTTACTTGGAAGTGTGATCTCAAAAGATTGAGAGAGGCTTGAGAGAGGCTTCTTGGGAGCTTGGGGAACCTTGGGAGGATTCTAGAGAGAGGATGGAAGGGGTTGGTCGAACTCCAAAGTCTTTGAGTGAAGAGGAAGTGGGAGCTTGGGTGGGTTTATATAGGAAAGGAGAGGGAATTATTTATTATTTAGGTTTGGGACACCTCATATTAAACTAATCAAAACCACAAACCACCCCATAGTTTTTGCCCATAGTTTTTTCCAAAGGGGATTTAAAAATAATATTTTTTTAAGGAAAATGACCGAACTTCTTAAAATAATAGGGTTGCTTATGTGGAGGTGAGTCACACTTTCAAGGAAAACAGTTTAAAAAGACAAAATGTTTTATAAGTCTTGGAGGGTCCACTAAAGCTTTGTAAAATAAATCAAACAAATATAAAATCATATTATTTTAATGGTAAAACATATATTGGCCGAACATAATGTTTATAGTATTTTATTACATCACTATTGAATTATTATGATGCCATAAAACACATTATATATTTAAACGATATTTATTTTTTACCCAAAAATTCGTCTGTCTCAAAAAATTATGAAAAATTCACCATTGGATAATTTCAACGTCCTAATTCCAAAAATAATATTCATTTTATCTAAATAATTTTCCAAACATGTGAATTTTTACTTTAAAAATAAAAACCGACATTTATAAAAAATTCATGGGTTTTGACAAAAACAACTTTCAAACACTACTGGAAATTAGATCTTTCCCAACGCTTCTATACCAACGGTTTTCAAAAACCGTTGGTATAGGTCCCCTTTCCCAACGGTTTGGCCAAACCGTTGGGAAAGGCCCCAAATTGGCCACTTTTCCCAACGGTTTGGCCAAACCGTTAGGAAAGGTAGACCTATCCCAACGGTTTGGCCAAACCTTTGGAAAAGGCCCTCAAATTGGACACTTTTCCCAACGGTTTGGACAAACCGTTGGGAAAGGTAGACCTATCCCAACGGTTTGGCCAAACCGTTGGTATAGACCTATCCCAACGGCTTACTTGGCTACGGTTCTCCAAACCATTGGTATAGGCTATACCAACGGTTTGGAGGCCTATACTAACGGTTCCAAACCGTTGGTAAAGTTTAGTTTTCCAGTAGTGAAACCTTAATAAAAATTACAATTGCATTCATAAAATTATACGATAATTTATATTTAATAAAAAGTAATTTAATAATAATGATGTTTTATTAAAATATTATTTAATTTAAAAATCCATTAATTCATCAAAATAGATTTCTTAGTTGAATATTAACCAAAAATATTATTTGTGCTTTAAAAACTATTTACAAAGTAACAATAAAAAGAACGTATATTCTCTATACAAGAATAATGTACATAGTCATAGTGCTAGGGTCTCGTTACATAACCCCTTATAACACCCGCATAAGACCGAAGGGTAATGTGTGCGATGGTGACAGACTCTTGGGGTGGCTCGGATAACATCGTTCGGGTGGTAATCTCTATTAACTTCCACTTCTTCCATAGTCGGTTCCGCTCAAGCTTAACGTGTTCAAGCTCGGCTTGGGCTTGGTCAAGAGCAAAGCCCAATGACGCCACCTCCTTTCCGAGCTCCAACAAATGGGCTTCATACGGGGTAAGTCTACTGGATGAGGTCATTGGTTCCTTTGTCTGAGTAAATTGGATTTGTTAAAGCTTTATATTTATACTAATCATATGATCACTGTTCAACGGCTATATTAACAATGGCCACAATCCAAAACATAAAACCAAATAAGTGCATACGTTTTACATAACCATAAGAAGACATTTAAATAGACCAAGAAGAATTTTCATTAATGAATTTTTGGGTCGTTACAATATCCATAATTTATATCTCCATATCTCAATACACTATAGTGTGGTGCACTCCAGACCACAACATGGTCTATGTTTCCTCAAAACGCCTTGCTCAACAACTCACACCATGACTATCTTCCCATTTCAGAAATCTTTATCAACTCGAAATACCTTCCATTATGGTGTTTCCAACATCCAACTCCTCATTTTTCTTAATCATATATGAAGACTTCCACGACTTCTATTACACCCCTTTCATAACTCCTCGTGGCTTACCAGAATTTTTCAAACTTCCACGACATACACTGTGGTGTGACAGACTTCAACACCTCATTTCCTATTCAAACTTTTGGACCATGATCTTCATTTCACCTTGTACCATGGCTAACCCTCTGTTTCACTTTCTTTGGCCTTCACAAGTACACCACGAATTGTATTATGGAACGATGTACCTGAACATCATGTTTTTAAACCATGATCACAACTCCACCTCAACCATGAGAAACATCTTGCTTTACCATCTCCCCATGACTACTTCCTCAACATAAATTAGTATCAACTTGCCAACAGAACTTTCTCTAATTCCAGCTTCAAAACAAGAGCTTGAAAACGACAAACACCACAGTGAACATGTCGTTTTGCATGGGCCACAATGTGTTGTAATCACTACCACGATGTGGCTATCTCTTCCTTCTCCAAACATCTCCTATCCTTCTTCAAATTTTCCATGAAATATCATACTTCCTCCAATACCACAATAAACCAGAATGAACAGTGTTGACCCATCAATACTTCTATTAAATATACATTGCGTTCCTTCAAGAAAACTACATCTTCTCAAGTCTTCATTAGTTTGACATACATAGATACTCTTGTGTTGTCTTTTCCACATGTCCATCCAGTCATAGTGGTGACTCTAATACTTCCAATGCTGGTCTTTTATGTCTCCTCATGTCAACAAATCCATGGTTACCACATCCTTCTTTCTTCGCACAACCTGTCAATTGTTACTTTTCTCATATGCACGACCTCTTGGTTAGCTTTGATTGTCACTATCTTCAACGTTAATCGTCAACCTATCAATTACTATTAATAAATCAAAAAAGTCAACCTATTGGGTTGCGACGTTCTTCTATTTCCATGATTTCCACTAAGAAATATCTTGATCATTCAACAACATTATCTTCTGTATTTTGTTCCTTAATTGAAAATCTTGAATATCATCATTAATTGCCAACAAATCCAATATGCAACCTTTTGATTGTAATAAAAGATAAGAGAACAGTTTCAAAAGTTGTTTAATCCAAAACATTTAAATCTCATTTACACAAAAAAACATTGAATATAATAGTTCCAAAATTATAAAAGTATGAAGATCCACATGGCTAGGTTCAACTAATATTATCTTTATCATTCTACTCTCATGGTTAGAATAATATAAATAATTTAAAGTGCATTGTGTTCCAATTTTTATAGCAAAAGATGACTAGAAATATTTACACAATCTCATACACTTTATCATATTGGGTTTCCTGTCTTATTAAATATTTTTTTATCAATTATTGAATAAGAAATAAGAAAAAACATTGATTCTCAACAAGAAAATATCATTGAAATTTCATTTTAAGGTGAATTTAATTAATAAAATTATGTATATATCCATTTACCTCCTATTTTACTTCCTTTTAAGAGAACTACTTACGGTTAATTTAGAATCAATCATCGCATAAAAAAATGCATTGAACAAAATTTAAAAAGAAAACTTGTGAATTGAATAAAAAAATCAAAGAAAAAACAATGAATTTTATTCATTTGAATGAAAAATTGAACAAAATAGTTTTAGAAAGTTAAAGCTACCTAATATCTCTCTAAAATTACATGACGTGGCGAACAATGCTTCTCTTTCACTTCAAAACGATACAAGATACAAAGCATGCTTGTGGAAAACACCTGAGATCAATTGAGTTTAAATACCTATCTCCCAAAATGATTTCCTATAAGCAGACCTCAACAGATGGACTCCTCTTTTGAGTAACGGGAAGTGTGGCGTTGTTTCTCCATGGTGGTCGCTGTTCTACTGAATTTTTTTCAGTGACACACACAGGCAATGTTAATTCAACTCTACGAGCAATGTTCGATTTATGGTAATCTTGCGGAGTGGATCAATAATGATTTGATAATAGAGACAATTTACAGCTGCAGATCTTTGATGAGAAATTTCACAATGGTCAATGAAAATCTTCTAGGTATTTTTTTACCCATTCCTGTTTTCCCACAGGTAAACGAAATTGTTCCACTTCATACATCACTTCGGGTATGAATCTCTGCTTAGAAGATCTTGTTTTCTTGTTCAATTATCTTGGGAATTCTATAATTTATTCATATGAATTGGCCTTCATATATGCAATATTGATCGTTTCGCCGAAACGATGGAGATCCTGAGATCTGCAATGGCGAGGTTCATTACTACAATGCTAGGATTCGCAGTTCTAGTGAAATTTTAGCAGCGACACACATAAGCTAAGTTTATTCAACTCTCCGAGCAGCGTTAGATTTATGGTTATGTTGCAGAGACAATCAATCATGATTTGATGACGGAAACAAAATTTACAGCTGCGGATCTTAAATGAGAAATGTCATGATAATTGATGCAAATCTTCTAGGTATCTTTTATATATTACCGTGTCTCTACAGGTAAACGAAAATGTGATTTCTAAATCTACACGGTACATCCAAGTCTTTTTTTATTGTTCAATCATCTTGGGAATTTCTATCATTTCTTTCGATGTATCGGCTTGTGTAGCTGCATTGTTGATCGTCCCGCACAAGCGATCTAAGATCTGCAATGGTGATGTTCGACACAGCAAAGAACCTATGCCATCCTTTTAACCAAGACGATGTCCCGCGGATCTCCACCTATTTCTTCCAGCACAACTAAAGAGTTAACTCTAGGTTTCAGCCAAGACCTTGGAATATGGTACCTGAAAACAAAAAACCCCCATCACTAAAAAATCACTCAATATTGGTTTCCCATACAACCCAGAGCAAATTTACTCACCATCGTTGGGTGGCTTGTCCATAGTTAGTGTGGCATTTTCTCTGATTATATGTTCCTGCGTAGGGGCAGTTGCTGCAGGTGCCTTGGGCTGAAAATGCAGACCAGTAGCGCTCCAAGTTGTTTCCAATTTTCCAAATCATCCCTTTTTTTCCTTGAATTCACATCTAAAGCTAATGGTTCACTCCCCTCCGGAGGGTTGAAACTAGTCTGCTTAGATTGAGAGGTGAGTTAGAAAGAACATAAATAAAATGCATTAATATGTGGATGATCAGTGATCGGCTCACCCTGTACCATGTTAGTGGCTGATTTCGAGGCAAATCAGGCCCATTTTACCACTCAGTTAAGGCTTCTCCTTTTAGTCCAACCTGCTAATTTTCATATTTTTGTATCCAAGTAACATGCGATTGCATCATTTTAGACCATTGTCTATTCTTAGACAAACCTGATAAGCCCAAGTATGCTTAGATAAGTTTTGTGCCCCGCCATTCACACTGTCCAATGTCACTGGTCCGTGCACCCCGAGACCCCACCCCTCAAATTGAAACCCTACATTCTGCTTATTTGGAAAAATTATAGTGCCAATATGTCTACAATATCTACACTTGAAGAAAGGTGATAGAATAATTACCGGGTGACCCACATAAACACTCAACAAAGAAACCCTGTTTGTTCCCACAGTCAGTTGCACGTCACCCTGAAATGTCAGTTTGGGATTATCTGAATTTCCGTTTGCAGTTCTTGCGAACCATTCAACAAAATTTCAACGCATAGCCAGTGAATTGATTCATTTTGAAATTGCATGTGTGAGACTGTTTCCACTACCTAATAGTTTTCCATTGATGAATGCATGCAAAGCGTGACCTGCTGACTCAACATTGAGTGCAGCTTTGACACCTTCCTTTATATCACCATGCTTTATTTCAACACTAGATAGTGCAAGAAATGATTCTGAAACAGCAATTGAACACTAGTATGATGACCTTTCAGCAAAAGGTAGGAAATAGATAAATAACTGACAGTGGTGATTCAGTTAATTAGGTCCCTCACGTTGTCATGTATCGCAAATAGTCTGTTGTATCTTTGGTGATTCTTAGCTGCTCCAACAACCCTCCCATGTGAACTGCCCCACAATCCAGAGAAGAGGGTATCTCTTCAATAGAATACTGCCATGAAAGTGGCCCAACATCTACTGGGCTCATCTTCATGTTCAGGCTTTTAGCATGTACCTTTACATCGTTGAAACAAACTAATTGAAGTGGAGTGGGGATGTGAATATTTTACCGTACGGCTTTTTGTACTTAGCTTTGCTGTGTTGAATTTTTCTTTCATGCAGCCTGGAAGAATGTTGACAGACCACGGGGGCAGAAGATTACCTCGAATGGTAACATTTGTATAGTAATTTGGGTCATTGTTTGAGAGGAATGCAGCACAACTCGAAGTGGATTCAAAGACATGGGCCTGGGGATGCAACAAAAACGGTCAGTTAATTATCACTAATCAACAAACTCGTTCTAGAAGAATTACAGGGGCATAGGTGCATTCGACGAACTGATACATTTGATTCTAACCTTTTTTTTATCCCCTATTTTCGTTATTTGATGTTCATCTGAGACCAGAGCTGCTTCACATTGCTTAATGGCCACATGCAAGTCTTTCAGATGCCCCCATTTAGGTTGCTTCAGTAGTCTTGGCACACCGAGGATTAAGTAGAAACCTTATAGTTCACTTGAATGTTATACATGTATAATTAGTGCTATATATAGGATCTATGGGCATGTTTGGTAGAGAAAAAACAGTGAGGTTAAAGGAATTACAAGTAAAAAATGCGCTAATAAACGAGCCACCATTTTGTAGTATCTGTAATGTACTGTGTTTCTCATACGCTTTTTTATGTCATAACAAACAAACCATATGCTATATTTTTGTTCTTACTGTTCTCATCAATGGGCGCATCATGGTCCTAGCTAGTGGTAATGAAGGGGCCACCCGCTGTCCTCTCAAAATTCGTTCCTCCATGATACTGACATCCATGAGTGAACATAAAAATTATAGGACCTGAAAAAAAGAGATAATAAGCCAAGTACTTTTACCATACCATGTAGTAGTTAAAGCCACCATTTTGTACAAATAAAGAAGCTGCATACGCCAAGTCTTCTACTGGTCTCTATGGGGCCATCTCCTCAAAATTAGTTAACCTGAGGGATCAATCAGGCAATAAAGTAAATAGGCAAATGATAAAATTGTTGTACCCCACACTCTTTGATTTTCATGATCACAATCACTTTCATATGTGTTTAACATTGTTTTAAGTGTTTTTGTTTTATAGGCAAAAGATTGCCAAGGAAATGGGCCATGAAGCACATGAAGTGGACTGAAATTCAGTCCACCGGCCAACCGGTGTGATAGCACCGGTCAGCCGGTGGACCTGGCAGAGGCATTGCCCACTGCCAGGTTCCACCGGTCAGCCGGTGGCTCTGTCACCGGCCAGCCGGTGGCACCCAGATGAATAGTGTGAGCTACTGTCTCCCCACCGGCCAGCCGGTGGCTCCTCCACCGGTCAGCCGGTGGAGCCTGGACCAAATTCTTCTCCTCTGCCAAGGCACCGGCCAGCCGGTGGCCCTGCACCGGCTAGCCGGTAGCCCAGTCAAACTAGCCGTTGGCTTTGACCAGTCAACCCTCTTTTGGCCTCCAACGGCTCCGAGGCCCTTTACAACGGCTCCGAAGACTCCCCAAGGGTTCCATGCCTATAAATAAAGGCCAAGGAAGCCCTGGACACTCACCGGAACCATACGGAAGCCCACGGACACCTTGTTGATCATTTGACGTACCTCCGGCGCATTCCTCCAAGGGAACCCCAATAGCTCCAACTCAATTCCACATCCAAGGAGCTCCATCATAGAAGCTTGGGAGTGCACGTCTTCAACTCCAATCATCCTCCGGCGCCCAAGGCTTCTCCAAATACGGTTTTTCATTGTTTTATTTATTTTGAGCTTAAATTTGGGTTTGTGCCTACAAACCCCAAACTCTTTCTTCATCCCTCTTTCTTTTGGGTTTCACATCACCACTAAGGTGTGAAGAGGTTGTCAAGCTTTCCTTTAAATAGCTTGAGACATAGGTGAGCTATCCTTCACCTGTAAGAAGGATAGTGGGTTCTTGCTAAACCATTAAAAGCAAGTGGGTTCTTGCTAAACCACCAAAAGCAAGCTGTAATAGGTCCTAGTGCTACCTCAAAGCCTAGTGGGTTTCTTGCTTAAACCATTGAAAAGCAAGCGGTAGGAATCTCTCAACGGTTGAGTTGGGAGCGGAGACGTAGGCCGGGTTTTTGGCCGAACTCCGTTATCAATTTCTTGTGTCTTGCCTTATTTATTTCCGCTGCATTTCAACTTTGATTTTAATTTGTTAATCTTTTTTAAAAGGCAATTCACCCCCCCCTCTTGCCATCCTTTCCGTTTTACTCCGACCCAACAATTGGTATCAGAGGGCGTTTTTGAATAATTCCCTAAACCGGTTTCAAATTAAAGATCCTTTTTGATGGCATCTACTTCTTTCGCCCCCGAAGGCTTTTCATTGGGTCGTGCTCCATTCTTTGATGGGACCGACTACACTTATTGGAAAACCCGCATGACTACCTTTCTTAGAAGCATAGGATATCCTATTTACAAAATTGTCATGCAAGGTTATACTTTGTCTACCCCCGACGAATCCAAATGGACCCCCGCCGATATTAGAAACTTTGAGCTTGATGGCAAAGCCATGAATGCTCTTCATTGCGGGTTAGATAGAAATGAATTCAACCGAGTTTCCACTTGCACCTCATCTCATGAAATTTGGAAACTATTGGAAGTGACCCATGAGGGCACTAACAAAGTTAAGGATACTCGGTTAGACATGTATAGACAAGATTTTGAAAGCTTTTCCATGCATCCAAATGAGTCCATTTCTGAAATGTTTACACGCTTCACTGACGTTTGCAATGGTAGAAAATCTCTTGGTGATGATGTTTCAGCCGAGACGATGGTCAAGAAGATCTTATGGGTCCTTCCGAGCTCATGGGCACCAAAGGTGACGGCGATCCAAGAAGCTAAGGACGTCAAAAATATGCCGGTAGAGGAGCTCATCGGATCCCTAATGACGTACGAGATTACGATGAGGAGGCAAGCTCAAAAGGAGGGCACACCAATCAAGACACCAAAGAACATTGCCCTCAAGGTACAAAAAGAAGTAAGCTCCTCCTCATCATCCTCATCTTCCTCATCTCCTTCATCTTCAAGCGGCGATTCCGAAATGGAGAATCTAGCCCGCCAAATGCAAAAATTCATGAAGAAGCACAAGAAGAAGAAGAAATCTCGCAAGGCGCGAAAGCAAGAACCCACCGCAAGATCCGAGCCCAAGGTAAAATGCTACGGGTGCGGCGAAAAGGGCCATTACAAGCCTGATTGCCCACTCAACAAAAAACGGGCCACGCCAAAGGAAAAAGGAAAGAAAAAGGTCCTCAAGGCGACATGGAGTGACACCTCATCATCCTCCTCCTCCTCCTCCTCAAGCGACCAAGGTACAAAATGCCTAATGGCAAAACATGAGGTATCATCATCCTCTTCCTCTTCTTCATCCTCTAGTTCTTCAAATTCATTTAATCATTTATCATATGAAGAACTCCAACATGCTAGAGACCAATTAGAAAATGGTTTTCATGAACTCTCTTCAAAATTTGTTGCTTTAAAAAAGAATTTCAAAAAGCTTTCCTCCGAAAAAGACCAACTTCTCAAAGAGAAGGAGGAACTCTCCCTAAAAATCCAAAATTTCCCAAATATTGATTCTTTGGAATCAACCATCAAGGATCTTAGAGAAACTCTAGCCAAGTTCACCCAAGGTGAACAAAATTTGACCAAATTATTGGGTTCTCAAAGGGTTTCTAGAACCACCAATGGACTTGGCTATACCAACCAAGCCTCCTCCTCCCATGCACCCACTGTTTTTGTAAGGGGAGCTCTAGTTTTAAATTTTGCAATTATTGTAAAAAACCCGGACACCTCATTTATGAGTGTAATTGTAAAAATGCCCGGTATGGCCAACCCAAGTCTATTTACTATAGTGACGAATTTTATAGGAGAAGACCCGCCATGAAACAAATTTGGATTGAAAAATCACTTTTGGCAAGTCTCTCCGGGCCAAAATTTACTTCCTTTCCCCGGTGATTTATTGTTTTTATTTAGGGGGAGTTAGGATCGTTTAAGCCCTTTTGATTTCAATTTCAAAATTTTCAATTCAAACCTTCAATTTCAACTCTTGGTATCAAATTTTCAATTCAAAATTCTCAATTCAAAATTTTCATTTCAAATTTTTGATTCAAAACTTTCAATTCAATTTTTGGTTCAAAATTTTCATTTCAATTTTGATTCAAAACTTTCAATTCAAACTGTTTTTCTATCTTTCAATTTCCAAAATTTCAATTGTTTTTCAAATCTCAAATCTTGTTTTTCAAATCTCCTTTCCCTCAATCAAGTTTTATGCCCCGTGCTATTTTGATAATCACAAAGGGGGAGAAATTTCTTGATTGGGGGAGAAACCTTTTGATCATGCTTAGCATTTATTTTCACTTTATCATTTAAAGCATTCCTTTCATTTAAGTTTTTACATTGCTTAGATAAGTGATTGTGATCATCAAAATAGGGGGAGATTGTTGTACCCCACACTCTTTGATTTTCATGATCACAATCACTTTCATATGTGTTTAACATTGTTTTAAGTGTTTTTGTTTTATAGGCAAAAGATTGCCAAGGAAATGGGCCATGAAGCACATGAAGTGGACTGAAATTCAGTCCACCGGCCAACCGGTGTGATAGCACCGGTCAGCCGGTGGCTCTGTCACCGGCCAGCCGGTGGCACCCAGATGAATAGTGTGAGCTACTGTCTCCCCACCGGCCAGCCGGTGGCTCCTCCACCGGTCAGCCGGTGGCTCCTCCATCGGTCAGCCGGTGGAGCCTGGACCAAATTCTTCTCCTCTGCCAAGGCACCGGCCAGCCGGTGGCCCTGCACCGGCTAGCCGGTAGCCCAGTCAAACTAGCCGTTGGCTTTGACCAGTCAACCCTCTTTTGGCCTCCAACGGCTCCGAGACCCTTTACAACGGCTCCGAAGACTCCCCAAGGGTTCCATGCCTATAAATAAAGGCCAAGGAAGCCCCGGACACTCACCGGAACCATACGGAAGCCCACGGACACCTTGTTGATCATTTGACGTACCTCCGGCGCATTCCTCCAAGGGAACCCCAATAGCTCCAACTCAATTCCACATCCAAGGAGCTCCATCATAGAAGCTTGGGAGTGCACGTCTTCAACTCCAATCATCCTCCGGCGCCCAAGGCTTCTCCAAATACGGTTTTTCATTGTTTTATTTATTTTGAGCTTAAATTTGGGTTTGTGCCTACAAACCCCAAACTCTTTCTTCATCCCTCTTTCTTTTGGGTTTCACATCACCACTAAGGTGTGAAGAGGTTGTCAAGCTTTCCTTTAAATAGCTTGAGACATAGGTGAGCTATCCTTCACCTGTAAGAAGGATAGTGGGTTCTTGCTAAACCATTAAAAGCAAGTGGGTTCTTGCTAAACCACCAAAAGCAAGCTGTAATAGGTCCTAGTGCTACCTCAAAGCCTAGTGGGTTTCTTGCTTAAACCATTGAAAAGCAAGCGGTAGGAATCTCTCAACGGTTGAGTTGGGAGCGGAGACGTAGGCCGGGTTTTTGGCCGAACTCCGTTATCAATTTCTTGTGTCTTGCCTTATTTATTTCCGCTGCATTTCAACTTTGATTTTAATTTGTTAATCTTTTTTAAAAGGCAATTCACCCCCCCTCTTGCCATCCTTCCCGTTTTACTCCGACCCAACAAAAATAGCACTTGGGGAAACACCCGTAACTCACCAACCAGTCCAGGCCTCTGTCCAGAATTTGGGTTTCTGTTTGCTGTTTGGTTCAAAATCTTGATAGTAGAAGCCATTACATGTGTTAATCTGTAATAAAATCAGCCGTCTTTGATCAGAACATAAGAAGAGTCATTGAGGCCAAGAGGTAAAATTCAGGTTAGAAAGGATTTCTCAATTACCATGTCATGTCACAAAGGAGGTTGAATTGAGAAATTGACTGTAAAATAATTTTGATTTTGGCGTGCTGGTTGGTGTCAGAGAATGATAATTAAAAATGAAAGAGAACAATTATAAATTAGTCATTTTTATTAATCTTTCAAGCAACAAGCCCATTTTCCATTCCCAGTTTGACTAAATGGAATGGGTAGGAAGACTACTTTATGAAACTTCTCTTGTTTTGGTTTGAAAGTATGTTATGGCCAGGAGGGTTGTTTTTCTCTTCCAAAGTAGTAGTTCAGTCCAAAAATCTTTGTTAAAAAAATAAAAAAGGAACTATTTTTTTGTAATATTTAAATTAATAATAGAAGCTCTCAATAGGGTCGGGAGCATCTTGTCCTTTTCACATCTCCCAAGGCACTCCAGTCTGAAGGCTGACCGCCATACTAGCAGCCCATTTCACATACGCTCTGGGGGTGGAACAGCTTCTATGCCTTCATCATCTTCACTATCTTCTCTTTGAAACTGTCACAAACCGAATCTGGTCGCCACCAATACCGGCACCAAACCCGACCCGTGGCAAGGCCCGAAGGGTGTTCCCTATCCCCACGGGCCGGCACAAGTGCCCGGGTATCCTTAATTCATGTTTGGGAACGATTTACCCAAGTATGAAAGCATAAAACATTAAAAACAATTCATAATATAAATCTGAAATTTTTGAGCCAAACAAGTCTTATGCAAAAACCAGAACTGAATACATTGGTTTAAAGACAATAAAAGTGATCCAAATACAAATAAAGACAGCCGTAAGATAGCCCCAAGGACTCCACACGATAAGGGGTCATCACCCACAAACCGTCTCCACAACTCCGCACCAAGGATGAGAACTAACACCCTTAACCGCCACCACTCAAAGTCTTTCCTTTACCTGAGTCAAACACTGTTGGATTGGTGTTGCCCGATCCGGTTGGGCCGAATGCTTGTGGCTCGCAACTGACGCGGGTCGAGCTCTGCGGTGAGCTCGTTGGGGATTGCAGGGGGCAACGTGCCCCTGCTCCGGGGGCTGAAGGCCCCCGACCCAATTTTTCGGAACTGTAGCAATGCTGACCACTGTAGCGGAGCTGACCGACCGACACCGACAGACACTGTAGCAGTGCGGACTTCGGGGTCAACTTCACTGTAGCGCTTTTGACTTCCAGCCGGCAGGCACTGTAGCGCTTTTGACAAAGTTGGCCGCCGATCACTGTTGCAACGCAGACTTACTATTTTGGAACAGTGGACCGTCTTCTTCATATGTAGCCCATTTCGGGCTAGGGTTTACTACTGAAAACCCCCCTCTGTAATTTGTGCTCCCGAATAGTGAAATATTCTGCCTCTCCCGTGGACGTAGGGATTATTCCCGAACCACGTAAATCGCTGTGTCCTCTGCTTTCTTTCTTTCTTTCTTTCGTTTTTTTCTCGTTTCTGTCGTTGTCTCTCGACGATTCCGCAACAAACACAACCAAGTCTACTTACGCCCAAGGGGTGTAAGTAAGGTGTGAGCCTAAGCCCAATAGGATACCACCCAATGATTCCAAAGAGCATGCAATACAATGTGAAATAGCAAGCAGTTTTAATACGCAAAGAAAAGCAGTGATAAATTCCAAGAAGTGCAACTTTCAATTGAAAACATTTTTCAAGCTAAAATTTTCAGAACATAAACACATTTAAATAGACATGTTAGCTACTGTAATGTACTGCTAAAAACACCCCAAGAAAAGGGAAAATACCACAAATACAATGAGCAACAAAATCGGGAACACCCCTAGGCACTAAATAGTCTCGGGCCCCATGCACCTCGTACCTCGGTGTAAAGTAACTATAGTAAAATCCGTTCTCGTGCACGGACCACTAGTAGGGAACATACCCATAACCTAGTGGTCTCCATTCATCATCTATATAATTTAGTTAGAGTTGTCGTTATCCAAATGCTAAGTGAAACAAAGACAAAACCCATCCGGTCCACTAGCCGTACTAGTACACATCCGCTCCACCTAGGTACCCGGGCTTCCCCCTTTGTGCGTAACAATTTCAGAATGCTACATGAATCCATTTTTATATCAAACACCACGACTGATCACATACAATCAGTATAATAGCTACACACATTTTATACCACTTAAAACACACAACAAAACACTTTGTTTTTCAATAAAACTTCTCAAAACCCCGCATTGTTTTGCACCCAAAACTCTTTAAAAACCACACTTTTCACATTATGTGCACACTTGTAAATTACCAAAATAGAAAAGGCAGCCCAATATATTTCAATGAAACCAACAAATCAATTTTTTGGGCAGCCCCAAGTGAACTAAGAAATGATAACTTTGTAAAACCTCCATTTTCACACAAACATGACACTTAAAAATCACATGTTCCACAAACACTATTAAAACCCATTTTTGCAGCAACAACCAAAGGGGATAAACATTCAAAACATGCTTTTAAGTCCTATTACAGTTCAATAAAATCAACTAAGTATTTATAGGGCACCCCCAATTGAACCCTTAAAAGATTTCTAGGAATAACCCCCAATTTCACCTAAAAATGACACTTCAAACTCATTTTCAATACAAACGCCACTAAAACTAATTTTGGCAGCCATAATAAAATGCAATAAACATGCAAATATAAAACACACAGCAAGATAATTCACATAAATTGCATAAACATGGAATCACCTACCAATTTAATGAAAACCCTTGAATCTTCGTGCGAAAATCAAATCGCACCACCGCTGCACCAAGAGAGACCTAGATCAGACCTAAAATCACAAGAATTGACCAAGAAAACCTAAGGTTAAACCCTAGTTTCTGGACATTAGGAACCTCAAGGATAAGGGAAGAAACCGTAAGAACAATGAATGAAACCCTAAGCAAATTGAAAGAAGAGCGAAAGAGACTCACTTACTTGAGGGATCTTGAAGAATCGCCCCAAATACACCAGTATCTGAATTTTAAAACAGTCAAAACTTCAAGGGAGGTTCGAAGAAGGATGAGAAGGTTATGTAGGAACTGGAATGGAGGAAAAAGAGTAAGAATTGAGAGAGTTAAAAAGGAATGAAGTTACCTCTTCAATTCTGGCCGATTTGAGAAACCCTATAATGTTCTGCACTAATTCGCGATGAACAAGAGCTCCAAAGAGGGGGGAAAGAGGCTGGGCGCGCGACTGAGTTCAATGGGCTTGGGTGAGACTTGGAATCACCGAAAAAGCTTTAAAATTGAATAACTTATTGTAATTTCAGAGATCCCTCTTACCCTCAAGGTGAGGAGAGAGCCTATATTTATAAAAAACTGTAAGAGGAAGTTACAAGGGAGGTTACAAAAGAAGTGGGGCAGGAAGTTACAAAGGAAGTGGGCGGGAAGTTACCCATACTCCAACACTTATTAATTAAACAAATTTTGTTTTTAAAACTGGAAATGGGCCTTCGGACTGACCAAATTTCTTAAATAAAAACACCAAATACACCATTATTATGGATTACTAAAGGTTCTAAATTGCAATGATGGTGTTAATAGGTGGGATGCCATTTAGGAATTGGAATGTGTGAAAAATATTAAAAAATGAACAAGTTATAAAAGAAACAAAATTTATTTTTAAATCTGGAATTGGGCTCACGGTTTGGCCCAATTCATGAAAACTCACCCATTCCTCCATAAAAGCTTGAGAAACCCCCAAAACAAAGCATGAATGTAAAATAAATGAAAAATACCTTTAAAATATGTCACGTATGTGAGAATTCTCCCCACCATGAAAACTTTCCGTCTCGGAAAGTCAACCTGAAGCTTGATCGAAAAAAAGGAATGAATACTCTTTCTCAACCCACACGACTTCCACTCCCATGTCTCATGTGTATCATTACCATGCTGCCAACGAACCCGGACCAGCGGGATATACTTCTCTCGAAGCACCTTCTCTTGGGAGTCCACTATTTGCACTGGCCGCTCAAAAACTGACAAATCAGACTCTATCTCCAGTTCTTCCCAACTCAGCACATGGAACAGATCCGGGTTGTATTTCTTCAACTGAGAGACATTGAAGACGTCATGGATGGACATCAACTGAGAAGGTAAGACCAACATGTATGCCTCTTTGCCAATACGCTCGGTGATCTCAAAAGGGCTGACATATCGCGGCGTCAGCTTCCCTTTCTTCCCCAATCGACGATGACCCAGATGAGGGGCTACTTTCAAGAATACCCTGTCACCCACAGAAAACTCTAGGTCTCGATGCTTCCGGTCATCAAAAGATTTATGACTACTCTGAGCTGTCAACAAGCGCTGCCTGATCAATTTGACATTCTCAGACGTCTCCTGCACCAGACTCGGCCCCAACAGTGAGGTCTCACATACCTCGGCCCAACACAGGGGGGACTGACAAGACCGACCGTAGAGCGCCTCAAAAGGAGCCATTCGAATTGAGGATTGGTAACTGTTATTATAAGCAAACTCAACCAGCCCCAAATGGCTATCCCAGGAACCTCCAAAGTCCAGGACACATGCACGGAGCATGTCCTCCAAAATCTGATTCCCCCGCTCTATCTGACCATCATTCTGAGGATGGTATGCTGTGCTCATCTTAATCTGTGAGACCCCAAGGCCTTCTGAAGGCCCTCCCAGAATCGAGAAGTGAAACGGGGGTCTCTATCTGAGACAACTGCTGATGGCACGCCATGGAGTCTCACAACCTCATGAAGATACAAACGGCCCAACTTATCCACTTTAGCTGTATCTCTGATCGGAATGAAGTGGGCTGATTTGGTCAGACGATCAATCACCACCCAAATGACAATCTTATCCCGAGGTGTATGAGGTAAGCGAACAATGAAGTCCATGGAGACCTCGTCCCACTTCTAGGTAGGAATGTGTAATGGCTGGAGCAAACCAGAGGGCCTTTGATGCTCTGCTTTCACCTGCTGGCATGTGTAGCATCTCGACACAAAGTCCGCTTTGTCTTGTCTCATACCAGGCCACCAGAACTGTCGACGGACATCATAATACATCTTGGTGGCACCCGGATGGACAACCCACTGAGACTGGTGGCTGTCCTTCATCACCACCTTCTGCAGAGATAACGACACTACTGAACGACCCTTGAAGCACAAGATTCCCTTGGGAGACGACGACCAATCAGAGGATGTCTCCCCACCATGAAGAAACTGCTTCGACCGCTAACAAAGCTCATCACTGGGTTGTTCCCGTTGAATCAACTCCAACAGAGAATGAGTCAACTGGACGCTCGCCAAGAACGCACCTCCACTGTGTTCCCTGGTCTCCACATGCATCTGAGAAAAGAGCCCCATCAAAGTCCACTCATCACTGGACTTGCTCAAAGCCTGCACTGGAACTCTTCTGCTCAAAGCATCCGCCACCACATTACCCTTGCCTGGGGTATAGACAATTTCAAAGTCGAACCCCTGCAAGTACTCGATCCAACAACGCTGCTTCAAGCTGAGATCCTTCTGCGAGAAGATATAGGCCAAACTTTTGTGATCAGAGTAGACCACAAACTTCTCCCCAAAGAGGTAGTGACGCCAAGTTTTCAAAGCATGCATCACCGCTGCCAACTCCAAGTCATGGGTCGGGTAGTTCTTTTCATGTGGTCGTAGTTGGCGAGAGCCGTACGCCACCACGTGATCATCCTGCATAAGCACGCGCCCAAGACCCATTTATGAAGCATCACAATAGACCACATATTCCTTTCCAGCCTCTGGCAAAATCAGCACGGGGGCGGTAGTCAACCGCCTCTTCAGCTCCTCGAATGATGCCTGACATTCTGGGCTCCATACAAACTTCACCTGTTTTCGGGTGATCGTGGTCATCGGTGAAGCCGAGTGAAATCCCGAACGAATCGCCAGTAATAACCATCCAGGCCAAGGAAACTCCTGATCTCGAACACATTTTTTCGGCTGCTCACATGACATAACCGCACTAATCTTCTCAGGGTCCACCGAAACCCCCTGTTCAGAGATCACATGCCCCAGAAATCTCACTTCCCTGATCCAGAAAGTGCACTTTGACAACTTTGCATAGAGGCGGTGATCCTGCAAAGTGCCCAAGACGATCCTCAAGTGATGTTTGTGCTCCTCCTCAGAGCCAGAGTATACTAGAATGTTTTTCACGAACACCACAACGAAGGAATCGAGATACCGATGGAACATCCTGTTCATGAGTGTCATAAAGACCGCTGGAACATTGGTCAATCCGAAGGGCATGACCAAATACTCAAAGTGCCCGTACCTGCTTCGGAAGGCTGTCTTTGGGATATCTGACTCCTTCACCTTGAGTTGATGATAGCCCGAACGCAAGTCTATTTTTGAGAACCACTTTGCCCCCTTCAACTGATCGAACAAATCATCTATTCTGGGCAAAGGGTATTTGTTCTTAATTGTTACCTTATTCAGCTTCCGGTAGTCAATGCACAACCGGAGGGATCCGTCGGCCTTTTTCGCGAACAACACAGGAGCGACTCAAGGAGAGACGCTCGGGCGAATGAATCCTTTGGATTCTAAGTCGTCCAGCTGTATCTTTAATTGCCTCAGCTCGGTGGGGGCCATGCGATAAGAGGGAAGAGATATCGACTGTGTTCCCGGCGCCAAATCAATCGAAAACTCAACATCCCGCTCCGGGGGAAAACCAGAGAAATCATCCGGGAATACCTCCGGAAACTCATTCACTACATGAGCTAGGGAACCCTTAGGGGCAAGACCAGCGTCCTCTAGCGCGAGCGATGACAACTGGAAGATAAGACTTCTTAACTCTGAGAGTGGAGGTCCTGCACGACCCGACCGAGGATCCCATTCTCCACGAAAAACCTGACGACTAAAAAAGATCCATGTTTAAGACCAAGAGGTCCCACTCCATCTCGACCCCTGACATGGAAAGCTCACACGACAGACACTTGAGACCCTGCTCCTTCTTTCCCAGTGGCGTAAACAACTCCATCGCGAAAGACATCAACTCAGTTGGCAAATTTAGCATGTCCACAAAACGGGCAGAAATAAATGAAACAGAGGCACCAATATCAAAAAGAGCAGCATCTATAGAAGATGCGATCAAAACGGTACCTCGAACTGTTGACGGTCCCGCCTCTGATCCTGCTGGTGCCTGATCCACCGCATGAAGATGTTTGGTCTCTACCTGAGGACGACCGCTAGTCTGTGGCTGTGCCCTGAACTGGCTTTGCAAAGAAGATGACCCAACCCTACCACCACGACCGCCAAATCGAGATCCCCCAGTCCTCGGTGGCTCAGACTGTGCTGACATTCCTCTTGAAGCCACTGATCCTGCCCCACTCGGAAGTGGACGTGCCACATTGCAGAAGCACTCTAAATGACCCATGCCTCCACACTGGTAACAAGGCTTCAGAGGAAGTGGGCATGCTGGTCGGATGTGCCCCGACTTCCCACATTGGTGGCACACGACTGATCTCGCATCAGAAGCCGCAGAAGAAAACTGCCTGGAAGAGTGGCCCGAACCGCCACCTTCTTTCTTCACATGTTCCTCCCGCTTCTTTTTCTTTTCTGAGGAGCTGCCACTGCCCACTACTGATACTGAACCAGAGAAACCAACCTTGCCTTTCCTATCAATCTCCACCATGCACGCCTGATCAACGACCTCAGCATAGGTCCTCAGCTTAAACAAGAACACCTGAGAGTATATCTCTGGTCGCAATCCTTTCTCAAACCTCTGGGCCTTCGCCTGCTCATTGGAGACGATTTCTGGAGCATACCGAACCAACTCAGCGAAACAGTTGACGTACTCCATCACAGATAGATTCCCTTGAACAAGGTCCACGAACTCTCTGGACCTTACATAAGCCAACACCTCAGGGCAGTACTGTTCATTGAAGACGACCTTGAAATCTCCCCAGCGCATTTGCTCATTCTTTCCAGTCTGAAGCACCGACTCCCACCACTTACGATTAGGACCCTCTAACAGAAAGGAGGCACACTTCGCCCTAAGCTCCTCGGGTGTTTCCAGGAACTCAAACATACGCTCGATCTTCTCGAGCCATTCCTCTACTTCCTGGGGTTCTGAGCTGTCTCGAAAGGTAGAAGGCTTGTTTTTCAGAAACTCATGTGCTTTATCTTTTCTAGGACCCGTCTCTTCTGCCCTAGAAGGAATATGAGCAGGAGCCGGTTCTTGTCCCAAAGCTTGGACAACCCGGACCACAGCCCTTACTAGCCTCTGATCGATCGGTGTGAGAGAACTCTCTCCGGCTTCCTCCTGTGGGCGCGTGGGAGCTTTCCGAGGAGGCATGTTGCTACAAAAATGCAACAGTCACAAAGCAATAGTCAATACCACAATTCTGAAAATTTTAATCAAACACATCAAATATAAATAAACTAAACACATTTCAGTAATAAAAGAAACAACTACTCCCCCGCCCGGTGTCCACGTGTGGTCTGCAGCCCACACGTCTCACCTGGAAGTGAAGTTAATCAGACAATTCCAACGTCCCATGGTGACTCAAGGTCTGTCACGAGAGGTGCGGGCCAGGCACCCTACTCGCGACCAAAACCCCGAGCCCCGACATTCCTAGCTCCTGTCTATCCCGACTCATCCCAAAATAGTAACATAATCCAAAAACATTAACCTCCTTTGATACCATTTTGTCACGAACCGAATCTGGTCGCCACCAATACCGGCACCAAACCCGGCCCGTGGCAAGGCCCGGAGGGTGTTCTCTATCCCCACGGGCTGGCACAAGTGCCCGGGTATCCTTAATTCAGGTTTGGGAACGATTTACCCGAGTATGAAAACATAAAACATTAAAAACAATCCATAATATAAATCTGAAATTTTTGAGCCAAACAAGTCTTAAGCAAAAACCAGAACTGAATACATTGGTTTAAAAACAATAAAAGTGGTCCAAATACAAATAAAGAGAGCAACAAGACAACCCCATGGACTCCACATGATAAGGGGTCATCACCCACAAGCCGTCTCTACAACTCCGCACCAAGGATGAGAACTAACACCCCGAACCGCCACCACCCAAAACTTTTCCTTTACCTGAGTCAAACATAACCAAGTCTACTTACACCCAAAGGGTGTAAGTAGGGTGTGAGCCTAAACCCAATAGGATACCATCCAATGATTTCAAAGAGCATGCAATAAAATGTGAAATAGCAAGCAGTTTTAATACGCAAAGAAAAGCAGTGATAAATTCCAAGAGTGCAACTTTCAATTGAAAACAGTTTTCAAGCTAAAATTTTCAGAACATTCACACATTTAAATAGACATCTTAGCTACTGTAATGTACTGCCAAAAACACCCCAAGAAAAGAGAAAATACCACAAATACAATGAGCAACAAAATCGGTAACACCCCTAGGCACTAGATAGTCTCGGGCCCCATGCACCTCGTACCTCGGTGTAAAGTAACCATAGTAAAATCTGTTCTCGTGCACGAGCCACTAGTAGGGAACATACCCATAGCCTAGTGGTCTCCATTCAGTATCCATATAATTTTGTTAGAGTTGTCGTTATTCAAATGCTAAGTGAAACAGGGACAAAACCCATCCGGTCCACTAGACGTACTAGTACACATCCGCCCCACCTAGGTACGAGGGCTTCCCCCTTTGTGCTCAAACAATTTCAGAATGCTACATGAATCCATTTTCATATCAAACACCACTACTGGTCACATACAATCAGTACAGTAGCTACACACATTTTATACCACTTAAAACACACAACAAAACACTTTGATTTTCAATAAAACTTCTCAAAATCCCGCATTGTTTTGCACCCAAAACTCTTTAAAAACCACACTTTTCCGACTATGTGCATACTTCTAAATTACCAAAATAGAAAAGGCAGCCCAATATATTTGAATGAAACCAACAAATCATTTTTTTGGGCAGCCCCAAGTGAACCAAGAAATGATAACTTTGTAAAACCTCCATTTTCACACAAATAGGACACTTAAAAATCACATGTTTCACAAACACCATTAAAACCCATTTTCACAGCAACAACCAAAGGGGATAAACATTCAAAACATGCTTTTAAGCCCTATTACAGTTCAATAAAATCAATTAAGTATTTATAGGGCATCTTCAATTGAACCCTTAAAAGATTTCTAGGAATAACCCCCAATTTCACCTAAAAATGGCACTTCAAACTCATTTTCAATACAAACGCCACTAAAACTAATTTTGGTGGCCATAATAAAATGCAATAAACATGCAAATATAAAAAACACAGCAAGATAATTCACATAAATTGCATAAACATGGAATCACCTACCAATTTAATGAAAACCCTTGAATCTCTGTGCGAAAATCAAATCGCACCACCGCCGCACCAAGAGAGACCTAGATCAAACCTAAAACCACAAGAATTGACCAAGAAAACCTAAGGTTAAACCCTAGGTTCGAAACCGTAGTTTCTGGACATTAGGAACCTCAATGATAAGGGAAGAAACCGTAAGAACAATGAATGAAACCCTAAGCAAATTGAAAGAAGAGTGAAAGAGACTCACTTACTTGAGGGATCTTGAAGAATCGCCCCAAATACACCAGTATCTGAATTTTAAAACAGTCAAAATCAAGGGAGGTTCGAAGAAGGATGAGGAGGTTATGTAGGAACTGGAATGGAGGGAAGAGTAAGAATTGAGAGAGTTAAGAAGGAATGAAGTCACCTCTTCAATTTTGGCCGATTTGAGAAACCCTATAATGTTCTGCACTAATTTGCGATGAACAAGAGCTCCAAATAGGGGGGGAAG
Organism: Viscum album; assembly: GCA_963277665.1. Classification (NCBI taxonomy): domain Eukaryota; kingdom Viridiplantae; phylum Streptophyta; class Magnoliopsida; order Santalales; family Viscaceae; genus Viscum; species Viscum album. Next base: position 1,008,811,687 of record OY728167.1, read on the forward strand.
AGGCTGGGCGCGCGACTGGGTTCAATGGGCTTGGGTGAGACTTGGAATCACCGAAAAAGCTTTAAAATTGAATAACTTATTAATTAAACAAATTTTGTTTTTAAAACTGGAAATGGGTCTTCGGGTTGGTCCAATTTCTTAAATAAAAACACCAAATACACCATTATTATGGATTACTAAAGGTTCCAAATTGCAATGGTGGTGTTAATAGGTCAGGGGAGGCCATTTAGGAATTGGAATGTGTGTAAAATATTAAAAAATGAAAAAGTTATAAAAGAAACAAAATTTATTTTTAAATCTCGAATTGGGCTCACGGTTTGGCCCAATTCATGAAAACTCACCCATTCCTCCATAAAAGTTTGGGAAATCCCCAAAACAAAGCACGAATGAAAAATAAATGAAAAATACCTTTAAATTATGTCATGTATGTGACGATTCTCCTCACCATGAAAACTTTCCCTCTCGGAAAGTCAACCTGAAGCTTGATCGAAAAACAGGAATGGATACTCTCCCTCAACCCACGACTTTCACTCCCATGTCTCATGTGTATCATTACCATGCTGCCAACGAACCCGGACCAACGGAATAGACTTCTCTCGAAGCACCTTCTCTTGGGAGTCCATTATTTGCACTGGCCGCTCAAAAACTGACAAGTCAGGCTCTATCTCTAGTTCTTCCCAACTCAGCACATGAGACAAATCCGGGTTGTATTTCTTCAACTGAGAGACATTGAAGACGTCATGGATGGACATCAACTGAGAAGGTAAGGCCATCATGTATGCCTCCTTGCCAATACGCTCGGTGATCTCAAAAGGGCCAACATATCGCGGCGTCAACTTCCCTTTCTTCCCCAATCGACGATGGTCGAGACGAGGTGTCACTTTCAAGAATACCCTGTCACCCACAGAAAACTCTAGGTCTCGACGCCTCCGGTCATCATAAGATTTATGACGACTCTGAGCTGTCAACAAGCGCTGCCTGATCAATTTGACATTCTCAGACGTCTCCTGCACCAGACTCGGCCCCAACAGTGTGGTCTCACCTACCTCAGCCCAACACAGGGGGGACTGACAAGGCCGACCGTAGAGCGCCTCAAAAGGAGCCATTCGAATCGAGGATTGGTAACTGTTATTATAAGCAAACTCAACCAGTCCCAAATGGCTATCCCAGGAACCTCCAAAGTCCCGGACACATGCACAGAGCATGTCCTCTAAAATCTGATTCCCCCGCTCTGTCTGACCATCAGTCTAAGGATGGTATGCCGTGCTCATCTTAATCTGAGACCCCAAGGCCTTCTGAAGGCCCTTCCAGAATCGAGAAGTGAAACGAGGGTCTCTATCTGAGACAATTGCTGATGACACGCCATGGAGTCTCACAACCTTCTTAAGATACAAATGGCCCAACTCATCCACTTTAGCTGTATCTCTGATCGGAATGAAGTGGGCTGATTTGGTCAGACGATCAATCACCACCCAAATGACATTCTTATCCTGAGGTGTATGAGGTAAGCCAACAATGAAGTCCATGGAGACCTCGTCCCACTTCCAGGTAGGAATGGGTAATGGCTGGAGCAAACCAGAGGGCCTTTGATGCCCTGCTTTCACCTGCTGGCATGTGTAGCATCTCGACACAAAGTCCGCTATGTCTCGTCTCATACCAGGCCACCAGAACTGCTGACGAACATCGTAATACATCTTGGTGGCACCCGGATGGACAGCCCACTGAGACTTGTGGTTGTCCTCCATCACCACCTTCTGCAGAGATAACGACACTACTGAACGGCCCTTGAAGCACAAGATGCCTTTGGGAGACGACGACCAATCAGAGGATGTCTCCCCACCGTGAAGAAACTGCTTCGACCGCTGACAAAGCTCATCACTGGGTTGTTCCCGTTGAATCAACTCCAACAGAGAATGAGTCAACTGGACGCTCGCTAAGAACGCACCTCCACTGTGTTCCCTGGTCTCCACATGAATCTGAGAAAAGAGCCCCATCAAAGTCTACTCATCACTGGACTTGCTCAAAGCCTGCACTGGAACTCTTCTGCTCAAAGCATCCGCCACCACATTACCCTTGCCTGGGGTATAGACAATTTCAAAGTCGAACCCCTGCAAGTACTCGATCCAACGACGCTGCTTCAAGTTGAGGTCCTTCTGCGAGAAGATATAGGCCAAACTTTTGTGATCAGAGTAGACCACAAACTTCTCCCCAAAGAGGTAGTGACGCCAAGTCTTCAAAGTATGCATCACCGCTGCCAACTCCAAGTCATGGGTCGGGTAGTTCTTTTCATGTGGTCGGAGTTGGCGAAAACCTTACGCCACCACGTGATCATCCTGCATAAGTACGCGCCCAAGACCCATTTATGAAGCATCACAATAGACCACATATCCCTTTCCAGCCTCTGGCAAAATCAGCACGGGGGCGGTGCCTCTTCAGCTCCTCGAATGATGCCTGACATTTTGGGCCCCATACAAACTTCACCTGTTTCCGGGTGAGCACGGTCATCGGTGAAGCAAGTCGAGATAAATCCCGAACGAATCGCCTGTAATAACCAGCCAAGCCAAGGAAATTCCTGATCTCGAACACATTTTTCGGCTGCTCACATGTCATAACCGCACTAATCTTCTCAGGGTCCACCGAAACCCCCTGTTTAGAGATCACATGCCCCAGAAATCTCACTTCCCTGATCCAGAAAGTGCACTTTGACAACTTTGCATAGAGGCGGTGATCCTGCAAATTGCCCAAGACGATTCTCAAGTGATGTTCGTGCTCTTCCTCAGAGCCAGAGTATACTAGAATGTCATCCACGAACACCACAACGAAGAAATCGAGATACTGATGGAACACCCTGTTCGTGAGTGCCATAAAGATCGCTGGAGCATTGGTCAATCCGAAGGGCATGACCAAATACTCAAAGTGGCCGTACCTGCTTCGGAAGGCTGTCTTTGGGATATCTGACTCCTTCACCCTGAGCTGATGATAGCCCGAACGCAAGTCTATTTTTGAGAACCACTTTGCCCCATTCAACTGATCAAACAAATCATCTATTCTGGGCAAAGGGTATTTGTTCTTAATTGTTACCTTATTCAGCTTCCGGTAGTCAATGCACAACCGAAGGGATCCGTCAACCTTTTTCGCGAACACAGGAGCGGCCCAAGGAGAGACGCTCGGGCGAATGAATCCTTTGGATTCTAAGTCGTCCAGCTATATCTTTAATTGCCTCAGCTCGGCGGGGGCTGTGCGATAAGAGGGAAGAGATATTGGCTGTGTTCCCGGCGCCAGATCAATTGAAAACTCCACATCCCGCTTCGGGGGCAAACTTGAGAAATCATCCGGGAATACCTCTGGAAACTCATTCACTACATGAGGTGGCGAACCCTCAGGGGCAAGACCAGCGTCCTCTAGCACGAGCGATGACAACTGGAAGATAAGACTTCCGAACTCTGGGAGTGGAGGTTCTGCACTACCCGACCGAGGATCCCATTCTCCACGAAAAACCTGACGACTCCCATCAGGTGCCGTGAAACTCACACGCCACCTGTAGCAATCGATGTGTGCTTGGAAGTGTACTAGCCAATCCATGCTGAGTATGACGTCAAAAAGATCCATGTCTAAGTCCAAGAGGTCCCACTCTATCTCGACCCCTGACATGGAAAGCTCACACGACGGACACTTGAGACCTTGCTTCTTCTTTCCCAATGGCGTAACCAACTCCACCGCGAAAGACATCAACTCAGTTGGCAAATTCAACATGTCCACAAAACGGGCAGAAATAAATGAAACAGAGGTGCCGGTATCAAAAAGAGCAGCATCTATAGAAGATGCGATCAAAACGGTACCTCGAACTGTCGACGGTCCCGCCTCTGATCCTGCTGGTGCCTGATCCACCACATGGAGATGTCCGGTCTCTACCTGAGGACGACCGCTAGTCTGTGGCTGTGCCCTGAACTGGCTTTGCAAAGAAGATGACCGAGCCCTACCACCACGACTGCCAAATCGAGATCCCCTATTCCTCAGTGGCTAAGACTGTGCTGGCACTCCTCTTGAAGCCACTGACCCTGCCTCACTCGGAAGTGGACGCGCCACACCGCAGAAGCGCTCTAAATGATCCACGCCTCCACACTGGTAACAAGGCTTCGGAGGAAGTGGGCATGCTGGTCGGATGTGCCCCGACTTCCCACATTGGTGGCACATGACTGATCTCGCATTAGAAGCCGCAGAAGAAAACTGCCTGGAAGAGTGGCCCGAACTGCCACCTCCTTTCTTCACATGTTCCTCCCGCTTCCTTTTCTTCTCTGGGAGGCTGTCATTGCCCACTACTGATACTGAACCAAAGAAACCAGCCGTGCCTTTCCTATCAATCTCCACCATGCACGCCTGATCAACGACTTCAGCATAAGTCCTCAGCTTAAACAAGAACACCTGGGAGTATATCTCTGGTCGCAATCCTTTCTCAAACCTCTGGGTCTTCTCCTGCTCATTGGAGACGATTTCTGGAGCATACCGAACCAACTCAGCGAAACGGTTGGCGTACTCCATCACAGATAGATTTCCCTGAACAAGGTCCATGAACTCTCTGGACCTAGCATAAGCCAACACCTCAGGGCAGTACTGTTCATTGAAGACGACCTTGAAATCTCCTCAGCGCATCTGCTCATTCTTTCCAGTCTGAAGCACTGACTCCCACCACTTACGGCTAGGACCCTCCAACAAAAAGGAGACACACTTCACCCTGAGCTCCTCGGGTGTTTCTAGGAACTCAAACATACGCTCGATCTTCTCGAGCCATTCCTCTGCTTTCTGGGGTTCTGAGCTGAATCGGAAGGTAGGAGGCTTGTTTTTCAGAAACTCCTGTGCTTTATCTTTTCTAGGACCCATCTCTTCTGCCCTAGAAGGAATAGGAGCAGGAGCCGGTCCTTGTCCCAGAGCTTGGACAGTCCGGACCACAGCCCCGACTAGCCTCTGATCGATCGGTGTGGGAGAACTCTCTCTGCGGCTTCCTCCCCTGGGTGCGTGGGAGCTTTCCGGGGAGGCATGTTGCTACAAAAATGCAACAGTCACAAAGCAATAGTCAATACCACAATTCTGAAAATTTTAATCAAATACATCAAATATAAATAAACTAAACAAATTTTATAATCAAAGAAACAACTACTCCACCCCGTCCGGTGTCCACGTGTGGTCTGCAGCCTACACGTCTCACCTGGAAGTGAAGTTAATCAGATAATTCCAACGTCCCATGGTGACTCAAGGTCTGCCACGAGAGGTGCGGGCCAGGCACCCTACTCGCGACCAAAACCCTGAGCCCCGACATTCCTAGCTCCTGTCTATCCCGACTCATCCCAAAATGGTAACATAATCCAAAAACATTAACCTCATTTGATACCATTTTGTCACGAACAGAATCTGGTCGCCACCAATACCAACACCAAACCCGGCCCGTGGCAAGGCCCGAAGGGTGTTCCCTATCCCCACGGGCTGACACAAGTGCCTGGGTATCCTTAATTCAAGTTTGGGAACGATTTACCCGAGTATGAAAGGATAAAACATTAAAAACAATCCATAATATAAATTTGAAATTTTTGAGCCAAACAGTCTTAAGCAAAACCTAGAACTGAATACATTGGTTTAAAGACAATAAAAGTGGTCCAAATACAAATAAAGACAGCAGCAAGACAACCCTAAGGACTCTACACGACAAGGGGTCATCACCCACAAGCCGTCTCTACAACTCCGCACCAAGGATGAGAACTAACACCTCGAACCTCCATCACCCAAAGCCTTTCCTTTACCTGAGTCAAACATAACGAAGTCTACTTACACCCGAGCCTAAGCCCAATAGGATACCACCCAATGATTCCAAAGTGCATGCAATACAATGTGAAATAGCAAGCAGTTTTAATACGCAAAGAAAAGCAGTGATAAATTCCAAGAAGTGCGACTTTCAATTGAAAACAGTTTTCAAGCTAAAATTTTCAGAACATTCACACATTTAAATAGACATGTTAGCTACTGTAATGTACTGCCAAAAACACCCCAAGAAAAGAGAAAATGCCACACATACAATGAGCAACAAAATCGGGAACACCCCTAGGCACTAGATAGTCTCGGGCCCCATGCACCTCGTACCTCGGTGTAAAGTAACCATAGTAAAATCCGTTCTCGTGCACGAGCCACTAGTAGGGAACATACCCATAACCTAGTGGTCTCCATTCATCATCCATATAATTTAGTTAGAGTTGTCGTTATCCAAATGCTAAGTGAAACAGGGACAAAACCCATCCGGTCCACTAGCCGTACTAGTACACATCCGCTCCACCTAGGTACCCGAGCTCCCCCCTTTGTGCTCAAACAATTTCAGAATGCTACATGAATCCATTTTCATATCAAACACCACTACCGGTCAGATACAATCAGTACAGTAGCTACACACATTTTATACCACTTAAAACACACAACAAAACACTTTGATTTTCAATAAAACTTCTCAAAACCCCGCATTGTTTTGCACCCAAAACTCTTTAAAAACCACACTTTTCACACTATGTGCACACTTGTAAATTACCAAAATAGAAAAAGGCAGCTCAATATATTTCAATGAAACCAACAAATCAATTTTTTGGGCAGCCCCAAGTGAACCAAGAAATGATAACTTTGTAAAACCTTCATTTTCACACAAACATGACACTTAAAAATCACATGTTCCTCAAACACCATTAAAACCCATTTTTGCAGCAACAACCAAAGGGGATAAACATTCAAAACATGCTTTTAAGCCCTATTACAGTTCAATAAAATCAACTAAGTATTTATAGGGCATTCCCAATTGAACCCTTAAAAGATTTCTAGGAATAACCCCCAATTTCACCTTAAAATGGCACTTCAAGCTCATTTTCAATACAAACGCCACTAAAACTAATTTTGGCAGCCATAATAAAATGCAATAAACATGAAAATATCAAAAACACAGCAAGATAATTCACATAAATTGCATAAACATGGAATCATCTACCAATTTCACGAAAACCCTTGAATCTCCGTGCGAAAATCAAATTGCACCACCGCCGCATCAAGAGAGACCTAGATCAAACCTAAAACCACAAGAATTGACTAAGAAATCTTAAGGTTAAACCCTAGGTTCGAAACCCCAGTTTCTGGACATTAGGAACCTCAAGGATAAGAGAAGAAACCGTAAGAACAATGAATGAAACCCTAAGCAAATTGAAAGAAGAGTGAAAGAGACTCACTTACTTGAGGGATCTTGAAGAATTGCCCCAAATACACCAGTATCTGAATTTTAAAATAGTCAAAACTTCAAGGGAGGTTTGAAGAAGGATGAGGAGGTTATATAGGAACTGGAATGGAGGAAAAAGAGTAAGAATTGAGAGAGTTAAGAAGGAATGAAGTTACCTCTTCAATTCTGGCTGATTTGAGAAACCCTATAATGTTCTGCACTAATTCGTGATGAACAAGAGCTCCAAAGAGGGGGGGAAAGAGGCTGGGCGTGCGGCTGGGTTCAATGGGCTTGGGTGAGACTTGGAATCACCGAAAAAGCTTTAAAATTGAATAACTTATTAATTAAACAAATTTTGTTTTTAAAACTGGAAATGGGCCTCCGGGCTGCCCAATTTCTTAAATAAAAACACCAAATACACCATTATTATGGATTACTAAAGGTTCCACATTGCAATGGTGGTGTTAATAGGTCAGAGGAGGCCATTTAGGAATTGGAATGAGTGCAAAATATTAAAAAATGAAAAAGTTATAAAAGAAACAAAATTTATTTTTAAATCTGGAATTGGGCTCACAGTTTGGCCCAATTCATGAAAACTCACCCATTCCTTCATAAAAGCTTGAGAAATCCCAGAAACAAAGCATGAATGGAAAATAAATGAAAAATACCTTTAAAATATGTCATGTATGTGATAGAAACCCTTTATTGCATCCTTTATCGTACCAATCAATCGTTAAACCAATGAACAAACAACTCATAAGAGAGATCAATCACAGAAACAACAACCTTGAAAGGCGAGTTGTCTGTCCTAAAATCCATGTCGGGCATGTACTTGAGCCACAAGGAGAAGCCCCTGGAGCCACCACAGCAAGCGCAGAGGATTAGAACCATTAAACACCCTCCCTTGGATTTTTGACTGGATCATTAACCAAAGTTCCATTCGGCGCAGACGTAGAGGCTGATTCGGAGGTGAACGTACAGGTCAACCCACTGCACCGTCTTGACGAAATGGACAGGGTTGTATCTTCCCGAGAAATTATACTGCAGATTACAAAAGGTGAAAAACATAGGCGGCTCATCGGAGAAGGCAAGCGATCAATTGGTTTATACTTTCCCTGGGGAGGGCTCATGGTCGTTTTAGAAGACGTAGGTTTGGATGACGTCGAGGCCGCCATCCTTGTCCTTCTAAACGAGCTTTGACCACATCTGCCTGAAATTGTGTTAGGCAGTCACTTCAGAATGCGATCATGAGAGGTTTTTGGAGTCGATAGAGGTGTACACCTATGGAGTGCTTCTAGGGTAGTGGATGGAGCTCGAGAACAAGATCCTTTTGTTTCCGCCGATGATCAGGGATCTCTAATCGTAGGAAACAGTGGGGGTGGCCCCAGGAAGGCATAGCATCAGAAGCAACAACTTAGTCCTCAGTTTGAAGCTCTATGGAACTGCTGCATCCATGGCAGGTGAAGGAGAAGAACAAGAAGAATGGTTTCTGCCGTGTTAGTTGTGGGTGCGGAAAACCCGAGCAACGATTTTATTCGTAGGCCGGCAGGGAGGTCTGGAAGACACCCCATCAGAAATCGCAATGTGTGAATGTATGTGGCCTTTGGTCTTAGTTTTATTTAATTTTTCAAAAGTTGAGGCTGAACCCTCAGTTTATTCGGGGAAGGGGTTACAATACAATGAAAATCATGCAACATGCAGTATAGGGATGAACTCGGCGAGACTCGAACTCGTGACCTTGCCGAGACCCACAGGGGCAACTACCAACTGAGTTGCACCCTGGGGGCATTTTATTTAATTTTTTTGTATTGAGCAAGTGTCTTGTCGGTGACAATTTGATATTTTAATGATTATTAATATTATTATTTTACAAAGAAGACGCAAACGTGTTTAAATGGGTGACTTGGAAGCATAGTAGCTAAAATATTATTTATTTATAGATTATTATTTGGGCCCCTCTATAACATTGCCCCTGTTTTTGCAGAGTTGACCTTGATATTGATTCCGTCCTGAGATTTATTTTATTAAATGAACGACTATCTTTCCTTCCTAGATTGTTGTATATATCATTGGAGAACATTGAAAATGGAATGTTGTCAAATTGGTTCTTACTTGTGAGGTTTCATAGATTGATATCTATCTAAAGTAGATTGAGAATTTGACAAGATGAGTATGACACTAATCAAATTGATGGATCTGAATCCTTAAGATAATGAAGGAACCATGTATGTGTGGAAGCCTGGAAACAGGTAAAATTTTACTTGATTTGGTATGACAATGTATGATTCATCCCAAAGATCTCTTGCAATTGCTTTCAAGTATGTAAACGTAATCAAAACAGTACTGTGGTGGAACGACGTGATCTCGGTGTTATCCCCTCACATTCGGATCATCATAGCTCGAAGGCACCAAAGTAATCACTGTCTAGATCATCCACACATGTATCACAACTCTTCATATGTCATTCTTTGATTCCCAGGTGTTAGCACAGGAGTTCAAAGTGTTTTACGAGACACTCGTTCAATCGTTGAAAGATTATGCAATCGATCCTCGAACTTGGATCACTCTATTCTTGATCTTCCCTTTTGGTTCACTCTCTAAAAGATTTAGAGAAGGCAGTAGAGGAGAATTTTTTTCCAAATTCATGCAAATGGATTCACACAATATTGATGGCTCAAAAATACGCTTAAATAGTTAGGTTTAACTTTTCAAAAATTACACTTAAGCCTTTGTGCAAGTTAAATATTTTAAATCGGCCCAAAATGACATGAGTAACTAAGTAAACGTGTCATGCATGTTAAGAATATTTCACCACTGACTTGTGACATTATTAAATTCTGCGTGATAAACTCTGAGTCATTAACTTGGATCGTTCCTCCTGTGATTATTTAACGAACATTGAACACGTAACTTTCAATCAAAAATAATATTTTCTTTTATTCACTTTTATAATTAAACAACTTTTGAATAACTTATGAAATAAATTAAATTCTCGTTATTCTAAACTAGAATAATATAATTGAATTAATTTAATTTTGATCGATCACTTCTACATTCACCGGTCCATGTACTCAAATTCATATAAATTGGTGTAATTTATAGATACACTTTCTCTATTATGCCCATATATTATTTTTATATAGATTCTTCATCAAGAACCTCCTTATTCGTTCAGTTATTTGACAATGATCCATCTTTCGGTAACTTCAAAACTCTATGATGCTTTACATGCATAATTGACATCCAGTGGGCATACATTTGTAAATTCAACTTATCTTGGATCATTGTTGATCTTTCCCAAAAGTGATATTCTTCTAATGAATGAACAATTTATCATTATATGACTAGTTCTTCAAAAACCTTTAGTGGTTCGGGACTCTCCTTCTAGAATATACTTTCTTTGAACTCACAAAAGTTCTTTAAGAAAACACATAGAACCTTCTTTAGAAGAAATCAACTTTATTCTTCTAATTTTTTTTAGTAAACTCTATATTTTCATCGCCCATAAATCATTAATTTCATCTGTCCATATTTCCCCTCATCGATTAAACTTACGAAAGTCCTTCCAGATCTCCTTCCGGAACTAATTTAGGCAAGTTCACATATGCTCCTTTCGAAAACTCAATTTTTTCATCTTACAAAAAAACTTCTTCTAACTCCTTAAATTCAACCCATATTTAACCTTCTTCTAGAAATTCATATTTTACCTTCTTTTAGAAACTTATATTCACCTTCTTCTAGACATTCCTTTAAAACTTCTCCAAGAAACCCTTCCCTTCAAACACATATTGACATATTGACAAAAAATACAACCAAAATACTTTGGGAACAACAATTTTGATAATAGTGAATCTTACCCAGAGACCAAGAGTGGTATTGAGCAACATAGATAGATACCTAAAGAAAAAAGTATAAGTTATAGTAATGAAACCCTTATACAAACACTTATTGGGTAATATAATCTCTTTTTCTTGATATCTCATTAAGCAGGCCGCATACCTTGTGTCGCAAACATATATGATTTCCTTATCTTTCTTTGAATCTCTGAAATGAACTTACTGATGAACTACCATGACCATGGATTTAATCAGAAAATTCCATTTCAATCAAAGGACCTGAGATACCATCTTACATTCGCTCAGAAGGGATGAATTATTCAATTAATGTCATATCACTTATGACTCACCCAACACATCCTACTTCGTCACGAGAATATGTCATCTCGGTTTTCGACAATACATCAAAGTATGTGATTCATGATATACATTAAAAATAATCTCAATTATAAGGACTAATACACACATCGATATATATTAATATCCAATGACACATATAACATGTGGAATTCCTATTGGTAGGTTAGTCCTTATAGCCTCATCTCTTAGAGATTAGCAAGTGCAAAAGTTCATGAGTAGAATCCTTGTTGTCTTATGAGCATCTGACAACTGATTGCTAAACATCATTTGTCTCTAGTCAGATGATGTCATTTGGACTATAAGAGAGATGTTTAAGAATATTGTTATAGCACTTCCAGGTTCTCATTATAGTAGGGAACTGTTATAACCTTTCGATGAAGAAAACACTCTAAAGTCATTATCACATTAATTCAATGTAGAGGAATATTCATCATGTGATATGATATTAATTAATATTAATATTCTGGTAATCAATAGTAAAAAGTTAGTTGGTTCTAGGGCACCAACTCCAACAAAAAATGTGTCTGCTCATATGATGGGTTATGACATCATAACTTTCAATTCTGTTTTAACTAAGTGCATGACCATGCCAATATAATTACTTATGATGTAATTATATAAGATTTTTTGAGCTTGATAATTGATAAAAAGAGACAATCTATACAAAATTTACATTATCCATGTCTCATACTTAATCTCTATGTCGAGGATAAAGAAAATTTTCTAATGGAAATTTGGTAGATTATATCACATTGAACCCATATAAAATTTGGGCAGTAATGACATGTTGTTAGATGATGCTCTTAATTTATGATTATGAATGAGATTCATGATCAATGCTAACTTATAAAGTTTCCTTGGGTCCGTATATAAGACAATTCTACTTTAGATTTTTTGGACTAATGTATTTTTCCTTGTGTAAACCGATTTATGTTTTCTCTAGACACAAATATGATTTGTGCTGTGCATTTGAAATATTTAGTTAAATAATAATTTTTTAATTAAATAATTAGCATGGTGTTATAACATAAATAATGAATTCTTTATATTATTAAACATGAAGAAATAAAAAATCTCTAACTATATTCGGGTTAAGGCTTGATAAAATGGGATTTCATGGCACTTTAAATGAGAGAAACTTGTATGTATACCTAAAATGTCTACTTAGGAACCTTATTTGTTAATTTTAACTCATTATTTGGCTCATTAATGCACCTCCCAAGGTGGTTTAAGATTTATATAGCGACCCAAATTTTTCTTCAAGGCTTTGAATATTTTTATATGTATTTTAATGAATTGGTTGTGTTGTGGGGAGTTATTTTGGGTCACTCGTACCCAGGTAAATAAATTTTAAATTTTATTTTTGTAAATTATATCTCACATGTGTGAACATTTTGGAAATCATTGATATATCCTATACAAGACTCTAGATGGAAATTTCCACCACGATTTTTATTATGATGAGGGGTTTTATTTAGAAGAGGTGTATTTTTTAAAATGAATTTTAAGTTCTGGTCCAGACCCATTTGTAGGCCTTTAAATATTAGTTTAATCCCCCTAATTATTGGATTAACCATTTTTCATGCCAACCAAGGGAGATTAGGGTTTATAAGAGTTTTTTGAGGGGAAAAATGAAAAATCCTTAGAGTGAAGGCAGACTCCCTCTTGGTAGAACTTTGATTTAAATTTTATGCTCATTTCTTCATGTGTATTTTAATCATTGCCCTAATTCATGGAATTTCAAATCTCTTTGTGAATAATTACTTTATTACTGAATTATTTTCAATTTATTTTTTTAGATATTCGATTTTTTGGCAGTTTTTTCATCGAAGGAAGAAAACTGAAGAGGGATCTTGGCGGCTAGACTACCTCTAACCACCATCACTCTCCTTGACCTTGTGTTGCATGATGATATGTGCACAGAGGATTAAATCCTCAGGACAATGTTGGTTTTCAAAGAGGCGACCAAGATACCTTGACCATCACAAAGATCCCTCCCTCTCCCCTTTATTTGTATCTCCCCTCTCTTTTCCCATTACTATGTGGATTGAGTTTGAACAAGACTATCATCAACGTTTATAGTGGCCAGAGGTGAGTGCGAGGAAATTATAAGTTTATTGTTGGGATGTAAAATCGATGGAGGTGATTAGGAGGAATGGATTTGGGAAGAGGTGGCATCGGAGTTGGGTAGCTGCGACGTAGGCGTCAGGTGGAGGTGGTGTGGCACAAGTGAATGACAGCGATTCAGACGTGCATTGTCTAGGGTTTCTGAGGGAGGAGGAAATGGGGCCAATTAGGAGGGATTATCATTGTTCATTGGATTGGAAATGGGTGGATGTGTATTTTCTCACAACATAGCGGGTCAAAGACGGGGGAACTAGTGGGCCGGGTAGGTAGGGCCGACACAATGTGCTGGTATGTGGTACGGGTTGGATAGCCTAGCGAGCCGCATGGGATAATCCCAACCCCAAAGGAGGGACAAGGTGGGTTTGACCAAAAATTTTGTGGCACCCAACCGAAGTCAACCCCGAAGGTGTCCTAATATATAATGCTAGGCTCAAGGAGACATGGAATGGCCCGTGGGATGATCTACCTCAGACAACCTGACCAATCAGCCGGGTGGGTAGCACGGACTGGTCATATTCGCTCTGAACAGACCTGTATTTGAACGCACATGTGGGTGCCATGTTCCTACTCCCTTCCATGTGCATGGGCACCCCACTTGAGGCTCGGGATGACCTTCCCACTTGGTTTCACCATATGGAACACCCAGGGGCCAACATGTGGCTTACTACACCTCTCTTAGGTATTTTTAGTAAATTTTCACATGGGTGTCAGAATCAAAAAATAAATAAATAGCCAATTTCAAGTGTTTTTTGTTGAGATGGTATGTGAGTATGATATACTCTATAATACCAAATGTAGGATCGAATATGTAAAGATGAGATGCTCAAATACAAGAGGGGGGTGAATTGTATACTTTAAAAATCTCTAAGAAAATTTTCCGTAACCAAAATTCACAACACCTCTAAGTTCTAATAACCTGCTTTTCCGAAAAGTGATTCCGGAAATGAAACTTAGCAAAAGTTTACAACAACTAAGATTCTACCTTAAAGCGTATAAAATCTAACTAAATCAGAGTACAAGTATAAGGAAGTATAAGATAGTTATGCTTTCCTTAACAATACAAATGCAGCAGAAAACTTGTAACAAAGCAAGTAACAAGTAGTAAGTCTTTTAACCCAAAGAGAAGGGTATCCAACAACTTTGGATAAAAGTCCCTTGATTTATACTTTCAAGAAAATCTGTCTTACCCACACCAGGGTAAGCTCTCGATACGAAGATCGGAGTCTGTCTTGCTATCCCCGCAAGCCCTCAACTATCAGGTAGTTGACACCTCTGTCTTCCTCAGTAAGGAAGCCCTCAACTTCAAGGTAGTCGGCACCTCTGTCTTCCTATCCCCGGAAGCTCTCGATTGTACACAGCAACAATCGGAGTCGCATGAAGCAAAGCTGAACAAATAGTTCAGTACGCACAAAGCAATGAAAGTCTCTCTCTAGAAATCACTTCAACAGCATGTGGTCTCTAGAGTCACAGAACCATCATGAGCTCTTTCAAATGAGCTCCTATTTATAGGTACGACTTCAACGGTCGACTCCCTCTTCCAACGGTCATATTTTTCCTTGAATTTCGGAGGGGCCTGTACACGTGTCACTCAAACAACGGTTAGTGAGTAACTAAAAGCACGACATTGTTTTATAACTAAACAGGTGTAAGCATAACCAAAAAACTGATATTCGGAATGTAAGTAAATGAAAGTTCGTAGTCTAACCAAAAATTGAATTCGGAGTCTAAAATACAAGGATATTCGGATTCCGTTTTGTAGAAATTTGGAAGCTGAATTCTATAGAATTTCGAAGTCTAAAATACAAGGATATTTGGAATCTGGATTCACAAGTATTCAGAACCTGAACTTACAAAGTTCGGATTCTGAGTTCATGAGAATTCGGAGTCAGAACTCATAAGAGTTTGGAGTTTGAATTCAGAGAACTTCGGAGTCAGAACTTAGAGAAGTTCGTATCCAGAATTCGTATTTAGAATTCGGAGTTAGATCTCAGTGAAGTTCGTAACCAGAATTCTGATTCAGAATTTGGAGTCAGAACTCAGTGAAGTTCGTAACCAGAATTCTGATTCAGAATTCGGAGTCAGAACTCAGAAGAGTTCGTAATCAGATTTCTGAGAATTCGGATCCTAAAATAGAATGCTTCATATCTAGGTAATTATAGGATTCCGAGGTTTTGGTTTTAAACCGAATTTTACACTTAGTGAAAATATGATATGAGTGACGAAAACATGGTAAGGATAAATTTCCTTGGGGAATAGAAATTTTCCTTATAGAAGTAAAACATAGGGAAAAAAAGAGATTTGCCTTAAGATAAGGTATTTGTGATTTTCAAAACAAGAAAAAATGGTAAAGTCATAAAGAAACTTTAATGACTCAACAATCTCCCCCTTGAAAGAAGAAATGGAAAAGTCATAAGGAAAACCTTATTGACTCAACATTTTTTTCACTTAGATTGTGATGGTAGGACCTCTTTTCCATTAGATTCCATTTAATAGGTTTTTTGGTTAGTTTGACTATTTTAGCATAATAAGTGATAGATACTAGATTCGGGTGAGATGTTTTTAGTGGGAAGAGTGTCAAGTGATCCCTTGTCGACATACTAATCATAAGGCATGTGTCCCCTAAATTAATTTTGGATTTTGGTACTCTTCTAGGCATTAAGGAATGAGCCATTTATTTCGGTCATGCGGTCAGGTACTCATTTGATTGTTTCTTTCATAACAAAGCACAGGTCCCCCACATGACATATAGGGTAAGGAACCCACCCTATGAGATGGGGTGTGGGTCCTCCATCAGTGGAGCTGGTACTTCCTTAACCAACCTACTTATTCTCATCAAGGCGTAGGCCCTCCACATGACGTCAGTACTCTCTTGACCAATACACTTCACTTGGCGAGTTGTGGGTTACCCACTATATGTTTAGGGAGATGGTGTGGAATTCACAAAGAAGTGTAGTTAAGGTATTTTGGGACATATGATTTTGTATATATCTCTATCTATCCAGGAAATGTGATTTTATTGAGTCTAGGACATGAAAATAGGGACTTCACTATAATATCATTGTGTTGAGACCAGGTTGATCTAGAGAACTCTTGGGGGGGGGGGGGAATCATGGTGTACATAGATTAAAATTATTTCTCTTCTTTTAGTCACCTAGGCCATTTAGATCAAGTTCCCATGTTATTCTAAAAATATTCACTCTTACATTCACTCGGGCCAATCATACTAAACAAGAAACACAAATACAAAGTGTAAAGCATGCACAATTCATGGGGATTTGACTTGGTTCGCTAAAAGGAGCATACATCGACACTGTATTGATGTACCAAGGGTTAGCACTACTCATTGTAGTTATTCAAAAATGTTCAGGAAATATGCACTATCAATCCTTGGGTCACTCCCTCTTCTCCCCTTTTCACACTACTTCAATGAAGGAAATAATCAGTTTGTAGGTTTGAGGGTCTCTTCAACAACTTATAAACATGATGACCTCTTCCAGGTCATTATTGGTTTTTGATAAACTTGTCATCCTCATCCCCATATAGGTGACCCATTAATCTTATTTTTTCCACTCTCCTCTTCTCTAATGACAAATAAGATCAACTCCTTGATATGAGGGTTGTGTCTATATCTTCCATAATATCACAACAATATCACTTCTTCTCTAGATAAAGATAATTCTAAATTGGAATTATCTTGGTTCGCACTATCTTATTTTATATCCATACATAACAATGTAATCATTTCACTCATTGAGCTTGATGTGGTAGTTATTGTAGGCCTAAAAAAACCCAAGAAATAATATTGTATATTGAGACTCAGGTTGTCTGTGTAGAGGTAAAATTTTCAATGTACTCATTATATTATATGTGGGTTTGGATTGTGTTAGGAAATATAGACAATTGTTTGCCTCTTTTTATGTAAGTAAATTGGTTCTTGAAATTAATTTTTAAAATAGTGGTCTCACCCTGGTTATTCCCTCACCTTACCTATTAAACCTTGATCCATTAAGTATAAACCCTCCTTATCTCTCACTAACCAATGGAAACATCAACTAATTTCCCTTACTCGGTATTTTTGGTTTAAACAGGTATGTGAAATGATCACTACACTCCTTTATCTTATCCATCCAAGTGATAAAAGGCTTCTGGTCACCCCTGGGTCAACTTACTTCCCTCCATTATATGGGAAATAAAAGAAATCCTTGGGTGTGTGCAGTCGAGGAAGAAGATAAAGAAGAATTATAATGAAAATTGTATTGTAAATCTTCTACCACTTACAATGATAAAACTACATGAATTATAAGTAGTAAAGAAATGAAAACAAAACTCCAACCACCAGCAGCCTCCTTCAACGATGATTTACACTCCCTTATAAGGAAAGATGGATGTTTTAAAACTCGCCTGAAGATGGAATGATCCTTGTGGAAGTTTGGAATGCTCGATCTTCCCCACATGGATGCCATGAAATTTACTCTTCACGCTCGATTGAATGTATTGTTCCCTTTATGCCAACAGATTTCCTCTCTTCCCTTAGATCGTGCGCTTCTAGTGAGTTTTCATCCTTTATTTCTTGATTTTTCCAAGAAGTGAGATTATAATATTTCTTTAACTTCCTTATACATTGGATAGGATCCATGTGTACTATAGATGATCCCATGGTCATGGTTCTTTGAGATTTCTTCCACTACAATCAATCAAAACTCCTCCAATGTTTCACCCCTTGTAGCATGACTGTATCTACTATGACATGAGCAATCTTGCTTAAGTATCTTCATGGCGTGATTGATCATCCCACAATAAAACTTTTAACATTTATTTCTACCAAGCATTTTGCCTGAGAAACATTGTAGTGCAGCTTCATCTTCCATGACATGAGTCTTTAATTCTTCAAATTGTATGAAGAATGGAACCTCTACAAAGTAGTGATGGTATTTATGTTTGGAGGTTCTTGAAATTTAATTTTACATTCTGCCAAATTATATTACATGGAATTTCCAAAACCTTGTATAGGCGGTGACCTCCAATTTCCACGAACTCCAAAATACTATGTATCAGTCCAACTCCTCAGAAAGTGTTACGTGTCATCTCTAAAACATATTACATGTTAAATACTCTGGGAAAATTTTCTTATGGATTATATTTACTCTTAAAAAAATATATTACTTATGTTGTTTATTCAAATTTGGATAACTTTAAAATGTTCCATATCATTTTCTTTAGGAAAAATATCCTATTTTTCAGCTTCCTCTAGTGTGGATTTTCCAATTTTTACAAGTATAAAATGATACGTATCCTCTTCTCCATTAGATAAAATGTTACATATCAAGTAAAACTTCTTCAAATTCACCAAGTAAAGAATATTTCACATCTCCCAAACCTTTCCAATTTCTTTGACTTCCTCAAAAGATATCTTAAATACTTCCCAAATATCATATTCATGGACAACCTTTTCCAAAATTCCACTGTACTTTATATGAATATTGTGAAATGACCTCTGTAGGTCGTCCTTTTCCATTTTTCAATAGTGGGTAACTTTTAGAAGATACTTTTTCAGAAACTTCAACTTCAAACTTCCGAACTTCTATGATTTTAGAAGTTACTTGAAAATCATGGAATCAATTCAGGCTTGATTAATATTTATTCCAAAATGAATAATTTAGTGAAAAATCATTATTATTAGTCCCATTTGAAATAAATTACAGATTCAATAATAATCCAAATATTAAAACCATTTATTCAGAATTAAAGGAAAGGGGAAAATTTTATAAAATCCTAAAACAAAATTTAAAAATATCAATTTTGATCACTCCCTCACACTTAAATCATGAATTATCCTCAAGTTCACAAGGGTCCTACTTCCTCTAAAGAAAAAGTTTTTGTTCCATGATTGTAAACATAATGGAATTTAGTGGAATTAAGATTTTAATAAGTGTTATTTTCATAAACTCCTCTCCCTTAATATAAAAATCTATTCCCTATACCATATTCTCAAAATAATAAACCATAAACCTTAAAACCTAAACCCTAAACTCAAAATCATAAACCTAAACCCGAAAATCTTACAAAAAAAATCCTAAAATCTAGACCCAAAACCCTATATCCGAAACCTTAATCTTTAAACCCTAAAACCTAAAAGCTGAACCCCGAACCCCAAAACAGCTTTCTTATACCCTAATTTCAAAATTCTAAACCCTAAACCTTAAAACATAAACCCTATCCATGAAATCATAACCTATAAAAAAAATCATATTTCACACTTCCTCAATACTTTTATATGAAATTATGATATATCATCTGCCCTTTCTTCATCCAAGTTAATAATTCCTCAAACCATTCAATCCCTTTTTTCAGTTAGCATTTATTGTATTTTTCCCAGCCATGTTTGTGAAAATCACTTATTAAATGAGTGAAGCTAAACCCTTTTTAATTAGAATTTGTTAGATTTTTCCAAGAAATGTTTGTGCCAATCACTTATTAGATGAGTGAAGCTAAACTTGGAACTAAACCATCCCTAGATAGTAGATATCACTTAGGACTAGTTTAAAAAGCCAGGGCATAAAAGTAATGCATGGGCTCTTCCTCCTCCCGCCCCCGTTATCGACCACTCAGCTCTCGTCGGTCACGGCGGTGGCCGTTCATCTGGTCCTCGTGGACGTGGTCGTGTGGACAGTCGACCACGTCCCCTCTGTCAACACTGTGGCAAGGTTGGCCACACGATCGACCGATGTTGGGTCCTGCATGGACGTCCATCTCAGCGCCCGCGGCAGGGACAGACGGCGGTCCAGGAAGCACCATCGGCAGTTGCAACTCTTCCTCACTCTCTGGACCTTTCGATGGCCGACATCCGGCTGACTCATGATCCTCGGGAATCTGCCGAACCCGGCCCATCAGCAGCTTCTATAGCCCATTCTGCTCACTCCACTGCCTTTGTCGGCCGTCGCTCCCCTGCTTGGATGTTGGACTCAGGAGCCTCCGACCACCTCACCGGTGATGCTGGTATGTTGACCTCTTACTGCCCTTACACCGGTCCCTCAGCCATCACGGTCGCTGATGGCTCCACTATCCCGATTGTGGGCTTCGGCACCTGCTCTCTGACTCCAACGATTCACCTACCCTTTGTGGCACATGTACCCCGCAGTCCATTTAATCTTCTTTCCATCAGTAAGCTGACAAAAGATTCTAACTGCGCTGCCATATTCTCCTCCTCTGGTGTTGTTTTTCAGGAGCAGACAACGAACCGGGAACTTGGTAGAGGCCGACTTCAGGACGGGGTCTACCTGTTCGATGCACCAGCACCCATCGCTTGCTCATCTACCTCTTCTCCAGCTTTGGATCTTCATTCCCGGTTGGGACATCCGCCGGCATCCACCATTCATCAACTTTTTCCAGAGTTTCGTCGGAATATTTCATTTCATTGTGAGTCTTGTACCTTTGCAAAATATCATCGATCTACATACCTACCTCGGGTGGATACACGAGCCTCAAACCCTTTTGATCTCGTTCATTCAGATGTTTGGGGTCCTTGTACCATTTCGAGTCATTTGGGCTACAAGTACTATATCTCTTTCATCGATGATTATTCGCGAATGACTTGGCTTTACCTCATTCGAGAACGCTCCGACGTGTTTTCCACCTTCCAAACATTTTATGCTGAGATTCAGAATCAATTTTCCCTCTCGGTCAAATGTCTCCGCTCCGACAATGGGCGTGAGTATCTCTCCAATTCCTTTCGGCAGTTTCTCCAGACGAAAGGCATCCTTCATCAGACCTCCTGCCCTGATACACCCCAGCAGAATGGCGTGGCCGAGCGGAAACACAGACATATTCTGGAGACTGCTCGTGCCCTCCTCTTTCACCGACAGGTGCCTCTGCAATTTTGGGGCGATGCCATTTTCACCGCCACCTACCTGATAAACCGTCTTCCTTCCACTATCCTTCGAGGGGAAACTCCTTTTCGGACTTTGTTCTCCTCTCTCCCTCTTCACTCCCTTCCCATTCGCGTGTTTGGGTGCCTCTGTTACGTTCGCGACACACGTCCAGGTCTCTCCAAACTCGCTCCCAAATCCCTCCGCTGCATCTTTTTAGGCTATTCCCGCACTCAACGCGGCTATCGCTGTTTTTCCCCCGACCTACGGCGGTATGTCATCTCGGCCGACGTTGCCTTTGTTGAAAGTTCTCCATTCCTCCTTCCTTCTCCTCATCCTGACCCTGCCATCGATGATTGTCTTCCTCTCATCATCCATCCTCCACCGTCATCAACCCCTGTTGACACACATTTTGGTCAGGTCTACTCCCGGCGTCCTTCGACTGTATTCCCCGTCCTGGCCAATGACACTGACGCTCCCGCTTCGTCCGCTGCTCCGGCTCCGCCACCCGAGGACTTGCCCATTGCCCTTCGGAAAGGTACTCGCTCCTGCCAGAGTACTCCTCTATTTGTATCTTCATACAGGGGTTTGTCCGCTCTGGAGACAGTCTCTGTACCTCGCACGGTTGGTGAAGCCAAATCTCACCCCGGGTGGCTAGCTGCAATGCGGGATGAATTGCAGGCTCTAGAGGATAACCATACTTGGGATCTTGTACCTCTTCCAGCAGGCAAACAGGCCGTGGGCAGCAAGTGGATTTACACCGTCAGGCTCAATCCCGATGACACTCTCCGCCGCCTCAAAGCCCGCCTTGTTGCCAAAGGCTTTGCACAGACATACGGTGTTGACTACTTTGATACCTTCTCACCGGTTGCCAAGATGGCCTCTGTCCGATTATTCATCTCTCTTGCCGCCCATCATCAGTGGCCTCTTCATCAGTTGGATGTCAAGAATGCCTTCCTCCATGGCTTCCTTGAGGAAGAAATTTATCTGCAGCAGCCCCCCGGATTTTGTGCCTTCGGCGCTGAATCTCGAGTCTGCCGTCTCCGCCGCTCTCTTTACGGCCTCAAGCAGTCTCCCCGTGCTTGGTTCGGCCGCTTTAGCACGGTCATTGGCGATTTTGGGCTTTCTCGCAGTATGAAGGATCACACTGTCTTCTACCGGACGAGTGCACGTGGCTGCATCTTATTGGTCGTATATGTGGATGACATCGTCATCACCGGCAACGACTCTGTGGGTATTACCCACCTCAAGGCCCATCTACACCACCACTTCAACACGAAGGATCTTGGTCCTCTCACCTACTTTCTCGGCATCGAGGTTTCCTATTCCTCGGACACCATCTCCCTCTGCCAACGGAAGTATGCATTGGATATATTACAGGATGCTGGGCTGACTCAGGCCACTGCGGTCGATACTCCTCTCGAGCCTGGGGAGCGGTCTCTTTATGCCTCCTCAGCACTATACCCACATCCCGAGCGGTACCGTCGGTTGGTGGGCCAACTCAATTATCTCACCATGACTCGACCCGACATCTCCTGTGCGGTTGCCAAGGTCAGTCAATTTATGGAGCATCCAACCACCTCTCAATGGGATGCGGTCATCCGCATCGCCAAATACATCAAGAGAGATCCTGCCCGTGGTCTTCATTACTCCCAGCATCCTCATCAGTATATTGAGGCCTTCTGTGATGCTGATTATGCTGGCTGCCTTGCTACTCGGAAATCTACATCTGGGTTTGCCATATTCTTAGCAGGCAATCTCATTTCTTGGCGAAGCAAGAAACAGACGGTCGTCTCTCGCTCCAGTGCCGAGTCTGAGTACCGTGCCATGGCCACCGTCACTACCGAGATCCTATGGCTTCAACACCTCCTCCAGGAGCTTGACTTTCCTCAGCAGACTTCTGCTCACATATGGTGTGACAATCAGGCCGCCACTAAAATTGCTTCGAATCCCGTTTACCATGAACGCACGAAGCATATAGAGGTGGATTGTCACTTTCTTCGCCACCACCTGGAGAACAAACATGTCAGCTTTAGCCACATTTCCACGGCGGACCAGCTTGCTGACATCTTCACCAAAGGCCTCCCCGGTGCTCGCCTCGCCTCTCTTAGTTCCAAGCTGGGGATCCACAGCATCTGCCGCCCAGCTTGAGGGGGAGTTACGGTCTTCTTTTTTTTATGCGTCCAAGCTAGGTACACCTAGCTTGAGGGGGAGTGTTGGAGTATGGGTAACTTCCAGCCCCACTTACTTTGTAACTTCCAGCCCCACTTCTTTTGTAACCTCCCTTGTAACTTCCTCTTACAGTTTTTTATAAATACAGGCCCTCTCCTTACCTTGAGGGTAAGAGGGATCTCTAATTACAATATCCAAATTTCATTTAGGGAGGCTCCATGAGGTGTAAATAATTCGCTACCTAAGGTTAACTTCATAATTCTAGTGCTCTCATGTTATAATTTTAATTACACTAAATTATTTTTCCATTAACAAGCCTTTCCCCACTTCTAAAACAAAAGTATCTATGGTTCTAGTTGTGATTTGGTTATTTTTAGTGAGGGGAAAGTGAAACTTTAAAAACAATAAGCTAAAATAAACTAGCTTCCAAAACTTTCTTAGTCATGGGATGAGTTCCAAACTGACCTCTACATGCCAGTGTGTGTAAAAATTTAAGAACAGAAGTCGGCTATCCATCTGGTATACACCTCCTAATCACTTGATCACTATATATTTTCAATATGTTTGGATCCTCCTAAAAATATGACTTTGAATCATATTTTATTTAAAGAATTTATGCGTAGAAAAGAATGAAGGTACCTTTGAGTTGACCAAGTAGTTTACCATTTCTGCATACCATGGAACCTTAATAGTGATTTTATAGAGTTTTTCATGAGGGAGTACATCATTCAGGGACGTTTTTTTTGTCCCAAAAGGTTTGAAAAAGACTTAAGAGGGGGGGGGGGACTTCCTGTTCTTTCTTTATCACAAGCTCCACCAACCCTCTTCTCCATGAGTTGGTGATTTTCACTAGACTATCCTTTTGCTGAGGGCTGCCAGTCCTTTTTCTAGGGACTTCATGACTGGGTGAGTTTACATGTGCAACACATAGTTGTAAGATATAGCTGACAGAAGTAATCTCTGTTAAGAACCAACACCAGCTACTTGTATAATAAAGATGAACGAGCAGAAAATACATGAAGAAGAGGAAGAATAAAATCGGGAGAGACTCCCGCCCAAGCCACATGGCCGATCTGCTCAAGGCAGCCCATTACATCCCACTTTTCTCGATGCCCCTCCCCTCAACCTCATCCCTTTATTTATACTAAACCCCTCCCCTAACAACTAATAATATTCCCAGGATATTCCGTGGGCCCCAAAGGCATATTCCATATATTCTCCCAGCACATTCCTCTCTCTTCTAACTGCACCAAGTGGCCAACATGGTATCTATCACTGCCACCGTCCCGAAAAACCACCTTGTCCTCAAGGTGGTGGATCCTGCCGGATGCCAAGCAATCTCCCATATCAGTCGAGCTCCATGTAACTTTACTCCACGTATTCCCCATGCAATCTCTCAGATGGACCTTCCAGCACTATAGACCCTTCGTGTGTGCTGCGGCTCGAGCATAGCTACTTTCCAGGCAATCTCCCATATAGTCCTTCCCGGATGATGATTGGCCAACAGAAGGTCTGTCAACGGTTTGCGATGTTGCTCCTTCCGGTGAGATGGTTCGTGAGTCGCCATGTTCCTCCTGCAGCTTTCAATAGTCCCCACCAAAATCACCAGACTATCAGTGTGGTTGAGCAAATGTGATGCCACCCTCATGGCGCATCCCTTCACGGCCAACTCATCCCCCTGGAGTGACTGCGCCTCCCGATGGCATAGTTCCCCAGCTGTCAGATGTCCCGCTCCACAGGTGGACGAAAATACCACCGTCGATGCCGGTCTGAACAGAGCCGCCCCGTCACGCCCTTGTGCTGCAATTGCATCAAGCACTGTGGAATGCGCCGCAAGCAATGCAGACACTTGAGCAGGCAGTTGCTCATGCTCTTCTGTTGTGTCAAATCCCAAAGTTGACGAAGCTTGCGCCAAAGTTGGTGGTTTCTGGTCTAGGAGTCCTGTTTGTTGGACTCCGATAAGCGGCCAATCTGATTTGGTTATGATATTTGGTGGTTGTACGTCACTAATGGTATCTGCCAGCTCCGCGAAAGGATTCCGAAAATCTGTCTCATGAAAGCGCTCCATTAATTTGTCTTTGAACATGGACCATGACGCATCTGGGTAGACTTCCAACACCACGTTACACCAGTATGTCGCGACTCCTGCCATAGATACCTGAGCAAGGAGAATCTTTGATGCCTCCGGAGTTCGGTCGATAGAGAAATACCATTCTGCTCGTGTGATCCAGCCCCTAAGATCCCTCCCATCGAACACCGGTAGCTTCTCCAGGACCAGGTACAACTGCTCGTCATCCAAAAGCGGTTGCTTCCCCGAGCGACAGATAGTTGCAGTGAAATAATTACGGAATGCTGCCTGCTCTAGCGCTTCTTGCTCCCAGCAGTGTTGGCGCTGCCTGATGGAGTCAACCGTCGTGGCTATCACCCCAACTGATGAAGTCAAGTTTGCCAACACAGCCTCCACCTGTCCCATACGTTGTTCGGTGATGTCCAAACGCGCCTCCAGCTGAAGTGTTTGCCCTCCTTCAAAAGAAAATCCAATGGCCTTCCCCTCCGGTGGAAACATCATGTGTCGCGCCTCCTGCTTCAAAAACTGGGTGCAGCTCGCCTCCTCTGTTCTTTTCTTTTTTTTCTTTTTTTTTCCTGCTTTTTCCTCCCGAAGCAGAAACGCGGGCCGCTCCCTTTTCGTTTCGTGTTTTTTTTTTTCCGTTGCTTTGAGGCTACGCTACTGTACCTGAACGGGGAAAAAAATCTGTAGTCCGCCTTCTCCCGCGAATTAACGATAAACGCGCCCCTCTATGTATGCCCGTGCAGGACGCCTTGCGTCGCAAACTGGCAGCACGATCCGCTGCAGGTTGATAACCGCGGGCGGTTTGTCCGGCTCCGTCGAACAAAAAGACCAGGCTGAGCGCGGCGCAAAACGAAGCAGACGAAGGCCAGAGCTGCTTCGAGTCGTGTGTGTCACCTCCAAACGAAGTAGGCGGAGCGCGACTTGTCTCGGTGTCGCGTCTGGTAATGAGCAAGGTCGGGAGAGTTTCGTGCACCGACGTCGACGACGAGCGAAGTCGCGGCGACGCGCGACGTGGCCGAACGCGCAGAGAAATGAGAGTATTTGTTCCTGCGGCGTTACCTCAGAGCAGAAACGGGCCGCGCGCGGGTGATCTGCTGGACTGGCGATGAAGAACAAAACGAATTCTGCGGAAGAGGATTGGAACGTCGTCCTTGTGTGCGCAGCCAAGCAAACCAACGGTGTGCGGAACCGAACGGTGCACGCCAACAGTCAATGGAAGCGTCGCCGGTTGTGTGGGACTTCCTGGTGTGCGCGACCTACAAATGAAGGCCGAGCGATGGGCGCACGTTTCCGCTGTGCTCCCCTCCACCTGAAGAAGTGCTATGCAGCAATGGAGCAGCGGCAGATCAGACCAATTGTTAAGAACCAACACCAGCTACTTGTATAATAAAGATGAACGAGCATAAAATACATGAAGAAGAGGAAGAATAAAATCGGGTGAGACTCCCGCCCAAGCCACATGGCCGATCTGCTCAAGGCAGCCCATTACATCCCACTTTTCTCGATGCCCCTCCCCTCAACCTCATCCCTTTATTTATACTAAACCCCTCCCCTAACAACTAATAATATTCCCAGGATATTTCGTGGGCCCCAAAGGCATATTCCATATATTCTCCCAGCACATTCCTCTCTCTTCTAACTGCACCAACTGGCCAGCATAGTATCTATCAATCTCCAGGAGAGATGATCAGAGAAGCAAGAAACTCGGGGAGAGTCTCCTAAAATGATAGCATGAGTGATTGATGTCACACAACTGTAGATCATGATGCTTATTTTTCTTATTATATAAAACAGAGCAGTGTTGAAGAGATTTTTTAAAAGTGAGTTCTTGAATATTATTGGACACTTTTATGCTTCTCTGTATATACATATTTTTTTCATGAGATAACTTTCTATATTTTGATACTTGAAAATGCATTGAAAACTTCTCACTTAAACGCATAGCACATGATTCATAAAATCCAAGATCAGAGATATGTCCTTTTTTAGAAATACCTTGGAAACAGTAAAGAAAAATAAGTTAGCCTTTTACTTTCCTTTTTTGGAATTTGCCTCTTATTATAACCATTTTTACCATAAAGAGGTAATCTAAAATTTAATAAATGCAAAATAGCATTAAAATCTAACTCAAGTGCTTTAATAGTAATAAATACAGATTTTAGCACAATGTATCTGATTGCAGATCATCATGTAGTTGAATTTCAGATTTGAATTCACGTAGCCAAATTTTCTTTACGTAGAAAAAAATGATTTACATAGGCTTTTTACTCATGTAGAAAAAAAATGATGTATCCATTTATAACTATGTAGACGATTTCACCACGTATACGATTCACATAGTTGATCATAGCCGATTTACGTGGCTAATTTACATTGTCGATTGATTTACGTAGTTGATCGATCATGTTGCTGATCTCATCGACTTATGCGATTTCCACATAAGCGATTCCATGATGTAGTCGATCTATGTAAGTGATTACTTCACATAGGTGATTTACATAGCTGAATACTCACATAGTTATTTCTCCATGTATCCAAATTCCTCATGTACCCTATTTTTCCAGAATTAGGCAAATTTCATAAAAAATATCCAGAATTGAAGACTTGTGATTTTAACATCTGAAACACTTAAAATAGAGATAAAACATGACGAACACACATTAAAAAAGCATCAATAAAGTATAAAGTGTATTTGAGATCTTCAAAACCTAAAGTACATGGGATATGTTGGGACAACATTAGTAGTCCAACAATCTATCCCATTTTAATGATCACAAAACCAGTTTGATATTAAATATTAAATTTTAAAAGGATTAATCATGATTTTTCACAAAAATATAATATCTATATATTGCATTTAAAATATAGTTCTTATCCTTTATTTCTCCCTCTTAATTTTACTCTTCTCTCACTTTAGAGAAAAACAAACCCTTTTTACAAAAGGTGAAAACTTATCCTCTTTTTTGTCATTAAAAGGGGAAAAGTGAGAAAAAACATATTTAATGTATCATTTTTTGAGAAATGAAGTTTTTAAGTATAGTTCTAAAATTGAATATGAAATTATGGTAGGTATGGAATGTAGTAAAAAAAATAAATAGATTAATTTTTTTTGAAAACAATCATTATGATAAAGATAAGAAATGAATAACATCAAATGAAAACAATCACTAAGAGAAACATTAAAATTTAATAATATTAAATGAAAAAATCCCTAAGAAAAAGATAACAAATGAATAAAGAATTATTTCATTGATTGTCAGTTGTAATAAAAAGTACATTAACTCAACAACCAAAAAACCCAAATATAATATATTAGTTATAAGAACTATGTTTATGAAGGGGTTTGAAATGAGCAGGCGGTTTGGGTGGAGGTATTATGAAAGTAGGTTCAGTCCGGGAGGTGGTTTGAGTCTCTATTGTGGTTGGAATCACTTCCTTGCCTGGCGCTGAAATATCTCCTCTTTGAACTGACAACATCTTTAACATGCAGACGCTAGGTAGGACCATCGAGAATATTTTCTAGATGAACCTGACCTTGAAAGAAATCATAGGTTCCAGCAGCCTGAAAAGGCACTTTCGTGACAAGATCTGATAATGATGGTTCTTCTTTAGAATGATCAGTAGCTAAGGACACACCTACCTTGGAATCCTCTTTCTGATAGACCGAGGAAGGATCATAAACTTCATTAATTATCTTTCCTGTACTTCTATAAGTTTTCAAGAGGATCAGGGCCAAGAGGCCTTATTTTTCACATATTATACAAGGTTTCAGCTCACATGTCAATCCTTGGGATAATGTCTAACTCGAATAATTTAAGAAGAATGATAGAGGCCTATTTATGAATTTTTGAAACAGAAGATAAACTAGTTATTAGAATTCCCTTGAAGGATTCTAGATGTTATGAAGAAAATAAAGGGGAAATAACTATCTTGGAACTTAACCAAAATATATTTCTTCAATTCTTGCAACAAAACATGTGTAATTAGATCATACTAAATAATTTGAAGTTGAGAGGACATCAAATTTAAATCTAATAGTACCTTATCAACTCCACTATGAATATCAGGACCATCTGATGGTTCTGAGGTGGCAGCAGCAACAGGCTGAGATTTCTTGATAGATTTGAATTAACTTATCAGTACACTTTGTATAGCATGTAAGATTTCCTTCATTTAATTCCTAAAAGACTTCAATTCATCATGAATTTATTGAGGTACACCTAATTTTACAATTAGAAGGTTTTGAAACACATTTCTTTGAGATGCAACCATAACTCCAAGTTCATTAAATTTTGACTTGGCAAGGGAAGCATCCTTCAAACCTCTTACCAATGATTTCATTTCTTCAATTTCCTTAGAACCTACCTCAGTAGAATCATACTGAATAGGATTGAAAAACTGAATATTCTTTATCAGTTCTATTTGGGTAGCCAACAACCTAACCAACTTATCAAAATCAGACTTAGAAATATTAGACTCCTTGAGTTCTCTGATATCATCTTTTCATGAAATAACATCCACATTCAAATCATAATAATCTGCTTTGATATTATCAAAATTCTTCATTACAGCAGATGAAAAAAATGGCTTCCTTAGTTATCTGAGCTTCTACCAACCGAGGGTGCCTCCTCATGAACAACTAGAGGCGATGATGTCACAGGAGGTGTATGGAAATGCTCTGCAGACCCCATAACCACGTTATCATCTCTATATCTATCAACAGGTGATCCTGGAAGAATTGTATCAACTATATGAGCTTCAAATTTAGATTCAAATCTCCCTTGAGAACCAGACACTACAGACACATCTACTACTTCCCTTTTCTTTGGAACAACAACAGTTGTCTCAACAATTGGTTCCTTAACTTGCAGAACTCCTCAAGTAGACTCAACAACTCATCTCTGCGCAGCCTCTTCCTGACTTTGAACTGGACCAACCTCAGCCAAACTTATAAATGGAACCGAAGGCTCGAATTAGGAAGGTACTAACTCCTCCACTACCCTAGAAGACACCATATCAGCATGTGCTGCACCCCTATGTAGTGAGGTTTGAGATGGCTCCCCCCGAGCCACACCTTCTTGTCCATCTGGATTCAAGGAATTTGAAGCAGAGTCCCAAAAATAACGAATTGTAATTAGCAAAACAGCAGACATAGTTTTACTTTTGTGACACTTCATTGCATATCCTTCATTAAGATCCACCCCCTTTCTATTCAGAACTAAGGAGATCAGTTTACCAAAAGGATAATAGTTGATCTTACCCTTTCCTTTGTAACAATGATGCATGAAGCGCATCATATACCTTGAAAAATTAAATTTTAGGTTATTTATCAAAAAAATACAGTAGATACATACCTAAAAAAGAACGTTCTCTATCCCACCAGCTCTTTAAGATATTCCAGTCTACACGAATTTACACAACACTTTCCATTCCGCAAGTAAATATTTCACAGGTTTCTTCTCAAAAGTATATGTAAAGAACAAAAACTTGAATACCTATATCGGTCTAGCAGTACTTGTATACACCAAGGCATGACTAAAATTATACTCCCCCTCATGGGGAACAATGGAACATCTCAGCTATTTAGACAGATGAAACCATCACTGCCTTTCCATTTACATTCGATGAAACCATATCCTCTGTTTGATTAAACTAGAACCCCAAATTACTCATAAACCCATTCACATATCCTTTAAATATAATTCCAGACTTATTTTCATAAAAAACATACTCCCATTCTTGAAATTGAATCAATTTTTTTAGCAACATCTCAGTACTCTTCATCCATTCCATATCAATTTCCTTTCCTGCAATAACTCTACATGACACGCCTCCTTTTTATTTCTTAGAAGAATCAAAACATATTTCATCCACACACTTTGACTTTCCCATAATTGAAAATGTCGGTTGGTGGTTGAGAAAATATTGATAGTTTTTGGAAGATGGTTCATCTTCATAAAGATGATACATATGTTAATAGAAAAAAGGTCACAGGTTGTTCTAATTTTAAATCACAAACCCAATTTCCAAAACACTCAACTGCTCAAATGATTTTTTGGGTCAATTCAAACTTTAAATAAAATAAAATAAAATAAAATCTAAAGAAATAAATTTTATTTCCCAAACATGCAATATTTAAACAAATAATATAAAATAGACTAATTAAATCTTTATAAGGAATTAAAATAAATATTAACAAATAGACCACAAATTAAAATTCAAGGACATAAAATAAATTTAAATAAATTTAAATTTGAACAAACCCAATTCTCTTAATAAAATCAAAACATTCACACACAAGGGGCTTAGTAAAAATATATGTTAATTGATTCTCAGTATAGATAAATTCAAGAGTAATATCATTTTTTGAGCATGATCTCTCAAGAAATGATGCCTTAAATCTATATTCTTTTTTTCAAATGATTTATCGAATTCTTAGAAATGTTGACAGCGTTAGTGTTATCACATTTAATTGATGCCTGATTATAATTGAATCCAACATCTATCAAGGTGTTTTTCATTCACAATAATTGTGTACAATAACTACCATAAACAATATATTCTGCTTCAGAAGTACATATATAAAACATAGTATTGTTTCTTAATAGACCAGAATACTAGGGATTTTCTTAGAAAATGTCAGGTTTCTAAGGTACTCTTATTATCTAGTCTACAACCACCAAAGTTAGTAACTGAATATGAAGTTACTTTAAAATCATGAGTTTTTGAAAAAGTTAAGGAAAGATAAATTGTTCCCTTTAAATAACTTAAAATTATATTGGCAGCATTTAAATGAGATTATTTAGTATTTTCTTTAAATATACTAGGTATTTTCTTAGAAAATTTTAGGTTCCTGAGGTACTCTTATTATCTAGTCTACAACCACCAATGTCGGTATCAGAATATGAAGTTATTTTAAAATTATGAGTTTTTGAAAAAGTTAAGGAAAGATAAATTGTTCCCTTCAACTAAAAATTATTTTGGCATCATTTAAATGAGATTCTGTAGGATTTGTTTGAAATATAGCACAAAGACATACCACAAACATAATGTATGGTGTATCAACAGTTAAATACAATAAACTTCCAATTATTGCTCTATAAAGATTATTGTAAACTGGTTTCCAAACTTCATACAAGCCAAATGTTTCATTATAACTCATAAGAATACAATAAACATACAAATATTACTCTATAAAGATTGTTGTAAACTGATCTCCCAACTTCATACAAGTCAAACTTTTCATCATAGCTTATAAGAGTTGTATATACTTGACTAAATTCAAGTGTTGATATTTTAAGTAAGTCAAGTATGTACTTTCTTTGATTTAACACATTCTCAAAGTCCTTTTGATAAATTTTAAATCCTGAAAAATAATTTAACTCACCCATCATGCTCATTTAAAATATTTTTACATGAGTTTTGAAAATTGATTACATAATTTTTTATTTATAGAACCAAAAATCACATCCTCAACATATATCTGAACTAAAAAAATATGTATAAAGACAAAATTTTATTAAATAAATTAGGATCCTACTTACCTAATGAAAAACCATTTGATAAAATAAAATAAATTAATCTATCATATCAAGCTCTATGTGCTTTTTTAAGACTATAAATAGCCTTGTTAAGTTTAAAAACTGAATTTAGAAAATGAAGATTTTTAATACCAGGAGGTTTTTTAACTTAAACTTCCTCCATAATAAAACCATTTATAAAAGCGTATTTTACATTCATATGATATAATTTTAAATTAATATGTGATAAATAAGCTAAGAGAATCATACTGGATTTTAATCTAGCTATAGGTGTAACGGTATCCTCATAATCTATACATTTTTCTTGGTTGTATCATTTAGCTACTAGCCTATCCTTATTCCTAGTGATCCAACCATGATCATCCTTTTTATTTCTAAAACCCTATTTTTTTCTTATAATAGGATAGTTGCAGGGTCTATCGACTAATTCTCAAACCTTGTTTCTCTTGAACAGGTTTTAATTCCACTAACATTGCTATAACCCAACTATCATCTACTAAGGATTCTTCTATAGTCTTAAGTTCTAGATGAGATAGAAAGGAAGAAAACTATACAAGGTTTCCTACACTTCTAGTCCTAATCCCTCCATTTAATATTCCTATAACAGTTTCTAAGGGATGATTCTTAAGGGTTCTAGGTTGTCTAGGCAGCACACTTTTTGGTTCATTGGAATCCATCCTTCAGGATTTGGTTTTAAAAAAATCAATTTCTAATTATTCATCCTTTTTATTGTCAAAGAGAGGTTCAAGTATTATTTATTCAAAACAATCACCTAGTCCATCAACTTGAATCATTTTTGATCAAAAGTATCACTTTTATCAAATTTCACATGATTTTATTCTTCAACAATCTATTTTTAATTGAAAACTCTATATTCCTTGGAAGTAGTAGAATAGACTAGGAATAATCCTTCATCATCATTTCGATCAAATTTACCAAGATTATCCTTGGTGTTTAGAATATAAATCTTACATTTAAATACCTTAAAGTATCCAACTTTTGTATTTATATTATTCTATAGCTCATAGGGTGCCTTATTCAAAATAGGACTTGTTAGAACTTTGTTTATGATATAACATGATGTATTTATAGCTTCAACCCAAAAATGATTAAGCAAGTTATATTCACAGAACATTGTTCTAAAAATTTCTGGCAAAGTCTTATTTATCCTCTCAACAGAACTATTTTGTTGAGGTGTCCTAAGGGAAAAAAAATTATGTTTGATACGATGTTTTGAAAAATAGGAATTGAACTCATGGGTTTAAAATTCTTCTCTATGGTCACTTCTTAAAGAAATAATTTTTGACATCATTCTGTTTTTGAACTAGTTTGTGAAAACTTATAAAAACAAATCATACTTCACTCTTAACACCTAGAAATAAAATCCATACTTCACTCTTAACACATAGAAAGAAAACCCAAGTAAATCTAGAGAAATCATCAATTAATACATGAACAAAGGATTACCCTCTTAGGATTGAAACTCTACCCAAATAAATCCGTGTGAATTAGTTCTAGGGGACTATAAGTAGAAACCTCTTTAATTGGTTTAAAAGATTACATGTGTTGCATTCCCATCTAGCATGAATCACATAGATTCTTTTTTATTCAATTTAAGTTGAGGTAAATATGAAAATAAATAAATTATAGATAAATTCTCAAATAATAAACATTACAATGTCCCAATCTTATACGGGATAACCAAAATTCATCTATTTCATTATCTAAACAGTTCACTTTTTGTCTAATCAGAGAATTAAGATCTAGAGTATCAATATTATCTATTCTAGGTGAATGAAATTTAAGAGTTTTATCTTTAAAAACCGAACATGCATTATTTGAAAAATCAACAAAACAGCCTTCATCATAAGGTTGAGAAATAATTATCAGATTATGCTTTATTCCTTCCACAGAAAGAACTTTGTTGATAAAGACTGATAATAGATTTCCAAATAATCAAACTCCCATAATTTTGCCTTTGGAATTGTCACCAAAGGTGACATTGTAATGAACCATGCCTTCCCAGTCCATTACTTTTTCAGTTTTGGTGGTAGGAGGTGTTTGGGGGAGGTTCTAAGAGTTTTCAGTGGAGGCTGGAGCTGTAGGAGTCCTGAAATAGGTGGTTCACAACGTGAACTAGATTTATGTCTTGAATTGGAGGTTCATAGATTGTGTAGTTGGATGGTTTCACATCTTGTGTGTGGCGGTGGAGGAAATCCATGAAACAAATTCATGGTGTGAAAGTGATTCACGGTATGTAATTAATTCAATGTCAAGGAGATTGAATTTTCAATGAAAACTGAAAACCCATGCAATTCAAATCGTGAAAGGAATACACAGTGTGAAACTCGCAGGATCTAGGTTGTAAAAAGGTTTGAGCAAGCGATTCTTTTTCATTAATCTGTATCCCTCTTCCTCTCATTTCTAGAGGAACCCTAAGTTATTGTGAAGGATCTTCCAACCCTCCTTCCCTCACCATGATTCATTGGTTCTGGTGGATGCCCAATGGTGATCAACGGTAATACCTTCTCTTCTTCTTGGTCATTTTCTTCCATTATTCTCTCGAAGATCCACTTCAATGATAATATTTGGTTTGGTGAGGGTTTGGGGTTTCGTTTTTGATAACCCTTGATGTTGTGTAGGATGATCTGTGGGTTTTACATGTGGTTGTGGTTTACAGGAGTTTTTTCTTCACCCTATGGTGCGTATTGAGTTGGTAAATTTTCTTTGAGGTAGGGAATACCTTGTTTCTCACTTTTGGGTATCATGCAGGAGGGGTTTACTCTTTTTTATGTATAGGGGATGGTTTATGCTGGCCTAATCAAGGTAAATTAATTGGTTAATTTGAAATTGAATGAGAAAGGGGATTGATCTACATTCTTTTACATCTTTGATATTATCTTGATACCATAAATTGAAGGGCTTGATGCCCCACTGAAAATCATGGTTGTTGGGAGAATTTTCTTGCACTATAGTTGTTGTGATATGAAAACCTTATTTCATGTTATTGTGATATCACCCTAAAATGGAAATTGGATAAACACTTATATTTGGATAATAAAATGGATTTATTGTGACTAATGGATTTTACGATAATGCCTTTAAAATAATGAAGTGAAATTGATAAGCATACCCTTTCTAAATCTGTAAAGTGTTTTATGATGCGTGGTCATGCTATGGGGTGACGATGTATGATTGTGTTATGGGGTATGATGTGTTGTTATGTTGATGTGTACTATGATGAGGCTGTGTTTTGTGGCGGCGATGTATGGTTGGTATAAGGTCGTGTTTTGGGGCGGTGATATGCAGTTGTGATGTGGGCGATGTGTGGTTGGTATGAGGTCGTGTTGTGGGGCGATGGTATGCAATTGTGAGGTGGGTGATGATGTGGTTGGTGTGTGGTCGTGTTGCGAGGCGATGATGAGTGGGTGTGTAATGTGGCGAATGATAAGAGAATGTTTGTGTTGTGCTAGATGCCCTGGTAGTGATGGAATAATTGGTTAAAAATGTTTAAAATGGCTTGGGCTGGTTTGGTTAATGGGATGGAAATAACAAATGAACAAATTAATAATTGGTGTGCGGTTAAGTGTAGTTATTGATGAATAATGAAAGGAATGGGATGTTTAAATGATATTATCTTTGATTATAATGAAAAGTGGGAATTGGCTTGTGGCATGTGTTGTTATGTGGTTTTCTGCATTTAGTGGTGGCAGTAAAAGTGGTGATGTTGTGAGCTGGTCAGTACTTTTTGTGAACCCATAGGTTGGGCTTGTGTGTGTGGATGTATATATATATATATATATACCTTCTATGTTCATTGTAATTTCTATATGCACCCCACCTACGCCGAGCACTATGTGCCGACACCCATACATTTATATGGGGGTGTTTTTTCCAACATCTTAGTGATGAGGATGGATGGATGGATACCTTCTCTTTCCCACCCTCTCTTCCAAATGAGAATATATGCACAGGATGTGATGGGAGAAGGTATGATAGTGTACTAGGCGGTGGCCCATGTTTCTTCACGTGAGATGAGATGTGACCATGTTGTGGGGTGCTTTCTCAGGTGTCTTCGGGCGGGATGTGATGTGATAGTGCTATGAGACAACTTATGGTGGGGGTCACTCATAATAGGAGGAGGGAATGAGGTTTATTTCTTTCATGTTCATGATACCCTATTACTCTAGTTATGGTTGTGATGTGATGGATCAGGTGTCTTCGGGAAAGAAGAGATGCAACCGTGTTGTGGGATGGTGGCCTAGGTATCATTGGGTGTATGTGATGTGACCATGTTGTGGGGCAGTGGTATATGTTATTCAGAAGATATGGAGGTTCCATGAAGTAAAAATTTGGGGTGTGAGAGTGGAAAAATTAGTGGGAAAATGGTGCCAAGTACCCTTTATCGATATGATTCTAATTATGTTATTATACTTGGCTTGCGTTATTTGGTGAGCGTGCCTTGGTTAGGATGATTTTTGGATAATTGACCTATTTAGGTGTTGTTGGTTCTCATATTTTCTCACAGGTGAGTTGATATGCTTCTTTCACTTATTTATGAGAAATTTTGGTTTTCTTACTGAGTATACTTGTATGCTCACCCTACATATATTAATTGTATTTTAGGTTTTTAGGAGGATTACGCCGACCGTGATGGACATTACTATCTTGGACCATTGTACTATTGTTGTTTCACTGCTTTAGCTTTTCTTCTGGGTATTACTTTCGATACTATTATTTGTATCTGTTTTATTTATACATGCATTGTGGGATTGTTTTGGTCTCCATTTATATCATTTCATGGATTTTCTTGTGATTGATTCATCTTATCTCTCCATCTTGTTTTTATATAGAGGGTAATGCCTCCCATTTATGAGATTTTTATACCCTTGATGCTAGTCTTCAACCCGGGGCCTATTTGATGTAGGAATCAGGGGTCATTATATCCCTCCCTTCCTTGAGATATCTTTGGTGGGAGGGGGTTGTGACAGAGTGGTATTAGAGCTGATGGTTGATGGATAGGATGTTGTTCAGAGTTAGACATAGTGACGATTGTATGGGTTGATATGGAAATAGTTCCAGTTGACCTTGGTACATGAAATTGTCATGAGATACCGGCTAGGATACGAGATATTAGGCCCCCTATGATCTAGTGCATGAATTCTGAGCTTATTGAAATACCAAGTGAGGTGGACCTATTTGTAGTGTAGAGACCTAGGAGAGGTACACGAATCATGATGACTTGTGTTTCTATTTGAATTAATCTATTCTAAGATAGATTAAATAGATTAAAACAAAATAAATAAATATTTATAAAATTATATACTATCGGGCTTAGTGAATCTTTGTTTTCCCTTTTATCTTTGGATCAT
Organism: Viscum album; assembly: GCA_963277665.1. NCBI lineage: Eukaryota > Viridiplantae > Streptophyta > Magnoliopsida > Santalales > Viscaceae > Viscum > Viscum album. The sequence continues at coordinate 1,008,850,265 of OY728167.1, forward strand.
GGCCATCGTTCGTGTGTGGTTCAGGAAGCAAAGGTTCAACATGCTAAAATTGTTGATCATCGGAGGGTAGATCCGGCTGAGGATGATGATTATTGGTAGAGGTAATTGTGTGATTTTCAGTAGAAAACTTTGTGGAAGTATGAGGGAATTGTTTTATATGTTGAGATATAGAGCTAGTTGGAGGAGCTTGGGATCACCTTTGGTTTTATTCAGGGATCGATGGAGTATTAGGTCCCTTTGGTAGTTATTCAGATGCAGGGAACTATACGTCAGTGGTGGATACTATATCTAGGTGAGCGTAAGGAGGCAGATGTTCAGTTGGTCAACTTTTAGAAAGAGTTATGGGAAAAGTTCCTTTCATCGACCATGAAGGCAGTGAAGAGGTATGATCTTCTTTCTCTTCTTCAAGGGAGTTTTTCAGTGTGGGAGTTGGGAATCAAGTTTAAGGACCTTCTACATTTTCTCTAGATCTTTTTTCAGATGAGGAGTGTCATGTGAGATGTCTTGAGGAGGCACTCTATCCTTCGATCCAATATAAAGTTTCTCCTTTTATATTTCCATCTTATCTATAGGTTCATAAAAAGATATAGGTGATCAAGTGGATGAACACATGAGGAGGTTTTCTGTGAGAGGGGAAGCAATAGTTTGCTTGAGGAGAAGAGTTGTTAATGGAAGGTCTCAGATGCCTGGACCTTTGAGGTTTTAACCAGCAGAGAGTTAATCTTAGCACCTTCCTTTCCGTCCTTTGGGGCTAGTGGTTTTCATGCTTTTCTTGGGGACTTCTGGCCAGTGTATTTTTTCTGTGGGGTTTATGGCCATCGCCAGAACCAATGCCCAGTGGATCTATGAGCTTAGTTTTGTGGAGGCGGTCAGGTTTAGTACCAGACTCAACAGTAGTTTCCAGTGAGTATGTTTCAGCAGAAGGATTGTGCTCCCCTGAGGGGAGATGGAGCAGGTAGAGGCTGACCATAGGAGGTTCCTTGTGTTTAGGGACCTCGACCCGAGCCTGGCCATGGAGGTGGCCACCAACAGAGAGGTAGAGGATCTGGGCATGGTTAGTTGCATGAAATGGAGGTAGTGGTTCTAGAGAGGTCAGATATCGTTCGAGGTATGCTCAGTTTTTCATGTACCCTTTTTTGTGCCTTATTTGATCTGGTAGCTTCACAATCCCTTTTTGCACCCATCATTGTTCATGCTTTGAGATTATAAGTAAAGATGTTTCTCATACCCTTAGTGTTGACTATGTTAGTCGAAGGCTAGACCAACTTGTTTGATGTGGGCCGATGGTGAAAATTGATGATGTGTAATAGACCAACCTGGGTTAACCAAACCAGTCACCCAAGTCAGCCCATTATGGGGTGGGAAAAAACAAAGATAACAAAACAAGTCTCATATACAAGGATAACAAGACATAAAACCAGAGTACAAATCAGAAATAGAGAGAGATACAATTGATCCAAATAGGCTAAACCCAAAAGTACAAAGAGTCTAGAAAAACTAGTCTCTACATGACCAATCATCACCTCTAAACTATCCATAAACCGAAACAATGATGTAAAGAGAATCCATCATACTACAAAAATCCATTCTCTTTCCTGTATCCTACAAAACAAGATCTATAGCCACCCAAAGGGAATAAGTAGGGTGTGAGTAACAGATCCCAGTAGGATACCACAAAAGAATCTAAACAAGTTATAATAATAAGAATTCAGATGTACAAGCTTTAAACAGAACAGTTTTATAACCATTTTTATAAATAAAATAATTTGATTTTTTTTTTCAAAAAATCCAAGATTTTTTCTCAAATTGCATATCATGTTGCCGAAGCCAAAAACAAAGCAGGTAAAGATACCAAATATAAATATACATGTGATCCAACATCCATGAAATAAACTATCATGTAATAAACAATCAGAAACAACAATTCACCTACCATCCGAGCTCTAGCCTATGAGATAATACGTACCAAACACTCACAAGACTAATAAGGAATAAGGCTGGATTCAACTAACATCGAGGTCTATCATAGACCATCAAAATACAGGAGGTTACATCCTAGTGGTTTCACACACACTAAGGCTACTCGTGTCTCTTTCTTAACACACCTAAGGTTCCCACTGTGAAATGTTTGTTAATTTCTATTTTGAAAACCATGCTCACATTTTTATAAAACTATTTTTAAATACAAGACAATCTGCTTTCGGGTTTGAAAATCCATCTTCCATTTCAAATCAAGGTAATTTTTTTCCAAAGAAAAACCCATTTAAAACATAAACTCATGTTGTTTTCAATTTCAACACATGAAATTCCATTTCAAATCTCAAAGAATCAATAAAAACAATGATAAATTCAAGAAATTAGAACACTTGAATAGATAAAACTACCTCAAAGATGTAGAAAACCTAACCGCCTTTGACAACGGGGACTTGAACGACCTTTGCAAAGAAAGGCACACCAAGAATCTTAAGAGGATTGATAAAAAACACTATCCAATCACAAAAACATAGGAAAAACATAACCGCAACCAAAACCAAAGAGGAACAAAGAGAAATTCTTACCTAGAGAGATGAAGCACCTAGACCTACTGATCAATCCCTAAATGAAGTGATCTGGAGGGAAAGTAATCACACAAAAAATGCAAAGGGTAAGATATCTGGCTAAGGGGAGATGGATGTAAAAGAGGATGAAGCCTCAAACACCCGCATGACACCCTAAAAACTGAAACTCGGGGTATTACACAACATGTAATACTTTACATATCATGAAACTCTTATTTTAAGTTACACTGAAAAACACATCACCTTTTCATTTTAAAATCGATATTTCACTTTACACGACGTGTAACCCTTACACAACGTGTAACATTATCACGCTATGAAATCCAGTTCACAGGATGTTTCCAACATCCAATACACATCATGTAATCCCATTACACATCATGTAACTACCAAGTAAGCAGCAGAAACTTGCAGGTTCATGTTGAAGATTCCAACAAATCCCTAACTTCACCATTACAAGTATCTTCCCAATTCAAGGTCGACAACACATGCTCGATGAGAAAGGAAACCAAAATAAAATAATAGAATATACATGATCGAAAGGTAATGGGGTGTTACAATATCCCCACCATAAAATATTTATGTCCCTAGAAGATCCTAGATTTGAAAAAAGATAAGGCCATTGCTGCCTTATCAACGAATCCCACTCCCACGTTTTGTGGTGATCCTTTATGAACTACCAAAATACCCCGACCAAAGGGATCATTTTACCGTGTATTACCTTATTCTGGTGATCCATAATCTGAACTGGATGCTCAACCAAAGTGGTATTGGGCTCAAGATCAATATCCTCCCATCTAATCACATGGGACAGATCTAGTATATACCTCCTCAACTAGGGAACATGAAACACATCATGTATAGAAGTCAATACAGATAGTAAAAGAAATCTATAGTTCACCATCCCTAGTCTCTGAATGATCTCAAAGGGGCCCACAAACCTCGGTACCAACTTACCCTGGCTCAAAGGTTGCCATCCGGATTGAAGAATAATAAATATTGTTATAGGAAAACTCAACAAAAGGAAAATTTCTGTCTTAAGATCCACCAAAAAACAAGCACACAAGCCCAGAGCATATCCTCAAAAACCAGAATAGCTCTCTCTATATATCCCTCCATCTTTGGATGATAAATCGTTCTCAATTTTAATTAGGAACCCATTTCCTCCTATAAACCTTTCCAAAATCTAGATGTGAGCCTCAATTCCCTATCATAAACAACTATATAGGGAACCCCATGAAGTCTCATAATCTCCTAGACATATAACTCCTCAAGATGTTCCACTTTCATTATTTCCTTTATTGGAAAGAAATGAACCGATTTAGTGAGTCTATTAATAATCACCCAAATCACATCCTTCTCATTAGGATTCCATGGTAAACCAATGAAAAAATCCATGGAAATCTCACCCCACTTCCATATCGAAGCAGTTAAAGGCTGCAACAAACCTGAAGGTCACTAGTCTTCCACCTTAACTCTTTGATAACTGAGACATTAAGATACAAAATCCACAACTGGTCGCCTCATCCCCAACCACCAATACCGATGTCTCAAATCGTGGTACATATTTTTATCCCTAGGGTTTATAGACCAACATGAATTGTTTCCACTATTTAGGAACTCCTATATCAAGGAAAATAGAACAACTAACCTGCTACAAAAGCACAAACCTCCATTTGGAGACTGAGACAACTCGCATGAGGTCTCCCCACCAATTGGATTTCTTCTAAGCGTTGTCTCTTGGCTTCTATCATCTGCTCGATTCAAACTCACCCATCAAAAGATGAGTCAAACTTTATTGAAGCCAAGGAAACCTGTCCACAAACCTTATTTACTCCCATGAATATCTCAACAAACAAACTCATCAGAGACCACTGCTTAACTAATTCCTTCACTACTTGTGTCAGCAATTTTCTTCTCAACACATCGACTGCCATGTTTTCTTTCCCAGTGGTATATACGATATTAAAACCAAAGATCTAAAGATAATCAAACCAACGTCTCTGTCACATGTTCAGATCCCTCTGAGTAAAAATATACTTTAGGATTATGTGATCAAAGTATACCATAATCTGTTCTCCAAAGAGATAGTGATGCCACATTTTGAGTGCATGAATAACAGTTTCTAAAGGGCGTAACTAATGAGAGCTATAAGCCACAACATGCTTCCCCTGTAACAAGACACAACCCATTCCTGTACAAGAAGAATCACAGAAAATGTCATATCTCGACCCTGGTTTTTGAAGAATAAAAAATCGTGCTGAAGTCAACCTCCTCTTTAGATCCTCAAAATATATCTAACATTTTTTGTTCCATTCAAACTTTACACCCTGACTGACTGAAAAGTACTTTTTTTTATTATCAACTAGGGAAGGTCTAATCCCTCCAATACAACAACCCTCAAGGCGGGTGAAAATAGTGTAAGCCAATAGAATCTTTTTCCACAAAAATTTGACACTCCCGTGGAAGAGACCCCAAACTGTCAAAAATGATTAGCCCCTCTTCTGAACGTCTGATGCTTGCAAGAGTATCCACAAAAAAGTTAGTCTACCTTCAACTATGATGAATGATGGGACCCGATGTGGTTTCCATAGCACACCTTCTGATAATATAAGCCAGGTCCCAAGGAGTCTCATGTCTACTCTGGACCATCTTCACCAAAACTTCAGAATCTGACTCCACTTTCGACACCTGGAAGCCACGCTCCCGGCAGACTTGGAGCCCAGTATACAACACCCATGCCTTCGCCCCAGGGAGTTACCCAGACCGTAGAATGTGCTTAACACCACAAGAACAGAACCACATGCATTGTGAAGGATTCCTCTGCCCCTCATGATTCCATCTCTAAGAGAGCCATCTACGTTGAGTTTCGGCCCGCTGGAGGGGGGGGGGGGTCCATCCGACCCATCTACCTCCTAAAATCCCATGTGAAATAGGCCTATTGATCATTTTGCACACCAGGGCCGATTGTTGATTCCCTTTCAGTAGTGATAGCAGCTCATAGATTAAAGACTTAGGCCTCATATGAAGGAACAAAACAGAGGTACGAGAACCCAGTCGTGTACAATTCCTTGCCTCCCAAATTTTCCAACAAACGAAAGCAATGATGATGGCCCACACTTTACATTACATTCTCTTGCTCTCCACACCTTGAAGCCATGAGGACATGAGATCATGAAAGGAGGGCTACTGAAGACCGAGCCTTAGCTTTGGGGAGTAAATCAACTAGAGTTCAACCGCCCAGTCACTCTACGCAAACAGATGATCAGTAGACTCCCTCCTTGAGTTCATACAACAGAAGCAACATGAGGCTAAAGGTATACCCCTCCTCCGAATGCACTCATCCGTTGGTAAAGCCTTTCTCTTAATACTCCAAACAAGGAATATCATTTTGGTGGGGATTTCTTTACACCAGTATTTCTCAGCCCACTCCTCTGAAGCGATCCTCGCATGCCTACTCCTTCTAAACTCCCAGGTGGAGAAGTTTCCTAGATTCAAACCCGTGAAACAACATCTATCCTCCTCTTCAACCAAGATAATACTATCAAACACCGTCTTTTGCTCCTCATTAAGGACTGCCTCGAGGAACATTGGATACTTGCTTGCTTATTTGAAAGATATACCGGGGGAAGGATAGCTTGGGAAAAAGAGCCTTTCCCCGACCTAGTTATCCTTCCAAAAACCAATGTATCCTCTTCCAATGATCCACCGAGCAGAGTCGCAAAGCTCCTCAATATGGTCAAACATGCACCGTGCCAACCTAGTATGGCCTTCTCTTCTACCTTCTCCAAATCTCCAAGGATCATCGTATCTGATTTTGAAGAAAGAGGCCCACATCGATCTTCCCGTGATGATGTCCCATGCATGTCATTCTTTCATGCCCTGCATGATTTAAGAAATATAACGTAACCCATCGCCACCTTCCTCCACTGTTCTCGCCATACGCTCCCAGGACGCCCAATGACAGCGTCTGGTCTGGTTGGCATCCCACGGGAAATCAGACAGAACTTTCTCCATCCTTGCAATAGTCCCCTTCAGTGGTTGGATGATCGATTAAACATGAAAAGGGATGGAGGTGAGAACACTGTTGATAAGCGTGACACGTCCCTCGAAGGAAAGAAATATGCTCTTCCAGTTCAGGATTCTTCCCATAATTCAATTTAGGATGTCTTCAAAGTAACTTTTCTTAACACGCTTCAAAGAAATCTGCTCCTCATTCAAACTTTACACCCTTACAGGTAAAAGTTGCCATCAAAGATGTGAGCTTAGGGAAGTCCTAAACAAACCGTCTATAATAACCAGCAAAACCCAAGAAGCTCGGATCTAAAAACACATTTATGGGTTGTTCCTAAAGCCTAACTGCCTGTACCTTTTCAGGATATACTGAGACATCCCTCTTAGATATTACATTCCCCATAAGATTTACCTCTCAGATCCAAAACCCACACTTGGAAATCTTACCATACAAATGATGTTCCCTCAAGGTTCTAAGAATGATATCCAAGTGGCCTCTATGCTCCTCCTCTGTCTTGGAGTACACCAAGATATCATCTATAAACACAATAACAAAAGAGTCCATGAACCACTAAAATATTCAGTTCATCAAATCCATAAATACCATAGGAGCATTAGTGAGACCAAAAGGAATAACCAAAAAATCAAAATTCGCATATCAACTCCTAAATGCTATTTTTTGTATATCTTATTCTCATAATCTCAACTGGTGATACTCTAACCCCATATCAATCTTAGAAAACCAACAATCCCCTCTAAGCTGATCAAAGAGATCATCAACTCTGTGTAAAGGATACTCATTCTTAACGGTCACACAATTCAACTTTCGATAGTCAATACAAAGCTTGAGACTTCCATATTCTTTCTTAGAAAAGAGTATAGGTGAATCCCATAGTGACACGCTAGAATGAATAAATCCTTTCACCTCCAATTCCTTAATATGGACCTTTTGTTCCACCAAATCAGCAGGTTCCATTTGATAGGATGACATATACATGGGCATCATTCCAGGGAGTAGGTCAATAGTAAACTCGACCTCTCTCTATGGTGGTAAACCAAAAAAATCATTCGAAAAGACCTCAGGGTACGTACACCCAAAAATAGGTATATGACCAACCAAGAAAGGGTCAAATGCATCAAGAAACATTTCTAACAACTAACATGAGATTACTCTAGCATAAGGGAGAACATGACCTTCCCTTCCCGTTCGAGAGTCCCACTCACCCTATAAAATATGAGTGACCCCATCGATAGATAAGAACTATACTTGACGACGATCATAGTCTATCTGGGTCTTAACACTGATAATATAATCCATGCTGATAATCAAGTCAAAGATGACAAGTTCAAACACTAAGATGTCCCAAACCACCTCAAAGTCACCTATCACCACATGAAACACCGGTCACTTCAAACATATTTGGATCTATTTCCCAAAGGCATGTAAATATCAAACAAGAATGGCATAAGATATGAATAAAAAACCAACACATCAACCAACTTTGACGATATGAAATAATGAGTAGCAAATGTATCAAACAAATTTAACACCATAGAAGACTAAATAATCACTGTACCTCTTACAGAATTTGGCTGCATTGGATTCCTCCGATGCACACTCATCTGCATATAACCGTTTGGACTTAGCTACTTGGACATACCCCTTGGGCTGAGAATAAGAATCATCACCCTTGGAAGCATTAATATGAACCTGTGATCCCTTGGTGAAAGTGGATCCCACCTTACTACCTTGGGACATCTTATCACATAAATGTTTCAGATGGCCAGATCATCCACAAAGATGAAAAGTCCTAGGAGCCCCCATTATAGGTCTGGTATGCCCACACCTCCCACACTGGTAGAAAATAACCCATTGTTTCCCTGAAGAATCCCCTAAAATTGGTATTGGAAAATTTTTTACCACTATTTCGCTTTATTTTCTAACCAGAAGAAACACCCTGGCTAACTACTGCACCAACTGAAGCTCCACCCAAACCCATCCTTCCAACTATGTATGCCTCAACCAAATCTACTTTATCTACCACCTCCACAAAGGCCAAAAGGTACAAAATAACTAGCACTGACCAAACATTGGACCTCAGTGCCATCTCAAACCTCCAATATTTTAGGTAATCATTAGTGACAAGCTCTGGTGCTAGACACACCAAATCAGAAAAGCTGGCAGAGTACTCTAGAATGGTATGATCCCCTTACTCCAACGTCAGAAAATCCTAGTTCTTCACCACATGTAAAGTCTCAGGATAAAATTGTTGATTAAATATCTTCTTAAAAGAAACCTAGGTGGTACCTTCATACAACATAACTTTCACTATATAATTACACAATCTTCTTCTCGGTCCCTCAATCATATACGTGGAAAAATCCACTTGAGAATCCTCAGGATTCTTCAGGAAGTTGAAGATCCTCTAAATCTGTTCAAGCCACTCCTCTAACTCTTGTGGTCATTTTCACCATGGAAGATAGGTGGATGCTTCTTGGTAAATTCTGAGCCATGATCCACTACTTTTCTCAGGTTCACTGCACCCATTGTCCCCAGAGTCAGAATGATACATATTACCACTTCAACCAAATAAAATTCCACTAGAGGATCTGCCTACGGAACCTGCCTTGAGGATTCCCCTCTCATTTTTGGGAGAGTTCTTCTAGGAGGTATTTTCTGTTAAATGCAAGAAAATAACCAATCAGTCATGAGAAACTCCAGAACCATTGAATAAAAAAAAGAATCCAAAATGATGCTTTAAAACAATAAGAATTTAAAACAGTTATGAATTCTATCGCAAAATAGAAACACCTTTAGAAAGGAATAGGTCCATCTAAATAAACTCACCAATTAGTTTATTCAAAAAACCATACACACACAAAGTCCCCAACTTTCCAACACCCATGACAACTTGGATTTAGTCACGGGAGTGAGTTGGCCAAACCCCTTTTCCACACCTACTGTTCGAATTCCAAATATCCTAATCCTATCTACCTAAGACACATAACCAACTCAGGAAGTGATGATACACTTCAGGCTGAGTAATTCATCTGAAACCAAATTTTAAAAGAACAACCCAGGTCAACTAAATCAATTACCCAAGTCATCTCACTATGGGGTGGGGTAAAAAAAAGATAACAAAAAAGTCTCATATACAAGGATAACAAGACATACAACCAGATTACAAAGAGGGAAAAAAGAGAGATACAACTGATCCAAACAGTCTAAACCTAAAAGTACCATAGGATTCTAGAAAAACTAGTCTCTACATGACCAATCGTCACCTCCAAACTATCCCCAAACCAAAACTGTGATGTAAAGATAAGACAACATGCTATAGAATGCCCTTCCATTTCCCGTATCTTGAAAAACAATATCCACATCCACCTAAAGGTAAGAAGTAGGGTGTGTGAAACAAATTCCAACAGGATACTATCTAAGAATCTAAAAAAGTTCTAATAACAATAATGCACATTTCTATGCTTTAAAACAAAAAATATTTACAATCATTTTTATAAATAAAACAATTGGAAAACCTTTTTCAAACAACCCTTGAATTTTTCACAAATTGCATATCATGTTTCCAAATGAATAAAAATGCAGGTAAAGATACCAAATTTAAATATACATGTGATCCAACAACCATAAAATAAACTATCATGCAATAGAAAACCATAAACAACAATGCACCTACCATTCGGGCTCAAGTCTTTTGGATATACATACCCGACACTCACAAGCCAAACAAGGAATAAGGTTGGATCCAACTAACATCAAGGCTTTCCATAGACCATCAACATACAAGAGGTTACCTTCTAGTGGTGTCACACACACTAAGGCTACCCATGTCTCTTTCTCGATGCACCTAAGGTTCCTCTTGTGAAATGATTATCAATTGTTTTTTGAAAACCGTGATCACATTTTTATAAAACCATTTTTAGATCCAATCTAATCTTCTTTAGGGTTTGAAAATCCATTTTCCATTTCAAATTAAGACAATTCCATTTAAAACCCCTTTAAAACATGAACCCATGACCTTTTCAATTTCAACACATGAAATTCTATTTCAAATCTCAAGGAATCAATAAGAACAATATGAAATTCAAGAAATTAGAACGCTTGAATAGATATTCCTACCTCAAGGATGTAGAAAACCTAACCATCTTTGAAAACGGGGGTTAGAACCCAAGAGAATAGCCTTCGCAAATCAAGTCACACCAAGAATCTGAAGAGGATTGACAGAAAGCAATATCCAGTCAAGAAACTACATCCAAAACATAGCCATAACCAAAACCAAAGGGTAACTAAGAGAAAAACTTACCCGAAGAGACGAAGTGCCTATCCCTACTGATCAATTGCTTAATGAAGTGATCCATAGGGAAAGGAACCACCCAAAAATTCCTAGGGTAAGAGATCTCACTGAGAGGAGAAGGCTGCAAAAGAGGATGAAGCCTCAAACACCTGCACGACCCCTAGAAACTGTAACTTGAGGAATTACATGGCGTGTAATACTTTACATGTTTTGAAACACTTTTATTTTAAGGTACACCAAAAAAACACATCTCTTTTTTAATTAAAAACTGATATTTCACTTTACATGTCATGTAACCCTTACACGATGTGAAAAATTCTAATGCTGTGAAATCTAGTTCACAGTATGTGTCTGATAGCCAATACACATCATGTAATCCTATTACACATCATGTAACTTCCTATCAAGTAGTCGAAACTTGCAGGTTCATGCTGAAAATTCCAAAAAATCCATGACTTCACCATTATAGGTATCGTCCCAATTCAAGGTCGACAACACATGATCAGAGAGAAAGGAAACCAAAAGAAAAGACTAGAATATACTTGACCAAAAGGTAACGATATGTTACATGATGGGGATAGATCAGTCCAATGTAGATCCTTTCTCACTTCAGATGTATCCATATTATGTCATCCTTAGCATTGATTGGTTTTATTCTTTTCATGCTTTTATAAACATTTTTCAGAGGAGAGTCATGTTCTCAGATGTGAATGGTTATTATATGGATTTCATTTCGAGTGAATTTGTTTGCTAGGAAGTAGACATGTGAATCCCATTCTTTATTTGATGAATGAGATATTTTTGGAATTAGTGGATGCTAGGATGGTGGAGGTTCCCAGGGCCATTGGGGAGTTCCTATATTTTTTTATTGAGGAGGTTGTGATGCAACCCCCTCAATGTGACATTGAGTTCAGAAGAGAGATATAATCCAATGCTTCTTCGATATCAATGGATCCTTATAGGATGAAAAATTATGAGTTGTGGGAGCTGAGAATTTAGATAGATGATCTGATGTAGAAAGGTTTAATCCGACCAAGTGTGTCAACATTGGGTACTCTAGTGTTTTCCACCAAGAAGGTGAATGGTGGTCTGGGATTGTTTATAGACAATCAGAGGTTGAACCGGGTAACAATCAAGAATCGCTATCATCTTCCAAGGATCGATGATCTTTTTGACTAGTTGAGAGGGGCTAGTTGGTTTTCTAAGATCAGTCTGCAGTTTAGGTTTCACCAGTTGAGGCTAAAGGAGGGAGATATCCTAAAGAATGCCTTCAAATGGAGGTATGGGTACTTTGAGTTTGTAGTCATTCTATTCGATATCATGAATGCAAAAACTATGTTTATAGGGCTCATAAACTCTACGTTCTGTGAATTTCTCTTCTAGTTTGTAGTCGTGTTCATCGATGACATATTGATCTACTCAAATTCATAAGATGAGTATGCCAATAATCTCAGAGTTTTCATGTAGGTTCTTTGACGCCACCAACTCTATGGAAATATGTCTAAGTTTAAGTTTTAGACATGAGAGGTGAATTTTCTCAGGCATGTGGTGTGTTAGTAAGGTGTGGTGGTATACCCATCGAAGGTCAGGCAAGTTGTTTCTTGGGAATCACCCAATAACATGGTATAGTTTCATAGTTTTCTTTGTCTTGTAGGATATTATCAGAGGTTTTTTCCTAATTTATCTCATGTTGCATCGCCATTGATATTTTTGAAAAGGAAGGAATAGAATTTTGTGTGGACTGATCAGTTCTAGGTAGCGTTCGACTACCTAAAGTGGAGATTGTTCAGTGCTCCAGTGCTTTGGTTTCCAAAGTAGGGGGTGATGTTTGAGGTGTTTTTTTCTTATTGTATAGGATTAAGATGTGTGGTGATGTAATAAAGAGTAGTGATCTCTTATGGGTCTAGGAAATTACATCTCCATGAGCGAATTATGCCACCCATGATCTAGACCTAGCAGCGGTTGTGCTTATGCTGAAGTTGTGGTGAAATTACCTCATTGTAGAGCACTTTGTGGTCTTTATGGACCACAAGAGTTTAAGGAATATCATTTCTCAGTATGATATGAATATGTGAACACAGAGGTGGATAGATTTTCTTCGGGATTATGATTTCAAGATATCCTACACCTCAAGAATGGGGAATGATGTGGCTGATGCTTTGAGTAGAAAGTCACAGAGAGATTTTGTTCATAATTCTAGGGATTTTTGGAAAGTGATGGATGAGTTAGGAACCCTGCACATGGATGAAAGGGTGGTTTATAATAGAGGATGTTTGTTTCAGATGACAGTTCAGTCTTCTTTGATACAGTAGGTGGAGGAGTCTCAGTGGGGAGACTCATTGGCAGAGCTGATGCGCGATCATGTTGACCATGATGGTGCTCTAGAGGGATAATTGAAACTAGATGTTGTTTCAGGGATGGGTATTTGTTATGGAAACAATACATGATGGAGTTATCTATGAGTCCCATATCCCACCTTTGGAGGAACACCTAGGGGTATCCAAGATGTACCATGGCTTGAGGAGACCATTTTGGTGGACAAGGATGAAGTGGGCAGTGCCAAAGTTTGTGGCTTGGTGTTTGGCTTAACAGCAGGTAAAGGATGAGCATTGTGTTCCTAGAGATTTTTCGTATCCTTTAGATGTTCCCATGTGGAAATGAGATGACACATCATTGAATTTCATCATAGGGTTACCCCAATCTTTGGGAGGCTGTGATGAAGTTTGGGTAATCATGGATCAATTGATGAAATTGACTCACTTCTTAATGATCAACAAGACCATTGATATTTTAGCTAAGAGGTATGTGGATGAGGTGGTTCAGTTGAATAGATTTATGAGATCCATTGTATTAGATTAGGATGGAAATTTTACCTCATGATTCTGAAGGGGGATTACAGTATGCTTTTGGCACTCAATTACGCCCTAACACTACTTTCCACCCTCAGATAGACAGACAGTTGGAGCAGACTATCTACACATTGGAAGATAGGTTTCAGGTGTGCATCTTTGAATTTAGCTGATCGTGGTCATGACACTTACCTTTGGTTGAGTTTTCTTATAATAACATCCATTACTCTTCCATTTTCATGGCTCTATTTTAGGCTTTTTACCAGTGGCAATGTTGTTCTCTCTTGTACTGGATAGAGGTTAGGGAGGTAGCAGTTCATGGCCCTGATGTGGTTCAGAATACGAAACTTACCTTTGGTTGAGTTTTCTTATAATAACATTCACTACCGTTCTATTTTCATGGATCCATTTTAGGCTTTTTATTGGTGGAAATTTTATTCTCTCTTGTGCTGGATGGAGGTTAGGGAGGTAGCAGTTCATGGTCAGGATGTGGTTCAGAGCACGATAGAAAATGTTCAGCTTGTTCAGGATAGGATAGAAGCATCACAAGATTGGAAGAATTTATATGCTGATCACTGGAGGGGGCCATTGGAGTTCGAGGCTGGAGACCATGTGTTCGTGAGAGTCTCCCCTCGACATGGGCTATAGAGATTTGGCAGGGGGTTTAAGCTTTCTCCCATGTTTGTTGGGCCCTTTGAGGTGTTGGGGTGAGATGATGAGGTGACATATTGATTGGTGTTTCCGTTGTGGACGGAGAGGATCCACGATGTCTTTCATGTCTCTCAGTTCTAGTGGTATCTTCATGATGATTCTCATGTCATTGACTAGGGAGAGTTGGATATCGAGTATTACATGGTATTCATGAAGTAGCCAGTGGATATCCAAGATCGTTGATATATGGTGTTTCATGGATGAACCATACCCTTGGTTAGCATGTTGGGGAGGCATGGTGTCCTGGAGGAGATTATTTGGGAGTGTGATAAGCAGACACATGCTCAGTACCCGAATTTTTTTTGATTTTTGTTTTTCTATCTTTTGACTTGTAATGTTGGATCTGGTTGTTTTATGATATGTGCTGTTCTTTTATTGTGTTGTTTTCTTGATGTATGATATATGATAAAGATTTTGACATATGAAAAGGGGAGGATTTGAATAACAATTTGGATGAATTAGACTATGGCATGATTAAAACCATGTGTGCGAGTTAGTGCCACCCAAAGCAAATAATATGCTGACATGGAAGATGGGATTCCTTAATATGTGTGCTCGAGGTAGTGTTGTTTTTTGTTTGCAATGGTGATTGGATTGGGTTATGTGGAGGATGGGATAATTGTGAAAATTGTTATGTGACTGGTAAATTTATGTGGTGATGATTCATGTTGAGAGGCATTTGTGCAATGGTTGTGTAAGAATGTGGTGGTTTTTGGCTAGTACTAGTGATCACACCACAATTCACTATTTTATTTCACCTTTACACCACTGTATTAAACCGATTTTGTATTATAATTTAAAAATATAATTACGAATTTCAATTCATGATTGATTCAATTATTTAATTTTTTTCACTCTTAAAAAGGGCGATTTCATATGTTTTGATGATTTCATTATAGGTGGAGGTGATTTGGAGATCCCAGATGAAGTTGAAGAAAAATTGACCAAACTGCATTGGAATCCAAGAACACATGTGAACTCAACAACACACTTCAGCTAATTTGTGCATCCAATTAGGCTCCACTTTTTTAGAATGATCCCAAATTTAGTGGTATATAACTCTTTTGAAGACACCCAAACCCAATTCGTCCATTAAGTTACCCAACATAATTGATCTTTCCAAGAAAAAGAATTTACACTAAGTAAAACAGTTTGGTTATGTATTTTAGAAATATATCCAATCTTATACATTATATGGACAAAAAATTTGATAGGGAGATATTCAAGAGGTGTATTAAAAACTTTTTAGTATAGTCTAAAGAGAGATAAGGATGTCTACCCACCCAAAACCATGGTCCAAGTGGTTTCTTGAAATATGGGTGCCGAAAACCACCTTCCACTTTGCCTATAAATTGGAACCTTGGGAACCTATTTTTCAAGCTCGACCAAGGTGAGAATATCGACCATTTTTAAGACCCAAAGCATTCATATCCTTGTCCTAGAAGTTCTGGAGGCTCCTATCCTCATAGGGGGATCAATGTTGAAGGCAAAGTTCCACCCAAGCCTCCTCCTCTCGATGGAGAGCTAAACGTTGGATGTTAATTTAGAGGGACCTACAAACACATAGTAGGGAGTTCCAACACTTTTTATTATAATTTTTTTTAATTTGTGTGTAAAACATTTCATTTAAGTTTTATCTTAACATTCTTATTATTTTAATGATTTGTTTGAATTTAATCAAGTGAAACACTTTTTTATCTCAACACCGATTAGGTTGAGATTTCAAGTGGGAATATTGGGTTGTTCCGATTGGACAACACACATATCCCCTTTATACCACATATACATGAGATATCAATATTCCTTGGAATCCCTCACTCTATGCTTGAGGTATAAACCTTTTCAACATGATTTTTGTTTCAAGGGTTGGTTCTTTATTCATCTTTTTAAGAGGCAAGAGGGGAATCGAGATATTGACAATCCTCAACCAAAGGATTCAATTAAACAATGTGTATTTTTGAGAACGATGAAGCGACCGAGATGTGTAGTGAAATAGAAATGACATCCTTCTATCATAATTCTAAAAACACCAACTTTATTTATCAACTATTAAACTCTTTAATTAAGTCATTTTATTTTTAAAATTGTTTTCAAAACCACCCCCTCTTTTAGTAATTTTTATTAAAAATACACACTTTCAACATCCAAGGCTCCTTGAGAGACAACCTCGGATTTGAACTATGCTATAAATCCCCTTAAAAAACATAATCAATTTGACGTGTCACGACAATGAGGTCAACTAGACATTGGTGTTGTGCCCAGTGAGAGGCAGTGATATATTTTATGGTGTTGTGGCGGTGTGTGGTGATGCAGTTTGTTGGCCTATTCATAGGAGTTTTGGTTGGGGAGTTTGGATGGTGGTAAAGTTTGTGGTATGGTGATATCCTTGAGAGGTGTATCATATGGTGGTTGTTCAGAACCCCTTTCTTTTACTGGGTTTGGTTGTGATTATCAAGGATGAGAATAGTTTGAGAGGTATCTGATTTAATGACTCATATCTTCCCAACCCGTTACTTTTCATTTTGATGGTTGGAGGTGTTCGGGGGAGGTTAGGAAAGTTTTTGGTGGAGGCTGGAGCTGCAGGAGTGGTGCAGCACGACGTGAACCAGATCCACATCATGAATTAAAGGTTCTCGGCCTGTGTAGTTAGATAGTTTAATGGATTGTGTGCTACAGTGGAGGAAAATTTTGAAATTAATTCATGTTGTGAAATTTATTTACAACATGTAATTAATTTGATGCTGAGGTGACTGAATTTTTAGTAGAATCCAAAAACCCATGAAATTCACACAGTGAAAGGAATACATGACGTGAAACTCATGGGATCCAAGTTGTGAAAAGGTTTGACTAGATGATTATTTTTCATTTAACCATATCCCTCTTTCTATCATTTTTTGGAGGAACCTTAATCATTTTTGAAGGATCTTTCGCCCCTCCTTCCCTTACCTTGATCTTTTGGTTCTGGTGGATGCCCGTTGGTGATCGGTGGTAATCACTTCCCTTCTTCTTAGTTGTTTTCTTATATTTTTTTCTTATATATCCACTATGGTGGTGCATTTTTTGTTTGTGGATAGTTTGTGGATGTATTTTTGATAACCCTTGATGCGGTGTAGGTTAATCCATGGGTTTTGCAGGCAATTGTGGTTTGTGGGTGTTTCTATTGCAGAAATGACGGGAGTAACAAAGAAAAGAAAGAATCACAGAGGAGTAAAAGAAAAAAAAAGAACAAGGACACAAGTATTTACATGGTTCGGGAATAATACCTGTATCCATGGAGAGGCAGAATATTCACTATAATTTGGGAGCATGATTAAAGAGTTTTTTGGTAAGAAACCCTAGCCCGAAATGGGCTATAAATGGAGAAGACGATCGACTGTTCCACCAATTGCACAGGAAGTATGCATCTCTACAGTGAAAGGAAACCTCTCAAGTCAAAAGTGCTATAGTGTCTGCTGGATGGAAGTCCAAAAGGCTACAGTAAAGTTGACTCCAAAGTCTTCACTGCTATAGTGCTCTGTTGGCGTCTGTCGGTCAGCTCTGCTATAGTGTCAAAGATGCTGTAGTGCCCGAAAAATTGGGCTGGGGCCTTTGAACCTCGAACCCCTAGAGTAAGGGAACATTTCCCTCTGAATACCCTAACGAGCTCACCGTAGTGCTCGACTAGTGAAAGTTGTGGGTTAGTGCACAGTACGGACCACAAACATTCAGCCCAACCAGATCGGGCAACCCAATCCAACAGTTCTTCTTCTCCCTACAGTGCGCAATGAGTTGAAAAGCTTATTTTAGGTAGGGAATCTATATTTTATCACTTTTTTGTATCATGCGAGAGGGGTTTATTCTTGATTATCTACGGGGGATGGTTTACGCAAGCCTAATAAAGATAAATTATTTGGTTAATTGAAATTGAAGGAGAAAGGGTTATGATTCACATGCTTTCACATATTTGATATTATCTTGAAATTTTGAATTGATGGGCTTGATCCCCCACTGAAAATCATGGCTGCTAGAAGGATTTTCTTATGTTTTAATAGTTGTGATAAAGAAAACTTTTTTCATGTTGTTGTGATATCATCCAAAAATGGAAATTAGCTAACTAATTATATTAAACTAATAAAATGGTTTCCCTGAGATTTATGGATTTTGTGATAATTCCCCTAAAATAAATAAATGAAATTGATAAATATCCCCTTGCTAAAACCATAAAGTATTCTATGGTGTGTTGTGATGTGTGGTCATGCTATGGATTGATAATGTACAGTTGTGTTATTGGGGATAATGTTTTGTTTTGTTGATGTGTGTTGTGATATGGACTTCCTATGGGGCCATGATCTGGGGTTGGTATGAGGCGGTGCTGTGGGGTGGCGATGTGTAGTTGTGATGTGGGCGATGTGTGGTTGGTATGATTCCGTGCTGTGGGGTGATGATGTACAATCGTGATGTGGATGATGATGTGGTTGGTACATGGTCATGCTATAGGGAAGCAATGTGTGGTTGTGTTATATAGTAGATGATATGTGATTAGTTGTATTATGCTAGATTCCCAGTTAGTGATGGAATAAATAGTTGATAATGTTTGAAATGGATTTGATTGGTTTAGTTAATGGGATGGAAATGGTAAAAGAACAAATCAATAATAGGTGTGTGGTTAAATGTGGCTGTTGATAAATAATGAAATGAATAGGATGTTTAAATGAAATCGGCTTGGATTTTAATGAAAAGTGGGAAGTACCTTGTGGATTCCGTTGTTATGTGGTTTTATGCATTTATTGGTGACAGGGAAAGTGGAGACATTGTGAGTTGTTTAGTGCTTGTTGTGAACCCATAGATTGGGCTTGTGTGTGTGGATATATATATATACACCTAGTATGTTTCTTGCGATTTCTATATGCACCCCACCCACATTGAGCACTATGTGAAGACACCCATACATTTATACGAGGAGTTCTTTTTCAAAATCCTAGTGATGAAGATGGATGGATGGATACCCACTCTTTCCCACTCTCTCTCCTAGGCAAGTAGATATTCACATGCGGTGATGGATGAAGGCCTAATAGTGCACTTGGTGGTGGCCCAATTATCATTGGGTGATATGAGATGTGACTGTGCTATGAGGTGGTGGCCAATGTGTTTTCGGGCATGATGTGATGTGATCGTGCTGTGAGATGAATTATGGTGGGGTTCATTTATGATAGGAGGAGGGAACAAGGTTGATGTCCTTCTTGTTCATGACACCCCACTACTCTGGTTATGGTTGTCATGTTTTGGACCAGGTGTCTACGGGAAATTTGAGATGTGACCATGCTATGGGGTGGTGGCCCAAGTGTCTTTAGATGTGATGTGATGTTAGGGGTTCATTTGTGGTATTAGGGAACAAGGTTGATGTCCTTTTTCATGACACCCTACTACTATGGTTATGGTTGTGATGTTTTGACCAGGTGTCTGTGGGAAATATGAGATGTGACCATGCTTTGGGGTGGTGGCCCAGGTGTCTTCAGGTGTGATGTGATGTTACCATGCTGTGAGGTGGTGGTATATGTTATTTAGAAGAGATAGAAGCACCGATATGTATGAATTTGGGGGTGTGAGAGCAGAAAATCAGTGGGAAAATAGTGTGGGGTACCCTTTATCAATATGCTTCTCATTATGTTATTATACTTGGCTTGCGTTATTTGGTGAGCATGCCTTGGTGAGTATGGGTTTGGATAGTTGACCTTTTTAGGCACTGTTGGTTATTCTATTTGATCATGAGTTCATTAGTATGCTTCTTTCACATGTGCATGATATACTTTGGTTTTCCTACCAAATATACTTGTATGCTCACCCTATGTACATAAACAGATTTTCTGGTTTCTATAAGGATTACGTAGACCATTCTAGACATTACTAGATCAGACCCTTAGATCATTTTTGTGTCACTAATTTAGCTTTTAGGGTATTACTTTGGAGAATTTTATCTGCATCTGTTTTATTTATCCATGCATTATGGGATGGTTTTGGTTTCTTTTTATATTTTTTCTAGGATTTTCTTGATATCGATTCATCCTATCTCCTAATATTGTTTTTATATAGAATGTAACATTCCGTTCATCTCTAGACATGTACAATTATAACCTTGTCGTGGTTTTCCTTTTTATATATTTGGTAAGAGCTGAGAAGGATTTGGGAGGATACCTATAATGGTGAAGTCAGATATTTGTTGGATTCTTGGAAAAAATTGATTTTATCTGCAACCTGTGAGAGATTTACACACTGTGTAATATGGTTACATGCCATGTAAATCTTAAAATGATAATAATTCGTTTTTATCAAGAGGTGATGGGTTTTTTAGCGATTATGATAATTTTCAATTACATAACGTGTAATTGGGTTACACGTCATGTAAAACCCTAAGCTTTGTTTTTAAACAAGTAGCCCGGCTGAAAAATTCATTTTTTCTTCCTCCAGAAATCATTTCTCTCAACCTAGATGCATTTCTTAGGCAATTTTGGGAGCCTCCAAGACCTCTGTATCTTTTCATTCGGCGATTAATTGTCATTGCAATCATGGTGTGACCTTTCTGGTAAGTGTTCTCTGTGTCTCTTTGTCTCTTCCTCTTTTCCTCCTAGGAGTTATTGGATCATCTTGGCATTGATGAATCTAAACTCCATGTTGGTAAATCTGGATTTTAAGATCGAGTTCCCGGATCTCCTGTGCTTTCGTTCTTTTTGGCGGTTTTTTTTGCGGGCCTTTTGTTTCCATGAGAAAGGTAGGTGGTTCAGTTAAGATTCCCAATTTGCATAAACCCTAAATTGATTTGTTTAATTTCAACTATTTGAATTAAGTGTAGTTTCTTGGTTTTGAAAAAATGCATTTCAATAGTTTTTTTAGAAAACCCCAATTCCATTGAATTCATGTTTGTAAGAAAAATGAGTTTTTGGCATGAAATTGGAAAACTTCCGATTCCGTTGAATTGGAGTGTGTTTTTGGAAATTTATGAAATTTAAATTGTTTAGTTTAAACTTTGGATTTTATGGAAATTGATTTAATTAAATTGATGAAATTTATTATGAAAATGGTTTTGATGGAAAATTATGAAAAACACCAATTCAATTGAATTGGGGGTTTGTGATGAAATTGATAGAATTGTATAAAAATTAAATTGTTGAATTTAACTATGAAATAAATTTTGAAATTTCATGAATTGGTTTTAAATCCTTATTTGTGAAAATGGATTAAAATGGTTTGATTGAAACCTCAGTGTTTCATCTTTGTGAAAAGGCATGTTTTTTTATTAAAATCCTATTGTGAATTTTAAAGGGAAATTGGCATATTTGTAATGGAGAATGAGATTAATTGTATTTTAAGTAGTCTTGAAATAAATTTCCCATCATTTTTTGTACCAGAGCCCATGAAAGCCTTAAGTAGTTAGGGATTTATTTTGGGTGGCACTTTACGACTTACAACATTCTAAAACTTCATATCATCATATCACATCCCTTAGACAATGATGATGATCCCTCTTTAGACTTATTCCCAAAGGGGAGCACATACATATTTTCCTTTTCATAGTTTTGGGTCCTTATAGCCAGAAAGTACCGTACCTATTTGTCATATGACCATTTTATTGCTTGTTTTTATTTAAAATGTATATATATATACCATTGTTGTAAACTGTTTTACGTTCCTTGTGAATTTATATAAACTGTTTTATATAAAAGTGTTTATTTAAGCCATTTGTGAATAATTCCAGTTCTATAAAGAACCCCCTTTTTAAAGGTAATTCTACCATTTGAAATGTATTTCTATCATTTGAAATGTGAATCATGATTTTTTTAAATATGCTTTTGAAATTACAAACCTGTTTATTTGAAAATTGAAAGCACTTTCTTGGTTAATTTGATATTGGAATATTGTTATGGAATCTTTGGGTGAAACCCTATTGGGATTTGGCGCACACCCTACTTGTGCCTTTGGGTGTTTGTATATTACCTCCTTTTAGGATTGAGTAAGGGAAAAGGGTCACTTGGAAACGGTTCTAGCTATTAATCCATGGACTTTGTGAGTTGTGTCCGTTGGGACTTGAATGATTTTTCCTATTTCTGGTACATGGTTGTTGTATTTGGGCCTATTTATGTTTTTTGACTTCTAGAACATTACTCCTAGTGAAGTTTCTTTTGATATTCATATTGTCTTGTTTCTTTTCGTCTTCAATGTTTGTGGAAAAATTGTTCCCACTTTCATTTTGTATGATGCAAGGTGTTAGTCACCGACCCCTGGGGATCGGGAACACCCTTCGGGCTATGCTAGGGCCAACTTAGTTATTGGGTTACTAGGGTACTCGGGATAGTTCTTGAAAAAGTGGTATCAAAGGGAGGTTGGGATTTTTTCTTGAAGTCATTATGCATTTGTGAAATCTTGTCGGGACTTAGGAGGTAGTTGTGATTGAGCACCTGGAAAACTCTTACCGAAATGAACCTTAAGTCTCTAGTGGTGGTTAGGGAAAGATGTCTTGTAGATTGGTTCTAGTATTTTTCCTATTTTGATTTGGATAAATTGAAATCCATATCTTGTTTTTTCTATCTGTTGGGGTTATTTTCCCTGTTGCTCTGTTGGAGTGTAAATATGATTTCTTCTTTATTGTCTACTGATTTAGTGTATCATCATGTCTCCAAGAAGGCATGCGAATCAGATCCCGGAGGAAGATGTTGTTGAACCTCAGCGAGAGAACCCTATTGTATATTCGAATCTAGTAGAGGTGATTGTGCGTAATATCCAAACTCTGGGATATGCACCACCTCTAGTTCCCATTCAGTCTCCAACTATTGAACCTCAGAGGGATGTTCTCAAGATTTGTTCTCAAGAGTTCTTTTTCCAGAATCCAACATCATTCAAGGGCTCAAATGATCCTCAAGAGGCTGAGGAATGATTGGTTGGAATGGAATTATTGTTTGGGTTCTTAGAAACACCTAAAAAGATCAAAGTGAAGTGTTCCACATTCATGTTGGAAGGAACGAGAAGGATATGGTGGGACATGATGGTAACAGAAAAGAAACATGAGATCTTAGAGTGAAAAGACTCCAAGGTTATTTTCACCAACTGGTTCTATCCAGATTTGATGTTGTTGGCCAAGGCTATAGATTTTTTCAAACTTGAGTAGGTTGATAGGACCATGATAGAGTATGCAAATCATTTTGTAGATCCAGTACAGTTTCCGCCTGAGATAGTATCAAATGAGAAGATGAAGACTCGATTGTTTGATTGGGGACCCAGAAAGGATATTAGTTATCAGGTTTTATTGTTGAAGCTACCTTCTTATGCTGATGTGATGGATAGAGCATTAATGGTCAAGATGGATCTGGCTAGCAAGTAAAATTTATTAGGAGTTTCTTTATCTCCCACTAGAAGCATGTTTTATTTTAAAGGAAAGTGGAAACATGATGATTTTCATAGTGGTTCTCGATATCAGGGTCATTCCAAGCCTCCTACATTTCCTATCATAGGTCCAATGATTTGCTACTAGTGTGGAAAGACAATGCATTCAAAGAGGTTTTTCACTGAGGCACCCAAGAATTGTAGCTCATGCAGAGGTTCAGGCCACT
This sequence comes from Viscum album, assembly GCA_963277665.1. Taxonomy (NCBI): domain Eukaryota; kingdom Viridiplantae; phylum Streptophyta; class Magnoliopsida; order Santalales; family Viscaceae; genus Viscum; species Viscum album. The sequence goes on from OY728167.1 coordinate 1,008,874,288, forward strand.
TAGAGCGGTTCTTCCATGTCTTTTCCACTCTATATAGTGGAACGAGATCATCATCTACTTCCAAAACTATGGGGAAATCATATGCTTCACGTACAAAAAGGGTTCCATCCACAAACATCTAGAACAAAGCTTCTTCACACAATGGAAGAGTCTCTAGAGGAAGAGGATACGAGTCCAAAAACTGTGAGAGGTACCATTACTATAGATTCATCATTAGTGACCGCTCTATTTGATATTGGTTCATCTCATTCATTTATTTCAACCCATATTTTTAATTTGATAAATCTTCTTATGGGTCTTTTATCTTGTGTAATGGATATTACTACACCCCTTGGTATAAAGAGAGAGCAGGATCTCTATAGTCCCTCTTGTGTTTTCTCCCTATCAGATGTCAAGATTTCTTGGAGTTTTCTGGTTCTCAACATTAAACCGATTGACATAATATTCTAGATGGATTGGATCATTTCTAATAAAGCCTGGATTAATTACTATCTTCGATGGGTCTCCATTACTACACCTAGTGGTGTGTGCTGTGTCTTCCAAAGAGAATGGGACCCAAGGTCAAGCAGAGAAGAACCTTTTTATCCAAAGTTGGGGAATGTTATATTTGTGTTTTCCATTGATATGGAGCAGGAATCTTTGAGCGGTGATCTCCCTCTTATTGTTGTTGAGTTTTCCGACATGTTTCCTTATGAAATCTCTGGTTTTCCACCAGTAAGGGAGGTTGAATTTTCCACTAACTTAATGACTGGTTTTCCATCAGTTTTTATACCCTATTACCACATGGAACCATATGAAATGAAAGATTTCAAGTCCTAGTTGGATGATCTTCTAGAGAAGGGATTTATACGCCCAAGTGTGTCACCTTGGGCGATGCCAATTCTCTTTGATAAGAAGGAAGATTGTTCACTTCAACTATGTGTTTATTACCGAAATCTCAATTGAGTGACGATAAATAACATGTATCCATTTCCATAGATTGATGATCTCTTTGATCAGTTGAAGGGTGAAAAGTGGTTCTCAAAGATTTATCTTCTCTCTGGTTACCTTCAGTTAAGGATAAATGAATCCAACATTCATAAAACTGCCTTTCAGAGCGGGTATGACCTCTATGAGTACCTTGTTATTCCCTTTGGTCTAATCAATGATCCTGTAGTCTTTATAGATTTGATGAATAGTATTTTCTATGAGTATCTAGATTCATTTTTGGATAATATCCTTGTTCACTCTATGTCCGAGGAGAATCATGTGTATCATTTGAGAACAGTTCAGAGTTTGCTGGGAAATCACCGACTTTATGCTAAGCTTTTGAAGTGAGAGTTCTAGATTCAAGAATTGAAATCCTTGGGACACGTGGTGTCGAAACATGGTATATTAGTTAATCATGAGAAGGCAAAGGCTGTTATGACATGGGAGTAGCCACAAAATGTTTTCGAGACTCAGAGATTCTTGGACCTGGCTGGGTATTATCACGGGTTTGTTAAGGGTTTCTCAATAATGGATTCTTTGATGAATTCTCTAACTCAAAAGGGAGTACAGTTTGGTTGGAATGACAAATGTCAGAGTTCTTTTGTTGAGCTAAAACATATTTTGGCTACTACACCAGTGTTGACTCTTTCAGAGGTCGGGCAAGGCTATGTAGTCTTTTGTGATGCATCGGGTTCAGGTTTGGGCTGCGTTCTTTTGAAAGGTGATAATGGATCTTGTTAGCTTAGACCACATGAGAAGAATTATTATACCCATGACCTTGACCTTACAGCCATGATGCACGCACTTAATATTTGACGACATTACCTTTAGGGAGAAATGTTTACCATGTATTTAGACCACAAGAGATTGATTTATATATTCTCTCAAAAAGATTTAAATCTCTGCCAGAGGCGTTGGGTAGAATACCTACAATATTTCTTCTTTGACATCACCTATACTTTGAGGAAAGAGAGTGTCTTTGCAGATGCTCTGAGAAGGAAACTTACAACCTAGGAAGTGATAGAATCTTTGAAAGAGTATAATTTTATGGCTCTCTTTACACAATTGCATATTGGAGTCCTAGAATCAGGGGCTGAGGTTTCTTTGGATAGTGTTTAGTTGACATCCACTCTTCTCGAATTCATTCTTCAGGAAAGATAGGTTGATGATGAGTTCCATAACATTAGATACCCTCTTAATGGCGGGGAGACCGTGCTTGATTGTTCTTTCTCCAAAGAGGGCATTCTATGCTTTCAGAACCGATTTGTAGTACCGTATTCAGTAAGGAAATATTTAATGGGGTATTTCCATAGTTCCTAGTGGGAAGTGTACCCAGGATCCCTGAAGATGTTCTATGACATGTGGCATAAATTCTACTCTCTAGGTATGAGACGGGTCATTACTGAGTTTGTCTCTTGTTTCTATACATTCCAACAGGTCAAGGCTAAGCACCAGAAACCTTTGAGTTTTCTTCATACACTTCCCGTCCATACTTAGAAGTGGTATGATATCTATATGGACTTTTTGGTTAGGTTTCCACATACCCAGAGAAAGAATAATGCGATATGGGATGTGATCAATAGGCCGACCAAGTCAGCACACTTTATACCCATTCATGATAAAACCAAATTTGAGGAGTTAGTAAATATCTCTGTGAAAGATATCATTAGTTTTCATGGATTCCATTCTCCTATAGTCTCTGATAGGGATCCTCGGTTCACTTATTTCTTTTGGAGAGGCCTTTAGGAGGCACTGATATCTCACATCTATTTGAGTACGGCATACCATCCGCAGTCGGATGGCTAAATAGAAAGTGTTACACAGATTCTTGAGGATATGCTTCACGCTTGTGTTATCGACATTGGTGTGGATTGGGATGATCATTTGGGGATGGTTGAGTTTTATTATAATCATAGTTACTTGTTCGCAATCATAATGGATCCTTTTGAGGCGTTGTATGGTTGGCCTTACAAATATCTATTGTGATCGTTGGGGATTGGTGAAAGTTCCTTGGTTGGACAAAGCATGGTCCAAGAGTCGACAATTAATATTCAGTTGATTCATCAGAGGATGTTGAGGGAACAGATCCTGTATAAGTCTTATGCTAATCATCATCGTAGACCAATGGAATTATCAGTTGGTGACTAGGTGTTCTTGAAAATTTCACCTCGGTTGGGTCATCAACGACTTAAGAGGCAAGGGAAAATTTCTCCACATTTTGTGGTACCTTTATAGGTTGTTGAATAGGTGGGGAAAGTTTCTTACCATTTATCATTTCCACCACAGTTTACGTCGATACATAACGTGTTCTATGTATCTCATTTATGAAAGTATCTATTTGATCTATCTCATGTTCTGAGATGGTGTGATCTTGAGGTTGAGCCTGATTTATCCATGGCTTAATGACCATTTAGGATAGTTGATTTTGAAACTAAGGTGCTTTTTGGGAGGGTGATACCTTTGGTTCATGTTTTATGGCAGCATGGTTCTGATTCTCATGAGACATGGGAGCACGAGGCGCTAATGAGAGAGTAGTTGCCTCACCTTTTCGATATAGAAGCTTCTTGATAGGCTTTTTGGGGACAAAATGTTCTTATTGTGGGGAGGTTGAAACATTCTATTACTCTTCAGACAGGTACATTTATAACCATGTCATGGTTTTCCTTTTTATTTATCTGGGAAGGGATGATAAGGAATTGGGATGATACCTATAATGGTGAAGTCAGAGATTTGTTGGATTCTCAGCAAAAACTAATTGTTTCTTCAACGTGCTAGAGATTTACATGTCTTGTAATACAATTACATTCCATGTAAATCATAAAATGATAATAATTATTTTTTATCAAAAGGTGATGAGTTTTTTGTTGATTATGATAATTTTTAATTACATGATGTATAATTGGGTTACACGTCGTGGAAAACCCCGAGATTTATCTTTAAAAAATAATCCCAGCTGAAAAATCCATTTTTTCTTCCTCCACACTTCCTTTTTATCAATCTAGAGTCCTTCCCCATGTGATTTTGGGAGCCTCTAACCCCTCCGAGTCTTTTTGTTCGGTGATTAATCATTGTTGGGATCGTGGTGTGACGTTTCGAGTAAGTGTTCTCCCTGTCTCCCCATATCTTTCTCTTTTCCTCCTATGAGTTATTGGATCATCTTGTTATTGATGAATCTAAAATCCGTGTTGATAAATATTGTTTCTAGGATTGATTTCATGGATCTCCCATGCCTTCATTCTTGTTGGAGGGTTCCGTTGCGGGCCTTGTGTTTCTATGAGAAAGGCAGGTGGTTTTGTTATGATGTACAATTGGCATCAACCTTAAATCGATTTGATTAATTTAAACTATTTTAATTAAATGAAATTGATTGTTTTTTATTAAATGCCTTTCAATCATTTTTTTGGAAAAATCCAATTCCATTGAATTAGGGTTTTTAAGAAAAATTGGTTTTTTCCATGAAATTGGAAAACCCCAAATTATGTTGAATTGGGGTGTGTTTATGAAATTTTTTGAAATTTAAATTGTTTAATTTAAATCTTAGATTTGATGGAAATTGATTTAAATAAATTATTCAATTTAATTATGGAAATGGTTTTGATGGGAAACTATGAAAAACTCTAATTCCATTGAATTGGGGGTTTGTGATGAAATTGATGGAATTGTATAAAAATGAAATTGATGAATTTAATTGTGAAATGGATTGTGAAATTTCATGAATTTGTTTCAAATCCTTATTTTTGAAAAAAATGGATTAAAATGGTTTTATGGAAACCTTAGGGTTTTATCTTTGTGAAAAAACATGTTTTTGATTAAAAGCCCGTTATGATTTTTAGAGGAAAAAATTGCATATTTGAAATGAAGAATGAGATTAATTGTATTTTAGGTAGTCTTGAAATAAATTTCTTATCATTGTTTTGTACTATAGAACATGAAAGCCTTAGGCAGTTAGTGAGTTATTTTGGGTGGCACTTTACGACTTACAACTTTTTAAAACTTCATATCAACACATCACATCCCTTAGGCGATGGCGAAGAGTCCTCTTTGGCCATAGGCCCAAAGTGGTGTATATACATATTTTACGTTTCACAGTATGGGGTACCTATAGTCTGGAACTATCGTACCTATTTGTAATATGACCATGTTTCTCGCTTATTTGTTTTTCAAATGTATATATACCATTGTTGTAAACTGTTTTACATGCCTTGTGAATTTATATAAACTATTTTATATAAATTTTTTATTTAAACCATTTTTGAATAGTTCAATTTGTGTAAAGAACCCCTTTGTTTAAAGGTAATTCCATCATTTGAAATATATTTCCATCATTTGAAATGTGAAGAATGATTTTTTTAAATATGATTTTGAAATTCCAAACCTGTTTATTTGAAAATTGAAAGAACTTTCTTGGTTAATTTGCTATTGGAATTTTGTTATGGAATCTTTGGGTGCAATCCTACTGGGATTTGGATCACACCCTACTTGTACCTTCAGATGTTTGTAGATTACCTCCTTTTAGGATCGAGCAAGGGAAATAGATCACTTAGAGGAGGTTCTAGATGTTGATCCGTGAACTCGGTGAGTTTCATCTGTTGAAACATGGGCAATTTTTTTTATTTTTGGTAGTTGGTTGAAGTGCTTGGGCTTGTTTATGCCTATTTGACTTATGATGCATTACTCCTAGTGGATTTTCTTTTGATATTCATATTGTCTTGTTTCATTTCTTCCACAATGTTTGTGGTAAAATCGTTCCCACTTTCATTCTTTATGATGCCAGGTGCTAGTCGCAGACTCGTAGGGATCAGGAATGTCCTTCAGGCTATGTCAGAGTCGGCTCAATTATAAGGTTACTGGGGTACCCAGGCTGGTTTGTGAAAAAGTGGTATCAAAGGGAGGTTGATCTTTTATCTTGAAGTCATTATTCATTTGTGAAATCTTTTCAAGACTTAGGAGGTAGTTGCGATTGAATGTCTGGCTATCTCTCACCGCAATGAATCTTAATTCGCCAGGGGTGGTTAGGGAAAGAAATATTGTGGATTGGTTCTAGTCTTTTCCCTATTTTGATTTAGATAAAGTGAAATCTAAATCTTGTTTTTTCTATCTATTGGGATTATTTTCCTTGTTGCTCTGTTCGAGTGTAAATCTAGTGTCTTCCTTGTTGTTTGTTGATGTTGTGTAGCATCATGCTGTTGAGAAGATGTGATAATCAGATACAGGAGGAAGATGATGCTAAACCTCAATGATTGAACACTATTTTAGATCTGAATCAAGTAGAGGTGATTGTGTGTATTGTCTAAGCACTGGGATTGGAACCACCTTCAGTTCCTGTTCAGGCTCCATCTGTGGAACCTCAGAGGGGAATTCTCAAAATTTGTTCTTAATAGTTCCTTCACCAGAATCCAGCACTGTTCAAGAGCTCAAATGAATCAAATGATCCTCAAGAGGCTGACGAATGGTTGAGTGGAATGGAGAACTTTTTTAGGTTCTTGGAAACACCTGATGAGATCAAAATGAAGTGTTACACCTTTATGCTTGAAGGACCAAGTAGAATATGGTGGGATGTGATGGTAATGGAAAAATAAACATGAGGTCTTAGAGTGGAAAGATTTCAAGGTTCTTTTCACCGACCAGTTCTATCTAGATTCAATGTTGTTGGCTAAGGCTATAGATTTTTTCAAACTTGAGAAAGCAGATAGGACTGTAATAGAGTACGATTTTTTTGTAGAGCTAGTGCAGTTTTCACCTGAGATAGTATCAAATGAGAAGATGAAGACTATATTTTTCTAGTTACACCTTCAAAAGGATATTAGTTCTTAGGTTTTCTTACTGAAGCTGCCTTCTTATGCTGATGTGCTTGATAGAGAACTAATGGTTGAAATGAATCTGTTTGGAAAGTCAGGGATATTAAGAGTTTCTTTCTCTCTTGGTGGAATCTTGAGTTATTTTAAAGGAAAGTGGAAGTGTGATGATTCTCATGGTGGTTCTCAATAATAGGGTCATTCCAAGCCTTCTACAGTGCCTGATAGAGGTCTTATGATTAGATACTAGTGTGGAAATCCAGGGAATTCAAAGTGGGTTTTCACTGAGGCACCCAAGAATTTTAGCTCCTGTTGATATTCCGGTCACTTACAGAGGTTCTTCCATGTATTTTTTCACTCCATGTAGTTTTACGAGATCATCATCTCCTTCTATAACTACGGGGCAATCATATTCTTTGTGTACAAAAGGGTTCCAGCCATGTGAAACTAGAATGAATCTTTTTCGGGTAGTGGAAGAGTCTCCAGAGGAATTGGATACAGGTCCAACGACCATGAGAGCTACCATTACTATAGATTTATTATTAGTGAATTCTCTATTTGATACTGGTTAATCTCGTTATTTTATTTCAACTCATATTGTTAATCTGCTAAATCTTCCTACGAAGATTTTATCTTATGCAATGGATATTACTACACCCCTTGGTATGAAGATAGAATATGATTTTCATAATCCCTCTTGTGTTTTCTCCCTATCAGATGTCAAGATTGCTTGAAGTTTTATGGTTCTCAACATGAAGCAACTTGATGTCATATTCAAGATGGATTGTATCATTACCAATAAATCCTAGATTCATTTCCATCTTAGATGGGTTTCCATTACTACACCTAGTGGTGTGTGCTGTGTCTTCCAAGGAGAATGAGACCCAAGTTCGAGCAGAGCTGAACCTTCTTATTCAGAGTTGGGTAAAGTGATATCTGTGTTTGCCTTTGATTTGGAGTGGGAATATTTGAGTGGTGATATCCCTCTAGTGGCCATTGGTTTTCCTGATGTGTTTACTTCTGGATTATATGGTTTTCCACCAGTAAGGGAGTTTGAGTTTTCCATTGACTAAATGCTTGGTACTCAACCGATTTATATTAATTCTTACTATATGAAACCACCTGAAATGAAAGAGTTGAAGTCCCATTTGGATGATCTTCTAGGGAAGGTATTTATATACCTGAGTGTGTCACCTTTGGCGGTGCCAGTTTTCTTTGTTAAGAAGGCTGATGGTTCACTTCGCCTATGTGTTGATTACCAAAATTTCCATTGAGAGACGGTAAAGAACAAGTATCCATTTCCACATATTGATGATCTATTTGATCAGTTGAATGAGGCCAAGAGGTTCTCAAAGATTGATCTTTACTATGGTACCATTAGTTGATGATAAAGAGTCCGACATTCAGATAACTGCCTTTTATAGTATATACGACCACCATGAGTACCTTGTTATGACCTTTGGTCTAACCAATTATCCTATAGTCTTTATGGATTTGATGAACATGATTTTACACAAGTATCTAGATGCCTTTGTGGTATTATTTTTGGATGACATCCTTGTTTACTCCAAGTCTGAGGAGGATCATGTGCATCATCTGAGAACAATTTTGAGTTTGCTGAGAAATCACCAAATTTATACTAAGCTTTTGAAGTGTGATTTCTGGATTCAAGAAGTGAAATTATTAGGATACATGGTGTTAGAACATGGGATATCAGTTGATTCTGAAAATTTGAAGGATGTTATGACGTGGAAACAACCATAAAATGTTTTTGAGATTCATATCTTCTTGGGGATGGTTGGGTATTATCGTGGGTTTGTTAAGGACTTATCAAAGATGGATTTATTGATGAATTATCTAACTTGGAAGGGAGTAAAGTTTGTTTGGAATGATAAATGATAGAGTTATTTTTTGATATGAAACGTTTTTTTGACTACAACGCTAGTGTTGAATCTTCGAGAGGCTGTGAAGGGCTATTTGGTCTTTTGTGATGTATCGAGTTCAGGTTTGGGATGCGTTCTTATGCAAGGTGATCATTTCATTTTCTATGACTCTCGTCAGCTTAGGCTACGTGAGAGGAATTATATGACCCATGACCTTAAACTTTCATCCATGATGCACACATTTAAGAGTTGGCAGTATTACCTTTACATATAAATGTTTACCATGTATTCAGACTACAATAGCTTGAGTTATATATTCTCTCAAAAAGATTTAAATCTTAACCAGATGCATTTTGTGGAATACCTGCAATCTTTTGACTTTGACATCGCTTATACCCTGGGGAAATGGAATGTCATAGAATATGTTCTGAGTAGGAAACATTCAACCCAGGCAGTTAAAGAATCTTCAGAAGTGTGTAATTTGATGACTCTCTTTTCACAATTGCATATTGGAGTCCATGAATCATGGGATAAGGTTTCTTTATCCAATTTTAATTGAAATCTTTTCTTCTTGAATTGATTCTTTAGGAACAACAGATTGATGATGAGTTCTATATCATTAGAGACTCTCTTAATGGTAGGGAGACCGTGTTTGATTGGTCATTCTCCAAAGTGGGCATTATATGATTTCAGAATTGCTTTGTAGTACCATATTTGGTAAAAAAATATGCGATGGGGGTATTTCCATAGTTCCTAGTGGTAAATTCACCCAAGATCCATGAATATGTTCTATGACATACAATTCCAATTCTGGTGTCCAAGTATGAGATAGACCATTACTGAGTTTTTCTCTCATTGCTATACATGCTAATAGGTTTAGGCTAAGCACTATATTCATTTGGGTTTGCTTCAACCACTTCTAGTCCATACCTGGAAGTGGGATGATATCTCTATGTACTTTGTGGTTGGTATTCCACATAGCCATAGAAATAAAAATTTGATATGGGTTGTGATCGATAAGCTAACCAAGCCAGAAAACTTTATGCCCATTCGTGATATAACCAAAGTTGAGGAGTTGAGAAATCTCTACATGAAAGTGATCATTCATTTGCATGAAGTTACTCCTTCTATAGTTTATGATAAGGATACTTGGTTCACTTATCGCTTTTGGTGCGGCCTTTAAGAGTCACTAGGATCTCACATCCTTTTGAGTACGACATATTATCTATAGTTAGATGGACTGACAGAAATAGATATAAAAATTATTGAGGTTATGATTCACTCTTATGTTATTGACTTTGGTGGGGATTTGGATGATCATTTGGGGTGGGTTGAGTTTTCTTATAAAACTAGTTACTAGTCTATGATTAGAATGGATCCTTTTTAGGCGTTGTATGGTCGGCCTTTTAAATCTCTATTGTGCTGGTTGGAGATTGGTGAAAGTTCCTTAGTTGGACCAAACTTGGTCCAAGAGACAACAATTAATATTTAGTTGATTCATTAGAGGATGTTAAGGGAACAGAGCCTGTATAAGTCTTATGCTAATCATCACTATATACCGTTAGAATTATTAGTTGGTGACCGAGTGTTCTTGAAGGTTTCACCTCGGTTGGGTCATCAATGACTTAGGAGGAAAGGGAAACTTGCTCCTAATTTTGTAGGACCTTTTGAGGATATTGACCAAGTGGGGAATTTTTTTTACCATTTAGCACTACCACCACAGCTGGCATCAATACATAACATGTTCCATGTATCTCAGTTATGAAAGTATTTATTTTATCCATCTCATGTTCTGATCTGGAGTGATCTTGAGGTTGAGCCTGATTTATCTGTGACTAAAGGGCCAATTAGGATAGTTGATTATGAAACTAAGGTTCTTCATGGGAGGGTGATACCTTTGGTTCATGTTCTATGGCAGCACTATTCTGATTCTCATAATACATGGGAGCACAAGGCACTAATGAGAGACTAGTGACCTCAGCTTTTCGATATAGAAGCTTCTTGACAGGCTTTCTGGGGACATAAAGTTTTTATTGTGCGGTGGTTGGAATATTCTGTTACTCTTCTGATAGGTACATTTATTACCTTGTCATGGTCTTCCTTTTTATTTATATGGGAAGGGCCAAGAAGAATTTGGGAGGATACCTATAATGGTGAAGTCATAGATTTGTTGGATTCTCAGAAAAAACTAGATTTTTCTACAACACACTGGATATTTACATGTCGTGTAATACAATTATATGTCATGTAAATCATAAAATGATAATAATTTGTTTTTTTCAAGAGGTGATGGGTTTTTTGGAATTTATGATAATTTTCAATTACATGACATGTAATTGGGTTACACGTCGTGTAAAACCCCAAGATTTGTTTTTAAACAAGAAATCCGACTGAAAAATTCATTTGTTATTCCTCCATACTTCCTTGTTCTTGACCTAGAGGCCTTCCCCATGCGATTTTGGGAACCTACAACCCCTTCGAGTCTTTTCATTCGGTGATTAATCATTGTTGGGATCATGGTGTGACCTTCTAGGTAAGCTTTCTCCTTGTCTCTCCATCTCTTCCTCTTTTCCTTCTAGGAGTTGTTGGATCATCTTGGTATTGATGAATCTAAAATCCGTGTTGATAAATATTTTTTTAGGATTGAGTTTTTGGATCTTCCGCGCCTTTGTTCTTGTTGGAGGGTTCTGTTGCGGGCCTTGTGTTTCCATAAGAAAGGTATGTGGTTCTGTTATGATGTCCAATTTAACCCTAAATTGATTTGTTTAATTTAAAGTATTTGAATTAAATTAAATGGATTGGTTTTTATTAAATGTATTTCAATAGTTTTGTTAGAAAAACCCAATTCCATTTAATTGAGATTTTTAAGAAAAATGGATTTTTGGCATGAAATTGGGAAACCCCCAATTTCGTTGAATTGGGTTTGTTTATGGAAATTTTTGAAATTTAAATTGTTTAATTGAAACTATGGATTTGATGGAAATTTATTTAAATAAATTATTGAATTTAATTATGGAAATGGTTTTGATGGAAAATTGTGAAAAACCCTAATTCCATTGAATTGTGGGTTTGTGATGAATTTGATATAATTGTATAAAAAATAAATTGATGAATTTAATTGTGAAATGGATTGTAAAATTGAATGAATTGGTTTCAAATCCTTATTTGTGAAAAATGGCATAAAATGGTTTGATGGAAACCTTAGGGTTTATCTTTATGAAATGTAATGTTTTTGATTAAAATCTCGTTATGGTTTTTAAAGGGAAAATTGGTATATTTGAAATAAAGAATGAGATTAATTTTATTTTAAGCAGTCTTGAAATAAATTTCCCATCGTTGTTTTGTAATAGAAAACATGCAATCCTTAGGTAGTTATTGAGTTATGTTGGGTGGATCTTTATGACTTAAAATGTTCTGAAACTTCATATCAGCACATCACATCCCTTAGGAAATGATGACGAGTCTTATTTGGACTTAGACCCAAAGGGGTGTATATATATATTTTTTGTTTCACATTATTGGGTCCCTATATCCTGGAACTATTGTACCTATTTGGCATATAACCATGTTGGTCACTTGTTTGTATTTCAAATGTATATATTCCATTGTTGTAAACTTTTTTACATGCCTTTTGAATTTATATAAACTATTTTATATAAAAGTGTTTATTTAATCAATTAGTGAATAGTTCTATTTGTGTAAAGAACCCCTTTGTTTAAAGGTAATTCCATCATTTGAAATGTATTTCCATCATTTGAAACGTATTTAAATTATTTTAAATGTGAAGCATGATTTTTTTAAATATTCTTTTGAAATTCCAAACCTTTTTATTTGAAAATTTAAATCACTTTCTTGGTTAAATTGATATTGGAATTTTGTTATGGAATCTTTGGGTGAAATCTTGCTAGGATTTGGTTCACACCCTACTTGTGCCTTCAGGTGTTTATAGATTACCTTTTTATAGGGTCGATCAAGGGAAAAAGATCACTTTGAGGTGGTTCTAGTTGTTGATCCGTGAACTTTGTGAGTTGCGTCCATTGGGACTTGTACATTTTTCCTATTTCTTATACTTGGTTGTAGTACTTGGAATTGTTTATGCCTGTTTGAATTTTGGTATATTACTCCCAATGGAGTTTGTTTTGACATGCATACTGTATTTTAACTTTTATTCCACAATGTTTGTGAAAAAATCCTTCCCACTTTTGTTTTGTATGATTCCAGGTGCTAGTCGCTGACCTGTGGAGATTGGGAATGCCCTTCATGCTATGTCAAGGCCGATTTGGTTATCAGGTTACCAGGGTACCTGTGATGGTTCATGACATAGAGGGAAATTCCTCCCATTTATGATATTTCTATATTCGTGGTGCTAGTCACCAACCTAGGGCCTACTAGAGGTGGGACTCAGGGGTTATTATCTCTCTCCCTTCATTGTCGTATCCTTAGTGGGAGGGGGTCATGAAATGAATAACCTCCATCAACTTTTTGATAAGGTGTGGAAATTAGAGGAATTCCCAGTCATATGCCTTGAACATCCACTTTCCATGAACCACTAATCATTGATGATCTTGGTCATTTTTACCTACAAAGACAAATCAAAAAAGAAATTGTTTTGGTACCCATATTTTTTTGGGTCCAGCTATGTTAACAACTAAAGATTTGTGAACCCAAATCTATTTGTGATGTCCAAAAGTTATATCACTAAATTTTGAAAAATTATTTGAAATAAAATCATTTTTAACACTATAGAATTGTGGGTTTATCAATTTACAATTGTTAGCATAATTTTCTAAATCTCCACATTGAAAATAAGTAATTTCAGAGAGGTTATTTTTCTTAGAACTAGGTACAAAATAAATTTTATAGAATATTATTTTTTTACCTTAAATTCCTATTCCAAATTTATTTTTATGTTTTTTATTATTTAAAAGTATTTTATTTAAATAATTTTCAACTTTAGTGAAAACTTTGAAAGCATATTTGAAGTCTTGAACTTATTTTTTAAAATTTTCAATCTTATTTCCATGTTCAATATAATATGTAGTATAATTTTCCATCTTTGTTTTTAAATATTTTTTTTATTTAACTCATCCTTTTAATTATTAATAAATTCACAGGAGATCTAAGAGCTTTATTTTTATTTTTCAAAGATTCATACTTAGTTTCTATAATGGTACAATATTTATTTAATTCCTCATATAAGAAATTCTCATTTTTAGATTCATACTCATGCTCAGAAGAGTAATATGATCATACCTCATTAGAATGTTCTATAAAGCACATGTTGGCCTTCTGATTAGAATGTTCATCTTGTGATTTTAAATATGTGACATCAGTAAAATATTATGAAGTAATCCATGTGGATTTCAGGGTTTTATTGGATTTTTTTCTTGTAACCAACTTTATTGAATTACTTATTCTCTAAGTATTTTTATCATGTAGCTATATAAAATATGGCTTGATATGTCTATGATTCTTGAATTCATAACATCTCAATGCTTTATAATTTCCATCATAATTCTTATATTTATTGAAATATTTATTAAAACCTTTTCTTTTGTTATAGAACTTTCTGAATTTTATGTCAATGTGAGCAAGCTCACTATCTGAATCCGAACAATTGGATTTATCTTCACTATATGGATTATATATTTGAATTTCTTTGCACTTCTTGTCATATTTTGAAGTTAAGACTTCTAAAGTATAATTTTCTTTCTTAACTAACATATTCTCACCAGATTCATCTTCCAAATATTACACATATATCATAATAGTTCTAATAAGATATTATATTTTAAAATTCTTAACCTCTATATATTATCTAATTGAAGCTGAAATTCCACACCACTTAGGTGGTAAAACACTTACCACTTTTAAATATTTCCCTCATTCAGTAATTTTTGTTCCTAAAGAAACAATATTATTTACAATCTCAGTGTTTTTTCCATTAAAATGAGTAATTATTTCTTTTTACATCATTCTAAAAATATCAAATTTCAGATTGGTAGTATCATACCTGATGGATATCACATTATATGTACCTTCATAAGAAACCGTTATAGTATTCCACATTTCATGGGATATTTTGCATTGAGAAATTTGGTTGATCTCATCTGGACCTTTTCTAAAAATTATAGCATTCATCACTTTAGAATTTAAATCATAACTAGCTTCAATATCTGCACCTCATATTTCAGGTTGAGTTTTTTGAAATCCATAAGGATTCAAGACTTTGAGAGAAACCTTCAGAACCAGTTTCTTTAGATATACGATCATTTGTGACTTCCATCAGTAATTATCACCATTGAAGTAGGGTTTTCTTACCATCATCATACCTTCTCTGTTATCAATCATTACATTCATTTAAAAAAATTTAGAATTCAACCCTTGATAGTAGAGAACTCAAGAGTTATGATCTCTAATACTAATTGTTATCCTAAAAGGATTGAAAAAAACTCAATATGTGGTGAATTGAGTTCTTGAAATTTTCTTCACCTATAAAATAACCCTCTTTTAGTTATGAAAAACTTCATGTTCTTTTTTTATCATAAGTATAAATGAAAAAAAAGTTGAAGGAAAAAGAACAAAAACTGATATTTATAGTTGTTTAGGGAATAAAAGTCCCCTAGTACACTTTGCCAACCCTCTTCTCCATTATTTTGGTGATTTTCACTAGTATAATCATTTTGTTGGGGTCTTCCAATCCTTTTTCTATGGACTGCACAACTGAGTACAAGCATCCAAAACATGTTACAAAATTACATAAGCTTTCAAATGGGCTCCAACATGTCTTTATAAAAAAATGACTCGGGTTCTTTTCTTGGTAACCTTTACAATAAGAGATGATAAAATAAAGAGTTTATAGGTGCAGTACACAGTTGTAATATACAACTAAGAAAAAGGAAAAATTATCTAGAAGAGATGATCAAACAAGTAATCATCTTGAGGAGAGTCTTCTAAAATGAAATCAAGAATGTTTGATGTCACAAAAATGTAGATCATGATTCTTATTCTTCTTCTCATATAAAATAGAGAAGTGTTGAATAGATTTTTAAAAAATACTTCATGAATATTATTTAATTCTTATTTAATTCTTTTTATATATCTATTTTATCAAGAGAGCACGTGCTATATTTTGATATGTGAAAATGAATGTAAAAATTCTCACATAATTTCACAACACATGATCCATAAAATTTGAGATTAGAGACACATCGTTTTCTTGGAAATACCTTGGAAACAATAAAGAAAAAATAAATTACCCTTGTACTTGTTTCCTTTCTCAGTACTTGCCTCTTATTATAATCATTTTTATCATAATGAGGTAATTCAACTATTAAAGAATGTACATTAATATTAAAATCTCACTCATATAATTCAAAGACAATGAATATAGATTGCATCATGATGTATCCAATTGCAGATCATCACATAGGAAAATTTCAAATTTTCATTTACGTAGTTGAGTTTTCTTCGTGTAGAAAAAAACTGATTTATATAGGCTTTTCACTCACATAGCAAAAAATGATGTAGCTATTTAGAACTACGTAGCCGATTTCACAATGTATCTGATTCACATAGCCAATTACTCCATGTAGCCTATTTCTGTAGCCGATTGGTCTACACAACTGATTCATCTATGTAGACAATTTCTCAATTAGCTGATCTCATCGACGTAGGAGATTTCCATGTAGAAGATTCCATGACATAGCTAATCTACATAAGAGATTACTTTATATAGGAAATTTTCATTGTTTAATGCTCATGTTTCAATTTCTCCACATATCTAAATGCCTCACATAACCGATTTTTCTAGTCTTAAGAAAATTTCAGCAAAAACATACAAAATTGTAGACTTATGATTTTTAACATCCAAAACACTTAAAATAGTGATAAAACCTGGTGAACACACTTCAAAAGAAAACCATCATTGAATTATAAAGGGTATTTGATATCTTCAAAGCCTAAATTAAATCATATATATTGGAACAACATTAGTAGTCCAACATGTTTCTGCAGGAACTTCTACTTCATTATTGTAGTGTAATATGCTCATGTGGCTTGCAATTTGGTACTCACAACCATTTTTTTTCTTTATCTATATGTTGAATTATTTTGAGGATAATTCACCACATTGACCTTGGTTTTTCATCATATTTCTCTATTAATTACTTGAGAGTAGCATTATCAGAATAAAAAATTACTTTACTTCATATAAAAAATGAGTGAAATTTTTCCAATTAAATAACTATAGATAATAACTCTTTGTAAGTTATTATTTTATTAATCTAAATTGTATCCATGGTCTATGAAGCATAATCTATCTGTGGGTGTCTATTGATCTTATGGGACAACACTTCTCCCACTACTTGATTGGAGGCATCACAAAATACTTCAAAGGGTTCTTCCTAGGCTAAAGGTTTGAGGATAGGGTTTGTGGTTATTCTCTCTTAAAGTTAGTAAAAAAAATTCTACAAGAATTAAAATCCTACTTAAGAAAATTAGTTAGAGATAAAACAGTTTTTCTAAAATCTTTAATAAAACTTCTATAAAATAAAATATACCCTATAAATACCTAACATGTTTCACAGTGGTGGAGTATGCCAGTGTGGAGATGATATCAACATTGGCCTTGTCTACTTCAATTCCTTAATTGGAAATAATCTAGTTTGAGACATTACCCCTTTCCACTATAAGTGACATTTTGAAATTTTTTAAGCAAAGTTCTTTTAAATTCATATTTTTAAAACATTTTCATGATTGCTAATGAAAATTTCATAAGTAGTCCTATAAATTCTAAATTAATCAATAAATATCTCTAGGTATATTTTAATTAGATCCAAAAAGATACTTACCATGTATTTTTTTGGGATGTACATATGTAACGTTTCAGACTTGGATGCCACCATATGGTGCCCCGAGCCTGGTAGGCCACAAGGCCTCAAGCGCATCTTCCCAAATGCCAGAGGCTATAGACTATCAGTGAAGGCCTATGTGAGTCAGTGGGGAGACTATGCCCTCATTACCAGAGTATCACAGTGGAATTCAAACATATAATAAATAGCAGAAGCAAAATAAACATCAAACAACTAAAAGTAAGACAATAAAAGAATACATAATAATAACTAGAAGTGTCTCATATACAAAAATGGTGCAGATGGTACATGTATCTAGAAAAAATACTGAATAGTACATGGAAATACAATACAATACAAGTATTGAAAAAAGAACAAAAGACTAAAAATCTATTCCAGTATCCCAAGCCTCAGCTTGGTCCTATGCTCCCCTACTCCAAAGCCACAGTCAACAACCTGTACTAGGGCACTTTCCCCGATCATTGCCTACAACCATATAATCTTTTTGGGTCCCCAAGGAGGCCCAAATAGGGTGTGAGATAAACATATCAGTAGGCAACCACCTAGGTCTATATAGTTCAAACAACAATTCTACGAAAGTGATAGAAAGTGTAAACAACTAGTAAGTAAGTGTGTTTTCCCATGGCATATGTCTAATGTAACAAGTAAAACCAACCAGCCCTCAAGGCTACCTACAAAAGAGAGTTATCTCCTAAAAAGGAAGCTATAACAAGAAAACAAGAAAGTCACACGACCACTCCGTACATCCATCTGTAATATACAACCCATAGACACACTGTATAAAGAATTCAAGTATCCCACGACCACACCATATAGTGAAAGTAGCATTCCATGACCGCGCCATATAGTGATGAGCAGACCTCATGGGCCAGATCCAAGGTTTCAGCAGACCAAGGCATCCATATAAAATATCTAGACCATGGAGGGCCGGATGAAAGGATCTTTTCCAAGGCATCCCATCGATTCCCATGGGCATCCCTGGTGGAAACTCAGTTAGGCACTCGTTGGGGTCCTAGGAGCATGGAAATAGCAAGTCCTACGCGAGACCAAGCAAGACAGATCCAAGGGGCAGCAAGGCCCGAGGCATCCCACGGAATCAAGACCCAAGGGGCAGAGTCAACCCAAGGCATCCAATCCCATGTTCCAAATCCATTCCTTTAAGTATTCAATTTAAACAAACATTCCATGTGAGTATACCCACTCGCATCAACCTGTACAAGCCATGGGTATACCCACTCATGCAAACCATTTATCAAAATAAGTATATGGGCCTACCCTCCCATATAAACCATTAAACATGCCATTAGTCATTTCATATAGGTATACCCACCCATATTATCAGTTTAACATTCCGAACTATCAAAATAGTTAAGGAATAACATGATATTTTTTGATCAAGGAGGAAGTACTTCTCATAAATAGGATAATCAAGCTATCAAATCATTAAAAAACTTCTTCTAACTAGGAAAGCACAATAACACACCCCTTGGGTGGTTGAAATAGGCATAACCAGGTTATTTCCTTAAGGCGAACTCCTTGGGTGGCCTTGAATTAATCAACGGGTTCCAACGCACCTAAACAGAACTTACTGGCATCCTCACTAGGTCTGACTAAGCCTACAACAAGCAATTCATTAAAAAAAGAATCCTCATCGGAAAGTCCAACGAGCGGAAAAATGGAAAAATTCCCTAAAAGCACTCAAAAAGCTAAAAAAAGTATAGAACACCTACCTTGCCTCGGTAGTAGATAGCTCGTCCAGTATCAAGTCCTGATCCATCCTGGTTTGGGAGAAATCTGAATAATGGATGAAGAACCATATATTAGGGCATATGAGTCTAAATCCAAACAACGTAGCCATTTTTATGAAGAATCAAGAATGACTAAAAAGGAATCCTGGACTTACCATTGCGGATCCGATGAGACAATTGGCGATCAAAATGGAGGTTAGACGGAGACTCAGGATTGATCCCTAGATTAGGCACCAAAGGACAGGGCTCCGAGAGGGCTTCTATGTGATGGAGGAGAAAAACCCTATTTGGTTTAAAAAGAAATTAAGTTTTTAATTTAATTTTTTTTAAAAAACAACACAATAGGTTCACATGGTTTACACCCATGGTTTCCCAAACCGTGTGGAAACAGTGCGCCCCTCACTGCCTAGCAAGGGGCACTTTGCATGATTACCCCACATAGGTTTACTAACCGTGAAAAAACCATGAAAAATCATTCTTCTAAAAACCTACAACATTTCACACCTCTCGCACGTTTTAGACTCACTGAGCGTAGGCCATGTACAAATCATTCTCCAAGTCATTTTTAGCCCCAAACATGGTTCCGACCTATGAACAAGCCCTGAACACCTCCAAAACACCCATGATCAAGTTAATCATTTATATAAAGCCATTATAAGGCATTTAAACCAAAAATAAAAGGATATGTACCTCATACAAAAACCTAGGTTCTTACAATCTTCCCCCTTATAGCAATTCATCCTCGAATTGCTCTCTGAAGGGTGGTCAAGATTTGACTGAGAACAACTCCAGCCACTGAGCACATATGTCGACCTACATCTCCTGAGTCTCGTCTTGTAAACGGCTATGCTACCATAGCACCCAGACTAGAGGAACTTACCAACATCGAAGAACCATCATTCTCCTACCAAAAATATGAATTAGAGGCTCCTCAAAGGAGGCATCAACCTGAATCTCAACCTCATCGAGCTGAAAAATGTGAGACGAGTCTGCATGATAGAAATGTAGTTGAGATACATGGAAGATTTCATGCATGGATTGGTACCTCTGAGGTAACTGCAACTGATGGGAAACTGAACTAACTCTCTCCAAAATCTCAAATGGCCCAACATATCTCGGTGAAAGTTTACTCTGTCTCCTGATCTTCCTATGTCCCAACCTCAGTGAAACACGTAAGAAAACTTGATCCCAAAACATGAACTCTAGAGGTCATCTGCGGTGATTGGCGTATGATTTCTAACGATACTATGTAGTAACCATCTATTTTTGAATCAACTGGACTTTCTCAGATGTCTCCTGCATGAGACACAATCCCATTAAAGCTGCCTCTTCTACCTCTAACCAGCACAAGGGAGAACAACATGGCCTACTGTATAAAGCCTCATAAGGTGCCATCTATATCATCGCCTAATAACCATTATTGTAGGAAAACTCAGCCAGGGGGATGTGCCTCTCCCAAGAGCCCCCAAAATCCAGGATGCATGCTGACAACATGTCCTCTAGTACCTGTATCGTATGCTCTGACTGGAAATCAGTCTGAGGGTGGTATGATATGCTCAAAAGAACCTATGTACCCAGTGCCCTCTAAAAACTCTGCCAGAAACAATATGTAAAGTGGGAATCCCTATCTACAATGATAGTGCACATGACCCCATGAAGTCATACAACATTTAGGATGTACAACTTTCCAAGATCATCAACACTGAGGGTATCCTTGATTGGAAAGAAATGTGTGACCTTAATAAGACTATCAACAACAACCCACATGGCATCATTACCTTGAGGCTACCTCGATAAACCTATCACGAAATCCATCATGACATATTTCATTTCTAATTCGGGATAGGTAACTGTTATAAAATCCCAGCTGGCCACTAATATTCCGTCTTCACCTGTTGATAGGTGGAACACCTAGTACAGAACTAGACACCCATCTCTTCATTCCTAGCCACCATTACTGACGTCACAAGTCACAATACATCTTGATGAGCCTGATATGCACTGCCTAAGATGAAGCATGAAACTACCACATCAACTCCTTACATATATCCATTGTAACCCAGACACACCCATGGATACACAAGATCTCATCATCGCCTACTGTCCAACCAGGAGGAGGGTCCTCACCTGCCACACCTTCCCATAGAATTGGGCCTTCTGAATCTTATAGTTGCCTCATCCTAACTCTGTCCAGCATGGTAGAGTTCACAACTAAAGATGATAGAAAATTTTGGCCCTATCTATTGTGCACCTCCAAATTCATCTTAGAAAATAATTCCATAAGTTTCCACTCGCTACTGGCCTTTTGCACTGCCATTATTCGAGTCCTATTGCTTAGTGCATCGGCTACTGCATTGCCCTTACTAGGCCTGTAGGAAAGCCCTAAGTCAAAGGGCTGTATGTACTCCACCCACCTTCACTACCTCAAATTTAGATCACACTGGGTAAAGATATACTTGACTATTTTTTGGTCCATGTACACCATAAAATCCTCTCCCAATAAATAATGCCTTCAACAACGCATCACATGAACAATTTCAACTAACTTGAGATCATGCGTAGGGTAGTTCTTCTCGTGAGACCTCAACTGCTGACACCCATACACCACAACTCGATATCCCTACATCAGCACTACCCCCCAACCCAACACTTGAAGCATCACAATACACCATGTAGCTCTTTCCTTTCTTTGGAAGTATCAGGACTAGTGCTGATGTCAGCCTCTCGTTCATCTCCTAAAAGACTATCTCACAATATTCTGACTACAAAAAACTCCACACCCTTATTATTCAAGCCCATCAATATTACTGCTAAGCATTAGAAGTCCTATATAAAATGCATGTAGTAGCCAGCTATCCCCAAGAAACTATGTATGTCAAAAATGTTCTTGGGATGTTCCTAGGAAACAATAGCTCTCACATTCTCTGGGTCAACTGACACTTTTTTATCCAAGATAATGTGACCCAGGAAGGGAATCTAATCCATCCAAAAGTGGCACTTTGTGAGCTTAGCATATAACTAATGCTCTCTCTGTGTATTCAAAATTATCTCAAGATGGTTGTCTTTGTCATTTTGATTGTGAGAATACACCAAGATATCTTCCATGAAAACCACCACAAAAGAATCCAAGTAAGGATGGAACAATCGGTTCATCAAATCCATGAAAACTGTTTGCGAATTTTTGAGACTGAATAGCATAACCAGATACTTGCATAACCCATACCTTCTATGAAAAGTTGTATGAGGTATGTCTGCAGGTAAAACACGCAACTGGTGATATCCTGACCTCAAGTCGATATTCGAGAACACTCGAGCTCCTCAAATCTAATCAAACATGTCATCTCTATATGGAAAAGGATATTGGTTTTTAACCATTAGATGGTTCAGTTTTCGATAATCCATGCATAGCCTAAGAGTTTAATCCGCCTTTTTTTCAAAAAAGACTAGCGGACCCCACATATAAGTACTGGGTCTGATAAACCCCTTGGACTCCAAGTCCTCTAGCTGCCTCTTGAGCTCTTGAAACTCTGTCATATCCATTCTCTAAGGAGGAATGGATATTGGCGCAGCTCCTGGAAATAGATCGATGGAGAAATCCACCTCTCTCAGGAGTTAAACCAGAAAAGTCTTCTGGAAAGACATCCCTGAAGTGCTCAACCACTAGAGGAATGTCCGCCTGACTCACTCCCTAATCATCCAGAAACAAACTAACAATCCATTTTGTCACCCCGCCAAGCCCACGATGCTCAGGTCTAGTTATACTTGCTTGGACATCCCATTCACCCTTATGAATAAACACTTCACCCTATAGTGATGTGAAATTCACCCTTTAGAGATAGCAGTCAACATACAATTGATAATCCATGTGCCAGTCCATTCTGAGAATGACGTCAAACCCTTTCATCTCGAGGACATAAAGATCCCAGATGAAGTGACACCCTCTGACCTCAAGGAGACACTCCATACACTAACACACATAACCCATTCTAACTCCCAATGATGTGTCTAGCGTCAAAATGCCCTCAGAAAACAAAACCACAAGCCCAAGGATTTTAAACACTCATGCAGAGATAAAACTATGAGAGGCACCTGTATTGAAAAGAGAAGATGCAATAGTAGAATCTACTAAGATTGTACCTCTCACTGTAGATGGTCCAGGGTCCTACTCATGTTGGGTCCATTGCACTACATAAGTCCGGCCTGCACTGCGGCCCTGTGACCCTACCTAGCTACCCTGAGCTGATCCACCCTGTTGTCTCTGAGAACCCGATGGCTAGCTACCCCAACCATGACCACCACTGCCCCAGCCTGGCTAGCCTACACTGCTCCAGCTCCCATCCTGACATGGAGATGAAGAATATGCTCTTGAATCTGACGTCAGGGTTGACCCCCTACTACTCGCAGTTGGAGGGAGGGTCCTGAAAAACTGCTACATGTGCTCTATCCTATCGTAATCTTGGCAATCTACTGGGTCATGGTCACACTGATTTTTCACATGGCCTCACCTACCACAATGATAAAATTACACCAATTTACCTGTACCCATAGCCTGACTAGCACTCACATCGCGGGAATCCTCAAAACAACACATCCTACCTGAAGACGTAGATCCATTGAGGCAAGAAACAACGCTCCCCTATTCTGTACCCCTAACTTCCCTCAACTTCCGCTCTGTAATTAGCACCTGATTCACAATCTCAGTAATAGAAGACAACCTAAACATGTTGACCTGAGATTTGATAGCATGTTTGATACCTTCCTCGTAGTGCCTCACCCTCGATAGCTCATTAGTAAGATACATCGACGCTAAAAACTGCATCTCTGTAAAGTGTGCTGAGTATTCCATAACCATCATCACACCTTGCTCCAGACGCATGAACTCACTAGCATCATCTGCTTGTAGAATCACGGGGTAAAAGTAGTTATAGAAGCAGGTTTATAATTCAGCCTAACCTATATTCTGCATCCCACCAGCTTGGTTCAAAACATCGCACCAGTGATTTGGCACTCCACGTAACATATAAGTCATGAGCAAGACCCTGTGCTCTGAAGGCGTCTCCAGATGCTCAAAAATTGATAACATGGTCTCTAGCCATAGCTCTGCAGCCTGTGGTCCGCCATCCTATGAAAACGTAGGAGGATGATGCTACTAGGAAACACATGTCAGTTTTTCCATAGTCAAGGCTAGTTGCGGTGCTCCCTCTATAGTCTGCATATAGTAAAAGAAACCCTCACGGAACTGTGCCTCAACACCTGTGTTTGAAACAGCCTAAGGTGTCGTAGCTGGCACTATGGGGGGATTAAGCGATATCCTATTTCCCACCATCTCTGAAGTATGGTCATAACCTCCCTCACAACATACCACTGGAGGCTGTCATGGTGGCATATCTCTACAATTCCAAATGAACACCTCAAAAAATAATAACATCAAAGCACAAATATCAAAAGCGCAGGACATGTCAAAACCCTCTTATAAACCAAGAAAAACCCACAACCTTCTCCTAAATATAGGACTGTATAAAGAACAGCCAACGAGCCACTGAAAACTATGCCTCTTTCCCACTCAAAAGTTGGGTCTAGGTCAAGTCTCTATCTATTATTCAAGATTCCATTTCCATTCAGTTATTCAGTAAAATTTCTCCATGGGTTATCAATTCTGAATCCATGAGGGCCCATAACACCTCACAATGTAATAGATTCATTTAGCATTTACATTCCATTGGTGGATCATTTTCCAATTCATAAGGGCCCATACTCTTTATGGATTGAAAGATGACGCCACACCGTTATATACTGAACCCAACTAACACAACAACAGGCACGATTATCACCTCAACTATCACAACATCATGAAATATCTAATGCATCCTAGATGGCATGGCATAATTCAAGACATGATTCTAACAAGTGTCTATATAATGCATGAGATGGAAAACCCTAATCTCATCGAGTTACAACTGAAATAAAACCCACAATTGCATCAATAGTAATAGAAGAAATCAAGTGCGTCACCCAACGGTGAAATAAAAACAACTATAATAGTAAAATAAATTAAATTAAAACTCAATTAGAGACAATTTGGCTTTTCCCTATACATGGGGTAGCTACTCCTAGGCACAATTTATTACTAAATTCTATTTCCTTCCTATCCCTGTCTAGTGGCGCTAAACAGTAAGTCAAACCAAAAAAGAAAAAAAAAACACCTCTGATACCACTTTGTAACATCCCAAACCTGGATTCCACCCTATAGTCCCCCGATCCTAGTTGACCAAATGGCCTCAAGTGCATCTCCCCAAATGTCAGAGGCTGCTGAATAACAGTTAGGGTCTAGGTGAGTTAGTGGGGATACTATGCCCTCATTACTAGAGTATCACAACTAAAGTCAAACATATAATAAATAGAGGAAGCAAAATAAACATCAAACAAATGAAAGTAAGACAAGACATGAATACATAATAATAACCATAAGTGTCTCATATACAAAAATAGTGAAGATGGCATAAGTATCTAAAAAATAGAATGAACAATACATGTAAATATAGTACAATACACGTATCCTAAAAAGAACAAAATACCAAAAAGGTATTATAGAATTTCAAGCCTCAGCTTGGTCCTATGCTCCCCTGATCTAAAGTCACAGTCAATAACCTATACTAGGGTACTTTCCCCGATCATCACTTGTAACCATATAATCTATTTGGGTCCCTGAGGAGGCCCAAACAGGGTGTGAGATAAACATCCCAATAGGAAACTACCTTAGTCTATATAGTTCTAACAGTAGTTCTATGGAAGTGCTCGCAAGTGTAAAAAACCAGTAAGTGTGTATGCCCATGGAATAAGTCTACTGTAACAAGTAAAATCAACCATCCCTCAAGGCTACCTGCAAAAAAGATTTAGTTCCAAACAAGGCATCTATAACAAGTAAACAATCAAGTCATACAACCACGCTTTTCGAACATGTGTAATATACAACCTGCAACCATTATATATAAATAAGTCAAGTATCCCACGACCATTCCGTATAGTGAAGAGCAGGCCTCATGGGCCGAATCCAAGGTTTCAACATACCAAAGAATCAATGTAAAATATCTAGACCAAAGAGGGACGAATCCAAGGAGCTTATCCAAGGCATCCCATTGACTCCCATGGGAATCCTTGGTGGAAACTTGGTTAGACACTGGTTGGGGTCCTAGGAGCATGACAATAGAAAGTCCTATGAAAGCCCAAGAAAGCCGGATCCAAGGGGTAGCAAGGCCCAAGGCATCCCACAGAATCAAGACCCAAGGGGTAGAGTCAACCCAAGGTGTACACTGCCACATTCCAAATCCATTCATTCAAGCATTCAATTTAAACATTCAATTTAAACAAACACTTCATGTGAGTATACCCACTCCCATCAACCTGCAAAATCCATGAGTATACCCACTCATGAAAACCATTTATTAAAACAAGCATATGATCCTACCCTCCCATATAAACCATTAAACATGCCATTAGTCATTTCATACAAGTATACCCTCCCATATTATCCATTTAACTGCCAAAATATCAAAATAGTTAAGGAATAACATGATATTCATTGATCAAGGAGGCAGTACATCTCTTAAATAGGCTAATCAAGCTATCAAAGCATTAACATGATTCTTCTAACTAGTAAAGCATAATAACACACCCCTTGGGTGGTTTAAAAATGCATAACCTGGTTATCTCATTAAGGCGCACCCCTTGGGTGACCTTGAATCAAGAAATGGGTACCAACACACCTAAATGGAACCTATGGGCATCCTCACTAGGCCAGACTAAGCCTACGACAAGCAACTCACTAAAAAACGAGGCCTCTCCAAAAATTCCAATGGGAGGTGAAATGGCTGAATGCCCAAAAATCACTCAAAAAGATGAAATAAAGTATAGACCACCTACCTCGTGGTAGTATATAGCTCGTCCAGTATCAAGTCCTGATTCGTCCTCGTATGGGAGAAATCAGAAGAACGGATGAAGAACAAGATATTAGATCATATGAGCCTAAATACAAATAGTGTATTCATTGTTCTTAAGAATCAATAATGACTAAAACGAAATTGAGGACTTACCGTTGCGGATCCGACGAGACAATCAGCGATCAAAACAGAGGTCAGATGGAGACTCGGGCTCGATCCCTAGTTTAGGATCCAAAGGAGAGGGCTCCAGGAGGGATGTTGTGCGATGAAGGAGGGATACCCTATTGGTTTTAAAAATAAATTAAGTTTTTAATTAAATTAAAAAAAAACAATATAGGAGGGTCACACGGTTTACCCACACGGTTTCCCAAACTGTGCGAAAACTGTGTGCACCTCACTGTCCGACAAGGGGGACTTCTCACAGTTACCCTACACTGTTTGAATGATCATGAAAAATCTGTGAGAAATAATTCTTCTAAAAACCTGAAACTTTTCAGACCTCTCATACAGTTCAGACTAACCGTGCAAAGGTAATGCGCAAACTGTGCGCCTGGTCATCTTCAGCCAAAAATTTGGTTCCGACATCCGAAGAAGTCTCAAACACCTCTAAAACACTTGTGATCAAGTTAAGAATTTATATAAGGCCCTAACAAGGCATTTAAACTAAAAATAAAAGGATCTATACCGCATACAAAAACCCTAGTTCTTACAACATAGGGCATTTAAAATGCCTAAATACATTCATTGATATGAAAAAAATACTAAAGGGGTAAATAAATGTTCTTTTGTCCTGAAATTCTGGTGTTATGGGGAGATAAAAGTAACTAGAAAATCTATTAAGTAAATATTAGTGACACTTTCTAGTTAATAATTCTAGTATATGATCTATAAAAGGAATAGGGAGGTGGTCTTTATGGGTCATATGGTTCAATATTCTATAATCAATGTAGACTCTAAATCTATGTTGAATCGTAGAGGGTTGAAATTCATTATTATCATTCTGAATAATGGAAATTCCAGTATTTTTTGGTATAATATAAATGGTACTCACCCATTGGGAGATTGATATTTGGTATATAATACAATCTCTTATAAGTCTCTTAAATTTATTTTTAGCTACTTCCATCAGTGTTGGGTTTAGATATCTATAAAGCCACCTCAATTTTTTTAATTCACTCTCTAGTAGTATCTGAAGAACAAAAATAGTGGGATTAATTATATGTATATCTTCTAATGACCAACCTATGAACCTAGCATTTTGTTCCATAATATCTAATAGTTTGTGTTCCTAATTAAGTTTTAAGTTGTTTAAAAATATCATATTTAGCCTTTTTATCTTCTTTAAGATAGGCATATATTATATTATATGGGATTAATTTCAATTTCAAAATCGTTTGTTTGTTCCAGTGATGGTTCCAAGTTAGTGTTACTCACATTTTCAACCTTCATTTGAAAATATAGAATTTAGTGGTAGACTTAAGTAGGTTATCATAAAAATATCCATGCATTTATTTTTTCTAACCAGTCATTATATAGGTTTGGTTCCAAATTCTATTTATTTTCAAAAATTGAATCATCTAAATAGTTTGAGGAATTTAAAGCTATTTCTAATTTTTTTTTATTTTATCCAAAACAATAATTTCTTCATTTGAGCACAAATGTCCCTCAGAATGAGAAAGAGTGAAAACAAAGTGTTCTTCTTGAGGGAATTTCATAGAATCTAGAATACTAAAATTAATAGCATCATCTTCAAATTCTATTAAGAGGGTTCCTCCATGAACATTTATTATAGTTTTTGTATTTTTAAAAAAAATTCACCCAAAGATGATAGGGGAATGAATAGTATATATTTCTTCATCCATTTTTAGAATGTAAAAGTCAGTATAGAATAATAAACCTTTTAACCTCACCATTACATCCTATAAAACATTCATAGAATAATATTTTTCTTGGTTTTCTAATTATACTACAAATTTGATTGGATTTATCTATCCCATATACAGTGAAGAACAAATCTAATGAGGATTAACATTTATTTATGACACTAAATCATTTATGGAATTAGAGAAAGTGATTTCTCCTATTGTGAAAGGTATAGTGAATGTACATAGATATTAAAAATTTTTAGGAAATTATGGGGTAATTATGGTAGAAACATTTCTACCCAGACTTACCTTTTCATATCCATGTAATTTTCTCTTATTATTAAATATTTTCATAAAGAATTTTTCATACCTAGAAATCTAATTGATTGTATCCATCAATTGGATATTTATTTACACCTTCTTTATGGTGCTTTAAACTTCTTACTACAGAGCCTCCTCACTGATTTTCTTTGGTGGAGTCATTACTAAAGGTAAGGGTGGTTAGGGTTGAGGTAGATCTATCATCTTATATTTGACCTTGTACTTCTTCACTGGTTCTATCTCAGAAGGTTCTTCCACTAATTTCTTCATAGCTTCTAGTTATTCATCATTTTAATATTCAACTATAGTTTTATTTTCCATTGATGGATCCTAAATTCCACGAACTTTCCTACTACTTATGAAATAAATAGAAATCACATTACTCTTGGGGTTAAGAATTGATTTGTATGGGAGTTTACTTGAACTTTGATTTACCAAAGTTTTTACAGTGGTGAGGATTTTTCCATACTATATTTTCAACTCATTAAGTTTATATATATGAGTTTTTAAGGTGGATTATTGATTCTATTGATTATGTACCAACTTTCTTAGATGATCCCTTATAGAGGGATTTTAAGAATATCCTTTTGGTTAGTAATTTGTAGATGGTTAAGAGTTATTTGTCAAAAATTATGGTGGTTGTTATATTTGTTGAAAATTTTGTTGGAAATGTTCCTACAGAGGATGCTGACTTACATCTTCATATTGAACTGTTGGATATTATTTAAATTCATGATTTCTTGGTTTTTGGTACTGCCTTTGGTACATGGCATCAAAATTCTTGGTTCCTTGCACTTAAGGGTAACAGTCTATAAAGTTATCCACAAAATGGCACAACTAGAAGATTATTGGGGTGTATATGATGCTCCATTAACATTTTTCAAAGATAAATATATCACTATATAGGTGATCTCTTTAACTCTTGTTTCTTTTAATGGTGATTTTAGACCATTTACCTCATAAACACCTTGGGAAGTGGCTCTTATACCAAAATTTTAATAGTTATATGAGATCCTTTCTATCAAGTCTCTAGTATCAGTTGAATCATTTTCAATCATAGCTCCTCCTAAAGAATCATCTATAAAATTTTAGTCATTTCCCATCAATATTTGATATAAAAACACTAAGAATTGGTGATCATCAAAAGTTTGATGTGGATGGGATACAGAAAACATCTTGAAATTATCCCAAAACCCATACAAGGTCTCTCCACTAGCTTTTCTAATTCCATATATCTCTTTCCTTAACTGGGTACTTCTTAAAGTAGGAAAATAATTTGGAGGATAGAACTCTAGATCTCCTCCCTAGTGGTGACCTCTCCTGGATTCAAGTTTTACATCCATTCTTTGGTTAAACCTTCTATATAAAATTATAATGCCTTCTAACTGATCTGAGATTCAATGACTTGTCTTTGTTTGAATGTACTTCACACAATCCCAAAATCTTTCAGATTATTATTATGGTATTCTATTTATAAGTTATGGAACTTAGGTAGAAGTGAAATTAGTCCATTATTAAGTTCAAAATCACTTTGGTTGTTTATTTGTAAATGTTACTTATTATTATGAATGAAATTAGTTGGATATAGTTCTCTAAGGGTTATGTTTAGTTGGGATATATTTTTCCCTATTATCACTGTATATAGAGACTCTAGATAAAGTAGAAGATGATGGGGAATCTATTTATCAAGCAGTTATCAATTTCTTATGAACTTACTTAGTAAAACTTATATTATGGACTCTATTCAATAATTTTATTTCAACCACTGGATAAAATCTAAAGAGGTGATTTGAATTAGATCTAGTTATAAATTAAAAACATATTAAATGTTAAGAACAATCTATGTCTGAGTTCTATTTGTTGTCAATGGATATCAGTATTAAATGAATGTCAATGAAATAAAAATATTTCATTAATGTAAATATGTTGAAGAAGATATAATGAAAAATATTTTAGAGATTTGATTGAAGTTCCCGAGCTTTATAATAAATTTGATATTTCCTGGATGTTAAAGTAAGGAAGTTTCTCAAGTAATTTTTTAAGGAAGTTATTGTGATGAATTTTGTTTTAATTATGATGATTGGTGAGCTATTTCACATATCTAAAACATCTGAAATGATTTTTAAAAAGAACATTTTTTTATTAACATTACAAAGTTAGTGGAGTTTTCTTAAGAATATTCTTTTAGAAGTTTGGAATGCTGAACGAACAAAGTTTCCTTAAGTAAAGGTGACTAGATGATGTTTCCTTAATAAGGTTTTCAAAGTATGTCTATGAAACTAAAAAAATGAACATTTCCTATCAGATAAAAGGAAATCATTAGATGAACATTTCCTTTAGGGAAACTATATGGTTGGGATATTTTCTGAATTGAGTCCATCAGAAATACAAAGTTCCATTGGATGAAATTTCCGGTGAATACAATTAGTTGATGCTAAGTGATGTGTTCTTCATCAATCAAATATCACAATTCATTATAGATATGATTCAATACAAACTTTGGAAGAAGAGAAAATATTTTAAAAAAATATTTTAATAATATAAGATAGAGGGGAATATGATTAACCAGTATGAAGTGAGTGTTTTACTATTCACATGTAAAAATGGTGAAGCACTGCAGATTTAGTTTTAGACATGCATACCAGAAGAACTTCTAAGATACAAAATTTGAGATGGAAAGTTTAAAAACAAGTAATTTCTTAGTTGAAGAAGAATAAGAATTTTGTTTTGATCATAGTTATTGGAATCATAGGTAAGAGATGAAAAAAGTGTTACCTGTAAATTTTTTATCTTAGGTGGAATCAGATGAACAAAGTAAGGAACTAGATAGAATTTTTTAGATGGATGATCAAAAAAATAAATATGACGATTCTTTTATATCCCCAAGTTTCTTATATCATGAGAATTGTTATACCACATGTTTCTATCTTGAGTTAAAAGGAGACGAAATTTTATTAATCATAAACAAGGAGAGATTCATTTGTTGATCAGAGGAATGTTGCTAAAGTTCAAAGGCATACTATTGAGGAATGGAATCAGACTATTTCCAATTGGGCAAAGACTTCAGAAGAAGTCCATCAAACAAAATTTCAGTATAAAATTCATTGATTGATGTTTTTTGATGTAAGTAATTGAAAAAATAGTGTTTGAGAAAGACTTCATATAAATTCCAATAATGTTTGTATCAGAAAAATTGGCCAGATATTGGAATGGGAAAAAGATTCTCATTGGATAGAGATTCTCACTAGACAGAAGTTTTGTGACAAACAGTTACCAGAAAAGCATTCATTGGAAAAATATTTATCAGATAAAGTTTCATGATGAAGTTATAGTTCAAAATTATTTATGAATATTTTATAAAGATATCAATTATGATGATGCTGATATGATCAATCAATGTCTAATAATCACAAAAGAAGTTTGTGATTCTAGCAGAGTTAAGGAAGTTTATATATGTTCCTCAGACAATGAGTTAAGAAAATGTGAGGAAGATTATTGAAATTTTGAATGTTCCAAAATGTTTAAGAAGAGTTATAATAAAATTAAAATTAATGGGAAGTAAAAAAATTCAAATTTGAGATGGGAGGGAAAACATATTTGAGTTCCCATGGAATCAAGCTTATACAAAGGGGTGTATGAGAAACCCAAAATAGTAGGAAAACTATTCACATGAAAAGGAGATATTTTGATTAAACATTTGAAACTTAATATAGAGATGACCAAAAATCTTGAGTGATATTCTCATCAAGATAAAATTTTTGTTATAGAAGAAATAGATAGAGATGAGGGTAATGGATAGAGCTAAATCACTAGATGAAACTAGAGCACTGAAAAAAATAAAGTAAGAGGAATCAGATGAACTGTCACTAGATAAAAATCATTAGAAGAAAAACATCGAATGACTAGTTGTGAATATAGAATAAAAGAAAGAGTATCATTTATTTCTATATTGAGGAGAAGAATAAGGTTCCATAGAACTTACACCATATGAAATGCATCAGATGGACAAAATTAGATGGAGGAATCATAAAAAGAGTCTCTGGATGAATAAAGAAGAAGGAATGTTCTTACCTACTGCTGGTTAAGAAAGTGAAGAAGAAGTTCTTAAAATAATATAAAGAGTGAAGGAAGAAAAAATCAGTGTTGTGACATCTATAAAAAGTCTCAACATTTGGAATACATTTCTAGTGTTACAAAATATCTCTTGAAGAAGTTAGAAACTGCCTAAACATGGTATTATAAAGAACCAATGAGGAGCTGGAAAGTTGAAAAAGGTCATTAATAGTCCAAAGATATAATACTATTTCCACTCTCCCCTACTAAGTATAGGGACTCACAAATGGCTAAGAATTATTTTCTAGAGAGTCTAATGTATATTGGTATCATTATTATAGTGGAGAATCTATGTAGTGGTCATCATAATAAATAACATGGACTATCTACTCTTGTTGAGTAGTGAAACTTGTAAAAATATAATGTTTCATCTTTACTTGATTTTATATAATTTCATATGACAAGTTAAAGATAATAATCAAATTGACATCATAATAGTTCAAAGAGGTAAAAGGATAAAAACTTATAAAAGGTTAAAAAGTTCCTAACACCAATTCACCCCACTCTTAGAGTTTAGAATATCCCAAAGTAGTCCTCTCAATTGGTATTAGAGTGAGTTTAAATTCTATTAGATCCTATACATTACAATTATTCTATTTTTAAGATTTCAGTTTCTTTATAGAATTATAATAAAGATCAGTTTTGGTGAAGAACCATTTACCTCTAATAATAGTTCTATTTCTACAAAGACCATGATGAACAAAAAACAAATAGAAAAGAAAGATGAATAAGATAACCCTATTATCCAAAGAAGAGGAAGTATGGGTCTCTATA
The DNA here is from genome assembly GCA_963277665.1 of Viscum album. Taxonomy (NCBI): domain Eukaryota; kingdom Viridiplantae; phylum Streptophyta; class Magnoliopsida; order Santalales; family Viscaceae; genus Viscum; species Viscum album. The sequence goes on from OY728167.1 coordinate 1,008,908,566, forward strand.
TTCCTTGAAAAAAAGAAGACACATCGAACATGGAAAGTGAAGAGTAGGTGGATCATGTTTCTACCATAGAGATAGACAACATTCCTACCCCAAGTTTGTTAAGTGATCATGAGGTATGTGAAAATTCTTGTACAAAACGTCCTCATGATGAATATCCCAGCATAAGAGGTGATGATGATCATTCCATAAATTCTCAAGATATATCAGTTGATAGATTAAGAGTTATTAAAAATTTTATTCCCACAAAATATTCTCTTTTATCTATGGATTCTTTTAAAGTATACATGATGAAATCACCCAATTGGAAGAAAAATCAGATAATATGGAGAAGGATTTCCAAGGAAAATTTCATAAATGTATAAATATTTGTCATGACCTGACCCAATATGAAGCATGATCCACAACTACCCCAAGATCACTTTCATAGTACAGGGGGTGAAAACTAGTGAAGAAGGTATATCTAACATGGGGAGGCCTTTTCCTAAGTACTTGTATGCACACACATAGCCACCTCGATGAAAAAGCGTACAGAGAAAGAGTAAAAGATGAAACACAGCTAGAAAATAAACCAATCATGCATAACATATATGGTGTACAAGAGAATGATAGTGAAAACTAAAATGTAAAAGGGAAAAAATACACACCCAACCAAAAATATGTCCCAACTAGATAAAAAATGGGAAAAGTAAACTACTGAGAGCCCCCAAATCCTGAATCCCAAGCTGTGACCACCGTACACAGTTCATAGTATCATGTATCCCTAAGCTCTTATGAAGTCAATGCCAAAATGTCTATCATCTTCATAAGACACGACATGTGCGACCAAATCCCATGCATGGGTGAGTATATAAATACCTAGTAGGATGCCCTGAAAGCTGAAGGGGGGTTAGTAAGAGATACAATAGGAATATAAATATAGTAGATACAAGATACAGTCAAAGAGAACAGCTCAACCCAAACCAAGAGTGAAAGTAACCTCATACAAGCACATGGGGATTAACATAATGAGTAAATGAACTACAGATCAAGTCTTCACCACCTATAACAGGATAGTAGACTCATTCCATCCATGATAAGATAAACATAGAAGGTACGTTTTATACCTCATGCATCTTCGCCTCTCCTGAAAGGAGAGTAACCAAATTAAAGGTGTGTATATAGAATAAGAATATATATATATTCTCATTCAAAAGAATAAAAAACAAGAGAGTAAGGGGATCTACATCTCAGAGCTCATCCCCAGAAGAGGAGTCACCGACAGTTCCAAGAGTCCATCAACAATGCCCAACATCTCACGTGTTTGCCTAGAAGTAACCGTCCAAGTCCATCCATGTCTCATCACTATTCCACATAATCTAGGGGCCATAAAATCTAGGTAGGGAAGTCATGTCCTGTTATAATATGAGGGTCCCACTCTGATAGTCATCTAGGAATTCCACTGCATAGCTCTACTAATGGGTACCACTTGGAAAGTATCCATAGAGGTCTTGCGCCCATGCTGATGGGGGGTCCCACTCTAATAATCATTGAGGAATCCACTGCACAGTCCTGTTGGAGGTTTCCACTCCAAAAGCATCAAGGAACTCCAATTCCCAACCCTTCTGAAGGTTAACACTCAATAGTCATCAAGTAACTCTATTTCCCATCCCTGCTGGAGTGTACCACTCAGAAAGCATTAAGGAAATCTAGTGCCCAGCCCTACTTGAGGGTACCACTTGATTATCATTGAGGAAGTCCACTGCTCAGCCTTGCTGGAGGGTACCACTGAGAAACCATTGAGTAACTCTAATTAACATCCCTATTGGAGGGTACCATTTAATAATTGTCAAGAAACTCCACTACCCAACCCTAATGGAGTGTACCACTTGGAAAATCTCCAGTGATCCTGTGCGATCACTTCCATTTTCAAAATTCACATAGCCAATAATAATGCCTGGAACATTTAAAATCATATATCAAAATCCACAATTGAGTGGACTATCACATTATATATGAAAAAACACTCAGGATAGGTTATTCGCGGGTCAAAATATGATTTCAAACAAAGGAGACACAAAGGTTCGAAGTTTTCCCAAAAATGGACAAGGGGTACATGGTGTGTGATGGGACTCACATGACATGTGGTCATGCTCCACCACCTTGTCATGTCTTTGTCTAGCACATGGATTTCTATCTGTGTAGAAGTACACACCGTGCAGGTGGAATACACGGAGTGTCTAAGACAACTAGGACCAGGTCGTGTTCTTCTGGCCGTGTTCATGTAGTTGGGCACACTACCATGTACCTAGAAGTGTACTTACACATGGGTTCCAATACGTGTGATCCTAGATATGGTTTGTCCACCCATGAATTGGGTACATGGCGTTTAGGAGTTCTACACACCATATTATACTTAACTTTTTCCAAAACCACAGCCACCAACACTGAAGGTCTACATGTCGTGTGTTCATCCTTGTACATGACGTGTAGTCAGGTTTTTACTAGAAATATAGATATTATCTTCTCTCCATGAATCAGGTCATTCCTCCATGGATCCTACCTCTAATCTATTTGGGAGGAGTGGATCTGGCTGAAAATCAAGGTGTTTGAACCTTTGTCTTTGGAAATTGGTCTCTGGTTGTCCACAAGGGTTTTGTCACCCAACCCGTTCACCTCGATTCATTATTAACTTGATTAATTGATCTCAAATTTCTGGAAAAAACATCCAAAACTCACAAAAACCCAATATTTTTCCTTGGTTTGCCGATCCACTCCAAGATCATGATTTCATTGTGATTTAGAGGGTCCGATTGGGCTCGGTACCACCAGACAATGTCAAACCGGGACCTCGGGGTACACCCAGTGATGAATGTAAATAAAAAAAGGGGAAAAGAACAAGAATAAATTTTTAAAAATTATTTTCCAATCATTATTGTCCAATTATCATGAATAGGAAATCGAGGAAACAAAACAATTGAAACAATCAACTTAATCGGTACCCAGGCACATGAAAAGTCTACAATTGGCGTAGATTCAAGAACAAGGATTGATATCCTCAATATATTTAATAAAAAGGGTGTAAATCACCATTTTATGAGTCTTACCTAGATATTGGATCATTCTTCATTGAAGAATTCACTTTCCAAAAAATGGAATAATTCGTTGCGTTCACTACGTCCCGATCTGCTCTGATCTAGAGTTTCTTCATCATCAAATGCGATTCGCCCATGATGGAGGAGGAAGGAGCTCTGGAATCCTACCAGGGTTTATATATATAACTCTGGAGTATTTTCCATGGATATATTCTTATATAATATTTCACTATGTCAAACTGAAATAATTAATTAATTTAATAATTAATTATTTCACTAAACATACCTCCATCGAGCGAGGAGTATGAATTCCCCGTGAAAACTCATTTTATATCATGCCTAGGATAAACACCATATTTCATACTCAAAAGTGATCTCTAATTTTTGATATGATATTTCATTTAAGAGTTATTCCATTTTCTTTAAGAAGCAGCGCACACTCAATATTAAACATATTTTATAATTTTATAAAATTAATTCCTAGAACACCTGATCTATAAATCACATGTCATCTTAGTGCCTAGATCTAGAAATATATATAGAAATATTTCAAAGTTTTACAAGGAAAAAATGAGTCTCTAAATCATTCCCTCCTTCAAGATTTTTATCCTTGAAAAGCTAAACTATGCAACCAACTCAGGATACTAGGCTCACACTTGGCTCTACCACTCCCAAGAACTCCTCTATTCTTATACTACTACAACACATGGACCAATGGGATGGTTTATCCATAAAGGGTCCTCTTATGTTGATCCTCGATCGCCCTCAAGTGCTCCTTCAAGGTGGCTCCATCCTTGATGTCCAACTCACCCTGATAGATGTTATGTGTGGGTTCATGCATGTATCTCCTCAATTGAGACACACAAAAGACATTGTGAACCCACTCCAGTTGTGGGGGTAGGGCTATGTAGTAAGAAACCTCACTAACCCTCTACATGATCTTGAATGGCCTAATGAACCTCGATGAAATATTGCCTTCCTAGATGAACCTCCTTAATACTCATCGTGGGGATACTCTTAGGAAAACATGGTCTCCCTACTCAAAATTCAAGGGCCTATGAGAGTGATCAACATAAGATTTCTATTTTCTCTAGGCCATCCTCATATGCTTGCGAATTACCTAGACTTTCTCTGTTGTCACCTACACCATCTATGGTCCCACAAGATATGTCTCACTGATCTCTTTCTAGAACAAGGATTACCTATAGGGTCTCATGTAAAAGGTCTCAAAATTTTCCATGCCAATGGTAGAGTGATATATTTTTTGTATGCAAAATATCCCAAGGAAAGGTGGTACTCCCAACTCCAGATGAAGTCTAACAGACCACCCCTCAGCATATCCTCCAACACCTGGATAGTGTTCTTGATATTCCCATTGATCTGGGGATGAAATACTGTACTCATCCTCATTTGGGTATCAAATTCCTCTTACAAGACTCTCTACAATTATTATGTAAACTATGCATCAAGATCAGAGACAATCGTCAAGGGTACCCCATGAAGTGGAATGATCTTTCGTACCTACAACTGCCCCAAACACTTCATTGAACTTTTCTCCCTAATGAAAATGAAGTGTGACGACTTCATGATTCGTTCAAATATCACCTAGATGGAATCATGTACCTTCACTATGCATAGAAAACCTACCACAAAGTCCATAGATATGCTGCCCCACTTCCACTCTAGGATCTCAAGGGGTTACAAAAACCTACTGAGACTTGGTACTCAGCCTTCACCTACTGAAAAGTGAGGCAATGAGAGACAAACTCAGCTACACTTCATCTCATTCTGGATAACCAAAACTGCAGATGAAGGTCTCTATAAATCTTTCGCACTCCGGGGTGTATAGATAGGGGAGAACCGTTGAACTCTTGGATCACCTCCTCCCACAACATGACTGGAACCACTGTCCACTCCTATACAATATTACATGATTCCCTCCTTAAAAATATCCAACTAGTGAGTACCCCATGGATATATGGTCACAAAATACCTCATAGTCGATATCTCCCAGTTGAGACTCCCTCACATGCTCGAGAAGCAGAGGAGTCAACACCATCCACTACAGAAAAGCTCTACCATCATGCTCTACTAGAGTCAGCTATAGGGAAGCTAACTAATCTGAAGTCTCCTACACCAAGCGAGCTCAAAACATCATATTAATTGAATCTAATACCATGTTTACCTTCAATTTAGTATAGACTATATTGAAGTAATAGTCCTTCAAGAACTCTAACCAGCGTCACTATCTCAAGTTTAGGTATCTTTGTGTGAAGACGTATCTAAGACTCTGATGGTCTAAGTAAACCAAAAACTACCCCCATAAGGTGGTGCCTTCACATACTTAAGGAAAATACTACCATTTCCATCTCTAGTTCATGAGTCACTTAGTTCTTCTTGTTGGGTATTAACTGCCTCGACCTGTATGTGATAACTTCTTATTGCTACATCAACACACAGCCAAGCCCATATCCTATGGAATCATAATACACTATGAACTCAACTCCTTCCATGGGTAGAATCAACACTATAGAAATCATTAGCCTTATCCTCAACTCCTCAAAGGCCCTCTTTCACTACTCATATCAGGTAAATGTCTTCCTTTTTTTATGTCAGGGTGGTAAAAGGGGTTGTAATTATGGAGAAGTCTACCCCAAACCTCCTGTATTACCTACCAAAAAAAGAAATATCTACATCTCTAAAATTCTATTGGTTGGATCCCAAGAAAGCACGACATAAATATTCGTTGGGTCCATGGCTAAACCATGCTCATAAATGACATGCCCAAAAAAGTGAACATCATGAATCCAGAAATGGAACTTATAGAGCTTTCCGTAAAACTGGTTCTCTTAAAGAAAATCTAGGACCATCCTCAAGTGCTCTGTATTCTCCTCCTCTAATGCATAGTAGACGAGTATGTATTCAATAAAGATAAAAAAAAACTAGTCTAAGTATGGATGGAGGACCTAGTTTAAAAAATCCATAAACATTATGGGGACATTTTTTACACCAAAGGAAATCAATTAGAACTCATAGCATCTGTAGTAACATTATAATGCCAACTTTGGAATATCAGCCTCACGAACCCTCAACTGGTGGTAGACATACCTTATAACAATATTTGAGAACCATCTCACAACTCACAACTGGTTAAAGAGGTAATTAATCCTTGATAAGGGTTACTTGTTCTTTATCATGGTCTAGTATAGATAATGATAATCCACACAAATCCACAAACTCCCGTTCACCTTTTTTATGAACAACACTGGAGATGCCCAGGGGGACACACTGGGTCTAATTAAACCATTCTCTTGAAGGTCCTACAACTATAACCACAACTCTTGGAGCTCAGTATAGGTCATCTAATATGCTGAAGAAGATATCATATCATTGTCGGGATGTAAGTCTATACAAAAGTTCATCTCCCGCTTCAGTGGTAGTCCTGAAACATACTCATGGAAGATGTCCATATATTCTTCCATAACTGAAGGAATCTAGATGTATGTAGAGACTATTGCACCAAGGAATATACTTTCTAACTAATGGGTGATGGGTTATAGCCTCCTACTCACAAAACCCACTTTCCCTGCCATGATATATCTCTTTCAAGAAAAGGAGAATATTATCCCATTAGTGTGTAGGCATCTGAATTGTCTATGGGGACCATCAATCTGAGCTCGGACCATGGATAGGAAATCCACACCCATGATGATGTCATAGGGTTCTATCGTTATGATCAAAAGGTCTCACTTGAATATCTCTCCACTAAGAGATAACTCACACTGTCAGTAGATAAAAAGATTCAGAAGAAGTGTTACATGTAGGAATTTCAAGTCGAAGCTGCTGAGCTAGCACTACAACTGGGAGATCCAACTCCCACATCAGAAGTATATAAAAAAAATAATGAATATAACCTATGTCTACTAATACCTAAGTAAGAGTAAAAAATACAATGATCACACCTATAATCATTTCTTGTGCTGTGGGATTATAAGCCTCCAAAGCCTGTAGCTATATGCAACCCCAACCGCCATCACCCCAAGCCTAACGTGGGATGCCTAGGGGTTGGTGGTGGTATAAGGATCTCATAGATTATTCTACCACCCATATCTCCTACTTCTCTACTAGCTCTGCCTCCCTACAGACCACCCTATCCTCGCATGGGAGATCCCTAATCACAACGCTACCTCTGCTGTGTCAGTTCATCAGCTATCTTCCCATGCTTCTCAGATGTTATGGTCTGACATTCATGCTCCATGTGACCTCACCCATCATAAGAAAATCACTGACCCTCTCCTTCCTTCACTAGTTCTCTACACTATCTATGTACTGTACGACCACATGGCTGATTCTTCTCATGAAAGTGTTTCCAATTATGAGATCTCACTGACTGATGCCTGATAGCTGCTGTAGACTAGTTAGCTCTATAAAACCTAGTGCTAGTCCCAACTGTCTATATTCTCTATGATAGAAATCTTTATTTCAGTAGTGATCTCTTCAAGACCCCAACACAGGTGGGTATTCAGAAGGGAACTACGATAGCATAAATCTATATATGGAGTCCCTACACAAACTTCCATGCTCAGAATTATCCATCGCTAATCATGTCAATAGAGTACTAGGTAAGATATGTGAACCTCATTGTGTACTCATCCACTATCATCCCTCCTTAATAAAGCTCAAGAATATACTGAATTCAGACCAAACCCAAGCATGAGGGGTAGTACACCTCATGGAATAAACGTTGGAAGTCAGGTCATGAGAGTGTCTACTCACCATGAATCTATGTAACAAGGCTACACCAATGCCCAACTAATCTATGTAAAAGGCTAGATGGTAGTGTAATAACTTGATTTTTCATGGTCAAAACAAGCCTGAAGATATAAACCATTGACTATAGCCAATTCTCTACTACCTGAGGATTTGAATCACTGCGGAACCTTAGTGTCCTCTAGCATTAGATCTCACTGTGTGCATTAATTATACACACATCCTTAGCCTGGTCTGTTTGAATGATTTGCTACTTGATATGTGGAGGTGATACTACTTTTCCACCTGGAGGAAGAGGGTCATAGGACGGACCCTGAACTGAGGCCTCATCACTCATCAGATCATCATCAAGATCTAGAACTGGTATCCTGGATGACTGTCATTGCAGAGGAATCCTAAGATTTATCAAGATGTACCATAGTTAGATGAACACACACACACACACACACACATATATAATTGGTATTTGACTCAAGAAGGGAATTCAAAGACTCGATCCTATATGATTCATGTACCATTGATCCCTACAACCAATGTCTCGGTATTCCGATTCGATAAGTAGGTAATCAAGGTCTTGGTGAATGTATACGTCATCCGCCCTCACCATTACTAGATTCCCTATCATAATAGTTTCACTCAAGACACTTTTAAAAATGTTTCCTTAAATACCAACCAAATCCTCTTAAGGGGACTAGTTCGAACAATTTCCCAAGGAATGAACTTGCTTTGATACCAATCTGTCACAACCCAACCCAAGACAGGGCTGAAGCCGAAACTACCCCAATCCCACCTCCATAGTCCAGGGGGTGGAGACCAATGATAAAGGAATATCTAACATGGGGAGGCCTTTGACTAAGTACCTTTACACACAAACATACCCATATCTATGAAAAAGTATAGAGGGAAAGAGTAAAAGATGAATAAAGATAGAAAGTAAACCAAGAATGCATAAAATCTAAGGTGTACAAGAGAACGATAGTGAAAACTGAAAAGTAAAAGGGAAAAAACACATGACTAATGAGAAACATGTCCTAACATGATAGAAATTTGGAAAATTAAATTGCTGAGAGAGCCTAGTTTCTGAATCCCAATCTGCAACCACAATACACGATCCAAAGTACTAGGTATCCCTAAGCTCTTTGAAGTCACCAATAACCTTTCCATTATCTGCATATGATACAAAACATGTGGGAAAATCCCATGAAGGGGTGTGTATATACATACCTAGTAAGATGCCCCAAAATCTAAAGGTGGGGGGGGGGGAGTAAGAGATAAAATTGGAATATAAAGACAATATATACAAGATAAAACTAAAGAGAATAGCTCAACCCAAAGAAATATTGAAAGTAACCCCATCCATGCATAAGGGGATCAACATAGTGAGTTTATGAACTACACATCAGATATTTTCCACCTATAATAGGATATTAGACTCATCCAACCATGAGAAGCTAAAAAAGTAATGCACATGACATACCCCATGAATCTTGGCCTCTCTTGGAAGGAGAGTAACCAAATCAAAGGTATGGATACAGAAGAAGTATATATATATATATATGCTCAGCCAAAAGAAGAACAAACGAGAGAGTAAGGGGTTCTCAATCTCACAACTCATCCCAGGAATAAGAGTCACCAATAGTTCAAAAGGTCCATCAATGATGCCCAACATCTCATGCGTCTTCTTATAAGTAACCATCTAAGTCCAGTAGTACCTCATCACTATGCCACACAGTTGAGGGGATAAAAACTCTAGGTATGAAACCCATGACCTGGTACAAGTAGAGGGTCCCACTATGATAGTCATTAAGGAACTCCACTACCCAGCTCTACTAGAGGGTACCACTCAGAAAGTATCTGTAGAGGACCTGCATCCATGCCGATGGGGTGTCCTATCACAACCTGCCTTCTTCAAGATGAGGGAAGAGACAACAAAGTACCATGCCCTTCCTTCCTCAAGATGAAGGAGAGATAATTACCCTCAAGTCCTGCCTTCAATAGGACCTAGAGTGGTGACTAGCACTAAGGGTATATAATCTCACATAATATGGAAGGCATTACCCTTTTTATAGAACAATATTGGGAGACAAGATGGTAAATCCCAAGAAACTCCAAATAATAAAGTAGAAGTAAATCTAAAATACATTCCCACATGCATGTTAAAAAGTAAAGATGATACAAAGTACAACAAAAGTACCAAAATAAGAGACTAATAAGAAACAACAACTAATCCCGACACCCAAGCTAGTAATGTCCAACACGGTCCTCAAAGCCCTCCTAGAAACCTGAAAACAGTTTATATACGTAGGGTGAGCATACAAGTATACTCAGTATGGAAACTAAAGATACTCGTTCATAGGTGGGAGAATCATACTAATGTCCCCATGAGAAAACAATAGAATCTCAAGCACCTACCAAGGAATACTATCCATCCCAGCCTCACCAAGGCAAACTCACCAAATAAAACAAGTCAACTAAAGTAGTAGTATAAGCACATCGATATTTGGGTACCCCACACCACATTCCCACTAGTTAACTTCTCATTCCTAATGGATAATGTCTTGATGCTACCACTCTTCCTATAAGCAGTCTCACTGCCACAACCTGCCTTCACACACATGGGCCTGAAACCACACACAATCCTACCCGCAGACACCTGGGACACAACAACCATGACTCTCATCCAAATACACCTGAGCCTTATCCCAAAGACACTTGGGAAAATAGTCCTGGACCGAAAACACCTAGGCCTCTCATTTACAACAAAACCTTGCCTAAAGGATCTTGGACTATGGTAAGCCTCAATCCATTATAGCCTGTCCAGATATGCTCAAGTGGTAAGAACCTAGAAGAGGGTGTGAGGAAGAAAGTCAGCAACTAACCATCCATCCCCCCACTAGGATGTTGGGAAAGACACCCTCCCCCATGAATGAGGGTGTTCGGCACATAGTGCTCAAAAAGGGTGGTCTGCATATATAAATCACAAGGAACTACAATTTATACATATATAGGTAATCAAGCACTCATCCCCAACCTACGGATCCGAAAACAAATAACCAACTGATATAGAACCACATTTCTACTACCCCTCTATGCACAAACACACAAAAACCACTACAAAGAATAACCCAAACCCCTTTTCATTTAACCACTTTAAATTTATTAATTAAAGGATTCAATTTAATTTATTTTTAGCACTATCAGACAACTAAAAACCACAACCATATCAAAACAACAAACACAACTAGATTTGCAGTCCCACTACATGCCCTCGTTCAACCACTGCAAACCATCATTCTTCAAAGTTATACCACACAATCCTTCTCTCACAACCCAGATCTGTATCCCCACATCCCAATATATCCCAAATGAAGTCCCACTGCATAAAAGTTCATAACCACATCGCATCCCCACTACCCAATTTCGTTCGACGACCATGACACAAACAAAGGCAATTCAGCTACCCACAAGTCCATCCATTCTACAATCAATCAGTCTCTCAAACTAGGATACCAACACACCCCCTATAATAACCCATAAAAAAATACCACAACAACTACTATTAACCAACAACCCCATTGTACACACATACCACACCCTTCTCACGGAACCAACTCCTTTGTCCAACCTTTTACCCACAACCATACTCCCAACAATAGCACCACACAACTCGCGTAAAGTCACAAAGATCAACAGAACATAGCACTCAGCCACACCTATCAAAAGGATGTGTATACATATTCAGATTTGTTGAACACCATACTTTAATCCACTTGATAAAAAAGGGTGATCATACAATGGTTTTCATCCTGGTGCATCCATTTAAATTAACCAAGTGTACGTGTTTAAGCAGTTTTCATGTTATGGCGGATTATCAAAACATCATAACAAAAAAAAAACGGGAGACCGCCAGTGCACAAGAAAATACCACCAATGAACATGAGTTTTAGAATTCATATAGTCACAATAAATCCATAAAGAAACAAAAATAACAAAATTAAAACAGGTGATCAAACATCAATCTACTCTCATCCCATTAATTCATCACCTCATTATCTTTTAATCATATTACATTATTATTTATCTCTTAATTTAAGAAAGTATTCACCTATTATTTATAAGGAATAATTAGTACACCCACCTCGCATGATGCACATTTAAAGAGAGATAGAAGGAATCCCTACATGAATGATCCAAGGATCGAAGTTCCTCCTTGAGCCAAGAACAGGGGATCGCGCGAGCAGCAGGAATCTCCAAGAAAACTGAGTAGGAGGGATCTAGCATAGGTTCACAACTCGTCTATGGAGGAAGTCTCTAGTCACACCAAGGGGAAATGGAAAACACACAAGTAAGGGGAGATATCGGCTTTGAAGATCCATATCCTACATTAAAGGAAGAACGATTTCCAAAGGTCATTAATCACCAGATCATGGTCAATATCACGTGGTTTGAGTATCTCAAATCCCCTAGAACTTTATGATATTAAAGATATACTTAATATATTTAAAAACACTCGTAAAAACTCCCAAACAAGGATTGAAACTCAGTTTACATCAAATAAGACGCAATAAGGGAGAAACTAGAAAACTGGGAAAAATTGGGAAAACTGAAAATGAGTCACCGATGGGTGAGACACCGATGGGTGAGCTACTGATGAGACCTACCAAAACTGAGCTACCGATGATGAGCCATCAATGAGTGAGATACTGATGCGACATACCGACACTGAGCTACTAACACTGAGCCATCGACAGGTGAGCTACCGATGCGACATACCAATGCCGAGCTATTGACACAACGACTCACCGATGACCTTGACTCATCGATGCCGATGCTCCTAAATCACTGATGTTGAAAACCCTGACTCACTGATGCACTGACATACTAACACAATGACATGCTGACACACTGACATGATGACACACTGACATGCCGATGCTGACACCCTGAGTTACCGATGGAAAACTAGAAATTTGGAAAACTCTTGAAATGAGCCATCATTGGCTCCTAGAACACATCAAACACTGGATTTTCAAAAAGGAAGGGCCTGGGGAAATCCAAATTATTACATTTAATAAATTTAAAAATATTATTGTCCATGATAATTCAATTTTAAACCATAAGAGAGAGGGTCTGAACAACCACTGCTTAAGATACTTCTTAGGAGAAAACCACCTTGTGTTATTCTAAAGATGGATTGAAAACCTCGACATCCCAGAACTTATCCTTCTCATATATCTCCTAAAAAACTATGAAAACACTAAGGCCACACACTTCCCCAAACAATCATACAAACACCAAAGGTCACACCATCTAGACACATGCATCAGGGAGCTCCTTCCTTCATGACAAGATACAATCCGCTTTTGGTAGCACTGTCTCGCCCACATGAGTTTAATCACATCTGCATTGATGCGTCTTGATTAGGGATTTTGTTCTCTCCTCCTCATAGTTAGGGCTTTTCACACTAAATCAGAGAACAAGGAAACAATAAATCATATAGTAAGAGAGTTCAAACATTACATCATAAGAAAGGTACAAGGGAAAAAACAAGAGAAAAAACTCATAACAACTCTGGGTACTGGGCACACATATGTGCCTCATGATCCAAAGTACTCTTCTCAAGGCCAAAATGCCTCCATAACACACAAACCAATGAAATGGTTTTCCCATGAAGCACCTTATTCTTACGATCCTCGATTCTTACCTGTCACTCTACGAACGTCGCATCATCCTAGACATCCAATTTTCCCCAGTATAGGATGTGGGAGTCATCGTGTAGATACCGAAAAAGTTGAGATAAATTAAAGACATCATGGATCCTCTCCAAACATGGTGGAAACTCTAGCTGATATGACATCTCACTAACTCATCCCAACACTTTGAATAGTCTGATGAACCGGGGAGAGAGCTTTATTTCTCTTCCAAACATCCGCTTCCCATGCCAAGGGGAAACCTTCAAGAAAACATGGTCCCCAACCTCAAACTCCAAAGGCCTCCTCATATGATCAGCATACGAATTCTGCTAGTCTTGATCCGCCATCATCCTCTCACGCACAAGATTAACCTTCTCTGTTGTTCTCTTGTAACACCCCAAGCTTCCACAGTATATTTCCCTTTGAATAATGCAATAGGTTGCGTTGTACGTAACTTGGAGTTTTAACACACCACGACCAATCAAAATAGCCGTTATGAATAGTAATACCCACTTTTTGAAATTTTATAAATTTTATTTTTCAAAATGGAATTCATTTTTGGATTCGGAATATCAAAATTAGCATAGGGTTAATTTTTGGTATTTTTCTGAAAACTTTAAATTTTTGATGAATAATGAAAAAACACCGTGTTATTATTTAAAAACAACTTTTTATTTAAATAATTAGTTATTTTATTTAAATTTATATTAGGTAAAAATAGATACATAATACTTATATATGTTCAATGTAATTAATTAGAGTAATTTTATAATAATATTAGATATATAAAATTTTATTGAACTTTTTACCGTCTTTTACCCGCCTTCTAGGACCATTTGAAAATTTGTATAAAACATAATTTTACCACTTCTGTGAATTGAATTTCAAAAATCTGAGAGATATGGCTGACATCAGTAAGTAAAATGTGGTTCAATAATATGAATTTTTTTTGTGAATAGTAACTTTTGACTTTTATTTACCACGGTTAAAAGTAAATAGGGTAATTAAAGGTAAAAATGATATTATAATTACCCTAAAACATGTCCTAATTCTATTGGATAAGTGTATTTAGACCAAAATAAACCTTATGAATAAATTATGATCTTATTTCACCCACTTGGATTAGATTAGGACATTTATTATATTTTATTTAAGGAAGAGTTAAAAGTGTTAAATTCAACGTTTAATAACTAAACCATTTTGAATATAGGGTTACACATAAGATAAATTTGAATATAAATATTCATTATAAATATAAAAAGATTTCCTACATAATGAAATTTTATTTATAATTTTTAGACATTAAATAAATAAATTTATTTACGACAAAATGATGATGCAGTAATTACCTTATTAATGAAAGATTAAAATAATTAATATTATAAATATTTAAATAAATGAAATTTGAGACTTTTTATGAATTACATAAATTTTATAAGTTAATATGACATGTTAGGGTTGATTAAATAAATTTTTTTCTAAGTTATCAAGTTTTTAGGACTTTAACAAAAATCAAATACTAAATAGTGTCAAAATTGACATAAATGAGTATTTAAAACAAATAATATATTATTAAATGATATAATAGTCCTAAAAATATAAGGTTTGGCCAAAGTACTTATATAATAATAGATATGTCATTAATTAACCACTTTGGGTTCTCTTGAAATTTTATAGTAAGTTTATTAACCATATAATATAAAGATACAAGGAGACATGGTAAATGTTAAACTATTTAACCAAGAGTTAAATCTAAAATATAAGGTTAATATGGTGACCTAAACCTATCTAAAACCTATTTATTGAGAGGTTTTATACCCATCCCCACCTTATCCTAGAAAATAAATCATTTTTGAGCCATTAGAAACCGAATATGATTGTATAATAAAATAATATTTCAAAATTTTCCTAAAGTGACCCTCACCTCTCTTATAAAAGGGTACTTCCCCTTCTCTCAAAATCACACCTCCAAAGACATTTTTCTTGGCCAACACCTGATCAAATATCTTCCCAACTACCCTCAATTTGACTTATAGGTATTACTTTGATCAAAAGGGCAACCTAAGGAGCCCTTTTGATCAACTCAAAAGGAAACACCTGAAGAAGAGGTAATAATTTCACCACTTTTTTCAAAGTTCTTTTCTTCTTCCACTTCCTCTATATTTGTTGTTTCCATAAAAAATAATAAATCCAGTACCTTATACATAATAGGATGTTATTATAAATATGATACAACCATATTTCTTATTCTATCCATCCTATGAATGACAAGTCACCATACGTGCGTAAGTATGACTTACCGTCTCCACGTCGTGGTGTAGTTTGTTACTCAAACACTTCATTATTTTGATGGGTATAATAATTAGTATAACTGAATTAAATAATAAATATAACATGTTAATAATTCTTTATATATGATATACCATCCAATTACATAATACTTCACCATCAATAGAATGATATTGTCGCTCGTGCGTACGTACAGACGCGATAAGATTCATACCCCATCGTAACCATTCAAGAATAATTTTCATTTTATGATTAAAAATAATGTTTAAGAACTTAATATAATAATGGATATGAATCTAATACATCCTATACATAACAAACATGGCTTACGTAACCAATCATATAAAGGAAAACGAATCAGTTAATACCCGAAACCATGATACTATTGAAATATTATTAACAAAGTAATATTAGAAGATCATACACGATATCATATTTATGTATGTGGTTCTTGTATAATTTAATAACAATTATTTAACTATTATATAGTAGGTTAACATAC
Organism: Viscum album; assembly: GCA_963277665.1. Classification (NCBI taxonomy): domain Eukaryota; kingdom Viridiplantae; phylum Streptophyta; class Magnoliopsida; order Santalales; family Viscaceae; genus Viscum; species Viscum album. The sequence continues at coordinate 1,008,924,891 of OY728167.1, forward strand.
CCTCGACCAAGGAAAAGTACAAGGTAATGGTTAATTCTACAATCTCTTTATTATCCGAGGTTTTTTATAAGTGAGTATCTACTGGGACCTCTTTATCATCCACATCTGTATTTCTTAAAAATGTATTTCAAAACATTTTTACTATTTACTATACTATGGGTTAAATTTATTTATACCCTTGTTTTACTTTTTATAAAATTTTTATAAAGGAATATTTCCATTGTTTTCCAAACAAGGTTCTTTACGACCATTTTAAAAAAATTATGGAAAGAATGTTTTTTTAACTTATACAGCAAGTGAAAATATTTTGCACCATTATAACACCTTTGATGATTATCTTACAATATTATAAGAATATTTTCAAAATAAAAATTTTCTTTTATGATTATGTGACTTTTAAATGATTTCAAAATATAAAGAGATATTTCTATCAAACAGTTTTGATTTCATCTACGTCAACATCCTTTGATGAATTTTACACTTGTTTGAAGTTGATTTATTATGATATAATCTTCCATATTTTACTAAAGGTTTTGTGATATGTTTGACTGTGGATGTATTATTTTTATACCATTCATGGTTTATAGTTAAAGTATTAATATTTCATATGCTAGTTTTAATACAAATTTTTATGTTATGTTTCAACCTTTTCATATGAGGAATGCATTGGACATAGTAAGTGACGGGTGGAGCCCGCTATAGATCCTCAATGAATCAGTAGGTCTCATGAGACAAGCTAGTGTATTGGCATAATTATTTGACAAAATCTTATTTTTAATCTTGGCATGAGGCCTTGACTATGTAGTTATGATGTCCGACATTATGCATTTCATCATTATGAATTTGGCTATTGATATTACATGTGATTATTTGATTAGTAGAATATCCATGTGAATAAGTAAATGGAATTATTTTGATTTATATTTTCCATATTATTCTGAAGTTTAAGTTTAAAAAGGATTTTGTTTTAGTCTTATACATTTCCTTAAATGTTTATGCTTATTTGTGAAAGTTTCCGCTATATTGTTATCCTTACTGAGCATCTAAGCTCACCACTTTCTATGTTTTACTTTTCCCAGGATGTGAAGAAGTATATTATGACTGACTTGTAGGTATATTCTAAGGGATATGAATATGTTCAAAGGAGACAATGTTGTTATTTTTTTTCATTTTATATATAATGTAAAACTTATATATGTATATAGTACTTCCAAGGATACTAAACTAATCGGTCTTTCGGGATTTGATCCCTTATGATCATGACAATGCTATGTAATATTTCACAGACTCTGGGTAACTAGGGTCGGGGCATTACAGTTGGTATCAGAAGAAGTTTAGTACAAACCTTGGAAGCTAGATTTAGAAAAACTCTGATTAGATAACATTACCCTAAGATAGACTTTGAGGATTAGTGTAGAAAAACTTCATAGAATTTTGGTAATGTAGAGATTTTGTGGGTTTTCCAAACAATAAATCCCTATCTGGATACAATCAGGTAGAGGCGGCTCTGGCACAGATGTACCTAGGAGTGAAAACTCTGACAAGGAGTTTCAGGCTTGACCAGGGTATCCTGGTACACGACAATGAGCCTTGCTGCACTCTTGGTTACGAAACTCCCAGGGGATATGCTTAAGATAATACACATTTTCTTTACAAACCATTATGAAGGATTTATGAGTATATACCTCCTTAAAGAAAACATTTTTATGTTTATGGATTATATCTATAAACTATTCAATTTATGTTAAGTGTTTTACAAGTTTGGAATTATGTATTGTGAAATGGAGCCTAGTAGAAGGAATGGAAACCATATCAATGAACATAATCCATGTAGGGATTTCCCTCCTGCTCAAGATAATTATAGTGGATATGGTGATGCAACTGGTGCTGATCATATTATCACCATATTGGGATAAATCACACAGGTTATGAATAATAACCTTAGCCGTATGAAGCACCCTGATCCACAACGTGGATGATCAATGTTAGACCGCTTCATGAGGAAACAACCACCAATAATCAATGGGACTACAAATCTATTTGTAGCTGAGAAATGGATAATTTACTTAGAGAAAATATTTCATGTTTTGGGGAGTAGCGAAATGGAAAAAGTTGTCATGGTAGTTTATCACCTCACGGAAGATTCAGATCAATGGTGGTCATTAATTTAAAACACAATGGAAGATGAAGAATTATCAAATATGGAATGGAGGGAGTTTAAAGATCTTTTCTTAGAAAAATACTTTCCTTATGACCATCGAGCGGATATGGAAATACAATTTCTGAGTCTAAGGCAAAAGGAGGATGAGAATGTCGCAAAGTATGAGGATAACTTTACAAGGTTAGAAAGGCATGCTGCAGATTATATACGTAACCCAAGGAGTAATATTGATTGATTATTTGATGGGTTAAAACCATTTCTCCATTGAGCATTAGTATCATAATCCTTCTCATTATATGAAGATATTGTCTCATGTGCTATCAAGACAAAAAATGAAATCTCTAAGTCATACAACTTTAAAGCACAGTAAGAGAAGAAGAGATCTGTTGAACACTGTGGAAATGGAAATAAGGGGAAGAAGGAAAAATTTTCATATACATCCTGTAGTAAATGTGGGAAGAAACATCCCAGTACTTTCCTGAAGGGAATGAGATTTTGTTACAATTGTGGTGAAAAAGGTCACCAAGCTCATGATTGCACAGGAAAGAAATAGGCTGTCAATGTTGAATGCTACAATTATAGAGAAATTAGGCATTATACAAATGAATGTCCTAAGAGCCAAGGAAACTTACCTCAGAAAAGGCTAAGGGAGAAAGACCAAGCTTATGCGATCACTACTGCTGAGGTTGAAGCTCTGAAAGACGTGGTGGCAGGTAATTTAATGGTTTCTTCAAGTTTATCCAATGCTTTATTTGATTCTTGATCATCGTATTGTTTCATATCTTCTCAGTTTTCTAATAAAATTAGATATTTCCAATTTGATTTAACAAGGGATTTTTCAGTCAAAACTCTTAAGGGAAGTATCATTGCAATAAAGTTTTATGAATCAGTTCCCATTAGGGAATATAAATGTTCTTTATTTTATGATCTCATAATCATACCCCTGATTGAATTTGATATAACCCCCAGAATGGATTGTCTTTCAGACTATGATGCAAAAATTTATTGTAAGAAGGAGGTTAAATTTTTTGATGATGATAAAGAATACCTTATCTTTAGAGAAGAAATGTCACCACCTAATTCTTATCTAGATCTACCCCCAGTAGCTCTACTAAATTCAATTATTAGGGAGGAAGAGAATGAAATAACTATGGGTGAGGAAAGGAATGTTCAAATAGAGGATATACTTATTGTGCAAGAATATGTTGATGTGTTTCCATAGGATTTACCTGGACATCATCCAGAATGATAAATTGAGTTTTCCATTGATTTAATTTCTGGTTCAAGGCCCATATCGAAGACCCCTTATAGAATGGCCACTATGGAATTAGTGGAACTAAAGAAAAAACTAAATAAATTGAGTAATAAAGGATTTATTTTTCCTAGTGTTTCTCCATGGGGAGCCCCTATTATTTTTGTAAAAAATAAAGATAGATCTATGAGGTTGTGCATTGACTACAGGGAGATCAATGCTATAACAATAAATAACAAGTATGCCCTACCCCACATTGATGATTTATTCAACCAACTTCATGGAGCTCAATATTTTTCAAAGATTGACCTTTGATATGGATATCATCAGTTGTGTGTGAAGAAGGAAGACATTCTGAAAACAACATTTTGAACAAGGTACGGGAATTATGAGTTTACAGTAATGCCTTTTGGACTGACTAAATCACCCTCTATTTTTATGGATCTAATGGATAGAGTTTTCAAGGAATATCTTGATGAATTTTTAGTAGTATTTATTGATGATATCTTGGTATACTAAAAAATCTAAGAAGATCATGAAAATTACTTGCGCACTTTTCTTAAAACCCTCAAAAGAAATGAATTATATGAGAAGTTTAGTAAGTGTGAATTCTGGCTTTAGAAAATTTATTTTCTTGGCCATATTGTCTCTAAGGATTGAATCTCTTTTGATCCATCAAAGACCAAGGAAATCCAAGAATGGTCAGCACCAACAAATATAACTAAGGTATGTAGTTTTATTAGTTTAGCAGGTTATTATCGACATTTCATACATAATTTTTGCCGTTTGGATAACCCATTTACCAAGCTCATACGTAAAAGGGTTAAATTTGTTTGAAAAAAAGAGTGTGAATAATGTTTTGAAGAACTGAAGAGAATATTATTCAATGTTCCTATATTGACTCTATAACCGGGGAATGATGGGTTTATTATTTATAGTGATGCTTCAAAGAAATGACTTGGTTGTGTCCTTATGCAGAATGATAAAGTTATTTCATATGCATCACGACAGATAAAAATTCATGAGAAAAACTATCCCACTCATGATCTTGAGTTAGCAGCTGTAATCTTTTCTTTGAAGTATTCATACACTATCTCTATGGTGAAAAATGTGAGATATATACTGATCCCAAGAGTTTGAAGTATATTTTCTCACAAAAAGAACTCAACATAAGGAAAATATGATGGCTTTAACTACTAAAGGATTATGATTTCACTATACACTACCACTCGGGGAAGGCAAATAAGGTGGAAGATGATTTGAGTAGAAAGGATCATAGAGTTTTGAACAAGATGAGAGTTAAAAGGGATCCTATGTTCATGGATCTAGTAAAGATGGATATAGAAATAATAATGGAAGAAAAAACATTGATAATTTTTCAAATGGTTTTCAAACCATCTTTACTAGAAAGAATAAAAAGTTCTCAGACTGATGATGAGGAGTTTCAAAATAAAATTAAAATTGTGAATGATTGGAGATTGATTGAATTAGTATATGAAGATGGAATTTTGAAATTTGGGAAGAGACTTTGTGTTCCTGATATACCTAATCTAAAAAGGGAATTGTTGGATGATTCCCATAGCTCAAATTTTTCTATGCTCCATGGTAGCACTAAGATGTATAGATATTTGAAGGAACATTTTTGGTGGGACAACATAAAGAGGGGGATTGCTGATTATGTGTCAAGATGTATGGTTTTTCAACAGGTTAAGTTTGGAAGACAACATCCTGGAGGAGTCAAACAACCTATTTCCATATTTGAGTGGAAGTGGGATGATATTACGATGGAATTTGTCATGGGACTACCAAAGAATCCTAGAAGTAATAATGCAATATGGGTCATTGTTGATCGTATTACCAAGTTAGCACATTTTCTTGCTACAAGAGAAGATTTACCACTTGAACATCTAGCAAGACTATATATTAATGAAGTTGTAAGACTTCATGAAGTACCCCTATCTATTGTTTCTGATCATGATCCCCATTTTACATCAAGATTCTGGAAAAGTCTTCAGAAAGCCTTGGATACTGAACTTCGTTTGAACATTGCCTACCACCCTCAAACCAACGGACAATCAGAACGGGCTATTCAAACCTTAGAAGACATGTTTAGATCTTGCTCACTTGACTTTCAAGGTATGTGGGATCAATATTTACCTCTAGTATAATTTTTCTATAATAATAGATTCCATTCAAGTATTCAGATGACACCATATGAAGCGTTATATGGAAAGAGATATCACACACCAACTTTTTGGGAATATGTTGGTGAAAGAAAACTCGTAGTCCTAGAACTTGTTGAGGAAACAATGGAAAATGTAAAGGTTTTCCAAACCCACATCAAAGCAGCTCAAAGTAGGCAAAAGAGCTATGCCGATAACCAAAGGAAAGATTTGGAATTTAAAATAAGAGATCATGTTTTCTTGAAGGTATCTCCATGTAAGGGTGTTATATGATTCGATAAAAAGGGAAAGTTAAGTCCCAAGTACATCAGACCTTTCGAAATTCTATAACAAATTGGAGTTGTAGCTTATCGTTTGGCAATGCCGCCAAGTCTCTCCAAAGTTCATCATGTGTTCCACGTATCACTATTGAGAAAATACATGCCTGACTTAACGCATGTAATCACCTATGAATAAATAGAACTGGAACCTGACCTGTCTTATTGCGAAGATCCTATCAGAATTCTTTATACTAGAGAACAAGTGTTGAGAAACCGGGCGACTCGTCTGGATGGAGAAACCATAAGATGGAAGAGGAAATGTGGGAACCCGAGGAACTTATGATGAAGAATCACCGAAATCTTGTTATGAAGTAATATTCTAGAAATTTCGAGGAAAAAATCATTTGAAGGATGGGAGAATGTAACACCCCAAGTTTCCATGCTACGTTTCCCTTTGAATAATGCAATAGCTTGCGTTGTACGCAACTTGGAGTTTTAACAAACCAAGACCAATCAAACTAGCTGTTATGAATAGTAATACCCACTTTTTGAAATTTTATAAATTTTATTTTTAAAAATGGACTTCATTTTTGGATTTGGAATATCAAAATTATCTTAGGGTGATTTTTTTTTATTTTTCTGAAAACTTTCAATTTTTGATGAATAGTGAAAAAACACTGCGTTATTGTTTAAAACCGACTTTTTATTTAAATAATTAGTTATTTTATTTAAATTTATATTAGGTAAAAATAGATACATAATAACTATATATGTTCAATGTAATTTATTGGAGTAATTTTATAATAATATTAGATATATAAAATTTTATTGAACTTTTTACCGTCTTTTACCCACCTACTAGGAGCATTTGTAAATTTGCATAAAACGAAATTTTACCACTTCTGTGAATTGAATTTAAAAAATCCGAGAGACATGGTTGACATCATTAAGTAAAATGTGGTTCAATAAGATGAAAATAATTTTTGGTGAATAGTAACTTTTGACTTTTATTTACCACAATTAAAAGTAAATAGTGCAATTAAAGGTAAAAATGATATTATAATTACCCTAACACATGTCCTAATTCTATTGAATAAGTGTATTTCGACCAAAATCAACGTTAGGAATAAAATATGATATTTTTTTTCCTACTTGGATTAGATTAGGACATTTATTATATTTTATTTAAAGAAGAGTTAAAAGTTTTAAATTCAAAGTTTAACAACTAAACCATTTTTAATATCGGGTTACACATAAGATAAATTCTATTATAAATAGTCATTAAAAATCTAAAATTATTTACTACATAATGATATTTTATTTATAATTTTTAGACATTAAATAGTTAAATTTATTTATGACACAATGATGATGCAGTAATTACCTTATTAATGAAATATTAAAATAATTGATATTATAAATATTCAAATAAATGTAATTTGAGACTTTTAATGAATTAAACGAATTTTATATATTAATATTACATGTTAGGGTTTATTAAATGAATTTTTTTGAAGCAATCAAGTTGTTAGGACTTTAACAAAAATCAAATACTAAATAGTATCAAAATTGACATAAATGGGTTTTTAAAACAAATACTATATTATTAAATGATATAATAGTCCTAAAAATATAAGGTTCAGAAAAAGGACTTATATAATAATAGATATTTCATTAATTAACCACTTGGGGTTCTCTTGAAATTTTATAGTAAGTTTATTAACCATATAATATAAAGACACAAGGAGACATGGTAAATGTTAAACTATTTAACCAAGAGTTAAATCTAAAAGATAAGTTTAATATGGTGATATAAACCTATCTAAAACCTATTGGTTGAAAGGTTTTATACCCATAACCACCTTATTCTAAAAATAAATTATTTTGGATCCATTATATACTGAATATGATTGTATAATAAAATAATATTTCAAGCTTTTCCTAAAGTGACCCTCACCTCTCTTATAAAAGGGTACTTCCCCTTCTCTCAAAATCACACCTCTAAATCCATTTGACTCGGCCAAACCCTACTCATATCTCCTCCCAACTACCCTAAATTTTACCTAGAGGCATTACTTTGACCAGAAAGCCAACCTAAGGAGCCCTTTTGATCAACTCAAAAGGAAACACCTGAAGAAGAAGTAATAATTTCACCAACTTTTTCAAAGTTCTTTTCTTCTTCCACTTCCTCTTTCTTTGTTGTTTCCATAAAAAAATAATAACTCAAATACATTATACATAATGTGATGTTATTAAAAATATGTTACAACCATATTCATTATTCTATCCATCCTATGAATGACAAGTCACTATACGTGCGTACGTACGACTTACCGTCTCCACGTCGTGGTGTAGTTTGTTAATCAAACACTTCATTATTTGGATGGGTATAATAATGAGTATAACTGATGTAAATAATAAATACAACATGTTAATGATTATTTATATATGATATACCATCCAATTACATAGGATTTTACCATTAATAGAATGATATTGTCGCTCGTACGTACGTATAGATTACCGTCTCCACGAACGCGATAAGAGTCATATCCCATCATAACCATTCAAGAATAATTTTTATTTTATGATTAAAAATAATGTTTAAGAACTTAATATCATTTTGTATATGAATCGAATAAATCCTATCCATAACAAACATGTCTTATGTAACCAATCATATAAAGGAAAACAAATCAGTTAACACCCGAAACAATGATACTACTGAAATATTATTAACAAAGAAATATTAGAAGATCATATATGATATCATATTTATGTATGCGGTTCTTGTATAATTTAATAAAAATTATTTAACTATTATATAAGAGTTTAACGTACCCACGACCAAGGAAAAGTACAAGTTAATGGTTAGTTCTATGATCTCTTCATTATCTGAGGTTGTTTATATGTGAGTATCTACTGGGACCTCTTTATCATCCACATCCGTGTTTGTTAAAAATGAATTTCAAAACATTTTTACTATTTCCTAGACTATGGGTTAAATTCATTTATACCCTTTTTTTACTTTTTATAAAAATTTTATAAAGGAATCTTTCCATAATTTTCCAAAGAAGGTCCTTTACGACCTTTTCCACAAAATTAAGAAAAGAATGTTTTTTAACTTAAACGGTAGGTGCAGCTATTTTGCACCATTGTAACACCTTTGAATATTACCTTACAAGATTATAAGAATATTTTCAAAATAAATATTTTCTTTTATAATTATGTGACTTTTAAATTATTTCAAAATAGAAAGATATATTTCTCTCAAATAGTTTTGATTTCATCTATGTCAACATCCTTTGATGGATTTTACACTTGTTTGAAGTTGATTTATTATGATACAATCTTTCATATTGTACTAAAGGTTTTGTGATATGTTTGACTGTGGATGTGTTATTTTTATACCATTCATGGTTTATAGTTAATGTATTAAAATTCCATATGCTAGTTTTAATATGAATGTTTATGTTATGTTTCAACCTTTTCATGTTAGGAATGCTTTGGACTTAGTAAGTGACGGGTGGAGCTCGCTATAGCTCCACGATGCATCGGTAGGTCTCATGAGACAAACTAGTGTCTTAGCACAAGACCTTGACAAAATCTTATTTGTAGTCTTGGCACGAGTCCTTGACTATGTGGTTATGATGTCTGGAATTATGCATTCCATCATTATGAAATTGACTATTGATATTACATGTGATTATTTGACTAGTACAATGTCCATGTGAATAATTAAATGGAATTATTTTGATTTATATTTTTAATATTATGCTGAAGTTTAAATTTAAAAAGGATTTTGTTTTAGTCTTATATATTACCTTAAATGTTTATGCTTATTTATAAAAGTTTATGCTATATTTTTATCCTTACTGAGCATCTGAGCTCACCCCTTTATATGTTTTATTTTTCCCAGGATGCGAAGAAGTATATTATGACTGACCTGTAGGGATAGTCTAAGGGATATGAATGTGTTAAAATGAGACAATGTTGTTTTTGTTTTTCATTTTATATATAATGTAAAACATATGTATGTATCTAGTAGTTCCAAGGCTACTAAACTAATCAGTCTTTCGGGATTTGATCCTTTGTGATCATACCAATGTTATGTAATATTGCACCGACTATTGGTAACTAGGGTCAGGGCATTACAACTCTACACTACCTTTGTTCTAAGAAGGATTTATTCCCATACCTCTGTCCAGCATATGGAGGAGTGATATGGTCTTCCATAAAAGGCTTTAAACAGTGCCATAACAATGGTAGAGCGATGACTATTATTGTAAGAAAACTTCACCATAGTCAAGTGTCATACCCACAATCCTCTAAAGTCCAAAACACATGCTCACAAAATATCCTCCAATGTCTGGATGGTACTCTCAGTCTGCCCATCCATCTGAGGGTGGAAAGCAGTGTTGAGGGGTAGTTGGGTGCCAAAAGCATGTTGTAATCCCCGCCAGAATCATGAGGTAAATTGTGCGTCTCTATTCGAGATGATGGATCTTGGAACTCCATGCACCACACCACTTCACCTATGTACATCTGTGCTAAGGAATCCACCGTGCTTGACTCCTTGATTGCCAATAATTGAGTTGGTTTTGTTAATTGATCCACCACTACCAGATAACATCATAGCCTCCCTGAGAGTTGGGTAGTACTGTGATGAAATTAATCAAGATTTTATCCAATTTTTACATTGGAATATCTAAGGGTTGCAGTAGGCCTCTAGGAACACAGTGCTTTGCCTTCACTTGCTGACACACTAGGAACCTTACCAAAAACTTTGCCACTGCCCACCTTATCCCGAGCCACTAAAACTGTTCCTTCAATCCCCAGTACATCTTAGAGACTCCTGGATGCACCGCCTAGGGTGAGATATGGAACTCACAGAGAAATACCTTGTGCATTTCCACTAGGACAAACAGTTTCCTCAAGAATAACATCTGATTCTGACCATCCTATGACCATCTTTACAGAGCATTGCCCTGATCAACACGATCATGAATCAGTTCAGACTATGAGGCTTCCCATTGAGACTCCTCCACCTACTATATTAAGAAATATTTCACTTTTACCTAAAACAAATAGCCTCTACCACTATCCTCCCTAACATCCAGGTGCAAAGTGGCCAACTCCTCCATTTCCTTCCAAGAATTCATGGAATCCTGAACTACCTCCTTCTATGACTTCATGCTCATGGAATCAACCACCACATTCCCCTTCTCTGAGGTATAATATATTTCTAAGTTTTAATCCTGGAGGAACTCCATCCACATTCACTACTGCAAGTTTAGGCCTCATTGGGAAAATATGTATGTCAAGATCTTGTGATCTGTGAAGAACACAAATCACTCCCCGATGAGGTAATGTCATCACAAATTTAGCATGAACATGACCACTAAAATCTCTAGATCATGGGTGGCATAGTTACGTTTTTGAAGGCATAACTTCCTAGACCCATAAGAGATTACTACTCATTGTTGCATTAGCACACATCCCAAGCCTAGGATGGAAGCATCACAGAACACTTCAAACATCACCCCTTCCTCTGGAAACCTAAGAACTAGGGAACTAACCAGCTTCCCCTTTAGATAACTAAAAGCTGCTTAAAACTTCTCACTCTATACAAAGGCTTGGTCTTTTTAGGTCAAATCTATCAATGGAGTTGCAACCTGAGAGAAGTTAGGTGTGAACCTCCGATAATAGCCTGCCAGACCCAGGAAATTACAAACCTCTGCCATATTCTTGGGTGCTTCCCAAGAAAAAACTGCTTCATCCATTGATGGTTCCACTTCTATCCCTTGATGATACACCACGTGTCTAAGGAAGTGAACTTCTCGTGTCTAGAACGTTCACTTGGACAACTTTTCGTAGAGATGGTGGTGTCAGAGGTCCTCTAAGATGGTTATCAAATACCCAAATTTCTACTCTTCTGACCTTGAGTAGACCAGGATTTCATCGATGAACACGATGACAAACCGGTCCAGGAACTCACAAAAAAAGAGTTCATGAGCCCCATGAACATTGATGGTGCATTCGTAACACTAAAGAAAATAACCACAAACTCAAAGTGCCCATACCTGCAGCTAAAAGAAATCTTCAGGATGCCACCCTATTTTACCATAAACTAGTGATATCCATACCATAGGTCGATCTTAGAGAACCAACATGCTCCCTTTAACTGGTCAAAAAGATCGTCGATCCTCGGAAGGGGGTAATGGTTCTTGACCATCACCTGATTCAGTCTTCGGTAGTCTATGCATAGCCTTATACCACCATATTACTTCTTCACGAACAATACTAGAGAACCCCAAAATGACACACTTGGCCAGATAAAAACCCTTCTTCTTCATTTCATCAACCTGAATCTTCAACTCCCGTAACTTAGAAGGTACTATCCAATAGGGATCCATCGAAATTGGGCGGGCACCGGGTTACAAGTCTATTCCAAAATAAACATCACGTAGAGGGGGTAGAGTCACAACATCTTCAGGGAATACATCCAGAAACTCACTGAAAACCCCCAGAATTTCTACCATATCTGTGTCTTCTGATTCCACTGATAGCTCGGCTAACAAAAAATGAAGAACCACCAAATGATGGCTTCCCTCCTGACAACTCTGTTCACTGATGAAAGCTATGTGTTGTTCTCCCATATCTGAGAACATGAACCTTATCTGGAAGTAGTTGATAACATAATGCACAAAAAATAACCAGTTTATTCCTAGGATGACATCGTATGGCTGCATCTATAGAAGAAGAAGATCTCCACTGGACTGATGTGGCCCCAGATCAGTCTACATCCTTGAAAAACATCAAACAGACTGATATGACATCTAACTAGCGTACTCAACAATAGGGGGAATGGGAAGTATCTCTATATATTTTCCCAGAGCATGGGTTATATTGGGTTAAACAAAGTAGTGAAAACCTCCTGAATCAAACAAAGAATACACAAGAGTACTAAACAGACTGATTGTACCTTGAAAAAACTACGACCCTGCTGGAATTGCTACCTCGACAGCGTGAAACTGCCCACAACCAACTCCTCTACCCCTCGGATGTCAACCAACTCCCTGAACACACCCTGTTCAAGGTCCCTGAGGAGCACCCTAAGGTCAGCCTCCCCCTATACCGTCTGCCTTCAGTGGAGTGGAGCTCGCTGATCCTATTGCCGGAAGGGCCTGAACAGAAACTATTACTACTGAGGTGGCCACTGAACCTACCCACCCCTATTGTACGATGATCGAACTAGGCACCATTATCAAAGATTTCCACATCCTCCATATTCAAAGTACCTCGGTTCTAAGCCCATGAGGAAAGGGTTAGGACCAGGAGATTGGAACTGGAACTTCTGAGGCCTACTCCCTGCTAGCCAAAACCTAGAAGGCCCTGACATCTGAGACCTGCTGCTGACGACCTTCCCCATTGAAAAAATCAGTTCTCTCTTCTATCGTGGCACACCTCCCTATGATTGAATCCTTTCCATGAAGTCTTCCTTCTTATAAACCTCTATGTATATTGGTAGAGTGAAAGGAGTAACAGCATACTGAAGAGAAGGTTGGAGTGCCAACACTAAGTGTCTCGCTTAAGGATCCTCATTTGGAAAGAGATCCAAAGAAAAGCATAGGAGATAATTAAACATTATCCCAAGTTCCCTCACCAACATACCCCACTTCTGGAGGGATAATAGCTTCTACCTCTTCTTAGACTTCATTGTGGAAGAAAAGAATTCCACCCGTAACTCCTTCTCAAAGTCATCCCATGAGACATCGGTCTCCTTCCTCTCCCTGAGGTAAAGCGTCCACCACTAACATGATACTACTATCCTCTAGATCACTACTAGAGTAACCCAGTACTCTTATGGATCTCAGATCAAGCTGAAAGTGTTCACCAGTTCCTTAAGCCAACTCTCCATCTCCATGTATGAGAAACTGCCCTCGTACTTCCACATAGTTTGTTGCTGGAAGGAATGAAGTGTCTTCTGCCACTGTTCATCTTCCTCATCTCAATTAGACCTCTACTAATCAATCAAGCCAACCCTTTGGGTCTCAACTGCTCATACCACACATGGGTGACGTCTAGGTTTCCTAACTAAAAAAGTAAACAAGGAACTGCAAAGTCTGAGTAGTGTGGAAATTTTATTTTAAATTTGTTTTAACTATTCATTTATTTTAAACTCCCAAAACACCAAAGAAACCTAAGAACACAAGTAATTTTGATGCAAATACCTTTACTAGGGTATCTACCCTACAATTAGTGTAGCCTCACTTGGTCATTCAGTAGGTCTAGAGTCCTTGCATCGGATCATGGGGTGCCCTAAAATTCCATGTCTTGGATGGTCTTCCATGGCCTATCTCATGCACCAAGATTTTCTAACACTGTTGCCCTACCATCCCATGAAATACTCACCATGAATAACTCCAAACTCTATCCTACCTCTCAATCTCCTCTGATACCATTTTTTCACAACCCACCTTCTTTAAGATTAGGGAAGGGACAACAAAGTGTCGCACCCTTCCTTCCTCAGGACGAAGGAGAGATAATGACCCCTGTATCCTGCCTTCAATAAGCCTCGGATTGGTGACTAGAACTAAGGGTATAGAATCTCACCTAATATGAAAGGCATTAACCATTTTATAGAACATGATCGGGAGATAAGATGGTAAATCTTGAGAAACTCCAAATACTAAAGTAGAAGTAAAGACAAAATCCATTCCCATATGCATGTTCAAAAGTAAAGCTAATAAAAAGTATTACAAAAGTAAAAAAACAAGATACTAAGAAGCAACAAAAACTAATCCCAACACCTAAGCTATTAAAGTCCATCATGGTTCTTGAAGTCCTCCTGAAAACCTGAAAATAGTTTATATACATAGGGTGAGCATACAAGTATACTCAGTAGGGAAACTAAATCTACCGGTGCACAAGTGGGGGAAACATACTAATGTCCCCATGAGAAAACAATAGAACCTCAAGCACCTACCAAGGAATACTAACCATCCCAGCCTCCTCAAGGCACATTCACCAAATAACACAAGTCAAGTAAAGTAGTAGTATAAGCACATTGATATTTGGGTACCCCACACCACTTTCCCACTGGTTAATTGATCGTTCCTAATGGATAAAATATTGATGCTTCTACTCTTCCCATATGCAGTCCCATAGTCATAACCCATCCACACAAAACTAGGCCTCAAACCACACACAATTCCATCTGCAAACACCTGGGCCACAACAACCATGCCTCTCGCCCGAAGACACTTGGGCCTCATCTCAAAGACACTTGGGAAAATAGTCCTGGCCTGCAAACACCTAGGCATTTAATTTACAACAGACTCCTACACAAATGATCTTGGACTATGGTAAGCCTCAATCCATTACAGCCTACCCAGATATGCTTGAGTGGTAAGAACCTAGAAAAGGGTGCAAGGAAGAAAGTCAGTAACCAGCCATCCATCCTCCCATCAGGATGTTGGGAAAGACACCCTACCCCATGAATGTGGGTGTTCGACACATGGTGCTCAAAAAGGGTGGGTGAATATAGAAATCACAAGGAACTTCAATTTATACATATATAGGTAATAAATCACTCTACCCCAACATACGGATCCCAAAACAAACAACCAACTGATACAGAACCACGTTTCTACTACCCCTATATGCACAACCATACAAAAACCACTACCAAAGCATAACCCAAACTTTTTTTCATTTAACTAATTTCCATTTATAAATTAAGGGATTTACTTTAATTTATTTCCAGCACTACTATGCAACTACTAACCACAACCATATCAAAACAGCAAACAAAACCAGATTTTCATTCCCGCTACACGCCCCCATTCAACCACTACCAACTATCATTCTTCAAAGTTATATCGCACAATCCTTCTCTCACAACCCAACTCCACCACTCCGTTTCCAAAAATCTCCCAGATATAGTTCCACTGCATACAAATTCATTACCACAGTGCAACCCCACTTCCCAACACTATTTGATGACCACAACACAAACAAAGGCATATCAACTGCCTACATGTCCATCCATTCCACAATCAACCAGTCTCTCAAAATAAGATACCAACACACCCCATGTACTTACTCTCACAAAAATCCCACAACAAATACTATTAAACCATAGCCCCGTTGTACACACATATCACACCCTTCTCATAGAACCAACTCCTCTATCCTCCCATGTACCCACAACCGTTCTCCCATCAACAGCACCACACAACTTGCACAATGTCACAAAACTGAATAGAACATATAAATCATCCAAACCTATCAACAAGATGTGTATATATATTTAGACTTGGTAAACACCATTCTGTAATCCACTTTATAAACATGGGTGATCATGCAAGGGTTTTCATCATGGGGCATCCATTTAAATTAACCAAGTGTACGTGTTTAAGTAGTTTTCATGTTATGGTTGATTATCAAAACATCATAACAAAAAAAAATAGGACACCAACAATGAGAAATAAAAGACTACCAAAGACCATTATTTTCAAAATTCATATATCCATAATCAATCCATAAATAAATAAAGAAAACAAAATTAAAATAGGCGATCAAACATCAATCCACTCTCATCCTGTTAATTCACCACCCCGTTATCTTTTGATCATATTTTCTTCTTATTTATCTCTTGATTTAAGAAATTATTCACCCGTTATTTACAAGTAATAATTAGTACACCCACTCCAAATGATGAAAAATTCAAGATAGATAGACAGAATCCCTACCTGGATGATCTAAGGATCAAAGTTCCTCCTTGAGGTAAGAAAAGGGGGTTGTGTGAGCAGCAGGAAACTCTAAGAAAATTGAGCAGGAGGGATATAGCATAGGAACACAAATAGTCTATGAAGTAAGGATATAGGTGCACCAAGGTGAAATGGAAAACACACTGGGAAGGGGAGATCCCGACTTTGAAGAGCCAAATCCTACATTAAAAGAAGAATAGATTCTAAAGGTTCTTATCGTGGGATCGTAGTCAGGATCAAATAGTTTGAGTATCTCGAAGCCCCCAAAACATTAGGATATTAAATATATTCTTAATATCCTTCAAAAAACTATTAAAAACACCCAAACAAGACTTGAAATTTGGTTTACTTCAAATAAGATGTAGGAGGGGAAAAACTGGAAAACTGGGAAAAAGTGGGAAAACTGAAAATGAGTCACTGATGGGTGAGTCAACGACGGGTGATCCACCGATGTGACCTATCGATGATGAGATATTGATGACGAGATACTTATACTGAGCCATCAACAGGTGAGATACTGACACAACCTACCGATGCTGAGCTACCGACACTGAGCTACCGACACTGCGCCACGGACATGTGAGCTACTAACATGACTTACCAGCGCTGAGCTACCGATGCAACGACTCAACGATACACCTGACTTACCGATGTCGGTTCCCCAGACTCACTGATGTCGACTCCCCTGACTCACTGATGCACTGACATGCTGACGCACTGACATGCCGACATAGTGACATGGTCACACACTAACATGCCGATGCTGATGCCCTGAGTTAACGATGTAAAACTAGAAATTTGGAAAAATCTTGAAATGAGACACCGATGGATCCCAGAACACCTCAAACACTGAATTTTCATAGAAGAAGGCCTCAGGTAAATCTGGGATATTACATGTCCTACTCCAGTAATCATTGATGACTCCACTGCCCAGCCCTACTAGAGGGTACCACTTGGAAAGTGTCGAGGAACTTCACTGCCTAGCCCTTCTAGAGGGTACCACTCGATAGTCATCAAGGAAATCCACTGTCCAGCCCTACTAGAGGGTACCACTTGGAAAGGGTTGAATAAATTCACTTCCCATCCTTGTTGGAGGTTTCCACTCAATATTTTTTTAGGAACTCCACTGCCCAGCCCTGCTAGAGGTTATTTCTCAAAAAGCGTCAAGGAAATCCACTGCCCATCCTCTTATAGAGGGTACAACTCGATAGTCATCATAGAACTCCAATGCCCAGCCCTGCTCGATGTTACCACTCGATAGTAATCGAGGAACTCTATAGCGACCCTAGCCTTTTACACATAACATTACATGATTTTAATCATAATTTACCATCATATTACAACCCAAGGATCGTAAAGTGTAGTTTATTTTGAAGATTAGATACATAATTAAACATCATGAAAATTATTTTATTTAATATCCATATCTAGATCCTAACTTCCATTGAGATCTTATATCTACATAGGATAACCTAGAGAAAACATGAACAAAAGGGATGAGCTAAAAATCCCAGTGATGAAATAAATATAGGAATAAAACATAGAACCTGGGTTAGAAAACATAACATAATAGAATAAAAGGCATGGAACATGAATAAACAGTATGAATAAAAACATTTATAAAATGGGAATATATAATCATGACATCATATGAATGGTGCAACAATATATAACATGTCATAAACAAGAGTCAAGGCTAACCGTCGAGACATGGTGGATAAATTCCCATAAAGGAATCAAGTTCACTCCCTATCCCAACACGAAGTCTCATGAGACTAAAAATTAACCAATTCATTAGATAGATATCTAGGCGCAACCATCATAACATGTTCATGAATATGTGTAACACATAAAGAATAAACATAAGGGTTACCCATGGAAAGAAATGGGTATCATAATCATGTCATAATCCATAAAAAATGACAATATCATAAATGTTTCCATGAAAGATTGGATTCAAAACATACATGGTAATTCATAAAAGAAAATAGGCATGTATTATTATAATTGATTCCCAATTTAAGTGGAAATATATAAAAAATGAGTGTTTTCGAAACTTTAGAATTGAAATATTTTAGTGAGGTTTAAGGAAAAATATTAAAGATAATTTAAAGTGAAAAAGGATTATTTGTTTTAATAAAACTAGAAATGAAAATGTAGTTTTTCATGATAAAATGTGTTATTTTAGAAAAAATAATAGTGGATTAAAATAGATTATGGAGTGTACTTAGAGGTGGGTAATAAATCCGGATGTTCCCTTGAATTGGGTTTTCTTATTGAGAAGAGTGGAAAAGGGAACCTTTCTAAAAAAACATATTACCCCATCAAAGAGGTATGATCATATGTGGATACATGATTTTGGAAAATATAAATATAATTGATAATAATTATAAAAAAATAAATAAGAATTACATTGGGGTAAAGAGATAGAAAGAGTAACCCGAATGAAAAATGGAGGTTTAGGTAGAATCCCTTACCTTGTATCCGAAACGAAACTACATTTAGTCTTAATGGCCTGGATAATCAAATTAAATACAATAATTAATTTATTAAGAACCTTTTATACTTGTAATTTATTTATTATAATTTTATTTAGTTTATTTATGGATTTTTTGATGAGTTATAGTGTTCAATTTTTTCATTCGGGAGTTCTCGTTTTCTTAGTTTTCATTACCAGTTCACTTGTATAAGAGTATGAAATTTCATATAAAATGGAAATATAAATCCAAAATTGAAGTTATAAGTTATTAATGAAAATACATAAGGTTAAATAGTTATATATTTTATTTGGTTATTTTTGGGTGAGGATAAATCATTAGCTGATATGTTAGTTATAATCATTTGGATTTTTTTGGGCGGTTTTCGCTCGAAATGAACTTGTTTATTTTTTTATTTAACATCTTGTGTATATAATGATTATCGAAAATCACATAGGCTATAATAAATATATTATAAAATTTTAACCATAAAAATGGATTTATGACCATCCTTGAAGATGTTAATGGAAAATGAAAAATTTTCATCCTTGAAGGCAATAAATTAACACCTCATGAACGATGTTTTAACTTTTTTAATAAAAGGGATAAGAGAGGGGTTTAATGATGGATTATTCCATTTGTATAATAAAATTCTAGTATATGTGAGGTAATATATTTTTCATACCATTTGGATGAGGGGATTTGAGGAGAGAATAATAAAAGAACTTGAAAATAAATTAAAGGAAAAGGAAAGAGGAATTTACCTCTTGAGTTTCTCCTCCTTGAAAATTTTCTTAGAGAAAAGGTTTTGGTCTTTTTATGAGACCAAGAGCTCCTGACCATGAGGTAGAGGTTTGGGAAATAATTTGAGCAGAATTTGGACAAGGGTCAAAGCTTTGAAGCTGTGAAGAGAAGAGGTGGTGAGGGGCGATATTTATAGTGGATGAGAGAAGTGTTTTCTCATTATTTTACTCATTAGTTTGTTATTTTTCTCAAGACTATGAATAGTTCAATAATTATCACCAAAAATATTAAAATAATGAAGGATAGTTTGATATTTTGGTCTTACATCAGCCAGACATCATATATGACTCTATATTTCAAGTATTTAGCTTAAACCATAAATTACCGTATTTTATTATTCACCAAAACTTCAAGTATTTTAGAAAAATCCCAAAAATTATTCCTAAATATTTTTCAAAATTTATATTTAAAATATAAAATCTATTTTATGGAAATAATTTTCTAAATGTGATTAATTTAATTTTTCATTTAAATAAATTATTTACTTGGAAAATACATATTTTAAAATTATAACTGATTTTGTAACACTTTGAAAAACTAATCAAGGTCTCGTAAAATTATCTTAAAATCATAAGATAAAATAATATTAATTTATGAGAACATTTTATGAAAATTAACTTTCTTTTAAAATACAAATTATAAAATTGTTATTAAATATTTATCACTTACAAAAATACCTGCACTTAATTAATAATTTTTAAAACATTTATTTACGTATACTTTGATATAATTAAATTAATTTTTCATTTATAGGATACCTAAATTTTATTTATACTTTCACGGGTGAGCTTACTATTCTATTGGATCATTTACTATTCATAAGGGTTATATTACTATTCCTAAGTTAAAGTTACTATTTCATTAGTAAAGGTTTCTTAACTTTTAGAAATATCTCTTATTTCATTAATTATACATTTATAATATTTTTATTATGTTATTAAAGTGATTTTTTATTAAACTATATGAAATAATTATAATAAATGCATTTACATTGATAAAATTTTGGGTTGTTACAAAATCTATTACCCATCCCTACCAGAGGGTACCACTCGAAAAGTCTCTGGTGATCCTGACGTCAAACATCTCCTAGACAAACATCATACCCGTAAAATTTCACATCACATATCTAAATCCAAAACTGGGGAAACTATCACATTTTACACAAAAAAACACTCAGTATAGGCTACTCACAGTTTAAAATATGAGTTCAAACGAAGGAGATATGGAGGATTGATGTTTCCTCAAAAGTGACCAAGTGGTACACAGTGTGTGAGGGGACCCACAAGGTGTGTGGTCCCACTCCACTGCTTGGGCATGTGCCTGTCTAGTACATGGATCTCTGTTTTTATAGTAGTATATTTTATGCAGGTGGGCTACATGGCATGTCCAAGTCAATCGGGACTGGGCCATGTTCTTCTTGCTATGTCCATGTAGTCAGGTGCACGACCATGTACCTATCCATGAACTTTCACATGGTTTCACGTCTATGTGATCCTCCACATGGGTTTTCCACCTAAGGAAGGGGTACACAACGTGTTGGAGGGCTACACACCGTGTTATACTTAACTTTTCCCAAAACCCTAGTTGATGCCTTTGAAGGGCTACACACTGTGTGTTCATCCTTGTACATGACATGTAGTCAGGCTTTCTCCAAAAATATAGATATGAACTTTTCACCTTGAATCAGGCCATTCCGCCCCATATCTCACCTCAAATTCATTTGAGATGAGTGGATTTGGCCCAAAATCATAGTTTACGACCTTCCTTCACCAGAAATTGATCTCTAATTGTCCATGGAGGTTTTGTCGACCAAATAATATAGATTAATTTGCTCTGTCCTTGATTACTTTATCTCAAACCACTGAAACAAACATCCACAACTCTCAAACATCCTATATCCATGCTAGTTTTTTGGATTCGCTCCTCAATCAGGATTTTTTTTGCGATTTCCAGGGTCCGATCAGGCTCAGTACCACCTAACATTGTTGAACCAGGACCGTGGGGTCCAATAAGTGATGAAAATAAAGAAAACAAGGGGAAAATCACAAGAAAAATGTTTTAAACATAGTTGGCCAAGAATTATTGGCCAATGATCAAGATCATGAAAACAGGGTTAGAAAACAATTAAAATAATCAACTTAATCGGTAATCAAACACATATAAAGTAGAAAATAATGTAAGGAGATCCATACCACCTAAAACCAAATTAGAACCAAAGTTTATATGTTCAAGCATAAATATTAGAGAAAATAAAGAAAATTGGTTGAGAAAACAATCTCAACCTTTATATTCACATTTATGAATTAAGGAAGATCCACCTTATTTCCTCTTATTTTGTTTTTTGTATTTTCTCATTTAAAACAGGAAATTGAAGGTGAAGTATGATATCAAGGGGGAACCTAAGATAATGAATGGATTCCAATCTTGGTTGGATAAGTTATAAAAGTTTCCATCTTGGAATTTTTCCTATATTTTTTCACTGAATATTTTATGAATGGATCATCATTGGTGAAGACATGGAAGTTGTCTAGAAATACACATAAGAAAAGATCCATTTTTGTGTTTTCTCAATATGGATTTTTTTGAACATATCTATTGAAGATATTCATCATATTGAAGATTGTAAGGAAACTCTCCATAAGGAAGATACATTTTAAAAAAATTAAATTACTGCTAGAAATATTATATCATACAAATATGATTATTTTTAGAATGTTCCTGAAGACCATTCCATTGGAAAAGGTATGTTTTTTAACTCTAATTCTTGGTTATAAAAATAAAAAACTTAACACAAAGGGGGGAGAATTTAAATTTATCAATGAAATCAAAAAAGTGGTAGTATGAAAGTACCCCATGGACACTTTTCTTACTTATTACACTTGAATGTTTTTGATCTATTTTTTCAAGTGAGTATAGGAGTTTCAGGTTGAACTTTCTTACAACTGTTCCATATCTTAATAAGTATATCCATCCTGGAATAAAAGTGAAAATCACTTGAAGAAAAGTTTAATATTTCTCATTCAATTAGGTATCATGATTAATTAGTAAGGGAAGACATTGTTTTCTAAATTAAATCCTATTATTCTCTATATTGATCATGGACCACGTAGACTTAGAGTGCAATGATGGATGATGCATTGCTTAAGAAATATTTGATACCCTTTTCCCACAAATTTTTTATTTATTGTCGATAAGGAGGATATAAAGTTAAATGAATGTTCGAAATAAACAATGGGGGATATAAAAGCTTAGAAAAGTAAAGGGGTAATAAATATCCACACTTTTACATTTTCATTTGGAATGATCTTTGAAGGTATTTCTCAAAAATACCAATGGAAAGATTGTTTATCCCACTCTATGTTAGAGCTATATTTATTGTCAATGGATATTGGTAGTAAATGATTGTTAATGAAATAGAAATATTTTATTAATTTCAATATGTTGAAGAATTTATAAAAAATATTTCACTAAAGATTCGTCTGAAGTTATCATGATTAATAACAATGTTGATATAGCTTATATGTTGAACTAAGGAAGTTTCTCAAGTCTTATTTTCTTAAGGATGTTATTTTTAATACTTTTTGTTTTAATTATAATGATTGGTGAGTTGTTCCTCATGTCTAAAACATGTTTAATGATTGTTGAAAAGAACAATTTTTTATCAATATTACAAAGTTGATGGAGTTTCTTTTAGAATTTTCCTTAAGAACTTTTGAAGTTGGAAAAAACAAAGTATCCTTAAGTAAATGGGATTAGAATAATTTTCCTTAAGTGTTTTTACAAATAAATTCTATGAAACTAAATATATGAAAATTTACTATTAGAGAAATGAATTTCATATAATAGACACTTCTTTTAGGGAAATCATATGGTTTGGGATATTTTTCGAACCGAGTCCATCAGACATATAAAGTTTCATCATACAAAATTTTCAATGAATAAAAAGAGTTTATTCTTAGTGAAGTGTTATTAATAGATTAAACCTAAAAATTCCTTATGTATATGATTCAAGATGAACTTTGGAAGAATAGAAATGTATATAAAAAGAGAGTTTAATCTGCTAAGCTAAAGGGGGTGTATGGTCAACCCAAATTAATTTTATTTTTTAATGTTCACATGTTCAAAAGATAAAGGGATGGATAATTATTTTTGAACATAAATGCTAGAAAAACTTATGAAATAAAAAGTTTGAGTAGGAAAGTTTCTAATAAAGGAATCTATTTATTGAAGAATCTGAAGAAGAATAAGTTTTTTTGATAAGAGGTATTGAAGTTAGAGGTAAAAGATGAACAAAGTGTCACCATAAAAGCTTTTATATTATGTAGAATTAGATGAAAAAATTAAGGCAACAAATAGAATTTTATATAAAGACTATAATACAAATAAATATGATGATATTTTATTATCCCTAAGTTTCTTATATAATGATGACTGGAAGATTTCATGTTTATAGCTTGAGTTGAAGGGATACTAAATTTTCTTAAGTAGAAAGGGGGAGAGAATTGTTTTTTTGATTAGATTAAATTTAATAATGTTTGAAGGTATGATACTAAGGAATGAAATCATATAAATTCTTTGGTCAAAGTCTATTAGATGGAATTTTTGTATAAAATTCTTCTGTCAAAGTTTTCAGATGTAAGTCATCGGATGAAGAAAGTTCCTGAGAGATATTCAAAGGAGCTCCTATAAAATTTTTATAGGAACAATTGGTTATAGATTCTCATAGAATGAAAATTATCATCAGATTAAGATTCTCATAAGATGAAATTTTTGTGAAAAACATTTACCAAACAAACATTTACTAGATAAAAATTTACCAAACGATGTTTCATAATGAATTTTGGTTATAAATTATTTATGAATTTTTCATAAATATATAAATTGTTATGATGTTGAGACAATAAATCAATGATTTAATAATAAAAAAGGAAGTTTTTGAATATTTAAGAGTTAAGGATGTTTATATAAGTTCCTCAAATAATGAGTTTAGAAAATTAAAGAAAGATTATTAAAATCTTGAATGTTTCCAAAAATTTGAGAAGAGTTACAGTTAAATTTAAATGAACAAAAATTTAAAATTCAAATTTGATTTGGGCAGGAAAACATATTTGAGTTTCTGTGAAAACACACCTATATAAAAGGGTGTATGAACAACCCAAAATAGATGGATAACTATTCACATGATAAGTAGCTCATTTGTTGAAGAAATTTCACCGTAATAAAGAACCAGATCAAAAGACTAAGAACTATAATCATCGAGGTTGATGTTTGTACTAGAAGAACAAGAAAAAACTAGGGGTAATTGATAGAGCTAAATAACCATATGAAACTACAACACTGGGTGAATAATGGAGCATGAATCAAAAAAATGTTACTAGACATACATCACCAAGAAAAAAAATATCAGACCAAAAGTTGCGTATAAAGATGAAAAGAAACACAATCTTTCATTTTGGTACTGAGAAAAAGAAGGTCCCAATAAACTTTCACCAGATAAAATGCATTAGGAGTAAGAACCAAACAAACATTCTCTAGACAAAGAAAGAAGAAGGAAAGTTATTACATGTTGTTGGGTAGGAAATTGAAGAAGAAGTTCTTAAAATAAGAGAAAGAGTGAAGGAATAACAAATAAGCATTGTCACACCCATCAAAAGTCTCAA
The DNA here is from genome assembly GCA_963277665.1 of Viscum album. Taxonomy (NCBI): domain Eukaryota; kingdom Viridiplantae; phylum Streptophyta; class Magnoliopsida; order Santalales; family Viscaceae; genus Viscum; species Viscum album. The sequence continues at coordinate 1,008,950,463 of OY728167.1, forward strand.
CAAGTGGAATAATTTCCTAGTGTTACAAACTATCACTTGAATAAGTTGGAAACTATCTACACAAGGTAGTATAAAGAAATTGGGAGGACATACAATATTGTAAAAGGTCATTATTAGTCTAGGGATATAATATTTTTTTATTCCCCCCTTTTAATTTTAGGGACTCACACTTGGGTAAGGATTATTTTCTAGCAGACCCACTATATCTAGGTATCATCATTATAGTAGATATTCTATGTAGTGTTCATCACCATATATTATAGACTAGACACTCTTATTGATTATTGAACCTTGTAAAAATATCATGTTCTATCTTTACTTGCTTTTATATACTTTCATACGATAAAGAAAAGTGAATAATAGAATTGACATCCTAACAGGTCAAAGAGGTAAAGGGATACAAATTTATAAAATGTTAAAAAGTTCTTAACACTAATTAAACCTCTATTAGTGTTAAGAATATCCCAAAGTATCCCTCTAATTAAAAAAAAGAAGAATAAAAATTCATTCCCCCATGAAAATGGTTCTAGGTTGATTCAGTGGCTATTGTGATCCTCAAAACAAATAAAATTTAAACCAATGAAATAATATAGTATAGTTTGACTCATGTTGTCCTCAAAGAGGTAGAATTTTCAATGTTCCCTTTATGTTGTGTGGGTCAATATTGTGCTGGGAAACATAGTATAATTGTGTGTGTCTTTTTATGCAAGTAAAAGGATGTTTGAAATCAAATTTTAAAATAGTGCTATCACCTTGGCCATTACCTCACCTTAATAATTAAATCATGATTCATTTAGTTTAAACGCTCCTTATATCTCATTAACCATATGAAAGCTCAAATAATTACCCTCACTCTATATTTTTCATTTAAATAGGGAAGCTCGATGATTACTTTACTCTATGATCTTACCTATACAAGTGATCAGATACTTTTGATCACTCTTGGATCAACCCAAATCCCTCTATCATATAAGAAATGAAGTAAATATAGGTGTGTGTTTTATAAGAAAAACATAAAGAACAATTAAAATGAAAATAAAAATGGAAATATCTTACTATCTATATTAATAAAATACTTATATCACGACCAATCAGAAAATAATTTTATAATTAATTGTAAGAATTCACTAATAAGAGGTAGGGGTAGTCTTCTTGGCTTGACTAATATAGACCCAATTCACCATTATTAGAGGAATTATTATTAGTAAAGAAAATAAATGAAAACTACAGCCAACAACATCTTCCTTTGATAGTGGGTTGTGATCTATTTTATAAGGAAGAATGAATATTTTAGAACTCACCTGAAGTTGGAATGACTCCCATGGAAGTATGGAGTTCCCTATCTATGCTGAATGATTGGCATGAAATTTCCCCTTCTACCTTGATCAAATGTCATATTTCATTAATTCTAGTGTATTTAATCTCCTCCCTTAGATCACATGCTTCCAATGATTTTTCAACCTCTATTTCATGATTTGGATAAGTAGTGAGAATATAATATATCTTTAATCTTCTTATTTATCAAATAGGCTCCAAGTGTACTAGATATGATCCCACAATCATGGTTCTTTAAGATCTATTCCATTAAAGTTGATAAAAATTTCTCTTAAGTATCATTCTCTTATGAAGTAACTATATTTACCAAGTAATATAAACCTATATATTGGAAGTGGCACTTTAAATCGCTTAAGTATTTTCACAGCACAACTGATCATCCCAGGGAATAACTTATGTCATTTCTTTCTTCCAAGAATTCATACTAAGAACCATTATGGCAAAAATTAATCTCCCAAAAAACAAGACTTTAATTATTCAAAATTAAAAAAGGATAAAACCATTATGAATTAGTGGTGATATTTTTGATTTAAGCTTATTAGAAGTTACTTTTATGTTCTACCAAATTATATTACCTGGCATTTTTAAAACCTTATGTAGGTGGTGGCCTTAAATTTCCAAAAAAAATAAATTATCACTTATCAAACCAAATTATTATAAAATGCTATTTATCATATTTAAAAAAATATTATGTGTCAACTCCTATGGGATAATTATCTTACATTTATTATTTTATCTTAAAAAATATATTACTTATAACTCAAAAATGTTACATATCATCTTATTTGGGATATATATCATATGTATCATCTTCCTCTAATTTCAATTTTACAATTTTCCCATGTATATAAGGTTATATATCCTATTCTCTAGTATATAAAATTTTATGTATCAAGCTACATTTCTTTAAATTCACCAAGTAAAGAATATTATGAATCTCCAAACTTTTATCATTTTCTTCAACTTCCTCAGAAAATATCTTATGTATTTCCAAAATATCTTACACATGACCAACCTTTTCCAAAATTACACTTTTTACCTCCGATAATTGTTAAAAAATTCCCTTTAGATTTAGTTCTTTTCTATTTTCAATAGTTTTTAACTTCCAAAAGATAATTTCTAGTCAACTTTGGCTTCTAACTTCTAAAATTCCAAGCTTTTGCAAGTTAAATAGAAATCACGGAACACATGAATGTATTATCGAATTGATTCAAATTAAGTCCAAATTTATTAAATCAGTGAAAAATAATGATTATTAAACTTATTTTCATTGAATTCAAAATTTAAAAATAATCCAAGATTAAGACCATTTATTCCAATTTAAAGGAAAATAAATGTAAAAGTTATTTAAAACCCTAAAGTAAAATTTGAAAATTTATGTTGTGATCAAAGCCTTTCACATTCAAAAAAATAAAATATAATCAATGGAACGACTCATTCTATATCCTCACTCACTCAAATCAAATTCTGGTAGAAAATATTTCTCAAAATTCTCTCCTATATATTTTTCAATAGACTTCCTTTTTCCTCCTTTGTAAACTACTATAGGATTTTTAAATAAGAATGCCCAACATCTATGCCATACCATCAATGGTGTGGATCAAACCTTGTTTCTAAAAGATCCATGATCTTGAAAATTATCCCACATGATTTTAGTGTGGTCTAACTCACCTATTCCATTCAAATAAGTGCACCAAATATAGATCCATGATCTCCACATTCAAATTCAAGATGTTTCCTTCGTTTTCCCTATTTTCTAGTCTACCATGACATGGAGAAATATGAAAAAACAATTTGGGGCCCTAAATTAACAATGCTATCTAAACACCATACCATGATCTCCTCATATCTTGAATATTTTAATTTTTTTAAATCTTTAATTTGAATGTATCATGATTGACCATAATGTGGTGAAATGATAACCATTACATAATAATTCTCTAGGAAAATCACTCTTAAAAATAGTTGGCTCCATGATAACCTACTAATTTATACTCCAGCCTAATAAACTTGATACTCATCACATCCTCCTCCACAATATGGTGCTTCTCTAGGCACCAGTTTCAACTATTCTTATGCAAGCCCTCTATAGAAAGAAAAACTCCCATAGTGAGCCTCCCTATTTATTTTAGGGATTTTTAATCCCATATGGATTCTACTAAAATTTGGTATATATCATATTTAATTTTCATAGACATCATGGATTCTACCACAACACGACCTTCATCATCTTCCCATTTAACCATCTACATGACTCCAAAATGACTAGTGAAATGGATTACATTATATTTCATAATATCCATGTTTTTACACAATCTGTTGGTAAAACTAATAATCATATTATATGATACATTGAGTGTCATAATAAACTACTAACCACTTTATCAATCATATTTTACAACTGATAATGACCTCTACATATCAGTTACTCTTGTCCAATTAGTTCTATTCATTCCATGCCTTCACCACATATTACTACTTAATAAAAATTGTTTATTTTATGTATACATGGAAACTATTTCATTTATCATATTACATTATCCCACAAGATCCTACATTCTATCACATTTTTCCATTCTAGTCAATAATACCCTTATGTACAAGACTTTGTTAATTTTTTTGAGAACTTTGATAATAACATGATACTTGTAACAACGACTTAGTTTCATCCTTAAATTTTTTAAAACCTTCTATTAGGATATTACATGTCACTTGAAATATTTTTTTAGTAATTTTACAAATATTAAGTTCATCACAACTTCGAGACTTCTACTTAAAAGAAAACTTCTATACTTATAATTCAAAGATAACTTTCAGACTTCTAGATTATTCAATAAATTTTTAAATATACTTACATACAAGGAAAATTATGTTCTTTTACTTAAAATTATGGTTTTTTAGTATACACAAAATTTTTCTCACCTATTCTAGGATTAATTATTCTAGCTATTTTAAAAAACCATCATGTTCCAAGATAAATTTTGGAAAATATAACTTCCAAAACAATATATTCATCAAACTCCATAACCATGTTTGTCACTTTTATAAATTAAACAACATCAACACTTATTTAAAAAAATCCAACCCATCACCTCATGGTTGAAACATTCTTTCCCTTTTGATTTTAATTAAAATACAACCATAAATCATTCTTTACCATATAAATCAAAATTATTTCAAAATAATATATATATTTATAGAATATTTATCTCACTACCCCTTTTAAATAAAATTCAAAGGGTATTTTTATCTACATTTTTCTTTTTATATAGTCCCCTTCCACATAGAATTCCATAGGGAATATTCTCTCAGCTCTACAACCCCTTTTTCAATTAAATTATTTATCTACATTTTAATGATCTTTACAAAGTACAAATTAAGAAAAACCAATTCTTATCATATTTTGAAAACAAAACTTAGATAGTTTTTCTCCTCCTTTTTCATGAATTCCTTTTCCAACACATTTGATATTGGGATCTTAAAACCTATTAAAGTTTCAAAGGATCATAGAAAAGATAAGAAGAAAGGGCAGTTTAATTTTTTGTTTCCTTTTTACAAATTTCAACTTTAAAAAATTTAACACCTAAAACTTATTAGATTTTCTTTCTTATGTACTTTTAGTAAAATCAATTGCATGTAGAAATAGAAAATTAAACAAGGAACACATGATTTACAAGGTTTATCCTTAATGTGAGAAACTACACCCTTAATATAGCCACTCCTATGGGTCCATAGAAATTAAATATTTTGAATAAGTGAATAAAATTTATTTCAAATCCTATTATAAACCTTCTATATCCTAATGGGAATGATTATACTAACTCCCATTGGTTTATTTTTTTTTAAAAACATTGATCCGTAAAAAAATGAACTTTGAAATATTATACTCTATAAAGGCATGCCTAGAAATTTATGTCTAATCATCATTTTTATGATCTACTAGCATCTGATGGCCTCTGTTAAATAGAATCAAATTGATGTATCTTTTTCTCAATATTCACCTTTACCAAACTTTCTGACCTACCTTTGAACAAATATACACTTCTCAAACTTCTTCTCAAAACTTAGTTTGATTCTATTAGTCAAATTATTTCTTTCTATTTACTAGAACTTATCTCAGTTAGATATTATGATTATAATCCTATGTATGGAAACTATTATTCAACATGAAAAAAATTTAGTTAGAAAAATCACTTTTGAAACCAATTCTATAAATTAAAAGCTTTTATGCATGGATGAATAGTGTTATATACTGTTATACTTTCCACCTCTATTAATAGGTGGTCCAGAAATAGAAAAGGTTGTATACTAAAATATTTTTCCACTCACCCAAATCCCAAATCTCGAAATTTCACATTCATTTGAGATGTATTTAGACCATTTCAAATTTTCTCATCTCTTATGGTGATTTTTTAATCTTCTTGAATCTTAAAAACTCTTATTGAATTTTACAACCTCAATTAGGAAAAGATGATCCATAAAATTATTCATCTATCAGATCCTATTGACCCAATTAAAAATATGTAAACAAATTATTTCTTACTCTGATGCTCCGAGCCAATTGAAAATGGTTGACTATATTATTCTAACTCCTAAAGACTTTAGAAACCTGCAATTTTTATTCACCAATATCTTCAAACTCTATAAAATTTTCTTTATCAAGAGACTTTGAACTCTTCAACATGTTTCTTCAAAAATCTTTAACATCTATTTTCATTCAATCAAATGGCGTATGATGAAAATATACATCTGATGACTTATAGGTGTCATATATCATATGATTAATCAATATCTACATCTCATCTGATGGATCAGTATTATCAGCTCTTCTGATGAATTAGCATCATCACCTCATCTGATGAATCGATACATGATGCCTTAGATCAAAATGTCCTTTTATAAACTCATCAAATGGCTCCAGTTTTATCATATAAATATGATAGGAAACTATAATTATTCTATCTTTCAACAACTTCTTTTCATTCACTCATATATTCAAATCTGATTTCTTGAAGCACTGTATTTATTTAACTATTCATCTTTAACTTTTATAATAGTTCTCTGTCTAATGGATTGGTATTTTTATCCTATACAATGGATCAATTACTTCTTCTCATCTGATAGATATGTATATGTATCTTGTCCAATCAAAAAATTTATAGACTCTTAAACTTCATCAACTTCATACTTCTAATCTTCTGACAAATTCTGTGTCTGGTGATTTTTGGATCAGATGATCTATATCCGAAAAGATCCAATTTTGGAAAACTATGACTAAAGAACTACAAAATCTCCCTTTATTCAACAAATTATATCATGATATTTTTCATTATTTTTAGAACATTAAAAATAAAAAATCATCATCTGAATAATTTTGAAATGTTCTACAACTTCCCATCAATAACTTTCAAACTTACTTATTTTCAACCAATTCTGATTTTTTAAATAAAAAATCAATCTGATGGACTACGTTCGATGGATCATCCGACCACCAATATAAACAAAACACTTTATTCAACTTGATTCTCAGAAATTTCTCAAAAAACAAGTTATAAACATAGAGAAACAAATCTATCACCTGATTAAAAAAACATTATTTTACAAAAAGTTTGTCGTCAATAAAAACAAAAACTTAAAAAAAATAAAACAACACAAATTATTTTAAATACCCCCTTTGGATTTATTGATAACTGTCATTAAAAACTTTTTAACTCACCATTTTTAACTCTCAAAATTTTTACAACTCTTTTTGGAAATTCCCCAAAACATAACCTTTATCAAACGAGAGTTTCCTGAAACCAAACTATTAGATAGAGTAATGTTTTAGAGTAATTACATCCCTTGATGATAAGAAAATTTATAGCCTTGTTATGATAAACTTCCCCTTACTTTTATCTTTTCCTCTCATTTTCTTTTCACTCCCCCATTTTATAATGACCACGACTTAAAATTCATTATTTAATAAAAGTACTTATTAGTCCCTTGTAGGAAAAAGTTACACAGTTTCTTGGACTTTTTCAATATAATCCAAAGCATTGTGGGGGTATTTAATTAAGATGTTTAGGAAGTCTTAGTTGGAGGATGAACATGAATTTTTAGCCTTATATCAAAAAATATCACTTTTGGGTTTGATTTTGTAAAGATATCAGGAATTTGATACTTAGTTGTAATATATTCCAAAAGAACATCTTCAACAACAACTTTCTATTTTATCAAATGAAACATAATATCAACATTTTTTGATCTCAAGTGTTGAATAGGATTTTTAGAATGATCAATTTCACTATTTTTATAAAGAAGTATCTTTAATGGTTTTAAAAATTCAACTTTAAAATCTTTTAACTAAACTTTCATCCACAACATTTGAGTACACACCTATGTTGCTATAACATATTATGATTGTACTATGATTTAAGTTACTAAACTCTGTTTCTTACTATTACAACTCACAAAACATTCTCTTAAGTAACATGTTCCTCCATAATTTTATTTTCTATCATTGTAATATCTAGCCTAATAAACTTTTGTATAATAATGAAATTTCACATCACAACTTATTTTTTATAATAGACCATGTGAATTTATTACTTTAACATATCTCAAGATTATTTTTGATTATAATATATAATATTCTTTCAGATTACTTTGATATCTAGCACACAAATTCACAACAAAAACAATATCAGGTCTTTAATCAGTTAGATATAGAAATTTTTTTGTAAAATTTTGAAAATATTTATGATTCAAAATTTTCCCAGCTTAAAATTTACTAATATTCATCATAACTGAAATAGGATTAGAAAATTATTTGGATTCTTTCATACCAAAATTTTATAATAATTACTTGGAATAATTTTCTTGAGATAGGAAAATGTATTTTTCCTTTTTTTGAACTTATAAACCCTTGAATAATGTTAATTGTACCAATATTGACATCTTAAAGTTCTTCTTCATTTCCTAAAAAAGTTATTTACAAACATTTTTTTTCATTTCCAATAAATTTTTTCATCCACATAATTGATTACAATTAGGGCGCTGGAGTTAACATCTTTCACATACAAGTTTCTATAAACCTTTCCTTATAAAAACTCAAAATTCTAAAAAAAATCAATCTTGGAATACCACATACGTGGGGCCAGTTTAAACCCATACAAGGACTAATTAAATTTAAAAACCTTTCTTCAATATCCATCAAGTAGAAACTCACAAGGTTTCTCAATGTAAACTTTTTCCATAATTTAACCATTTAGAAAAGATGACTTCATATCCATATGATAAACTTTTTAATTTATATGTGCATCCACCACTAGAAACATTCTAATAGTTTCTAATATTTTAACTAGGGAACTTGTTTCTTCAAAATCCACGCTTTCTACCTATTCATAGCCTTTTTAAACAAGTCTTGTTTTGTTTTCTGAAACTTCACTATGTTCATTCAACATTTTTTTGGACACCAATTTTGTTCTAATAACATTTTTATTTTCTAGATGTGGAACAAGTTCCCAACTATTGTATTCTCAATATGATCCAAATATTTATTCATTAAATCAAACCATTATTTGTGTTCAACAATTTTTAAAAATTATTGTAGTTCAATTTTTTAAATGAGTGATGTATAATTTTATAATCTCAATATTATTCTTGTATGAATTAGAAATTTCTGATTCCCAATAATATTTTTAGTTTAAATATGTTCCTGTAAGGTATGAAACTTCATATATCTTCTTCTTATCTCATTTTTTATATCACAAAATTCATATAATTCTTTATGAACCTATTTTAATCATGAACATCTTCACTTTTATCATTCTGATTGGAAGGTTTCAATTTTTCTTCCTCAACATTCTCAACAAATTTTGTTAATGAGTTTGTATTTTCAATAAATTTAATATCATATTAATCCACCAATTTTTGTGAAAGATTTTTCCAAAAATTATAACCTCTTATGTTGGATGAATATACCATGAAAATTCTTTATTCATATTTCTCATTAAATTTTACAAGATCCAGATTTTTTATTTTTAGAAAATAAAAACTTCCAAAAATATTATGGCATTTCAATGAAGGTTTTTTCCATACCAAATTCCATAGTAAGTATTGTTTGATTTTGATCTCAATAAACTTTTGTTTTTAATATGTATATCAAAAACCGCAACTTCTTTGCAATAGAACTTTGAAAGTTTGTATTCTGATAACATATTTCTTCCCATTTCCACTTAAATCATGTTTTTAACTCCATTTTGTTGATGGGTGTATGGATCAGTGTACTAATTTTTAATTACATGTTTCTTCAAATATTATTTGATGGAATTGCATGCATATTTCTTTTCATTATCAGTTATCAGCTTCATTATGTAAACACCCATTTCTATTTAAACTTATCTTTTAAAAACTATGAACATATCTATAGCCTTTAGCATTATTTTCAAAAACATGATACTATGCATCCGAGTGAAATCATAAATAAAAGTGATAGATTAAAAATCTCATTTTTTGATTGATGTATCATCAGCTAAGTCTGTGGTGGCACAACTTGTTGTCATCTTTAGCACTATGGTAATAGTAGCTGTGAAGTTCTCCTATTTGAAAGACATTTCCACTAGCTCTTTCTCATCATATAACAACTTTTCCATTTTCCACACTTCTGATGATACAAGAATATTTTATAAAGGTAACATCTTTTCTATCAACACAATGTTGAATTACACTTAGTAAGTTATATTTTATCCTTTAAAAATATAGAAATTCTTTAGACTTCAACTTTTCTACTTCAATCTCAGTCTTTCTAATTCATTTGATTTATAAGGAACTATTATTCACAAAGGTAATAGATCACCTATCACGATTTTAAACATATTTTAAAATTTTCAAATCACTTGTAATGTGTCATAAACAATCACTATCAAGTATCCATGGTTTATTCATTTTTACTTTCTTTTAGTGATGTATAAACAATAAAAGGTCTTTCTTCAATTTTCTTATTTTCAACTTCCTTTTATTTTATATTCTAAGAATCTTTTTTTGGAAGGATTATCATACATTTTTCAGAAAAGTGAATAGTTTGTCACATATTCTATATGTTTCTTATATGAAATAAAACTAATTCTTTTTTTGAATGTTTATAACATCATGATATTTTTTTTCTTATATCCTTTCAGTTAGGAAAATTACTTATTATATTTCCACCATTTCTTCCACTTTGTTCAAACCTCTTTCTTGGAAAAGACATGTTATGCCAAAACAGGTAATATTTGTTCCCATATATTCCAAAAAACCAATATAACCCATCAAATATTGTCTTTCTATAGAATATTGTTGTTTCTCTATAATATGATTGTTGAGGATCATAACATCTTTCTACTTTAGTTATCTATGGGCATATGAAAACTTTCATTTGAGAGTAATTTTTGACTTTTGTAGATGTCATAGGTTTTTCATATTCCTTCTTAACCTAAGATTTCCCAACCCTTTTCATTACTCTTAAAACATTATAAAAATCAGAGAAACCTTTTATTTTAGTGGTTATAGATTTTTATCGATTATTATAATAAGGTTTTTCTACAACTGTAGATGATTGAGATTTTACTTATGAATCCTTGATAAAGTTTACATTCAACTATATTAAAGTACTTTCAGACTCAATAAGTTTTTATTAAGACTTTTTAACTTCAAACTACTTAGATTCCAACTTCTTACTGAGATATTCAATCATCTTTCCCTTTTCAAAAATTCTTAGTTTGTAACTTAAGATATCCTGGATGTATTCTTCTTCCTATTTGAAAACATATTTTCTACCTTCAATAAATTTTCCACTATAATTATTTATCATTTTGATTTATTTCTTGAGATTTATATTTTTCTCAATACATAAAAAAAGTTCTAATCTTATTGTATACTCTATATAAGTTTCTTCAACTCATTCTTATTTTTTACTATATGAGGAATCTTTTTTTTATCAACTTTTTTTATGAGTCTCTAAACTTTTTTTGAACTTTTATATTCTAGTTTTTTTAGATTTATCTAATTCAAATTTTTTACTTAGCATAATTGTTTTTTTCTATTGAACTTCTTCTTATATTTTTTAGATGAATTTTCTTCTTTAGAATTTTTGTTCCACTTATTCCATCGAGGTATTTCATCAGAATAATCTCAATATTCTCCAAATTTCTTCTTGGGGGAATTCATAGAAGTGTGACCAATTCCACCACACTTGAAAAAATTTGTAGGAAGTATTCCTCAATACCTTCCTCTTTATCTCTGATAGTTCTTGGAGATAAGAGACATAATTTTTTCATTCAACTCATTATCCTATTTGTCTTCAAAATCACAAGGATCAAAATCTTCAAAATATTGAATTTTTATATTTCTCATAGATTCAAAATCCATTTCATATTTTTTTAAACATGATATATTTTCTCATTTAATAAGAAACAAGAATGTTATATAGTTCATTAAGAGATAAATCATATTTTTCTTCCAGAGCATAAATTTTAAAATCAAAAATTTCTATAAAGTTTATCATGATTTTATTAAAAAATTTAGAACCTTATAAGAAATATCCTAAGCCTCTGATGTCACAAACTTATTCATTTACTATGTTGAAGTACTCATCAATAGTTTCTTCATATCTGATTCTTATATATTTAAACATTCTATTCCAAATTTTTTTCTTTGCTTCCTTAACTTTAGTATCCCCTTCAAGAATAATTTTAAGATTTTACCATATACACTTTATTATTTTGAGGCCCATTAACATCATATAAAAAATTATTTATAAAGACATAAGAATAGAATTTTTATATTTTCCATCAACTTCAATATTTCTCTTGTCAGTAAAATTCATCGTGGCATTTTTCTCAATGGGTGAAAACCCAGTTGTAGTAGCATAAAAAAAATCTAGGCCAAGTGATAAAATATATAGAACCATCCTTTTTTTCATCCATAATAATTTTTTCCATCAAATATACAAATTCCTCTATTTTTAAAATAATTGAGGTTATCCATGATAAGAAATCAATAAGGGAACCTTCCCTCTGATACAAATTGAAGTTCCAAAGGATTATAAAACTACGAGGGGGGGGGGGGTGAATTAGTTGTTTCCTTTCAACAAATTTTAATTTTAGAAAATTTAACCCTTGTCAATTGTTAGAGTTTATTCCTTATCAACTTTTCATAAACTCAAGTTCATGAAAAAATATAAAATTAACCAAGGAACACATGATTTACAAGGTTCAACCTCAGTGTGAGAGCCTATATCATTACCATATCCACTCCTATGGATATATAGAAATTTAATATTATGAATAAGTGAATAAAACTTGTGTCAACCCCTATTATACACCTTCTATCACCTGATATTAATTATTATACTAACTCTTATTACTTTACAAATTTTTATTTCAAAATTTGGGCCACAAAAAATGAAGAACTTTGAAATATTCTACTCCACAAAGGTTTTTCTAGAAATTTGTGTTTGATCCTTCTTTTTATAATCAGACTACATATGATGGCCTCTGTCTGATGGCCTCATACTGATGACCCTTTTTCTTAATATGCGACTCTTAAAAACTTTCTAATCTTCATATAACCAAATATGTGCTTCTCAAAATTCTTCTAAAAATTAAAACTGATTACCTTAGTCCTATTTTTTAGGACCGATAATCAGAACTTATATCAGTTTGATATTAAGATCAAATCTCTCTATCCAGAAACTATTCTTAAACACAAAACAAATTTGGTCACAAAACTCACTTATGACACCAATTTTGTAGAGTAATATATTTTATTCATGGGTGAATAGTGTTAAGTACAACTTCACTTTCCACCCATATTTATAAGTGGTGTATAAATAACAAATGAGGGAAATTCAAATATTTTCTCACTCACCCAAATCCCAAATCACTAAACTTCAGGTACATTTGAGCTTCACTTTTACAATTCCTACTATTCTAAACTCTTCTCATGACTTCTCAAAACTTCTTGAATCTTCACAAGCCTTATTGAATTTCAAAACCTCAATCTAGAAAAGATGATTCAAGGAATTATTAATCTTTCAGATCCTCTTGACCCATTTAAAAATAAGTAAATAAATTATTTCTTTCTCTGATTCTCTGAGCCAAATAAAAACGGTTAATTAAATTTTTAAACTCCTAAATACTTCAGAAACCTAAAAAACCTATTCTACAACAACATAAACCTTTTAAACCATTTATTTTTTCAATGAATTTTAAATATTCAACTTATTTATTCATAAGTCTTCAGAATCTATCTTCATCTAATCAAATTGTGTCTGATGTAACTCTACAAACAATGAATTATTAGTGTCAAATATCATCCAATAGATTAGTGTATGCCTCTCATCCACTAGATTAGTATCATCTACTCTTCTAATGAATCAGAATCATCAGATCATCTAATGAATTAGAACCTGATGCCTTGGATCGAGACATCATTTTGTAAACTCAATAACTACCTCTAGTCTGATCAGATCAATCTGATAGAAAACTCAGATTATTATATCATTCAACAACTTATTTTTCTTTGATCATATATTAAAATATGATTTATTAAAGAACTATATTTATTTAACTAATCATCTTAAACTTAAATAATAGTTCTCTATCTGATGGATCGATATTTTTATTCTGTTTGATGGATTAGTATCTACTTATTATCTGATGGTTTAGTATAAATATCTATTCTAATCAACAAATTTATAAACTCTTGAACTTCATCAACTTTATACTTTCATTGTTTTTACAACTTCTATCTCTTATTCTTCTGGATCCGATGATCAACATTTAGAAAAATCTAAGTCTGAAAAACTATGGCTAGATAACTATAACATATCAATTTCTTCAACAACTTTTATCATGATATTTTTCATGATTTTTAGGAAATTAATAATATAAAATCATTATCTGACTAATTCTAGAAAGTTATACAACTTCCCATAAAAAACATTAAATCTTAATTATTTTCAATAACTTTCAATTATTTAAACAAAATATCAATTTGATGGATTGTTTATGATGGATCATATGATATTTAATCTAATAAAACACTTTCTTCAACCAAATTCTCCAGAATTTCTCAACAAACAAGTTATAAACTTCCAACAATACATATTTCACCTGATTTAAAAATAAATTATTTGTCAACAAAAAGAAAACTTCATTAAAAAAAATCATCACAAAGGATATTCACCTCTTATAAAAATATATTCCTCTTCACAGCCCACTTGATACCACTAGTAGGCATCCAAAACTTTTGGAACATCCCTCCATTAGAAATTCTACCTCTAAAAACATTGTTCTCTTCCAAGAAAAACCACTTTATCTATTTGTATTTTTGAATACACTTACAAACTCTGAACTTTTATGCTCTCTAAACACTTGTTGATAACCTTTGACTCATTTACCACTAGTGATAACACTTTTTGGATAAAAGAATTCTAGATGTTCATTTTTTATCTTTGAACCATTTCCACTTCCCACCTGAATTCTACTCAAAGACTTTTATTGGGTGAATTTACAACTTTTCAACGAGTTATTGAGAAATTATATAAGTTCACCAAGTATAAAATTAGTGTAGAAAACATGAATTTAAATCAAAAAAATAAATGTTTCAATTCACCCCAGTTACTTACATTAAAACTTGCAACTTGTGATTTAATTTCTATACCAAATTTCTTCTTGTGATCTCAAACACACTTACACAGAGCCATTATAAAATAAAAAATGAATCATAAATTGTAAAATTAATACCACATGTTGAACTAACTGATACCACTTGTTTATGATAAGCATGAGAAACCACTTGATATATATTATCCTTTCTTTCTTTATAGGGTTTCTACCTTTTTAGATAAGTGTAAATATCCTTTGATTTCTCATCATGAACTCCCCCTAAATTCCTCTACATATATAAAAAATTATTGAGATATTATTAAATTTATGGAAAACATTTTTTGGGTATGAAACTTTATTCTTAGTAAATTTTGGTATCCTAAAAAACATTTAGAAAATACCACATTTTTTAGTATATAAAAAAATAAACAAGGATTCATTTTATTTTGATTATTATTTTTTAGTTACCTTCTCATTATTATCTGATATGATACCACTTGAGATATGGATTGATATTATTTATTGATCACTAAAGTTATGTTAAAACCAAAAGATATCCCAGATTAGACTTTGGTACAACTTTATCTTCAAATCAATATCTTTATCATTTAAAATTATTCATCATAGCATGCAATTACAGATTCATCTTAGAAATATAAATTAGTTTATTAGAACCACTTTTTGATTTATATTAGGGACTTAATATCATCTGATATTTTTTAATATATACTTATAAAAAATTTGAACTTTTGTTATTTTGAATTTACTTGTTTTGTTTATCTTCTTAAAGAATATACACACTACATGGATTGTATATCCCCTTTAAAGCTACATCACTTTAAATAATGGTTAAAACAATTAGACATATGGGGGGAAGGGTACTTCCTATACTTACTCAAATTAAGGAATGTGGTTAGAATTGTTGAACCAACCTTTTGTTTCCCACTTACTTATATGACTAGCTAGTGGCTATTCTTTCAGTATCACATGTACAAATTTCATTCTAGATACTCTATCTAGGATTATTCATATTACTTGTCTTATAATCTATCTTTTTTGTGAGACTAATACCATTTGTGAAAGTTTCATCCGATGATAAATTTTTATTAAATCCATCAACTGGATTCCTTCACCATAGGAGGTCTCTACTACCATCATTCACTTCATAAATTATGGTATGATTTGTGAAAACACTAAGGAATTTATAATGTATAGCCTCTAAAATATCTATTAGATACACTTTGGACTTATTTTTTCTTGGATATTATTTCTTAACATGTTAATCCACCTTTCTCACAACTGAAAAAACTTACTTCTTTATTTTCTACATCTACATTATTTCTCTCTTTGAGGGATTCTATGAGTGTACCATTATCATTGTTCGGTGATTTTTTTGAGATATATTTTTCTTCAAAAATATGAATCTTATTTACAGTATAATAGATTTAATTTTTATATAAATTCTATTTATGTTTTTTATAGGAATAGAGAAATTTCTTCTGACACATTTAGCAATTTTTTTTCTACAATTATTATCTATATAAACCTGGTTAGTTTAAATAAAGAATCTATCATTAAAATCATACCTCATATAGTTACTTATTGGTTTATATGTTTATGAAACAAATTTTATTCCACTTTTTAGGCCTTAGACTTCTAGACACACATTCATAGTGTGCTATAATCTTCCAAAATATTAGAATGTCATAGATAGCTTCCTTTGAAAAACTTATCTTGTAGGTTTAGAAAGTAACTTATTTTTAATCATTGATTCTAGATTTTGAATTTTTCATACTCCACTTATTGAGGTTACTATAAAGATAATATCCATATTCTCTTTTACCTTTGAGGACCCAATATTTGATCAAGATCTTTGATCTTATCCTCTTTCTCCTTCAATTGGGAATCTCTATTCTTACACCTTGAGGTAGATTCTATTCTCTATTTTTTCCTCACTTCAGGTTGTGTTTATTGAGTGATAATTCTTTCTTTAATCTCTTTCTCCATGTATTTTTTTACTTTCTCTTGTAAAATTTTATCACGTATATAAATTTTTCTGTTAATCTTTGAATCCATTTTTATTTTTTCATAATTCAAGGCCACCACCAATTTCTTTATCCTTTTATTATCCTTGAGATTATATTATATGAATTACTATACTACTAGATGAATTATCTCCATTTGATCCACATTAGTATACAAATATTAGATATCAACTTGTTTAGTGTATAATCATTCTTTGTATTGATGAAATGAAATAATTTCCACCTCTTCCAATGAATCACCACCAACATAATTATTCAATGGAGAATATAAATTTATTTATATTTAAGAAACTTCTAATTTTTTTTAGAAATAGACATAGTAATTCTCACCTTAATTGTAGGTCCCATCTCTAAATGAGTTTTACTCTTATTTCTCATTTTATTACATTTTTATATAAGGGATTCTTCACCAGATTTTGATAATGATACCACATTATCCTTTACTTATAATCTCATCCAATAAACAAATTTCAATGTCTTAAACATATCAAATGTAGTAGAATAATAAGATGTGTTACTTTATACCTCACTGGGAAAGGATTTAATCAATATTTTCTCTCTCCTTGCGTCACCAATTCATTCATTATTCTTTGAAAAATCAGTATCTCAAAGGATTCACCCCATTAAATCCTTTCCATAAGATTTTAGGAACATAATCATATCCTTTATCCAACCATAAAAGTTAGTTCATTCAAAAAAATGGTTCATCCTTGAATCTATATATTGAACAAATATAAAAGATATTTATATATTGAACTTAAGGTTAGATTATTTTGGATTTGATACCATTTATTATGACTAGGTTAGCCTAGAGCACTCTGAGGGGTGGGGAGGGTGAATCATGGTGCATAATTTTAACATTGTAGTATATTATAATATTTTTCCTTTGTTAGTAGGAACACATTCAATCTCACATTTAATTGAACCAATCACATTAAAAAATAAACAAAGATACAAAATATAAATCATATAAAATTAATGAGGATTTTACTTGATTCATAATAAATGGATAATTGAAGGATCATAAATTGATGTTGTGTTTACATACCATGGGTAACACTAATCACTATAGTTGTTACAAAATATTTAGGAAAGACGCACTATCAATATTATGGTCAAACTATATTCTTCCCTCTATACACTAATTCAATACAGAAAATAGTCAACTTATAGACCTATAGGTATTGTCAATAGATTTTAGACATGATAGACTATTCCAAGACATCACAGGTTACTAATAAACCTTGCATCCTCATATCTGGATGGATTATCTATTAAGATTTGTGTTCACTTCTATCCTCTTCTCTAATATGATATGAGATCAAATACACAATATGAGGGATGATTCTATATCTTCCACAATATCACAATAATAAAAATTCTTCTATTGATAAAGATAATTACAAATTGGAATTATCTTATTGCAGTCCATCTTCTTTTACATACATGTATAATAATAAAATCCTTACACTCTTCAAGTCTTTCAACTTAGAAAAACTAGATACGATTAACAAGAATCCTACATGGATCTCCTCACTTCAACTTCTCATATTCAGATATAAATGTTTTCCTAGAATTCTATCCTTTATATTGTTTAATATATTTCATTATTTTATTATTCTTTTATAAATTATATAGGTAGATTAAATAATAATATTCAAATTCCATACCTTACCATCTATGATGAGGATCATACCTTTTTCCTCTAAGTTTCATGTTCATGCCAAGTGTCCCACATGATTTTAGTGTTTTCAAACACACCTATTTAATTTGAATAAATGGTATAAATATTTCTACATGATCTACACATTCTAATTCAATATTTTTCTTTTATTTTCCCTAGGTTCCAGTCCATTATGGCATGGGAATATATGAAATTCCTGTTTTGGGATCCATCTCAACAATGTGCTCTAAACTCTATGGAATGATGTCTTAATATCCTGACTCCTATAGTCATTTTAAATATTTATTTTA
Organism: Viscum album; assembly: GCA_963277665.1. Lineage (NCBI taxonomy): Eukaryota > Viridiplantae > Streptophyta > Magnoliopsida > Santalales > Viscaceae > Viscum > Viscum album. The sequence continues at coordinate 1,008,969,445 of OY728167.1, forward strand.
ACAAGATAAATATTGACCAAGGTTTTGTGTAGCAAGAACCCTAGAACAATTATTCTCAAGAAAAAAAACCTTTTGAAATGGATGGTTTTATGATCACCCTCTTGTTTCCATTGGAGACAGTGCTCTAAAAACTTATACTTTTTTTACCTTAGATTACTAGTATATTATTAGACTTAAATATTAATCAATAAATTTTCACATATTGTTTATTCTTATGTATAAATTTAATGTGATAATATCCTATAGAATCTTTTTAATTGAAAAATTTATAATAAGATCCCCGATATGATGTGACCCTTTAAGTTCTATAATGATATTATTAAACTATATATACTTTGTTCATATTAAATCATTTTATGGGGGCGGGGGATGATACAAAATGTTAAGTGCAAGTAATCATAAGTGGACGGGACTTAATCTCATGAATTTTTCACTTGGTAATCTCCAAGATGGGATATTATGAAGAAATACCCACTTATAGGAATTACAAATGTTAAACATGTCATTAGATATCCCTATTTGTGAGCTTGTGTAATGATCCTTATACTTTAAGATTATTATTTAGGAATTTCATGAATTGTGAACTTATATTTATTTTCATAAATTATGACAACATATGTTCACCATGAATTTGGGTACATTGGGTGCATCATGAATGATATGTTATTAATGAATAAGTTGAGGAATAATTTGTACCTTTTATATCTATGAAATTTGATTTCTCAACCCTTTGATTGAAATGAAACTATCAACATGGTGTTTGGATGGATTCACTTTAGTAAATAAAATAAAGAAGTATCGAGCATATAGATTGATTACATGAGTATACAACCCACATAATGAGATATTAAGACAATAAAATTATATTATAAAATAACCATTTGTATGTGGTAATCAATGTTGCAGCATTAACTTATTCCTATTGGGTGCCTTTATGTGCTTCTAGATGGTGATATTAGACTTTAGGTTAACATGACTAATTCCACAGAGGAATAATCCTAGGGTAACAAAGGTAGTGATTCAATTGATCTCAATTAAATTATATTTTAATATAATTATTAGAATAAATATTAATCTCATGTCTGAGGAAAAATATTTATACGAGATTTATTGATCGCACATATTCCGTCACTATTTTATGTGAGTTAAATATTAAATAAATATTTTTCACATGACCATGAATACTATAAATATATATTTATTTATCAAATATATAATATTTATTATTTAAGGATTGGTAAATAATGAGGAAAAACATACTGGGTTATTGTTTCTTACAGGAATGATATATTAAATATCATTTAGTTAAATATTAATGAACTTATTTTTTAAGAAATGATATTTATTTTATCTGTGGTTCTAGTGGATTCTAAATAAATAAAACTAACATTATTATTATTTAGAAATGAAGTTTTCTTGGGATTAAGAGAATAATAAAGGTTCTATGTGCATTTCTTTATTCTCTAACATATCTTTATAAATATTCTATTATATCATTTCCTAGGTAATGATGTTTTTGTGTAAAACACACCCCCTCTAGATATTTTCTCAACTATAGAGAGAAAATTCTCTATAACCCCCTTAAGAACCTTGAGTATTATTCCACCCTAATTTCCCTCCCAAGATCAAGAGATCAAGAATAAATCCTTATATCTTCAAAGGATTTTTTAGAAATAAATGGAACTCACATAAGACAACCAATACCACCAAATTAGCACCCAGAGTACCATTAGTGATGCTTCATGATCAAAAGAGAACGTGTGGATCACCGTTAGAAGGATATTTATTTGGATATTATGATACAACGTTGGTGAAACCAAACTGAGATTCAAAAAATCAATTTATTCTTTGATGAAAGAATATAACAATTGAGGTAATTATTATTTTAAATTATTTATAAATTTAAAGTGAAATATCATCTCTTAGTTCTGGTTTTCTTGTCAAAATGTACTAAAAAAACCATCATGCATGATAAATTCAACATTTATATTGTGAATTATTCATTGAATCTAACAAAAAATGAGTTCAACCCATCCCAAATAGGTTCTTCTACAGTCTTCATAACCTTCAAGTGGTATCAAAGTGACTATGTTCAAACTTATAATTATTTATTTAATTTTGACTAATTTACACATTTGTAGTTAGTTTTTCATTTTGTGTTTTTTAATTTGAATGTCGAGATTTCTTCTTATCCTTATTTTTATACATTTATATTACCAATAATAGGTTATAAATACATGAATAACATCCAAAGAACCCATATAGAGGTACCTAGAATTCTGACCAGATAATATGTGGCTCCATGAAGTATAGCCTGAAGGTACACATTGTGTTCCCATGTTCAATTCATCAAGAGAAACCTTGAATTTAATTCGAGGAATCATAAATTAAATCACTTGTGGTGTCATTAAACACCACATATTAACTAGGAAAGGCATTCACATGTTTTTACAAACTACACATCATGTAACTCACACATACATTGTGTAGTCCACATGTTTTCATAGTGTAAAGAATGTAGTTGAAGGAATTTATTGTATTAATAGACATCATGTGTGACTAGAATTCATGAAACACAGAGAATATATGAGGTCTAATTGGATAGCAGACATCGCGTAACTCATAAATCTCTATGACCAACATAGATTCCCATTCCATAGGCATGTGTCACAAATAGATGATGAATAAATATACATGGTATATAGTTGTCTTGTACATACCATGTATCAAACCAATTTATGTATAAAATAAAATTAATTAATGACTCTATTAAATCTAAAAAATACATTTATGTGTTTCATTAATTGATAGTACATTCCACCTGATAAGTTATATATATATATATATATATTAAATTTTAATTGATTTTTGCAAAATATTATAAACTACATGTCGTGTATGGTCCTTACACATCATGTAATGATCATGCATTAAAATAATACATGCCATGTGATAGAAAACGTGTCCATGCATCATTTATTGAAAATAAATTCAATTTAATTGCACGACTATTCGTGTATGCTACATGTCATGTGAGTTCATAGTACACGAAAAAAGTATGTTGGGTAAATCATATAGGTACATGTGGTGTTTCCTCCATGTATATGTTGTGTACATAATTAATTTCAAATAAAATTAATTTTTTTAAAATTACTATGGATGAGAGTATCAGGGTATGTTTGGATGGAAATTAAGATATATGAATTAATTAATTAAAAAAATATAATTAATTAATTTAAGCACATTTTATCTTAATTAAGAACAATTTAAATTAATTATACCTTATTAAATCCATAGTCATTGAATGTGTGGATGATCTTTAGATTTATCAATATTTTTATTTGTGTAATTTATTTTAATTTAATTATTTCATGAGGTTTTTTAATGATTATTATTAAATTAAAATGATGTCTCATGTGTCACCCCCTCCTCTTATTATGTAAGGAATTGTGTGCCTATTATTTCTTTTATGTGATCCCCATAACCATTCCATTAGTTCCCCTCACATTCATGTGAGTAAATTCATATTTAAGGATGGAGTTTTTAGATGATTGGAGGCATTTAAAAGTAGATATAAGGTGAAGTCAATTCAGAAGATACACAAGATAGAGGTGGAATGCTGTAATGTGATCCAAGACTGACTCTAGGTGTTTTTACCTTAGTTTCAATGGTTTGTTTATTATATATTCAATTAAAAAAACAGTTGATAAATCTCATGATCATGCCACATGTTTTATTTTATCTTACACATGGTTATTTATTTTATGGATGCTTTATCTTGATCACATACATAAATTAATTAAATAAGAAGCATACTCATGTGGAATAAAATAATTGGATTATATATAAAATTCTATTTTATCAAAATCATAGTTAATTAATTATCTAAAATCTATATAATGTTAACAAAAAATGTTTACACATAATAAAAAAATCCATCAAACAAATATTAAGTCAGAATAAACCTTCTATCATCAAAATTAATATGTTTCTATAGTTAATGTGTTGGAAAATACAAAGTTGGGGGCACTTCTTATCAGGAAATATTAACATAGATAATGGTTTGACCTAACTAAATGGGTATTGAGTGTTATAAACATAGTCTATTAAATAATTTTTTTAAGGCGAGTGTTGTGGAAATTCGAGTTTGGATTTTAAGATTGGGGAGTCTACTCAATGTTTCATGGAGCCATAAAATAATAGTTGGAAATACCACCTCACTAAAAACCTTCTTATGATTAATATGGTCAAATTATAGGTTGTGATAAGGTAAATATGTATCCTTACCACTATAATATCCTTTTGATGACAAATTTTGAGTCTAATGGTGAGGGTTGTTGAGAATTTGTAAAATAGAGAGTGACAAATAATAAAATTAAAATTATTTCATATCACAAATTTTGGTAATCAAGATAAATTACTTATTTATATTTTTATTCCATTATAGTTAAAATGAATAGTTTATCAACCTCGTTATCCCTATGAACAATTATGGAGAAATAAAATCTTTTGTATAGCATTAACTTTCAATAATGGTTTATATTATTTTGCATTTTATTATTCCATTAATGTAAGTCCTATATTATAGAATCCCTAATTACTAAAATCCTTACTTAGGAGGTGAGTGATGAAGAGATTTTTATCTATAAGAAACACTTAGAGGATATGCTAGATGTATAGTGTTTAATGATTTCATCCATAACTGATGAAATCATTAAACCTCCTGAGCGCACTGATTCTTATAGTATGATCAATACTCTATATGATATTTATTAGGATATATATATTCAGGAGTAATTTGATATCTCTAAGTAACTCTTTATGAGTAATCTTGGAGAGGGAGTACCAACTAAACCTCACATGGTCAAGATGATTAACTACATTGAGCATCTAGTGATTCTAGGGTTTCACTACTTGATGAATTACGCACTGATCTCATTATTGCTTCCCTCCCTTAGAGAGTATCTATATTTTTTTTGTAAATTTAAATATGAAAAATATTTATAACTCTATCCCAAATATCTTCACTTTTATTCACCAAGTAGATAAGGACATCAAGTGTGGAAATCCTTCTTTACTTATGGTGAACAAGAAGAAGGTAAAACCAAAAGATTTTAATAATAATTATAAGTATAAGTCATCCAAAAAATTAATAATAAAGAGAAGGAGGATAAAGTGGTACATAAAATAATATGAATCTAATTTCTTGTCATTACCTAAGAAATTAAATTGGAAGAGAAAATGTAATGAAATTAAGTAGGAACAGTTACTTTAGGTATATTCATAAATTTATTTTTTTCATTTTTCTTCTTGTTTATTAAATAAAATATGTTTATATATGTTAATTAAAACATAATAATCAATAATGAACTCAAATATTACTATAATTTTGGTTCATTATCAAGGAATCTAAACAATGGTGATTCCTAGATTAGTATAAATAATAGAGAACCTTCTAGATTTTCCAATTGATTCAAGTTAAACTATCATTTTTTATTAAATATTACTCAATATTTTTCTCAATTCCTAATTACTCATAAGGAGACATTGTTTTATATTTGAAATAAATGTTACTGTGGTATTTTTTTACTTAGATTAATTTTTCAGTAATTATTGAATCACAACTATTCTAAATTGGCAATCAATTATGAATATAAATATATAAAAACACCTAATTATGTAAAAATAATTATTTTTCAAATAAAAATGATTATTTTAGACAAGTTAATATCTAAAATTAGGGTTATTGTCTCATTTTAGATATGAAACTAGGTATACTAACCAATTAACTATTATTCCTTTGATAAAGAATCCTTTAGAAATAATGTTATTCCAAAATATACTAGAGTTAGTTTAGAAAACCCTATGAATTATTCTAAAGGTGTAGCTAAGAAATAGGTTTATATACTTCGTGAGATTCCATTAAGATATATTAGGTTTACATAGTGAAGAAATGAATACACTTGGTGAAGGATATTTGATCCTCCAACCTAGATTGTCAGACTGTATCATAATGAATTATTCATAAATCATAAATACGTGGAGTGAAGATAATACCAAACTCACATTACATTATAAATTAAAACCTCGATGATTATAAAATGGAATAAATGAAATTTATTATATGTATTGAAAATATTCCATAATTTTATCCAATGAATGTTTCAAAAATATCATCCCAATCACAAACCATGTTCCAACTACATTAAATAATGGACATCATATTAACTGTAATATGATAAAGAATCCATCATTTATTGTAACTTTTTTTTAAAGAAAATCATTTTATAAAAATTTACTTTAGCTATAATTAACATCAATGAAACAAAAAATGAATCTCTATTAATTATATAACTACCACTAAGGAAATTCTCATACCTTATTTATCTAGCCCAAAAATATTTTTATAAGAGGGTAAACACATCTCTTTTGAGATGGTGGGAGAAGGATAAAATTTATTAAATCTTAGAATCCAAATTCACATGAGAGGGTATAATAACATAGAATCTATTAAGCTAAGTGGGGGGGGGGGTATTATTTCGAAGAAACATACTATATAGGAGGTTAAAACTAAAAATTGGTTTTATATTTACCATAAAAAATGAAATATTATCCAATATGAATAATTAATCCTAGAATCAAAATAATAAACTAAAACCTTCTAATATTGAAAAGTATGTATGAATTTAGTAATGGAATCCATGTGCAATATTCTCAATTTTTAATTGTTCTTAAAACCCTATTTTGGATATATTTTATATGTCTTTTTATGTGAAAAACTTTTTTTAATAAAATTCACCCTTAGTCATGGTTTTATAGTATTATTAAAAGAACCCTAGATTTATAATGGTTACATAAGGGAAATGAGGTTAAAGACCTTGTATAAGGGTAAATATTCTTTTTCATAGGTTGTGTAAGGGTATAACCATTTTTCTATAGATTAAATAAGGGCTACCTCTTTTTCTAAAGGTTGAATAAGGTTAAACTTGGATTTTATTCATTTCATAAAGGTAAATGGAATTACCTTGATGCATATTGTGGTTATTGTGTGAAGGTATCCTAGAATTACAATGTTTAAGGGAAAACCTTACCTTGTGTAATAGTAATATAAAGTTTTCAATACCCAAATACGGTCCAGCTCACATTTTCAATTATTTAATAAGGGAAATATACTTATAGCATAAGGGTATCTTAGTTTTTAAATAGTATCAATAAGGGTATCTTTAACCTACGTAAGTGTATTGATGTGAGTGTGGAGTTGAATAAGGGTCATTCGAGTCTCACATATGGGTACCTTGGCTTCTCCAAATCCCATGTAAGGGTAACCGACCATGTAAGGGGAAAACCAAGTTACCCTTATGCAATATATAATCCATGTGTAAGGGTAATGATTTTTAACTAGTTTTTTAGAATTTTCTATTCTTCAACCTATAAACACATTTTTAATGATTTTAAATGTATTAAATCATGGTAATTGATTATTTTGAATTATTTAAAGATTTTAATTCATTCATGATATATTTTGAAACCCTAAAAATCAAGAATAATTCTAATATAAAATTAAATAGTGAATTTAATTTGGAAATATTAATGCCACAATACACCCTCAACCTTTTCCTTAAAAAATGCATAAACCTTATATTTTTATTATTTTTTATATTAATTCATGTTTGGGAACTCCATGAATACCTTTATGAGAAATTTGAGAAGTATTTTTCAACCAAAAAAAGTTATCTTCTAGTTCCTAGGTGTTTTAAAGCCTACTGTTTTCCTCTCCTCTCCTAGGTGTGGTGTTTTCAAGAGAGGAAGAATACCCAAGTAGGAATTTATATTCCTTTTTATTTATTTTAGTGACTAAAAATCTAGTTATTCCTTTAGTTATAGATATATTTAATGAATATATCTTAAATGATAATAATCTAGAAATTATAGAAGAGTTATAAAAGAATTATTATATCCAGTTATCCAGGGTTATTATAGAGAGATAGGGAGAGATTATTATCAAATGTGGAATTTTAATTATTATATAATAAATCATATGAAATTATCAAGAAGGATAATATGGAATTATAATTTTTATTATAGGTTTTCTAGGATAGAGAATCTTTCATCACATGTGGTATTTTTATTTCTTTTGTAAAGAAAATAATGAAATTAGTTCTAGGAATCCTTGGAAATTTTTTTTTCCAATGAAGAAATGGATGTAGTTTAAGTGATAATTCCTTGATGAACCTTATTGATAACATTAATAATATTGAGTTATAAAGTTTCTTAACTTTTTTTGAATCTTGTTTACACTTTTTTCATGATATAACTATTGTGTCGACATACTTGATAGTTGTGCTTGATTATGATCATTTGTGGGTGTGTGTGTGTGTGTGTGGCCTATGAGAACCTTATATGATACTTGTTTCCATGAGTATGTTCATATATTTTTTTTCATGTTTTATTTTGACCACATGTATTTTATGTTTATACTTTTATTCATGATGATATGCTATGATTTCTTGCGTGTTCTTCCTCATTTTGTGTTCTACCTCATTATGTGTTCCTTTAGAGGTATTTTTATTACTACCCAAAGAAGGTGGACCATAATGACATTTTTATCCCTAAGAGGGAGAGTGAACATGACTTGAGATGATGGAGATGATTGACCAAAGTATATGGTAGGGATATGAAGTTTCCTCATAGATGTCATGCGATACACTCAATGCCAAGATAATGACAAGGAGCATGTTTATCAACACCTAGTGGATTCTGAGTAGCATATCCACTCAATTCCTATTGGATGTCGAGGACATGATGTAACATTTCATGTTTTGAACCAAACGAAAAAGCGAAGGAAATTAAATTTTTCTATTAGTTGGGAAGGCTGGTCTTAAAACCAAGCGTCAGAACATATTATTTCTGATTGTTGACAGTATGATGTGTCTTTAAAATAAATTTTATTAAATTAATTAGATTAAAGTTAAAATAGAAAAAAATAAATGAAGGGTAAAAGTCTTCTTTAAAACTTTGGATTATTTTATGAAATATTTTCAGAGTTAAACAATGTGTCAGCATGGGATTCTGAGACCCGCAGACTCTCGGCATTGATAAAATAAAAATATTAAATTTATTTTATTCATACGTGTGTGTGTTTTTTTCTTCCAAAAAACGAAATAACTCTCAAACGGTGCATTTTATGAGAAATATGAGACCACCGTTTGGTCTGGAATGTCGGGTTTACCCTAAGAAGGGTATAACCTTGATGTGCATCGGGTGTTTGGCACCCTCGCACATGATAATACCCTCCTTATTTTTAATTAATTTATTATTCTGATTTTTTAATAATAAATAATAATTTTATCAAAAATGGTGCATCATATGAGAAATCTGAGACTGCCGTTACGTCTAGAACGCTGAGTTTACACTCGACATGATACAAACTTTGCGAGCATCAGACATTTGGTCAGATCGCACCCGAAGATAATTTAATTGGGTTATAAATATTTTGTTGGGCAGTTTGAAATAATAATAATAATTTTATTATTAATATTATTATTTGTTTTGAAAACAAAAATAAAAATTTAATTCCACAATTAATATATTATGTCGCGGTGTAAATAATAACCTAGAAAAGTAATAAATGTTATATTATTAATTGTTCCAATTAAATACAAATGCACAATCAATATTTATTTAATAACTGTTGTCCTCTTTTTAATGGTTGTTGTTTTTAAAATATTAATGGTGTCATTGATGAGTTATATTAAATAATAATAATCTTAATTACAGTTATTATTATTAGATTGGGACAAAAGCATTGATGTATATATATATGAGGTATATCTATATATATGGGATTAAATATATATAGTTATATATACATGTGTGGGTGTATATATATGAATATACAGATGTGTGTATATATATATATAACACATAAATATATATATAGGTGGATATTTATTTATTGTTTGGTTAGATAAAATATTATTAACCATCCACATAAATGCATTTAATGTCTCAACTTAAATCAAGGTAAGTTTTTAGTCCAAATCTTTAAAGCGACCCAGGGCACGTGCCTGCGCACCCTGTTGTCAGTCCCGAATAACTTGAAAAATTAATTAAATGATTTCTCAGGATTTATATAAAATATTACATCGCTCTCTAGCACAACGTTCGGGTAAAAAATAATTAAAAAGGATTAAAGGAATTTTAAAGGAATTAAATGAGATGGAAAAGAAATAAAAATAAATAATAAAATTAAAAGCGGGAATGGGAAGAATAGAAAAATAATTAAAAATGGGTTTAACCATTTTTATTATTTTTATTTTTATTTTCCTTTTCCTCCCATTTTATTTTCATTTTCATTTTATTTTATTTTCATTTTTCCCTTATTTTTTCTTTCTTTCCTTTCCTTTTTCTTTCTTTTTTTTCTTCTCATACTCTCCTCCTCCTCTCCTATACGTGGCGTACCCCTCCTCCATAGGTGGTGCACACCACCTTCTCTTCTCTTCGGAAGATCGCCGCACCTTCGTTCATCGTCCGTTTTCTTTAACGTTAGGTGGGATGTGAACCTCTTGGTAAGGCTTATCCCATGCACCAGGTATCTTGCGATACCATTCCAAATCTGTCGTGCGATCTGCTACGGAAGGATTTTACCTTATTTGGGAGTTTTTCTAAAATTATCTGTTTTCTTCTGTTTTAGGTAAAATCAAAGCCTACCACAGATCATAGGATCATCTACGACCATAATGCAGATATTCTACTCTCTTTACCTTTGTTTCGTTGTGATTTATAAAAAAATCATGGTTGTACCATTCTTCAGTTCCTACCGACATTGTGTATATTCACCAAATATTTTCAATTTAATTATTCTGCTTAATTGTTCAACCCTATTTATTATAAATTAATTTTTTTAAATTATTGCAACGTGGTCGGACACCCCTTTAGGTGTACCGACGTGGTCGATATAAATTTCATTAGCCTGAGTATTTAATTTAATTAACAGCATGTGTTGTGCAACCTATTTTTGTTGTGTTGAATTTAAATAAATAATTTAGATTAATTATGAACTTTGAATTTTTAGATCTTTGATAGTTGTTTGTGTTGAATTATTTATTTATTAAAAAGTGTATTTATCTGCTTTTGTTGATGCAGTATCTTACCTTGTTAAGATTTTTGTGCTACAATATTTAATTTATACCTTGTGATGCACGGGTGTATCTATTTAGTTTTCATGCTGCAATTTCATATGCTTATTATGTTATATCTGCTACTGTGAAAACTTTAGTTAAATTAAGTGCGGTGAAAGAAGGTGGATCCCATATTAAGGGCCACACTTAGACCCTTTGTTCCTGACTGGTTACCACTACGCGTCGGGGGGTGGTGTCTTTGGCTTTCCTAGACCGAGAATTCCCCTGGATTTCCAATACTTGTGAATGATATTGGTTCCAAAAGGGCCCATTGGGGATGTATCCATTGGAAGTGTGGCTAAGCCAGCCTTAGATAATGCTCTACCCCTTTTTGCAAGATCGGGACAGAGTTAGGGTAAAGACATGCTTCGAGTGATACTTGGTCTTTCGAAAAATTGCCTTAGACGAGCTTGTGGTATTGGATAAATTGAAGGATGTTCCGTAGCGATAACTTCAAGATGGGCTCAGACTCCAACTCTCAACTTGAACCCTTAATAATGATACAGTTAAAGTTTATATTAATTCCCCTTTGAGCCTCTTGAGATTTGTGATATTCTTCTGGTATGTTGAAGCACACCTGGTTGACACATGACTTAGACCCCAAGTTAATGCACAAGATTGGGGGTATGCATCTTCCTTGTTTTACCTTGCTTTTCCAGGCTTTATATATATACATATGTGTATTCTACTTGCAGGTACTCCTTTCAGACTTCCGGCTTAGGCCGAAGCAGGTGATTAGGGACGAGTGCCATTGGGAACCTGGGATGAGTTATTTACTTCATTGCACTTAATTAATCATCTAAAATTGTTATATATTGGCACATTGCATTTTATTATTGCAATAAATGGAAAGGTTTAGACACCGTGGGTTCAAGCCTACTGGGATTTTATCTCAAACCCTGCTCGGGCATCGTTGACACCCTAGTAGATTACATGCTTGCAGGTATTGACAAAGGGAAGTGGGCTACTTCTGAGGCTTGATTGTTTCTTACTGCTTAAGATGGAGACGGGGGTTGAGTACCGAGCCTTTCTTGTGATGGAGTTGTTGCTTTGTGTCTTTTATTTTAGTGGATAATATGATTGAGTTTATATTTTCTGTACTTTCAGTTTAGATAGACATCATGGAATGACATCGTTTTGTGAGCTTCCGCACTTGAGTATTATTCAGTTGTATTATTTATATTGCTTCTACTGTAGTTTATTCATTTATATGATTCCTCTATTTATTATTTAATTGTTGTTACTTCCGCTGTGATATTACCTATTACCTATGGGGGCATAGTCTCCCCCACGGACATGAAAAAGGCCCTGACTGCTAGTCAGTAGCCTCTGGCATTCGGGGAGATGTGTTTGAGGTCATGTAACCCACCGGTCCGGCCACCATCTTAGAGGTGAGCCAGGTCAGGACGTTACAAAGTGATATCATAGGTGGTATTTTTTCCTTTGTATTACTGTTTTGGGTTGGTATACAGGAGACTAGGAATGTGTCAGCACTTAGTTAATAGTCGTTCTTAGGACTGATCACCTCATGTACGGGAAATGACCAAGTGTCTAGGGTTGAGAATTGATGTTTATGTTTTTTATATTACAATTGATATGATTTCAACTCAAGTTATTGGTGTAATTTCTGCTACTTTTGATTTATGAACCTTATAGTATTTTACCCATGGCCTGTTAAGGTAAGGATGAATCATTTCATGTATCATAATATGCACACAAGAATTCATATGCCATGCATAGTGTCATGCCATGTAGTTTCATTTTAGTCTTCCTATTGATTCAAATTGTGTGCCTTTAATGTATGCCATGTCTTGTAATTATTTAGTATAAATTTTTAGAAACCATGTTTTGGTGATATATTTATCATGCTAGCCTATTTTCATGCTGCCTGTTTAATACCATATTTGCCTTGTAACATGAGTCTATTCCTATTAGCATGTCCGTGTGATTAAAATGTTTTCCTTATGTTATTAAAACATGTCTCTCTCTATTAGATTTTTGTAGTGACCTTCTAGCTTGTTTGTTATTCAATTGATATCTTTTCAAAAATTTATTGGTTTCCTTTAAATGGGATCCAAATGCAAAAAACTATAAAGTGTATAGTTGATTTATAGGTAGATAGTCACCCATATATCTAGGTTGATGTGTGTTTGAGCATGTTATAATTTCAAATGAGTTTGTTAACTACCTAAAGGCACAACTAGGACTAAGAAGGCTAGTTGATTCATGTTTCCTTATTATATAACCTGGTATGGGTGTTGTGACTCTTAATAATTAAACAACTATTTTTGGGTTTCATTCTAATGAACCCAAGTCGGCTTAGTGGGACCCTTGTAGGTCACCTTATCTACTCAAATGAAATTTATGTGATAGATTTCCTAATTAAGGACGGGATTTCAATTAATGTAAAATGTTTTAAAATAGAGTTTTATAAAACTTGCTTGTTTTTTTTTCTTGAGGTATTAGTTAAGATCAAGTACCTTGTGTTTTGTTTTAAAAAATGGTACTTGAATTTTTGATTAAATCTTTTATTGATTAAAGATTAAATATGATTAAATATAAAGGGATTGGATATGGAACCTATATAAATGTCCTCTTTTTAAGATTTTGGTATAAGGGTAGTTTTATTTTCTCCTTGAGTTTCTTTGAAACAGAACCATTCACTTTCCATTGTCCCTAGTCGGACCCCTTGCTTAAAAATGAAACCATTTTCCCGACAGGTGGTCATGTTTTCCTTGACTTTTTTTTCAGTCTTGAGCATCGAGTAATGCTATTTTCCATCATGTTATGCATGCCTTAGGAATGGTCAGTTGCTTCATAGATCATTTGACCCTCTCTTCTCTGCAGTGATAGAGGATTTAGTACGTCGTCCTCTGAGTTAAAATTCATCTTGCTTTTATATCACCCCAGGATAGTATGTGTTCACATATGCGGTTCCATCAAGTTCTTAATGTTGCGATGAACTGTTTGAGTTTAGTATAATTGTCAAGTCTTGTGTTGTTAAATACATTTTGGGTCATCTCTGTAGCACAGTGACTTCTGTGTTACATGAATCAAGTTCGTCCTAATGCTCGGGATGACTTCCAGAGACTCGGGTATTTTGATACACCAACCAGTTTAGTTGGGCTTCAATGCTAATTGTGTAAACGTTTTCCCTCTGGTAATCTCAAAATTCTCTTATTTTACTCTTCTTTAAGTTACGTGCTTTTCCCCTATATTGCCTTTATCCTTGATGCACTAAGAGATTACCAGTATTACGCCATGCTAAATTGTTAAAAGTTTTTGGGTTTGTTTATGGTGGTTTTCCTAGTATTTCATGCTGATGTATTGTTCTTATCAAGGCTTTGGTTAGTCTTGAGTGACCCTTAGATTTCTGTGTAGGAATTATTTGGAGGAACTCTTGTACATCAGTCATTTCTTCTAATGTGACCACCAGGTGGATGTAGCTCTGGGCACAGTCAACAACCTATTTTAGATGTCTTGTCCTTATACCAACGTCACACTTATAAACATGGTGTATAGAATACCTTAGGTTACTTCCTTATACTCATTTCGTGCCGATTCAAGGTTACCCTAGACTTGTTATTGGACTCGGTGATGCCTAAATCAAGGAACATCACTGGAGGTCCGGTATGAACTTTGGTGGATGTGTTTGCGGTAAATGTAAGATACCTTTGAAGAAGACATCACGGTTCAGTTTGTAAAATTCCCACTGTCTAAGATAATCATCTTATTAAATGATCGACCAGAGTGGCTTGACTATCTCTCTCTCTTATTCAATGAAGCGATCAGTGAAGGGCCTTTTTCTAGCGCTTCATCAGGTGAGACGAGTGTGGTTTGGGTCGGCCAAAGATTTTTATAAAAAGATGGCTTGACTTGGGGTTTTAGATCAATGGGAATCGATTGTTTTATCTATTTCAGAAATCACGTGAGAAACATCGGTAGAATACTTAAGGTCATGCCTTGTAGGAAATTCTGATGCTGGAAGGTGTCGTGACACTGAATTTTCCTCTTTATAAATTTAAAACCTAAGGTGGGAAGTAACTTTGGCCAGAAGTTAATCAGATGATGACATGGTCATGTCTCTAGCTGGACGTGTTTGGATAGGTACCATCTCAGTGCTTCAGTTAGAAAATGAGCATTGAATCAGATTATAATAGCTTAGGTGCTGCTTGTCTAACCAATGTTTGAATGTGCGTTGAGCATTTGGAGATGCAACATGACATTTTGTATGAGACTGCATGACCCTGTAGATCGGGTGAGAGTTACTTTGTTCTCGAAGGATTCTTGGGGATGATAAGTTCTAAGGTGGGAAGGTTGTAGCGTTATGTGTTTTAAACCAAATGAAAAAGTAAAGGAAATTAAAATTTTCCATTAACTGGGAAGGCCAGTCTTAAAACCAAGCGTCAGAACATTTTATTTTTGATAGTTGACAGTACGATGTGTCTTTAAAATAAATTTTATTAAATTAATTGGATTAAAGTTAAAATATAAATAAATTAAATGAAGGGTAAAAGTTTTCTTTAAAAATTTGGAATATTTTATGAAATATTTTGAGAGTTAAACAATGTGTCAGTGTGGGATTCCGAGACCCGCAGACTCTCGGCGTTGATAGAATAAAAATATTAAATTTATTTTATCCATATGTGTGTGTGTTATTTTAAAAAAAATGAAATAACTCTCAAATGGTGCGTCATATGAGAAATATGAGACCACCTTTAGGTTCGGAATGTCAGGTTTACACTAGGTAGGGTATAACCTTGATGCGCATCGGGTGTTTAGCACCCTCGCACACGATAATACCATCCTTATTTTTAATTAATTTATTATTCCAATTTATTAATAATAAGTTATTATTTTCTCAAAAATGGTGCATCATATGAGAAATCTGAGACCGCCATTAGGTTCAGAATTCTGAGTTTACCCTAGGTAGGGTATAATATTTGCGAGCGTCAGACGTTTGGTCAGATCGCACCCAAAGATAATTTAATTGGGTTATAAATATTTTGTTGGGAAGTTGGAAATAATAATAATAATTTTATTATTAATATTATTATTTTTTTTGAAAAAAAATGAAAATGTAATTCCACAATTAATAAATTGTGTCGCGGTGTAAATAATAACTGAGTAATGTAATAAATGTTATATTATTAATTGTTTCAATTAAATACAAATGCGCAATCAATATTTATTTAATAATTGTTGTCCTCTTTTTAATGGTTGTTGTTTTTAAATTATTAATGATGCCATTGATGGGTTGTATTAAATAATAATAATTTTAATTATAGTTGTTATTATTAGATTGGGACAAAAGCATTGATGTATATATATATATGAGGTATATCTATATATATGGGATTAAATATATATATATATATATATATATAGTTATATATACATGTGCGGGTGTATATATATGAATATATAGATGTGTATATATATATAACACGTATATATATATATGGGTGGATATTTATTTATTGTTAGGTTAGATAAAATATTATTAATTATCTATATAAATGAATTTAACATCTCAACTTAAGTCAAGGTGAAGACCGTTTAAGTTTTTAGTCCAAATATTTAAAGCGACCTAGGGAGCGCGCTTTCACACCCTGTTGTAGGTCCTGGATAGTTTTTAAAATTAATTAAATGATTGCTCAGACTTTATGCAAAATATTACGTCGCACCCTAGCGCAACATTCAGGTTAAAAATAATAAAAAAGGATTAAAGGAATTTTAAAGGAATTAAAAGAGATGGAAAAGGAATAAAAATAAATAATAAAATTAAAAGTGGGAATGAGAAGAATTAAAAAATAATTAAAAATGGGTCTAACCATTTTTATTATTTTTATTTTTATTTTCATTTTCCTCCCCTTTTATTTTTATTTTTATATTATTTTATTATCCTTTTTCCCTTATTTTTTTCTTTCTTTCCTTTCCTTTTTTTATTTTTTCCTCTCCTCCTCTCCTGTACGTGGCACACCCCTCCTCCCTAGGTGGTGCACACCACCTTCTCCTCTCTTCGGAAGATCATCAAACCTCCGTTCGTCATCTGTTTTCTTCACCGTTAGGTGCACTGTGAATCTCTTGGTAAGGCTTATCCCATGTACCAAGAATCATGCAATCTCATTCCAAATCCGTCACACGATCTATCACTGAAGGATTTTACCCTATTTTGGGTTTTTTCTAAAATCATCCGTTTTCATCCATTTTAGGTCAAATCAAAGCCTACCGCAGATCATAGGATCATCTGTGACTATAAGGCAGAGCGTCTACTCTCTTTCCCTCCATTTTGTTGTGATTTATAAAAACGCACGGTTATGCTGTTCATCGGTGCCTACCAACGTTGTGTAAATTAACCAAATATTTTCAATTTAATTATTCCGCTAAAATTTTGCAGCCCTATTTATTATAAATTAAATTTTTTAAATTTTTGAAACATGGTTGGACACCTCTTTGTGTGTGTCGACATGCTCGATATAAATTTTGTTAGCCCAGGTATTTAATTTAATTAACTGCATGTGTTGCGCAACCTATTTTTGTTGTCTTGAATTTAAATAAATAATTTAGATTAATTATGAACATTTAATTGATGGATCCTTGGTATTTTTTTATGATGTATTATTTTTTTATTAAAAATTTCATTTATTTGATTATGTTGATGTGGTATCCTGCCTTGTTAAGATTATTATGCTGCAATATTTAATTTATACCTTATGATGCACGAGTGTATCTGTTTAGTTTTTATACTGCAATTTCATATTCTTATTATGTCATATATGATACTGTGAAAACTTTAATTAAATTGAGGTTGGGGAAAGAAGGAAAGTCCCATATTAAGGGCCACACTTAGACCCTCCGTTCCTGACTGGTTACCACTACGCGCCAGGGTGCGGTGTCTTTGGCTTTGCCAGGCCCAGACTTCCCCAGGCTTTCCAATACTTATGAGTGATACTAGTTCCAAAAGGGCCCATCGGGGACAGATCCATTTTCAATGTGGCTAAGCCAACCTCAGATGATGTGTGACCCCTTTTTGCGAGATCAGGACAGACTCAGGGTAAAGCCATGTCTTGAGCGATACTTGGTATTTCAAAATATTACCTTGGATGGTCTCAGTGGTATTTTATAAATTTAAGGATGTTCTGTAGTGATACCGTCAGGACAAGATCAGACTCCAACTCTCAACATAAACCCTTAATAATTATGCACTGAAGGTTTATATTAATGCCACTTTGAGACTGTTTAGATTTGTGATATTCTTCTGGTATGTTGAAGCACACCTGGTTGACACATGACTTAGACTCCAAGTTAAAGCACAAGCCTAAGTGTATGACTCTTCCTTGTGTTACTGTGATTTTACAGGCTTTATATATATTTATATGTGTATTATTCTTACAGGTACTCGTTTTAGACTTTCGGGTTAGGCCGAAGCAGGTGATTAGGGACTGGTGCCGTTGGGAACCCGGGATGAGTTATTTACTTCATTGCAGTTAATTAATTATCTAAAATTGTTATATATTGGCACACTTCATTTTATTATTGCATGAAATGGAACGTTTTAGACACTGTGGGTGTTGAACTACTGGTATTTTATCTCACACCCTGCTCAGGTGTCGTTGACACCCGAGTAGATTACATGCTTGCAGGTATTGATAAAGGGAAGCAGGTTGTTTCCAATGCTTGATTGCTTCTTGATTCTTAGGATGGATACCAGGGAAGAGGACTTTTCCTTGCTTGTGATACAATTTTTGCTGTGTGTATTTTCTTTTAGTGGAAATTATGCTTGAGTTTCTATTTTCTGTACTTTCAGTTTAGATAGACATCATGGAATGACATCATTTTGTGATCTTCCGCACTTGAGTATTATTCATTTGGATTATTTATATTCCTTATGCTGCCGTATATTCATTGTTATGATTCCTCTATTTATTATTTAATTGTTGTTACTTCATCTGTGATATTACCTATTACCTAAGAGGGCATAGTCTCCCCCATGGACATGAAAAAGGCCCTCGTAGCTAGTCAGTAGCATCTGTCATTTGGGGAGATGCGCTTGAGGTCATGTAACCCACCAGTCTGACCACTATCTTAGAGGTGAGCTGGGTCAGGAAATTACACATGAATCACTTGATACATAGTAGATATCAAGTAATACGTACACACGATGATAAAAATAATGATTATTATCCTCATGTCTAGCTCTTGATTACTCTCGATATCTTGACATTCCTTCTAGTATGAATCCAAATAAGGTATGACCAGGGATTATGGTTGCTTGGTTTGCATAAAGGTTCTCTGTTTTGGATCGGTGTGTTTCTTTTGAATTAATTTTTTGTTTATGCAATACCTTATTTACATGAACATATTAGTTAAGGACACATTAGTGGTGCCTAATGGGGTTTATTACTCACACTATATACTATCATTTTGATGTGCATACAAACTTTATGTTTAGGGACCCGAGTATAGGAAAGGGGCTTGTGGCTGATGGATGAGCAGAGGAGAGTGGAGATAGTGATGAACTAGGATAGTCTCTAGAGGAACCATAGTTATTTATTTATTTATTTGGTACTTATACTCTATATTGTATTTCCACCTTGGGAGCTTTTTCATCTATTATTGTATAACATATAAGTCATCTTTCAGTTTCTACATGTTTCTATGATTATGTATTTTTATTATCTATATATTTATTATTTGTGTTATGATAGAATAACGAGCTTATAGTCTTTCCATTGAAGTATAAAGAGCCTCACCACTATTCGTGTAGAGACCCAAAGCTTGACGTACATGTACATTACATTACTTTTGCGGAATACTTAATACATAACAAAAACCAACACTCAAGGACAGTAATAGTTTAGTGTCTTTGTAAACTTGGAACATAATCTTCTAATCATGGTGAAAGATCTTCTAATCATGGTGAAAGATCTTCAACATCTCCCATAAAGATCTTCCCCTTTTGTTTTCTTACCTAAAACCTTTCTTTATATCCTGGGGAAAAGAAAACATATAAAGGGTGAGCTCAAATGCTCAGTAATGGTAAGCATGGAGAAAATAAAACAAACTATACACATTTGAACTTAAAAACATGACCATAATGTTTAAACATGAAAATATTGAGCAATGAGATAAAACATGGAAGTACATAAGGCATAGATCATAATGGAACATCAATAATGATAAAATAGCATGGGAATAAAACTTGTAATTGTGGAAAAACATTAAGAACCTGATATGATTTCCATAGTAGCCAAGACATTGCTGCCAAGACCATCTTAGTGGACAAAGTCCCTTACTGAACCGGGTTTACTTGCCGTTCCAGCCCTGTATTACTGAACTGGATTTACTTGCCATTTCAGGCATGTCTATCTCATGAGATATAAATCTTTACCCAATGCATTGGAGGGAGATATAGGTCCCACCCATCTCATAATGAAATCATTCTTACTTGTGCCACAATATAAACATAAATCATTCATCATAACCCAAAGAATAAAATGGGTTTCATAAAAATCATCCCATCATAACATAATCCATATAAAACAAATGAATATAATTTCATCATAATAAATGTGAAACCATGTAAACCATAGATACATTATACTTGAAACATAATCATAATAATAATGTCATCTTATATGGAAAATAGTTTTGACAAAACACTTGAAATGAAATCTTGAGGAAAATATCCTTTCTTCTTCAAAAACATTTTCTTTTCACAAAATGCCATGAAATTTTAAAAGAAAAGGATTTTGTTGAAAATACTTATGAAATATTGTAGAGTAAGCTTCATGAAAATAACGCATTATGAAACTGTAAAAATCCATTCATGTCGTATAAGTTAAAAAAACATTATTCTCGTTCTTTTGCCGGAAAAGTCAAAAAAGCACCTCATAACGAAATAAAAAGAAAGATTACTTACATACCATGTAGTAAAAGTCAAAAATGGGTAAAAAAGACTTTAAAAATTCATAAAACCATTTTTAGAAAGCAGGAACATAGATGATAAATATAACCCCAGTGAATACTTACGAATAAACAATATCGGATAAAAACGAGATTGGAAAAGTTATCCCTTACAAAGATATTTTTGTAAACAAAATAGATCACTTATGTGTATTCAATATAAGGTCACATAAAGAAAGTATAAATACATGATAATATATTCATTTATCACATAATCAAAGAATGACATAAACAAGAAAGATAAGATCAACCCAAAGAACGAAAATTGGGTTAAGAAGCTCCCTTACCTCGTGTTCGACTTGACTCGATCGTTCTTTAATCTCCTGAATAATAAAAAAAAGTTAATTTCTACTTGATTAAGAACCTTTTTCAAGTTTATTAATCCTTTTATATCACTTATTACCATGTTATAAACATTATGTAACCATTTAAGTTAATAACATTTGTTTTGTCCATATTTGGTACTTGAGTCAAAAATGGACTTCTTATAATTACATGTTGTTCATGTGGTCAAAGTTTCATTATATCCAGAATTATATTCATGATTTATATATCATATATATCATATATATCCAGCATATACATGTATTTATAATAGTACATAACATATGGAGGTAAAAAATGAAATGCACCGTTCATGGAGACGGTAAGCCGTACGTACGCATGAACGCTACTTTCATTTCTATTTCTTATTTTAATGGAATTAAAACATAATGATACATAGGTATATTATAATTCCAGTATAATATCATATATAATATCATTAAACACATCCTTTATACATCCCACATAAGGTATTAACGAATCACATCACTTTGAAGGGGCGGTAGTCCGCACTTCCTCAAATGAGATTATCGTATTTACCAACTATGGAAACCATAAAGGCTTGATATATTTGGGAATTAAAGAATCATAAGGAAATCATAAACATAATGTATATCATATATGAATATAGTTCCATCATAATGGCCACCATGAGAGGTGGTAAGAGAAAATCGAACAATCATCGTTTCGTGAGGCGTTAGTTTTCCATCCACAGAAATATTATGTTCTTCATCCATTAGATGGAGGTGTGTTTAAGTGTAGTTCTAATCCATCTCATAATAAAATCCTAGTATATTTAGGATACTGGCGTTGTTACAAAAGAAAGTATTAAAAAGAGTTTAGGGGTTGGAGAAGTAGAATAAAAGAAAACAACTTAAGAGAAACTGTTACCATTAATTTGGGTAACTTCCTTTAGTTTGAACCAAAAGGACTTCTTAAAGTGCCTAATTCTTAATGTAAGGCTTCTAGGGGGGGATAGGGATGTAGGGAGATTAATTGGGAAGAGTTTGGACGAGCCAAATGGCTTGAGAGGTGTGAGGAATTGGATAGAAATGGTCTCCTTTTATAAGGGGGAGGAGGGGCTCTTTTGGAAAGTGTGAAAATATTATTTTATTATAAACGTATCTTCAGTTTCAAAAGGTCCAAAAATCATTAAATATGATGATAATATGACTCATGGTCGAAATAAAATCATCCAATCAGAATTGGACATGTTTTGGATAATATTTTAATCATTATAATCTTATTTATTTAAATCATTTATTAATGAGGTAAATACTGCATCATTATTGTGTCATAAATAATTTAGTTCATTTAATGTCTAAAAATTATGAAAAAATATCATGATGTAGTAAATATTTTTATCTTTATAATGAATATTTATAGTCGAAAATATGACTTATATAACTCCATATAAAAATTAATTTACTAAAATATTTTTTGTTAATGTCAATTTTGTCTTTACATTAAATTAATTAATCCAAATTGTCATTATCACTACCAAGTGGCTCAATGGGGTCCCAAAATTGACCCAAGGATTCCCATGATCAGCCACTACTCATAAAATAAGGTTAGGACAAGTTTTAAGATAATTTTTAACAATTATAATATTCTTTTAACCTTAAACTAACCTATTTACTTTTAACCGTGGTAAATAAAAGTAAAAAGTTACTATTCACCAAAAATTGTTTTTATCTAATTGAACCACATTTTACTCCTTGATATTAACCGTGTCTCTCGGATTTTCAAAATTCAACTCACAGAAGCGGTAAAATTAAGTTTTATGAACAATTGCAAAAGCTTCTAGGAGGTGGGTAAAAGACGATGAAAAGTTCAATACAATTTTTATAAATCTAAAAAAATGACTCTGATGAATTTCATTGAACTTATATAAGTATTATGTATCTATTTTGACCTAAAATAAATTTAAATCAAATAATTGATTATTTAAATAAAAATTCGGTTTTAACCAAAAACTCAGTGTTTTCACTATTCATCAAAAATTGATGTTTTTCAGAAAAATACCAAAAATTCAGCCTAAGCTATATTTGATATTACGAATTCAAAAATTATGTCTATTTTTCCAAATTAAAAACATAGAAGTGGCATTAATTAATTTTAAAAGTAATTCCCGTTATAAAAAAATAGCGTGTTTTTAAGAAATAATAACTATCAAAAGATCGACACTTGTTTATATCCAAATTCAAAGTAAAATTAATTCCAATGACAAAAATTAGATTAAATGGTAAAAATATATTCTAATTACACTTTAAAACCAATTAAAAATATAATCTATCCATATAAATTATTGTGATGAAAAAAGTTGTTTTTAATTAAAATATAGCGTGTTTTTACTATTCATCAAAATATGAATGTTATCAGATTAATATGAAAAATTTATCCAAATTAAATTTTTATATCCTGATTCCAAGGAAGAATTTTATTTTGTCAAATTGAACTTATAAACATGTCAAAAACTAGATTTAAAGTGGGTGCGCCATCAAAAGGCGGAAAAACTGCATATTTTGAAAAATACTTATTTTATCTGAAAAATTTGTTTTGTTCTCATACCATGTTCTAGAAAATATGTAAGATTAATAATAATGTTATAAAATTCAAAAAGTAGTTAATACTATTCATAACAGCTAATCCATAATAATATTATAAAAATATATCGTTGTTTAGTGAAACCCGGTATTGCGTACTACACACGCTATCGAGGAAGGTCGCGATTGCGTGTAATGCAAGCCAAGTCAGGGTGAAGTGTAGTGAAAGACTCTTTTGTTGTTGCGTATAAAAAAATATAACCATATTTCATTTATACATTAAAAAAAATCTATACTTAATGTTGCGTAGAATAATTTCTACAAAACGAACTTGAAATTGTGTGTAACACAAGCCAAGAATAGTGTTGCGTATACTGCAAGCTAATACGGTGTTACGTATAGTGCAAGATAATATTGGTGTAGCGTACAATAGAAGACATCAATGAAATTAAAAAGAATAATTCTAATAAAATCTCGGGTTGTTACATTCTACCCCTATTAAAATGAATTTCGCCCTCAAAATTCGTCGGGGTTATAAATGGTTTACTACTTGAAAGTTTCTTTCATAGAAACCCACATCGTAAAAAGGAATACTAAAACTTCATTTTAAAAATGGAAGTTAGAATCATAACGGTCACCCAAAGTAACTTAGCACTGAGTTTCCACATAGGACAACATAAGTGAAAATATGGATATGGAAGAAAAATCTAACCATCATGTTCTGATGGAGAGTGGTAGAGAATAGGGCTATGAAAAATACCACAATCACAAAGCCATAGATTTGTGATGATCTAAGGTACCATCTGATTCATTAGATATAAGAGTACTAGGACAAAATTCTTGGCTTTCAAGATAATTTCCTTAATGTTAAAGAATTTTTGAATTAAAATAAATTCTTACTTGATTTTGGTACAATCTCATTATTGTTCATGTCTTGAACAATTTCCACTTCATCTCTTAAATAAATGAAGTTGAATTTGTTTTCCATGAAGTGTTAGCGGATCATGCGATAGAATGACAGACCATTCCATCTGTCTCAAACATAAGGTTAGCAAAAGTTATATACATAAGTCAATCTATGGTGATATTATTTGTATATGGTTCCAAAAATGGACTTATACTTTATCTATCATACCGCTTAATAAAATAAAACTAGTTTCTACTAACCAGGGACTTCCTGTAGGCCATTGGTAGGCGATAAAGGCCTGTCGCGCATCAGTTGTGGGTTCGATTCCCACAGCCTTGTCTGACGCGACGGGTTGTCGCCTGTCCTGCAGGTTGTCCTTTTTCTAAAATTACATCATTATAACATTCCATCAATAATATCGAAAATAGTTCTATCCTTAAACAATACTAACTTATGTCAAACATAATCCATTTCAAATCTTTAGGCTTATCCAAAATACTTCTGTCCAAGATTATAGTATAAAGAAAACAATTACTAGAAATGCCATCTACCGAGCATGTGAAAACCATCATTTATCCCCGATATATCTTGTTGATCACATTCCAATCATATGAATACCTTAATCATGTATTCTCTTGAAAAAATGAGTACCCATTGAACCTTAGTGAAAACATGAATGCTGTCAAAAGTTAACTCTTTCCACATCCCAAAATTCCAAAATTTCTATATACTCAAACCATGATATCACTTTGTCCTTATTTTAGTCATGATCTCATGATTAATATCATATTATTTTCTCCTTATCCCTTCATTATGTGCATTTCATCTGCTTTCCAAAAATATTTCAATCACTTTTTCATGGTTACCAGTACCATATAATTATTGAAAACCAATACATAGATATTCCAAAATTCCACAATACCATAAATGAGATTCCATGATACTATTTTGAAATTCCATTACATAAACACTTAATCATTACACAACATCATTTTCATACTCAACATCACAAATAGTGATCGCATGAGACTTCCCTTTATCCTTTGCCTTAAAAGGTTGCTCATGTTGATCATCATTAACCCGTGGATTAGGGCATTTATTAGCATAATTCCCCATTTCCTTACACTTGAAGCATTGAAGTATTGGTGGAGAGTTCTCTGTAGTCTTTTCTATATTCACATCATTAGCAACCTTTTTCCCATTACTTCGACAATCAAATTCTCTATGACCTTCTTTTACACACTTAAAACATTTTCTAGTACCTTTTAGGCAATCTACACCATGCTTCTTTACACACTTTGAGCATAAAGAAACATTCATCTTCTTTTCACCATTTTTCTGAGATTTCTCCTTGAACTCCATCTTTCGTTTCTTGTAAAAACCATGAGATAGATATGTAACACCAACTTCCAATTCTACCTTGATAGCACAACGCACAATTTCTTTATAGCTACTGAAGTATCTTATAGCTAATGCCATTCGAAGACTTGGTTTTAAGCCACTAAAGAATTGATCAACTTTACTTTCAGGTTGGATGATAAAGCCAGATGCATACCTTGTAAGCCTTGTAAAATTCACCTCGTATATACCAACAGATTCATCATCCTTTTGCTTAAGCTCAAGAAAATACTTTTCCATCTTTGTTCGAAGTATACAGGGGAAGTACTTATTAAAAAATAAGTTCTTGAACTCATCCCATTCCATGGATTCAATTTCATCTCAGGGAACTGTATTCTTAATTAGAGTCCACCACTGGTCTGCTTCACCTTTTAAATGGTAAACAACCAAAATGACTTTTTCATGCTCTGAACATCGAATTATGGAAAATATCTTTTCAATGGTATTGATCCATTATTCAGTAACAAGTGGATCAGAAGACCCATTGAAAGAAGGTGGACGTTGCCTCATGAAGGACTCAATAGAATATTGTTCCCTTCTCTACTCATTTGGAAGTCCAGAATGATTCATAGCTTGTGTAAGTATAGCAATAAGATTTTGTACTCCATCTCCCATCACATTTGGTTGTTCAGGAGGAAAATCATTGTATTTTCCATTACATTGATCAACACGGTTCCTTCGGGTTCCAGCCATTATCTAAAACCCAAAAAGAATAGTGTGAGAGGAAAAAATCATGCTAGGGAAAACAACATAATAAAGGGGGAGTACATTAAATATCTAAAATCTTAGGTTTAATTATAAGATTGTTACTGTAATTCTAGGATTATAACCTATACTTATACTTAACCTTATGGATATCCCTAGACATACCTTAGAAATATCTCTAGGGATCTTACTAAAGTTTTCGCATCCTAATTTCCCAAGGTTAACTAAACCTTTCCTCTGATACCAACTGTAGAGACCCAAAGCTTGACGTACATGGACATTACATTACTTTTGCAGAATAATTAATACATAACAAAAACCAACACTCAAGAACCGTAATAGTTTAGTGTCTTTAGAAACTTGGAACATAATCTTCTAATCACGGTGAAAGATCTTCAACATCTCCCATAAAGATATTCCCCTTATGTTTTCTTACCTAAAAACTTTATTTATATCATGGGGAAAAGAAAACATATAAAGGGTGATCTCAAATGCCCAGTAAGGGTAAGCATGGAGAAAATAAAATAAACCATACACATTTGAACTTAAAAACATGACCATAATGTTTAAACATGAAAATCTTGAGCAATGAGATAAAACATGGAAGTACATAAGGAATAGATCATAATGGAACATCAATCATGATAAAATAGCATGAGAATAAAACTTGTAATTGTGGAAAAACATTAAGCACATGATATGATTTCCATAGTAGCCAAGGCATTGCTGCCAAGACCATCTTAGTGGACAAAGTCCCTTACTAAACTGGGTTTACTTGTCGTTCCAGCCCTGTATTACTGAACCAGATTTACTTTCCATTTCAGCCATGTCTATCTCATGAGATATAAATCTTTACCCAATTCATTGGAGGGAGATATAGGTCCCACCCATCTCATAATGAAATCATTCTTACTTGTGCCACAACATAAACATAAATCATTCATCATAACCCAAAGAATAAAATGGGTTTCATAAACATCATCCCATCATAACATAATCCATATAAAACAAATGGATATAATTTCATCATAATAAATGTGAATCCATGTAAATCATAGATACATTATACTTGAAACATAATCATACTAAATAATGTCATCTTATATGGAAAATAGTTTTGACAAAACACTTGAAATGAATTCTTGAGGAAAATATCCTTTCTTTTTCAAAAACATTTTCTTTTCACAAAATGACATGAAATTTTAAAAGGAGAGGATTTTTTTGAAAATATTATGAAATATTGTATAGTAAGATTCATGAAAATAACGCATTATGAAACCATAAAAATCTGTTCATGCCGTATAAGTTAAAAAAACATTCTTCTCGTTATTTTGCTGGAAAAGTCAAAAAAGTACCTCGTAACGTAAACAAAAGAAATATTACTTACATACCATGTAGTAAAATTAAAAAATGGGTAAAAAGGACTTTAAACATTCATGAAACCATTTTTAAAAAGCAGGAACATGGATGATAGATATAACCCTAGTGAATACTTACGAATAAACAATCTCGGATAAAAATGAGATTGGAAAAGTTATCCCTTAAAAAGATATTTTTGTAAACAAAATAGACCACTTATGTGTATTCACTATAAGGTCACATAAAGAAAGTATAAATACATGATAAGATATTCATTTCTCACATAATCAAAGAACAACATAAACAAGAAAGAGAAGATCAACCCAATGAACGAAAATTGGGTTAAGAAGTTCCCTTTCCTCGTGTCCGACTTGACTCGATCGTTCTTTAATCTCCTGAATAATAAACCAAATTTAATTTATACTTGATTAAGAACCTTTTTAAAGTTTATTATTCCTTTTATATCACTTATTACCATGTTATAAACATTATGTAACCATTTAAGTTAATAACATTTGTTTTGTCAATATTTGGTACTTGAGTCAAAAATGGACTTCTTATAATTAAATGTTGTTCATGTGGTCAAAGGTTCATTATATCCATAATTATATTCATTATTTATATATCATATATATCATATATATGCAGAATATACATGTATTTATAATAGTACATAACATATGGAGGTAAAAAATGAAATGCACCGTTCATGGAGACGGTGAGCCGTACGTATGCATGAATGCTACTTTCATTTCTATTTATTATTTTAATGGAATTAAAACATAATTATACATAGGTATATTATAATTCCAGTATAATATCATTAACCACATACTTTATACATCCCATATAAGGTATTAACGAATCACATCACTTTGAGGGGGCGGTAGTCCGCACTTCCTCAAATGAGATTATCGCATTTACCGACTATGGAAACCATAAAGACATGATATAATTGGGAAGTAAAGAATCATAAGGAAATCATAAACATAATATATATCATATATGAATATAGTTCCATCGTAATGGCCACCATGAGAGGTGGTAGGAGAAAATCGAACAATCATCGTTTCGTGAGGCGTTAGTTTTCCATCCATAGAAACATTATGTTCTTCATCCATTAGATGGAGGTGTGTGTAAGTGTAGTTCTAATACTTCTCATAACAACATCCTAGTATATTGAGTATACTGGTGTTGTTACAAAAGAAAGGATAAAAAAAAAATTTAGGGGTTGGAGAAGTAGAATAAAAGAAAACAACTTAAGAGAAACTGTTACCTTTAATTTGGGTAACTTCTTTTGGTTTGAACCAAAAGGACTTCTTGAAGTGCCTTCTGCCTAATGTAAGGCTTCTAGGGGGAGGAGAGGGATGTATGGAGCTTAATTGAGCATATTTTGGACGATCCAAATGTCTTGAGAGGTGTGAGGAATTGGATAGAAATGGTCTCCTTTTATAAGGGGGAGGAGGGGCTCTTTTGGAAAGTGTGAAAATATTATTTTATTATAAACTTATCTTCGGTTTCAAAAGGTCCAAAAATCATTAAATATGATAATAAGATGATTAATGGTAGAAATAAAATCATCCAATCAGAATTGGACATGTTTTGGATTATATTTTAATCATTATAATCTTATTTATTTAAATCATTTATTAATGAGGTAAATACTGCATCATTATTGTGTCATAAATAATTTAATTCATTTGATGTCTAAAAATTATGAAAAAAATACCATGATGTAGGATATCTTTTTAGATTTATAATTAATATTTATAGTTGAAAATATGACTTATATAACACCATATAAAAATTAATTTACTAAAATATTTTTGTTAATGTCAATTTTGTCTTTACATTAAATTAATTAATCCAAATTGTCATTATCACTACCAAGTGGCTCAATGGGGTCCCAAAATCAACCCAAGGATGCCCATGGTCGGACACTACTCATCCAATAATGTTAGGACAAGTGTTAAGGTAATTTTTAACTATTATAATATTCTTTTAACCTTGAACTACCCTATTTACTTTTAACCGTGGTAAATAAAAGTAAAAAGTTACTATTCACCAAAAATTATTTTTATCTTATTGAACCACATTTTACTCCTTGATATTTACCGTGTCTCTCGGATTTTCGAAATTCAACTCACAGAAGCGGTAAAATTAAGTTTTATGAACAATTGCAAAAGCTCCTAGGAGGTGGGTAAAAGACGGTGAAAAGTTCAATACAATTTTTATAAATCTAAAAAAATTACTCCAATGAATTTCATTGAACTTATATAAGTATTATGTATCTATTTTGACCTAAAATAAATTTAAATCAAATAAATGATTATTTAAATAAAAAGTCAGTTTTAACCAAAAACTCAGTGTTTTCACTATTCATAAAAAATTGAAGTTTTTCAGAAAAATACCAAAACTTCAGCCTAAGCTATATTTGATATTCTGAATTCAAAAATGATGTCTATTTTTCCAAATTCAAAACATATAAGTTTCATTAATTAAATTTAAAAGTAATTCCCATTATCAAAATAAATAGTGTGTTTTTAAGAAACAACAACTATTAAAAGATCGACACTTGTTTATGTCCAAATTCAAAATGAAATTAATTACAATGATCAACATTGGATTAAATGGTAAAAATATATTCTAATTACACTTTAAAACCAATTAAAAATATAATCTAACCATATAAATTATTGCGATGAAAAAAGTTGTTTTTAATTAAAATATAGCGTGTTTTTACTATTCATCAAAATATGAAAGTTATTAGAATAATATGAAAAATTTATCCAAATTAAATTTTTATATCCCGATTCCAAGGAAGAATTTTATTTTGTAAAATTTAACTTATAAACATGTCAAAAACTAGATTTAAAGTGGGTGCTCCATCAAAAGGTGGCAAAACTACATTTTTTGAAAAATACTTATTTTACCCAAATAATTTATTTTGTTCTCATACCATGTTCTAGAAAATATGTAAGATTAATAATAATGTTATAAAATTCAAAATGTAGTTAATACTATTCATAAAGTCTAGTCCATAATAATATTATAACAATATATCATTGTTTAGTGAAACCCGGTATTGCGTACTACACACGCTATCGAGGAAGGTCGCGATTGCGTGTAATGCAAGCCAAGTCAGGGTGGCGTGTAGTGCAAGACTCCTTTGTTTTTGCGTATAACAAAATACAACCATATTTTATTTATACATTAAACAAAATCTATACTTAATGTTGCATAGAATAATTTCTACAAAATGAACTTGAAATTGTTTGTAACACGAGCCAAGAATAGTATTGCGTATACTGCAAGCTAATACGGTGTTGCGTATAGCGCAAGATAATCTTGGTGTAGCGTACAACAGAAGACATCAATGAAATTAAAAATAATAATTTTAATAAAATCTCAGGTTGTTACAATTCGACAACCTATTGTATATGGAGAGGCACATATGAGGTCATATGGAACTTTGATTCGGCCCCAGTGGTTTAGGATGCGACATTACAAAATGGTATCTGAGCATAATTTCTACTTTTCTTTTTGGACTAACCTAGGACATGGTAGAAAGGTGATAGTTGTTTGAGACTCAAGTATGTGAGTTTCTATATTCCTAGACAACTCATGTGTAATGGAAGTCCATGTTTCCATTGACGGGATTATTGTTATAGTTTTATGAGATTTTCAGACGCGTTCCCAAATCATAAAAAGAAGCATAGTATCACATGCCATATATATACCTATTGTTGTGCTACATGTTAGTTATTTAATTTAATGACTTGAAATGTCTGCTATCTATTCATAATAATTTCTTTGTTGTGTGATATATCCATTTTTCTATGATATTGTGATATATCATTGTTGGAATTAAGTAATTGAACTAAGCATGTTGTTATGTTATTTTTGTATATATATATATATATATATAATTGTGAATAACATGCAGGGAATGAGACCATGATTAGTATTAATAAGATTATACCTTTGTTTATGGGTGTAATCATAATATAACCTTTTCATGACCCTATAGACTGATTGGAATATATCTTAATGGATTCAGTTTTTTAAAGAGTTTCCTTCGTGTTATAGAATATGTCACCTAGATGTAGTCATATGGAACTACTTGTGAAATGTGGATGGAATGCTCTTATAAGAGAGGATTTTTATGCTCTGCTATTGGATGTGTAAAAGTATATAGCTGAGCATGTAATTATTCCTACTATGTGGTTTAAGTAGTATGGTAACTTAAGCCATATGTATTTTTCTTATTTTCTATCCAAGGTGTATGAGTTTAGGAAGTCTTTTTATATGAATTCACATGAATTACTTTTTACAGAGGGGTTGGATTGAGATCATGTTGAATATATATCCCATTTTAATACCACTGTATCATATGTTTCCATCCAAGTTAAATAATATTAAGGTGTAGCTTGAGGTCTTGGAGAAGAAGGGATTTATTAGGACGAGTACTTCACCATGGGGTTCACCTGTGTTATTCACCAAGAAGAAGGATAGTATTTTTTGAATCTACATTGTTTTCCAGAAGTTGAATGAGATGAAAGTAAAGAATACATATCTTTTTCCCAGGATCAATGATCGTTTTGATCATTTATGGGGATCCTGGTGGTTCTCTAAGATTGATCTTTGATTAGGCTATTAACAACTATGGGTTAGAGAGGAGGACGTCTTGAAGATAATGTTTTAGAGAAGGTATCATATGTATGAGTATATGGTGATTATTTTTGGTCTGACCAATGCACTGGTAGTGTTCATGGATATCATGAACAAGATCTTTCTCCCTTGGACTCATTTTTCATGGTCCTCATCAATGAAATACTCATCTACTCACAAAAACCATAGTTTCATTCCAAACATCTTGAGATATTCTTGATAATGCTTCAAATACATCGAATATATGCCAACATGTCGAAGTGTCACTTCTAGATTTAGGAGGTTAAATTCCTAGGAAATTTGGTGTATGAGATAGATATATTCTTGGAACCATAGAATGTATAGGTAGGTATTTCCTAGACATGTCCCTAGAACATGTTCTTGATCAAGAGCTTTCTAGGCCTTTTAGGATATTACTAGTGTTTTATCTTCGAATTTTACTATCTATCAATACCTATTACTATGATATTGAGGGATGGAGTAAATTTATAGTGGCTAGACCATTGTGAAGATTTATTTCTTTAGATGAATAGGATATTAAATATATCTCCAGTGTTGATACTTCTTGAGCTAGGGATTAGATGCACCATATACTATGATGTATAAATCACTGTTTTGGGAGTAGTAACGATACAATGGGAGTTGGTAATAGCTTAAGAGACACATCATTTATGAAACCATGACTATAAATACTATTCCCATGACTTGGAGCTAGTATCCATTATCCATGCTCTGAATTGTTGGAGTTACTATCTCTTCAGTGATAGATTTGTAGTCTACACTGACCACAAGATCTTTCATTACATATTCACACAATGAGACTTGAAATTGGGGTAGAGGGACTGGGTAGAGTATCTATAGATGTTTAAATTTGATATGGAATATGAAGTTGGTAAATGTAATATCATAAAAAATTCTCTTATCCATAATATACAAGTATCTCATGTGCTTGGTGAGCGACCTTCAGAGGAGCAACAATACTTTATGATCTTATTGACTGATTGGAGGATGGATGCTTATGAGGATCATGGATATATGAATTTCTATCCAATAGTGGTCACATATTCTATGGTATATTGGGTAAAGGTTAAAAAATATACTGATTTAGAGTGTGTTGTGATGCAAGAACAACTAGATAGAGTTGATCTGATACCTAGGTGGTCATTGAGGGAAGACAATGCTATTTTGTGGATGGAAAAGTTGTAGTCCACACTTCTATCAGAGATGAGATGATTTAGTATTTCTATACCTCTATATTGGAGGTACATATCAGTGTGACAAATATTTACCATGAATTCAAGGGATAGTTTTGATGGTCAAGGATGAATAGGGACATTGATAGTTTTGTCTCTCAATGTCTTGACTTATAGAGGGTAAAAAATGAGCACCAATGTCTTAGTGGTTTGCTTCAACCAATTACAATTTCCATGTGAAAGTGGGAGGATGTCATGATGTAAATTGTGATGGGTTACCCAGGACCCCAAGGAGTCATCATGCTTTTTGTGTTATTGTTGATCAGCTGACGAAGGTTTACCACTTCTTACTAATTCGAGAGACTCACTCAGTGGATAAGGCAAGACAATAAACTTAAATAGATTTATATCAAGCATTGTTTCTAAAAAATATGCATATTTCATACCATGGTTTTGGTAGGGATTATAGAAATTGATAAGAAATCATCTAATATAGAGCATAACATACCATCCTCAGATCAATGGACAGTCAGAGAAATTATTCTCATACTAGAGGATATAATTTAATTTTCTGTTCTAGACTTTGGTGGATCTTGGGATGAGAACCTATACTAGGTTGAGTTCTATAATAATAATTTTTTCTTAGAATCTATTAATATGACACCTTTTTAGGCTCTATATAGATGGTTATTTCACTAACCACTTTGTTGAAACATGGTGGGTGAGTAAACGGTTGTTGGGCCTAGTTTGGTAAAAGAGATATCATATAGGGTGTAGTTAACTAGGAAGAATTTGATGACCACTTAGAGTAGGCAACGATCATATGCTGTCTAGAGGATATAAAATATTAAGTTTTCTATTGGAAACCAAGTTTTCTAGTGAGTGTCACCTTGATTGGGGAATTATCATTTGAAGGAATGGGGGAAACTAGCACCATGGTTTGTTGGACCCTTAATGATCAATAAATGGGTTGGGATAGTGGAAAAACATCTGGATATTCCTTCTCACTACCAAGGTATGCATGATGTGTTTTGTGTGTCACAACTACATGGAAACATGATAATCCTACTCATTCTATAGACTTTAAGGATTTTGAGTTGGAGCTAGATGCATCTTATGAGGAGTGTCCAGTGTGAATTTTAGACTATTGTGAGAAGGTATTGTGTGGGAAGATGATGACACATTTTTGGATCCTTTGGTAGCATGGACAGATCCAGGCGGAGATGTGGTATCTGGAGTTTGATGTTAAAACTCAATGGCCTGAGTTGTTCAAGAAAGACCGCTAGAGATACATCATGGTGATGATAAGTCATTATAGGGGAGAATTTTAATATTATAAATTATAAATTGTTTTTATAACCCTTTTTGGATATATTTTATAAGTCTTTTTTTTGTGAAAACCCTTTTTTAATAAATTTTACCCTTGTGGTTTTATGGTGTTACATAAAGGTAACCCTATATTTACAAGGGCCGCATAAGGGTAGGGAGGGTTTTAAATACCTTTTATAAGGGTAAATACTCTTTTTCATAGGCTTTATAAGGGTAAAACCTTTTTTCATAGGTTACTTAAGGTTAACCTATTTTCCAAATGGCTATGTAAGGGTAACCTTAGATTTAAGCCACTGTGTAAAGGTAAATGGAATTACCTTTACATATATGGAAGTTGGCGTGTGAATGTGGACTAGACTCCCGATGAAAAAGGGAAAACATTACCTTGCGTAAGGGTAATAGAAAGTTTTCATTACCTATATAATGGTCAGACTATGCTTTCCCCTATTGCATAAGGGTAATATAATTTTTAAATATGGGTAGCCTAGTTTTTAAATTGACTATATAGGGGTTATGTTGACTTGTGTAAGGGTATTCGTGTGGAGGTGAAGTTGTGTAAGGGTTATCTGAGTCTCATGGAAGGGTACCCTGGATTTTCTAAATTCGGAGTAAGGGTAACTAGCTATATAGGGGTAAAAAAAGTTACCCTTACACAATGCATACTCTACACATAAGGGTAATGATTTTTACCCATTTTTTTAGAATTTCCTATTCCTCAACCTATAAACACATTTTTGATGATTTTAAATGCCTTAAATCATGGGAACTGATTTATTTGAATCATTTAAAAGTTGTAATATATTTATGAAGGATTTTAAAAACTTCACATTGAAGAATAATTTAATGGGAAAATTAAATGATGTATTTAATTTTAAAATATTAATGTTGTGAGATATCCTCAGCTTTTTACTTAAAAAAACTCAAACATTATCCTATCCTCATTTTTTATATTTTTTCGAGTTCAGGTAGTCCAAAAATTTCTCTATGTGAGATATGAGAAGTATTCTTTGACCAAACTAAGTTCTCTTATGGTTTCTAGACCCATCAAAGCCTATTGTTTTTACCCCTCTTTTGGGTGTGGTGTTTTAAAGAGAGGAAGAACACCTATATAGGAATTTATATTCCATTTTAATTATTTCATGAGTGACTATAAATCTATTTCTTCCTTTATTTATAGAGAAATTGAAGAAATATTTATTAAATGATAATAATTTAAAAATTATCGAAGTGTGATAAAAGAATTATTATCTCCAGTTATCCACAATTATTATATAGAGAGTGATTATTATCACATGTGGAATTGTAATTATTATGTAAGGAATAATATGAAATTATCGAGAAGGATAATATGTAATTATCATGTTTATTATATTTTATCTAGGAGATATAATATTTCATCACATGTGGTTTTTATTTATTTTGGAAAAAATAGTAGAATCAGTTTTAGGAATCATTGGTGAGCGATTTTAATCGATGAACACATAGATGTGGTTAGATTGAAGATTTATTTATGAACCTTGTAGATAACATTGAAAATCATGGGGTATAAATTTACTTAGTTTTGGGGGTCTTATTTACACATGTCTTAATGATATTACACTTATGTTGGCATACTTAAAAGCCATAATTGATTATGATCGCATGCGAGTGTGTGCATATCCCATGAGAACATTATATGGTACTTTTTTCCAAGAATATGTTCATTTTTTTTCATTTTTGGTGTTGATCACATGCATTGTATAGTGCTAATTTTACTCATGATTACATGTTATTCTTAGTTGCGTGATCTACCACAATATGTGTGCCCTTGGAAGTATTGTTCTTGGTGCCCAAAGTAGATGGACCACCATGAAATATTTATCCCTTAGAGGGGGGTGTTCATGACTTGTGATAATGGTGAATATAGAATTAAGAAAAGGGTAGGGATATAATGATGCATCATGGATGCTGTGTAATACACTCGATGCCTGGTGGATGCTAAAGAGGATATTACTTTTTGCCTAGTGGATGCCAAGTAGTGCGATCACTCGATTCCTAGTAGATGTAGAGGACATGAATCACTTAATTCCTATTGAATTCCAAGTAGTATGTACACATGATACCAATAATCATGAACAATATCCTTGATGGTAGATTTTATTACTCTAGATATGTTGACTTTACTTATGATATAGAGCTGAAGTAGGTACAACTAGGGCTCATGGTGGCTTGGTTAACACATGGGTTCTCTATTTTGGATTGTTGTGTTGCTTGTGAATTTATTATTTGTTTATAGAAAACACTTATTTACATGAGCACATTATCTATGTATGGATTGGTGGTTCCCTACTTGGTTTTATTACATACACCTTGCATGAGTATTTTGATGTGCATACAAGATTTATGTTTAGGGACTCGAGTAAGGGAAATGGGCTCATGGTTGATAGTTGAGAAGAGAAGCATTGATCTAGTGGAAGACCGAGAAGGAATTTAGAGGACCCATAATGTTTTATTTATTTTCAACATATACTCTAGATTATATTTTCACATTGGGATCCCATTTATCAATTATTTTTATAAAATTTGTTCTATATTTTAGTTTCTTCATGTTACTATAATTATTTAATTTTATTGTTTACATATTTATTATTTGTGTTA
Source organism: Viscum album (assembly GCA_963277665.1). Lineage (NCBI taxonomy): Eukaryota > Viridiplantae > Streptophyta > Magnoliopsida > Santalales > Viscaceae > Viscum > Viscum album. The sequence continues at coordinate 1,009,007,663 of OY728167.1, forward strand.
TTGAATGATTATGAGGGTATATTATCTCCACAGATGGACTTATACCCTTACTACTAGTTGATATCCTCTTGAGTATGAGGAGGTGTGTATAAATTCATGTGGAACTTCTATTCATAATTAGTGGTTTGGGCCTAGGCATTATACCATGTACATAAAATTTAGGGGCTCCATATTTTGGATATTTCTAGATTGATTCCACTGGTGTGTATTCAGGATAATCTTTACATGGATATTACAATTCAGTACTAATAAATCACTATTGATTATTTAAAGGTATAAAACTTTTCTAAGACATATTTTATGGAAAAACCATTACTTTGAGCATCATGTTAAAAATACACCTAAATTCTAATAGTCATAATAGTATTATATGATCATTTAATTGGTTGGTTATGTTACATCAAATTATTTAATGTAAATCCCATTGAACATATCTATATGACATAACCAAAAGGGTTGGTGACTCTAATAAATAATAATATGATATCAAAATTTCGTATATCCCTTTATGGATAAAAGAAATCATATCAATCATATAATATTAATTTTGAATTAAATATATCTATGCACTCATGAGTGGTTAGTGGGAGTACTATTATTTTCAAGATAAATATGTTGATAACATATGGAAAACAAAATTTTATTATTATAAGTTTTCTAAGACTAAATTTATCTTATTATGATAGAAAATAACAACCCATTTTTAGGGAACAAGGTCTACAAATATGGATCTATGGGGTTGTTCAATCTAGTCATGGTACATATTTTAACCATTTATTTAAAATATAAAATTAATTAATTTAGTAATGAAATTTTTTCCATGCCTCATGGAATAAAATATCTCAATGATAATGTGTATGGGAGTATGAGGGGATTATGAGTAAAATTATACTAGATTATGTTTTAATAATATATTTCATATATAATGATATTTTTTAATATTTTATATCACTTATTCATGTTTTGGGGAGTTTAAGTATAAACAAAAACTAGTGGAACTACATAGAATTATAGTTAGAACTATCAAATAGTATTTGTGAAAGAAAAACTGGATGAGTTCGTGATATAAGGAGAAATGTGGATACTAGTATTTAATGGGATATATATTTTGTTTTATTTTAGACCATTTATGATATTAGATAACAATAAGGATAAGGTAATATGGGAGAAAAAATTATTATATATTATGGTAACTATAACTAAAATAACTGAGTACATTTCAATTTTTTGATGGAGGTTAAGAAATAGTTTAGCAAAATTTTTTCAATTTTAGGTTACACCAAAATAATAAGAGTATTATAATTATTATGATAATATTTGAATATAGAATTATCTAATATGCAAGATTTATAAAAATAACAATAATTTTATAATATGGGATATTACTACTTGAGGGATTTTTTCAAGATAGTGATGCTACAATAATAATATTTCCAATATAGACATGTGGATATACCACTCTTACCTTGAAAAAGTGATAGGACCAATAGTTATAATCCATTATCATTAGAATCAAGTCTAACATGTGATTACTAACCAGTTGTTAGCAACTGGCTCTAGTGAAAGTGAGAGCCTATTGGAGTTGGTGCTCTAGAACCAACTAATTTATACTTTAGATTACCCATATATTCATAGACATGAATATTTTAAATTACCTTATCACATATTTATTATCATCTTGTGTAAATTTATTATAATAATGTCCTAGAGTATCTATAGTATCGATAAGGTCATAAGCAGTTCCCTGTTATAATGATAATATTGAATCTAAACGGTGATGTTCTTAAACTATATATTTTTTTTATGATTTTATGATTCCATCTAATGGGGCCCAGATGATGCAAACTGTTAGGTATGAGTACTCACAAGAGGGTAAGAATTTATTTCATGAAGTTCCCACATGGTAATATCCATGTTGGGAGATTATGAGGACATACTCACATATAGTAATTTCTCATGTTACATGTGTTATTAGATATTCCTATCTGCGAGCATGTTTAATGACCCTTAAACATTAATATTGAAATTAATGTATTTCATGACTCACACACTTTTCTATTATTCCATAAATAATAATTAAATATGTTCATGGTGAATTAAGGAATTTTGGGTGTATCATGAATGATATTTTGTTAATGAATAATCTAATGAAGGATTTTTCTATTCTATCTTTATGGAATTTGATATCTTAGGCCTTTGATTAAAATGAAACCGTTGGAACTAAGTTCCACAACCATGGAGTTTGGAAAATTTCATTTCAAGGATTAAAATAAATTTTTATCCATCATATAGGTTGATGACATGAGTATGTAGCCTACTTTATGAGATATTGAGACAAATGGTTTATATTATGCAATGATTGTAACACATGAGCTTCAATTATAGTAAGTAATCTTTTCTTTCAAATGAAACAATAGTACAATGCACATATATTTATTCAAGAATGTGATTAAAACCCAAATTAAAAAATTTACAAATTAAATTTGATGAAATTATTTATATTTTTGAATTCATCTTAGTAAAATTATCTTAGGGTAAATTTTTGAGATTTTTCAGAAATAGGCTTTTTTGGGAGAACAATGAAAAATATTTATTTTACAAAAATTGTCACTTTTATGAAATTATAATGATATAACAATAATGTGAATTTTTATGAACATATTTTTATATAAAAAATATATATTTAAAAATTAATATAATTAATATAAAAATATAATGCTTAACTTTGAAATATATGTTTAACATTTTGGAAATATAAGTAGTGTTATTAAAAAAACTATTTCTAGTTTTTATCTTTTAATAAATTATTTAGAAGGTTTATTTTAGAATTTTTTTAATTTTAAATAAAAATAAGTCTCATTTGATTTAAAATAATCCAATTAAGTCCATTGGTATCAAAATTATCCTTTATTTTGTTGTAAAATCATTTTTATGCTTAAAACAAACATTTTTCTAAAAATGGTTTTCATTTCATTTTATGAAAATTAATTAAAAGTAAATTTTAGGGCATAAAAAAATTTAGTTATTTAAAATATATTCTATATTTATAATTATCATGATTAATATTAGGTAAAAAGATCAATTTATTTTTTTCATAAGGAATAGTAAAAATAGTTAAAATTTGTTACCGTGATTAAGGTTAAAAAGGTTTACTGAGGGGTTAAACTAAGTGATAAGGGTATAAATGTAACAAATGGGACCTAATAACATCATAGACACCATGAATTAACATAGAATTTGAACCCTAGCCCTTCAGGTACCACCATTTTCCCCATAGACACATGGTCCCCTCTCTAGGGACCACCCACGTGCCCAAACGAATCATTAGACTAATGAATTTCTCCATAGGAAAACACAAATTTTTCCTATGTGTGATCTATCCTCACTCGAACAAACCCTAAGAAACTTCCCAGGAGGTCACCCATCCTAACCACTACTCCATGACAAGAACGCTCAACTATGGAGTCCTAATCAGGTAGGATTCTGAAAAGAAAGGTGAAACTTGTTGACATGATCATATAATTTAGTATTTTAACTATTTATCATTCTAGGGTGTTATATTCACCCCATTTAAAGAAAAAGTTCCTCATTTTGGACCATATATCTCAAACCAGGCAGTTCCACCACACTTAAGGATGGCTTTCTAATTTGATACCAATGTAACAACTTGGACCCATTGACAGTATAGACACCCCAAATTAACATAGATGTCAGGTCCTGGACCTCCAGGTACCACCAGTTGACCCACATACATGTAGTAAACTACATGGGTCCCACCCACATGCCTGAACAGATCATCAAACTAATGATTGTCCCCATAGGCCAACACATGTTCTTCCCAGTGTACTTTTTCTATAACAAACCTTCCCTATATAACACATTAACACATGATTCATTATATAAAATTTCACTTAATTTTACTTTAAATATATAGAAGTATAATGTCTTTGGGGATTAGGTACATTTCATAACAATTTAAAACAAAAAAAAAACAACATCTTTATTGAAATCTTCCTTAACATGCTCGCACTTAAAATTGAACGAGATAACCTAAAGAAATACATAAGAAAGAGGTGATATATAAATATTAATAAGGGAATAAATATGGAATAAGGTAAAAAATAGACAATAGGAATATATAGGGGCATAAAAAGAGTAATAATCATAAACATGAATGATAAGACATGATATAGCTTGATAACATAAAGTCAACATGGGAAATGTGGAAACAACTTAAAACACTACAACATAAGTCAAGGATAACTACCAAGACATCATAATGGAAAAAATAACATAAATGAATTAGGTTCACTTTGTATCCCAACATGAGGTATCATGAAACTAAACATTACCCAATGCATTGGAGTGCTATATAATTCTTGGTGCACCCACCACTTTCATTTCATTCTCATTCTTAAGTGTGCCACATATATCAAACAACATGGATTCATTAATCATAATAACTTATTCTAAAATAAGGGAGTGTGAAATAAATAAATTTAAGTCCCAATTAAAATAATAATAAGTGTTTAAAGGTGAACAATAATGGTAGTAAATGGGCATGGTATTTACTACACAATTACTTTGGAATGAAAAATCACGGTGAAATTTCGACAGCATAACGATGTCGCTTAAAAATGCATAAAATGATATAATTAGAGATAAGGGAGAACTCTTATGAAATTTCAGCATCGTAACAGGTGCACTTGGGAGGGATTAATGAGAGATAAAGGGGTATATCATCATTTATAAATCATAAGATAAGTATGGTGGAGTGATAAAACATACCCCAACATTAGGAATTAAAAATAAAAAGGGCATAAAATAGAGGATATTCTTGAATAAAAACGAGAAGGAGAGGATCTCTTACCTTAAGAGTATGACACCAAAAGTTTAAAAGGGGGTTATTGAGAACATGGATAAACCTTGGGATTATTATTGATATATTATTTAAGATTAATGAAATTATACAATTATTTTTAGTGAAGATAAATGGGATCTTGGGTGGATTTATATAAGAAACGAGAGGGGAATTCTTTAAATTTCACAAACATAGGTTTTAGATTCTATATAATAAAATATTTAAAACCACAAACCTTCCGATGGTTTTTCACATGGTTTATACCAAGTGTTATTTTTTCAATATTTTATTTGGTAAAGGGACTAACTTATTAAGATATTAATCTTTCTTATGTGGAGGTGAGTCACACATTTAAAGAAATGAATTTAAAATCATTAAATATATTTTATGCTTTGGAGGATTCATAAAGGATTTATAAAATTAATAAAATAAACTTAAAATTAAATTATTTTAAGGGTAAAATGTATATTTTTTCAATTATACCAATTATAGTATTTATTACATCATTTTTGGGTCATTATGATTTCATAAAACACACTGTATACTTATACTGTATTTAATTTTTAGCTGAAAAATAAACTATCTCAGAAAATTATGAAAAATTAACCATTGAATAATTTCGATGTTATAATTAAAAAAATAATATTAATTTATCTAAATATTTTTTTAATATGTGCATTTTTACATTTAAAAAATAATAACCGACATTTATTGAAAATGACAGGTTTTTTGCTATAACAGTTTTTGAACCCTAATAAAACAATACATTTTCCTTCATAAAAAGTATATGTTAATTTATATTTAATAAAAATATTTTATTAAGAATATTTAATTAAAATATTATTTATTTTAAAAATACATTAATTCATCAAAATAAATTCCTTATTTGATTTGAATATTACCCAAAAATACTATTCATGTTATATAGTAAAAATAAAAATCATGTATAATGTGATGAAAAAATATATTCATTATTATTTAAAAAACAATGTAAATAATCAATTTTCTAGGTTCTTGATACATATACCTTTAATAAACCAGTGTACACTCTAAGAGTAAGTTGCGTGATGGTGGGACATTCATGGGGTCATTCGAAAAACATGGTTTGGGTCGTGATCTCGATGAGCTCGAACTTCCGCCATAAATGGTTTCGATCATGCATAAGTTCTTGGATCTAATATTGGGATTAGTCGAGGGAAAATACCAGCTATGTTATATCCCTTAGATGCTCCGATAAATGGGATTCATAGGGTACAATACCACTAGATGAGGCCATCACTTCCTTTGTCAATGTCAATTGAATTTGTTAAAGCCATATATTTATACTAATCATGTGATCACTATTTAATGAGTATATTATCACCAATAAATATTCCTAATAGTATTTTGAATCCAATTTGATATAATAAAACAAAATAAGTTCATGTATTTTCTATAACCATATTACATAATAAAACATTAAATCATAATGGAATTTTATTTATAACAGTTCAGTTCGTTACATTATCCTCACTCATACACACCCTGGGAAAATTCCCAGGTGGTCACCCATACTGATCACTACTCAAATCCAATCATAAATAACTATGGATTTCTAATTATTTAGGCTCCTAAAAAGAAAGTTTCACCTTATTGACATGAGTCATATCATTTATTATTTTAACCCTTCATCATTCTGGGGTGTTACAAAAATGCCACTTAAAATTATTTAAATATTATATGTTGAATATATTTAGAACATATCAAATATTAACTCATAATTCATTCCCATTTAGTTCCACTTTCATAATAAAATGAATTTATATTATTTAAATCATTTAAGTAATTCTATGTGTGTCCCTCTACTCAATTATAAAAGGGAACCTCTTCTACACCATTATTCACAAACTTTGAACCCTATAGATCATCCATGACTAACCCAAAAACCTTCCCATATTCCTTACCTTAATTCTTGAGCTTCTTTTCATACTATAATACCATCCTAATAAGGATTAAGTTGTAAACCAAAAATGGTAACTCAAAGAAGAGGTAATATTCTTACCCGACTCTTTCAAACTTATTTTTTCTTATACTTACTCTAAATCAGTTGTATTAATCCTAAAAAAAATAATTTAATATCATAAATGTACTGATATTTTATTATGATTATAGGATAACCAATTTTGTATATTCTTTCCATAAAATTTGAAATGAAAGTATTGCTCATGTGTACATGTAGACTACCGCCTCTATATAGTGATGTGATTTATTTTCCATCACCACCTCAAATTAATGGATATGATGATATATTAAATAAATATATATTTTATTTATAATTTAATTATGATTTTGGAATGATAAAATATTTTTTTTATCTTTTTTACCTTCTTTTTGTTAGGAAATGATAAAAGCATTCATGAGTACTTATGACCTACCATCTCTATGAGCGATGTAATTCATTTTTTATCTCTAAATTTTATATAAGGTTTTAAATGTGTATAAAATGAATATATATGATATTTATACCATGATTAACATTCTAGATCTGATGTAATTGTGAAAAATATGCAATGTCCATAACCATTGAATCGAAACATACATGAAAAATGAAGCACTTAACACTCAAAATGAAGGTAATAATGAAAAATTTTTAATGAAAGAGTGATAAGATTTTATAAGTAAAAAATATTTGGTAATATAGGTATGAATATTATTATGTTATAGAATTATGATAAATTTAATATTGTTATATAGCAGGTTAAAATCAATTACGAAGCAAGTCAGACTTGTGGTAAGGTTTTATTTCACAATATCATTCTTATTTGGGATTGTTTATGTTTAAGTTTATACTGAGGGAATTATTTTATATTTTTATATTAAACCACATTTATTTTATTCTTCTATGGTTTCTTTTGAAATGTTAAGTTTTCCTTTAACTTTTATATCTCTATGTACTCAAAAGTTTGAAAGAATGTTTTTAATGAAAATGAATTTGTTTTTCCATTTGGTTATGAATAATTTTATCCTATAGCTAAATTTTCTTTAATTTTTTTAAATAATGTTTTAATATTATCTAATGATTTGTTAAAGTATTTTTTATCCATTTTTTAATTTCTATATTTTTTTAAATCAATCTTCTTATCATTTTCTGAATGAGGTACTTTTTACCAAATGTGAAAATGAAATCTTTATTTTAATATTTATCTCATTAATTAATTTTTTCATCTCCAAAAATTTTATTTTCCTTGATTATTCCTTTACAAGATTTTATTTTTATTTCCAATGAAAGAATTTCCTATTTTTTTTGAATTTATTAGATTTTAAATAAGTGATTTCAAAATGAAAAAGATATTTTACTCAAAAAATATATTAGTAATATTTTATTAGAATTTTAGTCTATTTAAACATAATTTGATTATTTTTATGCTTTATTGGGTGTATAATCTAGTTATACCATCCATTATATTACTATGGATGGCTTATGATCATGTTACTCTAGTGATTGATTCAGGAAAATATTAGCATTTCATATTCTTATTTTTTCATTGTGATTGTTTATGTTGATTATTTATTGAATTGTTCTTCAAATATTTCATATAATGATTTCATTAGAATTTTTAAGTGATGTGTGTGATCTGTTATAAACCCTCAATGCATCAGTATGTCTCATGAGACAAACCAGTTTTGGTATTTGGTATAGTCTTTATTTAGGTATGATGTATTGGCATGGGGCCTTGATGATAAGATTATGATTTATGACAATATGAATTAGATCATTATGAATGTATTTATTTTTTACCATGTGGTTATTTATGTGGTTATATCATCCATGGATATATTCAATTTTATGATATCAATAATTTGGCATATTTGATTATTGTTTATCTATTCCATATTATTCATGCTTTATTTATTTTATGATAGATTCTATTGTACAATTTTTATTACCGAGCATATAATCTTAGAATTTATTATGTTTTCCTTTCCCTAGGATACCACAAATGAATTTATTATTTATTTTAGAGATATACTGGAAAAAATACTAATGTTATCACTATAATTTTAAGTTGATTTCCATGTTTTCAATTATAACGTGAGAATCATGTATATATGTTGTATTCTTATACTGATAAACATTTTGATAATTTAGAATGAAATCTATTGTATCTTGTTCCAAATTAGGAATATAACAACTAGTTTCGAGTTACTAGATCTTGGGTGTTACATTTACTATCAAATGAATTTTAGTATAAACCATGGGAACTAGATTTAGGAAAACATAGATTAGAGAACATAATTCTATGATAGACTATAGGGATAATTCTAAATATATGATAATATAATGACGTTTTTATAAGGTCTAGAATGTTTGATTTACTAGAAATTACATATCTATATGTATATTAGAATATTGATTTGGCTGTGACATAGATTCACCTAGGGCTAAACACCCTGAAAAAGGATGGTTGACTATCAACTTGATCTCCAAACTGTGCACATTTCTTGGGCCCAAGATTGAACACCAGACTATACACTCCCAATAAATATGATTTGGTTGATTCACATGATATCAATAAACTATTATAAGAGATATAAAACTATTTTTATAGTTTTAAGATATTCCCAAATATACTAAGCTTATGATTATGATATTGACTATGCTTAAATTTTCAATTTATATTAAGTGTTACACAAAATTTGAAATTATATACTATGATTTAAAATTTATATAGTTATAGTCATATTTAGAATATACCATTATTTATAAATGGAGTTGAGTAGATGGAATTGAAACTATATTAATGCAAGTAATCTATGTTGGGATTTCCCTCCTAGGAAAGAAAATGAATCTAGAGCTCGAGTTAGAGTTAAAGATGATATTTTTTTAACTATATTGGGGATGCTAACTCAGGATATGAACAATAACCATGACCATATAGAGTATCCTGCTAATCCATAACATGGTGAAACAATGTTGAACCATTTCATGTGACAACAAACTATATCATTCAATGATACTACTAATACATTTATAGTCAAGCAATGGATCAAGTACCAAAGATGATATTTCTCACTTTGTTAATTAGTGAAAGAGAGAAAGTTATCATGCTAGTTTATCATCTTATGGAACATTCTATTCAATGTAGGTCATTAATCTAGAACACCATTGATTTAAAGGAAATAAATAGAATGGACAAGAATATGTTCAAGGATATATTCATTGAAAAAAAATTTCTTTATGAGAAACATTCTGCTATGGAGAGGAATTTTCTTAATATAAAGAAAAAGGAAGGATAAAATGTTATTGAATATTAATTTAACTTTATAAGGTTAGCAACTTATGCAAAAAATTATGTATGTAACCTAATAAGTAATATTGATTAATTTTTTATGGGATAAAACCTAGCCTTTAAATGGTATTAGTATCTTAAACAATTTTAGTATATGAGGACATAGTATCAAGTGTTATCAAGAAAGAGAAAGAATTATCCAAGTCTTATGTTTTATAAGGAGAAAAAAAATAAGTGGGCAATTGATCACTATTAAAAACTAAATACGACAGAAGGGAAGAAAGGAAGGGTGAAATTTAAAACTTGAAATAGATGTGTAAAGTAATACTGTGGAACATGCTTGATGGGAATGTAATATTTCCTCAAGTGTATAGAAAAACTCTAATAATCTTGGGATTACAAGGGAAAAAAATAATCTTTCAATGTATAATGCTTCAACTATAAGGATATGAGGCCTTATTAGAACATATACCCCAAGTGTAAGGATAATTTTTCTCAGAAAAGGCTAAGAGAATAAGTTTAATCTTATTTGTTGACTACAAATGAAGTTTAAGTTCCTAAATATGTGGTGGAAGGTACTTTGATCATAACCTCAAATTTATATAATTATTTATTTGATTCAGGATCTTTATACTCTTTTATATCTTCCATGTTTTCAAATAAAATTGGATAATTCCCCAACACCCTTAGAAGGGAGTTATGAATCAAAACTCTTAGTAGAAATATTATCATAATAAGGATATATTAGTCTATTTGTATTATGATAAATAAACATACCCTATGTGGAAACATTATTACTATACCTATGGTTGGATTTAATATAATCATTGGTATGGAATTCATTTAAAATTATAATTCATAAATTTATTATTGAGAGGAGGATATTACAATTTTTGATGGAGATACAAAATCCTTTGTCTTAATAGGATATACTATATCATCTAAATCATGTATGATTCTAAATCCAATATATCCCCTTAATGAATTTTTTAGAGAAGAAGAGTAGACACAATCTATAAATGAGAAAGTTAACCTTAGAATATAGGATATACATGTTTTATAGTAATACAATGATGTGTTTCCTAAATAACTACATGGAAATCCACCTGATTGTGAGGTTGAGTTTTCCATTGATCTCATCCATTATGAGAAACCTACACCTAAGACTCCTTCTAGTACAACCATAATGGAATTAGTGGAACTAAAGAAATAATTTTAGAAATTTTGTGATAAAGGATTTATATTTCCTAGTGTTTCACCATGAGGAGATTCTATTCTTTTTGTTAATAAGAAATATGGGTCTATGATGTTGTGAATCAATTATATGAAAATTGATGTAATTAATATGAATAAAAAATATCCTCTAACCTACCTTGATAAATTATTTGATCAAATTCCCAGAGATCAATATTTTTAAGAGACTGGTCTTCATTTTGGGTACTATCTACTATAATTAAAGAAGGAATATTTTCCAAAGATTAAATTTCATGTGAGGTATAGGCATTATGAATTTACAAAAATATCATTTTGGTTGACTAATACACCCTATATTTTTATGGATATCATGAATAGAATATTCATAGATTATGTCAATAATTTCGTTATGGTATTTATTGATGATATATTGGCATAATTTAAAAGTTGTGATAAGAATATTAGTCATTGAATCATTATTAAGAATCTTAGAGAAAATGAGTAATATAGAAAATTTTAAAAATGTGAATTATTGCTTCAGGAAGTTTCTATTCTTGGCCATTCTGTCTCTAAGGATGGTATATTAGTTGATACTTCAAATATAAGGAAATTATGGAATGATCAACACCAATAGATATAACCATCGTACGTAGTTTCCTAAGATTAAAATTTCACTATCAATGATTTAATAAATTTTTTTCTATATTAGCTAACTCGTTATCTAACTTAACACATAAATGGGTTAAGTTTATATGGTCAAAATAATGTAAATAATGTTTTAAATAAATAAAAAGAAGATTGGTCAATGAATTTATATTTACATTACCATTGGGAAGGGATGGATTTGTGATATATAGTGATGCATCAAAGAAGGGACTTAGATGCGTCCTTATATAGAATGATAGAGTTATTTTCTATACATTATGGTAGTTAATGATTCATTAATAGAATTATCAAAACCAAGTTCTTGATTTGGAAACCATAAAAGTTTCATTGAAGATATAAATGTATTAAATTTATGGTGAAACATGTGAAATATATACATATCATAAAATCTTGACATACATCTTCTCATAGAAAGAGCTCAACATGAGGCAAATGTGATGGTTATAACTAATCATGGATTATGATTTCTCAATACACTACCACCCTAGGAAGGAAAATAAGATGGATATTGCGTTGAGTATGAATGATCATGGAGTTTTGACTAAGATGAGGATTGATAAATATCCTATATTCATGGATTTATTAAATTTTGATTTGGGAATCATTAAGGGAGGTTAAACATAACATCTATTCCAAATGATTACTAAACCATCCTTATTAGATAAAACAAAAAGTTCCGAGATTGAGGATAAGAATATTAAAAATAATGATGATAATTTGGTAGAATTTATCTTTAAATATGGTATATTTTAATTTGGAAGAGGCTATGTGTTTCATCTATGCCTGATTTAAAAAGAGAATTATTAGATGAATCTCATAGTGAAATTTCTCTATACATCATGGTAGCATAAAAATGTATCAGGATTTGAGGGATCATTTTTGTAAGGATAATATAAAATAGGAAATTTTAGAATATATACCAAGATGTTTGGTTTTTCAATAAGTAAAGTTTAAATGAAAATATCCTAAAGGATTAATGCAACTTATACATATTCTTGTGTGGAAATGAGATGATATTACTATGGACTTTGCCAATGGATCATTGAAGATTCTTATAAAAAATGATTTCATATGGGTTATTATTGATCACCTTACCAATTCCACATAATTTCAAAATTTAAGTGAAGATATACCTCTTTAGTGCCTCATGAAACTCTATATTAATGATGTTTTGATATTTTTATGTGCACCTCTTTCGATTTAATCTAATCATGATCCATGGTTTACATTGAAATTATAGAATATTATTTAGAAGTATCTTGACATCAAGATACATTAGAACACCACCTACCATCCTAAAACCAATGGGTAGTATGAAAGGACTATTCAAACATTAGAAGACATTTTGAGTTGATGCTCACTTAACTTTCAAGGTATGTGGGCTCAATATTTACCTTTGGTACAATTTGAATATAATAATACCTTCCATTAAAGAATTAAAATGGAACCATATGAAGCATTGTATGATATGTTGTGTCATACTACAAATTTTTGGGACAAAGTTGGTGAAGGGAATATTATATGCCTAGATCTCATGGAGGAGGCAATAGTGAAAGTGATGACTATTCAGAATCATATTATGGTAACTCAATATAGAAAAAAAATTATTTTGATAAACAGAGGAAGGATTTATAATTTCATGTGGGTGATAATGATTTCAGGAAGGTATCCATATGGAATGGTTTTATAAGATTATAAGTGAAAAGGAAACTAATTACTAGATACATCAATACTTTTTAAATTCTATAAGGAATTGGAGGTGTGTCTTACCATTTATAAATTCCACCTGGCCTCTCAAATATTTGTGATGTGTTCCATATATTATTATTAAGGAAGTATATGCTAGACCCAATGCATGTGCTCACCACTAGGTAAATCGAATTGGAACCAGATTTATCTTACTATGAAAAAATTTTCTGTATTATTTACACTAGATAACAAGAGTTGAAAAATTTTACTATAACACCCCAAAATTCTAAAGTAAGAACATTGTATTTAATAGCGGGTAAGACAAGAAACACCAAGAATTTAAGATAATATAATATCCTATGAATTTATAATATATTTTATATTATTAAATAGATTAAATAGATTAAATATATTTTAATGAGAAAAATATAGATTTTATATTTCATTGCATGCAACAATTTTCTTTGATGGCTTGTGTTACACGCAAGACCGAATCTTACCAAATACTATTAATATTATTATTTAAAATGATGATTATCTCATAATCACTAAATTGAGATTATGAATAGGGTTAAATAAATTATAAAAATATTTAATATATCCAATAAAAATTTTAAAATCATACAATATATTTTATAGATATCAGATAGGAATAAAACCCAATATTTTTTTAAAAGCAGTTTTATCGCCTTTTAATGGAGGACCTATTTAAATATTAATATTGACACTTTTATAAATTTAATATGAAAAAATAAACTTAATTTTTTAAATATAAACATAAAAATTGGTTTAGGTTTTATTTTTTGTATCTTTCTAAAATATTTCATTTTTTAATGAATAGTGAAAAATACTAAATTTTAATAGAAAACTGCTTTTTAGTATAATTTATTTATATGGTTAGATTTTTTATTTAATTAATTTTGAAGTTAAATTAGTTAAATTATAAATAAATTAATATAATTTAGGTCATTGAAATCAATTTAAATTTTAAATTTGATATAAAAACTTAGAAAAGGTTTAAATGTTTTTACTTTAAAAACCCGCTTTGTTATCCCATCTGCGAGATTAAATTTAAATTAATTTCTGAAACTTATGTGATTATAATTTAGAAAAATGGATTAAATATTTTTAATAATAATAATTTATAATTTATAATAAGTTTAACTTAGTTTTTGTCCAAAAATGTTAGTGAAATTGATTATAATTAATTACAACGATTAAGAGGAAAACTAGCTTCACAAAGAACTAAACCTTAAACATAAGGGCCAAAATGTCCTATAAAATTATAAAAAATAATTTTTATGGATATTTTTAGACCATATATTTCCTTATATATAATATTGATGACTATTTGAGGCACATTATGTATGGGAGACCTCTCCATAGTGTTTACCTTTTTATATTTACAAGAATTCAACTCATCCTCTACTATAAAAGGCACCCAACTCTTGCACTTAATCACACTTATAAAACCTTTTGGATCACCAAAAATCAACTCAAATATTCTTCAAAAATTCCTATAATACTCATATAATACTCACTTTGGGAATAAAGCCTTCCAAGGAAGCCCTTTGGTACAAACCAAAAGAAGTTAACCAAAGAAGAGGTAGCTTCCTTCCTCAAGCTCTTTTGTTTTATTTTAATTCTAAACACACTAAAATCAAATTATTACATGATTATTTAATAACCAAAGTATCCTAAATATAATTATATGTATTTATATTAATATTTTGACCTAAAATTACACACACTTATATCTAATGGGTAACGAACTTACCATTTATGTGTACGACAGACTACTGCCTCATGAAATGATGATTACTCGTTATTCCTTTACCACATATCATGGTGGTAATTATGATATACAAATTGTTTATATATGATATTTATATTTTATTTATGTTTATATAATTTTAATATAATTCATACCCTTATTCTTTTCATATTGTGTAAATATGATAACATCGTTTGTGGACGTGTGGACTACTGCCTCCTCAAAGCGACATGATTCGTTCACACTATACATGGAACATATAAAGGATGGTTTTAATAAAAATATGTGACATATATAAGATATATATTATAAAATAATTATAATATTCTTATATAACATTTTATTTTCATTCTTTTAATATCATAAATAATTAAAAGTAGCGTTCATACGTATATACGGCCTACCGTCTCCAAGAACGATTCATTTCATTTCTTATCACCAAATACTATGGATTATTATAAATAAATATATAATTAATATATATTATAATTAAATCATGATTTAAATAATGGAGATTATTAAATCAAGATCTAAGTAATAGGAACAACAAGTAACACGTCAAAACATACTCGAAAAACTAGAAAATTTACAACCAAAAGAGTGAAAACAAATGAGTAATAAAGTATTATTAGAATATAATATATGATATTATAAATATTATTATGGTTACATTATATGTTAATAAAATTCTTTAAACCACTATAAATGTGGTTAAAGTATGTTCACCCGAAAATGAAACGCATGGTAATTGATTTTCATCTCATTTTTTTACATCAGTGAGATAAATGTAATATTCTCCACTTACTTATTTTGTATGGTGTATATACTTTCCATTTTGATATATTATATAATGGATTGTTTTATATTCATGGTATTTTTAGTTTCAATTTGAATTATTTATTCTATGGAGATTTTATTTAAAAGTTACCAAGTGGTAAATAATTTCATAACTCGATTCCTTTTTATTGGGTTATATTACTTCCTCATTGTCGTTAATATTATGAGATTGTGAATGTAATAACCTGTAACACCCCAGGTAAATAAAGAATATGGCATTCTCATATTTATCCATATTTGTGAATAAAATATTGATATGACTTTAAAGGGGACGCTATGCTCGATGGCGTACCCAACACGCAACAACGAGTTTCTTCGGAATCTTACGTTGCACTCTAATAATAAATTTTAAATAAAATGTAGTCGTTTTAATGGCGGGAATGGATAGAAATAACTAAAATATGATTATATATGTTTTTTAAATGTTTATACATTTATCCAATAAAGGATAAAGGCTTAAAATACGGAAAGAATTCAATTTTAGGCGTATATGCCCTAGTTTTCACTAAAGGTTCATTTGTCGCCTTTTGATGGAGAACCATCATTAAATATAGTTTTGATCACTCTTATACATTATTTTGGACCAAATAAAACTCTTATTAAGAATCGGGACATCAAATTTTACTTTGTGTAATTTTTTTGGTATTTTTCCGATAAAGTTCATTTTTTAATGAATAGTGTAAAATGTTGTGTTCTAATTCAAAACATCTTTTTAAACTAATTTATTTATATGATTAGATAATATTTTGAATTGGTTTTAAAGTGAAATTAGAAAATATTTTTACCATTAAATCCAATAGTGGTCGTTGGAATTAATTTCACTTTGAAATCGGACTTAAACTAGTGCCAATCTTTTGATACTTATTGTTTCATAAAAACACGCTATTTGTCATGACAACGGGAATTAATTATTAAATTAATTAATGCAACTTATATGTTGTGAATTTTGTAAAATGGACTTCATTTTTGAATTCATAATATCAAATATATCTTAGGGTGAATTTTTGGTAATTTTATGAAAAACTTCAATTTTTGATGAATAGTGAAACCACTAAGTGGTACTTATAAAGACTGATTTTCCGTTTAAATGAAATTTTGCCATCTTTGTGTTTTGAATTTCAAAAATCCGACATACATGGTTTTCATTAAGAAGTAAAATGTGGTTCAATGAGATTATAATAATTTTTTTGGTGAATAGTAACTTATTAAGTTCCTAATCGCGATTAGTGGTAATTAGTGTAGTTTAAGGTAAAAATAATGTTTTAATAATATGAAATGAACTTGACACATGTCCTAACCCCATTGGATGTGTGATGGCCGACCAAGACAAGCCATGGGTCAACTTGGGGACCCCATGGGGACACTTTTGTTGGGAAATGACATAAATAACTTTTTATTTAATGTAAAAGTAAAATTGACACAAACATGATATGTTTTACTAAAACAATTTTTAAGTGGGGTTATACAAGTCATATTTTTGATTATAAATATTCATTGGAAATATAAAAAGATTTACTACATCATAGTATTTGTTTTATAATTTTTAGACATTAAATAAATTAAATTATTTATGACATAATAATGATGCAGCGATGACATCATTATTTGACGATTTAAATAAAATGGAAAGATAATGTAAAATCTATGAACTACACATGTCCAAAACTTATTGGGTGAGTGTATTTCGAAGCCTTATCACATTATCCACGAATTATATCAATGTGGGACCTTTTGAAACAGAAACACATTTTCAAATAAAGTAATATTTCTTTACTTTCCAAAAGTGCCCCTCCTCTCCTCTTATAAAAGGCCCCCACCTCTACCTCATTTAACACACTCCTCAAGCCTTTGGCTCGGCCAAAACCTGACCATTTACTCTCTCCACATCCCTCTCCTCATCCTAGAGGATTCCCTTTGGGAAGAATCCTTTCAAAGGAATCCTTTAGGCTCAAATCAAAAGGAGTTACACTTTTAAAGGTAATTCATTCTCTCATGTTCATTTGTTTTATTTTGCTTATCCAACCCCCTAAAATCTTTTTATTTATTTCTTTTGTAACAACACCAGTATCTTCAATATACTAGGATGTTTTTATAAGATTTATTTGAGCTACACTCTCACACAACTACATCAAATGGTTAAAGAAAATACGGTTTCCGTGGATGGTGAAATTCTGGCTCCCGAAACGATGATTGTTCAATACTCATTTAACACCTTAAAAGGTGGCCATTATGATGTCACTATTTTTATATATGATATATAATATGTTTATGTTTTATTTATTCTTCTGTATTTTTCATTTTTGTCTTACCTTTATGTCTTCCATTATGGGTATACGCGATATCTTCATTTAAGGAAGTGCGGACTACCGCCCCCTCAAAGTGATTTGATTCGTTAAATACCATATATGGGATGTATAAAGGATGGAAATATGATATTATATATGAAATTATACTGGAATTATAATATACCTTTATATCATTATTATTCCATTCTATAAAATACGAAATAGAAATGAAAGTAGCGTTCATGCGTACGTACGGCTTACCGTCTCCATGAACGGTGCATTTCATTTCTTACCTCTAAATGATTATGTAATGTTATAAATTCATGAAAGTACTGGATATATATGACATATATGATATCTACATAATGAATACAATTCTGGATATAATAAACATTTGGCCACACGAACAACATGTAATTGTAAGAAGTCCACTTTCGACTTAAGAACCAAATATCGGCAAAACAAATATTATTAACTTAAATGATTACGTAATGTTTATGACATGTTAATAAGTGGTATAAAAGTAATAATGAACTTGAAAAAGGTTCTTAAGGAATTAGAAATTAACTCAATTTTATTAATCAGGAGATTAAAGAACGATCGAGTCAAGTCGGACCCGAGGTAAGGGATCCTACTCCTCTCTTTCTTTTTAAGTACACTCTTTTATGTCATTCCTTTTAAAGAACATATTTCTTGTTATTGGGATGTTCTTTTATATTAATCCTACTGTAATTTCTATTTTCATGTGATGAGAGACCCTATTATCTCTCATCAATCCATTTTTGGAAGTTTTTAAGTGGCGCTGTTAGGCTGCCAAGTTTTCGTAAGGGATTTTTCATCTCACTTTTATTCCTGTGAGATTTATGCTAAATTTGCCAAAATTTCATTTGAGTGGTGTATGTACTGCCAATTATATTAATCATTGTGTAATATACTTTATTTTATGATTATTTACATCAATGTTATATTTTCCTTCTTTCACGAGGTATATGTTTCGAAAGATACCCATGTCGGTAAGGGAACCTTTCACCCTCCTTTTTTTAAAAGACTTATTTTGTTATGTCTTTTATTTCACATACTATTATGTTGGGATATGTTATTATATATCCTTATTTATGTAAATTTTATGTCCAAGTGATGATATTCCCTTTTTATCTCTCATCAACTGATTTTCTGAATTTTTGAAGTGACGCCGTTAGCATGTCGAATTTTACCAAGGGAACGTTTTAACCCAATTTCGATTTCTTTGGGTTCAACATGTAGTTATTTAATATGTCATCCTTTGAATATGTGTGAATGGCCTTTTATTGTTTTAAACTTAATATCCAATTATATTGGGTGTATTTATATTTGTCACACTTAATTTTGAGATTGATTTATCCTTAATTTAAGGATACCTTCTTTATAAGGGATTTCATCACATTTTACATCCCTATTGAGAATTAATTGTTGTTATGCACCAATTCACTCTTATATGGTGTATATACTGTCCTTTGGAATATTATATCATGAATCCATTTGTTCTCATGATATTATAAAGTTCTGATTAAATGTTATTCCTCCATTATTGTATTCAAGTGTCTCTAATTTTGGTAAAACCCTTTAACCAAAATATCGCTTTAAATGTTTTAATGATTTGTTCTTATTAATATCCATGTTTTCAAAATGGTTTTAAGGATTTATTTATATGGATATTAATGGTCTAAAATGTTAGAAGCTTCAAGGTGGTATGGGACACTTTGATTCAAAAATCTCTTTATTAAATGTTTTCAATGGTTTTGGAAATGGTTTCTTTTTGAACGGATTCAATATTTCAATATACTAAAATGTTATATTGTGATTGAAATGTGGAAATGTTATGCTTCCTTTATGCATGTTTTATGTGATACGTTTATGTTATGGTTCTTGGGAATTGTTATGAAAACGGGTGGTTCCGTGATAAACTAAGGGCGGGTGAGCCCGATATAGCTCTCCAATGCATTGGGTAACGCGAAGGAGTGAAACGTTAAGGTTTCTCCGAAGAGATTTAGGGAATATACTGTGATGGGTATTCCAAACGTAACCAAGAGGGTTACTCCCTACGTAAGAATGTTATGAATGCCTCAAGTTACCTTTATGTCTTATGTTTCCTATGATTTATTCATGATTTGACATGCCTATGTTTTATGGGTAAAGTATGATTTCATTCTTATGTATATATGAACTCATGTTTCCTTTCCATATTTTTTATAACACTTACTGAGCTTTTTATGCTCATCCCAAGTTTTTGAAATGTTTTTCACAGGTCAAGGGAAAGGTACATGATGTGATGATAGTGTCAAGGATGTGTCAAGAAAGAATCCGTGTTATATTTTAAATATGTTTCCGTTGATGGGAAGAATGAATACTGTCTTTTATGTAACCACTTTGTTTAAATGTGGAATGTAATGCAAGTTTCATGATCTAATTCTCTAAAACTCTAAACCTGAAAAGATCCTCAATGTGTAATCTTGTAATAACTCAAGATTAAGTAAGGTTTAAGGCTGGGGCCTTATATAACCTTTTAATATCTATTATTTTATTTACACTTGTATTATGTGTATTTAAATTTGAATCACATAATCTATTCCTTGATTGATTCTCACATCAACGTTAAGTCCATTTCAAGGGTTTACATCACAATATCATTTTATTCAGGATTATTTACATTTGAATTTCCATCAGAAGAAATTATTGAATATTTTCTTAATAAATACTTTTATTTTATTATCATATGTTTATTCATGACCTTTTACAAGTAATAATACCATTTTTTACTCTTTGGTACTCAAAATGTTTTTGAAAATATTTTTTAAGAAATCTCAACTTTATTTATCTCTTTAGTTGGAGAACCTGTTTTCTTCTAAAAACCCTATTTTATAAAAAGGATTTATTAAATGTTTTTAACCTTTAAAAAATGTTTTATGAAAGAAATTTTTACCATTTTTTTCTTTTAAAAATGTTTCCAAAGTAATCTTCTAGTCTCTTTCTTAAAAAGAACTTTTATGACCTTTTACCTTATAAAATGAATGTTCTTTTTACCTTGTACGACATGTATGAAATTACCCACCATAATTTCTTAGAAGCATAATTTGTACGTTTAAAAAGTTAATTTTTGAAGGAAATGTTTCAAAAAGTGATTTTCAAAGAAAAATATTTTCAAAATTTTATTCAGAATGAAAAGGAAATTTTCCTCAAGAATATTTTTAAAAGATATTTTTATAGTATTTTCATTCATCAAGGACAACCACACTATATTTTTACACCACTTGGTATATGTTGTATTTACACTATCCTTAATATTACTTTGGATGGTTTATGATTTATTTTACCAATGATATTATTGAAATTCAGTACCTTGATTCCTTTTTGTCCCCTTGAAATATTCAATTTCCTTTGATCATTGAACAATGAATTTCCCCTAATTATCCATATAATTTATCATGGATATGTTTATTGCCTAAAAAATATATCATTTTTACATATAGTTTTTAATTTGACATTTATTTTATTATCTGGGAAAATTTTGATAAATTCATATCCATTATTAAATATAGATATTTGGTAAGGGACATTGTTCATTAATTAAATTGATTATTTCAATATATGAGTAATGATTTGGACATGCACTATAAGGGTTGGGGACCCATTAATGAAATACCTATGGGTTGGGGACTGGTTCATGAAGCCATACGGGTTGGGGACTATTTAAAGTAATCCCCTCAATGCATCGGTAGTCTTATGAGACAAATCAGTTAGCCAAATCAGAGTAGTTTAAACTGTATTGAGAATAAATATTGACGGTATAATGGTTCATGTTCCAGATACATAAGATCCAAAAATTAATCACTTTATTGAGAATCTATTTATTAATATTATCCATGCAATTATTTATTTAACATATAAATGGATGCATTTCATTATCAATTTATTGATTAAATGGCATGTGTTTTAGTTATTTACCTTTCCATATTGATTATTCCTTACCCAATTATTGAGTGGCATGTGTTCTCAGTTATTCACCATGCCATTATGATAATTGATTCATTTTTTATTCTTCCATACATACCCTTATTGATAATTTCAGCTCACCCTTATTTTGTTTCCTTTCCCTAGGATATGAAGAAGAAATATTTGAATGAGCTTTTAAGGATGTAGTTAATTTCATTTTATTATGTATCATGTTTTATTTTATTTTACCACTATATTATGGGTATCATATATGTAATATGGTTTTCAAAAACTGCTAAAATTTTCGGTTCCTTGGGATTTGAAGCTTATATCCATAAGAATTTAATAAATTAAGACACTGACTACAGGCTTCTAGGGTAGGGGTTTTACAGTTGGTATCAAAGCAGGTTTAATAGCAACCTTGAAAAATAGATTTATAAAACCTAGATTAGGGAACATAAACCTAAGATAGACTTTGCAGATAAGTATAGAAGAACATCCCTAAATTTTGGTAATGTAGAGATTATATAGGTATTACTAGAAATACATCATTATCTAGATACTATAAGTGGATGTGGTTATGTCATAGATATACAAGGGGTAAGACATCTGACAAGGTGTGTCGGGCCTGACATGGTGTAACCTGGTACACAATAATGGGCCTTACTGTGCACCAGGTTTGACACTCTCAAGGATACATTTAGGATAATTCACATTTTATTTACAAACCATGATAAAGGATTTGAATGTAAAGATATCCCCAAAGAAACTATGTTTATTATTATGATATTAGTTATGGAAAACATTTTAAATTTATTATTAGTATTTCATTAGTTTTGGGAATATATGTTATGTTACATAATGTTATGATCTAATCTAGTATATACCATTGTTTATAAATGGTTCCTGGAAGAAATAATGGTATCAGTACTCAAGGAAAATGTAGAGACTGCCCTGCTGAGGAAACCAATACATCTGGTATTAGAAATAATAATGTTATATAAATATCATTGAAGTTTAATCAGGTTATGACACCTAACCTTAACCATATAGAGAAACCTATTCCCTAATAATATTCTCCAATTTTTGATCACTTTATTTGATAGATCCCCCAATCATTTAGTGGGAATACTGACCTAATGGTAGCAGAGCGATGGATCAAGTCTTTGGAGAAGATATTCATGGATTTGGGATGTGGTGAAAAGGAAAAGTTTACACTTGTAGTGTATTATCTCAGTAGAGATACGAATCAATGGTGGTTTTTGATCCAGAATACCATGGAGAAATAATAAATATAAATCATATATTGGAGAAATTTTAAGGAGAAATTATTTGATAAATAATACCCTTGTGAGAAACAAAGTGAGATTAAGATAAAATTCCTTAGTTTAAAGTAAAAATAGGAACAAAGTGTTGTAGATTATGAAGATAACCTTACCAAGTTATTAAGGTATGCTACATATTTCATACACAACACAGAATGAAAGATTTATCACTTATTTTAAGGACTTAAGACAAGTCTCTGAAGGGTGTTGGTGTCTTAAAAATTTTCTTCATATAATGAAATAGTTGTATGTGCTATCAAGATAGAGAAATAATTATCTATATATTATGGATTTTAAGGGAATCAAGAGAATAGGATAAAGGAATATCAAATATAAGATAAAGGGAAGAAGGGAAAAAAATATTTTCACACATGTTAAAACTTTGGAAAGAATAAAATTAGTAAATGTTTGAAAGGATTGGGAGTTTGTTATAAGTGTAGAGAAAAGGGTCACCAGGAAAAAGAATGAAAAGGGAAGAATGAAAACACTGATATTCAGTGTTACAATTTCAAGGATATGGGGCACTATGAAAATGATTGCACCAAGCATCAAGGGAATATACCTTCGAAGAAGCTAAGTAATCAAGGTCAAGAATATGTTATTAAAACCATCAAAGTGAAATGATTAATGTACGTTTGTACTTTTATCTAAGAAATATGTTGTAAAAGTACTTCATTGATGTTTTTCTCATCATATGAATTATGAAATATATAAAGATTGTACTGCATTAATTTTTTATTAAAGATTTGAGATCATATGTTGAATGGTACCAAGAAAACTGATTCAGTAAAAAGTTAATTATTTTTGAAAAATACATGGTTGAGTGAGAGATAAGCCTTAATATGTTCATAATGTTTAGAGAATGTTGTTTGGATAAAGAATCGATTGATTTGGATATGTGCCGACTACCTTTGGAACATATTAAAGATTTTTTGACAAATCAGTTTATGCTATCATTGATGGTGTTTATAACAATTTTTGATTTATGGAATATATCCAATAACATGTGTTTTACATAAGGAATAAATAATAATTGATTTTACAAATAAATTATTATGGTAATTAAATTAATTAACATATTTAATGAGAATACATGATGAGGGTGTTCACATGTTTAGTATGTAATGATTAAAGAGCTAGTTCATATTGATTGAAGGATAATAATAAGTTCATTTTGGAAATTTGGTGACCTTCCTTACAAAATGTTTGATCACAATCTTTTATAAAATTTAACCATTTAATAAATGGTTTAAGTTGATATTTGGATGAGGTTTTAGGGGTTAATGTATTACTTCACCCTATGATGTTACTTGTGCTGAGAGATGAAGTAGAAATAGTTCAGGGAAAAATCAAATGAAAATATTGTGTTTATAGAAACATATATTTACTTATATTATTAAAGAGTGAAATAATTTCTCAACTCTAGGAAAATAATTTTGAAACAAAAATGTTACCTATTATCATCATTTTTGATGATATCAATGAAATATTTCGTAACTCTGGTTTATGACTCTATGGCCATAAAATTTCATCTCAACATGTTCTCTATCACTCTATAATAGAACATGAAAGTTTGATTTCCCTTCCATATCCATTTTTTCACTAATTTTATCCTCTTTTAAAGCCTAATTTTGTGGTGACCTTCACATTTCATTTTCCCTCTTACAAATAAGATGCATTGTTAAGCATATTTTAGATGTGGGTTTTTAAAAAACAGTTTAATTTCACATATAAATCCATTTATTTCCAAGATTAAGTTTAAATTTCAAGGACACAATTTAATTAACATGGGGAGAATGTAACACCTCTAAATTATAAAGAAAGAAAATTATATTTAATATAGTGTAATGAATACAACACTAAGTGCGAATATAATACCCCATGAATTTAAATTATATCTTATATTTTTAAATAGATTAAATCTATTCTATATATTTCAGTAGACACAACATTGATTTTATATTGCGTTGCATGTGGTGATTTTCTCCGATGACTTGTGTTATATGCAAGACTGGATCTTACCGAATAATATTAATATTATTATTTAAAATGATGAATATCTAATAGTTGTTAAATTGAGGTTAAAAATAAGGTTAAATAATTAATAAAATATATAATATATCTAATAAAATGTTTTTACAATTATCCAACATATATAATAGTCACAAGATAATAACAAAACCCAATTTTACATATAAAAACCTATATTTTTATAAAATAAGTTTGACCACCTTTTAATGGGGAACCTATTTTAAATCAAATTTTGACACTTTTATAAATTTAATATGACAAAAAAAACTTTATTTTTTAAATATAAACATAAAAATTAAGTTATGGTTGTTTTTTGTTAATTTTATGAAATATTTCATTTTTTGATGAACAATAAAAAATACTTAATTTTAATTCAAAAATTTATTTTCTGTATAATTTATTTAGAAGTTTAGATTATATTTTTAAATTATTTTAAAGTTAAATTGGATAAATTTTACATATATTAATATAATATAGGTTGTTGGAATAAATTTTACTTTGAAATTGGATATAAAACCTTAGCAAACTTTTGAACTTTTTTACTTGAAAAACCCTCTTTGTTATCCAGTTTGTGAGATTAAATTTAAATTAAATTCTTCCACTTCTATCATTGGAATTTGGATAAATGAATTCAATATTTTGAATCAAAATAATTTATAATTTATAATATGGTAAAATTAGTTTTTGACCAAAAATATTATTGAAAGTGATTGTTGGACTCACCTGTTTTGATAATCCCAAATCATGTTTCATTTATGTAAAGCATCTTGTTTCTCTTATAGGATAATAATTTATGAGAAAGTCATGTTTATATCAAAGTAATAACTGTGTACTTTTAATCTCACTGCACTCTTGTTTAAGCTCATAGTGAAAAATTTCTCTAAGTGTAAAGGTCACCGATGCAAGGTCACCGATGCATGGTCACCGATAAAATGGTCACCGATGCAAGGTCACCGATGCATGGTCACCATTACATGGTCACTGATGCATGGTCACCGTTGCATAGTCACCGATGCAAGGTCACTGTTTCAAGGTCACCGATGCAAGGTCACCGATGCAAGGTCACCATTGCAAGTTCACTGATGCAAAGTCACCGTTGTAAGGTCACCGATGCAAGGTCACCGATGCATGGTCACCGATGCAAAGGTCACCGATGCAAGGTCACCGATGCATGGTCATCATTGCATGGTCACCGATGCATGGTCACCATTTCATGGTCACCGATGCAATGTCACCATTGTAAGGTCACCAATGCAAGGACATCGTTTCAAGGTCACCGATGCATGGTCA
Source organism: Viscum album (assembly GCA_963277665.1). Lineage (NCBI taxonomy): Eukaryota > Viridiplantae > Streptophyta > Magnoliopsida > Santalales > Viscaceae > Viscum > Viscum album. Next base: position 1,009,034,854 of record OY728167.1, read on the forward strand.
CCATTGCAAGGTCACCGATGCAAGGCTACTGCTGGGAAGGTTACCGCTGAAGGCTACCAATGGAAGGTTACCGATGGAGAGTTATTGATGGAAGGTTACCATTTCAAAGGTTACCAATGAATGCTTCCGATGTGCACTCACTGTTGAAGCCTACCATTGTAAAGAATACCATTACCAGTCAACCATACTCTTATACTCCATACTTTGTCAAATTCCTAATATTATTCTAACAGTCATATTTGATAAATTAAATGCTTCTAACATTAATTAATTCTGATTGTAGACATATCAAGAGACTGTATCTAGGTATAGTATGAGGTATGAGAAAGATCACATGTGATGTACTTATTCCTATTGTCGGACCTCAATTATAAAAGAGAATACCAGGGAAGAAAAGTAGGTTACATGAGTGCCAGAGTCTAGAAGCTAAGAAAGCGAAGAGCAATAACAGAGAAGTAGCGTATGAAGGAGCTTACTTTCTAGATCAAATAAGAACCATTCAATGATGACCACCCATCCTAGAAATTTTACAATCAACATATGATGGATGAGGATGTATATTTGAAGTTTTATATGAGATACCAAATAGACTTCATGGTACTATAGGCAGTGTCTTAGTTTTTGAACCGATAATATTAACACCATATAGATTTTCTTGATATCTGAATAATGTGTATTGAAATAAATCATGGTTAAACTAAGATAGTAGAGGTGGTTTTTATTACCATATTCACTCTTTTTTCTGATGAAATCACTTTGTGATCATTCCAAGGATGTCACAAACAAAATAAGAATATTTACCTCAATATAAAACATCAACATTGGTAGAATCAAGAGGTATTTTTTGAGATTATGAAATACTTCTTGATAGTCGCCATTCCAAAGGTATGGTAACCCCTTTTTGGTCAACCTAGTGAAGGGGAAACACTATCTTGTAGGGTTTTCCATGAAGATAAAAATATATTCAAGGTGTCCCTTAAATCCCCTCAACTCTTTGAGATTTTGAGGAGGTGACATGTTAAGGAAAAAAATTGTATTCTCAGGATCAACTTTGATGCCATGATGGTGTACCACGAATTAGAGAAACTTTCACAAGTAACTCTGAAAGAATATTTCAAGAGGTTCATTTTTTGGATATGATGCAATAGTTTATTGAAGATGATCTCAAGATCATCTAGGTTTTCAGAGTTCTATTGAGACTTGACCACTATATCGTTAACATATCATTTTATATACCTTAACAAAAAGGGTATGAAGATGTGATACATGGAACGTTGGTATGTAGTGCCAATAATATTCAAACCAACGGGAATTACCTGGTGAAATATATCCTTTAGAGTGACATGAAGGTAATGGATTCCTCATATTTAGAGGCCATATAGATTTGGTTGTATCCTGAATAACCATCCAAGAAGGAACTGGACTAATACTCGATCAGAGAATTAATCAGTAGTTCCATGATTAGAATAGAGAAATCATCTTTTAGATGATGCTGATTGAGATTTTTGAAGTTGATGAAAACTTGGATTTTTAAATTATTCTTCTTTATAAGAACTATGTTGTCTATAAATTTTATATACTTTAATTCCTATATGAAATTGTTCTTGATGATCATATCAACTTTAACTTCAATTTTGGTGGCATGAGTTAGGTGTGTTATTCTGGATACCTATTTATAACCCCAGTGGTTCTCTAGAAGGCTCAGGTGGTGAGTGAAGAACTCAGGATAGAGTCTCAACATCTCTATGTAATTATAGGAAAACGCATCCCAAAGTTTATTTACAAAGGAGTTATATAACTCTTATTGTTTGGAAGAAATTTCCACATTAATCAATGTAGGCCATATGTCTTTCTATTTACCTAGATTTATTTGTCTGTGTTTTTCAGTAGTAGTAGAGACACCCTCCTAAAAAACTAGAGAGGATTTCCTAAGGTCTCTTCCTCTTCCTCTTCCTATTAATATTTCACCTCACTCTTTGGGAAAGTAGGTGATGAAGGAAAATTAGGTGAGGAGTCAATATTTTGAAATCTAGAGGACAAAGTGAATTTTTCTAACATGACTATAGATGTGGGGTTTCTTTGAAGCTCTAGAAAGGAGAAGAAGGATGGATAAGATGTATCTTCACTCTCCTGTGGTGACAGGATATACTTCTCTAACTCAGCTGATGAGGAAGGGACCTGTTGGATCTCAGTTGATGGAATGAGGACATTTTTACCCAATATTTTAATATCTCTCTAAGGTTCAATGAAATTTTTATTGCTGTTTGCTTAGTTTTCATAACTAATATAATTAATTTCATTGAATATGTACCTAAATCAAGACTCATATATTTAGTAAGGTTGATGGGTATTAAATATTCTTCACTGATCTATTTGAAAGAACCAACTAGGGTTATTTCTATACCATTAAAATAATTGACCCATGAGACACTATCAGTCATGGGTTGTTTTCATTTCCTCTCGTAGAATTCTGCATCAATGTATTGAGATTTTCAAGATTCAAACAAGGCTTTATCATCGTTTAACATCCCAATTTTCCAATTAATTTAGTACTTGTAAAACTAGTGGTATTATGAGGGGACCTTTATATATTGGAACAACCAAGGCCTTCCTAGTAGAACATTGAAGGCCATGTCCATCCAAAAAACTAGGAATTCTGAGTTGGATACAAGGTTCCCAAATTGATTCCAAATATTGATTCTATTGAAAGGAATTTTAGTGATTTTTTTGTAACCATGTAGCACTAAATTGGAAGGGGATAGGTGGTCCTCACTGTAACCTATTTGATGAAGTGTTGAGACTAGAATTAATTTGACTCTTGATCCATTGTTAATGAAATACCATGAGATATCAACATCATTTATCCTGCCAAACACATACAAGGGTCTGAGGTTCCCCTGTATGATGGTATCATCATCTTTATCCATGAAATATATGATTTTTTGGTAATATATAGGTTCAATTTAGTCATGATAAATTTTATCATCGGAAACCTCTACTTCAAACTCCTGAGTTCTCAGCAAATCCATTATGAGTGATTCCCAGAAGTCTTTCGATAGAATTAGAGCTTCTAGGATAAAAAACATAGTTGTAACAAGTACCAATTTATTTATAATGTCATACTTATTGGATAAAGGTATATGATTATTAGTATTAGGATTCTATTTTATAGGTTATTTAGAATATAAAATACTTTATGTAGGCAGATCAACCCATGAAATATGATTTGAAGGTTCCCGTGTCCTTAGGTGGTTAGGCCGAATAGCTCTACATACTCGTTGAGTTTGATTAGGTAATTTCATCCCCTATAATTGTTCTTATAGAATCATTGGGTTAAGAAAACCCATTTAATATGTGGGGGAACTTTACTTATTCAATGGACCCATTGGAGGGCTTTACCACGAGTCTTAGAAGCATATGCAATCCCAGCAGGGATGTGGCCAGAATATTGAGTTCTATTACGACTGTGTCTTCCCCTATACCCTTGGATTCTATGGACTCTTCATATGGTTCCCCATTCTAGTTAGGGGAAATAAAGTTCATATCTGTGCTCATAATAAGAGAATATATCCATTAATTTAATTAAATTAATGTTACTTCAGATTAATTCTTCATCTGATGAGGATTCCACCTCGTAGGGCAACTCTTGTGGCACCGTTTGGTGGGGCGATGCCCATGTCCTCAAGGATAGAGACATAAATTTTGATATATACATGGATGGATTTGTTCCCTTATAGTATCACCTTCTTATAATTGACTTTTTATTCTTTTATTTTGCCACTTCTTAGAGGTCTAGTTCTTAGAGTCCTATGGTACTTACAAGGTCAGTCATTTCACTGAAAGAAAAACTGAGGGAACAATTGGATGATTCAACTATTCCATAATGATAAAATGAGTTCAATTGATTTTATTCCTTGTCATCCAATCATTGAAATTCTATGAAATATTTCTAATAACTTCTTTTCACCCATATTCTTCCTATGGGGTCATAGTGAAATCATATGCCACTTATGCTGGTGGTTTCTTCAAATTCACTTTCCTAGAGTCCAATATTTTTTATAGGAAGTCTTTGAAAAGAAATCATTCCTAGATGGTGTGCCACAACATTTGTTGGAAGGGGAAATAATTTGGGATATCATCAAGACCAACGTAATCTAGCATCTTGGTCTTTAGTAAATTGATAAATTTGTTATCCAAAGATGCAATGAAGTTACCAGGAACTTTATCATCTCGTAATGAATAACATTATTTTTCTATTCCTTGAACTAGTTTCATCCTTATCACCTTTACTCATCCTAATGAGAAGGGTGTTTTTACTAATTCTTAGGAGGGGTTGACTCATGATATGGTGAAGACTTTGGAGATGGAGTTGGTGTAGTGGTTGTCTTAAGCATAACAACGACAACCTACACTTTCCCTGTCCATTTCCCTTGAGCTGATTGAATTAATCGGGAATTTTCCTTGTTTTGTAATATATAATCTTCTAATATCTGAAAAAATATTTCATTATCCTAAAAACCTCTTTTATATTAACTAGGGATGCGTTTTGTTCACAAATCTTCATAAATATTCTCTATACAGAGGGATGAAAAATATTTTTGGGGAACCTATGGGTTTAGAGAGTAGTTAAAACCCTTCCACAAAGGAAAAAACTATGAGACACACTCATTATACCACTTTTTATAGTGTGATAGGTCAAATATTGTTGTATTATAAATCTTTTATTTTAATTGAAATAGAAAATTATGACATATATCTTCCCAACCTGTGATTTACCGAGCCAAAAAATAGTTGTACCATAAAAGGGCTGGCCCTTGCAGTGTTTGTATGAATCATTTGAGTTTCACAACTTATTTTTATATAGGGGTTCCCAATGGACGTAAAATGTGTCAAATTCTACTTTGGGTCCCCTGATGAATTAATAATTACTAACATAGGGTTCCCAAAGTTTAGAAAGGGAGGGGTTGGATCTACCCATTCAGAGTAAAGCTTCACTTCTAGCTGTACTGGTGTACGTCCTTCCTCCACAACTTCCAATTAGGATTCCAATGACCCAACACTATTGATGATACCTTGAGTTATATTTGACTGAACATGAGTTTGAATAGGGGAAAAACATGTAGGTCCAATTTTTGTGGATCTATTTGTACCAGTGGTGGGTAACCCACTGGGGATGGTATATAAGGTTGTGTCTGACTTAACTTTGGTTCTATTTCTAATCGAGGAAAATCCTAATATATTTCTTCCACGAGGTCTAAATATATTGGTTTTTAGTACCTCATTTTGAGTGGATATTCCGGATCCATTTTAGAAGCTGCGAGGAACCCCTTTTATTGAGGTGTGTCGACAGGGAGTTTTAGGCAAGGCCCTAGTTAGAGAAAATATCCAGCAGGAATTTTGCCTAATAGAAGTTCTACATTGAGTTTTCTAAACTCATTCATCTCCTCCTCTTACTGATCAAATATTTCTTCAATTGTTATGGGTTCAACCTATTAAGGAAGTGGGTGAGGTACTGTCATACCTTTACCTGTTTTTTTTGTGGATGATCACCAAGGGAGTAGTAGTGGAGTAGTTGAGGGAATCTCCAAATTCATATAAATCCTATGGTTTTGGATATGCACACCTTCTTCATTTTGGTGTTGACCGTATTATGAACAGAAACCTCCTCCACTTTCTCCTCTATATGTTCCTCATTATATGTAGCATCTTCAAGGGTGGTGGTAACGATATTTACATTTATGTAACACATTGCAAGAATTTAATCAGCCTCCTTGATAGGTTTATTTTCTTTGTGTCCATTATGAGGCCTTTTCCTATTCTTATTTAGGTCTCTTGGAATCATTTTACGAATAGTGATCTGAATTAAATCTCTTGAAAATTCTATCATGCATGTTCTAAATGTAGAATTTTGATAAAAAGATATGAAAAACTGAGAAGATTCATTTTTCATCACTCTTATTAAAAAGAAGAATACTAATTTCTATTGGAGAGGTTGTTGAGGATAAACATACCCAAGCCCTATGGTCTAGGGCTTATCCTATTCCATTTTCACAACCCTTAGAGCTTGGTTTATTAACCTAGAAGGTTGTGTTAAAAAAACCCCCCCAGCCTACAAGGCCAGGGTTTCTTCTAGATTTTCAGGGATGATACTACCATATATTCCCTCTTGATTTAATAGATACTTTTATGAAAATGTGTTGGGTGCATTGTAGGATTCCCAACTGAGCCATCTGTTTCCAAAGATATTGACATTACTTGCCGATTGGCTTCCCTCAAGCAGGAGACTTTCTCAATATTTTTAGATTCTTGATGCAGGAGTCTTTTGATGAATCACTTTCTTCTAGCCCAACATCTCTAAGTGTCATTAAAGTCTAGTTTTCATTTATAATACCCTATACTATGAGAAAATCCTATTTCTAGAAGATGACCTGAGGCTATGACATTACATGATGTCACCTTTGGTGGGATTTGTTGATTTGGGAGTGAGGTGAATGAAATTCCCCATGTTTTACCCATCCCATGATATGAACATTGGACGGGGAATTGTCAATTATCCAATGAAACTATTTTAACACATTGATACAAACACATTGAAGGGATTCTTTCTATTTTCCTAGTTTGGGGTGCCATGCATTTAGGAGAGCGACCAAGTTTATTTTATGGTGTATCCCTTCGATTACCTTAGTATGACTTAGATATTCATTATAAGGTAAGAATTTTTCTTTTACATGTTTAAGGGTAATATATATATTTTAGAAAATTTTATACAAACATTCTTCTAAAAATTACTCTAAAATGATTTATTGGGAAGTGCATAAAGGCCAGAAAATGGATACTATATTGTCTTTATCCAACTGTATCCTCATTAGCAATATGTCTTCTTTGTCTTTGGAAAGAGGTTCCTCAACCTGATATGAAAATATTGGATGTTTCGATACTTCTTTATTATAAACAACAGTTTTGGAAGGGATTCCCTCTATCATATTGTAGGGCAGGCTATCCAAATGTGGTTCAATGAATGAACATTTCCTTGATCCATCTTCTGATCAATAAAAGATGTCACTTTTCAATGATGAGGAATCATACATGAATGACATCATTTACCAAAAATCCTCATGATAGGAGGACTTTCTCATAATTTATTTAGAAAGGGGAGGACCTTCTTGATGAAATTAAGTATCACTATGAGGAGGACCTTTGTAGTGAGTGTCATCATGGGGAGGTATACCATCATGAATTGACATCTGAATACAAAGAGAATGTCTATAGTATATTCCATGGAGATGACCCTCAAAGAGGACAGTAGAAAAGAGATGACCTTCTTTCTATTTTATCTTATGGAAATAAGGAGTGTTTCCATGGAACTCATCAGAATATAGGTTCTCATGATCTAGTAGATTTTGGACATGAAGTGAGACTTCATAGTATAATATCTGGGGAGGACCTCCAAAACAGCTGTCAGCAAAGTTGTGAGGAGTACCTTCACAATTAAAACTACTTTCCCTATACTTTAGTAATGGGTGAGTAGGATATTGAGACACCATAGATAAACTTCTAAGGGCTTTAAGAACACCAACATTAAGAAGAGCATGGTTGTGGACCTAATCTTCATTATCCAATCACCTCTGACGAGTCTTCTTTTTGGATAATCTCTTATGGGAGACTGGGGCCACTTATTGTGGATAATTAATTTCATATATGGAAGACTATCTTATTATCCCTTGTGTGGTTTCTATAAAGTTTTAACATATTTCTGGAATTTTGGAAGGTTTGTATTCCTGACCTAGAGTGGCCTCCAGTATGGATCGATGACCACCATTTGGAATAGGGGTATGAACATGATTTGATTTTCCATTTATCATGGGATTTATCCCATGACCCTCCTGGATGGGGGAAAGAATACACATATGCTCTATATTAACCCTATTATTGTGTTGAGAAGTCACCCTAATTGTGGGGATATAGTTGTGTTTCCACCCCACAACCACTTCCACTGTTGTTATTATATATTGACAAGTTTGTAGGATGTGGGTAGAAATTTGCATCTTCCCCTTCATCATTTTCAGGATATGATGAGTGACTTTAGTGATCAAAATATTGATGTATTTTTATTTTGTAGTGGGATTAGGGTTGTGGTCTTTCTCCTATACTCTATTTAATATAATTATATACTAAAAATATTCATGTGTGGGAGAGGATCTATAGGTATACTCCCTATTTGTTTCCAGAATTCACTGGATGGTTTCTCCAAGTACTGCCAGATTATGATGGAAATCATGATATATATGAGAAGGAATTTTCATTGTCTCATTAATTTATACCATGTTTTGTTGGTGTTATTATTTTGTTGCTATAAAAAATACCTTAGAAAAATTGAGGGATACATGTCGGGATTTGCATCTATGAGTAATTTTTCACCACATTTTGTGGGCAGACCTATTTGGCAGGGACAATGATGTGATCTTGTCCTTGATTGTTTAATTACTGCCCTCAATGTGTTGCCTTGGGTACCCAGGCTTGAATGACATGAGTTGGAGCCCATGGGGTTGTGTACTAATCATTATATGGAATTTATTCTACATGTCATTGATGATGGTGTATTCTGGTAGTATCCCCTTATAAGGACCCCTATGTTTTTAGGATGAGGCCATTGGTGACCTCTTGATCATCCTCCCTAAGATAAGAGAGAAATTTGTTACTGTGTTTAGGGTAAAGGACCCTAAAATAGTTTGATACATTGATTGTTTTGTCTACTTTTGGGCCATCATCCATTGTTGATTGGATGGTTAGTGGGACTTCATAAGTTGGAGGGATTTTCATGCAACCTCCAAATTTAGGATAGTACCATTAAAGTTGTAATCTTGAATTAGTGCATTTGAAACTTAGAATTGAATATGCTGGGTTGGGAAAGTTATCCTTGGGTTTGATGAGAACTCATCTATAGTAGTAGAGGAATTCATTTTTTTATTGATTTAAGGATTCCATTAGATTAAGATGAGTTCATATTAAAAGTGAATGAAAATATATGACAAAAAAAAAACCCTATCAAAGTAGAATATTAATAAACAAACACATGAATCATCGATTTTTTTAGATCCATTTTTGGATCTCTTTAAATTTTTAATTGTGTGAAAGGGTCCTGACATGTGGGATACATAGTCATTTTGGTTAAGGATTCATGTTAGGTTCACCATTTTTGTTTCGCAAGAAAATTAGTACCTGATGATTGATCATAGGGGGTTGAATGTTATACAATTATTCACATCAGTTTCACCATTTTTGTTACATCCCTAAAAACCACATGGGGTTTGAATGGAATTTTGTAGTATTTTTGGCGCGACCCTTCATGTTAGACACATATTTCTATATCCTTTCTAGGTATTTTACAATGGGCCTTATTCATGGAACTAGGAACACCCAATAATTTCCTTATTCAAGATATTTCACAAAACCTACTTTCCAAAAGTAGGTGGTCATTGGGAAATGGCCGAACAATGCTTAGGGACTCAAATTGGTTGAGAGGATGGGAGGAAAGTCTCATCACAACCTTTTAGGAATAATTATTTCCTACTCTAGTACTCTTATATTTTTAAGACATATTCATGAATACTTTATTAAATCCCAAATATGGAACACGTCAACCCTAAGTTAACAATAAATTATTTTATTGTTTTTTAGTTAGAATTATATGTATGTATCTGAGGTTCTTCATAAATAGATATATCTATATGTATCTTAGGTTCTCTATTGATGGTACCATTTTTTATGTGAATTAAATATTCTTTTTCCATTTATTATCACTATGCTTGTTTTAAGCCACACTATGGGACACTCTAGAATTTGATGTCATCTAGGAATACATGAGTTGTTTTGATGTTGGAATCAATCCCATGAGATGGTATTCCTATATATACTTTTGAAAGGAATTAGAACCCATGTATTTTATATCCACTTAATGGGATACATCTTAACTTTGAATGTCATGTGATGAGTACCAAACCGTGTATTTTATCATCCTATAATTAGGATATCTATGAAAAAGGCGCCTAGTCAAGACTGGTGTGGGACTTAATCCAAAGAGTCCCGAGGGACCTAGGATAGATTTGGACTCCTAGGTTGGATATGAACCAACTGGGTATTTGGACTAGAGAAGATTAGGGTGGATTTAAGGCATTGGGTTTGAACCTCGTAGAGGCATCCTATGTATCCTGTTTGGATATAAATCAAATATCATATAGTTTGGAATGTTAGGTATTAAACCAATAGAGGAGGAATATTTTATTTCTTCATTAAGATTATATACCATTTAATGTTTTCATCATAGGTAATATGTATCTTTGAGGTGGTGATAACAAGTTTGGGGATTATACTGAATATGAGACCCTATAGAAACCAAGAGGATGATTAAGAGAGGGAATCTCCCCCAAGATGGGTATTTGATCATGAAGATGTAATGATCATCACTATACTTTAAGACCATGTGAGTCATGCTCTGTGTGATAAATAAGAAGAAGTAAAAGATCTATAAAACCACACAATATCCTTCATCCACTAGTGGATGAGTCTGGGGATATTGAAGAGATAAATTGATTTGACATTCCCATCTCGTATTTTATTTTCAAACCCTAGGGGACAGAATAAATAAGGCATATGAAATATTTCAATAAATACTAAGGGTTTACTCTAGGAGGGATTCCATTATAATGGTCCTCCACTCCTCCACTTTTAGTAGGCGGTAGAGGGGATTCCAGTGGGGAAATGAATGATGAATGTCGCTACTTGACCTAAGGAGCCTATTTCTACGATATATAAGGTTGGGACCCTCATTAACACATTAATTTATGATTGTGAACATCCCAAGGGTATTCCTTATTAATTAGGTTACCAATAGGACCTCATTTACCATAGGAATTTATGATCAAGAGGACATGCTGGTATGCCCAGTGCTCTGATCAAACATATCTGTAGGCTTTGGGGAGGTCTTGGATTGGTCCCCATCGGAAGAGGGATCCAATGAAAGAGGTTACCTAACATTGGTGGTATGAAAGAGTTCTCAAAGGATTGGTCTCATTGGTGAGGGATGGTTGATCTAAAGGATGTTAGTATGGGTAAAGCTTGGTCAAGCTTAGGATGTCTCGCGCAGGGTAAAAATAGGTGAGATAATGGAGGCTTGTGTAGGTGAAGCCTAGGTGAGCTTAAAGAGGCTAGTGTAGGTGAAGAATAGGTGAGATGAAGGTGATCAAGCTTAGGAAGTTATTTGAAAAGGCATAGCAGGCATTAAAAGGGTAAAAATCCCTAAACACGCAATACCCCGAATGAGGGTATTGGGCACTTTTGAACATATAACTCAAAGGATAACTATAGAAAGTCACAAACCACCTACCTCGGTGTCATATGATTGATATAGTTGAATCTCAACCTTTGATTTGACCTAGAAAACCATAGATCTAAAAATAAACCAAAAACGTTCAACCGAGAATATCTCGTGAAAGAGGAGAAATCAGAAAATGAGGCTCTAGAAGAAGGAAGATCTTACCCTAGAGATTCTAATACAACCTGTGATGGTTGATTCAGAGAACATACGAGGAGTGAGGGGATCAAAGAAGATTCGCAGCCTAAAATTGCTTATGGATGAGAGGGACAAAGAATAAGGGAGTTCTGCTGATTAGATGCGACCTCAATCCGTTTAATGAAAAAAAAATAAATTACACTGGATGTCTTTTAAAAGTACATGGCGTGTATTTGCCTTTACCGAGCCTCGCTTTAGGTGGTCTTTAGGTCACCCCACATGACCATGTGTTCGTACGTTATGCGGCCATCACATGGATAACCATAATAACTGAGTACATGGTGTGTACTTATAAGTACATGGTGTATACTCCTATAATTTCTAGAAACTCACCTTTTTCTCAAAAACACCAGAAAACAAGATTCATACCTGAAAAGAAGATCTAGGTTCTTACAAACTTTGCCCCTTAATAAATTCATCCCCGAATTTCCCTAGTAAGGTGGCATAGAAGGAGAATCCTCAAATAGGGTCAACCACTACGATCGTACATCAGCCTCTCTCTCCCAAGTCTCATACTGTACTCGCCCGTGTTGTTATATCACTCATACCAGAGGAAAAAATCGACCATAAATAACCTTCACACTATGATCAACAATCTGGATAGGATGATCCTTGAACGATGCGTCCAACTTTATCTAAACCTCCTCAGGTTGAAAAACATGAGACAAGTCTAAGAAGTAACGTCATAGCTAAGAAATGTGGAAGATGTCGTGCATAGCCTAGTACCTATGAGGTAACTGTAGCTGATAGGCAAACAGACCGACCCTTTAAAAAACCTAAAACAACCCAACGCATCTCGGTGAAAGCTTACCATATCTCATAATACTCTTCTGTTCCAACCTTGATGTGGCACGTAGACTAACCTGATCTCCAACCTCGAACACCAGAGGTCATCTCCATCAATAAACATAAGAATTTTTCTATGACTGTGCAGTAGTCATCCTTTTACGAATCAACTCTATCTGCTCTGAGGTCTCCTAGACAAGATGATGTCCCAATATAGTGGCCTCTCCTACCTCCCACCAACATAAGGGTGATCAGCATGGCCTACCGTACAAAGCCTCATAAGGTGCCATCTGAATAGTTTCTTGAAAACTATTATTATAGGAAAACTCCACAAGAGGTATTTACTTCTCCCAAGAACCTCCAAAATCTAGGATGCATGCTCAAAGCATATCCTCAAGCACCTAAAACGTATGTTCGGACTGGCCATATGTCTGGGTATGGTATATTGTACTCAAAAGTACCTGTGTACCCAAAGCCTTCTATAGTCCCTGCCAGACCCGAGAAGTAAAATGAGCATCCCTATCTAAAACAATGGAGTGTGTAACTCCATGTAAATGTACAATCTCTTGGATGTACAACCCTCCTAGATCATCAACACAGAAGGTCACCTTTATTGGTAAGAAGTGAGTAACCTTCGTGAGTCTGTCAATGACAACCCAAACTGTGTCATTCCCTCGAGGAGACCTCGACAAAACTGTCACAAAGTCCATCGCTACATCGTTCCACTTTCACTCGGGAATGGGTAACTGCTTCAAAAGCCATGTTTGTTGCTGATACTCCGCCTTCACCAGATGACAGGTGGAACACCTCATGACAAATCCAGAAACATCTCCATTCATACTTGTCCACCAATACTGATAGTGCAGATCTCAATACATCTTGGTGACACCAGGATGAACTGCCCAAAATGAGGAATGAAAGTCCCACATCAGTTACTCATGTATGTCTGCTGGCACCTACACACACCCATGAAAATGCAAGATCTCATCCTCGCTTACTGTCCATCCAAGAATAGTGTCCTCTCCGGACACACTCTCCTATAAGACTAGGCCTTCAGAATCTGATAGTTTCCTCATCCGCACTCGATCAAGTATAGTAGAGGTAATAGATATTGAAGAAAGAAACATCTGCCCCTGTCTGTCGTGCACCTCCTAATGCATCTCAGATAATAGATCCATAAGCTACCACTCACTACTAGCCTCCTGAACTACCTATATCTAGGTCCTCCTTCTCATCGCATCAGCCACAACGTTGCCTTTCCCAGGCCTATAGGAAAGATAAAAATCAAAGAAATAAAGGTACTCGACCCACCTTCGTTGTCTCAGATTTAGATCGTGCTGAGTGAAGATATACTTAAGACTTTTGTGGTCTGTGAAAACCAAAAAATTCTCTCCTAGAAGTTAATGTCTCCAATAGCATAACTCATGAAAAACTATATCCAAATCGAGATCGTGCATCAGGTAGTTCCTCTCATGTGGTCGCAATTACCGAGACCCGTACGCAACAACTCCTCCCCCCTGCATAAGCACAGCTCCCAGTCCAATAACTAATGCATCAAAATACACAATATATCTCTTTCCCGGCTCTGGTAAGACTAGTATTGGCGCTGAAGACAACCTCCATTTCATCTCTTGAAAGGATGACTCACAAGAATCTGACCATAAGTACTTCACAACCATCTTAGTGAGCCCGATCAGTGGTGCTGATAATCATGAAAAGTCTTGTATGAAGCATCTGTAGTATCCATCTAGCCTTAGAAAAATTCATACCTCAAAGAAGTTATTCGAATGCTCCTAGTAAACTACTGATCTCACTTTCTCTGGGTCTACTGAAACTTCTGTCTCTGAGATAACATGACCCAAGAAGTGAATCTAGTCCATCCAAAAGTGGAATTTTGAGATATTAACATATAACTAATGCTCTCTCAGTGTACACAAAATGATCTCAAGATGTGTGGCATGGTAATGTCGAGTGTGAGAGTACACCATGATATCGTCCATGAAGACCACCATGAAATAATCCAAGTACAGATGGAACACTCGGTTCATCAGGGCCATGAAAATTGCAGGCACGTTCGTGAGACTGAATGACATAACCATATAATATTATAGACCATACATGATATGAAAGGCTGTAAGGGGTATATCTGATGGTCTAATAGGAAACTTATGATAACCAAATCTCAAGTCATTCTTTGAGAACACCCAAGCTCCTTGAAGCTGATCAAAGAGATCATCAATCCTTGGAAAGGGACATCCATTCTTGATCGTCAACTGGTTCAACTTCCAATAATACACACAAAGTCGGAGGGTACTATCCGCCTTCTTTGCAAATAGGATAAGAAAACCCCAAGGAGAAGTACTAGGTTGGATGAAACCCTTTTCCTACAAATCCTAAAACTTCTTCTTGAGCTCATATAACTTTTGTGTAGCCATACTATAAGAAGGAATGGACATTAATACCACTCTTGGAACAAGATCAATATAAAAGTCTAACTCTCTCTTCAGAGGAAAACCTAAACAGTACTCCAGAAAGACATCCCTAAAACGATTGACCACTGGAGGAAATTCCAACTGTGAAGTCCCATGGTCATCCAAATATAGACTAGAAATATAGGCTATAACTCCTCCCAACCCATGATGCTCGAGTCCCACTCAGCTCGCCTAGACATCCCATTTTCCTTTATGAAGAAACGATCCTCCCTCTGGTGATGTGAAACACACCCTACGTTGATAATATTTGACGAATGCCTGGAAGGGAACTAACCAGTACATTTTGAGAATGAAATCATAACCTCTCATCTCTAGGACATAAAGGTCCCATACTAAGTGAAACCTACCAACCTTGAGAGGGAACTCCTTGTATTGCTGGGCACTAGCCGTTCTAGTCCCCAATAGAGTGTCTAGAATCAAGATATCAGCAGAAGAAAAGATACATAACCCAACGCTCTCCACAACAGAAACAGATATAAAACTACAGGAACCCCATATATCGAAAATCATAGAATCTAAAACTGAGACAAATAGAATCATACCTTGAACTGTAGAGGGTTCTAGATCCTGCTCCTGCTAGGTCTGCTCCACCGCAAAAGACTAACCTGCCCCACGACCCTGTGAAGCTAATTGAGATATATGAGCTAATACACCCTATGGATGTCCAAAACCCTACATCTGACCACCGCAACCATGACCTCCAACTCGGCCTTAACGACTGAAAGAGCTCTAGTTCCCAGACTGATGAGAAACTGGTGGTGCTGCTCCTGAATTCTGAGTCATCGAAGAACCCCTGTCACCTACTACTGGTGAGAAGGACTGATAGAAGCGCTGAAGATGACCCATCTTGCCGCAAGATCGGCACTCCACTGGGTCTCTCGGGCAATGCATCATGGTATGCCCAACCTCCCTGCACTGGTAGCATACCACCTAGATACCTGAAGGTTCATCTCGCCTAACTAGATCTCTACATGTAGACTCCCTATGGTACTTACTAACATAAGCCAGAGAAGTACCAACACTGGATGCTGAACTACCCTGGCCCACAGCTCAAGAATACCTCAGGTTTTGCTTTATGATTAGCATATGGTTGACTATAGAAGTTATGAAAGTAAATATAAAGATGCTCACCTTAGCTCGAATGTCTTTTCTGAGACTATCCTTAAACTTCCTTTCTATGAATAACTCAGCTCCCCCTAAAAAGGGTGTAATGCACTGCAGCTATGCGAAGAAAGAAGAATACTTCATAACTGAAAGAGTACCCTGCTTCAAACTCATGAAATCTTGGGCTCTATTGGCCCTCAATGTCTCTAGATGGAATTAATTGTAGAAGGAACACTGGTACTCATCCCACGCCATAAACTGTTGGCATCCCGCCTGCGAGATCACATCCCACCATCTCTTGGCAGAGACCTGTAGCATATAAGTAGAGAGATTCACCCTCCTCTATGGAGGTGTCTCCAGATGCTCGAAGATAGATAACATGGATTATAACCATGACTCTACAGCCTGAGATCCTTATTCCCCTATAAAGGTGGGATGCTTCTGCTGCTAGAAAACCCACTTAAATTCTACCATTAACGGGATAGGATGCAGTGATCCCTAGAAGGTATGAATAAACCTCATAAAGCGCTCTCAGAATTGTGCATTAGCACCTGTGTCTGGAATGACGGCTAGTGCCAAGACTGGCACTATAAGGGGATCTATTGGTGGTCCCTGATCAGCCTGGTCTAGAGTATGATCACTGCTCTGTAACTGGTGCACAACCGTAGAACATCTCAATGGCATGACTCTGCAAGGTCAAGCACATAGCTTAGATCAGGATTATCAAGGGATGATACTTAGAAGTGTATGAAGGGAACATGAGAAAGAAAGAATTCAAGTTTTTCAAAACATGGATACATGGTGTGTATAACATCTACATGATATGATCCCTTAATCCTTCACATGGGTGTGTACTTATTCCAACCCAGGTCATGTAACACCCCATAAACACATCGTGTTGTCCTAACACACAACGTGTACTTGAATCCTCCTCCCCTTTCCGAGTTCCCTTACACAGCTAAGACAGACAATTCTCCTAGAACAAGACTACATGGCGTGTTAGTGCCAGACATGATGTGCACTAGACGAAATTCATCGACTCGTGTTGTTAGTCACACAGCCAGTTACAAGGCTCACTCTACATGACGTGTTCCATATGGACGTGAAATGTAATACTTAGGATTCAACTGCTTGTGTTGTTAGTCACACAGGGGGACACACAACTGACTCTACACAGCGTGTTTATGATAGAAACGATATGTACTAGAAGGATTATACTGCCCAATGTTGTTTGTTACATAGCCGAATACAAGGGTTATACTACATGGGGTGTTCAAGATTGGCACGATGTGTATAACCTATGTTTTATCCATACCTGTTGTTAAACACACAAGTGGACACATGGTCTATACAACACGGTGTGTACATCTCGTACATGGTGTGTTCCACCAAAGATTTCCAAACCCTGTGTCTCTTCCCACACAACCAGTGACACGGTTAGAGACTACATGGCGTGTACATCCCGTATATGGAGTGTACTTAAAAAAAACATTTATTTCCCAAATATAAGGACACATGGCATGTATTCATCATTACGCTCCATGTATTATGGGTTTTTCCAGATAGTAAGCCTCATAGACTACTTCAGAACCCCGTAAAAACATTGAAACAACATTAAAGTGCCAAATTATGATATGTGAGGGCCCATACTCCCCGCGAATCAAAGCTTGGTATCTTATACATGTTATATACAAGAAAAAAAGGCAATGATCTACTAAATTCCAATCCATGAGGGCCCATAACACCTCAAGAACCAAAGTTTGGCGTTCATTTAAACGAAACATTACAAAAAACAATACACTATTAAAAAATAGGTATTCTATCAAGACATATATCACAACAGCGTTCATATCTGACACAACATCTATCACAACAATATGAAATCATTAATGTACCCTAAATGGAATGAAAAGAATGCATGACATGTGATTTATATCAAATGACTATATGATCCATGAGATGACATACCGTCATCTCATCGGGTTATAACAAAAATAAAACCTCAATGATATCAATGATAACAGCACAAAGCATGTGAATCACTCAAGGTGAAATCAAATCAACCGTAATAATTGAAAAACTAGAAAAATTTCAATAAAGAGGTAAATCGGCTTTTCCTTGTACACGAGTTAGATACTCCAGGGCACAACTTATTACCAAGTACTTATTCTTTCCTATCCCTGGATATAGGCTCTAAACAGTAAGTCAAGAAGAAAAGAATTCCTCTAATACCACTTTGTAACGTCCCAGTTCCGGAAGCCGCCCAGAGGTGCCCCGTACCCAGTTGGCCACATAACCTCAAGCACATTTCCCAAAACACCAGAGGCTACTGACTAGAAGTGAGGGCCTTGAGAGTTATATTGGGGAAACTATTACCTCATTGGCAGAGTAACACAGCAGAAATAAATAGATAACAATAATGAAATCAATAATAATACCATAAGATAGTAGACAATGGAAGACTAAAAGAAATAAATAACTAGAGAACATATATAAATGATGCAAGATAAATATGTATAGAGAAGAATCCAAAAAGTCACAATGCTGGAATAGAGTAATAAACCAAAGTACAATGAAAACAATTAAACTCCAAAAGCATCGCAAGCCTCAGCTTGGTCCCATGCTCCCCATCTCCACAGCAATCAAGTACTTGAAGTAGAAGGGTGCTTGCCCTTATCTATTCCTACATCAATATAATCTCTTTGGGACTAAAAGCATGACCTAAACAGAGTGTGAGACAAATCTCAGTAGGCAACCACACAAATATCCGTGCCTAACAGTTAGTGAATATATATGGCAGACAATAATAAAATGAAGCAATAACCAAGGAAGTACATAGAGTAAATAGTCCTAAAATATAATTTACAAAAATTTTCTTTTAACAATTTAACCAATAAAAAACAAATAAAAGCAACCCTATAGAAATGTTCTCACAAACTATTCACTCTGGTTCAGCTACAAGAGAAAATATAACAAAGACTCTCTGAGGAAGCACTCAACGTAAATTCCCCTTATAGTCATGTGTAATCAAATAATCTCTGAGGAAGAAATCACTGTCAATTCCCCCTATAGTCTTTTAATGGTAAAATATAGATACTCTGAGGAAGAACTCAATGTCAATTCCTCTTGTGGTCTTATAATGTAACTATAGAAACTCTGAGGGAGCACTCAACATCAATCCCCCCTATGGTCTCACAACGTGATAAATATAAAAGACACTCTTGGAAATCCCTCAATGTTAATTTCCCCTATGGTCTCACTACACCAGATTTCTGTAACCCTATATAAAGAAATCATGCACAAATAATAATCAACAACCAAAGTAAACCTCAAAGTTCTACTTGGATAAATTAGCTACAAGTCATGTCATAATGTATCAAATAAATAATTACTCCATCCAAATAACACTAGGAATGGAAAACTATATCCTAATAAGCAAGGCTAGACCAGACGAACAAAATCAAACAAGCTTGGGAAGACACATCCATAGCATGAAAATTAACCCTATTCACAATCAAAATTACATTAAAACATAAAAAGGCATAGCAGGCATTAACAGGGTAAAAATCCCTAAACATACAATACCCCAAACGAGGGTATTGGGAACTTTTGCACATATAACTCAAACGATAACTATAGAAAGGCACAAACCACCTACCTCAGTGTCTTATGGTCGATATAGTTGAATCTCATCCTTTGATTCGACCTAGAATTATGTATATCTACAAAAATGCCAAAAACATTCAACCGAGAATATCTCATGAACGAGGATAAATCAAGTAACGAGGATCTAGAAGAAGGAATAAATTACTGTGGCAATTCCAATGCAACTGATGGTGGTCGATTCATAGAACATGCAAGGATTCGGGGGCTTGGAGAACATTCGTGGCCTACAGTCACTCCTGGATGAGACAGATGAAGAAGAATGGAATTCTACTGATTAGATGTGACCTCAGTCCATTTAATAAAAAAAGAAAGTACATGGTGTGTCATTTAAAAGTAAACAGCGTGTACTAGAATTTACTGAGCCCTGCTTTAGGCGGTCTTCAGGTCACCCCAAATGGCCATACATTCAGCTGTTACATGACCAAAACATGGCTACCCATGACAACCGAGTACACAGAGTGTACTCCTGAAATTTCTAGAAACTCCTATTTTTATCGAATACACCAAAAAAAAGATTCATATCTGAAAAGAAGATCCAAGTTCTTACAAGGTACCTTGTTTAGGTGTGGTTTCTTCTTTTAGGGTACACATGTAGGGCCTACATGAGCCCATTGGTTCACATGATGGCTTGGGTGAGTCCTTTAACTCTCTTTTTATCCTTTATTACGTGATGTATATTCTAATAAATATTTTCATCCCCATTTAAAAAAGGAGTTTCAAAATGAATATTCCCCACTTCTTGATTTATTTCCTTTTATATCCATCCACCATATTTATTTGGATGAATTATGCTCATGTTATTACAGTGTTGACTTAGCTGTATACCCATTACTATATATGATGTGAACATCACATTTTACATAATTCAAAAATAGATGATATTCACCAAGAGAGGATGTTATTATATTTACATAGAGAAGAATATTATCATTTCATATGTTTTTATTCCAATATAGATGAAAATTATCAAGTTGACTACATATTGTTTAACCATCCACCTACTTCCTCCATATGTGATATGATAAATTTATCCCTTTTATTGAAATAGTAAAAAGTATTGAAATTATTGATTATTATTTACAACTAACACAAGTTTATTATGCAATAAATTTTTTAATTTCTCATTATATAGATAGATAAGTTTTATTTAGTAAGATATTTATCAAGTAATTGTATGAAATGTCTTGATGATACTTATGGTGAATGCTTTGGAATTAACTAGGTGATGGCCAGGGCTTGGAATTATATAGCCTCTCAATGAATCAATATGTCTTATGAGTCAAAAAAAGTTTGGTTATTTGGTTTTTTCCTTCCTAATTAATCAATATGTATTGATCGTGGTATCGATGATAAGTAAATTTCTTGGCACAAGGCCTTGTAAATAGGTTTTTAATGTCCAAAATTTTGCATTCCATCAGTATGAGATCAGTATTATTGATATCCATGTTGTAAGGGCCCATATCCAGGTTTCCCTTCCCTTATGTGTTTTGGGAATTGATGGAATCCATATGAGGTTGAAAAATGTTTAGAGAGTTTTTGAAGGGAAAGGGGAGTGACACTACCAAAAATGGCACTACTGTGGCATGTAAGAATTCATTTTACTATAGTGTTGGTATCTAAAACATAGTGGATCTTGGCTGTATCATATGGGAGATCGTGATGGAAAATGACCACTACCTTTTCTGTTATAGATATTCCATAAAGGTAGGATGAAGTGCATGTCCTTTTTCGGTGGTTGAGTGTTATGTCGTGGAGAGAGGAGGTTTTGGAATAATAGATTTTAAGGCTACTGTACTATCAAGGGTAGTTACACCATGGTTATTGGGATATGACATAGCCTCCCTATTAGTGAAGGGGGTTCTGTGTCATGGTGCTTAGGGCTGTACAGAAAGCCCCCAAATCCACTTTTATAGGATCTTCCTAGAGAACTCAAAAATGAATTTGACTAAGGGGAGTTGTGGTATGGTCCATTGAGTTATGCTATAGAATAACTCATATCATATCATTATATGGCATGGTCCATTAGGATGCACCATGGTCCTCTATTTTTTAGTAGGTTTATAAAATTTCTTAGTCCATTCAAACCCTACTTTCTCCCACTTTTTTCACCCAAAACCTAGTCTCTTCAGGGTGGTTTTTTAAATTATTTAATGTTATTTCAATAGGTATTAATCCCAAACATCCTATTACTAATCCATGGTGATTGGAGATATTCTCTAACTCTATTTTGTAACGAGTTCTACCTATTTGATCTTATTTACTACTATTTCTTCTTTCCATGTTATGGAGGTTTTTGTCTATCATTCTTATAAAGTTTTCTTGGTTTTTTATTGGCATGGTTATGTCGCAGTGTCCTTGGAGGGGTCTAATTTCTGGAAGGAGTGGTGAACATAGATACGTGACATTGAATTTTTCTCATGTGAATAATGTTAATGATTTAGAGGTAGGGGATTCATTGTTTCTTATATTTATTTACACGCAGTAGTAAATATAACATGTTTTATCCCTTTGAATGATAGTGGAACTAACCTAACAATTATTGGTCCAGATTAATAAACTAATTGGACCGTGATTCTTTATTATTGTTTCATACTGGAATAACAGTTTTCCGCATGATTTTCTAGATAGTTTTATATCTATGATATTCTTCAGAGTATGTTTTTTTATTCGCACGATAAAATATTTCTTTCAATAGAAAATGGTAATGAACAAAAGTCCAGAATTAATTGAATAATTTTATTTATAATTAAGGAATAAGTATGTTTGTAATAAAGTTTTTATTTTAATATAATTCTAATTGGATTTTTAATTGATTGTGTTATACCATATGTTAATGGTTTTGGATAAAGATACTAAAGCATGTTAATTATTGTTGTGATGATAAGAAAAAGGGAATGATAATTAAATTGATCTTTCCTAAAGTTTTCTGAAACATGGAAAGTATGATAGAGACCATTTTTAGATAATTTGATAACTTGTTATAGCTGGCACCTTAGGTTTCCATAAATGGATCCTATGAATAATGAATTGGTTAATTCAATATGAAACAAATTTTTTTTTTCCGATAAAGATAAATTATTGGGGTCAAAATTTCTCATTTATTTATAATGTCTTGATGCCATGTCTTTGGGGTTGAGTGATCCTGTTTTCATGTGAATGATGAATGACTTGTTTAATATCCTAGATTTTCCAATTAACCATGTTGTTTATTTTTTTTTTATTTTTTTGTGTTCTATGAATGGGATAATTTCTATGATATGTGATATGAGATTGGGATGGATGAGACTAGGATGGATAATGAGATATGGGTAGGGAACCCTGAGGTTGTGGAAGTAGCTGATGCCTTTGATGGTGATATAATTGGTGATATGAATGTGGTTATAGGGGATGGAACTAGAGATGATGTAATAGGTTGAAGTTAAGCTTACCTATTATTTTTTTGATAAATATGGACTCTTTATTTTTATGAATCTATTTAATGGATGATGGATAGGTTTCTTGTTATCTTATTTCCTTTCCCCACTTCTTGAGTTTTTTAGATATACTTAGTTGAATCTCTTGAAGGTATCTTAAGATGTTTTACTATAGTACCTAAAATTATGAAATGTTTTATAATTTTTAATAAATTACATAATACACGAGGTTGGTGTTTATGGAATGTAATGAGATGACCTTGAGAAACCATGGAATCAGTTTGGATTATTCCTAGAGGGAATGGACTTGGCTTAACGGTTAAAGTAATGTATATTGGAATAATATTTATAATTAATGGTTAATGAATTAATTAACTTAAATAAAATAATGAAAAGGAAATAATTAATTTAATGTAGATCATAAAATTATTGAGTGGTTATAGAATATCTAATTCTTAACAGTGGGAGCTAGGAGTCTGAGAGAAGTTATATAGAGTTGATTTTAAGGATAGGTTATACCCATAGTTTGGTTATGAGATATATTATATCCCGTATATTTTGTGATTTCATACACTACCCTGCCCATATTGGTTAGGGTGATTGACACCCAGTGGACTCTTAGAGGGTGTTTTACCTAATATACCAATGAGAGGATGGATGGAAGAATACCCTCTCTAGCCCCACTCTCTTCTATTGGTAGTTTATTTGATGGTTTGCATGAAGTTTATTTTTTCCATATATGTGTGTAGAGGGATGTGATATATTGTGGTTATTTCACACTAATATTTATTCACATATAGTATCCAAAGGATTATTATTGGCATAATGTGTATAGGTGTTATGGCTTGAGTTAACTTGCTTTGTGTATGGTCTGTGATGGATTAAGGTAAAATAATTGATGTATAATACACATCATACAAGATATGGTGGATCCCCAAAACTACTTGGTTACTATATGTAGAGATGTGTATGAGATGATGTGATGTACGAGTTTCATGTTCTGATACTTATACCAAGTTTATAATGATTGTATTACTTTTGGTGAGAGATGGAGCAAAAATTAATACATTGAGACAACATAAAACTAGTGTATAAGTGGTAGTAGGGTACCATTTTAGATTTATTTTTATAATATATGATTCCTCATATTATATACTTGGTGATAGACAACCCTGGTGAGGCTAGGAACATAGTATATCAATTTAGGGGATGATTTAGTTTCACTTATTGTTCACTATGCTTTAACATGATTTATCTTTTACAAGAGATTCTCTGAGGAGGATCCAACTGAGTATACTGTTATACTAACCCCATGTATATATATAAACTATTTCTCAAGTTAGAAGGAGTAGGTTGGATATTGGGATGCAAATTACTAGCATGTGGTTTGAAAGGAGTTGTTGGGATTCATGGTTGTTATTAATTTTACCTTTTGGGTACTTTTAGCTTTCCTTTCAGTTTATTTATCACTTCACGAAATTTCATGTATGAACATGGGATCTCTTATATCTCTATGAGAAAGAGTTTATTGGGGAATATATCTTATCTCTCTCTTTAGCATGTTTTATTAGAGGGTAATGCCTCCCATTTTTATGTTTATTATACCCTTATATCTAGTCACCAACCCAGGGCTTACTAGAGGTGGGAATTGGGAAGTCACCACCCCCTTATCTCACTACTGGACAACTAAGTGTACTATTTTGGGGGATGGGGTCATTATAGAGTGGTATTATAGATCCAAGTTAAGGGATAAGATAAAGATTTAAGTTAGGAACATGTGATACTACATGGGTTGGTAGGGAAACATTTTCAGCTAAGTTTATTAAGTGATTTAAACATGGGAGACTAGCTAATACATGGGTATTTAAAGCCCCCTGTACTTTACTACATGGATGTTTAAATTTACCAAGCCTACTAGAAAAATTTATTCTGGTTGTGGGGTAGAGACCTAAAAAATGATTTTGCATCATTATTTATTGTGAATGTATTTTAAATGTATAGACCATGGGATATTTCAATCCTTAAAAGAAAAAAATATAATTAATTAATTAATTTTAAACATTCAATATTCCATATTTAGGATTCACTAACCATTTTTTCTTACAGGAATGGCTTCTGGTTGACATACTTATGAGGTTCACACCATAGATGTTCATAAGGATATTATATTAGATCATCATAGTGTATAGGAAAATAATGATTACACTTAGAGGAGGAAAATCCAAGAGTTTTCATGCTAGAGTCTATAGAAGTATAAGGTCTTCATTTTAGAATCAGTCACATAAGACTAGTTATAGAAGGTGGAGATTGCTTTTAGTTGGATCCATTCACAATAGTAGAACTGAGTTTTGTTGGTTGTGATGATGCTATATAGAAAGTGAGTTAGTGATGGAAATTATTCTATGAGGATAATGAGGATTTGGCAGTTTTATGGGATAATTTTAGAGACCACTTCCAAGAAGAGTTTCTTTCTTCAACTGTGAAAGAGATCAGTCACCAGAAGTTTCTTAAATTTGATAGGGGATTTCTAGTTTTTAGAAGTTTGAGATCCATTTTAGGACCCTTATATGATATGATTTAGAACTATTTCTAGATAAGGAGGCCATTATGATTCATTTGGAGGAGGCTTTTCATCTAAATATCCAATTTTAGATTACCGTATTTATAAGTTCAACATATCTTAAGGTATTGGAAAGTGTAGAGGTTGTTGAGAGGATTCTATATAGAATAATATCATCATGAAAAGGTAGCGTCCAATATTCCTCATGAATAAGATCTATGGTATGTCGTTCCTAGTTTATTTGGTATAAGAGTTTTCGATTAGTTGGGGGTAAAACATAGCCCTTATCATCTCGTTTCTCAGAGGGTGGTGGATCTTAAACCTCTTCCATGGGATTAGACACATGTTTTTCTTATGGTTACCAAGGTCATTAGTGGTCAGAGTTCTCAACCTTTTTATGTAGTTATCATGCTCTTGGTGTTCCAATTAATGTTCATCTATTAAGGAAATTTCAGCTGTGGCAACAACAACATGGTGTTCTAGTTTGAGCTTAGTATATTGGATATGGGACAGGAAAAGTACAACACTATGATGCTTCAAATCCTTTGAGAGTAGATATATACCTTGTATGTGGTCGTTAGCAGGGTCAGAGGGGCCATAGAGTAGGTTGT
This sequence comes from Viscum album, assembly GCA_963277665.1. Taxonomy (NCBI): domain Eukaryota; kingdom Viridiplantae; phylum Streptophyta; class Magnoliopsida; order Santalales; family Viscaceae; genus Viscum; species Viscum album. The sequence continues at coordinate 1,009,061,055 of OY728167.1, forward strand.
GGTCAGTTTCATGTTATAGCATTGCTATTTTTGGGAGAGTTATGTATCTTTTGAGGTACCCATTTCTTATTTTCTACATGGGTGCATGCCTTTTTTGATTTGAGAGATACATAATCCTTCATATAACCTACCCCTACCCATGCTTTGGGATGCGAGGTAGAGAGGAATCTAGTTCTCTTTTAATTGACTAAACAAGTTGAAGATTGAGCTTATCTTTATGATGTATGCATAAACTATGAGCCAATTCTGGGCTATCACTGCTCATTGGGAGACTTATTATGTTTAAAAATACAACCATATGACATCATCCTAATCATGTATTGGCTATATTAAGTGAATAATATTGTGTATTAATTTAGGATACCAGTTGTGTTATATGATATTGATAGAGATCCATTAGTGTTCATTGGTGAAAAAGACCTGTAGATGGGTCAGAGGCATGTTCCATCCTTGTATTCTTTGATAGAAAAGCTGATGATGAGTTCGTCAGATGTTCAACCAATTTTGTTTCCTAGGTCTGTGGAAGAGTAACCTTATGTCCTTCTTGAAGAGGTTTTAGCATTACCTCCTTGATGAAATATTGAGTTTGGTATAGATCTATAACCATGGATTTATTCTATATTGATGTCTCTATATAGGATGAAGGAATCTGAGTTGTAAGGGAAGTGAGTACAACTTGATGATCTATTATAATGATGCTTTTTTGAGTTGATCATCTCACCATGGGGTGAACCATTATTTTCATGAAGAATAACAATGTTATTTTTTGGATTTGTATTAATTATCCTCACTTAAACCATGTTACAGTGAGGAACCACTTCCCTCATCCATAGATTGATGGTTTTTTCAATAACCTAAAAGGGTCTTCTTGGTTATCAATGATCGGTCTACAATCATGATATATTTAGATATGGGTGAAGGATTTATATATTTCAAAGACCACTTTTCATTTTTTTCATAGACATTATGAGTTCATTGTAATATTGTTTAATGTGAAGAATGATCCAATAGTGTTCATGGGTTTGATGAATGCAATATTCAGAGAGTTTCTGGGTGAGTTCATGGTGGCTGTCATCAATTAAATCCTTATGTACTTTTCATCTAAGGAGGAGCATGAAGATCATATACATGATATTTTTTGAGTCCTTATTCATCATCATATTTTTATGAAGTTGTCTATGTATGATTTCTAGGTAGATAAAGTTTATTTCTTGGGGTATGGGGTATCCTAGTAAGGTTTATTTATGCATCCTTCAATGATATAGGTAGTTGTTTCTTGGGAAACACCATGCATTTTGAAAATGTGAGAAGTTTACATGGTCTTTTAGGATATTATAAGAGGTTTGTATCTAATTTATCTTGGGTTGTGACTCCTTTAACAACATTAACTAGAAAAGATCAATCATTCTTTTGGACTGACCAGTTTCAAGTATCTTTTGAATACATAATGGAGAAGTTGGTCAATGCTATAGTCATTTGTTTTCTAGTAGAGGGAGTTCAATTTCAACTTTTATGTGATGATTCACATTTTGGGAGATCATTTGTTTCTTATGGGTATAAGTAGTTTCTTCCCCATGAGCATAACTATTCCACCCCTGATATCAAGTCAGTGGTAGTTGTGTTTGACTTGAAGTTGTGGAGACATTACCTTATCTATGAGCATTTTGTGGTTTTTACAGATCATAAGAACCTAAGGTATTTATTCTCATAGTGTTACTTGAACTTGCATAAAAAACGATGGATATTATTCTTACATGATTACAATTTAAAGATTTTATACACATCAAGAATGAAAAATGTTGTGGATGATGGGCTATTGGGGAGGTCACAAGGTGATGTCATGTGTAAATCTAGAGATTCATAAAGAGTGATAGAATAACTATCAATAATTCATCTAGATAAGGGAGAGGTTGACGGTAGAGGTTTTATTTTTTAGATAATAGTGAATTCATCTTTGGTACATTAGGTGGAGGAGTCCTAGTTTGGGGATTCTATGGTGGAGTTATGGAGAGATCATGTTGTTTTTGGTGATTCCCATGATGGATGGTCTAGGGATGAACAACACTGGGTGTTGTTCTAGGAGAAGATTTTTATCCCTATGTTGGTTCATGATATGGTTCTCCACGAGTTTCATAGATCACCCTTGGTGGTACATCAAGGCATGAAAAAGATGTATCCAACCCTGGGATGTTATTTTTGGTGGCCTATGTTGAAGTGTGAAATTATCATGTTTATGTATTGATGTTCAGTCTACCAAAAGGTGAAGGTTGAACACCGTGTTCTCGGTGGTTTTCTACAACCATTAGATATTCCCTAGTAGAAGTGGGAGGACATCTTTATAGAATTTTTTACCAGATTACCTTGATATCATGGAGTCTGTGATGATATTTGTGTGATAGTGGATCATTTGATGAAATCAACCATATTTATAGTGATCATGGAGTTAAGATCAATGTAGGTTTTCTCGAGGAAGTATCAAGAAGAGTTAGTTAGACTCCATGGAGTACCGAGAATGATCATATTTTATTGTAATCCTCATCTTACCTATAGGGTTTGGAGAGGAATCCATTATGATTTTGGATATTATTTATACCTTATCATTCCTTTTCATTGACAAATGGATAGTCAGGAAGTGAAGAATCTCTAGATTTCTGAAGGCATGTTGTGATCTTGTGTGCTATATTTTGGAGTTTTGTGGATGAGAAACCAACCATTGGTTGATTTCTATTACAATAATGGGTTTTACTCAACCATTGATATGTAACCATTTGAATATTTTTATAGAAATTTTTTTTCTCTCTTGTGATGGACTGGGGTTGGAGAGTCAACAATTCTTAGGTCGGAACTGGTGTAGAATATGTCAGAGATAGTTTAGATAATTTGTGAGAGAATGAAGGTAGAAAAATATCATCATAAATCCTATATAGATCATATGATGAGACCTTTTAAGTTTGATGTTGGATATCACATGTTCCTAAAGGCGACTCCTCATGATGCCAGTGAAGGTTTGGATGTTGGAGTAAGCTTTCTCTATAGTTTTTTGGGCCTTTCGAGGTGTTGAATCATGTTGGAGTTATGACATATCAGATATCACTCCCTTGTATATGATTTATATGCATGATATTTTTCATATGTTGCATCTCTTATATTACCTTTATTATGAGTCTCACTTCATTGATTAGGGTGTGGTCAATTTTCAAAATGATATTTTCTTTTAGGATAAGCCTATGGAGATCCAGGATTTCTAGGTGAAGGTGTTCTATGGGTGTATTATTCCTTTAGTTCATGCCATGTGGTAGAATAGAGGTGTGGAAGAGAGTACCTAGGAAGGTGATTCATAGATATAAACTCATTACCCCGAGATATTTGATGTTTAACTCTTCTCTTATTATAACACTAGTTGTTATTGTTGAACCTTTTATTAACATGGGAAAAAGTTTTGAAATTATTTATTATTATTGACTACTAACACAGGTTGATTATGCATTTAATTTCAATATTTTTCATTAGATGGATAGATAAGTTCTATTTAGTAAGAGGTTCCTCAAGAATGGTATGAAATGTCTTAATGAATCTTATAGTGAATGTATTAAGTTTAACCAGATGATGAGTGGGTCTTGAAATTATATATACTCTCGATGCATCGATAGGTCTTATGAGACAAAACAAGTTTTGTTATTTGGTTCATGCCTTTCTAATTCATCAATATGTCTTGATTGTGGTCTTTATGATTAGTAAATGTCTTGGAACAAGGCCTTGGATATAGGTTTTTAATGTTCAAAATTATTCATCCCATCAGTATGAGATCAGTATTATTGATATCCATGTTGTACGGGACCATATCATGGTTTCACTTACCTTTGTGTTTTTGGGTGTTGAATGAATCCATATGAGGTTACAAGATGTTTGGAGAGTGTTTTAAGGGAAATAAGAGAGCCACTACAAAAAATGGAATGACTGTGGTGTGGAGGAATGCATTGTTCCATAGTGCTGGTGTCTGCAATGTAGTAGATCCCAACTGCAACATAGGGGAGATTATGGGGGAAAAGGGATACTACCTTTTCATGAATAGCTACACTATGAAGGTATGATACAGTTTGGTTCCTTTTTCTATGGTCTAAATCTATTTCATGGAGAGTTGAGGCTATGGTATAGTGGATTTTGAGGCTACTAGAATATTAGGGGTAGCTACTCTATGTTGATTGGGATGCAGTTTAGCCTCCCTATTAGCGAAGGGGGTTCTGTGGAATGGTGATTAAGTCTATGTCATAGCACCCAAATCCACATTTATAGGATCTTACTTGGGAACATGAAAATGGATTTTACTAAGGGGAGATGCAGTGTAGTTCTTTAAGTTTTTCCATAGAATACCTCATGTCATCTGGTTATATGGAGTGGTCCATTGGGATGTACCATCATCCCCTATTTTTTAGTAGGTTTATAAATTACCCTTGGCCATTCAGACCCTACTTTCTCCCACTTTTTTCACTCAACCCCTATGCTCCCTAGGGTGTTTTTTAAATTATTTAAAGTTATTTCAATAGGTATTAATCACAAACTTCCTATGAATGATCTGTGGTGATTGAAGGTATTCTCTACCTCCCTTTTCTAGCAGTTCCTCTTTGTTCGATCTTTTTTCCTACTATTTATTATTTTCATGTTATGGATATTTCTCAACATCATTATTATAAAGTTTTTTTGGTTTTTCATTGGCATGATTATGTCACATTGTCCTTGGAGGAATGTAGTTTCTTGCAGGAGAGGTGATCATAGATCCGTGATTTTTATTTGTTCTCATGTGAAGAAAGTTAATGCTTTTGAGGTAGAGGATTCATTGTTTCTCCTATATTTTTACATTAAATAGTAAATATAACATGATTTATTCCTTTGGATGGAAGTGGAATTAACCTAATAAGGATTTATCCAGATTAATAAATAAATTGGACAATGATCAATTGTTATTGTTTAATACCATGATAATAGTTTTCCTTATTCTTTTCTAGATAGTTTTCTATATATGACATTCTTGTGAGTATTTTTATTTATGCCTAGGTTAAAATATTTCTTTTAATAGAAAATTTTAAACCACATAAATCCCAAATTAATTGAATAATTTTATTTATAATTAAAGAATAAGTATATTTCTAATATGGTTTTTGTGGTAATTTGATTCTAATTGCATTTTTAATTGAATGTTTTATTCCATATATTAATGGAAGTGGATAAAGAAACTAAATAATGTTAATTCTTACTGAGATGATAAGAAAAAGGCCATGTTGATGAAATTTACCTTTCCTAAAGTTTTTTGAAACATGGAAAGTATTTCAGTGATCATGTTTAGATAATTTGATAGCTTGTTATAGGTAAATCCTTAGGTTTCCATAATTGGAACCTATGAATAATGAATCAGTTAATTCGATATGAGATAAATATAATTTCTCAATAAAGATAAATAATTAGGGTCTAGAGTTCTTATTAATTTATAATGTTTGGATGATGTGTCTTTGTGGTCAAGTGACCCTATTTTCATGTGAAGGATGAATGCCTTAATTTAGGGACTAAACTTACCTATTAAATATGTTGTTGATTTTTTCCTTTTTTGTGTGCTATATATGTGATACTTTCTATGAGATGTGATATGTGCCTAGGATGGATGAGCCTAGAATAGATAATGATATATAGGTAGGGAGGCCTGAGGTTGTGGCAGTAGTTGATACCTATGATGGTGATATACTTGATGATATCTATGTGGGTATTAGGGATGGAACTGGAGATGATTGAATGAGTTGAATATAAGATTACCCATTTTTGTTGTGATAAAGATGGACTCTTTATTTTTATGAACATTTTTACTGGATGATAGCTAGGTTTCTTGTTATTTTCTTTCATCTTCCCACTTCTTGAGGTAGATGGATATACATAGTCAAATATCTTGAAGGTATCTTAAAATGTTTTACTAAATCACCTAAAATTATGAAAAGTTTAATAATGTTTAATAAATGACTTAACCCATGTGTTTGGTGTTACTAGAATGAAATGAGATGAACTTGAGAAATCATGGAATCAGTTGGAATTATTCCTAGAGGGAATGGACTTGGATTAATGGTGAAAATAATATATATTTGAATAATGTTGTTAATTAATGGATAATTAATTGATTAACTTAATAAAAATAATGAAAATGTAAGAAGTAATTTAAAGTGTATCTTTAAAATGATTGAGTGGTTATATAATATCTAGTTCTTAATAGTGGTATCTAGGATTCTGAGGGATGTTTGCTATATTTGAGTTTAAGGCTAGGTTATTCCCATAATGTGGTTTTGAGATATATTATACCCCATATATTTTGTGATTTCATACGCTATCCTACCCATGTTGGTTAGGGATATTGACACCTAGGGGACTATGTGAGGGCATTTTACCCAATATCCCAATGGCAGGATGGATAGAAGAATACCCCTCTATCCCCACTCTCTTTTCTTGGTATTTTATGTGATGGTTTGCATGAAGTTTATTTGTTACATATATGTGTGTATAAGGATGTGATGTATTGTGGTTATTTTACACACATGTTCCTTTGGATATAGCATATTGAGGATTATTATTGACATGATGCATATAGGTTGTGATGGCTTGAGGTACATTACTCTGTTTATGGGATGTGATGGATTGAGGTGTAATACTTGATATATAATAAACGTCATACGAGATATGGTGGCTACCAAAAACTACCTGGTTACTACATGTGGATATGAGTACGAGATGATCTGATGTTTTAGGTTTATGTTCTGATACTTAGACAAAGTGTCTAATTATTTTCTTACTTTTGGTGAGATATAGAATAGAAATTAAGACATTGGGATAGAGTAGAAAACTAGTGGGGAATTGATAGTGGAGTACCCTTTTTGATTTATTATTATAGTACATGATTCCTCATATGTGATAATTATTGATATATATCCCTAAAGGGGTAGGTAAATTAGTATAAATTTTTGGGTGATGATTTAGTTTCACTTGTTGTTCACTGTGATTTTTCGTGATTTATCTTTTACAAGATAGGATCTAAGGAGGATCCAAATAATTATACTATTATAATCACCCCATGTATATATATAAACTATTTTCAGGTTAGAAGGAGTAGGTTGGAGATCATGCTTTATATTAATAGCTCATGGTTTGATAGGTGTTGTTTGGATTCATGGTCGCTGTTGAGTTTACCTTTTTAGAGCTTGTAGTTTTCCTTTCATTTGTTTTAGTACTTCATTAAATTTCATGTATGAACATGAGATCTCTTATATATCTCTGATAAAGAGTTTATTGGTGGGTCTTTCTTATCTCTCTCTTTAGCATGTTCTCTTAGAGGGTAATTCCTCCCATTTGAATATTTATTATACCCCCAGATATAGTCTCCAACCCAAGACCTACTGGAGGTGGGACTTAGGTAGTCACCACCCCCTTTCTCTCACTACTATCCAAGGAGGTGTACTCTTTTGGGGGAGGGGGACATGATAGAGTAGTATTAAAGATTCAAGTTGAGGGATAAGATAAATTCTGGAGTTAGGAATAGGTGAGACTACATGGTTTGGTAGAGAAACATTGTCATCTATGTTTGTAAGTGATGTAAACATGGGAGACTGGCTGAGACATGGGTATTTAAGGCTCACTGTACTTTGATGCATGAACGTTTAAATATACCAAGTCTACTAAAATAATTTATTCTGGTTGTGCAGAAGATGATTAAGAGATGATTATGAATCATTGTTCATTATGCCTATATTTTAAATAGGCAGAAAATGGAATAGTTTAAACCTTAAAAGAATAAAATATAGTAATTAATTAATTAATTTTTAACATTCCATATTTCAGGTTTAGGATTCACTAACCATTTTTTTTGCAAGCATGGATCCAGGTCGATATCCTTATGGGGTTCACACCACATATATTCATAAGTATGTTCTAGTAGATCATCATAGAGTATAGGTTGATGATGATGAAACTTAGAGGAGGAAAATCTAAGATTTTTAGTTCCAGAGTTTACATAAGTATAAGGTCTCCATTTTAGACTTAGTCACATAAGACTAGTTATAAGAGGTGGATATTTTTTTAGTTTGATCTATTCTCGGGAGGAGACTGGGGTTTGTTGGTTATGATGATTCTACATAGAGTAGTGAGGTTGTGATGGATCTTATTCCATGGGTATCATGAGGATTTTACTGTCATGTGGGATAATTTTAGATACCACTTCCAAGAAGAGATTATTTCTTCAACTGTGAAGGTGACCAGTCTTCAATAGCTTCTTACATTTGATAGGGAATTTCTAGTGTGTAGAAGTTTGAGATCCATATTAGGACCCTTACTATGATACGATTTCAACCTATTTCTAGATTAGGAGTCCATGATTCTTCATTTTGAGGAGTTTTTTTATCTAATGATCCAATGCCAGATAATCACATTTATATTGTCAACATATCTTGTGGTGTTGGAAAATGTATAGGTTGTTGAGAGGATGCTGGACAGAATCAGATCATCATGGAAAGGGATTTTCAGGATTCCACATGAAGTATAGCTATGGTATGCATTCTTAGCTTCCTGGTTAGAATATTTTTTGATCATTTGGGGGTAAGACATAGACCTTATCATCTCGTTTCTCCAAGGGTAGTGGATCTTAGACCTATGCCACAGGATTAGACACATGTTTTTCTTGTGGAGCCTGAGGTCATTAGTGGTAAAATTGATATACCTTTCTGAGTAGTCAACATTCTATATGTGTTCCAATTAAGGTTCATCCATTGAGGTAGTTTCAGCTGAGGATGAAACAACATGGTGTTCCAGTTTGAGATTAGTAGAGTGAAGATGGGAGAAGAAAAGTCCAACACTAAGACGATTCCCACCTTTGAGAGTATAGTGTGACCTTAGAGGTGGTCATTTACAGGGTTAGAGGGGAAATAGAGTAGGTTGTAGTCAGTTTTATGCCATAACACTGCCGGTGTTAGGAGAATTAGACATTGTTTGAGGTACCCTTTTCTTGTTTTCTACATGGGTGTATTACTTTTTTTTTATTTGGGAGCTACACACTTCTTTATATCACCTACCACTATCCATGATTTGGTACATGAGGTGAAGAGGAATCTAGTTCCCTTGGAATTGAAGAAACAAGTTAAAGATCGAGCTTATCTTTATGATGTATGTAGAAAATGTGATCTAGTACTGGGGTATCACTGCTCATTGGGATAATTCTTATATTTACAGATACAACCATATTACATAATCCTCATTATGTATTGGGTGTATTTGGTTAAGGATTTTGTATATTAATTTAGGACACAGGTTATGGTATATGATACTGATAAAGACCTAACAGTGTTCATTGGTGAGTAAGACCCATATGTGGGTTAGATCCATGTTACATCCTTGTCTTACTTGATAGACGAATTGATGATGAGTTCATTGGAGGTTCATCCAATGGTGTTTCCCATGGCTGTAAATGATTACACTAATGTCTTTACTGAGGAGGATATAGTGTTACCCCTTCATAGAATATTGAGTTTGGGATATATCTACAACCATGCATCTCTCCTATATTAATGTCTCTATATAGGATGAATCCTTATATGTTTCAAGGGATGTGCCTACAACTCGATGATATGATACAACAAGGTTTTTTTTGATCTATGTGTCTCACCATTGGGTGCACCATTTTTTCATGAAGAATAACCTTGTAATTTTGTGGATATGTATTGATTATCTTTACTTAAACCGGGTTATAGTGAAGAACCACTACCATCTTCCATAGATTGATGATTTATTCAATTAGATAAAGGATTTAGTTGGTTCTCAATTATCAATTTATGGTTAATATATATTTAGATGTGGGTGAAGGATGAGGATATTTCAAAGAACTCTTTTCATAGAAATTACAAGTTCATTGTGATATTTTTCAATGTGAAGAATGATCCAGTAGTGTTCATGGGTTTGATGAGTTCAATATTTAGAGAGTTCCTAGTTATGTTTGTGGTGGTTTTAATCAATGACATCTTTATTTTCTTTTCATACGAGGAGGAACATGAAGAGAATATACATGCTTTTTTGGGAGTTCTTCACAATAAAAAGATGTTTACGATGTTATCTAAGTATGATTTCCTAGAACATGAAGTTCATTTCTTGGGTTATTTGGTATCCTAGTAAGGTTTAGTTACGGATCCTTCAAATATAGAGGATTTTGTTTCTTGGGAAATCCCATGACTGTTGAAAATGTGAGAAGTTTCCTTGCTCTTTTAGGATATTATAAGAGGTTTTTAGCTGATTTATTTTTGGTTGTGACTCCTCTGACAACCTAGACTAGAATGAATCAATAATTATTGTGGACTAACCAATTTTAGGTAGGTTTTGAATCCATAAAGGAGAAGTTGGTCAATTCTCTAGTACTTTGTTTTCCAGTAGATAGAGTTCAGTTTGAAATTTTATGTGATGCTTTAAATTTTGGGTTAGAATGTGTTTTTATGTAACAAATATCATTTCTTTATTATGGGTATTACTAGTAACATCCCCATAAGAATAACTCTTCCACCTCCTATATCAAGTTAGTGTTAATTGTGTTTTCCTTGAAGTTGTTGCAACATCACCCCAACGATGCACATTTTGTGGTTTTTACTAATCATAAGAGTCTAAGGTATATATTATACTAGCATGACTTGAACTTGAATAATAAATTATGGATATAATTATTACAATATTATAATTTCAATATTTTATACACATCAATAATGATAATTTTTTTGGCTGATGTTCAAAGGGTTAGGTCACACGATGATGTCATGTGTAAATCTAGAGATTCCTAGAGAGTGATGGAAGAGGTCTCAATAATTCATCTAGATATAAGAGAGGTTGACTATAGAGGTTCTATTTTTTAGATAATAGTGATTTCATATTTGGTACAGTATGTGGAGGAGTCCCGGTTTGGGTATTCTATGGTGGAGTTATGGAGAGATCATGTTGTTTTTTGTGATGCCCATTATAGTTTCTCTAAGGATGTACAACAATGGGTGTTGTTCTAGGGGAGTGTTTTTATCCCTTCTTTGGTCTGTGATATGGTTATCCATGAGTTCCATAGATCACCCTTGATTATACATCAAGACATGAAAAATATATATCAAAATCTGGGAGGTCATTTTTGGGGGCCTATGTTGAAGTGTGAAATTGTCGATCTTATGTCTCAATTTTTAGTTTTCCAAAAGGAGATGGTTGAACACTGTGTTCTTAAAGGTTTTATACAACCATTAGATATTCCCCAGTAAAAGTGGGAGGATATCTTGATGGTATTTGTTACCTGTTTACCTTGAGATCATGGAGTCTAGGACCATATATGTGTGATAGTAGATCATTTTATGAAGTCAACCATATTTATAGTGATCATGGAGTTAAGCTCAGTGGATTTTTTCTCGTGGAAGTATTTATAAGAGTAAGTGAGACTCCATGGTGTTCCAAGTATGATCATCTCTAATTATAATCCTTATCTTACATCCAGGGTGTGTAGAGGACTCCCATATGACTTTGGATATTATTTATACATTATCACTTCTTTCCATAAACAAATAGATGTCCAGAAAGATAAAACTATCAAGATTCCAGATGACATGTTGTTATCTTGTGTGTTGGATTTTGGAGGTTTATGGATGAGGAACTTACATTTGCTTTATTTCTATTACAATAATGGTTTTTACTCCACCATTTTTATGGAACCGTTTGAATATTTTTATGGACAAACTTTATTTTCTCCATTATGATGGGTTGGGGTCAGAGAGGTATAAATTCTTAGGCTGAAACTGGTATAGAATATGATAAAGATGGTTTAGGTAATTCATTAGAGAATGAAGAAAGTGGAAGATCATCATAAATCCTATGTAGATCATAGGTGGATACCTTTTAAAATTGATGTTTTATATCACATGTTCTTGAAGACGACTCCTCATCATGATTAGTGAAGGTTTGGATGTGGGAGTAAGCTTTCTCCATAGTTTGTTGGGACTTTTGAGGTGTTGGATCATGTTAGAGTCATGGAATATCAGATAGCACTTCCCTTGTAGATGAGTTAGATACATGATATTTTTCACATGTTGAATCTATGATGTTACCTTCATGATGACACTCACATCATTAATTGGGGTGAGATCAATTTTGTTAGTGATATTTCCTTTGAGGAGCAGCCTATGGAGATCCAGGATGGCCAAGTAAAGGTGTTTCATGGGTGTTCTATTCCATTAGTTCATGTCATGTGGTAGAACATAGGTGTAGAGGAGAGTATATGGGAATGTGATTCATATATACACACTCATTACCATGAGCTATTTTATGTTTAGATATTATCTTATTTTAACACTAGTTATGATCGTTGAAACTTTTTTGGTTTGTGAGATGGTTTTCTCTTATTGCTTTTTAAGGCCTAACTCTTATTTGAGATTCATCTCTCTTGTGAGAATGTTTAAGATCCTGTGTTATTATTGTAAGGTTTTTCACTTTTGTCTTCCGATTTAGGTGGTTGAACTCTTATTATGGTGATATTATTGAGAGTTATCTCATGGGATGATATTTTAGATGACCCTTTTCCTTTATTCTCTCTATACAAGGTTTTGAATTCTTGTGGATGAGAATGGTTTGAGTTTTAGTTGATGTAACAGACCATATCCTAGTATCCCTTCCCTTTGTGAGTTTTGGATATTGGAGGAAATTAGAGGAGGGTTTAATATGTTTGAAGGGTTTTTAGAGGGAAAAGGGAGTTCCACTACCAAAAATGGCCAGGATGAAGTGTGGAGGAATGTACTGTGCTATAGTGATGGTGGCTGTGGTGTAATGGATCATGGATACAACGTATAGGAGATCATAGGGGGAAATAGGGATACTTAATTTTTATCTATGGATACAATGTATAATTAGGTTGCGGTTTTGGCCCTTCTTTTGTGGCTGAGTACTATGTCATTGAGTGATGAGGCTATGACGTAGCAGGTTTTGAGGTTACTAGCAAATCAAGGGTAGGTGTGCTATGCTGGTTGGACTATGGAATACCCTCCCTGTTGGAAAAGGGAGTTCTGTGACATAGTGTTTAGGGATACATCATATCCCCCATATCTAATTTTATAGGATCTTTATGTGGAACTTAGAAATAAATTTGATTTATGGGAGGTATGACGTGGTCCGTCAAGCTACATCGTAGAATACCTTGTGTCAGCTAGTTTTGTAGTGTAGTCCATTGGGCCATGTCATGGTCCTATTTTTTCAATGGGTATATAAATACCCCATAGGCCATTCAAACCCCACTTTCTCTTAATTCTTCTACTCAAACCCTGTCCCCCCTGAGGTGAGTTTTAAAGGACTTTGAATTCATTTTGATAGGGATTAATACCCTACTTACTAGGATCAATCTATGGTTTTTGAGGTACGTTCTACCTATATTTTCTACAATCTACCTTCCATTCAATATTGTTTCTCTCATTTCTTGTTTCCATGTTATAATGGTTTATCTCCATCATTATAATGAATTTTTATTTTTCATTCATTGGCATAGTTGTGGCACAACATCCTTGGAGGTTTGTTGTTTCTTAGAGGGATGCGGTTTCTTATGGAAGAGGTGATTAGAGATCTGTGATGTTGATCCATTCGCATACAAAGAACAGTAACACTTTTGAGGTAGGGGATTCATTGGTTCTACAATTAATCTATGAGAAATCATAAAGTTTACATTATTTATAGCTTTGGATGATAGTATAACTAACCTAATAAGAGTCAAAACATATTAATAAATAAATTATATAATGATAGTTTGTTTTTGTTTTATATCATGATAACATTTTACCTAATGTTTTGTGATATTGTGTGCTATCTATGATATTATTGTTATAATGTTTATTTATTATTGGGTTAACATGATTGTTTAATATTGGGATAATATGGCTATATTCATGTGGGTGTAGGGGATGGAACCAGAGATGATTGAACATGTTGAAGTTGGGATTACCTATTTTTATTATGATAAAGTCACATGCTTGCTTATTATGGATCTATTTAATGGATGATGACTGGTTTTCTTATTATCTTCTTTCCTTTCCCCACTACATGGGTAAGTTTCATGTGTTTGGTTGAATATCTTGATTTTATTTTAGGATGTTTTTCTAGATAACTTGGAATTATGAAAAGTTTAATAATGTTTAGTAAATGACATAACCCATGGGGTCAGTGTTTCTGGAATTCAATGAGATGATCTCGAGAAACCATGGAATCGGTTGGGATTATACCTGGAGGGAATGGAATAGGATTAATGGTTAAAGTAATTTATATTGGAATAATGTTGTTAATAATGTCTAATAAATTAATTAACATAAGGAAAAATAATGAAAATAAAATAAGTAATTGAATGTATCTATTTAAAATGCTTGTGTGATTATAGGATTTCTAGTTCATAGCAGTGGTACCTGGGAGTCCAAGAGACATTAGCTATAGTTGAGTTTAAGTCTAGGTTATTCCCATATTTTGGTTTTTAGATATATTATATCTTATATATTTTTTGATTTCATAAGCTACCCTACCCATGATTGTTAGGGCTATTGACACTCAGTGGACTATGAGTGGGTGTTTTCCCCAACATCCTGATTGGAGGATGGATGGCTGACTAGACCCTCTTTCCCCACTATCTTCTCTTGGAACTTTATGTGTTAGTATGCATAGAGGTTAGTTTCCCCATATATATGTGTAAAGTTATATGAATTCTTGTGGTAATTTTAAACACATGTATCTCTGAATATAGTATCAAAAGAATTATTATAGGCATGATGTGTATAGGATGTGATGGATTTAGGTACCTTACTCAGTGTATGAGATGTGATGTATTGATGTATAATAACTAATGTATGATAAAAATTATACTGGATGTGGTAGATACCACAAACTACTCGGTTATAATATTTGGATATGTGGATGGGTTGATGTGATGATGTGATTCACAAGATGCATGTTGTGATACTTATCCCAGGTGTCTATGTGATGGCTTACTTTTGGGGAGAGATGGTTCATGATGTACTATGTTGGGGTAGAGCATCAAACTAGTGAGTAAGTAGTAGTAGGATAAACTTGTTGATTTATTATTATAATATATGATTCCTTATATGTGATACTTGGTAAGAGATAGCCCTCATGAAGCTAGGAACTTAGTGTACCTATTTAGGTGATAAGTTAGTTTCACTCTTTGTTCACCTTTCATTAGAATGTTTTATCTTTTTAACAAGAGACTCCATGATGGATCCTACTATGTATACTATTATTCTCACCCTAATTATATGTATAAACTTTTTTTAGGTTAGTAGGATGAGTTTGGAGATCAAGATGGATATTACTAGCTTATGGTTTGGTTGGAGTTGTTGGGATTTGTGGTCACTGTTGAGTATACCTTTTTAGTACTTATAGTTTTTCTTTTAGTTTTCTTAGTACTATATGACATTTCATGTATACACTTGCGATATCTTTTATCTCTCTGATAAAGAGTGTATTGGTGTATTTATTTTATCTATCTCTTTTTCTTGTTATCTTAGAGGGTAATGTATTTCATTTGTATGTTAAGTATACCCCCGATGATAGTCAATAACCTGAGGCCTAATAGAGGCGGGACTCACACAGTCTCCATCCTCTTTATCTCATTTTCATCCCAGGTGGGGTATTATTTTGGGGGAGGGGGTCATGACACATGTGTTCATTTATTGTAATTCATATAGTATGCTCCCAGTTTCAAGTTGTTTAAGGATTAATTTTGTTAACCTATTACAACCATAATATTTCTACCATGAATCAGTTATATGTTTCCCTT
The DNA here is from genome assembly GCA_963277665.1 of Viscum album. Taxonomy (NCBI): domain Eukaryota; kingdom Viridiplantae; phylum Streptophyta; class Magnoliopsida; order Santalales; family Viscaceae; genus Viscum; species Viscum album. The sequence continues at coordinate 1,009,076,902 of OY728167.1, forward strand.
ACTAAGAATTTGAGCTCATTCCTTTCTCATTTTTACATTCCCAAGGTTATAAGGAAAAAATATACATGTGTAATTTTTTGAAGGATAACACGTGTGGAAGAATTTATGGGAGATGTCGAATACTTTTCCTGAATTAATTAGTCTATTATATATAATGGAAAAAATGTTCATTATTTGATAAAGACATGAAATTTATTAGTTTATGATGTGTTCTAATTCTATAAATCTATAATACTAAAAATATTCTTTTGTTATAAGAGATTAAATAATCCTTATTGATTTTGTAATTATAGATGGGTATAACCAGGATTTTACATCTAATATCAAAATAAGTGTGTAAAGTATGCGTTTATTTCATTTTATATGGGATTGTGTGTTTGGGGCATAATAGTTGGTATCAAAGGAAAGTTTTAGATAAATTTTGAGTTTAGTATGATTGATGATGATAATTTAAGGGTTGTTAATTTAAGGTTGATAATAATTTAAAAGGTATAGATAAACCTTTGTGATAAGTATATGATTTAATGCCAAAGAAATAATACACATTTTATTTAGGGATACAGGTAAGAGAAACTTAGTAAAAAATCTAGATATGAGTCTAAGTGTAGGATTACATCCTAAAGTTTTGGTGAAGTATTGAGTTTATATTTTTCCTACAAATTGAATACCTATTTGGATACTATAAGTGGATACAAGATCTAGCACATATTTACCTAGGGGTAATAAACTCAAAAAGGGTGTATTGGGTATGAGCTCAATTGCCACCTGGTGCATGATAAAGAGGAATATCTATAAACTTGGGTTGAAACTACTAGGGTATCTTCTTTGGTTAATCAAATTATCATTTAAACTATTATGGGGGATTTAAGAATGATGTTAACTAATTAGGTTAGAGAACCTAATATAAAAATGACTATAGATTTCTAAGGATTGAACAAAGAGAGTCATAGGTTAATCCAAAGAATCATATGATAAAAACAAAGGTGTTGTAAGAGAAGAAATATTTGGATTTATTTTTTCATATACATATTTTTGATAATATCATAACCATATTTTATTTAGTATTTGGTTGAAATAGGATCACAAAGATGAAACTGATAAAGGTATGTATCTAGAAACCACCATGTCTTATAACAGAATAAGGTAAAATATGTAAATGGTGAAGACATTTAGTATATTCCCATTATGATTGAAAAAGTGAGTTTCTTATTGAGGCTGGAATCATAATATAAATAAATTCTTAATAATATTAGATATTTTAATTAGTAAATTGATATTTATTGATGACATTGTGGTATATTTTATATGTTATTGAGGATTATTTGAATTATAAAAGGATCGTTCTTCAATTATTTTGAATTAATGGTTTTAAATCATATATTAAATGGTATCAATAACCTTGAGAAATGATTTCATGGTTATAAATATTAAATAAAACATGTTTTAGGGGTTGATAAGTTTTATGTTTAGTATATGTTTGATCTCAATATAATAAGGGGTTGATTCATTTTGAGAAAAATGAGCTAGATAATATTGATTTTTAGGTAATTGATTATTTATTTAATAAAAAATGAAATCCATGATATTTTTGGTGATTTTAATCTATTTTTTTGGGATTATGATATATATATTTACTAGTATGCAGTTTTATGAACTAATGGTTTAAACCATTTGAGGGTTAACGATAATGTAAATTTCTTAGAGGAATATATAATCTCATTATGGTTCAGTTTATTTGAGATTTAAATAGATTTTGGGAAAGGTATGTTATTAAGAGTATATTATTAGGGTATATATATACATGGGTATATGATTGTAGGGATGATTAGTGTTATTCAAGAAAGGATAAGTTGAATGTCGAGAGCTTATATTTCAATGATTATTGGGTTTAGAATATTTTGTTAAATTTCATGGTAATTTGAGACCCCAATTTTATATATTATGTTAATAAGTGTGAGAGAACCCAACTCAAATTAACATATGTTGAATAAATAATGATATATGTTAAATAAAGTGTGATATTGGTTGAATCGAGTTTGATATAAGTTGAGTTGTAAGAACTATTGGCTAACATTATAGTGATATAAAGGGAGAAATCATGTGATTATTCCAAAATATCTATAAAGAATTATGATTGACAATGTGAACATAGATGAAACCATAGACACACCAAATAAAATAAGGATATAATATTATATAAATTTGGGAAACCAAGATGATGAAAGAAAGATGATTCAATCTTCTTCATGTCAAAAATGTGGGAAGAAACCCCTTAGAGAAATGTATTTAATAAACTAGAAGATTTATTATGTGTGGAAAAGGAGGAAATAGTGAAACTGAGAGTTCATTTAACATGATGGATGAAATTTATTTTTCCTATCCATACCTAATATATTAAGGTAAATACTTCACTCAAAAATATATCTTTAGTCATATATAACTTTTAAATATTATTGAATAATTTTATTAGTAAGTGGTAATTAAAAATTTCAAGGACATAATTTTTTTAAAGGGGTATGTAACACCTTGAGATCATAATATTTGATTACCTTTAAATAATTCAATGTGTTTGATATCTTTCTCCATAAAAAACACCAAACATAAATGGAACTCCGATATATTTAGATAAAATATAAATTTTTCGGTATGATTATCAAAATCCATACATTGAATTAGAAGGAATGAATAAGAGTAACCACTTTATAAATTAGATGTATATAAAAAATAAATACAACTTTTAATATGAATGAAATTCAATTAGTTTACCTAAAATGACTAATAAAATCATTTATTGTTTATAAATGTGTATTTCTAAAAAAATTGGATTTTATGTGATATGAATATATATTTCAAGAAAAAAATGATTAATTAAAAATTATGTTTTATATTAACAATTTATTAACAATAATTTAGTTTTTAAATTATTTGAAATAAGATTAAGAATATTTAATGTTTAAAAATATCAATTTCTAATAAAAATGGTATTTCATTATATTTTATTAATTTATTAAAAAATTCGATTTATAAGTTTTTTGTATTTAAATTAATAAAATTTACTTTATTTTTTAATTTTTCATATCAAAATTGACTTAGTATATTTTTTTTATCTTTTTCTAAAAAGGCTGGTTTTTAGTAAAAAGATAAAATTTTCAAAAAGTATTTAATTTTGATGACATAATAATTATGTAAGAATGACCTAAAAGTTTACAAAAAATTTCAAGTAATAAAATACGAATTTAATGAAAAATATTATGAATTTTAAAATATTCTTTAAACTTATAAAACCTATGGAAAATATTTTTAGAACTAATTAATAATGTTACTTTAGTATAAAAAATGTCTTCTATAATTTTGTAGAATCACGTATTTTCAGGGGGATTAGATTTTTTCTTAACTTAAAATCATAATAACATTTTTTATCATAAATAAATTAATTTTATTAAAATAATTATCCAAGATAATTTTATCTTATATATAATTTTAAATCTTAAAAACATTATTTCTCTATAAACTTTTTTTTATCCAATTAAGTTTATTTATTTTAAAATTAATTTTTCTCACATTTAGAATTTATCTTGATAAAATTATTTTCAATTTTGAAATTAGATGTATCATATCGGGTAAAATATATAATATAAATCTTTGTAATTAAATTAAATTTCTATAATCAGGAATTAATTACTAGTGTATAAGTAAATTAGGGTAAAAGACAAAAAGTTAAAACAAGAATCCTTAAAGCAGCTAAAGTTCTCTATAAAAGGAATTTGTGAGGTGATTTTTTATCCAAACTCATTGTACTCTCTTATTTTATCCATTTTTCCATTTGATACTTGAATAGTAACCTTACATTTTTGAAAATGTAAGGTTTACTCCCAAAATTACCCTTCCCTACACTTATAAAAGGGTAACGTCTTTAACACTTACAAAATCTACTATAGTTCAAATTTGTCCATGAAAATATTCTAGTTTTATCATCCTATAACAATATCCCACATTAAAAAGCTTCTATTCACTATTATTTATCATAATACCTTCATTTCTAATGATAACTCCAAGGAACATTGAAGTCCCCGACATAAGTGTTATCAACTACTTAGATTTTATCCATAATTAAATTATTTCAAATTTATTCTATACGAAAAAATATAATTATATTAGAATCATTTATACATTTAATTTCACTATATTTAAGTTATTATCATTTTTATTCATATATACCATCCATTAAGAAAAACAAAATCGCCATTCATCCATTGTATGAAATACCACCTCCATAATGCAACATGTTTCATTATCTGTCACCACATACAAGGTTGTATATAAGGATTAAATTAAAGGATAAATATTATTTTTATGATACCATTATGTATGTTTTTTGAAAAATATAAGAACCTGTTAAATATATAATAAAAAAATGACCATTATTAATTTAATCGTTGAAAATAAGCACACTAAGAAGAGAATATTTTATTCAAAATGTGTAATGTTTTCATATCAATTAATTATTTTTATAATTCATTATAATTATAATATATAACACTAATAAATTCTAAATCATATCATTATTATTTTCTATAATGATATTACAACAACATCACCTCAAAATCATTTATTAAATCATAATATGTTCATTTTTGGGTGGGTTTAACCACATAATTGAAAAATACTATGAATTTATATCATTAATGATAATGGGAACATAAATAATGATATAATATGATATAAATGTTTAAATAATTATTTTTTTTCGATATATGTTATATCTATATTTAATTCATTAAATAAAAACACACACTTCGATCATCAAGAATCGCCAAAACATGCTTGTTATTGATTTAATATTCAAGTATAAAGACTAAGAAACTCATAAAAAAAGTTTTAAACATAAAAAATAATTATAAATAATCCATAACAGTTTATTTAATGATCTATTAGTTATGGAATTTAAAATAAGAAATAACAACGCTATTATGAAACTAGTTTAAATGATCAAAACTATAAACACCCGATGTAGAAAATCATTAGAATTCATATAGATAATGACTATTTATGAGGAATATAAATGAAAATGGATATGAATACGGTTATGAATAAAGTGATTAGGATATTTATTTTTGTGATATATGGGGTTAAGGTACATTTTTGTAAGTCAGGAACAAGAGGTAAGGGTTTCATCTCGAATTATTCTCTTTGAGTCAGGTTTGGTATTATGCACCTAATTTCATTAATTTTGTGTATATGACACCTATTAGTGATATAATATCATAAATTAAATTTTAATCATGGTATTTCAAGTTTAATTAAAAGTCATATCTTTCAATTTATTTTATATTAAAGTGTCACTCAGGTCGCAAGGGTTTTCTTGGTCTCAATTCTGATTATTTGAGACGTAATAAATTTTATTAACCATGTTTACTTTTCATGGTGTGTTAAATTACCATGGATGTATTTTTATCACACTACTTGTATTTTATGAGATTTAATATCCAAATAATGTTTCCTGATTCTAATGGATATTTATTTAGTTGTTTCCCCAATAGTGAGGATTTTTTGTAACTCAATTTTCATTCATTGTGTTATGATTTTTCTTTGAACTTATTTCATATAAGCTAGGTAAATTATTACCTTTAATTATATAAAATGGTATTCCATCATTTTTTACATTTACAGGACATAAAACCTTAGAAAAATATTCCTTACTTCTTGGATTACATCCTTTTACAACAATACCCATTATTTATCTAGACAACTTATGATCATGTTATTCTATAATTGATTTAGCCGCATACCCATTACTCTATATGGTGTGAACGTCACATTTTACACAATTCATATTGATTGATGTTCAACTAGAAGGAATGTTATTCTATTTATATAGGTAAATGTATATTCATTCCATATATTTTTATTCCAATACAGATGATTATTGGTAAGTTTACTATGAATTTTTTAACCATCTACCTTCTTCCTCCAGATGCGTTGGGATCATTTTATCTATTTTATTAACACGAGGAAATTTAATGAAATTATTTATTTTTATTAACTACTAATTCTAGTTTATTATGTATTTGATTTATTTATTTCAAATTATATGGATAACCATGTTTTATTAAGTTAGAGGTTTATTTGGGAATGGTATGAATGGTCTTGATGACTCTTATAGTGAATGCATTAGACTTAATTATGTGATAAGTGGGGCCCAAAATTATATATCCCCTAAATGCATCAAAAACTCCCATGAGATAATTTTTTGGTTATTTGGTTTATACCCACCCAATTTAGGAAGATGTCATGATAGTAGTCTCGATCAAAAGTAAATGTCATGGTATAAGGCCTTAACAATAGGTTTTTATGTCCAATATTATTCATTTCATTAGAATGAGATCATTATTATTGATATCCATGTTTTTATTTATTTTCATAGATATATCATTATTCTATAATTGATTATGGATTCTGTTGTTTACATATTCCTAGTATCATATTTATTCCATGATTTCTTCAGTTATATGTTTATATTACTAAGCATTTGATCTCACCAATTTATTATGTTTCCATTACCTAGGTTATAAAGAAAATTAATAAAAATGACATGTTTAGAAGAATAACACATGTAGAATAATTTGTGAGATATTTTTAAGAATGTAAATGAATTAATTAGTTTATGATATATAATAGAAAAAATGTCCATTAGTTGATAAATACACTAGATTTATTAGTTTATGACGTATCCTAATTATCTAAAGATCTAAACCTAAAATGATCCTTCAGTTGTAAGAGATTCAAGAATATTTATTTAATTTCTTATTATTCGGGATTATTTATGTTTATGTTTTCATTTGGAAAATTATATGATATCTCTATCTTAAACCCTATCTATTTTATTATGCTCTAATTATTTCTTGAAATTACAAGTTTACCTTTAATTTCTGCATCTCTATGTATTCCAAACTCTAAAAGAATGTTTTTAAGAAAAACTGATTTTTTTATAGTTGGTTGGGACTAATTTTCTTCCATCTTCATATTTTCTTTAAATGTTTTAAATAAAATGTTTCACTATTAAAAAATGATTTATTGAAGTAATTTTTACCCATTTTATACTTTCTATAAAAATGTTTTAATGGAATATTGTTTCGTTTTCTGAATAAGCTACTTTTTACCAAAGGTGTGAACAAAATATTTATTTTAACATTTACCACAAAAATGAATTTTCCTCCCATCGCAAAAATTATTTACATTGAATATTACTTTACAAGTTTCAATGGGTATTTTCAAATAATTTTTCCTAATATTCTTGACTTTTTTTTACTTTAAATAAATGATTTAAAAATGAGGAGTGTATTTTCCTCAAGAAATATTACAAGGATATTTTAAAATTATTTTCATATATGTAAATTTACATTGAATAATCTTATACTTTAATAGGGATATAATCTAATGATACCATCCGTGATATTAATTAGGAAGGCTTTTGATCTTGTTGCTCTAGTGGGTTTCTAGGGAAAATATTAATATTTCATGTGCTTGTTTCTCAATACAAGTATTTATATTGATTATAAACTGAATTATGATTCATTTCATTCATATTATGAATGAATTAGAATCATTATGTGATTTTTGGGGCCTTTTATATCCCTTATATGCATCATCATGTCTCATGAGACAATCTTGTTTGGGTATTTGACATACGCATGGTAACAACCCAATATTTTATGATATATTTATCTTTAAACAAATTTATTTGATTGATTTCTTTACACACAACACTAATTTTAAAATATCATTAAAAATTATTGAAATATTATTATGTAAGAAAAATATCAATTTTGAATTTAACATGTCAATATTATCTTATGTTGAAAATTTGGTATTTTTTTTGAAAAGATTAATTTTTCAAGAAAAGTAATTTTTTTAGATTTTTGAAAACAATCAATTATTTTAATTTAAAAATACACATAATAATTTAAATTTGATACTATATTAACATAATAATTTTTTATTTACAAATAATCTAATTAATTATATTTGATTCATCATTATACCCAATTTTAATATATGTTCATTTCTAGACTTGAAACACATTTTTCTGAAAAACCATTTTTGGTTCATTTTGTGTTTTTATCTTAAATTATTTTTTTCCAATTATTTGAATTTAATTCAATAAAATTTATTCCATATTTGAAATCTGGAGGTTAAAATTTGGTAAATATGTCTCTTTCATTTTTTTCATTATGAATAATAACCATGGTGGATATTTTTGACATCTGTAATGGTAAAATGGGTGAAAAGTGTTAAAAATTTAGGACAAGGCTTTAAAATTTATATAAAACATTCCTTTATCATATTTTATTAATTAATTTTGTCTATGTCTATCCAATTATTTAAAATATGGAAACTTGGTTCCATTTTTCTATGATACTGTCCTTTATTTTTCTTTTTTAAAAGATAAAAGATGTCACACTCTTTAATTTAATATCTATAATATTTATCCATAAGAAAAAAAATTCGTTTTTGGTTTTAAATTTTCATTTAAAATAGTAATTAATTTTTTTTTCATGGTAATTTTTCATGTTTTACTGATCGGATCATTGCCTTAAATGCCTACACATAGCTGACACAATTATATTTTCAATTAATTGAAAAATAAAATAAATGGTTTTAAAATAATAAAAGTTATAAAATATAAATGAATTATTGTTTTCTAAGAATTTTATAGATGAATATACCATATTATATATGTTTCAATTGATTATATTTTAATTACATATTTTTCTTGGTGTATTTAATGTCAAATTAAATGAATGGTGTCAAAAATGACATTAATTATATTTTATGAAAATAATATTTTACTAAATTATTTAAAAATAAAAAAATCATTTAAATAAGAAAATTGGGATAATATTTTCTCAAAAATTTAATCACTATTCCATTTATGATCCAATTTTTACCTTATAAATAAAATTATAACCCTTTAATATTGAAATAGTTGTTACCAAAGTTAAGGTTAAAAATGGTTAACAAAGAGGTTGATAAAAAAGATACAATTTAAAATTATATCTATATTTGATTTTATGATTATATTATGATCATAAAATCATTATATTTGAATAAATTTAATTTTTTAACCACATGAACATGAATTTTACTTTATTGTATTTTAATATTTTGAAAAATTACAAGAGTGCCCCTCCCCTCACTTATAAAAGAACACCCCTTATCTATTTTCTTACACTACATTGAGCCATATATCTCAAAAAATACTAACTTTTTTATTATACACTTTCTTATCCATTAATTATAGGAATTTTTACCATTAAAATACCATTCCAATGGTCCTTAATAAATAATTTCAAGGGATTCTACCAAATAATTGGTAATCATATTTACTAACTATTTGAAGTTTATTTCTTATTCTACTTCCTATAATTATATTTTATCCATACTAAAATAATTAATATAGTATCATAAATATACTTTCATGTTATTATGAATATGTTACAACCATTTCCACTTCTTTTCTATCCTATACAAAGTAATAACATCACTCATGCATACATATGTCTTAGATTCTCCATGTAGCGGTGTAATTTGTTTTTAATCACCACTTTACTTGGATGGTAATAAATATTAAAATCATGATTATATATGATATTTATGACAAAATTATTCATATTTAATTATAATATCATATATACCATCTTTCCTTTCAATCCTTTAGAAAACAATAACGTTGCTTGTCTATAAAGCGATGTGATTTATTTTTCATTTATACTTTCCATGGCTGTTAATAAGGATATATTTAATAAATATATAAGATATATATTTATAAATAATATCTTTTTATGGTGAATTATTATTTTACCTTATTTTTTCCATTTGTTGAAAATTGAAAACAACATTTGTCCCTATTTACGACCTACCATCTCTATGAATAGTGTAATCCATTTTTCTACCTCTATATTTTATAGATGACTATAAATATATATATTGAATATATATGATATTTATATTTTTGAATAAAATTATTTATATTATGTAACTATAATATATATGCATGTTTTGAAACTACCTAATCAAAATATACATGAAAAAAGTAGTTAACACCCAAAATAATGATAATAATAAAGGATTATTAACAAGTGGTTGATAAAATGATATTAATGGATCATATATGATATTATAGATAGTTATATGGTTATATTATTTAATTAAAATAAATATAAATTTATTATACATGAGATTAAATGAACTTATGAGGCAATTCAATCTTTAGGTAAGAGATTTCATCTCAATTTTCACTCAATTGAGACATATTTGGTATTATGAACCTATTTACTTTTATATAGTATATATAATTCCCCTATTATATATTTAACATTAATATATTTTTATTAATTATGATTAAAGTTTAAATTCAAGTTTTATCTTTCAATGGTTTACAATTAAAAAGTTTTCATAGAGGTAATAATTTACTTTACAATCTCATTTTTTTTGGGATTGTACTTATTTTCATTAAAGTAATATTATAATTTATCATTTATATTATCCATAAATTTTCTTATCCTCTGGATATTTAAGGTGTATCCATTTTTTCTTCCAAAATTTTCTCAATGTGAAACTTGAATAAATTAATAAATTTTTTAAAATAAAATCTAACCTTATTTCCCTCTTGAGAGGGTATATTTTTCTTATATATCTAGATTTTTCAATTTTTTATAAAAATTTATTTTTTAAGACGTATTTTATGTAACATCATAGACCTTATGACCCATTAATTTATAATTAATTTAGTTATTTATGGGTATGGGGAAGTACATAGGTGTTTGGAGGATAAAGGGAGGAGTTTAGAGGTGTTTTGGGATAAAAAAGTTTGTTTTGGAGCCTGACGGTAGCACCCTGGTGGTAGCACCCTGGTGGTAGCTTCATAGAGGTAGAACCATGGAAGTATAAACCAAGCAGTAACACCTTTGTTATATCACCAGATGATATATTATACATAGATAAACTACATGAGAAATCAATTATGTGAATTGGCTACATGCCTGGATCAGATACATGAATCGGCTACATGGTTGATCAACTATGTGGATGATTGACTACATGGCTAATTGACCACATGAATTAGCTACATGGATGGATCAAATATGTGATTTTTCTATTTGGATGAATCATTTTTGGTCTAATACTACTATTTTAAAATGGTTATGTGGAGATTTTTTTTAATGTGGGGCTTCTAACTATATGAAATTGACCTTGGGCAGTTTTTTGAAAGTTTCACGAATATGGCTGTGTAGATATTTTTACATTGCGAATAAAGATAATTCAAAGACCATTTCATCAAGAATAATTATATCCTTTATTTTATGTGATGATTAAGTCCATAAATGAGTCCTTCCACATGAATTATAGTTAGATCCATAATAAAAAATAGTTAATTAAATATGTTTCTAGTCATCTCATATATGTTGACCTGAAAACAAAGATCCTTCCTTCATTCCTTCTTGCTTACTTTACCTTAAAGTTGGAGGTTCTAAATACCATCCCTTGGAGTCATGGAAGCCTATTGTCATTGGTTTGAGTTTCTTCTAGAAGTGATTCTATCTTGTGTATGCACCTATTTATGCTACAGTTAATCATTAGAATCTTCTCTCTTTAGGAATTTTGAAAACCCTTTAATGGGGATCAATTCTCAACTCCCTGTGTTCGATCTATAGTGATCTGAGCTTCTTGTGGGTGGAGTGATCAGGATCTATGATGTTTGTCCATTCTCATGTGAATAACATTTATGACATTGAGTAGGGGATTTGATTCTTTTATCCCTTTGGATGATAATGAAATTATTCTAAAAATTATTGAACATAGTAAATAATAAATTTTTATAGCAATCACATGTTGTTACTTTTACCATGATAACTTTTTGCCTTTTGATTTTATAGGTAGTGTGATATCTATGTTATTCTTATTATCATTTCTTGTTATGATGTGTATTGGTATATTATTCTTGAAGTAAAATGGTAAAGATTGTAAATCTTGAATTAATTGATTAAATGTATTAATAATAATTAAATAAGAGGAATGTTTTTAATCTAGTGTTTATTTTTATTTTATGATAATAAAATTGATGTAATTTCATGTTTAATTGAATATGTTATTCCATATATTGAATTAATTTTATTAATAATGTGAAGGATGTTAATTATTATTGATGATAATTAAAAGGCATGTTAAATGAGAACAATACTTCTCTATGTTTATCAAAACAAGTTTTAATGATTAGAGGATATTTTATCATTTGATAGCTCAATATAGGTTGGTAGGAACTAGTGAATAATGAATTGGATAATTAAAGAAGAAATATTAAATGGCTATATGATAAATATAATTTCTAGGGTCTGATTTACTCTTTTCTTGATAAGGCTGAGTTTCTTGTGTTTGGATCCATGAGAGCTTGTTTATGTGTGAAGTATGTATGTCTTGCCATAGGGCCTAGAATTCACTATTGACTATGTTTATTTCTTACTTCCATGTGATGTGCTTCATATGTGAGCTTCACTATGCGATGTGTTATGAGACTAGGATGAGTGAGGCCATAATGGATGATGTGATATGCAGTGGGGATGCCTGAATAATGTGGAAGCATTTGGCACCATTAATGGAGAGATTTATCTTGATATGCATGTGGGAATCAGGGATGAAACTAGATATGATAGAAGGGGTTGAATCCGGGATTACCCTTTGATGTGATAAAGCTAGATGCTTTCTTGGCATGAATATATTCAATGCCTAATAGATGGGTTTCTTGTTTTATATACATTCCATTCCCCACTTCTTAAGGTGGTTGGGTGTACTTGGTTGCATGTTTTCTCTTGGTAGTATATTAACATGGTTTTCCAAGAGTAAATAAATTATAAAAAGTAATCATTTTTCATAAATTCTTAAACCAAGGGGTTGGTTCTGACATAATGTGAATATAGAAATGATGTTGATCTAATTAAATAGTGTAATCAGTTTAGCTTATACCCAAAAGTCCTGGAATTGTATTTGGATGTTGAATGTAATATAATATAGAATAATGTTGTTGGTTAATTAATGAATAATCAATTAATTAATGTAAAGTAAATTGTTTTATGAAAAAGAGGCAATTTAATATAGCGCTTAAAAATGGTTATATGCTTATAGGATATCTAGTCCCTAGAAGTGGAAGATAGGTGTATGAGAGATGATAGATAAAGTTGATATTAGGACTAAGTTATCCACATAGTGTGGTTATGAAATATATTATACATTTTATATTATTTGATTTCATACACTAAACCACCCATTTCAGTTAGAAAAACTGACACCCATCAGACTCTTGGAGGGTGTTTTCCCCAACATCTTGGTGGTATGATGGATAGATGACTAACCCCTCTATCATTACTCTCCTCTCTTGGTAGTTATATGTGCTGGTATGCATAGCGGTTAGTTTTACCATATATATGTGTAGAGGGATGTGATGGATTTTGATTATTTCACAAACATTTATTCCTAGATATATTATCCAAAAGATTATTATAGGTATGGTGTGCATAGGTTTTGATGGTTTGAGAAACCTTACATGGTGTATGGGTTGTGATGTCTTGAGGTATAATACCTGATCTATGATATATATCATACAAGATCTAGTGGCCCTCAAAAACTACCTGGTTACTATATAATATTTGATATGGGATGATGTGATGATGTGATGCATGAGGTGAATATTGTGATTCCTTAACCAGGTGTCTTCATGTGACATAATTTTTGGAGAGAGGTGTCTTGGGATGTGCAAAATTAGAGCACAATGAAGAAAGTGCAGGGAAGGAGGAGTGAGGTACCCTTGATGTTTCATTAGTATATGATGTTATCTCTTTTATGAGATACTTTTTGATTGTTAACCATGATGAGGTCGTTAACTTAAAATATCTATTTAGGTGATGAGTTAGTTTCACTCTCGTTCACAATACTTAAGCATGATTCTTTTATCTTTTGCATGAGATGCTCTAGGGAGGATCCTACTAAGTATAATATTATTCTCACCCTATGTTTATATAATTTTTTTAGGTTAGCAAGATCAAGTTAAAGATTAGGATGAAAATTAATAGATCTTGGTTTTCCAAGAGCTATTTAGTATTTGTGGTCGCTTCCATATTTAACTTTTTGTTACTTGTACTTTCCTTTTAGTTATTATAGTTCTATATGAAATTTTATATATTCACTTTAGATTTATTATATATATATGTTTAAGAAGGTGTTGATTGGTGTATCTGTATTATCTCTCTCTTATACATGTTTTATTAGAGGGGAATTCCTCCCATGTTATGATTATTATACCCCCAGTGATAGTCTCCAACATAGGGCCCACTGGAGATAGAAATATAGAAGTCACTATCCCCCTTCTCTCATTTCCATCCAAGTAGTGGTACCCTTTGGAGGAGGGGGTCACAATAGAGTGATATTAGAGACCCATGATATGACGCACGAACATAAAATTTTCTAAGCCTACTAAATGAAGTGATACTAATTATAGGACATACATCTAGAAAAGGATCAAGCATCATTATTCTTTTCACATGTTTATGAAATAGGTAGACCTTGGGATATGTTAAAACCTTAACAAGATAATTAATTAATTAATTAATTAATTAATGTTAAATATTCCATATTATAGTTTTAATAGCTCTAACAATTAATTACTTTTTACAGTCATGGATCTAGGTCGATGTCCTCTCTATGCTCACATTTAATATGTTCAGTAAGATGTTCCAGAAGATCACCGTAGAGTATAGTTTGATGATAATGAAACTTGTAGGAGTATACATTGATAGTTTCAGTGCCAGAGTTTGCATAAGTATAAGGGCTCCATTTCCGATTCGGTCAGAGAATACTGGTTTAAGGAGGATGATATATCTTTTAGTTCAATCCATGATTGCAATGATCATTGGGTTTATTTGGCTATGATGATGTTTTTTTGGTGTCATGAGGAAGTGGTGTTTCTTGGTCTCGAAGGATCATGAGGAGTGATCAGTCTCATTGGAGATGTTTCAAGACCAGTTCTGAGTAGAGTTCCTTTCTTTGAGGAAAAAGCTATCCATTCACCAGGAGCTACTTACCCTTCGATATGGGAGATACAAAATTTGAGAGTTTGATATTCATTTTGGGACCCTTGTATGATGTTATTTAGACCTATTTATATATGAGTATGCTTATAAAAATAATTTAAAGGAGGATTTTTCTTTAAATATCTAGCTCTTGGCCACCCTATTTATGATGAATATGTATATAGAGGTGCTAGTGAGAGAATAAGTCATTGATAAGATGATGAATAGAGCTAGATCATCATGAGAGGGGAGTCTTTATGATTCCTCATGAAGTAGATCTATGGTCCAGGGTTCCTAGTTTCTTAGAAAAAAGATCTTTCGGTCAGTGGGGTGTAGGTCCCATCCCTCATCATCTTGTTTCTATGAGGGTGGTGACTCTCATACATTTTTCAAGGGATCATACACATGATTTTCTTGTGGAGTTTTAGGTCATCAGTGGTGAGAGTGCCTAACCTTTTTGATATTTCATCATGTGCCAAGTGTTTTTCTTTTGGTTTCTCCATTGAGGAAGTTTTAGCTGAGGCAATAGCCAAAATACATTCTAGTTAAAGATCAGAAAAGAGGATATGGTATAAGAAGATCACATGAATGAGACACTAATTTTCTTTATAGAGTAGAGAATGGCCATAGAGGTGGTCATCAATAGGGTCAGAGAGGCCATGAAGCAAGTCATGGTCAACTTCATGCTTTAGCATTTCTAGTATTGGGTGAGCCAAACATCATTTGAGGTGCCCTTTTATTATTTTTTCTACATGGGTACATTTTTTGTTTTAATGGAACCTTCATCCTCTTCTATATCACCTACCATATTCCATGATTTGAGACTTGAGGTAGAGATTCTTCTATTCCCCTTGGCATTGACTACATTAGTTGGAGTTTGAGTTGGATTGTATGAAGTATGTAGTGACTGTGAGCTAGTGTGGGGAAACAACTATTTTTGGGAGACATTCTATGTTTATGGATACATCCATAGGAAATCATCATCAACATATATTGTATGTATTTAGTGCATGTTATTGTGGATTTATTCAAGAGGAAGGGCGTGTTTTATGATGTCAATGGGGAGCCAGCGACGTTCATTGGAAAATGAGACCCTTGGATGGGTTTCAGGTATGTTCTATCCTTTCCATATTTGATAGATGATTTTATGTTGAGTTTATCTGAAGTTTAGAAATTAGTGTTTCCTAGTGTCATAGAAGAGTCCCCTAGTGTATTCCCAGAGGAGGTTGTAGCATTACACCTTCAACATAAGATCAATTTTTTGATCAAGTTAAAATCAAGAGTGCATACTATCTTGATATATCCATATAGGATGAAACCTTATAAGTTTCAAGAGTTATGAGTACAGCTCAATGATCTGTTGTAGTTAGGTTTTGTTTGTCTAAGTGTGTCACCTTAGGTTTATGATTTATTCGAACATTTGAAGGGAGAAAGTTGGTTATGGAAAATTAATTTGTGATCATAGTATCTTTAGATGTGTGTGAAGGATGATGATATTCCAAAAACAGATTTTCAATGTCTTCATGGGTATTATGAGTTTGTTTTTATTCTGTTTAGTGTAATGAATTCACCATCCATGTTCATTGGGTTGATGAACGTAGTGTTCATAGAGTTCCCAAAAATGTTCAGGGTGGTTTTCGTCAATGAAATCCTTTTTTACTTCATATATGAGGAGGATCATGCAGAGAATATGTATTCTATTTTAGGAGTTATTCATCATAATCATATGCTTGGGAAGTTATAAAAGTGAGAATTTTGGGCTTGTAAAGTTCGTTTCTTAGGGAATGTGGAATACTATTAGATAGTATCTATGTATCTTTCAAAGATATATGTAGTTGTTTCTTGAGAATCCTCCATTATGGTGGTAAAGGTGTAGTGTTTCCTTGGTCTTATGGGCTATTATAGAAGGTTTATAACTGATTAATATTGTATTGTGACTCTTTTAATAGCCTTTACCAAAAAGGATTATGTGTTCTTATAGACCGAACAATGTCAGGAAGCATTTGAGTACCTAAAGGATAAGTTTGTGAGCACTCCAGTCCTTTGTTTTCCAATAGAGGGAGTTCAATTTGAGGTTTGTTGTGATGCTTTGCATCTTGGATTGGTCTTTATCATGATAAAATAGAGAGCAACGTTTTCTTATGGGTCTCTGATGTTACATCCCCATGAGAAAAACTATTCTACCAATGATCTCGAGTTTATGGTTTTGGTTTTTTCTTTAAACTTGTGAAGAAATTACCCCATCGATGATAATTTTGTGGTTTTTACCGATCATAAGTTCCTAGGATATGTCTTCTCCTAGTGTGACTTGAACTTGCATCAATGATGATGGGTGGAATTTTTACTGGATTACAGCTTCCAATTTTTTTTATATGATAGGTAAGGGAGATGTTTTGGATGATGCATTGAGTAGGAAGTCATGTAGTTACGTCGTTCATAAATTTTGTTTTTTCTAGGGAGTGATGGAATAACTCTCGGCGATGTATCTAGATATGGGAGAGGTTGGATGTAGATGTTTTATTTTTCAAATGATAGTATAGTCATATTTTCTTCAATGGTAGGTGGATTCCCATTTGGGGGACTCTGAGGTGGAAGTCTTGAGAGATTAATTTGTCTTTGGTGATTCCCCTGATGCTCAGTCTGAGGATAGAGATCACCAAGTGTTGTTCTTGGTTTGGATTTTCATTCCTTTGGTGATGTGTGAGATAGTTCTCCATTAGTTCCATATATTTACTTTGGAATTACATATTTGTGTGATAAAGATGACCTAGATTTGAGAAGTCATTTTTGGTGGATAAGGTTGAATCATGTAGTTGTATAGTTTGTTTCTCTATGTTTGGTTTTCTATAAGGTGATTGTTGAGCATAGTGATCTCAGTGATTTTATTCAACCGTTAAATATTTCCTTTTGGAAGTGGGAGGAACTATAGATGGACTTTGTTACTGGTTTACCTTGATCTTAGGTAGTATTTTATACAATATGGTTTATAGTGGATCATTTGATGAAATCACCCCACTTTAGAGAAAGCAGGGAGCCAAGATCAGTGGTGGTTCTATCAATTTTGTATCCGGAAGAGGTGGTGTGACTCTATAATGTCCTGAGGATGATCATCTCTAATCTATATCTCCCGTGTACCTCTAGGGTGTGGAGAGGTCTCTAGTATTATCTCCCTTGGTATGAAATTAGTGACTAGAGGAGGGTTGAATAGTCATTTTTTTTCTTAAAAGAAAATACAAATTTGTCAGAGTTAGGTCAGTGTTAAAATTTGAAGTAGAAAGAAAAAAATAACACATGAAGTTTTTATAGAGGTTTATATCACCAAGATCTTAGTCCTATCATCAATGTCCTCTACTTTACAAGGATACTAGTATTCATTAAATCCTCACTATTTAATGGGAGTGATAACCTAATTACATACAAATATAAATGTACCGTTTTCACACCTTGTGGTATAACCCCTATATTTTGAAGGAGTGACAACCTAACTTCCTTTTTTTAGGAGGAATAACCCAAACTTTCATTTAGATAGGAGGAATAACACAATGAAAACGTTTTTAAGTGAAAATATTAAACCAAACTATTGAGAAAAAGCAGATGGTATGAAGTATTACAATGAATAAATAATAAAAAAATTAGACAGGAGCTTGAGCAGTTGCTGTAGAAATTCAATGCAGCTTGTATTCTTTGATCATTGCAGTAGTGGATGATAAAAGTGATGAAGATATACAGTGATCACAATAGAAGATCTGAAGTCAAATAAGTTTATTGATCAATGAAGAGAAACAAAAATTGCTTCATTCTATACTTATCAAATGAATCATCTACACCGGTACATGTTTTTTATCCTTCCAGGGATCTACTAGATATTTAAAGTAAGATCCTCTAGGAGAGTATCCATATCTATTATCTGTATGAAACTTGTTAGTGTATAAAAATATTATAATATGACCATTAATTTTTGTCTGTTAAATCCCTAATGAAAAAAACATAATCATGCTTTATAATTCTTCTTGAAATATTAAAATAAAACATTAAATATTATAATAATAAAAATTCTAAAAAAATAAAACTTTAAGAAAGTTAAAATAAAAACATAATCTTATAGATTATATAGACAACAAAAAACTATAGAAAAATAGAGCATTGCATGAACTATTAAGCTACAAGTAAATGTTTCTATAAAAATAATGTTACAATTATTTTTACACACTTGTACATTTTTATATCAACATAAAAATAGAAAAAAATTATCAAAATAGTTATTTTAATAATATAAATTTAAATAAGAAATAAAAATTTTAGAAATTTTTTTTAACTAATGGAAGGTCATTGACCTACCATTAGAATAGAGAAGAGTAACTCATGACTCACTACTGGGTTCTAATAGTGGCTCATTGGAAAAAAATATAGACATTAGTGATAATTATCAGATGAATAGAAAGATTAATAAAATATGAAATTAATATACACATTAAAAAATAACTATCAATCGAGAAGAGGGAAGATGATATCTCATATTGAAGATTGAATAATCTTCTATCATATATTTTTATGGAAAAAACCTCTTATAAATACAAGAATAATTTTTCTGAAAAATAAATAAAATAATAGTTGGAAAAAGAAAGAGATAAGACACTAAACTTGAAAGAAGAAGAATGAGATCCTTTATGAACTTAAATAAGCTCATCTGGGGTTTTGAACAGTAAGAAGAAAAATAAATTGTGGGAAATAAGTTCCACTATTGATGTCCAACAGTGGGTAAATCACCTACTGTTGATGTCCAATGGTGGTTAAATCACCCACTATTGAAGACTAGGAGTGGGTCACTAACACACCATTGGGTTCCAATAGTGAGTAAAATCACATATTGTTGGTAGTATTCCAATGATGAGTTGAGTCACCCATAGTTGGTAATTTCCAACAGTGAGTTGATTTACCCACTATTGGTAAATACCAATGGTGAATGGACATAGTTGAGCAACCAACAAGGGAGGCTTTGAAACAGTTGAAGAAATACATGAAGAGGAATATAATCTCATGTAGACACATGAAAGAGAAATATTAGTAGATAGTAAGGAAAGATAAAGAACAAAAGTTTGAGCTATCGTTTTCTAGAGAGAAGATGAAGAAAGAATAAAATAAGATCAAATGTGATATAACTATAAACTGAAGAAACTTGATTAAAAAAAATGAGATACTATGAAGGATTTCATATAAAAGGATGTCATTGGTTGGTCCTACTTGAAAGAAGACGAACAGAGGAAAAAGAAAAAGTTCATGAGAGTTTAAAACTATAAAAACCCATAATTTTAAATAAGATCAAATAGACGAGATTAAATAGAATGGACAACCGAGATTAAAAGGAAGATGAACAATAAACTAAAAAATGAATCCCAAAATGAATTGATAAAGTGACGACTGAGTGGTATATCAACTAGGGTATGATGATGCTTGAGTCGAATTAAAAACATAAGATACACACATCTTACGGGCTAATCGGAAAACCCATTCCTACCCCATGCTCCCCTGGGAATGCTTAGAGGGCCTTATACATAGGCCTCCACATGACATGCATACACTACGCTTGATCCAAAATTTCTACGAGCCATAAAGGCTAAACCTCTCACGTGGTTTGACCTTCAGGTCACCTTAAATGTGGTTGTAAGTTAGGCTTAAGGGTCTTATATAGAAGACTTTATTTTTTTAGAACACTTAATAAAAAATAATGTAAAGAGAAGAAAATATAAACCAACCATTAATCAAAAAAAATTCAAACATGTTAAAGAGAAATATATATTTTGAAACAAAATTGAATTTATTGAATGTTATGTAAGAGTAATTTATCAAAACAAATAGAGGTGAAAATTTTTTAATACCCAATTAGAAAAAATATCCTCCTTTTTGTAAATTAAAAAATATAATATTTATTAAATTTTCAAATAACTTAAAAGAAAAAATAATATCATAAAAAACTTTCTACCCGATTTTGAAATTTATCAAAAATTACATTGAAAATTACTCTTTAAATCAATTTACCTTTTTAATTAAAAATTAACTACTTAAGAGTAAACAAAGAAATGAATTATCAAAATATTAAAAGATAGTTTCAATGTTGATGTAAACAATGTTATCTTATTAAGACTGATCAAAGTAGATTAAATATATTTCAATTATAGAACATATGAAAAATAATTTAATATACTTATCAAAACGTAAATTATATTAAGAATTTTTTTTATTCTAGTATACCCAACTCAAACTTTATATTTTTAAAATTAACAGTATCCCAAGGTTTTGTAAAGATATCAACAATTTTTTTTCTTAGTTGGAATAAATTATAAACATATATCACATTTATTTACATTATCCTTAAGGAAATAAAATCTAACATCAATGTGTTTAGTTCTAGATAGTTGAAGAGGGTTTTTATAAATTTAAATTGAACTAGTATTATAATAGTAGATATAATTTTTTTTAGAAATAATATTAAAATCAGAAAAAGTTTATTTTTTCCAAATACTCTATGAACAAAAAAATATCATCAAAAATATATTTAGCCTCAAATGTTGAAAATGACACTAATAGTTGTATCTTAGAGCTCCAAGAAATTAAGTTTTTTCTTAAAAAGTGACACATACATGAGGTACTTTTCCAGTCAAGTCGACAACCTCAAAATTCAGAATCAGAGTAAGACAGTAAATCAAATCAATTTTTATTAGAATAAAATAGTCTAGTACAATCAATATCCTTGATATATATAATTACTATTTTAACAGATTTACGGTGACTTTATTTGGGGTTTGAATGATATATAGCACACATACAAACAAAAAACATAATATCTATCCTAGAAGTAGTAATATATAGAATTCTTCCTATCATTACTCTATAAAAGTTATCACTAATATACTTTCTAGATTCATTCGTACGAAGTTTAGAATTTGTGATCATAGAAGTTTTCATGGTTTTACAAGAGTGAAATCCATTTTTTTCACAAGTTATTTGGAATAATTGGTTTAATTTAAGAAAATACCATCTTTATTTAAGTTAATTTTTAGACTAAAGAAAAATTTTAATTCCCCATTAGGAACATAGAAAATTCTATTTGTTATTAATTTTGAAAACTCATTACTAATTTTATCATTTGTATAACCAAAAATAATATCATTGACCTAAATATGAATAATTCGTATATCATTTGAAACTCTTTTAAAAAAATTGATTTGAAATAAAAATAGAGTTATTCTTTTATACCAATATTGGGGAGCTTTCTTAAGATCATATAAGGCTTTAGACAGTTCAAAAACAAGATTTAGAAATTTATTATTTTTGAAACCATGTGGTTGTTTAACACACACCTCTTCTAAAATCACACCATTAAAAAAATACACTTTTTTACATCCATTTGAAAAAATTAAAAATTTTAAAACTTGAATAAGATAATAAAATCCAGATGGATTCTAATATAGAAAAAGGTGAAAATTAATCTTCAAAATAAATTCCATCTTTTTGAAGATAACCTTGGGAAACTAATCTTGCCTTATTTTCATACAAATTATTTCAAAAAATACATTTGGTTCTTATAGACATTGAATCTTTATGTATAATTATCACAAACTGATCAAGTTCGTCATGCATGGAATTTATCCAGTTAGAATCTTTCCGATATTTTTTAATATTAATAGGAACATAATCATCCATAAAGGTATAATTATCATAAAAATTTTAAATATATTTTTTAGTTCTAATTATAGATTCGACATTTCCTATAAAATTTTCTAAAGAGTGATATTTTTGGGTTTTCCAAATTAAAGGATTAGATTGAGATGAGATATTCTCCCACTCAACTGATTCATTATTATTCTTAGGTTTATCTTTATGAAAGTTAAATTCTTTAAAATCTTCAACATTATCAAAAGAATCATTAACTCAGTTTTTATTTTTTAATGAACTTAACATGCACATATTATTCCATTATACTATTTATTTTATTATATACCCTATAATTATTACTGTTGTTAGAGTATCCTAAAAGTATACCTTGTTGTACATTTCCAACGGTGAATCATGACCCACCAATGGGTTCAAACGACGGATCATTGATTTTTTCCAGACATCAGTGATAATTATAACATGAATAAAATGATTAATAAAATATAAAATTACTTTAAACATTATGAAATAACTAAAAATTGAGAAGAAGGAAGAGGATAGATCATATTAGATCTTGAACAAGATTCTTTTAGGGATTTTTACAATGAAACAAATAACTACTAATATAAGAATAAATCTTTTGAAAAATAAATAAAATATTAACTTCAAATAGAATGAGGTAAAACATTGCACTGAAAAGTAGAAGAATGATATCCTATTTGAACTTTAATAAGCTTCTACCGAGTCTTTGAATAGGAGGAAGAAAAATAAGGAGTGGGGAATAAGACCCATCGTTGATGTCCAAGGGTGGGTAAATCACCTACCGTTGATGTCAAATAGTGGGTAAATCAACCACAATTGAATACTGGTGGTGGGTCACTTACCCACCGTTGGGTTCCAACACTGGGTAAAATTACCTACCATTGGTGATATTCCAATGGTGAGTCGAGTCACCCACCATTTTTAATTTCCAACAATGAGTTGATTTTCCCACCATTGGTAAATTCCAACAGTGATATGAAATAGTCGATAAACCAACAAGGGATGATTTGAACTAGTCGAAGAAAGATATGAAGAAGAAGATAATATATTTTTGATGACTACAAGAAAAATACCAGTAGATTGGAAGTAAATATAAATAACTATGGGTCTAGACACTATTTTATTGAGAGAATATGCAGAAATAATAAACCAAGATAAAACTTTATAAAACCATATGCTGAATAAATTTGATTAGAAACAAATGATATGATGAGAAGGACCATGGAAAAAAGGATTTTTTTGGTCAATTCAACATGGAAGAAGATGAGCGGGGTAAGAAGTAAAATAATGCAGGAGTTTAAAACTATAAATGTGTGCAATTTCAAATAAGATCAAACAGATGAGATTAAACTGAATGGATGAACAATATTAGAAGTATGATGAATAGTAAACTAAAAAACATGTCCCACATTGAATTGAGGAAGTAGAGGCTGAGTGGTAAATCATCTAGGGAACAATGATACTTGGATCAAATTAAAAACACAACACATGCACAGACTTCAGGCCAAGAGGGAAACCCATTCCCAACCTATGCTACTCAGTCCATGCTTAGAGGGATTTATACACGATCTTGAATGTTACATGTGTGCGCTATATCAATCAAGGATTTGTGTGAGCCTCAAAGGATGGACCTACCAAGGGGGTTGAACTCTAGGTCCCCCTAAATGTGTATGTAGGTTCGACTTAAGGGTCTTGTGTATAAGGATTTACTTTTTTAGAACACTTAACAAAAAAAGTAAATATAATAAAATAAAAAAAACCATTGATAAAAAATAACTAATTAAAACATGTTAAAGGGAAATATTATTTTTGAAACAAAATAGAATTTAATTGAATGTTATGTAAGAGTAATTTATGAAAACAGAGAGAGGTGTAAAATTTTTAATACCCAATTAAAAACATCTATAATGTTTCCGTATCTCATTTATTCCTTATCACTAATTTTCATCTATAGATAGATGGTCAGAGATTGTAGGCCATACAAATTCTTAAAGACATGTTGCACACTTGTGTCCTATATTTTAGAGGTTTGTGGATGAGGCACCTACCTTTTTCATGTTTTATTATAATAATAGTTTCCACTCCATGATTGGTATAATTCTGTTTGAAGTTTTGTATGGTCAACCATTTCATTATACATTATGCTAAAATGGGGTCAGAGATACTATAATTCTCAGGCCAAAACTAGTACATGATATGATAGATATGTTTTAGGTAATTCAATAGAGGATGAAGGTAGAATGGGATCATTAAAAATCCTATGATGATCATAATAGGAGACCTATATATTTTGAAATTGGAGATAATGTGTTCTTGAAGGTGACTCCTCATCATGGGTAGTGAAGGTTTGGTGATGGGAGTATGATTTATCCCCAATTTGTTGGACCTTTTGAGGTATTGGATCATATTGAATCGATGGTGTATCAGATAGGGCTTTCCCTATAGATGAGCCAAATGTGATTTTTTTTTCACATATCAAAGATCGATAATTATCTTTATGAAGGATCTTGTGTCATAAATTAGTATATTCATGTTGACAATGACACAACCTTCGAGGTGTGTCCTTTAGATATCAAGGACCACTAGGAGAAGGTGTCACATGGGCATGCAATTCCCTTGGTTAGTGCCTTGTAGAGGAATAATGGAATGAAGGAGAGTACCTAGGAATGTGAGTCATAGATTCACAATCAGTAACCTAAGATATTTGATTCTTGTCTCTTCTCTTGAAAAATTGTTCATTTTATGGATGCAGACCTTTATGGTTTATGATATTGATCCCTCTTGTTACTTAAGGGTAAAATTTCTATTGATTGAGAAGTATCTCTCATAGAATAGTGTTTAGGAGTGAGTTTTTTGTTTCTTCATGGTTTCTTAGTTTTCCTATAATGAGTTGGTTGAGATCCTGTGATCTAAATATATTTAAGAGGTATTTTTCAGGGTGACTCTTTGGATGACCAATTTTCCTCTTTCTTTTTTTATTTAGGTTTGGTTTTGAATTATCGATGGTGAGAATGTTTTGAAAAGTATATTATTTTATTAACAAGACCTTTAAACTCTTTAATTTGTAGTTAATATAGTGATTGAGGATCCTAGGTAAGTATAGATGTGTTTAGAGTAGGAAGGGATGCATTTAGTGGTGTTTTGAATGAAAAAGGTTTATTTTGGAGGCTTTTGGTAACACCCTAGTGATAATACCCTATAAGTAGAACCCTAACAGTATCACCCTGGTGATAACACATGATTGTATCAACTTCATGGATCATATTTGTGAGCAATAAACTATGTGAATTGTCTACGTGGGTAGATCATCAACATGAATTAGCTACGTGGTTAATCAATTATGTGGCTGATTGGCTACATTGATGATCAACTATATGGCTAGATCGACTACGTGAATAAGCTAAATGAAAAAATTAGCTATGTGCCTAATTTTTCTTTGTGAAAATGTTTATGTTGTAATTTTTGGCTATGTGGGCCTTTCGACTATGTGATATCATCCACATTGAGTTTTTTGATAGTTTTATGAAAATGGAAATGTGAGTCTTTCAACGATATATATCTGGGGCCTTTAAAGACTGTTTCACCAACAATAATTATATCCTTGATTTTCTATGATGATAGGGGATGTAAATGAGTACTTTAACATGTATTTTCATAATATCTACAATAATTGGTTAATTAAATATCTTTCTGACCATATTTTATCTTTTGACTCGAAAAAAAGATCTTTGTCACAACCCATTCCAATGGGGCCCATGACATGACTCCCCAATCCCTATAAA
Source organism: Viscum album (assembly GCA_963277665.1). Taxonomy (NCBI): domain Eukaryota; kingdom Viridiplantae; phylum Streptophyta; class Magnoliopsida; order Santalales; family Viscaceae; genus Viscum; species Viscum album. The sequence continues at coordinate 1,009,103,498 of OY728167.1, forward strand.
AGGCCAATTGATGGAGATTAGTTCTGAGTAGGAATATCATTAACATGGAATTACTTAGCCTAAGTACCAGCACACACACACACACACATCTAGAAGCTTAAAAAATGATGAAATTTAAAATAAATGAAAGAAACCATGCATGCATATATCTAATCTTACAAACAGAGTATGACATTAAGTAAAATAAATAGGTCTAAATATAATTCCACAAAAATGACTTTGAAAAAAAGTACAACTAGAAAGTAAATAGGGGACTATTGTAAATATACCATATGGACACACCTCGGTCTGTCCAATCTCACTAAGCCCTGCCTGGTCCTGGTTCTGGTCCCTCTAGGAATTAGTCAAAAGGTCGATCATCTTCACAAGACATGACATGTGTGGGAACACCCCATGCATGGGTGAATATAAAAATACCCAGTTGGACACCCTGAAACCACAAAACATACAACAAATATGATAATATTCACCTCTATACATGTATATGTCTATAACACATATAACAAGAATATCCAAATATACTGAACAAAGACACAAAATCTAAAGGTAAAGCCACCATCATAATGCCAGCCTAGGATTCCAGCTCAAAGGTTCCACATAGCACTCATTTGGGAGAAAAAATTTCATGATTTAGATAGAATTGATGATTTCATTCCGAGAGGTAGTTCTTGTCAGGTCTCTCTATTAGAAGTATACATAGGAAGCCTGAATAGATATGATACACAGTTCAGGACCACTCCCTAGGCCAATGGGTATACCAACAACTTAATTTGGATTAAACCACTAAGTAGAGGATTGACACTTGCATATTATTGGTAATGATGATACCAAAAACTCCACCTAGGGAATGAAGATGAATAGAGGATCTCATTCCAGGCCTCCTGGAAGGATTCTAAAAACTCTATTCAAGTTAACCTACTAAAGGGATTCATGTCCTATATATAGGATGTGATTCTATACTAACCCTCAAAAAATGGATATGGGGAACACAACGTAAAGAAACTTGTCCAAGGTATAGAGTACAAGGTATCCAAGACATTATTTAAGGAGTACATGACATGTATTATGGGTACACACCTTATCCCTTCAACCCTGGGTCTTGGCCATGTAAATGGACCGTGTTCGTGTAATATTACACGGTGTATGGATTCCCGTGTACTTCTACCCATGTGCTAGTACACGACTTGGCCCATGTATTCCCAGCTTTGTCATGTCTGTGTAGGGGTACATGATGTTCCCATGTCCATGCACCTCATGTCATGTCCATGTACCCTCCTTGGTATACACCAAGACAACAAATGGGGACCACAATCCATTTGATAGGGTCACACACCACATAATACTTAAATCCATCTTGAAACCCCAGAAACCACTGGAAGGGTCCCACATCACTTTTAGCTCCATTGTACATGTTGTGTACTGTAGGATATCTCTAGAATTCCAGATCTATAACTTGTGTTGTTTTCTCTCCTTCAACCATCCTTACAGCCCCACTTCTCTCCAGAAACTAATAAAATGAATTATCAAAGACTTACCATTGTCGAGAACTACTATTCAACCCTTGAATCCATTTGAAAAATGGTCTCGTATATCGTTCATCATTAAATAGTGAAGAACCCGAAATTAGATACCCATAACTATCTGATCCATCACTGCTTCTGTCATCATACCACCATCATTACATGTTGATCCCATATTTACAATATCGAATCATTGCACTAAGAAACAATTTTTAAATAAATGATTTCTTGGTGGATGCTGAACTAAGGTCCAAAAAAATAATTCCCATGATGAATGAAGAAATCGGAGGAGAAAATCACATGGAACAATCATGAGGAATGATCCTCGGTCAATATTCTTATTGACCTCAATTCACTACTATTAAAATGATGAATGGAGAGAAAATAGGTAATCAAAAATTAATTTTCCCAATTCCTGAATAAAACTAACCCATCCTACAATACTCATGATCCACAGACCAATATATTCATTAATTGATCTACGTTCATCACAAGAATAAAAAATGTAGAAGAAATATAATTAAAACAAATAACCCACCTCAATTAGGATCATTCAACAATAACGAACAATGTTGATCCATGATTGTTAGAGATATAATCAGATTTTGTCTCACACCGATCATGAATCTTCGATCTGGTCATCATCTACCAATGGAATCTCATCCAATGGATCTTTAACAATCCCCTGGATCTCTAGTTTTTAACATCCAAACATAGGAATTCCCCATAACTATTTACTTATAGAAGAGGCTAGGTTATCATATCAATGAAAATAAAATAAGATAATTTATTTAATTATTTTATTCATTTTATGACTGTGATGACTTTTCAAGAAAATCCTCATAACAACAAATGTTATGTTGTTCCTAGGGTAAAACCCACATTCTAAACTCAACAGTTCTCTAAGATTTATGTTCTAGGTATCTATTTAGAAATTATTACACTTTTTAAGAAAAAATGTGTGCACATACTATTTGATACATTTAATATTTTCAAACATTTATTTTGGGAACACCGAGTCTCAGAATCGCACGACGTCTTAGTACCTAGTCTTGAAAATAATCCTTATAATATCCAAAAAAATACATGGATAATTCGGGACACTACATTCTCACCACCATGAGGATTTAGTTCCCAAAAATAAAAAACAAGTGAAAAAAATAAAAAGATGTGGGTACCGAGCAAGAATATGAGCCTCCCACTCCCATTTTCTCTCCTAAAGATTCATACGCTACCATTAGACATGCACTAAAGGAATTACTTACCAATGAAGGATCCTCTCCTTCTGATCCTTGGTCTCTATCAGTTAGCTAACAAAGGTATCTTTATACTCAATATCTAGCTATCCCTAGTTGATAATGTGTGATGGGCCATGCACATACCCCTTCATCCATGACATGTGGAAGATGTCGTGTACGTGGTCTAACTTTGGTGGTTAAGCTAAGGGGTATTCCACCTAGCCAACTCTACCTAGTATCTAGAAAAGTATAATTAATCTTGGATATATATTGTCACCTTGAAAAAACCTTCACAATCTACACTAAGGTGAAACACATAGAAACATGTGGTATCTCTCCTAGAACCCCAAATGCCTCCACCGTATGTCTGTATAAGACTTATGATGACTCTGCACATTCCTCATACACTCATGGATGATCTGATCATTCTCTGTGGTATCTCTCACCAAATCTGGAAATATAAGTATTAACTCTCCTAGGTCAATCCAACAAAGTGGTGACCTGTAGGGTCACCTATACAAATCTTAGGATGGTGCCATACCGATGATGGAATAATAGCTATTTTTGTTCATAAAATTCACCAATGGTATGTGATCCTTCCAACTATGAAAAAAGTATAACATGAAGGATCATAGTATGTCCTCTTGAACCAGAATTATCCACTCTATTAGGCCATCAATCTGGTGGTGAAATTTTGTGCTCAAGCATAGTTGATCCCCGAAAGCCTCCTACAATCCCTTCCATAACTGATATATAAAGTGAGCATCATGGACAAAAAAATATTTTAGAGAACACCATGGAATCAGGACATCTCTTACATGTAGAGGTGTCAGGATCTCTCTTTTGAAATCTGCTCCAAAATATCTAGTAAGTGTTATGACTTGGTGAGTCGGTCTATAATTATCCATATTACATCATTTACCATATAAATATATGGAAATACCATCACAAAGTCCATGGATATACCATCCTACTATCACCCTGGAACCTCAAGGGGTTGATCTAAACCCTATAAAACATAGTTCTTAGCAAAAAATTGCTAACAAGTAAGTCATCAAGAGACAAACTCTATAACTCCCATCTTCATCCCCGACTACCAAAACTAACATAAGAGGTTCTGAAAAATCTTTTCCACACCTAGATGTACCTCCAAATGATTTGTATAAAACTCTCTTAGAACATACTCCTATTATGTCATTGGTACCATCATGCATCCCCTGAGAAGAACGACATGCACCGCACCTTCAAAAAATCATTCAGGGGCATGTCCAGTGGATATCTGAGTAGGTAGGGTCTCATAGTCAACATCCCCAAGTTGTGCCTCTCTAACCCAATATAAGAGTGGAGGGGTAACAACCATCAAAATAGGTAGGCTACTCAATCTCTATCCCAAAAGGATAACTACAACGAGGAAAAATACTTTGATGCATTATTTAGTAACTACGAACAAGATCTCCTACTAAGAGCATCTGCTACCACATTCCCCTTCCAAGGAGTATAGAAAATATCGAAGTTATAATCCTATAGTAACTATATCCATATCCTCATCCTAAATTTAAGATCCTTAAAATAGAATATATACTTGAGACTCTTATGGTCACAATAGACAATAAACTTCTCTCCTACCAGGTAGTGTCACCATATATTTAGTGTGAAGACTACCACAACTAACTCAATATCTTGGGTCATGTAGTTATTCTCATGTGGTATCATCTAATGTGAACCTTAGGCAATCACCACCTACCTATATATCATAACACAACCAAGCCTGATTCCTGATGTGTCATAAAACACTATGTACTCGACACCCTCTTATGTTAATCTCAAGATGGGAGCACTCATCAACCTCTGCCACAACTACTAAAAATATTAGTGGAACATCTAGATCCACATTAAAGGCTTACCCCTTTTGGGTCAAAGATATCATGGGTGATGATATCCTGTAGAAATTAGGTATGAATATCCAGTAATAGCCTGCTAACCCAAGGAATCTCCGCACCTCCATCATAATATTAGGTGGATACCAAGATAACACAACCTCAATCTTGGATAGGTCTAGTAACACACCATTTTTTGAGATAACATGTCTCATAATGTGGACCTTATAAATATATATTTGAAACTTTGATATCATTCCATAAATCTGGTGCTCTCTGATTATTCTTGGAACCATCCTCAAGTGTCTTGAAAGATCTTCCTTGAACGTCGAGTATACTAGGATATTATCGATGACGATCCACATGAAAAAGTTTAGAAAATGCTGAAAGATCTAGTTCATGAGTCCCATGAACACAACTAGAGATTTATTCATGCCAATGGGAATCATCAAATACTCATAGTGACTATAGGGACATCTCAATGTCATCTTTAGTATATCTACAACCTGTACTTGAAACTAGTGATATCCTAACCTGAGGTCAACCTTTGAGAACCATTATGGCCCTATCAACTAATCAAAGAGGTCATATATCCTCAGTTGTGGATAATATTTCTTCATAGTCACCTGGTTTAGGCACTGTTAGTCCACACAAAACCTCAAGTTCTCATCGACCTTCTTGGTGAACAACACTGGGGCTACATAGTGTGAAACACAGGGTCTAACAAATCCCTTCCTCTATAATACCTCTAACTACACCCTCATCCCCCGAAGTTCTATGAGAGCCATATGATATGATAGTGCAGATATTATGTTCTTCACAGACAGAAGTATATTTTTTAGCAGGGAGGTAAGTATGGAACATCATCAGGGAAGACATCCTCATACTTCTCCACCGTTATAGGGAACAAAAAACTCATAACATCCACTGCACCAAGTGTTAGTATAGCCAACTGATGAGTAATTAGCTACACCCTCATATGAATGAGTTCATCCTACACTGCTTTGGTTTCCTTTTCATCCACAAATAAAAACCTAGTTCCATCACTACAGACACACCACATCCTCTTCCTAAAATAATTTATTTGGGCATGAACTATATATAACCAGTCCATACCTAAGATGAAATTTCAAGGCCTAATCACTATTACAAAGAGATCCCAATAGAAACTCTTTCCTCCAAGAGTCATACCAAATTATCAACATAAGTGTGTGATCATTGAGTCTTCTTCAGTAAGAGTATCCAGGCGTAGGGGTCGAGATAAGAACTCCACCATAATCTATAGGTCTCAAACCAGATAGGAGGAAATAAAGGAATGACTAGAACATGTTCTATCATTACTAAAACTAAGGTAGAAATGATACATATAATGCCTTGTATCATCCTTGGAGCCTCTAGGTCATAATCCTTGACCACCCGCAACTGCAACCACCCTAGTCCTCCAGCTCCCTAATCCTGGAACGGACCACCTAGGGGTGGTGGTGGTAATAGGTTGAAGTGTCTATGACCCTCATCTTCTCTCCTAGATTCTATGACACATCCACCACCCTGTGGACATATCTACTCCTACCACTGCCTCTAACCTAGTGATATATCCATGGTCTCTCTGTTAGCTGTCCGATGGGTCAGTAAACCCCATAAAAGATAACCCCTAGAATCACATGAGTATTTAAACCTCTCTATGGGATAACTGTAACAATCATATGATCCATGAACTGAAAACCCTATATCATAGGACCTCCTCCCAAAACATATTGCACATCTAGGTCCCTGAGACTAACATTGTCTCCCTACTGCTGAGGTCTCTTCTCTTGTGTGCCCACTACCAAAAACTACTGTCTACATCTTCTCATATAGGAAACATTTGACCACAAAATCCTTCTCTAGAACCCCGAAATAGGTAGCAATTCATATAGGTATAATGATGGATTAGGTTTTTCTATTCAATCCTTTATTGAAGGTTTGATCCAGGAAGAACTAATCCTGAACCATATCCATCGAGTACCTAGAGTGGTTGGCGAACCTCAATGAATACTCATATACCATCGTGCTACCCTGCTGGAGCTGAAAAAGCTCATAGATATGTAAAAACGTCAACATATCTGGAGAGAAATCCTCTATGAAAAGTCACTAAAACTATGACCATGCTAGAGTCTCCTCATCATAATACTAGGTCACTAAACCCCACCATCATCGTACTGATCCATGGAGAAGGCTTGCCTCTAGGACCACAATCTGATCTGTTGGTGTCCTGGCCAAATAAAAAAATCACGTCACCGCTTCAAGCTAGTCCTCATCCACCCATGGGTCTGGCTCGCATTGAAACCTAATGGGTATCTTTCATTGAAACTCATGAAGTGAACTCAGCCTACACACCTCATCCGTTGGTATTGTGGGAACCATATACTGATCTATATGTTTTGGTATAGCTATTACACCACCTAGAGGTAAAACCTGAAGAAAAGGTCTATATATTGATGCCTCATCACTGATGGGATCATCCTCATGATCCTGGTGTTGAATCCTAGCTGGCATATTTCATAGAGGCATCCTGAATTAAGAAATATGTACCATGACCAATTAGTATATCTAAAGAGATGACTAAAAAAGAACATTGAAACCATATCCTTTTCCTATATGATTCATGTATAATTATTTTACCTAAAACCAGCATTCTCATTTACCAAGTAAAAAATAAGGTGATCAGAGTCCTGGTGTATGGATACATCTATCGCTACACCAACACTGGAGTCTTTTCCCTAAAATCTAAACTCAAAACACTTAACACTATTTCCCCAAAACAATCTCATAGACTCTGGTATTATGTTAAAACCAATTAGCTCTGATACCACTCTGTCATGACCCGTCCCAATAGATCACGTGCCATGAATCCCCAAGCCCACCTCAAATAGGCTAGGGGATGGTGACTAGTGCCGAGTAGGCACATCACTCACATGGGATGCCTTAGCCTAAGCACCTTCACACAAACACACACATATATCCAAGCCCAAACAATATAAAAATGTAAAAAAAACTAAAATAAACCATGAATACATACATCTAATCTCATAACTATAGTATGAAATGAAGTAAAGGAAAGTAAACTAGGCCAAATAGAATCCCACCAAAATGAGTTCGAAAACAATTCCAACCTAAAAATAAATTAGAGACTACTGTTAAGATACCACAGGAACACACCTCGGTCTTTCTGGTCTCAATAAGCACTACCTTGTCCTAGTCCCTCTAGGAATCTATCAAATGGTTGATCATTTACAAAATACATGACAGGTGTGGGAAAAGCCCATATAGGGGTGAGTATAACAATAAGCAGTAGGACACCCAGAAGACACAAATAATACAACAAAAAGGATAATGATAATCACTACATAAGTACATGTCTACAATAAATATAACAATAAAATCTAGATATACTCAACAAAGACACACAGTCTAAAGGTAAATTCATAATTGTAATTCAATCCTAGGATTCCAGATCAAAGGTTCCACATAGCACTCATCCAGGAGATCACACCCCATGAGTCAGATTTCACTGATTACATCCATTTGAGAGGTAGTTCTCTTCAGGACTCACCATTATAAGTATATGTGTAATGACCCAAACTATTATAAATAAAACCCCCATGTGTATTAATTAAATGTATTATTATGTAATATGGTTATAGAAAACATATGAACTTTTTTTATTATATCCTTTCAGATTTTAAATACCATTAAGAATCATAACCATTGATAATATTTTTTTTATTAGTAATCCAATTATTATTAAAAATATTGGGTATTAATGAATACAATTGACACAAACAAAGGAATTGATGACCTTAACCAGTAGGATCATACCCTATGAAGCCCATTAATCATATTTTTTAAGGGAGATAACATCATTGGCACTTTTACTTCACCAATCCCAAGTTGATATCCATCAAATTAAGCATGAGTGAAACTATTTACTAAAGAAATACAAGATCATCAAGATCATGACTCAAACCATGTATGTTGAACCACCCCTGAAAGTCTCACCATTGTGCACCTTTCTCTTAGGGTGTTTGCTAGTGTATTAAAGGGATATGTATCAAGACCCTAGTAATATGATTATGTACATTATTTTTTATAGAATAATGAATATATTTTCATCCTATTAATTTTACTTTATAAATGAATTTTATTTTGATACAATAAAACAGAAATTATATTTATTGGGTAATATTCAAATTCAATTAAGTAATTTATTTTGATGGATTAATAGATTTTCGAAATAAATATTATTTTAATAAAATATTATTATTAAATAATTTTTATCAAATATATGTGACCATATAATTTTTTTATGATTTCAAATGTAACTTTTATAAGGGTTTGAAATACGTTTTTATCAAAAAACCCATCATTTCTCAATAAATATTGATTCTTATTTAAACAGGGTAAATGAAAAAATTTATAAAATTATTTAGATAAAATGAATATTATTTTGGAATCATTATTTTGAAATTATCCAATAGTAATTTTTTCATAATTTTTTTAGATAATCAAATTTTATGGTAAAAATTAAATACGGTGTAAATATACAGCATGTGTTATGACATCATAATAACCCAAAATGATGTAATAAATACTATAAATGGTATAAAAGACCAAAAATATGTTTTAAATTTTAAATAATTCTATTTTATTTTTATTTGGTTAACTTTTTAATGCCTTTATGAATCCTCCAAAACCACTAATATATTTTAAGGTTTTAAAATCATTTCTTTAAAAGTATGACTCACTTCCACATCAACAAGGATATTATTTTATTATTTTATTACCTTAGACTTGTAAAATAATTAAAAACACTCCCATTTGGCATAAACCATGGGAAAACCCATGGTAAGGTTTTTGGTTTTTTTTATTTTATTATATAGAGTCTAAAAACTATGTTTGCAAAATAATAAAGAAGTCCCCAATAATTTCCTATATAAGACCTCCAAAGATCCCATTTATCTTCACTAAAAAACCTTGTATCACATCCCTACTCTTTTATAACCACTATATAGTCCTAAAAAGGTGCCCCTAATATATCAAGAAGATCCTCCTAAGCATGTGGAATAACACTCTCAAGGTAAAGGATCCTCTACTCTTCCTCTTTATTCAAGTATCTTCTTTGTATTATGTATTTTATATTCACTTGTTAATGTTGGAATATGTTATTACATATCCCCATTACTATAAATTTTATATATAAATTATTAGATACCCCTTTAAATCTCATAAATTCCTCCCATGAATATTCATATTCCCCCGTTATGCTGTAACAATTTCAGCGTGATTTTCCATTCCAAACAATTGTGTAGTGAATACCCATACCCATTTTCTATAAAGGGTGTTCACCTTTATGAACTTATACCTATTTATTGTGTACATACATGTATTTATTAAAAAATCCTTGATCATGGAATAAAATATCATTATGAATGAATTAATGTTGTATGATCTATGTCGCACACTTAAGCATGAAAATGAAATGAAAGTGACAGGTGAACCTAGAAATATATAGCATTTTAACACATTAGGTAATATTTTAGTCTCATGAGATATCATTAAATGGATTAGGGAGTGAACATAATACATCATGGGAATTTATAAATCATTATTTATTTGTAGTCAGCCTTCAGCAATGTTTATGATGTAGTGTTTTAAGTTGTTGCCACATTTCCCATGTTACCTTTATGATTATCATGATATATCACGCCTCATTGTTCATGATTTTTATTATAACACATTTTATACCCCATTGATATACCTATTTCCTAACATGTCTTAATTTGTTAACATTATTCCATTTTTATTCCATTACTGGTATTTATAGCTCAACCCTTTCTTATGCATGTCCCCAGGTTATCCCATGTAGTTTCAAGTATTAGCATGTTAAGGAAGTTTTCAATAAAGATGATGTATTTCCTATTTTAAGTCTCTATGTAATGTACCTAATTCCCAAAGAGACTAGAATTATAGATATTCTAGGTTTTATTATGTTTAATATTATGTAATAAATCATGAATTAATGTGTTATAAAGAGTAAGGTTTTCATAATTGTTATCAAAGTAAAATTTTAGTTAGTTTTAGGATTAGGATTAAAACACTCTAGTGAAATCCTTAGGAAAAAGACTAAGTATAAGAAAACATCGCTAAGTTTTGGTATGTATATATTAATTGGTTTATCAAAAAAATAAATCGTTGTCTGGATACTAAAAGTGGATGTGGCTCTGGCATAGATGTAAATAGGGGTAAAACCCAAAACACCACATTAATCTAGACTTGATTGGAAACTGGTGCATGAAAACCGGTCTTTCTAAACACTTGGTTTGAAATTCATAGGGCATGTGATTTGGAAAATTCATAATCTCATTACGAATCATTATTAAGGGAAAAAAATTCCCATAAGATTCTATGTTCAGAAATAGATAGTGAATAACATATATTAAATCCTATAAATTCATAAGGTAAGGAAATACATGTAATTTATAATTTATCCCTTTAATGTCATTAGATTCCCGATTATACTTTTAATAGTTTAAAAATATTCATCCCTAATTTTCCATTTATTCTATCTAAAGTCCTGAAATAAGAGGAATCAAGTAAACAACTAATGTGAAGGGAAATGCGATGACTTTCCCAACGAGATGCCCAAACCGATGGGAGCGGGAATCGCAAACTTTATGATAATACTCTCTCACCTGACTCACGTTCTGAATAGAAATCTAGATAAATAGGAGTTAAAAAATAAAACTAATAAAGGAAAACCTATAATTGAGTTATTTATGAGACAAAGGACTTCAACATTCAATGTATTATCTAATTTCTTAATCGCAGAACAATGGACCAACTACATTAATAAGATATTATCCATACTTCAATGTTACAAAAAAAAGAAGGTTCTACTAGATTCTTATTATATGTATGGAGAATCTAATTAGTGGTGGAAATTAATCAATAATATGAAGCCTGATCTAGATATTTAAGCGATGGGGTAGAAGGAATTCTAATTTTATTTTTGATAAACATTTTTCTCACACTTTCCAAGTAAAAATTGAAAAGAATTCCCTTTCACTCAAGTATATAGATGATGAATCTATTGGGGTCTATGAGTAAAACTTCACAAGAATTTCACGACACACCTATGGATTTGTTTTTATGCTTGAATTAAAGGTTTACCACTTCTTTGGTGGGATAAAACCTAGTCTATGAAAATACCTGCTGATCTGAGACTTTGATAGTTATGAGAATTTTTTTTGATGTTCCCTCAAAATCAAAATTAAGATCAATGAATTTCAAGGGTATCATGAGAAAAATAATAAGAAATTGGATTTTAATTCTAGAGTTATTATGGATAAATATAATGGTTCTAAGTAATTTCAACATCCCATATGTAGAAAGTATATAAAGAATCACCCTAGAAATTTATTGGGGGCGATAAAATGCTTTAGATGTGGGAAGGAATGACACCTAGCTAGAAATTGCTGATATGAGAAAATCACTAATACTTTGGAGGAAATGAATGCTCTAGTTAACCCTTATAAAAATTTTCATTTCATCAGCAACAAGGAACTAGGGAACTTTTCAAACCAATGCACTAATCCAAGGGTTTTCAGAAACAGACAATAACCTCCAAGGCATCGAGGGTGAGGTTTTTTCCATCACAAACATTGAGGTAGATCCCAAAATCTAAGTGCTGATAGGTTTTCTAGTTATTCATTAAATAATAGAGAAAATTCATTTTGATTATGGTTATGAACATTTCTTCACATAATAAAATTTTATTATAACTATTCAAACACCACCACAAAGCGTGGAAGTAGAGCTGTCAGTTAAAAAAGAAAATGGGGAAATTGTTACATATGAATTATATAATTCCCCCCTATCAAAATTTGTGGGTTTAACATCCAAATAAATATTTTTTATACATCCTTTGGTAAAATTTGATGATATTATAGTTATGTATTGGATTTTTCTATATAGATCCATCATAAATTGCTGCCAGAAGGAGATCAATCTTCGTATCATAAATCATCCTCCGATTCTATACAAATGCAAGGAGATGGATGAATCTTATATAACACCAAAATCTAAATAATTAATATTATTTCCTAACAAGTAGGAATATCTAGCTCAAATTATTGATTCTAAGGGAATGATCATACTTGAACACATACCCATTGTGAGGTAATACACTAAAGTGTTTTTTGAAGAATTTTCTGGACTTCCTCGTAGTTGAGAGGTTAAAATTTCAATCGATATTATACTAGGGTCATTACCACTATCAAAGAATCCATATAGAATGAATTTTGTGAAACTTGAGGAGTTGAATAAAAAACTACTAGAGAAGATGATAAAGGGTTTATATGTCAAAATTATTCACCATGAGGTGCATCAGTCCTCTTCATCAAGAAGAAAGATTGGTCAATGCACCTTTTCATTGATTATTGTGAGATCAATAAGATCACGATAAATAAAATTTATCCCATTACATGGATTGATGACTTGTTTGATAAGCTATATGAAGCAAAATACTTCTCCAAGGTGGATATGCGGTTGAGATATTACTAAGTTAGGGTGAAATAGGATACACCCATGACTTCTTTTAATACATGGTATGAGGGCTATGAGTTCATAGTAATTGCATTCAGACTCACTAATGCTCTAAAAATATTTATGGATTTGATTAAAAGAGTCTTTAGATATTACCTCAACTAATTTCTAGTAGTCTTTATATGTGATATTCTAATATACTCCAAAAGAAATTAAGAGCATGTTGAGAATTTGAGAACTATGCTAAAGACTTTATGAATGAAGAAGCTTTAGGAAAAGTACAAAAAATGTCAGTTTTTGTTTAAGGAAATCTCATTATTGGGGAATATGATCATAAGAAATGGTTTATCTATGGACCCCTCAAAGATAGAAGAAATTGAATGATGGATGAGTCTAATATCTGTGATAGATATCTATAGTTTTCTTATATTATCTGGGTACCATCATCGATTTGTGAGAAATTTATCAGGATTTTTAAACCATCTATCAAAGATAACTCATAAGGAATTCAAGTTTTATTGGAATTATGAATGTGAATAGAGCTTAAATGAGTTGAAAAAGAGGCTTATCACTTGATATGTACTCACAATACTCACAAGTGGATAACTTTTAATGGTATCAAGTGATGCTTCGAAGAAGGTTTTGAGTTGTGTGATATTGAAGAATAAAAAATTGATAGCCTATGCCTCAAGGAAATTGAAAGTTCACAAACAAAACTACCCAATTCATGATCTAGATTTGGCTGTAGTGATCTTTACTTTAAAAGTATAGATCCATTATCTCTTTGGGGAGAAGTACAAAATATATACAGATCACAAAAGCCTCAAGTATATATTCACACAGAAAGAGATGAATATGAACCAATGAATATAGTTATAGATAATCAAGGAATTTACTTCTCAATCCACTACCATACCAGTAAATTGAATAAAGTGGTATATATTGTAATTAGAAAGGATTCTGTAATTTTATCATTGATGAGAATTGAGAAGGATTCGATCTTAATAGAATTGAGGAGGATGGATATGGAAATAATAAAAGAAGGAACATTATCAATAATTTAATAAATTATTATTAAAACTTCTCTTTTGTAAAATTTTTAGGGTACTCAAAGAGACACAAATAGAAAATGAAGCTACTGCCACAAACCTATAGCCACAGTTTTAAAACTATGGCTATAAGTGGCTATAGCCGTGGTTTTACATCCTATAGCCAAGGTTATATGGTCTATAGTCACGATTTTGAAAACCATGGATATAGACCATTTTTTCAAAGACCTATAGCCACGATTTTTCAAAACTGTAGCTATAGGGTTCCTGCGCTTTCGCGGGAAAAACAATTCCCGCCAGTTTTTTGGCAAGAAGGCCTAATTCCACAGTTTTATGGACATTTCCACTATTTTTATTAATATATATATATATATATATATATCATAATATATATATATATATACACATGAAGAGTTTGGCAGTGTAGTGGTAAGCGTCGTAGGTTGTCAAACGGGAGGTGCAGGGATCAAAACTCAGTGGGCACATTTTTTATTTAGGCTATTGCCACAGTTTTCGAAGGCTATAGCCATGTTTTAAACCATGGATATAGGTAAACTTCCATAGTGGAGAATTTTGAGGTGTATTGCCACGATTTTTAAAACCATGGTAATAGGTCGGAACCTACTGCCACAACGATAGTGGCCACGATTGGCCAAAACTGTGGCCGTAGCTTACGACCACGGTTTTAGGGCCTATTGTCAAGGTTTTGAACTGTGGAAATAGGCCTTTTTTCTAGTTGTGAGATTATGTGGGACTTAAGAATAAAGTGGAAACTATAAGAAAAGGGATATCCTTAGAGTTCAATGTTAATGAAGAAGATGTTGTGAGATTTGGTTCATGAATATGTGTACTAATAAATCATGATTTAACGATGAAGATATTGGATGATGCACATAGTTATACTTTCTCCATACATTCAAGAAGAAAAAAGATGTATCGAGGTCTTGAATAGAAATATTGGTGGGACAATATAAAGAATGTGATCACATATTATACATCAAGATGTATTGTATGTTTGCAAGTGAAGGCTAAAACACAAAAATCCAAGTTGATGATGAAACCATTACCTATACCTACATGGAAATGGGAAAACACCACCATGGACTTTGTCACTGGTCTTACAAAAACATCAAGAGGAAATAATACTATAGGGGTTGTGCAGGATAGTCTTACAAAGAATGCACACTTCATTTGTAACGACCCAATCTTTTTGAGTAGTATATTAACTTACTCTTAATGATTTAATAAGATGTTAGTGGTTAATGCAGGAAGAGGAGGCGATGGCTTCATTCAGTAGACTTGAACCTTATGAAGCCCACTTATCAGAGCTTGGGAAGGAGGTAGCATCTGTGGGCTTCGCTTTGGACCAAGCCCAATCCGAACTCCAGCGTGTCAAGCTTGAACGAAAACGCCTACGGGAGAAGTTCAAGTTAGTAGAGATTACTACTAGGGCAATGTTATCTGAGCCTCCCTCAGATTCTCTCACCATAGCACACCTTACACTTAGGTCATATGCCAGTGTTATAAGGGGCTATGTGACGAGACCCTAGCTTCTTTGTGTAATCCTTTGGGACGAATGAATTGAGATTTCTTCCTTTAGTGATGTTTGTGAAATTTCAAATGTCCGGATAATTTTAGAATGTATTTTATTGATGAATTTCGAAAAAAGGATATTTTAAAATATTTATGTAAACCCTAAATAACTAATGATGTGTAATGATTTTCAAAAAATGGTCTTCTACAAAAGTGTCCAGTAAGGAATTTGGAGTCTAATAAGATCAACTTAATTTTTGATGAATAGTAAATTATGAATAGTGATTTTACACTTAGGATTAGTAATGTGACCAAATTGATTAGTAATTTCACTCAAAGAAAGTTTTAATATAATTTAGACACCTAGATTAAGTAATGTGATTCAATAAAATGGGTAAATAACGGTTTCATAAATTATTATTCAAGTATTAGTTTTTTCGGATGAATAGTGTTTTTTAATTAAAAATTTAATTAAAAATAATTAGAAAATTATTTTTATAAAAATGACTTTATTTTTGAACTCAGAGCATCGATATTATGTTATGGTAATTTTTGGGGTTTTTTTCTGAAAAAAATGAATTTTCGATGAATAGTGTTTTTATTTAAAAATTAAATTAAAAATATTTAGAAAATTATTTTTATAAAATGGATTTCATTTTTGAAATCAGAGCATTGATATTTGGTTAAGGTGAAATTTTGGGATTTTTCTGAGAAAGTTGAATTTTCAGTGAATAGTAAAAATACAATTTTAGGGTTTCGGTATGTTTAATGACATCATAACGGTGTCATGATGATGTCATGAGATCTTTTAAGGGTTGGCCGGCCAAGGGTGATGAATTATTGTTTTGGGGTCCCCATGTGGCCTAACTCCTTGATAAATGCCAAGGGAGAGCACATGGGTTTGAGAAAAGCACATGTGAGGTGTCCCTTGGCCATTATTGCCTTGTCCCCTCACTTTCCCTATAAATACCCACCCTTTCCTCCTTTAGTTTTCACTCCCAACTCTCCCCCAAAGAAGTTCTGGTCTTCTTACCTTCCAAGGAGTCCTCCCAAGGTGCCCCCAAGCCCTCAAGGTCCAAAACTTTGAGTTTCAAGAGTCACGTTTTAAGGTAAGGGATCCGACCTCTCTCTTTCTTTTCATGTAATCTCTTTTATGTCATTCCTTTTATGCTACATGTTCTTATGTGAGAGGATGTTCTTTTATATTCCTCTTACTGCCCTTTTCATTTTTATATGATGAGAGATCCCCTCTTACTATCATCATTTCATTTTATGAAAGTTTAAGTGACGCCGTTAGGCTGCCGAATTTTTAAGGGATCATTTCACCCTTCTCATTTTTCAAGTTCGATTTTCATATCAAGTCTTTCAAGTTCCTTTTTATTATGTTGGGGTATGATCTCTATATCTATCATACTGATCTCTTATGATCATATTATGAGAGACCCTATTTGATCTTGTCAATTCATTTTTATTGAAGTTTAAGAGACGCCGTTAGGCTGCCGAATTTTCATAAGAGAAATCTAATTTTTGTCTTCCTTCCATGTTATTAATTTCAAATGGTATGTCCTTCAAACTTCATAAACATGTACATATATCCTTATTATTCTGTCCCCCTACTGTTTTATGGATCAATTGTGAGTGGGTGACCCATTTCCCCTCTCTTTTCAATGTTTATAAAACCCCGAAACATAGCCGTTATGCTGCAGAATTTTCGTCTCAAAATGCCTCTCTCTTTTCTCAAAATTATTTTATGTTATAAAGTGAATACTCAAAGCTCTTATTTCTACAATGGTATTCACATATATATCAAAATGTTCTATTTTAAATTCTGGGATTTACATACATGAGACCCGCTTTCCCTTTCCGTGGGTTTAAAGTGCCGTAAAGATCATGTCTTTAAAGCAGTTTTTAAAACGTTATGATTATGAAATGAAACCCATTTATTTTATGCTATGTGGGTTATTTATGAAATGTTTGATGATGATATATGTGTCTCACATGATAATAAAGGCAAATTTAAGGGTGCGCCCTGATAGCGCTCTAATGCATTGGGTAATGATGTAACCACTAGAGATTACAATTTTCACGATACCTTGGTGAATAACCTTGGTAATTTTCAAAAGAAACCTTGGGGATAGACCTTGGTGATATGTTCATGATTGTCTATGTTAAATGATGTAGCCACATCTTCAAGTTATGGAAAATGTTATTTTTATTATGAAATGCCTCATGATTTCTTTCTCATGCCTTAAAGTTCTTTTCATGTCCTTATTGAAGTATCTCAAGTTCACATGTAAAATGTTCCTCTTGTTTCCCTTACTGGGCCTTCTGCTCACCCTTTCTTTTGATGTATGTTCCCAGGTTATGAGATGCAGTAATGAACCTAGGATGAACTTAAGGAGAAGCCTTTCAAGTGTTTAAGAAGAATGTTTTATGTTGTTTTCATGTATTTTGTTCCTGGTTTCCAAGACACTAGACCTTAAAGATCCTCAGTTTTGTGTAATGTAATGAAAGTTTATGTTATAAAAAGGCGGGATGATATATCATTACAATTCAATAGGATTCCTCACTCAATCAACTTGCAAGGATATACATTAGAGAAGTTGTGAGGAGGCCTGGAAAACTACTATCAATTGTATCTGATTGAGATCAAAGATTTACCTCTATATTTTAGAAGATTATCAAACATTATATAAATACGGATTTTATATTTAGCACAACTTATCACCCTAAAACTGATGTCCAATCAAATCAGACTATCTAAACACTTAAGAAAATCTTGAGAACATGCTCAATTGAATTCAATGGAGGATGGGATCAACATCTTCCTCTGGACGAGTTCTCATAAAATAATAGTTTATACTCAAACATACAAATGGATACCTATGAACACCTTTATGGTAAGAGTTTAAAAACACCTACATGCTAGGATGAAGTTGGGGAACACAGACTAATAGGTCCTAAAATTCTTGAAAAGGTTAAGACCATTCAGTACCACATGAAGGTTGCTCTGAGTCGATAGAAGATCTATGATGGAAATTATTGATGAGACCTAGAGTTTGATGTTGGAGACATAGTATTTATCAAAATATATCCATGGAATAAAGTCATGATATTTGGTAATAAAGGAAATATTCATCCAAGAGACATCAGTTCCTTTGAGATCCTTGATCACATTAGAGTGATAACCTATCATCTGGCACTCCCACCTAACCTCTCTCAAGTACATAATGTATTAAATGAATCCCTCTTAAGAAATTACATACCAAAAAATCACATGTACTCAATACAATGGTAGTATCATTGGATAATTATCTTTATTATGAGGAGAAGTTGGTGAAGATATTATATTGTAGAGACAAATTTCTACAAAATTAGACAATGCACCTGGTCAAAATGTTATAAAGAAACCACAAGTTTGAAGAACTAATGTGGGAAATGGATGAGGTGATTAAACAGAGTTACCTTCATATTTTTGGTGTGGGAAAAGAAAATTTAGAGGGAAAATTTTCTAAAGGTGGGAATATTGTAATGACCCAAACTGTTATAAATAAAATTCACCTTGATATTTAATTAAATGTTTTATTAAGTAATATGGTTATAGAAATCACATGTACTTATTTAGTTTTATTATGTACTATCAGATTAAAAATAATATTAAGCATCATAAACATTGATAATACAACCATTGAACAATAATCATCTGATTAATATAAATATAGGGTTTTAAAAATCCAACTGACATATACAAAGGAAGTGATGACCTCAACCAATTGAATCATACCCTCTGAAGGCCATTTATCAGAGCTTCCACATGAGATAGAATCAATCTTATTTTTTCTTGGAAAATCCTAAGATGATATCCTATAACATAATCATGAAGAAAAACTATTTACAAGAGAAGTTCAATCTGATCAAGTTCACAACCAAAATCATGTGCGTTGAACCACCCCATGAAAGTTTCATCATCGTACAATTTACTCTTAGAGAGTTTGCTGTTGTATTATAGGAATATGTATCAAGAGCATATCAGTATGAGTATGTACATTATTTTATATATAATAATTAATATATTTTCATCCTATTATTTTTTCTATATAAATAATTTTTATTTTGATACAATAAAACACAAATTTTATTTTTGGGTAATATTCAAATTCAATTAGGAATTTATTTTGATGAATTAATTAATTTTTAAAATAGATAATATTTTAATAAAATAATTTAATTAAATAATTTTTATAAAATATAAATGATCATATAATTTTATATGAATTCAAATGTAATTTTTATAAGGGTTTGAAAATTGTTTTTGTCAAAAAGCCCAACATTTCTCAATAAATGATGATTCTTATTTCAAAAGGGTAAATGAACATATTTTAAAAATTATTTAGATGAAATTAATGTTATTTTTGGAACTATAATGTCAAAATTATCTAATGTTTATTTTTCATAATTTTCTAAGACAATCAAATTTTCGGGTAAAAAATAAATATGATATAAATATACGGTGTGTATTATGACATCATAATGAAAAAAAAATGTTGTAATAAATACTATAAAGTGTATAAAACACCAAATATATGTTTCACTATTAAAATAATTCGATTTTATGTTTATTTTATTAATTTTATAAACCCATTATGAATTCTTTGAAACCATTAATATATTATAAGGTTTTAAAATCATTTATTTAAGAGTATGACTCACTTCCACATTAGAAAAGGTATTATTTTATTAATTTAGTCCATTAGACTTATAAAATAATTAAATTGACTCCTATGTTTTATAAAACAAGGGAAAAACCATGAGAAGGTGTGTGGTTTTGGTTATTTTATTATATGGAGTCCAAAAACCATGTTTGAGAAATAATAAAGAAATCCCCAATCATTTACTATAAAAATACACTCAAGATACCATTTACCTTCACTAAAAAAACCTTTAACACGTCCTAACCATGAATTAACCCCTTTATAGTCCTACCAATGTGACCCAAGCTCTTAAGAAGATCCTATTAAGCTTTTTGAGTCATATTCTCAAGGTAATGGATCCTCTCCTTCTCCTCTTTATTCAAATATCTTCTTAATCTTATGCATTTTATCTTCATTTAATAATGTTGGGTTATGTTATTACAAACCCCCTTAAATTTTATTTAATATCTAAATGATTATATTCCTATTTCACTCTCATCTTTCCCTCCCATGAACATTCATACTTTCCCGTTATCTAACCAAAATTTCAATATGATTTTCCATGCCAAACAATTATGTAGTGAATACCCATACCCATTTATTATCAAGGGTGTTCACCTTTATGAAATTATACTTTATTATTTTGTAATTAAATATATTTCTTCCACACTCCTTTTTCGTGTAATAAAATATTATTATTAATGATTTCATGTTGTATGATCTATGTGGCATACCTAAGAATGAGAATGAAATAAAAGTGATAGGTTCCCCCAGAATTATATAGTGCTCCAATGCATTGGGTAATGTTTCAATCTCTTGGGATGTTATTCAAGGTATTAGGGAGTTAACGTACTCCATAACTATAATTTTTCAATCATTATATATTTTCAGTTATCCTTGACCTATGTTTATGATGCAGTGTTTTAAGTTGTTTCCACATTTCCTAAGCTACCTTTATGATTATCATGTTATATCATGCCTCATTGTCCATCTTTATGATTATTACTCATTTTATGACCCATTGATATTACTATTATCTAAAATTTATTAATTTATTCATGTTATGACATATTTATTCCCTTATTGGGTGTTATAGCTCAACCCTTTCTTATATATGTCCCCAGGTTATCCCAAGAAGTTTAAAGTATGATCATGTTAAGAAAGTTTTCAATAAAGATGACGTACTTCATATTTTAAGTTGTTATGAAATGTACCTAATTCCAAAATACACTATAATTATTGATCCTAAAAGTTTTATTATGTGTAATCTTATGTAATAAATCATTAATTAATGTTTAATAAATAGTATGGTTGTTATAATACATTGGAAGTTTTAAGAGATACAATACACAAATGAGGATGACTCCCAATAACATTAGGTATACCAACAACTAAATCTGAATTAACCTAACAAGTAGAGGATCAAATATCATGTATGTTTGGTCATAAAGATACTAATAAATCCACCTAGGGAATTAATATTAATAGAGGATCTCACTTCGGGCATTATGAAAGGATTATAACTACTCTATACAAATAGTCATGCTAAAGAGATCGATATCCTATGTGTAGGAGGTGATTCCATAAAAACCCTTAGTGAATGGATATAGGGAACACACCCCTAATTAAACTTGTCTAAGATGCAGAGGACAAGGGACCCAATCCATCATTTAAGGAGTACATGATGCGTAGTAGGGGTACACACTGTGTACGTTCGACCCTAGATCCCACCCATGTAAATGGACCATGTCCATATCTGTGTAATAGTGAACTGAGTACAACTATCCTTGTAGTTTTTTTTCATGTTCCAGTACATAGATTAGCTCATGTATTCCCTAATTTCCCATGTCTGTGTAGGGGTATATGGTGTGCCAGTGGATGTGTACCTCAATTCGTTTTTGTGTACCCTCTGAGGTACATGCTAAGACAAAAAAGGGGGACCACAAACTATGTGATAAGGTCACACACCATGTGATAGTTAAATCCATCCCAAAACCCTAGAAACCTCTAGAAGGGTCCCACACGACATGTAACTCCACTTTACATGTCTTATACTGTGGGATTTCTCCATAATTCCATATATAGAACCCGGATTTATAGGCACTCCTCTGGCCATCATTATGGACCCATTCCTCACCATAAATAAAGAGAAACCATCAGAGATACTTTACATCATAAAAAACTTGAATCTATCCCTTGAATACATTTAGAAAATAGTCTCATATGTTGTTTTTCATCTCACACCAAATAACACAAAATCAGGTACCCATAACTAACTGATCTATCACCACTTCTATCATCGCACCACCATCATTTCATTTCAAGACGAAATCTACAATATAAAATATTTGTGACATGAAATGGGTGCACAACAATCAATTTCTTAGCGGATGTCGAACCACAAGACAATGAAGAATGTTCATGATGAACAAATAAATCATGGTAGAAAAGTATAAGGAATAATCATGAGTAACAGACCTCAGTTGATTTTCATATCGACCTCGATTCACTACTATTATAATGAATAATAAAAATATAGTAGATAATCATAAATAAATTCTCCTAATTCCTGAATAAAAGTAACCCACCCCACAATATGCACGATCCTCAGATCAATCTATTCATTGATTGACCCATGTTATTCATATGAATCAAATATGAGGAAAGAATACAATCAAAACAAACATCCTACCTCGATTTTGATTGATCACTGATGGAGAACAGAGTTGCATCATGATCATTGGAGAGATCCTATGATTCTGTCTCACACCAGTCATCAATCTTTGATCCATTCATCGTTCGCCAACAGAATCTTCTCCAAAAACTCTCCAACGATCCCTTGGATCTCTAGGTTTTAGAGAATAAAATTAGGAATTCTCTATAACCATTTTATTTTAGAAGAGGTTAGGTCAGTGCGTCAATGAAAATAAAATAAAATAATTTATTTAATTATTTTATTCTTTTTATGCTCACAATGACTTTTCCACAAACGGCCCACACCGAAAAATGTTTTGTCATGCCTAAGGTAAAAAACATGTTCTAAACTCCATGATTATCTCATATTTATGATTTGAGACCCCATTTAGAATTAATTCCACTTTTTTTATGGAAAAAGTCTTCGCATTAAATTTAATATATTTAAAACATCTTTTTAGGCACACCAAGCCTTAGAATCAAACACTATCTCAGTGCCTGGTTGAGAAAATAATAAATACAATATTCAAAAATAAAACATGGAAAATAAAAATCACTAAAATACTTCGTTCATTATTTTTTGGTTTCTTTCCCTCACGGTTGAAGGTTTTAAATCCATTCCCTTGGAGTCATGAACTCTACTTCTGTTGGTTCAAGTTTCTTCTAGAAGAGATTAAATCTTATATACACCCAAATTTTTGGTTCCTCAAATCACTTAAATATTCTCTCTTCATATTTTTAGAAATCCTTTAATGGGGATCAATTCTTGACACCATTTGATTGATTCATGGTGATTTGATCTCATTATAGGTGGAGTGATTAGGATCTTTGATGTTGATCTATTATCATGTGTTGATTGTTGATGCCTTTGAGGCAGGGGATTCATTTCTTCCTTTATTTATTTACATACAATCATAAATTTATCATGGTTTATCCCTTTAAATGATACTGGAATTAACCTAATAATTATTTAACTAGATTAATAAATAATTGGTTTTAGTGATCTTATGTTGTTGCTTTATACCATGATAAAACGTTTCCTCTTGGTTTTCAGAATAGTGGCCTATATATATTATTTTTGTTATAAAGTATAATTCTACTGTGTATTAGATTATCATTCTTGATTGATAATGGTAAAAAATGTAAATCCAAAATTAATAACTTGATTAAGAATAATTAAAGAATATGCATGTTTATAATCTTGTGTTTTTTTTAATTTTATTATAATAAAATCGATGTAATTTCATGTTTAATTGAATATGTTATTCCACGTGTTAATGGAATTTGATAAATAATGTAATGCATGTTAATAATTATTGATTATAATTAAAAGGAATGTTAAATGAGGTGAATACTTCTCTATGTTTATTAAAACAAGGTTTAATTTTAAGAACATGTTTTACTATTTGATAGGTTCATATAGATTGATGCATATGTAACGACCCTGACCCCAGCAACCTGGATCCATTGTCTGGTTTATTAAATTGGCATAGATACAAAAATAAAAATCCTAAAGAACCATAATTTTAACTATTTTAGAGAACAAAATACATATATAATACCCATTTTAAAAAGGGACATAAAATAAAAATTATATAAATGGAAAAAATTTGGTATCCTTGAACTCATTTCTAGATTTTTTCTTTATATCATGGGTAAAAGAAACAAAATAGCAGTGAGATCAAATTCTCAGTAAGGGATATGTATAGTGGAAGCTATAATGAATAAATAAATAATAATATATATCGAATGGTAAATAAATGAACACACATTATATTAAAATTATTTGAATATCATGATAAGATAATAAATAATCAATATGGTTAGGTAAATAACTGAAAACATATTCCATTTAATCAACAACTAAGAATAAAATGAATACATATATAAAATCATAGAAAAAATATCATGGATAATAAAAGTAATTGAATTCTCAATGAAGAAATTTCTTCATTATTGTACTTCATGATCTTAGATGTTTTATACCTCTATTATGAAGATCTTTCCTCAATACAGTTTCAAATTATAGGTATAAACCCATTAAATTTGGCCAATGGATTTTTCTCATAAGAATTATCGATGAATCAAGTGGCTATATAATTTCTACTCCCACACATAAATGAATGTACAAATAATTCTTCAAATATCAAATAATATATTTAGTTCATTCACAATATTACTTATCAATAAATATCAATATCGAGTAAAGGATATGGATTTATCAGTATTTTCCCAGTTAATCAAATATATTCCAAAGTAAAAAACACATGTAAAAATGGTATAAGTCTTAGAAAATAATCATATATATTATAAAATAATATTTATATTTAATTTAAGTGTATTTTTGTTTTTGAAAAATGATCATAATAAAGTGATTGTTTAAAGAGAAAGTTAACAATCACAAAAGAAGGTAAGATTGTATAATAAATTTTACCACTAGATAATTTTCAATTAAAAAAAAATAATAGATGAAATAATTCAAATTAAAAATTATAATACCATGAATTATTAAGTAATCATGATATTACATTTATATGAGGTATTATATACACCTTATAAATTAAATTATGTTCATATTAATAAAAATGTCTCAATGAAATGGAAATTGAGACAGAGTCCCTTACCTTGATTATGACTCATCACATATGTTATTTATCTTCATGAATAATAAATTATGCTAATTATTTACTTTATTAATAACATTTTTGAAGTTTTTTAATACCTTTTTCACTTATTCCAATGTTATATACAATTACTTAATTGATTATGTTTATGTTGGGTGTCTCGATGATACTTGACATATATGTCAAAAATCAATTCAGTAGGTTGACTATTGGTCTAAGAGGTAATTATTTCAACATATAAAGAATAATAATCATGAAATAATTTTCATATTTATACATAAATTATACATTTAATACCAATCATTAATGATGGCCTTGATAAATTAAGTACATTACGATCATGGTTATGGGAGGTCGTACATATGCGCGAGTAAAATTTCCATTTTTCAATGATTATTATAGAAATGAAATAAGTAATATTTTACTATAAAGAATGATAATAATATAATAAATACCATATTAATTATTTAAATATAATTATACATATATCATCTATGTGGTGTGGTAATGAAAATAGAGTCACATCGCTTTGTGATGATGGTAGTCCACACCTACACGAATGACGTTATCATATTTTAGTGAGGGAAAAGGTGAAAAATAAAATGATATATTATCTATTTATAATGATAAATATGTAATTAATATCATAAATATCTCATTTATATAATATATATTCATTAAATTTATGATTATCACCTTCTATGTAAAGCGTTAGTGAAAGATGAATCACATCGCTTCGCGAGGTGGTAGTCGGTCGTACATACGAGTGATGCTATCGTATCCCCTACAGAATGGAAAGTAAAGAGTTATATATAATATAATGACTCCATAAGTATAATTATTTTCTAAATATCATATATAAAATTTATATCCATTATCATACCAAACCTTGATAGGTGGTAATTGAAAAATGAATGGCATCGATTCGTGAGGAGGTAGTTCGATGTACATAGGAACGATGATTGTGTAACCCATATAATGGATGTAGGTATGGTTATAGGTCATGAAATTAACATAAAATAATCTCAATATATTTAATATATTGATGTTTTTATATCATAATCGTTTAATTATTATTGAAGAATGTGGATTAACATATAAAATAAAAATGCTCATTGAAAATGTTACCTCTTCTTCGGGTAACCTCCTTAGGTGTTCACAAAAATACTCCATAGAATAGATTTATTCCCAAAATAAGGGTTAAGTAATGATAGGATAGAATTATAAAAGTGATTTTGGTAGGTATTGTCCAAACCAAAAGTTTTTAAGGTGCAAATTGGAGAGGAGAGTGGGTGTCCATCTATTAGTGAGGTGAGTGGTACAAATCTAATTTTTGGAAAGAAAAAGCTGAACCCATGTTTTTAACATTTCAAAAGGATCCAAAAATATATTATTCTAGATAAATAGAAATTATAAGTTCAAAATATGGCCATAAAAAATATTTTATACAAAATAGTAGTTCATTTAAACCCTTATATTTTTAGTTTAACCCCATATAAACCTATTTTTTCCTTAACTACGGTAATTAATTTGTACATTTTTTTACTATTCATTTCGGTAAAAAATTAAGTTGAACCTATTAGATAATAAAAATTATGATTATTTCAAATATTTAATACATTTCTTCAAA
The DNA here is from genome assembly GCA_963277665.1 of Viscum album. Lineage (NCBI taxonomy): Eukaryota > Viridiplantae > Streptophyta > Magnoliopsida > Santalales > Viscaceae > Viscum > Viscum album. The sequence continues at coordinate 1,009,130,937 of OY728167.1, forward strand.
TTAAATTCATATATTTGGAAAACTTTAATTTAAAAGAAATCCCACAAACATGATGAGAAAGCGGGTTTTCAAAGAGAAAATATAAAAACGTTTACATTGTTTTTATATAAAAAACAAAAAAACAAATGATTAAAATGACAAAAATTATAATATTTGATATATAATTGAACTAATTTTACTTTAAACCAATTTAAAACATAATTTAACTTTATAAATAATTAATACTAAAAATAAATTTTCAATTAAAATTCAGCATTTTCACTATTCATTGAAAAATAATGCATTTCAGAAAAGTCATAAACATTTAACCTTAGATAATTTTGATATTATAATTTAAAAAATGATATCATTTATAAAAATATTTATTTTCTAAAATTGATAAATATTAAATTTATATTATGTGCGCAAAGCATGACTAAATTGTCTTTTAGAAGAAAAAAATACTTTTTTTTTTCAGAAAACATTTTTTTTCTTTTAAATAATTATTATTTTAATTCAAAATCTACAAATAACATATGAAAGTGAATAAAATATATATTTTTCATAGTTTAGTAATTTATATTCATTACCACTAATTTATTGGATATGTTATAATGGTCATTCTTGAATAATATTTTAATAGAGTAATGTGTTTCGTTTAAACCTGGTGTTGTGTAGTTCACAAGCTATCGAAGAAAATAAATTTATTATAAAATAAATATACTGTAAAGTATTTTAGTATTATATTTTCCCTCTAAAGAAAATTTCAAAACTTTAAATTTTGTAGATATTATGTTTTAAATAGACAAGGGGATTTATTCTTTATAACATCCTCTGGTTCTCATGTTGCTTACACTATTTTGTAATTTCTCAAAAGTGCCTTTACCAGATTAGTCATCTGATTCCTCAATACTTTATCTCTAGTATCAATAATCTTGATAAATTATTCATAGTATTATATATCAGATTCTATTTCTATTTCATCATAGGTGAGCACATGTGTTGGGTATGAAATTTAGTTCCTTAACAATGATATATAAAACACATCATGTAATTTTGAGAGACTTGGTGGTATTTTTAAATGATAAGTAACTGATATAATTATTTCAAGAATTTAAAAGGGTCTCATATACCTAGGTCTTAGGTTCTATTTATTATCTAACTTTATAACACCCTTCCATGGAGTTACTTTTAAGAAAACATGATCTCCCATATAGAATTCCAAAACTTTCCTCCAATTATAGGCATAACTTTTTTTCCTACTTTGTGCTTCTTTAATGTGATCTTGAATAGAATTAGACTTTATTTTTGTCTCTTTAATAAGTTTTGGACCTATGAGTTTCCTTTCACCAAATTCATCCCAACAATCTATAGTGTGAAATCTCTTACCATATAATACATTATACAACATTATTTGAATACTTTAATGGAAACTATTGTTATAGAAAAATATACCAAAGGTAAATAATAATCCCACATACCTTGAATGTCAAGTAAGAATAACCTCAACATGTATTCCATTTTCTGAATAGTCCTTTCATACTATCCATTATTTTGAGGATGGTTAGTAGTTCTCAAATGAAGCTCGGTATTACGATCCTTCTGAATACTATTCCATAATTTTGATGTAAAATAGGGATTATGATCATACATTATCAAAAAAGGTGCACTATGAATTCTTATAAATTCATTAGTATATAGATATATGAGGAACTAAAAAGGTAAATATTTTCTTATAATGAGAAAATATACAAATTTGGTTAGGTGTTTGATGATTAAAAATATTACATCATTCTTTCTAGTAGTATTTGGTAGTCCCATGAAAAATTCCATAGTAATTTCATCCCATTCCCACACTGGAAGAGGAAGAGGATGCATCACTCATATAGGATGCAACCTCACAACTTTTAATTTTTGATAAAACAAACCTCTAGACACATAATCAGAAATTTCTCACTTCATGTTATTCCACTGAAAATGAGCCCTCAAATTCCTATCCATCTTTGTGATACCAGGGTATATAGAAAAAATTGAGATATAAGAATCATCCAATAATTCCCTTTTTTATATTCTCTATAGATAGAACGTATAACAATTTTCAGAATTTTATAACACCATCTTCACAATCAAAGGATTCCAATTTCCCATCATTCACAACTTTAATTTTCTTCTAAAATATTTTATCATCATATTGAGATTTTTTTTATTTTATAATAAATATAGTTTTAAGATCATTTAAAAAATGTGTGATGTATCTTCTTCCTTAATAATTCTCATATTTATATTTACTAGATCCATGAACACATTACCTCTCTCAATCTTCATTTGGGTTAGAACTCTATTATATTTCATACTCAATGAATATGCTACCATATTTTCTTTCCATGGGAGATATTTTATTGAGAAATCATAATACTTGAGTAGATCAAGCCAAATAATTTTCCTCATATTAAGCTCTTTATATGAAAATATGTATTTTAGGTCCTTATGATCTGTGTATATCTCCCATTTCTCACCAGAGAGATAATGTATCTATACAATCATAAGGGTAGCTTATAATGGATATACTTACATGCTAGTGTGAATTTTAGTTTACAAACCTAGTTTATTAGATTTAAAATCAACAAAACACAAAACTCTTAAAGTAAGATTATAGGACTCAAACTCAGTATGATTATCAAATTCATAGAATCAAAACTAGAAATAGTTTGATTAAACTAGAGAATAGTATCATTATAACAATGGATCTTATTAATCAAAGTATTATTTTTATCATAATCAGTGTAACACTGCTAAAACAAAAAATATATAAATTTTAATACGATAACGCACTTTCTATTATATGTACACCAAAATAGTAATATGTAAAAATAATAAATATAATAGCTAAGTAAAATTAAGAATGAATTATAAGATATTATTAAAAATAATAACCTCTTTTAACCTTAGGATCAAGGTTGTCAATAACTATGACTAAAGGTATCCACTATTTTAAACTTACTATAAAGTCTGTATTTCTTTACTAGGAAAGCCCTTAATAAAATGATCAGATTTGTATTATCTTTATATCCCCAAAAACCCTTGATATAAAGATTGATATATGAATTCTTATAGATGGAAGTCCTCAGTCTGATGGATAAAATCCTCTATATTCCTATCCTTGGATTCCCCCAATCATAAAAAATGATTGGATGTGAATACAATTTCAAAAGTTTATAAGAAAAAAATCCTGATAGGGAATCCTTATAATGAAAACTCTCTAAATAATTAAAAATAATAAGAATGATGTGTTCATACTAAGTAATCATTAGATTACTTTAGAGAAAAAATTTATTATCTATAAACTCTTCAAATGACTTGGTATTTATAGGTGATGATCCAATGATTATATTTTTAAGTTTGTTGCAACGACTTTAGAAAATTGGCACCTAAAAGCTCATAATGATTTGGATTAAATAAATGTATGACTTTGTATTGATTAATACCATTAAAATTTTTAAAATATACCCCTTATTATATAAACAAGTCTATGTATTCTGCTTATAAACTTGGGTTAGTATGATTGAATTCTATATCAATTGTTAATATGATAATCTTTATGAGGACCAGTCCTTTTATCAACATCATAATCAGGCCCATTGTTAAGAAATTTATCCGTATGAAACAAAAAAAAATTATAACTCTTGTTCTAATTAAAGCTTAGTCCGATTAATCAGAAACTTACTCATTCTAATGACTATAATATGGAATGTAAATTTTATATTCATAATACATTATAACTTTTTCTATGTATGGTAAAATATAAAGTTTTCCAAAAAATAATTCTAAAATACTTGGGACATAAAAATGTTAGTAAAGAAGTTTTAAGAAAGTGTTTGTGATTTTGAAAAATAAAGTAATGTAAATGTCATAAGTAGAACTTATGACTCAACAATCTCACCCTTTATGGAAAGAACAAACCCCAAAACTTAAGTGAAAAGAAATCTTGTAATACATACAACCCTTTTGTTTTTGAATAACATTTTATTCAGAGTTATTAATTAAAACATTACTTCCCATGAGTTTATAACTCTTTTGAATATGATGTGAAATATGAATTACAATATTATAAAAGTTCTCCCCTGAAGGATTATATTCCCCCCCTTAATATATCATTTCCACTTTTGATAAAACTTTATCCATTTAAAAAACCATCTTTCCAATTTTAAAATATTCCCCCCTATGTAAAATATTCTCCCCCTTTGTAAAATAATCTTCTATTTATGATTTCCAAAAATAATGGTAAATAATTCAATGATTCTTGAAATGATAGAGAAATAAAACATACAAAACAATACTAAACTAAAAAATCATACATAAATAAAATAAAAAAACTTGTAACTAATCAGAATTGGATAAAAATTCAAGATAATCATATTTGAATAAGAAGATAATTAATTACCAATATTCAAAAGTTTTAAAAAAATATGATAAAGAAATATATCAAGAGTTCAAATTAAAAAAGTCAATATTTTTTCATAAGATTCTTGATGAAATCTTTCATATTCTTAAACTCAGGGATATCCTTCCCTGGATTTACAACCTTTTCTTCTAGAGTCTGGTGTTTGGATTTTATATTTTTAAATTCCTCATCATGTTATTTTTTCTGATCTCTGAATATGATTAATTTATATTCACAAGACTTCATCATTCTCATCTCTAACTCTATATCACTAATATTATACTTTACGGAATTTTCATCCTCAGTACATTCATAAGTGGAGTATCTAAAATATTCAAAGAACATTAGTATATATTCCATGTCTAAAGATAATGTGTTGAAGGATACATATGAATCTATCATAAGTTTCTTTATTTCATCAAACCACTCATCATGTATTATGATATCATAATCAACCTTATTTGACCACTTAACCACCTAATTGCATGATGTTTTATTAGTCTAGTAATTTTATTGAAAATATATTAACTCTTCTTTAATTTGAATCCCTTTCTCTGTTAAAACTATTATTAATTACGATTTCAAACTAATACTATCTTGAATCATAAAAAAACTTTGTTCAAGGTTTTTAAAATAAGTAATTACTTATTCTAGAATCCTAAAGGATTGAAAAATAAAATCAAAACCTTTTTGTGCTATTGTAGCCTTTGAATTCGATGAGCCTAAATATGGTTTATAAGGTTTAATTCTTTTAGTTCTGATGTCAACTTTTTTTGTTGTCTTTTTATCATTATCTGAAACTAAATTTTCAACTTCCTTAGGAAATTTCGCATCATCATTTAGTTAATAATGCCAATATCCTTATTAGTCTCATCCTTATTATCAATTTTAGTTTTTGAATGTTGATCATCATCATATTTTTATGATGATGACTCTACTTCTTGTTCTGATGAAGACACTTCCTATTGATAACATTCTAAATTTTATTCTTTATCAATCTTAAAGGGTAAGTCCAATGAGGATGAGGATGATTTTGATGAATCTTTATTAGAGTAAGTTTGTACCTCATCAGCCTCTTCATTCCCTTCCTCTTCCTCTTCTACCTATTATTCTATTTATTCCTCAATTTCTTCATATTATTATTCTTATTTTTTTATATTATCCTTATTTTACATCAACTTATTTATTCATAGCCTTATAAATATATTCTTATAACTATCAAGCTATTCTTAGAGCTCATTTTCCTGGTGTTTCTAGTTCTTCTTGTTTTTCAAAACATTAGGGATCGATTATTTATCAATAACTTTTTTACGTTCCTTTATCAACAACTGAAGGAATATTTTATGGTACAACAGAATATTCTTTTAATTTTAAAACTACTTCTGTATGATTTTATCAGTTTTGGATGTCAAAAGAACTATATTTTCAGAATATTATTCTAAACCTTTTAAAATACTATCAACAATACTAGATTCTTGTAAAATTTTATTATACTTTCTTTTATTCTCTTCTTCCTCTAAATTTTCTGCATCCCCAATATCTAAGGATTTGGATCCCATGGGATCAAGTCCAATTTTTTGATCCCCTAGATTTTTCTTATCTTTATGCTTCACCATTTCATTAAAAACATCATCTAGAATATTCTTTTATTTATTTCTTTTAAGAGTAGGATATGTCTCTACCTTTATCTTTTTCTTATTTTTTTATTCTATTATTTTTTTGATGTTTGTTCCCTCAAAAAAAAAATCATCAACCTTTCCCACAAATTTCTTCAATTTAGTGTAAAAACTAGCTTCATTGTGAACATTATATCATCACTAATAAAAAAATATTCTCAATAATTGGATACAATTTTTATTTTACCTTGAAAATAATTATAGACTATACAAGAATTTTATTGATAAAGGATCAAAAAATAATAATATTGGATTTTATAGAATCTATTTTTATATTCTCTATAGTTAGAAGGATGAACTTGAAAAGATAAAACTTTCTCATATTTACAAGATAATCCAATGCAAAAACATATGATACTTTTAAATTATCTCTATATCCTTTTACCAGTATCAAAAAAACGTATATCTACAGAACTATAACTCTATTATCCAGGTTTAGGTGGGAAACCTTTTTGACTTTATCATAGTCTAAAAGTAATAAATCTTTGACTTTGGACTTGTTAAAACTAATGAGGTCATTTGGAAACATATGTGAAGAACAATGTGCTTACCCTTCTGATGATACTCTGACCAAGTCAGCAAGTTTCTTATAGGATATCTTATACCTTTTAATATACATTGTGAAATAAAATTTATCTTTCTTATATTCCTTCATGAACTGAATATATGTATAGAACTCATGAACTATGTTAGGATAGTAGAGATTAAAATCCTTATCAGGATTATCTACATAAAATGATTCCCATCCATGAAAATAAATTATCCTCTTGAGTTTTGAATCATTATTATCATACCATGGTCTCTCAAAAAAACCTTTATTTGAATACAAAACACTTAGAAAAATCTTCATTGGTCACCATCGAATTTGGCTTCTGAAACTAAGGAATAGACAAAAAGGAAAACTTTCAAACTAAGTCCTTTGAAGGGTGAATAAATTTGGGAGAAAAACCATAAAGGATTGATGTGGGAAATAGGGTGAACCACCCTTTTATATCCACTAGAGTGACAATTCGTCTTCCAAAAGACAACCAATGGTTGAGATTTAAATCCATTATGATATGACAATCAAGATTGATCCGAAGAATGTTTTAGTAATATTTTTTAAATTTTAAAAAATTTAATAGTTTTATCGGATTTTGGATCATTATGATTAAAGAAACCTCAATTTTTTTTTTAAAAATAAACTTTTTATAAAACTAAAATTATAACAAAAAATAACAAAAATTATAAACTAAAGTAATGAAATAGCTAAAAAACTAAGAGAATAAAAGTTTCCCTTTCAGAGTAGAAGAATCCATCAATATGATTAACCTGTTGTTCTTAGTTTTTGTTAAATGATTATGATATTTTTTTATAAAATAAATAATGAATACAATACTTTCAATATGAAAAGTAATAAAGAATGTTTTTTTAAAAAATATATATAATATGATAGTTTTGAAATTGAAATCTAGATAAGTTTATACAAAATTTTGAGTCAGAAAATTTTATAACAAAATCTAAGTCTATTTTTTTAGAATTATGAATCCAGATCCATTATAAAAATCTTGTGTTTGAAAATTTCATTATGATAAAAGTTTTAGAAAAACTAACATTTTTAGAAACTTAATTTTTTTAAGAAAAACTAAAACATTTTTGAAAAAAAAACATATGTAATCCCCCTATGAAAAGGATTATCTTAATATAAGGATATGGGTAAACAATAAGTAGATATAAATTATTAATTTTTTCTTATTATTCCTAGTTTCTATTTAATATATTCAAATCTATTGAAACTAAGTTATTTTTGTAAAAATATCAGCAATTTGTTCCTGTGTTTCAATGAATTGTAAAATTATGTATTTTTAAGTGTGTGAAATCAAAGAAAATGCTGTATTTTTTATATGTTCTTAGAATGTGAGTGATTTTTTGGATTTTTACTTAAATGAATGACAGATTTATTATCAAAAAGTATTTTAGTTTTAGTAAAACTCATGCCATATTCTGTGAGCGTGTGTTACATCGACAACACCAGAGAACAACAACTTCCAACTACCACATATTCAGCTTCATTATTGGAAGGAGCTATTGAGTAATTTTTCTTATATGTAAAAGAAAATAAATAATCTCCTAATAAATGACAAGTTCTGGATGTGATTTTTTTATCCATTTTATAACCACCAAAGGCAACATCTAAAAATAATTCTTAATTCAAAAACATTTCCAGAAGAATAGAGAAGTCTTAAATCTATAGTTCCTTTAAGATAATGAAAAATTCATTTAACATATTATACATGGGATTCTTTGGGATTAGCTTGATATCTTGAAAATAATCATATAGAAAACATTAAATCTTGAAGAATTGAATTTTAGTAAAGTAAAATTTCTATCACACCTCTGAAAATATTTTGATCAACTACTTTCCCAGCCTCATCCAGATCTAAATTATTAGGGGTACCAATAAGAGTAATAATAATTTTATTATTGTCATGTCCAAATTTATTAAGAAGATATTTTATATAATTATTTTGAGATATAAAAGTTCCTTTGGGTTTTGGGGAAATGTAAAAACCAAGAAAATATGTTAACTCACACATGATACTCATTTTAAACATAGAATTTATAAGATCCTAAAAGGAATTTATTAAATATTGTTGAGTTGAAACAAATATAATGTCATCCTAATAAATTTTTAAAATCATAATATTTTTATTAACTTATTTTATACAAATATTTGTATCTACAACTCCTTTAACAAAATTATTTTTAAAAAAAATCTAGTTAAACTATAATATCAAGCTCTAGGGGCTTGTTTAAGACCATATAATGATTTGGTAAGTTTATAAACATGTTATGGATGTTTTATATTTTCAAAAATCGGGGCTGTTCAACATAAACTTCCTCCTAAACATATCTATTAAGAAAATCAATCTTCACATCCATTTGAAATATTTTGAAATTACTGAATTCCACAAAGGCTAAAAGTATTAGAATAAATTAAAGTATTTCTACCGAAGAATAATTTTCTTCATAATCTATTACATGTTGTTTATTATTACCTTTATCAAAAATTATATCTTTATTTATAACAATTTTACACTTTCAACACACTTATTCCAAAAAAACCATCTTAATCCAATTAAAGAAGTTTCTAAAGGTCATTAAACTAATGTCCAGACTTTGTTCCTCTCAAACTACTCGAATTCAACTTAAATTTTCCTGATATAAGCCTCATAACCTAAATCCTCATTAGGATTCTTAGGTCAATATTGGGATAATAAACATATATACTTAATTTCATTTCTTAAAGAACTAATAGTCCTTAATAGTTGATCAAAACCACAAATGATACTTTCACTAGGATGATTCATAAGAAACAACTGACTTATTGGGTTTTCAAAAGTTTATACTTCCAAAATAGTTTTAAAATATTTCTGAGGAAAAACATCAGAATATAATTTTTGAGTTATTTATTTATGAAAATTATTTAAAAAAAAAAATTAAAATCAGTTTTAAAAAAAACATCAGGGACATAGGATGAGGTTGTTTGAAAACAACAGGATCAATCTCATAAAACTAAACATGTACATTTTTCTCAACATTAAAAGATTTTTTTATTGAAAACTATATAATCCTTAGAAGTAGTGAAATAAATTAAAAATATTCCTTCATTTTATTATGGTTCCAACTTGTGTAAACTATATTTAGTATCTAGGATGTATATTTTTCTGCCAAAAACATTGAATTAAGAAACATTTAGTTTTCTTTCTATCCACAACTCATTAAAAGTTTTATTTGGAAAAAGTTTAATTAAAACTATATTTATAGTATAATAGAAATTACTAACTACTTATTCCCAAAAAAAATAGAAAATTAGTATTCACTCAACATGATTCTAGTTATTAATTTAAGAATTCTATTTCTTCTTTAACCAACCCATTGTTTTTTGGGTTCTAAGTGCTGAAAAGTTTTGTTCTATACCTTTTTTTATGATAAAAAAGTTTCAAAATCATAATTTTAAAATTAACCATCATGATCACTATAAACTATAAATAGTTATCAATGAGATGTTTTTCTCATTTTTATCTCTAGATACCAAAGTTATAAAATAACTACAGGCGTTAGATTTCTTTTTAAGAAAATAGACCCAAGTATATATAGTGTAATCATCAACTAAGACATATACATAGTATTTTACACCAATAATTATAGTATGTATAGGAACAAATAAGTATATGTTCACTAAATATAAAAAAAAAATTGAGACTTCACTAATAGATTTAAAACTTGACTTATGTTTCTTACCGTATTGATATTTGTCACCGACATTTGAAGTATCAAACCTAAGTTCTATTAGATCCTTAATAAGTCATTTCATAATCAACATACATAATTTTATAAAGTTATAGTGTACTAATATTCTTTTCCATAACCATGGTTGTTCTTACATTTCACCAAGTAGAGGTATGTCTTGGCTATTAAGGTCTTTCAAGTTTAGTGTGTAAAGATTATCATGCCGATTAACAGAAAGAATAAATTGATCCTTGGAACTATGTACTAAAAATTTATCATTCCTAAAGATCCCAAGTTAAACATTATCATATAATTGACTAATACTTATAAGGTTGTTCTTAAGACCTAAAAAACAAAATATTTGAAATATGGAATTTCCCAAGAAGAATAATGTTACCTATTCTGATAATCTCTCCTTGAGCATTATCTCTATAAGGTACTTTTCCACCTTCCATATGGATTATATTGTTGAAGAAGTATTTTTTTCCAGTCATATGACTGGAATATCCACTATTAATGTACCATATATTTTTTTTATTGTTTTTCATATTTATTTTCATGAAAATAAAAAGATTAGTTTTTCAGAACCCAAACCTTCTTAGTTCTGGTAATTTCAAAAAACAAAACTTTTGGTAACCACATTTCATTTAAAAAATAAGCTTCGTAAAAACCAATTGATTGAACTTTGTTTAATAAAAAAATATTTTTACAATGACCACCACATTAGAACTTGGTATAAAAGGTTCACTTTTAGGGAAAATATAATTGTTAATAAAAAAATGTTTTTTAATTGTAAAACTCATTCTATAACTACTACAATAAGGCCTAATATTTTTTAAAATTTTATCAAAATTTTCCTTACCAATTTTAAAATTTGATAAAAGTTTTCTCAAACTAGAAATTTTGGATTTCATTTTTACAACTAAATTTTTATCCTCATCAGTATTAGTTTTAGAATTATGTTTTATTTATAAATCATTTTTTTAGAAAGAACTTTTTCAAAATCTTTTGAAATAGTTATTTTTCAAAAATATTTTTTCAAGATCTTTAGAAATATATGATATTTAATTTTTTAAAATATTTATTCTTAAATCAGCCTTATCAAGTTTAGCTTTATCATTATCATGTTTTTTACAAATAATGAAATTATCATTTTCTAAAAGTTTTGAAAATTGGGAAACTTTATCGTAACTATGTAAAAAATTATCTTCCACTGAGGAAGATTTTTTATCAGAAGATGTGGAATTATTTTCATAGAGATAATTAGAATTTAGGAACATGTTTGAAAGAGATTAATTTGTGTGTACCTTTTCCATGAGATATTGGTTAACCATGCATACATTAGAAAAAATACCTATGTTTCTATGTCCATAACATTCATTCTTTGATGAAATTTTAGAAGAATAACCACCACTAACACTCTAAGTGTTATTATATTTTAAGACTTTCTTTCCTTTAAACTTGCAATAAATTTTTACATTTCTTTATCAATTAATTTATTACCTGTATTTCCTTTTAATCTTTAGAAAATAAGGCTAAATATGTCCATATTTCTTACATTCGTAACATTTAACATCAGAAACTTTCTTATCACATTTATTCTTATGACCTTTTTTATATGGGTATTGAAAATATTTCTTTCTGACTATTTTGTTCATTCTTTAGGAAAGAATTTCTAAATAATTATCTGAATTTTATGATGTGATATAATCTAATTGAACAACATGTTTCCTCTTCCTCAAAGATTTAACAACTTTATTAGATAAATAATATTTAGTAGGAACTATAGATTCTGTAGAAATATAAACACCTCTATTTTTCCTTTTCCCTTTCTCAGAATCTCTTTTAATTCTACCCTCATATTTCATAAGTTTACTAATAAGATCATATAAATTAAGATTATTAATATTTCTTGTATCATCAACAAATTTTATTTTAGATTCACACTTGTTGGGCATGAAATCAATAATATTTTCAACAAGTATTATATCATCAAGACCCTTTTCACCAATATATTGTAAAATATTTATGTTTTTGATGAATCTATGGTGAATATTTGAAACTAATTCTCTAAGTAAGAAATAAAATTCCAAATAGTATACTCTAATCATAGCTCTTCTGGTCTCAATAACTGTACACTTTCCTAAGTGTTTTACTTTTATCTTTTCCCATATACTATTATCATCTTCAGATAAAGATATCTGAATGTATATACTTCTTATTATGTAACACAATTGATTATTCCATACTCTATAATTTAACTGATACTATTTTTTTAAATGTGTAAAAGTAATAATTTAATTATTATTAATATTTTAGTTTCTAGTAAGTATAATAAAATTATCAACCCCAATGTTTATAAAAAAAGATTCCATCCTTTCTCTCCAGTACTCATAATCAACACCATCTAAGATAGGTGGTGTATTTGTATTTAGATTATCTATAGAGACAACATTAGGACCCCACATATTAAAAAATACTCTTTTACATAGATACATATTAGTGTAACAATGTTCATAAATAAAAATTTATATCAAAACTTAAACAACTTGTAAAAAGAAGAGAAAGTAAAAACTTAGAAAGTATAAGTAGTAGAATCTTGCCCTGATACTAATTTTAGGATCGTAAAAGTATCCTATGATAGATATAAGTACAAGAGGGGGGTGAATTGTAGTTTATTTTTTTTAAAATATATAAACTTAGAAAAACACAAACCACTTAAAGTAATAATATTAGACTCAAATTTAGTCTAACTATTAGAGTCATATAATTAAAACTAGAAACAATCTGATTAAATCGTAGTAAGAACATAATCACAATAGATATGATTTATCAAAGTATTTTTATCATATTCATAATAATACCATAAAAAACAAATATGCAAAGTTCAATATGATTAATCAAATTCTATTATATATACATTGGAATATTAACCTGTAAAAACAAGTGATACAATAGATAAGTAAAAGTAAGATTTACTTACAATCTATTATTAAAAAGAATAACCACTTTTAACTTTAAGATTAATGTAGTAAATAACCTTGAATAAAGGTATAAACTATTTTATACTTACATTAAAGTATATCTTTATTTACTAAGAAATCCCTCGATATGATGATCAAATTAGCCCTGTCATTATATCCTCAAAATCTCTCAATATGATGATCGACGTCTATCTTACAATCCCTAGAAGATCTCAATCCGATAGATTAGATTCATCAATATTTATATCATTGGAATCCCTTGATCCTAACAATGATTGTATGTGAATAAAATTTCAAAAGTTCTTAAGGAAACAAACTTGAAAAGGATTCTTTAGAAGAAAAAAATATCTAAGGAATTATAAAGACTAATAATGAGCAGTTCATGGTAAGTAATCTTTAGAATAATTGAGAGAGAATATATTAGCTTCAAACTCTTCAGATGACTTGGTATTTATAGGTGATGCTCCACTGGTCATATTTCCATGTTTTTTCAATAGTCCTCGATAAATAGAACTTTAAATATCATTATGTCTAGTGTAATTGAATATATGACATCATATTGATTAAAGCCATTACAATGTTTAAAAATTATTCCTTATGATAGAAAAATGTCTATGTATTCCAATTATAAACATAGGTTATTCCAATGGACTTCCTTATCAATTGTCAATAAAACTATATTTATGAGGATCAGTACAATCATTGATATCATAATTAGTCTGATGGAAAAGACAATTCTCAGTATGAAATACTACACTAAAGTCTACCTCATATTCTAATTAAAGATGATTCTGATTAATCTGACACATACTCATTTCGATGATCATAATAAGGAATGTAATGTTTATATTCATAATACATTATAACTTTTTCTACGTATAGTAAAAGATAATTATGTCTAAAAAACATGCTAGAATACTTGGGACATAAAAAATTTAGTAAACATGTTTTAAGAAAGTGTTTTTGATTTCCAAAAATAAAGGAATGGAAAATTAAGAAGCAGAACTTCTCACTCAACAATCTCCATATCTTCAAAGAAAAGATTATAGTTTCTAACTCAAGATCATGGGTTAGATAGTTTTTTTCATGAATCTTCAATTTCCTTGATGAATATTCAATAAGTTTATCATTTTTAATTAATAAAAACCCATTTCCTTTATTTAATGCATCACTATATATCATAAATCCAACATTTCTAAATGGTAGAGTCAAAATCTTAGATTAGATAAATCTCCTATTTAGTTCATCAAAACATTATTCACATTATGTTGTCCAAAAATTCATCAAAATATTCTTCACATTATGTTTTCCAAAAAAAAATAAACCACTTTACATGTAAGGATGGTTAACGGATTAGCCAATTGGGAAAACTTATAAATGTGTCACCAATAGTAATATGAAAAACCAATTAAACTACATACCTCAGTTATGTTCATTAGTTTAGGCCACTATCTAATAGACTTTTTCTTCATAAGATCAACTAAGATTCCATCCTTGGAGAAAATATGGCCAATAAAAGAAAATTCCTGAATCCAAAAATCGCACTTAATAAATTTTCCATATAAATATTTCTTTATAATAATCTCAAGAATAATATAAAATTGATTCTCATAGTCCTCATATCATTTATAATACAACAAGATACCATCAATGGAAACCACAAAAAATCATCAAGATTTTACTTGAATAATTTGTTCATTAGATCCATAAAAACAAAGGGTTTATTAGTAAATTCAAATGGAATTACTGTAAACTCATAATATCTTTACCTCATTTGAAAATCTATCATTGGACTATCTTTCTTCTTTACTCATAATTTATGATACCTAGAATGATGTCCAATCTTTGAAAAATATTGGGCTCCATGAAGTTTATTGAATAAGACATCTATGTGAGGCATAAGATATTTTTTCTTTATCATAATAGTAGTGATTTACTTATATTCAATGAATAAACTTATGGATCTATCTTTCTTATTGAAGAATAGACCAGGGGCTCCCCATGGAGAAACACTAGGGTGGATAAATCCCTTATCAATGAAATCCTATAATTTTTTCATTAACTATACTAATTCCATAATGTACATTCTATTAGGAGATTTTGATATTAATATTTCATTAGGGTTTAAATCAATGGAAAACTCAATTTCATACTCTAAGGAATGTTCAGATAATTCTTCATAAAATACCCCAATGTATCCATGAAAAATTGGTACATCCTCAATTTAAATATTACCTTACCCATTCCAATATTTTTTTCTATTATTACCTAATAATATCATTAAATATAGATACTAGGGGTGGATATAGATATGTCTCAGATAAATATGTCTCTTCTTTAAATATATTGAATTATATATCTTTAACATGAATCATAATTTCCATCTTCTTGTAATAAAGTTTTTCATCATATTTTGAAATCTAATCCATACCAATGGTTATATTAAAGTCAACCACATGTATGATAATAATTTCAATAAATGAACCATGTTTATGTGTTATAATGGGGACTTCCTGATACATCATAGTTGTATTTATACTTCCCATATGAGTTTTAACTGACAAATATCTTATTAAATTAAAAGGGAAATGTCTAATTTTCTTAGAAAACTGGGTAGATATAAAAGAGTGTGAGTATCCAAAGTTAAATAAATCATTAGATAAATTTTAATATAGGATTAAAGTACCTTACTCAACATCATTGAGTACTTCCACCTTAGCTATAGTGATCACATAAGATTGTTCTTCTCCCATTGTTCTCTTATGTGGTGGATTACCTCGACACTGAAGGCATTTTTTTGCATGGTTTCTCATATCCTTATATTTGAAACACTAAATAGCAGTGTTTTATTTCTTCCCATTACATTATTTAGCTGGATGAATCTTATCTTTTCACTTATAACAAACTCTTAATCCATTCAATCATTTTCCAGGGTGATTCTTTCAACAGTTTTTACAAAGTGAAAATCGCTTCATTCCATTCTTATTGTTTGACACATTAACTTTTTCATGGTGTTCATTTGACATATTATTATCTTGATTTCCCTTGAATATGTAATATATAGAGAATTAATTCTCTATTTTTATAGAAAATAAAACTATATGATCATATGATGAAAAATTATGTGATACCAACACCATTTGGAGACATGTATTAAGATCGTCAAATAAATGGTCAATTTTTTACTCCTCGTTGTGTACATAATCCTTAGGATACCTAGATAATATTTAAAAGGTAACTTCATACTATTAAAAACATTACTCTTACTTTTTCTTTAAGATAAATAAATTTCTCTTCATTTAATCTTATTTCTCTTGATGGAAATATTTGTTAAATAATTTCTCCTTAAAATATTTCCATGCCATGAGTTTTCTTTGATTTTACTCCCTAGTATTTTAGTTCAATGAACAACATTTACCAACATCAGTTTTTAGAAAATACACTAAAATTTCAATATTTTACTTTTCACAACATCCTAACTCCATAAATATCTTCTCCAGAAAAATAATCCATTTCTCATATGCCATTGGATTAGTAGTCTCATAAAATGATGAGGATTTATATCGCATAATGTTATTAAACAATGAAGAATCACACTATGTAATAAGTTTCTCTATCTATGAGAGGTTATTTGTCATAAATTGTTTAATATTCCTTAATATATCCATAATTTTCTTAGTTACAATACCAGATGTATTGGATTACCCAATATAGAATTATTTACATTGTCCATGAGTATTGATACCCTTATTCCTTATAGGTTCCATTTCTAAATAGTTACATATACTGGATTAGCTAAAAAATGATGAAATTTAAATAATATTGTATAATTATAATTATATTGTAATGAAAAATATAAATATAAATTTATGTATTGTTAGATTCAGAATCACAAACTTGGTTTCTTCATGGATATCTTTATTTTCAAATCTTTCATGATGGTTTGTAAAGAAAATTTGAATTATACTAAGTATAACCCACGAAAGTTTCAAAGTAGGTGTATAGTAAGTCCTGTTTTCATGCCCTAGGTGGTGATCAGGTTAAGACCAATACACCCTTTTAGAGTTATTACCCCTAGGTTCCTCTTTTCCAAAACTATATCCACTTCTAGTATTCACACATAGATTTATTAATTAGAAAACCAACATAATGAATTCCTTTCCAAAATATTAGTATGTTCTTATATAATTATCTTAAAATTATATCATAGGGTTATGTTACCTAATATATTTTTTCCTTAATCTAGTTTATAAGGATTATACTAAACATCCTTTAATACCAACTATAATGACCCCAACCATAGTAATCCAAATCTAGTGTCTTCTTTGTTACATTGTCTTAAATACAAAGGGTAACATCCTGAAGGACGAACCAATTTAGAAGTTTTGTAGAACCAAATACATACATGATAACCATTTTACATATTAAAATAAAATAAATATCATATTAATGTTAAAAATGTGGCATCCTTGAACTCATTCCAAGAATTCTTAATCACATCCTAGGGAAAAGAAAAAAATAAGGGTGAGCTCAAATGATCTGCAAGGGTTACGTACAAAAAAATAAACAATGAATCAATATGTCATGGTAAATAACTAAATAAAAATTCCATTTGAATAATTTTTCTATCATGATAATATCATCCATTTAAACGTTAACTTAGAATGAAATTTATCCAGAGATAATATCATAGAAAAAATATAATGGATAATAAAAATATATAAATTATCAATGAAGGAAAGTCTCAATTATTTTATGTCACAATATTAAGCACCATAATACCTCTACCATCAAGATATTTCATCAAGACTATTTAAAACTACAGGTAGAATCTTGTTTAATTTGGGAAACTGATTTGTCTCATAAGATATGTCGATGCATCAAGAGGCCTTATAACTCTAGCCCCCACCCATAACTTCATGTAAAAATAATTCCTCATATATAAAATAATATATTTAGTTTATGAATAATATTCCTTATCAATAAATATCTATACTGAGTAAAGGATAAAGATTTATCAATATTTCCCATGTTAATCAAATAACTTTCAAAGTAAACACCATATTTAAAAATATTACACAGTTCATGAAATAATTATATGAATTATAAAAAAATATTTATATTTAATATAAGTGTAATTTAAAATAGAAAATTATCATAAGAATTTGATTATTTTAAGATAAATTTTACAATCACAAAAGAAAGTGAGATTGTACAATAACTTTTACTACATGATAATTTTCAAGTCAAAACCCCTTGGATGAAATATTTCAAATTGAAACTTAAAATAACATTAATTATTAATGAATCATGATATTACATGTAAAAGGGGAAGTATATACATCATATAAAATAAATTAGGTTCACATTAACAAAAACCCTTTAATGAAATGGAAATTAGGATGAAGTCCCTCACCTTGAGTCTGACTCGTCACATACATTTTTTATCTTCCTAAATAGTAAACTTATTTTAATTATTTAATTTATTAGGAATTTTTTTTAATTTTATTATTCCTTTTAGTTCACTTATTCTCATGTTATATACAATTACTTAATCAATTACGTTTACTTAGGTTTTTCGATGATATTTGACTTATGTGTCAAAAATGACTTTGGTAAGTTGGTTATTGATCTAAGAGGTCATTATTTCAAAATATAATGAATAAAAATATGAAATAATTATCATAATCATACATATATTATTATTTTAATACCAATCATGAATTAGGGTTTTGAGAAATTAATTATGTCATGATCATGGAGATGCTTGGTTGTACGTACGTATGAGTAACATTTCCATTTTTTTAAAGATAATTATAGAAAGTAGGTAAGTAGTATTTTATCTTTATATAATGATAATAATGTCATAAATAAAATACTAATTAGTTAAATATACTTATATATATATAATCCATATGATGTGGTGATAAAAAGAGAGTCACGTCGTGTCGTGGAGGATGCAGTTCGCATGTACACGGACAACATTATCATCTTTTAGTGAGTGAAAAAGGTAAGAATTAAAATGATATATTGTATTTTAATAATGATAAATATGTCATGAATAATATAATTATTTCATTTATATAACATATATTAGTTAACTTTATACTTATCACCTTCTATGTAAAGTGTTAGTTAAATATGAATCACATTGCTTCACGAGAAGGTAGATCATCGTACACACGAGTGATGTTATCGTATCCTCTATGGAATAAAAATTCAAAAAATTTATATATTATATAATGAATAAAAATGTATAATTATGTTATAAATATTATATATATACTTCTTATTCATTATAATACCCAACTGTGAGAGATGTTAACTGAAAAACGAATGACATCAGTTCGTAAGGTGTTAGTCTGTTGTACACACGAATGATGACTTTTTAACCCATTTGATGAAAGTGGGGATATTTTTAGGTCATTACCTTAACATAAAAAAATATAATCATATTTAATATAATTATTTTATTATATCATCCTTGTTTAATTATAATTGAAGTAGGTGGAGGAAGAAATAAAATAAAATAACTCATTGAAGAACGTTACCTCTTATTTAGGTAACATCCTTAGGGTTTCACCACAAGGATTACCATGTGGGATTTATGACCAAAATAAGGCTTATAGGATTAGACAATGGAATTTTTGAAGTTATTTGAGTAGGAATTTTTGAAACCAAAATGGTCTGAATGTGTGAAGTGGGGAGGAGAGCGGGTGACGTTTTATAAGTGAGGAGAGGCTCACACTTAAAGTTTTATGAAATAAAAATATGTACCCATGTTTTTCACATGATAAGATAATAAAAAATGGGTTATTATAAATAATTATGCATGATAAGGTCAATATATGGAAATTAAATATATTTTAGAAAAAAATTTATTTCATTTTAACTCTTATCTTTTTAGTTTACCCCATATAAACTCATTTTTACCTTAACCGTGGTAATTAATTTATATTGTTTTTACTATTCATTTAGATATAAAATTATGTTAAAATTATTAAATAATATAAATAATAATAATTAAAAATATTTAATATATTTTTTTCAAATTATATTCACATGATTGTCAAATTTTAATTTAAAATTAATCATATAGATGTGATGAGAAATCCGTATTTCGAATAGAAAATGCTTAAAAGTTTAAGATGTTTTATATAAAAAAATAAAAAGGAAGTTATTATAATGGCCTAAATTAGATTAATTTAAATCTAATTTAACTAATTTGAAATTAAAACCAATTTAATATATAATTTTACTTTATAAATGATTAAAATTAAAATGTAGTTTTCAATTAAAATTCAATATTTTTGCACTATTTATCAAAAATAAAAAATTTAAGAAAAATAAAAAAAACTCACCCTAAAATAATTTTTATATTATAAATTAAAAAAAATTAATTTTATAAAATATATTTTATAAATTTTGTAAAATTTCGTTTCATATTAAGTTTGTGAAGCGTGACTAAACCATCTTTAAGAAAAAAATATAGTTTTTTCATAAAAAACCTCATTTTATTTTAAATTATTTTCATTTTTATTCATAATAAATTGATAAAAAATGAATCTATGTAAAATATATATTTTTCAAAATTTATTTATTTCTATTCATACCCACTAATTTAACAAATATTTTATAATGGTCATGTTTAAATTTTATTTTAATAGTGTATCACATTTAATTTAAACCCAGTGTTACGTGCATCAAAAGTTATAAAAAGAAATAAATTTATTATAAAAGGAATATATTGTATAGTATTGGGGAATTACACATTATGTTTCCCATATTTTTAACCATTGAATAGTGAATTTGTTAATTCAATATGGAATAAGAAATGATTTTGTGATAAAGATAATTGTTAAGGCTTAAGTTACCCATTTTCTTAAGAATGATGAGTGCCTTGTGTTTAAATCCATGAGAGCTCATTTATGTTTGAAGGATGGATGAATTGATTTAGTTCATAGTGTAAACTACTTACTATGTTTATTTTTTCTTCTTCCATGTGATGTGCTCTGGATGCGAGCTTCACTATGCGATGTTTTAAGAGTCTGGGATGGCTCATCTTGGGATGGGTGATGTGATATAGGGAATCGAGGTTGGAATAATGTGAAAGAAGTTGAAACATATGATGTAAAGATGCATCAGCATATGCATGTTGGTGTCATAGATGACACCAAAGATGATATGATGGGTTGAAGATGATATTACCTATTTATGTGAAAAATCTGGATACTTGCTTGACATGAATCTATTTAATAGTCATTAGATAGGTTGATTGTTTTATCTAAATCTCTTTTCCTGCTACTTGAGGTAGCTGGATGTTCTTGGTTGAAATTTTTCTCTTGGTGGTATCATAAGATGGTTTTACTAGAGTACCCATATTATATAAGGTAATAATATTTAATAAAAACTTATACCATGGGGTTGGTGCTTATGTGATGTGAATTATGAAAAGATTCTAATCTTAAGAAACTATGGACACATTTTAGATTATTCCTATAAAAAAATGGAATTAGATTTGTATTTTTAACATAATATAAGTTGGAATAATGTTATACGTTAATCAATGGATAATTAATTAATTAACATAAATTTAATTTTTTGATGAAAAATAAGTAATTTAATGTTGATCTTAAAAATTCTTGTGTTCTTATAGAATATATAGTTCCTAGAAGTTGTAGTCGGGTATCTAAGATACAATAGTTATAGTTGATATTAGGAATATGTTATTCACATAGTGTGTTTGTGAGATATATTATATCTTGTACATTCCGTGATTTCTTATGTTATACCACCCATGTCAGTTAGGGAAACTAACACCCAGTGGACTCTGGTAGGGTATTTTCTCCAACATCTTAGTGGGGGGACGGATGTATGACTCCCCCCTATGGCCCTGATCTATTCTATTGGTAGTTATATGTGCTACTATGTAAGATAGTTAGTTTTTCAATATATGTCTGTAGAGTTTTGTGATGGCCTGTATTTATTTTACACACATATCCCCAGATATAGTATCCAAAGTTATATAATAGGTATGATGTGTATATGATGTGATGACTTGAGGTACCTTACTTAGTGTATGGGCTATAATGCCTTGAGGAATAATACTAGATATATGATACACATCATACAGGATATGGTGGATCTTGAAAACTACCTAGTTATTATATGGAGCATTAATATGGGATAATGTGATGACGTGATGCATGACGTTCATGTTGTGATGCCTTGCCCATGTGTCTTCAGTCTTGATTATTTTTTAGATAGAGATAGATCAGAAAACAAGTGGGAAAGTGAGATTAGGGTACCCTTTATGTTTCATTATTATTATATACCCTATTTCATGAGATACTTGGTGAGAATATCCATGGTGAAGTAGGGAACTTAGTATACCTATTTAAGAGATGAGTTAGTTTCACAATTATTCAATGAGATTTAGCATGATTTCATTATCTCTTGCATGAGAGGATCCAGGGAGGATCCTACTGAGTATACTGTTATACTCTCCTGAAATTTATATAAACTATTTTTTAGGTTATCCTAATAAGATTGGAGATTGAGAAGGATATTACTAGCTCAGGGTTTTTCAGGAGCTGTTTGGGCTTTGTGATCAACATCATCTTTACCTTTCGGGTATTTGTAGTTTTCTTTTCAGTTGTTCTAGTATTTTATGGTATTACATGTATGCACTTAGTATTTATTATATATATATATATTAATAATTTTATTGGTGTATCTTTCTTATCTCTTTCTTTCATATGTTCTCGTAGAGGGTAATTCCACCCATTGTAAGATTATTATACCCTCAGAAATAGTTTCCAAAATGGATCCTACTAGAGGTGGGAATCAGGTAGTAACCATATCCATTCTCTCATTACCGTCCCATGAGGGGTATCCTTTATGGGGAGAGAGAAATGACATCATGTGTGTATCTATTTTTTCAAGACAACTAAACTAATATGTCATTTGGGATGAGATCCCTTGTATCTTACCCCAGTGTAATAAATTAAATATCAACTCTGGATTACTAGAGTTGGGGTTTATACAATCCTAACCCATTTATATATGATGTCTTTTCATAAGTCTTAGATGGTAAGATTATGATACCTGACATTATGAATTCTACAATTATTAAACTATTTATTGTTATCTTTGTGAATATTTATATATTTATGTAATCCATGGATATATTCCCCTTTTATGATATTAGTAATTTGGTATAATTTATTATTGTTCATATCTTCCATATTATTCATACTTTATTTATTATAAGTTATCTTATGTTGAAAACTTTCACATACTAAGCATCTAAGTTGAGCCTTTATTATGATTTTATTTCCTTAGGATACTAAGAATGAATCTATGAATGTTTTAAGATATATACAAGAAGAACTAACAAGCTCTAAATAGAATTTTAAATTGTATTTCATTTTTTCATATATAATGTGAGAATTATGTATGTATCTAGTATCTCAGGAATATTAAACTATTTTATCTTTCTTAATGCAATCTCATTTACCTTGTACCAAATTAGTAAGATAATCACTGGATTGGGGTTACTAGAGTCAGGGTTTTATAGTGAGAATTCATATGTGGTTCTCGATGTTACAACATTTACTTATTTTTCTTAAATTCATTTACATGTTTTTATAAATTGATATTAGACTTTAGGAAAGCAAACCCAATACAATTTGAGAATAATCATAGAGGGTGACACACTTAGTTCTTCTGTGTATCTTGATTAAATTTAATTTTTGGAAAAAAAATATTATTTTCCATTTCAAGAAATAATATTTATTTGGGATTTATTGATCTCACATATTTAGTTAATATTTTATGTGATAAGAATATATAGTTAATATTTATTCTCAAGAAAATAAATAATATAAATATTGATTTATTTATGGAATTAATAGTATTTATTATCCAACATTTGTTAAATATCAATTAGAAAATGTATAGCAGGTTATTGGGTCTCATGGGAATGATATAGTAAATATCATTTAAATGAATATCAATTTATTCTTTAAAAGAAATGATATATATTTTATTCATGAGTTCATCACATTTCAAATAAATAATTATAATTATAATTATAATTATATTATATAAACATGGGGTTCTATAGGATTTAAGATACTAATAAAAGGCCCATGTGAAATTATTTATTCTCTAACCTATCTCTATAAATACATAGTAATATCACTTACTAGGTAATGATGATATTGTGAACAACACATACTCTCTAGATATTATATCAACTCTAGAGAGAAAATTCTCTAGATTGATCTCAACAACTTTGAACATTCTTCTACCCACCTTATCTTCTCAAGACTAAGAGATCAAGAGTCAATCCTTCCATATTTGAAGGATTGTGTGGAGGTTAAAGGAAGCGATTCATATAATCATCATCAATATGCTATTACTTATTTCACCTTTACAGATTCTATGAGATCAAAAGATCATGTTTGGATCACCACTAGAGTTATTGTTTTTAGATTCTCTGATGAAAAGATGGTGCAACCAAATGAAGGTTATAACGATCAAATATTCTTTGAATAAAGAATTTAATGAACAATGGAATAATTGTTTTAAATTAATTATAAATTTAACATGAATGATATTCTATTGGTTCTTCCAATATTTTTCAAATGTTATCAAACAGATTTATTGATCATAACAACTTCATCATTTGAACTGTGGATTATTCATTAAATCTGACATAAGCTAAGTTAGGATCAATGAAAATAGGTTCATTCATGGTGATATGAACCTTCAATTTCCACTTCATACTCATAAACCTGATACTCGATATATCCTTCTTCATGATATGGTGCTTCTCTAAGAACCCATTATAACTATTCTTATGTGAGTACTCCATGGAAACCGAAATTCCCATAGTTATCCTCCACATTTCTTATATATATTTTTAAATACTCATGTGGATTTTTTTATTGAATTGTCTATATTGTTTCAATGTTTCATACCCACCATGGATTATTCTATGAATTGGACTTAATCATATTACAGTTTCACTATCTCTAGGTATCCACAATGACCAGGGAAATGGATTATATATTTATTTATCATCTTTGAATTTTTCCACAGTCTATTGGTTCAAATGAAAATCATATTACATAATAAACTATATATTTCAATTTGTTTCTAAAAAAAATATTAAGTATATTTTATAATTAAAATGATTCTATAGTCAAGTGATATAAGATCCTACTTAGATTCCATGAGGCCAGGGTTTCAACCCTTGATGACCTCCCATTTATGGGTGGGGGTTAATCTGGTTAATGTAGAAGTACTATATCAAATATACTATAAATATATTTAAGTTTCAAGGAGTACTATTCAAAAGTGGTATTCTATGCCATTTCATAGATTTTTAGGGGCACTAGGCCTCCATGACATCCATACAGGGCCTCTAGGATATCGAAAACAAGTATGCAGAAGATATGTAGGGACTAGAAAAATAACTCGGTGAATCATCTTGGTGGAACAAGCATGGTGAAATGCAAGTTCCACCAGGTGGGCAGCTTTGAAAGAGGGAAGGGTGTGATGAAACCTATCAACTAGTCATACATCCTCATGGGTTTTTGATATGGGAAATATGGGTACCCTTCTATATGACTCATAGTATATAAATACTAGTCAGATAATGTTGGGAAATAGATTGGTGGTGAAGCATGGCACAAAACATGAATCATTAGGTGGACAGATTGAAAGAGAGATAGTTGTTCTAGAACCTATCATTCAACCATCCTTCCATACACTAATTTTGGATAAATGGGTTCCCTATTATAGTGCATTCAGATTATAACAACACAATGACATGGTCGGTGGGGGTGACACATCTTCCATGACTGGTAATAAAGGTGGTAGGGGTGTCTTGATAATGGTGTCACAATATGATATAGGTTACTCATACAGGTCCTTCAAGTATTATATTTTTGGGGAATATGGGTTACATTTAGTTGGGATATAAGACCATGTTATTTTGGTCCCATAAAAGGGATTTAAAATACAAAAAGACTTAAATCCATCAAACATGTAATTGTTTTGGTGCGGATGTGCGTCGGGTTACGCTGTTCCGCCAGGACGCATTCGCGCGTGCACCCGTCAACCCGAGGGGATGGGCGCGCGGCTTGTGGTCCCGCAGTCCCGCTTTCCAAAGGCGGGCAGCATCCGTCCCTTATTCAGGGGCGTCTGCTCCTTGATCGAAACCGGGATGATGGGATGTCGGCTCCTCCTTCCGTGGACGTCTCCTCGGAACTCTTCGCCTAATCCGGGTCTCCCTCATAGATTTAAGAATGTTCGTGAATCTCGTTCCCGGCACCATGTCTCCATGGACACCGGTTAATTACGCTGCTTCCGCACGGATGCTCCAAGGAGTCTGGTCGGGGCAGCAACCTGCGGTGAGGAGACCGGGTGGCTCTGGGTGTCGGGGGCGTGTCTTAACACTGCGACTCTGCATGTCTGCCTTCCGTCCCTAATAGGGCTTCTCGAAGGCGTGATGGCCTTAGGCATCCCGCACTGGGTGCGGGGAACTGTGTTACCTGAGGTTTTCCTCAGCTTCCCATGTTTAACACGGGGTATGCCGCGAGTTTAACGTCCAGCGGGGACGGCATCAGACTGATCAACACGAGGAGTGGACCAGATGACAGAACCCCTTTCGGGGAACCTCCGACGCTGGGGCCAGCACATGGGCGGCTTTCCGAGTGAAGTGGAGTGGAATGGAATGGCATGACCCCACCGGGATGTGGCGGCCCGGGTAAGGATCAGGGTGGATGATGGAGTGAGGAGCTTGGACCCCGTGGGGGCTTCCTACGTACCGCGCGTTAGCGTGGATCAAAGTCAGCGTAGTTCAGACATACAGTTTAACGTCATGCTGGACATCGGCAAGCCGACTCACGAAGAGATTGAGGCCGCCGGGCGGAGGATTGAACCGAACCACCTCGCACAGAGGGGGATGGAACGGCCGGGTGGATCACAGTTTTACGTCATGCTGGACGTTGGCAAGCCGACTCATGAAGAGATCGAGGCTGCCTGGAGAAGGATTGAACCGAACCACCTCGCACAGAGGGGTATGGAACGGCCGGGTGGATCACAGTTTTACGTCATGCTGGACGTTGGCAAGCCGACTCACGAAGAGATCGAGGCGGTGGGGAAGCAAAATGGAGATACACACGTGCAGTCCCCCACAGAGGCGGATTCATAGGTGAATCAACGCAAGTGTGAACCCGGGAGGGGTCCACTGATGGACGAACCGACGTAAATACGACCGGGACGACCAGGTGGCGGGCTTGAACCTCGGAGAGGCTTCCTACGTACCCTGTTTAGAAGACAGGGATCAAAGTCCACGTAGTTCATTCTGTTTGGAACACTCTACCCCCGTGGGCGAAGGCCACTCCGATCCCGACATCCCTGCAGAAACGAGCGGGTGGGGGCCACATCCAAACTGGGGGGACCCTGCGTGCGAGACACGGGATCAGGTGATGCGGACGGTTTAACGTCTTGCCGGACGAAGTACAGTTTAACGTCGTGTGTTGAGGACGAAGCGGACGGTTTAGCATCTTGCCGGACGAAGTACAGTTTAACGTCGTGTGTTGAGGATGAAGATGCTTGGCAGTTTAACATCTTGCAGCGCGGACGATGGTGCAGTTTAACGTCGTGCGGGACGTAAACGCCAGGCAGTTTAACGTCTTGCAGCGCGGACGTGGCACAGTTTAACGTCATGTTGGACGTAAACGCCTGGCAGTTTAACGTCTTGCAGCGCGGACGTGGCACAGTTTAACGTCATGTTGGACGTATGCAGTTTAACGTCGTGCAGGACGTTGAAGCCGCCGATAGGTCCGTGTCACTTCGCGCAAGCTTGGAGGGCCGCACGGAAAGACAACGCACAGTGCGGGCACCCGGGATGAGGGTCATCGGGCGCCACGCAGGCGGGTACCCAAAGGGGGTCAAAGGGGGCGACCCTGGCGGTTTGCGCGCAAAAGAGGAGCTTTGCGCGCAATACCGCGGGTCGGCGCGCAAATGGACGGGCTGGCGCGCAATTGGGCCAGCACTTTGCGCGCGAATGATAGAGATTGCGCGCACCGGGCTTCGGATAGCGCACGGGGGCAATGGCTCATTCTTTAATCGAATGGCCACTTTGAAAATGGGGGGTGCGCGCAATTGGGTTGGATTACGCGCACCCGGGGGCAATCGCGCGCAAGAGGCTTCTTTTGCGTGCGAAGGCCTTAGGGTGAAGAATTAGTTCAAAAGAAAGAAGCCAAAGGGATTACGCGCGAAGGCGAACCCCGAGGCTTTCTTGCACGAAAGAAAAGAGGTTACCTGAAGATCGGCATTGCGCGCGGAAGGAGTTGGATTGCACGCACGAGAGACCTTTCGAATTCTGGCAACCTCCAAAACGTCGGGGGTCACCTTATATTTATAGGCAACCCCGGGCGCGGAATCCGGTTCGCGGGCGTGAAATTCTCTTCACGGGCGCGGAATCGGGCCCGGCACGCAAGGGAGTCGCGCGGGCCACGGGCGCGCAAAATTGCGCGCCGGCCCAGCGCATTGCGCGCATCCCGGGAGGTTTGCGCGCGGCTCATCAACTTTGCGCGCAGGTCTCCAAAATTCCGCGCAAGACCTCCGGGCCCTCCGAAACATGCTTCCGACTCCAAATATGACCTCGCTTTCCGCATCCGGAGCTTCGTTTGGGAACAACGGACTTTTCCGGCGTCTACAAAAGCCCCCCCTCGGAATCTGATCGGCGAGAGGTCGCAACGATCGGGTTCCGAGGGAGACGCCGGAATGCCGAAGTCCTGGGTGGCGCGGGACTGTGGCGTGCAAAAAAGGGCGTCGGGCGTGAAATTCGCCACTGCGGTCGCGCAAAGCGTTTTCCGCGCAGCGTGGACCCCGGCCTCACCTATAAATAGGGGCCCTGGGTCCCCCGCACCGTACACTGGCCTTCCGCGCGATAAGCCTCTAAGCTCTCGTGCGCGAATTTGCCTTTTCCGGCGCGGAATTCGCCCGCTCGTCGCGCAAACTTGTCCGGAATTCGGCCTGCTTTTGCGCGAACACCCGGGGTTTTACGTGACAGACTTCCTGATTGCGCGCCGTCCACTAGGATTGCGCGCCAACTCTCAAACTTCTCTACCAGCCTCGTCCGCTCCCACACGCTTCATCCCTTTACCCGCACGACTCCCGAAGCTTCTGAGATGGCCGCGAATCAAGGAAATGAGGGGGATGCCGCCACTCGCAGAGCTGAGATGGCGACGAACGAGGAGGTCTACGGAGCCAAGGAGATTGTTTCCAACAATCAATCCTTGTTCGACTTGCTGACGCCGGCCCAGAAGACATATCCGCTGTCGGACAACCTGCCGCTCTGGAACTTCGGCATCCTAGATGAGGTTCCGGTGCCAGGGTTCGAGGTTGATGCGCCACGGACCTGGGTGACTCAGGAGGACGAGCTTCCCTGCTATAACATCACCAACAATGGGCATCCTTCCAGGGAGACCAGACACTTGGATGTCTATGTCCTGAACCCGAGGACGCGAACCATCGCCGGGGGTGAGCCTACTGCGGAGAACTCTCCAGCCCTCTACTCGAGCATATATCGCCAGAGTGTCACCGACGACACCAAGGGCTGGCTGAAGGACTGGGACTTGCGATCCGGGGGCAATTTCACCAGTGAGTGGGCCTGGGCATTCTGGGTACGCCACACTTGCGATCACTTCGCGGAGGAGCTGCGGTACATCGGCATGTTTGAGGCGGTGTGGACGTCGCAGTTCCACTTCTACCAGCAGTCCGAGCTCGGGCCGGAGCTGTTCACCCGCTGGTCCTCGGATACCAACACCTTCCATCTTCACCATGGGGAGGTCGGCATCGGTCTCTGGGACATCCACTGCATCGGAGGTGTCCCGCTGGAGGGTTACCAATACGATGAGTTCCTGCCTCCGAAGAACACCTGGGAAGACAGGTCACGGACTCCCATTCTGACCTGGCATCTGCTTGACCTGGCTACGCAGCGGCTCGGGATCAAGGACTTCCAGAAGGACATACCCTACAAGGAGTGGTTCGGCCAGTTCTTGGAGCATGACCCGGCGGTCAAGATGCCAGGCAGGGGGAAGCGGTGCCCGACCGCGGCTCAGAGGAGCCGGAACGGGTCGTACTGGCGGGTCCTGGAGACGGGCGACTACCGCTCATGGGGGTACCGCGTCATCGAGTCCCGGGACCCAAATGTCCGGTACGCGGCGTTCCTGGCCGCCTTTCTGAGTGGGTGGCTCCTGCCAGTGCGGGACGCGAGAATGGGCGTCCGCCCGGCGACACTGGCGATGGCGGGCGCTATGGCCGCCAACAAAAGATACAACCTCGGGGTCCCAGTACTGGCGAAGCTGTATGCCATCCTGGGACGCATCTCACGAGGGGGGTCGCCACGAAGGATCTGTGGGCCCTTCCAATTCTTCCACGGCTGGGTGGCTGCTCACCTTGGTGGGTACACGTTTCCGAACGCCATCATTTCTCCGGGCAACGGCCTGCGACCCTCCCTGCTGAACATTACGGGGGTCGCTCCGATGACCCTAAGTGAAGAGGGCGTGAGGATTCGGATTGGAAATCATGCCAATTTCAACTTCAGCCCGTTCCCCACTCCCGTTGGCCAAATGATCGACAACGGGCAGGGTCCGCTGGAGCAGCACGAGTACTTCCTGAACATGCAGGGCGGGGTGCTCGTGGCTCGGATCGACGGGAAGGTGATCTGTGATCCCTACGTGCCAACCCGGTTCGCCAGGCAGTTCGGGTGCCTTCAACGGATGCCGAAGAGGGTATTCACTGCTGTTCGGGAGAAGACGAACCCCGGCGTCCTTCGCCAGATGTGGATGATGTTCGTCGCCTTTGGCTCTGGCGACGTCATCACTCTCCCTCCTATCGGGGTCGATGCAGGCTTGGAAACCGAGTACACCGAACACTGGGCCATCGCGTACCCCGAGGGGCTTCTACGGAAGCCAGTTCGGCAGCTCGAGGTCACCCGTGCGGAGACCGGGCGTCAAGGAAGGAGGCGAGGCGCCGTTACACGGGGGAGAACGGAGGCGCGCCAAGCAGCGGAGCCGGCGCGAGCAGGGACTTCGGCGGCGGGCACATCGCAGGCTGCCGCTACGACCTCGGCGCCCAGAGAGGGGGCACGTGCGGTGGTCGAAGAACGGCCCGGGAAGCAGGTAAGGCGTCTGCTCGAACCCTCCCACGATGCAGTCTTCCCGGCGCTGTGGTCGGCCTGGATGACCCTGCGGCAGTCACTGGGGACCGACGCCATCTGGCGAAAGATACTCAGAGAAGGAATCCATCTGCCAGAGGTCGGGCGCCTCCATATCGCCGACAGGGTGGACTTCAACCGGAAGTATGCGTATCTGACGGCCATGGACGAGTACGCGCGCCAACGTGGTCAGCGTGCGGAGCCATCCCTTCTGGTGAAGGTGATGCTCGGTCTAGAACCCGCTCCAGAACAGATGCCGCCGGTGGAAGATAACAGTAGCAACGACTACGAGGAAGAGGAGGAGATGGGGGAGGATGAAGGCTCCGAGGGAAGATCCCATCAGGGGAGCCCGCGGGAGAGCGGCGAGGTGGCCGGCTCTAACAATGTTGATGTCACTGAGCTCCTCGAGGTCCGCTTCTATCCCTACTCAACCTGCTTCATCCATTCTCTTATGCGGCTTCTAACCCATTTCTCCATCTTTCTCAGGAGAGCACAGATGTTGGTCAGGCATCCTCAGCGGGAGTAGGAGAGGCGCCAGTAGGACAAGGCGGGGGCCAGACGCCCATTATTGAATTGACAAGCGCTGAAAGGTCCCCTGCTGCAACTGTTCCTGCGGCGGCCGGGGCAGCGGAAGATGACGCTCTGAACTCCCGTAAGTCTCCTTACTTTACTGCTGGTGCTTTCCATTGACGATCCGTGACTAACCATGGCATGCCCCACGCAGTGATCTCAACACTGGAGGCTCGTCGGGTTGCCGAACCCGGGCCATCCACGAGTGGACCGGCGGCAGACATGCCGCCTGCTCTGGAACAGACTTCCCGCACCGAGCCGGCCCCACCAACTGCTGATCAAGGGGCTACAGACGTCGGCGGTGCTGACATCGGAGAGAGGTCGGGGGCTGACGAGGGTGTCAACGCCGCTGGGGAGAGAGAAGAAGGTCGCCCAGATGTTGGGGAACCTATCCCCCATGAGGACATCCCAGGGGCGGACCCTGCAGCAGACCTGCTGGCTGCCTTCCCTGCCTACCGGCCTGCCGACCCCGAGGAGATGGACGACTCAGACGCGGAGGCGGTCGAGGAGAGCCGGATAACGCGCCGCAGGGGGTGGAAGTGCATCCAGCGCTTCCTCAAGCGAGACCCATCGGAGTGGCTGGGGCGCATGGGATCACTTCAAACCTGGTTGCGCTTCCTGTGTGCCGGGGGAGCTGATGCTCAACGCCTTCATCTGACGGTCCGTGATTTCATGGCCGAAAAGATGCGCGAGAGCTGCCGGCGTGCCAACGTCGCACAGAGTCGGGACATGTCGGAGAGCACGCGGGCGCTCCTCGCGGCGGAGCAGGAAGTCCGGCGTCTCGAAGGGCAGGCGGCAGAGAAGGAGGCCTTTGTCGCAGCGTGTACTGAGCTTGTGGAGCAACTATCGGCCCAACTGATCGACGCCCAGGTACAGCTGACGGAGGCGGGCCAACAGATGGTCACACTCCAAGTCGAGCGGGAGCGTGCACAGGCCAGGATCGACGAACTGCGTGCTGCGACCGCCGACGAGGAGAGGGCACGCAGAGAGCGAGAAGCAGCTCTGGAGGCCGCCAGCCAAAGGGTAGCGGCGTTAGAAAGACTTATCCAGCACGCTAATCCCTAGGGGCTTTGTTTTTTGCCATTCCCAGAATATTTTGCTTCCGCTACTCAATATTTCGATCCATTTTGTATGAACCAATATATTTATCTGCACCTTTTGGCTTAACATGCTCGACCACAATTCATTGTCTTGAGGGAGCGTTAACCAAGCTTCAGGCATCCACAATTGGGCCTGGATTTCTAGAGAAAAGAGGGAGATCATTCCTAGGAAAGGAGACCTCAGACCTAATCAATGTATCAACCCCCCAACTCGTTCCAACACATGAGCGGGACAACGCTAGGGGCGTTGAGATTTTATCCGAACATAGGGAAATGAGAAAGGGTGAATCGCGCGTCCCGAATTCAGAAATCCACAACGGTTGGCCTTCCAGGACATGACCAAGACGGCAAGCGGACAATGGATCGATCGACCATACTACTGCGATAGACGGACCGAAGGTCATCATCCATATGGCAGGAGGCGGATCACATGTCATCATCAATGCCGCTTTGGGGGTTCCTTCAGGCACAAGGGTGGAAATCCAGATCAACAGGGCATGCGAAGCGTGGGGCGAAGTGACTATTTGTTCGGATAGAATCCAACGCTCTCAAAATTGCGCCACTGTGGGGAAAGCGTATTAGGCGGATGCATTAATCTGGCCGTGAATCACCCCAATTCTCAGACAGAACCTCTTTGACGAGGAAACCGTCGCTTCCCATCATTGCGATGGGGCATCCCGAGCTGAATCGGGGAGAATATCACAACTGCACCACTCTACCCGAAGTCAGGCCAGACGGCCGGCGACGAGGAGGGGCGGGACTTAGCGATCCCTGAGGCTGGACCCGAGTCGAAATACCCGGGCGTTCCTACGTACTCCATCAGGCTGGAGATCAAGCCATACGTAGTTCTGCGAGTGCAGTTTAACGTCATGCAGGACGCAGAACCCCGTTTGGGGAGATCTTAGTTTAGGGTCGTAGAGCTCGGACCATAGGGGCGTATCTTAGTTTAAGGTCTTAGAGCTCGGACCATAAGGGGAGATCTTAGTTTAAGGTCTTAGAGCTCGGACCATAAGAACCTCAAAGTACGCCGCATCGTGGTCCTATCCCCTGGATATGCGAAGATGCACTGGGGAATAGTGTCAAGAGTGTCGAGATTATGCCTGGTCAGAATGGGAGGTGGAAAATGTGATGTGAATCATGCGGCCATTCACTCAAGGACTGGGGGCACCGGCGTAACGATATGGGAGTACTGCCAACCGTGGAGGAAGAGCAGCATCAATATCGCACTAACCGTTGATGGAATGAGGCAGCAAACGAGCATCGACCGCTCAATCGCAGGATTCATATCGATTTGCTGCCCGAGGCCATTGGGGGCACCAGCCCGAGTCGGTGGGAGAGCACTGAGGCATTGTGTCCAAACCGTTCACGGGGGCTCCACCCAGGGCGTAGGCGATGGGTCCGAATGAAAGGGAGCACGAAGCCTGAAAATGGAAGGAACCTGACCAAGCTAAACCTGACCCTCCTGGCAATAAACCAGAGTACTCTTGACACTAGTGGACCACTGCAAGGGGTCGAGGGACACGCCTTGAGGGTGGCCTGAAGGCGGCGGACTCCCCAGAGAAGGGGGGAATCTTTAAGAGGTGGGGGCTGGACCCGAAGTTTCAAACATCCGGGCGTTCCTACGTATCCCATGAGGATGGGAATCAAGCCACACGTAGTTCTTGAAGCGCGGCGCATCACAATCGGGCACCAGCGCGGGGAAGGGTGCGGGTCTGACCCTCGCACACAGAAGAAGCGGTATTTGATATTTCTTGTTTGTCCTTAAAGATGGATGGTTTTTCGTGCAGCGACATGCCTGTGATTAAGGAATCCCTGGCGTTGCCACAATAATCAAGCCATGAAAGGAATTGATGAATGGCGTGGTTATTAACCAGCGCCCAACGTGAGTGTCCCCTGAGGAGAACATCACGATGCAGTGCCGTTTCTCGTCAGGCGGCCAAGACGATCACAGTTTACAGTCGTGTGGTAGGACCAGACAACACAGTTTAAGGTCGTGTGGTTCGGACCATGGAGGAATCCGCTTATCGCGATACGGCGGACTCAGCGGAGGTGGGAACATACCCAGCCCTGCGGTCACGCACAATTCCAGGAGAACGATCCTGGGATAGGGGCCTGCGTATGTCCATCACCCGAGGGGCAGAGATGCTAGCCTCCAGATATACTGGGCCCAAAACGCGATTGTTCGGGTGACTCCTTCCTCCTTATGGGGACGAGGGTCCAGCTATACACGGCCCTTAGGGAGGACATCAGCATATACCCTTGGTGCTCAGATCGTGGGAGCCTCGACAGACACCATTATCCTGGTTGGCCTCCATAACGTGTAAAGGTGTACTGAAGGTCAGTATGAAGAGAGTGTCGAGATTCCACTACAACGCACAAAGGCGGAGTGTGATGAGGACCGTGCGACCAATGTTCGGAGCCTAAAAGAGCCGACATGGCGATCAAGGATGTCACTGACCATATTCGCAACACAACATCCGATCGCGTCAGCCCAGAACTGGGCAAGCAAACGAGCATCAACCGCTCAATCGCAGGATTCATATCGATTTGCGGCCCAGGACCCGCCGGTAAATCGACCCGGAGCGGTAGGAGAGCACTGAGGTATTGTGTCCAAACCGCTAACGAGGATCCCTTTGAGTGAAGGCTCGAACAAGAGGAAGCGCGCGGCCCGACAAGCAACACGGGACTTGCCGGGATTGCATCCGACACTACGGGTCATAGACCAAAGTACCCAAAACATGTTAACAGATCACCGGAAAGGGTCGGAGGACTCACCCTGAGAGCAACCAAAAGACGGTAGATCCCCGTGATCAACCAAGAGACGGGGCTGGACCTGAGACACAAGCGTCCAGGCGGTCCTACGTATCCCATAAGGATGGGAATCAAGCCGTACGTAGTTCTTGAGAGGCAGTTTAACGTCATGCAGGACGATGAGGGGTGTGAGGTAGTCGCACATACGGGGGAGGCGTACGGCGCGGCCAGTAGACCGACGTGAATGAGGACATAATCTCCCGCTCACATCATACGCCTCGCACAAAAAGGAGGGGAACTTGGTCCAGAGACCCAACGCGGGATAGGGATTCCCGGGAAATGGGGCTGGGCCTGAAACATGAATGTTCAGGCGGTCCTACGTATCCCATAAGGATGGGAATCAAGCCGCACGTAGTTCTTGAAGTGCAGTTTAACGTCGTGCAGGACGAAAAGAGAGAAAAAAGGGGGAGCAGAAGGCATCCCCAAACGTGGGGGGCGTACAGCGTGGCGAGCAAACCGACGTGAATGAGGGCATAGCCCCACGTTCACACCATACGCCACATACCCAGAGACAACTGGGCCAAGGGCCCGAGATGGGATGGAAATTCCCGAAGGATGGGGCTGGGCCTGAAACATGAATGTTCAGGCGGTCCTACGTATCCCATAAGGATGGGAATCAAGCCGCACGTAGTTCTCGAGAGGCAGTTTAACGTCATGCAGGACGAATGCTGAACAATTTAACGTCTTGTAGCTCGGACGTAGTACAGTTTAACGTCGTGTTGGACGAATACTAAACAGTTTAACGTCTTGTAGCTTGGACGAGGTACAATTTAACGTCATGTTGGACGAAACACTTGGCAGTTTAACGTCTTACAGCGCGGACGATATGCTAGGCAGTTTAACGTCGTGCAGCTTGGACGTATGCAGTTCAACTTCGTGCAGGACGTCGGCACACTCAGACAAAGTACTGCTTGAGGAATCTAGCGTTGGTGGGAGGAGTGACACGCTCACCATCCATAGTCCCTAGGGAGTACGCGCCATTGGGATAAACTTTGTGGACGACAAGAGGTCCCTCCCACTTGGGCTCCAACTTGGGTGGCTTCCTGCCGGGGATCATTGGCGCTCTTAGGGCTAGCACTAGGTCACCCTGCAGGAAGGAGCGGAGGCGAACCTTCTTATTGAAAGCTCGAGCCATTCTGCTTTGATGCCTCTCCAAGTTGTGCAAGGCGCGAAGTCTATTCTCATCCAGTGCTTCCAACTCGACTAGACGGGCTTCAGCAGCTCTGTCCGGCGCTTGCTGGTCGTAGACCACAGTTCGCAAGGACGGTAACTAGATCTCGATGGGCAGGACGGCCTCAGCTCCATACACCAGGGAATAAGGGGTCATCTGGGTGGAATTGCGAGTCGTCGTCCGATAAGCCCAGAGGGCGTTGGGGAGCTTGTCCGGCCAACTCTTCTTGTTCTGACCAACCATTTTTTGCAGAATGTTAGAGAGGGTTTTGTTAAACGCCTCGATCTGTCCATTCGCCTGCGCATGATAGCGAGATGTATGGTTCGAGCGAATGTTGTACTTGGCGTACAACTTCTTCAACTCGGCTGCTCGGAAATTGGCTCCGTTATCCGTGAGGATAGCGTGAGGCACTCCAAATCGATGAATGATGTTGGAGGTCACGAAGTTAGCGATCGAACAGGATTTGACCTCTCTGAGCGGAATCGCCTCTGCCCATTTGGAGAAGAAGTCCGTGGCGGTCAGAATGAACTGGAACTGGCGAGCTGTCGCCGGCGGGTAGGGTCCCACAACGTCCATCCCCCAGACTGCAAAGGGCCAAGAATACCTGGTGGTATGGAGAGGCTCCAGTGGCCGATGCACAAAGTTCGCATGAACCTGGCACGCATGGCACCTCCTGGCATACTCGATGCAGTCATGGATCATGGAGGGCCAGAAGTATCCCAACCTCCGAATCTGGTGGGACAGCTTCGGCCCAGTTTGATGGGCGCCGCATGAACCAGCATGAACCTCTTGCATGACTCGTGGGATCTCAACTCCCTGAAGGCAACGGAGGAGAACACCATCAAATCCGCGTCTGTAGAGGATCTGCTCCAGGCCGGGACTGCTCTGGAGGACAAACTGCGATGCGCGGCGTCGAACTCGCTCGCGCTCAGCCCGATCTGACGGGAGAATGCCATGTTGGAGGTACTCAACCAAGGGCGTCCTCCAATCATGGACTGGTTAGACTGCCATATCTGGGGTACTCGGGGCTCCGGGCACAGGGGCAACCGTGGTGACATTACTTACCGACGGGTCGCGATCTCCCTCCGGGACAACGGGAGCGATGAGCCTGCGGCGCGTCACGCGGACGATCAGGTTGTCCTGTTCAGGCTCTGCAAGTGACACATCAAGGCTGGCCAAGGCATCTGCTCGACCGTTCTGCGATCGAGGAATATGGACAATTTCTGGCCGAGAAGGGAACCGGGCCATCAGAAGGAGGGTGCACTCCAGTAATGGCACAAGTTCCGACTTCCTGACAACATAGTCGCCATTGATCTGCTTAAAAACCAGCTCGGAGTCCCCTTTCACGCACAGATGGGGAACGTCGATCTCGAGAGCTAACTCGAGGCCGGTGATGAGGGCATGGTATTCCGCCTCATTGTTGGTACAGGCCTCTGACAACAGGAAAGAGTATGGCAGCACGACTTGCTCCGGGGTAATGAATACGATACCCAAACCCACTCTATTGAGGTTAGGATTATCGAGTCTTCTACCGGTGGGGCTCCGGGAGGCACCGTCAAAGTGCATCTGCCAGCATGGACCGGCTCGATCGACCGAGAGGATGGCCTCATCAGGAAAGCCTAGATCCAGCGGCTGATCCGCGGAGGTTGGGTGAGCAGCCAGAAAGTCTGCCAATGCTTGCCCTTTGATGGCCTTCTGAGACACATACCTGATGTCGAACTGCTGGAGAATCACAGCCCACCGCACTAGACGGCCAGTCAACATAGGCCGGCTCAGGATATATTTCAACGGGTCTACCCGAGAAACCAACTGTACCTCATGGTGCTGCAAGTAGTGCCGTAATTTCTGTACGGCAAATACGAGCGCCAGGCAGCTCTTCTCGATGGGGGAATACCTGACTTCCACATCGAGGAGCATGCGACTGAGGTAATAGAGGCTATTCTCTGTTCCCTCATTGTTCTTCTGGGCGAGAAGGGCACCCAGGGACCGTTCCAGGGCGGTCACATAGAGGACCAGCGGCTTCCCGGATACAGGCGGCATCAGAACCGGAGGTTGCAGCAGGTACTGCTTGATTTCCTAGAAAGTGGTATGACACTCTTTATCCCATACATAGGTGGCACCTTTCTTCATGAGCCGAGAAAAGGGCTTACACTTGCCGGCCAGATTCGCGATGAATCGGCGTATATAGGCTAAGTGGCCTTGGAACCCTTGCAGTTCCCGGATGTTACCTGGGGGAGGCATCTGGCTAATCGCCCTGATCTTCTCTAGGTCGACCTCAATACCCCGGTATCTTACCACAAATCCAAGTAACTTTCCGGAGGTGACCCCGAAGGCGCACTTCAACGGGTTCATCTTCAGGCAGCGAGACCGGAGGAAGCTGAACACTTTCTCAAGATCTTTGAGATGGTCCTGACGCTGGCGCGATTTGACTACCAAGTCGTCGACGTAGCATTCCACCAGTGTGCCGAGGATTGGCTTGAATATGCGGTGCATCGCCCGTTGATAGGTGGCACCTGCATTCTTCAGGCCGAAAGGCATGACCCGGTAACAGAAGGTACCTTGGGGGGCCCTGAAGGCAGTGAACTCCTCATCCTCAGGGGCCATCCGAATTTGGTTGTATCCGGAGTATCCATCCATGAAGGAGAGGTCTTGGAACCCTGCCGTGGCGTCAATCAACAGCTCTGTCACTGGAAGGGGAAAATCATCCTTCGGACAGTGGCGGTTGAGATCGCGGAAGTCGATGCAGACTCTGATCTGCCCGTTCTTCTTCCTGACCGGCACAATGTTGGCCAGCCATTTGGGGTACTGGACTTCCCTCACGAAGTGGGCTTTGATAAGCTTGTCAACTTCGGCCTCAACCATGGCACCGTGGAATGGGTGCATCTTCCTGGGAGGCTGCTTGAACCCGCGATGGTTCGTCGGGAGACCAAGGCGGTGGACGGCTACCTGAGGATCTAGCCCCGACATCTCGTCATAGCCCCAAGCGAACACATCGCGGTGCTGCCTGAGAAAGTCCACATACTGCTGCCGCTCCTCAGAGGGCATGGCGGCACTGACCAATGTGGGTCTCGGATCTGCTTCGGTTCCAAGGTTCACTTGTACTAACTCATCGACCGTGGCGGAGACGCCCTCCTCAAAGGCTGGGTGTGCATCTTCCACGTCCTCTCCACTCGGGGAGGGATCGTCCATGGGAGAGGCTGCATTGGCAACTGCATTGGGGCTACCAGATCCTGCTGGGCCACTGGTGCTGGCATGGGCGGTCGCGGTCATCTCATCAGGAGACTCACAAGCCGTCGAGACCATGGCTACGTCCAACCGTTGAATCGGGAGGACATAAGCGTCATCCAAACTTTCCCAGGGATCACTTGTAACAGCAACAGGCTCGACCTCACCTGCCAGGATCTGCTTATCCTTGCTCTTGTAATAGTCCGCGTCCAGATAGCGGGCTTCACATGAGGCAAAAGGAGAGGCATCTCCCTGAAGCACGCCTACTCGACCATTAAGGGAATATTTGAGGCATTGGTGGTATGACGAGGGAACCGCCGCATGAAGGTGGAGCCAGGGCCTGCCCATCAATGCATTGTACGCAGTGTCTTGAGAGACTACCATGAATTCGGTGTTGGCAATGAAGTCACCGAACTGGGTCTTCAAACGTATCTTGCCGACCGGGGTTTGCTCGGTGCGGTCGTACCCCTGGATCCTGAGGTCGGAGGGAATCAAGTCATCCTCAGACAACCCCAATCTCCGGAGCGTCCGAGTGGGAATCAGGTTAATCCCGGACCCCGTGTCGACAAGACAGCGCCGGACTTCAAGGCCATTGAACTGGCCGGTAACATACAGCGGACGAATGTGCCCCTGTATAGGAGGGTCTTCATCCTTACCAGAAAATGAGATAACTGCCTGACATTCGGCGTCCTCAATCGTTTCGGCGTGAAAGGCCTCTGCAGCCGCAACCTCTGTCTCAAACTGGAGGGGGCTCTTCAGGGCTTCAGCGAGTGCCTCGCGCATCTCAGATGACATGCGCAGAGCCTCAAGGATGGAGAGTCTCACTGGGATGTCAGCCAAGTGCTTCAGGACATCATACTTTTTGGCCAAGCGCGAGCCCCTGGTTGCAGGAGGTTGCTCTGCGGTTGGAAGCGTGACGGGCCTTGCCGGTTGGGCCGGCGGCCGACTGGTGCTTGGCGCATCTCGCTGTTCATTGGTTGAAGCCCGGGAAATGGTCACCGTACTGGGGTCAGGAGGCCGGGATGGACTCGTGGCAGGGCGGAGCTGATCGCGACGCGACTGAGGCGGTTCTGCCTGATCCCATACCACAAACAGTGGCGGAGGCGAATCCGTCATCCCCGGATGGGGGGGCTGCGCACGCTGAGCTCGGTTTTGGGCCTGCTACCTGGTCTCAGTGGCGTGCACGGCCTGGCTGGAGGTACCAACTGCTGTGCCCCTGCGACTCCTGTTGTTGCGGCTCCTCCGACGGTGGCGACGACCGGGGACACTAGGGAGGTCCACCTGGTGTTCTTCAACGTCGGGAACCAAAAAGGGATTTACCAGCTCGACGGTATTAACCGAAGCGTACCCAATACTGCCATCGGACGAATCATTCACCACTGGGCGGATCCGAGGAGGGATCCCCATCTCCGGGGGCATGAAATCGCCGAGAGTGCGGGATAGTGGCGGAACTGGCGGGGCGCGCTCTTCCTTCTTGCGCCGCCGCCGTTTTCTCTTCTTGGAAGAGGCAGGCTGGGACGACGATGCCGAAGCAGCACCCGCAGATTCTGGGGGCTCAGGCTGATTCAAGCGTGCACGAATGATTCCATGGGCGCGAATAATCGTCTTGCGGGCCATCCAGTTTTTATACTTCTGGGACCCGCTGTCGGAGACCAGCTGCCATTCGTCCTCATTGCCGCTATCGTCATCTGATCCCATGAACACGCCCGCCACTTGTGCTGGAGCTGGGCCCAACCTGATTACATTGTTGTTAATATGGTCTTGGAGCCAATCCTTAAACACATAGCACCGCTGGATGGTGTGCCCCAGGGCCCGATGGTAGGGGCAGTAGCGGGGGTTATCCGTGAGATGTGCCTCCTCTGGCCTCCAACACTCAGGCAGTCGCACAATCCTCTGCTCCAGGGCGCTCCGGAAATAACCGGGGACCTGATCCTCGTGAAATGAGTAGGTCAGGTATCGCGGGCCCCTGGGAGCGTGGTCTTGACGAGGGGCTGGAGGGGCCTGCCGAGGAGGTGGACCCTGATTATCTCGCCTGGGTTGCGGCGGTACATTACGCGGAGGGGCCGGCCGGTTCTGAGGCTGCCGCTGCTGGGCCGGG
The DNA here is from genome assembly GCA_963277665.1 of Viscum album. Classification (NCBI taxonomy): domain Eukaryota; kingdom Viridiplantae; phylum Streptophyta; class Magnoliopsida; order Santalales; family Viscaceae; genus Viscum; species Viscum album. Next base: position 1,009,173,508 of record OY728167.1, read on the forward strand.
AACTGAGCCCGTGGAGGCGGATTCCTGTGAGGCTGTGGAGCTGGTCTCACCGGCAGCAGCTCCAACGGCCTGGGAGCCTCTATCTGGGCGACAGCAGCGGGCTCAGCCCTGCTGGCTCTCCTTGCAGGAATCATAGGAGGCAGCGGGTGTGCCTGGCTGGCCTGTTGCAGGGCTTCCTCAAGACGTTGAGCTTTGTCTGAAAAGTCCCTGAACCCTCCGGGGTAATTCTGAGTGATCAGGGAAGGGACCAGCTCGGTCTTGACGTTCCCGACGCACATTGTCAGCAACTGCTCCTAAGTCAATGGCATGTCAAGGGAATACGTGAGACCCTTCCATCGGGCGACGAAGTCCGCGACTCGCTCGTCAGGCCTCTGCTTGCACTTGAAGAGGTCTGCGATACTCGTCTTCCGGGCCGTGGAACTGAACTGGTAGAGGAATTGTCTACGAAGGTTCTCCCAGCTAGTTATCGACCCGACGGGGAGCTGGCTGTACCAGACAAATGCTGGCCCTTCCAGTGTCTGGACAAAGCAGCGAAGCTTAGCGGCCTCTTGCTGTGCCGGAGTCCCCAACATAGGCCCGCACCTCGAGTTGAAATGGGCCAAATGCTGTGGCGGATCTCCAGTCCCGTTGAAGGGGGAAAAAGTGGGATTCCCGAATCCCGGAGGCGCCGACATGTCATCCACCCATGCTGGGTATGGCTTGCCGTCTGGTGGGATTGCCACTTGCCGAGTCTCCAAGGCTTCCAAGCGGGCGATGAGTGCCGCCATCGGATCGTCCGGACATGGGTTCCAGTCCTGGCGAGGATCTCTAACCACGAGCGCATTACATGGCCCTTCAATCGGGTCGTCGACCGGGTCGTCGAACTCGGCAGCTCGTGGGATGGCGGGCGGAGCGGCCCTTGGGGCAGCGGGAGGAATCCGAGCGGGGTCTCTCAGGTAGTCACGCCGCTCGGGAGGGTGCGGTGAAACATACCGCGCCCTCTTGCCATAGGCGATGGCCTCTCTCCTGTCGGCGAACACGGCATAATCACGGTTTCCCGGGAGAGCCTCATCGAGGGGTGGTTGTTCCTGTCCCTGCTGTCCTGGCCTAGGATCACCGTAGTCAGGCCGCTGCTCTGCAGCGCGCTCGGCGAGGAGCTGGTCAACTAGCTTCTTCTGCTCGGCGAGCTGTTGACGTAGCATAGCCTTCTCGGGATCCTCATCCGCCCTCTGCGTGGAGGCAGATGGGTCGGCGGGCTTTATAGCCTCGCCGTGCTCTTTACCTTTACTGACGTTTCGGCTCAACGTCAGTGCTTCAGTGGGTGCGGGGAGACCCAGGAGGCTCCTCTGGTGACGAGTAACTCTCGCCGATGGATCCAACAACGGCTTGTCTTCGGGGGGAGAGCCCCCGTCGAGAAGTTCCAGACCGTTCCCCTCCCTCGACAGGTCAGCCATATTGACTGTTTCCGTCCCTGGGGATGTACCCTCAGGGCCACCCAGTGAATCGGGCTGTCGGAGAATCGCACTGAAGCGTAGGGCAGCGTACTTCCCCCATCCACGGATATACACGTGGGGAGTGGCTTCCTCGATAACCTTGCGGAGTACTTGAAAACACTCAACGCATCGTTGCTGGAGGGCCTCGTGGTGCCCAAATGACCCGGGGTGCCGAACCGCGGGGAGCGTGGCCAGGTCAATTTGACGGCACTGCTCAGCAATATACTCCAGGTGTACTTGAATCCCGGGGTATGGCATTTGTATGCGGTGAAGACGGGAGTGAGTCTCCCGGAGAGTTCGGCGGAAGCATTCGAACTCATCCGGGGTGAGCGATTCGGGTGCATCAAAGTCCGGTCCTGCGACTGGCCAAAACTTCTCAGGGAAGTGGCCCTCTGCAAGGACGGTCCAGAAGCTCCACGACTCAAACTCGGGACCCAGGTCTCCTTGGTCCTCTTCAATGACTGGGAATGGACGAGGAACCGGCAGTGGTGCCGAGGCGGGCCGCCGGGCCGATGGGCTGGCCGACGGTGAATACGGCGAGCAGGCCGATTGGCCTCCATATCCCGGGCCGCCCTCTGAGGGTGGCGGTGCCCTGGCTACCACATCACGATAGGACGGGCCGGCGAGCGAACATCCTGCCGTAGCGTCGGTGCTCGCCGAGGGTGCACTAGATCGTGGTTCGACCGTCGGTCCCCAGAAAAGGTCTCCGGCTTCCCCGATCGAGGCAGAAGGCGCTTCCAGAGGGGCCGGTACCAACCGCAAGCTTGATCCTTGGGGGTCTACCAGGCCCTCGCTACTCCGGATATACCTTCGGAGAGAAGCGAGGATCATATCGATCTCGCTCTCGGGAAGTACGAGGCTGACGTGCCGCATTCCTACCCCTGCCCCTGACTGGCGGGATTGGGGGAAGGGCTCTGTCGCCGAATCATACTCCGCCTCTGAATCAGAGAAGCGAACCGGTCGGATCTCTGTCCGGAATTCCGCAACATTCTTCCCTCGGCGTCAACGCCTTGCCTTCCTGCCCCTGGGTGGTTCTTCGGGGCATGGCTGATCTCTGTCCTGGCGTCCTCCGGCCGCACTGGTGCTGGGGCCAAGAGGACTGGAAACCAAGGTGCGAGGGGCACCGGGACAGATATCAAAGGGGACGCGGGGAGAGGTGATTCCGGGAAGGCCTCCGGGCCGGGATCGGAAGGTGGGATGACCCATGCCTCCTGGATCGGCCACACGGAGTAGACCCTGTTGGTGAATAGCGCTACCGCGAGGTGGTCCGCGGTGGCTATTGTCTGTACCAGCAACCGGGAGAGTCAACCCAACCTTCCTTTGGGGCGGTCGGGGCCTCGATCCGGGTCGGGCATAGAAGTGCCCCTGCTCAGGATGCGCAGGGGCCTGGCGACTGGAGCCAGCAGTGGCTTGAGCCAACGCGGACGCTGTTGCTAGGGCCCCAAGGTGGGCATCCTCTTCCGCTCGAGCCCGACGTTGGCGTCGAGACAGACGAGTCGGGATGAGCGGCGCAGGCAGGTGGAGAGACCGTTCTTCGACTTTAGAGGCCTGGCGGCGATGTCGCCGTGGCCTGACAGGAGCCCTCATCGCGGATCCCTGGGGAGAATCCCGGATAGGGTGGTCCCGGGCATCTTCCACCTCATCCGCATAGGGGAAGGAGTTGTCGGAGCGCTCCGGGGATAAACTCCCGAAGCGGTTGGACGTCGAGGTAGGCAGCGGTGCCTCCCTGCGCGGCCCTCGGGGGCGGTGTTGGTGGCGAGGTGCAACTCCCTCGAGGTCTAGGCGAGCCATGTCCCTGGTGGGGATGACTCCCTCTTCCTCATATCTCTGCACCAAGTTGTTGATCACCCTTCTTTGGATGACCTCCGAGGGGGAGAGAGGGCGTGGTTGCCCCGCAGCTGCGGCTGCTGGCACGGCTGTGGAACGTGCGGGACCGCGCGGAGTAGCCGCGTCGGTGTTTCCTCTACCCCTGCGCCAGTGGGCGGGTGGCGATCGGGCACTGGATTGGGCGACCTGATTTCTGAAAGCAGGGAGAAGAACCCATTAACACTGACAGGAAAAGGAGTCGACAACCAAGCATTAGTGCCACGACGCCTTCCGTGGGGGGGACCCAGGCCCTCGACGTCGCGAGACGGAGTGCCCGAGTTCCCTTCCTCAGCCCCTGGCGGGTAAAACTGAATGCTCGGTCGAGCAGCATGCGGGTCTTCCAACACCTCTGAAATTCATCGATCTTCGTATTGAGGAGAAGAGATTCACGTCGGGTTCACCATTTTTCTGTTTCGGTGCGGATGTGCGTCGGGTTACGCTGTTCCGCCAGGACGCGTTCGCGCGTGCACCCGTCAACCCGAGGGGATGGGCGCGCGGCTTGTGGTCCCGCAGTCCCGCTTTCCAAAGGCGGGCGGCATCCGTCCCTTATTCAGGGGCATCTGCTCCTTAATCGAAACCGGGATGATGGGATGTCGGCTCCTCCTTCCGTGGACGTCTCCTCGGAACTCGTCGCCTAATCCGGGTCTCCCTCATAGATTTAAGAATGTTCGTGAATCTCGTTCCCGGCGCCATGTCTCCATGGACACCGGTTAATTACGCTGCTTCCGCCCGGACGCTCCAAGGAGTCTGGTCGGGGCAGCAACCTGCGGTGAGGAGACCGGGTGGCTCTGGGTGTCGGGGGCGTGTCTTAACACTGCGACTCTGCATGTCTGCCTTCCATCCCTAATAGGGCTTCTCGAAGGCGTGATGGCCTGAGGCATCCCGCACTGGGTGCGGGGAACTGTGTTACCTGAGGTTTTCCTCAGCTTCCCATGTTTAACACGGGGTATGCCGCGAGTTTAATGTCCAGCGGGGACGGCATCAGACTGATCAACACGAGGAGTGGACCAGATGACAGAACCCCTTGCAGGGAACCTCCGACGCTGGGGCCAGCACATGGGCAGCTTCCCGAGTGAAGTGGAGTGGAATGGAATGGCATGACCCCACCGGGATGTGGCGGCCCGGGTAAGGATCAGGGTGGATGATGGAGTGAAGAGCTTGGACCCCGTGGGGGCTTCCTACGTACCGCGCGTTAGCGCGGATCAAAGTCAGCGTAGTTCGGATATACAGTTTAACGTCATGCTGGACATCGGCAAGCCGACTAACGAAGAGATCGAGGCCGCCGGGCGGAGGATTGAACCGAACCACCTCGCACAGAGGGGGATGGAACGGCCGGGTGGATCACAGTTTTAGGTCATGCTGGACGTTGGCAAGCCGACTCATGAAGAGATCGAGGCTGCCTGGAGAAGGATTGAACCGAACCACCTCGCACAGAGGGGGATGGAACGGCCGGGTGGATCACAGTTTTACGTCATGCTGGACGTTGGCAAGCCGACTCACGAAGAGATCGAGGCGGTGGGGAATCACAATAGAGATACACACGTGCAGTCCCCCACAGAGGCGGATTCATAGGTGAATCAACGCAAGTGTGAACCCGGGAGGGGTCCACTGATGGACGAACCGACGTAAATACGACCGGGACGACCAGGTGGCGGGCTTGAACCTCGGAGAGGCTTCCTACGTACCCTGTTTAGAAGACAGGGATCAAAGTCCACGTAGTTCATTCTGTTTGCAACACTCTACCCCCGTGGGTGAAGGCCACTCCGATCCCGACATCCCTGCAGAAATGAGCGGGTGGGGGCCACATCCAAACCGGGGGGACCCTGCGTGCGAGACACGGGATCAGGTGATGCGGACGGTTTAACGTCTTGCCGGACGAAGTACAGTTTAACGTCGTGTGTTGAGGACGAAGTAGACGGTTTAGCGTCTTGCCGGACGAAGTACAGTTTAACGTCGTGTGTTGAGGACGAAGATGCTTGGCAGTTTAACGTCTTGCAGCGCGGACGATGGTGCAGTTTAACGTCGTGCGGGACGTAAACGCCTGGCAGTTTAACGTCTTGCAGCGCGGACGTGGCACAGTTTAACGTCATGTTGGACGTAAACGCCTGGCAGTTTAACGTCTTGCAGCGCGGACATGGCACAGTTTAACGTCATGTTGGACGTATGCAGTTTAACGTCGTGCAGGACGTTGAAGTCGCCGATAGGTCCGTGTCACTTCGCGCAAGCCTGGAGGGCCGCATGGAAAGACAACGCACAGTGCGGGCACCCGGGATGAGGGTCATCGGGCGCCACGCAGGCGGGTACCCAAAGGGGGTCAAAGGGGGCGACCCTGGCGGTTTGCGCGCAAAAGAGGAGCTTTGCGCGCAATACCGCGGGTCGGCGCGCAAATGGACGGGCTGGCGCGCAATTGGGCCAGCACTTTGCGCGCGAACGATAGAGATTGCGCGCACCGGGCTTCGGATAGCGCACGGGGGCAACGGCTCATTCTTTAATCGAATGGCCACTTTGAAAATGGGGGGTGCGCGCAATCGGGTTGGATTGCGCGCACCCGGGGGCAATCGCGCGCAAGAGGCTTCTTTTGCGCGCGAAGGCCTTAGGGTAAAGAATTAGTTCAAAAGAAAGAAGCCAAAGGGATTACGCGCGAAGGCGAACCCCGAGGCTTTCTTGCGCGAAAGAAAAGAGGTTACCTGAAGATCGGTATTGCGCGCGGAAGGAGTTGGATTGCGCGCACGAGAGACCTTTCGAATTCTGGCAACCTCCAAAACGTCGGGGGTCACCTTATATTTATAGGCAACCCCGGGCGCGGAATCTGGTTCGCGGGCGCGAAATTCTCTTCGCGGGTGCGGAATCGGGCCCGGCGCGCAAGGGAGTCGCGCGGGCCACGGGCGCGCAAAATTGCGCGCTGGCCCAGCGCATTGCGCGCATCCCGGGAGGTTTGCGCGCGGCTCATCAACTTTGCGCGCAGGTCTCCAAAATTCCGCGCAAGACCTCCGGGCCCTCCGAAACATGCTTCCGACTCCAAATATGACCTCGCTTTCCGCATCCGGAGCTTCGTTTGGGAACAACGGACTTTTCCGGCATCTACAGTAATAAAAAAGGTCTAGTGGGTATCTTTCATTCATTATAGAGAGGGATGAGGCTTGAACCATTGGGGTTCCTAGGTGTATGAGTTTTTTTCTATTTGTAAACACGTATAACAATTATATATCAAATTTTATGATTTATAATAACCTTTACTTATCATATATTCCTAACTAGATACTTTTACACATCCCATGCCTTTTTCATATTTTACTGCTTCTTAGAAACTCTTTCTTGTATAGATGCAGTGAAAATATTTCCTTTTATGAATTTTATCATCCAATAAGATCATATATATACGAGTAGGGTTCCCTCTACCATTTTTAGAATAAATATAAATAATACCCTTATATACTAGAATTTTTCAATTTTTCGAGAACTCCAATTAGGTCATGATACGTACTATCACCATGAGATTTATTCGTAAATAACTTTTGAGACCTTCTCTTGGGATATTTTGTATAACTTAACATCAATTACAATAATTTTACAAATATAATGTATAGTTGAACTTTTTAACTTCCACATTAAAGATAACTTATATACTTCTAGTATATTTAAAAACTTTTGAAATATACTTAAATACAAGGAAACTTCAATTCCTTTACTTCTGATAGACCAAAAAAAACTGATAACTTTTAATTCTTACAATTTACACCAAATTATTTTCATATCTCATACAATCATAAATTCTGAAACTTTCATAAAATCCACCTCTTCCTAGAAAACCTTTGGAACATATAAATTATAAAATAATATATTTATAAAGCTCTAAAACCATATTTATCACTATTATTCATTCAATAAATTTAACACTTATTGTTAATAGATACAACCCATAACATTCTAGTTACAACACATTAGTTGTCTAAATATTTTAAATAATATTTGTGTTTATCTTTGTTTAATGATATGATACATCCTTTAGCACCTACATTGTATTTTATTGGTTCATCATATAGGGTATTCCTCTAATCACCCTAGCATATTAATGACTACTCACATGAGTTTTGTGTATAAGAAATGCGTATTGTTTTGTGGTGATCTTAGAGGATATGGATTTGGTGTAGATATTAATTAGTGGTGATAAAAAATGACATATTATTTCATATTTTATGTAAGGATTATTTATTATTGGGAGGTTTATTTCTTATTTATATAGGTCTATTTTTACTTTGGTTTGTTTTTCTATTATATTCACCGTTACATATAGAGTTTTCCCTCATTGCGATGTTATAGATTATTAGTGTCTTTTGAATGCATGTTATACTATAGTTTGATATCAAGTTTATTATATTATTGATGATTGTTTTATTTATTTGGGATATAGAAATATTTGGTTTTGGTGTATGTTTTTTAGGTTATGGCCTCTTATTTGTGTTATGCCTTTTTGGTGCAAGTCACTAGTTCCAGTCCTATTTGATGTAGGATTATAGGGTCAGACACAAATTAATTACTAGACTTGGTTGGATAATAATAAGTTTATTCATGTTAGTGTGGTATGAAAGTGGTTTTTTTAGTCTAAGGATTAGGGGTTAGAGTTATGAGTCTTGGGAAGTTTGATTTTGGAAATATAGGGTAATGGTTTTAAGGGGTATTAAGTTAGGTTTTTAGAATAGGGAACCTAGAGATTAATGTGGGTGGATAACACATCCTTTTTATAAGACTCTACTAATCTAGTAACTGAATTTAAATCCCAAGAAATTATTTTCAGGTTGTAGAAAGGATGATACATACATCATGTTGTGGTTAGATGAGTATTCCCATGCCTTTTTGCGTCAACTCTCCTAGATATGCTAAATGAGTGTGGGTTCATCTTATAAAATGTATCATATCACCTTATAAACAACCATCTAGTATTAAAATAAAAGTATGTTATGAGATAATTCCAGTGTTGTATTATTTTATTACTAGCTAGTTGTGCAGCGAGGCATTGATTTAGGGACTCAATAAAAAGGGATATCTACCAAGTGAGTGGAGGGAAGATCCTTCAATTATTGTGTAGGGGAAAGATACTTTACTAAGTATATGATTCTTCTAGTTAATTAGGATGAGATGGTTCATATGAATAATTCAATTCATGAGTTATAATATAAGTTTCCACTAAATTTTTTGAGGTGATCATGATCCATAGGCCTTTAAAAGCTGACTGGTGGTAGTGACTTGAGTGCTCTACTTGGACTGGAGGATTTCTGATTAAATGAGGATTATGTTTTCAATAATCCATCATGATATAGTGAACCATTTGTATGTTTTGACTATGTAGACACATTATGTGGATACCTTTCCATGGTTATAGTTGGTACAATTTTTAAGGGGGAGTACTATCTAAGGACATTGATGTTGGTTTCAGAGAATAGAGAACTAGATCTGTAAAAGAGAAGTATAACTATAGATATGAATCTAGTTTTATGAACATAAAAAATAAAATACCTATATATGGTTAATGATGTATTTTTTTCAATCCTATAATTTTGACTGGGGCCTCTAAAGAGATATTAAAGCTAGTGATGTGAGTTTATGAATCCCCACCTATGTTGGTGGCCTATAAATACAATTGTTGATCATGAGTTCCCTGGGAGAAACATAGATTATGACTTATATGGGTTTAATTTTTCTTGGGTATGAGTCATTAGATATATCCCACCAATAGTTGATATTTATATCCCATAGGTAGAAGTATATGCATTCATGATCATATTATCAGGGATCAATGATGGAGGAATCACATAGAGGGTTTAATCAGTAAAGAGATAGAATTTTATATGCTTGTGGAGGTTGAGGACACATAGCTCAAGAACGTCTAACCACACTGGTAGTTGAGGGAAACTAGGGGCGCATTGGTTATACATCCACATTATAGACTGCATTGAGACCAAGGGCCTACCAAAGTGGCCAGGTTAGACCTTCCTGGGGTGATTTTGATAGAGGAGTTTCTGACACACTAGGAGGAGCTAGGGGTGGATGATGATTCTATATAATTACAAAACCACCACCACTATGTGGAACCTAACATATAGTGACCCATTCTTTTTATACATATTATAACATGATTTTTAAATATAAATATATAATAATTACAACCCCAAAGATCACAATTACTAGTGTATTCAAAAGATTAGGATTATAATACATCAAAAGGAAAATTAAAATAAGAAATACTTATTTTATTCTCCATGAATAATTCCTAAATAAATTTTATCTCCTAAAACTAAATAGGATAACTTAGGGATTACATAAAATAATGGGGTGAGCTAAAAATCCCTATAAGGGAATAAACATGATAAAGAAACATAATGTGCGAGTCAAAGGTACAACATGTTATGATAAAACAAAAGGCTCATCAATAATTACATACAAGCATAACATAAATAACATGGTATAATAAGATCATTGTAAGTTATAAAATGTGGAATTAACATATAACATGACATAAAAAAGGGTCAAGGATAACTTCATAGACAATATCACATGGTGGACAAAGTCACATACTTGATTAGGTTTACTACCTAATCCTGTACATAGTATCTCATGAGATAAAAGATTTATCCAACTCATTGTAGGGATTATAATTCTAGGAACACCTATAGAATAAATAAAATCATGAATACGTGTTCCAAAAAATCATAAAACATGCATCATAGAAAAACCCAGATAAAGGTAATGGGTTTCACAAACATTTCATCAATGTATAACATGTGGAAAAGAAAATGTTTCATAAACATATTGTTATCATAATCATAAAACATGTAGAGGTAGAATAAGGATGGTGTAATTAGATCTTATTTCACATATAGAATAAGTATAATCATGGGTTATTGTTGTTTATGAATAGAAATACTGTTAAAATACCATTAAGATATTTCTGAGGTAAACAACCTTCCCACTTTGAAAATAAAATTTTAAAACTAAAAATTCACAAAATATTTTATTTAAAAATATACTTATAAAATTATGAATGATTTTTTTTATCATTGAGAAATCATGATGGTGGAATGTTTCACTCATGAAGTGCATGTTAAAAGAATAATTTATTTCACATTTTCATTAAATAGTCAAAAGTACCTCATTCATAAAATGACATAATGATTCCATTTAAAACATTTTTTTGAAAGTAAAACATGGGTAAAATGAATTAAAAAAATAAATTTGGAACAGTGAAAAAAGATTTTATTTTTTTAGAAAATAAGTAAATGGAATAGAAAGTATTTTTGACTGAAGATAGATAAAGTCGGTTTTCCTTAAAATAATTCTTTTATCATATTTAGTTCTGAAAGATTGTTAAATGAAATGGAAAAAAATTATTCTCAAAAAATAATCTGTGTAAAATATAAGCCATTATTTTATTGAGATATATATCATAATATTTTACCATCTAAATAAAAATAATTAACAATCCTGATAAATAATGAGATTGTATCATAAAACCCTTACCATTTTGGTATCTTTTGAATCACAATTCACATGAAAGAAAGAACCTCATATGGACATTTATATCAAATAATTTTCCTTATAATAATCATAAAATATATTCATGGGTAGTATATACTCCATAATAAAGAAACACATGGTCTACAAGTCATGTGTCCCATAGAAATAAAAGTGAGATAAAAATCCATTACCACTTTGAAAACCTATGAATTGTAAGATCTATTAAATAATAACAACGAATTAAACTTTTAAATATCATAAAAAGAAGTATATTCATGATATAAAATCTAAAAGGTTCAGTATATACACCATAAAAATGAGATGAGCAGTTAATATGACACATGTCTCCCAAAAATAAAAGAGGCACTAGAAATCTCTTACCCCAAGCTCGATTTTCACGTGTGTTATTTATCATCCTAAAAAATAAAATTAAGTAAATTGTTTAATTTATTAATAAACAAAATCAAGTGTATTATTCCTTTCATTTTTTTATTATCATCTTATATTAAATTACTTAATTTATTTAGGTTCAGGTCGTACATTTTGATGATGTTCGGGTCATATATCTAAATTCAATTCGGAAAGTTTAATAAAGTCATAGAGATTGTTATGTAATCATATTTAGAATAATAATAATGAAATAATTATCATTTTGATTCATCCATTATACCTTTAAAACCAATCACAAAGTATGGTTATAAACAAGGAACTACATTACCATCATTGAGACGGTAGGTCGTATGTACACAAGAGCAATGTTTCCATTTTTCAACAATCATGATGGAAATAAGATAAGTGTTATTTAATCATTCAGTAATGATAATTATATCATTAAAATTATATTATTTCATTAAATAAACTTATAAATTCCATTCTCATGATGCGATAATTAAAAACGAATCACATCACTCTATAGAGGTGGTAAACCAATGTACACACAAATGATGTTATAATTTTTTATATGAATATAAATGTAAGAAAATCTATCATATATTAATTTTACAGAATTATTAATATTTCATGAATATTATATATATATATATATTAAATCCAATATTATAAATAACTATGGGAGGCGATGATGGAAGGAGAATTACATCGATTCTCGAGGCGGTAGTCCACCGTACATACGAATGATGGTTTCATTTGTCACTTTATCTAAGAGGAGATGTATTTAAGTTATGAAATTTACATAATAACATCTATGTAAATGGGATATACTAGTGTTATTATATTATCATGAATGAATTTTATTTTAATGTGGTGGAAGATGAAAAAAAAGAAAATGCATGGTTAAGAACAATACCTCTTCATCGGACAACCTCATTAGGTTTGAAACAAAATACTTCCAAGTAGGGTTTTATAATCAAGACAAGGTGATGTTTCTAAAGGAAATAATTAAATAATTTTTCTATGATAAAATTAGAAATTTATATTGTACCAACCTATACTAGTTACAAAGGCCCGACAAAGGAGAAGTAAGGGGTTAGTCCGATAGAAGGCGGGGAATGTAGTGATGAAAAATCTTGAAAAAATGTTGGGTCATACTGATTTCAATTTATTTTATTTAAAATAATTAAATGATACAAATTAAATAATTAAAATTCAGATATATATACAGGAAAAGGTAGAAGAAATTGAAACTGATTTCCATGGGAAGTTTTTCTAAAAAGAAATACCGACTGCACCTGTAAAACAATAATACTCATTGGATATAAAATAAATCAATTTTATCAATGGAGGAAAGGGAAAATACCTATAAATATACCCTATAACCCTGATTCTTCATGAAAAAGATGAATTAAAATACCAGGATACTTTAAGATGAAACTGAAAAAGAAAAAGAATAATCCATTCCAATAGTCATGAATTAATTAACTTTATCATGTTGGGTTTTGTATTCTACCAAACACAATTGGTCCATGATTTAATAATAGGTATGGGTATAATGAGTCACAACATAATTCTAATTTAATAGAATCAATTTTTAAGTGATTAACAAAATAGAACAAATTGGTATTCACCCATTTTGACCAATTCCTCTCTCTCCTATGGATTTAGCCGATCATTATTGGGTGATTGCTAATGAAGAATAAACCCAAAGAAGTGAAGGAATGATAAAGAAATAACATCATAGAAACTATAATTAAACTAATAAAAATACAATGTAACATCAAATCAGAATAATGGAAAGTAGTAGAAAAACCGAACTACGGTATGTCAGAACCCTATCATTATCCTTCTGGTGTTTGAACCTTCACACCTATAATGAATAATATTCCTTTGAAAATTATCCATTACTTATAAACCTATAAGTCATAAAAGGGTTTCTCTAATTAAAACCTAGTGTTAAATGGTTGGCTTGAGTCAATGCATGTAAGCCCCCATCAAAAGATATATCAAAGTCTTACATCTAGGTCTGTATGGCATGTTTCTTGGTGTAAAACATGTTTTCACAAAACCAAATATACACTCTATCCTACAAAAAGGTTTTCCTTACTTCACTTACTATAAATCTATCATTCCATGTAAATTTTATACACTGTGAACTTGATTCATGATGTGAATCATGTATTTCCAACACTGAAAGCCTCGTTTCATCTTGGTTCTTCAAGTGTGAGTTCCAGAAGTGTCCCATAGGAATCTTACATCGTGGGAATCTATATTTGGGTGTATTTATTGATCTATTTGACTCATTTTAGATCTTGGAATCATTATTCTTTTCCAATGTCACATCACACCACTTCCCATCGCAGCATGAAGTGCATTTATCTTCACAAAATACAATAATTTCCTCTTTATTATTCAAAATGTTGGTCCTACCATAATAAAAAAGAAAAAAATGAAATAAAAAATGCATCAATTATTATTAAACTAATATTCATATAAAAACACCTGAATATATAGATAAAAAATAAATATATCACAAGGCCTCTAAGACATTGAAGGGGATGTAAGGAATGTATTTTGGTACGGATTGTCCAAACCAAAAGGATTTTGAAGTGTGAATAGAAGATGATAATAGGGGAACTTTTATAAGTGATGGGGAGTATAGTTTTATAAATAACCCTAATTATTTAATAATGTGAATTCAATATAAAAAAAAGTGACTAAGGTGACCCATTAATTCTTCTATCAAATGGTTTCTCTATTCTATCCAACCCCTCTCATCCAATAAGGAACTAGTTTTTCCATTCTTTCTACACAAACCTCATACTACCTCTCCCTATGGAATATGTACTTGATTGAAATCCAATATTGAGGAAGCATAACAGTATCTCAAACCCAAAAAGAATCTGACATCAGGCACAAAAACCAGAATCCTCTTCCCCAATGTTAAACATCCAAATATGTAACACACAAATATTAGAAGCCTGAGTAAAATTAGATTTCATTTCTAATGAAATAATAAATAACAATAATTTATTAGCTGTGATATTAGAACCCAAATAAATTGAGTCTAAGCTTCATATCATCACAAGAATATTGAGGTTTTTTCATAGCATGAATGTCTATCCCAAGAATATGCACATCTGGATCTTCGAGAATTATAATATTACATTAGATAAAGTTGGATAATCTAATTAGTTCATTACAAATAATATTACCACTAACAATCAACATCATTTTGTTTATTTTGTATATTCCATATGTGATCCACATCCTAGAGAGGCGGGGTGGCATGACCTTAGTTCTTTCAGTCCGGTTGACTCTACATGGATAGTGGGAGGAGACTTCAATGACATTCTGGATCCCTCATAAAAGATAGGTGGGGGAGACTCCTTTTGGAATTCTATACAATATTTTTCATCCTTCACGTCTCTAAGTGGACTTATGGATATGGGCTTCATGAGAGACGACTATACAGGGTGTAATAATAAAAAGGGAACCAGTCATACATGGTGCTACCTTGAATGGTTCTTTTCTAATCTCCAAGCTATCAATTCCTATCCAAATGAAAAATTCACTCACCTCATTTATACCCTTTAAGACCATTCTTCAATTTTCATTAACTTAAAACATAGAAGTTAAGGGACCAACCATTTATTATTTTTTAGTAGATTTACATTCTACCCCAGCTTCCATCAAGTGTTATATTCATCATGGTGTATTAATATACAAGAGATCCAGTGGGTTTGTATTCATTACTTTATTTTTATGTTATAAATGGGTTGATAATATCAATGGAGTGAAAGTTTATGAAATTGAATTTGTGAAGGTGAATTTCAGTTTGTAAGGGGAAAATGAAAATCCATTTATAATGGTATCACATACTGTGCAAGTGTTTTATGTATCTAATCCAACAATCATGAATTGGTTGACTGTCATGGTAGAGAATAAAAAAATATTTAGTCAGATGAAACTTTAATCATGGAATACCCTTTCATTGGGACATCACAATTGCTTCATTTTGTTCCCAATATATATAATGTATTGTACATTAGTTAAGACAACAAATATGGTCTTTGGAATCTCAATAGGGGAACCAAATCATTGTACCCATTAAAAAATTTAAAAAGGGTTCAATGAAAAGGTAATTTTTTTAATATACTGTGTTTTTAATCATAATATTATATGTTTTCTACTATATTAATATAATCTAAATTAAATGTTAGACTATTCATAAAGAAATTTTCTTCTTCACATGATGTTAGAAAAAACTATAATGAATGAAACCATTTGTAATTATGTAAAGGTAATGTTTCAATATATATTATATATTTTATAAAAAATTATAAAATGAATCATTGATTTGATTTCCATTTTATCACGATGAGTTTATTTATTTTAGAATATTTATGTCCATGTGGCATTAATTTATAGGAAGATAAAAGACATTATATATATCCGTCATAGAGGTAATATTTTATTTTTTAACTGTAAAATCATTTTCCATAGAATTATTATATTATTTCATATTTTTAATTAATTTATTTCTTTTTAGTGTTACTCACATAATAAATGTTTTACTATACAGTTGGATTCTTTTTTTTTGAGTTGGGGTCCTCATTCTAAATATCATGATTATTATCCCTTAAAACCTTTTCACCCCTAATGAGGTTCATTTTTAACTTTCTTTTAAGTTAGCACCACTAACTTAGAAGGAAGAGAAATTATGATACCTCTGATCAATCGCAGAGGTAATCATAATATTTTCACAGTAACATAATTTTCTATAGAATTAATGTATTATTTCATATTTATGTGTAATTTATTTATTTTTAGTACTACTCACATAATAAAGGTCTTCTTATATAGGTGGTTTCTATTGTTAGATTTGGCATGACGACAATAACTATCATGCTTATTTTCACTTATATCCTTTTCACCCATGCAGTGGTTCATTTATTACTTGATTTAAAATTACCTCTTCTTCCTTTGAAAAAAATGAAAATCAATGTTATCTCTGATCAATTATAGGGGCAATATTTATGTTTTAAAAATAAACACTTTTTCCTTAGAATTAAGGAATGGTTTCTCATATATATTTAATTTATTTCTTTTTAGTATTGTTCATATAATTATTGATTTCTTATACACGTGGATTCGTTTTTTAGTCAGGGTGCTCTGTCCAACATTCATGCTTCTTCTCCCAAAAAACCTTTCCAAATCTATAGTGGTTCATTTATCTTGTTCTTTAAAGTTACCTCCACTCCCTTTGCAGGAAGAGAAATTTCACTTCCTCTGCTAAATTTTAAAGGTAATCTTGATGTTTTCACATTAAAATAAATGTCCTTAGACATAATGTATTTATTGAAATTTATATTTAATTTTTTTATCAATCACATAATAGTTGTTTTCTTATATATGTGGAATATATTTTGAGTTGGTGTGGTTTGTACTAAGATTCTAATGTAGTGTTGTCTAGTCAATAATGAATATAAACATGAATCAAGGTAATTTTGATAGTTAGGATATTTTTGATACTTTCGGATATGTAGGAATCATCCATAACTCAATCTGAAACACGATATAACCTTTATGACTCCATGTACTACATTATATTTTAAATTGAAATTAATATTAGTAAAAAAACTGAATCAATGTGTCCATTATGGGCTTGAAATTGATATTTAAATTTATAATGTATTACTCACTGAAAAACATGAAAAGAAAGTCATATTATCTTTATAATTTATGGAATCAATTCAAAAATCATTTTTGAGGTGTATAAATTTTTCTCACATCAAACTCATACACAATGTTATCATTACGATTCAAAGTGCGTATTTCATGTTTGAAATGAAATTTTATTAAAAAAACACTTGGCATACCCAAATCTAAGAAAAAACATTCAAATTGATTTGATACTTTACAAAAACAGTTCATAATTGATTTAGAACAATTAGGAAACAGTCTCACCTCAAACTGATGCATAGTGATATCAATATGATTCAAAGTTTGTGTTTTTATTTAAAAATGACATCAATTTTAGTAGAAAGTCAATATAAAAAAATAAAAACAAAAAAAAACACATGAAAATGGTATAAATAATTTTGGATAATGATTCCTATGAAATTTTCTATGTGTAGGCATTAGCCTCACCTCAATCAGATGTATGGTGTGACCGGTAATACTCCAAGTGTTCCTTTTTAATTAAAATTGACATAATATTTAGTAAAATTTACACATTCTTTAAATATATTTATTTCTATTATTTCTATCATAATAATTTTTTTCTTATGCACATGTGTTATTTATCTCGATTAGAGGTATTTTGTTTAGTAATATCATGTGTTAAGTTATGATTTAAAAAATTGATGTTTTTTAATGCATATAATAATTTGTATTTATGTAATTCCATGAACCATTGTTTGAAATGTCTATAATATAGTTTTTTTCGGGTGTTGTTGCTGTAAATTTAATTTCATTTAAATTATGTATTGGGACATGTTTTTGTTTATATCTAGTGTGTTTCTGGTGTTGCGATGTGTTTTTACAACACATTATAGTGGTGATTCATTATTCTGTTACAACATATTGTAGTATGACCCTTTATCAATGCTGATAAAAGGCCCTTTATCTATTATCATAAAATGTCCCTTATCAGTTCTTCTATAAATGGTGATAATCAAACCTTTATAAGTGATTTTATAAGCACATCAAAATGGTTCCACTAGTGATGCTAAATTAAAGCATTGATAAAGGTTTCTTTTATCAGTTATTTTAAAATAACTGATAGAGGTCCCAATAATCATACATTTTTTATCTCCGATAATGGATCCCTTTATTAGTTCCTTTTTAGCAATGATAAAAGTCATTGTCTTTCAACCTTTCTCAAGTAGTCATCAATTTTACAGCATTGATAAAGTCTATTTATAGCACTGTTAAAGGTTAGTTTTGTAGTAGTGTACATTAAGTTATTAAAGATCCTATAGAGGGTTAGCGATGTGTCCTACCTCTTATATTTAACCCCATAGTTGGAATGAATTCACAACATCTTCCATGTTTTATATATGAGGTGATACATGCATGAGTGTACACACGTTATTGATTTGGATGAGAGATACATCGAGGATGGTTACACCTTCTTAGAGTACCTGGTGTGGATTCAAGATAAGCATGGAATGATTATGCGAGGATGAGCTAGTCCCTTTGTTTATGTATTGTGGAATCATTGGATGGTTTAAGAGATTTTCAAATAGTGTGAGAACCATATACATGCAAAATATCCCCACCATTCAATTTAGCTTATTATTTTTTGATATCAAATTCACTAAAGGGGGAATAATGTCGTGACCTTGTTTTTTCCATGTTATAAATTTAAATATATTAATAAATATTTTTAGATCCATACACTGAGATGGAAAAAGATTTAAAGGCCTGTTGATCCCAAGACTGATATTATAAACATATTAAATATATTATTATCACATATTTATAGTTTTTTATAAATAATTGAATATTTACCTAGTGAAACCTTTGATCAAAAATTGGTTATGACAGTTGAATCTGGGATGTTGTGTTTGATATATGTGCGACTGAAGGTTGGTCAACACTGAATATTTGGTTGTTGTATCCATTAGAGGGTGATTTAATTGAATTAATTAGTTTATTTAATTAATAAACACGACCTAATCCTCCCTCCATATATATGTCATTATGATGGTTTTTTTGGTTTATATGTCTAACTTTTTCAATATTTAAAAAGTGGAAAATAACATTATTCATTGAATAATCAAAATCGGTTGATGAATGTTGATCAGAACAAGGTGGATTGAGAGGAATCGAACATGGAAGATCATATACTTAACAGGAGAACACTTTCTTCGCCAAATATCCATGAATAATCATGTTTTTCTTTGCAAAATATTATTTCCTCCCTTAATAAGAATCTTGAGCAATGATTTATAATTTTATTTATCATTGAACTTTTTTTAACCCCTCACATGAGCTCATCCTGACAATCCAATTATTTAATCAATTTGATTTTGTTACATCATTTGAAATCCCATTGAAATCCAAATTATATAATCATTGTCTTAGAGTGATTTTCCTATGTAGAGTTTACACTTTTCTTGCTAATTTCATATCATTGTTCATTTTTTTCATTGTAATTATTCCATATTGTCATGGTTCAATAATATCTGGGTGGGTTCGACCATGATAGAAACCATCAGAATCATTATGGAAACTAGAATGACACATTGATTGGCATTTTTCATTGGGAATGAGGAATGACATGGTATTTGTGTGATACTCCATAGAGACGATGTCTGAAGGGGAAATGAGATCATGTGGTAAGTGAATAGAGGGACAAAGTATGAGGTTGAGGGTTTTTTTGGGGATTGTCACATTACAATTTATAAATCATAGAGAATTTGAATTGATGGTAGGAAGAAAATACCATTGGTAATTGGGTGGTAAAATGACAAAATCATGGTGGAGAGGATTGATCTAGAGAACTATGTGAAAGAACCATAACTTCATTCGATAACTCGACTATATAACATGTAGTCAATAACACATGTCATATATCCCCAACCAGCTATGTCTGATAGATTTTCAAGGATGATAAAGATCTCATACCATGTGTGGCGAGGCCCACATGCCATGTGACACTCTCTAAGTGGCTATGTCGATCTTCGACTGCATAGGGAAAGGAACATTTTTGGGAGGACACACTAATTACATAGGTAGTAAATGAGCATGGGCTGGTATAGAGACATGAACAAGTACATGGAATGGTTCAAAGGCATGGGCCAAGGTATATGGCTGTGAATAAGAGCACACAGGTCAGCAATGAGTGTCCAAGACATGTTGTGTAATAACCATACATGATATGTAGTACTATATAGATAAGAAATGACTGTACCTATGAAAACACAATGAGGAGGACAAGTTATTTCACACATTGTGTGGCCCGTAGAACAAATTTTGTACCTTTTCTCTAGAAATTCTCTCTCATATTCCCTTTTTTTACTAATTTTTGTTATACCGGTTTCTTATCATGATTATTTTTCATTAAACATAATTGTGGATTTTGTAGTGGAATAAGAGATATAATTTGTGAGTTATGTGTAGGAATATTCTTTAGGTAATGTATGGCAATGGATGGGATTAGGCACAAATATATAGGAGATAAATAAATAGTTTAGAGTTGGAAATTCCATGTTGTACCAAGGTGTGAACCACCCATAATCTTTTAATTTTTTTTTATTATAACCGCCCTGATTTATTAGGGCATGTGTCCTCTACCATTATAGGGGATCCCCGCTAATGTAAATGGTATGGGTCCCCTCGCCTCTAGGTAGAACTCCCCATGACGTACTAAGGTGTGGGTCCTCTACTCATAGAGTGGACCACCCAAGAAAACTTGAGTATAGATATTATATTGTTACCTACCATGTTCACCACTCCCCCATCATATTAGAGTGTGGGTCCTCTATGCGATGAGTGTAATTCCCTTAACACACTAGGGTTTGGTTCCTCGTTATGTTTATAGAGTAGCATCCCCCAGGGTGCACGATGGTGTGGGTCCACTATCCATCTACGGTGTGGAATCCTTCTAATGTACTAGCCCAGGGATCCATTTTATATTGAAGACTATACCCATTAGTATTCAGAGCAGTGGTTTGGTGTGGGTCCTTCTCATGGCCATCTCAGGTAGACACATGAGATGTTAAGCATTGCTAATGGACTATTAGAGTAGTAGGTGGAATCATCATCCTCAGCTGGGATATGAGATGGATATCCCATTTCACTATCATCTAAGTTTCATTATGTTCAAATATATAATTTATTTTTTCAGTTTTGTTTTCTTTTCTCTTTGGGTTTGTTTCACTACGTCTATCATGTATCTATTTATATCCCTTATGGTTATCAGGGTGTACTATTGGGCATGTATATACTCACCCTATATAGGATTTTCCAACATGTGTTATGTCTTAAGATTATGATTGATATTTTGGTGGTGACATAAGTGGGGGTATTGATACTCTAGGGAAATGGAGATTTACGATGGTTGAGTATAGAGATAAGGATCTTGGATCTTTCAAATTCCTCTATTCTAGTTTTATTATGGTATGGACTACTTTTCTGGTCTGGCTTGTATTGTTCCCCTTTAAACAGTTGTAATATTTGGTCAAACTCTGATGTATTCCCATGATTTTTTATTCATGGTTTACTCTATATATTAATGTATATTATTATTATACCAAACACTATAAAATAGATAATGTTGGGTGTATTTGTATAAGTACACATTGAAATGGACTCTTATTTACATTATGACTTTTATGTACTTGTCACTATATCCTATCATATTTTAGGAAAATAAAAATGAATTAACAATCAATAACATCACACATTCGAAGAACTAGAATACATATTTTCAATACATTCTAAGTAAAACTAATCGTAGTTCATATAAGTCAATAATTTGGATGGTATCATTAGAGTACATTCATAGAATCAGATGATGTCGACATAGATGTAAATACTTTTAAAATATCACTGGCATTTTTTTTATGGAGATACCATTTTAAATTTGTTATAACTTATTTAAAATAAATAAAATTCCAAACTATTAGTAAAAAGAATTCATTTAGAATAAATATCTAAAACATTGTAAGGTAATCTTCATGATATTTATTTGTAATTATGGTTAGAAATCTCATCTATGTCTAGTATTGTAAAAACATGATATATTTCACATTTTCAGTAAATATTCAAAAGTACCTCGTACGTAGAGTTAAAATATGGTTAATTTGAAACATTAAATTAGATAGTAAAATATTGTGAAAAATTAATTTAAATAATCATATTATAATAGTGAAATAAATCATGGAAATATATTAAATAAAATATGAAAATGGAAGAAAAAGATGTCTAGTAGAATTAAAAACATAGATAACTTTACATAAAAACATTCTTTTGATATCATGAGTAATTTATGGGATGAAAATGAAAGGCAATACAATAATTTTGAGAAATAGATATGGCATAATAAAATATATGGGGTTTAATATGGAATGTTCATAAAATTTTATCAATGTAAATAAAAAACATAAATAATCCTGAATATAGATGAGAATGTAAATAAACTGTTACGTGCTGTCTGAATTGATTCATAAGTGAATTTTATCTCATGTATAATAAATTTAAAGTTATTATAAATATTGAAAAAAATATTTAAATACTTATAATATCATATATGAACCAATTATAACATTTAAAAAAAATATTTTTAAAAATTCATTATTAAAATCACTCTTTTTTGAGTATGTACTGTCTCATTTTTAATATAAGTTAAAATTTAAAAGATTTGTTCAATTAATAATTATTTTTGACCCATAATCACAATAATTATAATTAATGTATATATATAAATCATATATATTCATTATATATATTCTTAAAATCATCCACGAAGTTAATGATGGAAAATTAAATTACACCGTCATGGAAGACGGTTGGACATACATACACATGAACATGGTTTTCACATTTCAAAGGGTGAAATGAAATAAATGTTAAAATTAATTTACCTTTAAATTATCTTTATAAAATAATTTATATCATATATATTAATAATATATATCTTTATTATAAATAATTTAATATGGAAATGAAAAACAAATCATATTGCTTTATGGAGGTGGTAGTCTGCATTTATGCTCAAGAAAAATTATCCTTATCCAACATATGAAAATATATGAAGTGTGTCAAATTTTTTTAATTCCATATGAATAATTATAACATAACTATTATATACAAATAGTTAACCCATAATAATTAAATTCCATGAAATATGTTGATGGAAAATGAATTGTATTGGTACATGGAGGAGGTAGTACACATGTACACACGAGGGAAACATTCACTTCCCATTCGATGGAAAATATGATGAATAATGGTGGTTTATTTTTCATAATAATGTTTCAATATATTAATGATACATAATTTATTATGTTATGATGAATACCCTTCACTTAGAGAAGGTAGAAGATGAAATAATTTAGAATAGTTTGAGTAGGATGATTACATTCTATTCTGTTGGCCTCATTTGTAAAGGTCCCATTGACTTGTATTTTAAAAATATCAGAAGATAAAATACAATGATAATAATGTTTAGAAGAAAATTGTTTAGTTTTTTGTTAATCTAGGTTGCTTAATGTTTTGTATACAAAAAATGGGTGGGTTGCCCTATTATAAATGAGGTGAGGGAACAATTTTATTTTTTCAATTATTAAAATATTATTAAGGAAATTTATTGAAAAATGAATCCAATTGATTCATTTTAAAATTGGATATGTTTCATGTCTAAAAAAATCTAACAATTATGGTTTAATAAAATACTAATGTAATTTTAAATCTTATTTTTTGTTTAACCCCTTCGTTAACCATTTTAACTATAAACGAGGTGATTTTTTTTTCAATATTATATTATTATAATGTTAATAACGACATTGAAATTGGGTAATAAATGGACAAGTGATGAAATTTTAGGCCATTTATCATCCTAGTTATCATGTTTCAGTATTTTCAAAAAACATTAAATAATGTAATAAAATATTATTTTTCATAAGATATATTTAATATCATTTTTGACATTATTCATTTAATATGACTTTAAAGACATAAATATAAAAAATAAACCTAAATATATAATATATAACCAAGGATTTTACATTATTATAATATATAAGATTTATGTTACCAAATATCTCAACAAAATATTTTTTTTTTGTTTTTAAAAGAAATTACTTTTATTTTTGTACAGCTTGAACAAACAACAAGTTAGTATCATGTGTGATTTTAAGGTAATTATAATTGTAATAAAAAATAAAAAATTATTTAAATAATAAAAATAAAATAATAATGTTCAAAATAAAGTTTTATATTAATTGATAAAATATTTTATCATTATTTTGACATGTTAAAGAAATTAAAATCAAGGGGGTGGAATTTTGTAATTTTATTTACTTAAAATAATATATATGATGGTATTAAGGGAAAATAATACCATAATAAATTATATTAAAATTTGGGGTTTATATGGTAAAAATAATTTATAAAATTAAATAATACAATGTTTTGTGTTGATTTCAAGAACTAATCTTTTATTTTCGACACTATTTTACCCAATATAAAAGTACAGATGCGACAAATATTTACCATAGTAATTATTCATATTGGACAAAAATAAAAGGGATATATTTAAAAAATTAAGCTTCTTATTAAAAATATGTTATATAAAATTCAAGAATATAGCTGATTCATATAGAATTTATTAGATTATTATAAATAAAATTCATTTTATGAAGGTGTAATACTATTTCCAAATTATAAATAGATTATTAAAATAATTTATTTAAGGAAAGTAAATGAGAATATTTTAAAACTTGTTATTTTATACTACACACTGCAAAATTAATCCTTTCAAAAAAATTTAAAAATTTCACCCCCTGTAAATTTAAATATTAATAATTAAATAATGATAGTTATTTCATAAAATAAAATATCATTTTTTTGGAAATTAAATATAATTTCCACACATAAAATTCTATATTAATTTTTTTGAAAAAAATACATTTTAGAGCATAAAACGACTTCACTAAAAAATCAGTGATCATTTCATAAGAATTAATTAATAAATTTTTATTGATTTAGAAATTTATAGACAGATTTCATAAGGATGTAACTGATATTCATAACATCAAATAAAATAGATAGTAATCATTTAAATAGTATTTTCTTTATATTATGTGTCAATTGTCTTTAATATTAGTGTTACACGTTAAGAAGGCTATCGAGATTATTAATAATCTAAACTAATTGGGGGTGGGGGTGGGGGTTATTTTTTTCTATATAAAACAAAACTATGGTTTTCTGACTCTAGTTAATGCCACAAAAAATTTCATGTTGTAAATTTCAATTATGGGTTGAAGCAGACATCTAGGTAGTGTAAAATTCAGTTTAATGGAGCTATAAAAGAATTTAGTTTCATTAAAAAACTAAATCTGAGGTTTGCATTTAAAATTAGATTAGATAGAGTGATATTATTATTGTTTTATTATATTATAATGACAAAAGTATTATTTTAAATTATATACCAGACTTACATTTAGTTAAATAATATTTAAATAATTGATTATCTATGAAGGACATAGTAAATGCATCCTACATATGGGATCAATATCATTAATGATATATCAGAGAGACTAATTAGTTAATGAAAATATACATACATTTATTGGAAAATAATGGGATCCAATATTAAATAATCTTTGAGGGGATCATTTCCAATGTCACATGTTATACATCGTTCCATGAAAATTATTCATCAAACACAACAAGATGGATAAAAAATTAGTATGACCCCATATTTTTCTGTGATAGGATCAATCATATATACCGTGTTATATTCTTGGCTTTATATTCCTTAATCATTGATTTATGTATGAAAATATCATGATGGATCACATGAAAAACATTGGTGTATGTTTATGGATATCCTTAACTATCTAAGGCATACTAAGAATATGTCTTCAGTTTATAGGGGAGAAGAAGGTCCAGCGATCATGGGTTTTACTGATTCTTTATTTTAAATAGATCAAAGGTTTTTGAAATTGTAGTGGAGATATTTATCCATTCACAAGATTGGAGCTATGAGATTAAAGAGTTTAAAGCATCATTTTATAGCTGATTCTAGAAAATTGTTTGATTATATAGAATATTCTATAATAGAAAAAGAATCCATTTGGATATGAATTATTATCCATGATATTGATTTTATTTTTATCTATAAAGACACTATAACGTTATATAATGATAATAATACAATAGTGGATATCTCAAAGGATCCAAGATTACACTATTGAAAAAATTACATTTAATAGAAGTATTATATCTTGAGGAATTTTTCTTATAGGGGTGATGTTTTAGTTAGTAGAGTATCCCTAAAAGATAACATGGATGACCCCATGACTGAATAATTATATAAGAAATAGTATGAGTGTAAAGAGAGAGAAAATATATAGAAGGTTGATTGTAATTAGCTCTAGTTATTGTGGGAGTTTGTTGTAGTAGGTTCCCAAGAGCCAACTTCTTTGTACGTTATGATTATTTATAATCATTATTTTTAATATTGTTAAAATAATTATCATATCATAACAAATATTATTTTTTAAATAATATGTTTCAATTTCCTAAGAGTTTTTCATATTGAAATGTCATTGCAGTACCCTGCTATTATGTAAATCTAGAAGTTAGATAATAATATTATTAAGATATATTATCAATAACAAGATGATATTATTTTATGGGACACAAATTATATAAGACATTTTTAGAGGATACCCATAAGAAATTGTTGATCTTTATCATGGTTCATTCCCTTAGTAATTTTTAGTGGAGGAATATTATGAGAAAATGAACCACTGATAAGAAATCTAAATTAATAAGTTTTAATAGGTGTTCTTATATTTACTCATGTGTATTATTTATTTAATTTATAATTATTATTAATATATTTTATTAGTCACATAATTTGATGTATTGATAAAATCGTCATGATATATGTTCACAACAAAGTAGGATTTTTCTGATGCGACATGAGTGATATTGAATTAATGAATAATACAAGAAATGAAGTTTCCATTATATTCTATAATGGATGTTTATGTCTTTGGATTTTATTTAAATCGATCAACATAAATAATATCATGGAAAAGATGTATTATGGGTTGGATCATTCCTAGATTTTGGAATAATGAAACACAGACCACATAGGTTGATAAAACCAATATGCACATTGATATATTAGAGATTTTGTGATAAATTTCTTATTTAATATATTACAATTTATTGTGAAATTTTAGCCCATTTATGCATTTGTATTCTTCTCTATGGGTACCTTGAAATGATGATTGTGTATATACCTTGACCCCATTATCCTAGTGTTGGTGGTTACAGTATTATATTGTTTATAGATAAAAGTTATCTCCTCCCAATGGACTATATAGTTTAGTAGTATTGGAACTAATATAGAATTCATTCTTTCAGTACATTTGAAAATATGAAATACAACATAGTGAATTTAAATATATTCATCATTGAAATCATTTAATGATTCATTCATCATATCCAAGGTAAAGGAAACATAAATGTGGTGAGATCAAATTCTAAGTAAGAGTTATGTAAAGATGAATCTATCAAGAATAAATAGAGAAAAATAAATAATGAAAAAAAATTATTACATGTAATGTATCTAAAAAAACATTTTTAATCAGTAATGTGAATATCGTGTTCGGAAATGCTGTAATCAATATAGAAAGCTAAATAATCAAACACACATTCCATAAAATCAATAACATTTGAGAAGAATGAATCTATGGACAATACCAATTTAATAACATCATGGATAATTATAAATAAATTCCTATTGAAGGACATTATTACTTAATGGACATCATTATCTCAGACATCATGATATCTATTCCATCAATAACCTTTATAATACTATATAAAACTATATGTTAAAACCCATTTAATTATCTGTCCTTGATTATCCTTTTGCGAGTATTGATGCATTGAGGGGATATATAATTTTGGTCTCCATATGTCACTGAATGTCTTATGCATTTCTCATATATCTAATTATCAAATTAATTCATGAAAATATTCATTATGAGTAAATGTTATTATTGAATAAAGAATATGGTATATAAATATTTCACTATTCAAATTAATAACATTCAATGTAAAATACCATATTTATAAATGATATATAGTTTAATTAGTAATAATATCTATCATCATGAATATTTATATTTAAGGAAAATGTAGTGTCCAATGTTGAAGATAAATTGAATGATTTCAGAAAGGTTAAAAAATATAAAATTAATAGAGAATCATAATATCAATACTTTCCCTGGTCAAAATGATCATAAAACATCCAAATAAAGGATACACATTTTATAATTACAAAAAATCCCCAACATATTATAATTATAATAAAGGGTATTTTTTTATTGATGAGTATAAATACGACAAAAAGATTATAAATAACACTCTTAAAAAATTTATTTTCAACATGGAAAGTTATGTTTTTGAAAACATTTACATAATAATAAGAAAAAATAAATTTAAAATAAATATAGAAAACATTAAAGAGAATATTAAATAAATTTTTTTTGATGATGATAGGATTTTTTTCTTTATATAGAGAATGTTAAAATCAAGATTCGATTCATGTTTTTATATGAAAATTAAAAATTTAACTTATTTAGACAATTCTATGAAGATTATTTTTAATTTTTTTTTGAAAAATTACAACTAGTTGAAAAAATTAATATAAAAAATTATTAATATTAAAAAAATTGATTTCTTTAGAAAACATGGATTTGGAAGAAAATGTATTTTCCAATGAAGACAGAAAGAAAGTAAAATTTCATGCACACATTTTCTTAACCATTTATGTAACTAAAAGGGGAGAATGTTAATTTTAGATGAAAACATCATGAATAACAACATGAGATAAAAATATATTTCTTTTAAAATGAAAATATCAAATATTTCTCCCAATGGAGACACAAACATAAACCACCATGAACAATGATGATATTCTGAATTAAACCCTAACCAATTTTTTATTTCCCAAATATTAATCCCCATTAAATAATTACATAAATTGAAAAATTAAATACTATAAATATAAATATCTTCATGAAATAAAATATAATGGTCCCCTATATATAAATTATAAAATTAAAAAGTTATACAATACCAAATATGTTTTAATAGAGGTAAAATTAAGATAAAATATCTTACAATGATCATACCATTTATGCAATGATTAATGAATGGATTGATGAGGTGTATATAATATAAATACACAAAAAATTAAATAAAACATAAAAGAATATAAATATATCACACAAAAAATATTATAATATTGAGAATAGTAGAGAAGTTAAATAACCATGTAAAATGAAATTGAGTAATGAAACACTAACAACTTGGTAAATATCAATTCAAATCCCCTTGGATGATATAATATGAATTGAAATATAAAATTCCATTAATTATGAATTATTGATGGTATTAATTGTAAAATGGGTATTATATACACCATATAAAAGAAATTAGGTGCATTAGATTTCAACATTCCTTAATGAAAGGAAATTGAGACATAATCCCTTTCCTCATACATCATTTTGGTTAAACATGATTTTAACTAATGTATAATGGGTTTAATAATTTTATTATTTTATATTATAACTATATTCTTGTTTACAAAATCATATATGTTCCTCTTATATTATTTTACCACTTGTTCATTAATACTCATTAATTATTATTATGGTTTTGAGTATTAATTTTATTGTTTTCTTAGTAGTGTTTTCCGATGAAAGTTTGGGTTATTGTTTATATGATATTTTTATATAATATAATAAATTATATTAATGTTAAAATGTCATATTTACTTATTTTAGTCATTTTAAAACAATTCTTTATTGATATAAATGGCAAATGAGTAGCATCGCTTCTCGAAGATAATAGGTCATACGAATGCATGAGTGATTATATCATTTCTTTAATGAGTGAAAGGATAGAGATGTTGGTGAATTATTAATTTTCCACAATCAATATAATGTCATATATAAAATATATATTCATTAATTCCACTATTAGGACTATCCATGTGAGTTAGTGATGGAAAACATTGTATCAGTTTCTGAGGCAGTAGTCCACTGTACACATGAATGATGGGTTTATTTCCTATTTGTTGGATGAAAAGATGAAAAAAATTAGTATGATATCAAAATAATATCATATTATTATATGTAATATAATATATTTGATTCATTTTATGTTTAAAGATATCATTTAATGTTCATAAAGAATAAAGAAAAAGAAAGAGTTCAGTGAAGACAATTATCTTCCCTAAGAAGAACCCCCATTAAAAATCATAGTAAAGACCCTAGGGTAAATATATTTGAAATACCATAACCTATATAATATGTTAAAGGTTTTTTGATAGATTTTGGTAGTGTTTTTGAGAAAATGTATTGATATTTGTTATGAATTGATGGGAGGGACTTTCTATTTAAAATTGATGAGGATAACACAAATGGATGTCTTGAAATGGATAAATCATACCCATATTATTCATATTCCAAAATGATCCAAAATAGATAATTATAGATTATTTTAATTGATAAGGTCAATACATGTCTCAATAACAGTATTTAAAAAAAATTAGGTCATTTTCACCCTTATATTATTAGTTAAACCCCCGGTAATCCCATTTTCAACTTAACCATAGTAAAATATTATTACTATTTCACTATTAAAATCTTTCAAATATTATGTTGAAATTATTATATAATTTAAATAATTATGATTCTAAAAATAGAACCAATTTTTGAAAATTCATTTCAAATATGTAAATTAATTTAATTTAAAATAAAAATCATAGACGGGTTGAAAAACAAGTTTTCATGAAATTTATTTTGCAAGAATTTGATGATCTTATATTAACTATATTATTGGTAATCATCCATAGATGTATTTAAATTCACATGATTATAAATATAATATATTCTTTTCATGTAAATAATTCATAATTAACGAAAACTTTAATTAATTTAAATGGAAGAAAATAATGTGTTAAAAAATCGTTCCAATTAAATTACATTTTATAGCTTAAAAATAAACATTTTTTAAAATTTACTATAAAGATGATAAAAATTTATTTTATTATTTTGAATAAAAATAAATAAAAATTATGTAACTTAAAAAAAAGTAAATACATAATAGGACTTTAAAATTACTAAATATAATGAAAATACATAATAATAATTGAAAAATCTATATTTTTAACTATTCCCAAAAAAAGCATCCATTTCAAAAAAATCCCAAAATTTCACTCTAAGAAAATTGTGATATGGTGATTTGAAAAATTATTTAATTTTTATAAAATAAAATTTCCAATTTTTATATAAATTTCTTTTAATAACAAACATATAATTTTAAATAAAACTATTTTTGAATAATATTTATTTTGAAGCATAAAACCAGTTTACTAAAAAATTCCATTATTAATTACTAATAATTTATAATTTTTTTATGGAGACAATTATCTATATATTTCATAATATATTTAATATGATTAATTGTTAGCATTTAGATGTATAGGTTATACCGCACATATTTAAATAATATATATTAACTGGTCATATAAGCTCAGTGTTGTGTGTCATTTAAAATATTCAAGACAATGTTCATTATTGAAATTATTAGGGTTTCATGTCCAAAAAGGTATAAAATATATTATTTTAAATTAAGATAGATATATATTAAAATTTAATGGTGTAACATTTATTCCACCATTAATAAAGTACGTCCTCATAATTTGAACATTCTCTCAAAAATCAAGGGTTTGCAATTTGAAAATTCTCTTATTGAAAACTGACATCATAAAAAGTGTTAACAAAACAATCTATTATAAGAGAGGAAGGGTGTTATGAAGTAATATAGAATGACACCAAATATGATTTCCATACAGGATAACATTTGTGGGAATTGATAATATTGGAATGGAATAAAGAATTAATTAATTATAGAGAGTGATGCAAATTATTGATCAAAAAAATAAACGATTAAGATAAACTTTATAACCAAAAAAACAATAAATTTGCGATGAGTAAAAATATAATTATTCTTAAGATACAAAATTAATATTATAAATTTTTTTTATTATCCTTTTCCAGTAGTTTGGGAATTGTTTTTCTATATTAAAATATATGTAAATATACTAACTTGTTATATTCTTATTCTTTAAGCAGAATTGCATCCTCTGGTTATTCTTTGACCAATTTTAACGTCATATCATATTCTATGAAATAAATAACCAAACAAAATTTTTATTCAGGAAGAAATAAAAATATCTTTTAACGGATCATAAGTTCCATAAAAGAGTGACAAGCCTTTCCATATATTTCTAAAAACATACCAAAACCAAAATGAATAGAACAAGATAATATAATACATTAATATCTGAAACTCAATAGTTATATATATAATTAAAATTAATATTAAAATTTAAAAATTATTATGTTGATAAAATGACATATTAACCAAAACAAAAAACATTCTAGTAGTTGTCACTAAACCCTTATCACAATTTGATTGTTAGTTTAAGCCTCACGACCCCTCTAGATGCGATGGGTTGTCACTCCGGATGTGGAATGTACCATATAAAAAATATATAGTAAAATTTTCATATCAATTTCATAAATTATAATGACACATTATAAATTAATTTTAATATTTTAATGCATAATAACACCCCACATTCTGAAATTTATTTGGTTGGGATTCTAATAAGGTTATTTTGAGAGAAATTTTGAATGTTTTGGATGTTTTTGGGATATAACGTTGTTGGCGTACAGTTATTCGAAATGGTGTGCCCTCTTAGAGTATACCATGCAACCCAAGATATTTGGATTTTTCATGGTTGGAATGTGGTTAGTCAATATGTGTGACCTTTTAAGAGAAACCACTTAGACTACTTAAAATAGGCACAAAATTAATCCACATGGTTTTTCAAAAATTGTGGTTCTTCCCAAAAAATTGTGCCTACATGTTTTTGATTAATTTAAATTTTGATTAAAATTTCCCAAACCCCCTTTTATGTCCCTAGTGGACTTCAATGACCCATAAGTGAGTTCTTCATTCTTTTTATCCCTCAAAAAGTGTTTTTAGCCCATAAGATCCCTCCTAAGAAGCTATTATATTCTTAATGAATGTTTTTCGATCTCGTACCAGTTACTTTCCTCTTCCCATTATTGTTCGCCCATGATCTCTATTATCCTCTCTTGGTTCTATGAATCCCCATGTGGATTTATGGATATAATACCCACTTTTTTTATCTAAGCCTAGTTTTTATTCATAGATCCTTGTTTTCATAATTCTCTTTTGTAGTCTTCCGTGTATGGAATTCAGATTCGAGATCCCGTGATAACAATGTTGGTTGTTATATCAAGATTTCCAATTTATGTCAAACCAAAACTGCTTTATTTAATTTTAGTTGTTTGAATTAAATTTAATAGCTAAATTTTAATTAAATTAATTTCAATTGGTTTGTTTGAAAAACCCAATTACATTTAATTAATGTTTTAAATGGGTTTTGGAATGAAATAGGAAAACATCCAATTCCATTGTATTGGGGTGTGTTTATGGAATTATGTAAAATTTAAATGGATTAATTTATTTTGTTTATTTTATGGAAATTTTATTAATTAATTTTTTAAATTAATTTTGGAATTTAATATTATGGATAATGTTTGAAAAACTAGAAATCATTTGAATTGGGGATTTGTTTTTGTGAAATTTATTGAATATTCTGAAAAATAGAAATTTTGAATTTAATTTGTGAAAGTGGATTATGAAATTTAATTTTGATTTTTTTTTTAAATTATTAAATTAAAAAATGAATTAAGTTTTTTTGATAGGAACCATTGGGTTCTATCATTAAAAAAGGCATGTTTTTGATTAATAACAAGTTTTATGGTTTTCAAATGGAAATTTTCATATTTGAAATGAAGAATGGGATTTATTTTATTGTAAGGTTTCTTGAAATAAATTCTATATCATTGTTATGTACAAGAGAACATGAATTCCATAAGTAGTTAGTGAGTTATTTGGACAGAACATTACGCTTTACAACATTCCAAAACAAATATGTTGCACGTCACATGCTATAGATGATGGTGATTAGTCCACAGTAGCTTGATTTCAATGGGATGTATTTAGATATTGTTGTGTAACCATAAGTGTTGAGTCCCTATAGAATGGAAATATCATACCTTATTAGGCATATGACCCTATTTCTTGCTATTTTGTATTTAAAATGAATGTATTCCATTTTTTTAAACTTTTTTACAATCATCTTGATTTATATAAACTAATATATATAAATGTTATTATTTAAGCCATTTATTTAAAGTTCCATTGTTTTGTAAATGTTCCATAAATTGAAAATCAATCCCTTTTTTAATGTGTTTCTGTCCTTTGAAACATAAAACATGAATTGATTTTCTTATTCATATAAAATTACAAACCAATATTATTAATATTGAATGATCTATTTGTTTAAATTCATATTAGAATCTGTTATGGAATCCTTCGTGAGACCCTAGATGGATTTTTATCACACACCCTACATGTTCCTTCGTGGTATTGTAGATTATCTTCTTCTGAGTTCAAAAGGCTAAGGAACAACTTAAAGGTGGTTCTTTATATTGATTAGTGGATTAGGCAAGTTGAGTCTGTTGGGACTTGGGTTCTTTTTCCTGTTTTCTAA
Source organism: Viscum album (assembly GCA_963277665.1). NCBI lineage: Eukaryota > Viridiplantae > Streptophyta > Magnoliopsida > Santalales > Viscaceae > Viscum > Viscum album. The sequence continues at coordinate 1,009,208,173 of OY728167.1, forward strand.
TACGTTTTTTTGAAGTATAAGTGGTTATTTTTCTTACATGATGTAACACCACAAGCTTTCACGATACACTTCTCTTTCAATAATGCAATAGCTTGCATTGTACGCAAGTTCGAGATTCTAACACACCGCGACCAATCAAAGTAGCAGTTATGAAGATTAATACCCAATTATTGAAATTATATAAATTTTATATTTCAAAATGGACTTCATTTTTGTATTCAGAATATCGAAATTATCTTAAGTTGAATTTTTTGTAATTTTCTGAGAACTTCCAATTTTCTATGAATAGAGAAAATACTTAAAAACAAATTTTTCAATAAAAATAATATATAGTAATAAATTATACTATTTAGTGGTTTTAAAGTATAATTAGAATATATTTTTTCCATTTTATCTAATGGTGGTCATTATAATTAATTTCACTTTGAAATTTGACATAAACAATTGTCAATCTTTTGACATATATTGTTTCTTAAAAACACGCTATTTGTTGTGACATCGGGAATTAATTATTAAATTAATTAAACCAACTTATATGTTTTTAATTTTGTAAAATAGACTTTATTTTTGAATTAGGAATATCAAATATAGCTTAGAGTGAATTTTTGGTATTTTTCTGAAAAACTTCAATTTTTGATGAATAGTGAAACCACTAAGTGGTAGTTTAAAATCTAATTTTTCGTGTAAATGAACCATTACCACTTATGTGATTTTATTTTCAAAAATTTTACATACAAGGTTGTCATAAGGAAGAAAAATTTGGTTCAATGGTATTAAAATAATTTTTGGTGAATAGTAACTTTTATGTTTTATTAATCGCGATTAAAGGTAATTAGTGAAATTTAAGGTAAAAATGATATTATAAAAATATGTAAATATCATGAAACTTGTCCTATCCTTATTGGATGAGTCATGTCCGACCAAGACAATCCATGGGTCAACTTTGGGACCCCATGGAGCCACTTGGGTAAGAAAATGAAATTAATAACTTTTTATTTAAAGTAAAAATAAAATTGTCACAAACATGTGTTGTTTTACTAAAACAATTATCACATGGGGTTATATAAGGTAACGTTTTTACTATAAATATTAATTGGAAAGATAAAACGATTTCCTATATCATTGTAATTTTTTTATAATTTTTAGACATTAAATAAATTAAATTTTTTATTACACAATGATGATGCAACGATTACCTCATTAATTAACGATTTAAATAAAATGAAAAGATAATGTAAAATCTAAGACTTACACTTGTCAAAAACCAATTGGATGAGTATATTTAGAACCCTTATCACCTTATCCTCGAAATATATCATTGTGGGACCTTTAAAATCCTAAAAAGAATTTCAAAATAGTGTAACATTTCATGACTTTCCAAGAGTTCCCCTCCTCTCCTCTTATAAAAGGCCCCCACCACTACCACCTTATTCACACCTTCCAAGCCATTTGGCTCGGCCAAAACCTTCCAAAATAATCTCTAAACTTCCCTCTCTTACTCCTAGAAGCCTCACTTTCGGAAGAAGTCTTCTCAAGGAAGCCTTTGGCTCAAATCAAAAAGAGTTACCCGATTTTAAGGTAATGTCTTCCCTTGTGTTCTTTTGTTTTATTTTGCTTCTCCAACCCCCTAAAATCTTTTTATTACTTTATTTTGTAACAAAACCGGTATATTAAATATACTATGATGTTGTTATGAGAAATATTTGAATTACACTCACACAGACCTTTGTCTAATGGTTAATGAACATAATGTTTCTGTGGGTGGCAAAATACTACCTCACGAAACAATGATGGTTCAATCTTCTTTTAACACCTCTCATGGTGGACATTAAGATGTCACTATATTTATATATGATATATATTACGTTTATTTTTTCCTTATGCTTCTGTATTTCTCATTTATGTCATTCCTTTATGATTTCCATTATATGTAAACACGATAATTTTATTTTAGGAAGTGCGGACTACCGCCCCCTCAAAGTGATTTGAATCGTTAATACCATATGTGGGACGTATAAAGGATGGATTAAATGATATTTTATATGATATTATACTTGAATTATAATACACCTTTATATAATTATGATTTCAATCCATTAAATACGAAATAGAAATGAATGTAGCGTTCATGCGTACGTACAACTTACCGTCTCCATGAACGGTGCATTTCATTTCTTACCTCTAAATGTTACGTAATATTATGAATGAATGTATATACTGGATATATATGATATATATGATATCTAAATCATGAATATAATTCTAGATATAATAGATATTTGACCACATGAACAACTTGTAATTATAAGAAGTTTATTTTTGTCTCAAGTACCAATGATCGACAAAACGACCATTATTAACATAAATAATTACAAAATGTACATAACATGGTAATAAGTGATATAAAAGGAATAATAAAATTTAAAAATGTTCTTAATAAATTATAAATTAGCTGTAGTTTATTATTCAGGATGTTAAAGAACGGTCGAGTCAAGTAGGACATGAGGTAAGGGAACTTCTTAACCCAATTTCCATTCTTTGGGTTAATCTTCTACTTTCAAATTATGCCATGATATTATTATGTCCTATCTTGTATTTTTAAATTCATTATGTGTACTTATAGTGAATACACATAATAGATCTATTTTATTTAAAAATTGATCTTTGTAAGGGACTTCGTCTCAATATCCATTCATTGAGGCATATTTTGTTTTATACACAAATTTCTTTTATAAGGTGAAGAAACCCCTTTGACTTTTACGTTTATTCAAAAGAAATATTTTTATATGAAGTGTTTTACAAAAGTGACAAAAAGGAATGTTTTCTTGTCGTACGTATGCGGCAATAATGACTTCTCCGCCAACATGACCATTATTTGAGTTTCGGCTTCCTCTACAAGCCATAATTTTTTTAAATGAAAAATAAATACCAAGTTTTACTTTTTTTTTATTTTGGTATTGAAAATGGTTTTATTATATCAATGTGTTGTATTTATATCTTGTGATTGAAATGTGGAAATGTTATTTTTCCTTTATGCATGTTTTATGGGATACGATTATGTTATGGTTTATGATATTTTTAAACCTTTTCATATAAGGAATGCATTGGACATAATAAGTGACGGGTAGAGCCCACTTTAGCTCCTCGATGCATCGGAAGGTCTCATGATACAAACTATTGTCTTGGCATAAGGCCTTGACAAAATCTTATTTTTAGTCTTGGCACGAGGCCTTGGCTACATGGTTATGATAATCTGGCATTATGCATTCCATTATTATGAAAGTGGTTATTGATATTGCTTGTGATTATTAGACTAGTAGAATATCCATGTGAATAATTAAATGATATTATTTCATTTTTTTTCCATATTATGATGAAGTTAAAGTTTAAAAGGCTTTTATTTTAGTTATACATTGTCTTAATTGTTTATGTTTATTTATGAAATCTTACGCTATATTTATATCCTTACTAAGCATCTGAGCTCACCCCTTTCAATGTTTTAATTTTTCCAGGATGTGATGAAGTATATTATGAATGACCTATAGGGATAGTATGAGGGGATATGAAGACATGATGTTTTTTTAGTTTTGTTTTACTTTATGATGTAATGTAATACTTATGAATGTATCTAGAGTTTCCAAGGATACTAAACTAATCAGTCTTTCGAGACTTGATCTTTTTTGATCATGAAAATGTTACGAAATAATGCACCGACTCTGTGTAACTAGGGTCGGGGAATTACAGTTGGTATCAGAGTCAGTTTAGTACTAATGTTAAAAGATAGATTTAAAAAATCTCTGATTAGAGCACATAGCCATAAGATAGACTTTGAGGATTAGTATAGAAGAACTTACTAGAATTTTGTTGTTGTAGAGATTTTGTGAGTTTTCCATGAAATAATTCCCTGTCTGGATACGAGTAGGTAGAGGCGGCTCTGGCACAGATGTACCTAGGGTTAAAACTCGAAAACACCTCTTTGAGCTAGACTCACGGGAAATGGTGCACGACAACGGGACTTGCTGCACTCTTGGTTATGACACTCCCGAGGGATATGGTTCGGATAATTCTCATTTTCTTTACAAACCATTATGAAGGATTTATGAGTATATACTTCCTCAATGAAAACATTTTTGTGATTATAGTTCAATTTATGTTAAGTGTTTTACAAGTATGGAATTATGTATTTTAATTCATAAACTAATCTAGTTTATACCATTTTTTAGGAATGTCACCTAGTGGGAGAAATAGAAACTATATCAATGCACGCACTCTAAGTAGGGATTGTGCTCCTGCTCAAGATAATTATAATGGAGTTGGTGATACAACTGGTGCTGATCAGCTTATCACCATACGGGGGAAACTCACTCAGGTTATGAATAATAACCTTACTCGTATGGAGTACCCTAATCCGCAACGTGGAGGATCAATGTTAGACCGCTTAATGAGTCAACAACCGCCAACATTTAATGGAGGTATAAATCCATTAGTAGCTAAGAAATGGATAAACTCATTAGAGAAAATATTCCATGCCTTTGGGAGTAGCGAAAGAGAGAAGGTTGTCCTGGCAGTTTACCGCCTCACTGGAGATGTCGATCAATGGTGGTTGCTAATTCAAAACACAATGGAAGATGAAGAAGTATCAAGAATGGAATGGAGGGAGTTTAAGGAAATTTTCTTAGAAAAATACTTTCCACATGACCATCAAGCATATATGGAATGGAAATTTCTGAGTCTGAGTCAGAAGTAGGATGAGAATGTCGCAAAGTATGAGGCTAACTTTACAAGGGTAGAAAGGCATGCTCCAGATTATATATGTAACCCAAGAAGTAATATTGATTGTTTCTTTGAAGGGTTAAAACCATTTCTTCGTCGAGCATTAGTCTCACAAACATTCTCATCGTACGAAGATATTGTCTCATGTGCTATCAAGACAGAAAAGGAATTCCCTAAATCTTATGAAAATAAAGTAAATCAACAGATGAAGTGAATGGTGGAACAAGAGACAGATAAAGGGAAAAAGGGAAAGAAGGATTTTCCATTATGTGATAATTGTGGGAAGAATCACCCCGGTAAATGACTAAAAGGAATGGGAGTTTTTTATAAATGTGGAGAAAAAGGTCACCAGACTCGTGATTGCAAGGGAAAGAAAGAGGCTATCAATGTTGAATGCTACAATTGTAGGGAAATGGGGAATTATGCAAATGAATGTCCTAACCGTCAGGGAAACATACCTCAGAAAAGGCCAAGGGATCAAAGACAATCTTCTGCTGTTACTACAGTTGATGTGGAATAATTAATGTATTTGTGCTTTTGGACTAAAGGATTATATTCTGGTTATAAGAATAATGTGATATATATAAGGATTGTACTGTAGTACTTGTTGTTTTCATTAAGTTTTTAATATGATGAAGGTAATCATATTTTTGTATGTGACAATAAGAGAAACATTACTTTGTTTGAGGAATCTGATGATACAATTGATTTTGGAATTTAGAGGCCTTTTATAGAAAGCATGGACAGAGGTATTTTGGATAACTATAAAGGTTGGAATGGATTAAGTTGAACTTTGGATAGTATTGTTTAAGTTTAAAACATTTATGAAGATTATTTTTGGAATATTATAATACTATAGTTTTAGGAAAAGGACAACCTGCAGGTTGGGGGATAACCCGTCGCGTCAGACAAAGCTATAGGAATCTAACCCACAACCATAGTGCGACATGCCTTTATTACCTACCACTAGCCTATAGGAAGTCTCTGGTTATTAAAAAATAGTTTTCTTAATCTAAATGGTATGTGTAAATATTTTGAACCTTGTACAATTAGGAGAAATATAATATTTTTGAGTTCTATTATCTTTTTGAGTGAAAGATGGGTTTGTGGTAAAAATTTATTAAAGAATGAGAATTCTACATGACAAGTATGTATATTTCATTACGTTCATAGTAAATCTCCTAAATATATTCCTCAAATTTATAAAAGGTATCTTAAAACAAAAACGTTGTCGGTTAACTTTTCCTACTGGGGAATCAATGATTGTTTAACCAATCACAAGTTTGTGATTTTCTTATAGTTAACTTTCTCTTAACCCTGTTTTCTACAACTCTCCATCAGACCTTGATGGTCTGTTTTTCCTCCATAACAATATTTTCATAGAATCCCAGTATGGGCTATCTCGGGTGACCTTTGTACTTCGCTTTCATTATTTTAATGATATATTTTTATAAACCCTATTTTCGATGTGGGCTTTCCACAAAGGTATTTTCTATTTTTAACCTTTTATTTTTGAAGAACATTTTCAAATTGCGAGGATGCAATTTATTGAAGGAGGGGAGAATGTAACACCCCAAGCTTTCATGATACGCTTCTCTTTCAATAATGCAATAGCTTGCATTGTACGCAAGTTCGAGATTCTAACACCCCGCGACCAATCAAATTAGAAGTTATGAATTGTAATACCCACTTTTTTAAATTATATAAATGTTATATTTCAAAATGGGCTTCATTTTTGTATTCTGAATATCGAAATTATCTTAAGTTGAATTTTTTTAATTTTCTGAGAACTTCTAATTTTCTATGAATAGAGAAAATACTTAAAAACAACTTTTTTAATCAAAATAATTTATAGTGATAAATTATACTATTGAGTGGTTTTAAAGTATAATTATAATATATTTTCACCATTTTATCTAATGGTGGTTATTATAATTAATTTTACTTTGAAAATTGACATAAATAATTGTCAATCTTTTGACATATATTGCTTCTTAAAAACACGCTATTTATTGTGACAGCGGGAATTAATTATTAAATTAATTCAACCAACTTATTTGTTATGAATTTTTTAAAATAGAATTTATTTTTTAATTAATAATATCAAATATACTTTAGGGTGGATTTTTGGTATTTTTCTGAAAAACATCAATTTTTGATGAATAGCGAAACCACTAAGTTGTAGTTTAAAAAATAATTTTTTGTGTAAATGAAACATTACCACTTCTGTGATTTGATTTTCAAAAATCCAACATACATGGTTGTCATTAAGAAGAAAAATGTGGTATAATGGGGTTAAAATAATTTTTTTGGTGAATAGTAACTTTTAAGTTTTATTAATCACGATTAAAGGTAATTAGTGAAATTTAAGGTAAAAATGATATTATAAAAATATGAAATTTTCTTGAAACTTGTCCTATCATTATTGTATGAGTTATGGCTTACCAAGAAAATCCATGGGTAATCTTGGGGACCCCATGGAGCCACTTGGGTAAGAAAATGACATTAATAACTTTTTATTTAAAGTAAAAATAAATTTTTCACAAACATGTGATATTTTACTAAAACAATTATTACATGGGGTTATATAAGTTAACATTTTTACTATAAATATTAATTGGAAAGATAAGAAGATTATCTACATCATGGAATATTTTTTATAATTTCTAGACATTAAATAAGTTAAATTTTTTATGACACAATGATAATGCAGTGATTACCTCATTAATTAACGATTTAAATAAAATGAAAAGATAATGTAAAATATAAGACAAAAACATGTAAAAAACCTATTGGATGAGTATATTTATAACCCTTATCACCTTATCCTCGAAATATATCATTGTGGGACCTTTAAAATCTGAAAAATAATTTCATAATAATGTAACATTTCATGACTTTCCAAGAGTGCCCCTCCTCTCCTCTCATAAAAGGCCCCCACCACTACCACATTATTCACACCTTCCAAGCCATTTGGATCGTCCAAACTATTCCCAAATACTCTATAAACTTCCCTCTCTTACTCCTAGAAGCGTCACTTTGGGCAGAAGTATTCCCAAGGAAGCCTTTGGCTCAAATCAAAAAGAGTTTCCCGATTTTAAGGTAATGTATTCTCTTGTGTTCTTTTGTTTTATTTTGATTCTCCAACCCCCTAAAATCTTTTTATTACTTTATTTTGTAACAAAAACAGTATATTAAATATACTAGGATGTTTTTTTGAGAAGGATTTGATTTAGAATTACACACACCTTCGTCTAATGGTTAATGAACATACTGTTTCTATGGGTGGAGAAATACTGCCTCACGAACCGATGATTGTTCAATATTATTTTAACACCTCTCATGGTGGCCATTAATATGTCACTATATTTATATATGATATATATTATGTTTATGTTTTTTTATGCTTCTGTATTTCTCATTTATGGCATTCCTTTATGATTTCAATTATGGGTAAACGTGATAATTTCATTTTAGGAAGTGCGGATTACCGCCTCCTCAAAGTGATTTGAATCGTTAATGCCATATGTGGGATGTATAATGGATGGAGTAAATGATATTATATATTATATTATACTGGAATTATAATACACCTTTATATCATTATTATTTCATTCCATTAAATATGAAATAGAAATGAATGCAGCGTTCATGCGTACGTACGGCTTACCGTCTCCATGAACGGTGCATTTCATTTTCTTACCTCTAAATGTTACATAATATTATGAATGAATGTATATACTGGATATATATGATATATATGATATCTAAATCATGAATATAATTCTGGATATAATGGATATTTTACCACATGAACAACTTGTAATTATAAGAAGTTTATTTTTGACTCAAGTACCAAAGATCGACAAAATGACCATTATTAACATAAATAATTACATAATGTTCATAACATAGTAATAAGTGATATAAAAGGAATAATAAACTTTTAAAAGGTTCTTAAGCAATTATAAATTAACTCTAGTTTATTATTCAGGAGGTTAATGAATGTTCGAGTCAAGTCGGACACGATGTAAGGGAACTTCTTAACCCAATTTCTGTTCTTTGGGTTAATCTCCTACTTTCAAATTATGCCATGATATTATTATGTCCTATCTTATATTTTTACTTTCTTTATGTGTACTTATAGTGAATACACATAATAGATCTATTTTATTTAGAAAATTATCTTTGTTAGGGACGTCTTCTCAATCTCCATTCATTGAGACATATTTTGTTTTATACAAAAATTTATTTTATACGGTGAATAAACCCCTTTGACTTTTACGTTTATTCAAAAGGAATATTTTTATATGAATAGTTTTACTAAACGAAAAAAAGAAATGTTCTTTTGTCGTACGCATGCGGTGACAATGACTTCTCCGCCGCCATGACCATTATTTGAGTTTCGGCTTCCTCTACAAGCCATAATTTTTTTTAAATGAAAAATAAATACCAAGTTTTACTTTTCTTTTATTTTGGTATTGAAAATGGTTTTATTATATCAATGTTTTGTATTGATATCTTGTGATTGAAATGTAGAAATGTTATGTTTCCTTTATGCATGTTTTATGTGATACGATTATGTTATGGTTTATGATATTTTTAAACATTTTCATATAAGGAATGCATTGGACATAATGAGTGACGGGTGGAACCCTCTACAGCTCCTCAATGCATCGACAAGTCTCATGAGACAAACTAGTGTCTTGGCACGAGGCCTTGAGAAAATCTTATTTGTAGTCCTGACACGAGGCCTTGGCTACGTGGTTATGATAGTCTGGCATTATGCATTCCATTATTATGAAAGTGGTTATTGATATTGCATATGATTATTTGACTAGTAGAATATCCATGTGAATAAGTAAATGACATTATTCCATTTTATTTTTTCCATATTATGCTAAAGTTCATGTTTAAAAGGATTTTGTTTTAGTTATACATTGCCTTAAATGTTTATGTTTATTTATGAAAGCTTCCGCTATATTGTTATCCTTACTAAGCATCTGAGCTCACCCCTTTCAATGTTTTAATTTTTCCAGGATGTGATGAAGTACATTATGAATGACCTGCAGAGAATATATGAGGGGATATGAAGATATGATGGTTTTTTAGTTTTGTTTTACTTTATGATGTAATGTAAGACTTATGAATGTATCTAGTGTTTCCAAGGCTACTAAACTAATTGGTCTTTCGAGACTTGATCTTTTGTGATCATGCCAATATTACGCAATAATGCACCGACTCTGGGTAACTGGGGTCTGGGCGTTACACATGACATCAGGTAGTTTAGTCATAGTGGAGTTACTTTATAAGGCATGCAGATTCGCATAGTTTGTTTCCCTATTGATTGTAGAAAAACCATTCCCACTTTCCTTTTTTTTATGGTTCTAGGTTTTAGTCTCCATACCAAGGGGAGCAGGAACTCCCTTTGGGCCATGTGAGGACCATATCAATTATCGGGTTACTAGGGTACCTGATATTGTTTGTGAAAAATTAGTATAAAAGGTTTATTTTGATCTTTTATATTGAAGTCAGTATACATTTTTGTAATTATTTTCAGGAAATAGATGGTTTTTGTGATTGATTTCCTAGACGGATCTCACCACAATTAACCTTAATTCACCATGGGTGGTTAGTAAAATGTGTCTTGAGGATTTTTTCTAGATTTTCTTTGTTTTTGATTTTGGTATATTGAAATCCAAATATTTTTTCTCTTTATATTGGGATTAATTTCCCTCTTTCTCTTTTGAGTATTAATCTGATGTTTTATTTGTTTTTTATTGATGTTGTGTAGCATCATTCCTCCATGAAGACATGCGAATCAGATCTGGGAGGAATTTTTTGATTAGCCTCAGTGAGTGAATCCTCTCATGGACCTGAATCTGGTTAAAGAGATTGTGTTCATAGTCAAATACCTGGGATAGGGCACCACCTCATGTTTCTATTCAGGATCCATATGTGGATCCTCAGAGGGAAATTCTTGATATTTGTTATCATGAGTCACTTCACCAGAATATAATGATGTTTAAAGGCTAAAATGATCCTCAATATTCTAAGGATTGGTTGATCATAATGGAGCATTTTTTTGGGTTATCGGACACACCCAATAAAATCATGGGGAAGTTTGTCACCATCGTTCTTGAAGGACAAAATATGAGACGGTGGAAGATAATGGTGATGTCAAACGAACATGAGGTCTTATATTGTAAATACAAAAAGGTTATTTTCACTGAATATTTATATTGTAGGTCAATTTTTTTGGCTAAGGAAACTTAGTTTTTCAAACTCAATTTAGGTAACAAGACTATAAGAGATTATGAAAACTGTTTTCATGAGTCTGTGAAGTTTTTACAATAGATTTTATCCAGTGGGAAGAAGAAGGATTCTTGGTTTGAGTTGGAACACTGATTGGATATTTGTTTTCAGGTTTTTTTAATGGAATCTTACTTCTTATGCCGATGTACCAGATATAGAATTGAAGGTTGAGAGGGACCTAGCTAAAAAGTTAGTGTTATCAAGAGTTTCTTTATCTCATAGTGGAAGTGTGAATTACTCTAATGGAAAGATAATCCATGATGATTATCATGATAGAACTCAATAGTAGGGTCATTCTAGACATCCTGCAGTTTCTTATAGTAGTCCTTTTGTTTTTTACCAGTGTGGAAGTTCAATACATTAAAAAAGGGTTTTCACCAATGAAACCAAGAAATGTAGAATATATGGATTAATGGGTAATTTATTTAGATTATTCCATGTTTTCTCCACTCAATATAGTGAAAAATGATCATCTGTACCTTCTAAAATAGTGGACCAATCAAATTATTCACAAGAAAAAGGGTTCTAGCCACAAATATCTATAATGAATCTTCTTTGTGTAGTGGAACATTCTCCAAAGGAATTAGATACTTTTCCAATGATAGTGATAGGTACCATTATTATGGATTCATCATTATGAATTAATCTATTTGATACTGGTGAATCTCATTCATTAATGTCAACTCATACTATTAATCTTCTAAATATTCTTTTATAGATTATATAATTTTCAATGGATATTATTAGATTCATAAGAATTAAGATATTTAAAGATCTCCATATCCAATCTTTTGTTTTCAATCAATCATATTTTTAGATTTCTTGTAGTTTTTTTTCTCTCAAAATAAAACCTCTCAACATCATTTCAATGATGGATTTTCTCATTTCCAATAAATCCAATATTGACAATTATCATTGGATGGTCTTTTCCACTGCACATGTTGGTGCATGCCATCTCTTCTAAAAAGAATGGGACCCAAGGTTGATTGTATCTAAAACACATTATCCAGATTTATGGAAAGTGATATCAATGTTTAAATTTGATCTGGAGTGGGAATCTTTGAGCAATGATCTCACTCATATCATCATCATGATTCACCATTTATTTACTCTAGATGCCTCTAGTTTTCCACTAGTAAGGGAGGATGAGTTTTTTTTATGTTACTCAACTAGTGTCTATTACCTCTTAACATATGGAAGAAGTTGTATTGAAATAGATAAATTCCCAGGGGACAATCTTATTGATAAAGGATTTATATGCCTGAGCGTGTCACCTTGGGCGGTGAAAATTATTTTTTTAAGAAGGATGATTGTTCACATAGAAACTGTGTTGATTACTGAATGATAAATTTGAGATACAATCAAGAAAAAATATATTTTTCCATAGATTTATGATTTAATTGACTAGCTAAAATGGGTGAAGTGGTTCTTGTAGATTGATATTTGTTCGATCAACCATCAGTAATGGATAAAAAAAATTAAAATTCAAAAAATTTACTTTCATAGAACATATGGACATTATCATTACATTTTCATTCCCTTTGGTGAAAGAAAAGCTACTTCAGTTTTCATTTCACTCATAAATAATATTTTCCATGAGTATCTTGATACCATCAATTTAGTGTTTGTTGATAACATCATTGTTTACTCTATATTTGAGGAGGATCATGAACATATTCTGAGAACAACTATTGGTTTTATAATAAATCATTTCCTTTATTCCATGATTTTAAATTGTGGTTTTTCAATTTGGGAAGAGAATTTATTATAACACGTGGCATCAGAACAAGGAATAACAGTTGATCCATAGAAGGTGAAGTCTGTCATATCTTAGGAACATCGAAAAAAATTCTTCAAGATCTGTAGCTTCATGGTCATAGAATTATATTATCTACAGTTCATGAAGGAATTATCGATGATGGATTATACGATGAATAAACTAACTCAAAAAGAAGTAATTTATTATTGGAATGAGAAATAACTGAATTTTTTTATTAAGCTAAAATTTATTTTTACTACTATACTAGTATTGACTATTCTACTATCTGTGCAGGGCAATGTTGTCTTTTTTGATGCATCACGTTTAGGATTGGGTTGCTTCCTTAGGTAGAGTTATCAAATTTTTTCATATATATTACATTATGTCAGGCCACACAAGAAATATTATTCAAACCCTGATCCTAAACATGGGTCTTTGATCCTCATGAATAAATTTAGTAGTATTTACTTGGAGTATAAAGGTTCAACATGTATTCTGAACACAATAACTCGAGTTAAATATTATCAAAAAAATATTTTAACATTCACCAATGGAATTTGGTTGAATACCATTATCTTTCAATTTCTATATCACCAATACCCCGATGAATGTGAAAAATGTTGAAGACGCTTTTAGTGGAAAACATCTTACATAGGCAGTGAAAGAATCATTAGAAGAGTGGAACTAGATGTCTTAATTATAATAGTTTCATATTGGTTTTCATGTATCAGGGGTCAAGGTTTTCTTAGTGAGAGTTCTATTGAAACCGGCTCTTATCAAATTGATTTTTTAGGTATAGTAGCGTGATTATAAGTTCTATAGCATTAGAGACTCTTTTAATGGTCTGGGGACTATGCTTGATTGGAAATTCTCTATAGAGGGTATTAAATTCTTTCAGAACTGTATTGTGGTACCATCATTGTTAAGGAATGATAAAATGGGGTATTTACATTGTTTCTAGTGGGAAGTGATCCCATGATTCATAAATACGTTCTATGACATTGGATGACATTTTTGGTGTTCAGATATGATATGGTGCATTGCTGAGTTTTTTTCTCACTATTATATGTTCTTACAGGTTATGGTCGATCACTGGAAAACATTTAGTTTTCTCCAAAAAATTACAATCCCTAGTTGAAAGTGGGATGATATCTGTAAGAATATTTCGTTTGGGTTTACATGTAACCAGAGAAAGAAGAATGTGATATTCATTTTTATCTACAGGCTAACTAAAGTGGCACAATTTATACCAATTTGTGATACAAAATAATAAATGAGTAAGGAAATATCTATGTGAAGTAAATTTTTTTCTTGCATAGAGATCCTTCTTCAATAGTTTATGATATGAATCCTTGGTTCACTTCTCTTTTTTGAAAAGCCCTTCAAAAGGCACTGGGATCTAATATCTATTTGAGAATGAAATACCATCCATAGTCAAATGTCTAGATAGAAATATCTATACATATTATTGAGGATATGCTTCACGCTTGAGTTCTAAAAACTGAATGAGATTTGTATAATCACTTTGCGATGGTTCTATTTACTTATAAAAATAGTTACCTTCCACATATAGAATAGATCATTTTGAGGCCCTGTATATCTGGCCCTGTAAAAATATATTTTGTTGGTCAAAATTTGGTGAAAGTTATCTGGTTGGACCAATCATGGTCCAAGAGGTGAAAATAGATCCATTTTATCTATTAGATAAAGGTGCAGAACATAGACGATATATGTATGGTTCTGATCATCACTGTAGAAATTTTAATTTCTTAGTTGGTGACCAGGTGTTCTTGTTGGATTCACCTCAGTCGGTTCTTCAATGCCCTAGGAGGCAATGGAAACTTAGTCATCATTTTTTGGGACCTTTTTAGGGTTTTGAGAAGGTGGGAATGGTTTCTCAATGTTTATCACATCCACCGCAACTGAAATCTATATATAATGTGTCCCATATATATTACTTTTGAAATTATCTATCTGATCCATCTCATGTTCTGAGATGGAGTGATCTTTACTTTGAACCTGATTTATCTATGAATGATCTTACAGTTAGGATTGTTGATTATGAAACCAAGGTACATCATAGGAGGACAATACATTTTATTCTTGTGCTATAGAATCACAATTCAGATTGTCCTTAGACATAGTATAGGTTAGCACTAATGAGAGAGTAGTAGCCTCATCTTTTTAGAATGGAAGCCTTTGAGTTGGTTTTAGGGGGAAACATTTTTCCACGATGGGAGGTCGTAAAATCTTGTTACTATTTTTAGTTATTCTCTAAAAATATTTCTTAATATTTATTTTTTTGTGTTTTTATTGGAGTTTAATTGGGTGGAATTTGGGAAAATTTTGATGTTTCTGGGCTACTGCACAGTTGGCGCAAAGTCAGTCTAAACTGTGTGCCCAATGAGAGTAAACTATGCAACCAAAGGCATTGATATCATTCATGGTTAGTGAAAGGTAAGTTATGGAATGAACCCTCTTATGAGAAAAAGTGTGAACTATTTAAAATATTCATGTTGTAAGTCCTCACAATTTTTCAAACCATGCGTCTCTTCCTAGGAAACCATGTTTATGTGTTTTCAATTAATCCGATTTTTGATAAAAAATTCCCAACCCCCCAATAATGTCCATGACAGACTGAAATGAACCATAAGAGATTTATAACTTTCTTGTAGATCAAAATAATTATTCTTGGCCCCTTAGATCCCTCACAAAAGTGATTCAAATCCTATTTAATTCCTTTTGATATTCTCATAACAAGTTTTTTTTCTAGTTCTTGTTCTCTTTTGATCTATGTTCTCTACACCAGTGTTCTGTGAATCAATGTGACGATTTTTGGATCTAATAACCACTTTTTTTTATCTAAACCTAGGTTTGATTCATATATCCTAGTTTTTGTCGTTCTTTGTTGGAGATTTCGGTGTATGGATTTTTTATTCGAGATCCTGTGAACTCGAGGTATGCAGTTCCATCATGATTCCCAATTTTGGTTATCCCTAAATTGGTTCATTTAATTTTATTTGTTTCAAATAAATATAATTTCTAGATTGTAATTAAATCCACTTAAACTTGTTTATTATAAAAACCAAATTTCATTTAATTGGAATTTTTGATAGGTTTTTGGCATGAAATTGAAAAAGACCAAATTTTATTGAATTAGAGTGTGTTTATATAAATTTCTAAAATATAATAGTTTAATTTAAATTATGAATTTGATGTAAATTTCTTCACTTAAAATTTTGAATTTAATTATGGAAATAATTTTTTTGGAAAAAATGTGAAGGGCCCAAATTTCTTTGAATTTGTTTTTTTTGAAATTGATAGAATCTGGTGAAATGTAAAAATCATGAGTTTAATTTGTGAAAGTAAATTGTGAAATTTATTTGAGAAATGATTTCAAATTCGTATACTGTGAAAATGGATTAAAATGGTTTTGATAGGAACAGTTGGGTTCGATCTTGGAAAAAATGAATGCTTTTAATTAGAAACAAGTGCATTGGTATTTAATTGAAATTGGTATATTTGGAATGGATAATTTGATTAATTGTATTTTAGGGTTTCTTGAAATAAATTTCACATAGTTTATTTTACTAGATACCATGAAATCCTAAGGTCGTTAGTGAGTTTTATGGATGGTATTTTACACTTTAAAACACTCCAAAACATAAATGCATTACATTATATCACATAGGTGATGGTGTTGATTACTCTTATGGCTGAGTTCAAAGGGAAATATGTACACATTGTAGTTTTACATGACTTTTGGAGTCCATATAGTCTATAACTATCATAACATCTTAGGAATATGGCCTTGTTTCTCACTTATATTAATTTAAATGAATATTTTCCATTATTGTAAACTTTTTTACATTAATTATTATTTATATTAACTATTTTATATAAAAGTATATATTTAATCCATTATTGAAAATATCCATTATTTTGAAAATGTATCATCAACAAAAAGTTATGTCTTTTGCCTAAAATATTTCTATATTTTGAAATGTAAAGGATTAATTGTTTTAAGCATTAATATAAAATGAAAAACCTATTTGTTTCAAAATGAAGGCTTCATTTGGTTAATTTAAAATTGGAATTTATTATAGAATCCTGGGTGATACCCTATTGTGATTTTTAGCTTACACCCTACATGTAACTTTCGGTGATTATCAATTGTCTCATTTTAAGTGTGAGAAGGGGTAAAGATCCACTTGGAGGTGGTTATAGACATTGATTTGTGTACTTGGTTAGTTTCTTTTATTGGGACTTGGGAATTTTTTCTTTTTTTCTTGTAGTTTTTGTTATAGTACTTTGGGTTCTTATACATATTTGAATTCTAGTACTTACTCTAAGTGGTTTTTATTTTGAATTCATAGTAATTTTTATTTCGTTTCAACATTTTTAGTGGAAATATTATCTATGATTACCTTTTTTGTATGATTCTTGGTGCTAGTCACCGAACCTTGTGATCAGAAATTCCTTTTGAGCTATGTCAGGACAAGCTTGTTTAGTGGGTTACCAAGGTACCCAGGTGGGTTCGAAAAATCCTTACTAACCACAACATTGAAGATAATATAAAAATTAAAGGTTACTAATACCATTAATCTTATTTCCGTACTATTTAAATTCAATATTCATTGAATATATATTTTATATTATAAACTAATGGGTTGAATTGCAATAAATGTCTCTAAAATTATCATAAATATTGATAAAATCCAATAAAAAGACCTCAAAAACATGTCCTTAAGATAATGAAATTACGATAAACCTTAAACTCATAAACCTATGATGGTATCCATAAATAATAGATTTAATTTTATATAAATAAATATATGCTTCTAAAAGCGAACACAATCCTGATATGGTTGATGATAATTATAAAAATGTACCATTAATAAGAATGACTAAATAATATAATTGTGGAATCCAAATAATTAAATATTTCAACCCTTTTACATCATAATGGTTTCTTCCTTGGTCTAGAGTTTTACCATTAAAACAGGGAATAAACATAGATAATTCAAAGGTTCCCCCAATTTAAGATAATGAACTATAAATGGATTCATAGGATTAAATGTTTTTATTTGCACTAATTTTTTTCCTTTTAATCCCCAATTCACTAGTCTATGCAATTATTTCTCACACATATAACATATTAATATTCCTTTGATAAATTATATTGGGTGTATCATTTTACACTTAAAATATGATGGACATCAAAACCCTTTCCCCTATTATTTCCATCACTCGAGCTCTTAGCTGACTCTATCCTTCTCTTCTTCGTTGAGACTAAGAGTTGGTTAAGGTGTTTATTTTTAATCATATATCATGATAAATGATGCGTAATAATCCCAATATATTTTATTCTAGTAATTATCCTATTTGGTTGTTCAAAATCACACATTTTTCATTGTATTCAACATTAACCAGATTCCTTAGTGTGCCTTTGATTAAAACCAAAAGGCATAGTTTGAGCACGGATAATCATATTTGAAAAACATTTAATAATTTATAGGATTCATAAAAAATTCCCCTTTATTTTGAATCTAAAACACCATAGGATTAACCAAGTCCATTTTTTGGTATCATTAATTTAAATTGTTGATCATATATTCCATTTTCTTTCAATAAGTCAATATTCCATGGTGGATGAAATAGTTATTTTTAGAGAATTTATTTGGATTTATATAATGGAATTAGATTTCTGGATTGGAAAATACTTTTGGAAAACATTGATGATAGCTGACGTGATATTAAGTACCAAAGACCCGGGTCTATAAAAACACATTTTTTTACTACAAGTTGATGAATAATATTCCCATGAAAAATAAAAGTAATTTCAAGAAGCTAGTTTTTAAATGTCCATGAAATTTATATTTATATTTTTTATGGATATTTTGTACATTTATCTTTGAAAAATAATTGAGAATTTATTTTTTAAGCATTATATACATGGAATTAAGTAACTATGTTTAGTTGGTGGAAGAGAAAAAATAGTGTTCAACCAAAACCCGTAAGGGGTGGACCTCAACCACACATAGAGGGACCTGTGCATTAACCACAATAGTAGATTCTTCCAAAGGAGGACACATGGAGGCTAAGGAGCAGTTGGGATATGTATAATTTTCTATGTGTGTTCCCATGTATAGTTTATGTAGTATGGGTTAGACTAAAAGGGTTTTGGTGGACCTCCATAGGTGAGGTGTGTTCCATGAGGCCTATGTCAAATTAATGATGGGTGTTGATCTTCCTATATCAAGATCAAATGGTGATCAAGTATGGGATTTCTAATAAAGAATGACTTGAATGGGTTTTCATTCTATCTAGGAAACATTTTGAGCACATTATGTTACTCTGCCTTTTTTGGAATGACAAACATAATGTGGGCCCTCAGAACAGATCATTGTCATCTGTTCGATCATTTTAGGATGTCTTCATTAATCTATTCCACGCAAGGATCTTCTATTCACTAGATGTCATGTAGATCCTCCTTTTAAATAGTAGCCGAAATTCATCCATAATGATGCAAAAAAATTAAGATGTTTTTGATTAGTATGATATCAAGCATGAAATTAGTGTCTTTCATGCATGAGTAAGTCGAATAATGAGCATTTATTAGGGATGAAATGATATTTCATATGAATGAATTCATGATTATAAAAATTGAAGAAACACACGATAAAATCCCATAAATGGGAGGAGAACAACAAACTCATATATGTAAATACTCCATAATACTTGGAATATATTTGAATAACCCAATTCTCATGGGTGAAATGAGATATTCCATGACATGGAATAAAAGCAATAAATCCACTATGGAATTATTCATAAAGGTAGAGGTGGTGGAATATATATATAAATAACAATAATATAAGAATGTTAGGTGGTTTTGTAATTATTGAGATATAATTTTTTTGAAGAAACAAATACTTTGCGAAACAATACATTGTGAGGATGAGTTTCCTGGTAGCATTTTATTTGATGAATAAGAAGTATAAGTCACAAGCATTGAATGTTTTCATAGAACATTCAATTTTCTTCATGAATAACATGTTTCGTGAAGAAATTGAGATATCAGGGTATTCTCATTTTTTATACTCACGGTTTTTATGAAAATTATTTATTCATAAAAAAGACAGTGCCACCTTCCCAATGTATAATGAATAAGAAGAAGAATAGTGACATACACAGTTGTACATAAGACTGAATAAACAACCCCGATTCAGGTTTGCATGAAAGACCATACATAAGTGATCACATGACTAACTATTTTTCAAAACAGATATTTGATATATCTATTGTATTCATATACATTAAATGAGTACAAAATGGGATAGTGTAGATGTATCAGCCATGGTTTTTATAGTCATTTTTTTGTTGAATAAATAAAATTTTCATTTTTGTCTTCGAATGCACTAAGTCAAAGATTCCTTTAACATGGTACAGAATTTTACTAAATTACATAGAAAATTGACTCTAAATATGATGCATGTAACATCTATATGGGATATGTTACACACAAAACCATCTTGGCATACATTACATGAAACCCTGATGTTTCTATGAACAAATTTTTTAATTTTAAAATTATTTAAAAGAGAGTATTATATACTAGACATTAATGATAATTATATGAATTATAATAACTAGTTTTAATAAATTTGTTATAATTATTTTATATAAATAAAACATATTGATAAGAAAAAATTTGATTTTTGGTGATGTCCTTAAAAGTTGAAAAATAAAAGTTTCTCAAATAAATAGTTTTTACTGCCCTTATGTGAATAATATTGAAATTAATTATAGACATTTTTAGATATTAAATTTGATAAAATAATTTTTATTTTTTAGTTTATAATTTTCAAATTAAATTAGGATTAATTTATGGGATTTTTCAGAGAAACGTCTCATTTGGATGAATAGTGAATAATACTAGATTTTAATTCAAAACATATTTATCATAAAATGTATTTATAATGTTGAATTATATTTTAATTTAGATCTAATGATTAATTATATAATACTTTATTTAAATATACCCATATTTGGCAACTGGAAGCAATTTTACTTTGAAATTTGATATAAAAAGATAGCAAAGTTCTAATATTTTTTTCTTTAAAAACATGTATGTTCATCCTATTAGTAGAATTATTTTTAATGTAATTTCTGAAAAAAAAATTATTATATTTTGGAAAAATAGATTCCATATTTTTAATCAAACTAATTTATAATTTTTAATAATTTCACCTTATTTTATTGACCAAAGAGTTTAGTAAAAGTGATTAAAATTAATTAGAATGTTTAAGGATAAATTTAAATACCTTTTTGACCTAAAAAGACCTAGAAGCTAGTCCAAAACCCATTTTATAGAAATTATTCGTCAAAAAAACTATCATTATTTATTTTTTTGGTTTGGAATGAACTTTTTTAGGTTAAAATGTGCATACACCTAACGTTTTATAAAAGACGTCAAGTGTGTACTTTCCCTTCCCTATAAAAGGTCACCACCTATCCCTCTTTTTTCACACCTCTCCAACCACTTGGGTTCATATAAGATCATCCCAATACACTTTAAAAAATCCCTCCATTCCTCTTAGAATCCTCCCCTTGGATTGAAACAAACACAAGGAATCCTTTGACACAAGCCAAACAGAGTTACCCTATTAACTGAAAACTTCTTCTGTCAAAATCTTTTTTATAGTCTTTCTCCACCCCCTAAACTCTATTTATTCCATGATTGTATTAAAAATAATTATAATAAATTTACTAGGAAGTTTTTATGCAATTTTAATCTACCTAAAATTACATACACCTCTATCTAATGGGTAACAAACATATTGTCTTTGTGTATGGAGAATTACCGCCTCATCAAATGATGATTGTTCATTTTTCCATTACCACCTCTAATGGTGCACATTATAAAAAAAATATTTATATATTCCATATATTATATTTATTATATATTTAATATTATATATACCTTTTAAAAACATATCTTTTTTACTTTCCTTATGGTGTGAATATGATAATTTTGTTTGAGGAGGTGTGGAATACCGCCCCGTCAAAGCGATGTGATGAATTCACAAACAACATGGAATTTATTAAGGATGTATTTATTGAACATATATAATATATATAATGATAATGATAATTTAATGATATTAAATAAATATATACATATATTTCATTTTCGTTCTTTTCATTCATTACGATAATAAAAACGAAAACATTGTTCATGTGTACGTACAACTTTCCATCTGTATGAACAATATATTCCATTTTTTACTTCTATATTATATAGATTATTATAATAAAAATATAATGAATTTAAATTATATATATATATATATATCAACTTTTACATTCTGTAATCATGATAAATGCTTAAGGACTGAAGATAAAATAATTAAAGACACATTAGAAGAACAAAGAAAATGTTACCCAAAGTGAACCCTTTAACATAGGATTCCTTAAAAGAGGGTAATATAAGGTCATAATCAAAACATATATGGGTTTAGATATAATAATATTATTTTATATAATATGTGTAATAAATTTATATTTATTATACATGTAGTTTAAATGAGTACGACAGTAGTCATGACACAGTGAAAGAGGATTTCATATCACTTTTTATTTCCATGAGATACATGATTTATTCCCCACCCATTACATTTGTGGGGTGTATATACTGAACATGGATTTATTAAATGATTCATATAATTATATTAATGGGTACTTAATTATCAATTCGATGATATTTATTTCATGGGGTTAATGTTTCAAAAGCTACCAAATCGGTATGACAGTTTTATCTTTATTTTTCATTCCTTGAGAAACATGTTTTACTAAGCATATACATCCTTTTTAGAGGTGTGTATACTTCCATTTTAGATGTTATATCATGAAAATAAATATTCGAATGATATTTTATTCTTCATGTAATTTTTATTTCTTACATAGAGAGTATGATCCCTAGTTTCCATGTTGTATGAGTTTATTTAAAAAATCTCATCGTATATCAAGACGTTATATAATTATGATCCCATTATTGAAATATTATAATTCATATCTTAAGAACCCTCATGAAATTTATTATTATTTATTTTTTTCACGTAATATTAATTTATTAGTACCATTTTCACTCTTTTGTACTCATGATAATTAAAAAATTACATTTAAGGGAAATCTCACCATATTTCTCTATTCAGTAAAAAATATGTTTTATTTAAATAACCATCTTTTAAAAAATGTTTTATATTATCCTTGAAATAATTTGAAGGAAAAATTATTTTTTAAAAATTATGTATTGTTTTCAACTCATTGTTTTTATTTTTTCAAATCTATATTCAAATAAAAAATATTTCAAATTTTTTTATGTTTTCAAAATCAATTTTCAATGGAGACAAGGAATTTTTTCATAAGAAATATTTTTAAATGACTTATAAAAATTACATCAAATTTAGGATATAATCCATTGGTGTTAATCCATGTATAAATACTACATGTTAATGTGGCTCTAGTATAGATATACCTTGGAGTTAAAACTTTGACAAGATGTCATGGGCCCTACTCTGGGTATTTTGGTAGATGACAATAGACAATGTCACACACATGGTTTGACACTCCCCTGGGTTATGCTTTAGAAATTCTCAAACTCATCAAAAACCATCACAAAGAATTTAAATATAATCTTCCCATTAATAACCTTAGATAATCATAATATGTCATATATAAATAATGTTTTCATAATTTAGACACCATATAAGTGAATTTTTATGATTATGTGGTTCCTTGATATGATAAATTTTTCTCACTCTATGATTTTTTGTTTTAGTCAATGGATGAAGCCTGAAAGAACCACGAAAATGGTGATTGTGATAGGTAATGTAACTATTTTACTCTTGAGAAACTTAATGCTATGAGAGAAAGAGTGAAAAAACTCATTTCTTTACTGACACAACTTTATCATGCTATGAATCATGCAAGACATTCAAATGGGGAAAATAGGGAACAACATCATGTTGAACCTTTTATGTGTAAATTTCCACCTTATTTTAGAGGGTATTTTGATCCACATGTTGCTATAAATGTATTAGTACTAAATAAAATAGAATTTATATATTTCAGTGTTTAGAACATGAGAATGCTATTTTATTTGTTTATTGTTTAAATGGTGAACAGACTAGTGGTGATATTTAATTATGAATACAAGGAATAAAGATGAAATTGAATCCATGGAATGGTATGAGTTCATGAACCTATTTTTAAATAAGTAATCTACTCAGATTATTCATTCCAAGATGGTGAAATAGTTCCTCAAGTTTAAGTAAAGGGATATTGATCTTTTTAGTGTATATAATTCCAATTTTACAAGACTTGCAAGGTACACTTCAAGAATTATCATCCAATGCAAAAGTAATGTTGATAGGTTCTTTAATGGATTTAATCAATGCCTCTAAAGGGAGTTGTCCATAAGATATTTTTATAGCTACAACGTGATTGTGCATTGTGAAATCACGGTTGAAATAGTGGTTAGAGTCATCTATCAACCTCATGGGTTTGAAAAGAAAAATTAAGGTGGAGTTCAAAGGAAAATATAAAAAACCTTGAAAAAAGAATATGATTTGTGTATTATTCTCTAAATGTGGGAATAATCATGGAGAAGTGTTTTTTAAGGTGAACAACAAATTTTTTATGTGTTGTAAGTAAGGTTAGAGGGAAACTAGAATATTTAAGTGATAGAATGAAGTTCACTCAAAATGATAATGGATAAAATTCTACATAGAATTTACAATCCTTGATTCAGTGATACTAGTGTAAAGAGAATGGTAATTATGCTAACCACTTCTCAAAACTAGGGTCCGGTGATGAAGAATGACATCAAAACCCTCTTAATTTGAGGGATAATGGAAAATCTCATGAGAACACTTTTTATGAAGAGGGTTTTGATAACGACTCCATAAAAGGTAAACTTACCATCCACTCTAAAAATTCAAATGTCATATTTGATTGTAAATATACCCACTATTTCATATATAATTAATTTTCTTAGATTATGATTCCACCAAACCTATTAGATTTGTATTTAGTAGTTCATACCTTTAATGGTATGATGATTTCATCCCAAGGATATAATTCCTCTCAAGATAATGTTTGTGTTAATGCAGTATCTTAAAACCATGTAATTATTCCATTGGTTGAATTTGATGTCATCTTAGTCATGGATTAGCTTTATCTGCATAAATTGAACATCAATTGTCAAGTAAGGGAATCTAATTTTGATATTAAAAACCCCTCCAATTATCATACATAAATTTAAGGGTAAGAATGAACTTCATGTGGAGATTATATATAATATATGGGTATTAATTACCCTTAAAAGGGTTGTGTATCCCAAATGGTTGGGAAGAAAATAGAAATTAATGATATTTCTATGGTTTAGGATTATGTGGATGTATTTCTGGAATGGTTTCCTAGTCTTCCACCAAAACACATAGTTGAGTTATCAATAGAAATCATACCTAGTTCCACACCAATTTCAATGAATCCTTATAGAATGTCCTTGATTGAGTTGAAAGAATTGAATACTATAGATATATAGTTGATTTTTTATTTTATCATTGGATAAAATCCCTAGAATGTAAGTACCAGATCATAGTGGTCTAATGTGATGGAGTCCAAGGGAATACCTTTGACAACATTATGACATTCCCAAGGAAGTGATCCCAAGATAGAATAATAAATTAAAGACTATTCTAGAAAATAACCCCTAGATATGGAATTAGAAGCAAAATTTGCCTCTCAAGGAACATGTCACACAGAGAATTTTTGGTCTATATCCAAGGAACATCTTCAGAAAATTTAAATCAGGTGCAAAGGAGGCTCTATCAATCCATGAAATGTATGCACCATAATCTCAGAGTCTGACGGAACCACTGAAAATGTTAATAAAAATATCTTTCATAGCATGACACTAGTGAGTAATTCATTCATTTCTGCTCCCACTAAACTCTAGAGACTGTAAATGGTATTGAAATCAAGAATCACCAAATTGTTCTCATCCCACAAAGGCCACCCCCACATATCTTCCAATTCATGAAAAATACATCTACATTGTTCTTATATCCTTACGACGGAGCCCTCCATTTTATCCAGTGCTTCCGTGTACTATCCTGAAAAATGGCCTGTTAAACAAGATTATAATCAAGAGAACGTATCACCTTCCCTGTATTGAAGAAATTTTTGATAAACTATACAGAGACCAATAATTTTAAAATAATTAAATTCATTCCAGATATCATCAATTGTGTGTTTAGAAGAAGGATATATTATAAACTACATTCCGTACAATATATAGACACTATGAATATATAGTAAGTCCCATTGGTCTTACTAATGTCTTTTCTATCATCATGGATTTTATGAAAAGAGTTTTAAGAGATTACCATAATCCATTTGTGGTAGCCTTTATTGATGTTAATATCCTCTATTAAATGAGACTGTAATTGAATGAATATCAGTTGATAATTGTTCTAAAGTCTCTAAGAAAGGAGAAACTATATTAAAAATTTAAAATATTTTATTTTTTGCTTCCAAATGTTTCATTTTTTTGGTCACATAATCTCAAAAAATGGTATAGAAGTAGATCCATCATAGACGTAGGATATTCATTACAGTCCTAGACGAACCATGCTAAATGAGAACCCTAAATTTCTCGGTTTATATGGATATTATTAATGGTTTTTGAAATATTTATCAATTATATCTAATCTTCTAACCATGTTTACTCAAAAAGGGTGTCATGTAACTCTAGACATATTAATATGAGGAAACATTCAAAGAATTAAAAATAAGGTTATTCAGTGAACATGTGGTTACATTAACCAGTTGTAGAGAAGGGTTTATAATCTAGAACAATGCATTCATTGGTGGATTGGGATGTGTTCATTTGAAAAATAACATGGTTATCTCTTATGACTCAGATAATTTGATGATTCATTAGAGGAATTACCCATCACAGTATTTGGTGTTAGAGATGGAAATTTTTTCATTATAGATATAGAGTTAAGATATTTATGGAGAAAAATGTGATATATATATATAACAATAATAAAAGTATGAATATATATATTATCATATAAAGAGTTGAACATGCACCAGAGAAGATGGTTAGAGTTTATAAAGGATTATGAATTCTCAATATATTACCACCATGAGAAAGTGAACAGGGTGGTCCATACATTGAGTCAGAAAGATCATGCTAGCTTATCCACGATCAGGATTACAAAAGATCTAATATTTCTTGATTTTCAAAGGATTTATATATAAATCCTAACAGAAATTGAAAAATACTATCATTCACAAATGAATGTTCAACCCTTTATCCATTTGAATATTAAAAAGGCCCAAAAGTAATATGTAGAGATGAAATGGAATGTTTGAAATGTTTCAGGATTTAACCTTGATTAGGTTGCAATGATGAGGTTCAGGAACCATGTATGTGTTCCTTCCATACAGTATTGGAATAATGAGTTGATATAGGAAGATCATAGTTCTTTTTTTCTATTCATCTATGAAGTAAAGAGACATATATTTTTTTTATCAGAATAATAAAAAGTAACTCAATTGGGGGGGGGGGGGGGTTGAATTGTGACTTTTCAATAAACCTGCAAATTTTTTAATTTTAAATCATTTCATGATATAAGAAATTATACAGTGTATTTTTGTATAAAAATTATAAATAGTGGATATATTTAATGAAATAACACAACCAATTTATAGTGTTTTTCATCCCAAAGGTCCCATAGTCCCCTCCAACAATCAATTTCTCTGTGAGTTTGATAAATTTCACAAGAATATTCTTCTTATCATAAGACCAAAAACCCACCACTATGTGGATATAGTTGAAACCTTTGCAAAAAGCTAAATAGAGAACCTTATAGTTATTTTACAAAGAACCAGTTATCCACAGCATATAATAAAAATATTATACTCCACCACAATTGAGAACAAGTAGTTAATATTCCAATAAATCAAAAGAGTTTGATTTGAAGGTTCAGGTTGATCTATACAGTTGAAACAGAAACAAATGATTGTTGATTGATCTTCTTATGCATAAGTAAAAGTGTTCATGAAAGATTAGTTATGAAATGATATCTGTTATAAATTATTTTTAAATAGAATTTAGAAACAAAAAATAATAGAAATATAATAGTAGTATGATGTTGAACATGTTTGTTTGGAATTTTTAGCATCTTATGTAAATAAAAGAGTGAATAATTATCATAGAAGATATGTAAAACATATTTATGAGAATTCAGTGAAATTTATGAAAATATTATTCCAAAAGAAAATCTATTTTTTATATGCTTCTAAAAGAAATCTCGATAAAATATATTGAAATATGTATCTTGTCTTCTAATTATATATCCAATAAAATCAACTACTAGATCATATATATTAATATTAAAAAAATGTTCAAGTGATTTATAACATAATTTAAAAATATGAGTAAATTTTCCCATTGAATATTGTTTTTTGAATCTATCATAATGATGCTTCAATCGTTTATAAACGATAATTGAAATACACTATAACTATGTCATAACTATTACAGAAATATCAGATAGAAATGTGTAATTAAATCTCCGAGGATGAAAATTAAAATGTAGGGTTTTTTCATAAAATGAAAAAATACCAAATGTAGGTTTTAAATATGGATAAATCATATTCCATGTGTATGGTCGATCACATAAGGCTGATCATTAATGTATGGTTGAAGAACTATATACTTGTGTCCTCAATCATATGGTTCCTTACAAGAGTAGGGTTATTTAACTAGACATTATTGTCTTAAAAAACGTATGTTTTATTCCAAGCGTAATGTTATTTATCCATTTGTTTCTTCAAGGATTTGGTTCATTATCTATACATCCATTCTTTCAACATAAAAATTGAATACAAATATAAGTTTCCTGATTAATAAAGGTTGTTATAAGCATAGATTTTATTCCTTAAGTTATTTTTTGAATGTAGGGTATGAACAATGTTTCCAAAATATATCAAAACAAATTTAGAACACTTTAATGAATATTCTGTGTGAATTAAAATCATGAATAAATTTCCAAAATAAATATTGTAAACAATATTAATTTAATGAAATACAATTAATTTAATATCGTTAGAAAAACAAACAAGGGTATTTGTGAGCATCAAAATAAATAAGATATATAGTGTATTGTTGAGACAATATATTTTCAAAAATCCTCTCCATTGATGAGCACAAAATCCATAAAATATCTAACCGAAAATATAGAATTTTGAAAAAAAATATAAAGAAAAAAAATTAGAATTTTAACAATATCAAAAAAAATATTTTTATTTTAAAGAACTATTTAGAGTAAAAATATATTTAAAAATAATGTTGTGTTTACCATATTTTAAACCTTTTAGGGATATCAAAAATAATGTATAAGAAAAAAGATTATAACACATTAAATTTTTCTCAGAACAAAAAATAAATAATTATAATGTACTGTTTGGATAAATGAAAAATTAATTCTGGCGGTTGAGATAAAATAATAATAAACAAATGAAAATGAAATAAAAAAATTAAAAAATAAAATAAAAAAATCATCTTATTATAATATAATTACAAATACTTTAGAATTTTTGGCGAAAGTAAAAAGGTTATCCAGCTAGTCTAGTGGAAGGTGAAAGGGTTTGGCTAGGGTTGGTTCATAGTTTTTATGGTTCATGAGCCATGTTTAAATCATCTTTGAATTATCCCAAATGAGCTTTTAGCCTTTCTTCGAGATTATCTTCTACTTACTTATCAACATTATTGAATCTTGACAGACTTTCATATTTTCAATAAAAATTACTTTTAAAAATTCATGCATATTCTCCTATATCATAAAAAATTAACCTAACTTAGCACTGAACTTATTAAACAACAAATTGATACCTGGTTCACTTGATGTTAGTTGCATAAAAATAAAATTCTGATTTTCCAGCAAGACTGATATGGGTGCACTATTTCACTGATGATTATGAATCCTATCATTCTTATGATCCATAACCATGGTGATTTTTGGAAACCTTCCAATCAAATATAGTGATGTTTTTGGGGAAGATGTTGAAGATCAATCATGATTGTTACATCCGTGATGGATTCAAACTAACTCCAAAATATAATTTTAGACCTGAAAAAGATTTTTTTGAAACTGATAATGATTTTATCATACCACTATAATCCAAAATATCTCTTTTAAAAGAATGAAAATCTTTATTTGACATAGAATTTTGTTTGATCTCTTCAAGATGAGTTTAAATAGTCCCCAACTCTATCATAGTAGCAGATAAATTTCTCAATATATAAAAATATTTTCTTAAGGATTCCAGCTCTAGTCTAAGATTATAGTTATCCTCTAGAACCTTGATAAACTTAATCATAATATCTTCATAATAATTTTTAGTAAATCAGATATCACCTCATCTGGATTCTTTGACTGAACAATAACTTCAAAAATAGCTTTGGTATTAGCAAAGGGGTTTTCCACATACTTCTAACATGAGAAAGATACTTTAGAAATAAATTATATAATTTCTATAGAAACAGATGCATGCATTTATATTAAGTAATCAATGGTTGAGATAACCTAATTTTGAACAACCTCAATGGCCTTAGTGAATGATCAGTGAACTTTTTGTTCTCCATGAGTACTTTTTTTCTGGTTATCTGGTTTAGGAACATCCAGACCCTATTGAGCTTGGATCACTACTTGTTGTTCCTAATCATGACCAGGTTCTTCCAAATTAATGGATTGAGTTACATCTCTAGATACTAATACAATTTCATCAAGGTACAGTTCATTGTGAATCCTAGGTCTTAAAAAAAGTTCATCATGAACTTCTTCTTCCTCCTCTTCTTCAGAAAGGATTTCAGTATCACTAAATTTATTTGTTCTCTTGGTATACATAACAACACCTTTTATTTTGTATTCTATAAGTACATCATTTCATAAATCACTTTTACCCCAATGAAAAATATCCAAATTTCTATTGGTCATATGCAATAATATGTGTTAACATTTCATTCACTGTACTCTAGTAAAATCTAAATTTCTTATAAGTACCTGCATTCAACACATTACTAGGATGTAATTTAATTCGAGTATCAAAAAAGAAGAATCAACTTATTTCTATAAAGAATCAAAGAAGTTATGCTTCCAAAAGGATAGAATGTCATTATTACTTTAGAATGAAAGTAATAACTTAAATATATAAATATTTATATGGGAAAATTTAATTTTATATAACTTATAAACAAATACATAATGTACATGTCTAAGTATAAAATTTTCTCTATCTCAAAAACTCGTGGAGAAATATCAATTTGAATAATCTTTACTAAAACCTTTTGGTCTTCCTCGAGTTCCATAACGAACTGTTTTTTTTATTTTATTTGAAAAAAAATTATATCTACATTCTTTTGATATGGATTCTAATTGATGTAAGATCAAAATTGAATACTCCATCATGAGAAAAGTTCCACATTTTTTTTGATTTCAATAGAAGAGACTGAAAATTATTTTTCATATATTCATGAAGATATCATATATTTTGATTCACTGAAACTAAATTGAACGTTTCTATAAAAATGTTTTTGTTCTACCTCAGAAAAATATGTATTTTCTTTATTGAACAAAAACTCTAAACCTTGAAATAGTAGATCTTGTTTGACTGGAAGATTCATCTTATACAACCAAACAATATTAATAACCTTTCATTGAAGAATCTTTTTGGATGGAACACATCAATGATTCACATCACTTTGTCAACATTTATTATATTTCTTGGCCTTATTAATTTCTGAGAATCTTTAGGTTGAAGGATTCTAGATTCTAGGTTATAGGAGAAAGAAGAGGGTTTTGGAAAATGAAACACTTCAAAAATGAAATGGTATGGTAAGTCAAAAGGTTTTCTTAAAGGCATTTACACGGTCTGGTTTCACACGGTAATTGCATAAGGTAATTATTAATTTTTTTCTGATGAAATCATGTTACTTGAAACAAAAAATGAGAAATAATTTATTTAATAAAACAAAATATATTATTTTTGATAATGAAAATAAAAAAAAATTGATCTAAATAAATTGGAACATTTTACATATAAAATTATTAAATGAATTAAAATTTATAAATATTTATTTAAAATTAAATATACCTAAATCACACTCCATTAAATCAAAACTGGCAGTAGGAAGTGGTTTATGAAAATATCATCTAATTGATATTCAGTATTTTTAAATTCTAATGATATATACTTTTATAGATCAAAGTCGCTAATAAAATGATGCCTTATATCAATATTATTAGTCATAAAATGATATATATAATTTTTTGAAATATTTATTACACAAGTATTATCGCATAAAATATTGATACTATTAAAATTTAATCCATATTCTAGTTGAGTGTTTTTCATCCACAATAATTGTGCACAACAACTTCCAACAGACACATATTCTACATCAGCTACTTTTAAGGAAACTGAGTGTTGTTTCTTACTTGACCATTATACAATATATTTTCCTAAATAGTGACATGTTCATGAGGTGATGATTCTATCTAATCTCCAACATCCAAAATCAGCATCTGAAAATGAAATTAAATTAAAATTAGATGTTTTGGGGTATATAAGATATTGAAATAAATTTCTATTAAAATATCTAAAAAAATATTCTAACTGCAGTAAGATGGGATTATTATAAATTTTACTTATATCTAGCACATATACATATAGAAAAAAATGTATGATCTAGTTGTAGTAAGGTATAATAGACTACCGATCATACTTCAATATAACTTGTTGTCAATTGGTTTTCTAGCATCATCCAAATCATATTTTATACTGGTAAAATAATTGTTTTGTACATATTACTATTTTCAAGTCCAAACCATTTCAATAAATCAATGGTATATTTATGTTGATTTAAAATATTTCTAAAATATTTTTGATAAATTTGAAATTCTAAAAAGAAATTTAGTTTTCCTATCAAAGTCATTTCAATTTTTTTCATTTGTTATGAAAAATCAGTACAAACAATTTTATTTGTTTAATCAAAAATAACATCATCATCATAAATTTGTACTAATAAAATATTATAAAATAACTTTTGGTTATAATGTTTTATATCTTCTAATCTAATAGTAAATTTGTTTTTCAAAAGAAAAGACCTTATTATTTCATACCAAGATCTAGGTGCTTGTTTAAGGCCATAATGAACATTGGTATATTTAAAAACAGAAATAGGTTTTTGAGTATTTTTAAAACGTAGAGGTTGTTCAACAAAAAATTACTCTATTAAATATCAAATTAAAAAGGAATATTTTAAATCCATCTAATATAATTTCATGTTCATGTAAGACAGAAGGTAAAAATATTATAATGGATTATAATATAGCTATAGTGGAAATATTTTCATCAAAATCAATACATTATTTCCGATTATATACATTATCTACTAATATTTATTTATTTATGGTTTTTATTCCTTGATCATCCCATTTATTTCTAATTATTGACATAGTTCCAATAACTGGATGGTTGGATGGTATTTCTACTAATTCCCCAACATCATTATTTATAAATTAGTTTTCATCATCCTAATTTTCTAACATCCATCTCTCATATTATAAGGCATCTACTATATATTATTGTTCTAACATATATAGAAATGAAGAAATTTCAATTAGGTTCCCTGCATATCTTCTAGTTATAACTCATGTATCATTGTCTCAAATAATAGTTTCACGAGGACGGTTCTTTATTGTTCTAGATTATCTAGGTAAAGAATTTTCAAGTTATTCAGTATCATGATCATGTGAACTAGGATAAATTTTATGGATATCATTTTCAAAATCCGTTTTAGGGTTTTCAAGCCTTACGTTGTCAAATGAATTAGTAACATCATCCATTTGATCTTTCTCTTCATTGAAAGGGTTAGTTTCATCAAACATTGCTTGAACTAAATCTTTAATAATCATTGATTTTTTTTACACTCTCTATATCTTTTAGCAGTAGTAGAATATCCTAAATATATTACATCAATAGATTTTGGATCGAAGATACGAATTTTTCCTTAGTATTCAAGATATAAACCTTTCATCATAAAAACTTTAAAGTACTCTACATTATATTTTTTATTATTCCAATGTTCATATGGTTTCTTTTTTAAAATGGGAATTATTAAAACTCTATTCCTTATATAGCAGGTTGTTCATACATCTTATATCCGAAAATAGGTAGGAATACTATATTATTTCAACATAGTCTTTTTCTTTTAATGAATAATTATATTTATTCATTTAAAAACTCATTTTTTTTGGTTTTCATAGTCCTAAGAAGGTTTTTTAATACCTATGTTAGAGAAAAAAGTATTTAATTATTTACAATCAAATTATCCACCATGATCACTTCTTAGTAAAAGTACTTAAAAACCTTTTTTATTTTGATCAGTTTTACTAGAACTTTCAAAAACTATGAATAATTATCTTTTGTGTATTAGAAATTGAACACAAGTAAATCGAGAATAATCATCAAATAAAACATATACATATAATTTACCATCAAAACATTATACTATAGATGGTACAAATTAATCCATATTTATATTTTATAATGGTTTAGATGTATAAATTTTGTTAATAGATTTGAAAGAATATTTTTGATGTTTGCCAATTTGGCATGCATCAAAGAATCTGTCATTATAAAATTTAAGAGAAGGAAAATCAGAAACTAACTTCTTTAAAATAAGTTATGTAAAGATTTAATATTAAAATCTTCAATTATCCCTTGTCAAATCCATAACACATTTTTAATATAAGTTAAAAAATTCACTTTTTGTTTACACATGGAATTTAAATCTAAGCTATAAACATTATCAGTTCTTGATGCTCAAAATTTAAGTAGTTTATCTTTTAAAATTGAGTATGAATTATAATAAAATTAAACATAAAAATAATCATCAGAAAGTTTAGAAATACATATTAGGTTGTGGTTTAACCTTTGTATATACAATACATTGTTGGTGGTGATAATCATTTTATTCGCAATAGTTCCAACAACAACAATATTTCTATTTCCATTGCTACCAAAAGTGGCTAAACCTCTATTAATTTGATCCAGCTTATGAAAATTTGAATATTATCCACTCTTGTTCATAGAAAAACCACTATCCATATTCCATTTATATTTTATATTCTTATTAACTATTACATACAATATCAATTAAACTTATGTTTGTTTTGGTATGTATATTATCTTGGGTCCTATAACATTAGAAAGTATTGATCTGGGATTCCAGATCTACTCTATTTTTCAATAATTCAGATTACATGCAAAAGAAATTATTTTATTAATAAATTCTATTCTAATACAACGATTTTTTGGATTTTTTAAGAACAATTATTACTGGAATGATCTTTTGTTCAATAGTAATAACATGTAATATCTTTCGAATTGGGAAAAATGTAATTTTATATAGTTCTGATTCCTCAACCATAATTCCTATTCCAAATCAATCTATTTTAAGGACATTATTTCCTATAATTTAATGAAATACAATTTATCCTTTGTTAAAAGTAATTACAGTACTCTTATAAGTCTCAACTTCATCGTACAGTTCTTTAATATTTTTTTCATGATCA
Source organism: Viscum album (assembly GCA_963277665.1). Lineage (NCBI taxonomy): Eukaryota > Viridiplantae > Streptophyta > Magnoliopsida > Santalales > Viscaceae > Viscum > Viscum album. The sequence continues at coordinate 1,009,243,741 of OY728167.1, forward strand.
ATGCAGTTTGATATAAATGAGTGTAATTGTTCTACTTGAACATTATGTTGTTTTATTAGAGAATCTCTTTCACCTAAAACATCATTGTGAATATTTTTATAATTATTTAGGGTTTTAATTAGGAATTATATTTATATTATAACATAGAATAATATATATCTAATTTATCATTTTAGAAACTATCGGTAACAGAATCAAAAGATTAATAAGTTTGTAACATTTATTATTCATCCATAAATCACATGATGTATTTGATATTTGATGGATCATTCCTTGAATTAAATTTTGAAGAGATTTTGGAGTCTTCAGATATAATCCATTTATATTTCATTGATTATTTTCCTTTGTATGTCTAATCATCATTCATTTGATATTTTATTTCTGGACTTTTTTATTCATCTTTTAAATTTGAGAAATTAGATTTTATATGACATAATTATTTGTATTCATATCATCAAACATTCCTAAGTTCTTTTAGATTTTATCCTAATAGATTTTATGATGCCTATTTGATTCATGTAAAATTTTCGGAACCTTTTGTCTAACTGAGCAAGTTCATTTTCAGAATATGTGGAATTTCAATATTTCTCTATTTTGTCTTATGGTTTTGTTTTTATGATATGATTTTGAGAGGTTAATTTATATTTAGAAATTTCCATTTTCACTAAAATATTGTGATCTTCAAATTTATCATTTATTTCACCTTAATACATCATCAGAGTTCCAATTAATTCTTTCATAGTCATATCCTGGATAGGTAATGATTGGAGAATAACAACAGATATTCAATTCAATTTTTAGAGTAGTACTATGATTAATTTTTGAGATTGATTAGTTTTTGGATTGATTCTCCCAAGTTAGTTACAACATTGATTATACCTTTCATCATTCCATTCATTTTCGTAATGCCTTCACCATCAATAATTCCAATGGAGTCAAATTTTAGCTTTTCTGTATCAGACTACATCTGTCTAAAAATGTTTGTTATTTATTAAGAAAATGCATTATTTTACCACATCTCATATTTTGTAAGAAGTTATCATACATGACTAAACTCATCAGGTCCAAGAACACAAATAATAGTATTCATATCTTTTGAATTAATATAATACTCGACTTTTGTTTTTTCATTCAAAGGATCTTGTTTTTGAAAAATCTTATAATGAGTGAAGATTTTTTTAATAGACTATTAATCCAATATTCTTTAGATATATGATCTTACAAGATTTCCAACATCAATATTTTTTCCTATTTATGTATGGATCATGAATTTTAGATATATATTCTCTTGGATCAATCCTTTTTGTTTTCTTTGTATATATATTATGTTATTCAGCTCATTATTTCTTTATTCCAAATGATCTTGTTTGATACCAAATGTTCGGTTTGAATAATAAAAAGAAACATGGGGTGACTTGAGACTTTTCAAAAAACATCCTCAAGTCTTAATTTTGAATCTATTAATGATAAATGCATATATATATAGTGTATTTTTGTAAATAGTATAAGCACTAGAAAAAAATAAATAACAATCACAACCAATTTATACTAGTTTGAGGAACAATGGTCCCCTATTTCACTCCACCAATCACTCTCTCTATGATATTTGTGAATTTAACTATAATAGTAATCTTATAATTAGACCACAAAACCTCTACTATGGGTAGGCAGTTGACACATTTACAATAAGGCTAAACAAAGTGTGTTCCGGTTCATTTACAATGAACCAGTTATCCACAGCACAGATAGTAAAGATGATGCTTCACCAAAAATGACAATCAATAGTTAATAATTCATTAAATCAAAAAAGTTTGAATTGAAGGTTTTGGTTGAAATTTATCATTGTAGTATAAAAAACTGATGGTAGATGCATATTATTCATCATAAAAGAAATTATTCTAGATAGAGAAGGGTTGAGGCGATCCCTGTTGAAAATGGTATTTATTAAAAGGAAGAAATGAATAACATTAGCAATATTATATTAGTAAAAGATTTAATATTAATGCATCTGACGTGTATCCTCTTATATGAATAATAGTGTTAATAATTACTATAGTAGATCTATATAATATAATTACGAGAATGTAGTCAAATGTCTAAAAATATGAATTCAAAATAAAATATTCAATTTTTATATATATCCAGAAGAACTTCCAATAAAATATATAGAAATTTGAAGCTTTCTTTGACATTCCAGATCCATGTAATTATCTTGATAGATCATAGAAATTCAAATAAAAAAACATCCAATAGAGTCATAACTTCCCTTAGAAATATGAGAAAATTTCTCCATTGAATAAAGTTCATTGAATCGATCATAATAAGACTTGAATTGGTTGTAAATGAGCATTGAAACATCCAGTAATTCTATAAAGATCATTGTAGAAATCATTGATAGAAGGTGAATTAAGATCAAGAACATTGAAAAGTTAAACATTGGGTTCTTTCATAAAACAACAAAATTCCAAATATAGGGTTCTTCTAAATAGATAACTTATTCCAAACATAAGGTTGATCATGTAAGGTTGATTATAAAATAAGGTTTCATGAACCATACATTTTTTTCCTGAAATGTAGGGTTCCTTACTTATGATTGGTTTTTTAACACTACATTCTTCTTTTGAAAAATGTAATATAACATTTATGTATCAGGATCATTATCCATACATTCCTTCCAATGTAGGATTGATGATCTGTACATCCCTTCATTAAATTTAATGTTTAATACAAAAATATGATTCATGATCCATACATGTTGTTCAAATTATAGAATTTATTCCATCCATTAAGTTCTTAATATAGAGTATCAAAAGTGTATCTAAAATATAGTGAAATGCATCCCTAACACATTAACGAATATTCCTTGTGAATTAAAAGCCTGAATAAAAATCCAAAATAAATATTTTAAATAATAATAATTTCCTAAAATAAACATAAAGTAAAATTATTATTAAAACAAACAAGGTTATTTGTGATCAAAAAAATCAATAAGATTTATAGATTATTATTGATACAATACATTCCCAACATTATAGTAATTTTAAAGAATACTTCTAGTGGGACACCATGAAGTGAGATATCACAGAGTTTGTATCTTGGTTCTTTGTATTCCAACAAGTTTAGTCTGAATGAAAAAATTTAACGGGGTTTTTTCCATCGATTACCCATACCAGAATGCAAGTGAGAGAACATAACTATTTATTTAATTTTTAGACTACCCAAATCTGCTAAATGGTTTAATTCTATATGGGTATTATTCTATCCCGTTACTAAGTAAGCACACTTCATCTCTATCATATAAGATTTATATCAAAATCCTTTTGATAGGATATACATTTAGTTAGTGGTAAGGTTTTATGTAGTACAAAATTCTACTATATCAGATCAGGATCCTAGGTTTAGCCTAATGTTTTGGTGAAGTATTCAACAAGATCTTGATAAAGAATTAAATTTAATCAATTATTATCAACCTAAGACATATGTTCAGTCTAAAAGAAAAATTCAAGCCTAAGAGGTTATGTTGAGATATCATTATCTAGATTTCAAATGTGGTTTGGATCAACAGCTTCCTCTAGTTGAGTTTACATACAACAATAGCCTTCACAAAAGCATTCACATGGAACCATATGAATCCTTATTTGGAAATAAATGTAGAGCTCCAACATGAAGAGATGATGTTGGAAAAATTAAGTAAATTGGGAAATTATATTGAAAAAGAAATGGTTAAGAAGGTTAGAACCATTCAAGAACATATTAAGGTGGCTAAAATTCAGAAGAAAAGTAATATTGATAACCATCATCATGTTATATAATTTTAAGATGGTGAAATAGTTGTTTCTATGAAAGCCCCCCTAGAATAATTTTATGAGATTTCAGAGGAAAGGAAAACTAATCCCAAGGTATATTGGTCCCCTTGAGATTCATGATCGTATCAGGATGGTATCTTATCACTTGACACTGCATAAAAAACTATCAGAAGTCTATAAAGGGATCCATGTAAGCCTCTTGAGTAAGTGCATACCTAATCTTTCACATGTACTAAACTCAAAAGTCATTCCTATAGAGGAGTATATTTCTTATGAGGAATAACTAGTTTAAATTCTGGACTATATAGAGAATGTTCTACGAAACAAGACCACTCACATGGTCGATGTTTGGTAGAGAAATCACTAGTTAGAGGGAGCTATGTGGGATCATGACGATATCATGAAGCACAAATATCCTCATTTTTTACTTAAGAGAAAAACTGAGATGGCATATTTAATTTTAATTGGGGTAGAATGTCACAACCTAAGTTTTTATGGACCCCTTTTTTCTTGAATAAATTAAATTTTAATTCATGTTTTTCAATGAACTATGTCTAACATTCCTAGCACACAAAACCTAATAAGAATATTTTATAAGAAGAATTGAATTGGCATATGTTACATGGAACATCAATTTGGCATATGTTACCCAGAACACTAACTATGCGTATTTACACACGACACTAATGCTTCTATGAAACATAATTTTACTACTATAAATATTTAATTGAGATAATTATAGAGTATCCATTTAACATAATTATATTAAAATTAATAAATGGTTTTCAAATATTTTTAATAAATTTTTAATATAAATAAACCATATTGATGATGAATGATATAATTTTTGGTCAGGTCCTTTCTCAAATGAACTGCTTTTATGGTAATTCTGTGAAAATTAACAACAACAAATTATAAATATTTTAAAAATTGAATTTTAAATAATAAACATAAATTTTGAATTTAAAATTTCAAAATTATTTTTGGTTGAATCCTTTGTAAATTTTTAAGTAACATCATTTTTCGATGAATAGTTGAAAATACATGATTTAAATTAATAAATGTTTTTAACTAATTTATTTACAACATTAAATTAAAGATTAATTTGGATTCAAATATTAATTATATAATAATATTATAAATCCACCCAAATTTTTTCATTGGAATCATTTTCACATTGAAATTTAATATAATATGATATGGTACTTTTGATCATTTTTACATTAAAAAGTTACAGTGTCATCCCATGAGTAGGATTATTTATAAATTAATTTATGCCGCTTATGTGATTATAATTTAAAAAAATGTATTCCATATTTTTAATCATAATAATTTATAATTTATAATAAGTTCAACCAATTTTTGGACCAAAAATAATTGTGAATGTTATTAAAATTAAATACAATGATTAAGGTTAAATTAATCATAATAATGCATTAATCCGTAATATTAAGACCAAAAAATCCATATAAACTTGTAAATATCCCATTGGATGGCCACTATTAGTCCATAAACCATCAATTATTTTGTTTTTTTAGTTTCATATTACATTTTTTGAAAACAAACATGGGTACATCTAACTTGATTTAAAAAATTCCAAGTGTGACATTTCCATTCCATATAAAAGGCCACTGTCTATCTCTCTTATTCGAACCTCAAAAACCACATATGTTTGGACAATATAAAAAACATACACTTTTAAAAATCCCTAAATACCTCTTATAATCCTCCCCTTTGAAAAAAAATAAAACAAAATAATCCATTTTGCACAATCTAAAAGGAGTTACCTAATTAAGTTGTAACATCATTCCTCAAGCTCCTTTCTTTTATTTTCATTATAATACACCTAAAATATCTTTATTACATTATGTTATGAAACATTAGAATCATAAATATACTATTATTTTTTTATTCTATGTTTTTATCTACAATTACACACACCTACATTCAATGGGTAACAAACATACAATTTACATATACGAAGAAATACTGCATCACTAACCAATGATTGTTCATTTTTCTTTTACTACCAATCATGGTGGAAATGATGATTGAAATTATTTTCATATAATGTATTTATTATGTACATAATGTTATATTTTTTTACAACAAATATCTTTTTAACTTTCCATTTGATGTAAATACAATAATTTTGTATGAGGAAGTGTGGACTACCACCCCCTCAAAGTGATGTGAGTCATTCAAACACTAAATGTAATGTATTATGCATGGCTTTAGTAAAAGTATATGAAATATATAACATTAAAATTATAATTTAATTATATAATATACAAATTTAAATATATTTCATTATATATCAATCACATAATATGATAATAAAAATGGAAACATAATTCATGCATACGTACGGCTTACCGTCTACATAAATGCTGTATTGCATTTGATAGTTATATTTTCTATAGATTATTATAATAAAAAAATACTGAATAAAAACTATACTTATATCTGGGTTTACATTCTTCAATCATGATATATGTTTATGGACTGAATATATAACAAATTAAGATACATGTAATGAACAAAGTGGATATTACCCAAAATGATACCTTAACATATGATTGTTTACAAGAGGTTAATATAAGGTAATAATCAAACAATATTTGGTATTAGATATAATAATATTTTTTAGAGGATTTAAAATAAATTCATATTTATTATACAGTGGTTTTTAATGAGTATGATGAGATTCAAGACACAAGAAAAAGGGATTTCATCTCACATTATATTTCTATGAGATACATGATTTATTCACCACTAATTCATTATTTGTGTTGTGGATACTATCCATGTTCGTATTCAATGATTAATATTATTAAATTAATGATTATTTACATATCAATTCTATGATCTTTATTTCATGGGGTTAATGTTTCAAGAGGTACAAAATCGGTAATACTGTTTTGTCACAATTTGCCTTCATTGAGACAAATATTTTATTATACACCTATATTCATTTTTAAGGTGTGTATAATTAAATTTTTATGTTACATATTTAATGTCATTATTTTCTTGGTATTTTAAGCTTCCTATACTTTTATTTTCTTCCATGTATTGTATAATACCATGTTACCAAGTAGTATATGATTATTGAAATAATCACATCTTATATCAAGATTGTTTATGATTGTGCTTCAGTTACTTATATAATAGGATCCATATCCAATGAACACCCATTAATCTTATTATCCTATTTTTATTAAAGATATATATATATGTATTAGTTCCATTTTCAATAGATGGAACTTATGATAATTAATAAAATGCATTTTAGAAAAATATGATCGTATTACTCCCATCGATTTGAAATCTATTTTATTTTAGAAACTATATATAAAAAATCATAAAAGTTTTAAATGATCAAGGAAGATAATTTTCAAGAAAATTGGATTTCTTTAAAAATATATTATTTCTTTCAATTATTTCTTTATATGTTTTCAAATCTATTTTCAATGAAATATTTTTTCAAATTTTTTTATGTTTCAAGAAGAAATTTTTACTATAGAACAGATTTTTTCCTCCAAATGTTTTTTTGAAATATATTTTTAATTATTTCTCATATAATGTAACATTATTTTGTGTTACTCATCCCTTTATGGGGAAATAATTCAATGTTTCCCTTCTTATTCATTCTATGATGGATTATGATTTGATTTCATGATGTCTATGAAACCTATTTCTCTTTCATGGGTTATATGATTTTGAAACCTACTTCTTTTCACAGGTTATGTTTATGATGAAATGATTATGACACTCGTATTATTATGAATGTTATTAAAATATTACATGAATATAATAACCATTCCATTTCATGGGTTATGATAATACTATTTATGATATTTTGGAACACGTATGTATGATTTTATTAAGATATGGGTGGGACCTATATATCTGATAAATTCTTTGGGTAATGATTAACATGTCTTGAGATAAACTATGATGGCCTTGGGAATGAACCTTGACTACTAAGATGGATATGGGAGTGAACCATGACTACAAATTTGGTATGAGGAGTGAACCATGAATACCAAGATAGTATGGGGAGTGAACCCATACTAGAAATATGGTCACGACAATAGTGCCTTGGTACTAAGGAAATCATATTGTACGAATATGTTTCTGTCATATTTTTATGTTTTATTCCTATTTTATTCTATCATGGATTAAATTCTTTATTCATTATAAGTCATATCTTATGAACATCCAATATTTTTTCCATGTTTCATGTATATGATATTTGATATGAAGGGAATGATCTTCTATTTTCATATTCATAATCTCAAACCCTTAAACTAATGATTATGCTAACATGTCTCCCTTGTTTACCCTTAACGAGCATTTGATCTAACCTTTTTTATGTTACCTTCCCAAGGTTATGAATATATGTATTATGTTTGATGTGTCCAATAAGGGTTCTAGTCATGAAGAACCAAGATGGATATAATGTTTCTCAATTATTTGTTAGTTTTTATGTTTTCATGCTTCTAAAGGAACTGGACTAGTACAGTCTTTGGGGTTCTGTTTGTATAATGTTTAAATTTTCCAAAAAATTTAATTAATGTTAATTTATAAAAATTTAGGGTTTTTAAATTCGATGCATATAAGGTCTATGGAAGGAAAAAAATTGAAATGTGTGTCACATACAAACCCATGCATGAAGGATTTCCATGATACATGAAATCAAAATGCATGTGATAACATGCATGCCTGAGATGAAAATGAGTTGTGTGAATATTGAAAGAACAAGGTGAATATGGTACATTCATTCTTACATGTGTATCCATAAAACATGAGAACTACCCAAAATATAATTTATAATAAAATAAAAGTAAATAACAGAAAATAATTTTAGCGTGTTTAAGATTCATTTAAATCCATTCATTTGGTGTACTTAATTTTACAATTCAATAAGAATTTATTGTAGGTAATGTAAAGATTAATATTTTGTATAATAATAAAAAAGATTTTTTGTTTATATCTTTCACACACTAAGTTATTCCAGCAGTTATACAAAAGGTAAAATAAGTCTAAGAATAGTTTCGAAGTGGAAACAAATTAGTCCTATTTTATCGGAATATTTTATGGTAGAATAATAGTCTTGTTAGTCGTTATTGAATATATTTTAATGGGTACACAATAAATTTTGAATAAGTGAGATCATTGAGTATGAAAAACATATTATTATATATTGGGTCAATACTTGAAAAATGATGAAAAATATCAGCTGATGTTTGGAGTAAGAGATTTCTTTTATGTTCTTCATGACAAGAAGCCTCAATTGAGGATTAGAGAGCAGTATAATGTGTGTTTGGGTATCATTATCAGATATGGTATGAAGATACTCTATTTTTGAATTAGAATATATATAGTGTGACTCTATAGTGCCCATTGTAATTTTAAATAAGATTATAGTGGAGAATGTCTTTGGGGGTCAAAAAACAACGCGATAAAGAGTAGGTCTTTGTACCAACCTTATAAATCATTGTATTAAGTGACTTTCTATTTATAGAATTATCCATGGAAATGTATTGAGAAAAAATAACGTAGGACTGGGGCTTCAACTAGTCATATGATATTAATTAAAAATAAATAATTTTTAAAATTAAAAAGGGATCACTGATTCACCCCTCCTTCTCCCAGTGATCTCACACTGATCTGGGCACTTCAATATATATTAGAGTGAATATCACCTATGAATGATCCAATATAATTTTCAGGATGGGGATCAAGAATTCAGTAAATAATAAGGGTATCAAAATTTTCAATGGGGATAACTATCATGGATAAAAAATTATGATTATATTGTATCTCCTATCACATGAGGTAGAACTAAAAGATGTAGTTATTGTGGGATTTTTACCTAACATTAAGATTGTCCCTATGAATTCTAAAGATAAGTGGAACCTAAATATTTATGGAAATGATAAAAATGATATCATTATGGAATTATAAAAAATTGTTTAGAAGAAAGGAATGGGTCTATAACCCACCGTGGAAATATGGGATAATCAAAGAAGTATTAATGATGGAAATCATAAAATCAAATAAGTAAAGATAAAAATACGAAGTAGAATATTTTAATTTATAAAAATGGATTCAAATTAGAGTTTTGATGAATATTTAAAATGATTACATGAAATATTTAGATTTATTTGATGTTTTGGGGAAATTATAGATGAATCATCCATTGATATGAAATTGATGGGAAATATTGTAAATAGATTTGATTCAAATGTTTTTAAACTGTATATCTAAGAAGATCTATCTATAGATGAACATCATAATATTCTCATAGCACATAAAAGGAGAAAAATACATGATTTTAAGAAGAGTGAAAAAGATTATACATCCTTTAAATCAATGATAAATGGTAAATCTAGAGTAAAAAAAGAACCAAAATCATTCATTATGAGGATGAGAAATATAAAGAAGAATAAAATCAAATCAAGATCTTGTTTATAAGGATTTATAATAGTATAAGAGTAGGCATATGAAATAATATACTAAATTGATTCAACTATAATGTATTTAAAAAAATTTCATATAAATTTACAAAGAATAATTCCAATGTCACCCATTATAATGAATAAGACAACTACATCAAGAAAAATTACATGAAATACTAAAACTATGACTATGAGAGTGAATATAAGAATTAATCAATGAAATATAGAATAAATATGATGAGAAGGAAAAATGATGAATATTCATCACCCATCAATTGTATAGAATATATACGAACTTATAGAAATTTGATGTCCTTTATGAGAAATCCCAAAACAAATACATACACATTTGAGGGGTTAGATTGTAAAGAGACAATTGAACTAGAATAGTACATGAAATATAATCTAGAATCTACTATTGAAAATAACATGAAGCTCAATAAAGAAAAAATAAAAAAGATAAATGGAAATGAAGAACAAGTTAAGAAGTAAGTTACATGGATTAATGTGATAAGGGTATTTTTGAAGAATGTAGATGAGATAGAAAGGATACTAAAATATTATAATGAAAATTCAGCAGGGAGATAAAAATTCAGTAATAACGAAAATAATTTCATTTTGAAGAACAAAAAAGGTTTTTGATATCTAACCATAATAGGATGGTGAATGATATTGGTGAAAAAAATTGTTAGAATTACATGAAATTATCAAAGACACAATCAGTGTTCTGGTTTGCTCAATGTGAGTTAAAGAATACGAAACACAACCACAAAAAAGATGTTTTTTAATGGTAAATATTTTCTTGGAACTAAAATTCACTTAGACCCATAGGATGAAATTTTTGAGGAACGTAAAGGAATAATTTTAATCTGTGGACGATCATGAGTATCCCAAAAAAATGGCGACCATGATTTTGAGTGTGCACTCAAGAAATAAATCTACACGCAAGATTCTTTTATTCCTAATGGGTTATAAAAGGTATTTTGGCACTCTGAACATTGATAAAATGGCCAAGACAGATGCGTGAAGGATATTCGACCAGTGCACGCAAAAGGGATCTACACACAAGACTTTTATTAACCTAATACAACATCAACCAGCCCCTTCAATGCCACCCTCCTTTCATTCCACCAATAATATTAGTTCTTATAAATACATGGGTTCCCTTATCCGTTTATAAAAGTCCCTCAAGAAGTTGATCCATCTCTCTCGTGCGCATAGAAAAAACCCTAACATGACCGCATGAATGTCATGGATTCAAGGTATAATATCATCTATGACAAGCCCCCCATTGGTCCACCATTATGTGGGACCATATAGGATTAACCCTCTTCTATTTACTTTTTAAGCTAAGGAATGTTTGTGCAAAAGACACATCTTGCATGCATGTCATGTCCATTTTAAATACTTGTGTTGCCTCGAACCTTCCATATTACACACAAGTATCCAATATTATGTGCACCATTTCTTCTTGCGCATAAGTCCTTAATCTTGTGTGCACCCCTTCCTTGGGACTCCATGAGTTTTCTTTACTCCAAGTCACCATGTTTTAGATCTTCATTCATGCAACATCCCAATATTTTATGCACTTCCTTTCCAAGAAACTCAAGTATTGTGTGTATTGATTTCTTGGTTCCCCGATCGGTGCTTCATGTTGAGTTACTGCATCTTATGCTTCTTCACATCGGTATAGTAAAAATTATTTCTTCATCTCATCTCTATATTAACATGAACCCTTCAATCCTCTATTCCTACACCCCATTTTATCCAGTCTTTTCTTCTACCTTCCCTTCCCCAAGTATGGGTTGGGACAAGTTATTTATGTCCAAGGGGTGAGGAATGAGTACCCATCATCTGAGCTGTAGAAAATTAAACTACCATGAACCCACGATCTTAGCAAATGATGTTAAACTATAATTTTCTAAATGTTTGGTAGGCATGAGTTGATCAGATAGAGGATGGGATAGGGAACCATTTGCTTTCCACCATCTTTTCATCCACCCCTAACTCCCTTTTTGATTGTTCACCATGTGATCATCGTGAAATCTTTATATAAGCCCCAAACCACATACTCAAGATTCCCTTCTAGATTTAATTCCAATCTCTATATCCCAAGTAATCTAACCATGCATAGGCCCCACATTATCCCTCATGGCCTCACATTTGAGACACGATTGTCGTGCATTCTTTTGCCTCTTATTTCTTAAACCATGTATGAATCACATGGTCTTTGAGTAAGGGAAAACAATGAAATCTTATTTGGGTTGATAACCATTCATAAGACTTATTCCCCTCATCCTTCGTGATATTAATCTTCATCTACCAAACTTCATGAAATTTGATCCCTTCCTTTCAAAAATGGTATGGGGAAGCCAATCAGAGGTTCAAGATCATCACTCATCATAATCCATTTGTCTTTACTATTTCATTTCTGTTATCTTATGTCATGCATGATATTAAACTGCACCTTCTGAACTACATGGGTTATGTTCCCTTTTGAATACATAGGTATTCTTTTTGAATTTAAATACCAACCAATACAAACAATGGTTCTCCCTTATAGGGATGTACCCTTCTGATGTAATATATTATTTATTTGGGACACATCTCTCATATCCATCCTATGAGGTGTTTTAATCCACATGGGTGGAATATCATGAATAAGCCCTGCCACTCACCACACTCCTCCAACCAATATATATTCTCTTACGAAGGTCCTCTAACCATGCATAACCTCAGACCCATATGTATTTCACTATCTGTTTTTTACAACCCAACTCTATGCCTATATTCTTGAACTATGTGGACTTTGACCCCTCCCTTTCAAACATAGTATCAATAAAGCCTCCCTTATGTACAAATCCACCATCTATTCTCATCCTTGTCGCCTCTTTAGTTTTTTGTCTCGGGATGATCATGCCTAACCTAGAGGTTCTACTTAATTTGTTCCCAAATCCATGCACTCCATTCTCATGAGCCTCCTACCTAAGTCCCTAATCACCCCATCCTAAACTAAGTTGAATTTGATTCCCAAACACTGAGTTACATTGGATTCCTCCCTGAGGTTCAAGTCCAACACCTTCACCATCACATTGATTCCACCTCATCTATTCCACAATCTTTGAACAATCATCCATCAACCATCATGATTTTTACTCAAGTCACCACAACCCTATGAGATTATGCCATCTATACAAGAAGATAGTCAAGACTTAACCATTTATCACATTTATCTTTACATCACTCTGGTAGCTAACCATCCATAAGCCCCCCCACATTATATCCATCAAATGAATAGTGCCCCTCTTGCGAGGGAAAGATAACCATGTGTAAGACCCAATCCACGCCTATAAAACTATGTAGGATTTGATCCTTATATTATATATAGAGTACATGAGAATCCTTTATGAGATTCAATACCACCCAATGGTAAACCTTGGTGTCCCCTTATTTGGGGTTCACATTTTTGATCCCTGCTTTGTGATATCTAGATTAGCCATCAGGGTGCGAGATATTCCAATTTTGGGCATGCCATTCTGGGTCCATCCTCAGTGGGTGTGTTAATCCATCCATTCGGTAGGCCTTCCAGGTTCGCCCTCCTAGGGTTGTACCAATATTACCCTCTCTCATTAGTGTTCTAATTATTCTATCCTCTATCTGCAAGATATTAAACTCACGACATACCCATTGTTAAACATGGGATGTTGAGGAAAACCTCAGACGCATGCTTATGACATATGATTCCCTGCATCGGACAAAGGATTACTTGGGCTTACATGCCATTGAGAATCCCTATCATAATGTAAAATTAAGGTGTATGAAGGTTCCAATATATAGGCATGCTAGTGCTTCCCAACGAGACTACTTATCAGACTAACTAATTTCACCTCGACATGACTCTTTGGATTGTCCTGATAGAATTAGCGTAATCATTTAATTTCCACAAAGAGATGGCACCAGGAGGAGTTTCACAAACAATGACTTAATCTTTATAGGTGACTCGAACTAGGGAAAAAAATATGAGGAGGAATCCATGTAAGGAGATACTGACTTCCCATTATCCTATTTCATTCAAGTAGAAGACATATAATAAGAAGTACTGAATGTTTCCTACCTTTGGAATTTTGTAATGCAGGGCAATAGATGAATGTCCCCAAAGATGGCATGTGATCGGGTGAAAATCACCAAAAGTAGAAATGGTGAACCCGATGTGAATATTTTCACCTTCAATCATGGGGATTTGTAGAATTAGAGACATCATTAGATAAGCATGCCACCAGATCCATCTATTTGATTCCAGGTCCAACCATGAAAATAGTGTGCCTAGCCTTGAACCTTCCAGAATTTATGAAAGTTAATTTTTTGGTATTTATGTTTGATATATTGTCAACTTGGATGTCTTTATCCATTCATAGAATATTGAACTACAATGGTGAGTAGGGAAATGCTTTCATACTATATGTACTGAAAGATTATTCTTCCTACTTTTAGGGTCCAATCTATAAGAAACTAGTTTCCTCCCACCCACAGATGTAGGAGAAGGAGCTATGTCAATGTAGAAATCATGAAAAGATCCACCTCTGCCACGATATCATCCACAACTATGGCTATTAGGAACCTATGCCCTGTCTCACCCTCAGAGTTTTTCTAGAGGAGGGTGATTAGTACACATATCTGACTGTATAAATAAAAGGGGGTCATCCCAACTAGGGATATGGCTCACCAGAATTTAGAGGCTTATGTTCTTCATAGTATCCACCTCTCTAAAAGGGCCACACAAGGAGTTGTTTCTCTCTAATCTGAAATCCAGTCATTTTTGGATCCTCTTATTAGAATTCTTATACAACTCATTCCCCTATACTAATGAGGTGAGGTATGTAAGAGTAATATTGTGTATGAACGATTCCTGGGAGCCAAAAAAGAGGGATCCTACTAAGCTACATCAATTCAGTAATCCATTCCCTCAGGCTGAGGATCAGGTGACTTATACATCTACACCACTAGACCTGGTTTAGATGACCTGATGCCAACATTGGGCACAATCTTAGGAAGATGCCCATCAGAAATCATCATATTATATAGCGTCAGTGTATCATGACACCCTTGTCACATTCTATCAGATCTCTACCACTACAATGATAGGATTTAGTATCGCCCGATTGAGATCTAGGCCCTAGCCACCTGATGGGCATGCTGTGTTGACTCTTCTAGTCATCAGCCTGAACAACAACTATCACGGGCCAACCCGAGACAATGAGATTTAGTATGAAGTCCTTCCCCATACCATTCTAGTTAGACTAGAGGTTCTCCCTAACATTTCACGTAGTATGGAGGTCTTTCATATGCCACTGACATCAGTCTATGCAGTGGACCTCTCCATCTTATTGAGGTCCAGCATGATGTTCTTCCCCATTCCCATGATCCACGTTATGGAGATTTTTCCCGTATTCTAGGTTTTCAATGTGATGATCCTACTCACCTTGTCATTCATCATCATATATTTCGTCCCCATGTTCTCTCCAACTCCAGTAGAGGACCTCCCCACTATATCACATCATGAAATGGTGGCCTTCCCCACACATCAAGCAACAGGTATGGCATTCTTCCTCATAACCAAGCTCATTAACATTACAGTCCTCCCTGTGTCTTCTTCAACATTTACTCGGGTGCTCCTCAAACCCCATATCACCCATGTCGAAGTCCTTCCCACTCTCTTACTAAACAGAGAGGTCCTCCCAACTCTTAGAGTAGTCCTGGTGGAGGTCATCCCCACTCCAACGACAACATGTGTAGGTGTCCTCCCCATATATCATCTATATCTATAAGAGGCCCTTCCCACTCAAGTGACAACCTGCATGGAGGTCCTCCCCATGTTAAATAATTACCCAAACCTGATGAATTGTCCCAGGGTAGTATGGTGAACCATCACTATCAAATGAAGAACTTTTAGAAGCACCAGATCATTTTCAATCCAGTTCACATTTCAGATTCCAAAGCAGAGTGTGATTTGTTGATTGAACTGTCACCCTTATCCTTTGCATCAGGTTCTAGTGTAGGAACCCGAAATGTGATATTCATCATTACAGATATCGATATGTATCAGATCCTAGAATCCATTTTAAGATACATGTAGCTGGAGGAAGATTTTCATCCCATTCAGCGTTTATCCATGTAGTCCTCTCTACTATCACCAGGATCATTCTCTACATAAACTAGAGATCCCAAAGAGTTGTAATAGGGATTTTTGTATGATAAGAATTTTCCAGATCTTCCACTATTTGGCACCGCCTTCAAAAATTTAGCAATGGTCAAAACCCATTCCTATAGGGACCTAATGATGTGGTAAATATTGTCTTAGATAGGTGACCTAGTTTGCAGTGGCCAATCAGCTCATGCAGTTCTTTCTATGTCAACCAGTCTATTGTTGCAATAATCCACATTAGTGCTGTTATTGGTTTCCCATCCTCCCCTGATAAGATAATTTGGCATCCAAGGGTCAGATCACGATATAGAAAGATGAATTTTTTGGGACATTCTCATGGAGGATCAGTTTTCCATGTTATTCTGGGAAACTACAACCCCAGACATTGAGATTGAATAATTGATCACCTAGGATAAGGTCATGTATTTTTTTTCAAATAGTCAGTATGATATATTTTCTTCTCAAGATTATTCAGTTGGTGTATATGAAGAGTTGGGAGCATTATGAGGACATCATCTAGTAGTGACGCATGGTTGATCTTACCATGCTTCCCTTGTCGTAACACCCTACATCGCTCAACTACCACTAGGATCTATAGCATAAGTGCATCCAGAAAATTCTTATGCTCCACAGAATCCTCAATTATGCATCCTCATACATGAATATCTAAGAATGGGGGTAGTATGATTCAATATACTTCATCTCTATCATGTATCGGCCTGAAATACCTAGTTATTTGAGAATATGCTTCCTGGTGTATTCACATTGAACATAAATAACCTCACAGAGGACACAGAAATAGGGCTTGCTGAAGAGATCCTTCTTCCAATAGTACTGAAACATCTATTGTATCCTCTTGGAATTGTCACTCCCTAGAAAATAAACTTTCTTGGTCTTGAATAACCTACCTATTCATTAACTATCAACCAAGACCCCAATAAGGGTAAAGGAAAGAATGAGATCATTAATTCTTCTAGAATTCATGAATCGACATAGAATATAGAAGATGATCTTAAGAAGGGTGCACTGCTTCTATAGCTCACAAAACAAGAGAAAATCATGGACTATATTCTAGAAAAAAACATGGTGAAAAACCACCAAGATTATGGAGACCCCATGTATGATCCCATTCGCCTTTACTAAGGAAACATGGGCTGGAAGAGATTCTCCAAAGAGCGTTTCCTACCATTGATCTCGATAACCCTATATATATTGATAGGGTAGAGGCCAGAGTCTATGGAAAATTTCCACTATACACCTAACAAACTTTTCTCGATCTCTGAGAGAATCTTCTTCATGATCTGTATCCATAGGTCATTCATCCAGCATCCCATTAAGTTTCTCACTACCACAAAACTGGGCAAGGCATGCGCCTGCCTTTATCAGCGCTAACAAAAAAGCGCTGATAAAGGGCCGGACCTTTATCAGCATTTTTTTAGCACTGATAAAGGTTTTATTTATTAGCGCTTTTCATTTTAGCGCTGATAAATACACCCTTTATCAGCGCTTTTTACTAGCACTGATAAAGGGTCCCGCGGATTTGTTAAAAACCCACGGGTCCTCTTCCTCCTCCCTGCACACAATAAAGATCTCGTGGAAGCCCTTGTCTGCGCCACTGTCGCCGCTGCCGCCGCCTCCTTCTCCTCCGCCACGGCCTCCTACTCCTCTTATGCTTCTGCTCCTCCTCCTCCTCCTCCGGTGCCTCTGCCGCCTCCGCCCTGCCTCAGCCCTACCTCCGCACCGCTGCCGTCGGTGCCTCCTCCTCCACCGCGGCCTCCTCCTCCTCCGACGGTGCCTCCTCCTCCTCCGCCGGTGCCTCCTCCTCCACCGCGGCCTCCTCCTCCACCGCGGCCTCCTCCTCCTCCGCCGGTGCCTCCGCGGCCTCCTCCTCTTCCGCGGCCTCCTCCTCCTCCATTGTGCGGTATGCTATGCCCAATAATTGTAATTTACTTTGTTTTTTGTTTTTGTTCTATATTTCAACTATCATGATTTGTGTGAATCAATTTTATTTGAAGTGGGGGGGGGGTGCAGGTGCTACGGGGGTGTAGTGGGTGGGGGGGGGGGGGGGGTGTTTAGGTGGGGGTGTTTAGGTGGGGGAGATGTGCAGTGGGTGAACATGTAGGTGGGGCGTATAATGGGGGGTCCAAATACCGTATCTTCCTCATCCTAAAAGGTGCGATCTTTTTCAATACCATTTTATTTCACTGTCCATAAAACATAGCATTCACCCGTTTTCTCTTTTCCCATCCAAAACTACCATATCCAGTACCATTACCTATGAAATAACACATTATGCATGCGTTCTTAAAAATATAAAAAGCGAGTAGTAAAACTCCGCCGCCTCCTCCTCTGCTCCTGCTCCTCCTCCTCCTCCTCCTCCTCCACCGGCCTCATCCTCCTCCTCCTCCGCTGCCTCCGCCGATGCCTCCTCCTCCTCCGCCGGTGCCTCCGCGGCCTCCTCCTCCTCTGCTGGTGCCTCCGCGACCTCCTCCTCCTCCGCCTCCATGCCGCGGTCAAGCCACGGTCACACCTTGGTCACGCTGCAGTCACGCCGCGGTCACGCCGCGGTCACACCGCGGTCACGCCGCGGTCACGCCGGTGCCTCCGCGGCCACCGCCTCCTCCTCCTCCGCCACGGCCGCCGCCTCCTCCTCTGCTCCTGCTCCTCCTCCTCCTCCTCCACCGACCTCATTCTCCTCCTACTCCGCTACCTCCGCTGCCTCCGCTGCCTCCGCTGCCTCCGCCCTGCCTCTGCGTTGCCACCGGTGCCTCCTCCTCCACCGCGGCCTCCTCCTCCTCCACCGCGGCCTCCTCCTCCTCCTCCGCTGCCTCCTCCTCCTCCACCGCGGCCGCCGCCGCCTCCTCTGCTCCTGCTACTCCTCCCCTCCACCGGCCTCATCCTCCTCCTCCTCCACTGCCTTCGCTGCCTCCGCCCTGCCTCCGCCCCTGCCTCTGCACTGCCGCCGGTGCCTCCGGTGCCTCCTCCTCCACCGCGGCCTCCTCCTCCTCCGCCGATGCCTCCTCCTCCTCCGCCGGTGCCGCCAGTGCCTCCACGTCTCCTCCTCCTCCGCGCGCTGTGGTCACGCCGCGGTCACGCCGGTGCCTCCGCGACCGCCGCCTCCTCCTACTTCGCCGCGGCCACCTCCTCCTCCTCTGCTCCTGCTCCTCCTCCTCCTCCTCCACCGGCCTCATCCTCCTCCTCCTCCGCTGCCTCCGCCCTGCCTCCGCCCTGCCTCTGCGCTACCGCTGATGCCTCCTCCTCCACCGCGGCCTCCTCCTCCTCCGCCGATGCCTCCTCCTCCTCCGCCGGTGCCGCCGGTGCCTCCGCGGCCGCCTCCTCCTCTGCGGTCACGCCGCGGTCACGCCGCAGTCATGCCGGTGCCTTTGTGGCCGCCGCCTCCTCCTCCTCTGCCGCGTCCGCCGCCTCCTCCTCTGCTCCTGCTCCTGCTCCTCCTCCTCCACCGGCCTCATCCTCCTCCTCCTCCGCTACCTCCGCTGCCTCCGCCCTGCCTCCACCCTGCCTCTGCACTGCCGCCGGTGCCTCCTCCTCCACCGCGGCCTCCTCCTCCTCCACCTGGCCTCCTCCTCCTCCTTCGCTGCCTCCGCTGCCTCCTCCTCCTCCGCCGCGGCCGCCTCCTCCTCCTCTGCTCCTTCTCCTCCTCCCCTCCACCGGCCTCATCCTCCTCCTCCTCCGCTTCCTCCGCCTCCTCCTCCTCCTCTGCTCCTCCTCCTCCTCCTCCTTCTCCTCCACCGCAGCCTCGTCCTCCTCCTCCTCCACCGGCGCTTCCTCCTCCTCCTCCTAGTCTGCTGCCTCATCCTCCTCCTCCACCGGTGCCTCCTCCTCCTCCTCCGCTGCCTACTCTGCTGCCTCCTCCTCCAACACAGTTTGAGAGGTGCCTCAAGTTATTTCACCATCTTCCTTACCATTTTATTCTTTATATTTAGTTTCTATTGATTTTTGATTTATCTAGATTAGGTTTTATGGGTGATTCAATTGGCGTACAGTGGTATCATATTGATGTGAGGCTTGGGGATTGTAGTGGTTCCCAATATATTTTTTATTTTGGTATTTATTTATTCCTTTATTTCCTTGAAGTATCTTGTTTTTTATCTAAATTATACTCATATTCCTTCTCCTTTAACCTATATACTTATCCTATGGATTTTAAATAGGATGAATATAAATAAAGAATGGATGAATGCCAATCGGTTGACAAAAGAGTATGAAGAAGGCGTGAAAGAATTTATCAAGTTTGCAATTGATCATGCATGTGACTCTTCTCAAATCCTTTGTCCGTGTTTACGCTGTTGTTATTCAAAAAAAATTAGTCCAGATGAGTTGGAAGAACACTTGATCTGTCATGGAATAGATCAAAGTTATACATGTTGGAATAAACACAGGGAAACAACGAATGTAGGTAGTGACTGGGGTGACACTGCGTTTTATGGATCATCTGATATGATTACAAACATGAACAATGAAGATGACCGTATGGAGGATGTGATTACAGATGTGAATGATGATGAAGATCGTATTGAGAAAATGACAAGGACCTTCGAAGATGAACTTCGTGATTGCCCAAAATTGTTTCAGAAGTTAAAAAGTTGTGCAAAGACGTCATTGTATGCTGGTTGCACTAAATATATAGCATTGTCAGCCGTACTTAAGCTGTATAATTTGAAAACAGATAACGGGTGGAGTGACGACAGTTTTACGAAACTACTTGCCCTCTTGAATGACATGCTCCCAGAAGACAATGAGATCCCGATCCGAACATACGATGCCAAACGAATGCTACGCTCTATGGGTATGATCTCTGAAAGAATACACGCCTGCCTGAATGACTGTATACTATTTCGCAAGGACCACAAATCACTTAAAGAATGCCCGAAGTGTGGTGCTTCTCGATACAAGAAAGATGAATCCAGTCCTACTAAAGTTGTATGGTACTTTCCAATCATTCCAAGGTTTAGACGCCTATATGGAAGTGAGGAGACTGCAGAACAATTAACATGGAATGCAGATACAAGAATTAAAGATGGGATACTACGTCACCCGGCAGACTCTCCTCAGTGGAAGAGAATCTATCATGAGTATACTGAATTTGGAAACGAGTCGAGAAACCTTCGTCTTGCGTTATATACAGATGGAGTGAATCCTTTTGGTTTTCAAAGCAGCAGTCACAGTACATGGACGGTTATGTTGATAAATTATAACTTACCACCGTGGTTATGCATGAAACGAAAATACATCATGTTATCTATGCTTATATCAGGACCAAAACAACCGGGTAATGATATTGATGTTTATTTAGCTCCATTGATCGAAGATTTGAAATTATTGTGGGATTCAGGTGTTACATTGTATGATGCTTACAGAAAGAAAGATTTCACTTTGAGAGTCATGTTTTATGGGATGATAAATGACTTCCCAGCTTATGGAAATTTGTCAGGATATAGCATTAAAGGAACTCAAGGCTGTCCTGTTTGCGAAGAAGGTACACAATCAATTAGGTTGAAACATTCATTGAAAACTGTGTTTCTAGGACATCGCAGATTTCTATCGCGACGACATAAGTACCGTTCTTGGAAGACATCATTCGATGGAAGTTCAGAAGAACGTACAACACCGTCTCCACTAACATGCGATCAATTGTTTGAGAAAGTTAAAAATTTGGACACTACTTTTGGTAAACCGGCTTCGAAAAACCTTACGAAAATCGGTTGGAAAAAGAGATCAATTTTTTTTGAATTACAATACTAGAATTGTCTGTATGTAAGAAATTTTATTGATGTTATGCATGTAGAAAAAAATGTATTTGACAGTGTTATCGGCACATTGCTAAATACATCTGGCAAAATAAAATATGGAATTAAGTCTAGGTTGGACATGGTTGAGATGGGAATATGAGAAGAGTTGGCACCAGTAAAGGGTGAAAAACGAACATTTCTTCCTCCTGCTGCTTACACTCTTTCCAGGTAGGAGAGATATCAGTTTTGCAACTTCTTGAATGACGTAAAGGTTCCAGAGGGGTATTTGTCAAATATCAGTAACCTTGTGTCAATAAGCGACTTGAAGTTAAAAGGTCTGAAATCACATGACTGTCATGTTTTGATGCAAAATCTCATTCCAATTGCTTTACGTTCCATTTTTCCCAAGAATGTCTGCCATACATTAATGAAACTGTGTTTCTTCTTCAAAGCTATATGCAGCAAAGTTATAGACCCGAAGAAATTGCCAGCTATGGAAAAAGAAATTGCCGTCATATTATGTGAATTAGAAATGTTCTTACCGCCTTCATTTTTTGATATGATGGTTCGTTTGACGGTCCACTTGGTGAGAGAGATTCGACTATGTGGTCCTGTACATTACAGATGGATGTACCCCATTGAACGGTATATGAAGATTTTGAAAGGGTATGTCAAAAATCGAAGTCGGCCAGAGGGTTGTATTGCAGAGAGATATATTGTGGAGGAAGCCATTGAATTCTGTACCGAATACTTGTCTGGTGTGGAGAGCATTGCCTTACCGAAATCTCGTCACACTGGGCGGTTAGTGAATTCATACTACTTAGTTTGAAAATGACATAAACTTTGGAAAACAACACCAATGACATACGCCAAACCGATAAAATGCCTTCGGATTGTTTTGATACTTTAGGACAACGATCCACGAGTCATTTGTGACGTGTACGAATCAACCGCACCTCAGTCCGACGCACGGTGTGACCGGTATGGCTAAAATTGTCTGATATCAGTTTGAAAATGACATGAACTTTGGAAAACAACACCAATGACATACGCCAAACCATGAAAACGCCTTCGGATTGTTTTGATACTTTAGGAAAACGATCCATGAGTCATTTGTGATGTGTATGAATCGACCGCACCTCAATCCGACGCACGGTGTGACCGGTATGGCTAAAATTGTCTGATATCAGTTTGAAAATGACATAAACTTTGGAAAACAACACCAATGACATACGCCAAACAAAGTAAATACGTTCGGATTGTTTTGATACTTTAGGACAACGATCCACGAGTCATTTGTGACGCGTACGAATCGACCGCACCTCAATCCGACGCACGGTGTGACCGGTATGGCTAAAATTGTCTGATATCAGTTTGAAAATGACATAAACTTTTGAAAACAACACCAATGACATACGAAAAACCGAGCAAACGCCTTCGGATTGTTTTGATACTTTAGGATAATGATCCACGAGTCATTTGTGGCATGTACGAATTGACTACACCTCAATCCGACGCACGGTGTGACCGGTATGGCTAAAAGTGTCTGATATCAGTTTGAAAATGAGATAAACTTTGGAAAACAACAACAATGACATACTCCAAACCAAGCAAACGTGTTAGGATTGTTTTTATACTTCAGGACAACGATCCAAGAGTCATTTTTGATGCGTACGAATCGACCGCACCTCAATCCGACACATGGTGTGACCGGTATGGCTAAAAGTGTCTGATATTAGTTTCAAATTGAGATAAACTTTGGAAAACAACACCAATGACATACGCCAAACCGAGCAAACTCCTTCGGATTGTTTTGATACTTTAGGAAAATGATCCACGAGTCATTTGTGACGTTTTGAATCAACCGCACCTCAATCCGACGCACGGTGTGACCGGTATGGCTAAAAGTGTCTGATATCAGTTTGAAAATGAGATAAACTTTGGAAAACAACACCAATGACATACGCCAAACCGAGAAAACGCGTTAGGATTGTTTTGATACTTTAGGACAACGATCCACAAGTCATTTCTGACGTGTACGAATCGACCTCACCTCAATCCGATGCACGGTGTGACCGGTATGGCTAAAATTGTCTGATATCAGTTTGAAAATGACATGAACTTTGGAAAACAACACCAATGACATACGCTAAACTGAGAAAACGCCTTCGGATTGTTTTGATACATTAGGAAAACGATCCACAAGTCATTTTTGACACGTACGAATTGACCGTACCTCAATCCGACGCACGGTGTGACCGGTATGGCTAAAAGTGTCTGATATCAGTTTCAAATTGAGATTAACTTTGGAAAACAACACCAATGACATACGCCAAACCAAGAAAATGCCTTCGGATTGTTTTGATACTTTAGGACAACGATCCACGAGTCATTTGTGATGTGTACGAATCGACCGAACCTCAATCCGACACACGGTGTGACCAGTATGGCTAAAATTGTCTGATATCAGTTTGAAAATGAGATAAACTTTGGAAAACAACACCAATGACATACGAAAAACTGAGCAAACGCCTTCAGATTGTTTTGATACTTTAGGAAAACGATCCACGAGTCATTTGTGACACGTACAAATCGACCGCACCTCAATCCGACGCACGGTGTGACCGGTATGACTAAAAGTGTTTGGTATCAGTTTCAAATTGAGATAAACTTTGGAAAACAACACCAATGACATACGTCAAACTGAGAAAACACCTTCGGATTGTTTTGATACTTTAGGACAACGATCCACGAGTCATTTTTGATGTGTACGAATCAACTGCACCTCAATCTGATGCACGGTGTGACCGGTATGGCTAAAAGTGTCTGATATCAGTTTGAAAATGAGATAAACTTTGGAAAACAACACCAATGACATACGCCAAACCGAGAAAACATGTTCGGATTGTTTTGATACTTTAGGACAAAGATCCACGAGTCATTTGTGACGCGTAAAAATCAACCTCAATCCGACGCACGGTGTGACCGGTATGGCTAAAATTGTCTGATATCAGTTTGAAAATGACATGAACTTTGAAAAAAAACACCAATGACATATGCCAAACCGAGCAAACGCCTTCGGATTGTTTTTATACTTTAGGAAAACGATCCACGAGTCATTTGTGACGTGTACGAATCGACCGCACCTCAATCCGATGCACGGTGTGACCGGTATGGCTAAAATTGTCTGATATCAGTTTGAAAATGACATGAACTTTGGAAAACAACACCAATGACATACGCCAAACCAAGAAAACGCCTTCGGATTGTTTTTATACTTTAGGACAACGATCCACGAGTCATTTGTGATGTGTACGAATGGACCGAACCTCAATCCGACGCACAATGTGACCGGTATGGCTAAAATTGTCTGATATCAGTTTGAAAATGACATGAACTTTGGAAAACAACACCAATGACATACGCCAAACCGAGAAAACACCTTCAGATTGTTTTGATACTTTAGGAAAACGATCCAAGAGTCATTTTTGATGCGTATGAATCAACCACACCTCAATCTGACGCACGGTGTGACCGGTATGGCTAAAAGTGTCTAATATAAGTTTCAAATTGAGATAAACTTTGGAAAACAACATCAATGACATACTGAAAACCGAGAAAACGCCTTCGGATTGTTTTAATAGTTTAGTACAACGATCCAAGAGTCATTTGTGACGTGTATGAATCGACCGCACCTCAATCCGACGCAAGGTGTGACCGGTATGGCTAAAAGTGTCTGATATCAGTTTGAAAATGAGATAAACTTTGGAAAACAACACCAATGACATACGCCAAACCGAGCAAACGCATTCGGATTGTTTTGATACTTTTGGACAACGATCCACAAGTCATTTTTGACACGTACGAATCGACCGCACCTAAATCGGACGCACGGTGTGACCGGTATGGCTAAAATTGTCTGATATCAGTTTGAAAATGACATGAACTTTGGAAAACAACACCAATGACATACGCCAAACTGAGAAAATGCCTTCGGATTGTTTTGATACTTTAGGAAAACGATCCACGAGTCATTTTTGACGTGTACAAATCAACCGCACCTCAATACGACGCACAGTGTGACCGGTATGGCTAAAAGTGTCTGATATCAGTTTGAAAATGAGATAAACTTTGGAAAACAACACCAATGACATACACCAAACCGAGAAAACACATTCGGATTGTTTTAATACTTTAGGACAACGATCCACGAGTCATTTGTGATGCGTACGAATTGACCGCACCTCAATCCGACGCACGGTGTGACCAGTATTGCTAAAATTGTCTGATATCAGTTTGAAAATGACATGAACTTTAGAAAACAACACCAATGACATACGCCAAACCGAGAAAATGCCTTCGGATTGTTTTGATACTTTAGGACAACGATCCACGAGTCATTTGTGACATGTACGAATTGACCCCACCTCAATCCGACGCACGGTGTGACCGGTATGGCTAAAATTGTCTGATATCAGTTTGAAAATGACATGAACTTTGGAAAACAACACCAATGACATACGCCAAACCGAGCAAATGCCTTCGGATTGTTTTGATACTTTAGGAGAACGATCCACGAGTCATTTGTGACGTGTACGAATCGACCGCACCTCAATCCGATGCACGGTGTGACCAGTAAAGCTTTTCATTAGATAAAGAATTAGTATTTATTAAATGAGATAAATCAATCAAAAAAATATTGATTTTACATTATTCCCTTTCATTGTTATGAAAATGAAAACTTTTGAGTTTAAAATTTAATATTTTAGTTTTACATTTCCATATTAATGTATTCTTTCATATTACTGTTTTAATTTCATTCATTATTGCATTACTAACATAATATTTGTTTTCTTATATAGGTGAATTTTTTTCCTTGAGTTCGGATGCTTTGTTCGGCAACAAATACCATCGAGAGAGGATCACAAATATCAAAGGATGAAACATGAATTTTTATAACTATTGTTGAATAATTGTAAATGTAACGATGTAAAACAATGTTTGAAATGTATATAGAAATGCGTTTTTTTCGTATTCATGATGTTAAGTAAATGTATATACCGTTGTCAGTCAAAATATTGGGTGTGGGTGCTATGGTGTGCAGGTGTGCATGTGCTACTTTGTACAGGTATTTTGGTGTGCAGGTGTGCAGGTACTATTTTTTAGGTGCAGGCGCTGGGGCCTTTATCAGTGATTTTTTAGCGCTGATAAAGGACACCTTTAACAGCGCTAGAGGAGCGCTGATAAAGGGACTCTGTATCAGCGCTCCGAGAAGCGCTGATAAAGTTGACCTTTATCAGCGCTCCACCACGTGCTGATAAAGGCCCCCTTTATCTACGCCGGAATTAACAGCGCTTTTCTAGCGCTGTTAATGCTGGTTTTTAGCGCTGATAAAGGCGCAGGTTGTAGTAGTGTCTCTTCAAGTCATTACTCTAGTTTCTATATAGAACATCCCTCTGCTATATCCTCATGACGTTCCATCATCCTCTCATTGAGCCACTGATCCATCTTATCATGTTGAAGAGCCTACCAACACACTGGCGATCATGAATCCTTTCCAAGATAGGAATATTTACAAGGATGACCCGATGCCCGATCTCATTGCCCACCAGAGGCTCTCGAAACGATCTGGGTGTCAATCCCTCCTAATAGAAAATTGTATTTGGCATGGGTGGATGATATTACAGTGCCCCTAAGCTTTGGAAATCCTACCTTTTCATAGTTCAATTGGATGGGAGACCCGCCAAAATAATTTGACCACATTATGTCAAGGTATAGATCCATGCTAGGAAATTTAGTGCATCAGAAGGCCGCTAAGCTATGATGTTTTATACAGTAGTGGGAATAGCCCACATTTTTTAGGTATATCCAACTATCCATCTAAACTATAGATGGTTGGGAAGATCTTCATAGGTATTTACTTTACCATTTTAGCTTCACCCCTCCCAATACTTGTATTTCGAACCTCTTTATGTGAAAACAATGACTATATGAGTGCACCATCGACTTATTCACCGAATGGAATGGCCTCATACATTCACTCACTATGCCACTAAAATAAGATAATATGTTGATAATGTGCATGGGGAATTTGAATAATGAACTATTCCCATATATTTTTACACAGAACACCCTAGGTGGATTCTAAGATTTCTCTAACAATGTCAAACACTTGGATAAAGGCTTGTTGTGGGATAAGTAGAAATGTTTATTGCGTCCCTCAGATCCTGAAAGAGGATCCGCCAAGGATGATATAACTGACATTTCATAGGTATATTCTCCTATAACACCTTAATTATTACCTGAAGAGCCGCGTACATAACCTCTCCAAGGTCCACAAACTCATGCCTATGTTGAGGAATAACATAGCCTACCTCAGAATCGGAAGGTTCCACTACATAATGCACCATTATCGCATATGTAATTTTGATCAAGATTTCCTCACCAATAGGCTCAATACTCCCATCAGGTCCATTCTCTTAGGGACCCTTTTTAGGTAAGAAAAATGAGACATAGTCATTGGATGAGGATCAGGTCCACGGTTATTTCAGAAGTTCCTCTAATCAAGGAATCCAATAGTTTATAGGTTGTAGAAGACCACATTAGTCTTATCTCACTGATCTCTCTAATTACTACCCCTATCAACAATTCCTTGAATATACACTAAAATTGTGTTATGTGTTCAAGGAATGGCTCCAATACTAGGTCGACTAAAATGAAGTCAGTTTGGGTCCAACACGGCACATGTGGTATCTATTTCTGCAAAACTGGACAATGATAGTGAATTTGAATGGAAGCAGATCTTCTTCTATGGGTCTTAGACGTATTATTATTAGATATAATGTAAAGAAGTCGCTCATTCACTTTATATAATACATTCCAATTTGAATCAACTTGACATTTTTGTAGCCATCATGCCTCCTCTAGTTACCGCTTCTACATCCATATCTCAACTTTCAACCTCTTGTTAGAGCTTGTTGTGATGACACAAGGAAAAATAAAGCCCCATTCTGGTACCAAAATTGTCTCTTTCTCTTAGAAAATTCATCCCCCTAGAGAAAGAAGATCACCCCAAGATTATCCTAGAAATTGATGATTCATCAAGTAATTTCCATGAGTATGCCTTTGTAATTACCATTAATCTAGTGGACCCTTACATGATCTCTTAAATTGTTGAGCGTTTCATAGGTCCACCCAAATTTCCTATCAGGCTTCATCGTTGACAAGGACATGTTTATGAAAATCACTAGAATTATAAAGACTGTGCTTATAGAAAATCGTATCATGCTAATGAGATCAGATAGTAGGTTAAACATAGATCTTAGCAAGCACAATCCCCTCATAATGAATCATCATATTTTTCCCACTATCATGCATGAAACTCAACTATGAAGAGTCGCCGAAACCATACCGTGATCAGATGTGTTTAGGAATGGATAGAACTTAGTCATCGAAAATTCAATTATTAATGATTTTTTTTTGTTTTAGTTAGTGAGAAACGAGATAACCCCAACACCATCCATAATCCACCGGATCGACAATTAGTGCTGGTCATACCCCTTTCTGCATAGCAGCCTCATGTTGGCATAAATGTGTTCTTATCATGAAATTATGATGTGATCCAGAACCTCACCATAATCCCTACAATGATCTTGATCCTCTAGGCACTTCGCCTATCTGAAGACAAGTGTGAAGCCCTAACATGGGATTTAAGAATCTTACTCAAGTTAAAAACAGAGGTAGAAGTTGCAGATTTACTCCATGATAAGAAATTATACCATACATATTGTCAAGACATCATCTTGTTCTCAGAAGCAGACGAAGGGTTTCTTGTACATGGAAAAAATTTCCTATTGTACATCCCAAGACAGCTTAAGGGCATGAATGTCTGTTATTTCCTTATTGACATAGGTTCTGGGATCAATCTCATCCTAACCAAGATGCTTTCCAATCTAGGACTCTCTGAAGAATATTTGAGTCCCTCTTACCATAAAATTCATAGGTATGATAGGACCAAGAAGTGGATGTGTGGAAAGATTCACTTGAAGATCCATTTGGGTGGTCTGATCACTATCACTGAATTCATTTCCATCTCATAAGACACTGCCTACAATGTGATAATTGGTAGAACCTAGCTCCCTCTGCACGTATTATTTCCCTCATCATATCATAAATTTCTCAAAAACTCCCTCAACGGTTGAGTGGGAATACACCATGGTAATGCATCTCTATTTTCTTCTTTTGAATCCCATTATTTGTCTGTCGACATTTACAAGAGAAATGACAATCATGTTCAATATAATTAATTGAACACACTATTACTTTGGTTGAACCATGGATAGATTTGGATGATTCATTCATCCTCTCTATTAAACATTTGGTGTCCACAAAACCAAATTTGTACATTGCATTGTTGTCTATGAAAAGGGATGGAAACAGATTCACATGTACAATGAAGGTTAGAGGATCACATAATATTCCTATACGGATCAGGATCAAATAATTCCAGATCCCCTTACCCCTTCAAGGTATCAACATGTTTTCCCTATGGATACATTAATATGCCATACATGCATATTCCACCAAGCCTGGTACAACCATATTAGTCTAACTCACCACTACAGATTTTATAACTTCATGTGTGGGACCCTTGGTTGAAGGTTTGATAATATTTGATCACCAACCATTGTGGCCATGGATGCAATAGTATGGGATTCTCCCAATAAACATTCCACTATCGCCCAGGCCATCACCAACATCGCTTTAGGGTTAGACAACATAGATGATTTTTTTTACAAATGATACTGTCACTTCAAATGATGAATATGATTTTGATTATTCCCCTCATGCATTCGAAGAGGGAATCTATAACACCCTTGATGAGGTGATACAGGTGAATCATGGTTTCGAGACTAACCCAAGACCAACATTGATCAATATAGATATGCCTGCTGAAGAATGATAGTAGTATGGGGATTTCATAAAGTAGCATTGAGATGTAGTTTCCTTGAGATATGATGAAATACCAGGACTAGACCCTCAGATCGTCACCCATCACTTTGGTCTCCTAGTAAGACATCTCAGGCTCAAATAACCTTCCAAAAAGTAGCACCCTTCACATGGAGCTATTGCTAATGTCAACGTTTATATGACCATCAAATCCAACGTCTTCAACAAGGTCTAGTATCCCCGATGGTTGGAGAACATCGTTCCCATTAGGAAGAAGAGATAACAAATCAGAGTCTACATTGAATTATAAGATCCCAAGTACCATAATTCAAAGGATTATTTTTTCCTTCATGTGATGGATCTGTTGATCAAAACCACCACTGTATTCTAGGACATCTCATTCATGGATGGGTATTTCAGATATAATCAAATCTCGATGGCTCCTGACGATGAGGAGACCACTGCCTCCACGACACCACAATGTACATCTTGTAACCAGGTAATGTGCTTTGGTTTGAAGAATCCAGGATCCAAATATCAGTGTGACATGCACCACATATTCAAACCAATACTATAAATATAATTCTACGTTGATGATTTGTTGGTTGAATCCCACAAACATCAGAACTATCTTAGGGATTTTGGAAAGTTGTTTAGATTCATATTATCCCTCCATCTAAAGATGAACTCCTTGAAGTGCACTATCAGGGATACCACTATAAATTTCCTCATAATTTTTTTGATAGACATGCATCAAGATAAATTCATATAAGCTCAATGCCATCTATCAGATATCTCCTATAATAAATCTTTGGGGGATCCAAGGCTTCAAATGACACTTAGTTAACATTTTTCAGTTTTTCACGAATATGGATGGCATGTATAATATCTTTTCTTGAGTCATGAATAAATGTGTCTATAATCATTTGGATA
Source organism: Viscum album (assembly GCA_963277665.1). Lineage (NCBI taxonomy): Eukaryota > Viridiplantae > Streptophyta > Magnoliopsida > Santalales > Viscaceae > Viscum > Viscum album. The sequence goes on from OY728167.1 coordinate 1,009,275,845, forward strand.
AATTGTATCAGACCCCTTTTTTGGAGATCAAGTAGTACCTTCTATAGCCTATGGTTATGATGCAACATATCTCTGGAAAGCCTCTATTTCTTTATGTGAATTCCCTGGAATAATTCCGTAGTACCCTAATAGACCAAAACAATAATGAAGGGGAAGAGAATAGTTTATACTATATCAGCCGAATGCTCCATGACACCAAAACAAGATATTATTATATTAAGAAGAGATGTATCTCACTGGGTTTTTCAGTGCAGAAGTGGCAACATTATCTATAGCACCATGACATATAGCCGGTGCCCTATGTGGATCCACTAAAATATTTTCTAAATTTCTCTATGTTGAGAGGCTATATAGGTTAGTGGGAAGTGATCCTTCATTAGTTCAACATCATGTTCGTCTTGTAGAAAGCTTCCAGAGGTCAGGCACTAGAATATTTTCTGGCTGCCCATCCAGCCCCTCCAGAGTAGTTTGAAGAACTTGAAAACTCATTGAAGTCCGTACTTTCAGTGGATTGGGCCATAACGTGTTTTAAAATTCACTTTGATGGTGTCTCATTGATCCCAAACACTTGAAAGACCAATGATCCAAGACAGAACAAAGTTTTCTTGAGTATCATCTTCATCATTCCCACAATGGTTGTCTTTCCCTATTCATTCTTATTATCAGACTGTTTAACAAAAACAAGATGGTGTATCGAGATCTTATCGTTGGTATCGAGCTGGCCGTTGAGATTGATGTTCCCCACATAAATGTGAAGGGGGACTATAATATGGTAATAAAACTAATCAATGGTGACTATGTCGTACAAAAAATAGAACTTCTTCACTTATTAGAGTGTGCTCGCTAGCTGAGGTCCTGGTTCTCTTATTGGACTAAGGTAATTCATGTTTTTCAGTCACAAAATGGTCAATCTAATGCCTTGTCTATCTTGGATGCATCCCTCACAGAGCCTGAATAGGACGATATGATCTTCTATGTGGAACATGAAAGGTAAAAATCTCATGTCACCCCAGACGATGATGATATATAGCTTGTAAAACATCTTACCACTGGTGCCTCCACATCAGGGCCGACAACCCCCCCGACCCCCATGGGAGAGTCCTCGGATTAGACAATTCCCTGTGTTGATTATGTTCAACATGGAAATTTCATGACATACAGAGATGAAAATATGTGAATATGTTGGCGTACAATGCAGATCACCATATATAGTTTTCATAGCCTTGAACAGATTCTATACAAACACGGGTTCGATGGAGTTACTCTCCTTTGAAATAAAACAGATGAGATATTCTAGTTTAAGAAGGAAGTCCACACTAATTTCTTCAGAGCTCATCAGGTTGGGTAAAAACTATTTCACTAGATCGTAAGGATGGGATACATATGGCCCAACAGTGTCCATGATTGTATTGAGTTCTTCAAGAGGTGTCACATGTGTTAGATCCATGCCAGTTTTGTGCATCGACTACCAGAGCCTCTCCATACTACCATGTACTCTTGTCCCTTTATAGTCTGGGGAGTCGATGTCATGGGATGATATCCACCAGCAATAGCTCTTTAGTGTTGGTCCATTCTGACCAACATAGATATCCTCTCCAAGTGGTCATAAGTGATTTTTTTCAAGGAATTTAAGGCATGTTTTATCATTTATTTCATGATCTCTAACATCAAACACTGATTCAATGTCTTGAATATCATCCTCACAAATAACAACACCAACATTTTAACAAGTGAATCGAAGAAATTGTACACCACATACAACAAAATGTCCTAGTATACTTATTGATACCATGCACAGGAAATGGGAAGATTGAGGAATTTAATAAGACCTTATCTAACATATTGAAAAATATTGTTTGCCAAAAAATGAAAAGTTGGTCAGAAAAGATCCCTAATTATCTATAGGATTCCTAATAAATGAATCTTAATTCTTCCCTTTTTAGCCCATATTACCTGGTGTATGGAGTAGATGTCATTCTTCCCATCAATATTCAGTATTTGTTAATCCATACTGTTACTTATGATTAGAAGCTATCAGAAATAATATGAGAAGTCCTTCTGGTGGATCTGGAAGACATTAATGAGAATAGGATTTGGGCCTTGCACAATCTAGAAAGGAACCTTAAAAAATATCTATAAATTTCAACAAGAAAGATTGTCTCTGCTCTACCATTCTAGGTAACATAGTTTTGGACCTCGGGATTCCAATGATACTCGGTAGAAATCCACCAATATTGGATAAAAAATCGGATGGAACCTATTTCATTCAACAGGATTACCACAATGGTTCATATAACTTGTTCACTATGTATGGGAAGAATATTACTCCTCTCACCAATGTAGTGTTCCTCAAGAAATACTTTTCATGAAGGAATCCATTTCATACTCATCCTGCATGACATTAAACTACACCACAGTATAGATACTTCATGGTATTCATCATCCTAAAAGATGATAAACTATAATATTTCTATAATGTTTTGATCTCTATAACCCTAAACTGAGATCTCTTGCATCCTGCATGACGTTACAATATAAGACCAATTTCCCATTACCACATCATACATAACATTAAACTATACCCACATCCTAAAAAAATAATGTTAAACTGACTGTCATTACAGAACTATGTATGGATTGATTTCTACCCTCATAAGATATATAAGAACCCCCTGTCATTTTATATTTGGGTCCAGCCCCATGTATTCCCATCTTCGGTCTTACGACCAGAGATTTCACGAAGGAACTCATGGTGTGTTGTGGAATTGGTCCTCATTCACAACTGTTTTGTAACATATACACCATGTGCCTCTCTTAAGATCCCATTAATCATTACTACATTACATTAAGCTGCATAAAATCTCAAGAACAATATTAGGCTTGATTTCTGCCCTCACAAGATATGTAAGAATGCCCATAGATTATGTCCCCAAGTCCATCCCCAAGTACAAAAAATCCTTCCATCATTCCAGCATTCTCTATTGATTATCCAAGAATATGTGGTGTGGTGTGAGATCTTCGTGGGTCTTTGTTCACGTTGGGTTTATAACTACTACATCACATATCTCCATCAGGGATCATCACCAATGCCAATTCATCTTAACTGCATGATTTAAAACTACATTGAATCAATATAACTACGTATGGCTTGATTTCTACCCTAAAAGGATATATAGGAATGCCCATACATTTTATCTTCTGGTCTAGCCCCACATTTTCCAATCATTGGTTTTACATCATGAGGTTTCTCCTAGGAGTGCATGGTGTGGAATGGACATTGTTCTCATTCGCATCATGTTTAAAAAATTCACACCAATTTTGTCCCTTAAGATCCCATTCTTCATTAATACATGAATTTAAACTTCATTACATCCCAAGAATGTTGTTTTTCTTCATTCCACCCCTCACATGATACATAAGAACAACCAAACATTCTATCATCTTTTCATCATTCTTGCCTTTAGGAATGATTATCCTAGGATCATGTGGTGTGGTGTGGGACCTCCATGGATTTTTTCCAAATTATTTCTATAAATACCATGTCAAGTATCCACTTCTATGATCTTACCCCTTTCCCATTTGTCCTTACCACATGATGTTAAATTTTACAACATCTATGGAACTGCATATTACTTGATTAATTCCCTCAAAAGATATGTAGAAATTCCCAAACTATTTTTTCTTTGATTCCAGGCCTAGGATCCTCAACCTTATCATACATTTTCATTCCTTACATGGTCTGAGTTCTACATCTTTATAATCCGATCTCTACCATCATATATGATGTTAAAATACAATGTTCTTCCTGTAAGATATTTAATTGCATAGAATTTATGGTCCTTTCGCCATGACCAGAAAAAGAAATTCACCCCTTTACCCTGCATGACATTAAACATATCATACATCATTACCGTATGATGATAAACTACATTGAATCCCAATAACTACATGTGTCTTGTTTTCTACCATCACTGGATACATAGTAACACCTTATAATTTTGTCTTCGGGTCCTGCACTAGTTTCTTAAATTCATTTTCAAGCCCCTTTCCCCTAGTTCTCTCCTGGGATTGTGAATAGTGTGGTTTGGACCTCCCTAGAACTCAGTCATGTCGGGTTATTTATCCATGATAGACACATCCCCTTGGGGACACCTCTCCCTCATTCATCCTTACCTTAAGATAATAAACGGCCCAACATTCTGGAACTATATGTGTCCTGATTCCCATCCTTATGATATATGTAGGAACACCCATGCATTTTTCATCCTGCCCAGCCATGGTATTATCAACCCACATTACTTAGTTCCTCCACTCATATTTTTGATTCATTTTTCGTTAATTTAATCCCCCAATCTCTGTTATGCATCATCAATGTGCTCAAATACACTGTGGTGTAGGGCCTAATGTGTTGGATTCTATATTGAAATTCTTTCATTCCATTTCCATTTTTCATATGTCCCTTTATTTGGTTCTTCATAAAATTTAAAATCTAAATGTACCCCCAAATAGTATGGTTTCTTGGTATTATGGTTCACATACCGTCATGGGCCAATGTCCCAGAATGTCTCAAATGCCATTTTTACCCAGGTTTTGCATTTTGAATTGGGTCAGCGGCCAACCTAGATGTTTTTTTCCATCAAGTCCACATGGTATAGATATAGTGTCTCAAACATAGTAATCATTTAAACTTCATCATTACACCACCATAATTGTGTACCAAATATCATATATTTTAATTCAAATCCCTCTTTACATCCTTATGTTCAGACAAAATTTTGACACTCTCTGTTTAACTCCTCTGCGCACCATTGACCACTGAGTGGGAGGATCTGTGTCATGGGGTCATTCTTGACTCCACACCTTCATTCCCCTAGTCATGTTCCTCCATTTTTATTTATATATTCACCACCCTTGTTTCCTACACTGATTATGGATTTCATATGCTAGAGGGTCTTGGTATGATATGTACCCACATGTAACACTTTTACCACCTTGATGTCTAAATTTATGTCCTAAAACTTCCAGTTCATGTCTCAAGGTACTAGAATGATAACCTTAAACTATATACATGTTCCCTTCATAATGTGTGGTGTGGTGTGAATATTTTTAGTCCTAATTCACGTTGGTTTTATTTATGGTGCCACACTACACATGTCCGATTTGAATGGATCACCTTGGGTCTGAGCTCTATGACCATAAACTAAGATCCCAAACCTCATTATCATACGATGATAAACTATTACCTCCAGTTTTGGGATGAATGATGATAAACTACTGAAACAGTATGATTTCCTAACCCAAAAATAATTTTCCCTTTATGTAGTGGAAATTTTCCATGTCATCTTCAAGAGCTATATGTTGCTTGATTCTCACACTAGTTGGAGACATAGTGACACCAAACATTTTTCCCCGAGTCCCACAATAGAATCATTAACCCCTTTCCCCTTTCATGTCATAGGTCTCTCCAACAAGTATTTTGTGTGGTATGGGTCCTCCTTGGTCCTCATCTCATGTTGGATTCAAAATAAACCTCACCATGTACCTCCATTAATATTCCTCATTTTATTCATCTATACCATATGATGTTAATCAACACGGTCATGTCCCGCACACCCAAAATTGAACAGATAACCTCATGGTCTAAGATATATTAACAAAAACTATGATGTTCAATTTTCAATTTAGAATTATGTTAAAATGTGGAATAACCTCTTCTTTTCTCATTGATGGGGATATCTCCTCTTTTGGAATTGGTTGTTTGTCACACCTTCCTTTTAGATCTATGTGTGTCATGATATGTGACCTTGCATGATACATAAGAATTCCCAGAACATTCAAACACGGTCCATCAAGAAACCTTTTTCATATTTTTAGTCTCCCGACCATGGTTCTTATTGAGGTATGTGGTGTTTTTGATACCTCACTAGTCCTCATTCACTTCAGGTTTGAAATCACAACATAGTGTACCTTCGCTGGGAGCACTTTATTCCATAATGCTTACCAAATGATGTTAAACTAGATATGTACATTTAGGCTTCACGAATACCCTTTATTAGGGTCTTTATCATTCATCACATTTGAAAAAACCCCCAAATGGTATGGATGATCTTCTTTATGTATCACCTTTTGTACTGAGCCAATGTACTAGAAGATCCTGAACGACATTTTTAGAATGTTCAATATTTTAAATGTGGTCAGTCTTTGACCCTCACATGTCTGTTCCCTTCCCAAATTACATGATATGGATACTGTATCTCAAACATGGTTAACATTTTTCCCCCACCATTGCTCCACCTCCACTATGTCCCAAATACCAGATGTTGTGATTCATGTTTTCATTACCCTTTGATCTAATGGATTTTCAAGACCCCTATTATTGCCTCTTCGTGCATCTATGAACATGGAGTGAGGAATTTCTTCTTGGTTGAGATTTTTTCTGCTAATATTTCTTCTCACTGTTGAACACTATCTTGTGATGGGGAATGCCTGGCATCACTCCTTGTTTCCTACAACGAACATGGCTCACGTAGGCTTAGGAATTCAGATTTGGTTATACCCACAATTTGAGTTGTGCCACCTCATGGTCAGTGTTCCATGAAAAAAAACATGGATATCTCTCATCTGACATGACATTTAACAATTATTCACTTATTTTATGAATTTAATGTTCATGGGACTATCCTGTCATATGACCATAAACTAAAACAACATCTACCTGACCACACGATGAAAACCTGTACAACATTGGGGTGTTCCCATTTGAGATAAAATAAACATGGTCACTGGTTATTTCACATGACACTTTTAAAGTCCTACATATGGTTTTATTCCTACAGCGACACACGAGATTTCTATCATTCGATGGGTTCTAAAAAATAAATACACCAACTATAAAAGATCAAACAAGATATATCAAATGGCTGTTTTCTCTGTACATGGATCAGACCATCATGACAAAACCATCATAGAACATTGTATGGATTTATTCCTATCCTTATAGGATACGTAGTGAGGCCTGGGAATTTCATCTCAAGCCCAATTACCAATTCACATATCCTCATGAGAATTCAGCTTCAATAATGGTCCAAAATATATGACATCAAACTAGAAAATTTTCATAAATAAGTGGTGTGATAATTGACATTGGTTCCCCTTCGTATTCATTTGTGGCATGTTTTTAAAACATTAAATCACATATGTCCCAACCATGCATGTTTCTTAGTATTCATATAGTGCGCAATCCTCCTATCACACATTCACATAAGGTTTAACTCTTATGTTACAAGAAATAATTCATTAAATAGATATAATAGTTCATGTAAAATGACTTGAAACATTTTCTAGTGTCTAATAAGTATAACCATTAAACTATGAAAAAATTCCCAGCTATATGAAGTTAAGCTATACCATGCATATTCTTTCTTATGATATGTCAACAAACTATGTGTGTATTTTTTATTAGAATGAAATAAAAATACAAGGGACCCTAGTTCCACACCAGAGAGGTCATGTATGGCATGATCTTAATTCAGATAGGTATGCTTGTACCAATGTGATTAGGTTAGGGTAGTGTAATTTCACGAGTATTGGAATCCGTTTGAACATCTAGTCACTCCATCTCCACACTTTTTCACCCCTTATTTGGATCATCATCCACTTTCATGCCAGATGTTACCCCCTAATAGAATAGTCTCATTCCACTTTGGCTCATTTACCATTCTAAGATCACATTCCAAAAGTTATTAGAGGGAATTTTGAGTTAGGATCTGTGTTTTTGAATTCGGTCAGTAGTCGGACCTAATTTTTTTGTTCTTATTTTAGTCTAATGTGACGTGAATGTTGTGTTTTGTATATGGTCAACTATTATCCTCCATTATTATGACACCAATTTTGTGTTCCAAATTTTAGGTATTATGTCTCAATGTTCCTAGTTTCATTTGTTAGGATTGATTCTAATTCCTCATGTGCTATCCCAATCATTTATTACCACATATTTGGACATGAAACTTGGTTTCTATGAGAACTCTATTCTCTATCCACAACTACCTCTATTAGCTTTAATACTCTGGGTGGTCGGTCTACATTAGAATAATATGAGTGTCTGATAGTTATCATAAACCCTCATACCAAAGTGGATTATTGAGTGATATTCTCTTGTTTCTCACATCGGGTATGACCCATGTGATCATAGGGATTGATTGGTAGTTGATTCAATGATATGATTGAGATAAAATAATGATAACATGTAATAAATACCACCATTAATTATGTTAAGTGTAAAAAGGAAGGAAGGAAAATATGTTTCATGAGTTTGTCCAAAACGGATCCCTCGGGGATCAGACCGTTCGATTGAATGCCTCAACATCGACACTATTTGGCGTGTTCCTTCCAAGGTCACTTGTCGTCTCCTTTTCCCATTATATTCATCGACAGTATTAGATAGCTACTCATTATCCTTGATTAGTATTCGGTCCCACTTGCCTTGGAGTTCCCCATTTGATGGCTTTACTACAGTAGATGCTCCTAGGCTTCCACCTGCGAGGTCCTCAATTATTAAATGTGCAGCGATTGATTCGTGATGAATGTGGAACACTCGTCCGCCTACTCATCAATGAAAAAAATATCTTACACAGCCACATGGAACTTATAGATGTTCTCAGATTTATTCTAGCACAATGAATCATCTATGTGTTGGCTTCTCTCCCGTATCTTATTACCTAGTTAGTAATGGATCATTGAATAAAGATGTAAATAATCCACCCCTCCAACACATAGAAATCATAGTGAGGAGTGAAGTGACCACATTATACTAATCAATTATACCTTTTAAATCCTTAGAAATCGTTTGAGGCACTTCAATACCTTTCACTAGTCATAAGACGCTTCATGGACGTTTTTGGATCATTACCATCTAGATTTTCAAGATTTGTAGGCCTGTATTAAAAAATGATGGCTAGATGTTCAACATTCGTGCCTTCCTCTAACATATTTTCTAAGGGGATGGGATCTACACTATGTGGATCACCATATTCACTCATTTATCCTTCAACTTCTTCACTTCTTCCAGCTTCACTCTCTACCCAAGCAGTGAAATCACTTGTGATCTCCACCTCCCACTCACTGAGTTCCCAGGCTAGATCAATTTGAATGACCAGTTCTTTATGGGATGGTATAATAACTAAAAGATCTCCCATAGATGTCTCAGACTCAATAGTTATATGGGTTTATAGTATTATGATTAATATATGGGGAATGGGTATTTTGGTTAGTGGGATCACTAGATAATTAGTGAAGGTCTATAATAAAAATTATGATGACTTACGAGAGATAGGTGCAACCGAGTCAATAGTGTGAGTCACCGCAGAAGCTAACACAACATGATATCCATAGAGGATAATTAATTCAATGATTGATTCAAATGCATTATGTAAACATAATATATCATTTGATTTAGAGTTCATCACTTTGGACCCTCCCCCTAGTTCTTTTCCCCCACTTCAGCCATGGTGAGTTCACAACCTTGTTAAGCATTAGATAAAAATTCAGGGAGACATCATTCTGTGTCTGTTGGCATATTCTCACACCCTGAAGTGGTAAAATTTAGATCATCACTATCAATGTGTTCCTAAATAAGGAAGTGTATTTTTAGTGGATCCTAGATATGAAAAAAAAGGTACCAAGATATTTAGCAGTGATAACATACCTGGATGTGTTTAGCAAGTTTCTTTTTCAGAGCTTGCGATTTTTTTCTCTCGTGTTGGCTCATCTGGTGGGACGTTGTCCCCTGAGATCATTCATCACCAAGATCTTCATCTTCATCCTCCAATTCTTCTTATTCCACTTCCTCTTAATCTTGCTTCTTCTCCTCCTGCTCCTCCTCGCCCTCTTCTCCATCATCGTTGTCATCCCCGGGTGACATTTCTCCGGGGTCGGTATCTTGACCAAGCACTACTTTGACCAGGATATGTGGTTCTTAAATTATCCCCCAATTGGCATGAATAGACATACATGGATATCAATTACGTTTGTGGGTAATGAAATTTCACCTTTTCTACCACCTAATTGCACCACATGTTTGGCAGTTCAAGCCTTGTGCATCGTAGTTTTTTCCACATCTCATCAGGATATATCAATTGTTATAGAATTGTCCATGTAGAACATAGGGATGATAAAATTGCATCAATAGTCAGTTGCATAAGATATGTTAGTTGTTTCCTATGTTCATTCATATATGTCCCATGGGGTGGCCTATGAGACCACCTCCCTTTAGAAGGAAGAGGATTTACTACACTGCGAGATTCTCCTATATTTGAGGTTCCCTCTTGTGCCTTCCTACCTACCTGACATGACTATAGTATTTCTTCCTTAAAACCACCTCAATATCCCACTCAACATTTGGACTCTACACTCAACACCTTGATTTTATGGATTCTTTTCCATAAAAACTTTTTTATAAATGATTCCACCTAGTGATCAACATATTCCATTTACAAGACAGTGACAACATCAATGGGGGTGATTATTTAACCAAAGCCAAAAATTGTAAACAAGATCAAAAAATGAAAAATAATACGAGTAGTATTATCTTCACGAAACATTTTGTATACATTCTATGGAATTATTTGCATGTACCGAACTCACCTAGAAAACCTTGACAGCATATAGGGATCATTTAGGATCTTCCCATTCATCCGGTATACTTTCACACCACCCATGATAGTCAACAGATACTCAATCTACTCTAATGGACCTCGTAAGGCATCCTCGAACTATACATCTGAGTTATGGATCATGTGAAAGTTGAAGTTCACATTATGTTTGATTTGGAGCTTGACCCCTTACTCTGTAAGGGCTAGTGGGTGGACCACAAAAATATTTAGAAATTATGGTCATAGGTTTTCTAATGAATTCCATGTGACGTTTGAGAAATCATACCTACCACAATGGTCTGTAACCCTACCATGGAAAATTTTAGACGGTCCACAGATTTTTTTGGGTGTACTTCTTCTTGAAATGAAACCTAAGAATCCATATGGACTCGTTAATACAAGCACACCCAGATTGAACCTGGGCGTCCATGATCCCGTCCATTAATATAGTTCCAGAGAAAATTCCTACCCTTGTATCTCTCACTGGAAGGAGACATCTTCTATGGAAGACAGAAAGGAGACCAACGTACCGTACATTCAGGTTCCAATTATTGTTCACACAAAAAACCCACGATTGGTATTTAACTTCCTCTAAAAGCAGCCAATATGACCCAGATTTTTTTCTCTATGATGCATTTAGACAATTCTTCCCTCACATTGGAATACTCTCATTTATTTCCCTCTAGAGGAATACACTAAACCATGTAAGGTAAGAGGTGTTTTAAGGATGTATTTGATCCCCAGCCTCTACTTTGTTATATCCAGTTGATGTAATGTCATAATAGGGGTTCATGTCCTTTCTCAACAAACGTTCTCTATTTTCAGGAAGTCATCATATGGGAACACTTTCTGAGGGATGTCAATGAAGAAATGGATGTCCCAAAGGATGATGATGACCTCCCCAAGGTGGAGATTGAAAGTATTAGTATCAGGACACCATGAGATAAAAATCTCTGGCACTATGCCATGCTGATGGTAGAAGTGAAAATGAGATGTCCACATGAATTCTAATAGCCCAATGTGCCATTGTCATGCCACAAACTCCTTTCAAGTTTGGCATACCCAGTATGTCATTTCCCACTCAATTGTTAAATTTTCCCCAGACCTCGTGTCCCAGTCCTCCTTCTAGTCCTTGCTCCCATTTGTGATACTACTCCTAAAAGTGCTAGCAAAGTGGGTGATAAATTCATCCAAAACTAGTTCACCTCCCATAACTATCATAGTAATTGGGTTCGGGATGTAAAAAAATATATTTTTTGTCTCCCTAGCTAGGTGAAAATTGATTGTGATGTTGAACTGTTGTTATCCATCTTCATGTGTTACCCATGATGGTGACGTGTCAGTCTAGAAATTAAGAACAAACACATCCTCTAGAATGTCAATGTTTTATAGCGGGAGACTATCACTTAGATCATAGTACTTATATGCCCACTTCAGCCTTCATAAGAGTATCTTATTTTCAGATAGTACTCTTCTCACATGATGAATTTTAGGGTTTTTGATCATTACAGTCGTCTGTGTAGCCGCATCAGCCTCCCTATTAATATAATACAATTAAATGACCATCTACGTCAAGCCCTAAATACACAAATGAGTTATCATGAAATATTGAGGGTCGGTGTGAAAAACTGAAGGACCCCGAGACACCCTGAGAGGGGAGGGGTGAATCAGGGAGACATATTTTTCTTTTAATGTGATGGATCTTGTTCCCATGTTGGTAAGAACTTGTCGAACCTGTATGATGAATATGATCAGAAAGAAAACATTCACATGCATGGAGAAGACACAACACTTTTTACTTGGTTCACTACTAAGGGTTACGTCCAAAAAGCATATGCCGACAAATTGTCGGTCGTACCAAATTCTACTAATCTTTACTAGTTGTGGATTACAAAGGATCGGGCACATTCATTCTGTCCCAGGCTCACTGCCTTTACAAAAGTTCAGGGATAACTCACAGCATCCCTCGGGTCACTCCCGTTGACTCCCCCCATCTCACTGCCCTTAGTGAAGTCACACTCAGTTTATAGATGTGACAGTATCTTCATCATTGCAAAAGAATGCATACTTTGTTGAATGTAGATTCTCTGTTGAAGTCCAATATTCACTAGTATACTAATCTCACTTTTCACCGAAGGTATCGGGCAATCTTCCAGTTTTTGTGCTGCTCCAAAAGAACTGGCATACAACAACATCACCTGGAACACTTCTCCAAGACCGGCACACAAGTTTCAAGACCAGTGAACATGTCACTTGTGCGGTAAAAATTCAGCGCACAGGTGACACCAAACTACTTGTGTGTCACTGCCTATTTCTACTACAAACTTACGCGACGTTGCTCCTTTACCTCCCAAACCGCCTAGGTCACGCAACCACCAACTGGCGCACAACCTCTACTTGCGTGAACCAACTACCACTTGCTTGACTCAACCACTTGCGAGATGAGAGCTCAAAAAATCTCTAAGTCTTGAACCTTTTCACAAATGAGGAGGTGTGGTCCTGTATTTATAGGCAAACTAGACCCCCTACGCGGTGGCATGCAAGTGTCCTCACGGCACACATGTCCCGGCGCGCAGCACCAACCGCCCTAGCCTTTGTCGCGCTACTCACTTGTGTGATCACACCAATACTTGTGCGACCTACTTTACTTTTCCATATTTTGACATTCTGATCATGAAGAACAACCAACACGCAAGTCTCCAAACCTTTTAGGCATCGGCGTGAAAGTCCTTTCTCAATGCGCAGGTCACTTACGCGACCATCCCAAAACTTGCACGGTAATTATCCCTTTGCCATTTTTCCATGTTCTAAGCTTGAAGAACATATGGAGTGAAAGTTTCCTCTCCTTCAAGTACACGGCGCCCAAGTCTCTTTTCCAAAAACACTTTTCTCCATTTTTCGATTTCCAGGCCCAAAAATTTGGTAAACACTAGGAAACGACGCCCCCTTAAATATCGTTGTCTGGTTGAACTGTATGATCACTTTGCTGGTACACATTCTGAACATCCACTAAGGATTGAAAAAAACACAAACTATACTCCAATTCATGCATAAAAGACCATGGTTCCAACAAAAACAACTGATTTCACGTATGATTGGAGGATTTACATGAAACAATATGGCCTAGTCAAGTGTGTGTAAGACATTACACCAACACACAAGGCAACAAAGGATTTTTTTCTCCTGCACAAAAATGATCAACATACATGCATGAGATAAAATAATATTACATAAAAAAATTTGAGGTATAATAACATGGTTTCCCACATATTTATAGTTACCGACTGTGTCTTCCACTCATTCTCAAGGCATCTTGTGTGCTGTTTTATCCATCTTTCACACAAAACTATTAAAGAATCATTATCTTTGGTGTATCCCTCAAAACTGGACCATATGGTCCCCTTTCAGCTCATATTATGGGGGGGGGGGGGGGGGGTTCTTGGTGGCACCAAATTCTACTTGTACCTATAATTTTTCATATTTGAGGAACCAAAAGTCATAATTTGACTCGAAAGATGATCATATGGATCCCAAAAAATCCACAGGAAATTTTGGAGCATGCACACAATAAAGAAATCTAAAGTCAATCTAGTTGTGTTCCCAGTGCAAAATCTATGGGATTTTTTTCACTATGGACTCTAATAAAAGACAAGGGAAATGAATGAAGTAGATCCATCCATCACACAAGATATAGATCAACAATCATGCATCTTCTCCACCTAGTGTAATGTCAGCTGACACCATTCATGCCGGCCTTCTTATACACCCCCACGAATATTTCACCTATAAATAGAAGGGTACCTTCTTCCCATCAAAAAATGCTTTGGAATTCAAACAATCATTCAGGTGTATGTATGAAAAATCCATCTGATGTAATGAAAAAGTCATGTATTCGTGGTATATGATATTACGTTACATGAAATCCATGTGCCCGACTTTGGTCAGGCCTGCATGGTCTTGACCTTTGCACATTTTCTTTTTCATCTAATGAAATCTCACACAATATAACCATCTTGAATGAATGACCTTCCCTTTTATAATAATTCAATTACCTCGACTCTTCCATACTGTGTACAATTCTCTAATCTTTCACACGCACTTTCATGTTGCACATAATTCCCAAATCATTCATTCAACCCTTATGTGGTACTTCATGGGTTGTCCATACTCCAAGGCATCATGTTTGGTCTCCTCTTGCGGGCAATATCCCTATATTACATTCACATCATCCATACATCCATCTATGAATTTGCGTAGTGATTCCTTGGTTCCCCAAGTGGTGCTTCATGTTATGTTTTCTTTCCTTTTTCTTCATGTCATAATTTAACTACATTCTATGTCTTTTCTCATTTATACACTAACATAGACCCCTTAATTGACCATTCATCCACCTAGTTGTATCCTAGAATTTCTTATTCCTTCCCTTCACCAAGTGAAGGTTTTGAAATGTTATGTATGTCAAAGGGGGTGAGGAATAAGTCATAATCATATTGGATATATAATTCTAACCATCCAGGAACCCTCATCCTCAATAGATAACTTTAAACATTATGTTTCAGCATGTGTGGTAGGACGGAGTAGACCAGAGAGGGGATGAGATTGCAAACCTTTTTCTTCCCACGATTCAGTCCACCCCCTCTAACTCCCATTGGGATTTGTCACCATTTTCACATTAGGTAGTTTATATGTAATCCCATAACCACCTCCTTGGTAATCCCTCTGAGAGTAAGTCCCAATTTCCATCTCCCTGGGCCTGTAACCATGAGTAAGCCTCGCACCATCCCTTGTGGTCGCACCTTTTTTATACGAACATTAAGTCTGCTGCTACCACATATTTCTCATAAAGAGTATGAATCACACTGGATTAGAGTAAGAAATTACCATTAATTTCTATTTGGGTATCTAATAATGTGTAATCCCCATGCTCCTCCTCTTACATGACGTTACACTACATCTACCAAACTATGTGGAAATTGATCCATGCCATTCAAACTAGGTATGTGTGAGTCCTCTCTGAGGTTATCTCTCATCACTACCCACAATCCATTGGTCCAAACTATTTCATGGTGGTTCTCATGCATCATTAATGAAGTTAAACTCACCTTCAAAACTATGCAAGTCTTGATCCCTTTTGGGTACTTATGATGCCTATTTGAGGTTCAATCCCAAACTGTGGTAAACCTTGTCATTTCTTTTAAGGGATGTACCCTACTGACTTGACATATTTATTTTTTGAGACACATCTCTTGGATCAATCTTCTTTGGTGTTCAGATCCACATGGGATGATAACCATGAATAAGCCCCTTACTTACCCATACTCCTCCAACTAAGAGGGATTCTCTTGTGAAGGGTCGTTAACCATGCGTAAGCCCCCGAAACATCTCTGAGTCACTGTCTATTGTGTACAACCTGATTCTACACCTATATTCAAGAACTCCATGGAATTTGATACCTAAAATTCAAATAGGGAATGAAGGAAGCCTCCTCAGGGTGAAAGACCATCATCCATTCATATCCTTGCCTCTATGTCAATCATTTGTGTCTAAAGAAAATCATTCTACATCCAGGATGTTCTACTTCTTTAGAGACCTTATCCATGCGATCCATTTACATGAGCTGCCTCCCTTGGTGTCACATTCCATTTTATTGAACTTCATGGAATTTTATTTCTATCCACTAGGGTAAATATGAAGCCTTTTTTAGGTTCAATCCTAGTACCATAACCTTCACGTTGGTTCCACCTCATTTATTCCACCAACCTCACCAAATTATTCATCATTCATTCTGATTCCAACCCAGGAAACCACATCCCATTAGGATCATGCCATCCATGTGAGTATCTAACCACGAATGCCCCATTTACCCCACTACACTTTGAAACACCTAGGCATCTAACTATTCATAAGCACCACACTACATATCCATCCAACCAAGAGTGACCCTTTTACGATGTGTAGAAAACCATGTGTAAGATCCAAACCATGAACATTCATACTATGTGGGTTTTGATCCCTTATTTTAACATAGCGTATAAAAAATCATCTCTAAAGTTTAATCCCAACTAATGTAATATGTTAGAATCCCCACTTTTGGGGTGCACTTCAATGATCTGTCCTTTGTGATGTCTACATCAGCCATTACAATGTAAAATCATCTCTTTTTGGGACATGCCATTCTGGTTCTGTCCTCATTGGGAATTTGGATCCACTCATTCAGTGAACCTTATAGGTGCTCAATACTAGGTATGTACCAATTTAATCAACTCTCATTAGTTTTCTAAACAGTCTGGTCTGTCTCTTTAAGTCATTATACTCGCAATATACCCCGTGTTAATCATGGAATCTGAGGAAAACCACGAAGGCATCCATAAGACATAGGATTCATTTCATTTGATGTGGGATTACATGGGGTTATTCTCCCTCTAGAATCTCATTGATAAGAGAAAACTCGAGTGTACCAGGTTTCTAGCATCTAGACATATCAATAATGCTCAAAATGGCTAATTCACTGACCGAAGTTTGCTTCCCCAACATTACCCTTTGGAATTTCTTCAAAAAAGTAGCATAATTAAATAATGTACATAAAGAGATGGAACTTATAAAAGTTTCATGAGAAACATCTTAATCATCAAGGCATACTTGAACTAGGCGATGAATTATGAAGAGGAATCTATAGAAGGAGATACTGACATCCCATCATCCCGTTTTGATCAAGGAGCAAACATCTCTGAATAAGTGATGAATGTTTCTCGCCTATGAAAAGTAGAAATTTTGCACAATAGATGAGCATCCCTATTGACCGTACATTCCCCAACAAAAAGTGCCTGAATCATATTATAAATCTAATGAGAAGAAGTTTTTTTTTAAAAAATTTGTATTTATACATATTGAATATCAATGTTTGTTTTTTATCTCTAAAAATTCACACCAACGAGATAATTATGGAAATTTCTACACTAAAAAATAAATAAAAAACATATCCAATAATAGAAAAGTGAACTAATTTTGATAGAAGGATTCATCCTAAGATGAAATAATCATAATATCTAAAAAGAAAACTATTAAAAGATTTAGAGTAGATGTTTTTTGGCTACTACTAATGTTGTGTAGTTTGAATCATAAAGATAATTCATGCTAGTATTACATGTCACTACTAATAATGGAGCATGAATCAAGTGGGAGAAATTTTGAAGAAATGATATTGGATTGTCATAATGAATTTATAAGGATGAATACATAATCTAAAAGAAAAAAATACAAAATATTAATTCATGAAGGTAGTTTTAAGAAAATGTGTTCAAGATGGTCTCAAAGTTGAGAAATTAATATTTATCTCACCACATGAGATCTCACATAATATGATACATGTAGTGGACAAGATAAATATTTGAAAATACTAAAAAATATGAGAACATAAAAAAATAATGTCTTCATATCCATTATAAAAGACTAGATATGGATAAAAAATTAAGAATGACCAGAAACATGATGAAATAAAAATAAAGCATATGGTGATAGTTAAAATTGATGATAATTCATCTATAG
The DNA here is from genome assembly GCA_963277665.1 of Viscum album. Lineage (NCBI taxonomy): Eukaryota > Viridiplantae > Streptophyta > Magnoliopsida > Santalales > Viscaceae > Viscum > Viscum album. Next base: position 1,009,294,039 of record OY728167.1, read on the forward strand.
AAAATGTTTTGAAAATAATTATATCTGAAAGGTGTGAAAAAACATGACATGACATTTGATACTGTTTAAAAATCCTACCAACCCAAGAAATGGAATGAAGAATATGTGAAAACATCAAATATTGTTGTTGAAATCTGGAGCCATGAATCTGTCATAAACAAGGTTTGAATCAAAATGTAATTCAGTCAAGACCATTGCATAAATATCATCTAAAAACGTTAATTGAACTCTCAATGGATGAAAATTCAAATGATGGGTTCTTTCATAAAATGAAAAAAATACCAAATATAGGGATTAACTACATAGAGATCCTATTCCAAACATAAGGCTGATCAAGTAATGTTGGATAGAAATGAATGGTTGATGAACCATATGTTTGTGTCCTTAAATGTACGGTTCCTAACATACATAAGGATATTTAACCATACCTTCATCTCTAGATAAATGTAAGGTTACTTTCATGTGTAACGTTCTCTATGCATACATTCCATCAAGAATAGAGTTTATGATCTTTATGACCATTCTTTCAACGTAAGGTCAAATAAAAACATAAGCCTCATGATCCATACATGTTGTTCTCAACATAGAATATTTTATTTATATTACATTCTGAAAATAGTGTATGAATTATTTTTCCAGAATATATTATAAAAAATTTCTGAACTCTTTAACAAATATTCACTATGAATTAAAATAATAAATAAAAATCTAGAATAAATATTTTATAGAATATTAATGTCATGAAATAAACTTAAATTAATATAATTAGTAAAAACCGAGGTATTTGTGGGAATACAGATCAACAAAATTTATAGAGTATTGTTGATACAATACATGACCAATAGTAGAAGGATTTTAAAGAATATTTCTTATGAGATGGCATGAAGAGAGATATCATAGAGTTTGTATATCGGTTATTGGTATTCCAATAAGTTTAGGCAGGATTAAAAAAGATAAATGGGATGTTTCATCCATTACCCATACTAGAATTGAAATGGAGAACATAAATATGGGTTTTGGCATTAGACTACCCAAAACCTATAAAGGGATTAATTCTATAAGGGTGGTAGTCGATATCTTGAAAAAGTCAGCACACATCATCGCTATCAGATAAGAAATCTCTCTGAATTATCTATACATGATAAACATTAAGAAACTTGTAAGGTTTCATGGATTGCCACTTTCTAATGTATCAGATAAGGATATGAGGATTACACCAACATTTTGGCGAAGAATACAGGAAGAACATGATACTGAATTGAGTTTCATCATTTCATTTCATCCTCAAACTGATGGTTAGTCTAAAATAAATCTTCAAACCCAAGAGTATATTTTGAGATCTCATTCTGTGGATTTCAATGGTGGTTGGGATCAACACCTTTCACTAGTTGAGTTTTCTTACAACAATATCTTTCAAAGAAGAATTTATTTGGAAATGTATTAATCCCTCTATGGGAACAAATTTGGAACTCCAACATGCTGGGATGAGGTTGGAGAAATATAGCTATTGGGATATGAGATTGTTGGAGAGATGGTTGAGAAGGTTAAAAACATTCAGCAACATTTTAAGGTAGATAAATGTCAGAAGAAAGGTCATGTCGATAACCATCAATATGATCTAGAATATGAAGTTTAGTGAAATGTTGTTTTTTATGAATCTATCCTAGGAATAAGTCCATTTGATTCAGTAATAAATATAATTTAATCCCTAGGTATATATATCCCGTTGAGATTATTGATCGTATTGGGACAGTAGCCTATCACCTGGAACTTCTTCAAAATCTCCCAAAACACCGTGGTGTGTTTCATGTATGTCTAAAGATGAAGTACATACCTAACACTTCATATATACAAAACTCAAAAGTCACACCACTAGATCATGATGATTATTATGAAGAACAACAAGATGAAATTATTAAACGTACGGTGATTGTTTTTTTTGAAATAAGACCACTCACTTAGTAAATGTTTTAGGAAGAAATCACCAATTAAAAAAATCAATAAGGGAATTTAGGATATGATGAAGTAGAATTATCCTCATTTTTTTACCAAAGAAGAAAATTTTTAGGGAATAATCATTTCAAGGGGGCTTTAATGCAACTCCCCTGGTTTTTATACACCCATTTTTTTCTTGAATAAATTAAAATTTTATTTATGTATTACAACGATATAAGTCAAAAATTGCTTTCACATAGATCTTAATCAGTGTACATTACATGAAAAATGGACTTGGACTACATCACATAGAATATCAATTTTTCATATATTATAATCAACAAATAGATGGAAAACATTACATGTAACACTGATGTTTCTATGACACATCATTTTACTATTATAATTTTTTAAATGAGATAATTATAACCAATCGATTAAAAAAAATTATATGAATAATAATAAATAATTTAAAAATTTTATTATTTTTTTGTATAAATATATCATATTGATAATGAAAGATACTTTTTTTGTTCATGTTCTTATATGTTTTAAAATACAATTTTATAAAATGAAATCCTTTTAAAGTGCTTATGTGAAAAAGAATAAAAAAAATTTTAGACACATTTAATTATTTTTTTTTTGAAAAATAATAATCATTTTATAATTTATAATGTAAAAATTATAATAATTCGAATTTATGGAATTCATCTGAAAAAATTAATTTTTGGATGAATAATGAAAAATATCCGACTTTAGTCCAAAAATTATTTTTCATATAATTTATTTGTAAGGTTAAAATATTTTTTAATTTGGTTTAATGGATTAATTAGATCATATTTTTATCAATCCACGACATTTTGGTTATTATAATCAATTTCACATTAAAATTTAATATAAAATGTTAAGAAACGTTTGATCATTTTTATTTAAAACCCCCAGAGTGTCATCCTGTCGGTAGGATAATTTTTAAATTAACTTCTACCAATTATGTATTTATAATTTAGAAAAATTTATTCCATACTTGGAATTAGAATAATTTGAAATATATAATAAGATAAATGTAGTTTTTTTCCAAAATAATTAGTGACAATGATTAATATTAACTATAATGAATAAGGTTAAATTATGTTTGATAAGGGACTAAAATAAAATTAATACCCAGAAAGACCTATTAACATGTCCAAAACACATTGGATTGAAATTTATTTCCATTAAACCTTTCATTAATATGTTTGTTTGGTTCATTTTTCATTTTTTTGGATAAAAATGCGGGTACACCAAACTTTATTTAAAAAATTCCAAATGTGTCATTTCCCTTCGTTATAAAAGGACACTATCTTTAAACCATATTAAAACCTCTAAAACCACTTATTTTAGGACAATATATTATCAATAATCTTAAAAAAATACCTATATTTCTTTTAAGAGCCTCAACATGGGAAAAAATAAACCACTCTAATCCTTTTGGCCCAATCCAAAATAAGTTACCTGATTAAGAGGCAATGTCTTCTCTCAAGCTCTCTCGTTCCATTTTCATTCTCAAACCCATCCAATGTTTTTTATTGAAATGTTATATAACAAAATATTTTCCTAAATATACTATTAGGTTTTTATTTGAAGAGTTCTTACTCCACTTACACACACCACTATCTAATGGGCAACACACATACTATTTATATGTACGGTGAACTATCGCCTCACTAAATGATGATTGCTCATTTTTTCATTTACCACCTCTCATGGTGGAAATTAGGATGGAAAATCTATTCATATATTTCATATTTCATATTTCATATTTATTTATTCTTATGTATTTGTTTTATAACATACGTATTTTATATTTTCATTTGGTGTAAATATGATAATTACGTTTGAGGAAGTGTTGACTACCTCCCCCTTAAAGAAATTTAAATCATTCACACACAACATAGAATATTTTAAGGATCATTTTAGTGACCTTATATGATATATATAGAATTTTAATGATAAATTAATGATATAATATACAGATTTACATATATTTTATTTTATTTATTTCATTCAATATTATAATAAAAAAGAAAACATTGTTCATGTGTATGAACAGTTTACAATCTCCATGAACGGTGTGTTACATTTCTTACTTATATGTTTTTTATATTATTATAATACAAATGTAATTAATATAAATTATATTTTTATCATGGATTACAATCTTGAATCATTATACAATTATATAGAGTGAAGATATACCAAATTAAGACACATGCAAAGAAAAATGTAGATATTATCCAAAGTGGATCCTTAACATGGAATTGGTTACTAGAGGATAATATAAGGTCATAATAATACCATATATGATATAATATATAATAATATGGTTCAATAAATTTTTTATAATAAATTGATATTTATTAAATAGGTGGGTTGAATGAGTGCGATGAGAGTCAAGACATGAGGTAAGGGGACTTTATCTCACCTTTTATTTATGTGAGATACCTTCTTTATTCACCACCCATTCATTTTGTGTGGTGTGTATTCTTCCAATATATGTATTCAATGATTTATATAATTAAATTTATTGGTATTTACATAGAATGTATATGATCTTTATTTCATGGGGTCAATGTTTCAAAAGCCACCAAATCGGTATGACATGATTGTCTTAATTTTACTTCTTTGAGACACATGTTTTATTATACACCAACATTCTTTTTCAAGGTGTGTATACTTCCATTTTATAGTTTATTTCATTAATATCATTGTTTTCATGATATTTTTTTTCTTCATGTGCTTTTACTTTATTATAAGTATAGTATGATCCCAATATACCATGCACTATGGGTTTATTTAAACAATTTTATCATATATCATGATTGTTTATGATTATGATTCCTTTATTGAAATAATATGATCTGTATCTCAAGAAAAACACTGAATTTTCTTATCCTCTATTTATTCATGTTATATCCATGTATTTGTACCATTTTCTACTCTTTGGTACTTAAGATAATTAATAAAATTCATTTAAGATAAATATGAATGCATTTATCTCTTCAGTAGAAAATATGTTTTAATTCAAAAACCTTATTTTAAAAAATGTTTTAAAATCTGATATAAATGATCCATGAAGATAATTTTCAATTAAAATTTATTTAAAATAAAGTTTTATTATTTTGAAATATTTATTTATATTTTTTCAATGTCATTTTCAATGAAAAATGATTTCAAATGTTTTTTATGTTTTGAATATAATTTTATATTGATGAAATGATATTTTTTCCTTGAGAAATGTTTTTAAAATATACTTCCAAATAGTTTCATATATAATATAAACTATATTGCTGTTAATCATGCCTCTTTGGATAAATCATTCAATGTTTCTATTCATATTATTTTCATTAATGGATCATGTTTTGATGGAACGTTGTTTATGAAACCCGTTTCTCTTTCACGTGTTATATGTTTTTCAAACATGCTTCTTTTCACTTATTATTTTTAAGATGAAATGTTTATGAATCCTATTATTTTCATAGATTATGATATGAATAAATGTTCATATTACACATTTCATTTGATAAGTAATGATATGAATATTTTCAATCTATTTGAACATGTATGAATGATTTTACTATGAGATTAGTGGGACCTATATCTCTTTCCAATTAATTGGGTAATGATTAATATATCACGAGATGGACTAAGATGGTATTGGGAATAAACCCTGACTACTAAGATGGATCTGGGAGTGAACTATGAAAACCAAGATGGTATGAGGAGTAAACTCATGATACAAAGATGGACATGACAGTGAACCATGACTACTCAGATGTATGGGGAGTGAACCCATACTACCAATATGGTATTGGAAGTGATTCCATGGTAATATAAAAATCATATTATATTATTATATGTCTTCCATAATTTCATGTTTTATTACTATGTTATTCTTTAATAAATTACGTTCTTTAATTCATTATGATTCATGTCGTTTGAATTTCCAAGAATTATTACATGTTTCATGTATACAATTTTTGATATATATGGTATTATCTTTTATTTTCATGTTCATATTCTCAAACCCTTATGCTCATGTTTATTCTAAAAAATCTCCCTTTTTTACCCTTAAAAAGAATTTGATCTAACTTTTATTTATGTTTAATTTCCCATGTAATGAAAATATGTATTATCATTGATGTGACCAAGAAGGGTGCTAGTCATAATGAACCTAGTAGGAGATAATGTAGCTCACTTATGTATTAGTGTTTATGTTTCCATGTTTCCAATGCACCAGACTAGTCTAGTTCTTGAGTATATGTTTTTATAATTTTTTATGTATTCCTCAATAGTTTTTGTAATGTTAATATATGAAAATAGAGGTTCACTATAGTGTATGCATACAAGGTATGTGGAAAGAAAAAAATGGGTAAAGTGTATCAAATACATTCTATATAATGATGTATTGTCATGATAAATTAAATAAAGATTCGTATGATAACATGAATTCATGAGATCAAAGTGAGGTGTGTGAATCTTGAGAGATAGAGGTTAATGTGGTATTTTCATGCTCACATGTGTGCATAAAAACATTGAAAAATACCTGAATCATAATTGAGAATCAAATAATAATAAATAACAGAAATGAATATTCTAGGGTTTATGTTGTCTTGAAATCTGGGTATGTGTTGTCATTGATTTCATAATTTAATAAGAAGTTATTGGTGGTTATGTAAATATTACTCTTTCATATAATAATACCAAAAAATTTGCTGTAATCTCATTCAAGGATTAACTAAATCAATGACTTTTACAAATAGAATAATTTGATAAATCATTGTCTCATGGAGGTATCATATCAATCAAGGGTTATCAAAATATTTTAATGAAGACCAACAGGATTGTTAGTGGTTGTTGAAAATATTTGAATGGTTAGACAATAAAATTTGAATAATTGAGATCATGGATTAAGATCAACATATTATCTTATAGTGGATCTATCCTTGAAAAAATAACAAAACCTATTTGTTTAATCTTGGAGCAGGAGAGGCCACTTATGTAATTCAAAAGAAGAATTCTCAAGTGAGGATTATGGAGCAGTCCAATGTGGATTCTGGTATCACTATGGGATAAAATATAAAAAAAAATCCTTTTTTAATTTAAGATAGATAAAATGTGACTATAAAGTAGAAATTGTAATTTATAATAAAATTATAGAAGAGAATGTGTTTTGGGGATAACAAATAACATGATATAGAGTAGGTATTTGTACCGAACCTTTTAATCCTTGTGTCATGTGATTTTGTATTTATAGAATTATTTATGGTAAGTATGTGGGATTTAAAAAATGTGGATTGAGGCTTTAAACATTAACATGGTATTAATTGAAAAATATATAATTTATAAAATGAAAAAGTGATAACTGATTCACCCCATATCTCTTAGTGATATCACACTGATGAAGGCGTTTTAATATATATTAGAGAAAATATCTCCTCTGAATGATCAAACATTCTTATCAGGAGGGAAAATATGAATTCAAAAAAGAATATTATTATTAAAATTTCTAATGTCGAGATGTTTCATTGATGGAAAAATAGAATGATACTGTATATCCTATCACACAATGTAGAAGTGAGAGATGTAGATATAATGTGAGTTCTACCAAACATTAAGAATGTTCCTATGAAATTTGAAGACACGTGGAACCTAAAGATGGCTGGATTGGATAAAACTGATATATTTATTAAACTATCAATAAAAATTACAAAAACGAGATGGATCTATAAACAAAATAGGAAATATGGGATAAAAAGACAAGTATTTGTGAAAGAAATCATAAAATCATAGAATCTAAGAAGATTATATAGAAAAGATTATTTTAAGATATTAAAATGGATTGTGATGAGATTATTGATGACTAAATTACATGAGTACATGAAATATTTAGTAACATTAGTGTTTTTGGGGAAAGGATACATGATTCATCCATTTTTAGATGTTGATGGGAAACATTCCAGATTGTTTTGATTCAATAGTTTATAAACTATAAGACCAAGAAGATATATCTCTATATAAATATCATAACATTCTAATATCTTATAAAATATAAAAAATACCTTATTTTAATAATAATGAAAAAATATATGTTATTTAAATCAATAGTAAATAGATAATCTAGAGATTAAGAGGAACCCAGATCAAGTGATTTTGAGGATGAGGAAGATGAAGTGGACTACAATCCAAATTGGTCCTTGTTTATAAGGATTTGTAATAGTGGTAGAAGATAAAAAGGTAAGAACACACTAAATTGATTCAACTATCATGGCATTAAAAAAATTTCATATGAATATCCAAAGAATAATTCAAATGTCACCCATTCTAATGAAGTAGATTACTACCTCATGATAAATTATAAGAAATAAAAAAGTGTGACACTGAGATGAAAAATGAGAATTAATTGAAGAAAAATAGAATAAATATGATGAGAAGGAAAATTTGATGAATATTCATCATCAAGTAGTGGAACAAAATACGAATTAACTTCTAGAAATTAGAATTTCATTATAGTGAAGAGAAAAAAAATCATACACATTTCAATGTTTATAAGGTAACAATAAAAATGATCTAGAATATTACATGAAATATATTCTAGAATCCACTCTTGAAAATATCATTAGTCTCCAAAAAGAGAAAATAAAACTAATAAATTGACATGATGAACATTTTTACAATCAATAGACATATCTTAATGAGATTACGGGATATCTGAATAATATATATAAGATAGAAAGAAATATAAAATAATCTAATGAAAATTCTCTAGTAAGAAAATAATTCAACAGTAACAAAAATGATTTCATTGAAGAGAAAAATTGTTGAAGAAATTTAACCATGATAGGATGGTGATTGTCCTTGATGAAAAACATTCATAAAATCATGTTTAATTATCTAAGACACAATATATGTTCATTTATACTCAATGGGAGTTGATTAATATGAAATTAAACTTCATCAAAACTATTTTGATTTAGGGTAGAGCTTTTTTTGGCACTAAATTCTACTTGGACCCATAGGGGAGAATATTTTAGGAACTCAAAGGCATAATTTGACTTAGAAAATGACCCCAAGGATCCAAATAGAACTGCATGCATGATCTGAAGTGTGCGCGTCAGAAATATATCTACATGGAAGCCTCTTTCATTACCAATGTGACATCATCATGGTTCTTGAACTCTTAACTCCCAAAAAATGGCCAATGCATATGTGTGAGGGAGATCTGTCTATTGTCCAAGAAAGAGATTTTTGAACAAGACACTTTCTCTCCTAATGAGACATCAATGAGCCCCTTCCATGCTAGTATCTTTCTGAACCACCAACAATATTTTTTCCATTAAATAGAAGGGTACCCACATCACTTCATATAAACACTCCATACGTCAAACCATCACTCCCGTGAGTGTAAAAAAACCCCTTGCAGGACCATGAGAAATTCATGGCATCAATTTATAGGATATTATGTGGTTGGTCCCCAATGGGGCCACCATCAGTTAGACTCGCAAGGGATTGACCCTCTCCGATATAGTTTTTCAGCTACAACAATTGCATACAAAATAACCCTATTTCTTGTATGTCTTGTCCTTTTGTAAAACATATATTGCCTCAACCATTCCATCTTGAATGAAAGTATCAAATATATCATTCACCCTTTCATCATTTATGCATGTCCAAAATATTTTGTGCACCCATTTCTTGGGACTCCATGGGTTGTACTTACTCCAAGGAAACATGTTTGATCTCCCATTACATGAAAAATACATATCTTGCAAGCCCTTAAACCGCACATCCCTCCAGGATTGTGCAAAATGAATTCCTAGTTCCCTGAGGGGGAATTCAAGTTATGTTGACATGAATTATTATTATTCACAAAGGTATGCTACGAACTATTTCTTATTTCAATAGCTATGCTATCATGGAACCCTCAAATGACCATTCCTCAACCTAGTTGTATCATGGCATTCCATGTAGATTCCCTTTATAATGTACAAGTTGGTACAATTTTTTTAAGTCTAGGTGATGAAAAATGAATATTTCTCATTTAAGATACATGATGTTAAACCTCAAAGAAACCTCATGATCAAAATATGATGTTAGATTTTATGTTTCCACGTTCACAGAAGGCCTGAGTGGACCAGATAGAAGATGTGACCGGGAACCTTTTTCTTTTGGAATTTTATTCCATGCCTCTCACTCTCCATGTGTGCCTCGAACATTCTCCATGTAGGCCCTAAACTTCCATCTCAATATTACTTTTGGAGTATGTCCTAATCTACATCTTATTGGGCCACTAACCATGCATAAGCCCTACACCACCCCTCATGGACACCCATTTACAACATGATCGTATGGCCTGTTGCTACCTCTTGTTTCTCACACCGAGTAGGAATCATGTGGGCTTAGAGTATCCAACAACCTTGAAATCTTATTTGGGACTATTAATAGGTATAATACACATTCTCATTGTCTATAATTACATTAAACTACATGTAAAAAAAACCCATGGACTTTGATCCATTCCTTTCAAAAAAGGTTTGTAGGAAGCCTCTCAAAGGTTAATCCCATCAATCCATACCATCAACTTTTTCTTACTATTTCATGTTGGTTCTCTTGTGTGCTGCATGATATTAAACTACACAATTCAAACTATGAGGGGTTTGATCCCTTTCAGGTATGTAGGATTCCCCTTTGATGTTCAATACCAACCTATGGAAAACCATGGTGCCCACTTCTATGGGTGTACCCTTCTGATGTGACATCTTCCCTTTTGGGGACACATCTCTCGAATACATCCTTTCAGGTTTTTTGATCCACGTGGGAAGCTAACCATGTATATTCCCTACACATCATCATAGTCATCTAACCATGAATGATTCCCTTTGTGAGGGGCCTCTAACCATGCATAATCCCCCAAAATGTCTTCGGGTCATCTCCCATTGTGTACACCCTGATTCCACACCTCCATTCCTAAACTATGTGGACTTTGATCCCTGAATTTCAAACTGGGTATGCATGAAGACACCTAGAGGTTCAATCTCATCATCCCTTCCTATAATTGTATTCCCCTTGATCCTTTGTGTCTTAAGAAGATTATTCAACCATAAGAAGATTCTATTTCCATCATGCCCTTATCTGTGTGTTCCATTCTCACAGGAGACCACCCTAGGTGTCTCATCTCCCCATCCAAAAACATTTCGGACTTTGATTCCTAGTCACTAGGGTATGTAGGATTCTTCCTTGAGGTTCAATACCAGCACCTTCACATTCATGTTGGTTCCACCACATTAGTTCCACCCACTTTACCAAATCATCCATCATCCATCCTGATTCCAACCCAATCCTCCACATCCTGGTAGGATGATGCCATCCATTAAAGAAGATAACCATGCCTACCCAATTCATCACATTTATCATTATGGTACTCAAGAATCTAACCATGAGCATTCCACATACATTATATCCATCCAACCAAGAGTGGCCCTCTTGTGAGGGAAAGCTAACCATATGAAAGCCCCAAACCATCTCCTTTTAAACTACATGGGTTTTGACTCCTAATTTATTATACATGTTATAAAGGAAACATCTGTGAGGTTCAATCCTAGCCACTTGTAATCCTTGTAATTCCCATTCTTGGGGTGCACTTCCAAGATATGTCCTTTGTGATGTCCAGATCATCCTTCACCATATAAAATCTTTTATCTTGGGGACATGTTATTCCAGGTCTGACCACCCTGGGTGTTTTGATCAATCCATCCACTAAACCACCCAGGTGCTCTCTCATAGGGATATAACAATATGATCTTACCTTGTTAGTGTTTTGATCAATCTAATCCATCTCTATAAGATTTTAAACACACAACATTACCCATGTTAAACATGGGATGATGAGGAAAACCTCAAAGACATGCCTCTAGCATAATATTTCCTGCATTCGATGTGGGATTCCTTAGGCTTCCACTCCCTCAAGAAGGTATCTGATATGGGAAAATTAAGGTGTAGCATGGTTCTAGCATCTAAAGATACCAGTGATTCTCATTGTGACTGCTTACCTAACAAAATGTTTCTTCCCCAATATTACCCTTTGGAAAGTCATGATGTAAGTAGCATAATTAACCGATGTCCACAAAGAAATGGAACATGAAATAATTTCATGAAAAAAGTTTTAACCTTTATGGGATACCTGTTATAGGTGACAAATTCTGAGGTGGAATCCACCGAATGAGAGAACAACATCCCATCATCCCATTTGGATCAAATAGAACACATCTATGAAGAATGGATTTAATTCATACAGATTTAGAAAGCGTGAATTCATGGAAATAGATGTGCTTCCTCACAGATGGGTAACACCTTGAAGGAATTCATTAGAAACATATTATAAAGCTATTGAGAATAAGTTTCTATATAAAAGATTGTTTTTATACGTATTATATTTCAATGTTTGTTTGTTATTCAAGAAAATATAATCCCAATAGAAAAATATTGATTTGTAATTACAAAAAAAGAAAGAAAATATACCCCATTAAAAAAATGTGAACTAATTTTGATAAAATTTTTCCTCCTATACTGAAACAATAAGAATATGTAAACAAATCATTAGAGTATAATTATTATAATTATATAAGATCTTGTACTAGAGTCCACCACTGATGTTGAGGAGTGATTAATCATAATGATTATTCATGATGGAAATATGGTTTAAATCAAGGGGTATAAATGTTGAAGAGATGAAATCTGATTTTTATAATGATTTTATTATGACCAATACATCATGTAAACTATCAACCCATAATAAATTTTAATTTTTGTACGTATTTTGAGGAAGTTGTTTTCAAGAAGGTCTTATAGTTTAATAATGAAGAGTTGTCTCACCATGTGAGATTTCATAGAATGTAAAACATATAGAGGAATAATTAAATATGTGAGAAGCCTAAAAAATATTAGATCATAATGAAATAATGTTTAGTTATATCTCAAAACCAACTAGATATGAATAAAAAATAAATAAATATAAAAAACGTGATGATATAAAACTAAAGCATGTGGTGATAGTTAACGTCGATGAGAAGTCATCTACAAAAGATTACTTGAATATCATCATGTTTGAAAGGTGTGAACAAAATAGGCATGAAATAAGATACTATTTGAAAATCCTACCAACACAAGAAGAAATAAAAAATAATATGTGAAAATTTCAAATAAATCTAGATTTAAAATATGATGTAGATTCTCAATTTACGAGAGGGGGGGGGGGTGAATTGTAAGTTTAAAAAAATTAATTTTTATCTTTAAGGAGAAACCATTTTTAACAAAGATAAACTAGGAAAATTCACTAAATCTCTTATTTATATAAACATGCTAGGTTTCAAAAATGTGGTTACAGAAATGAAACATAAGGAAAGTTTGCAAGGAAAAGATTCTACCTTAAAGCATATAGAATAATACTTATCAGAGTATACAAAATAACAAGAAAGTATAATAAGGTTATAAATTCTTCCTTTATTAAAATATAGTGGAAATAAACTTAAAACACAACAAGTAACAAGTATTAAATCTTTTATCCCAAAGAGTAGGGTATCCAAAAAACATTGATAAAGGTCCCACAATTTATACTTTCAAGAATGTTTTACATACCCACACCAGGGTAAGCCCTTGAAATGAATATCAAAATCTGTCTTTCTATCCTCGCTAGCCCTTGACCATTAACGTAGTCAGAACCTCTGTCTTCTAATCCACATAAGTCCTCTAACTTTAAGGGAGTAATCACCTCTATCTTCTTATCCCCAGAAGTCCTCGATTGTAAATTGCAATAATCAGAGTTACATGGAGCATACTGATCAAGATGTTCAGTACGCACAAGGGATGAGAGTATCTCTCTCAAGAAATCACTTTGTCATCATGTAATCTCTAGAGTGATCGGTTTTCTCTCAGTTGTTGTGAGCTCATTCAAATGAGCTTCTATTTATAGTAATTTCTCCTTGGGTCAGATCCCTCCTCCATCAGTCATATTTTTCCTTGAATCTCTGAGGGAACTGGACACGTGTCACTCGAACAACTGTTAGTTAGAAACAGATTGTATAACATTGTTTCATAACTATAACAAGGCTAAGAAAAATATGGTTTCTTAACCAAATCCAATTTTCTAGAGTCTAAGGAAAAATAAAGTTCAGAGTCTATGAAAATAAACACATGGAGACTATAAATCATGGAATATAGGATTCTGTTTTCCAAAGGATTTAGACCATGAATTATATAGAATTTAGAGACTGACTTGTGAGGAATTCTGAGTCTGAATTATTTAGAATTCAGAGTCTGAACCTGAGAGAATTGAGAGTCTGAATTCCAAAGAATTCAATATCAGAATTTCCGAGAATTCGGAGTTTAAATTTCAGATAATTCAAAATGTAATTTTAGGGAATTCAAGTCTAAATTTCAAAGTAATTGGAATGTGAATTTTAGAGAATTTAGATTCTAATTTTTAAAAAAAATTTAGTCTGAATTTTAGAAAATTCAGAATCTGAATTTTAGAGAATTCGGAGTCCGAATTTTGGAGAATTCAGAATATGAATTCAGAACATGAAATCAGAACCTAAAAATAGAATACTCTAAAACTAAGGATTTATAGGATTTCAAGGATTTATATATGAAATATATTTTTGGACTTTAGAAGTAAAATGAGTTAGAAATAGAGAAACTATATAATGAAAAATTAAAACATAGGTAAGGATAAGATTTCCTTGGGGGAGGAAAATTTTCCTTATTAAGATAATTTTTAAGGAAAATAATATTTTCATTAAGATAAGGTGTTTTTTATTTTCAAAACACAAAGGAATAAGTCATAAGTAAATTGTAATTTCTCAACAATATCCCCCTTTTTAAAAAGCACAGACATCCTTACAAAAATGATTATAAGGACTTTAATTTTTTATGGACATGAAAATAAAAACAAATCTCCAATTACTTATGGATCAATGTGAATACGACTAACTCCCCATCGGGTTTTGAAATCCCTAAGAATCATATTATTGATTTCTTGAATGATATCTTACATTTTCATTGCATACGAAAACCTTCTTTGATATGACCTTCCCCTTAGATAAAATCCCCCTTACATAGGGAAATTTATTTTTCTTAGTATTATTTTTCTCATTCCTTTCTCCCACATTGTGATTTTTAAAAATCAATAGAGGGAATAAAAATGGTACTTGAAAAATTAGTATTAAAAAACCAAATACATATATAAAAACCAAAATAACATTAAGATTGAAAGAATTTGTACAAGGAAGAAATTCAACGAATGATCAGAATTGGAAAAAAATTATCCTCCTTCTCCTTCAACCCCACCTTATTGATAATGGTTTTCAGCATCTTTATCTCCTCATGATCTTCTTCTATGTGCTTGAGAAATTGGTCCTGGTCTTCACTTTTCATCCCTGAGGATTTTATTTTTTCTTCATAAGTATTACGAATATCTTCCTGAACCTTCAAGTCTTCTTCTTTCTTAACAATATTTTCATCAAATTTGATTCTGAGATCCCTTTCCCTATTCTTATTCATGGCCACATAATTAAGCTTCCCATTCAGATCCCTAACTTCCTACTTCTGAGTATTCTGTTTGAGACATTGATTTTCCTCAAAACTATTAGTAAGGTCCTTGATCTTCCCATCATCAGTGTCAAATGCATCCTTGAAATTTTCATTAAATACATCACAGACTTGGAGCTCTTAGACTATCTTTCTTGACCAGCTTGTAATCTTTTTGCAAGATCTCTTATAAGCCTCATTTCCAATAAGAAAATATTTGAAATCTGCCTCATGTCCGACATATATATCCATAACCATGGAAATTGAATCTGATTTCTGTATTATTGAATGTTGAAGCATCTGGAATCTTGAATCTATATTTAAAAATAATGAAATAGTTCTAATCAGATATTTCAAAGACTGAACCACAAAATCATGTCCAAGAGAGGGAAATTCTAAATCTGAGTGTTTAGTTTGTGAGGATTCTTTTTCAATCTCATCATATTTCTCCTTCGATAAAGCACCACCTTTATTCTATTTCACCACAGATTTACTAGGTTTATCGACTACCACTTGTTTTCCCTTATCATCTCTCTTAAAAATGTATTGTGTTTTGAGTGATTCATGCTCACTAACTGATAACTGAACAATCTTATCTTCATCAACATCTTATTTCTCAGCATCATCCAATTAAATTTATAGGTGAAAAAAATCATGATTGCTTCTTTCTTCTTTAGATGGGTTATTTACTTATTCCTCACCCTTATCTTCTTTTCCAGGTGTAGCAAGTTTTAAAGACTCTGCTTCAGAAGATCAGATTGAGAGTTTCTCGGAAGGACTCTTTTTCTCATGATAATCTTCCACTTTCCTTATCATGGCTTCAATATCACCCATACCTTATTTTTCTCCTTCTTCTTCCACTTATTCCTCTTTAACTATTTATTTTTCTTGATGTGGTTCCGGAATCACCAACTTCATTCCTGGAGTCACAGGGTGTGATTCTTTCAAAAATGATTTTTTTACTTGAAGATGTTCAGAGGCTTTCTCAGTACCCTTGAGAAGAGATTGTACTATCTTAGCTTCTGAAATTTTCTTTAATTGCTTATTTTCTTTTTCTTTCTACCCATGATTCTCGGTAGCCTTCATCTTTAAGTCTTTTTCATTAGTATGATCCATGCACAAAATTGGATGCCCTTATTTTCTATTCTTCATGTTTTCTATCCATTTTTCCATTACTTCATCATAGTATGACTTTTTATTCTTTGTATTTGGAGGTACATATTGGGTTTTCTTATCCTTAGAATATTCCCCTTTCTCTTCGAGTTTCTTTTTCCTTCCTCTTCCTTCCATCCTTATTAGAAGTCTCATCAACTTCAAGTTTCTTTTAAAGCAATTAGATTTCAGCTTCTGAGAAGTCATAGAAATCTTCGAATTGATTATTAAAGACATCCTTTATCCTCATTAGAGTATCATCAATCAATAACATTACTTTGAAATTCCTTCGCTTAAAACTATAATGAATTTTGAATGATTGAAGGAAAATAAAAATAATTTTTGAGTGTATAGCCAGATACATGATAATTTGAGACATCAAATTTTCCATTCTTTATATATTTTATCGTAACCAAGATATACTTGAGTAGGCTTATCTTTTTGAGATTCACCAAAAGTCTAATATATATATATATCACTTTTTTTTCTGGGTGTCCTTATCCCCTTTTCTCAAAATGATATAACCTAAAACCCATAACTCAAGAATTCGAAGGTTTTTAGATAGATAAACAATCTTCGTAGTCTTTACACATTTTAAGCTAAGGAATTACAGTTCTTTATTTTTATCAACAGATCCTAAATACGTAGGTTAATTCTTGAGTACAGAATTTTGCTTCTCCTTCATAAGGAAGTACAATCAAACTTGTTACCTTGCTATAAGAAATACATTAAGTTTTTCCATACCTCTTAATGAAAAATGGGTCCCTTCCTCATTCACTAAGAAAACTTAATGACTCATAATATTAAATCAACAAGTCCGGATAAACCTGATCTTGTGCCTTTGGTTTCAATATACACAGTCTCCCCCTACCATTCAGCTTAATATTATTTGGAATGATATTGTCATACCTAGCATAAAATTTTGAATCCACCAACCTTTCTCGGTGTATCTGCAATTCAAAAATTAAATTTACTGTCGACATTTTTTTTCTGAGGAGAGGCTTTAGTAGACATTCAGAATTAAGGAAAATGTAAATATTTAAAACGACCTTATGTAGGGAGGCATAACATCATCATGCAAAGGCTTTTAAGATCTATGTGGGACAAACATCAGTTGGTCCTTATATTTGTGTTTGAGGCGACAGTTTAACATCCTTGATTGATCCAATGGTTGAAATACTCCTGATCAATTCTGACACTTGGGATGATAACCGAAGAAGTACTTTAGTAGGTTTGAATATTTTTTGATTTTTAAGGTAAACAATCATATTTTAAAAAGATTGAATCTGGAAAAGATTCTTAAATAAGATAAAAATACCAACATGTAAAAAGATGGTTACAAATATTTAAAGAAAAAAATACCTTCAAGATTTCTAGGAAGATTATTTTTAATGAAGAAGTTTATTCTTGAAGAACTTTAGATACTAGAAAATTTTAAATAAAAAAATTTGATTACGAAAAAATTGGTTAGAAAAAAATTTTTCACTACGAAAAATTTTGACTATGAAACAATTTGACTACAAAAAATTTTGACTACCAAGCATCAATACTCTACCTATGATAAAGAGTTTCTTAATATAAGGATATAAGTTTAAACAAGAAGTTAAAATGGAATATTACCTTACGATTATCATTCCTGACTTCTGTTTAATAAATTCAAATCTTTTGAAGGGTAAAGATTTTGTGAGAATATCTACAAGTTGAACATGTGTTCCGATAAATTGGAGAATGATATCTTCTTTATGTGTGTAATCTCTTTGAAAGTGAAGCCTAATATATATGTGTTTTACATGAGAGTGACACACATGTTTTTTACATATATAAATGGAAATAGTATTATCACAAAATATTTGGGTTTTTGTAAAACTCATACCATAGTTTGTGAGTGTGTGTTACATCCACAACACTTGATCACAACAACTTCTAGCTGCTACATATTCAGCTTCAGTAGTGGAAAGTGTTACTGATTGTTTCTTTTTTCATGACCAAGAAACTAATGAATCTATTAAGAAATGACATGTTCCGAATATACATTTCTTATCCATTCTATATCCACCAATGTCAGCATCCATAAATCTTATTAAAACAAAATCATTACTAGATATATAAATGAGTCCTAAATCGATGGTTCCCTTTAATAATTGAAAAATTCTTTTCACTGCCATTAAATAAGATTCCATAGTATTAGATTGATACCTTTTACATAAGCACATTGAAAGCATTTTTTCCGAACGACTAGTATTCATGTATAGTAATCTTCCTATCATACCTCTAAAAGATGTTTGATTCACTGTTTTCCATGCTTCATCATGATCATGTGAATTTAAGGTAACAATGGGAGTACATATACTTTTGGTGTTGTCATATCCATACTTCTTTAGAAGATCTTTGGTATACTTATGTTGGGATATATAAATTCTTTAGGGTTTTTGAGAAATTTGAAATCAATTGAAAAATGATAACTCACCCAACATAGTCATATTGATCTCAGATTTCATTATATTCACAAACTAATCATTTAATGATGGTTGATTTGAACCAAATATAATGTCATCAACATAAATTTGAAAAATAAAAACATTTTTCTAATCTTTCTTTATAAAAAGGGTTAAATTTTCATTTCCTTTAATGTAATTATTTGTTACAAATATCTTGTAAGCCGATCATACCAAGCTCTATGGGCTTGTTTAAGTTTATATAAAGATTTTGTTTGTTTTAAAACATGTTCAGGATATTTTTAATATTTAAAACAAGGAGGTTGTTCAACAAAATCTTCCTTTTGAACATAACCATTAGGGAAATAACATTTTAATATCCATTTGAAAAAGATTAATGTTGAAGAATTTTTAAAAGGCAGGTAGAATACGAATAGATTCATGTCTAGCTACTGGGGAATAGATTTTTTCATAGTCTATTCCTACTTGTTGATTGTAACCTTTAACAACTAATCTAGCCTTATTTATTACTATGATTCCATTTTCAGCACACTTATTTTTAAAGACCCATTTTACTCTAATAATATATTTTTTCTAATGTCTTTCAACAATGGTTTAGACTTTATTCCTTTCGAATTAATTTAGCTCATCTTTTAAGGTTTTAATCCAATAATCATCACTTAAAGTGTCATCAGTTCATTTAGGTTCTAACTGAGAATGAAATGCTAAAGGTTCTACTTCATTCCTTAAGGAACTTCTTGTCCGTACAAGTTGATTTACATTAGCAATGATGTTATCACTGGGGTGATTCTTAATAAACAACAGATTTGGTTTGGTAAAACCTGTTCATCAACATATAGAAGGAAATATTCTAGGGTAAATGCTTTAGAAACATTTTCTTGAACATTTTCATTATCACAATGATATTCTATTAAGGGTTGATAATTAGTTTTTGAAAATAATTGGAAGATGTGGGTTGAGGTTGTTTAAATACAAAGGGATCATTTTTATCAAATTTAACAGGTACTGTTTCTTCAACACTGAAAGTATTTTTATTAATGACATTATAAGCCTTAGAAGATGTGGTGTTGCTTAAGAAAATTCCTTCATCAGATTTGGGTGAGAATTTATATAGATTATCATTAGTATTCGAATGAATAATTTTCAACAAAATACTTTTATGTATTAAAGTCAAGCTTTTCTAAAATTTTATATATCATAATGTGTTTTTTTAAGAAAAGGTATAATCAAAACACGATTTATAGTATAATAAGTGGAACTTACAACTTCAACCCAAAAGTGTTTATCTGTCAATAATTAACTCAACATTGATCTTGTTATCTCTTGAAAAATTCTATTTCTTCTTTCAACAACACTATTCTAGTGAGGGTTTCTTGGTGCTGAGAAGTTATGAGTAATGAATTTTCTACAAAAAAAGTTTCAAAATCAAAATTCTGAAATTATCCTCCATGATCACCATAAATAGTTATCCATGGATGGTTTTTCTCATTTTAACTTGGGCACTAAAGATTTTGAAATAAAAAAAGCTTCACATTTCTTCTCTAGAAAATAGACCGACGTAAATATTGTGTAATCATCAATTAAGACAAATACATAACATTTGATTCTAATGTTTCCAATTTATGTTATAGAAAAAAGATCCATATGCACCAACTGTAATACATTATAAGTTGAGACATCACTAACTAACTTAATTCTTGATTTATGTTTCTCTCCAAATTGACAAGGATCAAAAAATTTTAAGAATCAAATATAAGATTCAGTAGATCATTAACTAGTATTTTCCTAAAGAGTTTACATAAATTATTATAGTTATGTAGTGAAAACCTTCTATGCCATAACCAATATTTCTCTTCCATTTCACTATGACAAGGTATATCATGGCTCATAAGGTCTCTTATGTTTAGTGTGTGTACATTCTATTGCCTATGGTCAGAAAGATTAAACTCTTCATTAGAATTTTGTAATAAGATCATTTCATTCTTAAAAATTTCAAGGTAACATTCATCACATAATTGACTTATTCAAATGAGGTTGTAATTAAGACCGTTAGATAGTAAAACATTTTAAATAAACGTTTTTCCAAGAAGAACAATGTTACATATACCAATAATTTCTCCTTGAGCATTATATCTGAAATTTACCTTTCCTCAATTCATCTTGATAATATTTTGAAAGAAATTTTTGTTACCATTCATATACCGGGAACATCCACTATCCATGTACCCTGTATTACTATTGGTACATTCGTTATTTTCTATAAAATAAGAGTGTTATACTTTCAGAACCCAAAAATTCTTGGATCTGGAAACGTCAATTTTTTTATGTATCCACATTTTCTTTGAAAAAAAGATTTATGATAACCTAAATATTATGTTTTTTTAAACAACAATTTTTGCCCAATGTCCACCACACTGAAATTTAGTGTAGAATAGATCACTTCAAAAAACAAAATAATAATTACTAAAAATTAGTTTATAAAGAGTATAACCAAATCTAGAATTATTCCTTAGAGTTTTAATTTGAGAATACATTTTATCAAAGTTTTCCTTACCTAAGGTAATGTCAGAAAAACACCTCCTCAAGGAAAATATTTCTGAATTAATTCTAATAACTACTTTTTTGTCCTAAAAAATATTGGTTTTAGCACTAGAGTTAGTCTCTAAAATATTTTTCTTTGAAATTACATTTTTATGACCCTTATAACATTTAACATTCTCAAAATTTACTTCTTCATGGTTATTAGAAATAATTTAAAAATAAAATTTTTTATTTTAATGATTTCTAGAAAGATATGATACTTCTTTAATAAAAATAAAAATACTAGAATTTTCCTTATTAATATTCATCTTTAATTTGTAATTTTCATTCTCATGAAGTTTATAAACCAAGATACTTATTTATAATTAGGTAAAGTATTATCTTCATCAGAAGAAGATTCTTCATCCAAAGACTCATAACATTTATTATCATTATAACTTTTTATACAAAGATACATAGGTTATAAATTATACATTTTGTACCTTATCCATTATAAAATGATTTTCAATGGGTAATCTAGTTAGTAAACTAAGATTTATTTGACTAGAAGATTCATACTCTGAGGTTGCATTAAAAGAAACACCACCATTAACACTCTAGATGTCATTGTAATTTAAAACATTCTTATCATTAGCCTTGCAATACTATTTTCTATTTCTCTCGGAATGCATTTTCTTTCTATCATTTTTCATAAGAATTGGAAAATCTGGCCTTATATCCCTTTCTCTTTTTCATTCATAATAAGTTACTTTAAAATCATTCTTGTCTTTTCATTCTTTCATCTGATATATATACTGAAAGTCCTTCTTTACGACTATCTTGTTTATCCTTCGAGCAAGATTAGCTAGTTCATTCTTAGAATGTTCAATTTTTCTAGATTTAGATAAAACAATTACTTTCTTTGACTTGGATTTGGTAACCCTTTCAGGAGTCTTGGCTATAGTAGTAGTAAAGGCTACACTTCCATTTCGATTCTTCTTCTTATTCATATCAACATCTCTTTTCATTCTTCTCTCATATTATAGAAGTGTACCAAAAATATCGTCAAGAGTAATTTGAGATAATTATATATTCTCATCAATTGTCATTCATTTAGATTCCCAATCATTTGGAATGATATCTATAATCATGTCCACAAGTGACTAGTCATCTAAACCTTTTTCACCCATTGATTGTAAATAGTTAACAATAGTCATAAACCTTTGCTGTTCCTTGCATACTAGTTTTTTCATAAGGAAAAGAAAATATATGATATTCTTCTCTAAGAATAGATCTTCTAGTTTATATAACTTTGGATGTACATAAATGAGTAACTTATAATTTATTCCAAATATAATTTGCATTTTCACAAGAAGAAATCTGACTATATATATTCCTAGCCATGGAACACAAAAACTATTGCATACCTTGTACTTTAGTTGATATTTTGACTTTTTATGGTTAATAAAACATTTGACATCCTTATCAAGAATCTTGTAATATCTAGTAATCAGAAAAAAATTATCCAATCCAGTATTAATAACAAAAGACATCATAAGATCTCTCTAATATTTATAATCGTTACCATCAAACAGTGGTGGTCTAGTCAGATTTAGATTTTCAATCAAACTGACATTAATTCCTTCCATCTAAATAAAAATATCTTTCTAGAAAAACATGTTAACATTAAAATTTTGTAAAAAATGATAAAAAAACCTAAGAAAGAAAAATATTTAGAAAACTAAAAAAACAAGCATCAAAACTTCTATGTGAATATAAGTATTTCAGAGAACTCCTCTAATAACAATTGTAGGATCAAAATATGATGTACATGATCATTTTGCAAGAGGGTGGGGGATGAATTGTTTGTTTAAAAACAATCTTTTTTATCCATATGGAAAAATGTGTTTAACAATGCTAAACAAGGTAAATTTACAAGACCTCGTAGTTCAACAAACATGCTTGGTTCTTGAAATGTGGTTCGAGAAATGAATCTTAAAAAACGTTTTCAATGAATAGATTATACCTTAAAATGTATAGAATCTTACTTATCAGAGTATAAAAAATAACAATAGATAATAACAAGGTTATAATTTCTTATTTTATAAAAATATAGTAGAAATAAACTTGAATCAAAATAAGTAACAAGTATGATATTTTTTAACCCAAATAGTTTGGTATCCAAAAAACACTGGATAAAGGTCCCTTGATTTATACCTTCATTAATGTATGTCTTACCCACACCAGAATAAGACCTTGATATGAATATTAAAATCTATCTTTCTATTCCCACAAACCCTCAAAATTTAAGGTAGTCAGAGCTTCTATCTTCCAATCCACAAAAGTAAACGGACTTCAAGATATTTGGCACATTTGTCTTCCTATCCCCGGAAGTCCTCGATTGTACACAACAACAATCAGTGTCGCATGAAGCAAGCTGAACAAGATTTTCAGCACGCATAAGGCATGAGAGTCTCTCTCTCTCTAGAAATCACTTCGGTAGTATGTAATCTCTAGAGTGATCAGCATTATCTCCGTTGTTGTGAGCTCATTCAAATGAGCTCTTATTTATAGACATTTATCCAAAGGTTAACTCCCTCCCCCAATGGTCATATTTTTCCTTGAATCTCAGAGGGACCTACATATGTGTCTCTCAAACAATGGTTAGTTAGAAACAGATTATACGACATTATTTCATAACTATAACAAGGGTATGAAAAATATGGTTGCCTAACCAAATCAAATTTTCCAGAGTCTAAGGAAAAATAATGTTTGGAGACTAATCCAGTAAAAAAATGGTGAGTATAAATCGTAGTGGTTCAGATTCTATTTTCCAGAGAAGTAATGAACCTGAAATCTAGAGAATTCAGAGTCCAGATTATGAGGAATTTGGAGTCTAAATTCTGTAGAATTCGGAGTCTAAATTTCAGAGAATGCGGAGTCGGAATTTCAGAGAATTCTAAATCTGAGTCTGAATTTTGGTGAATTCTAATTCTGAATTTTAGAGAATTCAAAGTCTTAATTTCATAGAATTCAAGGTCAAAATTTCCAAGAATTCGGAATATGAATTTTAGAGAATCCAGAGTCTGAATTTTGGAGAATTCAGAATATGAATTCGATACCTGAAATCAGAACCTGAAAAAAGAATAAGCTAAAAATAATGATTCATAAGATTCCGATGTCTTAGATATGAAACTAATTTTTAGTCTTCAGATGTAAAATGAGTTAGAAAAAGAGAAACTATATAATGAACAAGGAAAACATAGTTATGGATACAATTTCCTTGGGGGAGAATGATTTTCCTTACTATGATAATTTTTAGGGAAAATAAAATTTTCCTTAAGATAGGGTGTTTGTGATTTTTAAAACATGAAAGAACGAAAATGTCATGAGTAAATATTATTGAATCAACAATAAATTATTTTGGTTTTATGGTGGAAGAGCAACTATCCACTTTAGAATTATCAAAATATGGGGAATAATAAATCAAATACTTTGAAAACACCAAGAAAAGAGACACATATCATGATGAATCATAGAAGAAGAATAAAATGTTTAGATGAAGAGGAATCTCTCAATATATAAGTTAATTTTTTGAAACAAGTAGTTCCCCCATTATTCCCTTATATATGAATTATTCTTGTACTACCATGCATGGAATTGGAATACATTGATGAATCTCTTGATGGGGATCATTTTTTATAAGAATTTGTTAAATTATTATTATACAGTTAATTTAAAACTTTTAAAAAACTTTGTAAAATTAGAAGATAAATTATGAAAATAAAATATCCACACCTTCTTCTTAATTCATTTAATAATATCAATTATGGAGTATTTCATGGTTGATGAAATAATAAGAAAAATAGGGATCTATATCTTGTTCAATTGAACATTATATTGTGTTTGGTCATGTCTGTGAGATAT
This sequence comes from Viscum album, assembly GCA_963277665.1. Classification (NCBI taxonomy): domain Eukaryota; kingdom Viridiplantae; phylum Streptophyta; class Magnoliopsida; order Santalales; family Viscaceae; genus Viscum; species Viscum album. The sequence goes on from OY728167.1 coordinate 1,009,319,649, forward strand.
TAACCATTTCATTAAAAAAATTATTTTTTAAAACCTATGTAATTAGAATTGTGAAATTCTATGAATTATCATATGTTCAAGGTAATTTATTGATATCTTATAAATCATTGATTATATCACTATATTTTTCTACACTGGGACATCCCATGATTACTTAGATGTCATTAATGAAAGGATCTTTTCGGGGATAACCATGTGAGATCATTCCCCAAATGGAAGTTATCCTAAAATTTATATATAAGTTATATTATCATTCTATTGAGAAGAAAAATAAGTTAATAAAAGCCCATTTACAATTTTTATTTTTATTGTCAATAATTGGGAGAAAATAACCATATATTAACTTGAATAATATGTTTTTATATTAAAATAAATATAAATGAGGAGATTGTTGAGCCCATATTATATTTATTTTCAATAATTCAATATGTCTTTGTGTTTCAAGTGGTAATGTGTGGAAGATTATTATGGATTCACCTTATAGGATTAGATGTCACACTTGTGTAATTCTCTAGGAAAACATTAACAAATATTTAAGTGATATTATGTTTCAAATATTTGTGTTGTTTATGACACTTTTCTTTTTAAAATTTGAATAAAACTATTTCCATGAAAAATAATGAATATTTCATGGAGGGAATTTGAAGGAGGCCATTAAAATTATATTTATATTTTGTATGAAAAAGATAATGAGTTTTTTGATTCATTATTTGATAAATGAATTTTTTAGTTATTATATACTCAAAATTTTACCTATGTATTTAGTTAAACACATGTAGAAAATAGTTTCCAACCAAAATCCTTCAATGCATAGCCGTTAACCATGCTAAGGGGGACTTGAGGGTCGCCCTCATGATAAATCCTACCAAAGGTGTCCGAATGGTAGATACGGTGTGGTTGGTCCATGTATAGGCCCAAAACAACACACTCATATATAATAAAGGTAGGCCGCATTGGGATCACTGGGTGTTGGTATGCAAGTGTAGGTGATAACTGCCCATGAGGTGTGAGTGAAAGGTGTGACATGTGTGGTTCTCCCATAGATAGCTCGAATGGTGGGTCAACATTTTAAGGTTAATAAAGAGTATATCAATCAATTTTATGGCCTATATCAAATAAAAACAAAGAACAAATTTCTACACATTAATTTAAAATGATAGGTATAATATAGACTATATGATCAAATCAATCTCAACCATTTAATCATAATAGAATATTGTTTCAACATCATCCACATGGAGATCTTTTATTTCATAGAGTCCATTATAACCCCCCATTGATTGACCGACTAATCATAATCTATAATAGTTCCAACTTAATGAGATATTTGAGAGAGATCTGATATCACACATGTAATCAGTGTCTTGAATTCATGACTAATTAAATGAATGAGAATCCATCTGATTATGAATCAAATTTACATTGGAATGTGTTCATTTCAATAAAGAATCATAATTAATGTAAGCACATCCCATAAATGTACGGAGAAAACACTAACCCACGTATGTAAATATTCAATGAACCATGACATATATGTATGTAAAACCAAATGAAAAGGGTGAAATAAGATATTACATGGAACAAAATACAATATAGAAATCCAAAACTGCATTATTGTTAGATGATGAGGTGATTTATTCCATCTATAAATTCTAAGAATCTATATCTGTGACTTTTGAATACAATTATTTATAGATAGGTTCTATTTTTAATGAAATAGATCAATCACAGAACACAATTTCATAAGGAGGAGTTTCCACCTAGCCTCAGCTTAAATGAAGAATAAGAGGATATCACAGTCATATGAAATGTTAATAGTGCACTCATTTTTCTTCATGAATAACTTATTATGATATTTAATCCATATATCACAATACTCTCATAAATTATCCTTTTATTTTTCACAAATATACTTGAGACAACCTCAAGATAGTCTCACCAATACAGTTTCTTCCATATAATAGGAAGCATAGTGACATACATTATTTCATATAAAAAATAAGAAAAAAACCATTTAGGTTTGCTTAAATTTCCTTGAATATGTGACTGTATGACTCACGATTTCATGAAATTTGGAAGTGATATAGCTAGTGCATCATAAACATATGATAAGAAATAAAAGGGGATAATGTGGATTCATGCATGGTGCGCACAAAGAGAAAATGTTGTAGGATTTGTATTAATTACATAACCTCATGAAGTGGATTTTTATGATTCATCAAATACACATATATTTGATAACATTAATGTATGATATGAATGTGAGGTTAACAAGTCATAAAAGAAAAAGGTGAACATTGTATATGAATTCTTATACGCATTCATACAACCCTTGATAACTACACAAATCATAATATGTAATAAAATAATAAAAAAGCACCTAAATTAATTTTCTAGGGTTATGGATTCCATGAAATCTATAAATTAAGTGTAATTAATTTTAAAAATCAAGAAGAAGTGATTTGATTTTTTGAAAGGATTATTCTAAAATACAACAATACCTATGAATTTGTGGGAATATATTTTGACCATTAAGGGAGGTCGGGACAACAATAAAAGGAAGAATCTGTATTATCATTGTTTCACTAATGAAATTGATCAATCAAGGCTTAACAGAATCATTTGAGAAATATTGGCAGGCTTGTCATAGGATATCACAAATACTTTAAAAGGTACAATATGATGTGTAATTTAGTGAGGCCATGGATGAAGATCAACATATCACCATGTTTTGGATTAATAATTAAATAAATTATTAATCCTTTTAGATGAATCTTGGTGTTGATTAATTCTATTAGGTGATTTAGGTATAATAGTCTAAAACCTAGACACCCTGATCTAGTTATAAATTCCTAAACATTACATTTTTGGATTTGAAACACGAATAAGGTGATACAATTTTCTCCATTAAAATATTACAAAATCAAAAAGAAATAATTTATCACTTACATGAGCATTGACCTTTTAGGTTTAGAGTTTTATAGAATTGGGAGAACATGATACATAAATAGATATCATGAAATTAAATGATAATTTCTCCTATTTAACATAGATTTTATTATTTCAAATTAGGTCATCAAAATCATCCTTTTATAACCCATTACATATATAATTTTTTCAATCTCATTATTCATAAGTTAGGTAAGAAAAAAATAATGGTGATCTGAAATTATTTGTAATGTTAAAACTAATATTTAAAAATTTAATGTAATCAGTGAGAATAAAAAATTTATAAGGTTATTATAATAAAATCATAGTGTTTGATCGAATCGTAAAAGAACTCATACTCATAAATACCTATATTATATAATATATAAACATGGAAAAGATGAAGAGTCATAAAAATCAATAATAATGAGATTTGTGATATCAATATTAATTATAAGAAACATTATAATCCCATAAAATTCAAGTAAAAGTACTTTTGGTATCATGGAGCCTCATATCCATAATGCCCTTACAAAACCCTTTTATATGGAAAATCATATGGACGAACTCCAATATAATGATTAATCATTTCATTAGTGAATCATATGGGAACACCCATCGTTAACTCTATATCTAACCTAGAGTTATTTGGTCCACCCCATGTTAATCTACAACAGGCTTACCAGATTCCACCAAGGCTACACCATGTTAAGTATTAACAGGCTTAACCAGTGTTATCTGGGCCACCCCATGTTATGTTGTAAAGGTCTTTTCTTGCTCTATTTGGATGAAACCATCATTAATAATGTCCATGAACCATAACATGAATAAATTTAATTGATATATCATCATTAATGTCATGTAAAAAATCATTATTATTTAATAACCTGATCAACCAATGGAAAAGAAATCAGTTTCTTGTTAATCTTTTTGAAATATGATTAACCTGTGGATAAATAATAGCTTCAATAATAATATCTTTAAAATGAACATAATACTTCAAAATAATGAAATGGGACTAAATAAATAAAAAATATTCCCAGTGTAGGATAATTAAATACAATGATTGTTGAAAATGATTTATGTAAACACCATTAAAATATAATTAGAAATGTTTTGAGAAAAATATCCATTTTATTTTGAAAACCACTTTATATAACATATACAATATTTATAATAAAATTCTATAAAATCAATATTAGAAACATAGAAATAAATTTTTAAATATAATTTTAAATATATATTGGGGAAAATTTACATTCATCTATGAAATATTTTTAGTAAATTGAAATCATTTTACAAAAATCGATTTTGGAAGAAAATAAGTTTCTGATTGAAAAGATTATTTTTAATAAAATCAAATCTTTTGAATTCATGATTAGTTAAATATTTGAATATGAATGGAATAAATTAATTTTAATGAAATAAATATTAAGGATTAAAATTAAATATAATCATTTAGAGTAAGATCATAGTATTTTAACATTAGAGACATAAAAACAAACAACCCCAATAAGGAATGAGATTATAACATGAAACTATTACAACTTCTGTAACCTTGAATTAGAATCCCCTTGGAGGGATAAAATTATGTTAGTATTATAATATCAATAAAATAAGAATATTATTTATATAACATGTCAAAGGGGCATTATATAGACCTCATAAAATAAGATAAGTTTGTACCATTATAAAATCTTAAAAGAGGAAAAATTGAGACAAAACTCACCTACCACTTTAGTATCTCTGAAACTATAAACCCTATTAAATATATATATATATATGGGTAAATAAATCACTAAAAACTCATGTAAATTATTCATAAAATACATTCATGTTTTTATATACTCTACAATGTAAATAAGAGGTGAATATGGCATTTATCTCCCATAAATAAAAGAGAGACGAGAAAGCCCCTTACCTTGAGTCTGATTCATCATGCTTGTTGTTTATCATCCTGAATAATATTATTATTTTCATTATTTATATGATTTATAAAATTGTCTATCTTAATTATAAATTTTATTTCAATTTTAAATTTTGTATATAATAACATAATCAATTATGTCTTTGTGTGATGTTAAATCAATATTTGGATCGTGTACAAAAAACTACATAGGTAGGTTGACCATGGTAAACAACTTCTTAATTTAATCATATATAGAATAATAATTATGAAATAACTAGCATATTTACACAAAAATCATACTTCTAAAACCAATCGTGAAAGATGTTTATGAAAAACTTACCAACATTACAATCATGGAGACGGTAGATCTTACATACACATGAGTAACATTTCCATTTTTAAACAATCATTATGGAACAAAGGAAAAAAATATTATATCATTAAATAATGATAAATATGTCATTAATATAACTATATTTTGATGTAAAAGGAATCACATCACTTCGAGGAGGCGATCGTCCACATATTAAAGGACGACATTATCACTTTTTCAGTGTATGAAATAGTAAGAATAACATGATATATTATATTAATATAAATATAATAATTTCATTAATTCCACAATAATTTCATTTATATTATATATATTTATTTTATATACCCAAATTACCTTCCATTAATGGTGTTTGTAAAAAACACTTTGTATCGCTTCACGAGGTGGTATCATGTCGTAGACATGATGGGTGTTATTGTATCTCTTAAGGAATAAAATATAAAAAGGTTTTATATGATATAATGAATATATAAGTAGTTTTATGTTATAAATAAAATTAATATTAAATAAAACATTATTTTCATTATTATCCCAACTACGATATGTGGTAATGCAAGAACGAATGACATCGTTTCATTGGGATGTAGTCTTTTGTACAAATGAATAATTATTTCATAACCCATTGCATGGAAGTGTGTGTGGGTGTAGGTAATAACCATAACATAAAAAAACATCAGCATATTATTATAAATAAGGTTATTATATAATCATGATCTTTTAATAATTAAATGACATGGAGATTAAAATAAATTAAAAATACATTTAGAAGAACATTACCACTTCATCGGAAATCATCCTTAGGATTACACTAATGCCTTGAAATTTTTGATTTATTACAAAAATAAGTATTTTAGGATTAGTTTAAGGATGTTTAAGTCTATTGGTAATGGTTATGATGTTCCAAATGGATATAGAGGAGTGAAGAAGGGAGTGAACTGAGTGCCCTTTTATTGTGGGGGAGGACTTTAATTCTTGTAAATACCCAAAAGTATTAACTATTTCCTCGTAAATATAACATAAAGAGGATTAAATATTTATATTTAATGTGTTTAAAAGATTATATAGTATATAAAAACATGTTCTGAATATTATAACACACGTTTTAAACATTTACTTTGATAACTTTTAAGATTCCTTAATTTTTTAATTTTTTTCATTAATGTGTCTAGTTTTTTAACCAATATAATTTATCCATTAATACAAAATTAAATATATAATAATAAGAAATTTTATACCCAATAATTATAAATCTGAAATATAAATTATAAAATAAAAACATCACGTGTTTTGGAAGTTAATTTTAGCCCAAGCACATGAAACAAGCAAAAAACTCCCCTTTTATCATTAATTGCTATAATATAGTATTTCTTGTTTAGGGGTTATAATATTAATTATGAAAGAAAAAATGCTCCATTAATGGACTATATTTATTATTATTTTATTATGTAAAAATAAACATTCATATGATGGGAGTTTTATTAATTTTATATTTATTAATAAAATATCATTTATTATAACATATCATCAATGCCAATTTTGACATTACTCATTAATGATGATTTTAAAAATAATAATAAAATAAAATAATGGAAATATATTATGTTAAATGAAGTGAATAATTATATATCAATCAATGAAATATTAATTTAACACTCTAATTGATTCAATTTACTTCCTTATTAATATTTTAAGTATCATTTGTTTTACATGATTATTAACTAAATAACCCATGTGTTTTTTAATATTAATAATTTACTGTAATTATATCATAACTAAAAATTAAATATAAATTATTACAACAAATATAACTAATTTATATTCTATAAAAACATTTATAACCTGAACAATGTTGGTTTTGTCTCTATAATTGGGCTTTATAGAAGTTTAAAGGAAAGAATGTTCATTTTTTCTACTTACAAAGCTTAATATATATGTAACTTTCATTGCATATTTTTCCAAAAAATCATAAAATTAGAGGATAAGGTTTTAATGGTCTAATTAGGTCCATACAATGTGTTTTGAACAAGTTTCTATGTCATTTTACCCTCGTGTTTAACTTTTAATCTGTAACATCCCTGGTAAATGAAGAATAGAAGAATTTCTTATTTATTAATATTTATGAATTAAATATTAATTTTACTTTAAAAGGGTTTCTATGTTCGACAGCGTACCCGATATGCAACAACGAGTTTCTTTGAAATCTTATATTCCACACTAATAATATAATATTGTTATTTTAAATAGTAGTTAACTCTTGGTCATTGTATTGGAAACAATGAACAAAACAAAATGCAATATGATTATAAATTATTGTTAAATGTATTTTCATTTATCCAATTAAATATAGAGGCTTAAAATATGAATGACTCTAATTTTATGTATAATTTACATTAAAAGATCGATTTACCACCTTTTAATGGCGAAACCTCTTTAAATATCATTTTGGTCACATTAATGAATTCTATTTGACCAAATGAAATCCTTATTTAGAATGGGGACATAGAAATTTTCTTTGTGTAAATTTTTGGTATTTTTTCGATAAAGTTCATTTTTTAATGTATAGTGAAAATATTGTATTTTAATTAAAAAGTGACTTTTAATCTTATTTATTTATATGGTTAGATTATCTTTTTAATTTGTTTTAAAGTGTAATTAGAATATATTTTTACCATTTAATTCAATGTTGGCCATTTGAATTAATTTCACTTTGAAATTGGACATAAACAAGTATCAATCTGTTGATAGTTATTGTTTCTTAAAAACATGCTATTTATATTTACAACAGGAGTTAATTTTAAAATTAATTAATGACACTTTTATGTTTTGAATTTGGAAAAAAATTAACATCATTTTTGAATTTGGAATATCAAATATAGCTTAGGATGAATTATTTGTATTTTTCTAAAAAACATCAATTTTTGATGAATAGTGAATCCACATAGTAGTAGTTAAAAAAAACCCGACTTTTTCATTTAAATGAAATTTTACCACTTCTGTGAATTGAATTTAAAAAAATACTACAAACATGGTTGTTATTAGGTTTTAAAATGTGGATCAATAATATGATAATGATTTTTGGTGAATAGTAACTTTTGACTTTTATTTACCGCGGTTAAAGGTAAAAAGGTAATTCAAGGTAAAAAGAATATTATAATAATTTAAAATTACCTTAACACTTGTCCCATCCTTATTTTATGAGAAATGGCCGACCATGGGAATCTTTGTGTCTATTTTGGTACCCCATGGAGCCACTTATGAAAGAAAATGACACTTTAGATTAATTAATTTAATGTAAAGCAAAAAATGACACAAACAAAAATCTTTTAGTAAGTTATTTTATATATGGTGTTATATAAGTCATATTTTGGTCTACAAATATTATTTGAAAATATAAAAATATTTCCTACATCATGGTATTTATTTAATAATTTTTAGACATCATATAAATTAAATTATTTAGGACACAATAATGATGCCGTATTTACGTCATTAATAAATGATTTAAATAAATAAGATTATAATGATTCAAATATTATCCAAAACATGTCCAATTATGATTGCATGATTTTATTTCGAATATTAGTCATCTTATCTTAGAATTTAATTATTTTTGTACCATTTGAAAATTAATATATGTTTATAATAAAATAATGTTTTTAGACATTCCTAAAGAGCCCCTCCTCTCCCTTATAAAATAAGACCAATTCTATCCAATTCCACACACTTTTCAAGAATTTTAGCTTGCCCATGCTATGCTAAATTAAGCTCCCTACATCCCTCTCCTCTTCCTTGAAGCCTTAACTTAGGCATAAGTCACTTCAAGAAGTCCTTTGGTTCAAACCAAAGAGAGTTACCAAAATAAAGGTAACGATTTCTCTGAAATTGTTTTATTTTATTTTATTTCTCAAACCCCTAAATGATTTTTATTCCTTTATTTTGTAACAAAATCAGTATCCTCAATATACTAGGATGTTTTTATGAGAATTATTCTAATTAAAGATACACACACCTCCATTTAATGGATGAAGAACATAATGTTTCTTTTGATGACAAACTAACGCCTCACGAAACGATGATTGTTCAATTATCTCTGACCGCCTCTCATGGTGGCCATTATGATGGCACTATATTTATATATGATATATATTATGTTTATGTTTTTTTTACTATTATGTATTTTTCATTTATAGCATGCCTTTACGGTTTCCATTATGGGTAAACGCTATAATCTCATTAAAGGAAGTGCGGATTACCACCCCCTCAAAGTGATATGACTTGTTCATGCCTTATATGGAACATATAAAGGATAGAGTTAATGATATTATATATGATATTATACTGTAATTATAATATATCTATATATAATTAATTTTTAATTTCATTAAAATAAGAAATATAAATGGAAGTAGCGTTCATGCGTACGTAAGACTTACCGTCTCCATGAACGGTGCATTTCATTTCGTACCTCTAAATGTTATGTAATATTATAAATACCTGTATGTAATCGATATATATGATATATATGATATCTATATCATTATTATCACTATGGAGATAATAGATATTTGACTACATTTATGACATGTAATTATAAGAATTCCATTTTTGACTTAAGTACCAAATATCGACAAAACGTCCATTATTAACATAAATGAATATGTAATGTATATAACTTGGTAATAAGTGATATGAAAGGAATAATATACTTGAAAAATTTTCTTAAGGAAGTATAAATTAACTTAAGTTCATTATTCAGGAGAGTAAAGAACGAACATGTCATGTCATACATGAGGTAAGAGACATTATCTCAATCTCTTTTCATTGAGGCATATTTTGTTTTAATAGACGAATTTCTTTTATACGCTGTACAAACACCCTTGAAATTTCAAAGGGAATATTTTTATACAAAGAGTTTTACTAAACGACAAAAAGGAATGTTTTTTTAACGTAAGTGATGACAACGACCTTTATGCCGCCGTGAGTATTATTTGATCTTTGGATTCCTCAAAAAGACGTAATGTTTTTTAAAAGAAAATAAATACCATATACTCATTTATGTATTCTAGTATTGAAAATAGTTTTTATAATGGATTTGTTATGTCAATATATTTAAGTGATATATTGTGATTGAAATGTGGAATTGTTTTCTTTCATTTATATTTGTTTTATGTCTTATGATTTTATAATGGTACGTGTACATTTGACGGGTGGTTACATGATAAACCAAATGATGGGTGGTGCCATGAATACCTGGACAGGTGGTTACATTATAACCTCTAATTCATTGGGTATGGAAGTCAACTATATGGCTATTCCATTTAGTGATATGTGTGTAAGTCGACCGTATGGTTATTCCATTTAAGTATGTTTATGTCCCAAGTTACATTTATATGTTATGTGTTCTTGATATGGGTTTTATGGAAATCATTTGGTTACAAAAGGGTAAGAAATGATATTTTATTCAATGATGAGTATTTACTACTTCATAAAGGTTAAACTTAATACATATTATTAAGTATTCACGGTTTACTTATTTTTTTTGAAAAAATAACAGTTTCCTTCTTTGTGTATCCTTACTGAGCTATTTACGCTCATTCCATGTTTTGAAATGTTTTTCACATGACATAAAGTGGAAAATGATCAAGGATGGGAACAAGGAAAATTCATGCCGTCTAAAACATGGAACTAGACATGACTGTTTTTTTCAAAGAGTTTTTTTATTGAAAAAATATAAACTCAGAAGAAGTGTCTACTTTGTAATATTTTTTAACGTAATAGTTATGGCCTAACTCTGTAAAACTCTAAACATGAAAAGATCCTCAAAGTAAATTATTCATTTAATTCACGATTATGTAATGTTTTAATGACGAGTCCTTACAATTGGTATCAGAGGTCAGTTTAGATATCTTTAGGAGTTAGAATATTGTTAAATAAATGTTCATAAATTAATTTATTTTAAGACTGATATGATATAGCATTTACATATTACCATGTTGCTTCGCCTAAGATATTTCTATGTTCCGAATAGTTTTCCATAGAGGAGACATGGAAGCTATGTTGGGACAACATCAGGAGGAAGAAAACATTCCAAATCAGCAACCTGAGATGGTTGGAATCAGAACTGAATAGTTTTTTGCAGTGATGACATAGTTGACTCAGGATATAAATGGTGGTGGTATCCATTTACGAGATCATCTAGATCAACAACAGAGGAACATGTCAGTAGTGGAGCATTTCATGAGGCATCATCCCCCATAATTCAGAGGATCATCTGATCTGGATCTAGTAGAATGGTGGATTGAAGCACTGGAATTGATTTTTGATGTCATGGGGTTTTCATAACATCAAAAGGTTAGTCTTTCTATTTATCATTTTGAAGGTGAAGTTGATCAGTGGGGGTCGATGGTGAAAAATAACAGGGATAGTGAAGAGATTTATGCTCTTGATTGGGATGAATTCAATGGTATGTTTCTTGAGAAATATTTTCCTAAGGTGGTTTGTCCTAGGATGGAAAAACAATTCCTATAATTGAGGCCAGAGGATGACTCTATGGCTACTTATGAATCAAAGTTCACTCGAATGGCATGGTATGCACCAAAGTTCATCCTAGACCATGATAGTAATCTAAATTGATTTTACTCAAGACTGAAGCCATGATATTGAAGAGAGTTAGCCTCTCGTGAGTTCAAAAGTTATGAAAAACTTGTTCGATGTGTGGAGTAGGTGGAAATGGAGTTTTCCGATGATCAAGTGCTCTTTAAAAAACTACAGAATAAGAGGTCTAGTTGGTAGAAAAAAGGGAATAATTCCTCAAAGAAGCATGGAGGTAAGAAAAATAAATATCCATCTTGGGAGAAGTGTGGTAAAAAGAATCTCAGAGAATTTTTATCAAAGTCTGTAAAGTGATTTCGGTGTGGTAAGTCTAGTCATATTACTTGTAACTGTAAGGAAGATGATCTATAAGGAAATAAAAACCCATCGGTAAGATGTTTTAAGTGTAATGAAATGGGTCATTATGCAAATGAGTGTCCATAGAAGAACTCAACTAAGGGAAAGAATCCAGACTACAAGGAGAAAGGGTTGCTGAAATCCATTGAAACTATTTCAGCAGATGTTGGCCCATCGAATGAAGTAGTATCAAGTACACTATTTGTTTGTTTAGATTATGCCAATGTGTTGTTTGATTCAGGGTCTACACACTCTTTCATTTCTGAAAAGTTTTCTAGTAAATTGAGAATTCCATCTCATGATATGAATACTGAACTGATGGTAAAAATACCTGGAGGAAATTTTGAGAAAAAAAATTATAAGAACCTTCATGTCTATGTGTGCGTAAATAATATACCTAAAAAAATACTGTTTTCCTCTATTAGAGTTTGATGTTATTTTGGGCATGGATTGGGTTTTTGTTTATCATGCTATGATTGACTACAGAGCTAAAGAGGTTTCTTTTCTGAAAGATTTTTAGTTTGTATACAAGAATGAACCCTTTATTTTGATAACATATCAGGAAGTTGAAAAACTGGTAAAAGATGTAAATGAATATTACCTTGCACATATTGTTGAAAACAAATAAACTATTCATATTAATGATGTTCCAGTGGTAAATGAGTACCTTGATGTTTTTCTTGATGAGTTTCTGGTATAATACATGATCAGTAAGTTGAATTTACTGTTGACTTAGTTCCTGATGCTATGCCAATTTCAAAACCCCCTTATCGAATGGCTCAAATTGAACATTTAGAGTTAAAAAAGCAATCACTGGAGTTATTAGATAAAGGTTTCATTCGACCTAGCACATCACCCTGGGGTGATCCTGTCATTTTTGTTAAAAATAGAGATGGTTCAATGAGACTCTACATTGATTATAGAGCATTGAAAAAAATTACTATTATGAATAAGTATCTTTTTCCTCATATCGATGATTTGTTTGATCAGCTCCAGGTAGCTCAGTATTTTTCGAAGATTTACTTGAGGTTGGGGTACCATCAGTTGAAAGTTAAAGAATCAGACATTCTAAAGACCTCATTTCGTACTAGATATTGCCATTATGAATTTTTTGTTATGCCTTTTGGTTTAACCAATGCACCTATTGTATTCATGGATCTTATGAATAGAATTTTCCATGAGTTCTTGGATAAGTTTTTGGTTGTGTTTATTGATGATATTTTGGTTTATTCCAAAAGTAAAGAAAAACATGAAAGTCATTTAAGGGTTATCTTGCAAACCTTAAATGAAAAGAAACTGTTTGGTAAATTCAGTAAGTGTGAGTTTTGGTTGCAAAAAATTTCTTTCCTCGGTCACATTGTTTCAAGAAGTGGAATAACTATTGATCATGATAAAACAAAAGTTGTTGAATAATGTCCAAGACCCAAAAATATAACTGAGTTTCGTTGTTTTATTGGTTTGGAAGGTTATTAACTGAGGTTTGTTGAATATTTTTCCCGATTATCTAGTCTAATGACTACGTTAACTCGAAAATGTGTCAAGTTCATCTGGTCAAAATAATGTGATGATAGTTTTTAGGAATTGAAAAGGAGATTGATGAATTCCCTAGTTTTGGCAATACTATCTAGAAATGGTGAGTTTGTTATCTACAGTGATGCTTCGTCGAAAGGAATGGGTTGTTTCCTAATGCAGAATGATCAGGTAATTTCTTATGCTTCACATTTGTTAAAACCTCATGAGTTAAATTACCCTACACATGATTTTTAATTAGCTACTATTGTTTTTTCTTAAAAAACATGAAGGAATCATTTGTATAGAGTGAAGTGTGAAATATATACTGATCACAAAAGATTGTTGTATATATTCACTCAGAAATAATTTAACTTGAGACAGAAAAGATGGATGGAATTAATCAAGGATTATGATTTCACAATCCTTTATCATCTGGGAAAAGAAAATAAAGTGGATGATTCTTTGAGTTGAAAAAGTAATGATTCATTAACCATGTTACGTTTAGAACTATATCCTTTGGTTTTTGATGTGATAAACTTTGGCATAGAAGTTGTTCGTGTAGGAAATTCCTCTATTTTGTTTCAGGTGTCAGTAAAATCATCTCTATCAGACAGAATTAAGAAAGCGCAGAAGGAAGACAGTGAGTTGTAGAAATAGGTTGAGTTGCTTTTGATGGGTAAGTTGTCTGATTTTGATATTGATAATGATTGTGTTTTGAGATTTTGGAAGAGATTATGTGTGCCTTGTGATTCACAGTTGAAGAATGAGTTGTTATATGAAGCTCATAGTTCTCCATTTTCAGTTAATCCTGGAAGTACTAATATGTACAGATATCTTCAGGAGAATTAATGGTGGGATAGAATGAAAAAATATATTGCTGATTTTACTGTGAAGTGTTTGACTTCTCAGCAGGTTAAAGCAGAGCAACAGTTACCAAAAGGGATTCTTCAGCCTTTATCAGTGCCATAGTGGAAATGGGAAAATATATCCGTGGACTTTGTTGTGGGATTACCAAAGACATCTTGAGTTAATAATGAAATCTGGTTTATGTTGATCGATCGAATAAATCTTCTCATTTCCTTTATATTAGATATACATTGTCTCTAGATCAACATTCTCGGTTGTATGTTAAAGAGATATTCAGCTTGCATGGAGTTCCCCTCTCCATTGTATCTGATCGTGATCCCAGGTTTACATCTAACCTTTCGAAAGACCTTCATTTTTCATTAGGTACTTAGTTAAATTTTAGTACAACTTTTCATCCTCAATCATATGGGTAGTTAGAACGGACAATTCACACCTTAGAAGATATGTTACGTGCTTCCTCTATGAATTACTAGGGAATTTGGTACCAACATCTTTCTTTGGTTGAATTTTCTTATAACAATATTATTCATTCAAGTATAAAGATGGCTCCATTTGAGGCATTATATGGAAAGCATTGTCGAAATCCATATTTTTGGGATAAAGTAGGTGAAATTAAGATGATGGGACTAGAATCGGTAGAAGGGATGGAAGAAAAAGATCAATTGATTTAGAAGCACATGAGAACAGCTCAGAGTGGGTAGAAAAGTTGTGCAGATTACCAGGGGAATGATCTTTATTCTGAGGTAGGTGATCATGTCTTTCTCAATGTTTTCTACATGGAAAAGTGTAAAGCGTCTTGGTAAAAGGTAAATTTGAGTCCGAGGTTCATTGGACCTTACGAAATTCTGGAGAAAGTTGGATCAGTTGCGTATAGAGTGGCTTTACCTCCTTGCTTATCCCAGGTACAATTTTTTTTTCATGTCTCGATGTTGAGAAAGTATATGCCAGATCCATCTCATGTCTTAAGTCCAGAGGAAGTTTTTTTGGAAGAGAATATCTCCTATGAGGAACAAACAGTCCATATTCTTGACTGTAGAGAGAAAGTGTTGCGTAATAAGGTTATTCATCAGGTAAAGGTTTTGTGAAAAAATGATATGGTTGAAGAGGCAACGTGAGAATCCTAAAATTCTATGGGAGATAAATACTCCCACTTATTTTGATAAGTGAATAAAAATTGCGAGGATGGAAATTCCAAAAGAGGGGAAGGATGTAACAACCAAGGTAAATGAAGAATAAGGTATTTGTATATTTTTTTAATATTTGTTAATTAAATATTAATTTTACATTAAAAGGGTTGCTATGTTTGATAGTGTACCCGATACACAACAACAAGTTTTTTTGAAATCTTACATTGCACACTAATAATATAATAATATTATTTTAAATAGTAGGTAACTCTTAGCTATTGTATTGGCGGGAATGAACAAAACTAACTAAAATATGATTATAAATTATTGTTAAATTATTTGCATTTATCCAATAAAAATTTAGAGGCTTAATACGTGAATGAATCTAATTTTAAGTATAAATTAAATTAAAAGGTCGATTTACCTCCTTTTAATGGAGAACACTCATTAAATATCTTTTTGGTCACATTAATGCATTCTATTTGACCAAATAAAATCCTCCTTTATAATGGGGACATCAAAATTTACTTTCTGTAAATTTTTGGGATTTTTCCGATAAAGTTCATTTTTTAATGAATAGTAAAAATATTGTATTTTAATTCAAAAGTGCCTTTTAATCTAATTTATTTATATAGTTATATTTTATTTTTAATTGGGTTTGATGTATAATTATAATATATTTTTACCATTCAATCCAATGTTGGTCATTGGAATTAATTTCACTTTGAAATTTGACATAAACAAGTGTCAATCTTTTGATAGTTATTGTTTCTTAAAAATACTTTATTTGTTTTAACAACGTGAACTAATATTAATATTAATTAATGACACTTTTATGTTTGTAATTTGAAAAAATAAACATCATTTTTGAATTTGAAAAATGAAATATAGCTTAGGATGAATTTTTGTTATTTTTCTATAAAACGTCAATTTTTGATGAATTGCGAAACCACATAGTAGTAGTTAAAAAAACTGACTTTTTCATTTGAATGAAATTTTACCACTTTTGTGAATTTAATTTCAAAAATCCAACATACATGGTTGTTATTAGGTTGTAAAATGTGGTTCAATAAGATGAAAATAATATTTGGTGAATATTAACTTTTGACTCTTATTTACTGTGGTTAAAGGTAAATAAAGTAATTCAAGGTAAAAAAAAATATAATAATAATTCAAAATTACCTTAAAAATTATCCTAATATTATTGGATGAGTAATGGACAGACATGGGCATGTTTGAGACTATTTTGGGTCTCCGTGGAGCCAATTATAAAAGACAATGGCACTTTAGATTAATTAATTTAATGTATTGGAAAAAATGACATAAACAAAGGTCTTTTAGTAAAGTATTTTTTATATGGTTTTACATAAGTTATATTTTCAACTATAAATTTAATTTAGAAAGATAATAATATTTCCTAAATCATGGTATTTTATTTATAAATTTTAGACATAAAATAAATTAAATTATTTATGATATAATAATGATGTAGTATTCACCTTATTAATAAATGATTTAAATAAATAAGATTATAATGATTAAAAAATTATCCAAAACAAGTCCAATTCTGATTGGATTATTTTATTTAAAATATGAGTCATCTTAGCTATGAGGTTAATGATTTTTGGAACTCTTTAAACCGAATATATGTTTATAATAAAATAATGTTTTCACACTTTCCTAAAGAGCTCCTCCTCTCCCTTATAAAAGGAGACCACTTCTAACCAATTCAAAACACCTCTCAAGCCTTTTTTCTCGACCAACCTCTTCCCAATTAATCTCCCTACATCCCTATACTCCTCCTATATGCCTTAACCTAGGCATAATTCACTTCAAGATGTCCTTTGGTTCAAACCAAATGGAGTTACGAAAATTAAAGGTAACAGTTTCTCTTAAATCGTTTTTTCTATTTTACTTCTCCAACCCCTAAACTATTTTCATTCCTTTATTTTGTAATAATACGAGTATCAAAAATATACTATGATGTTGTTATGATAATTATTTGAACTACAATTACACACACCATCATCTAATGAATAAATAACATAATGTTTATGTGGTCTGAAAACTAACGCCTCACGAAATGAAGATTGTTCAAATATCGCCAACCACCTCTCATGGTGGCCATTATGATGGAACTGTATTTATATATGATATAGATTATGTTTATTTTTTCTTTATGATTCTGTATTTTTCATTTATAGCATGCCTTTATGGTTTCAATTGTGGGTAAACATGATAATCAAATTAGAGGAAGTGCGGACTACCGCCCCCTCAAAGTGATATGACCCATTCATGACTTACGTGGAACATATAAAGGATGGAGTTAATGATATTATATATGATATTATACTGGAATTATAATATAAATATGTATCATTAGGTTTTAATTATATTAAAATAAGAAATAGAAATGGATGTAGCGTACATGCGTACGTATGACTTACCATCTCCATGAACGATACATTTCATTTTTTACATCTAAATGTTATGTACTATTATAAATACCTGTATATAATGGATATATATGATATATATTATATCTAAATCATTATTATCATTCTGGTGATAATGGATATTTGACAACATTTACAACATGTAATTATAAGAAGTCCATTTCTGACTCAAGTACCAAATATCGAAAAAACGACTGTTATTAACATAAATGACTATGTAATGTTTAAAACATGGTAATAAGTGATATAAAAGGAATTATAGACTTGAAAAAGGTTCTTAAGCAAGTAAAAGTTAACTTAAGTTTATTATTCAAGATATTAGAAAACGAACGGGTCAAGTTGGACACGAGGTGAGGGACTTCGTCTCAATCTCCTTTCATTGAGGCATATTTTGTTTTAATACACGACTTTATTTAATAAGTTGTATAAACACTCGTGAATTTTCAAAGTGAATCTTTTTCTACAAATTGTTTTACAAAATGAAAAAAATAATGTTTCTTTTAATGTAAGCGGTGACAACAACCTTTCTTCCACCGCAAGTATTATTTGATCTTTGTCTTCCACAACAAGCCGTAATGTTTTTTAAAAGGAAATAAATACCAAATAATATTTTATGTATTTTGGTATTTAAAATAGTTTTGATAATGTATTTTTTATGTCAATATATTTAAGTGATATATTATGATTGAAATGTGGAAATGTTTTCTTTCTTTTATATATGTTTTATGTCTTATGATTTTATAATGGTACTTAGACATTTGACGAGTGGTTACATGATAAACTAAATGACGGGTGGTTCCATGAATACTAGGATGGGTGGTTACGTTATAACCTTCAATGCATTGGGTATGGAAGTCGACCGTATGTCTTTTCCATTTAGTGATATGTGTGGAAGTCGAACGTATGGTTAGTCCATTTAAGTATGTTTATGTCCCATGTTACCATTATATTTATATGTTATTGATATGGGTTTTATGGTACTATTTTGGTTAAAAAACGGTAAGAAATGATCATTTATTCAGTGATGAGTATTAACTACTTCATAAAAGTAAAAAGTAATACTTATGATTAAGTATTCATTGTTTACATGTTGTTTTGAAAAAGGAACAGTTTCCTTCTTTGTGTATCCCTTATTGAGCTTTTTATTCTCATCCCAAGTTTTGAAATGTTTTTCACATGACATAAAGTGGAATAGGATCAAGGATGGGATCATGGAAAATTCATGCCGTCTAAAACATGGAACTAGACATGACTCTTTTTTTCAAAGAGTTTTCATTTTATGAAAAAAATGGAAACTAAGAAGAATTGTCTACTTTCTAATATTTTGCAACGTAATAGTGATGTCCTATCTCTCTAAAACTAATCCTCAAAATGAATAATTTATTTAATTCAATATTATGTAATTTTTTAAGGTTGGGTCCTTATATAATCACTATGTAAACTCATTTTAACCTTAATCATAGTAATTAATATTTATCTATTTCTAATAATCACATTAGTAAAAAATTATGATTCCATTATTAGAAATTAAGAATTATTATGATTCAAAATATTTAATCCAATTTTCTAAATTCAATTCACATTAGTGGAAAATAGGATAAAATATTAATCCCGCAGTCGTGGCAATATATCAGGGTTTTAAGAGGATTATTTTTTTTAGAAAATGAGGTGTAAATATTACAACTATGAATAATAATTATAATTGTATAAATCAAAAATAATATTTACTAATATATATAGATTAAATTTCATTTGAAATTTTTTTAATTAGGGTTTATTTCAGTTATTTAAAAGAAAAAAACATTATTCATGTGTAATTGTTTTAAAAAACCCATTTCTAAACCCCAAAACGAAATTATTATAAAGAAAATATAAATTTGAATAAAAGCAATTAATTAGATATAATATGACTTAATTTACATTAAAAACTATTTGAGACATATTATTATGTTTAAATTACATTATTTATTGAAAAGAAATGACTCTTTGACAAAAAGATTCATTCTTCAGAACACACAGAAAAATCAAGATTTTCCCAAAAATACAATAAATAAGCCCAAAGTAAATATTGATATTGAATTTTGAAAAATGAAATTTTATTTTTTCAATTAAATTTTAAAAAATTGTTTGAATTTATTTTTTTAAAAATATTTCTTTAAAAAGGTCACAAATGTGATATTTTACAAAACATATTGTTTTAAGTATAAAATTTGATTTTATTATATATCATACAGAGAAAAAAATATGATGAATTTTATACATTATATTGGGTATTTATATATAAATTTCATTTATATAATTATCTTATTTTAAAAACATGTTTTGTTACATCCTTCCCCCATTAATGAATTGATTCCAAAAAAACTAATTTTTGTCTCAGTAATTAATGGTTGTACATTGAAAATATAGTTTTTGAAAAATATTATAGGAATAAAATTTAATAAAATAGCCTCTTCATTATAGAGAAATAGAAGAATGAGGTTCATCAACAGTAACATATTCTAGGTTTCCAAATAACATAAAATGGGTGGGTTGTGAATATTTATTCATAGAAGGGAAACACATTTCCAAAATGAGGATATATAGTGATAGAGACTGTAAAACTCTATAAAGTGAAAAAAATAAGAAAAAAGGGAAAAAATTAACAACCTTGAACAAATAGGTGTGAAAAGGTCATTTATATCATCAAAGAAGATAGAAATTTTATAGGATTTCGTTTTAGGATCCATTAAAGTTGACAATTTATCGTAACATCATGACCAAGAGAATGTGGGAATTTACTTATGTGATGATTATAATTTCAACAATTAATCAATTTAAAAAAGAATATATTAATTTCTTCCAAATGATGAGTATTATAGATGGATTTTTATGAACTAAAGCTCAAAAATTCAAATTTTAAAATATCATATCATTGTTAAATGGAAAACAATTTTATTACACAAATATATTAACATCATCCAAAAAAATAGTTTATAACATGGTAATATAATTCTCAAAATCAATACAACGACATCAATTAATCTAAAAATTTAAATAGTAATAAACAAAGGTCAAACCAAATCATTCCATTAATTACTATGTTTACAATTCTTCAATAATTTCAGGAGCTAGTTTGAAATCTAATGACTAAATGGATTTTATCCTATTATATTCATATATAAATTAAAGGAAATTCTATTAATAAAATCCAATATATTTTTGAAATAAACACAACTGTTACTAAAAAAAAATTCCTACTAACAAGGACATTAGAAATTCCCCTGGTAGGCGTTACACCCTTGTCACACTTTGGTTGTAGGTTTAAGCCTTTTGGCCCTGCTAGATGTGACAGGTTAATAAACCCACCATTGTGTTGTTATATTTTTCCATTAGTAATGAAAAAATAATTCCCCCATAAATAATAGTTCATATTGATTCTAGGGGTTAAAAATACCCCAAACCAATCAAACATCTCAAAAAATGTCACTAATCACATTCATATATTATATCATAAAACCTAATATATTTTTCTACAAAATTGGACTTATGATAAAACTTAATCATATAACCCAAAGATACAATATATAACTTTTAAGATAACCTCACATGATAACATCATTATTTCCCAAGATATCTAAACCCTATTCTAATAAAAATTGTAACAATCAAGATCATTCTCCTCCAGATCTATTTATAAATTCATAAGCATTATATTTTTGTATTTGATAATAAATAAGTTGAACCAATTTTTTCAAATAAAAACATACAAAATTAGAAAGAAATATTGGATCAATTACATACCATTATAGATTTTATATTATTAGTGTCATATAATTAAGACAAACTCCAACCAAAAACAAATTCCATGACATTAAATTTTGATTTCTCTAATTTGTCTTTGATTTTATTATTTAAAATTATTTCATCAATATAATACTTTTGAAATCAATTATAGACATAATTTTTTCAGCAACATTCTTTATATCTTGGAGAATAGGAAAACATAAGCAGGGTGAGATCAAATTCACAAAAAGTGTAAACATAAGTATTAATAATTGAATTTCATCAATGAGCATAATATGTGGATAAGGGTGTGATGAAAAAACATAATATATAATCAAATCATAAAATAACTCATACCCATAAATACTTAAATCATTAAATATGAAAACATTGAAAAAGAAAGATTCATAAAAATCAATAATAAAGATCTATGTTATATGAATATTGATTATGAGACATATTATAATACAATTACATGTAATTAAATATCTTTTTGGAAAATTTTAGAATGATATCCATAACACCCTTTCAAAATCATTTTATATGAATTAAAAATATAGCCAAATTACAATTTAATCATTACCCATTACATTGAAGATTTATCAAAGTGTACCCATTATTTAATCTATTACGGTCTCACCTAGTGCTGTAAAGGAAACCCCATGTGATTCTATAATCAGATTACTCAGTGCTATATGCCCCCCCATGTCATGCTTTAACGTGTATACCTGATAATATATAGGCTACCCATGTTAAGATGAGACAAGCTTACCGATCACTCATTGGGTGCACCCATCATTTATAATATCCACAATTGAAAATTCGAATAAATTAAATTGATATTTCATCATAGAACCCAGAGAAAAAATAATAATTATTTTATAACCTTATCAACCCATGGAAAAATGTGTTTTCTTTCAATGTATTTAAAACATGATTAACTCGAGAAATAGAAATGAGTTCCATAATAATCTCTTTAAAAAACATAATTAATTCAATGAAAGAAATATAATGGTATGAATAAAAAATATCCCTAGTGGAGGATAAGTTAAAACAAGGGTTGTAAATTTTTATGAATCTAAATACCATCAAAATCAAATTAAAAACATTCCTAGGGAACAAATCCATTTCATTTTTAAAGTGACTTTTTAATACATAATACATTTTGGAAAATACTTTTATTTGAAAAAAACCCTGGAAACATATAATGGATGTATTTAAAAAATATTGAAAAAAATATTGAGGAATAAATTATATTGGATTTGAAAATATTTTTTTAAAACATTTTTTGAATGCCATTTTAGAAAACATGGTTTTTATAGAAATAAACTTTTTGATCAAAAATTTCATCTTTCTTGAAAACATTATTATGAACTATTGGGTACATAAATAGAGGAAAATAAAGGGTAAAAAAGTATTCTAAAGACATAAACATAGAGAAATAAAATTCATGTGAAATATTTATAGTAAGAACATAATATTTTCATATTGGAGACTTAATCACAAACAATCTCGATAAACAATGAGATGGTAAAATGTAAGTCATTCCACTTTGGTATTATTGAATCATACACCCCATAAAACTATAAAATTGAATTAAAATTATATTATATTTAAAATAATTATATTAATCATATACAATGTTAATGGTAAAATATATATACCTCAAAAAATAATATACAGGTATAACAAACAAATGTCTTAAAGAGACAAAATTAAGACAAAAATCTCATACCACTATGGAAAATTTATAACTATAAAACCTATAAAAGAGATAATATAAAATAGATATGTAAATACATATAAATTTAATTATAATAATCATACCACACATTAATATAAAGTATATACACAACATAAAAAAAATAAGTGGTGAATTTGGCATGTCTCTCAGAGAAATAAATGTGATACGAGAAAAATCCATTCTTTGACAATGATTCATCCTGATTGTTTGTTAAATTCCTTAATTATAAAAATATAATAAATATTTACATGATCTAGATAATTTTATATTTTTATAATTACTACTCTATCACCTATAAATAATTTACATAAAATTATTTAAATAATTATGTTGAAGTTGGATGTTTTGTCCATATTTGACATGTTTGTCAAAAGTAACATAGGTAGGTCGAATATGGTAAAATAAAATATTATTCAAACATATATAAAATTATAATAATGAATTAATTTTTTATTTATAAATGAAGTATACTTTTAAATCCCATTATTAAATATGGTTATAAAAAATTAACCAAATTGTATGATTATGGAGACAACATGTTGTATATATGCAAGAGTGACGTTTCCATTTATCAATAATCATTATGAATAGAAGATAAGTAATATTTATTCATAATGAAATTATAATTATATCAAAAATAAAATTATATAAAATTATATATACTTGTATATATCAATAAGGTGATGTAAAAGGAATCACATCTCTTTGAGGAGGTGGTAGTCCTCACATCCAAGAATGACGTTATGAGTTTTTCAATGTCAAAAATGGTAAAAATAATATAATATATTATATTTATAGAATGATAATAATGTAATTAATTTAATTATCATTTAATTTATAAATTATCTATTCATTATATATGTCGTTATTACCAGTCATTTAACATTCTATTGAAAAACACTTCACATCACTTTATGAGGTGGTTGTCTACTGTATACACGAGAGATGTTATTTTATTTCATAAAGAATGTAATGTACAATTATTTTACATGATATAACAAGGAAAATCTTATTATGATTTTATAAATATCATAATTATCAAATATAAACAGTATGTTCATCATTATTTCCAACCATGATAGTTGGTTATGAAAAAAGGAACGACATTGTTTCGGAAGGCGGTAGTCCTCCATACATAAAAATATTGATTTAGTAACACATTCAATTGAAGTGTGTGTAAACATAAGGCATAAAATTTACATAAAAAAATATTAGTATATTTAGTATACACATGTTTTTATATAGCAGTGATATAAGAATAATTGAAAGGGGTGGAGAAGGAAATAAAAAAAAATCATTTAGAAGAACATGACCTTGTCTTTAGTTATCCTATTTAGGTTTTTAATAAATCTTTGATAGGGTGTCTTTATTCCAATAATAAGGCCTATAAGAAGAGTTTAGGGAAGTTTGGATCTTATTTTGGAAGGGTTTAGATAATAAAAATAGCTTGGTAAGTGTGAATAAGTGAGGTTAGTGAGTTCCCTTTTATAGTTGAAGAGGAGTGGTATTCTTGTAAATACTCAAATGTATTCACTACTGGGAGGTCAATAATACATTGTGGGGCCCAAATACTGATAATTACCTTTTTTGGTGGATTATATTTCATAGAAACACCTACACCACATGTTTTAACACATGTTTTAAACATTTCCATTATTAACAACTATGTTTTTTTATTTTTTTATTTGTGGGTTTTCATTAATACATTGAGATTTCTAACATAAGTAATTTATGAATTAATAATAAATTAAATAGAAAATTATTATAAAACATAAAACTAATGATTCAAAATATTAAATTCAAATTATAAAAAAAATTCTCATGTGTGTTTGAAATTAAATTTATCATAAGTGCCTAAAACACGCCAAAACACCACATTAACCATTATTGTGCTAAAATGGTTGTTACTATTTTGGGCTTAGTATAATCATTAAGAAAGAACAATTGGTCCATGAATGGGAAATATTTGGAATTATAAATTTTTTTGTAAACTCACTTGACATAATATTGTATGTTTAGTATTTATATTTTAGTTAATAATGTATAAATTTTTATAGTATAACATTAAGGGAAATTTTGACATTACTCGTTTAATTTGAATTTAAAAATATCAATAAAATAATGGAATTCAAATATATTATGTTTAATTATTTTTATAATTATATATTCATCTACAAAAAAATATAACACATTAGTTCATTCTATTTACTTCAATTTTTACATTTTTAATATAATTTATTTTATTTTATTATTTACCAAACAACCCCTAAATATGTGTTTCTTAAGCATTTAATGAAACTATAACATATATTAAAATTAACAATAAAATATTGTGATAAAAAATAATTTTTATTTTAAAATAATATTTATAACTGAACCAATGTTGTTTTGGTACCTATATTTGGGATTTATAAAATTTAAAAAAGGTGCCTTTTTGTCTTTTTCGTTATATAACTTAAGATATAGGTCACTACCAGGGAATATTATTCGTAGTAACTCATAAAAATAAATAATATGGTGAAAATGGTCTAATTATGTTCATAAAAAGGGTTTTTGATAAGTTTCCACATAATTTTTCAACATATGACTAATGTTTAACCACTAAGTAAACTCATTTTTACCGTAATCACTATAATTAATTATCAATAGTTATGACTAATAAATTTGGTAGAAAACTATGTTGTCCACATTAGAAACTATATATTAAACTAATTAAAAATATAGAATCGATTTTAACAAATTCAATCGACAGAAGTAGAAACTTATAGTTTAAATTAATCCTATAGACTGGGAGAGATTGAGTGGATTTAAGGATCATATTTTTCGTTAGAAAAATATGATCCTATATTAACTCTATGAATAATAATAATCATTGTATGAAACTAAATAAATATATAATTTTATATAGTATATATGTTTAATTTTAAAAATTTCTCATTATGAATTATTTTGATAAATTAAAATGGAGAAACATTATGAATTATAAAATAGTTCTTAGAAAAAAAACCATTTTTGAAACCAAAATACAAAAAATTACTAAAAAAATATAAGCATGATTAAATTAAAATAACTAGATTAAATATTACTTAGGATTCCCTAAAACATATTCAAAACATATAAGTACTTCTAAATTTTTGAATTTATTGAAAATAAAGGACTTTTTAAAAAATTCCAAATTTTTCACTATTCACTAAAAACTGAGTATAATCCGAGAAGTCTCAAAATTTCAACCGGGGTAATTTTAGATATTAAACTGGAAAAAATAACATTCATTATAGTTTTAAAAATTATTTATCTAATATGTGTGCCATAAAAATGCGACAAGACTACTTTTATTTAAAATATACAGTTTTAAGAAAAAATGGATTTATATTTATATCATTTCTAGAAAAACATGGGATGAATTTTAATCATTTGATCGATTATATTATATATAAATGTTACTAATATATTTTTCTATTTTAATATCAGGGGTTTTTATATTAGGAGTCTAAGTCTCTAGTGATGATTCGGGAGCATGCCAATATAGATTACAATGACACTATGGGATGTAGTATATCGAACATCTTATTTGGATTCAAGATATATAAAATGTGATTATATATAACCTATTTTAATTGATAATAATATTATATTAAATAATCACGGATTGGTAGAATAACAAATATTACAAAGAGTATGTCTTTGTGCCAGAACATGTAACCCATTGTGTTCTATGACATTTAAATTATGACACTATTAAACATAAGGATGAGAGACTCAAGAAGACTTGATAAATGATTAAAACATACATGTTGTATTAATTTAAAAGGAAAAAAATTATCAAAAAAAATGATCAATTCTTTACCCCATCCCCCTCTCAATGGTCTCACATTGATCTATGCACATCAAAAATCATCTGAAATGGATTGTTATTAAAATGTAAATTATTAAATGAATATTCCCATATAGTTTCCAAACATTGGATGATTAAGCCCCATTATCTTACATGAGGTGAATATTGAATCATTTACCAATTCAATATTTTTGGATTTATTACCCCTAGGTACAACAGTTCCAGAACAATATCAACTTGAATTATCTAGAAAGAGATATATATCTAGGAATAAAAACATAGTAATTTCCTCACTAATACTTTAGAATGTTCTTCAATAGAAACATCAAATTAAATCATAGGGTTTTTATCTCTAATATATATTTTCTAATATATATTTCATGAGGTTTCAATTAAACATTCTCCAATAACAGTTGTAAAGACCATATACACAGTATCCCAATGTTTGTGGTTACTCTATTACAATAGTTCTAGATCACATTCTATAGGGATGAATAGATTATAATTCTTGGTAATATTGATCTAAACATGAGTCCATCAATACATTTGTAAACATTATATACAATAAATTTAATGTAAAAAATCAAGCATCATTGATCACATTCAAATATTCCATCTTCATATCTTGTGAAAAGGATACAAAATACGGGTGATCCCTGATGCATATTAAGAGCAATGTAAATTAGAAGATATCATGAATAAATAAAGAATAATAAAAAAGGTATAATCATTATGGAAATAGAAATATCTAAAGAAACATTTCATTTATTAAATAACTTGACTATTAGGAAGAGATAAATAATATTCAATGAAAGAAAAATAACAAAAATAAACATTTCATTTTATCAATAATGAGATAAAACATTAAACTATGTATAATATCAATGATATTATTTCATTGATAATAATAACTAAATCCTTAAAGATGGACATTATTTATTATTGGATGTCATGATGTGAGACATTATTATTTATACACCATCAATACCTTTCACAATATGGTTTAAAATAATGTGTAAAACCGATTTAATGCAAGCTTACTAATTTTCCCATGATAATATTGATGCATTGAGGAGATATAAAATTGTGGTCCCACTCATCATTTTATGTTTAATGAATTCCTTCTATTTTGAAAAAAAATTTAATTAAAAAACAATTTTCCTTATCAATAAATGTTTCTACTAAATAATGAATATGAAATATAAATATTTAACAATTTAATTAAATAAAATTCAATTTAAATATCTATATGTATAAATAATTTGTGGTTTATGAAATAAGAATATACATCATTTAAAATTTTTATATTTATATGAAGTGTATTTTTCTTTGTTTGTGAGAAATTATGTTTTTTATGATATGCGTAACAAACAACAAAATTAATCAATAAAGTGAATTTCAATACTTTCCATTGTAAAACTAATCATAACCATCCAATCAAAGAACAATAATGGTATTATTAGAATATATAACAATTCTTGTATAAAAAAAATAAACGTTTATTGTTGATAATGAATAAAAATACCATAAAAATATCATTGAAAACTTTTTTGAGGAAAATATCTTATTCACGTTGAAAATAACTTCTAAAAACTAATAACATCCCAAATATAACGAAAAACATTTTTTTTTAAAATTAATCATTGAAATTTTTGATGTAAAATTCAATGAAATTATCAGCAATTATAGAGGATGACTTTTTTCATTCAAAGTATGTAAAAATAAAGATCTATTTTACATTGTTTTATGAAAATAAAAAAAAATCATTTTTTAGAAATTATAGGAATATATCTATTAAAATATATTTCAAAAATAAAATCATAGTTAAAAATGAATTTAAACATTATTAGGAGAATATTAAAAATATTAATGAAAATATTTAGATAACATGGATTTGAAAGAAATATTATTTTTGACTGAAGATAGAAGTAATGTTGAAGTTTCATGAAAACATTTTATCAATATTTTTAAGTACAAGGGAGAAAAAAAAATAATATTACATTAATGTATCATGAATTAATATAGTATAGAAAATATATTTTGTTTAAGATGAAAATATCAAATATTTTTTCCAAATGAGACCTAAACATAATCATCAGCGAATAAAGATGAGATTTTATAATAAACTCTTTCCACGTTGGTAAATTTATTATATTAATTCTTTATGAAGGATTAACATTGAATGAACCATTAAATACAATTTATAAAAATATATTTATGATATAACATTTTAATTATTATTATATATACCTTATTAAAATAAATAGGCACATAATACCAAATATGTGTCATCGGAGTGGAAATCAAGATGATATATCTTATAATGAACATACTAATGAAGTGAGGATTAATCAATTGATTTATAATGTGAATAAAATTTTAATACACAAGTACCAATTGGATTTTAAATGTAAAATAATTTAAATTCTTTTCACACATAACCATACAATATAAATGAAAATAAATTAGTAATACAACAAAATGAATATAATTTGTGTTTCGAAACATTTACCCCATGGTATGTTTGAAGCTAAATCCCCTTAGATGATATATTTTTAAATGAACCTAAAAATTCCACTAATTATGATGTATTAATGATATTTTATATAAAATTGTTAGAATATAAACAATATAAATTAGATTATGTGCATAACATTACAATATACATAAATTATATGAAATTGAGGAAAAAATCCATTATGTTATGATTTGTTTTTTACGAACAATATTTATCATCATATATAGTGGATTTAATAATTTTTTGTAGTTTAAAATTGAAAAATCTATATTTTTAAACAATCATATATGATCATCTTATGAAATTATTTCACCCGTTCGATAATAATATTTAATTATTATCAATATTTCTAGTGTTAATTTCTTTTTTTCTTCATACAAATATTGTAATAGTGTTTCAGTTCATGAGTATAAGCTATAATTACATTATTTATATAATTTTATTAATTTTATATGTATCATATTTACTAATTTTATTTATTTTTAATATCATTCTTTAATATTGGACATGGAAAACGAGTTACATTGTTTCTTGGAGAGGGCATGTCATACGTAGGCATGAGCGATGACATAATTTTCATTATTGTTGGAATATTAAATAATTTTATTAAGTATTAATTATACATAATTAATATCATGCCACAAATATCATATATATTCATTATTTTCTTTATTATGACTATCCATGTGACTCGGTGATGGAAGGAATGTTACATTAGTTTGTGAGGTGGTAGTCTGCTTTATACTCATGTGATGGCTTCGTTTCCCATTTTATAGTAGAGGATAAATATAAATAGTATGCATGAAACATAATGGAATCCCATTACATTTTAAATAATAATGTTATTATATTATAAGTATTAATTCATAATTTTTGACGGGAAAACACGATCGAAAATGAAACATCTTTGTAATGACACTAAGGCTGGATGTTTTGGAAGATCAAAACCTATATAACATGGCTAATGATGATGGATAGATATTGTTTAGCTTTCTTTGAACAAAATGGCTCAAGATGTGTGAATATGAGACAGGAGAGTGTTCCCTTTTCTAATTGAGGGGGATTATACCCATGAATTTTATAAGAGAATAAATCATACCCATTTTTAACATTATAAATGGATAAAAATGAATCATTCATGAAGATTATATATGATAATGTAAAAACATGTCAATAATATTTTAATTAAAGAAATTTTATTTCATTTTTCCCATATCATCATAGTTTAACAGCCGATAAACACATTACACCATAACAATGGTAAAATATTTTAATTATTTTAAATAATTAATATGAAACAAATAAATATGACCCTATTATATGAGAAATATTATTCTAATTTAAAATATCTTATATCTTTTTTAAAATTAATTTTATATAAGTGTAGGAATTTAATTATTTTAAAAATCAAGTATGGGATGAAAAATGTGTTTTTAAGAAAATATTTTTCCAAGAATAAGACGGTATTATTATTAGTATATGACTAGTAATCATCACAAGAAAATTATTTAAAAAAAAAATACGTGTACTGAGATATTTTTTATTATGAAATCAAAGATATGTTTTTATTTGGGTAGGTTTAGAACAATTACAAAGCTCGTAGGCCTAAGGCCAAGTGGCCCGTGAACATTCCCTGAAGGCCTAATGAAACATCATGCCAATATCATTCTGACTATATCATGTATTCCTCACCATATTCATGAATCATGCCTATGGTGTTAATATCCCATGCTGCTTTCTAGGATCTGAACCCGGGTCTTTTTTATACCGGATTATGGAGTTTACACTTAAGAACCACCCCAACTGCACATCATGACCCAAATTTAAAATGATATATTAAAATGTATAATATATAGGTTTAATTTATATTATTAATCATTTAATACTATTCTAACTAAATAAAGTGGTAAAATATTCATTTAAAAACAATTTTTAAATAATTAATTTTTTTTATCATAAAAATAAACTTATATCAAAATATGGTTATAAAGATGATTTGATTACAATTAAAAATTTTAAATCCAAATAAATAATATTCTAGTTATTTTTCTTCAATGAATAATGGGACTCTAAAATTATTTATTTTAAAAAAAATATATAATAGTAATTTATATTTTTTATTTATCTCTTTTCAATAGAAAAAATCCTTTTTAAACAAGTCCAAAAAAATTACATAAGGATAAAATATAATTTATTTTAAAAAATGTTTTTTATTTATAAAATGATATTTGTAAATGTGTTATAAATTTATTATAATTGCATATATAAAATGTAAAATAAACCCATATTTGAAGAATATTTATTTTAATGAATAAAATAACTATAATATTAATTGGAGTCATTATTTACTATGTACTTATCAATTAATTTATATTAATTAGGAAATAAATCTATATATTTCATAATTGGACTAATCCAATTCATATGCACTAATTCAATAGGAAAGTTATAATGGTCATTTATAAATTATACATTTTTGGGGTTATTTTGGTTTGGTGTTTCATGTTGTATACTCTATTGGAACAAATTTTCTTATTTTAAAATATCAGGGTTGTGTGTACTATAATGTATTAAAGAGATTGTATTTATTTAAGATAAATATTTTGTAAAATCATGGGTTGTTACACTAGAAACCAACCATGTACATTGGGAGGCTCTGCCCAAAGAAATTGATAAAGAGGCCTACATGGTCACACATTAAATTTATCATGAACCTCAGTAAAATAATATTAATATTTTACATGATTAATTAATATTATTTCCATATATAATTTAATAATTATTCATGTTTTCTAAAACATATAAGTTTTTCACTAGTTATTCGAGAGAATATCTTTGAGAATAATATTTAATAATAATTACTATGTATTTACTTAATGTAATAGTTATTTTTTTTAAAATAATGCCATGATATTTATTTTATACATAAATAGGAATTATTCAAGGGCCGATAAATATTTTTGAAGAGTATATGACCATGTTTAAAAGGCCAAGGGAGAAAAATTTATGAAATATTATTTTAATATATTTTAATCAATTTATTAAAGACATAATATTTAATTAATTCATTTGTTTTGCATATGTTAAGTAAAATAATAATAATGTTACAATTATTTGTGTATGGGGATCATTATGGACTATGAAAATAATAAGTTCTCACGTACAATTATTTTTTTCTAACCATATCACTACCTAACAACAATTATATAGTTTTCATGTAGAATACAAACCATTTGTTTTGGTTTGTAAACAAAAATATTCTGAGAATCTTATATTGACTAATAAGGAATCTCTCTAAGAGTTCTCCCAATAGTAGAGAGTGATCCTCTTCCACCACCCCTCTCAATTCAAGAGAGAACAAGAGTGTCTTTATTTCAAATGACTCTCATGGAGATGAAAGACAAAAAATGCATGTATTAGTATCATCTATGATATCACTTCTAAATTCTTATGAAATGTATTTGATATTTATTTCGGATATGTGGATCATTATTTGAGGGAATATAATCGTTATTTTAGTGACAAAATGATAGTACATATTATATATGTTTTTATATACATTAATGAAGAAACAATTTTTCTCTAGGTAATCATTTAATTGCTTATATTAATTAAAAATAATTATGTGATTATATATCATTTGGGTTTTGAGGTTCATTCATAAATGAATACATTAATTAATTCATTTTTCGTGAAGATATATATCATTCATATATTAGAATGATCATTTATTATGATAAAAATCATATTTTGTAATTCCCTTCTGGTTCTTCCACACTTTCCCCATATCCTATAATTCATTGAAACAATTAAAACCCTTTAGGTACCTGCCATGCTGTGTAGGTACTCAATTTACATTCCATTTCCAGTTTTCTCTTGAATACCAATCTTCACTAAATTGACTTTGCATCAAATAATTGATAAACTAAAACCCATATTTGGTTTTAATTAATGTAATCCATCATTGAATTTAGGTTTCTTTCCATCTAATAAGTTAGAAGAACTCTAATTCTTCATTTCAAGATAGATAGACTTTATTTTAAACCAATATTGAGTGACCATCCTTGATGATTTGAAAAACACAACTTTATGAATCATTAATCTATATGGTTCTCCTTTATAGTGCTTATGCCTCAAAATTAACATCTTCCATGGGGAATTTTAGAATGTTTTCCTACACTAAATATTATATATCATGAGCATCAAATTAATCAAAATCATTATTTCCCACAACATATATCATGGATATGTGATACCTTTCATGAAACATGAATTTTAATGCCACAATAACTTTCTTATTTTAAGGGTTTTATAGACAATATTTTCTCATTTCTTTGGAATACAATATAAATATACACTTGGTTTCCTGGGCGATAGTTTTTTCTATCGATATCCTAAACAATCTTTTTGTATGCCTATATATGTGTATTTAACAACATAGCTTTTTTATTCATATATTAATTCATATGTTATTAAATTTTTTCCTTTAGTTGTCACTTGATTTACCATGAACTCTTGGTTAAGATTCTCACCACCTTAATCAAATTAAAATTTATTTATCTTATTAACCTATGAATTCCCTTCATCATTCTTTATTTCTATCAGTTTTCCAAATGCTTTAGACTTAGACCTCAATATTTATGCACATCCATGTAAACTTAAGTCATTACTAAATAAAATTAAGTATGAATACCCGTGTCTTTATAATATAAAAAAAGGTCCCCAAAAATCAGTGTGTACCAATTCTAAATGTTTAATGAACCTTTCACCATAACCACTAATATGTGTTTTTCATCAATCCTTATAAAAAATTGAAACCTATATCAATGGGTTTTTGTATTAAAGAAAATAAGTATCCATCTTGATAGATCTCTTTCAACCACAACTCAATTAAATTATATAGTAAGTGATTCCACAATTGGGTGTCGTATGAGTCATGTAAACCTAGTTCGTTATCAATTTCAAATACTTGGATTTCAAAATAATATATATATATATAATTATATAAATTTAAAACACCATAAAATATGTTATCATTATAAAAAAAATATTGATTATTTTCAGATTTGAAAACACAAATCATTTACATCTAGGAAAGAAAACGAAATTATCTTTTTGGTATCAATTGGTACATAATTACATTCTTTAAAAAAGAAGATTGACGATAATATAAATTAATGGTGTTAGTCTTATAAATATAATGAGAAATGTCTTAATGTAATGATGAATTTATGATCTAACTCTACTATATAAAAATTCTTTAATAAAACTGGTTCTTACATTTTATTACATTTTTGAGTATTAAACTTTTTATCTAATATAGAAAAAATAAATATAGGAAAATTTCACATGAAAATAAACACACCAAAATCATACCAATTATTCTTATATTGGGTGAAGTTCATCATCTAGTGGGCTATTTGTTTAATAAAAAAACTACCATAAATTTTTCTTATCCTAATATTGGAACTTCCTCTTCTTTGAAGGATGGCTATCACGAGCCTTAACATTTGAGTGAATCGTGGGTTGATTTTTCCTATTTTTAATTTTAATCACCATAAAGACCATATTTTTTCATTCCACATTTCATTATAAATACATATAATCATATTAATTAAATTAGGGAGAAACATATAATTGTTACTCATTTTATAATTTACTGCGAATCTATAGAATCTCTTAGTTAGTAATGATAAAAAGGAAATGTGTGTAAAAATCATCATGGGTATTAAAGGAAAAAATGTTTAAATTCTCTATTTATCTCATAAACATGACTACATGATGCACCATTAGAGATGAATCTCTATTATTTTTTTAAATTGTATACTATATTTCTCATATATTTTTGTTTGATTCATTGTATATACTGGTTACGAAGGTATTACATCATTATATAAAGACATGTTTCCTCATTTTTGATCAAGAGTTAATTATACATACATAATATCATGAATCATTAGAAATATACCACATCATCCATATCTTTTATGTGAAGATAAATTTCTTCCTCATTAGCCTCTTTACCTAGAAAATTCAGAATATGGGATTCCAACATGTATAATTTCTAATAAATTCATAGTACATTTCACAATATCTTATACCATTCTTAGAAATTCATGATGTAAAAAATCGTAGCATTATATAATATTGATCAAAATGATATAGTTAATATTTAATGGATTCCCAATTCAATAATATATATGTTATTCTTTTTATACATTATCTGGATGAAAATAATTAGATAATAATTTTTTTAAATTATGAAAGTACCAATATTTTATTGAATACATATAACTCTATCATTAGTTTTAGAATATCATTTCCAATTTATATTCTAGTGGATGAGATCCATATGTCTTTTATCAAAAACCATAATGAGTACTTAAAACATATTTGATGGTATTTATGTATTAATAACATCCCTGAAACATT
The DNA here is from genome assembly GCA_963277665.1 of Viscum album. NCBI lineage: Eukaryota > Viridiplantae > Streptophyta > Magnoliopsida > Santalales > Viscaceae > Viscum > Viscum album. The sequence goes on from OY728167.1 coordinate 1,009,356,024, forward strand.
AACTCGCAACTATATTACACATTAAGTGGACTCATAATTTTAGATATTATATACTTGGGGTTATTCAACACTTTCTTAATAGTTTCTCTAATAATATTATAGGTTATCAACCCATAATGTGATCTAGGTTATGTTTACCCAATACTCACATTAGTAATTCCATAATAATTCAAATTAACCCATTACGGATTGGAAAAAAACATTGAACTATGGTTTAATTTTATCGTAAGTATTAGAATGGATAATAGATATAATATTTTTTGGGCATTTTAACATTTAGGTAAATTTTATCATTTATATTTTCACATTTTTTATTCTAATTATATTTTACTTAAAATATTAACCATGTCTAGATTTTTTTCAAAAAATAATAAAATTTATTTTACTTCCACCTTATAGGGATATTAATTATATTTATTTATGGAAAAATAATCAATAAGTAATTTACTGTATATTTAATTTAAATAAAATAATAAAATTTAAAGATTAAGATATTTTTTAATTATAGTTTTTGTCGATGATGAAAAACTAACCAATGAACCTAAGGATATATGACCTAGAAAAATGACAAATTTCAATTCTAGAACTATATTTATTCACCTTCATATATCTATGATGGATCACCTTGGATCTACAATTGGATGTTCGTCTCCTATATGAGAGCTCTATCATTTACATTCTCTTTTAGTCACTTCTGTGTGAGGTGAACCAGTGGAATATTTTAGGGGTTTGTAGAAAATAAATCACGGATGTGAATGTCCTAAATAGTATATTGGATGAGAAGACACACATGACTTAGTTTTAATTGAATTATTGTAAAATAAAATAACCAATAATATTTATAGTTCGGTCTATTCTCATGATCATCCATGCATGTAACAAATAATAAAATTTATAAATTAGAATTCATTTTATTCATTTGAATTAAGAATAAAACATTCCAAAATTTCTTAATTATCTTAATTAATTAATCAATTTTTTATCTTAATATGTATCCATTTTGTCCTTGAAATTCCCATCTATTAAAATTTTAATCAAAATTAATCAATTTTTAAACTAACTATTTAAAAAAGAATGCATGTTTATGAAACATGTTGAGTACCTATATCAAGAACCTAATTTGTATTGTGGTCTTATACTATATATGTATAAAAAATAGTTCTCAAATGGTTTTTATTTAATTACATAGAATATATGTTCAATAAAGGACATACTGGAACATGTTAATTTACATAGTGTATACTTATTTTCAAGCACATATGGTAATTTGAGTACTACATCCATACATGGTATTTATTTCTGAACATTTTATATAAATTAATTAATAATTTAATATATATAAAACTATCATATGATGTATATATTCCTTAAATTACAAACATATACATTTTTATTAGGTTGAAACACAACAATTAATCAATTTTTTTGTGTAAGCATGTTTGATACATGATGTGTATAAGATAACAACATGTTATTTATATTTTCTCTTCATTTATCCAGAAAACATGCCTATTTAATGAGTGTATATTTTTGATATAGTCATTTATGAGGCAAAAAAAAGTTATAAAAGTTATACTCCATGTGACCTCTAAGTTACACTGTTGTCAGTAACACACATAGTGATTTAAATATATGTAATGTCATTGGATCCATGTTTTCCGCTTAAAAAATGTGTGGAATTCAAAACATGTAAGTGAATTACTTGTAATGTAGAAGGATGAACCATTTTACACCATGGATATGTACATAGCCTGTGTTTCAATGATTTTTCATATGATTTAATTCCCAACACAAAAAAATTAAATTGAAGGTTTATACTAGTGAAATGAACATGGATATATAATATGTACCTTCAGAATGCATGTTGTGTTGTCCCATAATTTTCCTAGGGAATTTTCATCACCGATAGATGTTTGTTTTCTATGTTATATATATATTTTAACATAATATTGGTTCTTTTATCAACAATGTTGAACAAGATGAAATATCAGTATTCATATTTAACGAACAATGAAACCATAACGAAAACTACCATGAAATACTAAAAATAGAAATGGATTAAAAAATAATTAGAAATTGTTAGGTGACCAATATTATAAGAAATTATTGTTGTAGAGAATAATATATGTTGTGTGAATCATGCAAAAAAATGGAAATTCCTCAACTTATTCATATTTCTTCTGAAAAGTGGATACATAAAGACTCAGGAATCCATGAGATACAATCATAAAACATAATAAATAATTAATTTATATTAATAAGGATTTATATTAAATTTAAATTATTTATTCATTTTCAATCATATGTCCAGATCACATGATACGAAAATTGTGTCAGATGATTCATGGGTAGAATCCCTCTAGACGTGATTCAAATAATCACTATAAACCACTAAAATTCTCTGTAAGAATCCTTTGTTATTTCCACGTATGTTTCTAATTAATAATCCATCCCTCAAAAATTTCAATAAAATAAATTTAAGGAGGAATTATTTTACATTTTCTATTAAAATTTAAGTGGGTGGTGGAGGAAGATCACCCTCCATTCTTGAGAGGGTTCTAGATGAAGAGACCCATAATGCTTGAGAGGATTCCCTATATAATTCATTGTGCATAGTGATTATAATGGATAGACTTTAGATAAATAATAACATAAATGGTTATTTATATATCTAGGTTTCCAAAATAAATAATTGAAAATATTATATTTTTATTCTCTTAATCAACGAAAAACCCTTTGACTAAATAATGTTATTATTTTTTACTTCGCATTCACTAATATCATGAACAAATAAATATTTTCAAAAAATAATTTAACATATATTTTAATAATGTATAATATTGTATTTCTTAGTACACCATTAAATTATATTCAGAAATAGTCTTTCGTGTTTATCAAATATTGAGTAATTACTATTTATTTAGATAAATAAATATCTCACCATTATTCATTGGTAAAAAATAAATATTTTCATTTCTAAAAGAGAGAATAAATATTTATTAAAAATAAATATAAATAGTTCCAATCATCTAAAATGACTAATTATTATTCCATAGATGATAATAATAGTTATTCCACAAGTAATATTCTTAATGAATTTAGTTAGGGTTTGGGATACACTTAGTTTTTTGGACCTCTATTTCCCTTTCATAGTAGTATTTTGCATAATGGAAAAAACTCTATGTTTAGTGAACAAAAAAACACTAGGAAAACCATAGATAAATGAGTTAATGTCACAACGACATAATAACACATAAAAACATACACATTTTAGAATAATCCATTTTTTCGATATCTTTAAACAATAAGGTTGAATATGATATCATAATTTGATGTGCCTGATGTCTCTTTCTAGTAATGTTTAGAACTAAACCTTCTTATATAATTCCATGGTAATGTAATTAATCATAAAGATATACTCCCTTAACAAAGATTCATATATCATATTATGCTAATTAAAATAAGGGATAAATCATTTCTATCATTATTCATTAATTAAGTATCACATGTGGCACACTTAATATTTTTACCCCACCGCTGGATAATATAATCATGATTTGTAGAATTATTTCAAAGTATGTGACTCATGAAATTAAATATCATAATCTTTAAATTCGATAGATTATGAAACATGAATGTATATAGTAACATCCAATGACACATATAAAGTGGATTTCTTACTAGAATATAATGATCTCATAACTTCTTTTATAGAGATTACACATGAAAAAAATTCATTATAAGAATTTTTAATGTCCAATGAGATTTATTTCCCTAATATCCTACATAATCCATATTCCATCAGAAAATATCATTCAACCCTAAATCATGTATTTAAGATTACATTTCATAGAAAAAAAATATTCTCATATGAGTGAGTAATTTCAATCATAATTCGGTGCAGCAAGCACCCTCATGAAATTATCTGAAATAATTTTACAAATAAATATAATCATTATTCAATAAAAAATTAATTAATATTAAAACACCATGAATATAAGAACTTTTAAATTTTAACATATTTGATTTTATGAAACTAATTGAAAATATGATCTAGTTTTAAAATTTCATTAAAGTGGTTACTATAAGTTTTAATTCCAAATAAAATCCAATGAGGAAGGAAAAGGGGTTTAGGATGGGGTGGATATATCTCAATATAATGATTAGTTGAGAAAAAATGAGATATTGAGAAAATTTTAGTTTAATATATAAATAAAAAGTATTATTTATATATATATGATGAGATGTGGCCACGATTAAATTAAATTGAGATATAATCAGCTGAATAATGAAAATATAGGAACTTTAACTTTGGTGATCATATGTTAAAAAGTGTAGGTTTCCACAGATGATCCAAAATAGATAAAAAAAATAGGATATAAGGAAACATAAAAAATTATCAAAAGAGAATGATGGGATATCGGCTTCTATAATCATATGTTGTATGAATATGGTTGATGAGTGATGTATTGATAATATTTATTCTTGGGTGATTCTTATCCAAATAAAATCTATTGATTGTGATAGAGATATTTATGAATACTAAATTGTGGTGTCATTTAATGATTGTATCGACAAGTATAATGATCTGGTCGAAGAAGGAATTTCTTTTAGGTATTACATTTTTCTTAAAAACATTGAGGTGGGTACTTATCGGAAAACATTTAGTACATGACATGATATTGTAAGTGAGATTAAGTTTATATATGTGGATCCCACTTTTAGAAATGATGATGGTGGATTAATGGATTAGGTTAACTCTCAGAATAATAGTATAGGCAGAGAAAGCATCAGTATACATTGTTATGATTGTTTGAGAATTATAAAATGTGTTACTTATGTAGTAAATTTCATTGGAACCATTGGTATGGTATAACATATATTACAATCCTATATTTATAAACAACCATAATACTATGAAATACAAATTTTAGAGGATCCAAATAATAATTTGGAATAGAAATATAATTTGAATATGGAAAATAAATCATAGATAGAAGACCAATAGCCTGCATTATTAGTTAATTATATAGTCATTAACAGGGAAACTTATTGCGACAATGTGGCCATTCATGCTCCTAGTATTCTAGATAGAGGTATTCACGAGTATATGGATTTTTTACCTAAAAAATTGGGCTATATCCCATGCATGACCCCAAAATGATGAATAGGACATCATTCCCATTGTTGGGGAAGTTGAGAGAAAAAAAGAAATAAGATTCTTCATTCTTAGGATAGGTTTGAGGATAATAAAAAAAATGCAATTTTTTTCATGTTGATGGTAGTTTTTTCATTTTTGGCCACATATCCCATCTTGTATGTCAACATTTTGTTGGGAAAGTGGAATTTTCCTACATTCTATAAGATTAGATTGTTTCTACTATTAAATATTTATTCATTTATATAAATAATTGATGTTTTTATATATTATTAAAAATATTTATACAAAATTATTATTAACATTAATTTATTTATAAATTATATTATATACATTAATATAATTACTAATCTATCAAAAATAATTATGTATTTAAATTTTAGTTTTATTATCAATTCTTTTTTTTAACTCATATAAGAAATATTATTTTTTATTTTCTAATATATTTATTGTTTTTTTATTTTTAATATTTATTCATCTGTAATATGTATTGGTATATAATGGAATCATTTTCCACCATTCCATAGGGCCTTCAATCTATTATTAAAGGGCCTTTGAGATATCTATATAAACATCTATCAGTGGATGTAATGGTATGATTATGGTTAATGGTGAAGTAATATGTTGAACAATCCTCTTCCAAAATGGTCATTGGTAGTAGCGAATGAATTTCAGAGCACACATAGAGCTTCTATATGTGTTATAGATTGAAGGATGTAGATGCGATGCCAACTAATTGAGTTGACGGTTGATAGAATGATAGGAAGGTCTGATGCAATGTAGGTCCTTATTCCACTAGGTCATCATTCAATGTGATCTCAATCCTTCAAGAAATATATTTTGCAGACTTTGGGATATGAGTTCTTTATTAACCGAGTTTAAATAATGAGTTGTCTAGAAAATAAAAAAATGGTGTTTTTAGCATGTAATTTATTATAATTTTTAAATGTAACTATAAAATTTTAATATTCTTTTTCTGCATATTTTTTTCTTAGTTAATGGAAAAAATTCTATATTAAAAATATACTATGTATTCCAATTTCATATATTATATTATTAAAATTATATACATTTACTGAGTTATTGATATGTTATAACTTTATATATGGGTTTTATATGCTTCTTTGTATACATATAATTATTTCTAAATATAGTTTAAAATATATTAAAAAAATTATTCATATATATATATATACATTTCCATATATCAATTTTACTATAGAGAGGATACATATACACATATCAGCATTGAAGATAACCAGAATATAATACTCATATTTATGTGTAAATCATTACATATAAAGTGGACACCGATATGTATAAAGATTTTATTAGTTCTATGTTTAGTGTTGATAAAGATCATCTTTATCAGTTCTAAAAGTAGTGATCATTAAATAGGGGAGAGTCAATACTTATTATTTTAGCACTAAAAGAATCCAATTTCATCATACTTTTTATCAAGTGTAGATAAATACTGATCATTTTTCTAAAATAATCTTAAACACATCACTAATTAAGCCCATATTTGAATCTATTATAATTTGTACTATTCCTCGCCCAAGTCACATTTTTTTAATAATACCACTTATAAAATTGAAGATATTTAATCAACTCCAATTGTGATGTGTTTTTAGAGATTTATTGGGTAATTATATATTAAAATGATTTCACACATTGTAGAACAAATTAACAACAATAACATAATTTTTTTTGTTTATGGTGATTTTTATCCTTTTTCTCAAGAAACATGACACATATTGTTGAAGACATGAATTTATAAATCAGATTACATGTTTGATGGAGTTTGGGTAGAGTTATTTTGAATGAAAACAATTAAAATAATTATGTTAAAATAAACATGGTTTCACTAAAAAGGGTTGGTAATGAAATTTGGTTTTGTATTTTTTATTTGAAATTATTTAATAGAGATTTCTTTTTAAATAATATATCCATTTTTTGACTATGATGAATTTTTAAAAAAGGTTTTCTATCTTGAATGCATATATTTCTATAACATTTTATTATGATGTTTAATTATTTTATATGATAGTTTGAATAATTCAGGTTTTTATAGTTGTGTTTTGTTTTAAAATTTACTAAAAATGTAGTTATTTTCAATATGTGTTTCTTCTATTATGCAATAATGGATTTGGGATGAATTCTTTTAGATTTAATTGATTTATATTTTTTTTATGGATGTGTTTTTATGAATTTTTTTATCTAAATGTTTGTTTTAAACTCATTTTATAATGTCTGATGGTTATATATTTGGTGAGTATCACACGGATTCAATACATGTAATTCAAGTGAGAAACATGTTTAATATAACCAAATTTGAGAAATTGATAATTTTTTGATGATTTTTTAATATTAATATCATAAAAGTTAATATTTTTTTTTATATTTATCAAAACTAATGAATATTATTATAAATCTAAATAATGGAAATGATGTGGAATAATAATTGTTTTTTACATATATGTATAAAAAACCTTTCTTATTTAAAAATGAATTCTACAACGGATACTAAATTTTGACAATAAGAATATTGTTTATTAAAGATAATATTCCCTATCACGTTATATCCTACCTATGTTGTGCACATTTAAAGAGATGAAAACATTATATATTACACCATTAATATATAATTAAAATATAATTAGTTTAGGGTGGAAATGTTATTGGAATAAAAAAATTTAATGAATTAAATTACCCAAGGTTATGAATTCTGTTGGAAAAATAATAAATTTTTAGAGTATTTATTTAAAACCAATTCCATACTCCATTATTTTAAAAAATAGATAACATTCAAATTTATAATACATCATGATTTGTTTAAGAATACAACCGAGTTAATTAAACGCAATAAAATTAATAACTAAATCATTACTTTTCACTTTGTCAAACCTTGAAATTATGGATCATAAATTTTTTTTATGATTTATAATAATTCTATGAAAAATTATTTATAAATTGAAGAATTTATGAAATTAATGAATTACTGACCATATACTGAGTTTATAGAAAAAATATTTACAAAAACAATCATGTTTAATATTCCTTCTATAAAAAAGATGAATAAACACATAATGTAAAATGGTTATTCATTGAAAGATTTTCTTTGACCAATGATAAATTAAAAAAAATAATATACAATAATATATTGAACAAAAAATAAAAACAAACCATTATAAAATTCTACAATTTACTTATTCCAATGGTGCTAAATAAGAGCAGTAAAACATTATGAAATACAACGTCATCCCATGGCTGAAAATTATATAAAAGGTAGGGATGAGTCCATTTTTATTTAAACCCAAAAAATAATGAGTCACAAATTATGGGGTCAGACAACACACATTAACCTCATCACATCAAAATGTCCCATTTCTGATTTTTTATAATATCATCTCAAATTTTCATTTCTTCCTCTCAAATATTAATCCAATCATTTTTTGATGACCATTGATAGATCCTCTAAAATATCATATTGTCCTCCAAGTATTCTTTTTATGTTTCCAATGGGATTAAATGTTGTTCTCCTCTGAGTTAGATCTCCTAGTATAAAATTGGACATAAATCATATTAGGTTCATCAAGATATTATTATACATATAATGATATCTTCCATCACCATAATAAAGGTTCTAATTATCTCTGGTAGGTAGACCATAAAAAGATGCTACAGGATCCACATTCATAAATATAGCAAGAGTAATCTTGGATTGATCCAACTTATAAGAGGCTTCTTGATCATCTGGGGGAAAATAAACATTAAAATCATTTTCATATTATCCAGTTTGACTTCCATTCTGATGATTTTGATGTGAAGGGGTCTCCACATCCAAATATTTTCCCATATAGATTCTCAAGTAAATTATTTTCCCATCCAGAAGCATCTAATTAGAAAAATATATAGTAGTCGGCTCCTCGGAATAGTCTATACCCAAAAATACCTCATATTCCACAACATAATCCCATGTCATGAAATAATATTTCTTTTTAGGATATGAAAATTATCACCATAAGGGACCATCACACTTCCCACCTCATGTGTATCGTGATCTCCCGGTCCCTCTAACTTATTTGCAGATATAACCCATTTTGTGAATATATTTCCAGTTCTAAGATCTTTCCCCCCTAATATTGAACATCATGACCCTGAAATTGATGTTTCTAACCATTACCATTACACACCAGTTGGGATACCCAAAATGTAGTAGCATGATAATCAATTTTAGTATCCTACTCTAGAACATAACCATATTAAACTTTTTTTCAATATTTTCATTCATCCTTAATTCATCTTGTGTATCAACCTCATGTATCTGGGAAATAGCATCTTGAATTGGAACATGTTGCACTCCTTCAGCTCCATTTATAATATTAAGAAACTGTGAAAAGTCAAAACCTTTCGTTGAATATAATTCTATGATACGTCTTTACGACAATGACCTTTTCTCTGTCCAATTGACATACATCCTTAAAAGAAAAGTGAAGTCTTCTTGTATTTAACTCATAAGGATAATTTAGCATCCAAAGAAGATAAAAAACCATATCAATTAAAAGGGAACTTAGGCCCACTTCAACCAAAACACATGAAAAGAATCAAAAATTAACATCGTAAGTTGTTTGATCCATTTTGATGTGAACACCCAAACTATATGCAATATCATACCATATTATTTTAATCCATAAAATCTAATTAATCCTAAAAAATTTCACACAAACATTATCCTTATAATTATATAAGTAAAATGAACTGAAAGGAAGATCCCATTCATAGAGACAAACCATTCTCAAACTCAAGAAAATAGAACCAACACCCCATACTTTTTTCCCATGTACATCAATGGGGAAGATTAAATGGTAATATGTTCACCCCAAATGGATTCATTTGAAATCACTAAAACCTAAACACATGAGAAATTAGAAACACATTCATGTATATTGCATATCTTATATATCTATGGTCAAAAATATCTAGAAATGTATGAATATGGTAAGATCTGAAAACTTTCAAGAATAGAATTCTAATCCAATGAAATATATACATTATTTAATCTTTTGATAAGTCTATTTAGAAACCTATCACTAGAAAATGGAAAAAGTACATGCTGACCCAAATCGATGAATAATATATTTTCTTTCCATTCTTTAAGGAGTATCTAATAATAACAAATACATTTATCTCACCTCCTACAAGGAGATCAAACTCAATCTCGGTTGGAAATTACATGAAATCAGAGAATCCCTAGGTGCTTTTGTCGCCATCATTAAGACCTCCCGATACCACCAGATCCTCCACCATCGATTATATATTTTCTACTAAATTATGTTTTAAATGATATAAATATAAATAAAAACCCATCATATAGTTTAATGTAAAATTCTATTTAATCATCAACATGAAGTATCAATTAAATATTGAAACAAAACCCATTCAAATCATTTTTCTTATAATCAATTTGGATATACTAAATGTATCCCATATTTAAGAATTAATATTTATAATTATATTTATAATTTTTATATGTTATATAATTTACACATAAAACATGTGAATCATTATAAGAATACCTTCTTCAAATTTATTCATTTTTAATTAAATATGAAAATTCATTATCATAACACGATTAATATAAATATGAAATGAATGAATTATAGTCATATTAAAAATTATGAGGATGGGATAACTGGGGATACCATGTTTACAACATAGTGTGAAAATGACACTTCTCAAATAGTTTTTCTGTGTTGACAATGTTGTTATTTAAGATGAACATGTTTAAGTGTTTTGAAAGAAAAATCAAATTGTCATAGGGTGGATCCAATATATAAATTCCAGTCTAATCATGGGAAAGAACTAAATACAGCTACTGATATAGATAACACCATAGTATATTGATTGTATATAATGATTAAGACTATAAATCATGATATATATTATTTTAATGAAATGGAAATATTAGTTTAACATTGCTGTTTTTATTATAAAATGTTATTTTAAAAGATAATGAGATAGTAAAATATGACACTGTATACTAGATATACTAAATAAACATCATTATCAACCATACCAAAGTTTTATAATTTTAATGTTGGCAATGAATAGAGAGAAATCAGTGTTTAATACATACTTTCTCGGTTATATTATATGTTACAATAATATAACGTACATCTTTGTTGAGCATTTAACACTAAATGAATTTTATGTTCATTGTGTATGATATTTGAAATATTGAATGCCTCTTGAAATTACTATATATTGTTTCAATGGGAAAATGAATCAATTAATAAACTACATATTCATGATGTTTCTTGATATAATAAAAATAAATCAAGTCCTTCAAAATTTATATTGTACTTTATAATCATTCCATGCTTTATAAAGTTGTATGAAAGTGAGGATATTGAAAGGAAATTGATGTGTTGTGTGGATACATGAATTTAAGATTTCCAATTTTACCACTGATAGAAATATCAAAATTGTTAGATATTTATCATGAATATTCTTGTTGGAAACACTAAATGTTTTCTAATATTTTCCATTTTATCCTATGTTGTCATTCCCACAAGAATTCACATATTTAATGCTAATGAATTTTTTTATGTATGCATGAAATTATTAAAAAGTTCTCAATTATTTTCCTAATTTGTTTTTATTCCATCAAAAGAAACTTTTTTATGTTTGGATGTCATATATTCGTGTCATAAATTTTTCATGATGTCTTATGATGTTCTAGTTTTTTTTTTAAATTTTGATAATTCTGGAAGTCGTGAACTTAAGTCATTTTCTATATACTAAGTATTAAGATCAATAATTTAATTAAAAAGGTATTTCTTTTGATGACATCATTAAATAATTATAATGGATTACAAATAAATGGGAATATTATGAAAATGACATATGATTGACATGATGTCTTATCATGAAAACTTTTGATCAGAAAAATGTGTTGAGATTGATATAAAGTATTATGAACATGATGATGTATTATGATTAGAGACCAGTTATTTCAATCAGAGAGTAAATGATGTGATCATAACATGAATCCTATTATTACATAAATGTCATATAATAAGTGTAAATTTTTATGCTAAAGTGGTCACATACTAGTTTATTATTATATATTATTATTTTTGTTTATTTATGAATTTGTTTTTTTTTCATATTTAGTTATCTTAATATTCTAAAATTCAAGAAAACATTTTAATTTAGTTTTATATGTCTAATAAAATTCCATAAATAAAAAATGAACACTCACATATACCATTTAGAGGATCCAGATAATCTATTTAGATGACATAGATACACATTGTGTAATAAAAAATTACAGACAATTCACTCCAGAGAGAGACATTTTGTAAATTACAACATGTTATATGAGATAAAAAAACATGATTCTCATAGATACCGCTTATTAAATGGATAGATGGAACACAGTGTGAAAGCCTTGAACTATAAGTCACTAGTGTACACATCATGTAACTCCACATAGTTGGGCCCCATTGGAATTGTAGAATCTATTTGGTGAATGTATGTACCATATTTTTATTTAATTTTTCATAATTAATGTAAGATGAATAACATGGGAAAATTATGATTAGATGGTATATTATAGGTGTACCGATTCTTTAACATACATATATTCATATAGGAAACATATCGACTCACTATGATCATATTGTTGGTGTCCAAAGAATGGATTATATGGAATGTAGATGGTTGTAAACACAATGTAACTCATTCCCATTCCCATAAAAGAAAAATCAATGTACTTTTCATCATTCTTTTAATTACATATAATAAATATTAATTATATCATTAAAACTGATGTACATTATGTGTAGCCAGTATACTCACCTTATAATGTGTTTTCCCATGAATTATAGGATAAATTATTTCTAATGGATTTTGTGGAATTTAATGTTTAAATTAATTTGGTTTAATATTTTTATGGATTCATATGATGTGTATTTTTATCATACACATCATGTACAACATGAAAATTTGATGTGGTACCCACTATGTATATTAATGGTATCTCATGTAGTGATAAACGTCCTGTGGAAAATAAAACTTTTCTCATGAAAACACATGTATTGGAGTATCTAGACATACTTTGTATGCTTCATACCATGAAATTACAGAATACATGACTAGTACCATACATTTTATTGGCACACACTATGGAAGTAAGAGTACACACCCCTTTGAGTAGAGGGGTTAAAACTATATTGAATCCAATACATATCATGTTAAATTCTAGATATAATTAAAAGTTGTCAATATGGGAACACACCATGTGACCTATAATTACACACCATGTATAAATTAATTTTTTTTAATATTATAGTGTATGTAATTAATTGGATTGCTTAGATGGAAAATTTAGATAAAATAATTGATTGTATAAACATTACATGATTTTTTAATTTAAGAATATTATCTTAATAAAGAGTGTATTTAAATGAATTCATCATAGTTATAAATGTGTGTTCATTTCACAAATGGATAATGATGATATTGACTGACCTATATATGTGTATAGATTATCTTTTATTTTAATTAATTTTACATGGAGTTTTTATACTTATTGTTCAATTGAAATGATGGTTTATGAATCATCCACACTTATTTTTATGTATGGTCCCATGTATCCATGATTTCAATTATATAAACATAAAACTTGGCTCTACTCACCTATATGTAAGTAAACATATGTAAATTAGATCTGAAGTGACTGGTGTTGATTCGATAAGGATTCTAGGGGAAACCAACCCATGATATAATAGAAACCCCAAGCCTTATTAGCCCGTATCCGATGTTTACTTTATTATATTGGCATAAGATATAGGGAATACCATCATATATGATTGAATTATTTAGTAGTCTTGGAATAATTTAAATATACTAAAAATTCATATTTAATTAATTAACATAAAATAAAAAAATATGTTATTTGATAATTCTAATGATCCCCTTAGTGCTTCCTTGTATTGTAAAAAAAATAACATCCAAAAAACCTGGGGAAAAGGAAACAAAATAAAGGGGTGAACACTGAATCTTATTAAGGGTAAATGTATAGTTAATTCTATGAATAAATAATCAATAATAAATATTTAAATGTAAATAACTGAAATACCATAAATTTATTCAATAATATGATTATAAAATGGTAGAAATAAATGTTGATCAATTAATTCCATATAACTAATCACATCAACATGAAACATAACAACATTTGATATAAATAATCAAACAATCACATGGTATATCAATAACTAAATTCATAATGTTGGAATTCATAATTATATATCTCTAAAACATAACATCCCATCCTTGTGCCAATAAATGTAATTCCACATAGGCTTTATTCCATGACATATATATAAATGTGAAATACAATGGCAAAAAAAAAATCACCATTTCTAAAGAAATATAGTAACGAATCAAGGGGATATAGTGGGCCCAAACCCAATCTTACCATCTCCAATTCATTCCTCGTATGAAAGGGGTGAAATATAATTCACATCAACATTCATATTTAAACTAGAATAAAAAATTTATAAACATTAATTAATCAATTAATTTAATTATAAAACATCTAGAGTCATGTTAATTTAATCAATAAAAGATATCACATAAAGTGAATACATAAAATAGAGGGTTATTTTCATTGATTAATAGAAATAGAATCAAAATATCTTTAGAAAACTCAAAAGGAAAACATATTCTTCATTTAAAAAATCACCTATTAGAACTACAAGTTTAGAAAATATTTTTTAAAACTATTTCTTCTAAATTAAACTATCAGTATTTTAAAGGATGTTTTAGATCATGGATTATTCATGATATAATCAAATTCCATGCATACCCCGTATGTAAAAACAAATATCCCTTTATCTTTTTTGATAAAATGAAAATAGTCCTTATTTTGAAAATGAAAAAAAAATATTTAAATAAATTTTCTTTTTATAAAGTGAAAATTTTTATAAATTTATTTAATAGATTATTTATAAAAGGATTAAAATATATTTTAAAAACATTTTTAGGAAACATGTATTTGTGAAGAAAAATTTTTTCTGACCGAAGAGAGACATGAAGTCAAATTTTATTAATAAATCTAAATCATTTTAAGTACCAAAGATTATATAAATGAAAATATTAACATAAAAATATCAAGAATAACCAATGTATATGAAAATCAATGGGTTTATTAATCAATGATAAAATAATTTATCTCAATGGAAATTTCTAAATAGAAGTCCCGATTAAAATAATAATGTGAAACCTTGAAATGATCATAAGATTAAAGTGATAATAAATCAATGAATTAAATATGAATATAAGATGGAAATCCAGAAGAATAAAGTTTAAATTAAACATTATATTATCAAATTTTATTACATACATAATCTTATAATATCCAAGACAATGAATTAGTAATATAACCCATTGAAAAGAAATTGAGCTTTGGCATTTTTATCTCAAAATATCTTTTATGTCAAATACTATTGGAGTAAATAAATAAAATTTCAACATAGAATAAAATAAAATAATATTTGATCATTATATTACATTTAAAAGGATCAGTACATACACCATATTAAACAGTTTAGATGCATGACATTACAATATGCCTCAATAAAGGGAAATTGAGACAAAGTCTCGTTTCTTGAGTATGACTCGTCACATATGTTTTTTTAGTTTTAAATTAATTAAATTATGTTAATTATTTATTTTATTAAGATACTTTCTAAATTTTATTATTGAATTAATATCAATAATTACAATGTTATATATTATTACTTAATCAATTATGTTTACAATAAATGTTGCGATGATATTTGTTGTATGTGTGAAAATATAAATTTTGTAGGTTAACAATAGTCATGGTTGTCATTATTTTAAAACATATAGAATACTAATAATGTGATAAATATAATATTTATATATTAATTATAATTTTAAATCTTATCATTACTGATTGATATGAAAAATGAACTATGTTACAATCATTGAGATGGTGGGCCATACATACACTTGATCAATGTTTCAAATTTTAAAAGGTCATTGTTAATAGATTGAATTTAATAATTCATCCCACCAAAAACATCATAATATCATTAATAAAATACTAATTATTTAAATATGCTTATATATATCATCTAATTGGTGATGGAATGAGAGACACAATGCATCATGAATGCAATAATCTATACGTGCACATACATTGTTATCATCATTCTGTGACTGAAACATTAAAAAAAGAAAATTATTTATAATATTTTATTAATTATATATATTTAATTAATATAATAATTAATTAATTTATAAAATATTCATTAATTATGTTTTTACTTATCATATTTTAAGTAAATCGCTAGTGAATGACATGTCACATCGCTTTGCGAGGTTGTAGTCCACCGTACACACAATAGACATTTTAGTTTCCCAAAGAAGATGAAAAGTAAAAAAGGAATATATATTATATAATTAATACATATGTATATATATGTTATAAATATACTATTTATTAATTATATTCATCAACATACCAAACTGTTGTTGCTGGTAATGAAAAAAACTAATGACATTGGTTCGTGAGGATGTGGTTTTCCATACACACGAATGATGATTATGTAACCGATACTATGGAAGTGGTGATATTTTAGGTCCTGAACTTAATATAAGAGAATATAAATATATTTAAGATAATTATTATGTTATATCATCATGGTTTAATAATAAATTATGTATGTGGAGGATAAACTAAAATAGAAACACTCGAAGAAGAAATTACCTCTTCCTCAGATAACATCTTTAGGTTTGTATCAAAAACCATCCAAGGATAGATTTATGAACAAAATAAGGCTTATAAAATTATATGAGAGAATATTTTAAGTGAATTTTATAGGTATTTTTTAAACCAATTTTTTTAACTTCTTCAAAATAGATGATAGGTTGTGGCCTTTTATAATAGCAGTGAGCGGCACACTTTTAATTTTTGAGTGAAAAAAGTGTTCCCTCGTTTTACACATTAAAAAGTGTAAAAAATAGAGTATTATCAAAAATAAGAAATTATCTTATACATATATTTAAATAAATTTTAATTTTGAAATTTTTATGTTCATTTTAACTCATATATTTTTTGTTTAACCCCAGGTAAATCTTCTTTTACCTTAAATGTGGTAATTTTTTTATTAATATTAATTATGAAAAAAAAGTTGACATAATTATATAACATTAATTACATTTATTCCAGAAAATGAATCCATTTTTCCAAATTTTATTCACATAAGTCTTGAAATTTAATTTTAAATTATTGCTACACATGCGATGGGAAGGCTAGTTTACAATATGAAAATGTTCAAAAATTAAAATGTTTTTATATAAACGTTCAACATGAAAATGATTCCAATGATATAAACCGAAATAATATATATAAAAATAAAATAATAATTTTTTTGAGTCCATTTATAATATACTATAAATATATAAATAATGAAATTGAAAAGGAATTTTTAAATTAAAATTCAATATTTTTCACTATTTATCGAAAAATGAAACATTTTAGAAAACCACAAAACATCACAATAAGATATTTTTTCATATATATTTTGAATATAATGTTTATTTGTAAAAATAAATTTTCTAAAATTGTTAAAAATATAATTATCAATTTCGTTTGCAATGCATGACTAAACATCATTTTTGAAAAAAAATGCTTTTTTAAAACATTTTCTTTTCCTTCAAATAGTTCAACTCTTATATATGTAAAATTTATATACATTTGAGTTATTTTATACTCGTGTTAACCATAATATTTTCATTATTTATATTTTTATATTCTTACCCATCAATTTAATGTCTTGGTTGTAATGGTAATTTTATTTAATATTATTATAATATAGAATCGTGTTTTTTTAAACCATTGTTTTGTGAATTGAAATCCATCCAAGAGAATAAATTTACTAATAAATAAATATATCATAATGTCTTTAGATATTATAATCCCATTATATACTTGATGTTGTGTATTATTCATTCTATCATATATGATGTTCATATTTTAGAATCTCATTGTGTTACATTCTACCCCCTTAAAAAATTGGGTCATCGCCGTTTAATATTGATCACAATGATCATGGGTTTGTCATTTAAAAATATCATTCTTGAAATCTCACATCACGATAAGGGTTAATAAACAATCCTCAGGATAATATGGATGAGTAAGTATTAACTTCATGTAAAATAACACAAAACATAGTTTTTAAGTATACAAACATTGGTGGAATATGATGATGTGAACATCTAAGAAAACAATATATAATTATAAAGTATGATACAAGTAATTTTTCAAAATAAATTGATCAATAACTAGAATGTTGAGGACCTAAAATCCATTAATCTATGATGATTTAAAAAAACATTTTAATTTTTCATTATGAATTTTATATGATAACAATTTTTAATTTCCAGGTTCTTTTAACTAATGATGATAGATTATTTTATTGTCTAAAGATACAAGATAATATAATTACATGATATATATTTATTTAATTAGAATAGTTTTATCCTTTTATAATTCTTCGATAAAATTAATATTTATCACTTACACCCTGAAATTTATATCCATCATTGGATTTTTTATGCCTCATGAACTAAAATTTAATTTTAACATTTTGTATAATCCATAAATGATTGAAAATTATTTTTCTCCATCTATAACTATTTTCTAATAAGTTTATCACATGTTATTCTATATAATAAATTAATATCCAATGCTTTTTCAATGTTCAATTGAAACCCTTTCACAATTTTTTGACCTTATGACTCTTACAACATATTAAGATTCAAAAAATTAGTAAGAAATTCACTAAATTTTCAAAATAAACTTATCATTAATCTCCCAAACAAAATGAAGTATCTATCAATAATCACATACAAAATATGTCAAAAACAACTCCATTTATTATTTTGAAACCTGAGAATAACCAAAATTTACAAAAATATTTATTGAAAACATGAATTATTCATTATTGATTAAAAAAACACAGCTTATTGGATATATATCACAAAAAGAAAAATGATGATAACTCCATCAATGATAGCATAATATACTTTTTCAATATATAATTAATTTTTTCCAAAGTAGTCAGTTCTATCTAATTTAATTTATATATATCATCAATATCATTATCCCAATATAATTACCTCAACATTATGAATATAATAAGGGTTATCATTACCTATATCATGTGTTTTACATGATTTTAAACTTTCAACTTAATCATTTTTCTTGGCTAACGATACTATTTAACATAAGCTTTCAAATCCATTGTGAAAAATTACTACAGTGAAATAATTATAAATTTCATAGTTGTTATAATAATGATATCATTGATAAAATACTTTAAGGACCAAATTATTGAATAAAAATTCCAAAATAATTAATCATTCTACTTATTTTGTTGTAATAACACAAGACTGATAATGATCCTTGACATTTTTGTGAGGCATATTTCTTTTAAACATTGAGAATTCATTTGTGTAGTTCCCTAACTAAATACATTTGAATAAAAAACATTAGAATAAGTTTTATTTCTCTTTGAATCATGATAATGTTGTCCTTTCTCTCCACAATTATGAAAAAAATAATTTCATTTTAATAATGTACCTAGCTAATACCTTTTATAAGTATCACATTTTGGAAATCCAAAATTTCCCTTATACTCCTCACCATCCGTTTTCTTATTCATACTCTTATTATATGGCTTCCATTAAAAGAAATGATAATTTTATAATTCATTCTATGGATCGATATCACATGAAATTATCTCTTCATCCATTGAGAATATTTGTGAGAGTAGTTACCTTAAAAATAATGGCTAAATATGATTAAATGAATGATCATTCATACCATTTGAATTGTGTACATTGTTACGATCCCATTCATTCAAATATGCTCCATTTATAATAAATTTCAAACACTAAAGTTGATCATAAGATTATGAATCATTATACATAATCCAAAATCTAGGAAAATACCAAACATAAATTAGAAATTTTATTGATGGTTTGTTTTATAACCATAAACATGATTTTTTAGGGGTTATATTTATTTTCAAATCCACCATAATGTTTTATAAAGAATGTGTGAATAATTCTAAACATATCCCCATATAGTTTAAAACTAGGGTTATAGTATATCATATCTTTATACTCTATGTTGAAATAATGCCATTCCAAATGCAGCCTTTTCAGTGTTATTACCATTTGGTACACCTGTTTCAAAACCACATCCACCTATAGTATCCATACATGGTTTTTTTAAAAAATCGCATAATCCCTCATTTTACATAACATTAGTATATCATTCGATACATATCCTCAAATTATATCACAGGGTTGTTTTTCTTAATCCATGTTTCCATAAGGATAAGTCCCAAGGTTTATACTAAACATCCTCTAATACAAACTGTTGAGATACCCCACCCCAGTAGCTCAGATCCAGAGTCTACATTATCACATCTTTATGAGATACAATAAATTTCACCCTGAATGGAAATTTTTTTGGCACCATTGGTAAACTATATATATAATTAAAATTAAGATAATATTTTATAACATTAAATAAAGAAATATTTTTCAATTATAATACTATTATTCCTCATATTGTATCCTTTCATATCAAGATGAAAAACGTCCTTGTATCCTTGAGAAAAAACACAATAAAGGGATGACCATAGATACTTAGTATGTGCAAGTGTATGGTGATATATATGAATAAATAATTCATTATAAATATATTATGGAAAACAACTTAAAGACATAACATTTAATCAATAAATAGAATATAATATAGAATTAATAATTGATGATCAAATAATACAATATAATTAATCATATTAGTCTGAACCCTAAATAATTATATTATAACTATTAAAATAATCAAATGGAATATCGATTACTAAATTTTAAATGATATAATTTATAATGGTTGACATCTAAAACATATAATTGAGGCCTTGTGTTTGGACTTATCTTATTAGTAAGGCATTGTGCCAAAACATCAACATAAATGTGTGATGACAAGACCAAAATCTAATATATTTTGTCTTATGAGACCTATAGATGCATCGAGGGGATATTAACATCTTCATCTTTCAATTATTTATTCTAATATATTCCTCATATGAAAGTGTTGAAATTTAATAAGCCTAGTCAAATATATATAAACACAAATAAAAAATGAAAATAATTTTCCAAATATATAAACAAAATCAAAAACCACATTTATTAAGTTTAATGTTATAAATATAATATATCTCTAAAGTAGCATATGTAAAATAAAGGGTTTTTTCATGGATGAATATTAATTGGATAAAAATATATTTAAAAACATTTATGGAGAACATATCATTTTAATTAGGAATATAACATTTTAAAACCAAAAGTTCAAAAAACATATTGGAAAAAAATATTTCAAAACAACTTTTGATAGTTGGAAAAGATGTGTAAAATCATTGACAAGTCATGGTGGTAAGAAATACTATTCATGTCATGTAGGCTAAAGAAAAGACTCATTTAACTTTGTCAGTAAAACCCAAACATACTTTTTTTTGAAAAGTAACTGAATATTTATTTAGAAACATATTTATATAGAAAAAAGTGAAAAAAATAAGTTTAATAAAAAAATTGGAAAATGGTTGACATTTTTTCTAAATCTATTTTTAGAAAAACTGAGTGTGCCAGAAAAAAAGGATTTTTGACTTAAGAGATAAATGAAGTGTGATTTTATTGAAACATTTTCTTAGAAATTTTATTTAACCAAGAGAGGTAAAATGGAATTATTAGTTAAAAAATTTAACTGATAGCCTTAGGATAATAAAATTAATGTTTTAGTTGAAAAATTGTCAAATAATTTCCTTCAATGGAAATGAATGTATAAACCATCCGAATTATAATGAGATTGTGAAATAAAACCAAAAAATTTAATAATGTTAGAAGGATAATTAATCAATGAATAAATTATGTTTATCAAATATAATTTCACATTAATCTGTTGGAAACATAACAAGAGATAATCAGAATTCATTAGATGTATAATATTATAATATCATTGAAAATCAATAAGTAATATAACCCAATAAAATGAAAATGAGTTATGAAATTATTTACCACTTGGTAATATTTATGTAAAAAAACTTGGATAAAATAATTATAATTGAAATAAAATACCATGAATTATTAAATAATCATGATAAAAAATTATGGGGATCTATATATGCCATTGAAAACATACCAGGTGCATAACATTGCAATATTCATTAATGAAACAAATTTATGATTATTACATTATATAGAGTCTGACTCATCACGTATGTTCATTTTCATCCTGATTAATAATATTAAATTAATTATTTACATATATAAATTAATTTTTTTACTTCTATTATTAATTTTATTTTACTTATTACCATTTTATATATGATGAATTAATCAATTAATTTTATAACGGGTGATTCGATAATATTTGGTATATATGTCAAAAATGAAATTTGTATGTACACAACAATAAAAAAGGCCATCACTTCAATATCTCTTGAATAATAATCCTTATATTATTATAATATTTATAAATAATTTATTATTTTATAATCAAACATTAATGATGGTTATGAGTAATGAGCTACATTACAATAGTGGGGATGGTATGTCATCGTGTGAATGAGTGATGTTCTTATTTTTTAGTGATCCTACGAAAAGGGATAGAAATCTAGATTCTTCCAGATAAAATGATAATAATATAATCAATAAAATACTATTTAATTTAATATACTTCTATATATCATCCTGGGGGTGCTGAAATGAGATTCACATCGCTCTGTGAAGGTAGTAGTAAACAATACACAAATGATGTTATCATTATTTAGTGAGTGAATAGGTAAAAAAGGAGAATGGTTTATTATATTTGAAGAATGGGAAAGATTTCATAAATATAATAATTATTAATTTATATTAAATAAAATAATCTTTATCCTCTTACGTTTAAATTGTTTGTGAATGTCCAATCACATCACTTCATGAGGCGTTAGTCGGCCATACACACGAGTGAATTTATCGTATCCCATAAGGAATACAATGTAAGAAAAATTTATATGTTATAATAAATATATAGGTATTATAATTCTATAAATATCCTATATATACATTATATCTATAATCATACCCAATTGTGATAGGTGGTAATGTAAACACAAATTACATCAGTTCGTAAGGTAATAGTCTGTTGTACACATGAATGATGATTTCCCAAACATTTCTGTAGAATTGGGATTACTATAGGTCATTAAATTAAAATAACAATATCTTAGTATATTTAATATAATTAGGTTATTATATCATCAAGGTTTAATATAATGTTTTGGAGGTGGAGGAAGAAAAAAAATAAAAACACTCAATGATGAACATTACCTCTTCCTTTGGTAACCTCTATATGTTTTCACCAAAGACATCATTGTCTAAATATATGACAAAAATAATGCTTATATTATTATAAGATTAGAGCTGGGAAGTTATTTTTAAGGTATTATTAAAAAATGGATTGAATGCATAAATAAGAGATGTGATGGGTTGCCTTTTATAAGTGAGGTGAGTAGAACACATGTAATATATGAAAAGAAAAATGTGTATACATGATTTTTAGACATACACAGATTCAAAAATATATTAATGTAAATACATAGAAATAATATGTAAAAAACATTTTCATAAAATATATTTTAGAAAATATATATTTTTATTTTAACCCTTAACAATATAGTTTAACTTCTTTGAAAATAAGTTTTCATATTATCTATGCAAATTGTTTTTAATATTTTTTTTTAATATTCATTAGGGAAAATAATAAATTAATATTATTAGATAACATATATTATAATTATTATAAAATTTTAATCCATATTTCCAAATTAAATTCATAGATTTTGTTTTATTTATTTTAAAATTAATATCAGAGATGCAATGAAAAAGCAGGGTTTCAAAGAGAAAATGTACAAATTTTTTCCAAATTTTATTATCAAAATTAAAATTGCAAATGATTCCAATGACTTAAATTGAATATATATATATATAATTTAATTAGTTATAATTTAAATCCAATTTAAAATATAAGTTATCTTTAAAAATAATATAATTGAAAATGCAGTTTTCAATTAAAATTCAGTATTGTTTATAATTCATCAAAAAATGGAACATTTAACAAAAATCAATAAAATCACCCTATGATAATTTTAAAAAATATATTTTAAAAAATAAATTATATTTTTTCAAATAAAATTTATTATTTTTTTTAAAAATTAATTATAAATTTTATGTGCAATTCATAACTAAGATGACTTTTACAAAAATAATGTTTTCCATAATACTTTTCTTTTTAATTAAAATTTTTATAATTTTATATCTAACAAATTTATATCCATTTTATTTATTTTTAAATCTACAGAAAATATAACATTCATAATATTTTTTGACTATTCATTCCTTCTAATTTAACGACAATGTTATAATGATAGTGTTTAAATAATAATATTTTAATAGTGTATTGTGTTTCATTGAAACATGGTGTCATGTGCATTTAAACCCATCATAAATATTCAAAATAATAAAAATAAAATATATCTTAGTGTATTGGGATTTAATTTTCCCTTTTACACTTGGTGTTTTATTTCATACACACTATCTAATATGAAATTCATATTTTAAAAATTTTAAGGTGTTACATAGATAATCAGGTAAGAGGTGTAATGGTACAACACAAACCAATATCAATTCATGGATTTATTATCAAAGTCCAAATACTAATTTATATTATACTTGATAAAAATATAGCAGTAAATCTCATGATCTTTTCCATATATATTTATTTTATTTCAGTTTATTTCATGGTTACATATTTAAATTTATTTGTTATTTAAACACGATTACTTAAACCAAAATATTAAAAATAATGAAAGATGGAATAAAATAAATAATTGAAATTGAAATTATATTATCAAGACACGATGAAATAATTGTTTTAATATTTGTAACATTAACTTGCATGCATAAAAGATAAAATAGATAATTTTTATTCATTAAGATAAAAATCTTAAAGCAAATATTAAATCAACAAACGCATTCAATACTTGATTTATAATGAAAACATTGATCATAGTGTTCATCAAAAATATCTTAATGGAAATTATATTTATCTGGGAGTTCTAATGAATTTCATGGGTTGAATTAACTATGATATAATAATGTTATTTTTGTTTCATAGCATTTTGTAACTTGGATGGTGTTAATGAAATCCAAGTCCATGATTTTTCGGGCCAGGGAGTTCACTCAATAGATCAAGAAACTATGAGTTAATTTAGTTGAAGAGGCTAGCTCCTTATATATCATTATGAAATTTGAAGAATAACTCATTTGGTATATAATAAGGTAAATATATATATTATTGACACTAGAATATCCATATGCGAAAATATTTCAAATCCAATGGGATGATTAGGTTTGAACAAATAATGCGAGAAAAATAAATAATATTTATTACATCACACTTAAGTAATCATGAAAATTACTTAAACATAATTTAATTTTATTTTTTAAAAATGGGGATTAATAAACCCTCAACATTATCAATATGATTTATATTGATGAAATATAATCTCCCAAGTAATAATAATTTCTATGACTTAAATAATTGTATCTGAATCATACTATGTGGTAAATTGAAATTCTATGTAATAAATTCCCATGATCTTGAGAATCCTTATTCTAAGGTGTACGGTGAGAAAGAACACACTATATTATTAAAACAAATAGATGAAGCCACAAATTTATATTGTCTCATATTATTATATATGCCCATTGAGATTTAGAAACTTTATGTGGATAGAGTTTTATATACCATATTGTTTTGTCTCATTGAACTTTATTGGGATAAGGATATAAAGGTGGTGAATGATATCTCTAAACAAAATTCCATGTGAAATACTAGAGAAGGTGATCGGTCTTAAACTCATATAATCAAGATAGATAGACATATTTACTTATTATAAATCTTGTATTTTATGCTACCTGATTAGTTGTAGAGTTAGCTTATTTTTTCTCTACTAACTGAGATCTTCCCCAGTTTTATTATAAACTATAATATTATCAATATTGATAATTCACTATTATTTATCATTTTTTAGATTTTATAGGCATATATAGATATGATGTTTAAAAAACTAGTAGTCGTTATTGTGAATAAGAGGAAGGGAAAGATATAGGGAACAAATAATCAATCAAAATCTAATTATTATATATACCACCCAACCATTTGGAATAATATAAATAGTTAGGGTTTTAACGAAAATGTATAATTTTATTCAAGTTTCAATAAATGAAAATTAAATATGTATTAAACCTTAACAAATAAATAAAGTAACACTTAAAATGAATTATTTTAATGAATGTAAACTCTCAGTTTCAACATGTGTGGTATTGGATAAAACTTATAGTGATCAAATTTGTATCTAAATACATGATCTAAATATAATTAAAATGTATAAAATATGATAAATTGACATTAAGATACCAACAGAGACATACTGGCTGCATTTTTGAAGATACCACCATCAATTGATAATTGCAATGATATTAATATTGATTAATTGTTATTATATGCCTAGTGTTACATAGAACAATATATCAATGTAAAATTTTAATATTGTTTAGTTTTTATTCATGTTTTAGTGTTAATGATTATACTTTATAAATATATTATTTTTTATGATATGAAATATTTTCATATTGGACTCTATATACAATAATTTGAAAATGATTTATTAGAAATTGAGAATGAGTCTTGTTCACGTGAAAGATAGCACATCCACTTTTTGAATAATATATTAGGACATGTAAACTAGAAGTTATTGAAAGATTTATATCCGGTTCTGTATTTGTTTTATTTTGATATAAATCCACATGTTATGTTCAAAATTTCATGAAATGAAAAAATGATCGACCAGTATTTGTTAAAAAGGTTGAAAGGGACATAGTGATTCTTCAAAAAATTTCAATCATATGTTAGTTGAACTTTTTCTTTTGATGATATTGGTGGATACTGTTTTATTATATATTTTCACTAATGAATTGTGTATATATAATTAATTTTCCATATGTATGTATATGTTTGAATTAGTTGATAAATTTTAAAAGTTCAAGAATGAATTAAAGAACCAGTTTTGTGTTAAATGTGAAAAAACCCACTTAATAAATGGTTGATAATATCATAACCAAGTGTTCATTGATAATATGAGATAATTTTAGGATTCTATTTGAACTCACATTTCCTTATACACCATAATGGAAAGGTATCAATGATTGGAGAAAATTTACCTTTTGGTATATGTAATGATTAAGGATGAGTCATGAAGATCTTACATTATCCTTTTGAGAATATATATTTCACATTTCAATATCAATAATAAATATGTTCCAACTATTCTATTAAGTAGAATAATTTCTTAGCTAATGGATGGAATGAAACCTGTGTTATGTGATTATTATGTGTGGGGAAGTGAAGTGTTTGTTAAGGCATCTTTTGGAATCAAACTGATTCCATAAGGAACAATGTGTCTCTTTATCAAATATAAAATTAAAATAATAAGATATTATTCATATTACCCCTCAGAAAAAATTATTAATATTAGTCTGATATACATTTTTCCTTGAGAGGGACTACAAATCTAAAAGTTATAGTGGGGCCATGATTGACTTCGATGATGTTTATGTTCATGGTACGTAAGAGTGGGAATATTAAATAATTCCACAAGGCCCCATTGAATAAGTTGTTCTAGTGACAAATGTACCATGTTGGATCACAAGATAGATTAGAAAACTAGATAGATACATTTTTCTAGTCATCATTATTGATATTTTAATATTCCTTATAACCACACTACCAATTCTAATGCAAAAAATTTATTCTTTTCAAACATTATATGATAGTAACTAGAGAAACCAAGATATAATCATTTGTAATTACAATATCATTAAAAAAATGTTAAGTCACTCAAATACATAAGGGATTTTAGGTTTAACATTTTATATAATCATGAAGACCATTAAAATAATAAAACTTAAATATTTCCATCAAAAGTATTTTTTTCCACAAAACTAGTGATTCCTTTCATCATAATATTTATTCATCATATACCATACAATTATCTACACCTGAAACTTATCTAGAAATTTTATACATATTAGTCTTCTTAATTAATTAAGGAATTGGAAACATAACATAGGTGAGCTCAAAATACATGTAAGGGTAAACATAAGTAAAACAAATATAACATCATAAGTGTGAATAATAAAAACATATTGGTATGATTACTTTATTAAAGTACAATAATATATCAAAATAATGTTATTAACCATAAAATAGGGATCATATTTCATGACTCATAACACATTAGTGTAAAATAGTATTTTAACATTTGGTTTTTTAAATATGAATATTATTTTTAACTGATATTGATGCAGGTGATTTTAAAAATTATAATTTTAATGTCATATTTTTAAAACCAATTTTGGAACTTTAAAAAATAGTGAATTTATGTGAACTGTCAACATTTTTTGTTTAAAAACTATCATTGAATGTGGTTTTATACATTAGTGTATAGGTAAAATTCACTAGGAATGCCTAAAAAGTATTTTTTACCATTACACATCGGTTTTACCTCAAAACTAATGTGCAGAGGTTTGAAAAAAAATGTGTTTCCTTACACATAGTTTATATATAAAATATGATGTGTAAATTTAATTTCAATGTCTGTTTTGGAAAAAAAAATACATTAAAATACAATGTTGTTTTTACTTTACCTACATAAAAATTGAAATGGTAAGATATTTTTTAATAAAAAATATAAACAATACATGCTCCCATAATCTAAGACATGTTCCATGTACATAAAACCATAAAAAATAACGTTAACTACTAAAGAATATTTCAAATACTCATTTCTTATACCTTAAATAAAATGGAGACATACATGATTTTAAACCTATAAATTTTAATACCTAAAAAATGGTTTGAAAACAAATTTAAAATGCGGGTAAAGAAACCATCTATATACAAAAAAATCATTTAAAATTTACCATAAAATTTATATTATAAAATTAAAAAACATAATAATTTTATATAAAAAAATTCATTATTGAACTATCCTTATTAAATTATATCATTATCCCGGTTATGGTATCTCAATAATATATATCAAAATATAAGAACCACATTATACATTTACATTTTTCTGATGATACTATAGTGATGAAACATTATCTTGAAAATGAAAACCAATATATATATGTATATATATATAAGAAAAATCAAATATTATTTACTATAAAATTTATTTATCTATATTTTCATGTATATGATTTTATTTGGATATTTTATTTTCATGTAACTATTTGTAAACATTTAAAATCACATATATTTTCATATATCAGTTAACAAAACATATATAACAAGTATATTAATGATTAAAGAACATATAAAAATGAATAATAATCAGCTTTTTAATAATTTTTCAATTTATTTAAAATTACACTTTATAAATATAATAACTAATATATTTTACATTTAGGTTATTAGGATTAAAATAACATTCTACAAACACTATTATATAAAAAATTCAACATTAATGAGGTTATAATGAACATTAGGTCATAACTATAGTCATTTTACCCAACAATAAATGGAAAAAACCAACTCATAGTATCCTTATTTTCTAATATTTCATTTATAAAAGTATTTATATGGTGGTGTGTGTGTTTCTACATCTATGATAATCATTAAAATATATGATAACTATTAAAATTTATTTTATATCAATAAAAACATACATGTAAGTGAAATTATTAAATAAAGTCACTTTAAGTTGTATTTATTTAAAAAAATAAATAAAGATTTACTCAAATGAAAAAAATTAAAATATGTCCATGATATATTTTTATGAATGGTTTTAATGTATAGTATCTACTATATATATCAGACATAATAAAAAACTCATAATAAATAATCAGAGAAAAAATAAATCTATGATAATCATTTTAAACCATAAAAAATCTTTAAAGTGTATAAAGCCTATAGTTGTATATTTTTTTCATAATATTTATTTTCAATTTATATTTTATTATATAAATTAAATATAGGATATAATTTTATGAAATTGTATTTATAAGTCAATAATATTTAAAAAAACACATACCCCATTTTTCATGTGATTTGAAGGCTAACTAGCCAATGTAAAAAAATTAACCACACAATCTCAAAATATTATAAACTCATTAATAGTAAATTAAACTAGATAATTTTTATCAATAAAATAATGATATATTACTCCTACTAGGCAGAACTACATTAGTTATTTATGTATTTAATACCCTAAAATTTATTTGATAGAAAAGCCGGAGGATCAGTGTTGGAAGACTGTGCAGGCTGTGTCTGTCTTGATATTTCTTCACATATAACATAAAAATGATTTAATTTGATAACACATCAACAAATTTAGGTTATCCTAATTGGATTTTAAGGAATATTTTTGTTTTTTAAATCAAATTATTATTTGGAATACCAAAACTACAATAATATTAACACTTATGTTATATCCTCTATTGTGGGAGAGGGGTTTGGGATTTTCTAAAGATGTTGATAAAATGTTCATGCTATGCTTGGGAATAGAATTATTATTCATTTATTTATCACAAATTTTATCATGAAATAATATAAAATAATTTTAATATTTGTTATATTAATTAAAAATAAACCAATATTTAAGAAATATAAAAATTATTTTCTCACAATTCTACAGACAACTTATTTGTAATGATGCATATAAAAATTATTAGTTTTTCTCATTCCTTTAATTTTTCATTTTTAATGGTGTGGGTTGGGGAGATGGTGTACTGAACTATACCTCATCTAATCTACTAGTATTTTATCTCTTAATGTGTCAAAAATTTTCAACAATCATCTTATTTTCTTCTTAATGATACCCTCTTTATGATAGATTATGGGGGTATAAATATTGAAACTGAATCTCTTGGTGAGATCTAATAGAGATTTGTTACATTGAGATATATAAATAAGAAATCAGTTAGGATAAAATATTAACTATATAAAATAATTATCATACTATAAATTCTTTATCATGTCGATTGGTGAAAAAAATCCATTTTTCTGCATCTAAAAACCATTACATAAGGAATGGGTTTTCATGTTGTAACTTCCCAAAAGATATTTTTTTGATTTATATAATAATTATCAATCAATGAATAGCTATAGATACACTCTATTTCATTATTGTTTTCATTTTATAAAATTATAATGTTGTCTATATTTTAATATATTATATTTTAATCATATAAAATATATAAAATGTTAATAATGGTACATATATAAACAAAATGATATATTTTATCATTATGGACTCTCACAGCAGATCTTTCATTACTATGTCAATGAACATCCAATCTTGATATAAAATATAAATCATGTAATTGATTTTCATGGATATATAACTCTAAATATATATTGAATTTGGGTCAGGTTTTTGTTATTATCATTAAATCTAATTTGTATCCTTTAGTCTCCATAGAACAATCTATGTTTTGGTAAACATTTAATCTCATGTCTACCAACTCTATGAATAGTGTTTTTGAGATAAAAAAAGGATGATTCCATTGTGGAAGGCTCTCCAGCAGTTCTTCATATAATTTTAAAAAATTAAAACTTCCCTTTTATTAAATAATTTAATATTTGAGGACTTCTTAATATGAAAAAATAAACATACCTTAAAAACTATTCCTCTTTTTACATGTCTGCTATTTTAATAGAATAATATAAGGATGTTCAATATTACAACATATTATTAGAATATTGAATCCCAAAAAATAATGAATACAATAATATCCATTTAACAAGATATTTTCAATTAATGTGTATGTTACATAAAATAAATAATTATTTCATGATTCTTAATAAAATTATATGTAAATATAGTAATAAATACAATAATTATTTTAAAAATGATAAAAATGAGCAATATTTATAAATTAAAAAAAAGATATAAATAAGTGTTTTAATATGTGGAAATTTTCCCGAAAATTTTTAATTTCATAGTTTTTAGGAAAAAAAGGTTTAACTAAAAATGTTGAATTTAAAATTAAATACAAAATAATCAAAATTATCAATAAATATTGATTAAAACATTAAAATTAAAAGAATAGAATTTTTACACATGTGGATTTCAAAATAAAATAAAAACATTGACATGAATAATTTTAGAGAGTAACTTTTTTCCCCATATCCCGTGAATATGGTCATTTCATATGGAATTAACTATGACTATATTACAATTATTGGTATCATAAATAATGTTTTTAAAAGATAAGGAATCCTCACATAATTATATAAGAGCATCACCACCCATATCACCAAAATGATTTCATTTTCCATACAAAATGATGGACCAATGATAAATCAATTGATAAAAAACATAAAATATATACTTTTCATTTTTCTTCATGATAATTAGTTACTCTTTATAACAAAATGTTTTAAAATAGGTTAGAGTAAATATATAATCAGCATGTTTCACACTAATATTATTATCAACCAAGTTACACTTGAATATACATAATAAAATTTTTGCAATTGCAATTTCCCATATATCCTCAACAACTCCAAAATATGACATTAACAACATAGGTTTTTATCTTTTTCATTCAAAAAACATAGTGCTTTAGTAATGGCTATTTTCCTAATATTTTGAATGGTACTCCTGTCATATGGGTTTTGGTGTAAAATGTGTAAACATTAATATTATAACCAGACTACGTGATCACAATAATAGATGGTTTCCATATTATAAATTTAAATGTTTCTAGTGCAGATAAATAATTGAATAATTTATCTTTAAATCATTAAAAAGGTATTTTTATACTCAATAATAAATAACTAATCATTTCATTTAAGATATATTACCTTCAATCTAAAAATATGTGATGATATATTTGGTATAACATAATCTGTATTTTTTAAAATGTATAAATTGTCTTGCATCACTTTTTCAAGTGGAATTATATTTCCCTTTAATCCCTGAGTCCCTACACCTTTACTATCAATCGTAAAATATTGAAAAATAATCACACTAATACTATTTACATCAAACATATATTGACTCTAAAACACAATAACATATTCTGATATATATTTTTAATAATAGAGGCATCTTGTAATTGATGATTTTTAACATATCCCTTTAAAATAATAATATACATTTTAAAAGGATAAATAGAATATATATAATAAATCCCACAAATTCTTATAACTCACACCAAATGAATCACTAGATGAACTATAATACAAAGAAATTTTTTAGGGGAATACATTCTAGTCGGAAAGGTATAAAGAGAATTTTATTCTCCAATATATATTATAATTTTGAATCAAATTTTTTTATACAAACAGATTTGAAAAAGTAACATAACCTGATGATATATTATCTAACATGTATAAAAAACCAAAAAGTGAGGCCGGTAGGAGTTGTTTCCTCAATAAAAGAAAATTATGATATTTTATACATATGAATTTTGAATCCATTTATGACATGAAATTTATAACATTTGATGTATATCCACTAAGAACATTACTAAAATTCAAAAATATAAAAAAATTCATCTTATCCTTATTTTATAATGCATGACAAGATGTAGGTAAATATTTTTTGTTTTAATTCATTGTGGGAGAAAAATCAAAATGTATTCTCGTGGTTATAAATATCAATATTGTATGCAATCCATATTTTTTTCTTTCCTTTTATGTCTAAAAAAGTTCCAATCAAATAGCCAGATATTTTTTTCTCAACATTAATAGTTTCAATGTTATGTTTTATCTTTAAAAATAACTAACATTGTAAATTGAATAAGATATACTAATTTTACAACTATATCACTACAACAATAACATTATTTAAAATTAAAAAGCAATATTTTAACAATTTTGTAATATTATTCAATAGTAAATGGTTAGGGGAGAGATTATATTATACTAAGACACTAAATACCTTTTAAATAATTGATAATGATGATATATTTTCAATAATATTTTATTATGAATTTACACTATCATTCTCTTATTCCAAAATTGATAAGATGAAGTTACTTCTTCACAAATTTGTTAGTGGTTTATGTGCCTTAACATGATATCCAAAAAATTACACATATGTAGGAAATTAATTTATAGTGAACATTAGCATATCCTTTAAAAAAATATTTATTCTTGTATGCATAAAATTTATTTCACCTGTCTCCCATTTAAATTTATAAACATAAATTAATGGTAAAAGATAAATATTAATATCATTTCTTGATATTTTTATTCCAAAAAACATCTATACCATCAAAAAATATTATATATATATATATATGTGTGTGTGTGAAATAGTTTTAAAATACCAAAATTAAAATTCATGTACTATATTGTTTTCAAGGGCTCTAGTCTAGATTCATTTTATCTATGCACAATCATATTCTAATATTTCTAGTTTCACTTCCAAAATCATGAAATTTCTTTTCAAATATCTTCAGTGGTGTTGAAGTGGTTGAGTGATGAATGCTTCCATCAGAGATAACCTAATTTATATTGTCTATTAACCAATATTCATCTTTTATATTTTCCTATAGATGCATAAAAGAATAAATTATTTGAAGAAGAGAAAATGTATTAGTGGGAGATTTGGTCCCTATCCACGAGAATGAATCAAGTTACAATTTTCTATTTATCTTATATCATAATAATTGCTATTAATGAAATTATGATAAAAAATAATTTTCATTAATTTATAATAAAAAATAATTGGGTAAAGTATGTATATTTTTATACCACAATCCCATTAGCCATAATATTATATTTTCATTATAATTATAATATATAAGATAAGTTCTTTATTTATCTATGTCTTTGAAACATAAAATAAATCTAGAAAACATTATCAATCCACACATTTTTTCATTCATGTTAAGAAATATTAGTATTCTTGATAACACAAAAAATTTTGTGGAACTGGAGAATATTGTTTTGTCATTTTATTAATAAAATCATTCAATGTTTTTTGTTATTGGAATTGATTGAATGCATATATCATGAATTTATTCTTTAATATTATCCTTTTTCTTTTGATGAATATGTTCGTCAACATTAAATATTGAATTTTATATTATTTCTACATGCCATATCTAACATGTATAATTATTATTAAAACCATACCAACTTATATTGTCTTTAATTTCTATGGAATTTAAAATTCTTTTATTAAAACACTTCATGCCTAAAAAAATAATATCTTTGTTTTTATGATTTTATTTAACAAACTCTAAGAATTTTTCAACTTATTTTTCATAAACCTTAGTGATCCTTCATTAATTTATCTAAATATAAACCATTAATGACCTAAGATTGAAATATAAAAGTTGACTATATTAAAACAAATTTAAAAACATATTTATAAAAAATAGATAAATTTAAAACATTAAAACATGTAATAAAAAAATCAATGAACCATTTATTGAAACCAATTTATTCAAAAAAATATAATTAAAACAAAAAAAAACTCATATATACGTACCTTAAAAAAGTTTTCGAAATTAAACGGAATTATAAAAAATGATCCTAATTATCAGGATGGTCTACCAATCTCTAATATCAATATATTCAAATTAATCATAATGTATCAATTAACCATTATGAAAATACTAGCTATCAATATTATTTTCAAATCCCTAATAAAAACATTTAATTCTATAATAAAACATCTATTGTTCACTGTCTAATTTTAAAAAAGGATAAATATAAAAAAAATTCATGATTTAAAATTTATAAATAAAAAAATATATAAATTCAAACAATATCATCTAAAAAGTGATTATATAAAAATTCAAATTCAAATTAAAATCATAGATACATTTATACTATAAAACTAATTATAATCACAATAATTAATAAATGAACATTACATACATCTAATAAAAATAAAATAATGACTACAATATAAAACTAAAAATATTTTAAAAATATTACAAAAATTTAAAAATTATACGTACAAAATATAAATATTCAGGATGAAAATATGTGAAAAAAGAAAATTATTATTCATAAACATTATATTGAAATTACTAAAACAATTCTACTCTAAATAGATATAAAAGATTATAAAAGTTTATCATGAATGAGGTAAATGGGATAGATATTGGGGGGCTAAATGATGAAGAGGACGATGTTGGAGGATTCAATTGAGTAAATAAATAGTGGGAATGATGAAAAAATATCTCAAATATGGAAGATTGATACAAATATAGTAGGGATAAGAGTTATCTGTCGCAACTATTAAGGTTTTAGAAAAAAATATCAATGGATGAATGAGGGGAAACCAATATGTATATAGATTTTATAAAAAAAATTTAAAATCATCTCATCAAAACCAGTGAGTTTTTTTAGTTTTTTTAATTTTCCCTAAAAACGAAAACTAAATAATATAAAATATGTTTTACTTAAAATGAAACATCAAATTTTAATTAAAAAATTTGATGTCGGCATTTTTGTAATAAATGGAATTAATGGTATATTAGGATGGTGTTTGATGATAGTTTTAAGTAAACCAATTTTAAGAGTCCTATTTTGTTAATTCCATCACCGTTTTTAGAAAAACTGTTGATAAAATTTCAACAAAGATTCATACTTTTCTTCTATTGAAATAAATATTTTTCATATATATGTAGATACTAAAGGATCATGGCATCATAATATCGTGGAAACAAATTCAATCACGACATAATAAGTTAAATCCATGGAGAACTGCCCATAAAACATAACATATCTAACAATGTCCCGTAGTGGATCAAGTATAATCTATATTCTTTTATATACAATATCATGAGATATAAAATATTCTCACTACACTAGGGGATTTATAATTTTGATCCCATCCATCACATCATAATATGTTTTCATATATGTGTGACACAAAAGAAAAAACTATAATTTCATTAACGGATTGTTAACCAATGAAAGTGAAAATCTCATTAAATGGTGATGATGGTAAATTATATTATTTTTCAATCAATATTGATAATTGAAGCTAAGGATAAATTGAGTAGAATAGTTGATATAATTTTTTCCTTTTCAAAAAATAAATAAACTAGGATTACATAAATCAAACGATGTAAACATTAGTAAAACTCTTAGAAGAAAGGATATTAGTATATGGAAGTTCTACTACAAATCGAGTTCATTGGAGAAGTTCTAGATGAAATATACTGAACTTGTAATATTCACATCATAAGAAGAAATCAAGGAACATGAAATAATTTATAATGATGAATAAATATAAAATCATTTGTAAGTTTAATAGGACATCACTACTATATGATTCCATATCCATATTAATTCAGAATATAAAGCTTGAAGAATAATCAAATGTTGGAAACACAGGTATCATATACTATTAACTATTTAAAAAAGGTGAAATATTATATTTATTTTAAATTAATTTTCTATCATGTTATATTCAACCTTTCAATTATGGGTTTTTATGTAGCATTTCGGATAAACATGAATGTGAAGTTGAAGTGAAGTATGTTGAATGATACTGAATTGAGAAATATTGTATATATTGCTACTTCCGTGAAATTAAAAACTAAGGAAACTTTATTTTATTTACAAGATAAATCAAATCCCATGAAAGGTGAGAAAGATATGTTGGTCCAACTACTCGAAAAACACTAGCATTGTAGATATTACTTATATAGATTTATGCACACGATAATATTAAGCAGCATTCATTTTGAAGTATGTGTTGATCATACAATACGAGTATTCACTACTATAAAAGAGACATTTAACCGCACTAAAATTTATCAGCGCTATAAAAATTGCACTGATAAAGCTTGACCTTTTTCTGTGCTTTAATTTAGTGCTTCTAAATGTCAAGAATAATATGAAATAAACAAACATAAAAAATAATTTTTTAAAACAATTTAATTAATTAAATAAATATTTCAAAAAATAAAACAAAATATAAAAATATATAAATTATTAAAATTAATAAATAGTATTTATTATATATATAGACATATAAATTGAATAAATTGAAATAAGTTTAAAAATAAAAATTTAAGATGAATAAAATAAGAAAAATATTAAGATTTTTAATAATTGAATAATTATTGATAAAAACTAATAAAGTTAATATTCATATATATATACATATATAATATAAATATAAATAAAAACTATATATTAAATACAAATATTTAAAATGACTAAATTGTAATAATTAAACAAAAAAATGAATAAATTACCAATTTATGTACAAATTTATTAATGATAAAGTTTTTTATAAAAAACAAATAAGTATAATATATATATATATATTTTAATTATAATTTATAATAAATAATAAATATTAAATAAAAATAGATTTATAATGAATAAAACTTATTTATTAGCAACATGTTAATGTCTTTTTAATTTTTCATGTTGTTTGATTTTTCAATTTATTATATAACCAATGTTGTGTTTTACATTGATTTCAGGAATATATAACTATATATAATTATTGTATCTTTCTATACAACACACACAAATATAGTTACACATTTAAGAAATATTATACAAAAACATATAGACTTAATATTTTTTTAATGTATTCTAATTTTTTGTATATTATTGAATTTGATTATAACATGATACATTTAATATGTTTTATTTTTAATTAGTAAATTTTATTTACTTATATTTAATACAATTATAATTGGATTATTATTTATTCATTATTTATATCTTTATATATTTTTTATTTTTTATTGAATATCATAATTTTCTATTATTTATTTATATGTATTTATTTACTATGTCTTAGAATTTGGAATATTTATTCATATTTAATTGAACATATATATACATATATTTTTATAATTTATATTTAATTCATAAAACTTATCCATTTTTTATATTTTCAAAGTGTAATCATTTTGAATTATTCAATTTCCCTCAAATTTAAAGTGCATGTATTTAAGATTATATATCTACTAAAAATATCAAAAATAAATTTGTAAATAAATATTTATAAATAAATATCTTGAAAACATTATTTTTACTATATTTATAAATTTATATAATTATAATTATATTAAACATGTAAATATTATTTTGAAATAAGTATTTATAATATTACAAATAAATAACAATATATATCATAATAATTATAAAATTATAATAAATTTATTTAAATTATTGTAATATTATATTAAATATATTCAAATAATTATAATTTTAAATCATTTATAATCACTAAAGTTTTAGCAATGATAATGATTTATCATTATGATTTCTAGACAATATTGTTAAAAGAAATCATTATTAGCACTAAAACATTAATACTGATAATGATTCCATTTATCAAATATTTTTAAGCACCGATAATGATCATGTTTTCTGAACCCTTAAAAACCAGTGATAAATATATATTTTATCAACTCATATCGATTTATCACTGATAACAAGTATCTTTATTATCACTTTTTTGAAATCACTATTAAATGTTTACTCGATCTAATTAAATGAACCATAACTACAACACAATCACGTGTGATTCTCAAGCTCTCAAAAAACTCCCATATTATCGGTACAACTGTTCTATGACCATCAGAGATGAATCAAAGCTGTTATCCAATGTATGGTATTTTATAATTTTCCTCTATCATTTTTTCATTTTTTGGGTTCCATGTTTTGTGTTTTTGCACTGCTTTTAACTATGAAAAACCCTAAATCTCATCTCTTTTCCACTAAAATAATCAAGTGGTTCTACTTTATCTTTTTCCTCCATAGAAAATGGTTTTGATGAATTAAAAGGATGTTTTTATATGGTACGGTCTCTCAACCTATGTTTATGGTCCTATATAGATAAATGAAATATATTTTCACTACACACTACGAATTTTTGATGGAAACATAATACCCGAGTTTCTGAAATCAAGGATAAAACTATAAAATAGTAAAATCAAAAAAAGATCTTACCTTTTCATGCTCTGTCTGTCTAATAATCTCTCTCATTTAACTAAACTAATTCTAGAAACATTATTATCTTTTCTTCATTTCATTATTCACATTATTCCAATAATATATTCAACATCTTACAGTTTTTCTATATTTTATTCACAAGATCCTTCTCCAATGTTCAAGAGCCACTATTATAAATTACAATTAAGGAACTCATATCTCCATCATGGTCTAATAATAATAAATCCTTATTCTAGAAATTTATCTCAAGGAAATTATCAATAGATCAAAATCATCATCACAATAGTGAAAAAATAGAATAGTCCCATGAAAAAAAATCTATTATCCCAATTGGATATAGATATTGAAGAAAAACTATAGAAAGTTTACTAGAATTTAAAGGAAGATGATTCCCTACGTATGGTGCATCATAAGGCCAAGGAGAAAACCATCAAAACATTCGATCTGTAAGCCAATGGATATCAATGTCCCCATCGACCTACAAACTCTTCCCATATTTTTTATTCATAACAACAGACAACATACCCAAAAAATATTTATAAGAAATTAAAATACTACCCCTAGACATTTCTAACCTAGACCTGGCCTATAAAACCCTCCCCCACATTCTAATTAGAATTACTTTGTGTAAAGACTCTCTGAGTTAATAAATCATTAAATTTCTCATTCATCTATCTAGATTTCTAATTCAATCTATAGATTTTTCACACCATATTTACAACCAGTCCATGTTTTAAAGGTCCTCAAAACTATCCAGTAGATTTATGTTGGTTTTGGTCATAGTTGAATCTTACAGATGGCATGACCAAATCGAATTTTTAGTCATAATTTATG
This sequence comes from Viscum album, assembly GCA_963277665.1. NCBI lineage: Eukaryota > Viridiplantae > Streptophyta > Magnoliopsida > Santalales > Viscaceae > Viscum > Viscum album. The sequence continues at coordinate 1,009,397,201 of OY728167.1, forward strand.
AATAATCTTTAAATCATCTTTTTTAAATTCTAGGGTCAATAAAAACTATAGATTACATTACTAAATAATAATCGCAAAACCAACGGAGGGGGATCATCAAATGTGTTTTATAATTAATTTACAAGTATATATAAAATTACCAAAACATGTAAATACACATTAATGATATCATTACCCAGATTTAATCTAAATATTTTTCACTACTGGATCCAAGTGAATAATCCATCTAGGGATCCATATAGGATCCACAATCTAAGAACATCATGGGAACCACAATCAATCTCTCTATCACTTACCTCTACCTATACAATTCAACCCTTGCTCTATAAACACTCTCCATATTCATATGATCCCACTGTGAAATGCATCTCTATACATTGTTGATAAAGAATAATAAAACAAATAATAGTCGTACGAAACATAACTAACATTTCCTAAAAAAGGACCACTGGTTTACCAAATAAGGTTTTGTAAATTAAAATTCCTTTTGGTAAGATAGATATATAATATAATACTTTCCATGCATATAATTCTAAAATTTCAGGCATCTTGAATAGAAGTTGATAATATCATGAACAATAAAATAATACTTTAATATTGTATTATAACTAACCATCACTAAATTTATTTAATCTATCCTTAGATGCTTGATATCCTTCTATCTGTTGATGATGTACCAAACTATCACTTTAAAACTATCCTTCATCCCATCATTGTGGTTCCAAAGTACCTTGATTAAATACCTCCCACTTATATTTTATTCATTCATCTCGGATAAAAGAATACCATGGCATTGAATATCGCACCTCCCAACTCATTCTTCAATGGTTTCATAATTTTATCCTCCCCATTTAATATATCTTGATAATATATAAAATAACACAAAAATTTAATAAAAATGTAATGAATAATTTTTTATTAATATGAATTTAATTCTCTGACAAAATCAGTTACTTTTGAAAACACTTCATTAGTTATAATGCGGTCATAATGGGGATGGATGTGTCAATTTATATTTATACATGACACCACATCCAACCTGTAACAAAGTAAATCATTTTGAAAGTTATAACAACAATGTTACAAAATACATTCGCAATTTTACTAAAAATTTGTATAATAAAATGTTTATATAATTTTCATTATTCTTTATAGAGTTTATATATTTTAAAATATTTTCAAAATAAATTTTTCTTATTGTTTTCTTGAAAATACCATAGACGATTATAGAAACATAATATAAAGATACATATTAGGGATGATGAGGTGAAAATAAAGCCCAACCCAGCAGTTAATTTTTCAAACATTTTATACTAGGAATCTTAGATTGATTTAATCAATCATAATAATGAGAAATAATATAAACTGTATTATAGTCGATAATATATTATTTGATATTATTTATTTTATCTAAAACAATTTCTTTTTTTAATATATGAAATAGAAAAAAAGGTGATGAAAATAAAAACATGCATCAAAACCAATATACCCCTATCACAGTAAAATTATGGGGTAAACTTCATTAAAGAAGAAAGTTGTATGTATTTTAAATAAATATATAATAATATTATATTAAAAACATATTTTCCTTTGTTTATACTCATATTAATGAATAAAAATATGAAACCACTTATTTCCGACTTATGTGCTATAGAATGAGGCTCGTGTAAATTAAGAGGAAAAATTATTTGATAAAAACAACAATAAAGTATGTAATGATACTGTAATTGATAAATAATTAAAATTAATTATTTATTATAATAATATTTCATAAAAATTTATATTTATGATTGTAATATTTTTTATGGTTTAGAAAAAAGATTCAATAATGAATATTTTAGAAGAAAATTTACCTTAGACATCTTTGGAGATAACTCAATAATATTGTCGTGTTAGAGGATTAGGTTTTAGAGTATCGCATCTGACATATTATGAGAGGATAAAACAATAGTATGATACATATAATATACTAAATCAATTGTATAATCAAATAGAAACACTTCAAGATATCATTTGGGGGTTTGGTTTTGCAAACCAACGTACAAGAAATCATCAATGTGAAACGGTGTTGGAGAAAACGTCCGCACATGAGTAAATGATCCCACTATCATAGAGGCTATTTAGTATCCACAACTACAATTCGTACCTAGATTAATAATTTGTATTTTTACTAATTCTACTAAATTTAAATAAAACAATATCCTATAACTTTATATTAAAAAAATTACACGGTTCAGTTGTTAAAGAATTCTATTTTTCCACCATCATGCAATATTGTGTTCTGATGGGTATATTGCATAATATCATGTTAGATAAGATACTCCATCATGACCTCCCAAAAGATCACATGAGAGTGGGGATAGAATAATTTCATGATATGACTACTATGTTTCATGTTCAATTTGATGGTTCAGATATTACAATAGTCATTAATGGTATTGAAGCTTTCACAACATAGATATATAATCTTATAAACACACATGTGGTATGTCTTTACCAAACATTTTCATATGAAAAACCTATAATATTTTATAATAAAAGGTATGACGTGACTATGATATTAGATATAGATAAATTGTAGGATAAACAGAAGGTCGAATCAAGAAAATCTAGTGAATCAAATAAGAAAACAAAATGAAATTCTAAGAGTACATTCTCTTCACAAATTATGGAGTAATATTTATTATCATTAAAACATCATACATATACTATGATTAATGATATAACTATTTCTTAGATTGAATAATAAGAAAAAATATATGGTGATTCCATAAAATATAGAATTGGTCTTGAGACTCTAAATGAGATTCTCAAACATAAATGGATGTGTGTCTCATTTGTGAATACATACATACGGTATATTTTCATAATAGGTCTATAAAAATTGGTAGATAATAAAATTATTAATGTTAATAACTATTTATATTTTTAACAGGCGATTATATCACAACTATATAATGGGAAGAACATGTGGAGAACAATTTAGATTCATTAACCTTGGTATAATTTCTATGGTAAAATATAATTTGGATAAGAATATAATTGACAAGAAAATAGATGAGTTACTTGAACCTTTTAATACAAAACATAAAATGACAGACTAATTTTTATTAATACATTTAGATGGTAAATATCTATAATATAATGTCATAAAATATATTTTTAATGCTTGCGTTAATTAATTGTTTTTAGGGTGCACTTGATTCTAATCACAGTCAATTTGGACACCCCGACTATTTATTTTTTGGACTTAATGCATGGATATGAAACCGAACGACCACACATGATGTGTATTGTGAAAATAACAGTCAATGAAATAATTTTTTTAAAGAAAATCATCAAATTATATGTTTAGACTATGTTTTAAGATGAATTTTTTTTATTATAGGGTGGTCTTTAAATATTTTCTTGATCATGGAATGATGTCAATGTCTGAAGTGATAAAGCATATGCATTAATAATAATGGAAAAAATTAAGGAATATATAGAAATATTTAACTATTAATACATTTTAAAACAATTTAGATAATTTTTTTAATGTTTTTAATGTTTTTGAAACAATATTATGACATTGATTATGGTTATTATGTTTGAAAATTTATAATTAAAATCATAAATAATGGAAAGACCAGCATCCCCCAATAAGTAATTTTTAAATTTAATTAGAATTTCATTAAATATATTTCATAATTATTTCATGGTCTATATTTTCTCATTACTATCTTGGTTTTTGACAAAATAGTTACTCAAAATAAGAAATATTTTTTTGAGATGAGTGGACATAATAATTTTTGTTAGAATTTATATTGACAACTAATTTGGGTGATTACATACTATGTTGGTAATGTATAATGATTTATGAATTTCGAAATAAATTTTCAGTGTAATGAATTAGTGTCAGAATGCTTATATATTATTTGTTATCCCTTATTAAATTTTAAGTACAATGGAAGAAATTAATTGGTTTTTATGCACTAACCTCAAACAATAAAATTGTTGGGAAATCATGGTGGTTTAGGTGGATGCGGAGTTGGAATAAAATTCTGAGATTGACATGGAGGATGAGGATGAGGTGAAGGATGGGGTGGAGACATTGGAATAGGTGGAGACAATTTATTGGATTGAAAAAAATAAAATTATTTGTAAATGATATATAATGAGGATTAAATTATATTGTGTATGAAGACAATTTACTAAAAGTGAACGCAACACTTGTAACATAAGATAAGAGACATTGTGCATGTTTTTTAGGTCAATAATTGAAATAATGCTTTACATCAATTCTTTATGTTCTTTTATAAAGGTTAGTAATCCACATGTATGATCATTCGGTGTTAGAAGATTAAATTTCTCCACTATTTTTATTGAAACAACTTCTTTACAACTCCAAAGCATCAAACATTTGTACAATCCAATTTAAATGATTGAATTTATATGTGTGTAATAAAGAACTGAAGTCATCAAAGTGTTTGAAATAAATATTATAGGATAATACCATTGATATATCATGTTCATCAAGGAGGGATAATGTCAAAGTTTCTGTTATTAGTTTAAAATTTATATTTCAATAAAAAAAGTGTCACTCACTGATAAATAAGAAAAAATACTCAGATTCACTTTATAATTTAATAAAATGATTCATAATTCATTTGTGACATGTATTAATAATATCATATCAAACCCACCCACGATACAACGTTTATGAAAGAAAGTGATTGTTTACAGTTTAAAATGGCATTTTTTTAAAAACATAATTAGCATATTCAAAACTGAGGAAAACATTTCTATGTGTTTTGATACTTTAGAAAAAAAAATTAGAATTCCTTTTTGATATGTGGAAAAAAATCACCACAATACAACACATGGTGTGACTGGTATGACTAAAATAACTTCTTTTTATTCAAAATTGACATTAATTATAGTGAAAAAAATAACTGACATACTCAAAATAGAGAAAGAAACATTTGGATTGTTTTAGTACTTTATGAATAAAATTAACAAGTCATTTTTGATATATAGTAATCATCCCACCTCAATCTTATATAGGCTGTGATCAATATCCCTCAACGTGTCTGTTAATATTTTAAAAATGATGTTTTAATACAAAAAATTGTTACTCATTGATAATAGAGAAAACAATCCCAAATTTTCTTGGTAATTTAGAAAAATGATTCGTCATTTATTTTTAATGTGTATGATTTTTTCTTCATGTAAAACCCACACATGATGTGTCCTTTATTGTTCAAAGTGTGTGATTATATTTCAAAATGAAATTTTCATAAAAAACATAATTGTCTAACTCAAAATGTATGAAACATGTTCTTATTTTTTAATACTTTAAGAGAATTATCCATATGTCATTTGGAATTTGAAATAATCATTCTCACCTCAATTTGAATCATGGTGTGACTCATATTACTCAATGTGGGTTTTTTTGTTCCATGTTTACATTAATTTTAGTGAAAAAAAATTGACATGCTCAGCACTGATAAAACACATTCAAATTATTTTGGAACTTTAAAAAGCGATCCATAAATCATTTTTGATGGGTAAAATTTATCCTCACTTCAATATAATATACGATGTGACTTTTATGACATCAAATTTCTGTTATCAGTTTTAATTTGACATTTTAATACAAAAGTGTGTCACTCATTGAAAACGAAGAAAACATGCTCAGATTTCATTGATAATTTTGGAAAATTATTTATAATTCTTTTGAGAAATTTATACATTTGTATCTTGTCAAACCCACATATGATTCCACCTATATGGCTCCATGTGAGTGTTTCTAGTTTAAAATGATGTTTTAGTAAAGACGATAAGTCACGTACTAAAAATTTATGAAAATTGTTTTGATTGTTTTGATAATTCAGTAAAATTATTCATAAGTCATTGGAAACTTTTAATTATCCTCTAAACCAAAATATGATGCATAGTTTGACCGGTATGATTCCATGTGCATCTTTTTATTAAAATTTAACATTATTTTTAGTTAAAAAATAACTAGCATACTCAAATCCAATTAAAACATTATGATTATCTTTGTTCTTTAGTTAAATTATCTTTAAGTCATTTTTGATGTGTAGGTATTGAAATCACCTCAATACAACTTACAATATTCCCAATATGTCATCAAGTGTTCGTTATCAGTTTAAAATTTAAATTTTAATACAAAAAGTGTCACTCACTGAAAAAAAGAAATGTGGTTGGATTGTCTTCATAATTTGGTTAAATAATTCATTATTCATTATTTATATGTATGGGTAATTCTCATGTCAAAATCCACTCATGATGCCACTTTTATGTCTCAAATTGTGTGTTTCTAGTTTTAAATGACATTTTAGTAAAAAAAACAAGTGGGCTACTCAAAATGGAGGAAATGAATTCTGAGTGTTTTGATACATTATGGTAATGACCCATAAGTCATTCAGAACATGTAGAAATCAACCTCACCTAAATATGATGCATGATGTGACCAATATGACTCAATATGTGTCTACTAATTCAATATTGTCATTAATTTCAATTAAAAACCACAAACATACTCAAAAATAATTAAACACATTCATATTTTTATGTTATATTAACAAAATTATTTGTAAGTCATTTATAATTTGTAGTAATCATTTGAACCTCAATTTGACTCATGGTGTGACTTATATTAGTCTAGGTGGTTATTTTTATCAAAAATGAAATTACTTTTAATCAATAAACAACTAACATATCCAGAAAAGATAAAACAAATTTAGATTGTAATCTTACATTACGGAAACTATCCATAAGTCATTTGGGATGTGAAGGAATTAGTCATACCACAATTTCACTCATGATGTTACTTGTATGACTCCAACCATACCTTTTTATTCATAATTCACAATAAATTTACTAAAAAACAGCTAACATAATGTGATTATAATTGAATAATTTCTACAGTATTCCCCTTAATTAGTGCAACCAAATGTGCTAATAAGGGATCTTGTTATTAGTTCTACGAAGTGTAAAGATAAATGGACAATTTATTAGATCTTTCAGAAGGGTCGATAAAGGTATCCTTTATTAGCTCATTCAATGTACTGATAAATGAATCTTTCTTAGAACTGATAAAGGGTCTTTTTTTGTCATCCCTACATAAAAGTGTAAATAAATGGTTTCTTTCTTTCTTTATATTAAAATTTATGATAAAATTATTATTTATGAATTCTTTTCTTCCACTGATAAATGTATGCTTTATCAGTGCTTTTCTTTCCCAGATAAAAGCCATGGATTTTTAACTATATTGGGGTAGTCATCTCTATTTTGGCATTGCTAAATTGCTATTCCATCACTATTAACGGCCTATGTTGTAGTAGTGATTATTTCTTAAAGGACTTAATTTTCATGGACATTGGAATTTAAAAATTTATTCTAATGAGAAAGATGTATAAAAATAATCATAACAAAAATTGAGTAGAAATATAGTGGTTATGAAATCAAAATCTATGAATAGACGGAGTTATATTTTTCAGGATTTTGAGCATGGAAATGTTAGAGATTTATAATGAAGAGTCCATGAAACTGATTCACTGATATCATGTTGATTTTTCAATAGTAAAAAAAAAACAAACATGGGTTATCTAAATAATGACACACAATGTATAGAATATTAATCTTTAAAGATATGTTTTTGGTATAAAATAAACTCTAAGAAGTTTAAAAAATGTTTTTGGAATACGAGACACTAGAAGATGTGTAAAAATTATTCTTTTATGATACTTGTGTCTGATTGACTAAATCTAGTGAGTTTTATTCCACCGTAATATGAATGAGTAAGTAGATAATTTTTTTATTTAATTATCATATATATGATGAAACTAAACATAAACAATCATCATAAGTTGAAATTAGTTGTAAATGATAATAATTCTATGTTTCTTTACAATTATACATCAAACATAGGGTAGTGGATAAATGGGTGTGTGAGTAGATTAGAGGGATACTATTCATTGAGTAGTTCTTATTATTGGTGGTCTATTATTTATATGTACAAACTGAGAAGAAGTATAGTAAGTGACCATCCACAAGGAGGGTGGTATTTTTGATGTGTATGCACTTCGTCTAAAATTCTTGTGAATTAGTATTTCAAACTAGGATCATTGTGATCATTGGGTATATAAAAGGTCATACAATTTATATTCACTTTAAAACACAAATTATTTTAAATTTGTGTATTGATAATTATGAGATAAAACAATATAACGAAGTGAATATATAATCAAAACCATATGTATTTTATAAAACCGCAAAATAAATGGGTAAACCCCCATAGGCAAATATATTGATCACACTATGGGTAAAAGTTGGTACACACTCTCAAACAATTACAAGGGGAATATTCTTAATACCTATCTCTCTTGAATATGTGGGGAAACCAGTTCATAAATTACAAATTGAATATCAAATAAAGAAAATATGACGATGAGATACTGAAATTAGAGGAAACCATTACATTTTTATAGGCTACATCCAGCCCTACCCATCCATTTTTCTAATAATCTCAATTGTTGGTGGTGAATCCACCCACCAAACCTACCACCAACATCTGGAAAATAATGGGCTTATATCCATGGTTTAATAAGGAACTACCAACATATGTCTCCCATGGACATTGATGGAGAACAGAAAATATCTCTACACTTCCTTTCTATCTTCCAAATATGTAGATCGTATCTTTCTAATCCCCTTGAGGTACTCTACCATGTAACCTTATTAGAGTCAATTATATTCAGTAGAATATAAGAATTATTTTACATAGAATGATTTTTATACATATCTAAACAACCCTCCTCCCCATCATCTCAAAATTAGTTATATTTTACACCAATGTAACTTGTCCTAGAAAGAAAATATGGATTCCAAGAAATATTAATGGCTCTTTGACTATTAATAAATTGGGTTTTCCCTAGTCTATTCCTGATCTCATCAATAATCATTCACAAACATATATCTTCTTTGTAATCTTGTGTAGAATTTATGTAGTCCACCTCTATCAAGTATAAATCCAAAACTCACCGTTATGTTGAAATCTCAATGAAAACTCATCCTGTAAGAGTAAACACATACCCATTATTGGGTTCTTATGGTAATAATCACATCAAAATATGAATTCACATACCCCTTGATTGTAAAATAATATACACTATAACATAATTTATAATCTGAGGTCTTCATTATGTATCTTAGGAACCCCAACATTATAGTCCAATGCTCCCATCCTAGATTTACCAAGTACCAACTATCATCACCTAGTGCATGTGAAATGTCGAATTTATTACAAACCATAGAGAATATTAGGCTCTCGGACTTGATTCATACGGTATTTGAGACATATCATCCCACTCTACATCATTTTAATGGCTCATTTTAGGGAATGAAAATGAATTTAAAGAATGTGGGGGTAGATATTGAATTATATTCTTTCAGGTTGAATAATTTCAAAAATTTTCTTGTATAACTCTTTTATGATAGTAAAGTATTCCCATTATTTTTGTCTTGGTAAATTATCATCCCATTAGACTAGTTTTATGGTACCATTTAATTCATATCAAACACACTATCTAGTTGTTTCTTTGTATCGTGGATCTTGTGATTGTTGGTGGCCGAAAAAAATTATCATCAACATATCATAGGGGAATGATGAAATATTTATTATACAAAACTCTGAAAAAATTACAAGGATCTAAATGATGTGTTTAACATCAAAACATCATTATATAGGCATCAAAACACTTGTACCGACACCTTGATATCTGTTTATCACAAAATAGATATTTTTTAGCATTGAATACTTGTTCTATTATTATTATTATTCAAAACTATATGATTTGAGCATATAGATTTATTCATCAATATCATAACGGAGAGGAAAAGTCAACACATCTAGAAAATCTATTTATAAAATGTTTATATCACACATACCTAAAACTGTATATATTTTTATGAGAAAATCTATTGAAAAAAAATCATTGAATCAAAGACTCCTGTATGAAAATGTCATTTGAACCTGAATCATTCATGATATCTTCTGCCAAGGATCCATTATACAATATGATCTTAAAGTCAAAAAAATTCTGATAATATTCATTCCATGAGTTAGTAGAAAAGGAATCAATGTATTTTTCTTTTTTAGGGATTTAATTTTTTCATTATTCACCACTATCCATTCGTATACATCTAAGCTTGTAGAACCCCCCAAAAAAGAATACAACTATCCTTCCTCTATATATATGTTTTCTAAAATATTACTCTCACTCACAAAGCATGAGTTTCATACATGATATCTTATATCAAGAGTTGACAGTCATGGTCCACACCCAATAGGTACTTTATCCTCATGTTACGTTAATGCATCATAATAAACTGGTTCATAAAAGTATTTTTCCTATACCTCATATATTTTAGTTTCTATACCATGTTTCTACATGTCAACATAAATTATCATTCAGACAATTTCTTTTGAAAAAAGACATAAATGTTCATGATATGTTATGGAAACTAGGGTCCTATGATTGCTACCCATTCACACCATTAGTGTATCCCAATATGATACCTATCAAGGATCTATAATCCACTATTTATCATTACTAAACAATAAAATTTTCATATACAATACATAAAAATGTAGGTAATCAATAATAGTCAGTGGGTTTACTAGTCCACATCTCCATCAGTGTCTTCAAATAATCATTTATTGAAGAAATTTTTTTAATCACATCAGATGTAGTATTCACATATTCATCCATGAATTATTTAAAAAATATTACAGTTCTCTATATCTCCATTATTTAAACTAATATGAACTTATTAATCATCTAAAAGATTCTATTATATCGAAGAGTGTATGCCAACTCGAAATGTATCATTATTCACTCATATTGAAAAAAGTATCAAACTCTATTATTTTATATTATCCACCTTGTCAGTGTTTTAACACTTTATCTTTCTTTTTAGACTAAAACTACTTCTACACTTTAACTATTTTATGGACTACAAAAATATCCCATTTCTTTTTTGATGGATACACCCAAAATATATTTAAATAATTAACCATAAATGATAGAATGTACCTTTTTCATCCCTGGTGTACAATTTGTGCCTACCAAACACTCCATCATCCCATATTCTATTCTTTCCATAATCATTTATAGGAAATGATCCTTCCAAATAACCACTTCCATATTTATTTTTAAAAATGAAAAATTAATCTCCTTGAATTATTCTATCTCTAATTTTCTTACAATTTGGACATGCCACCAGTCCAGAACCTCCAATATTTTGAAATAATGAATTTAAATATATCAGAAAAAAATTATAATATGTGAATTAATGACCACAATTCAAATCACATAGCATATTTTAATTTATATGAATTAATAATTTCGAAAAGTAAACAACACAAGGATATAACTGTTATATGATACAACTTAAGGGGAATGAATATGATTGGAATACTGGTGTATCAATAATAATGAGATAAAATAACAATATAAATTTAAAATAAAAATTAAACTGGATTTAATGTGAAAACCCCTAAATAAATGGGTAATAATCCATGAGAAAATAAAAGGATCTCACGATGTATAAATGTGGGTACACAGCCACTCTCAATTACAGTATTAATATTCCTTGAAAATATCTCTCTTAATTATGTAAGAAAATATCCTCACAAAATATGACTCAAATAGAAATTTTATAACTCTTAATGATGAGATAATGATATTAGATGACGATACTTCCTTTTATAGTCTTCAACAATCCATTCCAAGCCCCACTCTAGCTGCTCTAAATTTTTTCTAGGGTTTACATCATCAAAAACATCGAGTACTTCCCCTAGTTGAAAAATAAGTTGGGCGGAGACGCCTATACCTAAATAAAGGTTCGTTGATATTTTCAAGAAGTAAGATACCAACACTAGTATTGTGACACAAAGTGAATTGAGTCATATAAACCTATAGTAAGAAGTAATGTGATGTACTATTGTGAAAAAAATTAAATATACTTATAGATAAGGTGAGTATTATAAGGACATGTAACAGGCTTACTGAAAGATGTGATAAACGTAGTTGAAGAAGTGGTAGATCTTTATAGAAGATGGAAGAAAGATGAGAGGTCGAAAATAGAAATCAAAATATATTTTTATAGAATCAAATGATATCCACTGTAACATTTTGTAATTTATCATTGTGTTTTTTAAAAAATAATCTTCATGAAAAGGTTGATTATAAAAAAAGAATAGGTTTAAAATATATTCCATGCAATGAATATGATACTATTATGAAAATATAAGTTTTATGTTTAGTGTGGTCAAGAAAAAAAGAAAAAATAATTGTTTATCATGGATTGAGGTTGAGTTAATAATAATTAATCTAAGTGAAAATCAAAACAATTATTAGACAAACATAAAATATAAATATGTGATGATGCTATTATAGAAAATTTATTATTTTGATATCTATGGAATTATGTTTATCTTTAAAGCCATAATTTATTTAATAATTAAAAAAAATAGTATATGTAATATATTTAGATATTGGACATGTATTTGATAATTTAAAATATTTTTTATGATGCTCAGAAGTCACTACAAAAAGGTACTCTTATTGGTTTTTTCAAAATACACTCTAAATTTTAATATATTGATTAATTTATAAAATACTGTGTTGGTTTTGTGAAAGCATCACTATACCTGAAATAATTATAGATTCTACAGTGATTTTATTTAATCCACCACTATATAATTTAAAAACAACATACTTAACCCCTCCCCCAACCTCAATGTTGACCCCGCATGGATGACCCCCCATGACCTATCCTTTATCGACACCAATGACTATGACCCCAACCACTCTTCTATAAATGTTGAAAAAAATATTATCCATTTCATAGTTACCACAACCCTTGATAGTAGAAGATCCCAAACACCTTGTACTCATCTCTATCTTGACCTGGATTCTCCTACTAATGTTTCTCAACTAGTTGGATGTTTTTGGGATTATATCATTGACCTTTATGTTTCTATTGTCCTCTCTTGGACTTAATGACCTTTTCCATGAAATCCAACAATGTTATCATGAAGTGTAATTTTTATTTAATTACGTTGATTATGTTTTCAATTTTATAGTATATCATTTTCATGTTTAATTTTTGTTATAATGATAAATGACTTTACATTTGTCAATGGACAAATTAGATGATTTTAATAATTGATTATACATGTTTGATTAAACATTTATATCATCATATTTTAATGTATTAGGATAAGGGTGTTAATTTAGTATGTATGTATAAAAGATAGATTCATTTACAACAAAACACACCTCAGTATGCCAAGTGTTTGTAATAATTTTTAGATTATGCAATTAAAAACCCAACAATGGATTATAGAATAAAAATTCCGTATCCTATTTTTAAATTCAATTATGACTGAATAGAAATGGACTGTGTGAGAACTTCATATTGATAATGTTTCATGAGTGATATATATGCTTGATTTGGCATGGAAAATTATTTTTATTGAAGGTAAAAACATTTATTATCATATCAATGAAACACTAGGTTACCTAATAGAAGAGAATTCAGTTTGAAACATGAAAAAAAATAATTTTTATTTTTAATATATATTGTTCAATATATTTATAGATCAATAAAACCATCAATTGATCATATTTAGGTTAATCATTATCAGAACATTAATGACAGAACATGAAGATTTATAAATTTGTTGAACATTGAAAATAAGAAATATATGATGGGTTTTCCGTGTACTCAATGATTCTTTTCATACATAATATTTATCATAGTATCTATCACTGTGGAATTATAAAAAAACATGTTTCGTGAATTTATAATTTTTTGGATGAATTTAGTGGAATGAAGATTAATACATCATTATATAGAATGAATAAAATCATAAAAAATTTGGTCATGATTATACAAAGATACATGAATGACCCAATGAATGAATCCTTAATTTATGATAAGAGTATTATCAAGAAAAATTCTTAATATTTCATAAATTTAGATGTAATTCAATGAGAAACAATGATAGTAGAAAATATTGAAACAAAAATGATAATTAAGAAGAATAAAAAAACCAGAACGTTATTGTATTACATTCTAATGAAATCGTGCATGTAAAATATATTCATTTAGTATGATAAAACATATTATATAATGTTTATTTATATTGAGAGTAGTAAGTATTTATTGTTGAGAAATAAATAAAATGTATCATAGATGTTTTTTGATTAATTTTAACTAGAATTTTCATCAAATACTATAAATATACATTTGTATATTTTTATGATGGTTCTTATATAATATGAGATGTTGTTTTTATCCCTTATAATTGACCTCCATAGATGTGTGTGAATAATATTTATTTCATTATTTCGATGATTATTTTTGGAAATAAAATTCAGGAAAATTACATTGATGTATACCTTCAACATCAAATCAACGAATTGTATGAATTATAATATGATATATAAAAAATATATATGACAATTCAATGATAAAATAAATCAAATTTATTGAGAGATTATTATTGAAAATCATAAAGTTTCCCCAGACTGTGAAAATTTTCTATTTCACAAAGATATTCTAGTTTTTCTTGTCATCTTTTAAATTTTCATTTTATGCCTCATCAATTAACTCATAGTAGAAAATGGGTTTTTTATGTGTCATCATCGGGTTTTGGATTCTTATCACAAATATATGTTTTAAGAAAACAATTGGATAAATATATTTTTTTGTAAAAGATACCAAAGTGGTTATTTGGTATTCAAATATTGGGATAATTGTTGAATGTCAATGTAAAATTTGGAAAATGTAATGTGTTTAATGAAAGGGGGAAATGATATAAGGGAAAATATATGAATTAGCTAGAGCACAATATTAAAATAAAATAAGAACAATTTTCATCAATTATTTATTGTGAGATTATTTGGATACATAATAATCTTTAAATAAATAATATTCAGATGAATTTATGTGAAAATGTAAATTTTACAGTATTTAATGAGTATGGTAAATTGAAGAAACACATAAATTCTTATAAAGAGTAGGAATCAAGTCATAAAAAGTTTTGTATATTTAAAAATTTTAATTAAAAGTATCCATTATAAATTTTAACTATCAAAAAACATGGTAAATAATTATTTCTTTGAACTTTAAAGAATGAACAGTATGAGATGGATATTCAAGTAGCATCATAGTTAATTGAATTAAGACATATAATGTAACATGGATTGAGTAGTAATGAATCACATATTTTAATGAATTAAATGTTTCCCAAGGATCTACATAATACATTAACTAAAAAATTAACAAATGTTCTAATTGAGTTTTTTCCTGCTTCAGAGATCTTTGGAGAAAAACTCTAAATCAAAATATGTTTTATTTACACTAATAAATAATTGTTTAAAATTTTGTTTTGGAGATATTAATTATCCCTTTTTTTCAGTATAATTATTCATTTGACTATTCATTTGGTTAAAGAAGCTATAAATGGTATACCAAAAAACAATCTATGGATTTATCTGAATGGTAAGTATGTTAATATCACTTTTTATTTATAGTGAAAAAATTAAATTTTATCAATTAATTTTGTAAGTTATTATAATATTCTTTTTGTTTTTTATCAGGTACTAATGTCATTTAAAATTTTATATGAGGAATAAATCTCAACCCAAATGCTTTATTTATGATGGTTACATTGATGAATACTTATCTAACAAACAATATAAGTATTGGGATGGGATTGAGAATAGAATCAATATTTTTTGATCTTTTTTCTTAATTTAATAACAATTGTAATACTAAAACCCATTAATTGTCATTTCTATCTTTTGGGACAATAGATGGAAAAGTGTCAAATTTTAGAATGATTGAATTAGAGTTACTATAAGTGTATAGATATGTGATACACAATAGTCTTAATGTTGTTTCATTTATTGAAGAATCAATATTTCAAAAAATTAGACACCTATTGGTTCAAGCTTAAATGAGTTGGAATTAAAAATATATATTAACAAATAGATTTTTAATGGCTCTCTGATTTTGTATGTATATAACAATATTCATATTATTAATGTTTTTTATTTTTTCCATGTTTAAAGTAATACATCGATTTGTATTTTCTTGAGAATTAATGATTAGAATCGATCAAAAATATAAAAAGATATGATGTTTTTAGATTGAGGTCCTCTATATAAATCTATGTGATTTAATGCCTACAATATTCAGGGCTTTATTTTTTTACAATTTATCAAGAATAATTATTGAAAATTTTGAATAGTGGTGAATTTAAAATTTTAGAGGTGGATACATCGGAAATGTGATTTATATAAATAATTAACCTTCTATGATCAAATTATAGTAATAATATTCAAATTAATGTGGTTCAACATTGATTGGCATATAATGAATGATTCATTACATTTTCCTTATGTTAACATCCCTCACATGATCAATACCAATGAGAAATAACAACATGATATATATATATTAGATAAACATGTGAATATGGTTTACTATGTGGATGAATAAATACATGAAGGCCGTAGTGTTGTTGAAAACATATAATAGAGAGAAATTTATGATATGGGTGATAAAAGGTCAGTTGGTACATTTTAAAATAGAACCACATCAACCAAAAATCATTCATAATTCTTTTTTTAATGTATTGAAACAATAGATCTTTCAATATAGGGTAAAAATGAATAACACATCACAGTAAAGGATGATAACAATAAAGATAATAGAGAGGAATATAATACAATGTCTACATTAGTAAATACACTATATTACAATTTCTTATTTATTGGTGTTATATATATATACATGTTCCTAGTTTTTCAAATTTTGAAAAATTATTTTAATTCTTGTCTTTTTTATACATTGAATATGTTTTAAAACATTGGAATTGTTGGAATGCTAAGAAAAAATTTCAAGATCCTAGATGATCAACATCTTACAAAACACTACCATTACTGTCATCTTTAGTGGATCCAGGTAATTCTATTGTACCAGAGAATTTTAGATATCCCACAATGTCTCCATATGCTATTGGTATCCAAATATCTAATAGACCTTCAGTAATAGAGTGGTTGATAACCCCTCCATGTTGTAGATTTTGGTGAGTTACCATTACTGATATTTATGAAATTTTACAATAATCTATATATTTTATTGATAATTTAATTAATTTTTTAACATAAAAAATATAACTAATGAAGATATATAAATATGAACACAATAGACGTGTTAAGCCCTAAATAAATAATTTTTTTCTTCATTTTATGAATTTTTGGTGCCTACTTGTAATTCTGATAGAATGTACTAAAACATTCATGGGAATATTTCTCATGATATGGTGATATTTTCAATTAATTATAATGATTAGAGGCATATTCCCATAGAATGGAAAAATGATCCATGTAGCTAACAATAAAATGTATATATTAATTTAATACTCATTGTTTAATAATTTAAAATCCTTGAGTAAATTAAGTAATATACATATTAATGTATAAGTTTTTTAATTTTATATATTTTTTCATTTAAATGTCTTTGAATCCATCTTAATCCCATAAACCATGATACTTTTATGCACGAAATATAAAGACATTAAATAGAGAATAAAACATGCGTTTAATGAAAAATTATTGGGCCCTAGATTTATATTTGTAAATTTTTTTGAAGGCCTATCACATAATTAGTGAAATATATATATTGATACTAATAGAGATTCAGCTATTGAGGCACCTCAATATTTTACAGTGTCTTAGTAGCATAAACATAATAAATTTAAAATTTTTATTATCGTTTATATTTTTAAAATAATTAACTGATTTTTTTTTTAAAAAATACAATCATTATCTCTCTAGTATGATGATTTTTTCCGGATAAAGAACTATCTTGGCTGTGTTTTATCCATTATTAATTAATTTTATTTATTATGACTAAATGTTTTTTAACTTGTATGTATATTTTTATAAAAGACGGTGAATTAGGTCACCCATCTGGTTTGATAAATATGTACATTAATGATCATCAAAAATGTGATGATAGTTTTTTGAATAGACAAATAAGTGTCCTTAGTGTAAGAACATTTCTATAATATTTATGATTATTTCATGAATATTTTATATTATATCATTACTATAAATACATGACAATGAAAACTACATTAAAACATAAGACAAGACATAAACTCAATCTAATAGGGTGAACGATATGTATTAATTGATGCCAACTAGCTCTATTAGCGTTGGAAGATCCATGTAGTCCGGCCTAATTAATTGGTTTGAAGGATCATTTGTATTTTTAATTTATTTTTAATTATTACGTTTTTATTGAAACTAAATAAAATTAAATAGTAATGAAAATTAGTTAATTTTATAATATTATGATGTTTATATAATTAAAAAAACATTTTTTAATATTATAGTATTTACACATTGAAATTCAAGAACCAAAGGGTGTGAACCCTTCAAAAAAATAATTGGTTTAATAGAATGATGAAGTTTTAATATTATAAGAGAAGAAACATCTTAGGAATGTCCATGGGTTGGGTACTCGGAATATCCCATCATCTATATTTTCTAGGGAGTAATCATCATTTACTACTACATAGAGTAGATTATTGATTAGTGTCATTGATTGTGAAGCACAAAGAGAAATGTCAAGGATGAATGAAAGGTGAAAGGACCCTACACTTTTAAAAAACATAATATTAGTGGAAGTTGAAAATGGAACATTATTTTTCTCAATAGTATAGAGGATATAAGGCAAAATTCATGAAGATATTTCTAGTATTATATCCAAACACGCTTAGGTAAATTCTAAACTTAATTCATGAAATAATAATTTTAAAAAAAAATTAAATTCTTTTGTATCATGCGTCATGGGGTCAAAAACCATAAAAAGAAATTGAAGGGTCATAAAATAAATTGAAAATTATACAAGATTGATTTTAAAAATATTGAAACTAACCCCTTTACAATATGAGTTTCATTTTTATAGAGATTCACATAAGAACATTTTACTATTTCAAAACACCAAATAGAAAATTTAATGGTCAAAATCATATGAAAAATCATCATATTGATGTGGAATCATGGAGAAACTACAGTTGAAATATTTTTATGTGTATGATGATAAAACATGTACATATGATTTTTTGTTTTCATATATTGACTCAATCAATATTTTTAAAAGATATAATAATATTGAAAGACATGCCTCATCGAGTTACTACAAAAAAATATATTCTAAAGGTTCATGAAATATTGTAAAAAATATCGATGAATAGACAGTGAAATGATAAAATTGAAACCATAAAAATTTGATTATTTTTCCATGATGACCATAAAATCTTTTATATTATTTTTTAACAATAAAAAATGAATTTAGTAATAAAACTTGTCAGAAATGACAAAATACTGATGTGCAATTTTATAAAAAATGTTGTTTATTCATTTTTTATGATTACAAGTATAAAAAATTTCCATCTAATGTGAACTGTGGAACGAATGTCTCAATAAGTAGTTTGAAAAGATATAAATGTTTTAAAAACATGATCCATTGGTCAATACTAAAATTAACTATGTTATAGGGTCATAAAATTATACGAAAATGGCCACATATTGATTTTAAAAATGTAAAAACTGACACAATTTCAATCAAAGTTTTTGTTTTCCCAGGATGACTGTAATACATTTTTAGTGTTTCAAAACACTATAATGTGAATGTGAGAAAAAATCTATTTTAAAAAACTCATATTAATCGTAAATCATTGGAAAATGTTGTTGAATAATGTTTATATTTATGATGAGACTAAACAACCAATTGATGTGTGGTGATCCCAAAATAACTCAGCCAAGTGTTTTAAAAGATATAATTGTGTTTAGAAACATGTCATAGGGTTTCAAAACCAAGAAAAATACATCATTGGGCCATTAAGTCAAAGGAAAATTCCATTATATTGACTTGTGAAATATAAAAATTTATTCCATGTCAATACCAATATTTATTTTACTTGGATGACTATAAAAGTTTTTTAGTGTTTTGAAACACTAAAATGAGCATGTTACTGTAAAAATTATAGAAAACAGATCGAAATTTATAAGAAATCATGAGAAAAAATGTTTCAATTAATTTTGATGTCAAATAGTTGAAAACATGTACATACCTTTTGTGGTGTGATTAGAATAAATAAATAAGGTATTTTATAAGATATTTTTGTCATAAAAAATTTGTAAGGGCTTTAAAACCCAGAAAATGAATTCACAGGGTTTTTGAAATAATTGAATAATTAACATAGATTGATCTTAAAAATATAAGAACTTACTCCACATCTATACAAGTATCTAAATTCTTGATATTCTAGTAAATCTATTTTTAGTGATTTAAAATAGTAAAACTCTTATGTAATGATCAAAACCATAAAAAAATCCTCAGATGGATGTGGAATCTTATGAAAACTATTTGTAAATTAATTATGACATTTATGATTAAAAAATCTTTAAGATGTGTGGTGTTCTCAAAATTAAACAATAAGTAGTTTTAAAAGATATCAAATTCTTTAAAATCATGTCTTAGGGGGTCAAAACCAAGAAACCCACAATGTATGGCCATGATATCATAGTAAAACTTCCATATATTAATATTGAAAATGTTAAACCTCACATAATGTCAATCTAAGTATTTATTATCCATTTATTATTGTTAATGTTTTAAAACATTAAAACATGGGTGTAATGGTAAAAATCATAGAGAAGGGAATCAAAATGATGTTAAATCACGAAAAAATTATTGTTATGTTATTTTTGATTTGTATGAGTATACAATACAACCATAAGACATATAGTTTTCTTTTAATTGACTCAATAAGTAATTTTCAAAGATATTAAAGTATATAAAAACCTAGATTATGGGGGGTGAAACCACGACAATTACATCATATGTTTGTGAAATCATAGTAAAACTACCATAGATTGAATTTTTAATTGTAGGAACTAATTTCAACTAAATATAAGTTTCAATTTTTATAGGATTACCATAAATGAATTTTTAGTTCATTAAAATACTAAAACATGTGTGCAATGGTTAAAAATATAACAAATGACCTTATATTGATGTAAAATCATAGGAAAAACTATTTTTGAATTATTTTTTAATATTAGAAGTAGAAAATATGGACATATGACATACAATGTGCTCATAATGACTCAATAACACATTTTATAAGATATCAATGTTTTAAAAATTTTGTATCAGAGAGTAAAATACAAAAAATAAATTTTAGAGTGTGGTGAAATATTTAGATAATAACTATATATTTATTTATGAAATATATAAACTGAAGCCACATTAATCTGAGGTTTGGTTTTCCCAGGATTCCCATAAAATATGTTTAGTGTTTTAAAACAATAATACATGTTTGTAATGGTGGAAACCATATAAGAAAACATGAATATATATATATATAATATTTCTATAACTATGAATGGATTATATTTTCATGTAATAAAATATCACACATACATATGACATGTGGTGTTCTCGGAATGACCCAATAAGTAGATTTAAAAGATATCAAAGTATTTTTAAATGTTCATTGGGGGTTAGAACTAAGACAACAAAGTTAGATTGACTTTCAAACATAGTCTATCCAATATATAGTTATTTTAAAAATGTATGAACTGAATCCATATCAATCTATTTTTTTGGTTTTATCGGGGTGCCCATAAATAGGTTTGTAGTGTTTTAAAATAGTAATACATGTGTGTAATGGTCAAATTCATAACAATCAACATTGTATTGTCTTAAAATAATATGAAAATTATGATAGAACAGTTTTTATGTTTATAAATAGAAAAAACATCTATCTGGAATGTGGTGTGCTTGTAATGAATCAACATGTAGTTTTAAATAAAATCTATGTCTTTAAAAATCATTTTCTCAGGGTCGAAACTAATTAAATGATGTTAAAGGGCCATGAAATATTATTTGAAATACAATATATTTATTTTTCAAATATCGTAATTTATTCTACATAAATTTGAGTTTAATTTATTCTATATAAACATTGAATGTTATTTTAGTGGATTAAAATACTAAAATGTGCAGGTGATGGTAAAATCCGGGGAACTATACTCAGATAAATGTAAATTTATGTAAAGACTACAATTTAATTATTTGGGAAATTCATGAGTAGAAAAATATCCATATGATGTGTCATTTTCACTGAATGACATAACATGCAATTTTAAAAAAGATATCAATGTCTTGGAAAACATGCATCAAAGTGTCAAACCAATAAAACAAAATCAGAGGGATAAGAAATCATAGAACAATCACTATATATAACATTTTAAAATAGAGGGATTTATTCAATGAAAATTCAATTTCTCCCTAGTATTAATGAAAATGATTTTTAGTGATTTATTAAACTAATACACATTTTCAGTGGTCAAAACAAATGAGAAAACCCTCAAATGAAATAAGATATTCAGAAAACTATGGTTGAATTATATTTTAAATATAGAAAATTTTTCCATGTAAAAGTCATTAAAAATATGATTCTGTAATTTCAAGCACACTATACGTTGGATTAAGAATTGATTATATTGTAATATACAAATTCATTTTTCATTCAATGTATTGATTCAAATCATAAATAATTAATTTTATGCTTTCAAAGTGTACTACATCATACATTATTTCATTTATGTTAAAATTTAATTATTTTAATAACCAAATAAATACATTTATGCCAACAAAATTGTTAATATATTTTGTTCCTATTAAATTTTTTTATTTTCTTAAATGTTATATCTTATTTTGTAGTGATAGATACCATTAGTTGGTTGGATGTTGACACTTCTTATCAACGATACTCTTCATAAGGTAGTGGTGATGGGTTATCGTTTTTATGGTATGGTTAAATATTATCTATAATTTTACTATTTTTCTTATTTATTATGATTAATTATAATTTATATCTTCATTTTTTTAGTTGATGACAATATTTGGATGGTTACAGATATGATGAATTTAGATATGGATGTGTTTGGATGCATTAAAAGAGGTGAGATGGGAAAATTGGTTTGATGGTGGATGTATGATATTTATTTTTTATATATATAATTATTGTTCTTATGGGACAAATGATTGTTGTAAATATATGACTATGAATGTATGGATGAGTTTATTTTGTATTTATTTTTTATTTTCATGAATGAATAACATCATTGAATTCATAATATTTTAACATAAATAGATTATTTAAAATATATTTTATTTAATATTTTAAGAATCAACTTCTGATAACAACTTCTAAACATAACAATCACTATTATTTTATTAAGGGTTTATTTATTTTTTATTATTAATCTCGTCATGGATTGTAAACAAACTCTAATTATATTTCTGACAATTCTGTTAATTTTACATTATTTTGTTAAGAAAACACTTCCAACTATAAAATAATCACTACTAAGTAGAGAAAAATTGTGCATATAAAACCCACTAGTAAACTATAAATAATTTTCCTGATGTCATTTCCAAACATGAAATATATTATGTATTATGTTTATAATACTAAACAATATAACGATTGTTTAAACATCCACCATTAGAAAAAAAATTGCTACAAAGACCATATTTTTTTATAATAAGCATAAATATGAAAAATACATGTACTTACAAGATCTCAAATCACCAAACCTATAGAGAAACATTGAGTATACCAAATTGCACTCCCATTTAGATTTCATTATATTATATTACTAATTATTTAATAAAGACCCTAATATAGTGATAAGTGTTAAATAGAAGGAGTGGCTAGCCTATATTATTTAGAATTTCATTTGGGTTGATAATATGGGAATATTGGAACATGAAGTATGAGTAAAAAGAATAATAGCTCTATATTCTAAAAACCAAAATATTTTAGTAAGTCCAATGTCAATAAAAACCCGTAGAAGACCAAATAATATATTTTATTAAATATGCGAGAGATCAAAAATTAATTTCAGTACCAGAAGAATTTGTTAAATGTGATTATTTATTTAGAGGATGTTGATATGAAAGTAAAATATCTATGTAAATTTTAATAGTGTTATCATTATATGTAGAAGTAGCCAATATTGAGCATCATGATACAATATTTGTATGGGACAAAATATGGTTTAAGGATAATAAAATCCTACTCTACATTAATTGATAAAATCATTATTAATGAAAAAATAAATGGATTGTGATAAGAAGTGAAAATGGCAAGGAGTATATTCTCACACTAAATCCAAACCTTGTAAAAATTCATATGATATATTTAATATTAATTTTCTAGATTTTATAAGAAAAAGGTCTAAATAGATCATTCCTAGGATCTAAATATCATAATTGATGGCATATATTTTATCCTATTAAATTAAATGTTTCATTTGAACTGAATTGGTAATAGATGGTCACCTTGGATTCACCCCCTCTTTGGGTGAATACACAATCCTTTGGGACTCATAGAATAAATTGGTTTTCCTAAACATATTTATAAAACATTATCATAATCTATACATAGAAAGAAAATTGATGGTGTTATTTGATAATATCCTCAGTAAATCATATGATAAAATAATAAATTTTGATATTGAATAAAATTAATTTTATAAGAATATGAGTTACATAACACTTTTGAATAGTAACCTATAATAATAAATCCATAATTTTAACATTTGACACGACATGTTAAATATCCAAAAAGTAAAAATATGATAAGATAATTATTACCATAAAACATGTAACATAATTATAAAATATCTAAATCCACTATAGTGTGAGAGTAAAGTGAATGTATAGTTTTAAAAAGAGTTTTTATAAAGCTATTGTGAAAAAATTGTAAAATAAAATTTCCTATTTATATAAAAAATAAAATTTAAGGTGGAAAAATAGGTCAATTAAAACATTAATTAAAAAAATTCAAAATATTTAATCGTTAAAATTCACTGATGTTAATGAAAGGAAATGTGGAGTGTAATATAATGAAAAACATTTCTAGAATAAAATCCATATATTTATTCTAATTGAAAAGTCAATTTTTATTTGAATAAAAAAAGACAGTTTAGGAGGGTTAAAAGTTGTAAAGAGAGGGTGTCTCCATAAAAAAATTTCTTACATTCATTTTGGATAGAGCAGAGATAATAAAAAATATTAATTCTATTACTAGGGATACCATGACTCAAAAATGAATCTGAAAGAATGTTTCCTTATCTAAACATGTCTCTAATCTCAATGCCTTTATTAATAATTAATATGAAATTAACGATAAGTTATAAAATGTCCCATGGTCTATAGTCATCTATCAAAGGATACCATATAGAATAGAAGAATCAAATTTCACCATAGAAATATTGAGATTAAAAAGATTAGAAAGCATGAGACCATTGTTCATGGGTCGGGCCTCTACTCTAATGGACATACTATATCATGAACCGACCCAACGGGGCATGAGCTGCGACTCCCCAAGCCCGCCTCCAATAGGCCAGGGGCTAGCGACTAGCGCCTAGTAGGCTCACACATACATGGGAGTCATTAGCCAAAGTTACATGTACACATGCACCCAATTACACCTACATGAAACAATGAAATGATATATAAAATTGAAAAGTAAATGCATCAATACAACTATCCCAAACCAGAGTGCAACAACAGTACAAAAATGAAAAAATAGGGCCCACCAAAAGAAAATAAACAATTATCCAACCTGCTCAGAAGGAGGGGTACACTACCAAAAGCACCACCGGAAAGCTTATCGGCACAGCTCCGGTAAGACTCCATAGGCAGTTCCGCTCACACATATCCAATAACTCCGGGTCCCCCTGGGATACCATTGAATGGCATGTGGTCTGTACAAGACACAAACCTGTTCGGGCAAAGCTCCTGCCGGGGTGAGTATAACAATACTAAGTAGACACCACAAAAACCCAAAACAAAAGAGAGGAACTGAAAGGCAATAGTTCGCTCATCCTAGCCAAAGGTAACCCATATGAGAGAGAAAACTCCATCTCGTGACAATCCTCAGATAAACACAACTAGTCAGCTCAATCTATATGTATGCCAATACATACACCTTGAACATCGAGATATACATAGCTCACACACCAAGCTAGATGAGGTACCGACCTCAATACCCGCAACCGTTCCCAACTAGGAGAGCACACTCTATGACCATTGTCATCCATGATGGCACTCGTCCGAGAGATACACTTTGTCAGGTCCCACACAAATATCTCAGACGCTCATTCAAGAGATCACACTCGGAAGATATCATCACTGAGGATATCATGATGAATCATCAGATTCACCAAACTCCTCGGATAGGGGATCGATCCTAGGGACCACTAGGGGATACGAGAACCCACACCATTATATGAAGATCTCACAGATAGGGATCACTCCTAGGGTCTACTGGGGGATACCGAAACCCGATCTTGCATTCGTAGATCTCACAGATAGGGGATTACTCCCATGATCCGCTGGGGGATACCACAACCCGATCTAGCATTTATATAGAAACACATCACTCATATAGAGGATCTTCACCTAGGATAGGATGGTCACGATGATACCAAAACCCTATCTGGTACATCTCGCGCTATAGGATATCGAACTGACGATGCTGAAACCCTACAAAACCCACACGCTAAGTAGGGGATCCTATAACCAATGATAACAAAACCCTACTATAACCCTCATGTTGAGTAGGGGATCGTATACCCGACAATTCCATAACCCAAAAGATCACGGACCACCGTGTAGGGGATCATATTCCCAATGATGTCACAAACCCTACGGGGTTAACCTACTAGATGGGGGATCGCCGCCCAGGGATAAGCAGTCACAGCAATACCAAGAACCCGATCTAGGGAAACGATGCTAGATGATCCCACCCCGGGCCCACCAGAGGGACGACACAACTCTAGAAGATTAAACATCACAATGAGAGGATCACAAACCTATAATAAGGTTTTGATGTAGCGCGGACCCTCGTAGGAACGAACCAAGGGAGTACCCTCAACCACTGCTGGTCCAAACGTCGCTGACCTGAGCGACCCATCACAACGCCACACCTCACACCACCAAGGCCGATACCGAGGCCACCATCATGATCCACATGAAAAAACACGCAGGATAGACGGTTTAATCACCCAAAATGAAAAAATTGTAAAAAAGGAACTATTCAACATAGCTAGCTCATTCGGGGCCCACACCATGATCCTGGCGCTCATCAAATAGATCATACCACTGCGATCCCCTTGAAAAAACACACAGGATTGACTACCCGTTTTTCCCTAACGGACACACGATGAAAAATGTACTATTAACCTAAGACAACCCAGGTGGAGCCCACACCATGATCCCGAAACTCAAGAAGAAAATCACACCATTGCGATCCCCTCGAAAAGAACACACGAGATCGACTACAAGTTTGTCCAAAATAGACACCAGGAAGAAAAGTTTCCTTTCTCCAAAAACGCCAAAACCCGGCCTCATGGGGCCCACACTATGATCCTAATTAGAACACCTGAAAACCATCAAGAAAGGTCTGCCATACCATCGGGGTCTCAACGCCACTGACGACACGTCAATCAGATGCTCCGGGTAGAAGATACAATGGACCGAAGTCGAATAATAATAAAATAACATTATTTTATTCGATGTTTCTATCACCCAGGACATAATACCAAACATCAAATCCCCCAAACCTACACCAAATGCTTTTCCTCATTTCCAGGGTCATTTCTCCGTAGACGACACGTGATTCGGGTCTCCAGGGAGCAAGATACGAGGTTTTGAAAACCCCCGTATAACAAGAGAGGGACAGACCGACCTGAACCGGCTGCTCGCACCAGCCGACCCAGCCACCGCTGCCTCCGTCTGGACCACCTCATAGGGTCGGCGGTTTGATCCGATCCCCATGGCCCACCACCGTAGGACCTTTCGAGGCCCACCGGGGGCACCCCGGGTGTCCAAACGTGCATCCGAAGGCATCTGCTTGCCCCGTGAGACTGGATCTATGCATTTGCAGGATCAAAATAGAGAAAAACCAACCAAATAAAGATCCAGAATATTAAAACTCAAAACACCTATCTGTTGGAAGATTGCTAAAGCTTCAGGTGCAGAATGACACCCGCGACGCCCTAAATCTTGATTCGCTGATGATCGCCTCTAAAAACGGACGTTTGTGGCTCGATTCGGCGAAGAAACAGTGAAGGGAGGGGGGTTGGGGGGGGGGGTCGTCTCCTTCTATACGTAAAAGGTGGGGAGGATGGGAGGGGGGAGAGGATGATTGTTTTTTTAATAAAAGCTTCATTTAACTCCCCACCAACACACCTCCTACCAGGCACCTGTCGTCGACTAAAGTTATGTCGCACCTAGGTTAAATAGATCGTTCTGAACGCAATGGTGGACTTAGATTTTCAATCTAAGACTCAATTAAGGATTTATTCGAGCCAATTCTCATAATTATACCTTTCCATTTATTTAAGAAAACTCCCCTGGTGGCTTTTCTCACAGCAGGCCCGTGCCAGCAAGGTTTACACCCCGCCTAGTGTAAACGGAACGCTCCAAACGCAAATGTACTCTTCGATTCCTGTTTCGAGCTACCTTTTAAGAGATAACACACCCCCACCTTGTGCATAGTATAAAAATACTTAATATTTTTATAAAATTTAATCTGGGCACACCAGGACTAAAAATCGCACACCATATTTAAACCCAGCTCTAGAATTAGTCATAGAAATATTCCAAAGTCTGACAGGGCAAAAAAAACGAGATGCTATATCCTGCCCACCTTATAAATTTTCATCCCCGAAAATCCATAAGTACAAGTAAAGCAACTGGACTCTATACTAGGTCTCAATGCCAGCGAGTTCTCCAACAAACACCCTTGCCCGAACACATATGTCAGAAAGACTCCCCTCCCACAGCTCAACACCATCCGCTTTGGGCGACACTAACTCTCCCACACGATTTTAATCGCAACACAAAAATGCGTCTCGGTGGGTGATGGATCACTCTTCCTCACACATTTGAAGCACGTCGAACAACACCCACACATGGTCTTATCAACACCCTTAACAAAACACGAGAAAGCTATAAAGATGAAGGGTAACGCAAAACAGTTTCTATCAAACTACTGTAGAATGTAAAAAGGACACAAGACGTACCTCTATCCATCAGCAGAGCCTCTGGATCAATAGCCTCTAGGTCATGCAGCTGTCCTCACCCTCAGCCACCAGCTCTCTGAGCTTGGTGTGGACAACCTGGGGGTGGGGGTGGTAAAAACTGATACCGCCTACCACCTCCTGCTGCTGCACCATCTCCATCACCACGTCTGCCGCCCTACGGAAATCCTTGCTTGAGACGCTGCCTCTGCCAAGGAGGTCTTTCAACCTACCCCTCTCAGCAGCACGACGGGTTGGAAAATCTCTAGCAAGATGCCCTCGACCATCACAAGAATAAACACCGCCTCTCCTGTCGATGATCGAAACTAGATTGAGACCTCGGTGATCCCTGAGCCTCAGATCCTCCATCCTAGGGTTGCCTCCTGAAACGTCACATAAGTCTGGGCCCCTGAGACTGTCGTCGGCTACCAGATGCCGATCCGACTAGCGAAGTCTCACCTCTCACATGCACAGCACTAACAGGCACGATTTGCTCGGCCAGAAAGCACTCCACCACCAGGGCCCACTCTAGCACTCCAGCATAGGTGGACAGACACAAGGAGACCACACCTGCCCGGATGTCTCTGCGTAGGCCCTGCTCGAATGTCTAAGTTCTAAAGAACGGGTCCCGAACCATATCTAGGGAGTATCACGGAAGGTCGTTAAACCTCACCGAGTACTCCGACACCATCATGGCCTGCTATCGAGGTTGTAGAAGCTCTTGGATCTTCACTGATCTCGGCTTTACTAGATAGAACTCTTCCCAGAAGAGCATCTCAAACTATGCCCATGGGAGCGTCTCCTCATCATGGTATTGCGTCACCAAACTCCACCATCGCCCAACCGAACATTTCAAAAGGCTCGCTGCTATGACCACCATATGATCTGGGGGCGTCCTCACCAGGATGAAAACTCGGGTGACTGCTTCAAGATAGTTGTCACCTGTCTGAGGGTCTGAATCACCCCGGATCCTCAGAGGTCACTTCCTCTGGAACTCATGGAGTGCACTCAACCTACACGCAAATTCATCTTGCACTACCGGCTCAACCAGCTACTTGACAGGTGGTGGCTCAACTGGCAGACCACCTGGAGGTCCAACCTCAAAAACTTCACCCTAGCACACAAACCCTACATGGGGGGATCGTCACCACAATCCTACTGCGGAAGTCTCACTAGCTGTCGTCGTGGAGGCATCCTGAAATACAATCAAGATGCACCACGATCAAAGAGTATATTTGAAGAGCTGACTAAATAAGCACAGGGGAAACCAAAAAACCCAGTCCTATATGATGCATGTACCATTATGTTTCTACAACTAGTGTCCAAACATCCTGAGTCGAAATGCAGGTTATGAGAGTCTTAGTGAATGGATATGTCGGTCATCACACCAACCCTAGTGTCCCTGGCTTGAAATCCGAACTCGAAACATCCTGACACTGCCACTATGAAACACAAACCAAACTCACAGCTAAACCAGCTATGGTCTGAGATTCCAAAGGTGAAACCTCCTCTGATACCACTCTGTCACGACCTGACCCAACAGGGCTTGTGCCGCGACTCTCCAAGCCGGCCTATAATAGGACAAGGGCTGTTGACTAGCGCCAAGTAGGCTATCACACACATGGGAGGAATTACCCTAAGGTATCTCTACACACACACACACACACCCAAATACACATCCATGCAACAATGTAGAGATATATAAAACTGAAATGTAAATGCATGCATACAACTATCCCATACCTGAGTGCAATAGCAGTACAAAAAGAGAAAAATAGGGGCCACCAAAAGAAAACTACAAAAGTGTCAAACCTACTCAGAAGAAGGGGAAAGCTTCCAAAAGCACCACCAAAAATCTCCTCGGCAAAGCTACGGTTAGACTCCATGGTCAGTTCCACTCACTCAGCTCCGTCTGCTCGTGGTCATCCTGGGACACCGCCGAGAGGCCTGTGGTCTGCACAAGACACAAATATGTGCGGGAAAAGCCCATGCAGGGGTGAGTATAACAATACTCAGTAGGCACCCCAAAAAACCCAAAACAAAAGAGAGAATCTGAAAGGAAACAGTCTGCTCATCCCAGCAAGAGAAAACCTAGATGAGAGAGAAACTTTATCTCGTGACCAGCCTCGACTAAACCCAACTAGTCATCTCAATCTAGGTGTATTCCCATACATACACCTTGAACAAATAGATATACTCAGCTCACGCACTAAACCACATGAGGTACCGTCCTCATTAGCAGCAACAATTCTTAACTAGGAGAGCACACTTCATGATAATTGTCATCCCCGAAGACACTCATCCGAGAGATACACTCCGTCGGGTCCCACACAAACATCTCAGATGCTCGCCCGAGAGATCACACTTGTCAGATATCGTCACTGAGGACATCACACTGAATCATCGGATTCACCAAACTCCTCTGATAGGGGATCTATCCTAGGGTCCTCTAGGGAATAACAGAACCCACACCGGTATATAATGATATCATAGTAGGGGATCACTTCCAAGGTCTACTGGGGGATACCGCAACCCGATCTGGAATTCGTAGATCTCACAGATAGGGGATCACTCCCAGGATCCACTGGCGGATACCACAACCCGATCTAGCATTCGTATAGAAACACGTCACTCAGATAAAGGATCTTCAACCATGTCATGATGGTCATGACGATACAAAAACCCTATCTGGTTCAACTCGCACTTTAGGGGACCGAACTGACGATGCCACAACCCTACAGAAACGACGCACTGAGTAGGGGATCGTATAACCAACAATACCGCAACCCTACTATAAACCTCATGCTGAGTAAG
The DNA here is from genome assembly GCA_963277665.1 of Viscum album. Classification (NCBI taxonomy): domain Eukaryota; kingdom Viridiplantae; phylum Streptophyta; class Magnoliopsida; order Santalales; family Viscaceae; genus Viscum; species Viscum album. The sequence goes on from OY728167.1 coordinate 1,009,429,285, forward strand.
AGATCGTATACCCAATGATTCCACAACCCTAATGAGCATGACCCACCACGTAGGGGATCATATTATCTATGATACCACAAACCCTACATGGTTAATCTGCTAGATAGGGGATTGCTGCTCATGGATAAGTGGTCACAGCGATACCAAGAACCCGATCTAGGGAAACGATACTATAGGATCCCGCTTCGGGCACACCAGAGGGATGCCACAACTCTAACAGATTGAATATCTCATCGAGAGGATCAAAAACCTGTACTAAGTTTGTGATGCTACACGAACCCTCGTAGGAACGAGCCAAGGGAGTACCCTCAACCACTGTTGGTCTAAACGTCGCCAATTCGGGTGACCCACCACAATGCCACACCGCGAACCTCCAAGGCCAATACCGAGGCCACAATCGTGATCCACACGAAAAAGCATGCAGGACAGGATGTTTACTCACCCGAAACGGACAAGTGGTGACCAAGGCATTATTCACCATAGCTAGCCATGCGGGGCCCACACCACGATCCCAAATCTCATCAAGTGGATCATACCACTGTGATCCCCTCGGAAAGACACACGAGATTAACTACTCATTCGTCCCAAACAAAAACCCAGTGAAAAACGTACTATTCACCGAAGCTAGACGGGGTGGAGCCTAAACCACGATCCCGAATCTCGAGAAGTGGATCGCACCACAATGATCTCCTCGAAAAAAAACACAGGGGATCGACTACTAGTTATTCCAAAACGGACACTCGGTGGAAAAGTTGTGTTTCTATGAAAATGAAAAAACCCGGCATCGTGGGGCCCACAATGTGTTCTTAGTCAGAACACCTGCAAACCATCAAAAACAGTCTACCATACCATTAAGGTCACAATGCCACTGACGTCACGTCAATCAGATGCTCTGGGTAGAAGATAAACGACCAGAAGTTGAATAATAATAAAATAACATTATTTTATTCGACGTTTCAAGAACCTGGGACATAATGCTAAACATACAAACCCACGAACCCACACCAAAGGATTTGATTCATTACAAGGGTGGCGTCGCCATAGACGGAACGCGATTCAGGTCTCCAGGGAGCACTATACGGGGGTTTGAAAACCCCCATATACCAAGAGAGGTTCGGACCGACCTGAGCCGACCGGTCTGGCCGGCGGAACGCGCCGCCTTGGCGTAGGGCAACGCACGCGTGGCCAATTCCCGTAGGGTCTCTACTAATTGGCATTCAGATATCCATAGGGGGCGGCAGTCCGATCTCCGCCCTGCGTCCCGCCGCTGCCGTCAGACCTTCAGAGGGCTGCAGGGGGCACCCCAGGAGTCCAAACATGCATCTGAAGGCATCTAAGCCCCCCCGAGACCAGATCTAAGCATCTGCTGGATAAAAATAGAGAAAAACCAACCAAATAAGGATCTTGGATTTCAAAACTCAAACCGCCTACCTGTTGGCAGATCGCCGAAGCTTCGGGTGCAGAATGACTTCCGTGACGACCTAAATCTCTATCCGCTGACTATCAGTGCTAATAACATACAGTTGTGGATCGATTAGGCAAAGAAACGGAGAAGGGGGGGGGGGGTCTTCTCCTCCTTCACGTACAAGGTGTGGGGAAGTAGATGATTGATTTTTTTTGAATAAAACTCCATTTAACTCCCTGTCAACAAGCCTATCACCCGGTGCCCGGTGCCCTCTAAATTTATATCGCACGAAGGGTAAACACGATGTTTTGAATGAAATGGAGGACTCTGATTTGTGATCTGAGACTCCTTTCAAGAGTTATTCGAGCTGACGCTCGTAATTAAACTTTTCAATTTATTTACAAAATTTCCCATGGTGTCTTTTCTCACAGCAGGCCCGCACCCGAAATTTTACACCCCGCCTAGGGTAAACGACATGCTCAGGACACAACCGTGCCCTCCGATTCCCATTATGATCAACCTTTTAGGAGATAACACACCCCTCCATGTGCATAGTATAAAAATACTTAATATTATGATAAAAATTATTTCAGGCACACCGGGCCTCAGAATTGCACACTGTCTTCGCGCCTAGCACTGGATTTATTCATAAGAATATTTCAAAGACTGACAGGGCCAACACCTGAGTCTCTACATACTACCCACCATAGAAATTTTCATCCCCATAAATCCATAAGCTCAAGGAACGCAACTGGAATCTCAATTAGGTCTCCCATGAGAGTGAGTTCAACAAAAAACACCCATTCCCGAACACATAAGTCAGAAGAACTCACCCCCCACACCTCAACACTACCCACTTTGGGTGGCACTAACTCGCATACACGGTTTTAATCGCATCACAAAAATGAGTCTCAGTGTGGGAAGGATCCCTTTTCCTCACGAATTCGAAGCACATAGAGCAACACCCACACATGCTCCTACCAACGCCCTTAACAAAGCACGAGTAAGCAACGAAGAGAAAGGGTACCGCTAAACAGTATCTATCAAACTATTGCAGAAAGTATAAAGGACACAAGATGTACCTATATCCATCTGCGAAGCCTCCGGGTCAACAGCCTATAGGGAATGTAACTTTCCTCGCCCTCGGCAACCGATTCCCTAAGCTAGGAATGGACCACTTGGGGGTGGGGGTGGTGGAAATGAATACTCCCTACTACCTCATGCTGTTTCACCAGCTCTGTCTTCACGTGTGCAGCCCTACAAACCTCTTTTCTTGAGATGCTACCTCTGCCAAGGCGATCTGTCAACCGACTGCCTCCCAGCAGCATGACAGGTCGGACAATCTCTAGAAATATTTCCTCAACCATCGCAAGCGTAACACCGCCTATCTTGCGGCTGAACAAAACTGGCCTGCGATCCATGTGAGCCCAGACCCTCAGATCCTCCTTCCTGGGGTCGCCTCCTGAGCATATGTCCGGGCCCCTGAGTCTGTCATCGGCTACCAGATGTCGATCTGACTGACGAAGTCTCAGCTCTCGCGTTCCCAACACTAAAAGGTGGGATCTACTCGTCCAGAAATCTCTCCACCACTAGGGCTTGCTTCAGCACTCTAGCATAGGTGGGCATACACAAGGAAACCACACCTACCTGGATGTCTCTATGTAGGCCCTTCTTGAAGGGCCGATCCCTAAAGAACAAGTCCCAAATCATATTTAGGAATAAGCGTGACATGTCCGTAAACCACGCTGAGTACTCCGACAATGTCATGAACTCTTGTAGAAGCTTCAGAAGCTCTTGGATCCGCACCGACCTAATCGTCACTAGATAAAAATATTACCTGAAGAGCTACTAAAACTCTGTACAGGGGATAATATCCTCATCATAGGACTGCATCACCAAAATCCACCATCGCCTAGCCGAACCATGCAAAAGGCTTGCAGTTAGGACCACCATCTAATCTGGGGGTGTCCTCACCAGGCGGAAAACTCAGGTGACTGCTTTGATCCAGTTGTCGGCTGCCTGAGGTTCTAGATCCCACCAGAACCTCAGAGGTCACTGCCTCTAGAACTCATACAATGCACTCAGCCTACGTGCAACCTCATCCTTCACTACCGGCAGAACCAGCTGCTCGATAGGTGGTGGCTCAATTGGAAGACCACATTGAGGTCCAGCCTTAGAACCTATGACCTGGTTTAAAACCTCTACATGGGGAGGATCATCACCACAATACCGCTGTGGAACTCTCACTAGCTGTCTTTATGGAGGTATCCTGAAATAAAATCAAGATGCACCATGATCAAAGAGTATATCTGGAGAGCTGATTCAAGAAGAACAAGGAAAACCCAAAAACCAAGTCCTATATAATGCATGTATCGTTATGTCCATGTGACTAGTTTACAAACGTTCTAAGTCGAAAAACAGGTTATCAAGGTGTTAGTGAATGGATACGTCAGCCGTCGCACCAACACTGGAGTCCCTGTACTGAAAGCTGAACTCAAAACATCTTGACACTACTGCTATGCAACCCAAACCAAAATCACAGCTAAAACAGCTACGCTCTGAGATTCAAAAGGTAGAACCTCCTCTGATACCCCTCTGTCACGACCTGACACAATGACGCTCGATCCGTGACTCCCCAAGCCCGCCTATATTTGGACAGCAGCTGACGACTAGCGCCGAGTAGGCTATCACACACATGGGAGGCATTATCTTAAGGTACCTATACACATGCATCCAAATACACCTCCATGAAATAGTGCAAAGATATATAATGCTAAACTGTAAATGCATGCATACAACTTTCCCAATCTAGAGCACAACAGCCGTACAAAAAGGGGAAAATATGGACCACCAAAAGAAAACTATAAAAGTGTTCAACCTGCTCAGAAGGAGGGGTACGCTGCCAAAAGCACCACCAAAGAGCTCCTTGGCACAGCTCCGGTAAGACTCCACGGTCAGTCCCACTCACTCAGCTTCACCTGCTCTGGGTCCTCGTCAGACTCCTTTGAGGGGCATGTGGTCTGCAAAAGACACAAACATGTGCAGACAAAGCCCGTGTAGCGGTGAGTATAACAATACTCAGTAGGCACCCCAAAAACCCAAAACAAAAGAGGGAAACTGAAATGCAATATTCCGCTCATCCCAGCTTGACGGATCCCAGATGGGAGAGAAACTCAATCTCATAACCATTCTCGGCTAAACACAAATAGTCAGCTGGATCTAGGTGTATGACCATATATACACCTTGAACATCTAGATATACTCATCTCACACACAATGCCACATAAGGTACCGACCTTATTAAATTCAACAGTTCCCAACCAGGAGATCACACTCCATGATCATTGTCATTCCAGAAAACCCTCGTTCGAGAGATACACTCCGTTGGGTCCCACACAAACATCTCAGACGCTCACACGAGAGATCACGCTCATCGGATATCGTCACTGAGGACATCATGCTGAATCCGTAGATTCACCAAACTCCTCAGATAGGGGGTCGCTCCTAGGGTCCTCTAAGTGATACCACAACCCACACCGGTATACAAAGATCTCAAAGATAGGGGATCACTCCCATGGTCCACTGGGGGATACCGCAACACGATCAGGCATTCGTAGATCTAACAGATAGGTAATCACCCTAGGATCCTCTAGGGGATACCACAACCTGATCTGGTATTCATACAGAAATACGTCACTCAGACAGAGGATATTCACCCATGTCATGATAGTCACGATGATACCAAAACCCTATCCAGTACATCTCGTGCTATAGGGGATTGAACTGACGATGCCACTACCCTACAGAAACCATGCACTGAGTAGGGGATCGTATAACCAACGATATCACAACTCTACTATAAACCTCATGCTGAGTAGGGGATCATATAATCGACGATTCCACAACCCTAATGAGTACGGCCCACCGTATAGGGGATCATATTCTCAATGATTACACACACCCTACTGGGTTAACCTGCTAGATAGAGGATCTCTGCTCGTGGATGAGCGGTCACAACAATAAAAAGAACCCGATCTAGGGAAATGATGCTAGAGGATCTTGCTCCGGGCCCACCGAAGGGATGCCACAATTATAATAGATTAAACATCCCATAGATAGGATCACAAACCTATACTAAAGTTTTGATTCCAGGAAAACACACGTAGGAACGAACCAAAAAAGTACCCTCAACCACTACTGGTTCAAACTTCACTAACCCAAGCGACCCGCCACAACACCACAACGCGCACCTCCAAGGCCGATACCGAGGCCACCATCACGATCTAAGTGGAAAAACACGCATGATATGATGTTTACTCACCCGAAATGGACAACTGGTTAGAAAGGAACTATTCACCATAGCTAGCCTATGCGGGGCCCACACCTCCATCCCAAATCTCATCAGGGGATCATAACACTGCGATCCCCTCGAAAAAACACATGGGATCGACTACTCGTTCATCCCAAACGGACACCCGGTGAAGAAGGAAATATTCAACGAAGCCAGCCAAGGTGGGTCCCACAAAACGTTCCCCAAACTCGACAATCGGATCAAAGTATTTCAATCCCCTCTGAAAAACAGACGAGATCGACTACTCGTTCTTCCAATACTCACACCCGGCAGCAAAGCTGGGTTTCTCTGAAAATGCAAAAAACCCGCCTTGTGGGTTCCACGACCAGTTCTCAGTCAGAACACTCAGAAACCATCAAGAAAAGTCTATAGTACCATCAGGGTCACAAATCCACAAATGTCCTGTCAATCAGATGCTCCAGGTTGAAGATATAATGGCCCGAATACCAAGAGCGGGTCAGACCGGCCGGTGTGGCCGTCCTGGGCCTGCCCGCACCGACCGACCCGGCCGCCGCCGGCCACTCCGGCCAGTAGACCACCCCGCCGCAGCGTAGAGTAGTGTGCATGCGTGGCCGACCCCTGCAGGGTCACCTCTAATTGGCGGACATACCAACTTAGGGGGCGGCGGTCTGATCCCATCCACGTGGCCTGCTGCTGCCGGTGGACCTTTCGAGGGCCGCCGGGGGCACCCCGTGGGTCCAAACGCGTATCCAAATGCACCTGCGCGACCCCTGGGACCGCATCTACGCATTTGCAATCTCAAAACAGAGAAAAAACCAACCCAATTGGTATCCAAGATTTTAAAACTCAAACTGCCTACATATTGGAGGATCACTAAATCTTCGGGTGCAGAACGACACCCGCGACGCCCTGAAGCTCGATCCGCATACGATTGATGCTGAAAACAGACGGTTGCGGCTCGATTCGGCGAAGAAATGAGGAAGGGAGGGGTGTGTGTGTGGGGGGGGGGTCGTCTTCTTCTGTGCATACAAGGTGCGAGGGGGGGGGGGTAGATGATTGATTTTCTTTTTTTTTTAAATAAAAAATTCATTTAACTCCTCGCCAACACGCCTCCGACCCGACACCGACTAATGTAATGTCGCGCCTAGGGTAAACACGACGCTCTGAATGCAACGATAGACTCATATTTGCGATTTAAGACCCCGTTAAAAATTTATTCGAGCAGACTCTCATAACTAAACTTTTCCATTTATTTACAAAAACGCCCCTAGTGGCTTTTCTCACAGCAGGGCCACGCCCACAAAGTTTACACCCTTTCCTAGGGTAAAAGGCATGATCTATAAACAACCGTGCACTCAGATTCCCGTTCTGAGCTATCATTTAAGAGATAACACACCCTCTCCACGTGTATAGTATAGAAATACTTCATATTTTTATAAAATTATTTCTGGCCACACCAGGCCTTAGAATCGCAGGCCGTCTTCGCGCCTAGATCTGGAATTATTTGTAGGAATATTCCAAAGTTTGACATGGCCAAAACCTGAGTCTCTACATACTAGGACCATAGAAGATTTGAAAACCGTGAAATATAGACACCCTATTATGAAAACCCAGACCACCCCTCTCATTACCCAATGAATTCATGATCCATAAAAGTTTAGCATGAGCCCCACACATAAGGGATCACATATTAATCATCTCCCCTAACACAATTTGCCTTCGTCCAATAAGGGAAAAGTATAAATCTCTTGGATAAATTTTAAAGAAGTAAGTCATCCTCCTTCATAAGGGAGGTAAGTTAATTCTACCACCAGATACTTAAATTAAACCAACATGCCTAATTTTAAGAAAATATTTTTGTTCCTCATGTAGTTTCAAGAATTTCATGGGGTCTTGAAGACCACTGTGAACTCCATGGGATGAATTTATATAACCAAAAATAAATTTCTAATACCCTGGAACCATAAAAAAATAAAATTATGAACAGAATCTTCCTATGGAGTAATCCCCATGCACTTCTCAATAATACACCAACTAAATAAACCGAATATCCTACAAAAAGTGATTTGAAAATAATTTTGATCTTGGAAAGGTGCAAAACCAACAACACAACACCAACTAGAGCACATTATTTCGAATATTATCATCTACAGGTATATAATGGTTCCTCAATCACCAAATAAAAGAGTTTATTTTAATAGAGATATCATTTCACCAAATCCTAGAATATAATTAATCTTGTTTGTATATTGCATGAATCCACATATGAAAGGCCTTGTTATAAAAATGATTGAAATGTGAGTTTGAGAACAGACACCTGTCAGGTTTATTCACCAGCTACATACCCACTTGCATCACTTTTTACTCAAAATTGAGCATTGATTTCATAACCTAACAATTTATCATTCCAACAGCTATCATCCTCGTGACCCACAACCCATCTCTCCTTATCTGAAAAAAGTTCCATCGGATTAGGATTGCATCTTTCCAGGTTTGATAACATCCTTGGATCCTTGACCTGATCTCTCTAGTTTATACTATATTTTAGGTGAATAAATCTCAACCTGAATGAACTTTCTTGCATGATTTTCTTGGAAATCTTAGTATTCATAAATTGTATGAAAACAGTCACACTATATAAGTTTATCCCTACATCCGTGATCAGTTTCTCCAGCCTCTTATTTAAGTCCCAATGTAATCATCTATCCTAATTATCATCACAAATAAAGTCCATCAATATGTTATCTATATTTTAAGTGGTACCTTTTATTATATATATGATTTAATGAACACACCTATGTATATATGTGATGACATTATTATCCAAAGTGATCCTCCCTCGAAAAGATAATAAATGTTTTTCATGTTTAATGAAGCATACAATTATCATCTTAATAATAATACGGAATATATAATCCCAAATAATTCTATATAATATGGGTTATCTAAGGTAATCAATATGGAAATATAATTTATAAATTTCAATTCTACATTGAATATCATTTTCATAAAAACTAGATCATTTTTTAGCAAGAACACTCTAATTTTGGAATTATTGATCCTCTACCCACTCGGAAATCTATATGACCCCATAATGTTGTTAAATACATCAATGAAACATTTAATTTCATTACCAAAAAAACATGTCATCAAAAAATTGAGGTTTGATACAATTTATTTCCACCATTGTTTGGAATGATGGTCACTTTATGCCTGCCTTTATGAAAGTTTCTTAAAAGGGACTCCTAATTAAAATTAATGAGGCTGTGTGGCACTATGTCATCCTGTCATAAGCCTATCACGAATTTGATGAAACTAAACACCTTCTTGTGAGAAAAACAGGGATTCAAGGTAAGCTTTTTCATCTAAAAAAGTGTTGAAAATCCCAATCCGAAAATCCAAAATTTCTCATGACCTTGATAATAAATCTCAATTGTAGTTGATCGTAATCCCAGTCCATATCAAAATTTATAATCCTATTAGATATAATTTTTCTCTTAATTATATAAACAACCATATCTTTTTAACTGTTTATGGCTCCTTAAATAATTATTTCTTGTAAAAAACCATGTTGATCCTCAGAAATGAGCCATGGGAAGAGATTCCCTAATCAACATGTCAGAAAGAAGATATGAATTTTATAACTAAAATTAAAATGAAAGAAATTACTATAATAGATTACCAAATATTGTCCTTATACCAATAGATTTAGAACCATTCTATATTATCACACCATTCTCCTTAAATGATTCTTTCTTGTACAAAACCATGTTTCTCCACAGAAATGAGCCACGTGAGGAGATTCTGTAATCATCATGTTAGAAGGTAGATATGAATTTTGTAACTAAAACTCAAATGAAATAATGTGCTATACTAGATTAGAAAATATTGGTCCCATACCATTAGAGTTAGAACCATTCTAGATTTTCACACCATGCTGATAATGATTCCAACCCTATAGAAATTCATGTAGTGCAATAACCACATTCACCCTGATGATATTACAAGAAAGCACACAAGATTCCCATGAAAAACTATAAGAAATATGATCACTTTTAGGTTCAAAAAATGGAATCGAAACTTTTATTTCATCGTCCAATATAATTAAAAACAATAACTCATTCTCTGTAACATTCAAAAAACATGGAATACTATTTAGAAAATCAATGTCTTTAGATTACCCAAAATTCCTCCCATCATTTGATAATGATGAACCTGCTAATATTTTTTTGATGTGGTCCACCATAATGTTTCAAGAAACAATAACATCATTCATAAATAAAATTTCCTTGACCCTCACATGGAACCTACTAGAAACCTTTCCCTCCTAAAAACACACATGGTAAATGAAGTCTTCCTGTTAGCCTCTCTAAGCCAAAGGGATCAAGACCTATCCCTACTGCACCTTTAAATGTCCAATGATTTCATAGTAACCAAATTTTTTTTCACATGAACGATGAAGTCATCATCATCATAGTAAAATTGAAGGATTTTTTCAATGTTATCAATATATTTCATTAACACCACCAGGATCGAGGGGTGGTATATTCGAGGGCCACTATTGAATGTATTTTTTATCGAATTATGGATGGTTCGCTAGTCATTCATATGAAGAACGTCATGTCGAGTGATCCCATGGTAGATTGACATACATAATGAAAAAAATCAATATTTTTCTCAGAGGTGGAATAGAAAAAGCCATTGGGTCTAAAATACATCTTCATAAGGTTCACCAAAAAAGGAGAATGATCTAATATAAAGTGAGTGAGATGGGTTATGGAGGCCTAAGAAAAAAATCACAACCCTGAAGGTTTGAAATGAAGTAATCTAGATTATTCTAGATTCATTTTTTGCATGTCCTATTATTACACCATGTATATTTGGACCCTGAAAAACCAAAATTCAAAAGACCATTAAAATAAAAAAAAATCATGAAAATCCTCTATTCCATTTTTGGAAAATGATGATCCACCATTATTTTTAGAATACTCCATGATGTTATTGAAATTAAAAAAAATGAACCCATGTATGTTACTTTCCTAGAAAACGGGGAAAGGAATACAATGGTATATTTATTATAAAACATCGAATATCATATAACAACAAGAAGAGAAATAATTTTATCCCATATGTTAATTTCATACTTATATGTTGAGAAGAAAAATTCTTGAATTTCACAACTGAATTATTATTTTAGAGAATCCAAACATTCTTATTTCATAGATATATATGAAAAATACTCAAAAAAACTTATACGGTGAGAAACAGATCTAGTATTGTTCTCATGATGATTTGGGTCTTGAATATGCACCAATGAAAGAATATTTTTGTGAGATTATTTAGTCAAGAAGTCACATTATACCCTATACCACATTCCTCATACATCCTAGATGATAATGGGAAACATTTATAGAATGATAGATGTGTAAATGTGGCTACCATGTTTGGTCGACCTGAAAGATGAAGAGGAAACGAGAACCTATTTAGAAATTTCATGAGTAATACAGGCACTATATGTCAGGGGAGAGGAAGAATTTTAGTGGGGAACTCTATTAGATGCGAGAGATGACCTTTGATTGTAATTAAAACATTGGTGTTAACATATTTTGAAGAGCTGGATGAATATGAATTTGAAGATGGAGAATCAAACCAAACATTCCTTGAAGAATGCTGGAGGACGGGTGAGGTATCTACAACATCTTGTGTGAAGGAAACCAACATCTTCAAAGAGGTATGAGGATAAAGAACACATAACCACGCCTAATATTTATGGATTATGAATACCATGGAGAGTGCATAGTTCTTATACTTGTGATATATCCTCATAGATGACCATGGATGTTCATGGGAACCTTCAACTTCCTTTGACGGCATGCGTAGAGAGATTGAGGAACCGAGGAGTGAAGAGAGTGACCCACTGAAGGAGGAAAAGGGATAAGATTACACACTAGTATTGACGATGAATTTAAATTTGAAAAAATAGTGAGTGGAGGTACCGATATCACAATAAGAACTTGAGGTGTGTGGATTGAGTTTGAAATAACTGAATTTGTGTTGGGATTGGAATGCTAGGCTAGAGGAGTAACCTTTTTTACATATAGAAAAAATCCCATTTAGAATTTGAGTTGAGGATCCAACCACCACTAAAGTCCCCTTCCTAGGGATATAGACAATATACCATAACACCTAATCTGAATACCCTAGGTGATGATACACAAAACTAAATGGATGAGAATATTGGATGAAAATGTGTTTCCACCATGAGAAACCCATGCGTACTCAAACTGAAACCGATGAAAGAAGATGTAATTCTAGATCCATTTACACATAGTTTTGGAGAAAATAATCTTCTATAATACTTTTGGTATCATTTTTAGAGAGGATAAAACTACAAAGGGATTCCAAAATTTCCTACATGAATGACGAGTTGTGAAACTGAATAGAAATACATGGTAGATTCACACACACCACTAATTAACATGATTCAATACTATAACGGACATCCCAAGACCATCTGTAAAGAGAAAAACCTATATATCTCATAGCATTGATCCTCCCTAGACAATTCCCTCATAAAAGAATACCTAGAAAAGTATTTAATACTAAATTTGTACCATGAAATTTCTGATATGGTTGTTGGTCAATGAATACCCCATGAGAAGATAAAACAAGAGGATGAAATGGGGAAAAGGCTTGTATATCCCGAAGGCCCAAACCAGAGACCAATGATGGTAACCCACAATGTCCTCAGGTTCTCTCAGAATAATACCGACCATCCTAAAACCATTACAATGATCCATAATTCTTGGAGATAAAGGGATTTTTGGGCTGGAAAGAAAATGGGGAGGTTTGCCTAGTGGAAAGTGAATAGAAATCACACCCATAAAAGAGGTTGTGTTCAAAGGGCCATGCCTATGAAGAGGAGACCCCAAATTTCTATTTTTATGATGGTTGAAAAGGGTCATTAGTATGATTAACTTATAATCCTTGTGAGCCTTCAAAGAAGCCACTAGAAGGGAAGGTTGATGTGGAGAAGGATTTAGCGTGTGAGGCACTTTCTCAGAAGTGGAAGATCTAGTTCAAATAAATTATTTATTCATATGATTAATTAGACATTATTAATAAAATGGTTAATCCATAAAAAATAGAAATATGAATAACGTTAAAAAACTATGAAAACCTGATGTGGAGTACTCATTATGAAAAATGTGTATAAAATAAAGAAATGTGGTTTATTTGGTAAATTTTAAAAATGATATTCATTGCACACTTTTTTATAAAGTAAACAATATAGAGTGTAGTAAACATTACAAATATTCATTAATAAAAAATTTAAAAATTTAAATTAAATATAAAATGAACATAAAGAATAATATTATTATAGAGAAATAATTATATTGAAACATTATAAATAATATGGCCATGGAGGAAAAATAACCACTTGAAAAGAAGGGAACTATTTTTAATAAATTTGTAATATTATAGAGAATAAAATCTATCAATGAAAAATATTATAATGTAAAGAGAAAATTTTCATTTATAAATTAATAAAATACCTCATATAATAGGAAATTGGTGGTACAAAATAAACATATAAGTGCATATTCAAAGAATAATGTTTCTATATAATGGAAAGAAAATTAAATCAAAAAAATCATTATATACTCAGTAACATTTGAATCAAAATCCCATGAAAGAGATATCAAAAAATGGTACATTAAATAAAATTAATAAATAGTAAAACATGATATATTTTATAAATAATTTATTATATAAACCATATATATTAAATTAGGTGGACAATATGAAACATGTATCAAAGAAGATAAATATAAATTAAAAACTTATTATGTATTTTAGTATACATGAATAAAAAAAATTAATAGAAATAACATTAATTGAAATTTTAAATCCCATTATTCACCTGATATACGTATTATAATTCATTTATTGGATAGTGAATCAAAATAAACCCATATAAAATTAATCATACTTCACAATATAAAATATTTTAAAGGAATTGAATTTCATTCCAAGAACCACTACATTGGATTTCCTCATTGTCAAATGCTCTCTAATATCATATATAAAAATATTATATTCATTAATAATATATTTAAGTACATTTTTCTTTAATATTTCATTTTCAAGTACTATTTTTTATCATATTTCACTCAATTTTTTTATTGTTTTTTCTCTAATCGCTCACTAAGCATTGTTTAGTCAATTTCTCCAAAAATATTTTGGTACATCCAATATGTTAAATTTTAATATCCAATAGATCCATAATATCCAAAATTATATAGTTATAATCTATTTAGTATTAAATTAGAATAAAATTTATATAGTTTACTACATTTTATAAAATATATATGAATTGAAAAATATGTCTCAGTAGGCCCATTTTGGGTGATAACAATTAATGCGATCATTTATTTGTTAATATCATTAATATAATCACCAATTAAACTATAAAAATATTAATGACGCTATTAATAAAATATTAATTCATTAAATCAATTTTTATAACTAGTCATGTAAGGTTGTAATGAAAAATGAAACACATCGCACATGGAGGTTACAAACCATCCATAACACAGACTATGTATTCATTTTTAAAAGGAAGGGAGGATGATAGAAAACTGTTATTACTATAAAATTATAACATTTTAGTATAATAATTATTATCATGTGATCTTATAATTATTGATTGAATATATTTAGGTGAGGTATGAAATTAAATAAACCTGAAAAATTTTGGTTAACATAACTGCATCTCTTTAAGATATCCTTGTTTAGACCTCTCCTTAAGCCTTCTTAGATTTGTATTTTTTGTGAGAACGAATCCTCTAAGATGTATAAAATAGTGTTAAGAATATTTTTTTTATGATTTTTGTTAACTTAAGAGGATTTCTGTGTGAGAATTTAGGTGGTGAAGGGGTCCTTTTAAAAGTAATATGGGTGCATTTTTTGTAAATATTAATTTATTAACATTAAAAAGGATATCATAAAAAAGTAAAGTTGATCAAAATTTTATATTTAGGGATGATAAAATATTTTAAGCTCTTTTGAGACTTTATACTCTTATTTATGGACGATTTTGTTTTTTTACCGAACATCTACTTCAAAATTTTCAATTACTTTATTTTTAGAAATCACAAAAACATACATTAAACATGTTTACTAAAACTTTTTAGCCCAACCATTTTGGTTGTTTTTATAGAAAATAATATTTTTTACCATAATATGAAATGTTATAATGTATTATGAATATAAACTTACTATTATAAAATATGATTATCATAATGAGTATGTATCCAATTAATAAAACTAACTTTAATCAGAATCATAAGGTATACATTATATTGTGTTTATAATTATAGAAAAGTCTAAACAATCTGATTAATATAGATACCGATACAATCAAACTGACAATAAATTTTTTCATCATATCTAAATTTCTAAGGAATTCTATTATACTGACTTATTTTTATAATATAAAAACAAAGTCACTTTTCTAAGGGAAGGAAAATATTTAACATTGTAATGGATTTAATCAATAAAACATTAGTCATTCAGCTATGTTGAGTTATCAAGTTCTAGGTTTCCACCATAATTTCAATACTCATAGAAATATTAATATTATATGAATATTGGTAAATAGAATATAACTACCTGTTCATTTGGAGAGTTTTAACACAATGCACTCTCGCTCTTATGTCATCTAATGAAAACCTGGCATGGACTTCTCATTCTTAGTCTTTTGTATTTATTTAGAGAGTTTCACTCTTAATGAATCTTTTTCGTGAATATATTCCAAAGAACTTTTGAGATTTTATTCACATCCAATCTTTATAACCATTGTAGAATTTCATGGATATGAATTTGGAGAATCCAATCTATCAGATCAAGGGCTTAGGAGGATAGTAAGACAACGATGATCATCATATCAAGGGCTACCAGGAATAGGAAGAATGAGATGATCTACTCTTTATATCATTGTATTTCCAATTATGGAAAGAGAATAATTACTATAATTATAAAAGAGGGTATAAATTAATTCAATTTTATTGACTAACTTTCTATAAATGCTAAAAGATTTATCTTTTAAAAAAAATTAAATTCATTCATTCTATTATATTTCTATTGTGTTGCTTGATTTTTTTACAATGGTATATTCCAAAAAATATTTATTATAAATTGAGTCATAATATTAAACTTTATACTTTTTTAATCATATTAACATGGATTAAAATATTTACACTTTGATACAATCAATTTCCACAGTTAATATGACTTTTACTTTGATATAATTGAACTAATTTCTAGTTCTAATTTAGTGTAATTGTAAATCTAAATGACTCCATGTTTGATAAAATTACATAAAGGGGCTTATGGGTTTATAATTTAAACATCTTAAAATATGTTTTTCAAACTAGAGTTCACTCCCCCTTTTAATTATTTCAATTTCATTTGGTCCTATGATCATACAATTTGTATCTGAGAAGGAAAATACTACTTATATACTTAATATGTTCTTAAATTATTTACTTTTATCTAGTTTAGCAATGTTTTGATATAAATTTCATGTTTCTATGTTTTTTTATACAAATTTGTATCTATGTAAAAAAGTAGTTATTTTTTTAATATGGAATTTCATAATGTTGGTTCTATAGAAAATATCAATAAAAAATACCACCATTATTTGATGGTGTTGATTATGAGTACTAAAGAGATAATATAGAGTTTTTTTATCAATATGAGAGTTTATACTTATTTCATGTATAGTGGACACTATTAGTTTTGTGATAAAGAAGCCACTAATCTTACACATCAAGAATAATAAAAATATCTATTAAATTATAGATTTAGAAATAGTTTTTTATATTACATGACATGAAGTATTTATAGTCAGATATATTCATGTGGGGATGAGAATAGTACATAGAAAAATATAAAATTCACACACTTTGGTACTTCAGAATTTTTTGAGACCATCTGAGATATTCTTTAAAAATAATATTAGGAATTTGTAGTCTGATATTGAAAATCAGATAAAAAGACTCACTAGAGGTTCTTGATGATTATTTATATTTTAAAATCTATTTTTGAAAATATTCATGACGATTAAATCCATATTGAAATTATTATTGATATCATGTCAAATGAATGGTAATAAAAAAACATTTTATGAGACAAGAAATCTGAATAATCACAATTTAGATGATTTAATTTGAACTTTTATGTAGTATGAGGGAAGGTAAAAAAAATGCTTGAAAACATTATAAAAAAAATAATGTGTTTATTTTTAAATTAATATTATTCCTACGAAATTGAAAAATATGGAGAAATACGAAGAAGAAATAAATTGTTCTATCTGAATATATTAATTCTGAACATTTAGAGGATGAATTATTTAATCTCACTAGTTGGAAGAATATGATAACTAGGAATATTTTTTCAGTATCGATACAAAAGGAGTCCTAGTGATAAAGGTGAAAAGAAATATCATGTTAAATGTTATGCATGTAAAATATTTGGACACATCCGGCCTAATTATTCAAAGATTAAGAGTAAATATAGAAATGAAATATATTCAGAATAGATCGCCAAACAATATTGTAAATAAAAAGGAATGAAATTATTAAATGTTGCTGACACATAGAGAGGAAGTGGGGGTGACTCATCATAAAGTTATTCAAATAATGAATGTTACATATATAATAACATATGTATTTTTACTATTTTACATGAAGTTAATACATGTTTTATGGATAAGGTACACACAAATAAAAACCTTAAATCATTTATCTTAATTCTAATTATCCTGATTAAAAATTCTCTACATATTATAATAAATAATTCTCATCATCCAGTGATGATAAATCTTGATCTTTTATGATATAGTTTCCCATTTTTCAAAACATTTAAATAATAAGAACTATAATATTTTCAAAAAAAAAGACTTGATAAAGCCAAATATAAACTATCTAAGGCTGATCCAATAATAAATATTCTGACTAATGAAATATTAGATATTTCTAATTATCTTGATCAAACTAAATCCTAAATGGAAAATATTTCAAATGACTTTGAAAAATTAAATTTTGAAAAATGTATTTTAGAAACTAGTTTTGATAACATAATTTCAAAACTATTAATTATGAGGATAATAATTTAGTTATAAATATAAAATATGAAATTTATTCTATGAGGAACCTTTTATGAAGTGTTACCATCGGTAAAAAAACCTTTGATAAAATTTAAAATGAAATATTTCTTCATCGGAGTAGTTTAAGAAGTTGGTATCTTGTAAAAACCATTTTAGTAATAATTTATTTGTTCTTAAAAGTGACTATTTGTGAACCAAGTGTAAATATAGTGTCCATTGGGAGAAGAATAGTTACTTATATACAGTTAAATCTCATGGTTTTCCCAATGATTAATTTTATAAAAAAATATAAATTTCTAATGTTTTGTTTTCATCCATTACTGAACCCAAGAATGTTTGGGTATCAAAAGTTTATTTTGTTTTTTTGGAAACCAATGGTAGTTACAGCATCAATAATATACTATAAATGTATATTGGGTGTTCTTGGTATATGACTACTAACAAATAATTCTTCAAAAATATTATCAAGATGAATTGTTGAATAGTAACATTCATAGATAATGCTTGAAGAGAGATTATCAAAATAGGTAACATTATTCTTCTTGGGAACACTCTTATTTAAAATGTTTTGTTGGTTGACATTTTTATTAGCAAACATTTATTATTAAGTCATTAATGTGATGAATGTTACCTTTTTAACTTTATGAATGATAAAATAAATTACCTAGTTTGAATGTTGAATTTATTCATTCTTCCAACCAGTATAAAAATGTTTACACACTTAACTAATAATGTCTAAGGAGCCAAAAATTAACATGACTTAGTGTAATGGAATATTAATCTTGGTTATATATTTGAATGTTAGGAACTTTTATGCTAAAAAACATATCTAATTTGACTAATAATTTACTAGTTATGGATATACAAGAACTTCAGTTTGATACTTCAAAAGTATGTGAACCATGTCAATATGGTATTAAACAGAAGTCGTGATTTTAGTATATTATTGAATTCCCAAATTCTGATGCTTTATAGTTAGTGCACATGGACTAATTCATTCCTTCACAAAAAGAAAATGCTGTTTAAAATACTATGTATATATCTTAGTTAATGATTACAATACATATACTTGGCTTTATTTTCTCAACATGAAATTTTAGGCCTGTAGATATTTTAAAACATTTCTAGCATGGGTTTATAATGATAATAACTTCTCCTTGATAACTATTTTTTGTCATCATGGTAGTGAATTTTAGAATTATTATATTGAAACATTTTCAATAAGAAAGGTATAGAAAATATCTTTTCATAACATACACCCCCACCAGAAAAATGGTGTAGTTGAAAGAAGAAATAGAATTGGTTAAGAGATGCCTATAACTTTTCTAAGTGAATACTATGTTTTAGAGAATTTTTGGTCTCAAGTGGTCATTACTGTCTACTATAATATAAATATAGTTTTAATTAGGACCTTTATTAATAAATATTTATTATTAATTGTTGATAGATAGACACCCAAAAATTTCTTACGTCTTTTTTTGGGTATCAACATATTCATCTTGAATAATAAAGATAGATTATATAAATTTTCACCCAAATACGATGAATTAATATTATTAGGTTATTCCACTACTTCTAAGGAATATAATTTTTTTAATAATAAATATTATACTATTGTGGAAAAAGTGAATTTTATGTTCGATGAAACTAATCCTTATGTTTTCAAACTGCATCATCCTACATCCATATATGTAATATCAAAAAAAAATTATCAACCTTGTTTAGATGGATATTATCAAAAAGAATGAACTCAAGAAATAGTTTTTGAAATTATTACACATGATCAGGTTCAGCCTATTGTTGAAGAACAATTTTCTGAAAACCCAAGATGATAGTGGTTTCTTATGAATTATCATATTTATAGTATCATTGGTGATGTTAATTAATCATTTTTTACTAGAAGTTCCTTAATTAATGACATTGAACATTTATCTTTCTTATCACAAAATGAAATTAATAATCCTAATGAGGATTTAAGTGATGAGGATTGAATTGTGACATTGTGAGACGTACTTAATGAGTTTAAGCAGGAAGTATGGAGAATAATGGAACGACCTAAAAAACTTGTATAATTGTAGAAATATAGGGTTTTCAGAATAAATGTGATGAGAATGAAAAATTGTAAGAAATCAATAAATACTTATTTCTAGAGTTATAATAGAGAAGATGGAATTTATTACCAAGAAACCAATGCCCCGATATCTAGACATGACTCTATTCGAATACATATATCCTTTGCAGCATTATTTAACTACAATATTTTACAAATCGAAATAAGTATTGAGTTTCTAGAAGGATATGTTCAAGAAGATGTTTCTATTTAATACCCCATAGTTTTGAAAATAAAAGTCACCTTGAATATGTATATAAACATACCAATGCATTATATGGACATAAACAATCTTATAGAGCTATGTATGATAGATTACGATGTTTTTAGTTGCACAAATTTTTTTTAATGGAACCACATGTCCAATTGTTTTTATAAAATATGTTAAAAATTATATTGTGATTATACAAATTTAGGTTGACTAAATTATATTTAAATCAACTCAAAATTGTGAAATAGATTCATTTGTGGATCTTATGAAATCTGAGATAAAAATGAGTATGAAGGGTGAGTTAACATATTTTCATGGTTCTCAAATTTCACAAAAACAAGAAAGAACATTTAAATCTCTCTAAAATTATATAAAATATCTTCTTCATAAATTTCTCTATGAAAATAATAAAACTATTAGCTCTTATATTGGTACCTAAAATACCTTTGATCTTTACAAGACTTTTCAATGAGTTAATCAAAAGAATTATAGAGGTATGATAAAATCCTTGCTTTACTTAACTTATATTAATCCATATTTATTTTTTTTGTATTCTTATTTGTAAGATGTTAATAAAATCCAATAGAATCCTATTTAGAATATTTAAAACATTTTCTTTGTTATATTAAGGCTTCCATGGATATAAGGATTTTCTATTCTTATAAGAATGGTTTTGAGTTGATTTTTGTTTTCATAAGTTTCCTTTGACAGTCGTAAAATAGATAGGAAAAGTAAATTTTGAATAAAAAAATTCATAAAAAAATTTATTTTATAGTTTATTTGACTATAAACACTTAGAAAGACTTTCCACAGCTGAAGTTGAATATGTTGAAGCTGGAATTTGTTTTGCTCATTTTTTGTGGATGCAAAAGACTCTCATTCAATTTGGAATGAATTTTACCAAAAATCCAATAAATTTTTATAATAAAAGTTATATTTTCTTAAGTAGAAACCCAACACATCACTCATGTGCGTTGTACATAGATATAAGACACCATTTCATTTGTGATCACAAACCAAAATGAGAAATAATATTACAATTAATCTAAGAAAAATATCAACATCCTAAAATATATACTAAATCCCTTAGTTTGGATTGATTTGAATATATCAAACAAAATATATGAATGATTAATATTAGGTTATACATCATATCTACTTCTAGTTGACATGTCTCATTACATGAATTGAATATTTTTCATATGAATTTTATATATGTTTCATTTTTTGATTTCAAATCTATTCATTTATTATATGAAATTATAGTTTTCAAAAAAAGTTGATTCCTTATAATTTGTATCATAATCTGTTTTTTAGAACTGAATTTTTTTAAAAAATTTTGAAATCCACATTCCCCATTGATTATTTTAAATCTCAAAAAAATCTATAAAATCTTACAGGCTAATAATTTATAACAATGTTTTTGGATTAAAAAAATGTCATATATTTTTAAAAGAAACTACCATTTATTCATTTTTATTAAAAAACACTAGCATAATTGGTTTTCTATTAAAAACATTATTATTTTATAATAACATCTATCATAATATATTTTTTATACAAAAACAATAAATAATAGAATATATATATATAGATTAAACTCTTCACTTTGAAAGGTACTCTTATATTATTTTTTGATTATTTCATTACATTTATAATATTGTAATTTATTCTATATATTATGTCTTATAGGATCATTGTTTTTTTCATAAAATTCTTTAAAATTCTCCCAAACTTATAAAATCTAAATCTTATAAATGTTTCAAATCATTGAGTGTTAAAAATTATCCTTAAAACATTCATCGATGTAATCTAGAATATCTATAAAAATAAGTATTCATATCAACTATTTGTTTTTTCATGGAAGATCAAAATTCACTCATTATTATTATATTTAGAGAGACCCCTCCCCCATTAGTCCCACCTCAATTGTCCAGTTATTTTCTACCCAACATGCTACACCCCTCAAAGTCCCAATTCGGATTGCATTCATTTTTATCCAATCCTCCATATTCAGTTCAAGATTTGATTGCCACCAAATTGGATTTATCAAAATCATTCATGTATAAAGAATGGTTGATAGAGAGATCATAGAATAAAAAATATGACCCAACTATAAAGAAGATAAATTCCTTTAAATGTTGGGAATCTATTTTTGTTGTGAAATGAGATAAAAACATTGATTTATTATATCCTTATGCAGTTCATAAGTTCTATGCTTCTGTAAATTTTTTCAACTAATATGATAATGTTAAAATTTCTTTTATTATGTAATGAAGGAGATATAAATTTTTCAAATAAGAAACTTCCATAAATTATTCTCATTTTTTCATAAAGATAAGAATTGTTTCTATCTCATAAGTTTCTATATAATTATGGTATGCTTGACAAGAGAAAAATCAAGGAATAGTTTTTTTCGGAATATGCAATGGTTAGAAAAGTTTCCCATCTCACTTTGAACAATACTATAGTTTCTTTATGGATAAAAGGATTTTAAATTATGATGAAGGACTTTAGAGTTAATTTGAACATATATTTTGTTATTTATTATACTTATTATTAAATATGAGAATGATATATCTTATAAAATTCCAAATTCTAATAGTCAACAATATCCAAAAAACATAATGAAATCCAATATAATTATGTTTCCTTATTTTAAATTAAATATTGTTATTATATGAATGAACATTTTCATTGTTTCTAACAAGATTAATCTGATGTTAAAAAATATATAAATTTTCTATGATTATACAATGAACAATATGAGGTTGGTGCTAGATAGAAAATCAAAGAAACATGTTGAGAAGGCTGATAGGGTTTATTTAGAATGCCATCCATCAAGGAAGTGCAGAAACTTTGATAAGAAGAATAATGTGAAGGTTCAGAATTCACCTTCTACGAAACAAACAAAGAAAAAGAAAGTATATGTGGTTGTTTTTGATAAGTGGATGAATGATAAAGCTAAGAAAAAACCCAGGGATCCTAAGATCAATCTCATTCTTACAGAATATAAGGCCGTAAATATTCAAATTATCTAAACATTAAAATAATAATATTGAAATAATAACCCAAATAAAATGATTATAAAAGCTCGTATTTGTTAATATTATTGAATAAAGTTGAAAAGGAATCAGAAAATAAAGTGCCCCTCACATCCCACACCGATTAGGTCAATCCATAAGGTGAATTACTATTAGGGAAAAAGTTATGTTTGAAGTTAAAATTACTTACATCACAAACAAAAGAGAAAATTATTGTTGGATAATAGGTCCCTAATACTAATGGAAATGAATCTGAATCGAATCTTGAATATAACGAATATCTTATAACTATGAGACAACACCAAGAGAAGCATGATAAAAAATAATTAAATAATTATATAGAGTTTAAAAAATGGAGAATAAAGAGACGAGAAATAAGAATAAAAGGATTAATAGGATGACGTTATAACATAAATTGAGGATGATGTAGATGAAGAAGAAGAAGAGGAAGATGAATAAAATGTAGATTTTTTCTAGGAACAAAATCAATCAGATAAGAAATCATTAGATTTGACATCACTATCGTATCTAACTTCCAAGGCTATAAAAGAATGAAAAATCAAAAAGTTATTCAGAAATAAGATACGTCATCTGAATAAGATTGTCAATCATCATCAATGAAAGATGAACATGATCAAAATTAAAAAAAAGTTAATGATAAATCTAAGATTGATAAAAAAATTAACATAATTGAATCTTTATATGAAGAGAAATTTTCTATGAAATATGAATATTTTGTTTCAAGTATTGATAAAAACAATGGAACTGAATAATATGTTAGAATCAGTAGGACAAACCTCCTCATCTAGACCCAAAAATATTGGATTCAGCTAAATTAATGGCTCAAAAATTAATTGATTACATTTTTCATTTTTTGAGAAAGTAAAAGAAAATTTTCCCTATTTCAAAGAGCTTGAGTCCTAGTGCAATATGATTCAGAAAAATATCAATGTAAAATTTGGATCAATAATGCTTAAAAATGAGAATGTAAATTAGATTGAGGAAGTTTTTAATGTTTTTTATGAAATTATGAGATCCATAACAGATCAAGAAAATGAATGGTTATATAATCAATCCAGTTTGATTTTGATATTCATATGAACAATGAAAAAATCAATGAAGTTAAGATGATATTAGTTATTTCAACAGGTTATTTTTTCGCTCTATCATATCATATGGATAAAAGAGTGATGTTTTTGGAATAATTTAATGATTCTATTGATGAATGAACTATGAATTCAATGAACATAAAATACAGATCCACGAAATTCAATTCGAGATGGATAGACGTTGTCCAATTGAATCTAAACATTTTTCTATCAGGTAGGGTAATAAAAAGTTAATTTAGGAAGATAAAAAGATAATATCTCAAAAAAGAAAGGAAAGAGTTATTATAGAAATATATTAACGAGTTCAGAAAAATAAAGTCCTTTTTAAGGACCTTAATGAAGAATGATTAATTTTTTTTCTTTTGAAATCCTGATATATATATTTTTTCAAACATTTGTATATTATTTTAATGGTAGTAATGAATTACTTCTCATTCAAATAATAATTTGTCTAAATTTTGTCCAGTTACTATTATTTGTATTTTATTAGATAATTTTTTGGACAATTATTTTATTACATGCATTATTTTATATTATTTTTCCTCCAAATTTTCAGGATACATCTTATAAATTCCCCATTACTTTTTTAAAATCAAAAAGGGGGATAATTTTATATAATGCATCAGTTTTTTATAAAGGGGATGTTTCATTAAGGGGTAAATATAAATAAAAGAAAATAATGTATTATTACATATGAAAGATATTATCCTAATGGATATTCTATTTTATTCAATTTGACACTCTCTAATGTATTCTGATGACTTACAAACTCAGGGGGAGTTGACATTGAAATAATACCTCTAAATTTGAATTAGTTAATAGTATAAAAAACTGTAATTTCTTAAGTTAATTTTTCATTTATTTTTTTAAGTTTGCGTTTTAAAAAGGGGGATATTTTTGAGTTAGATGTTTTACCTCTTAATTTACAGTTCCATTAGTTTTGGAAATAATAAAAATACATACAAAATGTTTACTAACTTTTTATGTCTCATTTGGTTTAGTATTTTTTAAAAAAATTACATTTTTACATATATAGAAAAAATTTAAATGAATTACAGATATAATCATGTTATTCTTATATATGATTATTGTAATGAGTATGTTTTCAACTAATTTGAATCACATTTATTATAATTAAATGTAAGACATTCCATCAAGTATATCATATTGAAAATATTAGTAATTGGATTGATTCCAATTCTGATACAATCGAACTGACAATCAGAAATGTTATAAAATTGAAATTTCTATGGAATTCCATAAGAATGGCTTATGTTTATTTTAGGAATACAAATACTTTTTTTAATATATAGAAAATCATCAACATTGTGTATGTGTTAATCAATGTGATTTCTTACATTCATTTATGACGAGATGTCAAGTGCCATGTGTATGGGATCCTTACAACCAATTAGATAATAAGACCATTATATAACCATTAGTATATTGACTATAAAAACATGGTCATTTTAAGAGTTTGATTCCAAGGCTTTTTCACCCTAAAGTCGTCTGATGGATTCTATGAATGAAATTCTCATTCTTAGTATTTTTTATCTCCTTAGATAATTTTATTATTAATGAATTTTATATATAAATATTCTATTATTAAATATTGAAGTTGTATTCATGTCCAATCATCATTATGATTGAGGGATTTTTGGGATAAAATGATATAGAATCCAAACCATAAAATCGAGGGCTTATAGGGATAATAAGGCAGAGCTGACCATCATATTGAGGGATTCAAGGGATAGGAACATAGAGCTGATCAGATCTTCATATCGATGGATTTCCTGATAAAGAAAGAAAAAATTTACTATAAGTTTAAAATAGGGGATACATTTAGTAATATATATTTAATACCATAATATTTTGATCAAAATACTTATCTTTTTATTAATAGCACGTACTTCATTATTACCCTTACATTGTTATTATTTACTTGTTTTTTATGTGTTTATTCTGTTTCACATTAATTAAAAAATGAGTCATTATATTCATCTTTCTAATTTGTTTATTTATATCATTAACTATGATTACTATAATTACACACTTTTATAAATTGAATATATAGTGATTATGACATTTTCTATGATATAATAAAACTGATTTCTTGTTCCGATTCCATGTGTTTGGAAATCAGACTGAGTCCAATTATGATAACCTTACTTAAGGAGGCTTATTTTTCTATTGTTTTAATCTTCTTAAACATTGTATTGTAATCTACCTTACCCCTACTATAAGTATATTATTTTGATCATATCTTATGATCCAACATTTTTTAGATGTTTTGTTTTGTTAAACCATGATATTATATTTTTACCTAATTTTATCCATTGCCATAATGACTAATTTTTATCTTAGTAAATAATTTTTATGCCATAAAATTTAATTGAACATATTACTTAATTTGTAAAAATTGATTTCAAATTAGAAATCCATTTTTTAGTTAAATTTCTAAAAATGATAAAAAGAACTTCAATATAATTTAACATAATTCTATAATATGAATTTTAGAAAATTACAT
This sequence comes from Viscum album, assembly GCA_963277665.1. Classification (NCBI taxonomy): domain Eukaryota; kingdom Viridiplantae; phylum Streptophyta; class Magnoliopsida; order Santalales; family Viscaceae; genus Viscum; species Viscum album. The sequence goes on from OY728167.1 coordinate 1,009,456,175, forward strand.
TAGTAAGAAAAAAATCATATTTCATCCAGTTTTTATGAATAATATTAATACACTTGATATTTACTATGTTATGAATAAATAAACGAAAAATTTTTATTTAAAAAACAAGACACAATTGAATGGTATCCTACAAATACATAATTAAAGGAAAATGACTACGATGTTTTTAATTAGAATTAATTATAACATAGTCAAATAATTCAATAGACAGTAAATTTTAGTGACATGGTATAACACAATACATAATCAATCAATTTTTATTTTAGTATCAATGATAAGAACTGAATTATACCTTTCATTTTTGATGAAATTTTACAAAGAGGTATGAATGGACTCATTATCCTTATTCTTCAATTCCAATAATTCCTTCTGCATTATAGTTTGAATTGTTCAATGAAAATACAATCTGTTAAACAAATTGTTAAATAACTTTGAGTTTATGGATTCAATTTAGAAATATTTTCTATAATTATGGATAAGAGTCTATCGTCGATCATCATAACCTTCCACGTGATACACAACCAAGAAATCATCTCATGGCATAATAAATAGAGTTTAAAAAATATATTTACCATAGTATTGATACATTTTAAAATAAAAAGTCGATTCAAGGACCCATTAAAGGAAGGTATATGTTGTTGCATAAAATAACCTATATTATGTGTCTACTTAATTTGTGTGTTTGGGATCTTTACCTGGTTTTCATTATTATTCATTGCCTAAGAAAGTGGGATGAGCCTTGTCACTGGGGTTTACACTCCATATTTCATTATAATTAGTTTTTCATTGGGAAAATCAATACATTTTACTTCCCATTTATTGATAACCTTGTTCATCCTAGTTCAAGACATTTACTTAAATAAAAAAATCATATTGGATAATACATTTAAATAGAAATCCAATAAATATGAAGAAAATATCATTAATAAATTCTATAATTTATATTAGGAACATAAAGGTTTAAATCTATGTTTTCTATGATCATTTATTTTTATATTTTCCAAAATCAATATATTAAAAATCCCTTGCAATGGTTCAAAAATATACTTTGAATTAACCAATTCATATCCCCCAGGAGTTTCAAACCAGATGTGAAGTTATTCTTATTTTCCATACAGTATGTAAATATAAAGCTAACACTCAAACAACTTTTTTAGAGTTATTACCCAAATGTGTGTCAATACTGGAACCTACATTCATTAGTTTGTATCCAACCAAGAATTTCATTTTTTAAAAATCACACAATTTTAACATTACTAAAATTTGAGTATATTATAGTATACATTGACATATCCTTAAAATTTATACTAATGTTCTCTAGTCCGAATCCCTAAAACTAACTAAACTATTTTTCAAAATATAACTAAACCAATCTCTGATACCAATTTAGGTGACCTACGAAAAAGCATACATGAAAGTACCATCATGTAAGAATACTTTTCATTACAAATTTTTGATAATACACCCCCTCTAATGACATGAATGACTAGTTTCATTGAATATTAGATAGAGAATATTCTTATTAAAGGAAAATACTCAAAATATTCCATAATTTCATCTCTTATAGTACCATTATTAGATATATCATACCTAATACCACCCCTTGTAACCTAGGAAAACATAAATATAATAAAATTTCAAGATAGAAATTCTCTTTAAGGGAAAAAATTGAATATATTAATCGATGGTCATAAGATAGAATAAATTGAGTATAAGGGTTTAACGAAATGATCAAAACATATAAAGACATACCCAATAAGTCATTGACCAATAATCCCGATCCATTGAATACTGATTTTTTTAACAAAACACATCACTCATAAGAGTGATGAATCATCTATAACAAAATTTGTGACATAAAAGCATATCATAAGCATAAAACTTATGTTTGTATAATAAAACTAAGAAAAAAAATAGTTTCCATACTCAATGATGTCTATCAATAATATCATAATATAGTTGACACAGTCTTGTAGTGTTTTGGGTTCGCTTATCATTCCGACAAACATTGTGGATAGAGTCCCTTAGTGAATTATGTTCTCTTTTACTCACCTTTATTTTTATCTCATGTGATATCTATATTTACAGAATTCATTAGAGATATATATAATTATTGACCAACTCTTCACATTTTAAAAAACATACATATGTGTGACATAATATCACAAAAATATTCATAATTTTATTATATCTTATTTGATATGTGGGAATGAAACATGCTTTATGAAAACATACATAAAACAACATTTTCCTAATCTATCTAGAGAAAACAGTGGGTGAAATCATAAGATCATATCCCAATTAGATTAGAACAACCCTAAAATTATGTTTACATAGATTATAAATACTTATCTAAAATCATTAGAATATATTACTTGAAAAAAATAAAGGAATATCCTTTCTTTTTTCTAAATACTAGAAGAAATAAAATAATAGAATAATGGTAAAATTATTTCCTTTTAAATACTATTGAAACATTGAATTTAATTTAAATAGTGAATAATGTACATGTCTATGGGAAAATATTTTAATGTTTTATATGTTATACCCCATTGTTTTTATACATTTGTAAAGATAATAAAAATGAGTTTTATTTAAAAAATTTGAAAATTTTAATTTTAATCTTTTATAAATAAATTTGATGTTATTATAAAAAACTTTATTAAAAATAAATGAATATATAAAATCTTCCATAAAATAATTATTGAAAAATTTTCATTGAGGAAAAATATTCTTGTCAAAATGAAGTGAAATAAAGTCAAATTACTTTATATGGTTTATTTTAGGTTTTTTTTAATGTATGAGATGATTATAAGAAATTTAATACCCATGTATAACTATTGGATTAGGAAATAGATAGGGTTTAATAAGTAAATATCTTATATTTCCCCCAAAATAAATTGAAACATAAAATATTCAAATAAAATGTGATATTTTTACAGAAACCATCACCTCAAGTACCAACATTCATCTTATACTCTCTAACTATAATATCACTACACTTGTATAACTAGATATTGTGCTAGAAACATTAACATTACATTTATTAACTGATACCAATAAACATGACCCAATTATAAACATTTGAATCTGGTAACAACAAAAATTAAATATTGTATCAACTTTATATTGAATCTACTATTAGATTTAGTATTTTATAGAATAAGTAAAAACTATTTCAATGTTGACACATCCAATACGTATAATTGTTTTTAAAAAATAGAAATCTTTTAAAATAAAATATCGTTTCCTTTCATAAAAACTCATCATGATTTTAATCCTTACTTATTCATCATTCTTAAAAGTCTATAAATCCTATAAAAACATTTAAAAACTTCATATGAGAACAAATATATCAGTAATGGGATAAACGTGATATGTAATAATGAAATTTGTTTCAAATGTAAATGATTATATCATAAAAGATAAGGATAAATAGTAATCACTTATAATCATTAGACATGAACACAATATCATAATAATATATAAACATAGGAAATGTGGGAGTTGGAAAAAATGTTACATAAGAATATGTTAAGGATAACTTCAAAGACAATATAACATGGAAAAAATATTCCCAACATGGATTAGTTTCACTTATTAATCCCTTATATAACATATCATGTTCAAAAAAATTTACCAAATGAATTGGATCCCAACCTTGGTTTACACATTATAACAAGATCCTGAATATGTGTTCCAAAAAAATCAATCTTAAGAAAAATCGTAAGAGATACCCATGAAAATAAATGGGTTTTCTTATAATTCCTCACATTGTAATCAAATGAAATTTAATAAATATTAAAAAGAGAAGAATAAATTAAATATTATGGAATGTATTACCCTTTCAAAATATAGCATTATTTTTCTTTGAACAGATCATGAAACATTATAAAGGAATATGAACATAAAATATTAGTTATAGTGGTGGGAGAAGATGTTGACCCCATATATGTGAACATTAAACATTATTTTTTTGTATTGTAAATAGAGTCAAAATAATTATATAAAATACATAAAAGGATTCCAATTGAAAACCTTTTAATGAGATATATAAATTTAATTTATAATTATTTTGGTTCCATATAAATATATATTTAAAATATTTTTTACAAATATGAAAATGGAAGATAATTATTTAGAAACTAAATCATTAAATTATTGAAAACTAGGTTTTTATAGTGAATTTTACCTTATATAAAAACATAAAAAGTTGTATTTTTTTAAAAACATTATAAAGAAAGTTGAAATTGTGCATAATTTTAATTTATGATGTAACACACAATGATTTTGGGATATATAAATTTTTAAATAAATTAAATATTTTTTAATATTTTTTCGTTATATGAATAACTGATTCTATATTTTCTTACATGCAACATAATGTTTAGGTTGTGTTACACACAACACCATGTTTTGATTAAACACATCATAAAATTAAAATATTATTCTTTTAAATGATAGTAATCAAATAGACATTTGAATAGAGGTTTTGAATAGTATTTACTAAATAATAAAATTATACTGACTTTAAATATATATAAAAAAAATTATATTGTCATAAATAAATAAAAAATTATAATTATAACTATTTTAAATAAATGAAATATTTCTAATTTTTTTATGAAAACAGAAATATTTGATCTCAATAAATTAAGAAATATATTTTGGTGAATAATTTTTAAAGAAATATATATAATATATTCTCAAAAAACTATTCATACTTTATATTATGTGTTTTATAGACAATATATTAAGATTATTCCAATTATATTCTTAAACACTCCATCTTTCTAAAAATCAGTTCTATCACTTCTCAGCAAACATATTTCAGAATTCAATTTTAAACTATTTGAAATTTTACATCAGAAAATAATGTAATTTTTAGACATTTTCATGTAAAAATTATCTTAGGGTGAATTTGTGAGATTTTTCTGAAAATATTATTTTTTTGATGAATACTGAAAAATATCTAATTTTAATTGAAAACTACCTTCTAAAGTAAATCATTTATAAATTTAAATTATATTATAAAAGAGTTTTAAATTAAAATTATTTAAATAATAATATCTATTAATCAAAATTTTTTCAATGTAATAATTTTCATATTATATTTTTATATAAAAAATTATAAACATTGCAACATTTTATCTTAGAAACCCTTCATTCTTATCACGTCTACAAGATTTATTTTATTATAATTTTTTCACTTATGTGAATTGAGTTTGGAAAATTATATTATATATTTTTAATCATAATAATTTATAATATCTTATATGGATAACATGATTTTGACTATAATGATTAGTAAAAAAATAAAAAATTAATTACTGCAATTAAGTTCAAATCGAGGTTTTATGTGTTCCATGCAATTTTTTAAAAACGAACTCTTCACACACATATGATTTTAATTTAACAAAATATAAAATAATTATAATAACTACTTGGTTTAAAATAAAAAACTATTCCTTTTCTAATATATGTTTAAATGATAAATTAATTAAGTTAAAAAACTAGTTATCATGGTAAAAAATAAAATGGTAAAAGTGAGTAAAATTTAGGACCATGTAATGAGTTATTTAAAACATATATTTTCTAGAAGATTTTATCTAATATATAATCTATAAGATACATTATTTATAATTTTTTTTCCACATGAGGTGGGAGGGAACTCCCAATTTTTAATGCATTTAAGTATTTTCAAACATACCACTCCTCCTCAATTAAAAAAGGAAAACCCCTATCCATGAAGACTCATACCTATAAATCCACTTTTTAAGACCAATAACTTTTAAAACAAATTAAAAAATTTCCTAATCTCATCCTAGATTCATTATTTTTTCATAACATCAACCTAGTATGACCTTTGGTCCAATCCCAATGAGGTTACATAAATGAGAGTTAATGTTTATCAATATGTGTTTTTGTTTTATTTCTTCCACCTCTTAATTAAAATAGTATTTAAAAATTAAGGTATAATATATTAATTATTTTACATATAATAAATTTTTTTATTGAAATATAATGACCTACAACTATATCCAATTCAATAAAATCAATTACGAAATCATTGTTCATGTGTACATCGATCTATCACTTGGAAATCTAATGTTATTCATTTTTCCATTACCACCTATCATGATTGGGTATGATAATAAATATAAACAATATATATATGAAATTTAAAATTTAAATATACCTCTAGAGTCATTATTTATTTTATTACTTTTAATTTACAATCTGTAGGGGATAAAATAATGTCGCATGTTTGTGTGGTAGACTACTACCTAGAGAAGTGATGGAATTGATTTTCACCAACCCCTTACATGAAATATTATAATAATATATATATATATATATATATATATATATATATATATCACTAAAATGTGATAATGGAATTCTTGTATATTTGGGCTACCGAGTTCTCAAAGAAATATGACCCCATTTTCATCACCACACCACTAGGATGATAAGTATATGTATATTTAAAGAAATAATATTTTATTAATGAAATTATGATAATTATTTAAATATAAATTTTTATTTACCTCTTTTTTATAACTGTCATTGAATAATAGAAGAATTACTCTTGCATATGTACATAAGATCTACCGTCTCCATGAATGTAACATCATCTATTTCACACAACCATCAATCATGATTGCTATTAAAATTTTTATAGATGTATATATATTATAATTATTCCATTATAACCATTCTGTATATTATCGAACCATTATCATTGAAGGAGGACTGAAAACAAGAAATCAAAATCTATATGAAAGCAATGTACTTAATACCAGAAACATGATTTTAACCAGTAATTGTTATTAAAAGGGTAATAAATGGTCATATGTAAATCATGTATAAAATTATATATATAATTATGATTTTAAATATATTTATAATAGTATTATAATAATTATATAGTATGTTCAAACATGTTTGAAGGATGTCAATACCTATGGTAAGGAATTTGTATTCTCTCTTTTATCTCAGGGAGACAAATTTATATTAAATAATAGTTTCTTTTTTATAATGTACATAATTACCCTTTGAAATATTATATCATTAATATATTTATTTTCATTCTATTTAAATTTTCTTTTTAATTTGTTCTTTATTATGTATTTTGATTAGAAATATTACTAAAGTAGTAAGGAAACATTGTCTAAATTTTCCTTCTTTGAGACATATGTTATATTATGCAGTAATCATATTTTATGAGGATAATAGAGAGACACATTGAAATTTAATATATTTAATTTATTTATTCTCAGTATATTTTACTTTTCATTTAATGTTATTCTTTAATGGGGATTTCAATATAACGTTACCAAAGTGGTAATAATATTATTTTATAATCACATTTTTTATACAGATTGTTTCGAATTATGTTTTATATGACAAGATATTATGATTCATATGAAAATTATATAATGAAATTTATTACACTCTTGTTATTCATGTTAATTCCAATTAATACTACCATTTGTTCATTCGTTATTACTTAAAATAAATAAAGAAACAAGTTTTAATAAAACCTGAATTTATTTCTCACCTAAGTCAACCCCCATTTTATTCCAAAAAAATGTTTCCTAAAAAACTATATTCTACAATATTTTAAAATTCCATAAATTTTGTATCATGGCCATTTTTATCCATGTTTCTATTTGTAAGATTTCTTAAATGAATCATTATGTAATTTTGAAAAAAATACCCATTTTGTTTTTTTTGAAAAATTTGAAAGGAAAATTTATTTTAGTGTTTTTATAAAGAATGAAATTTATAATTTTAGTAGAATTATATTTACTTAATATTACATTATACTTTATAAGGATATTTTTAAAGAAATTTATTTTAATGAGGTTTAGTTATTTAAATAAAATGATTTTTTCAAAATAAATTTTTTTCATTGTAATGAAATTAATTAAATTATTTTTGATGACTTTAATTTAAATATTCAATGTTAGTTTCATTGAATAATATTTCTAGACTATTTTTTGAATATTTATTTTTAAAAGAATATTTTTCATTGAAGATTTATTTTCCTCTGGAAATGTTCCAAGTGATCTTTCGAAATCAAAATTCCCTCTAATATGACATCATTTGAAATTACTTATTACCTGTGGTGGATATGATGTAAGGATAACAATATTAATCATTATATAAATGTTTTATGTTTATGATGAATAGATGATTTTGAAACCCATTTCTCTTCCACGAGTTGTACTATGGTGAAATGCTTATGAAATCAATATATTCTTTCACTGGCCTTTCTTTGATGCAATTACAAAATAATTAGGAAACTTGTGTCTTTTCCACATGTTATGTTATGACGAGATTTTTATGTAACACAATTCATTTCACGAGTTTTTATATGATGAATGATTTATGATCTTACTGACACATGTGCATGTGATTTTTATTATGTTATGGTGGTTATGTTATAACCAAGGATAGTGGTTACATTATAACCAATTATGGTGTTTGGGTTATAACCAAATGTGTGTGGAACCTATATATATTTATATATATATCCAATAATGTATTTGGTAAATATTTATATCTCATTAGATAAATCGAATTGGAATTGTTGGTGAACATACTTCTGTAAGGGACTTTTTCCACTACGATAATCTTGGGAGTGAACCAAGACTATTATTATGGTTAGGGTAGTGATTCATTTCCACGATAATTAACAAACTGCAATTAGAGATAGTTATGTGCCCACCCAGGAGGTGTAGCCACCCATGGAGTGACTTGATATGTTTTGGATGTGATCCGTGAAAACTACAGAAATTATATTCTATACATATGATTATTCAACAATTCAATGTTTTATTCTAATTTTATTACATCATGACCCATGTTCTTTGATTTCATTATTTTCTTTTCTTATGAACATAATATCATTATTCCATGATACCAAATTATCATTTTTGACTTGAACAGTATAGTTTGAAAATTTTATTCTCATGTTATCATACACTTAAACTAATGTTATACTTATTTATCCCCATTAATTACACTTAATGAGAATATTATCCCACCCTATATAATGTTTTCTTTCCCCATATTTGGAAGTGTAGTTTTAATTAGGAGTACTAAAGATGAAGGTCTCTATGCCCTAATTTGTAATATCAATGTATGAAAAGCCTGAGAAACAATATGAGTTATCTAATAAAAAATAGTTAACCTTTACAAAAATGGAAGATAAAACATTAGTTAGATACCTATGGATATTTATACGGATATGAATAGGTATGTATCCATGGATAAATCTATGGATGAGTCAAAGTATTGGAAAATGCCATGGAATTTCTGTAATGGATGCAAAAAGAGGTTTTCACAAATTACATCCCTATTTGGATAAAAAAGGTTTATATGGATCTCAACCATATGTACATAGGGGTAATAACTTAGAAAATGGTGTATTAATATAGAATTTATCATCATATGGTTTATGTAAATTGGAATTTCTGCATTGATTGTTTGACACTCATGGGGGTTATGCTTCTGAAGAAACTCTAAAAAAACTATCATAATATATATATATATATGATTACTATGAATGAACACAAATACACATAAGGAATAATTTATTAAAAATAATTTATTATGATTTATATGTCCTATAATTGATATTTTTATGATTATGTTGTATCCCACTTAGAGTAGTGTGGATCAGACTATAATTTTATTAGTCAATGAAGGGAACTAGAAGAAACTAGGTTTAAATTGAACAAAGAAGAAAATTTACATATGGGAAACCAAATGGGATGGGTACTGTGGTGAAGGATCTTAGGATTATGGCTACTAAGTTATCATAGAAAATGATTAACAATGTGCACCTTGAATAAATCCCCGAAGAAAAAAAGAATAGAAGGATATAATTCAATGAGATTTTTAGTAATGGAGACCATGGGGGAAAGAATATTTATTTACTTATATGATGAGAATGTTGGAGTAATAACCCAAGTGAATGACTCAATGGAATGAGAAGCTTTTTTGAGTGTGTGAAATAATGAGACAAAGAATGTAATTACCTTAGAAAAATGAAAAGATATGTTAATGAAATGAATATGGATATTGGTCTCCTAAACATATAATCAAAGGATGAATGTTTAAAATTAGGAAAAAAATGTGAATTAAGAAAATAGATGTCCTAAAGGGTATGATTGTAAAGATAGTTTGGAAGGTGGAATGAGTAATGGTAATATTTCTAATGATGAAGATACCATGTGTTACATATAAAGGGAAGGAGGTACTAAGTAATAAAGTGATGAATCCTTGATAATGGATTAAGTATGAGGATGAGTAATTGATGTTTTTAGGTATTGGAATTATATAATTATGTTATATGAATCATGAAATATAAGTGTATTATTTAGAAGATATTTTTTCATTATGTATTTTAAAAAATATGTTAAATGGTACAGATGGACTAAAAATGATTAAATGGAAAGGTGATATTTTTATTATGAGAAGTTAAACAATAATATGTTTTATATGTTGAGATAGTGATTTTGGGGGTAATGAGGTGTTAGATATGAATATGTAAATTTGGTAATACTGATTAACTTTGAAGTAATTTATTGTTTGTTGTAAATGTGGTTTATTATATCCTTCATGGAATTTAGAGTATTTTTTAATTACAGAATATATCTAAAAATTTATTTTCATGTAGGTAATGATAAATTATTTATGTTTTCCATAATGATTTATGGAAATTCATTTTTTACCACGTTTTAATATAATGCATAATAAAGGTATTCAAATGATTGTTATGTTTCAATCAAGTGATACTTTATGATATAGAGATGATTAATTTCAAGTTGATATTTGTTATAAAATTAAAATTTTGTAAGGTTATTATGGTTAATCATTTATCTAATGGTCTAATTTGTTCATAGTATTATTTTTTAGATATTATTATATTACATCAACATGTATAGATTTTTGCATACTGGAGAACCTGTGAAAACCATTTTGTTGTGATAAAAAATAAAGATAAATGGAATGAATTATATTTTTTTATAGATTTATGATCGATTATTGATTTTATAATAAAGAATACACATTTATTTCTTGGTGTATGATATAAAGTAGATGTTGATTAGGGAACAATGAAAAGGTGATATTGTTCTTATTAAATGTATCGAAATCAAGAGAGTATATATTCTCAGGAAAATTATTCATCTTTATGAAAAAGATATTGAAATAAGTTGTTTTCATATTATCATCAAATATGATGATATTAATTACTCTTTTATCAAATTTTTTTTAAGGATTTTATGGTAATTAACTTTCTCCAAATCATGTTTTCTATCACTCTCCAATATTATTTGGATGTTGGTTTTATCTTTTATATCCATGTTTTCAATTCCCACTTATGTTCTTAGAGTTGTAGAGCTTATATGGTTTATTCCATATGACTTTTTTGACATCCCTTTATCTTTATCAAGAGTATGTTTTATTATATATCATTATTATGTGGGATTCAATGAAAGAATATTGAAATGTTAAACCTTTGATTACCGTGACAGATTTTATGGGTGAAATTTATTTTAAATGGGGTAGAATGTTAGACCCTAAGAGTTTATGAAATATTTATTTCAAATGAATTTATTATTTTTGATATTTCTCATTTCATGAAACACTAAGTTTATATTTTGTTAAAAGAAACCCCACAATTATCTTGTGTTATAAAAAACACTAACTTTAATGAAAACATGTCACAATATTAAAATATTATTATTCCAAATGATAGTTATATCCAAGTAATTTGAATTGTGGGTGTGAATAAGATAAAATAAATTATGAAAATTTATTTTTTACATGTGTATATAAAATAAAATTTTTTCTTACCAATTAAAAAAAATAAGAACTACTTTAGTATAAAATAAATCTATGTATAAAAAATAATTACTTTAAAAATAATAAATAATTAAATTAAAAAATTAAACCCTAATTTCTTAGAATAAATTTTTATAAAATAATTATATTATATATTAGATAAAATATTTAACTCTCATATTATGTGTTTTCTATACAATTGATAAGTACAAATCCAATTTTACTCTTAAAAACTTGATATTTTTACATAGAACTTTTTCCCATTTTTTATTTTTTTTAAACATTTTTTGATAATTTTTGTTAATTAATTGAAAAAATTATTTTTTATTCTTTAAATAATCATGTGAAAATTATATTACGGTTAATGTTGTTATAATTTTTTGTTGAATAATTAAAAATACATATTTTTAATTGGAAATTTTTGTTTTTATTTATATTATTTACAAAGTATAATAATATTTTATATTGTTCATAAATTAATTTTTTTTATTTATAAATCAATTTATATAATTTATTTTATTTGAATAATTTTCATTTTTAATTTTGATACAAAAGCATTGTAACCATTTTAAACAATTCCCTTCAAAAACCCACTTTATCGTGTCACCCTAGAGATTAATTTTAATTAATTTGTTCCAATTATATGAATTATATTTGAAAAAATGGATTCAATTTTATGAATCATAAAAATTTATATTATCTTATTTTTTATAGATGTTGTATTTAAATATTTATTATTGAAAACAATTTCCAAATAATTACTACGATAAATGTAAAAATGGGGTTTTGCATGTTACATGCGCTTTGGTTAAAATTAATATACTATTCAATAGTATATTAATTTATTAAATTTGGATTCATATTAATAGCAATTATGTATAAATTATATAATATTTATCTTTTAAATTTATCCTTATAGGGTATATTTCCTCGGTTAAAAAACTAGTTACTATAGTGAAATTATCTTTGTAAAAGTGTGTAAACCATAAATGATAAGGATTAAAATATTTAAAACATGGGTTTTGGTTGTTTTTTCCAAAAATATCATCCCTCACATTCATTATTGTTAAATTTTTTAGCCACAGGAGGTGAGAGTGACTAACCATTGTTGAATACTTCGGGGTATTTAAGAAAATGTCACTCCACCTCAATTATATAAGGAAACCCCTCTCTTATATTCCTAAAACCTCTCAAGACATTTGAATTGAATAGAAACTACCCAAAAAACATAAAAACATACCTCTTATCATCCTATAATACTTTTTTGGAAAAAGATAAACCTAGGAAGGCTTTCGGGGCTATCCTAAAGAGGTTACCCAAAGAAGAGATAATGTTCTTCAGCGAGAGTTTTTAATTTATTTCTTCTTCCACATCCATAAATTATTATTTAACCATAGTGATATTATAACCATAATAGCTTCAATGTATTTCAATTTTGGTATATTAATTACAATTCCTATGTAATTTACACTTCAATCAAATGGGTTATGAAATCATTATTCATATGTACAATGAACTACCACCTCACGAACTGTTGTCATTCTTTTTCAATTACCATGTTACACAGTTGGGAATTATAATGCATCAAAAGTATGTATATTATATTAATAATATAATTATAACTATGTAGTAATTATATAATATATACCATTTTTACACTCTATATAACTGGGGATAGTATAACGTCGCTCATGGGTAAAGTGGACTACCCCCTCACAGAGCGATGTGATTCGTTTTCACTAACGCTATACCTAAAAGATAATAAGGATACATATATGTCATATAAAAGACATAATTATGATATTAATAAAGTATTTTAAATATTAAAATATATTATATCATTTTAATTATCCTATATTCAGTTACTAAAATTATATAATGACATTCATGTTTGTGTGGACAACCACCGTTACAAAGCAATGTGACACACTTTTCAATCACCACATTACATTGATAATATGTGCGAAAAAATTAAAGAAATATTTTGTTATTTATTATATTATTATAATCAGGGAAATAAAATATATTACTTACTTTATTTTGATAATAATCATTGAAACATTGAAATGTTTATCCTGTGTATGTATGGCCTAATGTCTCTATTATCATAACATATATCATTTATCAAAAACATATTTTAAGATTGGCCTCAAGAGTATAATTTATGTATAAATATGATTTTTATTCCATTATTATTATAGTAATGATTTGAGCACAATCAATATAAAAGGACAAATAATCAATTCTTATACTAAAAACAAATCGGTTATTTCCCCAAACATGTTTTTCTCAAGGAATTCTAAATAGATGAGTAATAAATGATCATAAGTAAATAATATATAATATTATATATAGCTATGATTTTATAATATATATAAAAAAACATATATTTATTATATTGTAGAATTTAATGTGTATAATGTCATTTGATAATTAACATATGATATTTATAATCACCCTATTATTTCTAGGAGACATATGAAAAGTCACCACTCATTAATTTTGTATTGTGTATGGACTACACATTTGACATTTTATATCATGGATCTATTTATTTTAATTATATTTATAGTTTAGTTGTAAATTATTCTATATTTTCCATTATGGTTAAAAATATTATTAAAGCGGCATGAGATCTTTGAATCAATATTCCTTCTTTGAGAAATGATTTATATTATGCACCAGTCATATTTTATAATATGTAAATATAAATTCATTTACATTTAATACATTGAATTTACTTATTATAATTATATTCTATGTTTCATTTAATCTTATTCATTCATCCGCCTTATGAATTATATTTTCCCAAGTGGTAATGATTTTAGTATACAATGCTATCATTTATCTGGAGTGTTTATGATTACGTTTCGTATGATAAAATAATTTTATCCATCTCTCAATAATATAATAAATATTTTAATCCTACCATTTTTCATGATATTTACATGTAATAGTATTCTTTCCAACTATTTAGTACTTAAAATGGGAATAAATGTTTATAAGAAATTATTATATAATTTCTCTCCATGGTCAAAATTTTTTTTTATTCCAATATTTTGTTATCTAGAAAATGGTTTTAAATTATTATAACATTGCCTAAACTAATTTTTAATAAATTTTGTATCCATTCTTTACTATTTACAACCTATTTTAAAATGAATCATCAGTTTTTAAAAAACTATTGACCTTTTATATTTTATCAAAAATGTGAATGGAATCTTTTTTAAAATTGTATGACATGAACAAAATTTCTACCATCACATTCATCATTTTAATTTTACCTCTATTTATAATATTTTTGGGTTATTTTAAAATAAAACTAATTTAAATTTCTTTTATTTGATATTTCTTCCAAATGGGTATGGATATATTCTATAAGAATTGTTTTAAATGATTTTCAACGATTCATTTATAATTTTATAGTATTTATTTCAAAAAAGTGATTTCTAAAATATTAAATGAATTCATAGTTTGAAAAATTTATATTCAATGAAAGGTTTTTATTCTCAAGAAATGTTCCAAGAGATCATTCAAAATAATTTCCTATATTATATGAAATCCTTTTATGTCACTAATTATTTACTAGTGATATGATCTAAAGATAACTTTTTATTCCATCTATAAATATTTTATGTTTATGATGAAAATATTTTTATAGAATTAGTTCTATTCGAAATTCAGTTCCACAATAAAATTATTTTGAAACTCACTTTTTCTTCTATAAGATATAAATTTATGAAATAAGGAAATGATTATGAAACTTATTTCTTTTCCACTGGTGATATTTTGATGTAATTTTATGAATCCTTTTTCAGTTCACGGGTTCTGATATAATGAATGTTTTATGATCTTTTTGAACACATATATATGCTTTTCAAAAAGTGGAGGTGGTTATATTATATCCAAGGATTGTGGTTATGTTATAACTAAGGATGGTGGTTATGTTATATCCACGGATTGTGGATAAATTATAACAAAATATAGGTGGGACCTATATATCCATCCACCGCATTGGGTAATGATTTATATCTTATGAGATATATAGGACTGGAGGAAGGAGTGGATCCGGTTTAGTAAGGTAATTTTTCTAGAATGATGGTATTGGGACGGAACGTTCAATAGTATGATGGTTTGGGGAGTGACACATTCAACTATGAGTAATGTCATTCCACAGAGAATGGTGGTGTATCTCACATACTAGGTTTAATACGATAATGGATTTATCTGATATGGTTTACAAATAATCCTTAACTACTATGGAAATGATTTTATATGCTTCTTTATATGACAAAATTCTTTGTTTTACAACAATTTTATTCTCTCAAGTGTAATTTTCATTTATATACTTATGATTTTTGTCTTATAAAAAAATAATATTTTTTTCGTGAATATATGTTATGATCATGGATATGCATGTTATGGTTTTCAAATATTATACTCATGTTCTCATACACTTGTACTAATATTAAACATATGTATCTAACTTTTTTAGTCATACTGACAATTTAAGATCATTGTTTTTTATTTTTTTTTCATTAACTAGGTTTTCAATAATGGTTTTATGTAGGCATAATAAAGATTAATATCATTATGGGATTCATAGAATATATTTTAAAAATTAAGAATATTCTGTTCTATGTTTTAAAAACACCTAAACTACTATGGTCCTAAGACGTATGTTTGTATAATTAAATTAATATTTAAATAACTTAAAATATCTATATGAGAATCCTAGGTCACTAAGATATATCCATTGAATCAAAAATAAAAAAATTATTGAAAATTTTACAATTATATGGACTTGGAAGTAAAATATTTCTAAGAGGAACTTTAAATGAGAAATTTTAAAATGAAGCCCCTACTTTGAGGACAACTCATCATGTACATTCATTATCTTCTTGAATAATTAAATTTATTTATTTATTTAATTTATTAATAAAAAATTTAATATTTATTATTCCTTATATTCTATGTATTATATTGTTATTTTCATTTACTTAATCATTTATGTTAATGTTGGATGTTTTGACAATATTCATCTCATTTTTCTAAAATCATTTTTGAAATTTGAATATGATAAAAATAATCAAAATGTAATCATATAAAAAATATTTATTCTAAATTTTTTATAATTTTTACATATGATTCATAAAAGTCAAACCAACCCTGTAATAAGGATCTGAAAATTCATATGTTATAACCATGAGGATAGTAGAATGAATGCACACATGGAAATGTATCTATTTTTTAATGTTTGTGATATAATAAATTTATATTTTATGTTATAACAGTAAAATGATAATTATATCTGAAATAACAAATTATTTAATTAAATAATCTTATCTATACCATTCTGGTGTCGTAGTGATGAAAAATGAATCATAACGCTTCCTAGAGGTGGTATCTATATACATGAACGACATTATCGTTAAATTATGATTAGAAAAATATGAAAATTTATAAATTATAAAATTTATAAAATGATAAATTTTTCATGAATATTATATATTTTATTTAAATCCATTATTCTATATATCCACAAGAGGTGGTGTTGGAAAACATATTACATCGTACCGTCAGAAAATGGTCCATTGTACACACAAATTATGGTTTCATTTCCCATTTGATTGATTAGAATATAGGTATAGTTTATTCTATTATCATAATAACATCTCAACATATGGCATATAATAATGTTATTATATCATACTATTTAATAATATTTGGTGGTGAAAGAATAATAAAAACCAAATAACTTGGATAGAATCTATACCTCTTCTTGAGACAATTATATTTTCTTTACTCCAGAATTCTTATAAGGTTGGTATTAATTTCAAAATATGACCTATTGAACAAGGGTATGGATTTTAGGAATATATTTCGGTTTTATTGGATCTAAAACAATTTTATTTTATGAAATATGTTTATTCAAATAAATTTAATTTATTCAATGGCTTGTGTTCACACAACCTTTAGTTTTAACAAATTATGATGAACTATTAATATTATTATTAAAACACCAAAGTTACTTCATAAACATTATGCATTGATGAATTCATAGTGAAAATAAAATTTTAAAAATAATTTTAATTGTTTTGTATAATTAAATTTTATTTATAAAGAACCTCATAATAATTAGTAAACTCATTATATGCTTTAGAAAAAACATTGTTCTCAAAAAAAATGATTGGTATATGAATTTTTGAACAAATAATAAATTTTTAATTTTAATTTTTTTTAAAATCTATTTAAAAAAATTGAAATTATTTTTTAAAATTAAAATTTGAAAATTTATTTACGGTGAATTATATTTGTGAATTAAATAATTTTTTGAATAATAATGAAATATAAAATTGTTAATTGAAAATTTTCTTTTCAGTTAAAGTATTTATAATTTTAAATTTAAATTTTTAATGGTTTGAAAAGGATATTAATCACTATTATATTATAGTTAAATCAATATAATTAATTTCAACCAATTATATATAGGATCTTTACATAAAAACATCTTAATCTTTTCATACTTTTATCTTTGGAAACCGGTTTTTTTGCATTGTATCTATAGTTTTAATTTTAAATTATCTTTTGAATTGTATTTAAATGTAATTTGAAAAAATGGATTCAAAATATTTAATCATAATAATTAATATTATATAATAAATTCAATTTTTTTTTAACTAATAAAAAAAATATTCTAAATTAATTTCTACGGTTAACGTTAAAATTGGATTAACATGGGGGTAAACTAAAATGACAATGTGTAAAATAAAATATAAACTTTTCCATTGTCTATTTTATGGAAATAATTTGACATTATCAGCTCCAATGTTCTAGAGTGACCCATTTAGGATCATTTTATCATATGAAAAATGTGAGTACACTTTATTCTTTACAAAAAGTTCTTCGGTGCCCTCACCCCCACTTATAAAAGGCCACCAAATCCTCTTATATTCAGTCATAAAAACACTTTTATTGAAACATACCATCCCAAATATCTTCCCTTCATACCACTACACCTACTACAGTCCTTAGAATGATTAGTAAACCCTCTTAATAATGCTTTTGGTATAAACCTAAATACATTATATAAAGAAGGTGTTAAATTATTAACATTGCATTTTGTTTTAATTATTCCTCTATCTCCCCAAAATATGTTTCAATTTTAATAATATAACAACATCCTTACATATTGTCATGAACCAGCCCGGGTCGACCCTGAACCGGTCACCCGATCCGGTCCGCGGCAAGTCCCGAGGGGCGTTCCCGATCCCCCCGGGATGGCAACAAGTGCCGGGCATTTAAAATTTCAATCGTTGGGAACGATTTCAGCCCAAACATAAAACAGGATCAAAAGAAAGAATATAAACTAAACAAACAGATAAACACTAAAGACATAAACAAAACTACATCCCAACATACCTTCATGTGACCTCACGGGTCACCACCCAACTACAAACCAATGTCGCTCCATCACTGAGCGACTCAAGCCAAGAAAACCTGAACACAAGTAACCTGCAACTGAAATGGAAAAAGATAGGCGTGAGCACAAAAGTACTCAGTAGGTGAGCCCCACAACAAATCTGAAAGCACTTCCAGTAAATAAAGAATCTACATAATCCAGGTTTGAACTACAATGTATAAAAGTAAGCTCTCATAATGTTTCACTTGAAAATCAAAAAACAAGACATTTCCTTATTCTTTTCCAAAAATTGGATTCCTTTCATTAGTTCTAAACTCATTACAAAAGGAAAGAAGTGTTACATTTTTCAATCTTACACAAAGAGAATATTGTATTTTCATTTGAAAACCTTTTTCCTAAAATCTAACAGTATAAGCTGTGAAGGATGACTGTAAGTAGACAAGCATGGAAAAACAAGTGCAAGTAAAAGTAAAGCAGAAGTTATAAGAAATAACCATGGGCGATCCTAAACATCCCTAGAAAACCCCTGGACGTACTCGGGTTCAGACAACCTGCCGGCATGGTACTCTATAGTCAATAACCAACTGGCCGCCCTAACAGCCAACCAGTGGCACGCCCCACAAGGCCTTACCTACCAAGGGGGGACTAACCCGTCTAATCAGGGTTAGCCAGCAACCGTCACTCGATTCTCTAAAGGACGTCCAGGAACCCACGGTGGTTTTAATAACACTGTGTAAGTAGGAGACCCTCGCACGCGTGACTCATCTCACCGCACTTGCCAACCCCTTACACGGACACCACTACACGACAATCCTCGAAGGGAAGTCCCCCTGTAGAGATGCCCTCATAAGTACGTATATATATATATATGTGTGTGTGTGTGTGTGTGTGTGTATAATCACTTCACATTTAATAAAGTGCCAACCGGGCCGTCATATCATTCACATTTTGACCATTTAATACTAAAGCATTTCTAAAGGGATATGACACATGCCATTTCATTGAAAACCAGAAACACACTTAAAACTTTATTTAAGAAACTCAAATCAGCATATTAAACCTGGAACACATTTGTTTCACAAGTAGAGTCACTTTCCAACATCCAAACGCACCCCACTTTTATCAAGAGCCAAACGGGCCTTTAATCACTTTTTTAAGGAATAATATTTCTCAAATGAAATACAAACTTTTAATCATGCGTCTAAAGAAAACATTTTTCAACAACCAAGAACCACACATAAAGTTTCCAAAAACAAGTTTAAAGGGTCATACGACATTTCCTCTAATCAAGGTTCTAAGAAAAACACCATTTTCCATAAAAAATACACATACTAATTTATACACACCAAAAACATTTCAAAACATAATTTCACATTTCATAAAGAGCCATTTAGCAATATTACCATGGAAGCACACAATTGAAACCAAGAAAGTACTTTCAATGAAACGCTAGAATTTAAACAGCTTTTATCAGCAGATCACCACACTATAAATAACTACTTAATAATACTTTTAAATTTACTGAAACTCAATGAAAAGACAAGGAATAAATAAATTCTTAATTTAAAGTCGAGTGAAAAGGGAGACGTACCTCGAATCGGAACGAAAAATGACACGGCGCAAAACTCCCGTTGTGTAATGGTCGCACCGTATTGCGTCGTCAAACAGGTCCTAAAACAATAGACCGTTAAACAGGTTCAACAATAATAATAACTTAATAGTAATAACAGTAATAATAATAATGTAAAAATAATAATAATAGTGATAACAATAACATAATAATAATAATAATAACACAATATAATAATAATAATAATAATAATAATAACAATAATAATTTAGCATAATTATAATAATATAATAATAATAACAATAATAATATAATAATAATAAAAATATTAGCATAACCATAATATAATATTAATATCAATAACAATATAATAATAATAACATAATCATAATAATAATGACAATAACATAATAATAATAATAATAACTTAATAATATTAATATGATAATAATAATAATAATAATAATGTAGTAGTAATAATAACAACATAATAATAATAATAATAGTATATAAATAATAATAATAATAATATAATAATAATAATGTAATAATATTAACATAATAATAATAATATCAATAGTCTAATAACAATAATAACATAATACTAATAAGAATAATAAGAAAAAAATAATAGCATAATAATAATAATAATAGCCATAATAATATAATAATAATAACAATAATGTAGTAATAATAATATTAATATCATAATAATAATAATAATAATAATAATAATAACATGATAATAATGATAGAATAATATTAACAAAATAATAATAATAATAAAAATAATATAATAACAATAATAATAATATCATCATATTAATAATGATATTAACATAATAGAAATAATAACACAATTATAATAATACAATAATAACAAAATAAAACCAAGCCTCCAACTTACAGGGGAGGCCGAGCGGAGAGAACAGGCCGGAGCAGGGGTGAGGTTGCGGACGCCGGAGGCGGCGGAGGGAGCCCGGACGGTGGCGGGAACCCGGACGGCGGCGGGCTAGAGGGGAGTGCGCAGGAGGGGCCGGACGGGGGTGTCGGGAGGCCGGAGGTGTGGCGCGGCAGTTCGGCAGGAGGCTGCGCCGGCGACAGGGTGGCCGGACTGGTGGAGGCGGCAGGGCGCAGAGGCGGGCCGCCGACAGGGTGGTGCCGGAGGGCCGGGATGGAGACGGAGGGGCGCGACGACGGAGGGAGGCCGGGTGCGGGATCGGTGTGGCGAGCTGCGGGCGGTGGAGGGCGCTGGGCAGAGCGGGAGCTGGACGGGAGTCGGCTAGGGAGGTACAAGGGAGGGTGCGGGCCGGCAGCCGGGGTGGCTGGTGCGGCGAGGCGACGAGGCAGGGGTCAGGACGCCGGACGTCGGAGAGGCAGCGGGGTCCGGGGGAGATCGTGCGAGCAAACGGCGCCGGAGGAGGAGCACGCCGGAGGGGTCGCCGGATGGAGGTGGGGAGCGGTGGGGTGGAGCCGGGCCGAGATGAGGCCGGTGCGGGCAGCGCCGGAGCAGGCGGATGGGGTGCAGCGGCGGCGCACCTGAGCGGAGGCCAGGGGCGGGGTCGGCGCTGAAGGAGGGGACCGCCGGGGTGTGCGGTGAGAAGCTGGGAGAGGGGAGGGGGAGCCGCGCGGGGGAGAGAGAGAGAAGAGGGGGGCTGCGGGAAGAGAGGAGAGAAGGGAGTAGGGGGGGCTGGGTAGATTAGGGTTAGATTAGGTTATATATATATATGTATAATAATGATAATAATACAACAAAAATATAAATAATAATATAAGATTAATATTAATAATAATATATAATAATAATAACAAAATATTATAATCATAATAATATACTAATAATAACATTGAATATAAGTAATTAAATAAAACAAATCCTAAAAAATAATAATGCTTTATAAACATAATAATACATTATAATAATAATAATATTAACAATATAAATAATAAAATGACAACATGAAATTCTAAAGTTTGAACGCTGTGCGAACACAGTCACCCGGGACAAACGCACGGTCACCGCTAACGCTGCGATGACCGCGCACTGGCGCGAAACCGCCAACACAACTAAACTTTGAAAAAAAATTAAGCCGGGACCAATAAATAAGAAAAATAAGGACATCTGCGGTCGGGGTGTGACAATTCTCCCCACCATAGACACTTTCTGCCCCCAGAAAGTCATCAAGCCAAAATTTGGTCAAGATTCAAGTCTATTCCCAAACGGAACTAAAGGAACCAAAGAGAACTGAGAATCTTGGGATGACCTTACTCTACATAGGTCACACCCGACCGATTCAAGAGAAAACTGAAGTCCGAGGTTGAGTGGAGAACACGAAGGGGTTCTCCCCACCACAATAACTTAACTGGTTTGAAAATTCAACACCCAAAACATACTTCCACAAGGAGGCGGGTCCAGTGCGGGAACTCATAACTGATCCAAACCGACTCCTATAACACCATCAGATTAACACCTCCGTCGAAATATTGAACCCACGACTAGAGTCAACAAACTTTAAAACTAGGGATATCCCATAGAAAAATATTTAACCAAACATCAAATTGGAGACATGATCCATTAAAGTCCACAAATCATAACCACATCCGACAAGCATAGCTGAACTGAGGTCAAACCATACAAGGGTCGAACACACTTTTAAGAAAGACACACGATTTACAAGATCACATCCACACAGACAAAATTGCTTGGACTATAATTGAACAAGTTCATCATTACTTCATAGCGAGACAATGTACTTACAATGACTTTGAAACTTTAGTAGCAGATAGACAAACATGAAAAGATTTCTAATTGTTCCACTGCCAACACGGAACACAAAACCTGGACCAGAGCTTCACAGCCCTGGGAACTCCTGACTGTGCGCGAGCTTCACCCCAAGACCTGTGGTTGGGGCTCTGATGGCTGAAGCATCTTCTGCCTCACAGTCAGGTACTGACATTCTCCCATCACAACGTCCTCTTCAAGCGACGCTTCCTGCAAAACTTCTCCAGATGACCCAGACAACCGCATCGATGAAACGTTTTAGGAGGGTTGCGACAAGACGACTTTAAATGCCCGAAACGACCACACTGAAAGCATACCATCGAACGATCTGATGAACTGGAAGCTGGGACCAAAGGGGATGACTCCTTAGGAACAAGTATCTTTGGCACCTTTTCCTCACCAGAGGGGGAACTCTTACGAACAACCGGGGGTGATGGAGTACTGACCAACTGTGTTCCGGAAACCAACTCAGCCAAAAAATTCTTCCTCCACCAACTTCTCGAAACGTTGGTCTTTAGAAGGGAGGACTCACTCCATGATCTCTGGACGAAGACCCCCGGTGAAAAGAGAGGCCTTCATGAGTTCATGAGACACTACCTCTGGAGAAAAGGATATCAGTTCCTTGAAATGGTCAACATACGCCTTCACCGTCCGTTGGCCTTGTTGAATATGCACAAGCTCTCTCTTTTTCTCCAGCTTCACATACTCAGGAACAAACCATTGGATGAAAACAGTTTTAAAGACATCCCATGTCATTTCAACTTGCATTGACGGTGGGGTAACCATCTTCCACTGGTCCAGAGCTGGACCCTCGAACAATTCCATAATTGCACGAACCTTAACACTATCGGGAGTTCCCAACGTTCTAAAGACACGCTCCACTTCCTCGAGCCATTCCACAGCCTCTAACAGACCCTGATCACCATGAAGAATAAGCATAGTCTGTGGAGGACCAAAAACTAGGCATGACTTATCAGAATCCTTGGAGACCTTTCTGGGCGGCATTTCCTGAGCGACATATAAAACACAAAGCCAAAACCAATATCAAACCGAAGAAACATCAATAAAAGCGCCTTCATCAAAAACAGTCAGCACAAAGACCAAACAAACACAAACACAAGCCAACATAAAAATCTCATTTTTTTAAAATTCACTTTTTTTAGACTTTAAAACCACCCTCTTTCAAGACTACTTTCCAAAACCAATCCACTTTCAAACCAAAAACTTTCAAAAACAGTTTCCTCCTTAAAAACAATTTAGAAAACAAGGTCAAGCCTTTAATTTCAAATACACACCCAGGTAATCTCATGAACCATTGCACATGTCTTCATCCACTGTCCAATAATACTCACACCAACACACATTTTTTTCCCATGCATTCTCACACATGTGAAAATGTTCATAAAGAGGACCTGGGGTTTCATCCTGAACCATTCTCGACCAACTCCAAGAAATAATGAATTTGAAATTCAAGAGATTTCAGTTTTAAAACCCATTTCATTAATTTAAAGTCTTTTAAATGAAACCAGTCCAATTTTTTTCAAAACCCTTTTTCATTTCCAACAACGTACTTACACAGATCAAAACAAAAGAGCATCCAAATTTTCATCAACCACTGGAGTGAGGGACTAGTAGTCACGCTCAACCTGGAGACATGGTAGTGGGCCATGTCCCAAGTTAGCGTTGACCACTAGGAGGAATTCAAACCGTGTACTCAGACTCCACATGGCTCACTACTCCATGTGAAATCATTATGTAACATCGGCTTGCCTCCGTTGTCATCTCTCAATCGAAGACAAACCAGAAAGAGACATGGACACAATTCCCGGACTACCCCTGGCGACTCGAGGTGCGGGACGGGCGAGGGTTCATGACGTCCTTCCCATACCTACCTCTCGAGTCCCGACAGTCCTAATCTCCACCGACCAGACAACCCAAATAACAAGAACCTCCTATTATACCATTTTGTCATGAACCAGCCCGGGTCGACCCTGAACCGGTCACCCGAGCCGGTCCGCGGAAAGTCCCGAGGGGCGTTCCCGATCCCCCCGGGATGGCAACAAGTGCCGGGCATTTAAAATTTCAATCGTTGGGAACGATTTCAGCCCAAAATAAAAACAGGATCAAAAGAAAGAATATAAACTAAACAAACAGACAAACTCTAAAGACATAAAAAAAAATACATCCCAACATACCTTCATGTGACCTCGCGGGTCACCACCCAACTACAAACCAACGTCGCTCCATCACTGAGCGACTCAAGCCAGGAAAACCTGAACACAACGAACCTGCAACTGAAATGGTAAAAGATAGGCGTGAGCACAAAAGTACTCAGTAGGTGAGCCCCACAACAAATCTCAAAGAACTGCCAGTAAATAAAGAATCTACATAATCCAGGTTTGAACTACAATGTATAAAAGTAAGCTCTCATAATGTTTCACATGAAAATCAAAACACAAGAAATTTGCTTATTCTTTTCCAAAAATTGGATTTCTTTAATCAGTCCTAAACTCATTCCAAAAGGAAAGAAGTGTTACATTTTTAAATCTTACACAAAGAGAATAAAGTATTTTCATTTGAAAACCTTTTTCCTAAAATCTAACAGTATAAGCTGTGAAGGATGACTGTAATTAAACAAGCAGGGAAAAACAAGTGCAAGTAAAAGTAAAGCAGAAGTTATAAGCAATAACAATGGGCGATCCTAAACATCCATAGAAAACCCCTGGACGTACTCGGGTTCAGACTACCTGCCGGCATGGTACTCTATAGTCAATAAACAACTGGCCGCCCTAACAGCCAACAAGTGGCACGCCCCAAAAGGCCTTACCTACCAAGGGGGGACTAACCCGTATAATCGGGGTTAGCCAGCAACCGTCACTTGATTCTCTAAAGGACGCCCAGGAACCCACGGTGGTTTTAATAACACTGTGTAAGTGGGAGACCCTCGCATGCGTGACTCATCTCACCGCACTTGCCAACCCCTTACACGGACACCACTACATGACAATCCTCGAAGGGAAGTCCCCCTGTAGAGATGCCCTCATAAGTACGTATATATATATATGTGTGTGTATAATCACTTCACATTTAATAAAGTGCCAACCGGGCCGTCATATCATTCACATTTTGACCACTTAATAATAAATCATTTCTAAAGGGATATGACACACACCATTTCATTGAAAACTAGAAACACACTTAAAACATTATTTAAGAAACTCAAATCATCATATTAAACCTGGAACACATTTGTTTCACAAGTAGAGTCACTTTCCAACATCCAAACACACCCCACTTTTATCAAGAGCCAAACAAGCCTTTAATCACTTTTTGAAAGAATAATATTTCTCAAATGAATTCCATACTTTTAATCACGCGTCAAAAGAAAACATTTTTCAACAACCAAGAACCACACATAAAGTTTCCAAAACAAGTTTAAGGGGTTATACGACATTTCCTCTAATCAAGGTTCTAAGAAAAACACCATTTTCCATAAACAATACACCTAATAATTTATACACACCAAAAACATTTCAAAACACAATTTCACATTTCATAAAGAACCATTTAGAAATATTACCATGGAAGCACACAATTGAAACCAAGAAAGTACTTTCAATGAAATGCTAGAATTTAAACAGCTTTTATCAGCAGATCACCACACTATAAATAACTACTTAATAATACTTTTAAATTTACTGAAACTCAATGAAAATACAAGGAATAAATAAATTCTTACATTAATGGCAAGTGAAAATGGAGACCTAACTCGAATTGGAACGAAAAATGACACAGCGCAAAACTCCCATTGTGTAATGGTCGCACCGTATTGCGCCGACAAACAGGTCCTAAAACAATAGACCGTTAAACAGGTTCAACAATAATAATAACTTAATAGTAATAACAACAATAATAATGTAAAAATAATAATAATAGTGATAACAATAACATAATAATAATAATAATAACATAATAATAATAATAATAATAATTATAATAATAATTATAACAATAATAATTTAGCATAATTATAATAATAATAATAATAATAATATAATAATAATAATAATAATAATATAATAATAATAATATTATTATCATAACCATAATATAATGTTAATATCAATAACAATATAATAATAATAACATAATCATAATAATAATGACAATAACATAATAATAATAATAACTTAATAATATTAATATGATAATAATAATAATAATAGTGTAGTAGTAATAACAACAACAACAACATAATAATAATAATAGTAGTATATAAATAATAATAATAATAATATAATAATAATAATGTAATAATATTAACATAATAATAATAATAATATCAATTGTCTAATAATAATAATAACATAATACTAATAAGAATAATAAAAAAAATAATAGCATAATAATAATAATAATAATAATAGCCATAATAATATAACAATAATAACAATAATGTAGTAATAATAATATTAATATCATAATAATAATATTAATAATAATAATAATAATAACATAATAATAATGATAGAATAATATTAACAAAATAATAATAATAATAACAATAATATAATAACAATAATTATAATATCATCATTATAATAATGATATTAACATAATAGAAATAATAACACAATTATAATAATTCTATAATAACAAAATAAAACCAAGCCTCCAACTTACAGGGGCGGCCGAGCGGAGAGAACAGGACGAAGCGGGCTGGCCGGAGCGGGGGTGAGGTTGCGGACGCCGGAGGCGGCAGAGGGAGCCCGGACGACGGCGAGAACCCGGATGGCGGCGAGCTAGAGGGGAGTGCGCAGGAGGGGCCAAACGGGGGTGTTGGGAGGCCGGAGGTGTGGCGCGGCAGTTCAGCAGGAGGGTGCGCCGAAGACAAGGTGGCCTGACTAGTGGAGGCGGTAGGGCGCAGAGGCGGGCCGCCTACAGGGTGGTGCCGGAGGGTCAGGATGGAGGCGGAGGGGCGCGACGGTGGAGGGAGGCCGGGTGCGGGCTCGGTGCGGTGAGCCGCGGGCGGTGGAGGGCGCGAGGCAGAGCGGGAGCTGGACGGGAGTCGGCCAGGGAGGTACAGGGGAGGGTGCGGGCCGGCAGTCGGGGTGGCTGGTGCGGCGAGGCGATGAGGCAGGGGTCGGGACGCCGGACGTCGGAGAGGCAGCGGGGTCTGGGGGAGATCGTGCGAGGAAATGGCGCCGGAGGAGGAGCGTGCCGGAGGGGTCGCCGGACGGAGGTGGGGAGCAGTGGGGCGGATCCGGGCCGAGATGAGGCCGGTGCGGGCAGCGCAGGAGCAGGCGGACGGGGTGCAGCGGCGGCGCGCCTGGGCGGAGGCCGGGGGCGGGGTCGGTGCTAAAGGAGGGGGCTTCCGGGGTGTGCGGTGAAAAGCTGGGAGAGTGGAGGGGGAGTCGCGCGGGGGAGAGAGAGAGAGAGAGAAGAGGGGGGGGGGGGGGCTGCGGGAAGAGAGGAGAGAAGGGAGAAGGGGGGGGGGGGGGGCGGCGACTGGGTAGATTTGGGTTAGATTAGGTTATATATATATATATGTATAATAATAATAATAATACAACAGAAATATAAATAATAATATAAGATTAATATTAATAATAATATATAATAATAATAACAAAATACTATAATCATAATAATATACTAATAATAACATTGAATATAAGTAATTAAATAAAACAAATCCTAAAAAATAATAATGTTTTATAAAAATAATAAAACATTATAATAATAATTAACCTTATAATAATAATATTAACAATATAAATAATAAAATGACAACATAAAATTCTAAAGATTGAACGTCGGGCGAACACAGTCACCCGAGACAAACGCACGGTCACCGCTAACGATGCGATGACCGCGCACCGGCGCGAAACCGCCAACACAACTAAACTTCGAAAACAAATTTAAGCCGGGACCAAGAAATAAGAAAAATAAGGACATCTGCGGTCAGGGTCTGACACATATTATATAATTATTTA
The DNA here is from genome assembly GCA_963277665.1 of Viscum album. Lineage (NCBI taxonomy): Eukaryota > Viridiplantae > Streptophyta > Magnoliopsida > Santalales > Viscaceae > Viscum > Viscum album. The sequence goes on from OY728167.1 coordinate 1,009,485,808, forward strand.
TCATTATGGTAATTAGATTACATAAATCCATGCCCTCTTCCAAAAAATGGTAAATAAAGCTCTTGATCGTGTCTATGGAAGACTATTGCCTCCTGAATAAATGTTAGTTGTTTTTCGTCAAAACATATCACAATTGGATATGATGTTATATTCAATATTTATATATTATATTTATGATATTTTTATACCCATATAATTATAATACCACATATACCTTATTACCTCCCAATCCTTTGGAAAACAATAATGTCCCTCGTGTGTAGGGCGGGCTACCACAACATGAACTGATATTTTTAATGATATTATAATCATATAATTATTATATAAAATATAACATATTCCTTTAAATTACTTGGATGACATGATAGAAAATTTCATGTGTATGTCGGGCTTCTAAATCATGAATGGATGTGAATTTATTTCACTAATGCTTCGATGGAATGTTAATATGGGAAAACATAATGAATATGTGCGATAAATATGACATAGAAATGATTACATAAACAAAATTAAAGGATGTATCACATGATAAATATTATTATTATTTTATAATATATATATAATATAATTATATTTTTTATATATTTTGGTTCAATTTTTAATAAATTATTCCATAGTTAAGCAAATGGATTTATGTGCCATTTTTTATTCTTTAGGAAAAACGTATTGTTATGCACATATATTCATTTCTGGGGTGTATATAATTATATCTTTTTTATGTAATACCATGAATTTATTTATTACCAAGATGTTTTAGTCTTTATATATGGTTTTCATTCATATTGATTATGATTCAATGTTACCCCAGTTGTAAGCATTTTAGAATACAACAACATAGTTTATTGAGATTTTTTATGTTTATGAATTCGATAATGAAATATTATTATCTATATCTCAATATACTCATTATTTTTGTAACCCTAGTTATTTATTGTGAATTAATGTTTCCCTTAATTTTCATCTCTAGAGGTACTAATGTTTAAATAGTAACATTTTTGAAGAAAACTAAATTTATTTCTCCTTTGGTTGAGAACTATTTTTCATCCATGTCCTTGTTTTATAAAAATCTATTAACTGTTGTACTTATTAATAAACATATATTATTTAAAATTATTATTAGCCATGTTTGAGTTTTTTTAATTTCTTTTAAAGTAATCATCTTGTCTTTTAACAAACAACACTCTTTAGACTTATTATCAAAAATGTAAAAGGAATCACAATTTCAACATGTATGATAGGAATGGTATTTTCTAATGTAATTACTAATATTTGTTTAAAATATTACATTATATGAATCAATGGTTAATTTCAATGAATATTTTTTCTTCAAAATTTGGAAATTATTTAGATTTGGAATAAATTATTTCAATATGAAAATGTTACATTACTCAAAAAATGATTCATGTAATCATTGAAAATCATTTTCTATAAAATATGGCTTCCATTTATTTTTCATCATTTTTATAGGGGTTATATTATTATTAATACCATACCTAATCTTTATTTTTTATGGATTCTTTTTTTATTGAAATTTATTTATGAAACCCATTCCTTCCCTATTTATTATACTTTGATTAAATGTTTAGGAAAATAGTTTCTTTTCTATGGGAAATTCCATAATTAAATGATTATAAAATCCATTTTTTTCGTTGATTATGATATGATGAATGATTTGGAAACATGTGGAATATAAATTTATTTTTATGTGGATAGTGGGACTAATGCCCCTGTCTAATTTATTGGGAAATGATTGATGTTTTATTAGATCAAAGGGTGCACGAGAGGTTCTCACATGCCAAAAAGAGGGTATTTTAGAGGTTATCCCAAACCCAAAAGATGATACACAAGAGATTATCCGAGACCCACAAAAGAAAAATATGTGGTTATGCCAATCATATCTTGTAATTAAGGTATTGGTGGATAGCCTTGACATAATATTTTTTAGGTATATATATATTCCACTCATAGATATCTTATTCTAATGTTATGATATCATAACTCATGTTCATTGATTAATTAATGATATATATCTTATGAACAAAACATATTTTTGAAATGAATAAAGTTTATGATCTATTATATAAAGGGTATGGTTTTTTCAAATGCTATTACCTTGTTTTCATAACCTTATGTTTGTGTTATGTTGATATCTACTTTTTTTACCCATAACAATCATCAAATCATACAATTTATTATATTTCCATTTCTAATGATATGAAGAAAGTCATTATGAATGGTATGTCGAAGAACATCTATAAAAATGACCATCTTAGTGGTAGTTGATGTAGCTCACTTATGGAATAGTTTTGTATGTGTCATGTTTCCAAAGACATTATTCCAAAAATATTTTGGAGTGGATCATTTTGTTATGTATTGAATTTTTCTCTATTATAAAGTATTATTTATGAATCTAATGTTTGAGAAATTATAGTTGGTATCAGAATATTGTTGATTTTACATTGAAAAATATTATGAGAAAACATTAGCGAGACCCCTACGTAACAATCTATGGATAATTATAAGGACAATTCAAACTATAGAAAAATATATTGGTATATTTGTGAAGGATATAGTGAGAGGTTTCCCAAGATAATAAAATACATTTTTCTCTACAACATGAGGATATGGTTTTAGAAAAGATGAATGTAGTCGTAATAAATCTAAAATAGGTGAATCGTTCCTGGCTCAAGCATTTCTTGGTATAAGAATGTGGAACTTGTTGAGAATCTGGTTTGACACTCTTGGAGGATAGGCTTTAGAAATTCATAAACTCTTTATTGTCATCCGGAGAATCCAATTGTTATGTGATATGGAATTAGAAAACTATTTTATATAGAAACTTTTTTTAATATATGAATCCTGATAGAAATACAAATTAGAATGAGAGGGACCAATGTTTTGTTGAGTCTTTAATAATGCATCATCCACCCTCTATTATGGCTTATATTAATACTCTAGTAATTGAGCTATGGACCAGTTCCTTTGAAAAATTGTTTTCTATTATACAATGTTCAAATAATAAATTTTCATTTTGGATTTCTATCACATAGACGGTGAAACGTATCGATGGAGTAAAATTATCCATAATATGATGCATCAATTTAAAATTGACTCCATAGTGTTTGATATTTTTAAGAGATTATTTTTTTTAGTATTGAAATTCTATATATTGTTCACATGTAAATGGAGAATTAATTATTTGAGTTAAAGTCGAAGGATAATGAATATCTTGGTTACAATGCAAAAAATATTACATGGATTTTGCGTTACATTTATAGTGTTATATTCAAACATAAAAGTGTGTTTGATTGATAACATAGTGGGTTAAAAACAATTCCTTAAGGGGAATAATCATTAAGAGACATTAGTACCTATGAAGAGATCGTTTTTGTGATATTATGGTGGAATTGGATATTGGATTTACCCATCAATCCCGTGGTATTAATAACAAAAAAAATATGTAAATCAAAGAAAACCATAAATTTCATGGATATAAGAATATGAGTATTCCTTCATGCTTGAAATTTGAATGTAATCATAAATGATTTTGTATTAGGGTGGTACTAAATTTTTATGTGTGGGAACGAAGGTTGTTAAGAAATTCATTTTTAATGTTATTGGAAGAAGTTATATTATAATGATAATTGAGAGAAAGATCCTTAGGATACACTACCCACACTCTTGACTTTCAAATTTAATGATTATGAGAATTATGTTAATCAATTATAAAATCCAATGGTTAATATGTATGATAAGATGAAAAAACAAATGAATACAATGGAAAAATGGAAATATTTTGAAATAAAAATTGTTGATTTCATGACCCATCCCCTAGGGACCATATCACAACTACACCAAGCCTACATCCCAAAGGCCAGGGGTAGTAAACGTACACCAAAGGCACTATACTAAAAGTGGGTAGAATTATCTGAGTAACTTTACACATTCACACTCACATCCCACGCCCACAATGCTGAAAATGAAAACCCATATGCTACAAAGACAACCACTGAGTGTAGGACAATAAAATCTGAAAGAAAAGCGACCAAAATACATGCCAAAAAAATAAAGGCTAAAAAAGTAATATACAAAGGTATTTATAGATTCATCTTCATAATACCTTACCTAATGGGTAGGTGTAGAGTTGCTGCTGGATGGAGTAGGGGTACGCCTTACATGTCTGATCTCATTGGGCATCACCTTATCATTAACAACCAAGGTCTCCTTCAAAGCATTGATTTTCCATATAAGATATTACACGTGCAAGAAAATCTTGTGAATGGGTGAGTGACATGATAATCCTTAGTGACCCCAGACCAAAATGAATGACCACAATTCAAATGTTCACATGAAGAAATGGAAATATCAAATATTTATAACATAATAAATAGAAAGCAATGTTATTATTCATAAATCGATATATTCTTGAACTACTAACAGAATAATTTCCAATGAATCACTAAGGTCTGCTCATCGGTCATGCCTATAAAGTTTACTAGGCTGCTGCTCATCTTCTGCGGCACTAAGATCTCCTCGATTACTAGTCATCAGTAGGGCAACATAGTTCCTCTCAACTACCGGTCACATGTTGAGCCACTAAGGTCTGGTCACCTACTCGTCTACCGAGACACTAAGGTCTATATGACTACTCATCTATAAGACCACTGTGTTCAGCTCATCCACTCGTATTTTGGCCCATTGATGTTTGTTCATCTAACCATTGAGGTACACTCTTCACTTCCTTCTTGTCACGGCCAGTCGTATGATTTTTTCTAGTAGCGTTATTGATTCTAGGTGAATATAATTTTCAAGCCATCAGTTATATGTGAATCTCTACGGAAACCAACTTGTAGTATGTCAAAAGGGACACCTCGTAGTGAGGTTCCCAATTTCACATATTCTTTATCAATCAAACAGATGGTATAGAAGTTATGGACATTTTAGTTAAATGGAGTATTGGGTTCTTGGTCCAGTATGTCCCGGTCGGACCGACTGACCCGACCCAAGTCCGAACTAACTAGGATCAGACCTAGTCATCTGGTTCTAACCCGCCTTCTCTAATCCAGCCTACTATGAGTGGGTTTTCTTGTCTCAAATGGGCATGGTGGTGATCACCATGTCAAACCTCAATCAATGTGTTGGGTTCGCCGCATAACTACAATGTGGGTCACCGCGGGACCCTCATATCACAGTCCCTCAAGACCAGATACCTCTGGCCACGTGAGGCGACTCGATGCCGCCTCTAACAAATAAACCACTGTTGGATGTTTTTTGTGACCCTCATCGATCACCCCACAACCAATGTTGTGGCATCCTCCACCAACATGGCGTGCCTCCATAGCACATCATCTCCGAAACGCAGTTGTCGACTATCGTCGACAAGCCGACAGGTTCATTCAAAGGAAATTGGAATTGATTTTAAGATCTGTTATCTAATCAATGAATGCTTTCTGGGTCCTCAGGTAGTCATCCTCCCTGATATAGTTTCAAAGTATCCTTGCTATCAATCTAGGTGTCCGTACATGAAGAATACTAGAACAACCTCAATGGAGGGATCCAACCTTTTTCATGTCATCCTGAATCCTCTGAGTTAGAATAAATGGTAGAAGATTAACAGGTAGTTTCTATCCCTTCATGCCCATGATAAACAATTCCACCATGAAAGAACAAATTACCCATGGATCAACCTATTAGTTGTTTGATCAACATTCATTGTTTTATAAATAAAGAACAGGAAACAATTTTACAAAAAAGTAACCCCTACATCAAGGTTGGATCATTCATTAACGATGAACACACTACATTAATTTGATGTTCATTTATTCATAACCTTATTTTCTCATTAGTAATCCGTAAAAGGATGGAATAAGAGTAATATAATGGTTCTCTTCATCACATGATATTTTTTGATCATCACTCGTGAATGTCAAATCTCCATGCTTAGAGAAACTTAATTGTGCTAATGATCCTGTATTCTCTTAACGCATTAAATAAGGAAAAATGTTTTAGTGTTTCTGTTATGATGTTTCATTTAGGAAATAATGTTTTTACTTTACTAAACGAAAATTAAAAATTAAATTAAAATAAAAAAAATGTTTATTATATTTTATTTTTCTTAAGATAATTATTATATTAAATTCTCATAAAAGGTTTGGAAATCAATTTTTTCCCTCAACCCTTGGGGGTTGAGGTTATGTATTTTCATGGGTAATTTCGTCATTCGAGATGCAACGGTTCCTTAATATTTTTAATCTGGGTACCATTTTAGAAATATTTAAAACCGCTCATGTGTGCTATTTGAAATAAACTAAAAAAATATAAAAAAATTCCTCTGGGCTCTCTAGGAAACATAATCAGGTGTCATCTAAGCACTTGTTCATGAAATAATATTATATAATATAAAAAAGTTACATGAAATTTTGCGACATTACATTACCCCCATCTTTAGGCATTTATGTCCTCAGAAGCGAAAACAATGACTAAACAGACAAATGGGGGTACTGAGTATTGATCAGAGTCTCCCACTCCTAAGTGCTCTCCTTGACATTCATGTTCTGTAATTGATTTCACAATATAGAAATCGACTATCCAAAATAGATCATATCCTATCAATCCTCAATATCTTCTAGTAAACCCTAAAACATCACCCCGTTGTTGATGTCCAACTCACCCCAGTCAATTATGTTGGACAGATCATAGACATGCCTCCTCAGCTACGATACCTGGAAGACATTATGCCCCTGGTGCATCCATGGGGGGATATCTAGAGAATCTCAACCTCACCAAATCTTCTGAGAATCTGGAAATGGATGTTGAATCTCAGATATAGCTTGCCACCCTGGCCAAATCTCAGCGTACCCTAATGAGGTGAGACACGAAAGAACACATAGTCTCTCCCCTCGAACTATGAGGTCCTTCATCTCCTATAATAATTTGATTTATTCCCACACTGTGGAGTCCTCATCTGCTATTGGAAAACTTTCACCTTCTTGGTGGTAGCCCATACCAACTCTGGACCCTTGAGTGCTTACTCCCCTAGGTATGTCATGTATAATGGTGATCTGCATGGTTTCTCATAAAGAACCTAGAATAGTGCCATACCAATGGTGGAGTGGTAGTTGTTTTTGTACCTGAGCTACACGTATGGTAGGTGATCCTACCAATTATGCCTGATGTTTATGACATAATCCCCAATCATTGCTTCTAAAACCTAGATAGTGCTCTCTATCTGATCATTCGTTTTGGAGTAAAATATTGTGCTCAAACGAAGCTGAGTCCCAAATTCCTTTTTCAATCCATTCCAAAACTAGGATGTAATGTGTGTGTCTCCCTCTGAGACTATCATCAACGGGATCCCATGGGGTCAAACTATATCATACACGTTGAGCTATCTCGAGCCCTCTACTAAACCCTTCCCCATATGGGTAAGAAGTGGGATGACTTGGGGAGCAGGTAAGAAATCACCTAAATGGTATTATGACCCCAGATTTAATGTGGAAAACCATTCACAAATTCCACAATCATACTATCCCAAATCCACTCTGGCACCACATATAGTTGAGTCAAACCCTCTTCTTCCATTTTCTAACAAGTTAGTCACCGTGAAATAAACTCCGTCACATCCTTCTTCAGTCTTGGCCACCCGTATTGACATTATATGTCCTTGTATGTCTTCTCCACTTTTTGATGTACAACCAAAGGGGAGGTATGGAAATCCTTCAAAACCTCCTCACATGATACCAATGACACAACAATGTGTCCTCTTAAAAGGATGACATGCTTCCCACCTATCAAATTTCCATCAATATCTTGTCTTGAGGATAACTAAGAACGTCATGTATCGCTGTCAACATATAAAAGTTGTGCCTCCCTATCTCGCTGTAAGAGAGGGGGAGTTATAGACATCAACTGATGATAATCATATCCATAGTCATTCAAAAAGGATAGATACATTGCAACCAATTTTTATGTCGCCTCACATAGAAACTATAATTCAGATATCCAATTGATAGTGCCCACTACCACATTCCCATTCCCAGAAGTATATACTATCAATAAGTCATATTCCTAGAGTAAATCCAGCCATCACCGCTACCTCTAGGTCACAACCTTCTAAGAGAATATGTACATGATATTTTTGTGGTCAGACTAGATGGTAAATGTCTCTCTCATCAAGTATTCACACCACATATTCAAAGAGAAGACAACTACTGCTAGCTCCCAAGCTTTTGTCGAAAATTTCATCTAATAATTACTCAACTTCCCTAAATCATAGGTAATCAAGGCTTTCTCCTACATCAGGTAAAAACATGCCTATTTCCTGATGCATTGCAGAAAACTACATACCCAAAGCCCTCCTCTGGTAGACTCAATATGGGGGAACTATTCAATCTCTGCCTCATCTTATGATAATTGTTTTGTCCTTATCCAATCAAATAAAGGGTTGTATGTTCTGTGTTAAATCTAATCATGGTGTTGCTGCCCTAGAAAAGATGTGAATGAACATCCAGTAGAACCCAAAAAAACCCAAGAAATTTCTCTCAACAGTCATGTTAGTGGGTGGATCCAAGCAACGATCAGTTCTATCATTGTTGGATCCACTGCATCTCTAGCCTCTGAAATGAAATTTACCATGAAGTGGACCTCCCAAAACGTGAACTGACACTTCAAAAGCTTCTCCTAAATCTGGTTCTCTCAGAGTGTATCCAAGACTACCTATAGGTGTGTGGAGTGCTTCTCCACATACATTGAGTACACCATGATGTCATCAATTAAGAGCATGAAAAACTGATCAAGATAAGCCATAAATATCCTATTCATGAGTCACATTAACACTATTGGGGAATTAGTATTGCTGAAAGTCATCACTAAATACTCATAGTGGCCATACTGACATCTAATGGTTTTCTTGAGTATATCCTCACCTCGTAAATGAAGCTGATGATAGCATGGTCTAAGATCTATTTATAAGACCCATCATTACCCCTTCAGATGATCGAAGAGGTCATCAATTCTTGATATTGGGTACTTGTTCTGCATGGTCAACTAGTTCAGGTGATGGAAGTCTATGAGAAACCTTAAAATCTTGTCTTCCTTTTTGAAAAAAAAACTGGGGCAGCCCAAGGTCAAACAATGGGTGTCATGAATCCTTAATAATACAAAACATCCAGTTATACCCCCCAACTCATGTAGGTTTGCCGGATCCATCCACAATGAAAATGTTGATATTGGTGTCATCCTAGGGTAAAGATCAATGCAGATGTCTACCTATATGAGATGAGGTAATACCCGAGCATTTTCAGAAAAGATGAATTCATACTTTTCCCCCACTACATTAACGTGAGGATACTTATCATCCACTGCACCAAGGGTGAGTCTGGTAACTGGTGAGTGATCCGTAGAACCCTACTCTTATATAAGACGTCTTGTTCTACTAGATTTTCCTTTTCTCTAGTGAAGGTAAACCTAATTCCATCTTCATGTAGACACCGCACTCCGCGACAAAGACAATCAATGTAAGAATGAATGGTGGATATCGTGTCCACACCCAAGACGACATCGTAATGTCTCGACATTGCGACTATGAGTTCCAAGCTAAAGCTTGCATCTCCTAGAGTAATATCACAATACCAGAAATATAGTTTAAATATAAAATATCCTCTCATGGGAGTCTCTAACTATTTGGATTGATACAATGGCACCCCAGAATCTTTGAGCCCCGAACAAGGTCCACAAAAAATAAATTGGGACTGATGATTTTGTCTATAAGAACCGCAAATAAGATGGAGAATAGAAATATCATACCTCTAATTATCTCTAGAGCATCGTGGTCATAGGCCTCCATCGCATGTAGCTAGACTCTCACATGTCCACCATCTCTTTGATCTCGTTTTAGTGGTATCACATCAAACCACCATCCTCCACATAATAATCTCTTGACTCCCATGACACACCCGCTACCCTTCAAACCCCTTCTCGTAAACCACTTCTCTTACCTCAGCAGTCCCTCGACTCTCTTCCTATCATCTGTGCGACGAGTCGGATAATCACAATACATGTGCTCTTTCTCGCCTCATGAGTAGAACGCCCTACCCCTTTGATGATTCCCCCCTCTATGGGGGTCTTGTACCACTGATCCTTCATCCTATGCTCATCCAACAAATGTCCTGGCCCGCTTGGCCCCCTGTTTCTCATGCATGCTACCCACAACTAAATACTCCACAACTTGATGACTAGTGGATGATCCTACTGTCGGCGCCTCCTCTGCCAGGAAGCTCTCCATGAGTAGGCCTCGCTCCATCACACCAGAATGAGTATGAATGCTATTTGATACCATGGATTATGTGGTCTTCTTTCATAACCCTTTAAAAAGTATTGAGCCCTGAATATTTGGTCTTGCACCATGTCGGTGGAGTAGAGAGAAATCTCATTGAATATCGTTGAGTACACTCCTACTATCATGCCACCCTTTTCTAGGCACAACATCTTATATATGTGCATTGAGTTCAACATCAATAGAAAGAAATCATCTCTGAAGAGGTGCAAAATGTTTTTCCATGTGAGACTCACCTCATCGTGTGTCTAGATTGTCAAGCTCCACCATCTCCCCAGCAGGCCCTAAGGAAGGCTCGCGGCTAAGATCACCGTCTATTCAAGAGGAATCATCATCCGACAAAAGACTCATGTAACCACATGGATCCAATCCTATACCAACTGGGGGCCAGTCTCATCTCTGGCCCTAGGATTCCTCTACCTATGGAACTCGTTTAATGCACCGAGCCTATGTGCATTATCTACCGGTAGAGGGTGTAGAAACTACGGACCAATAGGTGGTGGAAACAATGGAACACCTCCCAAGGGACACTCTCTGATACCAAATCCTACCATCACCCACAATGATCAAACCTTTCCTAAACCTGCACCACAAGATTAAAAAATAAATAACCATAGGCATGAGTATTAAAACATGATAGGAATTAACAAACAATATATTACCAATGCAATTCCATGGAAATACAGGAAATATCAACATCATGTTTGAAATATATTATGAAAAAAATGCTTTTTACACACACTTTTCCATTTTAAAATAAATCACATTCTATTGCCACATTGTACATTATAAAAACAATATTTTTCAAGAAAGAACAATTATTATTTCAAAGAGGAAATATGATACAATATTTATATATTTTTCCAAAACATATTACATAAACATTAGAAAACCAATTTATCATTTTTAGAATGAATACCCACTATTAAAAGAAACAAGAATAACAATTATACAATAAGGGAAGTGAAGAATATCACATAAGTGTATCCAACCAATCATGCATCTCAATTATCCACCCTATGTAACAATGTTGTAATAGACATGGATGGAACCTAAGAGATTTTGAAAAATATTGAACACACTAATAAATATTTATTCATCAAGAAAAGCATGGCTCACTTGATGAAATCAAAATTACATTACACACTTAGCCACACCTCACGTGGTACAAACTGAGGGGAAAGATATCATTTCAATAATAAAAAATATACCCCTATTGTGGACCGCTATATAGTGTGTAACCTAACTAGAGCAGTAATAGTTCTTAGAGAAATTAATAGTTATATTGTGTTCTCCATGTCAAGAGTATGGATGGGGGTGATCTAGGTGATTCCAACCAAGCATCCAATCGCATACACATATATAATAATTAACATAAGATTTCTCTCCCAAATCACCCCAAGAACTAATATCTTTATATTAAAATCACAAATCGCAATAGAATCCACACCGAGAATCTCCCATTTCAAGACTAATTAATTGAGTCATGAGGATTCCACATAGAGAGCATCCCATCTATTTAAAATTCACTCGTTAAGAGGATTATCCAAGGATGGGTTTCATGATAACATTTTCAATCCTTCCATCAATGTACCAAAGGGGCCTCAAACTCTTTCCTCAAATAAATTATTTAACAAAGAAACAAATAAGCTTTTAAAAGAGAAATGAAAAAATATTTTTCTTTTCAAAATAATTTTACAAATATCTTTTAAGAATTCACGTCACACATTTATACAAATTACATTTCTTATAAAAATCCCAAATGTGTCATTTACCATCACCACATGCCAAACCATTTTTGAAAACTCGAATACACATTTCCATTAAAACCAAAACACTTATAAAACACATTTTAGAACACATATAATAGTTTTATATATCATTAATATTCTCAGAAATCCAAACTATTATTTAAATATCATAAAGCGTGTGAAAAAATCAACAAGGAATTTAATCAAACACTGTGTGTGAAATATTTAACAAAACAATTCCACTTATCACATAATATGAGTGAAAGAGGTAAGTTTCACACCAAAAAAACATTATAAAGATCACACATCTTTATTTTGAAAATCATGGAGGTGAGAAAAGCATGAAATCAATGATACTTAAATTAAAAATCCAAGTGATAAGAAAAAACTACTGCAAACCAAAATCACTTCAATGAAAAAAACTTGAAATTGTTTATCCCTGGTTCCAAGAGTCACGATATTCTAAGAGAAAGCCTGAAAAAGAGCAACCACCAGCAAAAAACCATGGGAAACATGAAGCCTTGGTCTAAGAGGCTATATAAGAAGAAAAATTCAAGATAAAATGGAAGGACGTGGAAGAGGTAGAAGAGAGGAGAGGTTTGACCTTAAAGATCTATCCAAAACCATAAATAATCACTAAATATAATCCATTGGAAAAAGGATTAAAATTATATAATTAAAGAGTGTCCCTATAGGGTTGAAAAAAATAAAGGGGGGTGAGGTTATGTGTTTTTGGTTAAAAATACAAAGAGGGTGTAGTTGAAATTTACAGTTTTTTATGATCTATGAAATATTCATGTTATGGACACACGATTTTTCAAACCACGGGTCAAACCTATTCCCCTTAACAAATACACATGGAAAACAACATGGTTTGACCAAATAGTTTTTAAACCATGAAACAAGTATGTAAAATAGTTTAATCCTATGACATTGGCTTACCACAATTTTTAAGAACAGTTTGACTAGTCTTGTGTGGGTTGTGTGTCCTAAACCAAAAGCACAACAAGGATCACACAGTTTCAGGATCATGCTATTTGGTTTTTCCAAACCATGTGTTGACTATGAAATAATAAAAAACACCCTTAATCTCAATATCAAAACCTGTTACACACAAAACAGTCGAGAAAAAACTCAAGGGAAAAAAATAAACAATAAAACATATCCAATATTAAAAAAATAGTGAAAATTATAAACATAATTAACACATTATTCACCAAAAAATAAACAAAATTGTCGGTTTGATCAATCAATGATTAAGTATTTTTGTACCACATAATTCAGCCTCTTTAAAAACACCTGAACCACTACAAAACACAACATAATTTTTTTTTCCAAAAAAAAATCAACTGAAACCAAATGTAATTATCAACAGTGGAGGCTGGAATAGAATCCCCATCATGGGAAGAAAACTAGAATCAACCACTTTTAATGATACCAAAATGATACCTACAGTGGGTGTCCCCACTATTAAAAAACATATTTATTGGAAAAATAAAGAAACCCAACGATGGGATAACATGGAAATTTTCTACACACTCACCAAAAATCCCCCAATAAACAAAAAACCCCCACAAAAGGGGGAAGAAAATGATGAAGGAAACCTCGAACAATGAAATAAGAAAATCCAAAACAATAAAGACTCTTAAACAACCTCCCTTACCACACAGAAGAAAAAAAGTTCAAAGTCCCTCACTCCCATGAGATTTCTGACTATACGTGGGATTCACTTCAGGGCCTATGGTTAGAGCCTTGATGTTTGAAGTATCAAGGCTCATATCCATAAGCATATAATCTTTAATAACCAAAATAATAATTAAAAAGATACACATGGGAAACACCTCCATTTAGAATGAGGAAAGATTCAAAATAATCAAAAGAAGAACACACTTGCATTAAAATTGGAGTTCTCAAGAATTACATTACTTTCCGGTGCAACAAATATGTAATAGAGCAGCATCATAAACATGTTTCGTAGTAGAAGGAAATAATATAATAGAAATAGGATTTCAATTGAGACCAACAACACCTTACTCTTACGATCTATATCAATGTTGCTTCCTAGAATAAAACTATGAAAATTGTTGATAGTGGCCTATGTGAACACAAGCATGACATGTACATGGTGTTCTCTAACATGATGACTTTTTATTATCTATATTTCAACATAAATAACACAAATCAATTCTACACCCATAGTAATCTGATGAAATATCATGAGGATATTTAATCCCATGACCATCTCCAAAATCTTCCATCCACTTCTACACTCCTATACCGGAATTCCCCTCACTAATTTTAGGAACTGAAAGAGGGAAGAATACATCAATCAATCACGTTAACACAGATTAAACAAAAAAAATTATACCTCGCTACATTGAAAAATGAGGTTAGATTTAACTCCAACACCATCGACTATAGACGAGGATGAATTCCAAATATGAAATCTTAAGCCATTAAAGAGTCTTCCACAACATCCCCTAGGTCATATAGGACTAGGTCTAAAATGAGATGATATAATTTCAACACTGACCCATCACCCTTATATAAATAGAAATCCCCCATTCCTTTCCTCACATTTTTCATCTCAAAAAAGTATTGTCAGATTAACAAAACCATGGAGAACACCCAAGTAAAATATTTCTGAGGCTTTTCATGAGAGGATGACTTCCACCACTTATAGGGTGAACTATCATGAATGAAATTAGAAAAAATAACCATCAATTAATTAGGAAACACAATGTGGATAATGTTCTTTCCAATCTTTTTCATCCACTATTCTTCTTTAAGAAGATTTAGTTGAACATTGAGTAGAGGTGGATTTACCTTTATAAAATAAAGAACAAAATCTTTAGGTTGATCAACTGAAAATCCATCTAATGGGGAATCACCCATATTTTCACCTAGAACATCCATTGAATCTCTACAAGGTGAAAATACTAGAAATAATAAATATAAGAGATAAATAAAATCCAACTCTTAAAAAAGAGTTTTCAAGCATAAAACAGCACATAAAAATTACTTCCAAATCAAAAGAAAGAACAGAATAACCAATTGTTATCTAACACCAAAATTTTCATCTTAAAAAAACTATTGAAAAGAGCACAAACATGGTATATTTTCACACTCACCAATGGTATTCCATAGAGTCTAACTCAAATGCTCATTCTTATGCCACACAAGAATCCTAAATTAAATCCACAAAGGAACATCTCCATCCACATTATCATCCAAAAAGATTCCACACACATCAATGCATGTGAGGACCGAAGGATATACTAAATGTCAAATAAGAAAATTTCTATTCGAAAAATCAAAACATTCCACCCATGTTTTAAAATCTCAAATCACTCCATATTTCAAAAATTTAAAAAACATTACATAAGATCACCACCCAACAATAAAAACCATTCTCAAGCATCACATATAAATCAATTTAATCCATTAAATATCTTAATTCATACCTTTCAAAACATTTTTAGTAGTTTACAAATCCCATTAACCAAACCAATTTTATAAAAAAACCCACTATATTCAATTTAAAAAAACATCCAAAACCATCTTCTACTTTTCCAAGACTATTCATCAAAATGAAACTGAAAACTCATTTCTCATTTTTCCAAAACCAATCCATTTCCATTTCAAAATACATTTTTATCAATTCCAATGAAATATTCCACAAAATAAAAAATCACAAGGAAATCAAAGAAACTAACAAAGGGAAACTAATTTTTATGGGTTATATGGGCATAAATTTAGAAGTCATATGACAAACACACTATTGTCATTAAGAGTATTCCAGGAACATGCCGTCAACACCATATGTCTTACCAGGTCCTATGGGTCAGGAATCTCACTAGCCCAACTCACATTCTATATTACAAACACCAATCAACCATAAGAGCTAAAGGAACCACTAGAAACCAGACTTCCCATGGATCTCAAGGTTATGTCAAAAATGGTTTGGCTAGGAAATCCATTTAACCTACACCTAGAAGTTAAAAAAATGATACATTATCTACCATACCATCACAAAATAATATAGTGTTCCCTAAAATCAACGTCTTATAAAGATTAACCTCTAATAATGCCATTTATTCATGAACTAACCCAAGTCATCCCTGTATATGGCACCCGATCTTCTCTAAAACATGACCCAAAAGGTGTTCTGGATCCCCATGATCAGGAAACTATTGTCAAGAATCAATAGGGAGACAAGGGAAAAATTTCTCCACAAAAGAAAGAAACAATGTAAAGATAAACAGAGCCACCCAAATATTTAAATAATCAACTAAAAATATTTTATAGGAAAAGTGAAGATATAAAAACTATACAACAAAACCCAAACTACACCTAACAACCAAAACCCTCCATGTAAAATTGAGTGTCACTCTCAAATTTCCGAAACTAAACATCAACAATAGCTATAAAATAAATCTAAATAATACAACACAAGATAAACTCAATAAAAAACAATTTGCATGACAACTAAAACTCAATAGGCACACTAGAAAGATTTATTCCCTATAAACATTATTTCAATCAAAAGAATCATCAACATAATGGTTGAAATAAAATATATAAAATTAATATTTTCTAAAACACTTTTCTATTAATCATGGTATATTTCCATTTTATACATTAGAAACAAAATTCTTTCATCGTTTCTTATTGAAATATTAATGGTTACTTCATATAAAAAATGTTTTTTAATTGATAAAATGTAAATGAACTATGATTTATTTTAATGTGGAATAGTGTATAGAAAAACATTCTTTTCTATATTGTATTTCAAACTCACAGTTGATGATTCATTTATTTTAATGGAAGTGAATTAGGAATAGATTTATAGGCACTCTTACGAAGTTTTAATACACACCCCTATAGTTATTTATTTTTTTTATCTTGTGGGGAAGGTTTTAGATTAGTTAGATTTCCATGGAAATGGTTGATTTTGGTATTGGAGAGTGACCATCGTGGTCACAAAGAGATATTTGTCATCAGTTTTAGTTTGAGTTTTGTTGTATAGTTATTTGTATCATCAGTTTTCTCATAAAATATATTGGATTGATTATTTATATATTTTGTTTAGTTTATTTATCTGTTACTATCTCGTTTTTTTATGGGAAAATGATTCCATTGTCTCTTTTTTTTCATCGAATATTTTCTTGCCCGTGGGGATCTAAAATTCACTTTGATCCATGTCACGGATTAGCCCGAGTGCCCAATCCGAGGTCTACTCATTTTGGTTCATGACAAGATGTTATCCAAATCCTGATATAGGGTACACTATAGCTTATATCATTCTAGAATTGGGTACATGGGAGGCCATCTCAAACCGAAAATGTTATGAATGTATTGTTTAGTATCTTTGATATATGTTTTTCTATGATTTTATCATGCCATAAATCAATATGATGTTCCAGTTATATAGTTTTAATACTCATTTTCTTTGATTCTATTATGATTAATTTCTTATGAACATCCACGAATTATTCCACAACTCAATTTTATGATCTATTCAATGCTTGGTATGGTGTTTCCATTGTTAATATAATATTATCATACCATTATGATTACATTATACTGATATATCAATTGTTTACCATTTCTGAGTATCTCAGATAACTCTTACTTATGTTTCCTATCCCTGGGTATGATAAATGTTATTATGTATTTTATGTCTAATAAGGGTTCTCGTTATGATGATCTTATTGGGATATGACATAGATCACTTATAGACATGTTTTGTATGTTTTAATATTACCAAAGGCACTGGAAGTAAATGAGTCTTGCATTGATTAACATGTTATCTAATGTATATTCATATATTAGGATTTGTTAATTACATATGATAAGTTGGGTGCCTAAAATTATTTTATCCACTATGAATTTGATGTTTGATTTAAAGAGAATATGAGGTTCTCTGTTATACGTGACAAGTTGGGGACTCTTGGAATTGCATCAATGTTTATATTAATATAAACTAATAATCATGGTAAAACAACGAAAAACTAATATAATTTAAATTTAATTTAATCATGTGTTGAAATACTATAACTGAATAGATTTTATACCTGTTTTTATTAGTTCATTACCATTATATCTTGGTTTTAACACATGTTTGACCATTTTAAAAATTAAAATGGAAACGATTTATTTACCCTCTAGGGGTCAATATAGTTTCTATAGAAGTAAAAATTGTCCATAATTGGAACATAGTTGATATTAATAAATATATTAGTATCATATGTCTAAATATAAGTTTCTTTTTCGTAATTTTTATTTATTTAATTAAATATTATTTATTATCAAACAACCTTAATGTTATTTTTAGAACCAATAATCTCAATTGTCTTCAAAAAATAATTTAAATAATGAAATTTAAACCAATTCCTTTTAAAACACTCGAATGTGTTTTTTGTTACAAAATTCATGGGACCCAATAATTAATTCAAATTATTTTACCTTAAAAAATTTAAAATCATATATTTATCTTTCTATTAATTGAATAAATACTTTTTTAGAATTTTTTAAGCATTTAATGTTATTATATCATCCCAAAAACTAGAAATAAATTTCCATAATAAAAAAATCATTTATCACTATTTTTTTAGAACCAAATATTGTCTCTATTTATCACTCTGTCAAAACATTATAGATAATTAAACAAAGAGAATGACAATTTTTACTTTTGTTTACATGAAATAATATAAACAAAAAAATAAATCCATGTTGACATATTTTAGAATCCTAGATTAAAATTCCTTTATTTAGTTCATTAAATAATATATAAGATAGTGTTATAGTCCCCTTTTGGTCCTTATCATATTATTTTTTACCTTAATTACATGACTTACCCTTACATACTATGTTAAATATTCACAAAGACAAAAAAGTGGATGGCGCTGAATTCGCCTGGCCACTCTCGATCTCGACGGCTCCTCCCCTAGGGTTTCCAAGACCCTCTCAGCCGTGATAGATCTCCCTCTTTTCTTTCTCTTTCCTTCCTCCATTCAACTTTTTCATCTTTTTATCATTCACTGTTGTGCTGCAAAAGCCCTCGGCCACCCTATCCTACTCTGGCCTCATGATTCTCTACGCCTCTCGTAGAGGGTGTTGGAGCGGAGGTCTCAAAAAGGCTTTGGGTTTTTGTGGTTCAGCGGAAGAAGATTTTTCAGGTGCTACTAGATCCAGACTATTTATGGTCTTCTACCTCTTCATCATTGCTGGTGTTTGAATTAATATGACGCTAAAGCCCTACTATAAACTCTTGTTCCTCTGCACATCTCTTATTCAGATATGGAATGGGAGAAACTATGATGTTTTGGGATGTGCGGCTCGATGGGATTTGGTGGTCCTTCCCTCAGTTGTGTCGATTTTATCTGGTGAAGTTTGTTTTTAGTTTCTCAAACCTCTTAGTGAATCTTCCTCATGGGTTTCAATGAATATTTTATTTTCTATTACCTTATTCCTTATTCTGTTTAATATCCATTTGGTGGAAAATTCATTTTGGATTCTGTTTTCGGTGATTTTCGTTTCTGTTGCAATGTCTGATGTCACGGTGGCGATGAGGTTGGGTTTATTCATCATCGATGGTTCTCAATAGTTCTTACTGTGTGTCATCCTGGAAGAGCCTTCTTTTTCACTGTTCTGGTTCCAGGAGGCCACCATTCTCTCTGGGGTGGAGATGTGTGGAGGTCATCAAGGACCTTTTGAATGTGAGTCTGAGGGGGTGGCTTCAGGAGGTTGACCATGATGAATTTTCCATCGTGGATAGAAAGGTTTTGTTTTGGTTTCTATGATGTTGAATATGGTGATTTGGTGCTGGAGGATGACGTAATGTTACCGTGACTGGTTTCTTCATTCTGACGGTGGTGGTCGGAGATGCGATTGTCGATGACAAGGCGATGAGGATGATTTCTATTGATGACATGAAGACGTGATAGTGGTGAAGGTGATGTGATGTCAGGTTGGGGTTTTGACGATGGCAGTGGGTGAAGTTAGAGGTCTCCTCATGGTTCTAAGATGAATTGGGTGGTTTGTATGCTTTATGGTTTTGAAATTTGAATATTATATTTTTAATTTTGGATGATGGATGGGGTTTTTTTGGCGTGAACTGGTAGCTCTTTCTTGTATGGTTCCCACTTACCCAAAAGTTGATTTTAATAAATATAAAATTGATTGTGTGTGTACAAAGAAAAAAAATAAATGTGGCCATTTTACCTAATTTTATCGTCCTAAATAAATTTATGGAATCAATTTTTTGGATTGAATTTCTATAAGTGGAATAAATTAATTTATTATTTACACAGAAAACATTATTAAAAATATTTTATTAGAGTTTTTTTGAATATATTTAATCAATATTTAAGTATAATATTCATTGAAAAACTATAATTATATTTGTTTTAAATATATATCATTAACAAAATTTTTATACTAAAACAAAATTTAAGTTGATTTTGTAAATTATTTTAAAAAATCTACATTTTTCAATAGAAATCATTTTTATTCTCTCTTTATTGAATACTCAATAACATAGAAAATATATAAAATATTCATGTAAATGTAATTTTAAATTAATGACATCAAAAATTATATTCATTTTATTAAATAAAAATTTCAAATACAGCCTAAAAATTAATTGTAATATTTTCCCGCAAAATGAAATAAAACATGGTTTTGATGAAAACATATGTTTGATGAATAAAAAACCATTATCAAAAATTGATTTTTTATTCTAAATATTTATGAATACCTTTATAATCATTGGGGAAAAATATATATTTCATAATGTATTTAATCTTATTTATAATTTTAAATTTAACAGTGTAAGTGTAATATCAAATTTAGAATAACAAATTTAATGATTCATTTAGGCCAGGTGTTTCATGTCATATAAACTATCAAACATTGATTTACTTTTAAAATATTTGGGTGTTATACATTTACCAATTATATAAATTTCAAACTATAAATTTTAAATCTCTCTTGGAAATAATGTGTTTTTTATTTGAAAATACTTTTTTTAAATCCCACATTTTAAAATGTGTTAATAAAACATCCTCTTGAAAAGAAGGAAAGAGAAATAAAAAGCTCATCTGGAATACCACATTACTAGGTTTTCAATTTGGAGAATAATAGTAGGAATTGATCATATTTAATGAACGAATAATTATGGATATTGATAGATATTTCTTATCAATGAAAATGAATTATCAAGGAATAATTAATTCATATAACTTAATGAAGTTTGAAAAATACCATTGATTAATCATAAATAATGGTAATATGATAAATTTTTAATTTTAAGATCAACTTCCTTGAGTTAAGGAATTAATTTACCATTCAATTTGAGAACATAAAAAAATACATTATTTTAGTATATAATTTTATCATTTAATTAATTTTCATCATAGTGTCATCTCTTTTATAGATGGTCAGCAATCTGGATTTATTATGATGGCTAAACCACTAAAATCAAATCTTAATAGACAAAAGTAAAAAAATAGAAATAAAAACTATTCCCCTTATCTTAATAAATTAAACAAAATGAAGAATGGATTGCACAACGTTAGATAATTCAAAAATTGAATAAACCATTAACTGAAGAAATAAAACATTTATCTGAAAAAATCATCAGTATCATAAAACATTCAACTATCCTTAAACTTCATCAAAAATGTTTCTTACTAATATTGAATACCAAAAATTAAAATTATTTAATCACATATTATTCTGAGATTAATTTATCATTTATCTCTAATAATACTTATTCACTAAAAGTATTCATATACTAAAAATGTATACGTCCTAGTCATATAATATCCAAAATATGCTAATAATATCTATAAAAAACCTAAATCACTAAATAATAAAAATAAAATCATGTATAAATACTAAATAAAATTCAACCATTAGTCTAAAAATAAAATTATTATCTTATCCAAAATTAAATTTGTTTACCCAAATGATATAGTCTCTTTAAAATAGTAAACATATTAAAAAATGTTTATGGCATAGTCACTGAATCACTTATCAATATTATAGTTTTCTAGAGGATAAAAAATATGTTACAAAAATCGTATTCATCATAATCTATTAAATTTTTTAATTAAAAAAATAATTTCAAATTAATTATGATACTACCTACTCTAATAGTAGGTGTTTAACCATTTTATCTGTTCAGTTGTGGGTTCAAGCCCCATGATCATATTGGATGTGACATATTGTCGACTAGGGTGTGGGTCATTTATTTGACAAAAAAACAATAAAAATGGTATATTTTTCTTAGAAATGTGATTTAAATATTCAAAAATTAGTAGCATTCTTACCAAATAAACCATCATTTTAAACTTAAGGGTAATATATTCCTAAACCAAATAAAATTCCTTCAAAAATATCATTAATAAACATAAAATTCCATCACATAAAACCTAAAATTGTATTTCTTAGACTTTTAACATATTATAGACCATAAAATCATAAAACCCTATTAGGATTCATATATATTATAATACTCGCTCATAAAAACATCATAATCCTCAAAACAATTTTAGGCCTGCTTAATTATAACTATAATAACACTAGTCCCTTACTCCCAGATCCAGTGTAAAAAACACAAATATTACATTTATGGCATGATACAAATAAATTTTACCAATTAAAACCTATCCAAAACATACAACATACTAAAGGAAATACGGGATCATATACATACTCATGGAACTGTAATGTTTATAGTTTAAGGGAATTAAGAAAAAATATTTCAAAGTTAGAATATCCACTTAATATCAATATTTATCACAATATAAAATGTTCAAAATAACAGATGTTTTATATTCATTATAAATCTTCATGAAATTCAAAATGACTTCTTTTTTTCTTTAAACATATTTAAATCATGTGAAAGCATTTTAATACTTGTGATGACCACAAATATCTTATTAAGGGAATGAACACGATAATGAATCTAGATGTCTAAGTTCAAGGAATATCATTATATGATAAAACAGAATGATTATGAAAAATCACATAAGAGAATGGTGCAGTGAAAATTTTATCATAGGAATATTGAAACATATAAAATATGGTAGAAACATAAATCATGGTATAAACATAAGTCAATGATGACTTCTAGACAACATCACATAGTGGAAGGAGTCCTTTCATGGATTAGGTTTCTCACTAATCCCATCCATAACATCTCATAAGACAAAAAAATACCCATTTCTTTATAATGTATCGTGAACACACCATACCATGTTAATAATTATGTGTTACCCACATATAAATTCATAATAAGGCATAAAAACAAGTGATACTTATAGAAATAAATGGTTTTCTTCATATTTTCTCAAATAATAGTAAATTGAAATTTCATAGATATTTCAAAGAAAAGAAGTAATTAATCCTTATAGCATGTATTACGCTATAAAAATAATGGAGTAATTTTCTATGATAAAAATATAAAAGATTATAAAGGAATCCAGATATAATATATTATTTATAGAAATGGAAAAATCTATTTACACCCTATAATTTAATATTGACCATTCATTTTGTCTTTTATAAGGAAATTAATAATTTGTTGTATAATATATGTAAAAAAATTTATTATGGAACCTATTCTAAGAGATACATAAAATACACATTATAAAATTTTAGGTATATATAATGAAATCTATAAAATATTTTTTTAGGAATATGTATATTTCAGAGAATTATTTACAATGTGAATAATTAAAACATAAAAAATGTGAGTTTTAAAGAAAATGATCTCTTGTATAAATCATTAAAATGAATTTTTTTGAATTTTTTTACGATAGATGAAAATGGAAGAAAATTACCTTTATAATCATTTTAATAACAAATAATAATTTTCTAGAAGTATTTAGAAGAACATGGTCATTGAAGAAAAATAATTTAAATGGAAACACTAAAGGAGGATTTTTTAAAAAGATATCTCTTAACATGACTTTGAATTTTCATATATGATCATTATCTTATAAAATGATATTATTTTTAAAAAAAATTTAATTCTTAATAACCATTCTAAACTCTATTATTTTTTATCTTATGTATTATCATGTTATTTTCAATTAATTAATGATATATTTTTAATTTGGATGTTTTGATGATCACTATAATGATGGTATTATACAACAACCAATACCTATAAGAAATGGATTTGAATGTCAATAATGGATGTGAGAATTTATTTTCTGAACAAAATGTCTTTTTAAATTGAATTAAGCAGGATATGAGGTTACCTTTTATATGTGATTTCAGGGGGAACTCAATGAATTACATATAATATTAAATTAATATACATTATTTTTCATTTGAAAATTCCAAAAACCAATATAATTAATATATGGGTGATATGAGGGGAAATAATATCATCAAATAAAATTCTAACAAGTGTATATTATATTTTTACACTTATCTCATTATTTTAACCAGTGTTAAATAATTTTTATAATTACCAATATAATAATGTACTTAATATTTATAGATCAATATAATGACAGTAAAAGAAAAATAGTTCCTTAAATGGACTATGTATGAGTTACATAAACATACAGAATTAAATTTTCCAAATAAAAGATTTTTTGGAATGTAAAATTATTTAATAAAATATTTTTTATTATAAAATTCTATTAGTGTCATTTGTTAAATGATCCATTTAATTTCACTATGAAAACAACATGAAAATAAATGAATTTGAGTATAATACATTAAAACCTATATAATATATTATTTTTACTATATAATTTTGGGGACAAAATAATTATTTCAAATTAGATAACTTTAATAATTTTAAAAACAATTTATTTGATTTGAATATTAATTGAATTAATTATATGTTTTCATTACATAAGCATTTAAAAAAAATTATATCATTTTTAAATATTATAAAAAAAATTTCATGAAAAAGAATAATTTATCTCTTAATGTACCATTTCGAACATAAAATATCTTTTTTAAACATATTTAAAAAAATTATCTATAATAAAACAATGAGAACAATAATATTAATCTTTTTTTAAATAAAATAATATAATGGTCAAAATCAATGAAATATGGTACCATATTGCCATATTATTGCATCATGGGTTTAATGGGCGAAAATTATTCTTAAAATATTATAACTTTATAATTTAAAGTCAATTTTTATTCCGTACAAAAATAGTTTTCAAACTTTTTTACCCGATTTCCCCTTACAACAGAGAAAATTATTTACTACTGTTACTATTCATAATGATAAATATTAAACATGTTCTGTTTACCATATTTGGAACTATTAATTCATAATTTGGATTAACATATTCAATATGCGTTTTAAATAATTTTATTCAATTAATTTATGATTAAAATGAAAAATACAATGAAAATAGTTTTGTAGATAAATAATTATTTATGTATAACATTGTTTTTATTCAAATTTCAATTATAAAATACATAAAAAATACTGTTATCAGAATATCTGTAATAAAAATTAACGATTTAAATTTTAAAACTAAATCAAAAAAATGTCACGATGAATACTATTTAAAAGAAAATTAAGTTTACAAAAATTGTCTACATTGTTGACTATTCATTGAAAAATCAAACATTTCAAAAAAATCCCAAATTTTCCTGATAAAATAATTGTGATATGTTAGTTTCAAAAATTATAAAGATATTATCTAACAATAATTATAATTTTTTTACAAACTAATTATAATATTTTATCATAAATAATAGTGAAAACAATTATGTGAGAAAACATATTTTTGAAGAATAAAATGACTTTACTTAAAATATAGCGACGGTTTACTAAGAATTTATCACTAAATTTGTCAGGACTCGACCCTACCCGGGCTCAAGCCGCAACTACCCCAAGCCCGCCTCCATAGGCTAGGGGCTGACGACCAGTGCCGAAGGCACAATAACTCGGGGAGGCTTCTGCCTAAGTACCTGTACACACACACACGCAGCACACTCAATGAAAAAGTGCAGAGTAAAAAGAAAAGAAAATGGAAACTACTATAAATAATCACAAGAGTGCATCGAACTCTAAATAGTACAATGTAAAGGCTGAAAAGAAAAGGGAAAAAACACACGCCCAATCAGAAAAGTGCCACAACCCAGCCATATGTAAGCAAAAGAAAACAGCTGGTAGTGTCCCCCACCTAGAACACGACTCTGACCACCACACGCGGTCTAAGGTCCCAAGCTCCTAAGCTCCTCTGACGTCACGACCAACATGTTCGTCGTCTATATGGGCACACCAAGTGTGGGAAAAGCCCATGCATGGGTGAGTTTAAAAATACTCAGTAGGATACCCCGAAGGCTCGAGGGAGCAACAAAGGAGGTACCGAAGGGTGAGCAGTAGATCGAACAGGGAAAGGTAAAGGAGTACAACCGAAAGTGCATTAAAGAGCACAGTAGAGAGTCCAGCTCAACCCAACAAGAGAAAGGAGGTAGACTCATCCTGACACAAGGAGGTGGAAACGGTGAGAAGATGAAATTCTTGTCGAGTCATCGCTACCTATTGCAGGAGAGTAGACTCGTCCAACCGTGAGACGCTAGACACGGAAACCACGTGGCATACCCCGTGCGTCTTCGCCTCACCTAGAAAGAGAGTAACCAAACCCAAGAACTGGGTACCAGAACAAGGTATATACATATTTATATGCTCACTAAGAAACCCGAACAAGGTCGTAAAAGGATCTCTATCCCGTAGCTCAGCCCAAGAAAATGAGTTTCCAACATTGCCAGGATAAAATACCATCGATGCCCAGCATCCTACACGTCTGCCCCGAACCGCATGTCAAGGGGCTCAAATCACTGCACCATGACACTATTCGCTTTGGGCGGTACTGACTCGCCTGCACGGTTTTAGGTCGCATCGCAAGGATTCATCTCGGTGGGGAAAGTGCCCCTCACACTTGAGAGTTCTGGGAGAACGTCAAACCACACCATGTCACTGCCCCGCAGTCGAGAGGTCTCTTCAAAGACAAGGTCGTTCCATCACTAACCCGTACAACCAAGGGTCTTGCTCCGGTAATCCCAGAGGAAAGCCTCAGACTAGCCTAGTAGAAAGGACTGAGTATGAAATGTCAACGGGTGTCCCACTACCCAGCCCTGCTGGAGGGTAATTCATAACCAGATATCGAGTGACCCACTACCCAGCCCTCTTGGAGGGTAAACACTAATACATCATCAGGTGATCCACTGCCCAGCCCCGCTGGAGGGCAGAACTTAATAAATCATTAGGCGACCCACTGCCCAGCCCCGTTGGAGGGCAGACCTTAATACATCATCAGGCGACCCACTGCCCAGCCCCGCTGGAGGGTAGACCTTAATACAAAATCAGGTGAAGCACTACCCAGCCCCACTGGTGGGTAGAGCTTAATACATCCTTTGGCGACCCACTGCCCAGCCCCGCTAGAGGGTAGACCTGGAATAAGTCAACAGGTGACCCACTGCCCAACCTTGCTAGAGGGTAGACCTGGAACTAGACGACGGGCGACCCACTGCCTAGCCCTGCTGGAGGGTAGACCCTAATAGGTCGTTGGGTGACCCAATGCCTAGTATCTACTAAAGGGTAGACCATAAGAGTGTCGGGTGACCCACTCCCCAGTCTCTGCTATAGGGTAGACCCTAAGAGCGTTGGGTGACCCACTACCCAGTCTCTGCTGGTGGGTAGACCGTAAGAGCGTCAGGTGACCCACTGCCCAGTCTTTGCTAGAGGGTACACCCTAGAAGTAAGTGAGAAACCCACTACCCAGCCCTACTGGAGGGTAAACCCGAAAATATTCTGGCCATCCCTACTAGATGGTACAACACTGGCCAACTGAGCACTGAGTGGGTACCACACAACCACTCAACTCTAGAAAAACTCACCAAATAAGGGTTCAGTGCTTGCTCCATCACTAGGTGTCACTAGCCTCGCTACCGGTAGATCCATCGAGGGCGAAACCAGGGGGAGACCACTTAACCCTATTGGTCCACAAATGAGCACAGAGCCCGGGGAAAACTTTACCCTGCTGGTAAAACAAATGAGCACAGAGGGACCCTCTACATCGCGATAGGACAATGTATGCAAGGCAGAACACGACACGCATGTGGGGCCCACACGACGTGTGGCCCCATATCAACCCCAACCAAGTGCACAAATGATCTCAGGTACAAACATCCCTAACATGTACCTCCAATCATTATCAAATACTCCAAGAGTATACCACATCTCCAGCCATGAGGCTATCATGAACACGTCACCCCAACATCAACGCGAAAGGTGTAAACTTAACTTTTCCAACTTTCCACCTCATCGGCTAAGGTACAACCATTCAAATCTCATTAAGAATTTACTCCACTGACATGAGAGTGCATGCAATCACATGCCAAGGGTCCGCTACAAACATGGTAGAGGAACCGCCACCATGGCACCTTCACATTTCCACATTTTATAAGATCGCGCTAGAGGATCCACACAACCAAACATATTGTACCATTGTAATCCTGGAGACCAAACACGAGAGATATACTACTTACTCGGCTCAAGTGGATATCCGAATAAAAGTTCTCCAACACCTCCTCATGCCCGAAATACATCCTGTGATCCCGAGCCTCGGCCCCAAAAATAGTTGGGCGCATCGCACCATTGCGATCCCCTTGGAAAAACACGTTAAAAGCACTTCTCACTTGAGTGCAATGGATATCCGGAGAAAAAGGTGCATTCCGGCACACCGCACACGAGCTGTGCTTCATGGGACCCACATCTCGGTCCTGAAACACAACGAATTGATTGCACCGTTGCGATACTCTCGAAGAAGTACACAAGTTGGACTATTCACTTGTCCAAAATGGACACCCGAAGATAAAGCTGGAAATCACCGTCAACTCCCAAAACGGCCCTCACGAGGCCCACACCATTGTGCTGAATTAGAGAGGGCAGACTGCGCCAATGCGATGCCCTCGGAAAAACACCCAACATTGACTGGTCGCATGCCCCAAACAGACGCCCGGTGAAAAAGTAGCTAAACGCTGCTCGCAGCTCGAAAAAGGGCCTTGGGGCCCATGCCTCAACTCTGGATTCAATGCCCGGAACCACCCTGTAATGCTTCGCCCCGGCGCCAGGGACCCAACGCTGTTGATGGCACTCAAAACGGACTATGGACGCGTCTGCGCCGTCCAAAACAAGATCTCCCGAAGAAAACGTCAACTTAATTAAAGACGCGTCGCACCTCCAAGAACCCTCGTTTTGGGAATTAGAAATACCCAAAACCATTTCAAAAATTTGGTCTCGTCAATACGGTTCCACTGCCACAGACGACAAGCAAAATAGACATACATAATAAAAATTACGGATGTTCAAAGAGGGGTCGAATTCCCCTCTCGGGCTGGACCGGCCGGTCCGCCCGACCTGGACCGGCTCGCGCCGGCCAGCCCGACTTGCAACACATACCCAGCGGCTTGGCCGCGCAGGCCGGTGGTGGACCTGTTCCACCGCTTGGCCAACAGGTTGAGGTCGGTCGCCACGTGATGACCCGCGGGATGAGGGTCGTGTTCCCCCCGTGGGGTCGCCTGTCGCGACCCCGGTCCACCATCGTGCCGCAGGTGAGACCGTCGCCTGCCGCCTGAAGCGCGGTCGCCGCGCCGCCTAAAGTTCGAGTCTCCATGCCACCTGCGCCTTGGACCACCGCGATGTGTGCACCCAGGTACCGAGCCGCCACCTGGAGATGTCGCACCGCCGCCTTATATCACCGGACCGCCTGAACCCGCCGGGAAACACCTCCAAAACTCCCAACATTCGTCAGACGATTGCGGACACCACATAGCTCGAATTTTGAATCTGAAACAAGCATCAGAAAGAGAAAAGTGTATACTACACGACCATGGTATTTGTTTTCAGATTCTACAGCATTTAAAGAACATAAATCGGGATCAAAGTTGGTGCGGGATTTAAAAACTCAAAACGAAAACTCCTACCATGTTGGGCTTCGACCGACGCTTCGCGGAGAGTCCACCGCCACGCCACGCCTAGCCGAAGCTACCTTTCTGGAGTGGAGGAGGAGAGTGAGCCTACCTCCTGCTGCTGTCCAGGTGAAGAAGAAGAATAGGGAGGGGGTGAGGTAAGTGTTTAAATAGAAAACACTTAACCACCCGCACGTCGGCCCGAACCCAAACTCCTGACGGGGTTGGGATTTAACCCTCCCTAGGCTAAAAACCACGCTCTAAATGCAATTGAGGTCTCAAAATTTTTATCCAAGACCCAATTCAAAAGTTATAAAACTGAACGCCCAAAGCCTCCAAATTACGAAGACGCCCCCGGGGCCCTTTTTCACAGACGGCCCGCGCCTGCGAAACTTACACCCCTCCTAGGGTAAACAGCACATTCCGAACTCAACGGTGCCCACAGTTTTCAAATCCGAGCCACCGTTTAAGAGATAGATTAGTTAAGCCATAAAATGAATAAATTAATTATTTAATTTATCCGTTCCTTGCTCCGAAAGCGAGCAAGGGGTCCAAACGTCCCGCGTCGACATGTTTTATGTCGTTCTTAGGGTAAAAACCCCATTCCATACCCATCTGTACACTCACATCTCTGATCCGAATCACCGTTTAT
This sequence comes from Viscum album, assembly GCA_963277665.1. Classification (NCBI taxonomy): domain Eukaryota; kingdom Viridiplantae; phylum Streptophyta; class Magnoliopsida; order Santalales; family Viscaceae; genus Viscum; species Viscum album. The sequence goes on from OY728167.1 coordinate 1,009,516,514, forward strand.
AAGTTATCCCATTTATTTGGCATTCTCAGTGTGAACCCATTGAAAATTTAATTCTGGCCACTCCGGGGCTTGGAATCGCACACCGTCTGAGGGTGCTACTCTGGAACAACATCAAGAATATTCCAAAGTGTTTCGCAGCAAAAACTGGATTCTTAAAAAATTTATATTAAGTATGAAATAAAAATATATTTATAAATTAGTTAATCTTAATCATTCCATTTAGTTTAAATCTAAATTATAATAGTTATATTTAATTAATCTTATTTAATTTTTTAGTTAGGTTCAGTGTTGCACGTCATAAACCCAATCAAACATTGTTATCAATTTAATATATTGGCGTGTTAAACTAACACACAATATATTAAATTTGTATTCATTATACACTTTTTTAGAAAAATATTCATAAATATATTACAATATATCATTCCAATACAATTTATAATGACTTTTTATTAAAAAGTAATCATTAGATTCAATATTTGGGTGTTAACTTCTTTATTATTTATGTATGTTTTAGTTCGATGGTTGTCATTCGGGAATAATTTTAATGGTTAGAAAATTTTAATGATTATATAAGTATAATATTTATTTATTATATACATTTTTATAATCATCCATTTAATATGGAGATTAAAAAAATATCAGTTTGTGGTGGAAGTAGTCTCCACACAAACAAATGTGGCCTTTTATTTTTTTTCAATTTGTAAAAATAATGAAAAATAAATCACAATTTATCGTTATAGAATCATTATTATGTTATCAATATCATAAATATTCATTAAATTAATTTATATATTACCATCATTGAGAAATAGTGATGATAAATAAAATATATCACTTCATGGAGTAATTATTATATATAAACAAAAGACAGATGTTTCCATTTTTCATTTGACTAAACAAAGGATGATAATAATATTTCCATAAACATAATAACATTTTGACATGAATATTATATTGATGTAATTATTTTTTCATGGGTAAAATAAATATTTCTGAGGTATTAGAATAATGAAATGAGATGAAGTTAAAAGGTGTGATTAAGAGTATTTACCTTATTCCTAAGAAAACTCTTGATCCTTCCTAGAATTGTTATTTTGTAATAACAAGTCCTATAGAAAAATGAAAATAGTTTTTTGGGTTGATCAGAGTAGATTATGTTCAAGTTAATGGCCTTATTTTTTAGGAAAATTATTGTGTTAAATGTATCCTTTTATAAGAGAGAGGGGTAACACTTTTGTATGTACACCTTTATATAAGGTAATTTAATGTAACATTAAAAGTTATGTGGAACCAGAAGTAATAAATAATGAATATGGGAGTTTTTTGGTATATAAAAAACTCATACATACAAATAATAGATAAGGATTGATATATTATTGGATTCCCCCTCATTTTATATTTTTACCACAATCTAATTTAAATATGACAACTTATTCTTACACCAATAACAAATTTTAATGCCTAAAAAATTTCCCCTATTGGATAATTTGGATATGATAATTCGAATAAAATTAATACCAATTTATAACTTCATCTTTAGAATAGTGATAAAATTTATTTCAAAAATAATAACTGTATAATGCATAACACCATTTTTTTGAAAACCAATTCCATTAGACCCAAAATATCAAACATAGGTTTATAAATTTAAATTAATTTTTTGAAATGTATAATTTTTCTAATTATATATATATTTGATAAGTAAAAAGGTATCAAAATTTATAATAAATTATTGTATTCATAATATTTTTAAGGTAATATTTTGTACAATTCACCTCAAAAATAATAATTTTCAAAAAAATGACAAAAATTAATATTGCATCAAATTTTGATAAAATGAATTCAAAATTTTAGTTCATTTAATAAAATTAAAATAAATAAATTAAAAAAATCAATTAAATAAAATATATATAATATACAATAAAAAATGTTTTTAAACAAACAATTTTCATTTTTCCATGAATTAATAAATTAAAATTATTCATTGTTAATCAATTATTTATGAATGATAATAATTTAAAATACCATGATTTTAATCAGTAGTTTTTATTGACATCATAATAGTAATATTTACAAAACTAAAATATATTTTTTTATAATAAAATATTTTAATTTTTTTTTACTTTGGGATTTAATTATTATTTTTAATTTTTCATATTAATCATTTCAATTATAATTTTATAATTTATTAATAATTTCCTTTCAATGTAATGATGTATACTATGGTTATTTATTGTTTAGTATTGCTGGTGAATCATGTTATCAAACACATCAATTTTGTTAAATAGAAATATACTATAGAATTTCAAGGATTTACAATCATGACACGACAACATACATGAATCATTCTCATTATCAATTAAATTCTTTGACATATGTTATAACATAAAATATTTTCTGAATTATTCTTTATCAAATTATTTTATTTATAAGGGAAATTAATTTTATGTATCAACTTATACCTATTGAGTTACTCTTGTGTACTATATTTCAATCTAATCGTTTTCCATTTCCCAATTATCCCTTTTTGACATGAAAACTTTTCTTAAAATGTTCCATGTGAATCTTTGGTACATTTCAATTTCATTCTCATAAATATACTTTATAACACTCAAAGGATGTTTTGTATCCTTTATAGTTTTCACTTTAATATATTTCATCACACTAATGGATATTCTATATGAATTATATATATTATGTATCATTAGTGTATTCTTGACTATTCCACTATTTTGGAACATAAGATATTACATAACCTTGAATATATTTTTAATGGCCTCTAAGGAATATATTACATGTCACCAATGAAATAATTATTTATTGATTTTTAGAATAATCTTTAACAAATTCCATATCTTTTAAAAATATCATATGCATTGTAACAGCACTTTTGAAATTACCCAGTTTGGAAAATAGGGATTAATGACCACATTTTAATATCCCCATATGCAAGAGGCCACTGACTAGTGTTGAGGGCCTGTGAGGCAACATGGGGAGACTTTGACCATGGTAAAAATGTTATTCATTCATAAAATATAGTTAATGTAATAAATCATTTATATAAACAACACACATATCAATATAGAAGAAAAAAACTAATCTATAACCATAATGTAAGAAGTGAAATACAAGAGTAATCTCAATCAATAGGATCCACACATGGGGATGATCATTATACAAAAAATATGAACAATACAGAAAGATAAATAATGGAGGACTCCAATAGATGTTAGAGTCTATCCTAGAACTACAATGGGCCGCCATACATGTCCTACTCAACTAAAATATACAGATGCATTTACCATCATTAGATCCTGAATCATAATGTATACATGCACATCAAGATACTTGTGTAGTGTGTGAGTATAAGAACATGTAAGACACCACTAACACATCCATATCAAATGTTAAGTGTGTATATATATATAAGTTTATGTAATAAATAGAAAAATATGAATATCCAAACAACCAATTGAGTTATCATGAACTAATTAGGCTGATGTAAACCCCTATTATACTTTCTTTGGCACCACATTGGATGATTTTTTATATCAAACTAGTAGCATAATCAGAATAAATAATCAGAACTCATATAAAGAATCAACCTTATCCATTAATGATATCTATAATAGCATCAATACTAGGTACCAAAAATAATCTGTTACACAACCATATCATGATCGATAACCATTGAATAATTATAAAATTTAACATAATTTATTCCATAACTCAACCTTCACATAATGGAAATCCAACATATCATCAAAATAATTAGTATACTTTATTCAATGACTCATCCATTTGATGATTTATCACAACCATATAATCAACCAAAAGAAGCATATCATGATACCATAAAAAAATCAGAGTTCTCAAAGGTCTACACAAACACCCATGTCTACATATATCCACCCAATAGAGTTTTTAGGGATACACATACACCCACATATGAATCATGTCACATAGAATAGTTCTAATTTGTTAAAAATGAACCCACGTTACAATTAATTCATACTTTATTCTATAAAATCTGTTACATGGTAAGGACATCCAACATAAATCATATTGAATTCAAGTTCACCAAGACCAACCACATGACTAAATCCCAACACAAAAATATCATCAAATTTGGACTAAATTCATTACAAGAGTATTCTATAATTAATATTTAAGAATTATGAAACATCAAGTATTATGATAGTATTAGACTTACCAACCTGACTGTATTGCAACGAACAAATCTCATATCAGCCAAAGAAATTGAGGCAATTTTCGAGGATCATGGTTCTATTGATTCCTATTTTAATTTAGGCCAAATATTATAAACAATAATTCTATATGTGCAATAAATCACTAAAATATCCCAAAGGACTCCTCTTATTTGACAACATAGTTTTATGAGGTCTAATGAGGTTTTTAAGAGAGGATTTGGGTGAAAATACAAATTTTTGGATTAAATAAAACCACATTGCTGGTTTGGCCACACACTATTCAAACCCAGGACCAATAACATTGTTGGGTTGCATGATTTAGTATACCATGTTCCAAATTTGGGAATTCCACTATCTTTAAGGTTTCCTACCACATGGTTACCTAGGGAATACATAGTTATCCCCTAATCCTTCTTCAATATTCCTTTACTAAAATTCATCCATAACTTCCATAAACACCCCAAGAATATTTCTAAGACCAATATCTAATAAACCATATATCCAAAAAATAGATATAATTAGGTAGAAAATAAGATAAATATATATTTCAAACATTTTAAATCCAAGGGGTGTTACAAAAACACAATCTAAAAATATTTTCCCCTCAAGCCGCATCTCTAGAAGTCATACTAGAATAATGTAATCTAATGAGTCATACATTAGATTCCCAATCCCATGTATCTTCTTGGATATTACAAGGATTCCATAATATTCAAACCAGAGGCATTGGCTTCCCCCAAAACAAATTTTCCTTCTAATAAAAAATATGCACTAGATATTCCTCATATTATTCATTTTCGATGAACTATATATCTTGGTGATCAATCACATTCCTAGTATGAAACTCATACTTGAGGAGAAATTAATAATGAATCAAGTAATATAGAACCTTACTTTAGGGATGACAGTACTACTTGTAATCAACCATACCAATATATTCCATGACCTCAAATACTCTTACATATAGTAATGCTAATTTTCACTACATCCTTAACCATTAGTGACCCAAATGAATACTTGGTAACCCATGGAGAACTTCAAGGGTCGTCACCATTGGTTATTATATGAATGTTTTCTACTCTAATTGGTAAATAATTTATACTAAATGAACTACACTAATTTATAATTTTCCCATACAAGTTTCAGCCAAATAAATACTGACGCACTCATCTTAGTAAAACAATGCGGTGAAAGACAAAGTCGGCTATAATGTTCCTAAAAAACACATATAACTCAAAACCTAAAAAAATATTATATTAAAATCATATGAATGATATATATTCATCCCATGATTCATTGAAATAAAATACACCATATTTGAGCATACCATATATAATCTAGATAGTCCTATCATACTACCTATTTGTCTATGGGTTGAATAATGTACTCACCTTCACCTATTATCCCAACACATTATATAGAAATATCCAAAAAAATATTAAAAATAAAAATCATGAAATGAGATAACACTCATTGGATGAAAATGTAGTCTCACTCATTCCCACAAATATTGTTTATCAAACTCATCCAAGGGATGTGTTGCTTGAATATATAAGAAGTGTGAAACCTTTAGTGGATGGTAAACCACTAGTCAAATTGTATGTTGACTCCATATGATATTACTTATTCTAGTGATTAATTCTATAATAACCTCATCCCATTTATATATAGGAACTATAAGGATGTTTAATAATCCACCAATTCACTGGTTCTCTTACTTTACCCTATGAATGACGATACATAGAATAAAAAATCCTGGAACATATTTTTTTCAAACATGGATATCAAAAATAATGTCTCATTTCATGTTACATTTTTTATCCTAGATATAACTCCAACTATGATGTGTGAGAGTCTCTAAATAATTTTCTCTCTATGGATGTTTTAATAAATAATATTCTATGCACATGAAGTTTTCATTCCAATCCAAGTGTCATCATATAAGAGGATAGTCATACCTTAGTCATTAATTTATCATTTTATAATCCAAATAAAAATCTTCTTATGCCTTAACTCAAACAAATGGGGATAAATTTATTACAGTTCGACAATATGTTACATTTCTTTGATCCTCAGACACAAACATCCACTTTTCTCTAAATATTCTCATCAATTTCTATTCATATTTTGATGTTAGGGTCTTAAATTTCTATGTTTTTATAAATGGGAATCTGAAATAGAAATTCTTGTTACTAAGAAACACACCTTCTTAAATTTAAATGTCTTTAAGTACTAGACCAAACATATATATCATGGGTTTAAGTCTTTGTCATAGAAAATGTATCACAATAGATTTTTGTGTAGATAATAAATATATCCTTGAAAAGATAATGAATAAAACTCTGAAATATGAAAACCATATAAGATAATATATTTCATGAGTATGGGAGATTCAGTCATGGGGTCCAAGCAAAGAAGACCCATAAGAGACTACCCAATCTTCCTAAATCAAGACAGAACTAAACAAACCCTAATTTTTTTGAAATTTACATTGAATCTATTCCATATTATAAGGTTAGTAATAATATGTTGGATCTTAACCTATTATTCAATTCCTAAAATGTCTCACCAAACCGATTCAACCATTAAAAATTTACACATTTTTTCCAACATAGTAATAGACATTAAAAAATGAGAATAGTCATGAATGAATGTTATGTAATACCAAGCTAACCCTAGAATATTATGAATCTCAAACATGTTCTTAGTTCATTCACATATACTAAATAATTCAACCTCTTATAGATTAGTTAATATATATATATTAAAGATCATATGTCTACGAAAACATACCTCTTGGATGTATATTTCAAATTTATATAACATGGAATAAATTAGATGAAGTTGGTGTGTACTCATTATAGTCTAAAATTGTCTCTCATGTAACCCATGGTTACAAAATGTAATTCAAGATATCATTGATACAAATAGTGAAAAATAAATCTATGTAGGGATGATAAATAATGTTCATGAGATCAATGAATACTATTTGAAAAATCATAAACCTGAAGACATAAAACGATTCTTATATAATCCATACCTTCTTATATACATGTTTTCCAGCATGTCTTTATTCTTCACCAGATATTGATTAATCCATAGTGAAATTCAACACTAGAGAAAAACTGTGATCCTCTTAACTATTCAAAAAATCATATATCTTTTGTAGTGGGTATATATTATTTATTGTGGCTTGATTATGATCCTAGCAATTGATAGATAATCTAAGACTAAAATATTCATTCTTAAAGAATATGATAGGAGATCCAAAAGGGTAATACCTTAGATAAAAATAAAGACCTTTTTCTTTATGATCCTCAATTTTCACCTTTAACTCTTCTAACTCAGATGGTTTCATATGATATGGAGGAATCAATATCAAAACTATGTCTGATATTGTTTTAATATGAAAATAAATTCCCATTTTAGGATTAAATGTAGATAATCCTATATAAAACCATGATGGTAATGGTATACCATAGAATAAATACTCGAGGAAAATAGCACTTCATTAGTAGTAAGATTTATTCCTTCCACCACCATCATAATTGTATAGATCAGACTGAGGTACGGTCCTATTATGTCTTATCATATATCTTATTACCCATTCAAAACATACTATTATCCCTTATTGAAGGTGAAGGATAATCACATATTGTTACAATTGATTCAATCCAACAAAATGACTATTCATTCCATACCGAAGGTAACATCAAAGAATTTAATTTTGAGAATAAAAAAATCCAATTGTAATTCACATCCTTTAATTACTATAGGACACAATGGGAATCATTGAATATGATTTAAAATCTTTATAAAAGGATTTTAAATGCTTAAAAATACTATAGAGAATGTTATTTCCTACTGTAAACCAAAAATGGCATAAGATGAGGTAAAATAAAGAGATGCACCCATTTCTTACTCCGATGTAGAAAGCATAGACATAATCATAACCACCCATATCACTATCAATGGGTCCTCTACAACACTATTCAGAACTAGATCCAATGAATTAGATCTACTTGATAAAGATATAAAACAATTTATAAATTATCTATGAATCAAATGGGCTACAGAAACATATAGTCTATTGTTTTTGCTAAGATTATCTACCTGATATATGGCCTGACATGCCTGAGGTTGCCCAACTGTAAAAAACTATATTTTCTAGAAGTTACATATCAATTTTTAATTAAATTCTATTAAATGACTCTAATAATTTTACCCAACAGATTCATGGAGTTCATGAGGGTGTCTGGGGTTTTTTGGGGCCCAAAACCCTAGAATTTTAGAAAATAGGCAAGGTCGCATAATTAGTAGAAATTGTGCCACCCATTTCAAACCGTCTCTACTAACCATGCATGGTATGGTAGAGGGAACATGGGAGTCATAAAGTTTTTCTAACATCATATCACCAAATGTGAATTATCATGCGAGCCACATGTTTTTTTGACAAACTATTTCTTCACGTTTGGTACAAGGTTTGAGAATCCATGTTCCTTAGCCTTGTGGGGACTACCCTTAGACAGTAAAGGGAGGAAAATTGGTTAAATGATTTTCCAACCAATTTGGTCACACTATTTAACCCTATATTTGAGTTTGAAATTAAATTTTCTCCTTAATTTATATTTTTACCATATTTAATTTTCTCTTTTCCTCATTCTACCAGATTATTATTCTTACCCACTCTCACAGAGCTCTAAAGTTTCTTCACATTTGATCATTGATATCTCCAATTTTTCAAGTCCGAATAGAGATATGTTGAAGGTGATAAATAACAATAGGTATTGACTACCATCATATCCATTCATATATCAATTTATTTCTAGATCAATTTTCTCTATTTGGTAGAAATATCTTTTTCTGAATTTTGATGGCGTTGAATCGTTTCATCGATTTCTATCAAACAACTTCAAATATGAGGCCTCCATTAGACAAGGAGTCATTAATTACCCTAAGGAAGGTGGTATCATTGTTTCGATAAATGTTTTAGTTTTTACATATTCGTGCCATTTTTCCACACTGACCTTTATGGTGTGTCAATCTAAAATTGATTTATTCTATCTAAATTTTCTACGCACGTTGTTTTACTCCAATAGAACATTGTTTAATAAATTGATGATTCCATCCTCGATGAAGGACACCAATTGGGTACATGGGATTGATTCCAACATTTTTAATTAATTATATAAATTTCTTGAACATATCCTAAACATTCATCTTGGGTTATAATTGAATTTTCCAACTTTTGTATAAATGATTAAAGAACCCTATGAACATACTAAGTGATTAGACTAGATTATAAATAAAATATACCTATATGTTTTTTCATAAATAAAAATAGAACCTTCTTATTTCTCGACGATTCTTATAAATTTAACATTCATGTTTTGGTCGATTAAATTGAATGCATTAAATTAAATGGACAGTTCATGGTGGACTAAATTTTCTAAATAAATCAAACAGTTTAAATGGAGTGACTTGTTAATAGGTTTAAAGTCCACACCAATCATTTCTTTCTTTATTAAATTATGTTATTGAATTGTGACTACCCAATTAGTTTTGTATTTTTAATAATAATAAATGAGATGTAATCCATCATGTCTATTATTATAAATATTGTCACACATTTGATATTGGATATAGAACGATTGATAGGGTTCTACTAGGAATGATGATGTATGCTTCCTTACATCCATTTCAGAGCATGACATATCATGACATTGACACTATTTTGATGCTAGGAATTGTGAACCATGTCCCTTATTTTAGGTGTTGTCATGATGACACACCCACCATCTCGAGTAATGAGTATAATGTATCACATTCATTATAATATGTAGGGAATGTACTCTTTTTATTGAGATTATAATCTCAATTAGACATGTAATGGATGTATGTTATATGCCCTGGTCCATCCACAACATAGTATTCCGGGTATATAGCAACTTATATCAATATGTAATTGGTCTATATAATTGGATAAAAAATATAACTATAGTATATATATATATATTATTACTATATGTAAAGATTCTGATTAGAAACTCTTACTAGACAAGAACCAAAATAGGAAGATCCATCAGTTGTCATTTATGAACCCAAGAAGGTTAGTATTTATTTGTTTATCCTTGTGAATTTTTTATTTATACCTATATATTATTTAGAAAATAAGATCTACCTAGATTACTTATAGATGTAATTGGTGGTAGCCTAATTGAATTTTATTGCACAACCTTCTCGGTCCACCTTTGGTACATAAGTAGATTACATCACTAAAGAAGTGAATAATAGAAATCATTCTACTAGGGATATCATATATACTTTACGTATAGTTGGAGAATATGATTATAGGATCGAGCATATGTTATAGATTCTAGTGGAGTAACCTTTTTTTTCATTTTGTCATTTTTATACCATGTTGTATACCATTGTCCCCAATTCACCTTCTATACATTATCATGTGATGCATCTATGTATAAGAGACTTCATGGTGGCTACTACTATTATTATTCAGTTTTTCAGTTATTTACACTTCCTCACATGTTTATTATATCTTTTATATTATTCTTTCACTATTGTATTGTTATTGTTGTTATCCACTAATACGTTGTTATATTAGTGTATACTCTTCTAACTATACCACCATTACAACCTTGTTGCTTGTCGATAGCCTATGGCATATGGGAAGGTGTGCTTGATGACATGTGACCCAAAGACATGGGGCACAAATTAAGAAGATCATGGTTCGGTACATTAAAAAGCATTATTAAAGATTGTGTTTTTTTCATTCTTCATAATATTTGGATGATTTAAAGTAGACTATGAGTTGATTTAAATTTAAAATGTGAAATTTCTTAGATGCATCCAACCCATGTCTAAGGGATATTCAAATTACCTGGGATCGAAAGATACAGTTACAGTTTCTTCCATTTTATGGTTGATAAGACATCACTATTGGGTGATAAAATTGTTTTATAGTGTTATTATAATGGTATTATCTAAATGGAAATTTCTTTTACCATGTATATATGAAATTATGGGGTTTTATTAAATGCATAATTTTACTCAAAATAGACTATTATGACATGAATTTTTTCACATCCTATCTCTTTTCAGCGTGAATTTTCATATTGCATATTAATGGTGCCTTGATTATAGTATGAAATAGTGGTGTCATTCCTTGTAGATATTGGAAACATAATTTACACATTAATTTTCTTAGTTATCCAAAATGTTTTATCCTGCATAGGTCACAATAAAAACAATAAGCAGTTAATAGTGAAACGTTTATCCATTTTCCATTGTTCACATGGGATATATTGTGTTATGCTATGGGTTAAGTGGACACCATATTTTGGTTCATGGTTCATAAGGTGTATTAATACTTATGTATTAGAAATAAATATCCATCAAATTTAACCATATAAAAATGATTATATATTTGAAAGAGAAAAAATCTATAATGATATGACATTCAATTTAATAAAATAAATATCTTATATATGTGAAAGATAGACCTATACCCAAACCTAACCATACTAGGGGATGCTGGTACATCTCTTACACTTTTATGGAATGTTCTTCTCTTTCTCATTTACTTATACCTTGCTTTAGGAATTGGATGTTTGGTATTTTCGGTATATAGGAAGGAAACAGACATGTTCTTGTTTTCAATGTGAAATATTTTTAATTGTTAATGACTCTTAAGTGGATTGAGTTTGGAAATGTAGTATCATGAAACTGCAATATCCTCCAGTTGTACACCCTGAAGGTGGTGAAGACCATGCACTTGAGGTGGAAGGCCATGATCATCCACTGATTCCACCTACAGTGACACATTTTGAACCTCTTCTTCATCCCGATATAGGAACTATCTCCCCATTTTGAAAACCAAATCTACATATGTTGTAGAGTATGAATGTTTTTGTCAAAACATCCCTAAGAATGGTAGAGTTGAATTGTGAGTTCTAATAGTATAATCCTCCCAAATTTTCATGGTAAGGTGGACCAGATACTACTATGTAGTGGATTAAAGCTATTATTTCCATATTCGGGATTTTGGATACACCTCTAGGGTGCAGGTTTAAACTTTCTACTTATATGTTGTAAAATTATTCCAAACATTGGTGGGACAATTTTACACAAGATGATTAGAATAAAAGAATGGTGTGTGTAGATATTGTGTGTTTGTGATGAAATATTTTTCACACATTACTGAGTTATAGCTTTTCTCTCATAATCTAATGGGTAATGATCTTATGACCTGTATGAAATTCGAGGATGGGTTTGAATATGCCATCTGATCATAGGTCATTGTATTTAGGTTGACCACTATTTTTTAAATTTCATACTCAGACCTTATTACATAGTGAAAATGGGTGGATTATGATGGTGTCAGTCTTGGTTGTAAAATAGCTAGGTTTATAAGTGTTTCTTTTTAAGGTGAAAGATATGTTTTGAGGCTACTCATAGAGGTAGTAGCAGTCAAGCTTCTCTTGTTGGTATTTTTTTTATAGCCACCAGAATGGGATGCCGAAATAGATTAAGCATAAGTATTTATGAGATATTGTATAATGGAGAGGATTGGATGGTATAGGTCATATCTTTTGTTTCTGTAGAAGATTTCTATTATTACTTTATAGAGAAATGATCTACTCCAACCCCATATTTATGAGTGGGGATAGTAGGATCGCACTGGTTAGGTGGCTTGAATACCACCAATCACTGAGTTAAAGTTCTAAGTCAAGGTAGAGGTAGTTAGAATCATGATTCATAATTTAGGTAGAGCATTCTTAATCAGCGCAATCATGATGTGACTTAGGGTCATGTTATATCCTTGTTACATTTAGTCCAACCTATTATATATGATAAAGGTGGCATAAATTATATAGTTTGAGTCACTATTTTAAAATCCTCCATTTTATTGTCATCTTTATTTTAAAATGGAACATTTTACTCATTTATAAATGATACTACTATGGAGAGTCTAGTCCTCAAGGTAAAACATTTATATAGAAATATGATTAAAGATACTCTACATTAGGTATCTGATTAGAGGGTTTTTATGTTTTTGTAAGGATTGTCCCCATGTGATTTTAGGAGACCTCTTCGTGTGGAATATTTTTGTTCTTAACAATAAAAGATTTGATATAAACATTATGATGGACTGGTAAGTTCTCAATCGAGTCCACATAGCCTCTTATCATTTTAGGGTGGGGTTGACACCACCACAGGGCATAAAACATGTGCATAAGGGAGGACTAGATGTCGGTGTGACTATAGCTAGACCCTGGTAGTAGATATAGGGTAATGTGACAACTCATATCACAAGTCCTTTCTAAGATGATTAGTGGTTACAACATGATATTTTACCTCAAGGAGTTGATCATTGTATGGAAGTTTTTTTCTAACGATTTATTTGGTCTACCTTCAATGAAAGAGGTATATTTCACGATCGAGCTATTGTTAAGAGTTGAACTAGTGACCATTACTCTATATAAGAAGGAACCTATTAAGAATATAATCACAAGAAGATATTTTAAGATCTGAAGGCTAAAGAATTTATTGTCATCATTGTTCATGTACTTGGCCATTTTGTTTGTCATCTTGAATGAACCTGATGATTTCATGGCTCTAATGAATCTGGTTTTCATCCCATATCTATATTCATTTGTGGGGGTCTTTGTTGATGAAATTTTATTGTTTTTACTCTCCACAGACAACCATGAAAATGATATTAACGTTGTGTTGAATAAGCGGAGAGAGAATCATCTATTTTTTAAGCTTATTAAATGCCATTGTTGAATCAAAAAATTAATCTTCCTAGGAAATATCATCTTGGATTCAAGAGTGTTAGTGGACACAGATAATGTGAGAGCTTCAGTTTCCATGGAAGTACAGAAGTATGTATATCACTTTTTTTGTTTATTGGGGCTTGTTGTATATTATAGATTTTTTATATAAGAGTTATAACTACTTGTAGTTCCATTAAGGTGTTTAAAAAGTAAGGGTGTGAAATTAGAAATTTCTTATTCTTGTGGAGAATCATTTTAGGAGTTCATAGAAAGATTGAATTCAGAACTGAAACTGATTCTTCCACCTTTTTGAAAGAGCTACACTGTATATTCTGATACATCATGTATTGGTATTGGAGTTTTTATTATGCAGGATGATTTAGTCATCATGTATGGGTCGCATCAGTTGTCGCCTTACAAGAAGAATTACCAAATACACAACCTTGAGCTAGATATTATAGTTCATTCACTATGATGTTGCAGACACTATCTACTTGGTGAGGGTTTTGTGGTATCCACTAAACAAAAAATCCTCATTTATAACATTACATGGTGTGATTTGAATATTAGACATCATATGTGGGTTGAGTTCCTATATTAATTTTATTTCAAGCATCCCTAAAAATATAGTATAAGAAATGTATTGGTTAATACCGTGGCTCATAAGACATGGATACATGAGTTTCAAGAATCTAGTGGTGAATTAAATATCATGGATTTATTATAAGAGATACACATTGAGGTTCATGAGGATCATGGATAGACTTTCCACACATACATACCAATGAATTCTAATCTCTTGAATTGTGTAATAATAAGGCAACTATCTGATCCTGAGGACCTTATCCTAAGGTAAGGAATCTCAGATAATGATACATATTTAGGATGGGATGGGTGTGATACTTTAATATTATATAGATGTATATGAGTTCCACCTAACATTATAGTGGAGATGGTGTGGTAATTTCAGGCCTCAACACGAATATTTCATGTAGTGGTCACCAAGATTTATACCAATATATGATTCTGTTATTTTTCTCCTTGTATGAAATGGGATATCTTCAGTTTTACACTCGGTGTTCCACTTCTCAGTAGGTGAAGGTGAACATTAGTGATAGGTAGGAATATTAAAACCGATGTTCATTCCTAATTATAAATGGGATGAAATATTGATGGATTTCATGACTCGTCTACCCATATAACCTTGTGTCAACAATATTGAGATGGTTGTTGTTGATCATTTTGTAAAGGTCTCACACTTCCTACCTATGTGAGAGACTTGATATGCATATGATATAAGAATGATATATGTTTGAGATTCCAAACATCCTCATAGATATATATGATCTATCAATTCTAACAGAGATACATGATTTATATCACTATTAAAGAAGGGGTTTTAGAAAGACATGATGCATGGGTGCTTTAGATCATGACCTATCACTCATAGATAAATAGGCAGATAGATTATATGATTCATGTTTTTAGGGATATTGTCTCTTCATGTGTCCTTAAATTTGGTGGTTCTTAGTAGAAACACATTCCCCGTGGTGACTTCACATATACTAATAGCTCTTAGGAGACCATCGAGATGTATCCCTATGATTCCTTATATGGTATTTCTTCTTTTTCACCTCTATTCTAGCTAGATGTATGAGAGGAAGCTTTGAATGGACCATGTCTCATGTTGGAGACTAAAGAGATGTTCCAGTTGATTAGAAAGAGTAATATGATAGCTCACTCCATATAGAATTCATATGCCAACTGATGTTCGAGACCCCTCTAATTTGAAGATTATGACTTGATTATCTTAAGAGTCACACCAAGTTTGGTCCATAGTAACACTCAGAGGCAGCTTAGGCTCTCACCTAGGTTTTTTGGCCCCTTTATGGGTTTTAAATGGATCCAACCAATGTATTTCAAGATAACACTTCCTTAGAGATAGTGATCAATGCATGATATCTTCCATGTATCTCATCTTCATGGATATTATCCAGACCCATCACATGTCTTTCAACCCGATGAGGCTGAGTTGGATGTGGATTACTCGTTTGATGAGTATCCCATTTTGATGATGAATCAGAGTGTGAATAAACGTAGAGAAAGGTAATTTATTTTGGTATGGGTGTAATGGCAGCATGTACAAGTAATAATGATACATGGGAACAAGAATTTGTAATATTATTTCAATGGACATATCTCTAATCATACATTACCTCTTTAAACATAGAAGGCCAACTCGGGTATGCTATTCATTACAGAGGGGATGATGAAATGAATCATCCTTTCATGAATGTATGGATAATTTATTTTGACAAAAATTCCATTATATGAACCGTATAATATTACCCAATGGAGTCACAATGGACATGAGAGTGTTTGGGGCTTCATAGGATCTAAGAACCCTGTAATATTTAAAAATTGACTATGTCTCATGATTTGTAGACATTGTACCACCCATCTTATATGGTCTCTAATTACCCTGTGGGGTCAAGAAGATGACGACCAGCGACTGTATAGTTTAGCTAAAACAATGCGGCCTAAGGAACATGAACATGAAAGCCATAATTATTTTAGATAGAGGATTTTTGAGTAGTTAGATAAAGGCTTGGGAAACCATGTGCACTAACCTTGTGGGATCTTCCCTTGGATAGTTAAGGGATAACATCTTTCCCATTATTTTTCAAAACCATGCACCCCTATATTTGAGGGTGAAATTACATATATCCCCTTAAAAGATAATTTTTCCATATTTTATTTTATCCTATATTCATTCCATTTGATTCTTCTTCTTCCATATAATGTTGATGTCCCATGCTTCCCCACCTAGGTTCTTTTATATCTTCCACATTCAATGTCTAATATGATATCCGTTAATGGGGTTGGATAAATATAAGTAAGATATACATTATTATCACTTCTTATTTTTAGTTTATTAATGGTCATGTTGTGATTATTTTGGTGAAAAATCATTTTCTATATTTCTATGGAATTTGA
Source organism: Viscum album (assembly GCA_963277665.1). NCBI lineage: Eukaryota > Viridiplantae > Streptophyta > Magnoliopsida > Santalales > Viscaceae > Viscum > Viscum album. Next base: position 1,009,533,522 of record OY728167.1, read on the forward strand.
CCATTTCTTCAAACCTACATTGAATCTGAGGCCTCCATCTGATGAGATTTTGACAACAACACTAACTTAAGTGTATTTATCATTTTCCCCAAAAGTTTTGTTGTTATCATATTGGAACCATTATTCCACATTCCGTCCTTCGACGTGCATCACCCTAAAATTGATTATCTCAATTTAAATTTTTATACTCACCATGTTATACCCTCTATGATCATTTTTTACTAATGTGAGGATTCCAACTTCGATCAAGAATACCCCATGGATTCAACGACCTGATTTTATACATTTTAATTAATTATATAAATGTATAGAATACTTCTTAATCATTTATCTTGGGTTTTAATTAATTTTTTCCACTCCCATATAAATTTATAATGATCCCAAGGAACATAAAAATTTATTTTCCTAGATTATAATTGGATTTACCCATGTAAGTAGTTTCCAAAATGACAATGTCACCTTCTAAGTGCCTCTTGAGTCTTGTAAATTGAACATTCATGTTTAGTTATATTAAATGGAATGTATTAAATTGAATGGATTCTCCATTGAGGATTACCTTACATAAATGACTTGAATGATTTAAATGGAAGGGATTTCTAAAGGGTGGAAATGACACCCTAATTATTTCATAAATTGTTAAATTATTTTATTGAATTGTGAATGCCCTATTACTTTGGGAGTTGTGATAATAAATCATGACAATTAATGCCTTAGGTATATTATTATAAATATGATTACTCCATTGATATATGATATGAAAATATTGAATGATTTTTATAGTTCATAACAAATAATTATCCCTCACATTATGCGTTGATCAAGATGTCTCACATCATTTAAACAATTTTAGACTGTGGGCATGACCCACCACATCCTTTGTTTTGTGTGATGGTGTGAATACACACTGAGAATCTCTAGAGATGAACATGATGTCTCTCATTCATTATGAGATATAGGTAAAATACCATTTTTCTTTAGTTTATAGCCTCATTTACACTAGTTATATATGTTTGAGTTAGGCCCAGGTCCATCTGTTAACTTTCATTCTTGGTATAAAATAATTTATTTCCAATCTTACTTGGTCTATATAGGTGGATTAAATATATATATGTATATATATTTTTGTATGTATATTTAATAATTAGGAACAGTTTACTGCCATGAGACGAAGGAGTTTGAGATGCACGATTTCCTTTAATAACATGAGAAATTTAGTAATTATTTGGTCTACATTATTAATTATTAATTTATTTTTGCACACTTGTTACCTGTGATCATTGCATGGATTACATGTATACACTATTACTGGTGGCATACTGACATTTTATCTCACACCATACTCGATTCATCTTTGGTACCTAAGTAGATTACTTTTCTATATGTATGGGTAAGGGAAATCTCCCTACAACATATATATAAAATGATTTACCTATAGTTATAGAATAAGAGGAGATGATCATGAATATGATCAATATTCTAGTGTGTCATATTTTCTTTATTTTTGTCATTTTGTATAGAATGTTTTATATTATTGTCCCACGTTACCCATTTGAACATCAACATTACATTAATCTATGTATATGAGACTCATAGTGAATTTAGATTTAAATATTTAGTTTTTTATTTATTTACAATTCCGCACTTTTTTATTACTTATGATATATTATGGTTCTAGTGTTTTATTCGTATTTTATTATCTGACGTTCCATTATTATAAAAGGGTAAAATAACCCAAAATTACTAGATCTATGCCCTTACTACTATTATTCATCTTCTATCATTCAGGGAGGCAAGGTTGAGGCCATGTAACCCACTAGCTTTGGGCACGAGTTAAGTGGATCCCGATTGAGGACATTACACTAGCTATTTGTATGATTTCCACCTAAAAAATACATGGATTCATGTGTATACCATGATTACCAGCCTGAACAACTCCACAATTCCCTAGATAAAAACACTAGCAGTTCCACATATTACCATAAAAGCGACACTCTTTAAGTGGAGTAGTGAATAACTTGTGGTGATTCCCCCTATTCCTATAATAGAAGCACCAATGAGGACCACTAAAAATTGAAGGACCTTGAGAACACCATAACTTTTATTATTTAATTTTACCAACTAAACATATCTTCCCATATATTACCTTCTTACTTCTAGAATAGGCACCCAAAACACCACTAGAAAGACCAATTGTTGGCACACAAAAAATGGGAAAGAGTTTTACTGTGTTGTCTTCCTATAAAGAATTCTCAATCAAAATAGCCTTAAGAATCACATATAATTGTGATATGCAATAGAATTTCCAAAATAGGAGCCTTACCTCAGGCCATAAATATATTTTAATTTTCATATCCTTTTGGTCCTCTACCATTTTAAAAAGTTACAAATAATAGTATATCTATTAAGAGAGTAAAATAACTGGAGAGCAATATCACTCCAAATTATAGACCTATAGCCCATATACATGATCTACCCTAAACATTTCTAGAATGAATTCGTTGAATAAGGAGTATTTGAAGGTACCGATATGTTAGAAAATCATTCCTATTGATGTTAGTTATCATGTACCACCACCTCTATTCAGGCCCCTACAGCATATTAGTAACTAAATTTACCCTCCGCTCAACAGGTGTTAGAGAATGATCGAATAACCCTTCATTGATTTCAATACCACCCTTTATATCATGTGGAACCCCAATACCTAGGAATTTCATAGAATTATTGAACTAAATGTATCAAGAAAAAACTTCCATTTTCAGTCTAACTTGATTTTCTTATCCACCTTGAACCATTATTTAATGAAAAACCCAAGGATGAATTTTTCTTATTGCGAGAGAAGTATCCCAAATACTAGAAAAGTACCATCCAACCCATATTTTATATCCATATGAGAAATAGAATCATCTCTATCCTCAAGAACCTCTTGATCCTGTTTCCTTGAATGAAAAAAATGAGATTTTATCATGGGATAATCAATCAAATATAAGTAGAATAATAAATAATTATTCATTTAAGAAACTTATAAGTAGATTCTATAATAGGACCACTCATTTAATAAACCAATCATGGCACCTAATTTTTTTTCACAATTATATACAGAGTAAAACATATCACTTTCATATTCTATCAAGCATTGTCAGTAATCATATGAAATATGAGAATAAATACAAATCCATGATGAATGAACTCACCCATTATTTCTAATTTTCTAAGAAAAAATACCATAAATAATAATATAAAACACATGTAAATAAAAAAGGTGAAAATAGAAAATTGGTATTAGTTAAAACAAGAATATAAATCCCACTTCTTTGGTAACTCAGAGGTACACTATATGAGTGTCATCCATTCACTATCATAATTCACTTAATAGAGTTTATTATGCATGAAACAACCCATTATTCCTAATTGGAAGAGATAAAATACCAAAAAAAATTCACATAAATCACTTGAGATAAAAATAGATCAATAATAAGTGTAAAAACAATATCATTAGTCCCACTTACTTGGTAACTAGGATTTCCAATATTTGAGTACTAGCCATGCGCTAGAAAAATTCCCCTACCATAGTTATGAATATTAGATATATATTAAACCAAGTTCTACAACATATTAGAAGAAAACCCCTATATAAACATTTTTTAGACCCCAACCCAAACCATTCGATCCAGGTCAGGTTGCCACATGAGCTCAATTGTGTCTCGCTATATTCAACAATCTACTAACTAGTGGAAGGGACATGTGAAAAAAATGGGGAGACTATTCTTATGGTAAAATATGTCCATCATTCATAAAATAATGTATATGTAGTAGATAATTTAATTTAACAATACCCATAAAAATATAACATTGTAAAAAAAAATCAATAGCCATATTTTTACAAATATAATACCAGAGTAATTTATGTAAACATTATACACACATGAAGTAGATAAATGTAACAAAAATAATAATGAGATAAAAAAATTAATTGGAAATGATAAGTAAATATCCCTATGTATTATCATGAACCACTATGGTCCACCCTACTTATCCTTCTCAACAGCCAATATAGGGCTCTTACCCCTCTTTGGAACCCTGACTTCGAAGTCTGCGTGTACATCGAGATTCCAATATAGGGTGCGAATATAAAACCTAGGAAGAAACAACCGACACATACTTAACATAAAATTACAATATTTATTTATATATTTATTTAAAATTATATGAAATGAATGGAGAACAAATTTAAATAACCATAAAAATTGATTATCAATTGTGTACTAACATGGAATCCCCACACCCTGGTTCATTATGCTTTGAAACCATAAAATAAGATATGTACTATATAGTTAGTTCCATAAACTAATCAAGGTTGAATATATTATATGATTACACAACTATCTCATCAATATAAATACATAATAATATCAAAACCATGGTACACAGATTATTTACAACTCAACAATCTCATTATGGGTAACCTCAATATAATCGAAAAAATTATCATGATTTATTGCACGACTCAACCATATAATTAGAGATAAGAACCATATATTCCAATCAATTTAAAAAAGTCATTCCATAAATTATCCATATCACACTGGATATGAACTATAAAAAAGACCAATGTTTTATACCATCACATAAGGAAGAATTAAGAGTAATCATTAGGATACACATGAACCCATTCAAATAAAGATAAATAGTAGAGTTCTCGTGACTTCAAATTCACACACATACCAAATAGGTCACACAATAGAGATCTCATGAGTTAAAAAATCACCCATATTCCAATGAAGTCATACATATTTATTTAAATGTCATAATATCTTAAGGACATCCTACCATATGTGTATCAAAATTCATATATCAAAGATCAACTGACCATTAAATCCCAATATATAAAATCTCTAGAATCAAACTAAATTCATTAAATGAGTATACTTATACAGATATCCAAGAATCAGAAAAAATATAGGGTTCATATAAACTTATATTAACTGAATGGAAACCAAACTAATCGATGGATATATCATAATCCATGGGAATTGATGAACTTATAAATTATTTGGGTTATATTTATTTAATTCCTAGATCTAATGAGGTGAGAACTAATTAAAATGCATTGTGTATGGAATAAAATCTAAAAAATATACCAATAGGGTCATTGGTTTGAGAGCTCAATTTATATGAGGAAGAATATGTATTTTTTGGGAGTTTTTAAATTACAATCCACATCTTTTGGTTAATTAATCTCACTTGCATGGATAAACCACACAATTAACCAATCCATGAACCAACCATGAAAAATGCATTGTATAAACCTAAGCTATGTCACATAGTTGACACTTGATATGGTAAAAAGTGTGCCAACCTTACAAACTCCATTGTATCATAGGTTTCCTTCCACAAGGTTAACTAGGGGATCTAAAAGGTTTCTTATTATCATTTAATGAAGTGTGTCCTATAAATCACTACATAAACTTCAAACAAGTAAAAAAAACTCTGTAATCCTAATTTTCCAAAAACCATAGAATTAAACAAATAAATATATTCTGAAAACAATGAAAAGATAGAAATATCACACCATATAAATCTGAGTGGTCTTTCTTGCATTCAATGAATTTTCCAAAATTAAAATACGATATCAGAATATGAAATTTTTTTCCATCACAAGCACTCAAACTCATGTACATCCTAAGGAATAACTAATTAATAACTTTTGAACAATTACAAACTATCTTTTATGATTGATGATCCTTTCAAACTATCTTCTAGAATAATTTAAAAAACAACTCTGATTCAAGATAACCTCCACAAAACATCTTCTAACATTATATTTAGGTAACACACCACAATGTAAGTTCACATGTGTCAGCCCATATGTGGGCCCTCATTCTCTTCCTCTTACACTGAACCACAGAGGGTCCTTTCCACTTCTATGGTTCCACAATGGACAGTTAATGATGGCTTACATATTTATGACATTACATGTGTCCATATGATTCTATAGATACATAAGTGGTGACATTGTCTTGATTTGTTATTTTTTTCCTTAACTCCTTCCCAATTCATTTTATGTTAATAACATATATAAAATATATAGAATCTTCTAGTTAATTCATAGACTAACCATCCCAAAATTTAAGAATTTATTTAATTATTAACATCAAACATCGTCCAATAATTATAGTTGAATTTTCATAAATTCATTCTTCAAAAAATTATAAAAATAGATAGGAAAAATTACTTATGAAAAAAATATCTACATTTAATTTTTCCATTATTATATGTGTATTAATAAATTCTTCCACGGAAATAATTTTAAATTCATCCAGACATCATTTTCACTTCATATATTTTTACCACCAATATAAACATACAACACATATAATATGGCCTCAAAAAATATAATAAAAGAGACTATATATATTCAATTAATTTCATTTTTCTTCCCTGAGTAACAATACCACTATTGAATATTGATTCAACATTGAATTTCTCTAATAGCTCCTTGAACTTTTGTTGAAAACATAAAATATATTCAACTTATTGTCTTTAAATTTATCAATGAGGCGCCGATTAAACATTCAAGCCTACTGATTCATATTTAAATATTGGAAACAATAGATTAAGATAACAATAGTTGAAGAATATCATTAGAGATAGTAATTTTAAAAAAAAATGCATGCCCTAATTCATCCCTCTGTCAAGGTATTTAGCTTATCTTTGTAAAATAAATGGTATTAATGAAAAATGATCTCAACGGATATTTCACTCTCTGAATAATTTTTATGACTATTAATTTCAAGGGAATGTTGATCTTTTAAATAAAACACATAAAAATTACGAATAATCACTTGAAACAAAATTTCCAATTTTTGGGAATAAATTTCTATATGGATTATATATATTGGATCATGTCTAACAAAGAGATAATATCATTATTTGGAAAATATTATAAATATTGATTCCAATTACAATAAAATCAATATCTTTGAATAGTTGTTATATAATCTAATTTTTCTGGAGGTGATATTGAAGACCCCCCAACCTACCCATCGAGGGGAAACATCTCAACATTTAAGAAGGAAATTCCAAGGTATATTAAAAAAATATGCACAATAGAAGAAGGAATATGATCTAAGTATAAACTATAATGATTAATTCCATAAATTGTTTTGATTATGTGTGCATCATTATAGAGTACATGAATAGACTTGTAGAAAAACAAATTATTGTGAAAATCATGAAGTGGTTCTTAATAAGTTCAAAACTATATCTCAACATCAAGGTTTCAATTATCTTTGAAACTACATATGGGAAGAAAGAGTGGATAGTCATCACAACACTCTCATTACATATAATGATAGGAACTATAAAAATGACTATATAAAAAAGTATAATTCATTGGATGTTACATTCAATGTGATGAAGAAACACATAGTAGGGAATGATCACAAATAAATGGAAGTTGATGAGGGGATTTATTTTCTTTTATCAACTCTTTAATAGACAAAATGAACACTTAAAGTAATGATTATGGTTTCGTAATTTGGATGTTGAAATGTTGGTAATGTCACTTCAATATATAAAAAGAAAATTTTAGATTATGTAGAAGATAATATACGTCAAAAGGGTAAGGATCCTAAATATTGTAATATATTAAATGGGTCATGATTTAGGATCTGGTGTCAAACTATGACATCCTTTACCATTTGGTAAATACTATGAATAAAAATATATCATTCCATGAAAATAGTGATTCTTGATTTGGATTTTGATACATGAGAGAATTTCATTTTCCATTGGATTGAAAGAAATGCATAAATATTATTCATTTCATTGGAATGTATGCTTATATTGTGCATTGAGTGATTTATATTTTGATGAATCTTTCATTTTGTAAGTTTAAATTCCATGTGAATGGTGGATCATTCCATATAGACATGGAACACAAGAGTTGATATTCTTATAGATTAGGAGATCATGTCATGTTGGGGATAGTCAAACTATGATGGGTTAATGGAAATGGAATAATGATGTTTTCACTACAACATGTTTTGTGGGATTGATCTATAGGATTATAATATTAAAAATTACATAATTTGATGATGATTTTCTCACTCTAAAGACTGTTGAGTTGAAACTCACGGTTTTAGAATAAAGTAAAAAAATCAATTCATGATACTGATGAATACATTATGAAAGTGTCGAATCAGAGGATATCCAGATTAAAATATATTATATTTTAAAAGGAGGATCCCAGAAATGAATGGATAATATGAAATTTGTTTTGATGTAGTTTATTAGATTTATTTTCAATCATAATTGGAGTAAAATAGTTTTCTCCCATTTATTAATTAAATTATTACTTTATTTTGATTTCAAGATAGAGAAGTATTTCAAATGAAATTTAAAAATATTCTAGGTGATGCTCATTTTTGATAGATTAGCATACCCTTATTCACCCAATCCACCAAAGGGTATTAAAAATTTATTGCACCAAAAGAATAAATTGTGAAAAGGTTTAATTGGAGGAAATAAGTAAATATACTTACCATGAATAATGGAAGATTAATGTACTTGGTCATTAATAGATTTTACCAAAAAAAGAAAGACTATGGAAGAATGATCAATAAATGGAAAAAATGTAAGACATGCTCAAAATGGAATCATAATGTGGGCTGAACCATGATCAGAATACCTAGATGACCAAAATAGTGTTGTGACAAAAAAATCAAACTATTTTCAAAACACATATAAAAATAAATATGATGTTGTAAAAGAAAAAAAATCTTCTATTAGAGAGTGTTGAATAATTAAATAAAAATTAAAATTTAGATGTCGTCTATAGGAAAATATGCATAATAATTTTTTTGGATTAATGTAGTAATGGAGTGAGTAGTTTGAGGTTGAATAAGTAATTCCTACTTAAAGAAGTTAATATATACTTTTATATATATAAAAACAAGTAATTGATAAAGTCAAATATTAAATATAAATGGTAGTATAAGAGTTTGGGAGAGAATATATAAGGCAAATAATGAAATAATGTTGCATGAATGCTTAGGAAAGAAGAGGAAAATAGCTGGACATGGAGATCATGAATATGTGGAGTTAATTTTATTAATATAATTAGAAAAGTAATGGAGGATGAAGAACTATCATAAATGTGGGTATAATGACTAAGTGTTAACGGTAAAAAAAGGTAAAATTTGTTAAGATATAATGATACCCATAGATATCTATCCAAGAAAAAATGTTTTCTTTATCAACATAATTGGTTCTAATAGAATATTATACTGATTACATATCCAAATATTATATTATGGGATTTATATAGAGTTTAAGAGAAAAAATATACTATAGTTGAAAAATTATATTACTGTTACCCTAATATAGTGAAAAATAATGGGGAATGATGAGATATCCCCAAATAGATATATAGACCATAAATTAATATATATTGCATTGAATTTAAATTATAACCCAGTGATGATGGAGGAATAATAATTTAAGATGCCCCTACATAATAAATTATACACATAGGGGGTAAAAATTAGAAACCATGTGAAAATGTGGAACAACATGACAATATCCATTATATTTAATAATGAGTTATAAATATAAATTAATTTAAATGGACATTGATTGTTAGTTCCCCACATAGGTGTAAGATAAAGTTCACCCTTTGGGATTTATATCTTGAAACTAACCATAGAACAGTCTTGTTCCTAAATTTTGAATCTTTTTCAATGATTCCTAGAATTACTAGTTAGGAATCAATATATATCCACCACACCCTTGGAGGTATCCCATATTGTTTAAACCACAAAATAATGTTTTTTGCATAATTTACATATGTTTTTATATGGGTAAGTTTGATTGTGGATTTAAGAGGTAGTTTGAGTAAACAGTTAGTGAGTGGTCCTTGATATTTCAATATACTAACACATGAGTCTATATCAAAATGGGTAGAGAGGTATAGTGAGTTAAAATATATTAAATGTCTATAACAGTGTGACTCACTAATTCATCCATAGAATACGCTATCACATCATGTAAAATTCTGAATAGTTCTAAAACATAATAACCGTTGTTGGAGTGGAAAACAATGTCAATCAACCATGAACATGGGACATGGTTATTGAATATCATTCAAAATGGTTAAGTGGATCTTTAAGAGAGATATAACTTCTTATTTTTAAACAACTAAAAATGATGATAAATAATGAAACTAAAAAAATTAAAAATAATAAATAGTTCTATAAATATGGTGCGTCTCTCATGAAAATAATGTAAGAAACAATTATTCATGTGGTAACAATATTTTCTTATGTTTGGATAATTATTGCTGTTAATTTTCACTAATTAAAAATTTATAAGATTATTTTTGGATATTATTATTTACCATAAAATGTATTTTAGGTATCATTATTTGGTGTCATAAATAGGTTAGGAAATTAATTTAAGTGGGAGATTTATTTAAAAAAATAATACATCATGTTTCTAAAAAAATTAGAGTCACCTATTATTCTAATTATATAAATTTAAAATTTTTTTATATAGGTTTTTAGAAGAATAATTTTATCACAAAAATAATTATCCAAATATAAATCCCATTACAAATAAATTTTAGGTGAAAATATATGATCTACACAAATAAGAATCCCTCTATATATATGTTTATCTATTTAGTATATCTCATAACATGTTATTCCATTTCTGATAACTGCTTATTGCTTCTTCCATTCCCCAACTATCATGATTCCATTATTCTATTATGTACCATGACTCTATGTATCTCCCCACCACTCTGCATCCTACATATCACCTCCATAACACTTTACCTATAATTATCCCCACCTCGACTCTCATCCCATCCATAATTCTCTAGATTCCCACCAAAAGATTATCTATGCCCTAGGATCTCCTCATCTCTCATATTCTTTCACACCCAACTGTAGTGACTCCAAGGCTATACCTTCTCTTCCTCCTTGACTCAATTATTTTCCATTTCATGTTTCTTTCCTAATTCCTATATTCTCTTTGCATCCCTTATAATCACCTCCTCTCACATTATTCTTACCTCTTATTTATGATCCATCAAAACCCTATCTTGTATATTCAAATAATTTTTTCAGACTCTTATTCCCTAATAATTAATAATTTTTTTCCAATAGTTCCAATTCCTATATTTTCTTATTTATATTTCTAAAATTTTTCCATATTCTTTTATTTGAGGCTATAACCATGTCCCTATACCAATGGTTTTTTAAAACCATTTTTATAGAGTCAAACAATCACTTTATATCATTTGTTTGAAAAATTTGTTAGTATATGGATGAGAAATATGATGCATATTTTAACCTCTCCACCTAGTATTCATAATTATCATGGTTGTGGGTTGAAACCTCCTCTATCTTCCATATAGATATCTCCCCTAAATTATTGATTTATTATTCTATTCTACTTCAACATAAAACTATTAAGTTACAACCCCATTATTTCTTATTGAATGAATCATTTTCTTTTTTATATACATATAAAAAAATAATAAAGATCTTTTTTGGTCACGATTGATCCTGATTTATTAAATAATGGTTGAATAGATTATATTTTTTTATAGAATAAATAAATAAATATTATTGTAATTAATACATTTGTTTTTTAAAATTTAATTATTAAAAAATTTAACATAAATTCATTATAATACTATTTTTTGTAATATATATGAAATTATTATGTAATTAATTATTAGAAGATTTGTTTAATTTTTTTAACATATTTGGGTCTTTAAAAAATTATTCAATTAATTGTTTAATATTAAATAATACAAATTCATATATATTTAATTTTAATATAGTACTATATATTAGTTTTTTCTGATTTATTGTACTTTACTTTATTTAGGTCATTACTTGTATGAGTCAATTATAGCATATGTCCTCTATAACTTTTTATTTGGATACATACTATTATGATTTTATGAAATTAATATTGAAATTGGTATTTTGATTATGTAATTGGAAATGATTTGTTGAAATGTGATACTAAATAATGTATTGATTCTATTATGAAATTTTCCCTCATATAAACATACATATCAATGATAAAAAATTTGATGTTAGGTGAGTAAATCATGTTATCATTCAACAAATTTTTCATACCCTAATGAAATATATATTTTCTAATTGGATTTATTTTTTCATTAGTAAAATAAAGTTTTTGAAAAATCATAATAAGGAAATATTTATTTAAATGGATTTTGTAATAGATGTTTCTTATTCTATGTCTTATACTTTTCCCCCATATTTATATTATGCATATAGTATAGTTCATGTCTGCACCATTATTTTTTGTTTGGATAGATTCCTGTAGGATTTGATGGATTTTATTTTGAAATTTATATTTGGATTATATTATTAAAAACAGTATGTAGACAAGGGATATTAATTTACATCATTATAGTATTTTTAATTTTTCCATGATAATCACATCTGTTTCAAATACCGTATTTTTCATGTAGGGTGGGGTATTATTCTATAACTGTATAAGTTAATAGAAAATGTATTGGTCAAACATATGGGGTAAAATGATACAGGTCTTGAAAACAATTGGATATAATATAATGATATTATTTTTTTCTATATATATTACGTACTTCATTAATTAATTATTTTATTACATGTTTGGTTAAATATAATGAAGGGTTATGAAATGTTTTACTTCCATAAATTAATTAAAAAACTCATGTATAATTAAATTAAATTTAGTATGGTCTGATGTTTTGGAATATTTATATTTCTAATGAATAATTTTTTATTAAATAGCCTCTCACTATATCTACCATTTTTATTATTATATAATATATGTTTCTTAGTACATGTAATAAAATAATTTTAATTTCTATATATATATTTTAAAAATAGTGATTTTGATATTAGTGGAACTATTTGTACTTTAATATAATAGAATGCTATTAGGTGTTTCATACCGATGACGTCACCACTGAGTTTCCAAAAAATTTCAATTTTTATATTTTTTTTAATAATTGTTTATATAGAGGTATTATAAATTTCCAATGTTATAACAATTTTTGAAAAAACATTGTTATATGAAGAAGAAGTTAGATACCATAGAACAAAAGTTTGATTTAGAAGAAAACATTATGATTACCATTACAATCGATAGATCAGAAAATATAATATTGTTTCAGAATGAAATGAAAGGATTAATATGTATAATATTATATTTAATCAGTTTCTATTTTTTTATCATCATAATTAAGATACAATTACAATGTACGATGGAAATAATAGCAATACACGTTAGGAAAATAATGGAATTGATGATTTTGAGAGATAGATAAAAATTATTGGGTGACGATAGGAATTTTTAATATCAAGAATGTACTCAAATGAAAAGATATGAATTTTTAAAGTGACTATATCATGGGAAAAATTCATATATTTATATAAAATACATCCATTGATTATAATTTTTTTTAATGACCTACCTCTTGATAATGAAAATATTATCTAAAATATTTATATGGAATGAAATATAATGTATATTTTTTCCATGAAATTATTTGGAATATATATAGTAATATTTTCGGAGCTAGGAGCTGAGATGATGTGAGATTTTTAAGGTTGGGGATCCTGGAATTGATATTTTGAAAATATTAAATATATTACTATCACGTGTGCTTGGATTTCTAGAAATCTGAAATAACATCATAACTAATGTTTAGATCAGAAATCTGGGGATGTCGTTGAGTTTGGAATATTGATTTTACACTAGATGTTTCATAAATTATATGTGTTTGGAGTATTCATATTGGGTGTCATCATGGTTAGATATATAAATAAATAAATAATTATGATAATTTTTTAATTAAAGTAAAAAGAAATTGTTATTCTTCTACAAATATGTTGTTATGTAAAATTTGAAGGGTTAGTTTTATAATACAATGATTTGAGAGAGAGCATTTGGAGAGATATATGGACGGTGAAAATAGATTGATACCACAGGTATTGTCTATGAAAATAGATTTTATGGATATCAAAAACAACTACGAAACAATATATTTATTTTTCAGTGAATGATTCAAAATCATTATAGATTTTTTGATTTATATGGATTAATCCCATTCTATTATCTCATGTTGAATATAGATCAATTCCATCACCATGAATTGATTCATACATTGAAAGTTGATGAATTTTTTGACTATTCCTTATTCTTATTTATTAGTTTATTATAAAATAATTGATCGAGGCTGAATCGAAAAAAGAATTATTTTGATTCTCATTTTTTTATTTTATGCTTTTATCCCTAGTTTCTTCGCATGGTCATCATGAGAAATTTTATTCTCCCATCGCTCGATAGTGACATGATATATAATCATTACTTGAATGTTATTTGGATCAATATATTAAAATTATGTTCTTTGTTTTTTATCAAAGATATGATAAAAGTTCATGATGATGGTGGATGTAGGGATTCAGATTTGAAGATTCTAAATTTTGTGGCATAGTGTTCAGGTGAAATGACATGATGCATACGATTCCAAATCTATATATTGGAAAAAAAGCAAGAAAAAGGATCTTGAAAGGGACATCCAACCCTATATAAAAGTTTCCTAGTGATATTGATTATGACAACTGCATATTCGGATGGTGTGAGAAAGAGACTATATATTTCTTGAAAACATGCATTGAACGGTGTGTAATACACAATTACATTCCATGTGGGTAAATAAATATTATTCTAGGGTTTCAATGGAATAGAAAATATCACACATCATATGTCATATCCTAGAGGTCATGTGGCCAAATTATGGTACCACATATTGTACTTTGGATGTACACAAGGTCATACATGATCAGGAATATGGGTATAGCTAGAGTAAATAGGATAAACTATGTAATCAGACACACCCTTGTGTATTCTGGCATGACCTAGAGTACACGATCATGAATATACATTATGGGAAGAGTTTTAGAAAACCTATACACGTTTTTTATCCCTAATGTACATTCCATGCATATGGGTGTTTACTTTCCTTGTGATATATTGAGATACAGATATACTAGTGGTTAGTTAGACATACCATATACTACTAGCACATGATGTGTACTCAAATTTATGATATTTATAACCATTTTATACTCAATGTAGTCAAGGTTTATTTGAATGTTATACCATGGTCCTTTCCTTGGAAGGTAAATTTCAGTGTTATAGACTTGGTATAGGATATTGACCCTCAGAATGGGTTTATTATTTGATATAGTTTGATGTATCCCTTGTGTCACTTGGGTGGGATTTTTTATATTTCTTATGATGGGTTCAGGGTATCGACATGACCACCATATACAAAGGACCAATCCTCTCTCTAAAAATCTGATTGCATATGGTTTCTGGTGTTCCACATTGGCCTTATATGTGATCCCCTTTCTGGAGGACGATATCTTCAAATATCTAGTGGGTACTTCTTATGAAGGGCCCAATGATCATGTTCTCTTAGATGAGAATCATAAGTGTTATCATGAATCATGGAGTGGATTCTACCATATTTAATGTTACCATGAATCCTTTGGATGTATAATGTGGCTGTAAGTATAATGTGAGACCACATAAGTCTGGTTGACTATTATGAAAATATTTGGGTTTGTTTTTTTTGAATGCATGTGATTTTAATGCTAATGATTTTAGGGTGTCCTACTATGTATATTTATATTCAATCCTTGATAAGATTTTCCTGCATGTGATATTTCTTATGTAAATGATCAAACTTTTGATGGATTTATCATAGGCATAATAGTGGGACAATATTTTCACTAGGATAAATTGAACGAGTTGTAAAATAATGACACATATGACAATAATAACCACTTTTTAAGATGTTTGGGCCCTATTTTGTTATTTTTTTAGGTTTATGTTTGGCACTTATAACATTTATTACCTTGTTTTTATTCTCTTATTTTAGTATTGTAAATTAATAAAATAATTACTATAAATTTAAATTATATTTCAACATTTCATGGTTTTTGACATGTGTGAATTTGTACAGGTGTGTTAGGATAGTGCCTCATATGTATGGGATATAGCTACTCGGCACAGGTCATTGACCCTTGGAATTTTAGAGATGGCCTTGTGGTAGTAAACCATGGATTATAGGTTACCAATCAAGAACTAATGCATCACGTCTTGATATAGTGGAAACCCATCCCATTACTACCTTATAGCCTGAGAAAAGTTTTTTTTTTCAAGCTATGAGTTTGATTTGGTATCTTTTGAAATAGTTTGAAAGTTTTTTTAGTTCATCTTTATGACTAGGGAAACTCGTAATAGGGTGAAGACCAATGTATCCAATCTCTCGAAATTTGGTAACCTACTTATTGACTCTCTATATACAGAAATTGGTAGTAGAGATGACAATTGTACATCATTAATATAGTAATGGGTTGTTCTTTTTGTGTTCTTCATTAGAAAACTCTTAAGATATACACGTTATTCATGGTGTGTATTATTTATATTTAGATGCCTTTATGAATAAAACCATCTAGGAATCCAACGGATGATAATGAGGATGCTCTTTGAAGTGAAGATGCTTCGGTACATGTGCATGTTCATAAGGTAGCGCCTCTGGGCGGTTTTCAGGTTATGCCACCACCCATTTAGATGAAGATAGAAGCAACAGTACTTTTCGAGGATGTGTACAGGATGAATGTGTTGTATGAGTTTTGAAGGTGGAAAATTCATGGGTTTTTGTGTAATTCAGAGTGCCATGTAATTGAGGACTAGCTAGATGTAGTCTCCATAGCTGTTTTCCATATGAAGATGCCTACATATTCCATGGTATTCCTCACTATGAGACATAATCAGGGATATTCGAGGTTATGGTGGAGTTGTGTGACTCAGTCACACAATGAGATTGCTCTCTCCTGGTAAGATTTTGAGTGTCTATTTGGGTAAGAGTTATATTAAATATTTCCACATGTAGTAGATTTTTCATTTTAATTAGTTTTGTTGGATTATAGTATAGTATTTTGTGAGGTTTACTATTCTATAATATTACTCTCTAGATATGTTATGAGATCATTAATTAATAAAACAGACCATTAAGAAGGGTTAACACTATGATATCCGGGAATTATTGATATCTATTTTCATTCCTACCAATGTTGGAGTTCTTGAGTGGGTCATAGTTATAGAGATATTCCTATTAGAAAGTATGCTAATAGTGGTTGCTGGTAGTGAGAACCCAAATGTTGTAATCATAGCTATAGTTAGTCGGTGATAGTTATAGGGATCTCAGAATGGCTGATGCTTCAGGAGATGGTCCCATGATAGTGGATCAAATGTCGAGAGCTCTGAGGATGTATCTAAATATCATAAAAAGAGGCGGTGTTTTCCCAATGATGGTCAATGACATCATGCATAGAATTTTCTATCCTATTGTACAAATTATCGAGAGACAGCCAAGGGACCACCTAGACTTTGATAGAGGTAGAATAAAAGAGGACTGTAGGGTAAATTATTTTGTGAAGCAGTCTATAGATCAGCAAGAGGTAGTATAATGTTTACCTTATTAACACTTCCACCCCCATGTGATATTTTCAAGGAACATGGAACTGGTGTACATGGGTGTAGACAACTAGTGGAATAGGTGGCCTATGACCCAAATGATCTTATAATTATTTGAAGTATAATTTGTGTATCATCTACATTATCCTTTGTTTTGATATTATGGGTTTTATCCGATCATTTATTTCAAATTCCTGATTTTGTGGATAATCAATTATGGTTGATCACTTGAATTAACCCTTACACTTGGATACAATGGATAGTGGGATCTCAATGATCATACACATTTTCAAATTTTGTGACCTAATTCATGGAGGAAATAGATTTTTATGGGATTGTGTTATAGCATTGAAGAGGCCTTATGTATTTATCATTTGTGTTGAAAAACTATCCATAGTTCATTTTCATATAGACTTATTCTAGTAGAGGATGTGGGGTATCCATGGGGATGGACTGTGGTTTTTCTTTTTGGGTGAGATGGAAACCTATGTAGAGAAAAGTGATCATATATTTAAAATTCCAATTTATTACTCCCCAGTAAGCTATAATAACCCTTGTTGTATTGAATTATAAGGGCTACCAGTTTCCTACTATGGTGTCGTAGTAGGATGAAGTATTTCATGAATACATTCATGGATTTCCTCATTATGACAATTTAGATTTTCTCGTTGAATTACACCAATGGATGCACATGAAATATATGATAGAATATCGAATGGATATCATAAATGATTGTGAGAATATGTTATAGTTGTATGAATTTTATAGGAATATATTTTTGAGACCCAATGTCTCTCATTAGGAAGCCCAAATGTTGTTCACCAAGAAGGCAGATGGACGTATGTGATTTTTTTAGATTATTGGTCTTTGAACTAGGTGACCATCAAGAATAAGTATCCATTACCAAGGATCGATGAATTGTTAAATCATATTAGATGGTAATAATGCTTCTAAAACATTTAACATATATTTAGTCTTCACCAGCTATAAGTACGGAATGAGGATATATCGAAGTGGACATTCATATATCTGTTTTTTTAAATATAAATACTTAGTGATTCTTCTCTCCATGACAAATTCCCCAATAGTGTTTATGGGACTCATAAAACAGATCATTCATCCTTTAATTGAATTTTTTAATGTAGTATTCATTAATGAGACCCTCATTTAGTCAATATACAAATATGATCATGCGAGACAGTTGATGCTAGTTATAGAAATACTATGAGAGAAACAACTTTATATGAAGCTCTCAATCTATAGGTTATGTATGTTAGAGGTAAACATTATGGGACATGTTGTAACACCAAATTATTTTAAAGTAAAAAAATTATATTTGATAGATTAAAGGGTATAAATCAATAATTTTATCTTATGATACTTGAAAAAATGGGTTTCATCAATAGCTTGTGTTACATTCAAGATCGAGTTTTGTTGAAAAGCAATATGATATTAATATCATTGTTTACTTTGATTGTTATAAAAATCGGCTGAAAAAAGGGTGTGGAAATGATTAAATAAAATTTTAAAATATTTTTTACACTTGAACATATAATAAATTCTTGGGGAACTAATTATTAGAAGAAAACATAAAACCCTCTTTAAAATGAAAGTTAATATTTTTAGGAAGAACTATATACTTGAGAACACGTTTGATTTATTTTAATAAAATAACAAAATCACACTTGTTGGAATATATTAATATAACTTTCGTGTAATATATTATATCATAATTTTAACATTTATCCTACGTTTTTTCGATATTATAAGTAAAAATATACAATTTTACAATAAAAAATGTTTTTTTCTAAAAACTAGGCTTCTCTCATTTTTTGGAACATTTATTATAAAACAAATTTTTGAGTATTTAATTATTTTTATTTGAAAAAATAATCTTATTTTTTGAAATCGGAATATGAAAATTATATTTTGTCTCTATTTTGGGATTTTTTGGGGAATATTTATTTTTCAGTAAATAGTGAAGAATTCCACTTTTTTGTCAAAATTCGATTTATTTTAATGAATTAATTAATTTAAATGTCCTTTATTTAACACTCTTTTTAAGGTACCTAACAATTATTCAGTTTTATGTAATATAATTAATATCTTTTGAATCAGCTTTGTTTTGGTTTATAATATAATTTTGTTTTGGGTGTTTAAAGATGTGTTTTTATATATATGTTTTAAAATGAATAATGTTTCTTCCTTTTAGTTAATTAAAATAATACCTAATAAATAATATTTTAAATGAAATTTATTTATAAATGACATTAAATATATGTTTATTTCTATTTAATCATTATTTTCAATCATATATATAATATAGAATCATCTTTTTCTAAAGGACATTCATCTTAAAACCCCATTATCTCTCTATCTTGCAAGAATAAAATAAAATTAATATTCCCCACTTTTTTTAATTGAATTTGGAAAAAAAAATTCCATATTAAAAATCATAATAATTTTTAATTTTCAATAATTATAACATATCTTTTTTACCAATTACAATAGTGAATGAAACTGAAATTAAATAAAACAACTATGGTAAAAATGAGTTTACTTCGTTGTGAAACATTAAACATAAGGGTCTAAATCACTGAGATACTGGTAAAACATAAATTTTCTAGAAATATTTCAAATTTAACCATTATAATATTTAGTTTTTTTCATTATAGAATCTCTTTTTTGGGTAAAAATGTGGGTTCACCTAACATACATTTGTAAAATACCAACTGTGACCTCCCCCACACTTTTAAAATATCATCCACTCTCCTCCTCTCTTTACACCTCTCATGATAATTATTTCATAAAAAAAATACAAAATCACTCTCCAAATTCCATACCCTCATACAAGAATCATTAATTTGGTAATAAATCCCTAAAAGAAATTCCTTTTGTGCAGAGCAAGAGGAGTTACTCGGGGAAGCGGTAACATTCATCAACATGAATTTTTATTTTATTTCATTCTCTACAAACTTCAATTATTATTGTATCAAGACTATATAATAAACTCATTATCCTAAATATAGTAATATGATTTTTTGTTATGGTTATGATGTACACCCAAACAAACTTTCATCAAATGGTTTATAGAATCAAAATCTGCGTGTATGATAGAATATAGCATGAAGAAAAATATTGTTCTCCTTTCCATTACAACATCTCATGGTTGGGAATAATGATAGGCATCCAATTTATATATTAAAATTATGATATTTATTTAAAAATTATATATCAATCATAATTATATCATGTATACTCTTTTTTACATTTCATACCATTGGGGATTTGATAATGTCGCTCGTGTGTACGGAGGACTAACACCTTATGAAGCGATACAAAGAGTTTTTCACTAATGTGATAAGTGGAGGGTAATAAGGGTAACTGTAATAAATTTATATGATATTAAGGACATAATTATGATATTAATTACATAATTATATTTTTTGAAATATAAAATTACATTTTATTCCAATTTGAATCACTGAAAAGTGATAATGTCATTCGGGGACGTGTGGGCTACCGCCTCCTCAAACCGACATGATTCTTATTTTCCACCACCATATAAAATAATGATATATATAATTAAATAATATTTTTATGATATATTTATAATTCAATAAATACAAAATTCCACATACCTTCATTCCATAATGATCATTAGAAAATGGAAAGGTTACTTATGTGTACGTACGGCATACCCTCTCCATGATCCAAGCATTAGTTCGTTATTCATAACTATACAACATGATTTGTTTTAAACATACAATTTATGTATAAGTATTATAATTATCTCATCATTATTATTAAATATATTTTTATATAATTATGTTATTGGCCCTAGCCAACCTACCAAACTCATTTTTACACATAAGCTTAATTTTGTGATAACATACAAATTATATGATAATTGATCATGTAGTTTTATATAACTTGTTTATATAGCACTCTAATCCGAGAATCCCTTGATTTTGTGTCTTGTACTGTTAAATTATCATGATTATAATGAATTAAATCCTCATGTACCTTGAGTGTAGTATTCATGGTAAACTAGATTCATAAATGAGTCTTTTTTACAAATGAATACACAAATTACAACATATTTTTTATTCATACTAAATAAATAAATTTGAGGACAAATATAATCCATATAGTAAAATCTAACATATATTTTAGAGTATTATTCTTTGATTCTTAGGTAATTTAACATATTAAGGGTCATATGAAATGATCAGTAAACGAAAAATATAACAGAAGTAATAATGAATCAATGAGAATAGTAAATATTGAAAGGTAAATTATGGAAAACACATATAATTTAAAAAATAAATTGAATAAAATTATGTAAAAACTATGTACATTATTAAATAGAGATTCATTACAATAAAATAATTATATTTTAAAAAATAAATATGGAAAGGGATGAAACTGAAACACATTCTATCTAAATAAATGGAAATTAAATGTATCCATAAATATGTTAAATCAAAATTACATGGATGAATAATCACTAAAACTAAATGAGGGTAATTATTTATTAATGTATTTCATGACTAAGGCACATTAAAACCTATATTGTCAAGGCCTTTCACAAGATGTTTTAAACTATTCAGATTTTTGCAACTAATTACCTATGAGAACCCAACGATGCATCGAGGATCTATATAAAGTCTGGGATCTACTATTCATTCCCAGTTAAAATCATCACACATATAAAATAATCAAAATAAATAATATTCCTTATCCAGTAACATTATTTAATGATAAATACAGATTTATTATTAATCTCAGTTAACTAAAAAACATTCCATGTAAAAAATGTATCTAAAATTGTATACGGTTTAGAAAATACTAATATCTATTATATGAGAATATGAAAACTAAAATAAATTAACAATGAAAAATGATTAAAAAATTAGGATGTTTTGGGAGAATGTTAATGATCACAAAATGAAGTGTGATTACAATGAAAATCATTAAGAACATTCTTAAGGGTCTCATGACACTTTAAAACACAAAAATCATAATCTACAAGAATATATGAAATTAAATGAAACATATAATATCACGATAATATTTTTTTAAATTATATAACTTGATTAAGGTAGTATATACCGTAAATAAATTTTAAGCATAATAACAAATAATGATGACTGAAATGTAAATTGAGACAAGATTCTCTTTCCTTTACATTCATTTTTTGTGTGGTATTTATCCTCTTATATAGTGGTATTAAATTTATTAATATCTTAAAAAACTATACTAATGTTTATAATATCATATACTAATATCTTATAAAATTTTATTACTCTTTTTTAACACTCATTAATTATTTGAACTATTTATAATGTTAATTTCCTAGTTTCATAATGTATGTTTTGACTTGTAAATTGTAGTTCGTATTAAATATATCATGATTTAATTATATCCAACTTTTATAAAATGAAATAATTATCTTATCTATTATGTACAAAAATATTTATAATTCTCTACAATATTTATAGATAAGAAATAAAGATCACCATACTTGGAGATGGTAGGTCTTATGTACACATGGAAGTTACTTTTATTTATTTATTGTATTAAAATTATAAAAAACAAATGATACATATTTATATTATAATTGAAATTTAATATCTATTTTATATATGATATGTTTATTTATTAAAAACATCCTTTATATGTTTTATGTATGCCATGTATAAGTCATATTTTTATGAGGGGGCAGTATTCCACACTTACTCAAACGAAATTATCATATTTACGCAATATAAATAGAAATAAGGTATGATCTAAATAAAAAATAAAGATTAATAAATACATTATAAATATAATATATAACATATATAAAAAATTTCTATCATAATGATCACGATGATAGTTGATAAAGGAAAAAATGAACAATCATCATTTTGTGAGGAAGTAGTTTGTCGTACGCATAAACATTATGTTCATTATCCATTAGATGAATATGGGAGTAAGTGTAGGTTGAAGCATTTACTTAATAAAATACTAGTATGTTAATAATAATTGTTTATATATAATCATGTAGAAAATATATTTGAGTGGGTGGATAATGGAAATGAATCTAGAGTGTTTAAGGGAAGACATTACCTCTTTATCATGTAACTTCTTTTGGTTGGTACCAAAACGATTCTGTGGAAGTATGATAAAGAAAATAAGGGATTAATGGTCTAGGATATAGAATTTGGAAATATATTTGTATATATATTGGCCAAATAAATGTGGGTTTTAAAGGTTTCAGGAATAGGGAGAGGTGGTGGCCTTTTATAGGTAAGGAAAAGCACCAACATGGGATTTTTTGAAACAAGTTCTATGTACAGATGTTCTTAACTAAAAATGAATAAAAAACTAAAATTACCAATATTTATGTTCCATATATTTCAAAAAATTGGTTTCTTTAGACGTGGATTTGTTATTTAGGCTCTTAAGATAAAGATTTAGTCTATTATTGAGGATATGTTTTCCTTAAAAATTGTAATTAATTTTGATTATTTTCACTAATAATTTTGGACAAAAAATAATTCTTCCTTATTAGATATTATATAATTATTTTTATTCCAAATATGGAATAAATTTTTAAATTTTTTTTATCACAGATGTGGAAATAATTAATTTAAATTTAATCCCAAAGACTGGAGGCCAATAAGGGTTTTAAGGTAAATATATCAAAGTAATCGCTATATTTTCATAGTCAAATTAATATTAAAATTGATTCAAATGAAATAAAGTGTATTAATTGATAAAAATATTATCTAATTATATTTTTAAAAAAATTCTAATTATAATTTATCCTTATAAATAAATAATGTGAAAAGTAATTGTGAAATAAAGTTTATTATTTTTTACTATTTATTAATAAATCATATATTTACAAAAATATCAAAAATTCATGAAAACCTAATTATTATGTTTGTATTTTTATATAAAGTTTATGTTGACATCTTAAATCAATACAAGTGTCAAAATTATGATTTAAAATGGGTTATCTATTAAAAGTCGTTAAAATTTCCATTATAAAAACATAGGTTTTATGTGTAATATAGGGTTTGTTCTTATCTAATGAAAATAAAACATAATATATGAGTATAAAAAATATTTTCTTGAATATAGAACATATTTATTACATTTAAATCATTGAATAATTTTAATGAACTATGTTTATTTATACAATACTCCTTTGGAATCATATAAATAATAATATTTATTTTTATATCCAATTGGTTCTTATTTTTGTTTCTCATTAATTAGTTTCTCATGAGATATTTTTGTATTTATATAAACCATAATGCTATTTAATTATTTTAATAGTATTCATAAGAAAAAACATATATCTAGGTCATATCATATTATATTAAATAAAAATATTTTAATAATATATTTGTTTTTTTAACTATTTCTTACATGCAAAGAAAGCTATCATGGAAGGTCGCTCTTGTTTATAACGCAAGCATCAAAGAAGTTCACCCTTGCATGTAATGCATTCTAACGTGGTGGTGCATGCATTGATATAATTATAATTTATATTAAATAGTAAATATAATATAATATATTATGATATTATATTACCTTGTGTTAATGGTGCCGTGTGTTATACAAGCTATCGAATACAAGGTTATTTTATTGGATTTTCGGGGCGTCACATTCTCCGCATTTTATTTAAATTTCATCCCATAATTTAAACATGATCATAGTGATAGATTGATTGATACATTCTATGTTTGAAATCCAAAATTTTAAGATGGTCTCGTAAAATATCTTCTATAAAAGTGGCAATAGAAATTACAAAGGTCACAAGGACTGCTGTGAAACTAGGTCTCTAAGTAGGAGAACATCAGTGGCTAGTTGAAATAAATACTTTGAATAAAAGTGTGAATATTTATTGAGATTGAATAAGGTCATAAATATAAATCATGTGAATGGTCAATAAAATTTTGATGGCATCAAATCATCAAGTCATTGATGATTTTGAATACTATCTGTTTAAAAAATATTAAGGTATTAAAAACACAATTTATTTATAAGTCATTTTCCTCATTATGGGTAATTATTTTACAACCAAATAATATAATAAATATTATTACTTGATTAGATTCAATTTTATATGAAAAATACCTAATTATATTTATGATTATATAGAATTATAATTCATTCCATTATTACTAGAAATTAAATACTCATAATGATTTTTATACTTGAAGCACTAAAATAAAATTTTAATGAATAATAAGGCATACAAAAGAGTGAAAATTCAATGTATTTTCAATTAACTATATTCAACAACAAATATGGTTAATTGATTAGTATCTAATCATAAAAAGTAATACTACTAGTTTATCATTAACATTTATTCATCAAAATATTTAACTAAAAATAATGAAAAATTAACCAGGACATTGCGTCCGTCAGCGGTTGGTGGGAAATCTTTTCATCCTTCTATCATGGGTTAATGACACATTGACTTATTGGATTTGATTGTTTGTCACCCAGTTTATTGATTTTCCCTTTATAAAAAATGTTAAAATTAATATCCAAAATATGATGGACATCCTTGAAACAAGGTTAATCACTAAATATCTTTTTAACTATGGTTTTTAATACCACCTCAATACAAAAATACATCATCCATTTATTTTAAACATAGGTCCTTCCTTGGTATAAGGATTAACCATAATATCATTAATAGGATTTATAAATCTTGATTCATTAATTCCAATCTCAAAAACCATAGGTTTAAACTACGATGTTCATTTTCATTATATTGTCAAATTATTAATAATGGTTTATAAAGAAAACGTAGATTATCTTAAAAAACAACCGAAGAGTGTCAAACAAGGTGCATAGTAAGGCATGTTTTCATGTACTAGGTTACCCCATGATAGGCTCAGAACACCTTGTCAGAGTTATTAATCCTAGGAACACCGATGACTGAACTAAATCCACTTTTATTTTCCAAACACGGATTTATTTCTATGAAAACCCACATAATATATACCCTACCATAAATCATGGATTTTTTATATACCTATAATTAAATTCCACCTTAGAGATATGTTCTCTAACCTATGTTTTCTTAAATCTAGTTTATAAGACTGATGTTAAACTTCATGTAATTCAAACTGTAGTGCTCTGACCCTAGAATCCCCATAACTGGTGTTTTCTAATACTAAATTTCTATGATTACAATGAAGAAAATCCAAATAGATCGAGAGGTTAATAGTCTAGGTTAACAAGATATATAAATAAGTCTTATAATAAAAATGTATTCACTTGTGATTCATCCTCGTAAATAAATAACTTCAATTATAGCTCTAATATTTCTATTAAATTCCTATATATACATCATAGTATACTTCTTGTATTCTAGGGGAATCTAACATAATAATGGTGAGATCAAATTCTCATTAAATTAAGAATATAGCAGAAGAAATAAATAATTAAGGATAATAGTATATATAGAGAGGTAAATAAATAAACACACATAACATGTAATGAATAAAATTAATGAGAGTGCACAAACAATATGGATTGGTAATAAATGTAAATACATGCCATTCAAATAAATAGATAATGTGAAATAAATATAGAAGGTAAGAGACTAAAACACATTCCATTAAAATAACTGAAAATGATATGTGTCCATATATATGTCAACACAAAATCAAATGGATGAGTGATAATGAAAACTAAACCAGGGTAATACTTTCTTAATAGATGTCATATTTGAGTCACATGAAAGCCTATATTGTCATAAACTTTATCAAGATAGTTTAAACTATTCTGATTTGTGTAACTTATTTTTTCTCATGAGAACCTATTGATGCATCGAGGAGCTATATAAATTTCAGGCTCCACCCATAATTTCTAGTACAAAAAATTACTCATATCAAATAATAAAAATAAATAACATTCCTTTGAAAATAATTTTATTGAATGGGAAATATGACTTTATTATTTATTCCCCAGTTAATCAAACAATTGTCAAATAAAACACTATATGTAAAATGGTATATAATTTAGGAAATACTAATATAAATTATATGATAATATAGATATTTATTTAAATTTACAATGAAAAAGGAATTCAACAGAGAATTTTTTCAAGATAAAGTTAACAACCACAAAGCTAAGTGATATTTCATTGATAATAATTAAAAAAAAAATTGAGGAAAAGAATATTTAAACATTACAAAGTCTCTAGTACCACATTGAAATATCTTAATAAAAATATATGGAATGTTTTCACATTAAATGAAACTTATATTATATTGGGAATAATAGAATTGATGGTGTAATAATAAAATGTTAGTACATATAGTAAATAAATGTGAATTGGCACATAATAAAAAATATGTCTCACTGTTCCTGTTACATTTATCATGATTTTATAATCTAAAAAATGTAAAACATGACTCAATTGTTTATATTTTCAGTAAATATATATTTATAGTTTCCATAATATTTGGAGATATGAATTTGAGTGCATTAATAATGTAGACGGTATGTCATACATAGGAAATAACACAACATTCATTTCTTTGTCGTATTAAAAGATAATCAAATAATTGATAAAATGTATATTATAATTCCAATATCATATCTATGTTATATAAGCTACATAGGTTTTTTAAAACAATACTATATGCATTTTATGTGTGGCATGATTGAGTCATATTCCTTTGAGGGGCGGTAGTTTACATTTCCTAAAACAAAATTATTATATTTACACAAGATGGAAAGAAAAAATGTTTGTTATAAATAAAAATTATAGAAGCATAAATACATTATAAATATCATATATAACATTTATAGACATATTTCATATTATAATTCTTTCCACGATAGGTGGTAAAGGAAAAAATAACAATCATCATTTCGTGAGGCATGGTTCATTGTACACAGAAATAATATATTAATTATCAATTGGATGGAGATGTTTGTAAGTGAATGTCAAAACATTTACATAAAAAATACTAGTATATTTAGGATACTAGTTTTATTATATAAGTATGGAATACAAATTTTTTTGGGGGTGAATAATGGAAATAAAACTAGCGAGCTTGAGAGAAGAGGTTATCACTAAATCAGGTAACTTCTTTTGGTTTGTACCAAAAGGCTTATTATAAGGATTATATAGAAGCATTACTACCAAAAGAGAGGATTAAAGGTTGAGGGTATGGATTTTGGAAATTTTTTGGGATGATTATTACTGACGGTAAGTTGTATGAGTGGTATGGGGAATTGGGAGGGGTGGTGGCCTTTTATAGGGAAAGAAAAAGACTCACTTGGAATTTTTGAAAACAAGTAAGGTGTACACATGTTATTACCTTGAAAAAGAAATACCAAACCCAAAAAATTATGGAAGGTTTATTCATGAAATATTTCAAGCTAATTGTATTTAGACGAATGGATAAGTCATTTGGCCCCTTAAGTTAATGGTTTAGTCCTTTATTAAGATTAATTTTCCAAAAAACATGGTAATTAATTTTGATTACTTTCACAAATATTTTTTGTCATTTTTTTTTCAATTTATTAGATATAAAAAAATAATACTGATTAAAAATATAGAATTAATTTTCTCAAATTCAAATCACAAATTTTATATAAATTAATTTAAATTCATTCCCTCCAATGGACCGACAATAAACATTTTAAAGGTATAAATGTTCAAAAGATTGATATTTTTTATAGTCAATTTCAATGTTAAATTGATTATAAAGAGAGAATTTGTATTAATTGATATAAATATTATCTAACAGTAAATTTAAACCAATATAAAATATTATTTTACTTTAAAAATAAATTATATGAAAAACTAGTTTTGAACTAAATTTCATTATTTTTAACTGTTAATTAAAAATTATATGTTCCAGAAATATATCAAAAAATTAACCATAACCTAATTATTATGTTTATATTTAAAATATAATTTTTTCACATATTAAATCAATTGTAGTGTCAAAATTAATATTAAAAATGTGTTCTCTATTAATAGGTGGTAATATTGAATTTATAAAAATATAGGTTTATATGTGTAAAGATGTGTTTGATATTAAATTATGCATATAAAACATAATTAATGAATATAATAATAATTTTATTGAATATATAACATATAAATTTCATTAAAATAATTCACTAATTGTAATTAACTATGTTTATTAAAAAAATTCTTTTGAAGCATATAATTAATAATATTTCTTTTTTAAATCCAATTAGTTCTTATTTTCATTTCTCATTAATTGGTAACCAATTAATTCCTTATATATATATACATATAATTTTTAATAATTTATTTTATACAATATATAATTGCGAACATAATATCTAGGTAATATCAGATTCAATTATGTAATATTAATTTAATAATATATTAATGTTTGGAGAAACTTGGTCTTGTGTGTAATGAAAGCTGCAGTTGAAGGTCACTTTTACGTATAGCGCAAGCTATCGAGGAGGTTCACTCTTGTGTTTAACAAATATTAAATTGTAAGTAATTAATTGAAATATATAGAATATAATTTAGATAGAAAATATATTATAATGTATTCAAATATTATATTTCCTTACGTGCTTTGTGTCACATATTATACATGCTATCAAATAATAGGTTCTTACTTTAGATTTTGAAGGCATCATAGTTAATAATAGAAATTAGATTATAAATATACATGAATTTTTTTTTCAATAATTTCAACAATTAATTAATTGTTTTCATGATGATAGGGAACAACTGTGATGGATCAAGAACATGTTAAGGGGTTTTCTCCCCTCACTTTTATTTATATGAGATATATGATATTGCCACAACATATTTTTTATGGGCGGTGTATATAAATTCCATGAATGTATAAAATTATTATTATGATTATATTTATGGGGATTCATATATCCATTTTATGATATCTATTTCAATTGGTTTATAGTCCCAATTTTAATTAAGTAATGAGGGGGTTTTCCCTCATTGTGTCGTCTTTGAGACGTATGGGATGTTATATACCTATCTTTGTTTATAAGGTGTATATACTGCTTCATTGACATGTTATATAATGAATATCCTTATTATCATGATATTATGAGTTTAGTTAAATTTTATTCCTTAATGAGGATTACGATTCTATGTTAGTGAAGTGGCAAGAGCCTTTATAACAATCTCATCATTTATCAGGATTGTGAATGATTAAGTTTCCATTGTTGAAATATTATTATTATAATGACTTAAATTATCATTTAGTTATTCATTTAATTTTCATGAAATAGTACTGTTTTTCAACTATATTGTTCTTATAATAATTGATAATTTTTTTAAAAAATTTGACTTTATTTCACTCTTTGGTAGGAAATATGTTTTCATCTAAAACCATATTTTTAAAAATGTTATAAAACATTTATAGAAAACAGAAATATATTTTAGTCAATATATTTTTGAAATAATTTATATAAATCCTATATTTGTTTCCAATATTTTTTGAAATAGATGGATATTCAAAATGTTATAGGTTTTAAAAAGTGAATTTTAAAATGAAAAGGATGATTTCTTCAAGAATGTTTTTAATGATCCTTTAATTGTATTTCCATTCACCAAAATAAATAATCCATGTTGTTAATTTTCTCTATTTTTATTATTTATTATTGATACTATCATCATTATTTTATTGTATGGATTCTTATTGTTTTAAAGAGGCTGTTATAGTGTCTGTTTCTTTTCCATAGGTTAATCATGTGTAAGATATATTGTTATAAACTTACATTTCATCTAAATAAGTTAATAATGTTTCCAAAATATTATTATGGGTCCCATTTATTTTCTATGTGTTAATCAGGTTCTAAAATGAATATGAGTTGTTTCAATGATTTAGGATGAAATGAATTTTCTATGAACATTATTCATTATTAAGACCATGGATATTTAAAGGATCCATGAGAATAGATTGCGATCTAATGCATTGGGTAATACTTATTTTCTCTAGATAATTACATTATAATTCAAACATATTTTTATTCTAATTATATGTTTTCTATAAAGGGTTTTAAAAATATTCATTGAGTTTTTTTATAAAGAAAATAATATGTTTTATCTACGATTTCTATTGGTTATTAATATATTATTTGGTCAATAGTTAAACCACATGATCCATGTCTATTTTTTATTACGATTGTTTTTTCAATTCCACATTCTATGTATTCATGTTTGATGATCCAGGTATTGATGGGTATGAATATTGCTATGTTATACATATGCTCTTTGATTATCTCATCATACCCAAATTCTCTTGTTAAGATCATTGATGATATTCAATTGGTAATTATTATGTTTACCATTAATGAGAATTATTTTTTACTCTTATTATGTATCATTTTACCCATGTTTTGAAATATTTTTTTCGATGAGTTATGTATATAAGGGTTTTCATATGTTTGATGATGATGTTTTAATTTAAAATATAAAAGATAGGTTATGTGGGAGAAATGCTCCTTTAAATTAATTTGATTTTTTTCAGTATGCGTTTTTTATAATTCTCTAAAACTGAAAAACTAAAACATTATATATAATGTAAGTCAACCAAATTTATATTTTTTATGGTTTGGGTGAAATCATGTTTCAACCTTATAATATTCAAATCTAGAAATATAAATTTTACAATTTAAATACCAAAAACTGAGTGTGTGTGTTATAGGTTGTTATAGTTGGTATCAAAGGAAAGGAATAGATAAATTTGTAAAGTAAAGACTTTTCATGTGAGTTTATTATATGAGTTGTGGATAAAATAATAAGTTTATCAAGAGTTTAAATTCTTAAGCAACCCATATTTGTATTATAATAATTTTTAGATTTTTAATTACATTTTTTGTGATGGGTTTTTGGGTTAGTTATTTGTAACTCATAGGATCAACATAAAGTGTTTTTATAGTGGAATTAGATTTAATGTTTTAAAAAATTAAAAAACCATGTGTTGGGTGAAAACCCATCACTTTCTAAAAGGTAGTGGGGCTTGAACCCATGGTTGAAGGATGACATTGTTTTCACACCTACCACTGACACACATGATGTACGAGATAATATGAATTTTTTAGGTAAATATTATGTTTATAATCAAACTTTAATGTAATTTATTTTAGGAATAATGTTTTATTTATCTTGTATGAATATATTATCAAATCCTTCTAATCATTGGGCTTCAAACATAGATAGGAAAAGTTTGATGAAATTTAAGGATTGTTATTTATGGAATGGATTAGTTTGATCATTGGGTATTACTTCTAATAATTAATATATCATATAATGTTTTAACATTTTTAGTAATAATATTACTATGTTAAAACCAATTAGGTTTTCTATAGTTTTTAATGATTAGAGAAATATGTTTTTATTCTTTTGGGGAATATGTGGTCCTTTAAAATTTTTTACTGTGACAGGAATTAAAAAATCATCTTGAATACAAATTGTTTTGAAAAAAATATGTTGTTGTAGTGGTATATGATTAAAGAATGAAATTATACCTAAAGATTAAGTATATTTCTATATTATAGTATAAAATATTGTTATATAAGTCCTCAAATCTTAGAAATTGATCTTAAAATGATTCAATTTTAAAATATATTATCATTGATTGTCAATAGGGTGATTAAATTGTATGGATGTAATTAATTAGAGTAAGGGGTGTTGTAACACCCCGAGATTTTAGAAGAATAAATTTATATATAAGGCCCCAGCCTTAAACCTTACTTAATATTGAATTAAATGAGTAATTTACATTGAGGATCTTTTCAGGTTTGGAGTTTTAGAGAATTAGGACATAACTATTACATCTCAAAAGATTACAAAGTAGTCGCTTCTACTAAATTCCATAAAATAAAAACTCTTAAAAAGAAACATGTATAGTTCCATGTTTTAGGTAGCATGAATTTCCCTTGATCCCATCCTTGACCCTATTCCACGCTAAGTCCCGTGAAAAACATTTCAAAAACTTGGGATGAGCATAAGAAGCTCAGTAAGGGATACACAAAGATTGAAAACTGTTAGTTTTTCAAAACAACAAGTAAACCATGAATACTTTATCAATGTAATACTTTTCACCTTCATGAAGTAGTAAAAACTCTTCATTGAAAAAAAAGTATCATTACTTACCTTTTTGTAACCAAAGGATTACCATAAAACCCATATAAAGAACACATAACATATATAAAGGTAACATGGGACATAAACATACTTAAGTGGAATAACCATACGATTGACTTCCACTCATATCACTTAATGGAATAGCCATACGGCCAATTTCTATACATACTTAATGGAATAGCCATACGGCCGACTTCCATACCCAATGCATTGGAGGTTATAACGTAACCACCCGTCCTGGTATTCACAGCACCACCCGTCATATGGTTTATAACGTAACCACCCGTTAAAATGTCCAAGTACCAATACAAAATAATAAAACATAAAACCAATATAAAGGAATGATAACATTTCCGCATCACAATATATCATAATAGAATCCTTTATCAAAACCATTTTCAAAACCATTTAAAACATTTAATAAAGAGATTTTTGAATCAAAGTGTCCCATACCACCTTGAAGCTTAAAATTTTAAACCATTAATATCCATATAAATAAATCCTTAAAAACATTTTCAAAACATGGATATTAATAAGAACAAATAATTAAAACATTTAAAATTACATTTTGGTTAAAGGGGTTTTACCAAAATTAGATACACTTGAATACAGTAATTGAGGAATAACATTTAGTCAGAACTTTATAATATCATGAGAATAAATGGGTTCATGATATAATATTCCAAAGGACAGTATATACACCATATAATAGTGAATTGGTTCATAACAACAATGAACCCTCAATAGAAATGTCAAATGTGATGAAATCCCTTATAAAGAAGGTATCCTTAAATTAAGCAAAAATCAATCTCAAAAATATGTGTGACAAATATAAATACACCCAATATAAGTGGATATTAAGTGTAAAACAATAAAAGGTCATTCACACATATTCAATGGATGACATATTCAATGACTACAAGTTGAACCCAAAGAAATCGAAATTGGGTTAAAAAGTTCCCTTCACAGCCTAACGGCATCACATCAAAATGAGTTGATGAGAGATAAAAAGTGTATCTCATCACTTGGACATAAAATTTACATCAATAAGGATATATGAGAACATATCCCAACATAACAATATTTAAATTAAAAGACCCAATAAAAGAAGTCTTTTAAAAAAGAGGAGGGTGAAAGGTTCCCTTACCGACTTGGGTATCTTTCAAAACATACACCCCATGAAAGAAAGACAATAGATCATTGATGTAAATACTCATAAACAAATGTATATTACACAGAGAGTAGAATAATGTGCAGTACATACACCACTCAATGGAATTTGTGGAAAATGTAGCATAAATCTCACGGGAATAAAAGTGAGATGAAAAATCCCTTACGAAAACTCGGCAGCCTAACGGCGCCACATAAAACTTCCGAATATGGATTGATGAGATCAAATAGGGTATCTCATCACATTACAATAAAATGTACAGAAATAGGAATATAAAATAACATCCCCCAACATTACAAGGAGGAGTTTAAAAGAAGTGACATAAAGGAGAGTACATAAAAAGAAAGAGAGAGGTTAGATCTCTTACGAAAGTTCGGCAGCCCAACGGCGCCACTCAAAACATCCAAAATCGATTGATGAGAGAGAATAGTGTCTCTAATCACATGAACATAAAAATTACAGTAATTTTAATATAAAATATCATCCCAATAACAAGAAATATGAGCTTTAAGAGGAATGACATAAAAGTGTGTACTTCAAAAGAAAGAGAGGAGTAGGATCTCTTACCTCGGGTCCGACTTGACTCGATCGTTCTTTAATATCCTGAATAATAAACTTGAGATAATTTATATTTGATTAATAACCTTTTTAAAGGTTATTGTTCCTTTTATATCACTTATTTCCATGTTATAAACATTATGTAATCATTAAGTTAATAATGATTGTTTTGTCTATATTTGGTTCTTAAGTCGAAAGTGGACTTCTTACAATTAAATGTTGTTCGTGTGGCCAAACATTTATTATATCCAGAATTGTATTCATGATGTAGATATCATATATGTCATATATATCCAGTACATTAATGCATTTATAACATTACATAATCATTTAGAGGTAAGAAATGAAATGCAGCGTTCATGGAGACGGTAAGCCGTACGTACGCATGAACGCTACTTTCATTTCTATTTCATATTTTATAGAATTGAATAATAATGATATAAAGGTATATTATAATTCCAGTATAATATCATATATAATATCATAGTTCCATACTTTATACGTCCCACATATGGTATTTAACGAATCAAATCACTTTGAGGGGGCGGTAGTCCGCACATCCTTAAATGAAGATATCACGTTTACCCATAATGGAAACCGTAATGATATGCCCAAAATGAAAAAAAAGAAGCATAAGGAAAACATAAACATATTATATATCATATATAAAAATAGTGACATCATAATGGCCACCGTTGAAGGTGTTAAATGAGTATTGAACAATCATCGTTTCGGGAGGCAGAATTTCGCCATCCACGGAAACTGTATGTTCTTTAACCATTTGATGTAGTTGTGTAAGAGTGTAGCTCGAATAAATCTTATAACAACATCCTAGTATATTTAATATACTGGTGTTTTTACAAAATAAGTAAATAAAAAGAGTTTAGGGGGTTGGAGAAGCAAAATAAAACAAATGAACATGAGAGAATGAATTACCTTTAAAAGTGTAACTTTTTTTGATTTGAGCCTAAAGGCTTCCTTTGAAAGGATTCTGCCCAAAGTGAATCCTCAAGGATGAGGAGAACGATGTGTAGAGAGTAAATGGGCAGGTTATGGCCGAGACAAAGGCTTGAGGAGTGTGTGAAATGAGGTAGAGGTGGGGGCCTTTTATAAGAGGAGAGGAGGGGCACTTTTGGAAAGTAAGAAATATTACTTTATTTGAAAATGTGTTTCGGTTTAAAAAGGTCCCACATTGATATAATTAGTGGATAAGGTGTTAAGGGTTCTAAATACACCCATCCAATAAGTTTTGGACATGTTTAGTTCATAGATTTTACATTATCTTTCCATTTTATTTAAATCGTTAAATAATGAGGTCATCGCTGCATCATTATTATGTCATAACTAATTTAATTTATTTAGTGTCTAAAAATTATAAAAAAAATACTATGATGCATGAAATCTTTTTATCATTCCAATTAATATTTATAATAAAAAATATGATCTTTATAACCCCATGTAAAAATTGTTTTCGTAAAACATATGATGTTTGTGTCATTTTTACTTTTACATTAAATAAAAAGTTATTTATGTCATTTACCAACCAAAGTGGCTCCATGGGGTCCCCAAGTTGACCCATGTCTTTTCTTGGTCGGCCATGACACAACCCATGAGGGTAGGACATGTGTCAATCTCATCTTATTTTATTAAAGCATTATTTTTACCTTAAACTACACTAATACCACTAATCGCGATTAAAAAATTAATAAGTTACAATTCACCAAATAATTATTTTTATCCCATTGAACCACATTTTACTTCTTAATGACAACCATGTAAGTAGGATTTTTGAAATTAAAAACACAAAGATGGAAAAATTTCATTTAAACGGAAAAATCAGTTTTTATAAGTACCACTTAGTGGTTTCACTATTCATCAAAAATTGAAGTTTTTCAGAAAAATCCCAAAAATTCACCATAAGCTATATTTGATATTCCGAATTCAAAAATGAAGTCTATTTTATAAAATTCAAAACATATAAGTCAGATTAATTAATTTAATAATTAATTCCTGTTGTCAGATTAAATAGCGTGTTTTTATGAAACAATAAGTATCAAAAGATTGACACTGGTTTAAGTCTGATTTCAAAGTGAAATTAATTCCAACGACCATTATTAGATTTAATGGTAAAAATATATTCTAATTTCACTTTAAAACAAATTCAAAATATAATCTAATCATATAAATAAATTAGATTAAAAAGAGGTTTTGAATTAAAATACAACATTTTACACTGTTCATTAAAAAAATGAACTTTATCGGAAAGATACCAAAAATTTACACAAAGTAAATTTTGATGTCCCGATTCTTAATAAGAGTTTTATTTGGTCCAAAATAATGTTTAAGAGTGAACAAAACTATATTTAATGATGGTTCAGCATCAAAAGGTGATAAGTGAACCTTTAGTGAAAACTAGGGCATATACGCCTAAAATTGAATTCTTTCCGTATTTTAAGCTTCTCTCCTCTATTGGATAAATGTAAAAACATTTAAAAACATATATAATCATATTTTAGTTATTTATATCCATTCCCTCCATTACAATGGCTACATGTTAACTACCATTTAAAATAATATTATTTTATTATTAGAGTGCAACGTAAGATTCCCAAGAAACTCGATGTTGCGTGTTGGGTACGCCATCGAGCATAGCGTCCCCTTTAAAGTCATATAAATATTTTATTCACAAATATGGATAAATATGAAAATGTCATATTATTTATTTACCTGGGTTGTTACATCCTTCCACCCTTTTGGGAATTGCGTCCTCGCAATTTTTAAAATTGAGCTTGGAAACATCCTTGAATGTCCCACATCGGAACAAAAGTCGGTAAAACAAACACTTTAAAATAAAGAAAGATAAGTACAAAGGTCACCCGAGTTAACCCATACTAGGATTTCAAGTATGAAAATATGGACATGGAGGGAAAAAAGGGTCATGTTTTGATGGAGAGTGATAGAAAACATGTTTAGGAGAAAGTTAACCACGAGAAAATCACAAACTTGTGATGGGTTAAACGGTATTCGATTCCCCGGTAGGAAAATTTAATAGACAACATTTTTGTTTTAAGTTACTTTTTATTGAGGAATTTATTCATAAGGAAACATAATCACTTATCATATTGACTTTCAACTTTTATTAGATTCCTTACACAAACTCATATTTTCTCCAAAAGACGAGTATTTAGGAAGACTTGTTCACATTAAGAGTACTATAATCAACTTCTAGAGAATCACCTAATCCACAAAATAGAACTATATACTTCCCATGTCTTTAGACTTTAACCAAAACCAAAACCAAAAAGGCTAGTACAAGATCAGATAATCTAGAAAAGGATAACCCTTTATAAAAAGAAAATATATTCTTAATCTCAAAAATTTGTCCAACAAAACCCAAAGTTCAACGAGGACCATCCGATAAACAATTTGTCCATAAAATTCTTCAAAGTAAACCAAAATAAGATTGAAACCCAAATATTTGAAGGATTTAGTCGCATAGTCTTCCAAGATAAATCGGAACATTTATCTCCAAACAACATCAGTTGTTCCTAAAGTCTCGCATTGAAAAGTAATTAACCTAATCACATATCCTCTATGATAGGTTAATAATTTTCATAAATAACCCAAAAACAACTTACTCTTAAAAAAAATAATCAGTCAAACTAACCAGGGACTTCACGTAGTCCAGTGGTAGGCGATAAATACCAGTTGCACTTTGATCGTGGGTTCGATTCCCGCAGCTTT
The DNA here is from genome assembly GCA_963277665.1 of Viscum album. NCBI lineage: Eukaryota > Viridiplantae > Streptophyta > Magnoliopsida > Santalales > Viscaceae > Viscum > Viscum album. Next base: position 1,009,572,716 of record OY728167.1, read on the forward strand.
GTCCGACACGACGGGTAGTCACACGGTCTGCGTGTTGTCCTTTTTCCAAAACTATATAATTCTTAAAACATTCCCCAAAATGAGATAAAATCTTCAAAGATGATCATAACATATTTTAACCTCAAGTTTATCTCATGCCTTTCATTTTCCATCATAACATATAATAACCCATAATTACCTCAAAAGTAAGGATCATATAAACCCTAATAGTTACCTTAATAATTATTACCTAAATTTCCACATCGAGTTGGCCATCTTGTACATGATGCATTAGAGAACTCACCAACGTTAAAGTGGTTGATCATGACTCCTTGATAGTTGGTTTAGAACAACTATGAGATTCCTCATTGAATCCCCCATCTCATCCAGTATCTTAATCAGAGAACCACCACAGTTTCCTTCAAACCCATTGTCACTTTGGTGCCTGCTAGATCAAGCCATTTACTAAAACCAAAAAGGTCAGTGTGAGTATATCAACATAACCATCATGTACTAATGAGGAATATAAACACTAAGATATACTTACTCATTCACTTTATCTAAAACTAGGACTCTTTCTAAAATCCTAACCATTATGGTAATGTCACTTGTGCTTAGAGAATACCCTAACCTCTAAAGTTATCTAAACCGACCTTTGATACCAACTATAAGGCCCCAGCCTTAAACCTTACTTAATATTGAATTAAATGAGTAATTCACATTGAGGATCTTTTCAGGTTTAGAGTTTTAGAGAATTAGGACATAACTATTACATCTCAAAAGATTACAAAGTAGTCGCTTCTACTAAATTCCATAAAATAAAAACTCTTAAAAAGAAACATGTATAGTTCCATGTTTTAGGTAGCATGAATTTCCCTTGATCCCATCCTTGACCCTATTCCACGCTAAGTCCTGTGAAAAACATTTCAAAAACTTGGGATGAGCATAAGAAGCTCAGTAAGGGATACACAAAGAATGAAAACTGTTAGTTTTTCAAAACAACAAGTAAACCATGCATACTTTATCAATGTAATACTTTTCACTTTCATGAAGTAGTAAAAACTCTTCATTGAAAAAAAAGTATCATTACTTACCTTTTTGTAACCAAAGGATTACCATAAAACCCATATAAAGAACACAAAACATATATAAAGGTAACATGGGACATAAACATACTTAAGTGGAATAACCATACGGTCGACTTCCACACATATCACTTAATGGAATAGCCATACGGCCAATTTACATACATACTTAATGGAATAGCCATACGGCCGACTTCCATACCCAATGCATTGGAGGTTATAACGTAACCACCCGTCCTGGTATTCACGGCACCACCCGTCATATGGTTTATAAAGTAACCACCCGTTAAAATGTCCAAGTACCAATATAAAATCATATAACATAAAACCAATATAAAGGAAAGATAACATTTCCACATCACAATATATCATAATAGAATCCTTTATCAAAACCATTTTCAAAACCATTTAAAACATTTAATAAAGAGATTTTTGAATCAAAGTGTCCCATACCACCTTCAAGCCTAAAATTTTAAACCATTAATATCCATATAAATAAATCCTTAAAAACATTTTCAAAACATGGATATTAATAAGAACAAATAATTAAAACATTTAAAATGACATTTTGGTTAAAGGGGTTTTTACCAAAATTAGAGACACTTGAATACAATAATTGAGGAATAACATTTAGTCAGAACTTTATAATATCATGAGAATAAATGGATTCATGATATAATATTCCAAAGGACAGTATATACACCATATAAGAGTGAATTGGTGCATAACAACAATGAACCCTCAATAGAAATGTCAAATGTGATGAAATCCCTTATAAAGAAGTTATCCTTAAATTAAGGACAAATCAATCTCAAAAATATGTGTGACAAATATAAATACACCCAATATAAGTGGATATTAAGTGTAAAACAATAAAAGTTCATTCACACATATTCAATGGATGACATATTCAATGACTACAAGTTGAACCCAAAGAAATCGAAATTGGGTTAAAAGGTTCCCTTGACAGCCTAACGACATCACATCAAAATGAGTTGATGAGAGATAAAAAGTGTATCTCATCACTTGGACATAAAATTTACATCAATAAGGATATATGAGAACATATCCCAACAAAAAAATATGTAAATTAAAAGACCCAATAAAAGAAGTCTTTTAAAAAAGAGGGGGGTGAAAGGTTCCCTTACCGACTTGGGTATCTTTCAAAACATACACCCCATGAAAGAAAGACAATAGATCATTGATGTAAATACTCATAAACGAAAGTATATTACACAAAGAGTAGAATAATGGGAAGTACATACACCACTCAATGGAATTTGTGGCAAATGTAGCATAAATCTCTTGGGAATAAAAGTGAGATGAAAAATCCCTTACGAAAACTCGGCAGCCTAACGACGCCACATAAAACTTCCGAATATGGATTAATGAGATAAAATAGGGTATCTCATCACATTACAATAAAATTTACAGAATGATGAATATAAAAGAACATCCCCCAACATTACAAGGAGGAGTTTAAAAGAAGTGACATAAAGGAGAGTACTTAAAAAGAAAGAGAGAGGTTAGATCTCTTACGAAAGTTCGGCAGTCTAACGCCGCCACTCAAAACATCCAAAATGGATTGATGAGAGAGAATAGGGTCTCTCATCACATGAACATAAAAATTACAGTAATTTTAATATAAAATATCATCCCAATAACAAGAAATATGAGCTTTAAAAGGAATGACATAAAAGTGTGTACTTAAAAAGAAAGAGAGGAGTAGGATCCCTCACCTCGGGTCCGAGTTGACTCGATCGTTCTTTAATATCCTGAATAATAAACTTGAGTTAATTTCTACTTGATTAAGAACCCTTTTCAAGCTTATTTTTCCTTTTATATAACTTATTTCCATGTTATAAACATTATGTAATCATTAAGTTAATAATGATTGTTTTGTCGATATTTGGTTCTTAAGTCGAAAGTGGACTTCTTACAATTACATGTTGTTCATGTGGCCAAACGTTTATTATATACACAATTTTATTCATGATGTAGATATCATATATGTCATATATATCCAGTACATTGATGCATTTATTACATTACATAATCATTTAGAGGTAAGAAATGAAATGCACCGTTCATGGAGACGGTAAGCCGTACGTACGCATGAACACTACTTTCATTTCTATTTCGTATTTTATAGAATGGAATAATAATTATATAAAGGTATATTATAATTCCAGTATAATATCATATATAATATCATAGTTCCATCCTTTATACGTACCACATATGGTATTTAACGAATCAAATCACTTTGAGGGGGCGGTAGTCCGTACTTCCTTAAATGAAGATATCACGTTTACCCATAATGGAAACCATAAAGGTATGCCCAAAATTAAAAAAACATAATTTTAAGGAAAACATAAACATATTATATATCATATATAAAAATAGTGACATCATAATGGCCACCTTTGAAGGTGTTAAATGAGTATTGAACAATCATCGTTTCAGGAGGCAGAATTTCGCCATCCACAGAAACCGTATGTTCTTTAACCATTTGATGTAGTTGTGTGAGAGTGTAGCTCGAATAAATCTTATAACAACATCCTAGTATATTGAAGATACTTGTGTTGTTACAAAAGAAGTAAATAAAAAGAGTTTAGTGGGTTGGAGAAGCAAAATAAAACAAATGAACATGAGAGAATGAATTACCTTTAAAAGTGTAACTTTTTTTGATTTGAGCCTAAAGGCTTCCTTTGAAAGGATTCTGCCCAAAGTGAATCCTCTATAATGAGGAGAGGGATGTGGAGAGAGTAAATGGGCATGGTATGGCCGAGAAAAAGGCTTGAGGAGTGTGTGAAATGAGGTAGAGGTGGGGGCCTTTTATAAGAGGAGAGGAGGGGCACTTTTGGAAAGTAAGAAATATTACTTTATTTGAAAATGTGTTTCGGTTTCAAAAGGTCCCACATTGATATAATTAGTGGATAAGGTGTTAATGGTTCGAACTCCACCCATCCAATAAGTTTTTTACATGTGTAGTTCATAGATTTTACATTATCATTCCATTTTATTTAAATCGTTAAATAATGAGGTCATCGCTGCATCATTATTATGTCATAAATAATTTAATTTATTTAGTGTCTATAAATTATAAAAAAAAATACTATGATGTAGGAAATCTTTTTATCTTTCCAATGAATATTTATAATCAAAAATATGATCTTTATAAACCCATGTAAAAATTGTTTTCGTAAAACATATGATGTTTGTGTCATTTTTACTTTTACATTAAATAAAAAGTTATTTATGTCATTTCCCAACCAATGTGGCTCCATGGGGTCCCCAAGTTGACCCATGGCTTTTCTTGGTCGTCCATGACACAAAAAATGAGGGTAGGACATGTGTCAAGCTCATCTTATTTTATTAAAGCATTATTTTTACCTTAAACTACACTAATTACCACTAATCGCGATTAAAAACTTAATAAGTTACTATTCACCAAAAAAATTATTTTTATCCCATTGAACCACATTTTACTTCTTAATGACAACCATGTATGTCGGATTTTTGAAATTCAAAACACAAAGATGGCAAAATTTCATTTAAACGGAAAAATCAGTTTTTATAAGTACCACTTAGTGGTTTCACTATTCATCAAAAATTGAAGTTTTTCAGAAAAATCCGAAAAATTCACCATAAGCTATATTTGATATTCCGAATTAAAAAATTAAGTATATTTTATAAAATTCAAAACATATAAGTCAGATTAATTAATTTAATAATTAATTCCCGCTGTCAGATCAAATAGCATGTTTTTATGAAACAATAAGTATCAAAAGATTGACACTGGTTTAAGTCTGATTTCAAAGTGAAATTAATTCCAACGGCCACTATTGGATTTAATGGTAAAAATATATTCTAATTTCACTTTAAAACCAATTAAAAACATAATCTAATCATATAAATAAATTATATTAAAAAGAGGTTTTGAATTAAAATACAACATTTTACACTATTCATTAAAAAATGAACTTTATCGGAAAGATTCCAAAAATTTACACAAAGTAAATTTTGATGTCCCGATTCTTAATAAGAGTTTTATTTGGTCCAAAAGAATTTTTAAGAGTGATCAAAACTATATTTAATGATGGTTCAACATCAAAAGGTGATAAGTGAACCTTTAGTGAAAACTAGGGCATATACGCCTAAAATTGAATTCTTTCCGTATTTTAAGCCTCTATCCTTTATTAGATAAATGTAAAAACATTTAAAAACATATATAATCATATTTTAGTTATTTATATCCATTCCCGCCATTACAACGGCTACATGTTAACTACCATTTAAAATAATATTATTTTATTATTAGAGTGCAACGTAAGATTCCCAAGAAACTCGTTGTTGCGTGTTGGGTACGCCATCGAGCATAGCGTCCCCTTTAAAGTCATATCAATATTTTATTCACAAATATGGATAAATATGAAAATGTCAAATTCTTTATTTACCTGGGGTGTTACATTACATGTCCTATCATAAAGGGTATAAAATAGTAATTTTATTTTATGATACACATAATAATAAATTTCTTCAATTTCATCCAATACATGCCAGATAGATTTTTCTCAACAAAAATATATTGTTAATATTGTTATTCAACATGATATTTATTATCAAGTAGTTTGAATAGAAATTATGTATAAGATTAACTAAATTATAAAATATATCATAATCTTTTATATATAATAAAAACATTCATGACCAATTAATTAGAAATGAAACTAAAAATATTTTTAATAAAAAGTGATCGTTTTCCAAAAAAACTATATAAATGAGCACATGTTTATTTATGTCAATAAATTGAAAAAATAAAATTATTCATATTATATTAAATAAATTTATATTAAACTTATTCAATCCTATGTGTATCATTTATCTGACGTTCTTTATAGACAATAGATAAAAAAATTAATTTTATGCATAAAAAGTGTATTTTTCCAAAAAGTGGTTTTGTCGATTTTTTATTGAACACTTATTTGTAAACTTAAATTTAAAATTTTAATAATTGAAATTTTAAAAACACATAATTATTGAAATAGGAATATAAAAATTATCTTTGAGTGATATTTTTTGGATTTTTCAAGAAAATAATGATTTTTCGATGGATAGTAAAAATTATCAATTTTTTAAGTAATTTATATTAATGAATTACATAATATAAACATCCCAATATGTTTTTAATATTTTTTATGAAAATATAATTATCATTTAGTAATATAAAATCAAATTAATAACTTTTTAATCAAATTTATATTGCCTTTTAATACAATTTGGGTTTTGGGTTTAAATACAAGGTTTTCTAATGCTGTTTTAAAATGCACGATGTTTCTCTTTTTTAGTTAATTACAATAATAAAAATTTGGTTAATAATATAAATTAAATTTTTAGATAATTTATAAATAAATATGTATTTTTTCCACACAATAATAATAATTATTATTAATTTTAATATAGAATCTTCTTCTTCTAAAAAAATACACTTCTTAAAAACGTGTTGTCTCCCTGTGTCTACGGAATAACATTAAATTAGATTTTTTTTTCAAATCTATGATTTAATTATAAAACAAAATTACATATATTTAATAAGAACAATTTATATTTTCTATCAATTCTATATTAATTTTCGACCAAATATATTAGTGAATGAATATAAACTTAATTATAACAAATAAAGCTAAAAATTGCTTCCTTAGTGGTTAAACGTTAAACATAAGGGTCCAAATGACCTATAGTCATTCCAAAAACTCATTGTATTTATATATTTCGACCTTATACCTTCTATTTTCTTTCTTTTTCATTAATTTATTCTTTTTTTAGGTAAAAACGTGGGTTTAACTTACTTTCTTTGTAAAACAACAAGTGTGTCTGATCCCCCTCATATAAAAGTACACCCACTCTCCTCCTTGCTTAACATATATCAAGACATTTGGATCATACAAATATCCACAAAACCCTCCATTATTTCCCTAACCTCATACTAGAATAATTACATGGGGATTAAGGAAATCCAATGAAAGAATTTTTTTTAAAAAAATGAGTAACCTAATGTAGAGGTAATGTTCATCAACATGAAATTTTTTATATTTAATTTGATAACAATTAAAATATTATTTTACCATGATTATATTATATAATTATTATCATCAATATAGTGATATGTTTTTATGTCAATTCTTTGATTTACACATACACACTTATATGAAATGGGTCATGAAATCATCATTCGTTTGTATGCCAAACTACCGCCTCGCGAAAAGATATCATTCATTTTTCTATTAAAACCTATCAATTTTTGGTAATAGTGATGTCAATAAATTTTAGATACGATATTTATGATAATTATAAAAAAAATTAAATTGTCTTAGTAAATATATCCTATAGAACCTTTTTACAGTCCATGTTGTAGGGGATATCATAACGTCACTTGTGTATACGAAGGATTACTACCCCAGGAAGTGATATGAACTGTTGTTCACTAATGTGTTACATTGAATGTAATATGGGTAACTATATTGAATACATATGATATAAATTAAATTATTTTTTTATTATTTACATAATTATACTTAATATTATAAAATGTATCAATTTTTCTTAACATTTTACACAAAGAAAAATTGATAACTTCTTTCGTCGGTGTGTGTACTACGACCTCCGCAAACCAATGTGATTTTTATTTTTTTAGCACAAAATCACAATAATAATATATATAATAATATATAATTATATTATTAGTTATTTATGATATAATTATAATTATATAAGGATAATATATCACATTCATTCTTACTACATTGATCATTGACAGATATAAATGTTACTCATGCGTGTGTATGGCCTACCTTCTCCATTACCATAACATTACTTCAATTTTCTTACCTATATTTCATGATTGGTTTCAAAAACATAATTTATGTATTTATATAATAATAATTTTATTATTATTATTCTATTTATTTTTAAATAATAAAATATTTTACATTACTCAACCAACCATAGTAATTTTTGAAACATAAGTCAAATATGGTCAAAACAACTAAATTAAACTCAAATGATTAATTAGTTTTATATAAATTTTTTATTATGGGAAATAAAATTTACAATGAAAATTTATATGTTTTACAACCAAGCACACAATTAACATAATTTTATTATTTATTATGATAAATAACAAGAGTGGGCAATCAGACTCAAGGTAATTGTTTTTCTCGACTCACATTTATTTCTGTGAGATATATTCCATACTCATCACTTATTTTTTTTATGATTTACATATCATTAATGTATTGTATATTTATTATAATAATATATATATTTATATGCATATCTATTTTAGGATCTCTCTTTTATAGGGTTTATTGCTTCAAATATGATAAAGTGATAAGTTATTTTTGTAACAATTTTCTTTCTTTGAGACATATGTTATGTTATACACCATTTATATTTTATAATTTGTATATTATAGTAAAATGAAATGTTATATTGTGGATATACTTATTATCATGATATTATAAGTTTTATTTAATATTATTTCTTCATGTGGTTTACTATTCAATGTTATTAATATGGTAAATGTATTTTGTCAAAATATCATCATTGAATAGGATTGTGAATGATTTAGTATGTAATTTTGAAAAAATGAGTTTATTAATCAGAAAATAGAGTAAATTATATTTTTTTGAGATAATATGACTTTATTTCTCTCTTCAGTATGAAAACTGGTTTATTCCAAACCCATGTTTTGAAATATTTTTAAAAATATGTTTTTAAAAACTAAGAGGATATTTTACTAAATAAATATTTTAAATTATTTTAAAAACATCTTTTACATGTTGAAAAGTATTTTTAATGAGTTTTTCTAAAAAATAATCTATGTTTTAAAAAGTGATTTTCCAAATAAAAATCTGTTTTTTTAAAAAATTTAATGATACTTTAATTTAATTTCAATTCATCAACATTAATAACCCTTGTTTTTTCAAATCATCCTTTGGGGATATTTTTTATTGAAAAATTCTTAATTATTTCTCTATATGAATTATGATTATTTCAAAGATATTTTTATGAGACCTTTTTATTTTACAAATGCTAATCTTGTTTCAAATTTATTTTTATTAAACCCTTTTTTTCTTATGGGTTATGCATGTTCCCAAAATATCTTTTTGGAAGGTGTTTGTTTTCAATAATTTATTAATTTTTTGAAATGAATAAATATTTTTTAAAGGAATATTATGAAATAATTTTTCTATGTTTTTTATTAATTATTCATTTATTAAAAATTATAAATGATGGGTGCACCCAGATAGCATCGACTTATCCTATTATAGATTAAACGACGGGTGATCGTAGATAATAGTCTAATGCATTGGGAAATGATTATATTCTCAAATGAAATATATTTTAAGTCTTCTATATTATTATTCAAATTTTAAGGAATCTATAAGGGTTAAGTAAAGTTTTTATGATATGATGTTCTATAAACAAATATGTTTTATCAATGATTTCTGTGGGTTTATGATTTTTATTTTTCATAATTTATATTACATGGAACATTATTATTGATTCTCACGACTCTTTCCTTTGTTAATTTATTATTAAATTTTTTAATTTTTCATGAACCATGTTTTGATTGGTATAAATATTAAAATGTTATAATCAGGAACTTTGATTATTTCATTGTATCCTTACTATGAACGCTACTTTCATTTCTATATCATACTTTAATGGAATTAAAACATAATGATAGATAATAGTATTATAATTCTAGTATAGTATAATATATAATATAATTAAATATATCCTTTATACGTACCACATATGGTATTAACGAATCAAATCACTTTGAGGGGGCGGTAGTCTGCACTTCCTAAAATGAAGATATCGCGTTTATCCATAATGGAAACCATAAAGGTATGCCATTAATAAAAAATACAGAAGCTTAAGTAAAACATAAACATAATATATACCATATATAAATATAGTGACATCTTAATGGCCACCTTTGAAGGTGTTAGAAGAATATTGAACAATCATCGTTTCGTGAGGCAGAAATTCGGCATCCACGGAAACAGTAGGCTCTTTAACCATTAGATGAAGGTGTGTGTAAGTGTAGCTCGAATAATTCTTATAACAACATCCTAGTATATGGAATATACTGGTGTTGTTACAAAATAAATGAATAAAAAGCGTTTAGGGGGTTGGAGAAGCAAAATAAAACATAAGAACACAAGAGAAGACACTACCTTTAAATCGGGTAACTCTTTTTGATTTGAGCTCAAAGGCTTCATTGAGAAGACTTCTGCCCAATGTGAGGCTTCAAGGAGTAATAGAGGGATGTGGAGAGACAAAATGGGCAGGGGTTGGCCGATCCAAAGGCTTTGGAAGTGTGGGTAAGGTGGTAGAGGTGGGGGCCTTTTATAAGAGGAGAGGAGGGGAACTCTTGGAAAGTTACAAAATGCTACTTTATTTTCAAATGAGTATAGGATTTTAAAGGTCCCACATTGATGTATTTAGAGTATTAGGTGATAAAAGTTCAAGATATACTCATCCAATAGGACTTTGACAAGTGCTGGTCTTATATTTAACATTATATTTTTATTTTATTTAAATCTTTAAATAATGAGGTAATCGATGCATCATCATGATGTCATAAATAATTTAATTTATTTAATGTTTAAAAGTTATGAAAAAAATACTATGATGTAGTAAATATTTTTATATTTCCAATGAATATTTATAGTCCAAAATATCATTTATGTAGACAAAATTAAAAATGTTTTACTTAGGTGATACATTCTTTGTTACATTTAACTTTCTTTAACAATAAAAAGATATGAAGTCACTTTCACATAAAAGTGATTCCATGGGGTCCCCAAGTTTGGCACAAGGCATCCCATGGTCGACCATGAGGCAACCAGTATCATTAAGACCGATGTTGGTGTCATTTTTTATTATTATGATATTATTTTATTATCTTTAACTACCCGATTACTCATTAATCAAGATAATTAAAGATAATTACTGTTGTTACTAATCATAATGTCCTAAAACAAAAGAGTCTTAATTAAAAAATTTGGACCCTATGATTATAAATATGGAATCCATTTAACCAAATTCCAAACATATAAATTGAAATAATTAATTTAAAAATAATTCCCTTTGTCAAAACAAATAGCGGGTTTTGTTTTGAAACAATATCTATGAAAAGTTTGGCACTTGTTTATGCCCAATTACAAAGTGAAATTCATCCCTAAGACCACTATTGGATTAAATTGTAAAAATATATTCTATTTACACTTTAAAACCAATTAAAAAGATAATCTAACCATATAATTAAATTAGATGAAAAGTAGTTTTGATGTAAAATGCAGCATTTTCCACTATTCATTAAAAAAATGAACATTGTCAGAAAAATACCAAAAAATTATCCAATGTAAATTTCAATGTCCCAATAATAAATAATAAGTTTCTTTTGACAAATAAAGCTTATAAAATTGTCAAAAGTTTGATTTAAAAATGGTTTTCCATCAAAAGGCAGTAAAACAATCTTTTAAGAATATTAGTGTATTCCATGCTTAAGATTGCATTTATTCTCATTTTAAGCCTCTAAAACACTATCTAATTTCTCAATAGACATAGATAAGAATATCTATTATTCATTACTTACTTGGGATGTTACATCCTTCCCCCCTTTAGAAAATTTCATCCCCGAAAGTTATTTACTTATCGAATAAGTGGGGGTATTTAGCCCTCATTGCATTTTCAGATTCCCATGTTGCCTCTTCAATCATGTGGGTTTTCCAAAAAACCTTTACCTGAAGAATCACTTTATTCCGTAACACTTGCTCCCTGTGGTCAAGAATCTGGACCGGTTGTTCCTCATAAGATAGGTTCTCTTCTAGCTGAACTACATCTGGACTCAAAACATGAGATGGATCTGGCACATACTTTCTCAACATCGAAACATGAAAAACATTGTGTACCTGAGATAAACTCGGAGGTAAAGCCACTCGGTAAGAAACTGATCGAACCCTCTCCATAATTTCATATGGTCCAATGAACCTTGGACTCATCATTCCATTCTTACCACATCGCATCACACTTTTCCATGGCGAGACTTTGAGAAAAACATGATCACCTACCTCAAAAGATAGATCCTTCCTCCGGTTATCCGCATAACTCTTATTCTTACTCTGAGCTGTTCTCATGTGTTTCCGTATCAGCTGAACTTTTTCTGCCAACTCTTCTACCAATTCTGTTCCCATCAGATTCCTTTCACCCACTTCATCCCAGAAAGCTGGAGTTCGACACTGCTTCCCATATAACACCTCAAATGGTTACATCTGTATTCTGGAATGAAAACTGTTATTATAAGAAAACTCAACCAAAGAAAGATATTGGTCCCAAATTCCCTGATAATCCATCAAACAAGAATGTAACATATCCTCCAAAGTCTGGATTGTTCGTTCTGATTCCTCATCTGATTGAGGATGAAAAGTTGTACTAAATTTAATTCAGTACCCAAAAACTTCTGAAGGCCTTTCCAAAAGTTAGAAGTGAACCTGGGATCACAATCAGATACAATGGAGAGAGAAACTCCATGTAACCTGACTGTCTCTTTAAGATACAAACGGGAAAGTTGATCTAGGGATAATGAATCCAGTATAGAAAGGAAATGATCAGATTTAGTCAAGCGATCAACAATAACTCAGATTTCATTATTACCTTGAGATGTCTTCGGTAATCCCACAACAAAGTCCATGGATATATATTCTCCCATTTCCACTCTGGCACTTGTAAAGGATGAAGCATCCCTTTCGGTAACTGTCGCTCTGCTTTAACCTGTTGACATGTCAAACACTTCACTGTAAAATCAGTAATATCCCTTTTCATTCCGACCCACCAGTAATACTCTCGAAGATCTATGCACATCTTAGTACTTCCAGGATGAACTGAAAACGGATAACTATGAGCTTCACATAACAACTCTCTCTTCAACTGTGAATCACAAGGCACACACAATCTCTTCCCAAATCTCAAAACACAATCATTATCAATGTTGAATTCAGTCAACTTACCTTTCTGAACCAGCTCTACCTTTTTTTGCAACTCACTGTCTTGCTTCTGTGCTTGCTTGATTCTGTCTAGTAGAGAAGATTTCACTGATACCTGAAACAAAACAGAAGAACATCCTACACCAAAAACTTCTATGCCAAATTTCATCAAATCTTTAACCAAAGGATCACGTCCCAAGCACAACATTACTAATGAAGTATTACTTTTTCGACTCAAAGCATCAGCCACTTTATTTGTTTTTCCCGGATGGTAATGAATTGTATAATCATAATCCTTGATTAATTCTTGCCATCTACTCTGTCTCATGTTCAATTATTTCTGAGTGAATATATACTTTAAAATTTTGTGATCGGTATATATTTCACACTTTTCTCCATACAAATGATGCCTCCAAATTTTTAAAGCGAAAACAACAGCAACTACTTCCAAATCATGTGTAGGATAAATTACCTCATGATTTTTTATTTGACGTGAAGCATAAGCAATTACCTGATCATTCTGCATTAGGAAACAACCAATTCCTTTCAATGAAGCATCACTGTAGATAACAAACTCCTCATTCCTGGAAGGTAGTGCCAAAACTGGAGCATTCACCAATCTTCTTTTCAACTCCCGAAAACAATCATCAAATTTTTTTTGTCCAGATAATCTTAACACCCTTCCGAGTTAGCTTAGTCATTGGACTAGATAACCGTGAAAAATTTCAAACAAACCTTCGGTAATAGCCTGCCAAACCAAGGAAGCCACGAATCTCAGTTACATTTGTGGGTCTTGGCCATTCTTCCACAACCTTTTTTTGCAGGATCAATAGTTATCCCGTCTTTAGAAAAAATATGACCAAGGAAAGAAATTTGTTGCAACCAAAACTCACACTTTCTGAATTTCCCATACAATTTATTTTCATTCAAGGTTTGCAAAATAACCCTTAAATGTCTTTCATGATCCTCTTTAATTTTAGAAAACACCAAAATATCATCAATAAACACAACAACCATTTATCACCTAAATCAACTGAACCATCACTGCAACAAACTCTTCAATTCTGACTCTGACCATCTTGGGTTGTTGATTTGGAAGGTCAATTCCCTCAGTATGCCTTCCCAGAAATTCTTCTTTGTTTCCTCTACGGAAAACCATTCATAACAAACATGTCTTATATGAAGCAACATGGTAATCTTTAAATGATATATCATTTCAATTTGACCATAAAAAATATTTTTGGATAATCATTTAATATAATTCTAACTCCTAAAGTTATCTAAACTGACCTCTGATACCAACTATAAGCCCCACCCTTAAACATTACATAATCTTGAGATATTTCAAGAATACACCTTGAGGATCTTTTCAGGTTTTGATTTTTAGAGAATTAGATTATAAAACATGCATTACATTCCACATTTAAACAAAGTGGTTACATAAAAGACAGTATTCATTTTTCCCATCAACATAAACCTTTTTAAAATAAAACATGGATTCTTTCTTGACACTTTCTTGACACTATCATCGTATCATATACCCTTCCCTTGACCTGTGAAAAACATTTCAAAAACTTGGTATGAGCATAAAAAGCTCAGTAAAGGTTATAAAAATATGGAAGGGAAACACGCGTACATGTATAAGAATCAATGAAATCATACTCTACTCATAAAACATAAGAACTTTAAAAAACCTCATCAAATCCTAAATAAATCATAGAAATCATAAGACATAAAGGTAACTTGAGGCATTCATAACATTCTTACATAGAGAGTAACCCTCTTGGTTACGTTTGGAATACCCATCGTAGTATATTCCCTAAATCTCTTTAGAGAAACCTCAACATTTAACTCCTTCGCGTTACCCAATGCATTGGAGAGCTATATCGGGCTCACCTGCCCTTAGTTTATCACAGAACGACCTGTCTTCATAACAATTCCCAACAACCATAATATAATCATATCACATAAAACATGCATAAAGGAAACATAATATTTCCACATTTCAATCACAAGATATCAAAACAACACATTGATATAATAAAAAACAGTATGAAAACCATTTTCAATACCAAAATAAAAGAAAAGTTAAACATGGGATTTATTTTTCATTCAAAAAAGGTTATGTCTTGTAGAGGAAGCCGAAACTCAAATAATGGTCATGGCGGTGGAGAAGTCGTTGTCGCCGCATACGTACCACAAAAACATTCCCTTTTGTCGTTTAGTAAAATGATTTGTATAAAAAGATTCCTTTCAGATAAACATAAAATACAAAGGGGTTTATACACTGTATAAAATAAGGTTGTGTATAAAACAAAATATGCCTTAATGAAAGGAGATTGAGACGATGTCCCATACCTCGGGTCCGACATGACTCGATCATTCTTTAATGTACTGAATAATAAACATGAGTTAATTTTTACTTGCTTAAGAAAATTTTTTAAGTTCATTATTCCTTTTATATCACTTATTACCATGTCATGAACACTATGTAATTATTTAACTTAATAACGTTTGTTTTAACGATCATTGATACTTGAGTAAAAAATATGCTCTTTATAATTACACGTTGTTCATGTATCCATTATATCCAGAGTTATACTCATGATGTAGATATCATATATATCATATATATCCATTATATATATGCATTTATAATATTACACAATTTTTAGAGGTAAGAAATGAAATGCACCGTTCCGGGAGACGGTAAGCTGTACGTACGCATGAACGCTACTTTCATTTCTATGTCATATTAATGGAATTAAAACTAAATGAGAGATATGTATATTTTAATTCCAGAATTATATTCATAATTTATAAGTAAAAAAATCATATATACCCATTATATATATGTACTTATAATAGTACATTACATTTGGGGATATGAAATGAAATGCACTATTCATGGAGACTGTAACTCGTATGTACGCATGAACGCTGTTTCGGTGCGGATGTGCGTCGGGCTTCTGTTCCGACGCTGTTCCGCCAGGACGCGTTCGCGCGTGCGCCCGTCGACCCGAGGGGATGGGAGCGCGGCTTGTGGCCCCGCAGTCCCGCTTTCCAAAGGCGGGCGGCATCCGTCCCTTATTCAGTGACGTCTGCTCCTTGATCGAAACCGGGATGATGGGATGTCGGCTCCTCCTTCCATGGACGTCTCCTCGGAACTCGTCGCCTAATCTGGGTCTCCCTCATAGATTTAAGAATGTTCATGATTCTCGTTCCCGGCGCCATATCTCTATGGACACCGGTTAATTACGCTGCTTCCGCCCGGACGCTCCAAGGATTCTGGTCGGGGCAGCAACCTGCGGTGAGGAGACCGGGTAGCTCCGGGTGTTGGGGGCGTGTCTTAACACTGCGGCTCTGCATGTCTGCCTTCCGTCCCTAATAGGGCTTCCCGAAGGCGGGATGGCCTGAGGCATCCCGCGCTGGGTACGGGGAACTGCGTTACCTGAGGTTTTCCTCAGCTTCCCATGTTTAACACGGGGTATGCCGCGAGTTTAACGTCCAGCGGGGACGGCATCGGACTGATCAACACGAGGAGTGGATCAGATGACAGAACCCCTTGCGGGGAACCTCCGACGCTGGGGCCAACACATGGGCGGCTTCCCGAGTGAATTGGAGTGGAATGAAATGGCATGACCCCACCGGGATGTGGCGGCCCGGGTAAGGGTCAGGATGGATGATGGAGTGAAGAGCTTGGACCCCGTAGGGGCTTCCTACGTACCGCGCGTTAGCGCGGATCAAAGTCAGCGTAGTTCGGATATACAGTTTAACGTCATGCTGGACGTTGGCAAGCCGACTCACAAGGAGGTCGAGGCTGCCGGGTGGAGGATTGAACCGAACCACCTCGCACAGAGGGGGATGGAACGGCCGAGTGGATCACACTTTTACATCATGATAGACGTTGGCAAGCCGACTCACAAGGAGGTCGAGGCTGCCGGGCGGAGGATTGAACGGAACCACCTCGCACAGAGGGGGATGGAACGGCCGGGTGGATCACAGTTTTACGTCATGCTGGACGCTGAAAGGAGAAAATAGAAAAAGACAGTGGGGAAGCACAATGGAGATACACACGTGCAGTCCCCCACAAGGGCGAATTCATAGGTGAATTGACGCGAATGTGAACCCGGGAGGGGTCCACTGATGGACGAACCGACGTGAATACGACCGGGACGACCAGGTGGTGGGCTTGAACCTCAGGGAGGCCTCCTACGTACCCTGTTTAGGAGACAGAGATCAAAGTCCACGTAGTTCATTCTGTCAGGACTTACGCACTGAGGCAGCCCGGATGCGGCAAAACTCAGTTGGAGAGGGACTCGGGCCGGAGGTGAGAGACCTCGATCCCTGTCACGCCCTCTACTGGCTTCGGCAGTGGGGAAGCACAATGGAGATACACATGTGCAGTCCCCCACAAGGAACTAGGGGTTTGTAATGCCCTACCCCCGTGGGCGAAGGCCACTCCAATAAATCGTCCCTAAAGAGGGGAAATCCCGACATCCCTGTAGAGACGAGCGGGTGGGGGCCACATCCAAACCGGGGGGGGGGGACCCTGCGTGCGGGGCACGGGATCGGGTGATGCGGACGGTTTAACGTCTTTCCGGACGAAGTACAGTTTAACGTCGTGTGTTGAGGAAGAAGCGGACGGTTTAACGTCTTGCCGGACGAAGTACAGTTTAACATAATGTTGGACGAAGATGCTTGGCAGTTTAACGTCTTGTCGCGCGGACGTAGTATAGTTTAACGTCATGTTGGACGAAACACTTGGCAGTTTAACGTCTTGCAGCGCGGACAAAGATGCTTGGCAGTTTAACGTCTTGTCGCGCGGACGAAGATGCTTGGCAGTTTAACGTCTTGTCGCGCGGACGAAGATGCTTCTTGTCACGCGGACGAAGATTGTGCCGCCGATGGGTCCGTGTCACTTCGCGCGAGCCTGGAGGGCCGCACAGGAAGACAACGCACGGTGCGGGCACCCGGGATGAAGATCATCGGGCGCCACGCAGGCGGGTACCCTCAGGGGGTCAAAGGGGGCGACCCTGGCGGTTTGCGCACAAAAGAGGAACTTGGCGCGCAATACCGCGGGTCGGCGCGCAAATGGGTGGGCTGGCGCGCAATTGGGCCAGCGCTTTGCGCGCGGAAGATGGAGATTGCGCGCACCGGGCCTCTGATAGAGCGCGGGGGCAACGGCCCATTCTTTAACGAATGACCACTTTGAAAGGGGGGGTGCGCGCAATCGGGCTGGATTGCGTGCACCCGGGGGGCAATTGCGCGCAAGAGGCTTCTTTTGCGCGCGAAGGCCTTTGGGTGAAGAGTTGTTCAAAGGAAAGGAGCCAAAGGGATTGCGCGCGAAGGAGAACCCCGAGGCTTTCTTGCGCGAAAGAAAGGAGGTTACCTGAAGATCGGCATTGCGCGCGGAGGGGGTTGGATTGCGCGAACGAGCGACCCTTCGAATTCCGGCAACCTTCAAAACGTTGGGGGTCGCCTTGTATTTATAGGCAACCCCGGGCGCGGAATCTCGCCACCGGCGCGCAATTCATGGCGCGGGCGCGCAAAACTGCGCACCGGCCCGGCGCATTGCGCGCATCCCGGGAGGATTGCGCGCGGCACTACAACTTTGCGCGCGGGCCTCCTAATTTCTGCGCAAGGCCTCCGGGCCTTCCGAAACGTGCTTCTGACTCCAAATATGACCTCGCTTTCCGCATCCGGAGCTTCGTTTGGGAACAACGGACTTTTCCGGCGTCTACAAAAGCCCCCCCTCGGAATCTGATCGGCGAGAGGTCGCAACGATCGGGTTCCAAGGGAGACGCCGGAATGCCGAAGTCCTGGGTGGCGCGGGACTGTGGCGCGCAAAAAGGGCGTCGGGCGCGAAATTCGCTGTTGCGGTCGCGCAAAGTGCTTTCCACGCAGCGCGGACACCCGGCCTCGCCTATAAATAGGGGCCCTGGGTCCCCCGTACCGTACACTGGCTTTCCGCGCGACAAGCTTCCAAGCTCTCGTTCGCGAAATTGCCGTTGCCGGCGTGCAAATTCACCCGGTCGTCGCGCAAACCCTTCCGGATTCCGGCCTGTTTTTGCGCGAACACCCGGGGTTTTACGCGACAGACTTCCCAATTGCGCGCCGTCCACTAGGATTGCGCGCCAACTCTCAAACTTCTCTACCAGCCTCTTCCGATTCCGCACGCCTCATCCCTTAACCCACACGACTCCTGGAGCTTCTGAGATGGCCGCGAATCAAGGGAATGAGGTGGATGCCGCCATTCGCAGAGCTGAGATGGCGGCGAACGGGGAGGTCTACGGAGCCAAGGAGATTGTTTCCAAAAATCAATCCTTGTTCGACTTGCTGACGCCGGCCCAGAAGACATATCCGCTGTCGGACAACCTGCCGCTCTGGAACTATGCCATCCTGGATGAGGTTCCGGTGCCAGGGTTCGAGGTTGATGCGCCACGGACCTGGGTGACTCGGGAGGACGAGCTTCCCCGCTATAACATCACCAACAATGGGAATCCTACCAGGGATACCAGGCACTTAGAGGTCTATGTCCTAAACCCGAGGACGCGAACCATTGCCGGGAGTGAGCCTAATGCGGAGAACTCTCCAGCCCTCTACTCGAGCACATACCGCCAAGGTGTCACTGACGACACCAAGGGCTGGCTGAAGGACTGGGACTTGCGGTCTGGGGGCAATTTCACCAGTGAGTGGGCCTGGGCGTTCTGGGTACGCCACACCTGCGATCACTTCGTGGAGGAGCTGCGGTACATCGGCCTGTTTGAGGCGGTGTGTACGTCACAGTTCCACTTCTACCAGCAGTCCGAGCTCGGGCCGGAGCTGTTCACCCGATGGTCCCCGGATACCAACACCTTCCATCTTCACCATGGGGAGGTCAGCATCAGTCTCTGGGACATACACTGCATCGGAGGTATCCCGCTGGAGGGTTACCAATACGATGAGTTCCTGCCTCTGAGGAACACCTGGGGCGACAGGTCACGGACTCCCATCATGACATGGCATCTACTGGACCTGCCTACGGAGCGGCTCGGGGTCAAGGACTTCCACAAGGACATAGCCTACAAGGAGTGGTTCAGCCAGTTCTTGGAGCATGACCCCACGGTCAAGATGCCAGGCAGGGGGAAGCGGTGCCCGACCGCGGCTCAGAGGAGCCGGAACGGGTCGTACTGGCGGGTCCTGGAGACGGGAGACTACCGCTCATGGGGGTACCGCGTCATCGAGGCCCAGGACCCAAATGTCCGGTACGCGGCGTTCCTGGCCGCCTTTCTGAGTGGGTGGATCCTGCCAGTGCGGGATGCGAGAATGGTCGTCCGCCCGACGACACTGGCGATGGCGGGCGCCATGGCCGCCAACAAAAGATACAACCTCGGGGTCCCAGTGCTGGCTAAGCTGTACGCCATCCTGGGATGCATCTCGCGAGGGGGGTCGCCACGAAGGGCCTGTGGGCCCTTTCAATTCTTCCACGGCTGGGTGGCTGCTAACCTCGGTGGGTACACGTTTGCAAACGCCGTCATTCCTCCGGGCAACGACATGCGACCCTCCCTGCTGAACATCGCGGGGGTCGCTCCGATGACCCTAAATGAGGAGGGCGTGAGGATTCGGATTGGCAATCACGCCAATTTCAACTTCAGCCCGTTCCCCACTCCCGTTGGCTAGATGATCGACAATGGACAGGGTCCGCTGGAGTAGCACGAATACTTTCTGAGCATGCGGGGCGGGGTGCTCGTGGCTCGGATCGATGGGAAGGTGATCTGCGAGCCTTACGTGCCAACCCGGTTCGCCAGGCAGTTCGGGTGCCTTCAACGGATGACGAAGAGGGTATTCACTGCTGTCCGGGAGGAGATGAACCCTTGCGTCCTTCGCCAGATGTGGCTAATGTTCGCCGCCTTCGGCTCTGGCGACGTCATCACTCTCCCTTTTACCGGGGTCGACGCAGGCTTAGAAACCGAGTACGCCGAACACTGGGCCATCGCGTACCCCGAGGGGCTTCTACGGAAGCCAGTTCGGCGGCTCGAGGTCACCCGTGCGGAGACCGGGCGTCAAGGAAGGAGGAGAGGCGCCGTCATGCGGGGGAGAACGGAGGCGCGCCAAGCAGCGGAGCCGGCGCGGGCAGGGACTTCGGCGGCGGGCACATCGCAGGCTGCCGCCACGTCTTCAACGCCCAGAGAGGGGGCACATGCGGTGGTCGGGGAGCGGCCCAGGAAGCAGGTAAGGCGTCTGCTCGAACCCTCCCACGATGCAGTCTTCACAGCGCTGTGGTCGGCCTGGATGACCCTGCGGCAGTAGCTGGGGACCGAAATCATCTGGCAAAAGATAACCAGCGAAGGAATCCATCTGCTAGAGGTCGGGCGCCTTCAGGTCACCGACAGGGTGAACTTCCACCGGCGGTATGCGTATCTGACGGCCATGGACGAGTACGCGCGCCAACGTGGTTATCGTGCAGAGCCGTCCCTTCTGGTGAAGGTGATGCTCGGTCTAGATCCTGCTCCAGAAAAGATGCCGCCGGAGGAAGATGACAGTAACGACGACTCCGAGGAAGAGGAGGAGACGGGGGGGGATGAAGGCTCCGAGGGAAGGTCCCATCAGGGGAGCCCGCGGGAGAGCAGCGAGGTGGCCGGCTCTGGAAATATTGATATCACTGAGCTCCTCGAGGTCCGCTTCTATCCCTACTCAACCTGCTTCATCCATTCACTTATGCAGCTTCTAACCCATTTCTCCACCTTTCTCTAGAGTGCACAGATGTTGGTCAGGCATCCCCAGTAGGAGTAGGAGAGGCTCCAGCCGGACAAGGCGGGGGCCAGACACCCATCATTGAATTGACAAGCGCTGAAGGGTCCCCTGCTACAATTGCTCCTGCGACGGCCGGGACAGCGGAAGATGACGCTCTGGATTCCCGTAAGTCTTCTTAGTTTACTGTTGGTGCTTGTCGTTGACGATCCGTGACTAACCACGGAATGCCCTGCGCAGTGATCTCAATACTGGAGGCTTGTCGGGCTGCCGAACCCGGGCCATCCACGAGTGGACCAGTGGCAGACCTACCGCCTTCTCCAGAACAGACTTCCCACACCGAGCCAGCCCCACCAACTGCTGATCAGGGGGCTGCGGACGCCAGCGGTGCTGCCATCGGAGAGAGGTCGGGGGCTGACGAGGGTGTCAACGCCGCTGGGGCGAGAGAAGAAGGTCGCCCAGATGTTGGGGAACCTATCCCCCATGAGGACATCCCAGGGGCGGACCCTGCAGCAGACCTGCTGGCTGCCTTCCCTGCCTACCGGCCTGTCGACCCCGAGAAGATGGACGACTCGGACACGGAGGCGGTCGAGGAGAGCCGGATAACGCGTCGCAGGGGGTGGAAGTGCATCCAGAGCTTCCTCAAGAGACCCTCATCGGAGTGGCTGGGGCGCATGGGATCGCTTCAAACCTGGCTGCACTTCCTGTGTGCCGGGGGAGCTGATGCTCGATGCCTCCATCTGACGATCCGTGATTTCATGGCCGAAAAGATGCGCGAGAGCCGCCAGCGTGCCGACGTCGCACAATGTCGGGACATGTCGGAGAGCACGCGGGCGCTCCTCGTGGCGGAGCAGGAAGTCCGGCGCCTCGAAGGGCAGGCGGCAGAGAAGGAGGCCTTCGTCACAGCGTCCACTGAGCTTGTGGAGCAACTAACGGCCCAGCTGGTTGACGCCCAGGTACAGCAGCTGACGGAGGCGGGCCAACAAATGGTCACACTTCAAGTCGAGCGGGAGCATGCACAGGCCAGGATCAGCGAGCTGCGTGCTGCGACCGCCGACGAAGAGAGGGCACGCAGAGAGCGAGAAGCAGCTCTGGAGGCTGCCAGCCAAAGGGTAGCGGCGTTGGAAAGACACATTTAGCACGCTAATCCCTAGGGGCTTTGTTTTTGCCATTCCCAGAACATTTTGCTTCCGCTACTCAATACTTCGATCCATTTGTACGAATCACCATATTTATCTGCATCTTTTGGCTTAACATGCTCAACCACAATTCATTGTCTCACGGAAGCGTTAACCAAGCTTCAGGCATCCATAATTGGGCCTGGATTTCTAAAGAAAAGAGGGAGGTCATTCCTAGGAAAGGAGACCTCAGACCTAATCAATGTATCATCCCCCCAACTTGTTCCGACACACGAGCGGGACAACGCTAGGGGCGTTGAGATTTTATCCGAACATAGGGAAATGAGAAAGGGTGAATCGCGTGTCCCGAATTCAGAAATCCACGACGGTCGGCCTTCCAGGAAATGCCCAAGACGGCAAGCGGACAACGGATCAATCGACCATACTACTGCAATAGACGGACCAAAGGTCATCATTCATATTGCAGGAGGCGGATCATATGTCATCATCAATACCGCTTTGGGGGTTTCTTCAGGCACAAGGGTGGAAATCCGGATCAACAGGGCATGCGAAGCGTGGGGCGAAGTGATGATTTGTTCAGACAGAATCTAACACTCCCAAAATTGCGCCACCGTGGGGAAAGCATATTAGGCGGATGCACTAATCTGGCCGTGAATCACCCCAATTCTCAAACAGAACCTCTTTGACGAGGAAACTGTCGCTTCCCATCATTGCAATGGGGCATCCCGAGCTGAATCGGGGAGAATATCACAACTGCACCACTCTACCAGAAGCCAGGCCAGACGGTCGGCGACGAGGAGGGGCGGGACTTAGCGATCCCTGAGGCTGGACCCGAGTCGAGATGCCCGGGCGTTCCTACGTACTCCATCAGGCTAGAGATCAAGCCACACGTAGTTCTGAGAGTGCAGTTTTAACGTCATGTAGGACGTAGAACCCTGTTTGGGGAGATCTTAGTTTAAGGTCGTAGAGCTTGGACCATAGGGGCAGATCTTAGTTTAAGGTCTTAGAGCTCGGACCATAAGAACCTCAAAGTACGCCACATCGTGGTCCTATCCCCTGGATATGAAAAGATGCACTAAGGGATAGTGTCAAGGGTGTCGAGGTTTCGCCTGGTCAGAATGGGAGGTGGAAAACGTAATGTGAATCATGCGGCCATTCACTCGAGGACTGGGGGCACCGGCGTAACGATATGGGAGTACTGCCGACCGTGGAGGAAAAGCAACATCAATATCGCACTGACCGTTGATGGAATGAGGCAGCAAAGGAGCATCAACCGCTCAAGCTCAGGATTCATATCGATTTGCTGCCCGAGGCCCTTGGGGGCACCAGCCCGAGTCGGTGGGAGAGCACTGAGGCATTGTGTCCAGACCGCTCACGGGGGTTCCACCCAGGGCATAGGCGATGGGTCCGAATGAAAGGGAGCACGAAGCCTGAAAAGTGGAAGGAACCTGACCATGCTGAACCTGACCCTCCTGGAAATAAACCAGAGTACTCTTGACACCGGTGGACCAATGCAAGGGGTCGAGGGACACGCCTTGAGGGTGACCCGAAGGCGGCGGATTCCCCAGTGAAGGGGGAATCTCTAAGAGGTGGGGGGCTGGACCCGAAGTTTCAAATATCTGGGCGTTCCTACGTATCCCATAAGGATGGGAATCAAGCCACACGTAGTTCTTGAAGCGCGACGTAACACAATCGGGCACCAGCGCGGGGAGGGGTGCGGGTCTAGCCCTCGCACCCAGAAGAAGCGGCATTTGATATTTCTTGTTTGTCCTTAAAGGTGGATGGTTTTTCTTTGTGCAGCGACATGCCTGTGATTAAGAAATCCCTAGCGTCGCCACAATAATCAAGCCATGAAAGGCATTGATAAATGGCGCGGTTATTAACCAGCGTCCAACGTGAGTGTCCCCTGAGGAGAACATCACGATGCAGTGCCGTTTCTCGTCGGGCGGCCAAGACGATCACAGTTTACGGTCGTGTGGTAAGACCAGGCAACACAGTTTAAGGTCGTGTGGTTCGGACCATGGAGGAATCCGCTTATTGCGATACGGCGGACCCAGCGGAGGTGGGAACATATCCCAGCCCTGCGGTCACGCACAATTCCAAGAGAAGGATCCTGGGATAGGGGCCAGCATATGTCCATCAACCGAGGGGCAGAGATGCTAGCCTCCAGCTATACTAGGCCCAGAACGCGATTGTTCGGGCGACTCCTTCCTCCTTATGGGGACGAGGGTCCAGCTACACATGGCCCTTAGGGAGGACATCAGCATATATCCTTGGTGCTCAGATCGTGGGAGCCTTGAAAGACACCATTACCCTAGTTGGCCTGCCTAACGTGTAGAGGTGTACTGAAGGTCAGTATGAAGAGAGTGTCGAGATTCCACTACAACGCACAGAGGCGGAGTGTGATGAGGACTGCGCAACCAATGTTCAGAGCCTGAAAGAGCCGACATGGCGATCAAGGATGTCGCTGACCATATTCGCAACACAACATCCGATCGCGTCAGCCTAGGATGAGGCAAGAAAACGAGCATCAACCGCTCAAGCGCAGGATTCATATCGATTTTCTGCCCAGGAAGGCCCGAACAAGAGGAAGTGCGAGGCCCGACAAGCAACACAGGACTTGTCGGGATTGAATCCGACACTACAGGTCATAGACCGGAGTACCCAAAACATGTTAACAGATCACCGGAAAGGGTCGGAGGACTCACCCTGAGAGCAACCAAAAGACGGCAGATCCCCATAATCAACCAAGAGACGGGGCTGGACCTGAAACACAAACGTCCAGGCGGTCCTACGTATCCCATAAGGATGGGAATCAAGCCGTACGTAGTTCTTGAGAGGCAGTTTAACGTCATGCAGGACGATGAGGGGTGTGAGGTAGTCCCACACACGGGGGAGGCGTACGGCGCGGCCAGTTGACCGGCGTGAATGAGGGCATAATCCCCCGCTCACATCATACGCCTCGCACAAAAAGGAGGGGAACTTGGGCCAGAGGCCCAACGCGGGATAGAGACTCCCGGGAAATGGGGCTGGGCCTGAAACATGAATGTTCAGGCGGTCCTACGTATCCCATAAGGATGGGAATCAAGCCGCACGTAGTTCTTGAAGTGCAGTTTAACGTCATGCAGGACGAAAAAAGAAATGGGGGAGCGGAAGGCATCCCCAAACGTGGGGGGCGTACAGCGTGACGAGCAAACCGACGTGAATGAGGGAATAGCCCCGCGTTCACACCATACGCCGCATACCCAGAGGCACTTGGGCCAAGGGCCCGAGATGGGATGGAAATTCCCGAAGGATGGGGCTGGGCCTGAAACATGAATGTTCAGGCGGTCCTACGTATCCCATAAGGATGGGAATCAAGCCGCACGTAGTTCTTGAAGTGCAGTTTAACGTCATGTGGGACGAAGTGCAGTTTAACGTCATGCGGGACAAAAGTGCAGTTTAACGTCATGCGGGACGAATGCTGAATAGTTTAACGTCTTGTAGCTCGTACGTGGTGCAGTTTAACGTCATGCGGGACGAAGTGCAGTTTAACGTCATGCAAGACGAATGCTGAACAGTTTAACGTCTTGTAGCTCGGACGTGGTGCAGTTTAGCGTCATGCGGGACGAAGTGCAGTTTAGCGTCATGCGGGACGAAAGTGAAGTTTAACGTCATACGGGACGAATGCTGAACAGTTTAACGTCTTGTAGCTCGAGCATGGTGCAGTTTAACGTCATGCGGGACGAAGTGCAGTTTAGCGTCATGCGGGACGAAAGTGCAGTTTAATGTCATGCTAGACGAATGCTGAACAGTTTAACGTCTTGTAGCTCGGACGTGGTGCAGTTTAACGTCATGCAGGACGAATGGACGCTTAGGCAAAGTACTGCTTGAGGAACCTAGCATTGGTGGGAGGAGTGACACGCTCACCACCCATAGTCGCTTGGGAGTACGCGCCATTGGGATAGACCTTGTGGATGACAAAAGGTCCCTCCCACTTGGGTTCCAACTTGGGCGGCTTTCTGCCGGGGATCATTGGTGCTCTTAGGGCCAGTACTAGGTCACCCTGCAGGAAGGAGCGGAGGCGAACCTTCTTATTGAAATCTCGAGCCATTCTGCTTTGATGCCTCTCCAAGTTGTGCAAAGCGCGAAGCCTATTCTCATCCAGTGCTTCCAACTCGACTAGACGGGCTTCAGCAGCTCTGTCCGGCGCTTGCTGGTCGTAGACCGCAGTGCCCAAGGACGGTAACTGGATCTCGATGGGCAGGATGGCCTCAGCTCCATACACCAGGGAATAAGGGGTCATCTGGGTGGAATTGCGAGTCGTCGTCCGATAAGCCCAGAGGGCATTGGGGAGCTTGTCCGGCCAACTCTTCTTGTTCTGACCAACCATATTTTGCAGAATGTTAGAGATGGTTTTGTTAAACGCCTCAATCTATCCATTCGCCTGCGCATGATAGCGAGATGTATGGTTCGAGCGAATGTTGTACTTGGCGTACAACTTCTTCAACTCGGCTGCTCGGAAATTGGCTCCGTTATCCGTGAGGATAGCGTGAGGCACCCCAAATCGATAAATGATGTTGGAGGTCACAAAGTCAGCGATAAAACAGGATTTGACCTCTCTGAGCGGAATCGCCTCTGTCCATTTGGAAAAGAAGTCTGTGGCGGTCAGAATGAACCGGCACTGGCGAGCTGTCGCCGGCAGGTAAGGTCCCACAATGTCCAGACCCCAGACTGCAAAGGGCCAAGAATACCTGGTGGTATGGAGAGGCTCCGGCGGCCGATGCACAAAGTTCGCATGAACCTGGCACGCATGGCACTTCCTGACATACTCGATGCAGTCATGGATCATGGAGGGCCAGAAGTATCCCAACCCCCGAATCTGGTGGGACAGCTTCGGCCCAGTCTGATGGGCACCACATGAACCAGCATGAACCTCTTGCATGACTCGTGGGATCTCAACTCCCTGAAGGCAACAGAGGAGAACACCATCAAATCCGCGTCTATAGAGGATCTGCTCCAGGCCGGGACTGCTCTGGAGGACAAACTGCGATGCGCGGCGTCGAACTCGCTCGCGCTCGGCCCGATCCGACGGGAGAATGCCATGTTGGAGGTACTCAACCAGGGGTGTCCTCCAATCATGGGCTGATTCGACTGCCATATCTGGGGTACTCGGGGCTCCGGGCACAGGGGCAACCGTGGTGAGGTTACTTACCGATGGGCCGCGATCTCCCTCCAGGATAACGGGAGCGATGAGCCTGCGGTGCGTCACACGGATGATCAGGTTGTCCTGTTCAGGCTCTGCGAGTGACGCAGCAAGGCTGGCCAAAGCATCTGCTCGACCGTTCTGCGACCGGGGAATATGGACAATTTCTGGCCGAGAAGGGAACTGGGCCATCAGAAGGAGGTTGCACTCCAGCAATGGCACATGTTCCGGCTTCCTGACAACATAGTTGCCATTGATCTGCCTAACGACCAGCTCGAAGTCCCCTTTCACACACAGATGGGGCACGTCGATCTCGAGAGCTAACTCGAGGCCACTGATGAGGGCATGGTATTCCGCCTCATTGTTGGTACAGCCCTCTGACAACAGGAAAGAGTATGGCAGCACGACTTGCTCCGGGGTAATGAAGACGATACCCAAGCCCACTCTATTGAGCTTAGGATTATCGAGTCTTCTACCGGTGGGGCTCCGGGAGGCACCGTCAAAGTGCATCTGCCAGCATGGATCGGCACGATCGACTGAGAGAATGGCCCCATCAGGAAATCCTAGATCCAGCGGCTGATCCGCGGAGGTCGGGTGAGCAGCCAGAAAGTCCACCAATTCTTGCCCTTTGATGGCCTTCTGAGACACATACCTGATGTCGAACTGCTGAAGAATCACAGGCCAGTCAACATAGGCCGGCTCAGGATATATTTCAACGGGTCTACCCGAGAAACCAACTGTACCTCATGGTGCTGCAAGTAGTGCCGTAATTTCTGTACGGCAAATACAAGCGCCAGGCAGCTCTTCTCGATGGGGGAATACCTAACTTCTGCATAGAGGAGCATGCGACTGAGGTAATAGAGGCTATTCTCTATTCCCTCGTTGTTCTTCTGGGCAAGAAGGGCACCAAGGGACCGTTCCAGGGCGGTCACATAAAGGACCAGCGGCTTCCCGGATACAGGCGGCATCAGAACCGGAGGTTGAAGCAGGTACTGCTTGATTTCCTCGAAAGCGGTCTGACACTCCTTATCCCATACATAAGTGGCACCTTTCTTCATGAGCCGAGAAAAGGGCTTACACTTGCCGGCCAGATTCGCGATGAATCGGTGTATATAGGCTAAGTGGCCTTGGAACCCTTGCAGTTCCCGGATGTTACCTGGGGGAGGCATCTGGCTAATCGCCCTGATCTTCTCTGGGTCGACCTCAATACCCTGGTATCTTACCACAAAGACAAGAAATTTCCCGGAGGTGACCCCGAAGGCACACTTCAACGGGTTCATCTTCAGGCAGCGAGACCGGAGGAAGCCGAACACTTTCTCAAGATCTTTGAGATGGTCCTGACGCTGGTGCGATTTGACCACCAAGTCGTCGACGTAGCATTCTACCAGTGTGCCGAGGATTGGCTTGAATATGCGGTGCATCACCCGTTGATAGGTGGCACCTGCATTCTTCAGGCCGAAGGGCATGACCCAGTAACAAAAGATACCTTGGGGGGCCCTGAAGGCAGTGAACTCCTCATCCTCAGGGGCCATCCAGATTTGGTTGTATCCGGAGTATCCATCCATGAAGGAGAGGGCTTGGAACCCTGCCGTGGCGTCAATCAACAGCTCTGTCACTGGAAGGGGAAAATCATCCTTCAGATAGTGGCGGTTGAGATCACGGAAGTCGATACAGACTCTGATCTGCCCGTTCTTCTTCCTGACCGGCACAATGTTGGCCAGCCATTTGGGGTACTGAACTTCCCTCACGAAGTTGGCTTTGATAAGCTTGTCAACTTCGGCCTCAACCATGGCACCGTGGGATGGGTGCATCTTCCTACGAGGCTGCTTGAACCCGCGATGGTTCGCCGGGAGACCAAGGCGGTGGACGGCTACCTGAGGATCTAGCCCCGACATCTCGTCATAGCCCCAAGCGAACACATCACGGTGCTGCCTGAGAAAGTCCACATACTGCTGCCGCTCCTCAGAGGGTATGGCGGCACTGACCAATGTGGGTCTTGGATCTGCCTCGGTTCCAAGGTTCACCTGTACTAACTCATCGACCGTGGCGGAGACACCCTCCTCAAAGGCTGGGGGTGCGTCTTCCACGTCCTCTCCACTCAGGGGGGAATCTTCCACGGGAGAGACTGCGTTGGAAACTGCATTGGGGCTACCAGATCCTGCTGGGCCGCTGGTGCTGGCACGGGCGGCCGCGATCATCTCATCAGGAGACTCACAGGCCGTCGAGACCATGGCTACGTCCAACCGTTGAATCGGGAGGACGTAAGCGTCATCCAAACTTGCCCAGGGATCACTTGCAACAGCGACAGGCTCAACGTCACCTGCCAGGATCTATTTATCCTTGCTCTTGTAATAGTTCGCGTCCAGATAGCGGGCTTCACATGAGGCAAAAGGAGAGGCATCTCCCTGAAGCACGCCTACTCGACCATTGAGGGAGTATTTAAGGCATTGGTGGTATGACGAGGGAACCGCCGCATGAAGGTGAAGCCATGGCCTTCCCATCAATGCGTTGTACGCAGTGTCCTGAGAGATTACCATGAATTCGGTGTTGGCGACCAGGTCACCGAACTGGGTCTTCAAATGTATCTTGCCGACCGGAGTTTGCTCGGTGCGGTCGTACCCCTGGATCCTGAGGTCGGAGGGGATCAAGTCATACTCAGATAACCCCAATCTCCAGAGCGTCCGAGTTGGAATCAGGTTAATCCCAGACCCCGTGTCGACAAGACATCGCTGAACTTCCAGACCATTGAACTGGCCAGTGACATACAGCGGACGAATGTGCCCCTGTATAGGAGGGTCTTCATCCTCACCAGAGAACGAGATAACTGCCTGACATTCGGCGTCCTCAATCGTTTCGGCGTGAAAGGCCTCTGCAGCCGCAACCTCCGTCTCAAACTGGAGGGGGCTCTTCAGGGCTTCAGCGAGCGCCTCGCGCATCTCAGGTGACAGGCGCAAAGCCTCAAGGATGGAGAGCCTTTTCGGGATGTCGGCCAAGTGCTTCAGGACATCATACTTTCTTGCCAAGCGCGAGCCCCTGGTTGCAGGAGGTTGCTCTGTGGTTGGAGGCATGATGGGCCTTGCCGGTTGGACCGGTGGCCGACTGGTGCTTGGCGCATCTTGTTGTTCACTGGTTGCATCCTGGGAAGTGGTCACCGTACTGGGGCCAGGAGGCCGGGATGGACTCGTGGCAGGACGGAGCTGGTCGCGGCGCGGCTGAGGCGGTTCTGCCCGGTCCCACACCACAAACAGTGGCGGAGGCGAATCCGTCATCCCCGGATGGGGGGGCTGCGCGCGATGAGCTCGGTTTTGAGCCTGCTGCCTAGTCTCAGTGGCGTGCACGGCCTGGCTGGAGGTACCAACTGCTGTGCCCCAGCAACTCCTGTTGTTGCGGTTCCTCCGACGGTGGCGACGACCGGGGACACTAGGGAGGTCCACCTGGTGTTCTTCAACATCGGGAACCGAAAAGGGATTTACCAGCTCGACGGTGTTAACCGAAGCGTACCCAACACTGTCATCGGACGAATCATCCATCACCGGGTGGATCCGAGGAGGGATCCCCATCTATGGGGGCATGAAATCGCCGAGAGTGTGGGATAGTGGCGGAACTGGCGGGGCGCGCTCTTCCTTCTTGCGCCGCCGCCGTTTTCTCTTCTCGGAAGAGGCAGGCTGGGACGAGGATGCCGAAGCAGCACCCACAGATTCTGGGGTCTCAGGCTGATTCAAGCGCGCACGGATGATTCCATGGGCACGAATGGTCGTCTTGCGGGCCATCCAGTTATTATACTTCTGGGATCCGCGGTCGGAGACCAGCTGCCATTCGTCCTCGTTGCCACTGTCGTCATCTGATCCCACGAACACACCCGCCACTTGTGCTGGAGCTGGGCCCAACCTGATTACATTGTTGTTAATCTGGTCTTGGGTCCAATCCTTAAACACGTAGCACCACTGGATGGTGTGCCCCAGGGCCCGATGGTAAGGGCAGTAGCGGGGTTTATCCGTGAGATGTGCCTCCTCTGGCCTCCAACACTCAGGCAGTCGCACAATCGTCTGCTCCAGGGCGCTCCGGAAATAACCGGGGACCTGATCCTCGTGAAATGAGTAAGTCAGGTATCGCGGGCCCCTGGGAGCGTGGTCTTGACGAGGGGCTGGAGGGGCCTGCTGAGGAGGTGGACCCTGATTGTCTCTCCTGGGTTGTGGCGGTACATTACGCGGAGGGGCCGGCCGGTTCTGGGGCTGCCGCTGCTGGGCCGGGAACTGAGCCCGTGGAGGCGGATTCCCGTGAGGCTGTGGATCTGGACTCGCCGGCAGTAGCTCCAACGGCCTGGGGGCCTCTATCTGGGCAACAACAGCGGGCTCAGCCCTGCTGACTCTCCTTGCAGGAATCATAGGAGGCAGCGGGTGTGCCTGACTGGCCTGTTGCAGGGCTTCCTCAAGACGTTGAGCTTTGTCTGAGAAGTCCCTGAACCCTCTGGGGTAATTCTGAGTGATCAAGGAAGGGACCAGCTCGGTCTTGACGTTCCCGACGCAAATTTTCAGCAACTGTTCCTGAGTCAATGGCATGTCAAGGGAATACGTGAGACCCTTCCATCGGGCGACGAAATCCGCGACTTGCTCATCAGGCCTTTGCTTGCACTTGAAGAGGTCTGTGATACTCGTCTTCCAGGTCGTGGAACTAAACTGATAGAGGAACTGTCTACGAAGGTCCTCCCAGCTAGTTATCGACCCGACAGGGAGCTGGCTGTACCAGACAAATGCTGGCCCTTCCAGTGTCTGGACAAAGCAGCGAAGCTTAGCGGCCTCCTGCTGCGCCGGAGTCCCCAACATAGGCCCGCACCTCGAGTTGAAATGGGCCAAATGCTGTGGCGGATCTCCAGTCCCGTTGAAGGGGGTGAAAGTGGGATTCCCGAATCCTGGAGGTGCCGGCATGTCATCCACCCATGCTGGGTATGGCTTGCCGTCCGGTGGGATCGCCACTTGCCGAGTCTCCAAGGATTCCAAGCGGGCGATGAGTGCCGCCATCGGATCGTCCGGACATGGGTTCCAGTCCTGGCGAGGATCTCTAACCACGAGCACATTGCATGGCCCTTCAATCGGGTCGTTGACCGGGTCGTCGAACTCGGCAGCTCATGGGATGGCGGGCGGAGCGGCCCTTGGGTCAGCGGGAGGAATCCGAGCGGGGTCTCTCAGGTAGTCACGCCACTCAGGAGGGTGTGGTGAAACATACCGTGCCCTCTTTCCATAGGAAATGGCCTCTCCCCTTTCAGCAAACACGGCATAATCACGGTTTCCCGGGAGAGTCTCGTCGAGGAGTGGTTGTTCCTGTCCCTGCTGTCCTGGCCTAGGATCACCGTAGTCAGGCCGCTGCTCTGCAGCGCGCTCGGCGAGGAGCTGGTCAACTAGCTTCTTCTGCTCGGCGAGCTGTTGACGTAGCGTGACCTTCTCGGGATCCTCATTCGCCCTCTGCATGGAGGCAGATGGGTCGGCGGGCTTTATAGCCCCGCCGTGCTCTTTACCTTTGCTGACGTTTCGGCTCAATGTCAGTGCTTCAGTGGGTGTGGGGAGACCCAGGAGGTTCCTCTGGTGACGAGTAACTCTCACCGATGGATCCAACAACGGCTTGTCTTCGGGGGGAGAGCCCCCGTCGAGAAGTTCCAAGCCGTTCCCCTCTCCCGACAGGTCAGCCATATTGACCGTTTCCGTCCCTGGGGATGTACCCTCAGGGCCACCCAGTGAATCGGGCTGTCGGCGAATCGCACTGAAGCGTAGGGCAGCGTACTGCCCCCATCCAGGGATATACACGTGGGGGGTGGCTTCCTCGATAACCTTGCGGAGTACTTGAAAACACTCAACGCATCGTTGTTGGAGGGCCTCGTGGTGCCCAAATACCCGGGGTGCCGAACCGCGGGGAGCGTGGCCAGGTCAATCTGACGACACTGCTCACCAATATCCTCCAGGTGCACTTGACTCCCGGGATATGGAATTTGTAGGCAGTGAAGACGGGAGTGAGTCTCCCGGAGAGTTCGGTGGAAGCATTCGAACTCATTCGGGGTGAGTGATTCGGGTGCATCAAAGTCTGGTCCTACGACTGGCCAAAACTTCTCAGGGAAGTGGTCTTCTACAAGGACGGTCCAGAAGCTCCACGACTCAAACTCGGGACCCAGGTCTCCTTGGTCCTCTTCAACGACTGGGAATGGACAGGGAACCGGCAGCGGTGCTGAGGTGGGCCGCCGGGCCGACGGGCTGGCCGGCGGTGAATACGGCAAGCAGGCCGATTGGCCTCCATATCCCGGGCCACCCTCTGAGGGTGGCGGTGCCCCAGCTACCACATCACGATAGGACGGGCCGGCGAGCGAACATCCTGCCGTAGCGTCGGTGCTCGCAGAGGGTGCACTAGATCGTGGTTCAACCGTCAGTCCCCAGAAAAAGTCTCCGGCTTCTCCGATCGAGGCAGAAGGCGCTTTCGGAGGGGCCGGAACCAACCGCAAGCTTGATCCTTGGGGGTCTACCAGGACCTCGCTACTCCGGATATACCTCCGGAGAGAAGCGGGGATCACATCGATCTCGCTCTCGGGGAGTACGAGGCTGACGTGCCGCATTCCTACCCCTGCCCTTGACTGGCGAGATTGGGGGGAGGGCTCTGTCGCCGAATCGTACTCCGCCTCTGTATCAGAGAAACGAACCGGTCGGATCTCTGTCCGGAATTCCCTAACATTCCTCCCTCGGCGTCGACGCCTCGCCTTCCTGCCCCTGGGTGGTTCTTCAGGGCATGGCTGATCTCTGTCCTGGCGTCCTCCGGCCGCACCGGTGCTGGGGCCAAGAGGACTGGAAACCAAGGTGCGAGGAGCACCGGGACAGATATCAAAGGGGACGCGGGGAGAGATGATTCTGGGCAGGCCTCCGGGCCGGGATCGGAAGGTGGGATGACCCATGCCTCTTGGATCGGCCACACGGAGTGGACCCTGCTGGTGGATAGCACTACCGCGAGGTGGTCCGCGGTGGCTATTTCCTGTACCAGCAACCAGGAGAGTCAACCCAACCTGCCTTTGGGGCGGTCGGGGCCTCGATCCAGGTCGGGCATAGAAGTACCCCTGCTCAGGATGCACAGGGGCCTGGTGACTAGAGCCAGCAGTGTCTTGGGACAATGCGGCCGCTGTTGCTAGGGCCCCAAGGTGGGCATCCTCTTCCGCTCGTGCCCGTCGTCGGCGTCGGGACAGACGAGTCGGGATGAGCGGCGCAGGCAGGTGGAGAGCCCGTTCTTCAACTTGAGAGGCCTGGCGGCGGTGTCGACGTGGCCTGACAGGAGCCCTTATCGCAGATCCCTGGAGCGAATCTCGGATAGGGTGGTCCCGGACATCTTCCACCTCATCCGCATAGGGGAGGGAGCTGTCGGAGCGTTCCGGGGATAAACTCCCGAAGCGGTTGGACGTCGAGGTAGGCAGCGGTGCCTCCCTGCGCGGCCCTCGGGGGCGGCGTTGGTGGCGAGGTGCAGCTTCCTCGAGGTCTAGGCGAGCCATGTCCCTGGTGGGGATGACTCCCTCTTCCTCATATCTCCGCACTAAGTTGTTGATCACCCTTCTCTGGATGACCTCCGAGGGGGAGAGAGGGCGTGGTTGCCCCGCAGCTACGGCTGCTGGGACGGCTATGGAAAGGGCGGGACCGCGCGGAGTAGCCGTGTCAGTGTTTCCCCTACCCCTGCGCCAGTGGGCGGGCGGCGATCAGGCACTGGATTGGGCGAACACTGACAGGAAAAGTAATCGACAACCAACCATTAGTGCCACGACGCCTTCCGTGGGGGGAACCCAGGCCATCGACGTCGTGAGACGGAGTGCCCGATTTCCCTTCCCCATCCCCTGGCGGGTTCCGTGCCCCAGTGTTGAATGCTCAGCCGGGCAACATGCTGGTCTTCCAACACCTCTGAAAGCCATCGGTCTTCGTATTGAGGAGAAGAGATTCACGTCGGGTTCACCATTTTTCTGTTTCGGTGCGGATGTGCGTCGGGATTCTGTTCCGACGCTGTTCCGCCAGGACGCGTTCGCGCGTGCGCCCGTCGACCCGAGGGGATGGGAGCGCGGCTTGTGGCCCCGCAGTCCTGCTTTCCAAAGGCGGGTGGCATCCGTCCCTTATTCAGGGACGTCTTCTCCTTGATCGAAACCGGAATGATGGGATGTCGGCTCCTCCTTCCGTGGATGTCTCCTCGGAACTCGTCGCCTAATCCGGGTCTCCCTCATAGATTTAAGAATGTTCGTGAATCTCGTTCCCGGCGCCATATCTCTATGGACACTGGTTAATTACGCTGCTTCCGCCCGGACGCTCCAAGGAGTCTGGTCGGGGCAGCAACCTACGGTGAGGAGACCGGGTAGCTCCGGGTGTTGGGGGCGTGTCTTAACACTGCGGCTCTGCATGTCTGCCTTCCGTCCCTAATAGGGCTTCCCGAAGGCGTGATGGCCTGAGGCATCCCGCGCTGGGTACGGGGAACTGCGTTACCTGAGGTTTTCCTCAGCTTCCCATGTTTAACACGGGGTATGCCGTGATTTTAACGTCCAGCGGGGATGGCATCAGACTGATCAACACGAGGAGTGGATCAGATGACAGAACCCCTTGCGGGGAACCTCCGACGCTGGGGCCAGCACATGGGCGGCTTCCCGAGTGAAGTGGAGTGGAATGAAATGGCATGACCCCACCGGGATGTGGCGGCCCGGGTAAGGGTCAGGATGGATGATGGAGTGAAGAGCTTGGACCCCGTAGGGGCTTCCTACGTACCGCGCGTTAGCGCGGATCAAAGTCAGCGTAGTTCGGATATACAGTTTAACGTCATGCTGGATGTTGGAAAGCCGACTCACAAGGAGGTCGAGGCTGCCGGGTGGAGGATTGAACCGAACCACCTCGCACAGAGGGGGATGGAACGGCCGGGTGGATCACAGTTTTACGTCATGCTGGACGTTGGCAAGCCGACTCACAAGGAGGTCGAGGCTGCCGGGCGGAGGATTGAACCGAACCACCTCGCACAGAGGGGGATGGAACGGCCGGGTGGATCACAATTTTACGTCATGCTGGACGCTGAAAGGAGAAAATAGAAAAAGACAGTGGGGAAGCACAATGGAGATACACACGTGCAGTCCCCCAGAAGGGCGGATTCATAGGTGAATCGACGCGAATGTGAACCCGGGAGGGGTCCACTGATGGACGAACTGACGTGAATACGACCGGGACGACCAGGTGGTGGGTTTGAACCTCAGGGAGGCCTCCTACGTACCCTGTTTAGGAGACAGGGATCAAAGTCCACATAGTTCATTCTGTCAGGACTTACGCACTGAGGCAGCCCGGATGCGGCAAAACTCAGTTGGAGAGGGACTCGGGCTGGAGGTGAGAGACCTCGATCCCTGTCACGCCCTCTACTGGCTTCGGCAGTGGGGAAGCACAATGGAGATACACATGTGCAGTCCCCCACAAGGAACTAGGGGTTTGTAATTCCCTACCCCCGTGGGCGAAGGCCACTCCAATAAATCGTCCCTAAAGAGGGGCAATCCTGACATCCCTGCAGAGACGAGCGGGTGGGGGACACATCCAAACCGGGGGGGAACCTGCGTGCGGGGCACGGGATCGGGTGATGCGGACGGTTTAACATCTTGCCGGACGAAGTACAGTTTAACGTCGTGTGTTGAGGATGAAGCGGACGGTTTAACGTCTTGACGGACGAAGTACAGTTTAACATCATGTTGGACGAAGATGCTTGGCAGTTTAACGTCTTGTCGCGCGGACGTAGTACAGTTTAACGTCATGTTGGACGAAACACTTGGAAGTTTAATGTCTTGCAGCGCAGACAAAGATGCTTGGTAGTTTAACGTCTTGTCGCGCGGATGAAGATACTTGGCAGTTTAACGTCTTGTCGCGCGGACGAAGATGCTTGGCAGTTTAACGTCTTGTCGCGCGGACGAAGATGGTGCCGCCGATGGGTCCGTGTCACTTCGCGCGAGCCTGGAGGGCCACACGGGAAGAAAACGCACGGTGCGGGCACCCGGGATGAAGATCATCGGGCGCCTCGCAGGCGGGTACCCTCAGGGGGTCAAAGGGGGCGACCCTGGCGGTTTGCGCGCAAAAGAGGAACTTGGCGCGCAATACCGCGGGTTGGCGCGCAAATGGGCGGGCTGGCGCGCAATTGGGCCAGCGCTTTGCGCGCGGAAGACAGAGATTGCGCGCACCGGGCCTCTGATAGCGCGCGGGGGCAACGCCCCATTCTTTAACGAATGGCCACTTTGAAAGGGGGGGTGCGCGCAATCGGGCTGGATTGCGCGCACCCGGGGGGCAATTGCGCGCAAGAGGCTTCTTTTGCGCGTGAAGGCCTTTGGGTGAAGAGTTGTTCAAAGGAAAGGAGCCAAAGGGATTGCGCGCGAAGGCGAACCCCGAGGCTTTCTTGCGCGAAAGAAAGGAGGTTACCTGAAGATCGGCATTGCGCGCGGAGGGGGTTGGATTGCGCGAACGAGCGACCCTTCGAATTCCGGCAACCTTCAAAACGTTGGGGGTCGCCTTGTATTTATAGGCAACCCCGGGCGCGGAATCTCGCCGCCGGCGCACAATTCATGGCGCGGGCGCGGAATTTCCTTCGCGGGCGCGGAATCGGGGCCCCGGCGCGCAAAGGAGTCGCGCGGGCAGCGGGCGCGCAAAACTGCGCGCCGGCCCGGCACTTTGCGCGCATCCCGGGAGGATTGCGCGCGACACTACAACTTTGCGCGCGGGCCTCCTAATTTCCGCGCAAGGCCTCCGGGCCTTCCGAAACGTGCTTCTGACTCCAAATATGACCTCGCTTTCCGCATCCGGAGCTTCGTTTGGGAACAACAGACTTTTTCGGCGTCTACAAACGCTACTTTCATTTTTATATCATACATTAATGGAATTAAAACATAATGATAGATAATAGTATTATAATTCCAGTATGGTATCATATATAATATCATTAAATATATCTTTTATACGTACCACATATGGTATTAACGAATCAAATCACTTTGAGGGGGCGGTAGTCCGCACTTCCTAAAATGAAGATATCGCGTTTACCCATAATGGAAACCATAAAGGTATGCCATAAATGAAAAAATAAAGAATCTTAAGTAATACATAAACATATTATATACCATATATAAATATATTGACGTCTTAATGACCACCTTTGAAGGTGTTCGATGAATATTGAACAATCATCGTTTTGTGAGGCAGAAATTCGCCGTCCACGGAAACAATATGCTCTTTAACCATTATATGAAGGTGTGTGTAAGTGTAGCTCAAATACATCTTATAAAAACATCATAGTATATGTAAGATACTGGTGTTGTTACAAAATAAATTAATAAAAAGAGTTTAGGGGGTTGGAGAAGCAAAATAAAACATAAGAACACAAGAGAAGACACTACCTTTAAATCAGGTAACTCTTTTTGATTTGAGCTCAAAAGATTCTTTGGGAAAACTTCTGCCCAAAGTGAGGCTTCAACGAGTAAGAGAGGAATGTGGAGAGACAAAATGGGTAGGGTTTGGCTGAGCCAAAGGCTTTGGAAGTGTGGGTAAGGTGGTAAAGGTGGGGGCCTTTTATAAGAGGAGAGGAGGGGCACTCTTGGAAAGTTACAAAATGTTACTTTATTTTCAAATGAGTTTAGGATTTTAAAGGTCCCACATTGATGTATTTTGAGGATAAGGTGATAAGGGTTCGAGATATAATCATACAATATGTCTTTGACAAGTTTAGGTCTTAAATGTTACATTATCTTTTTATTTTATTTAAATCTTTAAATAATGAGGTAATCACTGCATCATCATGATGCCATAAATAAATTAATCTATTTAATGTCTAAAAATTATGAAAAAAAATTATGATGTAGGAAATATATTTATATTTCCAATGAATATTTATAGTCCAAAATAGCATTTATTTAGACAATATTAAAAATGTTTTACTCAGGTGATACATTCTTTGTTACATTTAACACTCTTTAACAATAAAAAGATAAAAAGTCACTTTCACACAAAAGTGATTCCATGGGGTCCCCAGGTTTGGAACAAGGCATTCCATGGTCCGCCATGAGACAACCAGTAGCATTTGGACACATGTTGGTGTCATTTTTTATTGTTATGATATTATTTTATTATCCTTAACTACCTGATTACACATTAATCAAGATAATTAAAGATAATTACCGTCGTTACTATTTATAATGTCCAAAAACAAAAGAGTATTAATTACATAATTTGGACCTTCTAATTCCAAATATGGAATCCATTTAACCAAATTCTAGACATATAAATTTCAATAATTAATTTAAAAATAATCCCCGTTGTCAAAACAAATAGCGTGTTTTTTAAACAATATATATGAAACGTTTGGCACTTGTTTATGCCCAATTCCAAAGTGAAATTCATCCCAATGACCACCATTGGATTACATAGTAAACATATATTCTATTTACACTTTAAAACCAATTAAAAAGATAATCTAACCATATAATTAATTTATATGAAAAAGTAGTTTTGATGTAAAATGCTGTATTTTTCACTATTCATTAAAAAATGAACATTGTCAGAAAAATACCAAAAAATTATCCAATGTAAATTTCAATGTCTCATTCATAAATAATAAGTTTATTTTGACAAATAGAGCTTATAAAATTGTCAAAATTTTGATTTAAAAATGTTTTGCCATCAAAAGGCAGTAAAACAATCTTTTAAGAATATTAGTGTATTTCATGCTTAATATTGGATTTATTATCATTTTAAGCCTATAAAACACTATCCAATTCTTAAATAGACATAGATAAAAATATCTATTATTCATTACTTACTTGTGATGTTACATTTTGTGTGTGTGTTGTATATAAATGTCATGAATGTATAAAATTATTATTATGATTATATTTATGGGGATTCATATATCCATTTTCTGATATCTATTTCAATTTGTTTATGGTCCCAATTTTAATTAAGTAATAAGGGGGTTTCCTCTCATTGTGTCGTCTTTGATACGTATGGGATGTTATATACCTATATCTGTTTATGAGGTGTATATACTACTTCATTGACATGTTTTATAATTAATATCCTTATTATCATGATATTATGAGTTTAATTAAATTTTATTCCTTAATGATGATTTAGATTCTATGTTAGTGAAGTGGTAAGAGCCATTATAAAAACCTCATAAATTATTGGGATTGTGAATGTTTAAGTTTCCATTGTTGAAATATTATTATTATAATGACTTAAATTATCATTCAGTTATTCATTTAATTTTCATAAAATAGTACCTATTCTCCAATACATTGTTCTTATAATAATTGATAATTTACTTTTAAAAAAATAAGAATTTATTTCACTCTTTGGTAGGAAATATGTTTTCATCTAAAACCATGTTTAAAAAAAAAATTAAAACCATTTTTTAAAAATAGAAATATATTTCAGTCAATATATTTTTGAAATTATTTATATAAATCTTTTATATGTTTCCAATATTTTTTGAAATAAATGTATTTTGAAAATGTTATAGGTTTTAAAAAGTTAATTTTAAAATGAAAAGGATTTTTTCTTCAAGAATGTTTTTAATGATCCTTTAATTTTATTTCCATTCCCCAAAATAAATAATCCATGATGTTAATTTTATCTCATTTGTAATATTTTTTATTGATACTATAATCATTATTTTATTGTATGGATTCTTATTGTTTCAAAGAGGCTGTTATATAGTCTATTTATTTTATATAGGTAAATCATGTGTAATAAATATTGTTATAAACTACCATCTCTTCTAAATAAGATAATAATGTTTCTAAAATATTATTATGGGTCCCATTTAGTTTCTATGTGTTAATCGGGTTGTGAAATGAATATTGGTTGTTTCAATGAGTTATGATGAAATGAATTTTCTATGAACATTATTCATTGTTATGTCCATGGATATTATAAAGGATCCATTAGACTAGATTGCGATATAATGCACTAGTTAATACTAATTTTATCTAGATAATTACATTATAAGTCATACATATTTTTATTCTTATTATATGTTTTCTGTAAAGGGTTTAAAAAAGATTTTTGAGTTTATGTCTCTAGAAAACAATATGTTTTATCCATGATTTCTAGGGGTTAATAATGTTTTATTTGGTCAATAGTAATACCACATGATACATGGTTATTTGTTATTATGATTTTTCTTTCAATTCCATATTCTTTGTTTTCATGTTTGATGATCTAGGTATTGATGGGTATGAATATTTCTATGTTATAAGTATTCTCTTTGATTATGTCATCATACCCTAATTCTCTTGATAAGATCACTGATGAAATTCAATTGGAAATTATTGTGTTTTCCATTAATGAGAATTTTTTTACTCTTATTATGTATCATTTTAACCGTGTTTTGAAATATTTTTTTTGATTTATGTCTATAAGGGTTTTCAAATGTATTATGATGATGTTTTAATTTGAAATGGAAAATATGGGTTATGTGGGAGAAATGCTCCATTAAATTCAATTGAATTGTTTATGTATGAGTTTTTTATAATTCTCTAAAACTGAAAACCTAAAAGGTTCTATATAAAGTATGTCCACCAAATTTAGATTTTTTAAGGTTTGGGGGAAATGATGTGTCAACATTATTAGATTTAAATCTAGAAATGTAAATTGTACAATTTAAATGCCAAAATTTGAGAGTGTGTGTTATAGGTTGTTATAGTTGGTATCAAAGGGAAGGGTTAGATAAATATGTAAAGTAAGGACTTTTCATTTAATTTTTTCTTATATGTTGTGGATAAAATCATAGGTTTATCAAAAGTTTAAATTCTTAAAAAACCCATAT
The DNA here is from genome assembly GCA_963277665.1 of Viscum album. Lineage (NCBI taxonomy): Eukaryota > Viridiplantae > Streptophyta > Magnoliopsida > Santalales > Viscaceae > Viscum > Viscum album. The sequence goes on from OY728167.1 coordinate 1,009,615,731, forward strand.
TTGAATTATAATATTTTTTAGGTTATTAATTACATTTTTGGAGATGGATTTTCGGGTTAGTTATTTGTAACTCATATGATCAACATGAAGTGTTATTTATAGAGGAATTAGTTTTAATGTTTTAAAAAATGGAAAAACCATGTGTTGAGTGAAAACCCATCACATTCTAAAAGGTTGTGGGGCTTAAACCCATGATTGAAGGTCGACCTTGGTTTCACACCTACCACTGGCACACATGATGTATGGGATAATATGAAATTTTTATAGTTAAATATTATGTTTATTCTCGAAATTTAATGTACTTTATTTTAGGAATAATGGTTTTTTTATCTTTTAAGAATATATGATCAAATACTTCTAATCATTGGGCTCCAAACATAGATAGGAGATGATTGATGAAATTTAAGGATTGTTATTTATGGAATGGTTTAGTTTGATCATTGGGAATTACTTCTAATGATTAATATATCATATAATGTTTTAACATTATTAGTAATTATATTACCATGTTACAACCAAATAGGTTTTTTATAGTAATTAATGATTAGAGAAATATGTTTTTATTCTTTTGGGGAATATGTGGTTCTTTAACATTTTTACTGTGACGGGAATTAAAAAATCATCTTGAATACAAATCATTTTGAAAAAATAATGAGGTTGGTGTGGTATATGAATAAATTATTAAATTATACCTAAAGATTATGTATATTTATATATTATATTAGAATATATGGTAATATAATTCCTCAAATCTTGGAAAATGATCTTAAAACAAAGAAATTTTAATATATATAATCATTGATTATCAATAAGATAATTAAATTGTAAGGATGCAATTAATTAGAGTGAGGGGTGTTATAACACCCCAAGATATTAGAAGAATAAATTTACTTGTCATATCATAAAGTGTATAAAATAGTAATTTTATTTTATGATACACACAACAATAAGTTTCTTCAATTTGGTCAAATACATGCTTGATAGATTTTTACTCAACAAAAATATATTGTTAATATTGTTATTCAACATGATATTTATTATCAAGTAGTTGGAATGGAAATTATGTATAATATTAACTAAATTATGAAAATATATTTTAATCTTGTATATATAATGAAAACATTCATGACTAATTAATTATAAATGAGACTAAAAATATTTTTAATAAAAGGAGATCATTTTCTGAAAAAACTATATAAATGTGCACATGTTTATTTATGTCAATAAATTAAAAATATAACATTATTCATGTTTTATTAATTAAATTTATATTAAACTTATTCAATCCTATGAGTATCATTTATCTGACATTATTTATAGACAATAGATAAAAAAAGTAATTTTATGCATAAAAAGTGTATTTTTTCAAAAAAGTTGTTTTGTTGTTTTTTAATTGAACACTTATTTGTAAAAATAAATTTAAAAATTTAATAATTAAAATTTAAAAAACACATAATTTTTGAAAAAGGAATATAAAAATTATCTTTGAGTGATATTTTTCAATTTTTCAGAAAATAATGATTTTTCAGTGGATAGTAAAAATTATCATTTTTTAAGTAATTTATTTTAAAAAATTACATAATTAAAAAGTCCCAATATGTTTTTAATATTTAAAAAAAAATATAAGAATAATTTAGTTATATAAAATCAAATTAATAACTTTTTAATCAAATTTATATTGGCTTTTAAAACAATTTTGTCTTTTGGCTTTAAAAAATGGTTTTCTAAAGCTGTTTCAAAATGCATGATGTTTCTTCTTTTTAGTTAATTAAGATAATAAATTTTCTGTTAATAAGATAAATTAAATTTGTAGATAATATATAAATAAAAATTTATTTTTTCCATACAATGATCATTATTATTATAAAAGTTAATATAGAATCTTATTCTTCTAAAAAATACTCTTCTTAAAAACATGTTGTCTCCCAGTGTCTACTGAATAACATTAAATTTTATTTTTTCACATCTATGATTTAATTATAAAACAAAATTACATATATTTAATAAGAATAATATATATTATTTATCAATTCTATATTAATTTTCAACCAAATATATTAGTGAAGGAATATAAACTTAATTATAACAATTAAAGTAAAAAACATGCTTCCTTAGTGGTTAAACGTTAAACATAAGGGTCCAAATGATTTATATTCATTCCAAAATCCCATTGGATTGAAATATTTAGACCTTAAAACTTCTATTTTTTTCATTAATTTATTCCTTTTTAGATAAAAACGTGGGTTTAACTTACTTTCGTTTGAAAATACCAAGTGTGTCTGATCCCCCTCATATAAAAGGACACCCACTATCCTCCTTGCTTTACATCTATCAAGATATTTGGATCATAAGAACTATCCTCAAATCACACTCTTATTTCCCTAACCTCATCCTAGAATCATTAAATGGGGATTAAGGAAACCCAATGAATGATTTTTTAAAAAAAAATGAGTAACCTAATGAAGAGGTATTGTTCATCAACATGCAATTTTGTTTTATTTCATTATATAACAATTAAAATATTATTTTACCATGATTATATAATAAAATAATTATCATCAATATACTGATATGTTTTTATGTTAATTCATTGATTTACACATACACACTTCCATGAAATGGGTCATGAAATCATCATTCGTGTGTATGACAATCTACCGCCTCGTGAAAAGATATCATTCATTTTTCCATTATAACCAATCATGGTTGGGAATAGTGATGTAAATACGGTTTATATATGATATTTATGATAATTATAAAGAAATTAAACTGTCTTAGTAAATATATCATATAAGTCCTTTTTACAGTCCATGTTGTAGTGGATATCATAACGTCACTTGTGTATACGACGAATTACTACCCTAGGAAGTGATATGAACTGTTGTTCACTAATGTGTTAAATTGAAGGTAATATGGGTTACTATATTGAATAAATATGATATAAATTAAATTATTTTGATATTAATTACATAATTATACTTAATATTATACAATATATCATTTTTTCTTACAATTTCACACAATGAAAAATTGATAACATCCTTCGTCGGTGTGTTTACTACGGCATCTGAAAACAAATGTGTTTCTTATTTTTTTAGAAAAAAATCACAATAATGATATATATAATAATATATAATGATATAATAGATTATGTATGATATAATTATAATTCTATAAGGATAAAATATCACATTCATTCTTTCTACAATGATCATTGACAGATAGAAATGTTTCTCATGCGCGTGTATGGACTACCTTCTCCATTATCATAACATTACTTCATTTTCGTACCCATATTTCTTGATTTGTTTCAAAAAAATAATTTATGTATACACAAAATAACTATTTCATTATTATTATTCTATTTATTATTAAATAATAAAATATTTTACATTACTCAACAAAACAAAGTAATTTTTGAAACATAAGACAAATATGGTAAAAAAAAACTAAATTAAACTCGAATGACTAATTAGTTTTATATATATTTATATTATGGGAAATAAAATTTACAATGGACATTTATATGTTTCTTAATAAAGTAAATAATTAACATAATTTAATTATTTATTATGATAAATAACAAGAGTTGCCAATAAAACTCAAGGTAATTGTTTTTCTTGACTCACATATTTTTCTGTGAGATATATATCGTACTCACCACTTATTTTTTTATGATTTTCATATCATTAATGTATTGTATAGTTATTATAATGATATATATATATTTATTTGCATATCTATTTTATGATATCTCTTTCATAGGGTTTATCGTTTCAAATATGATAAAGTGATAAGTTATTTTTTGTCTCAATTTTTTTTCTTTGAGACATATGTTATGTTATACTCAATTCATATTTTATAAGGTGTATATTATAGTAAAATGAAATGTTATATTGTGGATATATTTATTATTATGATATTATGAGTTTAATTTAATATAATTTCTTCATTTATATTATTATTCAATGTTTTCAATATGGTAAATGTATTCTATTACAATATCATCATTTAATAGGATTGTGAATGATTTAGTATTTAATTTTGAAAAAATGACTTTATTTATCAGCACATAGAGTAAATTATATTTTTTTGAGAGAATATGTCTCTATTTATCTCTACTGTATGAAATCTGTTTTTTCCGGACCCATGGTTTGAAATATGTTTAATAATGTGTTTTTTATAACTGAGAAGATATTTTACTAAATAAATATTTTGAATTATTTTAAAAACATCTTTTATATGTTGAAAATAATTTTTATTGATTTTTTATTAAAAATATTCTATGTTTTAAAAAGTTATTTCCAAATAAAAATCTATTTTTTAAGATTGTTTAATGATACTTTAATGTTATTTCCATTCAACAACATCAATAACCCTTGTTTTTTGAAATCATTCTTTGGGGATATTTTTTTATTGAAAAATTCGTAATTATTACTCTCTATGAATTATGACTATATCAAAGATATTTTTATGGGACCTTTTTCTTTTACAAATGTTAATCTTGTTTTCAATTTATTTTTATTAAACAGATTCATTTCTTATGGGTTAAGCATGTTCCCAAAATATCAGCTTGGAAGGAGTTTCGTTTCCATATTTTATTATTGTTTTTAAATGAATAAATATTTTTTAAAGGGATATTATGAAATAAATTTTCTATGTATTTTATTAATTATTCACTTCTTAGAAATTATAAATGATGGGTGCACCCAGATATCATCGACTTATTACATTATAGATTAAACGACGGGTGATCGTAGATAGCAGTCTTATGTATTGGGGAATGATTATGTTCTCCAATGAAATATATTAGAAGTCTTCCATATTATTATTCCAATTGTAAGGAATATATAAGTGTTATGTAAGGTTTTTATGATATGATGTTCCATAAATCAATATGTTTTATCAATGATTTATGTGGGTTTATGATGTTTCATTTGATCATATTTGATATTACATTGAACATTAATATTGATTCTCATGACTCTTTCCTTTGTTAATTAATTATTAAATTTTTTAATTATTTATGACCCATGTATTAATGTGTATGAATATTAAAATTTTAAAAAATAAAATTTGATTATTTCATTGTATCCTTACTATCTTCTTTTTTCTAGTTGATGAGATTCAATTGATAATTATTATGTGTACGCTTACTATGCATTTATGTGCACCCTTTTTTGGTTTCTATTACCTAGGTTATAAAGAATGATGTTGGATGAATTATGTATAAAATTGGTTTAAAATGGGTGATTATGGTGTATTAGTGTTGTTTCGGTGCGGATGTGCGTCGGGTTACGCTGTTCCGCCAGGACGCGTTCGCGCGTGCACCCGTCAACCCGAGGGGATGGGCGCGCGGCTTGTGGTCCCGCAGTCCCGCTTTCCAAGGGCGGGCGGCATTCGTCCCTTATTCAGGGGCGTCTGCTCCTTGATCGAAACCGGGATGATGGGATGTCGGCTCCTCCTTCCTTGGACGTCTCCTCGGAACTCGTCGCCTAATCCGGGTCTCCCTCATAGACTTAAGAATGTTCGTGAATCTCGTTCCCGGCGCCATATCTTCATGGACACCGGTTAATTACACTGCTTCCGCCCGGACGCTCCAAGGAGTCTGGGCGGGGCAGCAACCTGCGGTGAGAAGGCCGGGTGGCTCTGGGTGCTGGGGGCGTGTCGTAGCACTGCGGCTCTGCACGTCTGTCTTCCGTCCCTAATAGGGCTTCTCGAAGGCATGATGGCCTGAGGCATCCCGTACTAGGTGCGGGGAACTGTGTCACCTGAGGTTTTCCTCAGCTTCCCATGTTTAACACGGGGTATGCCGCGAGTTTAACGTCCAGCGGGGACGGCATCGGACCGATCAACACGAAAAGTGGATCAGATGACAGAACCCCTTGCGGGGAACCTCCGACGCTGGGGCCAGCACATGGGCGGATTCCCAAATGATGTGGAGTGGAGTGAAGTGGCATGACCCCACCGGGATGTGGCGGCCCGGGTAAGGATCAGGATGGATGATGGAGTGAAGAGCTTGGACCCCGTAGAGGCTTCCTACGTACCGCGCGTTAGCACGGATCAAAGTCAACGTAGTTCGGGTATACAGTTTAACGTCATGCTGGACGTCGGCAAGCCGACTCACGTAGAGGTCTAGGCCGCCGGGCGGAGGATTGAACCGGACCACCTCGCACAGAGGGGGGTGGAACGGCCGGGTGGATCACAGTTTCACGTCATGCTGGACGATAAAAGGAGAAATGGGAAAAGGGGCTGTGGGGAGGCACAGTGGAGATACACACGGGCAGTCTCCCACAGGGGCGGATTCATAGGTGAATCGACGCAAGCGTGAACCCTGGAGGGGTCCACTGATGGACGAACCGACGTAAATACGACCGGGACGACCAGGTGGCGGGCTTGGACCTCAAGAAGGCTTCCTACGTACCCTGTATAGAAGACAGGGATCAAAGTCCACGTAGTTCATTCTGTCAGGACTTACGCACTTGAGGCAGCCCGGATGCGACAAAACTCAGTTGGAAGGGACTTGGACCGAAAGTAGGAGACACCTCGATCCCAGTCACACCCTCTACTGGCTTCGGCAGTGGGGAGGCGCAATGGAGATACACATGTGCAGCCTCCCACGAGAAACTAGGGGTTTGTAATACCCTGCCCCCGTAGGGAAAAGCCACTCCCATTAAATCGTCCCAAAAGCGGGACAATCCCGACATCCCTGCAGAGACGAGCGGGTGGGGGCCACGTCCAAACCGGGGGGAGACCCTGCGTGCAGAGCACGGGATCGGACGAAGCGGACGGTTTAGCGTCTTGCCAGACGAAGTACAGTTTAACGTCATGTGTTGAGGACGAAGCGGACGGTTTAACGTCTTGCCGGACGAAGTACAGTTTAACGTCGTGTGTTGAGGACGAAGCGAACGGTTTAACGTCTTGCCGGACGAAGTATAGTTTAACGTCGTGTGTTGAGGACGAAGAGGACGGTTTAACGTCTTGCCGGACGAAGTACAGTTTAACGTCGTGTGTTGAGGACGAAACACTTGGCAGTTTAACGTCTTGCAGCGCGGACGATGGGGGCTAGGCAGTTTAACGTCGTGCAGCCTGGACGTATACAGTTTAACGTCGTGCAGGACGTGGTGCAGTTTAGCGTCATGCAGGACGAATGCTGAACAGTTTAACGTCTTGTACCTCGGACGTAGTGCAGTTTAGCGTCATGCTGGACGATGATTGCCGCCGACGGGTCCGTGTCACTTCGCACGAGCCTGGAAGGCTGCACGGAAAGACGACGCACAACGCGGGCACCTGCGATGAAGACCATCGGGCGCCACGCAGGCGGGTACCCAAAGGGGGTCAAGGGAGGCGACCCTGGCGGATTGCGCGCAAAAGAGGAGCTTTGCGCGCAAAACCGCGGGTCGGCGCGCAAAATGGTGGGCTGGCGCGCAATTGGGCCAGCGCTTCGCGCGCGGATGATTGGGATTGCGCGCACCGGGCTTCGGGTAGCGCGCGGGGGCAACGGCTCATTCTCTAACGAATGGCCACTTTGAAGATGGGGGGTGCGCGCAATCAGGTTGGATTGCGCGCACCCGGGGGCAATTGCGCGCAAGAGGCTTCTTTTGCGCGCAAAGGCCTTCGGGTTGAAATTTTTTCAAAGGAAATGAGCCAAGGGGATTGCGCGCGAAGGCGGACCCCAAGGCTCTATTGCGCGAAAGAAAGGAGGTTACCTGAAGATCGGCATTGCGCGCGGAAGTGGTTGAATTGCGCGCGCGGGAGACCGTTCGACTTCCAGCAACCTTTGAAACGTTGGGGGTCGCCTAGTATTTATAGGCAACCCCGGGCGCGGAATCCAAGGCGCGAGCGCGGAATTCTCCTCGCGGGCGCGGAATCGGGCACGGCGCGCAAGGGAGTTGCGCGCATCCCGGGGGTTTTGCGCGCGGATCATCATCTTTGCGCGCAGACCTCTGAAATTCCGCGCCAGGCCTCCGGGCCCTCCGAAACATTCTTCCGACTCCAAATATGACCTCGCTTTCCGCATCCGGAGCTTCGTTTGGGAACAACGGACTTTTCCAGCGTCTACAAAAGCCCCCCCTCGGAATCTGATCGGCGAGAGGTCGCAACGATCGGGTTCCGAGGGAGACGCCGGAATGCCGAAGTCCTGGGCGGCGCGGGACTTAGGCGCGCAAAAAGGGGCGCCGGTCGCGAAATTCTCCGCTGCGGTCGCGCAAAGCGCTTTCCGCGCAGCGCGGACCCCGGCCTCGCCTATAAATAGGGGCACTGGGTCCCTCCGTGCCGTACATTGGTCTTCCGCGCGATAAGCATCTCTGCTCTCGTGCGCGAAATTGCCTTTTCCGGCGCGGAATTCGCCCGCTCGTCGCGCAAAACCGTCCGGATTTCGCTCTGTCTTTGCGCGAATACCTGGGGTTTTACGCGAACGACTTCCCGATTGCGCGCCGTCCACTAGGATTGCGCGCCGACTCTCAAACTTTTCCACCAGCCTCGTCCGATTCCGCACACTTCATCCCTTAACCCGCACGACTCCCGAAACATCTGAGATGGCCGCGCACAGAGGAAATGAGGGGGATGCCGCCACTCGCAGGGCTGAGATGGCGACGAACGAGGAGGTTTACGGAGCCAAGGAGATTGTTTCCAACAATCAATCCTTGTTCGACTTACTGACGCCGGCCCAGAAGACATATCCACTGTCGGACAACCTGCCGCTCTGGAACTTCGGCATCCTAGATGAGGTCCTGGTGCCAGGGTTCGAGATTGATGCGCCGCGGACCTGGGTGACCCGGGAGGACGAGCTTCTCCGCTATAACATCACCAACAATGGGCATCCTGCCAGGGAGACCAGACACTTGGATGTCTATGTCCTGAACCCGAGGACGAGAACCATTGATGGGGGTGAGCCTACTGCGGAGAATTCTCCAGCCCTCTACTCGAGCATATATCGCCAGAGCGTCACGGACGACACCAAGGGCTGGCTGAAGGACTGGGACTTGCGGTCTGGGGGCAACTTCACCAGTGAGTGGGCCTGGGCATTCTGGGTACGCCACACTTGCGATCACTTCGCAGAGGAGCTGCGGTACATCGGCCTGTTCGAGGCGGTGTGGACGTCGCAGTTCCACTTCTACCAGCAGTCCGAGCTCGGTCCGGAGCTGTTCACCCGATGGTCTCCGGATACCAACACCTTCCATCTTCACCATGGGGAGGTCGGCATCAGTCTCTGGGACATCCACTGCATCGGAGGTATCCCGCTGGAGGGCTACCAATACGATGAGTTCATGCCACCGAAGAACATCTGGGAGGACAGGTCACGGACTCCCATCCTGACCTGGCATCTGCTTGACCTGGCTACGCAGCGGCTCGGGATCAAAGACTTCCAGAAGGACATAGCCTACAAGGAATGGTTCGGCCAGTTCTTGGAGCATGACCCGGCGGTCAAGATGCCAGGCAGGGGGAAGCGGTGCCCGACCGCAGCTCAGAGGAGCCGGAACGGGTCGTACTGGCGGGTCCTGGAGACGGGCGATTACCGCTCATGGGGGTACCGCGTCATCGAGGCCCGGGACCCAAATGTCCGGTACGCGGCGTTCCTGGCCGCCTTTCTGAGTGGGTGGCTCCTGCCAGTGCGGGACGCGAGAATGGGCGTTCGCCCGGCGACACTGGCGATGGCGGGCGCTATGGCCGCCAACAAGAGATACAACCTCGGGGTCCCAGTGCTGGCGAGGCTGTATGCCATCCTGGGACGCATCTCACGAGGGGGGTCGCCACGAAGGATCTGTGGGCCCTTTCAGTTCTTCCACGGCTGGGTGGCTGCTCACCTCGGTGGGTACACGTTTCCGAACGCCATCATTCCTCCGGGCAACGGCCTGCGACCCTCCCTGCTGAACATCGCGGGGGTCGCTCCGATGACCCTAAGTGAGGAGGGCGTGCGGATCCGGATTGGCAATCATGCCAACTTCAACTTCAGTCCGTTCCCCACTCCCGTCGGCCAGATGATCGACAATGGGCAGGGTCCGCTGGAGCAGCATGAATACTTCCTGAACATGCGGGGCGGGGTGCTCGTGGCTCGGATCGACGAGAAGGTGATCTGTGAGCCTTACGTGCCGACCCGGTTCGCCAGGCAGTTCGGGTGCCTTCAACGGATGCCGAAGAGGGTATTCACTACTGTCCGGGAGGAGACGAACCCTGGCGTCCTTCGCCAGATGTGGCTGATGTTTGCCGCTTTCGGCTCTGGCGACGTCATCACTCTCCCTCCTACCGGAGTTGACGCAGGCTTGGCAACCGAGTACGCCGAACACTGGGCCATCGCGTACCCTGAGGGGCTTTTGCGGAAGCTAGTTCGGCGGCTCGAGGTTACCCGTGCGGAGACCGGGCGTCAAGGAAGGAGGCGAGGCGCCGCCACACGGGGGAGAACGGAGGCGCGCCAAACAGCGGAGCCGGCGCGGGCAGGGACTTCGGCGGCGGGCACATCGCGAGCTGCCGCTACGACCTCGGCGCCCAGAGAGGGGGCACATGCGGCGGTCGAAGAGCGGCCCGGGAAGCAGGTGAGACGTCTGCTCGAACCCTCCCACGATGCAGTCTTCCCGGCGCTGTGGTCGGCCTGGATGACCCTGCGGCAGTCACTGGGGACCGACGCCATCTGGCGAAAGATTCTCAGAGAAGGAATCCATCTGCCAGAGGTCGGGCGCCTCCACATTGCCGACAGGGTGGACTTCAACCGGCAGTATGCGTATCTGACGGCCATGGACGAGTACGCGCGCCAACGTGGTCAGCGCGCGGAGCCATCCCTTCTGGTGAAGGTGATGCTCGGTCTCGAGCCCGCTCCGGAACAGATGCCGCCGGAAGAAGACGACAGTAGCAACGACTCCGAAGAAGAGGAGGAAATGGGGGAGGATGAAGGCTCCGAGGGAAGATCCCATCAGGGGAGCCCACGGGAGAGCGGCGAGGTGGCCGGCTCTGACAACGTTGATGTCACTGAGCTCCTCGAGGTCCGCTTCTATCCCTACTCAATCTGCTTCATCCACTCTCTTATGCAGCTTCTAACCCATTTCTCCATCTTTCTCAGGAGCGCACGGATGTTGGTCAGGCATCCTCAGCGGGAGTAGGAGGGGCGCCAGCAGGACAAGGCGGGGGGCAGACACCCATCATCGAACTGACAAGCGTGGAAGGGTCCCCTGCTGCAACTGTTCCTGCGGCGACCGGGGTTGCGGAAGATGACACTCCGAACTCCCGTAAGTCTCCTTACTTTACTGCTGGTGCTTGCCGTTGACGATCCGTGACTAACCATGGCATGCCCTGCGCAGTGATCTCAACACTGGAGGCTCATCGGGTTGCCGAACCCGGGCCATCTACGAGTGGACCAGTGGTGGACATGCCGCCTGCCCCGGAACAGACTTCCCAAACCGAGCCGGCCCCACCAACTGCTGATCAGGGGGCTGCGGACGCCGGCGGTGCTGACATCGGAGAGAGGTCGGGGGCTGACGAGGGTGTCAGCGCCGCTGGGGAGAGAGAAGAAGGTCGCCCGGATGTTGGGGAACCTATCCCTCGTGAGGACCTCCCAGGGGCGGACCCTGCAGCAGACCTGCTGGCTGCCTTCCCTGCCTACCGGCCCGCCGATCCCGAGGAGATGGACGACTCGGATGCGGAGGCGGTCGAGGAGAGCCGGATAACGCGCCGCAGGGGGTGGAAGTGCATCCAGCGCTTCCTCAAGCGAGACCCGTCGGAGTGGCTGGGGCGCATGGGATCACTTCAAACCTGGCTGCGCTTCCTGTGTGCCGGGGGAGCTGATGCTCAACGCCTCCATCTAACGGTCCGTGATTTCATGGCCGAAAAGATGCGCGAGAGCTGCCGGCGTGCCGACGTCACACAAAGTTGGGACATGTCGGAGAGCACGCGGGCGCTCCTCGCGGCGGAGCAGGAAGTCCGGCGCCTCGAAGGGCAGGCGGCAGAGAAGGAGGCCTTCGTCGCGACGTGTACCGAGCTTGTGGAGCAACTAGCAGCCCAGCTGGTTGACGCCCAGGTACAGCTGACGGAGGCGGGCCAACAGATGGTCACAATTCAGGTCGAGCGGGAGCGTGCACAGGCCAGAATCGATGAACTGCGTGCTGCGACCGCCGACGAAGAGAGGGCACGCAGAGAGCGAGAAGCAGCTCTGGAGGCCACCAGCTAAAGGGTAGCGGCATTAGAAAGACTCATTCAGCACGCTAATCCCTAAGGGCTTTGTTTTGCCATTCCCAAAACATTTGCTTCCGCTACTTTGATCCATCTGTATGAATCAATATATTTATCTGCATCTTTTGGTTTAATATGCTCAACCACAATTCACTGTCTTGCGGGAGTGTTAACCAAGCATCAGGCATCCATAATTGGGCCTGGATTTCTGGAGAAAAGAGGGAGGTCATTCCTAGGAAAGGAGACCTCAGACCTAATCAATGTACCATTCCCCCAACCTGTTCCAACACACGAGCGGGACAATGCTAGGGGCGTTGAGATTTTATCCGAACATAGGGAAATGAGAAAGGGTGAATCGCGTGTCCCGAATCCAGACATCCACAACGGTCGGCCTTCCAGGAAATGCCCAAGACGGTAGGCGGACAGTGGATCGACCATAACAACTGCAATAGACGGACCGAAGAAGGCCATCATTCATATTGCAGGAGGCGGACCACATGTCACCATGAATACCGCTTTGGGGTTCCTTCAGACACAAGGGTGGAAAATCCAGATCAACAGGGCATGCGAAGCGTGGGGCGAAGTGACGATTTGTTCGGACAGAATCCAACGCTCTCAAAATTGCGCCACCGTGGGGAAAACGTATTAGGCGGATGCACTAATCTGGCCGTGAGTCACCTCAATTCTCAGACAGCACCTCTCTGACGAGGAAACCGTCGCTTCCCACCATTGCAGTGGGGCATCCCGAGCTGAATCGGGGAGAATATCACAACTGCACCACTCTACCCGAAGTCAGGCCAGACGGCCGGCGACGAGGAGGGGCGGGACTTAACGATCCCTGAGGCTGGACCCGAGTCGGAATGCCCGGGCGTTCCTACGTACTCCATCAGGCTGGAGATCAAGCCACACGTAGTTCTGAGAGTGCAGTTTAACGTCATGCAGGACGTAGAATCCCGTTTAGGGGAGATCTTAGTTTAAGGTCGTAGAGCTCGGACCATAAGGGTTAGATCTTAGTTTAAGGTCTTAGAGCTCGGACCATAAGGGCTAGATCTTAGTTTAAGGTCTTAGAGCTCGGACCATAAGGAGAGATCTTAGTTTAAGGTCTTAGAGCTCGGACCATAAGGAGAGATCTTAGTTTAAGGTCTTAGAGCTCGGACCATAAAGACCTCAAAGTACGCCGCATCTGGTCATATCCCCTGGATATGCGAAGATGCACTGAGGGATAGTGTCGAGAGTGCCGAGGTTTCGCCTGGTCAGAATGGGAGGTGGGAAATGTGAATCATGCGGCCATTCACTCGAGGACCGGGAGCACCGAGGTGACGATATGAGAGTACTGCCGACCGTGGCGGAAAAGCAGCATCAACATCGCACTAACCGTTGGTGGAATGAGGCAGCAAACGAGCATCGACCGCTCAATCGCAGGATTCATATCGATTTGCTGCCCAAGGCCATTGGGGGTACCGGCCCGAGTCGGTGGGAGAGCACTGAGGCATTGTGTCCGAACCGTTCACGGGGGCTCCACCCAGGGCGTAGACGATGGGTCCGAATGAAAGGGAGCACGAAGCCTGAAAAGCGGAGGAAACCTGACCAAGCGGATCCTGACCCTCCTGGAAATAAACCAGAGTACTCTTGACACCGGTGGACCACTGCAAGGGGTCGGGGAACGCGCCTTGAGGGTGACCTGAAGGCGGCGGATTCCCCAGAGAAGGGGGAATCTCTAAGAGGTGGGGGGCTGGACCCGAATCCGGGCGTTCCTACGTATCCCATAAGGATGGGAATCAAGCCGCACGTAGTTCTTGAAGCGCGGCACAACACAATCGGGCACCAGCGCGGGGAAGAGTGCGGGTCTGACCCTCGCACACAAAAGGAGCGGCATTTGATATTTCTTGTTTGTCCTTAGAGATGAATGGTTTTTCGTGCGGCGACATGCCTGTGATTGAGAAATCTCTGGCGTCGCCACAATGATCAAGCCATGGAAGGCATTGATGAATGGCGTGGTTATTAACCAGCGCCCAACATGAGTGCCCCCTGAGGGGAACATCACGATGCAGTGCCGTTTTCTCGTCGGGCGGCCAAGACGATCACAGTTTACGGTCGTGTGGTAGGACCAGACAACACAGTTTAAGGTCGTGTGGTTCGGACCATGGAGGAATCCGCTTATCGCGGTACGGCGGAGGTGGGAGCATACCCAGCCCTGCGGTCACGCACGATTCCAGGAGAAGAGTCTTGGGATAGGGGCCTGCGTATGTCCATCACCCGAGGGGCAGAGATGCTAGCCTCCATATATACTGGGCTCAGAACGCGATTGTTCGAGCGACTCCTCCCTCCTTATGGGGACGAGGGTCCAGCTACGCATGGCCCTTGGGGAGAACATCCGCATATATCCTTGGTGCTCAGATCATGGGATCCTCGAACGACATCATTACCTTGGTTGGTCTGCCTAACGTGTAAAGGTGTACTGAAGGTCAGTATGAAAAGAGTTTCCAGATTCCACTACAACGCATAAAGGCGGAGTGTGATGAGGACTGCGCAACCAATGTTCAGAGCCTGAAAGAGCCGACATGGCGATCAAGGATGTTGCCGACGCATTCGCAACACAACATCCGATCGCGTCAGCCTAAGACGGGGCAAGCAAACGAGCATCAACCGCTCAATCGCAGGATTCATATCGATTTGCGGCCCAAGACCCGCCGGTAAATCGACCCGGAGCGGTGGGAGAGCACTGAGGCATCGTACCCAAACCGCTAACGAGGATCCCTTTGAGTGAAGGCTCGAATAAGAGGAAGCGCGAGGCCTGACAAGCAACACAGGACTTGTCGGGATTGAATCTGACACTACGAGTCATAGACCGAAGTACCCAAAACATGTTAACAGATCTCCGGAAAGGGTCGGAGGACTCACCCTGAGAGCAACCAAAAGAGGGCAGATTCCCGTGATCAACCAAGGGACGGGGCTGGACCCGAAACACAAGCGTTCAGGCGGTCCTACGTATCCCATAAGGATGGGAATCAAGCCGCACGTAGTTCTTGAGAGGCAGTTTAACGTCAAGCAGGACGATGAGGGGTGTTAGGTAGTCCCACACACGGGGGGAGGCGTACGGCATGGCCAGTAGACCAACGCGAATGAGGACATAATCCCCCGCTCACGCGATACGCCTCGCACAAAAAGGAGGGGAACTGGGGCCAGAGGCCCAACGCGGGATAGAGATTCCCGGGAAATGGGGCTGGGCCTGAAACATGAATGTCCAGGCGGTCCTACGTATCCCATAAGGATGGGAATCAAGCCATACGTAGTTCTTGAAGTGCAGTTTAACGTCATGCAGGACGATGAGGGGAAAAGAAGGGGGGAGCAGAAGGCATCCCCAAACGTGGGGGGCGTACAGCGTGGCGAGAAAACCGACGTGAACGAGGGCATAATCCCCCGCGCTCACACCATACGCCACATACCCAGAGGCAACTGGACCAATGGCCCGGGATGGGATGGAAATTCCCGAAGGATGGGGCTGGGCCTGAAACATGAATGTTCAGGCGGTCCTACGTATCCCATAAGGATGGGAATCAAGCCGCACGTAGTTCTTGAGAGGCAGTTTAACGTCATGCAGGACGAATGCTGAACAGTTTAACGTCTTGTAGCTCGGACGTAGTGCAGTTTAGCGTCATGCAGGACGAATGCTGAACAGTTTAACGTCTTGTAGCTCGGACGTAGTGCAGTTTAGCGTCATGCAGGACGAAGCACTTGGCAGTTTAACGTCTTGCAGCGCGGACGAATGCTGAACAGTTTAACGTCTTGTAGCCTGGACGAATGCAGTTTAACGTCGTGCAGGACATGGTGCAGTTTAACGTCATGCAGGACGAAGTGCAGTTTAGCGTCATGCGGGACGATTGAACACTCAGGCAAAGTATTGCTTGAGGAACCTAGCGTTGGTGGGAGGAGTGACACGCTCACCATCCATAGTCGCTAGGGAGTACGCACCATTGGGATAGACCTTGTGGACAACAAAGGGTCCCTCCCACTTGGGCTCCAACTTGGGTGGCTTCCTGCCGGGGATCATCGGCGCTCTTAGGGCTAGCACTAGATCACCCTGCAGGAAGGAGCGGAGGCAAACCTTCTTATTGAAAGCTCAAGCCATTCTGCTTTGATGCCTCTCCAAGTTGTGCAAAGCGCGAAGTCTATTCTCATCCAGTGCTTCCAACTCGACTAGACGGGCTTCAGCAACTCTGTCCGGCGCTTGCTGGTCGTAGACCGCAGTGCGGAAGGACGGTAACTGGATCTCGATGGGCAGGACGGCCTCAGCTCCATACACCAGGGAATAAGGGGTCATCTGGGTGGAATTGCGAGTCGTCGTCCGATAAGCCCAGAGGGCGTTGGGGAGCTTGTCCGGCCAACTCTTCTTGTTCTGACCAACCATCTTTTGCAGAATGTTAGAGAGGGTTTTGTTAAACGCCTCGATCTGTCCATTCGCCTGCGCATGATAGCGAGATGTATGGTTCGAGCGAATGTTATACTTGGCGTACAACTTTTTCAACTCGGCTGCTCGGAAATTGGTTCCGTTATCCGTGAGGATAGCGTGAGGCACTCCAAATCGATGGACGATGTTGGAGGTCACGAAGTCAGCGATCGAACAGGATTTGACCTCTCTGAGCGGAATCGCCTCTGCCCATTTGGAGAAGAAGTCCGTAGCGGTCAGAATGAACCGGCACTGGCGAGCTGTCGCCGGTGGGTAAGGTCCCACAACGTCCAGACCCCAGACTGCAAAGGGCCAGGAATACCTAGTGGTATGGAGAGGCTCCGGCGGCCGATGCACAAAGTTCGCATGAACCTGGCACGCATGGCACCTCCTGGCATACTCGATGCAGTCATGGATCATGGAGGGCCAGAAGTATCCTAACCTCCAAATCTGGTGGGACATCTTCGGCCCAGTCTGGTGGGCGCCGCATGAACCAGCATGAACCTCTTGCATGACTCGTGGGATCTCAACTCCCTGAAGGCAACGGAGGAGAACACCATCAAATCCGCGTTTGTAGAGGATCTGCTCCAGGCCGGGACTGCTCTGGAGGACGAACTGCGATGCGCGGCGTCGAACTCGCTCGCGCTCGGCCCGATCCGATGGAAGAATGCCATGTTGGAGGTACTCAACCAAAGGCGTCCTCCAATCAGGGGCTGATCCGACTGTCATATCTGGGGTACTCGGGGCTCCGGACATAGGGGCAACCATGGTGAGGTTACTTACCAACGGGCCGCGATCTTCTTCCGGGATAACGGGAGCGATGAGCCTGCGGCGCGTCACACGGACGATCAGGTTGTCCTGTTCAGGCTCCGCAAGTGACGCAGCGAGGCTGGCCAAAGCATCTGCTCGACCGTTCTGCGACCGGGGAACATGGACAATTTCCGGCCGAGAAGGGAACCGGGCCATCAGAAGGAGGGTGCACTCCAACAATGGCACAAGTTCCGGCTTCCTGACAACGTAGTCGCCATTGATCTGCTTAACGACCAGCTCGGAGTCCCATTTCACGCACAGAAGGGGCACGTCGATCTCGAGAGCCAACTCGAGGCCGGTGATGAGGGCATGGTATTCCGCCTCATTGTTGGTACAGCCCTCTGACAACAGGAAAGAGTATGGCAGCACGGCTCGCTCCGGGGTAATGAAGACGATGCCCAAGCCCACTCTGTTGAGCTTAGGATTATCGAGTCTTTTACCGGTGGGGATCCGGGATGCACCGTCAAAGTGCATCTGCCAGCATGAATCGGCTCGATCAACCGAGAGAATGGTCTCATCAGGAAAGCCTAGATCCAGCGGCTGATCCGCGGAGGTTGGGTGAGCAGCCAGAAAGTCTGCCAATGCTTGCCCTTTGATGGCCTTCTGAGACACATACCTGATGTCGAACTGCTGGAGAATCACAGGCCACTGCGCTAGACGGCCAGTCAACATAGGTCGGATCAGGATATATTTCAACGGGTCTACCCGAGAAACCAACTGTACCTCATGGTGCTGCAAGTAGTGCCGTTATTTCAGTACGGCAAATACGAGCGCCAGACAGCCCTTCTCGATGGGGGAATACCTAACTTCCGCATCGAGGAGCATGCGACTGAGGTAATAGAGGCTATTCTCCGTTCCCTCGTTGTTCTTCTGGGCGAGAAGGGCACCCAGGGACCGTTCCAGGGCGGTCACATAGAGGACCAGCGGCTTCCCGGATATAGGCGGCATCAGGACCGGAGGTTGAAGCAGGTACTGCTTGATTTCCTCG
This sequence comes from Viscum album, assembly GCA_963277665.1. Taxonomy (NCBI): domain Eukaryota; kingdom Viridiplantae; phylum Streptophyta; class Magnoliopsida; order Santalales; family Viscaceae; genus Viscum; species Viscum album. The sequence continues at coordinate 1,009,634,135 of OY728167.1, forward strand.
AAAGCGGTCTGACACTCTTTATCCCATACATAGGTGGCACCTTTCTTCATGAGCCGAGAAAAGGGCTTACACTTGCCGGCCAGATTCGCGATGAATCGGCGTATATAGGCTAAGTGGCCTTGGAACCCTTGCAGTTCCCGGATGGTACCTGGGGGAGGCATCTGGCTAATCACCCTGATTTTCTCTGGGTCGATCTCAATACCCCGGTATCTTACCACAAATCCAAGGAACTTTCCGGAGGTGACCCCAAAGGCACACTTCAACGGGTTCATCTTCAGGCATCGAGACCGGAGGAAGCTGAACACTTTCTCAAGATCTTTGAGATGGTCCTGACGCTGGCGCGATTTGACAACCAAGTCGTCGACGTAGCATTCCACCAGTGTGCCGAGGATTGGCTTGAATATGCGGTGCATCGCCCGTTGATAGGTGGCACCTGCATTCTTCAGGCCGAAGGGCATGACCCGGTAGCAAAAGGTACCTTGGGGGGCCCTGAAGGCAGTGAACTCCTCATCCTCAGGGGCCATCCGAATTTGGTTGTATCCGGAGTATCCATCCATGAAGGAGAGGGCTTGGAACCCTGCCGTGGAATCAATCAACAGCTCTGTCACTGGAAGGGGAAAATCATCCTTCGGGCAGTGGCGGTTGAGATCGCGGAAGTCGATGCAGACTCTGATCTGCCCGTTCTTCTTCCTGACCGGCACAATGTTGGCCAGCCATTTGGGGTACTGAACTTCCCTCACGAAGTTGGCTTTGATAAGCTTGTCAACTTCGGCCTCAACCATGGCACCGTGGGATGGGTGCATCTTCCTGGGAGGCTTCTTGAACCCGCGATGGTTCGCCGGGAGACCAAGGCGGTGGACGGCTACCTGAGGATCCAGCCCCGGCATCTCGTCATAGCCCCAAGCGAATACATCACGGTGCTGCCTGAGAAAGTCCACGTACTGCTGCCGCTCCTCAGAGGGCATGGCGGCACTAACCAATGTGGGTCTTGGATCGGCCTCGGTTCCAAGGTTCACCTGTATTAACTCATCGACCATGGCGGGGACGCCCTCCTCAAAGGCTGGGGGTGCATCTTCCACGTCCTCTCCGCTCGGGGAGGGATCGTCCACGGGAGAGACTGCGTTGGCAACTGCATTGGGGCTACCAGATCCTGCTGGGCCACTGGTGCTGGCGCGGGCGGTCGCGACCATCTCATCAGGAGACTCGCGGACCGTCAAGACCATGGCGACGTCCAACCGTTGAATCGGGAGGACGTAAGCGTCATCCAGACTTGCCCAGGGATCACTTGCAATAGCGACAGGCTCAACCTCACCTGCCAGGATCTGCTTATCCTTGCTCTTGTAATAGTCCGCGTCCAGATAGCGGGCTTCACACGAGGCAAAAGGAGAGGCATCTCCTTGAAGCACGCCCACTCGACCATTAAGGGAGTATTTGAGGCACTGGTGGTATGACGAGGGAACCGCCGCGTGAAGGTGAAGCCATGGCCTGCCCATCAATGCGTTATACGTAGTGTCCTGAGAGACTACCATGAATTCGGTGTTGGCAACCAAGTCACCGAACTGGGTCTTCAAACGTATCTTGCCGACCGGGGTTTGCTCGGTGCGATCGTACCCCTGGATCCTGAGGTCGGAGGGAATCAAGTCATCCTCAGACAACCCCAATCTCCGGAGCGTCCGAGTTGGAATCAGGTTAATCCCGAACCCCGTGTCGACAAGACAGCACCGGACTTCAAGGCCATTGAACTGGCCAGTGACATACAGCGGACGAATGTGTCCCTGTATAGGAGGGTCTTCATCCTTACCAGAGAACGAGATAACTGCCTGACATTCGGCGTCCTCGATCGTTTCGGCGTGAAAGGCCTCTGCAGCCGCAACCTCTGTCTCAAACTGGAGGGGGCTTTTCAGGGCTTCAGCGAGTGCCTCGCGCATCTCAGATGACATGCGCAGAGCCTCAAGGATGGAGAGCCTTGCTGGGATGTCGGCCAAGTGCTTCAGGACATCATACTTTTTGGCCAAGCGCGAGCCCCTGGTTGCAGGAGGTTGCTCTGCGGTTGGTGGCATGACGGGCCTTGCCGGTTGGATCGGCGGCCGACTGGTACTTGGCGCATCTCGCTGTTCACTGGTCGCAGTCCGGGAAATGGTCACCGTACTGGAGTCAGGAGGCCGGGATGGACTTATGGCAGGGCGGAGCTGGTCGCGACGCGGCTGAGGCGGTTCTGCCTGGTCCCACACCACAAACAGTGGCGGAGGCGAATCCGTCATCCCCGGATGGGGGGGCTGCGCGCGCTGAGCTCGGTTTTGAGCCTGCTGCCTAGTCTCGGTGGCGTGCACGGCCTGGCTGGAGGTACCAACGGCTGTGCCCCGGCGACTCCTGTTGCTGCGGTTCTTCCGACGGTAGCGACGACCGGGGACACTAGGGAGGTCCACCTGGTGTTCTTCAATGTCGGGAACCGAAAAGGGATTTACCAGCTCGACGGTGTTAACCGAAGCGTACCCAATACCGTCATCGGACGAATCATCCATCACCGGGCGGATCCGAGGAGGGACCCCCATCTCCGGGGGCATGAAATCGCCGAGAGTGCGGGATAGTGGCGGAACCGGCGGGGCGCGCTCTTCCTTCTTGCGCTGCCGCCGTTTGCTCCTCTTGGAAGAGGCAGGCTGGGACGACGATGCCGAAGCAGCACCCGCAGGTTCTGGGGGCTCAGGCTGATTCAAGCGCGCACGGATGATTCCATGGGCGCGAATGGTCATCTTGCGGGCCATCCAGTTATTATACTTCTGGGATCCGCGGTCGGAGACCAGCTGCCATTCGTCCTCGTTGCCACTATCGTCATCTGATCCCACGAACACGCCCGCCACTTGTGCTGGAGCTGGTCCCAACCTGATTACATTGTTGTTAATCTGGTCTTGGAGCCAATCCTTAAACACATAGCACCGCTGGATGGTGTGCCCCAGGGCCCGATGGTAGGGGCAGTAGCGGGGGTTATTCGTAAGATGTGCCTCCTCTGGCTTCCAACACTCAGGCAGTCGCACAATCCTCTGCTCCAGGGCGCTCCGGAAATAACCGGGGACCTGATCCTCATGGAATGAGTAAGTCAGGTGTCACGGGCCCCTGGGAGCGTGGTCTTGACGAGGGGCTGGAGGGGCCTGCCGAGGAGGTGGACCCTGATTATCTCGCCTGGGTTGCGGCGGTACATTACACGGAGGGGCCGGCCGGTTCTGAGGCTGCCGCTGCTGGGCCGGGAACTGAGCCCGTGGAGGCGGATTCCTGTGAGGCTATGGAGCTGGCCTCGCCGGCAGCAGCTCCAACGGCCTGGGGGCCTCTATCTGGGCAACAGCAGCGGGCTCAGCCCTACTGACTCTCCTTGCAGGAATCATAGGAGGCAGCGGGTGTGCCTGGCTGGCCTGTTGCAGGGCTTCCTCAAGACGTTGAGCTTTGTCTGAGAAGTCCCTGAACCCTCCGGGGTAATTTTGAGTGATCAGGGAAGGGACCAGCTCGGTCTTGACGTTCCCGACGCACATTGTCAGCAACTGCTCCTGAGTCAATGGCATGTCAAGGGAATACGTGAGACCCTTCCATCGGGCGACGAAGTCCGCGACTCGCTCATCAGGCCTCTGCTTGCACTTGAAGAGGTCTGCGATACTTGTCTTCCGGGTCGTGGAACTGAACTGGTAGAGGAACTGTCTACGGAGGTCCTCCCAGCTGGTTACCGACCCGACGGGGAGCTGGCTGTACCAGACAAATGCTGGCCCTTCCAGTGTCTGAACAAAGCAGCGAAGCTTATCGGCCTCTTGCTGCGCCGGAGTCCCCAACATAGGCCCGCACCTCGAGTTGAAGTGGGCTAAATGCTGTGGCGGATCTCCAGTCCCGTTGAAGGGGGAAAAAGTGGGATTCCCGAATCCCGGAGGCGCCGGCATGTCATCCACCCATGCTGGGTAGGGCTTGCCGTCCGGTGGGATCGCCACCTGCCGAGTCTCCAAGGCTTCCAAGCGGGCAATGAGTGCCGCCATCGGATCGTCCGGACATGGGTTCCAGTCCTGGCGAGGATCTCTAACCACGAGCACATTTCATGGCCCTTCAATCGGGTCGTCGACCGGGTCGTCGAACTCGGCAGCTCGTGGGATGTCGGGCGGAGCGGCCCTTGGGGCAGCGGGAGGAATCCGAGCGGGATCTCTCAGGTAGTCACGCCGCTCGGGAGGGTGTGGCGAAACATACCGCGCCCTCTTGCCATAGGCAATGGCCTCTCTCCTGTCGGCGAACATGGCGTAATCACGGTTGCCCGGGAGAGTCTCGTCGAGGAGCGGTTGTTCCGGTCCCTGCTGTCCTGGCCTAGGATCACCGTAGTCAGGCCGCCGTTCTGCAGCGCGCTCGGCGAGGAGCTGGTCAACCAGCTTCTTCTGTTCGGCGAGCTGCTGATGTAGCGTAGCCTTCTCGGGATCCTCCTCTGCCCTCTGCATGGAGGCAGATGGGTCGGCGGGCCTTATAGCCTCGCTGTGCTCTTTTCCTTTGCTGACGTTTCGGCTCAACGTCAGTGCTTCAGTGGGTGCGGGGAGCCCCAGGAGGTTTCTATGATGACGAGTAACTCTCACTGATGGATCTGACGACGGCTTGTCTTCGGGGGGGAAGCCCCCGTCGAGAAGTTCCAAGTCGTTCCCCTCTCCCGACAGGTCAGCCATATTGACTGTTTCTGTCCCTGGGGATATACCCTCAGGGTCACCCAGCGCATCGGGCTGTCGGCGAATCACACTGAAGCGTAGGGCAGCGTACTGCCCCCATCCACGGATATACACGTGGGGAGTGGCTTCCTCGATAACTTTGCGGAGTACTTGAAAACACTCAACGCATCGTTGTTGGAGGGCCTCGTGGTGCTCAAATGACCCGGGGTGCCGAACCGCGGGGAGCATGGCCAGGTCAATTTGACGGCACTGCTCACCAATATCCTCCAGGTGCGCTTGACTCCCGGGGTATGGCATTTGTAGGCGGTGAAGACAGGAGCGAGTCTCCCGGAGAGTTCGGCGGAAGCATTCGAACTCATCCGGGGTGAGCGATTCGGGTGCATCAAAGCCCGGTCCTGCGACTGGCCAAAACATCTCAGGGAAGTGGCCCTCTGCAAGGACGGTCCAGAAGCTCCACGACTCAAACTCGGGACCCAGATCTCCTTGGTCCTCTTCCATGGCTGGGAACGGACGGGGAACTGGTAGTGGTGCCGAGGCGGGCCGCCGGGCCGACGGGCTGGCCGACGGTGAATACGGCGAACAGGCCGATTGGCCTCCATATCCCGGGCCTCCCTCTGAGGGTGGCGGTGCCCTGGCTACCACATCATGATAGGACGGGCCGGCGAGCGAACATCCTGCCGTAGCATCGGTGCTCGCCGAGGGTGCACCAGATCGTGGTTCGACCATCGATCCCCAGAAAAAGTCTCCGGCTTCTCCGATCGAGGCGGAAGGCACTTCCGGAGGGGCCGGTACCAACCGCAAGCTTGATCCCTGGGGGTCTACCAGGCCCTCGTTACTCCGGATATACCTTCGGAGAGAAGCGGGGATCACATCTATCTCGCTCTCGGGGAGCACGAGGCTGACGTGCCGCATTCCTACCCCTGCCCTTGACTGGCGGGATTGGGGAAGGGGCTCTGTCGCCGAATCGTACTCTGCCTCTGAGTCAGAGAAGCAAACCGGTCGGATCTCTGTCCGGAATTCCACAACATTCTTCCCTCGGCGTCGACGCCTTGCCTTCCTGCCCCTAGGTGGTTCTTCGGGGCAGGGCTGATCTCTGTCCTGGCGTCCTCCGGCCGCACTGGTGCTGGGGCCGAGAGGACTGGGAACCGAGGTGCGAGGGGCACCGGGACAGATATCAAAGGGGACGCGGGGAGAGATGATTCCGGGTAGGACTCCGGGCCGGGATCGGAAGGTGGGATGACCCATGCCTCCTGGATCGGCCACACAGAGTAGATCCTGCCGGTGAATAGCGCTACCGCGAGGTGGTCCGCGGTGGCTACTGCCAGTGCCAGCAACCGGGAGAGTCGACCCAACCTGCCTTTGGGGCGGTCGGGGCCTCGATCCAGGTCGGGAATAGGAGTTCCCCTGCTCAGGATGCGCAGAGGCCTAGAGACTGGAGCCAGCAGTGGCTTGGGCCAATGCGGCCGCTGTTGCTAGAGCCCCAAGGTGGGCATCCTCTTCCGGTCGGGGCCTCGATCCAGGTCGGGCATAGGAGTTCCCCTGCTCAGGATGCGCAGAGGCCTGGCGACTGGAGCCAGCAGTGGCTTGGGCCAATGCGGCCACTGTTGCTAGAGCCCCAAGGTGGGCATCCTCTTCACGTCGGGTTCACCATTTTTCTGTTTCGGTGCGGATGTGCGTCGGGTTACGCTGTTCCGCCAGGACGCGTTCGCGCGTGCACCCGTCAACCCGAGGGGATGGGCGCGCGGCTTGTGGTCCCGCAGTCCCGCTTTCCAAGGGCGGGCGGCATTCGTCCCTTATTCAGGGGCGTCTGCTCCTTGATCAAAACCGGGATGATGGGATGTCGGCTCCTCCTTCCTTGGACGTCTCCTCGGAACTCGTCGCCTAATCCGGGTCTCCCTCATAGACTTAAGAATGTTCGTGAATCTCGTTCCCGGCGCCATATCTTCATGGACACCGGTTAATTACGCTGCTTCCGCCCGGACGCTCCAAGGAGTCTGGGCGGGGCAGCAACCTGAGGTGAGAAGGCCGGGTGGCTCTGGGTGCTGGGGGCGTGTCGTAGCACTGCGGCTCTGCACGTCTGTCTTCCGTCCCTAATAAGGCTTCTCGAAGGCATGATGGCCTGAGGCATCCCGTACTAGGTGCGGGGAACTGTGTCACCTGAGGTTTTCCTCAGCTTCCCATGTTTAACACGGGGTATGCCGCGAGTTTAACGTCCAGCGGGGACGGCATCGGACCGATCAACACGAAAAGTGGATCAGATGACAGAACCCCTTGCGGGGAACCTCCGACGCTGGGGCCAGCACATGGGCGGCTTCCCAAATGATGTGGAGTGGAGTGAAGTGGCATGACCCCACCGGGATGTGGCGGCCCGGGTAAGGATCAGGATGGATGATGGAGTGAAGAGCTTGGACCCCGTAGAGGCTTCCTACGTACCGCGCGTTAGCACGGATCAAAGTCAACGTATTTCGGGTATACAGTTTAACGTCATGCTGGACGTCGGCAAGCCGACTCACGAAGAGGTCTAGGCCGCCGGGCGGAGGATTGAACCGGACCACCTCGCACAGAGGGGGGTGGAACGGCCGGGTGGATCACAGTTTCACGTCATGCTGGACGATAAAAGGAGAAATGGGAAAAGGGGCTGTGGGGAGGCACAATGGAGATACACACGGGCAGTCTCCCACAGGGGCGGATTCATAGGTGAATCGACGCAAGCGTGAACCCTGGAGGGGTCCACTGATGGACGAACCGACGTAAATACGATCGGGACGACCAGGTGGCGGGCTTGGACCTCAAGAAGGCTTCCTACGTACCCTGTATAGAAGACAGGGATCAAAGTCCACGTAGTTCATTCTGTCAGGACTTACGCACTTGAGGCAGCCCGGATGCGACAAAACTCAGTTGGAAGGGACTTGGACCGAAATTAGGAGACACCTCGATCCCAGTCACACCCTCTACTGGCTTCGGCAGTGGGGAGGCGCAATGGAGATACACATGTGCAGCCTCCCACGAGAATCTAGGGGTTTGTAATACCCTGCCCCCGTAGGGAAAAGCCACTCCCATTAAATCGTCCGAAAAGCGGGACAATCCCGACATCCCTGCAGAGACGAGCGGGTGGGGGCCACGTCCAAACCGGGGGGAGACCCTGCGTGCAGAGCACGGGATCAGACGAAGCGGACGGTTTAGCGTCTTGCCAGACAAAGTACAGTTTAACGTCATGTGTTGAGGACGAAGCGGATGGTTTAACGTCTTGCCAGACGAAGTACAGTTTAACGTCGTGTGTTGAGGACGAAGCGGACGGTTTAACGTCTTTCCGGACGAAGTACAGTTTAACGTAGTGTGTTGAGGACGAAGCGGACGGTTTAACGTCTTGCCGGACGAAGTACAGTTTAACGTCGTGTGTTGAGGATGAAACACTTGGCAGTTTAACGTCTTGCAGCGCGGACGATGGGGGCTAGGCAGTTTAACGTCGTGCAGCCTGGACGTATACAGTTTAACGTCGTGCAGGACGTGGTGCAGTTTAGCGTCATGCAGGACGAATGCTGAACAGTTTAACGTCTTGTAGCTCGGACGTAGTGCAGTTTAGCGTCATGCTGGACGATGATTGCCGCCGACGGGTCCGTGTCACTTCGCACGAGCCTGGAAGGCTCCACGGAAAGACGACGCACAACGCAGGCACCTGCGATGAAGACCATCGGGCGCCACGCAGGCGGGTACCCAAAGGGGGTCAAGGGAGGCGACCCTGGCGGATTGCGCGCAAAAGAGGAGCTTTGCGCGTAAAACCGCGGGTCGGCGTGCAAAATGGTGGGCTGGCGCGCAATTGGGCCAGCGCTTCGCGCGCGGATGATTGGGATTGCGCGCACCGGGCTTCGGGTAGCGCGCGGGGGCAACGGCTCATTCTCTAACGAATGGCCACTTTGAAGATGGGGGGTGCGCGCAATCGGGTTGGATTGCGCGCACCCGGGGGCAATTGCGCGCAAGAGGATTCTTTTGCGCGCAAAGGCCTTCGGGTTGAAATTTTTTCAAAGGAAATGAGCCAAGGGGATTGCGCGCGAAGGCGGACCCCAAGGCTCTATTGCGCGAAAGAAAGGAGGTTACCTGAAGATCGGCATTGCGCGCGGAAGGGGTTGAATTGCGCGCGCGGGAGACCGTTCGACTTCCAGCAACCTTTGAAACGTTGGGGGTCGCCTAGTATTTATAGGCAACCCCGGGCGCGGAATCCAAGGCGCGAGCGCGGAATTCTCCTCGCGGGCGCGGAATCGGGCACGGCGTGCAAGGGAGTTGCGCGCATCCCGGGGGTTTTGCGCGCGGATCATCATCTTTGCGCGCAGACCTCTGAAATTCCGCGCCAGGCCTCCGGGCCCTCCGAAACATTCTTCCGACTCCAAATATTACCTCGCTTTCCGCATCCGGAGCTTCGTTTGGGAACAACGGACTTTTCCGGCGTCTACAAGTGTGAAAACTAAATTATTTATTAAGTGGTTTAAATTATCTTTTGAAGTCATCTGAATGTTTTATGTTGTATTTTTTTCAGATTATATTAAACTCTAAACATAAATTGTCTATTAGGATAAAACTGATCAGATTTTTTTATTAGATGTTTTAATGATTAGATAAAAAATCAGTCACCCTTATCAGTATACATTTTATAAATTTAATTTTTATGATTTAAACAACAACTATAAGAGTGTAGGTTCTGTACTATTCTACATGTCATCATGGATGATGGTTTTTAGAGGATCCCAAAAATGTTGAGGTAGTATTATCTTGGGAGAAAATCAAGAGCATGATAGATCTGTCATGATTCCTTGTGTTAAAGGGTTTTATAAGTGATTTTTTCATAATTTATCTAATATATAAACAACTTTAAATCCTTGACATAAAAAGAGAATCATTTTTTGTGGATGGTGAGGTACCATCAGAAATTTTGGGATCATTGGATGATATTTAAAAGCACCCAAATCATGAGATTTCTAGGGGATGGTGTTAACTACATATTTTTTTTGTGATTATTCATGGAGAAATCATTGTTTGTGTACTGATCTAGAGGTATGTAATGATCAACATTAGTTCTCGTCCATTGAGACGACAATATCAAGGCTATGAGACCCATGATATTGGGTTGGTAGTAGTAGAATTCTCCCTAAAATTTTCCAACACTACCTTATGGGTTAGTGGTTTGTTGTATACACTAACCAAAATAGTCACAATAATTTATTTTCTTATAATGATAATTTTTTGGGATAGAGAAAATGGATATAGTTAATATAAAATAATGACCAATAGATAGTCTATACTACTCTAAATGGGAAGGTTGTAATAGATTCTCTCAATGGGAGATCTCATCATAGTTGTTGTCCAAGGATTTAAAAGAGTAACCCACATTGTAGATTCAATTAATTGGAAAAGTATGTTCTTCATATTTACAATAAATTTTTGTCATACCACTACTTCTATAGTTTGTTAGGGAGTACCAATAAAGGGATACTAACTATGATAAATTTCATAATATGTTATCCACTATACATTCTCTTAATGAATTTTTTGGAAGTGGATTGTACATCATCATTTTTAGAGGGATTACAATGATATGAGTGATGTTTTGAGATGTGGTGATTAAGTAGTTTCTTAAATAACCTTTTTTTGTATATCTATATGTGAACAAAAGGAAAAACGATCTCTGATATTAGTTAGGGTGGCCAGGAAGGAAGAATTTTATTGTTGGGTTTGTCTATTAATTCCTCACATGACATTAATTTGTGTTCAAAAACTAGCTTCTAGTTTTTTTTCACCCATTGAGTTCCATAATTGAAGTGGGATGAGATATTAATATACATCATGATGAGGTTATCACATATGTATAGAATACATGATTCTATATAGGCGATCATACACCAACTCACCAAGTGATACCACATCCTACCTATCCAAGAGAAGAGTTTTCTATTGATATAGGGATGCCTTTATATGTAGGATATGGTCCTACTCTAGGGTGTTCCCTAGATGAAAATTTTAAACTGTATTGATTACTTTAAATTTCAATTATACACATGATTTTAGTACGGATTTAAAAATTATTTCTGCTTAATCAAACAGTTTCACTCCAAGAATGATATCCAAACTAATAGAACCATTCATGTTCAAGAGGATATTTTTTGTGATATCATTTTTGGATTTTTCTATTGTTGGAATGATAACCTACCCTTGGTGTACTATGCATACAAAAACACCTACTATTATGACATCATTATGGAATCAATTGAGGCTTTATATGACAGACCCTATAGGTTATCACAATGTTGGAATAATATTAGTATGTAGTCACCAAGGGGCCCATAGTATGTGGGACCTATGACAGGTAAGGTGTAGGTCATCCAAGAGTTGATGATTACTACACATAGTCTTCATAAATATTATATAAATTGATGGTGGAGTCTGTTGGGGTTCATGGATAAAGACCATGTTTTGGAAAAGGTCTCACGTTGACATAGATTATAAAGATTTAGCATGGGTGGCATGCAATATTCAATATTCATTGGACCTTCATAAATATTATTCAGAGTTGGAAATGTGTTATACCTCTTGGATATATTGCTACAGTTAGAATATGTACATGAAGCCTTCCATATGTTGCAAATGAGGAATTATGTTCATTTTTTGTCACATTTGTTGACATGGGAAATATATACATTGATGATGGAGAAATGTTTATGAATTAAATGGTGAATATATAGGATTAGAAGGAGAATATCCTCAGTGGGTGAGTGATTCTTTTGGTGTGTCTCTGGTGGCAGTATAAGAATGATCAGGATAACACCTAGGTGAGGGAGAAAAATATGCGAGCTCAGTATCCACCGAATTTTGAGTAGTACTATTCAATTTTTGGGACAATATAAATTATTATGGGGAGAATATAATATATATATCATGTAAATATTTTAAATATATCTAGTATTTTTTTAGATCCAAGTTCTTATACGATGAGAGATTCCAAGTCTCGATTAGCCAAAAATTTATATTTAAAAAATATTAAATATTCTATTGTCATGTGTGCATTGTTTTCATAAAAAACATTAATTTATAAATATCAGAGGGTTATTTTTTATATGATAATATCATTTTATTCCAAATATGGTTTTTACCCAAGGTGTGTCACAAACATTTTGCGCATCGGGTGTAAAACCCCAAACCCACACTATTGGATTTAGTCCTGAAACATGTTGTGTATTTTTTATATACAGGATAATAGAAATATGCAAAGTAAATTATAAATTAGATTACCTTTTTCAGAAAAGGTTATTGGGAATTGGAAATATCATACACTTAATTAATTAGAGACTACAATTATTTTTTACAAAATAATGAATTTTATTAATCTATATTAGCCCCTTAACTATCCTTTGAAATTATAAGGAACCCTTTGAAAAACATTTTCAAAACATGGGGCGAGCATAAAAAGCTCAGTAAGAGGATAAATAACAATATAACATTTGGTGATCATAATCATTATCAAAATAAAATAGTCTTAGGATCATAATCATGAGAGGAAACACTAAGAGAAGACTTGTAATTTGGAAATGCATAATAATTAAACATCATGTCTTAGCGGTAATCTAACACACATAGTTGTGAAGAAATATAGGATCATTTTTAAGCCTATTTCAATTTTTACATGGGGTTCTTCACTTTACTCAATGGATTTGAGTGATATGTACTTCTTGAAAAACCCATCACATCATAAAATATTCACTGTGCTATATATTTCAAGGCACACCCATCACATCAAAATATGTACATTATCATGATAGTCAAATAAAACATATATCAATCATGAAAATAAAAAACAATTTAAAGGAATGGTTTTCAATTCATAAATCTTACATTAATAAAATTTCGGTTCCCAAATTAAAAAGGGAATAACATACTTGATGAACGCACCATCAACCTTTCGAGGGATGTAAAATGTGTGTTTTTTCAACGAAGAGTTCTTCTAAAAAACATTTAGTTTGACATAAAATCTAGTGGAAAACATTTAAATCCTATTAAATGTAAGATAATGATTATGAATTTATGTTTATTTAATAACTATATTTGAAATGGATTAAAAGAGGGAAAACCCAAATAATGAATGTGGGGTTCGAGAATTCCCTTTACATTGTATCTGAATAGTTTATTATCTTTAATGTACTGTATAATGAAATTAGGTTCATTAATTATCAATTAAATAACATTTAATACATAAATATTGTTCATTATGGTGTCATTAAATTTTTTATGGGCCGTTTTATGAGTTATAGTGTCCAAATTCTTTTTTCGATAGTTTTGTTTTTCGTAGTTTTCTTGAATTGATTACTTGTCCACATGAATGGAAGTTCTTGTTGAACATGGACAAACATCACGAATTTATATATCATGTTATTAATTTTCTTTATATTTTTCTAAAATATCTTATAATTATTTTGGTTATATACCATGAGGATGAATCATTTGATAAAATTTAATGATGATCGTTTTGGGTTATTTTGGGATGTTTTCGGATTATAACAAAAATGTTTTTTATAATTTAGTGTTATCTATAAAACATGTTTTCAAAACATTAAAGGGGAAAAAATATAAGTATTAAAATAAGTTTTTCAACTATTTTATTCTTTTATTGACTACCTTGAATGGTTTGATGTAAAATATAAGTGCATCACCCATGATCTAGGTAAATTAACATATCACATGCGACAATTTTATTTTTGAAAACCAAGAGGGAGAGAGGGAGAATTATAATAAATAATATTCAATTAACTTGATATAATAACATTATATCAATCATAATATATTTATCATGACATTTTTATTAGAGAATTTTAGTTTAAGAGAATAAAAAAAATGAAATTTCAAAAGGAAATTGAATGAAAAGGGGGAGAAGTTACCTCTTGAATATATCTTCTTTGAGTGCCTCTTCATGGGAGATGTTTTGGACTTTTTATGAGACCAAGGGATGATGGACGTAGGGTAAGAGCTTGGAAAAAAATATGAGTAAAATTTGGAGTATGAACAAGGCATGAGAGGTGTGAGGAAACAAGGTTGTGAGGGGTGGTGTTTATAGTTGAGGGGAGATGGGTTTGCACAATATTATATTCTTTAATTTACTATTTATCAACAAGACAAGAAATAATAAAGATTATTGTGATTAAAAAAGTAATATGTTTATGTGAGTTCTTAACAAAGTCCATTTACATCATCCGTGAAGTATCCATGATGTAGAAAATCATTTATTTAGAATGTTTTGAAAATTATTGAATTCCACTATTCACAAAATATCATTTTATTTTAAAAAAATCACAAAAAAACACCCTAACAATCTATTGACATGAAAATTTACTAAATTAAATCCATTTTATTTAAATTATTTTCTAAATATTATTAATTTGAATTTTAATTAAATTCAAAATTTATGTGAAAAATATAAATTGAAAATTGGGTTTTTCTAGAACTTTGAACAATTAGTTAAAGTCTTATAAAATTTCTATATAATAATAAGAATTAAAAATTAAATTTTATGACAATATTTTATGAAAAATATATTTTTTAAATTATAAAATTAATAATTAAACATTCATGACTTACAGAAATACAAACATTGTAATATAGTAATATCATATTATAACTTATATGATGGATACATTTTATTTACAGTATCATTGGTAAGGTTAATATTCACGTTGAAAATTTTTCATTTAAAAGGGTCACATTACTATTCAAAATGGTATGTTAATATTCATAAGGGTATTTTACTATTCCTAAGTGTATGTTACCATTCACTAATAATTATGTCTATCCTATCAAACTACAAACATCTCACTGATCACAACCATGTATGTCATATTTTTGAAATTTAAATCACAATGGTTGAAAATTTATGTTTAGAGGAAACATAGAATATATTTGTTCATTTAATCACATAGTTTTTCATTATAAAATCTTAAGATGTTACATTCCACCCCCCCCCCCCCCCCCCAAATGATTTGCCCCCTTAAAATTCGTTCATTGTACTTATAATAATGAATTTACATTTTAGGAATTAAAAAACCTATTTTATATATTTAACTATATGTTTAAAGGTAAATTATATATCTAATTTTTTATTATGAAAAAAAAACATAATCTCCAATAGTGTCTAGACCGTTCGTCTCATACCATCTTTAAAGCCCGAATCCAGTAATTTCTGCTTCAGTACAGAAACAGTTTTTTTATTTTGTATATAAAGGATAATAGAAAAATAGACAGTACAATATAAATTCTAGGTACTTTTTTGATCTAGGTTTTGGAGAATAAAAAATATCATAAATACATTTAATTAGAGTTTACATTTAATAATTACAAAATTTAAAACTTGATTCATATATTCTAGCACCTTAAATATCTTTTAAACTTTTATGAAATCACGTGAAAACATTTTAAAAACATGGGGTGAGCATAAATTTTTTTAGTAAGAGTATATATAACAATATTAAATGTGTGAGAATAATCATTATCATTGTAACATAGTCTTAGGGTCATAATCATAAGAGGAAAAATTAAGAGAATACTTTGAATGTGGAAATGCATAAAAATGCAACATCATTTATTAGTGGTCATCAAACAAATATAGTTGTGAATTAATATATCAGCATGTTCATGCATATTTCACATTACACTTTAGGTTCTTTTACATTACCCAATGCATTGGAGAATTATATTATTCTGGTGTCACCCGTCACATCATAACATTTTCATTGCTCTATATAATTATTAATGAACCAGTCACATAAAAAATTTATATTATCATGTATTCTACATGGAACATATATCAATCATGAATATAAACAAACCATGTAAAGGAAAATTTTTTATATCATAAATCATACATTCAAAATCTTTTGGTTTCCAAAAAATTAATAACATACTTGATGCAAGCACCATCAACCATGACTTTGAAGTAAAAGGTGTGTTTTTTAAAGAAGTTTTTTATTTTGGAAGAAATTTGCTTTATCATAAACTCTGAAAGAAAAAAACAATTTCCTATAAAAGTTAATATAATTATGATGAATTTTTTATTAATACCATATTGAAAATGTATTGAAATGGGGAAACCTAAAGAATGAAAGTGGGGTTCGAGAATTCCACTAACCTTGTATCCGAACACTTTCTTCATTTTAATTTCCTATATAATAATAGTAAAATAATTAATTGACAATAAAAGAACATTGTCTACATTAATATGGTTCATTATGGGTTTATTATGTTTTTTTATCAGCCTTTGGATGAGTTAATGGGTTTAAATTCATTTTTCGATAGTGTTCTTTCTATTAGTTTTCATGTATAGTTCACTTGTGCACATGAATGGAAGTTCGTTTAGAACAAGGATCTTAATCCATAATATATATTTCATGTTTTTAATTAATTTCCAAGAGTAAAATTTTTATTATAATTATTTTTTTATATACAATGATAATGAATCAGTTGATCAAATTTAATGATGATCGTGTCGGGTTAATTTGGGCGGTTTTCAGATTATAGTGAACATGTTTTGTATTATCATTAATTTTTTTGTATAAAACAAGTTAATTAAACATAAAATGGTTACAAAATACATATTTCAATTGGTATTCAGCTATTTAATGGTCTTATTTACCTTTGTGATGGTGGAGAAGGGAAATAGAATTTCATCACCAAGGATGATAGTACATTTACATATCACGGTCGACAATTTCATTTTTATAAACAAAGATGGAGATGGAGGGCTATAATGAATAATATTTCATTAATAAGATTTCATAATAGTATATTAATTATAAAAGAGTTAACATGAAATTTGAATAAGATAAATTTAGGTTAATGGAATAAAAGAAATAAAATTTAAAAAGAAAATGATAGAAAATAGAGAGAAATTACCTCTTGAATATATCATTATTGAGAACCTCTTTAGGGGATACGTTTTGATATTTTTATGAGACCAAGGGATGATGAACATGGGATAGGATCTTGGGAATATATATGGGAAGAATTTTGAGTAGGCAAAAAAGATTGAGGGGTGTGAGAAAATGAGGGTTTGAGGGGTGGTATTTATAATGGAGGGGAGATGGGGTTTCTCAATATTATATTCATTAGTTTTTTATTTTTCCTCAATATGAGAAGTTGTGATGATTTCTATGAGTCAAAATATTAATATGTTTATGTAAGTTATAACCAATTCCCATTAACCCATCCATGAATCATGCTTGATGCATTAATTCATTTATTTAGCATATTTTTTAAATTATTGAATTTCACTATTCACCAAAATAGCATTTATTTTAAAAAATTCCCTAAAAAATCTCCCTGACCATATTTTGACATGTAGAATTAATAAATGAACATAATTTTATGAAAATAAATTTCAAAATATTTTTAATTTTTTTAAATAAAATCTTAATTTACATGAAAAATGCAAATTTATAAATTTAAACTGTTTTTATAAGACTTTGAAAAAATAATTAAGGTCTCCTAAAAATATAATATGATAATAAGAAATCAACACACTATTTTATGAATTCATGTTATGAAAATAATATATTAAATTGTCGAATTCATCCTTAAATATCCTTGACTAACAAAAATACCAATACTATAATAGAAGTATACAATATTGCCACTTGTAGGATTGATAAATTTTATTTATACTGTCATTGGTAATGTTCTTATTGGATTTTCCAATTTACTATCCCTAAGGGTCGTATTACTACTAATAATCGGTATGTTACTATTCATAAGGATATGTTACTGTTCATAAGGGTATGTAACCATTCACTAAAAAATATGTTTGTCCTATAAGAATCCAAACATCTTATCGATCACAACTGTATATGTCATAATTTTAAAATTCCAATAACATAAATGGAAAATATATGTTTAATGGTCTCCAAAAATATCAATGTTCATTTATGAACATAGTGTTTTCTTTTAAAATATAAGGTTGTTACATCAGGTGTTCATATTGTGTTCCAGCATTGATAGATAAATAATTTATTTTGTGGTTAAATTAGAGAAAAATACAAAGACTTCTCTATGAATATTCTTTTAGGGATTATTCATTGGTTTATCCACATAATACCAAGGATCGAGTGATAGCATTGGTGTAGATCTTTGGAATGTGAAAATAGATTTCATGATCAGATCGATATTGTAGGGATGATCTATTCAAATAATGTTTATGGACCTCATCAATGACTACAGAAAATATAGTTCTTCATTAGTGACTAGTTAGAACACAAGGTAGTATTTTTGGTTTATGTGGATTAATCTTTCACTATTATACCATATCAAAGATGAATATATTCCACCAAAAATAATTAATTCCCACATTGATAGTTTATTTATTAGTTCATTTTTGGGCATTCCTCCTTATTCTTCTATTCTATGTAAAACATCAAATAAGACACGAAAAATGATGAGGTTTATTCCTCATGTTTTTGGTTTAGGGTTTTCTCCCCCATATCTTCACACCATCACCATTAAAAATTTATTTGGCATGTGGATAAATAGATAATATGTATCTGATCATTTCATGACCAGTATTTAGTGACAATTAATAAAATTTTTGGACTTAGTCAAGGATATGATCAACGTTCATGGAAATTGTGCATGTACGGAATAATATTTGATGTTTTTTTGTGGTTCTTGTTATTTGCATGGGATGACATGAAAGAAATTATTACATATCCACATATGTGTCTAGAGTTCACTGAATGGTGCTGTAGAGTGTCAGATATTCCTAGATACTTGTTTCATCGAGATAAAAATAATGTCACTGGAAAATTTAGACAACACGTGAAGGAATCCACATTTTTTTGAAAACTCATGTTACACGGCATGTAATCCAAAATTACATTCCACATGTGGCCCTAGATATAGATCTAGGGTATCCAAATAGAAAAAAATATCTCATGTATAATGCCACATGTCACCTGCTATGTAACTTGATGTTATTGGACCAACTTGTACTATGTGAGTACATGATAACATAAACAACTAGAAATATGGGTAAGGCTCGAGTACATGGAAATATCATTGTACTATATCATGGTCAGATAAACATGATAATGACTTAAATCACATGGGAATGGATATAAGGCACATAAAGAGTGTTGATCATCCTTTACACACCATGTACCCATGAGAGAAAAATCATTTATATTGAGGTTTACATTCCATTCCAGATGGATAGACACAGGCGTAACAGAAATTGGTCAGACACATCATGCACAACTTGTACACCATATGTACTCAAATTGATAATGATTATATCCCTTCATTTATTCAATATAGAACATGATTTTTTGATTGTGATACTTTTGTATTTTCCCATGAGGGTACATTGTAGTATTTCATCCTCTATATAATATTTTGATCCCCTCAACGGGTTTAATATTGTACAAACATGGATGTATCCACCAATGGTACAATGGTTGGATCCTTTTCCATTCCTAGGAGGGTTTCATTTTATTGACATGACCACCATTAACAGGGTATAAATCCCCTATCTATAATGTTGATCCAACAGAAATGTTGGTTTCCCCTAGTTGCCCTAGGTGTGATCCCATTCCCGGATGGTTAGATATTTTGTGATCCAGTGAATATTTCCTAGGCAGATCCCAATGATCATGACAAATTGGATTAGCATCACTAGTTATATCATAGACCATGGTGTCGATTATCATAGAACTATATTTAACATTAATCCTTAGAAAATATCACGTGTTTGAAAATGTTTGTTTAGACCACTTGATACTAGTTTTCATTGATGATTATAACTAGGACTATTAATTTTATTATTGACTACAATTGTTAATTTATTCATAGTGATATTAGGGTACCTTATAGTTATTTTATACTCACAGTTACATCCGATTTTATAACCCATTTCTTGTATATTGTGAACCCATAACCATTCTATAGAGTTATCTGAGGACATAGGGAATGGATAGCTTAGATCTGGGATTAATAGACGGAGGTGTGTGTTGTTGATACATTTGATAGTAATCCCATCCTTCTGAGAAGTTTGGAATTATTTAAAAGTTTGTTGGGATTTTGTTTTGACCTTATCCCCTTTAGTACCTTATTATTATACTCTTCTTTTGGGATTATAGATTCATTCATTCATTGGTGTCAACTATTTTACATTTATACATTGTTTGGGATCAGAGATATGTCCATGAGTACATTTACATGAGGATAATTCTTATCATAGGTTGGATATTCATACTCGGTGTTTTCCTCCAGCCCATATACTATTGAAGGTATTCTTGGGGTATCCACAGTTTTCTTATCGCTGGATATGTGGGCCCATATGGGTCAGTTTGGTCCATGGAATTTAAATAACTAGATTGGAATTTCTATTAATAAGATTCATGCTTTCCGAAAATATTACAACTTATTATGTAGGAAATAATAATCCTAAATTATTTTATAGAATGTGATATATCTCTATTGAATTATAAAGTATATTAAACACTATCTCTTATTCCACATAAATTCATGTATAAGTCCCCACTAATTTCTAGTCTTGAAAATCTAATCATGATTTCTGAAATTACAAAAAAATTATTTGATGCCATCATGTTGTGAGAATAAAATATAATTATGAGTTGATTCATCATCTAAATGGATTATCAAGGTATATATTTGATGTAATTCATCCATATTTTCAATCTGAGGTCCATTTTGTTCTGTTGGGTCTGTCATCTGATGGTTTAAATCTATTTTTTAGATTATTACTTCTCAACTAATGTGGATTTTAATTCATGTTTATAATTTTTTAATATGTATGTTGATAAGAAATCATTTACATTATATAGTATAATCATATCCATATCATCTGAAACTTGGAATGATATAGGTGTCTACTTCCAACCATTGCCAAAAGAGTTATATCAGCATTGAGATTTTGGTGTGCGGACATATAATACTTCATCGAAAAATATATTTCAGATGCATGTTGTGATTTTATAGAAAGTATTTATTTCTATAACTATTAAGTGATGTATTTTTGTATCACCAATGGAAAACTATCTTGTATTACTTTTTTAAAGAATACATGATATATAAGACTTAAATATCATCATTGTTTTGGTTTCAAGGGGCATCAATGATTATTTACAGTATATCATTCATACATGGGACATTACCAAGGTTTTGATAATCATGTTGACATGGAAATTTATTTTAATAAATTTAAGTAACTGATGTAATTTATGAATTTAAAGATGTTTGATTCTTATTAGAAAAGTAAATATGTAATCTAAAAATATGAATAATGATGTCATCGAATCTACTTACATTTAGAAAAATAAAAGCAACTTTCTGAGTTGACATCTTTGTCATCTAATTTTTCACATCATTATTTAGTCATAGTTCAAATTTAGAATAAAAATTATCTGAAATGATTCTTTCAATTCATCTAAATGTAATGGGGTGAAATATTTATTACTTATAATCTTTGCGCTGCTTGATGGATTGGGGTATTAGACTAGAACTTTATCCCATGTGTATCTGATAAATTAAATAGAAATTTATTTTTTCTTATATTGTTATGTCACCTTTAGTGAAAAATTTATGTATGGAAGTATTGAAGAATAATAAGGTTTATAATTTCTATTCATGTAACATATCCAAATTTTCCAATTATATAGTGTTTAAATTAAAATCCATAAAAATTATTGATTATCACATCCTTCTTCATGAATTGATTCAAACATCAATTCGTAATTTCATATATAATAATGCAAGGTTTACGGTGATTCAATTATTCCAATTTTTATATAATTTTTACTAAATGATTATCCAATAATTTCAGGGAAAATATAAGAAGAGGAACCATTAATTATTTTTTTATGTAGATAAAATATTTCTTTCATTATTTTTCTTTTTCATGTAGCATATAAAAGTGTATCTTTATACTAAAATACATCATGGGTGCCCATTTATTTTCATTGGTTGTATCATTTTAAATGACATATGGGCACAATGAATTCATATGTACAATGTAATAATCCTCATGAAGGTTCGATTATGAGAAGTAATCTAGCTCAAGAATGTATGTATTTATCTTTAGTTTATTTGTCTTATGTGAGAAAAAGACATAAAAATAAAATTATAAATGAAGATGATATGTAATGAAATATTGATACCTCATTTTACGTACCTTGTACAATTGTATAATTCAAGTGTCATATAAATTTTCATCATTGGGCCACAATGCGAGGGAAATGGGACATTTAACAGTCAAGTTTAAATATGATTTATTTGATTAATATATCAATTAAGTAAATTTAATACGTATATTTTATATCATAAATGTAAATTCACATATACTATAAATTTTTATTATAATTTTATCTTTGGAATATAAAAAATTATAAGAAGATTTTGTAACGACCGACTTATTCTCATTGTCTTGAGAACCCAATGAGTATTTTCTGAGACTTAGGTTACATCCCCAAGATTCTAAAGGTTATAAATAAATGAAGAAGGGTTTCAAATATTAATGGGAGACTATTTACCCTTTTAAAGATAAACTATAAACCAACTAACCACAATCCATAGCATTTATATGATGCAAGAACAAAATAATGACAATTGAGAAAATCTATTATACCATAGTAAGGCCAAAAAAAGTACTACAACGATTGACAATAATACATCAATGTAAAAGTACAAGATAACTAAAAATTTCACCAAAATAACAAAAATACTCAAGGCTCCACCATCTCCATGATCTACTACAATCATACATCTCAACAACTCAAGATGTATTTCTAAAAAAATATAGCACCATATCTTTACCCATGTCTCAGAAGATGACATCTTGAAAAGAACCAATGGTACAAAGAAGAGGTGAGTATAAAACTCAGTAAGATTCCACAATTAATTCCTGGATTATTACACTAGGATAAATGATTTAACAACATTTATATTAAACATTTTATATAAAACAAATTCTGAAATGAGTTTATAACTAAATATAAACACTTCTCAAAACAGATTATAACTAAATATAAACTAAACCCATGTGAACCAATTTTCCATAAATCTATACTCTACGTAAACATTTAAATATATCATTAAAACTCTTTATAAAAAATACTTTGTTAAACCAATAAACTCTACACAACGACAAATTCAAAAAATGCGTTCATCGTTATGATAGTTCCATACTCATGAGTGGTTTCTCATCGATCTACCAAGTCATCACAAGGTAATTATACCCCATGTTCCATTTAATATTTTTTACTAGTCAGATAATCATATTTCATCCATTACTAGTAATTAAATATGATTCACACACCATGTTTTCCAAAAATCAAAACCAATTTCAAACAATTTCAGCCATTTTAATAAAAATGCATGTTTATTGAAAAAATATGAACCATCCAATTTCAAAAAATTATAGAATTTTAAAAAATAATATATCTACTAGAAATATAATAAATCAATCAATTTTAAAAAATTCTAGAGTATCCAATATTTAAAAATCTTCATTAAATATGAATCTAGTGTTTTATCAAAAGACCCCCTATTTTCCTTATTTTCCACCACCCATCACTAAAGCGGGATTAACAATTTTACAACAGAAAAAAACCCAATTAATTATTCATAAAAAAAATTAAATTTTAATTCATTTCAATAAATTACATCAATGGTAGATGATATTGAATACACCTACCTCACTTTTTTTGACAAAAGCTAACAATAGACAATAAAACATTCAAGAATCTGAGTCATGATTCCAAGAAATCACCTATGATCTACTCCATTAGCATGAGAAACACCATATATAATTTTATTCGGTCGGAAAACACTTATATATTCCTAAAAGGGGCATAGATATAATAAAATAGCTGAATGTAGGAGTATATCTACGAAACTATGAATAAAACAATGAAGAACATACACTTACAGAAATAATAGGACATAAATTTTCCAAGGAACATGTTCGGATCACTTATAGGTCAATGGGAGAACCTAATTTAGACAATTAGGGAGAAAAAAATCATGTTATGGTTGATGTGGGTTGAAATGGATTAGATAGTTGGCCATGAGTCATTATATCCACATAGATAGAGAATTATTTTTGGCCTGGCACTGTTTGGCTAGACAATTTTTCCAAACCACGTGCCAACCAAGCACCCCCTTTTTCTTCACCCAGAACTAGCCAAGGTATTATAAAGTCTCCCCCAATAACCCACATAATCATTAAACATACGAAAATCATTATTCAAGGGTTACATTCCAGAAATCAGGGTTTCTGCATTCTCCCCACCATTGGTCTTTCTGTCTCCGGAAAGTTGAAAGCGATCACTACCCTAAAAGGGTTCAAAACATTAACACTTCATTTCCTTATTGCATTACCAATTCTCTTCCTAAGTTGGACCATTTCCATAAAACCCACCCTAGAATGATTTTTTTCCATGTATGATATTATCTTTCATATCCAAAATCTTTACAGAGATATGTACCATCAAAGAAATCATCCCTTGTTCAACGTGATCCGATCTGGCCACATGGTCAGGATTAGGATGATAGTTTTTCCACTGAGATACATGGAACACATTGTTCACCAAATAGAACTATAGTTTAAATAATACTTCATGACAATGCGACTCTATAATCCTACTTGTGTTTCCAAAACACTTACATACCCAACAACCTGGTAACATGATGTTCATCATAAAAAGGATAGCTCTGTCTTCTTATGCTATACATTTCAAGTCCCAAATATCCTACTATTTTATAGGAAAAAAGCCAAGGAAAATAAAATAATTATTTCAAATCCATGACCATTAAAAATAAAGACTACATGTTCCATAGAGAAAGGACTATGTTGACACCATTTGTAATGACCCACTCATTCTCATTGGATTGAGAACACATCGACTCATTATTAGGCCTTATGTGACATCTCCAATATGAAAAAGTCTTGAAGAAATGTCAGTGGTTTTCAAATACTTGTGAGTTATGATTTACCTTTTTAAAGATAATCTATAAACCCACCAACCATAATCCATAGCAGTTATATGATGCATGACCAAAATAATGACTATTTATAAAATATTATATACCAATGTAAGACCAACAAAAGTTATACAATAAACTATATCTACAAATAAAACAAACAGTGTAAGATAAATAAAAAAGACACAAAAATAACAAAAATAATCTAGATTCCACCCACTCCATAGTCCCCCACCACCAAACAGCTCAATAACTCAAGAAGTAATGCTAAAAGTCTACTGCACCCTACCATTGCCCACGTCCTAGAAGTTGACATATGGAAAAGTAACAAAGTACCAAAGAATGGGTGAATATAAAAATCATTTAGGATTTATACAATGACATCTATACTCACTCAACTAGAATATAAGAATTTCCAACATTTATATAATACTTATTATATAAAAAAATTTCTGAATAAAGTTTATAAATAAATATTAACACTTCTCAAAAATAGTTTATAACTATATATAATCTAAAACCAAGTGATCCAAGTTTCTCGAAATCAATAATACAGGTAATAATTTAAATAAATAATTAATACGATTTCTTAAAACTACTTTGGAAAAACAATAAACTCCTCAAAACAGCTACTACAATAAATACATGCATCATTATGACAGTTCTACACTCATGAGTGTTTTCTCATAGATCTACCAAGTCATCACAAGGTTATTGTTTCCCATATTCTATATAACCTTTGAAACCAAGTGCATGTTCATATTTCAACCATTCCTAGTTATTCAATATGATATGAACACCATGATTTCCAAAAACCAAAACCAATTTTAAACAATTTCACTTTTTCAATAAAAATGCTCATTTATTGAAAACATTCGTAACATCCATTATGAAAAAATTAAATCATTTAAAAATCCCAAATTATTACCATAAATATTCTAAATAAATTTATTTTAAAAATTTTAGAAAATCCATAATTTTAAAATCACAATTTAATATAAACACTTATGTTTTTCACAAAACATCGAATATTTCATGTTTTCCACCACCCATCACTAAAGATGGTTTAACAATTGTTTGTAAGAAAAAACTAATTTTAATTATCATCAAAAACTAAAGTTTAATGCATTCCAACCAATTCCATCAATGAGAGATGAGAATGAAGCCACTTACCTTGCTTGTTTCAATGAAAACTATCAACAGATAAAGAATGCTCAAGAATCTGGGTTAAGATTCCAAGAAACCACCCAAGATATTCTCCCATATCATGATAAACACCAGATATAACATAATTTGAAATAAATACTCTATTATATACCCACATATGGTGTAGATCTAATAGAAATACATGATAGGAGTAGAATATCTATGAAACCATGAAGAAAACGATGAAGAAAATGCAGTTATCGGAAGAATCTTCGTTCGATTTGCCAATGAACATGTTCAGATCACTTCAAGATTGATGAGAGAACCTCCTTTGTAATTTGGGGGATAAAAATTTCATGATAAGTTTTATTTGGGTTCAAATATATCAAACATATGGTCAAATAAATTACATCCACAAAGATAGGGAATTCGTTTTGGGCTTGTACGGTTTTGCCACACGGTTTGTCCAAATTGTGTACTGAAAATACAACCCTTTTTCCATTTTCCAAAGACCTCTATAAGTACTCCAACGTCTCTTAATCTTTTCACATAACCTATAAACATTTGAAAATAATCAGCGAAGGGTTATATATCTTAATATGGTGGTTCTATAGAGTTTATCATGGTTTACCTTTGAAAATGAGAGAGACTTTAGTAAGAAATGAGTTTCTTTATTGGTTTTAATAGATTATAACACCATTAAAATTATAAAATTAAAAAAAATTATTCATTACACTTTATCATTCATATATATTTTATGTAATGGGTTTACCTGTTGCCTTTATCTCTCGAGAATTGAGAATATTGGAATTTTTCTCAAAAGCTTTGGTTTATTAATATAAATTATTTAAAATAAGTGTGTATAAAGATGGTAAAAATGATTTTTCAGTGAATATGAGAACAAAAAATGATCATTTTATAATAAATATAAAAAATATTTTCATTCCTATGAATTATATAGTGGTCTTGAATATGAAAATGTTTTTGATTATGCTTTTTATAGAAAACACGTTTATTGGATTCCTATACTCATGGTCGCGTCACTACGATTAAATGAAAATGGTATGATTCAATGATGTTCCATGTCACTATTTTTGATGAATGTAGATTTAGAGTTATTGAGATTTCTCTCTTTTGAATACTGATGAACCATATATTTTTACATCAATGAAAAAAAAATTATGAATAATTAGATTGGATCATATCAAGTCATTAATGAATTAATCCCAAGACATATTTGGTAATGATGATGGGGATGAAATCAGCACCACAGATTCCCCAATTTGTAGTGACCAAACTATTTCATTTGAATACTGAAATTTTCAAATTTTTTGAATTTATGTTTAACCTTAAGTAGTAGTGGGTAATATATACAAGAAACTCTATGTGTTCGATGTTCATTTTGTTTATCTATATGTTTTATTATATGGTTGTCACTATATTAATCACATTAATTTATCTTTAGTTGAAATAGTACAATTTTTTATATTTTTCGATGCATTTATTTAAAGTTATTTCAATTCAAAAAATTAGTTTTAATTATTTTCTTAAAAACTTGTAAAATTTTTCCTTAAATAACATATTATAAAACAATTTAAAAAAATATTTAGAATATTAATTGAAAATAAATTTGAAGTGACAGTAAATAAATAATTTCAAAAAAACTAATTGAAATTTGTTTTAAAAAGTATTGAAGTTATATGAAACAATTTTTTTAAAACCGGTTTTTAAAAATATTAAAACTATTTTATATTGAAATGAAATTTTTTTAATTAGTATAAAACTGATTATCAATGAATTAAAAGTAAGACTTTATAAATATATTTAAAAGAAGAATAATTTTTTTAAAACCTTTTTAAATGGATGTTAAATGGTTTAAAAATGGGTTTTAAAAGTTTTTCAAGATAGTATTAAAAACTATTTTAATACTATTTTAAATTTTGTTTCATTCTACTTTTAAAACACTTTTAAAATGTTCATATATAATGTGATGTTATAATATCATCGATTTCTTGTTCGACTTATAATTTATATTGATAATATTTAAAGGCTTAATTTTAAAAATTAATATTTTATTCATATGAATAATAATAATGATATTGAATAAGATCAACAAAATAAATTATTTGAAAATTATCAATTCCTATGTGACCTAGGGATGACTCCTTTGGTTCCCTTTGAGATTATAATAATTATAATATTTTTTTTCTATAATACCATTCATTTTGTATTACTATTTTTTATTATATTTTTAGGAAACTTTATCATTTTTGAAATAAAATTCTACTGAACATACTAATTGTATTTAGTTTCATGATCAACTGAGCGAGGGTGATACTGGTGTTACATGAACAACCAATCATACAATTTCACAGCTATACCTTCTAGTAGAAATACCATATACCAAAATTTTCTACTTCCACATTAGCGCATGGGGATATTCTCACATATGATTTTATAATCTTTATATTTAATATTTACTACTCATATACCAATTTGATATCATATGACCCATCCTCAACTATTATATCTTTATCCTTCCATGTCTATGACACCTCCATTTAATAATCTTATGCATCATGGATTTGATGATCGTGATTTTTCAAATTCTACTCTCGAGTATGTAGATAACCCATTGAATGAATAGGAATAAGCACATCCTTCACAAGCTATTGGTTTATAATAGTTGATATGCCCATTATATTCTAATGATTATCCAGGGATAGGTATTAATTTATAAGTGAATTAAGTTATATAAAATCAATTTTATTAAGATTTAATGTGAATTAAATATACTTGTTTTATATTATCATATTTAATGGGATAATTTAAAACTAAGCTAATGCACACCCATATGTGTGCATCCAAGAACCACCAAATCAAAATCATGGTAGATTACAATTATGATAACTAGACTATAGATAAAAATTATAGAAAATGTATAAGATTCAAGGAGATGTTATCAAAGTATTGAGATAAAATTCCAACTCAAAATGTCTCATTAAGGAATATCAGAAACTAAATCAATCAAAATTAATGGGATGAGATATGTGTATGAAATTCTTAAAATTGAAATATATACTATTATTTTATTTAAATTTATTATCATGTTCCTCACATCATTGATTTATATTTCTCGATGATCTAGCAGTGAAGGTGGAGTGAATTATTGAACAAGAAGAAATAAAAATTATTCATAAGTTAGTTTGAAGAGTAGAGTCGTCACTGAGTTGGAGTGTGTACCAATATTGAACGTTCCACAAACCAGGTCAGGTTCTATCCAACATGACACCTGAATTGGAATATGGCATGGTCCAAAGGGCATTCATGATACACACAGAGTAGAAAATAGTTTCTCGGTACTAAAAATACACCATTGGGAATTATTTAAGAAATAATAAATGACCAAAATCAATACTCAAAATAAAAAATCTCACCATGATCAATATCCATAACCATAAAAGGTACATCAATCCAAAGTTAATAATTTTTCAAAATTTTAAAAATATAAATATCAATGTACCAAATATGAGGCAAAATAATATACCATAACTAAAAAACTGTCATGCAACATGAGGTTTATCACTATCAATCCAACAAGTCCAACACCTATGATAATAGGGATACTAGAAACAAGATCCACAATCCCTACTACAGAACATCTTTACATTACATGAGTCATACATAACAAAGTCTACAAACACCCATGGGTGTATGTTGAGTGTAATACAAAGCCTAGAAATATTCCACCTAAAATAAATATTCCATTCCATAACAGTAGAAGAAAAATTAACATGGAATTTTAATGAAAAAGAAATAAAACTTCATTAAGGGAAAATTGTGAGGAAAACTTTTCAATGATAACATGATATAAATTAAAAAATTAATCACGATGCACCTAATACCAACAGTGGGCATCACATCAAAAGAGAGAACCATGTAATAGTAAATCAATACAAATATTAGCACCAGGGTGACCCTAATACCCTCATATCTTTGTGAAACATGGTATTGTAAATATAACCCACAATGTCTTGGTGTTTGAGCCACCAAAGGAGAATCCAAAATTAGTTCTAGTGGCTTCGAATAATCAACATGTTTAGTTAGTATGTTATCAACAATAAATCTATAAGAAACTCTCCCTCAAGACCATCAGATCAAATAGAATAATAGTCTTAGTCCTCCCATAGAGATACCGAGGATTCACTTTATGTCTAATTTTAATTTCACAGGTCACATAGATGAACACATTAACATTCACAAGTAAAAAAGATGAGTAAACATGAAAACAAACCATTTATCATTGAAAAACCTATATCAAATCCTTATAAACACCAAATACAATTTAAATCATACTTTACAGCACATATTGAATTTATGGAACACATATAAAAAGAAAAACATTTTATATTTCATGAAATACAACCAATTTTCTTCGAAAACCCATTTTTCAACATCTATAAACCTAAAATCCATTTGAAAATATATTTATAACCTTTAAAACAATCCATATTCCACCTTAACAGTATAAAATTTATATCAAAATCTGCTAATAATGATAAAACATGGAATCATGTACCTCACCTTTCAATCATCTTGAATCTCATTTAAAACCAAACGAAGACATCAATGAAACCCTATAAAGGAAATATCAAACCACATACATGTATATTCTACCCCACATCTCAAGATCAAACCCTTATTATGTCATCCAACATGTTGGAGAAATGGGAATCCAAGAATGATTGAATAAAAACCCTATAATATGGAAGAAATTAATAGAAAATATACTTATATAAGGATTATTGATGATCTAAATCAAAATACAGAAAAAACAATGGACTTCAAGGGGGAAATTAAAAAGCAGAAGAAGCTCTTATGGATGAAAATAACATATGGTTTGAATTATGGGTGGAATATGGTTAAAATTATGGATGGTTTGAAAGGTAAAATACAATTTTTAATTACCTAGTCAAGCAATACAGTTAGCTGCATGGATTACCAATATTTGTAGAAAGTATATGGTGTCATATATCCAATATTAAACTAAAAAAACTAGGGGGGCACACCTATTTCACAAGTCATGCAACTTAGATAGTGTTATTATTTAGGGTAAACTGTTTCTTCTTGGGTGGCACATGGTTTCCCCTAACCATGCACCAACCCCGTGTGACCAGCTGATTAGGTCCAAAATTCCATTTTCCCAAAAAACTCCATGGGAATCCAAGGAATAAATATAATATGAAATATAAACCAAATTATACCGCAACATAAAATCACTGATGTGAAAATTATCAACACAATGGAAACCTTCCACCCCCATAAATTCATTAAAGTGTCTGATCAGAGAACAAAAATGATACAACTTCTCAACCCAATACTTCTGCTCCCATGTATCATGCTAATCACTACCATTTATCCAATGAACATAGAACACCAATATATTATTTTCACAAATAACATTATATTAGGATTCCAAAATCTATAATGGACACAAAAAATTCAAAAAATATGTTTCCATGTTCAAATCCTCCCAATTCATCACATAAAATAGAACTCGATTATAATTTTTTAGCATCATGATATAGAAGACATCATGTGTTTTTGTCAACTATGAAGGAAATAATAACTGTTATTCCACGTTACCATCTCTTTCGGTAACCTGAATAGGTATGAAAAAACTTAGAGTTAAATTCCTTTTCTTACCCAATAGAAGTTCCACCTTAAAATATTACCGACCAACAATAATAAATTCCAAATCTCATCACCTATTATAGGCATAAAACGTTTGGTGGATTTGCACAATCCAAAAATATTTGTTAGTCTATCTATCGTTATCATAAATCGCCAACATCTTACTTTACCTAAACAAAATGTCTCACCCATCTCGATTAGACATAATGGAGACCAACATGGTTGACTATAAAGCACCTCGTAGTGTGACATTATATCACGTATTGGTAAACATTATTATTAGAAAATTCAAAAGTCCCCAAACTGTATATCCCACAAACCTAAAAAATCTAAGACTCGTGTCCAGATCATGTCTTACAATAATTAATTCAACCGCTCTATATGACCATCCATTTGAGGATGGTATGTTGTCCTCAACTTGATCTAGGAATTCATTTCCTTTTGAATGCCTTCTCAAAACCACTAAGGAAAATGATTGTCCCTGTATGAAATGATAGCATATGGAACACTATAAAGAATCACTATCTCATGAATTTTTAACCAACCCAAATCATCCATATGTGATGAATATTTGATAAAAATGCAATGGGATAATTTGGTTAGATAGTTAATCACTATCCAAATGGAATTATGTCCTTGATGTGTAATATGTAATCCAATGAGGAAGTCTGTGGAGACCTAATTCCACATTTATGATGGAATAAGAAATTTATGAATCTAAATGGAGGTTCTCTAATGCTCTTTTTAACCGACTAACATATTTAACAACGATATACAAATCCAGATATTGCCGACCTGTTAACTAACCACTAGAACTTATGATTGATATCATAAAATATTTTATTAGTACTGGAATGAACAACCTACTCAGATTGGCATAAATCATACATCACAACCATCAATAAGGAAAAATACACCATAAAACAACCCATAAAACAGAAAACGCCAAGAAGATACAACATAAATTCATAAAAAAACCTATCATCAATTAGAGATTATATATAATATTGATAGAACTCGTCCCTTAGATGGTTTTTCTGAATCAAATCTAGAGGGGAAAGATTCATGATAATAGTAACCATGAAGGCACCTCCAATATACTCCTTGGTTTCCAAATTCATCTGAAAAAACCAATCATTTTAGAATCCTCACTAGGCTTCATCAAATATTACTCTATCACATTTCTATTAAAATCATCTGCTGCCACATAACATTTACTTGGGTGTACACGATATCAAAATTGAGCCCCATAAGGTACTTAGTCCAATGATGTTGCATCAAATTTAGATCCTTTGGATAGAAAATATAGACCAAACTCTTATGATCTCAATAGAAAAAATACATACCCTCTGGGAGGTAATGACTACACATCTTCAAGGAATGCATCACAACTGCTAATTCAAGGACATGGGCTGGGTAACTCTTTTCATGTGGTCATATTTATTGAGATCCACATGCAACCAAAATATCATCCAACATTATCACACACAAATGACCCATACATGAAGCATCATAGTGGACCAAATACCCATTTTAAGATTCCGATAAAATTATAATAGATGATGTGGTAAACCACTTCTTAATATCCATGAATGATGTCTTGCATTATGAACTCCACTCAAGAATTATCCCCTTCCAGGTAAGTACCATCATCAGTGATTAACTCTGAGATATGTTTTAAAAGAACCTCTTATAATACCATGAACGGACACAAAAAATTAGGATCTAAAAAATATACTTCGACTAATCCCAAGAAATAAGTACATTTATTTTCTTAGATTCCATCGAAACATATTATTCTACGATCACATGACCCAAAAACATAACCTCTAAAATCCAGAAGTTGCACATAAAAAACATCTCATAAAGATAATATTATCAAATAATTCCCAAAAAATTCAACAAATGTATCTCTGGATCCTCCTAAATCTAAGAATATACCAGGATATCATCCAAAAATACAATGAAAAGTATTTGAGATACTAATGGGACACAACGTTCATGAAAACCATAAAGATTGTTGGAGAATTCTTCAACATGAATGGCATGAAGAAATATTCAAAATGGTTGTACCAACTTTTAATGAATATTTAGGGATCATCCACCACTTGAAATCAGACCTTGTAAAACATGGAATGCAAATAAATCTAGTAGAACCACCTCGCCTCATTAATAATATAGAAATAGTCATGAATATGAGAAAAATAATATATTTTTTATAAAATTTCAAACTATTAAAATTTAGATAATCTCTAAAAAACAAAAGAGCACCACCATCCTCCAAAAAAAGTATGATTGGGGTGGCTGATTGTGAGAATCGAAAGAAAATGAATAATTTGAATTCCAAATCATCCAGTTGTACATTTAATTACCTCAACTCGGTGGGGCCATCTATATGATGGAAGAGATAACAACTGTTCTCACGATGCTATGAAAATTGTGAACTCCACCTCTCTCTGGGAAAGAAAACTACAAAATTCGTTTGGAATTATGTCTGGAAACTCATCCACCAAAAGAGGCAATCCACTCTCAAGGGCACCATCAACGTACTCCACCGTGATTGAAAAGATCTAAAAAATGAAGTTTCCCCATTCCAAATGTGGATGTCCAACACATCCCTAATGAGGATCACATTCATCACAATAAACATGTGTTCTCTCATTAGGTTCCATGAAACACATTCTTCTGCAATAAAAATTGACATGAGACTAAAAATGCACTATCAAATCTATAACAAGGATCATGCCAAACAGGTCCACCTCCAAAACTATAAAATCCATCCCTAGATCAACCTCTGACATGTTTAGTGCACAAGATGGTCAGCTGAAACCCTTGACTTAGTTCTTACCAAATGACGTCACCAAATCCACCACTTATGGTATGAGATCAGAAAAAAAGTTCAACACATACAAAATATAAAATGAGATATAAGATAAAAAAGAAAAAATATCAAATAGAGAAACAAATATAGACGAAATAAGAATGATACATTGAAGCATCTCATACCCTATATCTCATTCCATAGGTGCCAAATCAAGAACAAGAAGATGCATGATCACTACTTGAGCATGAACCAACCATCAGTTTATTTATCATCCTTGAACTGAATGTGTCCAGATGTGGAT
The DNA here is from genome assembly GCA_963277665.1 of Viscum album. Taxonomy (NCBI): domain Eukaryota; kingdom Viridiplantae; phylum Streptophyta; class Magnoliopsida; order Santalales; family Viscaceae; genus Viscum; species Viscum album. Next base: position 1,009,668,795 of record OY728167.1, read on the forward strand.
CTAACCCTAGGATCATGACCACCAGACTCAGAACTCACTATCCTTGATTATTCTCACGAGGATAGAACACTAATGGAGTAAAAATATTCCACCAATATAATATGGGTGTGCCTCCTTATAAAACTAATGCAATATTCCCTATAATCCCACAATGATGGCATGTATTGGGTTGAGTTGATCTTGGAGACCACACAGGACCAACCATTCTACACCAATTCCACAAAACTAATCATTCATCCTGTGAGACATATGATAGAGGTTGGGAATGATTTCATGAACTAGCACCACTTATCTTCAATTGTTCATCTTCTAACCTCTTATTCTTAGAAAAACTAACACTACCTTGGCACATGACTGATACTACTATAGAGAAACTATACATTCTACTAAGATATTTCTACAACATAAATGATAGACCAACAACCTCAATATAATTAATCAACGTGAAAAACAATTTTTGTGGTCAAATATCTAGTCACAACCCCGTTTTGAATGTTTAGGCTTTTATATTGTCATTGGAAACTACCTCGGGTGTGAAATGAACCATCTCTGCAAAGCAGTTGGCGTATTCCATCACGGTCCGATCCCCCAGATAAAGATCCCAAAAACTCTCAGGTCATGGTGAAGGCTAGGGTATCTGGTAAATCTTACTCATAAAATAAAACCTTGAAATATTTCCATCCCATCTTCTCATTCTTCCTAGACCTGACCACTTAGTCACACCACTTATATCTGAGACCTCCCAATAAGAATTATGCACACTCCACCTTCACTACATCAGTATTGCTAAGAATCCCAAAAATCCTCTCTATTCTCTCAAGACAACCCACTACCTCATGGGGATGCATTTTACCTCAAAAGGAAGAAGGTTTATTCTTGAGGAACTTATGAGGATTGTCCTTCTCTATACCATTTTTGGATTCTCTAACATAAACAGGTCATACCTGATCACTAAAGAAAATCATGGATAACACTAACCACAAATTTTACTAGTCTCTGATCAATTGGTGAAGGGATAAATCTCTCTAACCACACTATATGTATGTACAAGAGGTCTCTAGGGCAGAATCTTGCAAGAACAAAAATAAAACCACAAATAAAACCTCTCAGTGCACAATTATAACAATTTGCAGTAATAAAAAAATCGCAAAAAATAATTAAAAGTTCAACGAATTGCCAAATCAATCACATTATCAAGACAGACCAATCTACTCTACCCCCAACTGATGTCCATAAATTGTCTGTAACATGTAAATATCATTTGAAATAGAAGTCAAATCAATTTCTAACATCCCATTGAAACATAAGATCCATTACGAGTGGTGTTTTCTAGACACCCCACTAGCTATTAAACCTCAAGCCCCGAAAATCTTAGCTATGGTCTATCCAGACTCTCCCAAATAACATGACCGATAGAATGGTTCAAAACCATGATCTTATACCATTTTTTCATGAACTAGGTTGGGGTTCCATCAAGCCTGACACCCAAACTAGCACATGGCTTGGCCCGAAGGGCATTACAAATCCCCATGGGTTAGAAACATGTGTGTGGTTACCAACATTACACATTCGGTAATAATTTCAGCAATGATAACTAACCATAATCAATACTCAAAATAAAGCATCACATAAAGATAAATATCTATAACCACAAGAGGTACAAAAATTCCATCATAATAATTTTACAATATTAACCAAAATTAAAAAACCAATGTACAATAACGGGAGAGAAAACAACTAGAAAATTTCCCAAAAAAACCTCCTTATAACCTGAGGTCCATAACCATCAATCCACCACCACCAAAACCTATGAGATAAGGGATACCTATAACTTGATATACCATCCCTACCAAAGAACATCAATATTTTCTCTGGGTGAAACATAGAAAAGTATAAAAACACCCAAGGGTCTATGTAATGTGTGATACAAAGCCCATTAGAATGACACCTAAAAGAAATATTCTAGTCCATAACATTGTAAGATAAATTTATATTCATGTTTTACAGAAACTAACTGAATCACATTTAAGGAAATATCATAAGGAAAACATTTTAATGAAAAAAATTAAAAAGTAAACATGATTTAAAATTATAAAAGAGAAAATGTATACATTATGCGGACGATGAGGACCACATCAAAATATAGAAACATGTCACAAAAAATCTTTATAGGTTCTATTGTTAGGGGGACCATGGGAACCTCGTATATACGGCCCCAGCCTTAAACCTTACTTAATCTTGAGTTATTACAAGATTACACATTGAGGATCTTTTCGGGTTTAGAGTTTTAGAGAATTAGATCATAAAACTTGCATTACATTCCACATATAAACAAAGTGGTTACATAAAGATAGTATTCTTCATTCCCATCAATGGAAACACATTTAAAATAAAACACGGATTATTTCTTGACACATCCTTGACTCTATCATCTTATCATGTACCTTTCCCTTGACCTGTGAAAAACATTTCAAAAACTTGGGACGACCATAAAAACTCAGTATGGGTTATAAAAAAAACATGGAAAGGAAACATGAGTTCATATATACATAAGAATGAAATCATACTTTACCCATAAAACATAGGCACTTTAACATACCTCATAAAATCATGAATAAATCATAGAAATCATAAGACATAAAGGTAACTTGAGGCATTCATAACATTCTTACGTAGGGAGTAACCCTCTTGGTTACGTTTGGAATACCCATCACAGTATATTCCCTAAAATCTCTTCGGAGAAACCTTAACGTTTCACTCCTTTGCGTTACCCAATGCATTGGAGAGCTATAACGGGCTCACCTGCCCTTAGTTTATCTCGGAACCACCCGTCTTCATAATAATGCCCAAGAACCATAACATAATCATATCACATAAAACATGCATAAAGGAAACATAAAATTTCCACATTTCAATCACGAGATATCAATACAACACATTGATATAAAAACATTATGAAAACCATTTTCAATACCAAAATAAAAGAAAAGTAAAACATGGTATTTATTTTTCTTTTAAAAAGAAGGTATGGCTTGTAGAGGAAGCCGAAACTCAAATAACGGTCACGACGGCGGAGAAGTCGTTGTCGCCGCATACGTACGACAAAAACATTCCCTTTTGTCGTTTAGTAAACGCTTCGTATAAAAAATATTCCTTCTGAATAAACGTAAAAGTCAAAGAGGTTTATACACCCTATAAAAGAAAGTTGTGTATAAAATAAAATATGCCTCAACGAAAGGAGATTGAGACGAAGTCCCATACCTCGTATCCGACATGACCCGACCGTTCTTTAATATCCTGAATAATAAACATGAGTTAATCTCTACTTGATTATGAATCTTTTTCAAGTTCATTATTCCTTTTATACCATGTTATGAACATCATGTAATCAGTTAAGTTAATAATGTTCATTTTGTCGGTATTTGGTTCTTAAGTCAAAAATAGACTTCTTACACTTACATGTTGTTAATTTGGTCAAAGGTTCATTATATCCAGAATGGTATTCATGATGTAGATATCGTATATGTCATATATATCCAGTACTTACATGCATTTATAATATTACATAATCATTTAGAGGTAAGAAATGAAATGCACCGTTCATGGAGACGGTAAGCCGTACGTACGCATGAACGCTACTTTCATTTATATTTCGTATTTTATAGAATGGAATAATAATGATATAAAGGTATATTATAATTCCAGTATAATATCATATATAATATCATAGTTCCATCCTTTATATGTCCCACATATGGTATTAACGAATCAAATCACTTTTAGGGGGCGGTAGTCCGCACTTCCTAAAATGAAGATATCGTGTTTACCCATAATGGAAACCATAAAGGTGTGCCCAAAATGAAAAAAACAGAATATTAAGTAAAACATAAACATATTATATATCATATATAAAAATAGTGACATCATAATGGCCACCATTGAAGGTGTTAAATGAGTATTGAACAATCATCGTTTCGGGAGGCAGAATTTCGCCATCCACAGAAACCGTATGTTCTTTAACCATTTGATGTAGTTGTGTGACAGTGTAGCTCAAATAAATATTATAACAACATCCTTGTATATTGAAGATACTGGTGTTGTTACAAAATAAGTAAATAAAAAGAGTTTAGGGGGTTGGAGAAGCAAAATAAAACAAATGAACATGAGAGAATGAATTACCTTTAAAAGTGTAACTCCTTTTCATTTGAGCCTAAAGGCTTCCTTTGAAAGGATTCTGCCCAAAGGGAATCCTCTAGGATGAGGAGAGGGATGTGGAGAGGGTAAATGGGCAGGGGTTGGCCGAGCCAAAGGCTTGTGGAGTGTGTGAAGTGAGGTAGAGGTGGGGGCCTTTTATAAGAGGAGAGGAGGGGCACTTTTGGAAAGTAAAGAAATATTACTTTATTTGAAAATGTGTTTCGGTTTTAAAAGGTCCCAAATTGATATAATTCGTGTATAATGTGATAAGGGTTCGAAATACACTCATCCAATTGGTTTTGGACAAGTGTAGTTCATAGATTTTATATTATCTTTCCATTTTATTTAAATCGTCAAATAATGATGTCATCGCTGCATCATTATTATGTCATAAGTAATTTAATTTATTTAATGTCTAAAAATCATAAAAAAAATTCTATGATGTAGGAAAGCTTTTTATCTTTCCAATGACTATTTATAATAAAAAATCTGATCTTTATAACCCCATGTAAAAAATTGTTTTCGTAAAACATCTCTTGTTTGTGTCATTTTTACTTTAACATTTAATAAAACGTTATTTATGTCATTTCCAAACCAAAGTGTCTCCATGGGGTCCCCAAGTTGACCCATGGCTTGTATTGGTCGGCCATGAAACAACAAATAAGGTTGGGACATGTGTATAGGTCATTTCCTATTATTAAAGCATTATTTATACCTTAAACTACCCTAATTACCACTAATCACGATTAAGAACTTAATAAGTTACTATTCACCAAAAAATTATTTTAATCTCATTGAACCACATTTTACTTCTTAATGACAACCATGTATGTTGGATTTTCAAAATTCAATACACATTAGTGGTAAACTTTCATTTAACTGAAAAATTAGTTTGCTTGATTACCACTTAGTGGTTTCACTATTCATCAAAAATTGAATTTTTTCAGAAAATTACCAAAAATTCAGCCTATGATATATTTGATATTCCAAATTCAAAAATGAAGTCTATTTTACAAAATTCAAATCATATAAGTCACATTAATTAATTTAATAATTAATTCCCGCTGCCAGAGCAAATAGTGTGTTTTTACAAAACAATAAGTATCAAAAGATTGACACCAGTTTAAGTCTAATTTAAAGTGAAATTGATTCCAATGACCACCATTGGATAAAATGGTAAAAATATATTCTAATTTAACTTCAAAACCAATTAAAAACATAATCTAATCATATAAATAAATTAGATTAAAAAGCAGTTTTGATGTAAAATGCAGTATTTTTCACTATTCATTAAAAAATGAACATTGTCAGAAAAATACCAAAAATTCACACAAGGTAAATTTTGATGTCCCAATCATAAAGGATAAGTTTATTTTGAAAAACATAGTTTATAAAATTGTCAAAATATAGATTAAAAAATGGTTTGCCATCAAAAGGCATTAAAACAATCTTTTAAGAATATTAGTGTATTCCATGTATAAGATTGTATTTATTTTCATTTTAAGCCTCTATAACACTATCTTAATCATTAATAGACATAGATAAAAATATCTATTATTCATTACTTACTTGGGATTTTACATCCTTCCCCCCTTTAGAAAATTGCGTCCCCGCAATTTATTTACTTATCGAATAAATGGGGGTACTTATCCCTCATTGCATTTTCAGATTCCCATGTTTCCTCTTCAATCATGTGGTTTTTCCACAAAACCTTTACCTGCTTAATCACCTTATTCCGTAACACTTGCTCCTTGTGGTCATGAATCTGGACCGGTTGTTCCTCATAAGATAGGTTCTCTTCCAGCTGAACTACCTCTGGACTCAAAACATGAGATGGATCTGGCATATACTTTTTCAACACTGAAACGTGAAAAACATTGCGTACCTGAGATAAACTCGGAGGTAAAGCCACTCGGTATGCAACTGATCCAACTCTTTCCAGAATTTCGTATGGTCCAATGAACCTTGGACTCAACTTTCCTTTCATACCAAATCTCATCACACTTTTCCAAGGAGAAACCTTGAGAAAAACATGATCACCTACCTCGAAAGATAGATCCTTCCTCCGGTTATCTGCATAACTCTTCTGCCTGCTCTGAGCTGTTCTCATGTGTTTTTGAATCAATTGAACTTTTTCTGCCATCTATTCTACCATTCTGGTCCCATCAACTTCCTTTCACCCACTTCATCCCAGAAAGCTGGAGTTCGACACCGCTTCCCATATAATGCCTGAAATGGTGCCATCTGTATACTGGAATGAAAACTGTTATTATATGAAAACTCAACCAAAGAAAGATGTTGGTCCCAACTTCCCTGATAATCCATAGAACAAGCTCGTAGAATATCCTCCAATGTCTGAATTATTCGTTCTGACTGCCCATCTGATTGAGGATGAAAAGCTGTACTAAAATTTAATTCAGTACCCAACGACTTATGAAGGCCTTTCCAAAAGTTAGAAGTAAACCTGGGATCACGATCCGATACAATGGAGAGAGGAACTCCATGTAACCTGACTATCTCTTTAAGATACAAACGGGAAAGTTGATCAAGAGAGAAAGTATCTCGTATAGCAAGGAAATGAGCAGATTTGGTCAAGCGATCAACAATAACCCAGATTGCATTATTACCTCGAGATGTCTTCGGTAATCCAACAACAAAGTCCATGGATATATTCTCCCATTTCCACTCTGGCACTGGTAAAGGCTGAAGCATCCCTTTCGGTAACTGCCGCTCTGCTTTAACCTGCTGACAAGTCAAACACTTCACAGTAAAATCAGCAATATCTCTTTTCATTCCATCCCACCAGTAATACTCCCGCAGATCTCTATACATCATAGTACTGCCCGGATGAACTGAAAACGGAGAACTATGAGCTTCACATAACAATTCTCTCTTCAAATGTGAATCACAAGGCACACACAATCTCTTCCCAAATCTCAAAACACAATCATTATCAATGTTGAATTCAGGAAACTTACCTTTCTGAACCAGCTCTACCTTTTTCTGCAACTCACTATCTTGCTTCTGTGCTTGCTTGATTCTATCTGATAGAGATGATCTCACTGATACCTGAAACAAAACAGAAGGACTTCCTGCACCAACAACTTCTATGCCAAAATTCATCAAATCCTTAACCAAAGGATCACGTTCCAAACGCAACATTGTTAATGAAGCATTACTTTTTCGACTCAAAGCATCAGCCACTTTATTTGCTTTTCCCGGATGGTAATGAATTGTACAATCATAATCTTTGATTAATTCCAGCCATCTCCTTTGTCTCAGGTTTAACTCTTTCTGAGTGAATATATACTTTAAAATTTTGTGATCAGTATATATTTCACACTTTACTCCATACAAATGATGCATCCAAATTTTTAAAGCAAAAACAACAGCAGCTAATTCCAAATCATGTGTAGGGTAATTTACCTCATGAGTTTTCAACTGTTGTGAAGCATAAGCAATTACCTGATCATTCTGCATTAGGACGCAACCAAGTCCTTTCAATGAAGCATCACTGTATATATCAAACTCACCATTCCTGGAAGGTAGTGCCAAAACTGGAGCATTCACCAATCTTCTTTTCAATTCCTGAAAACAATCATCACATTATTTTGTCCAGATAAACTTGACACCCTTCCGAGTTAGCTTAGTCATTGGACTAGATAACCGTGAAAAATTTCTAACAAACCTTCGGTAATAGCCCGCCAAACCAAGGAAGCTACGAATCTCGGTTACATTTGTGGGTCTTGGCCATTCTTCCACAACTTTTGTTTTTGCAGGATCAATAGTTATTCCATCTTTAGAAACAATGTGACCAAGGAAAGAAATTTGTTGCAACCAAAACTCACACTTGCTGAATTTCCCATACAGTTTCTTTTCTTTTAAGGTTTGCAAGATAACCCTTAAATGTTTTTCATGCTCCTCTTTACTTTTAGAAAACACCAAAATATCATCAATGAAAACCACCACAAACTTATCCAAGAACTCATGGAAAATTCTATTCATTAAGTCCATGAATACAGCAGGTGCATTGGTTAGCCCAAAAGGCATTACTACAAATTCATAATGGCCATATCTCGTATGGAACGCGGTCTTCGGAATATCTGCCTCCTTTACCTTCAGCTGATGGTACCCCGATCTCAAGTCAATCATTGAAAAAAACTGAGCTCCCTGGAGCTGATCAAACAAATCATCGATTTGAGGCAATGGATATTTGTTCTTAACAGTGATATTATTCAAGGCTCTATAATCAATGCAAAGTCTCATAGAACCATCTTTCTTTTTAACAAATAAAACAGGAGCACCCCATGGTGATGTGCTAGGTCTAATGAAACCTTTCTCTTATAAATCTTGCAATTGCTCCTTCAACTCTAAAAGTTCAATTTGTGCCATTCGATAAGGGGGTTTTGAAATTGGCTTAGCATCAGGAACTAAGTCAACAGTAAACTCAACTTCCCGATCTGGTATTATTCCAGGCAACTCATCAGGAAAAACATCAGGATACTCATTTACCACTGGCACATCATTAATCTGAATAGTTCCTTTATTTTCAACGACGTGTGCAAGGTAACATTAATTTCCATCTTTTACAAGTTTCTCGGCCTCTTGATATGTTATCAAAAGTAAGGGTTCATTCTTGTAAACAAACTGAAAGTCTTTCTGAAAAGAAACTTCTTTAGCTCTACAGTCAATCTTAGCATGGTAAATAGAGAGCCAATCCATACCCAGGATAACATCAAACTCTACTAGAGGTAGAACAATAAGGTTTGCAAGTAGGTTCTTTCCACAGATAAGGATAGGAAGATTCTTATAAATTCTTTTTGCCTCAACACTTCCCCCAGGTGTTTTTACCAAAAGTTCAGGAGTCATTTCTTGAGATGGTATTCCCATTTTACTAGAAAAGGTTTCAGAGATGAAAGAATGTGTAGACCCCGAATCAAACAACACACTGGCATAATCTGAAAAAACAAAGTACCTGATACAACTTCATTTGATGGCCCGACATCTGCTGAAGTAGTTGCAAAGGATTTCACCACCCCTTTCTGCTTGTAGTCTAACTGCTTCCCATCACTCAAGCTCCTTGTCGGACACTCGTTTGCATAGTGACCCATCTCATTGCACTTATAACATTTCACTAACTATAAATAAAATTTGTTCTTACCTTCACCTTGATCTTTTTCAGTGCAATCACAAGCCTTATGTCCCATCTTACCACATCGGTAGCACTTCACAGAATTCAGAAGACATTCCCCAGCATGCCTTTTGCCACATTTATCACAAACTGGAAACTTAGTTCTCTTACCATCAGACTTTTTTGAAGAATTATTAACTTTCTCCTGCCACCTCTGTCTCTTCTTCTGCTGGTTGTTATAGAAAACTTGGTCATTGGAAAACTCTATTTCCACCTTCTCAGCACATCGAACAAGCTTTTCATAAATTTTAAACTCACGAGAAGCTAATGCCCTTCGATACTTTGGCTTTAATCCTGAGTAAAAACGATTGATTTTACTATCAAGGTCCCGGATAAAATTTGGAGCATACCTTGCCAATCGAGTGAACCTTTCTTCATAGGCAGCCACTGAGTCTTACTCTTGCCTCAATTCCAAGAATTGCTTTTCCATCCTAAGTCGAACAGCCTTAGGAAAATACTTCTCAAGAAACATACCTTTGAATTCATCCCAGTCAAGAGCATCAATCTCATCGGCGTCCCTGATATTTTTAACCATAGACCACCACTGATCTGCTTCACCCTCCAAATGGTAAATAGCAAGACTAACCTTTTGATTGTCTGAACACCCCATAACATCAAAAATCTTCTCCAGTGCTTTAATCCACCCTTCAGCTAGCACAGGGTCAGATGATCCTCTGAATGATGGTGGATGTTGCCTCATGAAATGTTCCACCACTGACATGTTCCTCTGCGGTTGGTCTGGCTGATCTCGTGCATGGATACCACCGCCATTTATCGCTTGAGTCAACTGCGCCATTACTGCAACAAACTGTTCAGTTCCAATTCCGACCATTTCTGGATGCTGATTTGGAAGGTTATTTCCTTCTGTATGCCTTCCTAGCACTGCTTCCCTGTTTCCTCTACGGAAAACCATTCTGAACAAACATGTCTTAGATGAAGCAACATGGTAATCTTTAAATGCTATATCATTTCAAAAAAAAATATTTTTGGATAATCATTTAATAGAATTCTAACTCCTAAAGTTATCTAAACCGACCTCTGATACCAACTATAAGGCCCCAGCCTTAAACCTTACTTAATCTTGAGTTATTACAAGATTACACATTGAGGATCTTTTCGGGTTTAGAGTTTTAGAGAATTAGATCATAAAACTTGCATTACATTCCACATATAAACAAAGTGGTTACATAAAGATAGTATTCTTCATTCCCATCAATGGAAACACATTTAAAATAAAACATGGATTATTTCTTGACACATCCTTGACTCTATCATCTTATCATGTACCTTTCCCTTGACCTGTGAAAAACATTTCAAAAACTTGGGATGAGCATAAAAACTCAGTATGGGTTATAAAAAAAACATGGAAAGGAAACATGAGTTCATATATACATAAGAATGAAATCATACATTACCCATAAAACATAGGCACTTTAACATACCTCATAAAATCATGAATAAATCATAGAAATCATAAGACATAAAGGTAACTTGAGGCATTCATAACATTCTTACGTACGGAGTAACCCTCTTGGTTACGTTTGGAATACCCATTATAGTATATTCCCTAAAATCTCTTCGGAGAAACCTTAACGTTTCACTCCTTCGCATTACCCAATGCATTGGAGAGCTATAACGGGCTCACCCGCCCTTAGTTTATCACGGAACCACCCGTCTTCATAATAATGCCCAAGAACCATAACATAATCATATCACATAAAACATGCATAAAGGAAACAAAAAATTTCCACATTTCAATCACGAGATATCAATACAACACATTGATATAAAAACATTATGAAAACCATTTTCAATACCAAAATAAAAGAAAAGTAAAACATGGTATTTATTTTTCTTTTAAAAAGAAGGTATGGCTTGTAGAGGAAGACGAAACTCAAATAACGGTCACGACGGCGGAGAAGTCGTTGTCGCCGCATACGTATGACAAAAACATTCCCTTTTGTCGTTTAGTAAACGCTTCGTATAAAAAATATTCCTTTTGAATAAACGTAAAAGTCAAAGAGGTTTATACACCGTATAAAAGAAAGTTGTGTATAAAATAAAATATGCCTCAACGAAAGGAGAATGAGACGAAGTCCCATACCTCGTGTCCGACTTGACCCGACCGTTCTTTAATCTCCTGAATAATAAACTTGAGTTAATCTATACTTGATTATGAATCTTTTTCAAGTTAATTATTCCTTTTATACCATGTTATGACCATCATGTAATCAGTTAAGTTAATAATGTTCATTTTGTCGGTATTTGGTTCTTAAGTCAAAAATAGACTTCTTACACTTACATGTTGTTAATTTGGTCAAAGGTTCATTATATCCAGAATGGTATTCATGATGTATATATCATATATTTCATATATATCCAGTAATTACATGCATTTATAATATTACATAATCATTTAGAGGTAAGAAATGAAATGCACCGTTCATGGAGACGGTAAACCGTACGTACGCATGAACGCTACTTTCATTTCTATTTCGTATTTTATAGAATGGAATCATAATGATATAAAGGTATATTATAATTCCAGTATAATATCATATATAATATCATAGTTCCATCCTTTATATGTCCCACATATGGTATTAACGAATCAAATCACTTTTAGGGGGCGGTAGTCCGCACTTCCTAAAATGAAGATATCATGTTTACCCATAATGGAAACCATAAAGGTGTGCCCAAAATGAAAAAAACAGAATCTTAAGTAAAACATAAACATATAATATATCATATATAAAAATAGTGACATCATAATGGCCACCTTTGAAGGTGTTAAATGAGTATTGAACAATCATCGTTTCGGGAGGCAGAATTTCGCCATCCACAGAAACCGTATGTTCTTTAACCATTTGATGTAGTTGTGTGAGAGTGTAGCTCAAATAAATATTATAAAAACATCCTTTTATATTTAATATACTGGTGTTGTTACAAAATAAGTAAATAAAAAGAGTTTAGGGGGTTGGAGAAGCAAAATAAAACAAATGAACATGAGAGAATGAATTACCTTTAAAAGTGTAACTCCTTTTGATTTGAGCCTAAAGGATTCCTTTGAAAGGATTCTGCCCAAAGGGAATCCTCTAGGATGAGGAGAGGGATGTGGAGAGAGTAAATGGGCAGGGGTTGGATGAGCCAAAGGCTTTTGGAGTGTGTGAAATGAGGTAGAGGTGGGGGCCTTTTATAAGAGGAGAGGAGGGGCACTTTTGGAAAGTAAAGAAATATTACTTTATTTGAAAATGTGTTTCGGTTTTAAAAGGTCCCACATTGATATAATTCGTGGATAAGGTGATAAGTGTTCTAAATCCACTCATCCAATTGGTTTTGGACATGTGTAGTTCATAGATTTTATATTATCTTTCCATTTTATTTAAATCGTCAAATAATGATGTCATCGCTGCATCATTATTATGTCATAAGTAATTTACTTTATTTAATGTCTAAAAATCATAAAAAAATACTATGATGTAGTAAATCTTTTTATCTTTCCAATGACTATTTATAATAAAAAATCTGATCTTTATAACCCCATATAAAAATTGTTTTCGTAAAACATCTCTTGTTTGTGTCATTTTTACTTTAACATTTAATAAAAAGTTATTTATGTCATTTCCAAACCAAAGTGTCTCCATGGGGTCCCCAAGTTGACCCATGGATTTTCTTGGTCGGCCATGACACAACCAATAAGGTTGGGACATGTTTCTAGGTCATTTCCTATTATTAAAGCATTATTTATACCTTAAACTACCCTAATTACCACTAATCGCGATTAAGAACTTAATAAGTTACTATTCACCAAAAAATTATTTTAATCTCATTGAACCACATTTTACTTCTTAATGACAACCATGTATGTTGGATTTTCAAAATTCAATACACATTAGTGGTAAACTTTCATTTAACTGAAAAATCAGTTTGCTTGATTACCACTTAGTGGTTTCACTATTCATCAAAAATTGAAGTTTTTCAGAAAATTACCAAAAATTCACCCTAAGATATATTTGATATTCAAAATTCAAAAATGAATTCTATTTTACAAAATTCAAATCATATAAGTCACATTAATTAATTTAATAATTAATTCCCGCTGCCAGAGCAAATAGTGTGTTTTTACAAAACAATAAGTATCAAAAGATTGACACCAGTTTAAGTCTAATTTAAAGTGAAATTGATTCCAATGACCACCATTGGACAAAGTGGTAAAAATATATTCTAATTTCACTTCAAAACCAATTCAAAACATAATCTAATCATATAAATAAATTAGATTAAAAAGCAGTTTTGATGTAAAATGCAGTATTTTTCACTATTCATTAAAAAATGAACATTGTCAGAAAAATACCAAAAATTCACACAAGGTAAATTTTGATGTCCCAATCATAAAGGATAAGTTTATTTTGAAAAACATAGTTTATAAAATTGTCAAAATATAGATTCAAAAATGGTTTGCCATCAAAAGGCACTAAAACAATCTTTTAAGAATATTAGTGTATTCCATGTATAAGATTGTATTTATTTTCATTTTAAGCCTCTATAACACTATCTTAATCATTAATAGACATAGATAAAAATATCTATTATTCATTACTTACTTGGGATGTTACATCCTTCCCCCCTTTAGAAAATTGCGTCCCCGCAATTTATTTACTTATCGAATAAATGGGGGTACTTATCCCTCATTGCATTTTCAGATTCCCATGTTTCCTCTTCAATCATGTGGTTTTTCCACAAAACCTTTACCTTCTTAATCACCTTATTCCGTAACACTTTCTCCCTGTGGTCATGAATCTGGACCGGTTGTTCCTCATAAGATAGGTTCTCTTCCAGCTGAACTACCTCTGGACTCAAAACATGAGATGGATCTGGCATATACTTTCTCAACATTGAAACGTGAAAAACATTGTGTACCTGAGATAAACTCGGAGGTAAAGCCACTCGGTATGCAACTGATCCAACTCTTTCCAGAATTTCGTATGGTCCAATGAACCTTGGACTCAACTTTCCTTTCTTACCAAATCTCATCACACTTTTCCAAGGAGAAACCTTGAGAAAAACATGATCACCTACCTCGAAAGATAGATCCTTCCTCCGGTTATCCGCATAACTCTTCTGCCTGCTCTGAGCTGTTCTCATGTGTTTCTGAATCAACTGATCTTTTTCTGCCATCTCTTCTACCAATTCTGGTCCCATCAACTTTCTTTCACCCACTTCATCCCAGAAATCTGGAGTTCGACACCGCTTCCCATATAATGCCTGAAATGGTGCCATCTGTATACTGGAATGAAAACTGTTATTATATGAAAACTCAACCAAAGAAAGATGTTGGTCCCAACTTCCCTGATAATCCATAGAACAAGCTCGTAGAATATCCTCCAATGTCTGAATTGTTCGTTCTGACTGCCCATCTGATTAAGGATGAAAAGCTGTACTAAAATTTAATTCAGTACCCAATGACTTATGAAGGCCTTTCCAAAAGTTAGAAGTAAACCTGGGATCACGATCCGATACAATGGAGAGAGGAACTCCATGTAACCTGACTATCTCTTTAAGATACAAACGGGAAAGTTGATCAAGAGAGAAAGTATCTCGTATAGCAAGGAAATGAGCAGATTTGGTCAAGCGATCAACAATAACCCAGATTGCATTATTACCTCGAGATGTCTTCGGTAATCCAACAACAAAGTCCATGGATATATTCTCCCTTTTCCACTCTGGCACTGGTAAAGGCTGAAGCATCCCTTTCGGTAACTGCCGCTCTGCTTTAACCTGCTGACAAGTCAAACACTTCACAGTAAAATCAGCAATATCTCTTTTCATTCCATCCCACCAGTAATACTCCCGCAGATCTCTATACATCTTAGTACTGCCCGGATGAACTGAAAACGGAGGACTATGAGATTCACATAACAATTCTCTCTTAAAATGTGTAAACAATTTAATTTTCTCACGAAATACAAAATAATGGAAAGCCTTCAAAGCATGGACTACAAAAGCTAACTGAAATCCTATGTTGGTCACTTCATCACATCGATATATGAATTTATTGGTCCATAAGAAACAACATGGTCTCCTTAATTAAAAACACATCTCAACATAGATCTTGAAGCATCATGTTACACCACATACCCTTTTCCTTATTTCAGAAATACAAATATCGGTGATTAGTTAAGGTGAACCTTTATCACTTGAAAAGACTTTTAAAAGTTATCATTCAAATAGAATGGAAAATTCTTATTTTTATAAATGTTTTCATTTGTGAACGCAGTTATAAGAAATAATGAACAAAATTTCTTAATAACCAGCATGACCAAGGAAAATGTCTATCATGATAAAATATTTGGTGGTTTCCAAGAGATAATAGCTCTAACAACGTGAGATTTTTTGAGAATTATCCTTTTTAATTGATGTGTTGTGTTGTACGCTACACCAAGATTATCTTACATTATACGTAACAACATATTATATTGCAGTATACGCAACACTATTCTTGGCTCATGTTACACACAATTTCAAGTTTGATTTGTATAAATTATTCTACGCAACATTAAGTATAGACATTGTTTAATGTATAAATGAAATATGGTTGTATTTTGTTATACACAACAACAAAGGAGTCTTGCACTACATGCCACCCTGACTTGGCTTGCATTACATTCAATCGTGACCTTCCTTGATAGCGTGTTCAGTACACAATACCATGTTTCACTAAACAATGATATATTATTATAATATTCTTATAGACTAGCCGTTATGAATTGTATTGACTAAATTTTTAATTTTATAACATTATAATTTATCTTACATATATTCTAGAATATGGTATGAGAATAAAATAAAATTTTCGTGTAAAATAAATATTTTTAAAAAAATGCAGTTTTGCCGCCTTTTGATAGCGTACCCACTTTAAATCCGGTTTTTGACATGTTTATAAGTTCAATATGAAAAAATGAAATTATTCCTTTGAATAAGGATATAAAAATATATTTTGGATGAATTATTCATATTATTCTGATAACTTTCATATTTTGACGAATAGTAAAAACACGCTATATTTTAATTAAAAACAACTGTTTTCCATCGCAATAATTTATATGGTTAGATTATCTTTTTAATTAATTTTAATGTGTAATTACAATATATTTTTACCATTTAATCTAATTTTGGTCATTGGAATTAATTTTACTTTGAATTTGGACATAAACAAATGTCGATCTTTTGATAGTTATTGTTTCTTAAAAACACGCTATTTGTTTTGATAATGGGAATTGATTTTAAAATTAATTAATTAATCTTCTGTGTTTTGAATTTGAAAAAATGGACATCATTTTGGAATTTGGAATATCAAATATATATTAGGCTGATTTTTTTGAATTTTTCTAAAAAACTTGAATTTTTGATGAATAGTAAAAACACTGAGTTTATGGTTAAAACCATCTTTTTATTTAAATAATAATTTATTTGATTTATGTTTTCTTAGGTCAAAATAGATACATAATACTTATATAAGTTCAATGAAATTCATTGGAATCATTTTATAATAATTTTAGATTTATAAAAATTGTATTGAACTTTTCACCGTCTTTTACCCACCTCCTAGGAGCTTTTGAAATTGTCCATAATACTTTATTTTACCGCTTCTGTGAGTTGAATTTCAAAAATCTGAGAGACACAGTTAATATCAAGGAGAAAAATGTGTTTCAATTAGATAAAAATAATTTTTGGTGAATAGTATCTTTTTACTTTTATTTACCATGATTAAAAGTAAATAGGGTATTTCAAGGTTAAAAGAATATTATAATAATTCAAAATTACCCTAACACTTTTCCAAAACTTATTGGATGAGTAATGGCCGACCATGGGCATCCTTGGGTCAATTTTGGGACCCCATGGAGCCAATTATGAAAGACAATGACACATTAGATTTATTAATTTAATGTAAAGTCATAATTTTCATTAACAATAATCCTTTAGTAATTAATTTTTATAAGGGGCTATATAAATTATATTTTAAACTATAAATATTCTTTGGAAATATAAAACTATTTCCTACATTTTGGTATTTTTTTATAATTTTTAGACATCAAATAAGTTAAATTATTTATGACACAATAATGATAAAGTATTTACCTCATTAATAAATGATTTAAATAAATAAGATCATCTTTAATTATTTTGGGACCTTTTGAAACCGAAGATAATTTTATAATAAAATAATATTTATACACTTTCAAAAAGAGCCCCTCCTCTCCCTTATAAAAGGAGACCATTTCTATGAAATTTCTCACACCTCTCAAGTCTTTTGGCTCGTCCAAACTATGCCCCACTAAGCTCCTTACATCCCTATCCTCCCACTAGAAGCCTTACATTATCATAAGGCACTTAAATAAGTCCTTTTGGTTAAAACCAAAGGAAGTTACCCAAATTAAAGGTAATAGTCTCTCTTAAGTTATTTTCATTTATTTTACTTCTCCAACTCATAAAAACTTTTTAATCATTTATTTTGTAACAACACCAGCATCATAAATATACTAGGATGTTGTTATGAGAAGGATTTGAACTACACTTACACACACCTCTATCTAATGGATGAAGAACATAATGTTTCTGTGATGGCAAACTAACACCTCACGAAACGATGACTGTTCGATTTTCTCCTACCACCTCTCATGGTGGCCATTATGATGGAACTGTATTTATATATGATATATATTATGTTTATGATTTCTTTATGCTTCTTTACTTCCCAATTATATCAAGCCTTAATGTTTTCCATAGTGGGTAAATATGATGATCTCATTTGAGGATGTGCGAACTACCGCCCCCTCAAAGTGATGTGATTCGTTAATTCCTTCTGTGAGATTTATAAAGGATGGAGTTAATGATATTATATATGATATTATAATATAATTATAATATACCTATCCCAATAAAATATTAAATAGAAATTAATGTAGCGTTCATGCATACGTACGACTTACCGTCTCCCTGAACGGTGCATTTCATTTCTTACCACCATATGTTATGTACTATTATAAATACATGTATATTCTTGATATAAAATGAATATATATGATACATAAATCATGATTTACATATTTGAAGTAAGTAAATCATGATATATGTAATAATAACATCAAGAACAACAAGTCCAAACACGTACAATAAATAAGATGATTTTACCCAAAACATTTCTTTAACATGGAATTTACAAAAGAACGAGAAATATAAAGTAATAAGTGAAATATATATGATATCATAACAGTGAATATGATTCTTTAATAAGTCAATGACATTATTTAAATCATTATACAAATGGTTTGGATACGTACGAAGCATATCAGACCTAAGTTAAGGGATAACCTTTCCAATCTCGTTCTTATCTGAGATTATTTATTCGTAAGTATTTGTTGGGGTTATTGTTATCATCCAAGTGAATGTTTTCTAAAAGTGTTTTATTTATGTTTAATTTCCTTTTTACCCATTTTGTCTTTTAATACATGGTATGTAAGGAATCATTCTTTTGTTTATGTTACGACGTACTTTTTGACTTTTCCGACAAAAGTACGAGGAGAATGTTTTTTTAACTTATACAGAATGAAAGGATTTTAACGGTTTTATAAAGCCTTATTTTCATGAAGCTTACTCCAAAATATTTCATGACTATTTTCAAAAAAATATCATTCTTTTAAAATTTCATGAAGTTTTCTGAAAAGAAATTGATTTTGAAGAAGAAAGGATATTTTCCTGAAGAATTCATTTCAAGTGTTTTATCAAAACCAATTTTACATTGAAGATGACATTATTTCATATGTGTATGTTTCAAGTATAATGTCTCCATGATTTACATGGTTTCACTTTTCTTATGATGATATGATATCCATTTGTTTTATATGGATTATGTTATGATGGGATGATGTTTATGAGACCCATTTTAGTCTTTGGGTTATGATGAATGATTTATGTTTATGTTGTGGCACACGAAAGAAGGATTTCATTGTGAGATAGGTGTGACCTATATCTCCCTCCAATGAATTGGGTAAAGATTTATATCTCATGAGATAGACATGGCTGGAAAGACAAGTAAATATGGTTCAGTAATACAGGGCCAGAACGACAAGTAAACTTGGTTCAGTAAGGGACATTGTCCACTAATATGGTCATGGCAGCAGTGCCTTGGATACTATGGAAATAATTACATGTGCTTAATGGATGCCACAATTACATGTTTTATTCCCATTCTAGTTTATCATGATTAATGTTCCATTATGATCTATGCCTTATGTACTGCCATGTTTTATGTCATTGCCAAAGATTTTTATGTTTAAACATTATGTTCATGTTTTTACGATCAAATGTATATGATTTTTTTATGTTATCCATGATTACCCTTACTGAGAATTTGAGCTCACCCTTTATATGTTTTCTTTTCCCCATGATATAAATAAAGGTTTTATGTAAGAAAAAAAGGGGAAGATCTTTATGGGAGATGTTGAAGATCTTTCACCATGATTAGAAGATTATATTCCGAGTTTCCAAAGACACTAAATTATTACGGTACTTGTGTGTCAGTTTTTGTTATGTATTAATTATTCTGCAAAAGTAATGTAATATCCATGTTCGTCAAGCTTTCGAGTCTCTACAGTTGGTATCAGAGGAATGTTTTAGTTAACATTTGGAAACTAGGATGTGAAAACTTTAGTGAGATCCCTAGAAATATTTCTAAGGTATGTCTAGGGATGTCCCTACGGTTAGGTATATGTATAGGTTATTGTCCTAGAATTATGGTAACGATTTTAAAAATATTACTAAGATGTTTGATATTTAAGGTACTCCCCATTTATTATGTTATTTTTCCTAGCATGATTTTTTCCTCTCACACTATTCTTTTTGGGTTTTAGACGATGGCTGGAACCCGATGGAACCGTGTTGATCAATGTAACGGACGGTGAAATGATTATCCTCCTGAACAAACCAACGTCATGGGAGATGGAGTGAAAAATCTTATTTCTATACTTACACTAGCTATGAATCATTCGGGACTTCAAAATGAGCAGAGAAGGGAACAATATTCTATTGATACCTTCATGAGTCAACGCCCACCTTCTTTCAGTGGGTCTTCTAATCCACTTATTGCTGAACAATGGATCAGTACCATTGAAAAGATATTTTCCATACTATGTTGTTTGGAACATGAAAAATTCATTCTAGCTATTTACCGATTAGAAGGCGAAGTAGATCAATGGTGGACTTTAATTAAGAATACAAGGCCCCAAGGTGAAACTGACTCCATGGAATGGGATGTGTTCAAGAACATATTTTTCAATAAGTACTTCCCTCGTATTCTTCGAACAAAGATGGAAAAGGAGTTCCTTGACTTTGAACAAAAGAATGATAAATCTTTTAGTATATACGAAGTTAATTTTACAAGGCTTTCAAGGTATGTATCTGGCTTTATCAACCAACCTGAAAGTAAAGATGATCGATTCTTCAGTGGTTTAAAACCAAATCTTCGAAGGGAATTAGCTATAAGAGACTTCAGTAGCTATGAAGAAATTGTATGTTGTGCTATCAAGGTAGAACTGGAAGTTGGTGTTACATATCCATCTCATGGTTTTGACCAGAAACTAAAGATGGAGTTCAAGGAGAAATCTCAGAACATTGGTGAAAAGAAGATGAATGTTTCTTTATTCTCAAAGTGTGGAAAGAAGCATATTGGAGATTTCCTAAGAGGTACTAGAAAAAGTTTTAAGTGTGGAAAAGAAGTTCATCGAGCAGTTTATTGTCGGAGTAATGGGAAAAAGGCTACTAATGATGGGAATAGAGAATAGACAACAGAGAATGCTCCACCAACACTTCAATGTTTTAAGTGCATGGAAATGGTGCATTATGCTAATAAATGCCCTAATCCAAGGGTTAATGATGATCAACATGAGAAACCACTTATGTCAAAGGACAAAGGGAAGTCACATGAGATAACTATTGGAAATGTTGAATATGACAATGATGTAGTGGAATGATTTAGTTTTCATGTAATGGGATTCCAAAATAATGTTGTATAGGTAATCTCATTGTACTATGGAATAAAGAGACATCTAAGGATTGTTACACTATTGTCTTTCCTTAAGTTTTGAAAGTGTATAATGAATGGTACTGGTAACCATGAAAGGTTATTCAGATATTTTTGGAAATCACTTAATATGCGCATAAAGAAGTGCTAAGGAGATAATGAAATGTTTGATAGTATTAATGACCTCATGAATGGTTTGAGTATAATGATTTTTTGGGATTTTGGTATGTGGAAAGAGTTAACTTTTGACATCATTCATGTTTTCACTATGGTTTAAGGGGTAATCATTTTTCAAGAGAAAACATGATTAAGGTATTCACATGATTGGAATGTGATCAGCAGGATATATTAGAGATAAATGATGGTATTCACATGCTCGGTAGATGACATTTCTAGTAATTGTTTTATTTATACTATAATCTTGGACAGAAGTATTTTGGATAAGCCTAAAGATTTGAAATGGATTATATTGAACACAAGTTAGTATTGTTTAAGGCTAGAAATTTTTTTCTATATTATTGATGGAATGTCATAATGATGTAGTTTTAGAAAAAGGACAACATGCAAGATGGGTGACAACCCATCGCGTCAGACAAGGCTGTGGGAATCGAACCCCCAATCAAAGTGCGACAAGCCTTTATCGTCTACCACTGGCCTACAAGAAGTCCCTGGTCAATAGATATTACTTTTATTTTATTAAGAAGTATGATAGTTGAAGTATAAGTCCATTTTTGGAACCATATATGAATAATATAACCATATATGGAATTATGTATATAACCTTTGCTAACCTTATGTTTGAACAGATAGAATGACCTATCATTCTATAATATGATCTCTTAACACTTCACGGAAGACAAATTCAACTTCATTTCTTTAAGAGATAATGTGGAAATTGTTTAAGGCACAAACAATGGTGAGATTGTACTGAAATAAATTAAGTATTCTTCTAATTCAAATTCTTCAACATTAGGGAAATTATCTTGAAAGCCAAAAATGTTGTCCTAGTACTCTCATATCCGATGAATCAGATGGTACCTTAGATCATCACAAATTTATTGGTTTGTGATGGTTGGCTTTATCATAGCCATGTCCTCTACCACTCTCCATCAGAACAAGATGGTTAGATTTCTCCTCCATATCCATATTTTCACCTATGATCTCATACATGGAAACCTAGGGATGAGTTAATTTGGGTAACCATTATGCTTCATACTTCACTTTTTAAAATTAAGTTTTAGCATTCCTTTTTACAGTGTGGGTTTCTATGAAAAAATTCTTAAGTAACAAACCATTTATAACCCCGACGAATTTCGAGGGCGAAATTCATTTTAAGGGGGGTAGAATATAACAACCCGAGACTTTATGAGAATTTTTTTATTTATGTCATGTGTTGTACGCTACACCAAGATTATCTTGCGCTATACGCAACACCATATTAGTTTGCAGTATACGCAACACTATTCTTGGCTCGTGCTACACACAATTTCATGTTCATTTTGTAGAAATTATTCTATGCAACATTAAGTATAGACTTTGTTTAATGTATAAATGAAATATGGTTTTATTTTTTTATATACAACAACAAATGAGTCTTTCACTACACACCACCCTAACTTAGCTTGCATTACATGCAATTGCAACCTTCCTCGGTAGCGTGTGCAGTACGCAATACCGGGTTTCACTAAACAACAATATATTGTTATAATATTATAATGGACTAGCAGTTATAAATAGTATTAACTACATTTAGAATTTTATAACATAATAATTCATCATAAATATATTCTAGAACATTGTATGAGAATAAAATAAATTTTTCGGGTAAAATAAGTGTTTAAAAAAAATGCAGATTTGCCCCCTTTTGATGGCGCACCCACATTAAATCAAGTTTTGACATGTTTATAAGTTCAATTTGGCAAAATAAAATTATTCCTTGGAATCTGGATATAAAAATTTAATTTGGATGAATTTTTCATATTATTCTGATAACTTTCATATTTTGATGAATAATAAAAACACGCTATATTTTAAATAAAAACAACTTTTTCATCGCAATAATTTATATGGTTAGATAATCTTTTTTAATTGGGTTTAAAGTGTAATTAGAATATATTTTTACCATTTAATCCAATTATAGTCATTGGAATTAATTTCACTTTGAATTTGGATATAAACAAATGTCGATCTTTTGATATTTATTGTTTCTTAAAAACACGCTATTTTTTTTGATAACGGGAATTAATTTTAAAATTAATTAATGCCACATCTATTTTTTTAATTTTAAAAATTGGACATCATTTTTGGATTTGGAATATCAAATATAGATTAGGCTGAATTCTTTATATTTTTCTGAAGAACTTCAATTTTTGATGAATAGTGAAAACACTGAGTTTTTGGTTAAAACCGACTTTTTATTTAAATAATCATTTATTTGATTTAAATATTTTTTAGGTCAAAATGGATACATAATATATATATAAGTTCAATGAAATTCATTGGAATCATTTTATAATAATTTTAGATTTATAAATATTGTATTGAACTTTTCACTGTCTTTTACCCACCTCCTAGGAGCTTTTGCAATTGTTCATAAACATAATTTTACCGGTTCTGTGACTTGAATTTCGAAAATCCGAGAGACACGGTTAATATCAAGGAGTAAAATGTGGTTCAATTAGATAAAAATAATTTTTTTGTGAATAATAACTTTTTTCTTTTATTTACCACGGTTAAAAGTAAATAGGGTAATTCAAGGTTAAAAGAATATTATAATAATTCAGAATTACCTTAAAACTAGTCCAAACCTTATTGGATGAGTAATGGAAGACCATGGGCATCCTTGGGTCGATTTTGGGACCCCATGGAGCCACATATGAATGAGAAGGACACATTAGATTAATTAATTTAATGTAAAGACAAAATTGGCATTAACAAAAACCCTTTAGTAATTAATTTTTATAAGGGGATATATAAATTATCTTTTCGACTATATATATTAATCGGAAAACTAAATAGATTTCCTATAGTTTGGTATTTTTTTTATAATTTTTAGACATCATATAAATTAAATTATTTATGACACAATAATGATGGAGTATTTACCTCATTAATAAATGATTTAAATAAATAAGATTATAATGATTAAAATATTATCCAAAACATGTCCAATTCGGATTGAATGATTTTATTTCGACCATTAGTCATCTGATATTCATCTTTAATTATTTTTAGACCCTTTTAAACCGAAGATAAGTTTATAATAAAATAATATTTTCACACTTTCCAAAAGAGCCCCTCCTCTCCCTTATAAAGGGATACCACTTCTATGCAATTCCTCACACCTATCAACCCTTTTGGCTCGTCCAAACTCTACCAAAATAAGCTCCCTACATACCTCAACTCCCTATAGAAGCCTTACATTAGGAATAAGGCCCTTCAAGAAGTCCATTTGTTTCAAACCAAAGGAAGTTACCCAAATTAAAGGTAATGGTTTCTCTTAAGTTGTTCTCTTTTATTCTACTTCTCCAAACCTAAACTCCTTTTAATACTTTATTTTGTAACAAAACCAGTATCATAAATATACTAGGATGTTTTTATGATAAATATTATAACTACACTTACTCACACCTAATCTAATGGATGATGAACATAATGTTTCTGTGATGGAAATCTAACGCCTCACGAAACGATGACTGTTCGATTTTCTCCTACCACCTCTCATGGTGAAAATTATGATAGCAATATATTTATATATGATATATGTTTTTTTATTATTTACTTATTCTTCTTTACATCCCAATTATATCAAGCCTTTATCTTTTCCATAGTGGGTAAATACGATGATCTCAGTTGAGAAAGTGCGGACTACCACCTGCTCAAAGTGATGTGATTCGTTATTGCCTTATGTGGGATGTATAAAGGATGGAGTTAATGATATTATATATGATATTATACTGGAATTATAATATACCTATTCAATTAATATAATAAATATAAATTAATGTAGCATTCATGAATACGTACGACTTACCGTCTCCATGAACGGTGCATTTCAATTCTTACCTCCATATGTTATGTACTTTTATAAATAAATGTATATTCTGGATATAAAATGAATATATATGATATATAAATCATGGTTTAAATTATAGAAGTAAGTAAATCATGATATAAGTAATAATAACATCAAAAACAACAAGTCCAAACACGTACGATAAATAAGATGATTTTACCCAAAATGTTGCTTTAACATGAGATTTAAAAAGAATGGGTAATATAAAGTCATAAGTGAACCATATATGATATCATAACAATGAATATGATTCTGTAATAAGTCAATGACATTATTTAAATAATTATACATGAGGTTCGGAAATGTATGAAGCATATCAGACCTAAGGTAAGGGATAACCTTTCCAATCTCATTCTTATCCGAGATTGTTTATTCGTAAGTATTTGCTGGGGTTATTGTTATCATCCAAGTCCATGTTTTCTAAATGTGTTTTTATGTATGTTTAATGTTCTTTTTACTCATTTTGTCTTTTACTACATGGTATGTAAGGAATATTTCTTTTTTTTACGTTACGAGGTACTTTTTGACTTTTCCGACAAAAGTACGAGGAGAATGTTTTTTTAACTTATAAGGCATGAATGGATTTTTATGGTTTTATAAAGAATTATTTTCATGAAGCTTCCTCCATAATATTTCATGAATATTTTAAAAAAAATCACTTTTTATTAAAATTGCATGACGTTTTCTGAAAAGAAATTGATTTTGAAGAAAAAAGGATATTTTCCTCAAAAATTCATTTCAAGTGTTTTATCAAAACCATTTTTCAATCTAAGATGACATTATTTGATATGTGTATGTTTCAAATATAATGACTTTATGATTTACATGGTTTCACATTTCTTATGATGAAATGATATCAATTTGTTTTATATGGATTATGTTATGATGGGATGATGTTTATGAGACCCATTTTATTTATTTGGGTTATGATGAATGATTTATGTTTATGTTGTGGCACATGAATGAATGATTTCATTATGAGATAGGTGGGACCTATATCTCCCTCCAATGCATTGGGTAATGATTTATATCTCATGAGATATACATGGATGCAATGGATAGTAAATCCGGTTTAGTAATATAGGGCTGGAATGGCAAGTAAACCCGGTTCAGTAAGGGACTTTGTCCACTAAGATGGTTATGGCATCAATGCCTTGGCTACTAGGAAATAATTAAATGTGCATAATAGATGCCACAATTACATGTTTTATTCCCATTATAGTTTATCATGATTAATGTTCCTTTATGATCTATGCCTTAGGTACTGCCATTTTTATCTCATTTCCAAAGATTTTGATGTTTAAACATTATGTTCATGTTTTTAAGTTCAATTGTATATGATTTGTTTTATTTTATCCACGCTTACCATTACTGAGAATTTGAGCTCACCATTTATATGTTTTCTTTTCCCCATGATATAAATAATCGTTTTAGGTAAGAAAACAAAAGGGGAAGATCTTTATGGGAAATTTTGATGATCTTTCACCACGATTAGAAGATTATATTCCGAGTTTCCAAAGACACTAAACTATTATTGTCCTTGTGTGTCTATTTTTGTTATGTATTAAGTATTCCGCAAAAGTAATGTAATGTCCATGTACGTGAAGATTTCGGGTATCTATAATATCCATTATATTTTTTGAATCCATATAAACACCTCGTTCAGATATTACATATCTATGTAAATAGAAATATTGTATCCAAAAATTACACTTTGATAATATGAAATATAGTCATTGATCTCTCAAGATTCCGAACGCTGTTACCAACTGATTCTCATGATCATCCATTCTCTTTGAATTCACCAATATTTCATCTATAAACAACACTCCAAAAGAATCCAGATTACATTGAAATATGTGATTCATCAATTCTAAAAATACCACAATTGAATTCTTTAGATCTAAAGGTATTACAATTTTTTTATAATGTCTATATTTACTCTTGAAGAATGTCATCAGAATAAACCCTTTTCCGACTTACAAATGGTGATATCCTAACCGCATGGCAATTTTAGAGAACCAATAGGCTCTAATTATTTCATTTAATAGATAAAAAATTCACATAAGTGGATTTAAATTATATATCAAAACATTGTTATGATTATGAAAATTGACACACAACCATTGAGTTATATCAACTATTTTGACAAACAATGCTGGTGCTTCCCATAAAGACATGCTAGGTTGAATAAAATATTTCTTTTCTAGCTCTCACAATTGTACATTGAGTTCCCTTAGTTCTATTGGTTTCACCTTGTAATATGGAATGGAAGTGGGACTTTTTTCTAGAAAGTGGTCAATCATAAATTCCACATCTCTTGTTGGTGGAAACCCTAAGAAAGGTTTGAGGAAAAATCTAGAAACTGATTCATAATTACTAGAAAAATAATATTATTATTATCTTCAATGTCTGAATAATTCAACTCTTCTAATGGGTAAGAGATCATTCAAAAATCTGGTTTCAATATCATCATTGAACCTTCTTTTACATTTTGGTCTCCACTAAAGATATTTCCAATATAATCCTCAGTTGTAAAACTAAATTTTCAAGTATATCAATCAATGTGAACCTTGAAAATTTCCATCCAATCAATACCCATAACTATATCATAGAAATCCAGCTCAATCAAAAGGAAGTCACATATCATCTCAAGTCCATCAATAATAATTCAACATACCATACACATAAAGGCTCGACGTTCTCATTGGCTAAGATGATTTAAATCTTTAAAAAAGAAGGAATCTTATATCACATTAAATCCATGAAATCAATAGATCAAGAACCATTAATGGAAAGGGATTCCATCGTATCAAAATAATCTTTCATAAGGGTAATATTTAGAGAAAATATTTATCTCACCATTGATGGTCCAGACTGATCATCCATGATACCTTAATCAGCTTCATATAATTGCTTACCCATTGAACATTGTTCTTTATTTTCCTGTTGACATTTTACCTATCTGGGGAGTCATGTTATTACTAAAATCACCATTTATATTTATGTTATACTTTAAAGGATGATTCTACTACCCTCGACCCATAGAATCATATGAAGACTGTGACACATGATAATTATCCAGAACTCCCTACCATAAAGCATTATGGAAATAGAACTACTGATTCACCATCTGGTTGAAATTATTTCATGATCTAGGTAGCACCATAGATTATTGTTTTATGTGGTCCAATGAACCACATTGAATAAATCCTGGATTGATCTTGGATCTTGGATGATGATTTACTAATCCATCCATCTAATTATGATATGTTCCACTACTTTGGAAGAGTGGTTCACTCTTCTGTGTGATCCCAACATTGGAGTTCCCACCATTTCTCATAAGTATCAACATTATCCATCCAAAGGTATCTCTTGATATATAACTTTCTTCCACCATCCTTCTATTATCCTTATCTTTATAATCTATTTTATAAAGCCACATAATATTTGATAAAATCTCCTCCAATATCCCGATTAAAAAATATGCGCCTTTAAGGATGCACTTACAGCATCCTATAGTGAAACTTTTACTAAATTCATGAATTTATCTACATTATCAATCACTAACACTGAAAAAATCTATTGTTATTGTGATCTAGATTGTTTGAGGATAGGATTTTTTGTTGAAGAATTATTTTAAATATTCCCAACAAAGTCCTTTGTCTAATTTAGCATGAACTAATTAATCCCACCACTATTGTACAATATCCTCCAGCATATATGTCACCAACTTAAATTTGGGCTCCAATAGTGTTCCTAGAAAGTAAACTTTATTTATAAATACCTATTTTTTTCGCATTCGGAATCACCCTGAAAGATGGGTGAATTTTTCTTCTAGAACTAGACGGAATGATCCACATGCCTTAGTTTGTTCCTCTTGTTCCCACTGCCCACAACCTGAATAGATGGGACTATATTTTGAACCAGTTGTTGGTTCACATATGGATCAGGTGTAACCACAATATCAACGATATATTTTTGTTGGGTTCTTCTAAACATACAGGTTTAAATTTGAAAAAATAACAAATTCCATTTGGCTCACACTATAACAACAGGATTCTTAACAATTTCAAATTCTAACACATCGTTATCATGACAACATTTCTTTCCAAAATTGAACAATGTTTTTCTTACAAACCCTTTTTAAAACTCCTCCATACTTTTGAAAATCATTCCATTTTCAAAATGCACATATCATGCATTTTTCAAAATATATCATTTGAAAATAACATTAACACTTTTCAAAAATCATAATTTTTACACGCAATTAGAAATTATTTCTCAAAATGAAATATACAATTTTATTGGGAAGTCATTTCTAAAATTAATTTCATGATCATCTCATTGCCTAAACAAATGAAAATGGGATTACATATCCTATAAGTTCTTACAAAATACTTATATACCCAACTCATACGTAAACTAATGTATATCATAAAAATTTAGTTATGTTTACTTCTGTTCTACATTTCACATCGTAAAAAACCTACTCCATTCTACCATCCTAATAAGAGGATTAAATTAAAATAATTTCAACTCCAAGATATAAAAAACCAATACAACATGTCACAAAATATATTAGGTCTAACCTTGAATTATTTTATTTGTAATTCAAGTAAAAAAAATATTATACCATATGTAACACCTCGCCCCTCCTCATTGTCTTAATTCAATGAGGAATTGTTGTTTGGACATAGTCGAAATCCCCAAGGTTCCAAAGGCTAGAAATAATTTCCAATGGATTCAATAAAAATGGTGGAAGAGTTTTTTGGAAAATAAAATAACACAACCAATCATACCATAAAAAATACTACTACTTCAGTCATGATGAGAATTAAAAACAACTCATAGTAATTTTATTTGTATCAAAACCAAACTATAAAAGAGAAGACGATAAAACCAACAAAATTTGTTGAATCTAAAGACATAACTCTATATCCTCAATAATTCTCTATGTTCAAAACCCACAAAGAGCCCATGTAACTCAACGAACCACTAATGAAATGTGATACTTTCCCTTTACCTGTTTATTGACAAACTATACCTTGAAAAGCACCAATGTGACAAAATATGGGTTAGTTTTGTAACTCAATAGGATTTCCACAAATCAATTCCATACACACAAAACTAGAATATAAAAGGATATCACATTTATATAAAACTATTTATATAAAATAAATTAAAATAGATTATATCAAAAAATAAAACAATTTCCATATCAAAATAGTTTTCTTAAACAACCAAATTTCCTAGGAAAGTTAGCAAACATTTTTTAACCATTTATTTAATTTTATATTGAAAAAACAAATTAGATTTTACATATCCACACACACTCTCTCTCAATCTCAAAAGTGTTTTGTCACCATTGATGGTGGAGCTTCTTGTCCATAACTAATCCATTTCATGACACTACTTCACGACCATTATCCATCCCATTTATCTTACACATAACCATTTAAGAAACCCATATGCTAAAATCATATATTCAAATAAATATCAATAAAATAAATTAATTTATTGAAATTTTTTTTCCATGCAACAAATCCAAACAACCATTTCAAAATTAAATTTTTTAAAACATGGTTACCAAATTCACATTTTAAAATAACACCCAATTTTCAAAATTCTATAAACCATCTCCCAAAAAAGTATCATCAATCAAGTGCACAAACATTTCCCAATAAATATGAAAGAATACCTTAATTTTAAAACTAATACATCATTTTATAAGATGAGGAGTAAAGATTTAATCCACCAATATCATGAATCATTTTGAAAACGAAGAATGACTTGTGTATGCAAATAAACATGATTAAATCTAAGAAAGACACTTTAGATATTCTTACCTAACATCAAAAAAACATTATATAAACATGATTGGCATCAAACATCACATATTTATCCATAACAGACTAAATCAATTATTTTTTAGAGGTAATGAAATTAAATCTATGAAAAACTATGTAAAACTACCATAATCGAAGAATTACTTAGGGAATCAGGCTTCAAGGAACGAAGAAAAGAACCTAGATTTCTTTTGGTTCAAAGGGGAGTATTCAAAAATCATTAGAATAAAAAAATAATCTTAGGATTTAAAATTGTAAAAAATGAGAGGTTCAAATCTAATTTTGAGACATATCCACATTTTTGGGGTCTAATTTTTAATCGTGCATGGGTGGGTTGCACAGTTATGAAAACTGTGCACCAACTGTGTGGAGACCTCTTCCTAAAAATGTACCTCACATATTTCTTCTTAAATAGTAATGAAAACCATGAACTAGACATGAATAATTACTCTATCACAGTTTTGATAGTTACTCCTTGGTGGAAGTATGGTTTGGAAAAATAATGTGGCAAACCGTGCACTTTTCCGAAAGTCCATGTTTCACCTAGCAATGTTTCTTGTTAGATTTTTGTGGTTTCCACTAACTAGGAACCAATCGTGAACCATTAGGAATGTACCAAAAAAATTCCAAAAATCTTCCAAACCCTCCAAATTTTCACCCAAAAACATTACATAGTTTATAATCATAAACAAAGGGTTAATTACAGGAAACTAGGGGTGAAACACATGGCTCTACTAATTAAACTAGCATAATAGTCCCCATCCACCAACCTAGATACCTATGATTCCCTTTATTATCAATTTTTATTTCACATGACACATATATCCCCAAATTTACATATAATTACTAACTTATGAGTACACATGAAAACCCCACCATTTTTTATAGAAAAAAACTTTGAAATCCATAGTCTCACAACATACATGATTTATAGAACACATTTAATAAGAATAACATGGAAGCCTACACGAAATTCCACAAATTTTTTTTAGAAACCTCTATCTCAACATCTACGTATGTCAAATAAATTTGTAAACACATTTAAAACCTCTCAAAAAATCCATAGAATACATTTGAGGATAAAAAATCATACTAAAATCATCTAATAATACTAAAATATGGAATCAGTTATCTCACACTTGAAACCTTCCGAAAAATGGTGGAAAAACAAAAATGTGACTCAAAGAAAGTATATAAAAGCATGATTTAATGAGAATCCTCAAAATTTTACCCAAAAAAATTCATAATCGAATGATTATGAGGTCTAACAACCCACTAGTGGAAATAAAACCCAATAATGATGGTAAAAATACACTAAAAGAAGGAAGAAATTAAGTTAATAGAGACTTACATGATGATTATAAAATATACAAGGCCAAATCTAGCAACAATTTTGAGTTGAAGGGGTCCATGAAGTATATTAGGAATCTCATCTATCTAAAAATATTATATCATATTAATTAGGGTGGTTTAGGGTAAAATTCTTTTTAATGGTATAAAGGAAAATTACAATTGTTAATGAATTGGGCAGGCTGCACGGTTTTCCAAGCTGCATAGAATCCTTAGGGTCTCCCCTATCCATGAAGAAATTATTCAAATGGTTTCCTGGGGGAGGGAACACACATATGTGGATGATCGTGTTTCCTAGACAGTGCCATTATCTAGGATGCACAATTTCTCTTTAGATTGTACCTAGTATCCCCTAACCACATGCCAACCATGCACCACTGACTATTAAGTTATAAAAGTACATTTTCCTCTAAAAACACTCATATATTCCATGAAATAAATATAATGCATAACATAAACCAAAGAATACCTTAAAATAAAATCGTTAATGTGATAGAATGACTATTGAACTATAAAAAATGAATAAATGGTCGTTTATTGAAATATTAATGAGTTTAAAGTATTCATATATTTTAAAAACTTATATTGAATATTTAGTTCATATTATTTGAAATATAATTTCTTTTTTATTATTATTTAGAAAGAAACAAAAAATAATGAGTTCTATAAAGTACATTCACACTTTGGGGCACACTAAACTGCTTGAGAATTAGAAGCAAAGGATTATTTTTATGAATGATTTAATTTTACTTGAAACATAAACATATAAAGAAAAAAAACATATTTATTAAACAAAATTAAATATAAGTTAACTAAATTAAATGGTATAGAATCATAAAAGAACACAACCAAGTAAACCATCAAATTCCTACTATAAAAATACCCACTAAAACCAAACATAACAAATCATAATCTAGAAAAATTATTCTTATATAATTTAAAATAAACCAATCATATCCAATGAATCCTACACTAAAATTTATTAGTCCAAATGAAAATAAATAGACAAAAACAATATTAAACCAGGCTAAATAGATATTATTAAATTTAAATTTAATAAAACCAACCCATAGATAAAAATCTATATGATCCTTATCTGAATATAATAATAATCAATTAAACCTAATGACACAAATTGACATGACATAGTCATAAAAAAATATGGTGACCTAATTTGACATAACCAGCCTTCAAAAAATAGAATCAAACTGAATAAAACAATAATTATGTTTTTTGAATGAAAGTAAACTAGTATAATCTACTTAATTTAAAATTAAATTAACAAAAAATAATCTGAATAGAATCACTATGATATGAATAAATGGTAAATGAACCATATCATTTTGACTGGAAAATATTAAAAAAACATTGAACATATCTAAACAATACCAAAAAACGAAACTATATGAAAAAAGCTTACTCAGACCATGACATATCATAAAAATCAATCTCAATTATGATTGGACTAAATAAAGTTGATTTAAATTAAATCAAATTTAATTTAACATAAGTGAACCCGACAAACAAAAACACAAAAAAACCAAAGAAATCCAAATAAAACATAATTAAAATGAACTAAGATTAAACAAAACAACCTAAAATAAATTATTGAACCCAATATATTAGATTCCTATTTTACATAATTCATTTGGATATAAAATTGTTAAATCAAATTAAAATGTATATTAAAAAAACAAACTCAAACCTAGTGGAATTTTTTGATATGAAATGCAAATGAAAAAAATGAAATTTAATATATAGTCGTACCTAACAAAATTAATAACATAATAAAACATATTTTACCACATCTCAACCAAATTAATCATTATAATATTTAAATTTAACTGCTCTCTTTTGTATTTTATTAGTCGAATACTGGTTAGAATGATTAATTTTTTTATAATTATTGTAATATGGATTATTTTATTCTTATAATAATCAATGTCAATTTTTATAAGAAACATTTAGAATCAGTGGTTGTTTTCCTTTAGGAATGTCCTTTGGGTCTAGTAGAAAAAATATGGATGTGTTTTAAATAAAAAAACTCAAGAAAAGATTATATGTTCTATAATTTTTATTTCCAATTTTGATAACTAATTCATAATTAAATATCTTTTTTTTGAAAGTGATCCTTAGAGTTCATTGATGAGAAAGAACATTAAAACATTAGGAAAAATGATCATTTAAGATAGCTATTAGGTGATGAACACTGGGGGACAAATCAACGTTGACTAGGTAACAGCAACATCTACACTAGGTATTTTCTTACAAGAGAACCTTTAAAATCTCCAACAACACTATGCTATAACACAATATTGTAAGAGAATTTGAGGAAAAATTAGATATAATGGTTTGTGAAATTTGTAAAAATATCATTTATATTTTCATAAAATAAAAAATATGTTTATTTGAATCCCTTACATCAGACACTATTATGGTTTTGACGCATGTTAGTCAATAAAGAACTATTTATATGATGTGTTGGGTCATTGAAAAGAAATACCTAGTGGTGGTTGAGATGATAACACTTCTAGTGATGTTTATTATGTTTATGATGGTAATGTTGATGAGGATGTCCTTGATATGAGTGATGATCATGATTACAATGGTGGTGATTAAGGAGAAATTTATCACCTCCATTTTTTAGTTGATAGTATTTAGAAAATAATGTGGATAATGTTTAATGACTAAAACTGATTATTTAGATAGTATATCTATTTCATAGTATTTTAAATGTTTGGAAAATTAAAAATATATATTAAATGGGTATAATTTTTAATAAATAGTATATATATCACGTGAAATTTATACTATGATTGGTAATTTTTATAGGATGTTGTTTTGATTGTTCATGGATCCTATGAAGAATTATTCTACTAGATGTGTAGAATTCCTTACACTAATAGTTTATATATCACCAATGGTGTAGTAATTACCTCATAGTATATATATATGGATTCAATGAATACTATTTTTATATATCTATCTTATTGTAAAATAACCTAATGGTCTAGATATGCCTTAGTATATACAATAAAAATGGTTTTAGGGATTATACCAATAATCTAAAACCATTAGTTTATGGTATTTTTCTAGTACTGTGTTGAATGTATTTCCATCAAAACTCTATAGGTATATAAAAATGAACCATTTCTTATCTAATACAAGCAATTCATTTATATTAATCTTCCTATGTATAAATAGAACCTATTCATCTCCTATCATTTTAATGGGCATATCAATATTCAATTTCTTTCATTTACAGTTTTGTAATATGCATTCTCTCAATCCTCATATCAAAACCCTTGTTGTTCTATCATATCCAGTCAAGGCCATCCATATTTTGATTCCTATAAGTGGGGGAAATCCTTAGTTTAGGTCATATATTACTCATTATTTTAACAACGCTATTCACTTAGTGTCTTTTTATACGAGGTTTCATACTCTATATGGTTGCTCTGAATTTCATCTCACTTCACATTTTCGTTGAAAAAATATCCACTTACCTACTTAAGAAGTTTCCTAGTATAGTTCACTCATCTACCTTTGAAAAAATTACTCTAACTCATATAATCTTCATAAATGTATTGATCTATATATGGGTCTAAATTCAATTTAATTTATATGAGTTATTATCCTTTCTAAATCATGTATTTCCTACAATAATTCCTTGTAATTAGATTATTGTACCTTTTTAACCTAATTTAACTTTTTTTATAAATAGAACTCTTGAGAATCGCAATCTAGATCCCATTTATCATGCAATCCTTCCCTTTAAATAACCAATTCTATTTCTTCTTCATCTCAGAATTATATTTTATCTAGTGGCAGTGAGTTATATATATTTTTTTCTATGTGCAATTTTTTGAATGATCTTTATATTGGAGATATATTATTCTAAAATCATACATATATCATCATATGATTCTTGATTTTTAGTAATTTAATAAGAATATTAACATTCCTGATGTTATTATATTTTTTACCAATTGGTGATTATTACTTTTTATATTTCATGTATACCCAATTTCTCTATGATTAATTTAATTTAAACAATGGTTCAACTATTTATCCTTGATTGTAATTTTATGTATCGAGTTTATTATTTCTAAATAACTACATAATATCTTCAAAAATTATTTTAAATTACACTTTGATAAGTTCTGGTTTTAAATGATTTATTTTTTTTCCAATTTTTAATTTTATCAATAGCTTAATATTTACAATTTATAGTGTTATATACTAATTTTATTTCTATTTAAAAATATATCTCTTTTTATATGTATCATGTAAATTTTATTTTTAATTGTATTATTTTTCATTTTTTGTTATTGTATACTCTTTTTTTCATACTTATTATTTCATTATAACATTTATTTCTTCAATAATAGGTATCAATGCTCCCATTAATATAATGTAAAAAAAAATTATTATATTTACCACATATTATTATTAAACAAACTAAAATAATGAAAATATGTCCTAAAAATATTTCAACTATAAATAAATCATTATGGAAGCATGATCAAATAAGATAATATCAATGTCATAAAAACACACTAATTATATATGATTGTATGTACTTAGTTATATAGTTGAGTTATATTTTAATTTATTTTTTCAATATAATTTACAGAAATATGATAATTTTTTTTACTAATGACCAAAGAGAGTGGCGTAAAACCCCTTTATAAAAAAAGAATATGAAATAAAAATACCCCATTTAGACAAGGTAGGGATAACCCATTAGACGCTCGATGGCCGGAGGCATACCACCATAGATTTGAGTGAAAAAACACACTTGTATAGAGCCAAATATAAGTAATAGTCCCTAATCTCATTAGCGTGCCATCCGAAAATCCAATGAAATCAGGTTGTAGCCAAGATGCCCTACCAAGGCTATCTCTACCATATTTGACATCCCAATCCATAGCTCCAAAGAGTGTGTGTAGATCATCCTCCGACAGTTCTCCCTACAGGTGCTTCCTAAACCCCTTGAAACACCTTGTAGTGCACCTATCCTTATGCTCAGTGGAGGACCGGTAAAATGAAGAGAAACCGCTAAACCAAAGAGAAAAATAGGCATCCCAAATCCCTCCAAGAAATGTTGTGACATTTAAAATCCCACACCCTCCCCAATATAAATTGACCGACAACACCATCAACAAGTTTAAGATTTGTCTACAAGCTGGACACCATATCCAAATGATATTATAACACCTTTGTATCCACTAAGATTGGGCCATTGACGATGGAATCACATCATCATTGATGAGGGGATTCCACCGAAGGAACCATGCCATTTAGAGTCACCATCAAGGAATCCAAAGAAGAAGCACCAATGAAGAAGCTGAAAAATAAGTTTCATAGAGGAAGCTGAAGAAGACGCACCACTAAAACCCTAGTGCAGAGCCATTAACCAAAGAAGAATCACCACAGACTGATGATTTTCAATAAATTTTATCATCTTCCCTACATGGTATTTTTATCAAACAGTGGTCTAGGTGGTTAAAACTTCATACCTCAATATATGATCAAATTGTTCTAAATAATTATTGTGATCAATTTTCCATATTCATGTTTGTTTATTTCATTCATTTATATTGTTATAATTTTATTTGATATTATTACATATTATAAAATATATAACAATTTGATTTCTAAACATGGATAATGTATGTAACTTCTACTATACTATTGGAATACATGCATTGAATATGTGGATGATGGAAAAAATATGAAAAAGGTCACATATTATAATACGTGCACTATTAATTTATATAAATTATTTCATCTTAATTTTTATTTTATGTATTACATTAGGTTCTGTTATACCTCATTGTGTTAATTTTGGTCAATTTCCAGAAAAACATAATTACATGTCAAATATAGTCATCATGGTAGATATTCTAATAATTCTATTCTTCTGAACTGTATATTAAAAAATACTTGTAACATAATATCATGAATCCAGATGGAATCATTTTCTTAATATCATTCAAAATAATTTTTTAAAAGATTATATGAAATGAAATTCCACATTTTTTTATAATGGTTTTCATTGGGAATACTAATGTTTGAAAAATAAGAAAAAAATTTTATTTGAAATAAAGAGGTAGGGAATATTTTGTTTTTATATTCGAAGTTGTTAGGTCATCTTTAATTAAATAATAATTAAAAAGGGAATTGAATGATTTTAAAAGATGGACTATAATGTAAATATATTTTTGGATGGCCATTTTCTATCTATAGTTATTTTTTCAATATATTTTAAATTTCTTATCTTAATTTCATCATGTGCATTCAAAAATGAAAAGGATATATATGAAAAAAATTTATCAAGTTACAATTTTCCATAAAACAGTATTCAAATATTTTTATTATCTTCCCTTAAATATTTTTTGTTGGATAACATTAAAAATTTTATATTATACCATCATGATGAATAAATTAAAACAATTTTTTTTCCTTTGATGCTTTTCATTAATATTAAATATCTTAAATTCTATTCATTTATCTACAAAATTCAATTGTTTAGACTACAATAGTTGATTTTAATGTTTGAATTTTTAATTAATATTATATCTCATGGGATTCATAATAAATGGTGGTAAAACTATATTTTATATGCCATGAAACATATTATGTTCCTATAAATTGATAATTCACATAAACATTATCTACATTTTAAATTCACTTACTCTAATAATGTTTTAGTTTACTTCAGTTGCAGTTTATTCTTTGTTCAATTTTGTTTTTTTATTTTTATTTTTATGAAACTTTTTTATAAACATTATTCAGTATAAAAATTATCTATACATTTACTATTTTCTACCTATAATTATAAATGCAATATATTTTAATTAAATTTGAAAATACACCTTTTAAATTAGGAAGAGGGAGAACATTACATGACTCCTATGCCAATGGAACTAGGTACAAAACATGGATATTGATGTATTAAGACCAGAAACCAAACATAAATACTTACACAAGATTATTTATTTTTTAATGATACAAAACAGTCGTCCAACAATGAAACTAAGCAAGTAATCCCCATACAGAACTACAGGGGGACTAATGTCGATTTAAAATTCATACACTCACATTCATCCAATATCAGTGCATGGATGGTGGATGAATATTACACTAACATTATCTGGGACAAAACATGGGTAGCTTATAGATAATATATATAATTTTTTTCCTATTATCCTAATTTCGTCGAATCTACACCATATAATTTATTTTTAGGATAATGTTATATAAATTCATAATGACAATTCATAATAACCCATTTTCAATTTATTGGCATGTAAAATTCACTTTATGAAATGAATTTTTATTTTACTTGATTTTATGTATTTCCATTATTAAATGTATTATATATGTTTTATTTTAATGATATTGTTTTATTACCATTATTAACTTTTAAATTTCTCTATACATTTTAAAATTTTCCTTCAGAAAGCTTGTTTGTGCACCGTCAGACCACCTGAGCCGATCGCCTCACCACTAAGGACCATTATAGGTTCATTATTCCTTAATTTTAAAGATCATTCCACAATCTCATGCCAGTCATTCCAGATTCCATCAACACCAATCGTCACCCATCAAGTCAATATGTCCACCGATCGTGGACCATCTAGCCTTTATGGATGTCAGACCCTTCACTGCCCGAGTCGACTAACTCCATTATAGGACCCCTCTACCCTCTTCCCCCTTCCACTAATAAGGCAACTAATAATTCCTAATCATTTATATAGTGAATTTTTTTTGGTAAAAGTCACTAAAAAAGGACATTTTTTCATTTTTCATTATCATTTTTATTTCATTCTTTAGTTCTTTTGAAATAATATTTTATTGTTTTAAATATTGAAAATTCAATACTAAATACTATATTATTTGAATAAATTTACACCATATCTTCTTGGTAAATTTATCTATGAATATTTTCATTACACATTAAATGATTGGTAATGAAATAAAATTTCAAAACCATTCTGATTTTTTATTTATTATTTGTATCATATGAATATATCTAGTAGTTCAATTTATAATGATATATAATAAGATGTTGGAAGCATTCATATAGATTTATTTTTATCTATATTTTTTTTGAAAATTCTCATTTAAATAGTTTCACTTGAATTCATCACGAAAAATGTAGGCATGTCCAAAGAAGGTGATACCTAATTTTGAAAACATGTGAAATAAATATTCCCTATTTTTTAAATTTCTCTAAATTCAAGTGAAATGATTTTTTTTGAATTCATTTAATTATGGGCCTATATTTTATTGTTGGGTATGATATTATAACATATAATCATGGGTAAATATTAGTGACATTTATGCATTAATACATTCTTAGTTATAAGTAATTTATATACCATATGTGAAATGCTATTAACATGAGGATGCATCTTTTAGTTATTTGTTTTCATGTTCAAATAGATAGGTAGAAGTACGTTATACATGCCCACCAATTTTATACATATGTTGAATAATCATATCGTATATCCGCTTTTTATTATTATAATTTTATTTTATGTAATGTGTATATTTTTATATTCATAATTTATTTTCATATAAAAATGTGACTAATATTATTTTTATATTACTTATTCATCCTACATAAAAAATATATTGTATATTGAATTGCACTCATATTGGGATTGTATTATTTTTTTATAAATATTTTTTAAAAAATTCAATAGATCAGTTGTTGACCTTAGTCTTTACAATTTATATTACAAATATTTTCCCATTTTTATAATTCCTAATGTGTTATATTTTCATATCAACAAGTTTTATAATTGTTTTTGACTCTTTATCATATCATTACAAATATGTCACATGAATTTCAATGGCTTTCAGAACCTATATATGTTACATGTTGGTGTTATGAATCATTTTGAGCCATAAGTAACCTAACAGTAATAATCGATATTAATATTGGACTCTAGAGGAATTGACTTATCTAAATATAGCATCACTAAAAAGAGGTAGTGTGTGGGAAACTATTTTTGTAAAAATCAATTAAATTCTATGTGATTCTATGTTTCCAAAAATATAAAAACATAATCAATGATAATGGCCTCCTCAATCATCATTAATTATTCATAGTTCGACGTAATGGGTCTCTAAGGTTTAATCAATAACAGGTTCACCGAAAACAAGTTCTATGAAGCCTATTTAAAATAGGTATTTATCAAACCTATCAACATTAAAAAAAATAAAATTCGTTTTGGATAGGTCTGTAATAAAAAATTGAATATTAAACATATTAAATATCATTTTAAAATTGATTGATGTAAATAAGAAGTGAAAACAGATGACCACATTCAAATATAATGTTGCAAGAGTGTACATAAATTAATTTATGTAGGATGTTTTATTAAAAATTAACATAAAAACATACTCTCAAAAAATTATAAGTTCCCATCAACCAACATTAAATATATATGTATTAGGTGTATCATTAAACCAACATTAAATGGTTAATATTATTACATTAATATTTGATATTTATACTTGTAAATTTATCAACAATGAGAAGGTATAATAGTTGATAACACCATAAATGGTCCAAAAATGAATAAAGAAACAATAATCATGGAAATTTATTTCTTCTTGTGCATGGGAGAAGTCTGGATCTACAGAATGATTAAAACATAATGGTAAACATGAAATGAAATAGTTACATTAAAATAAAAAGAATACAAAATATATATTTTATAAATAATACCATTAATAATCCATGTCATTCAGAATAAGAAAAAATAATTAATATCGAAATTCATCCATACCTATTATATTTATGTCTCCTATGAGAAATCCCACGATCTATCCAAACATTAGTAAAAAAAGAATAAGTGCACATGTAATAAAAGAAAGATAATATGTGTCTCAATATGTGAAATCATGTCGGTGTGTTTGGAAATACTAGAAATCTCAATACAAAACTTTCCATTTATAGAGTATTGTTCAACATTTACTAAAAAAACATAAATAGTTATTACAAATTCATATTAAAATATTCCTATGAAAATTTTTTAAGAGTTCACATAAATAAAACCATACAAATAGCCTTAAATAGTTAGTAATTATTTTTTAAAAATGGGTATAGATAGTACAAGATAATAACCCTTACAATGTTATTCTTAGTTCATAGATTTTGTTTTATTCATTCATGTTAATATAATAATGATGTTAAGATAAAATATTTGATTCCAACATTAGAGGGACACACATTGATAAAATAACCAATAATATGGGAAAAGTAATAGTTTCTTTCTATGAGAAGCCAAAATATGTTGAATGAATGAGTAAACAATCATGATAAACTTGAAAATAAATTGTCGCATAAAAATTATAAATAATACACCTATTTAATTTTATAAATTAAAGCACTAAAAAATCCATGTTAGAATAA
Source organism: Viscum album (assembly GCA_963277665.1). Taxonomy (NCBI): domain Eukaryota; kingdom Viridiplantae; phylum Streptophyta; class Magnoliopsida; order Santalales; family Viscaceae; genus Viscum; species Viscum album. The sequence continues at coordinate 1,009,711,968 of OY728167.1, forward strand.
ATAGTGAAACAAACATATAATAACTTAATTTATCCATAGCTGTTGATTTATGTCTCCCCGGTGAATGTCTGCATACCAACAAAACATTAATAAACATATTAAAAGTTCTTGTCAAATGAAGGTGCTAATATGCGAGTAGAAATGCATTAAAGAAGGTGTTTCTATTTCAAAATGATTAAAATAATATTAAAAATAATAATATTGAGTTCACTAGAAATTAAGCAATCATTATGCATGTTGAGTTCTAGTTTATCTTTTATTAAACAAGACTTACAAAAATTAGGAGGAAATTGTTTGAAATATTGAATAAATAAAATTGAACATGTAGTATTTTAAAAACATTATGTAAATTAAATATGTATTTTTATGGTAATACAGTGATTGAAAATTTAAACTAAATAGTTCACATTTGAGGCATAAAATGAAGATAAAGACCATATAACCATTAAAATACGCAATGAAAATAAATATATTAATTTTCCTTGAATAGAAAAGTTAAAAAAATTATAATTTTTTGATATCATCATCATATAAATGAGTAATTATTTCAAAACATGTTAATAAAATAATAAGCAGTACATGTAATCCTTATTTTCAATGGTACATGATTATATAATTATACAATAGGAATATGGAGAATCATTTTAATATAAAATAATTTAATTAAATGGGAGTAAAACCATCATTGAATGAATCAATTATCAAGAACAATTATCTATGAAATTTTTAGTTGATAAAAAAATATGATATTCAAGGAATTCAAGTATATAACATTATATATTGTAGTGAGATTTGATTCATTAGAGTACACACAAGATAAAAGTCATGATACTATAATATTACCAGGCATGATATTTTACATTGAAATAAATACATGGTTAGAATCTTTTATTCCTATGAATACCATGGAACTATAAAATGAATATTTATTTAGGTCATATGAGAAATAATATAAAAAACAGATGATGATGTAAGGTAATTCAATAAATTTCGGTTTTCTCCTCATCTAATAAAAATTTTAAATATTTTTATAGAGCATACCATTTCTGTAATTCAAAAAGTAACCAATCCATATAGATTATGAGTTATATTCTATCCTCTTTTAAATATTCATGAAAAATGTAGGTAATAGTTTTTTGAATTTTATTATATGTAAAACAGATTAAATAGTATTTTTAAAAAATCAATGTGATTTATAATTAATTTTAGTATGGCATTTTCTGAAAACATTAAATTCATCTTTCAAAATTGAGACATAAAGTAGAGATATAAAACTATAAAACCAGTAAAATATATACTAAAAATGCATATGTTTCTTGATTTTCTATTTAAAAGTTCAACAAATATAGAAACATTGACTTTTTCAGTGAATAAATGAGTAGACATTTTAAAATAGTTCAATGAATACATTAATGAAAAATGTAATCTCTATTAGCACGTTTACTTGAATATAAAATTATATAATGGGTTTTTGGGATAAAAATACAATAAAAAATGGTATTCCTTTATAATATTTTTTATAAAATATTTAAATAAAGATTCATTGTATTATTCTATAAACTAAATTGACTAAAATATAGAAAAACCTGCCAGTCAATGTACAAGATTGAAATTCCATGAACTGGGAAACGATATCAGTTGATGAAATATTTTAATATTGAGATTAGTTATTCTCTTATTTGATGTAAATCATCAAAAAATTATTGAATCAATTTGATATAGTTAACTTCATCTAACTGTATGTGATATTCACCATAATAAAGGGTGCATTAAAATAAAAATAAAGGATATACTTTATGTTCTTCTATATCATATTCAAAAAGCTATAAGTTCTTTTCATAAAAAAATATTTCAAAAATTGTATTATATTTTCCTCATTTCACTACTAAATATCACAATTTTAAATGCAATTTAAATTTGTTTTTTCAGCGTTGAAACAATGTTGACATGAAAGGTGACCATAAAAAATGCAACATTTATCAATGCTAAAAAAGAACTGATAATAGTTGTCTTTATCACAACTAAAAACACATTGAAGTGGGGAACCTCTATCAGTTCTTTTACATAGTGCTGATAAATGACATATTTATCAGCACTAAATAGTTGTGTTGATACTAGAACCCTTTATCAGATCTTTTTTTTGGCACTAATAGAAATATTAAAAAAACACCTTTTCAAACTGCTCACCTATATCCAATGCAATTATCACCACATTAACAAATTCACCCACTATCATAAACCCCCTTTTTTAGTGCTCATAATCCCCCTTTGTCACTAATTTTTCACTGTATAACTACTGGCTCACTCACTCGCATTCTTGGAATCGATCATGTGGTCTCTCTTGTGCAATTCAAACACAGTAACCACATCCCATGCTTGCTTTTTAGGTACTTTATGATATTTATACTTATTTATAAATATGTAAATACATAAATTTTTTTCTAGTATTAACAAATATTTAAATATAATTTATTAATAAATTATATGTAAATTTATAAAATATATGTTTATGTGTGTATTGTATATATACTTATATTTATTCAGATATATTATATATTAATAATCATTTATATATATTACAATATATATATATATATTAATACACATGAAGATTTGTATATATAATCATTTTATATACAATTTTATACATATATATACATTAATATAGCTTTATAATGCAAAAAGGTTTGATATTATTTTAAATACAATGAATTATAGTTATTTCAAAAGGATTTATATAATTATAAATAAAAAATGTTTAGAAATATGTCTATAAATTTTTTTATTTAGATATAGATTTATACATTACAAATATATTTATATGTCTACATATTTACTTAGATATTAATACATATTAACATATAATTGTAGATTTTGATATGAATATATTATATTGTATTTATAAACATTTAATTTAAATATGTTTATATACTCTATTTATTGATAATGATTTATTTATAAAATTACATTTATCTGCAATACTTTTTTTTTGATTTTATAAAAACACTTTGAGGCTATGTTATAACCACCATGGGAACAAAAGGAATCATAAGTAGGTTGGACTCGAAACCGCGTCCAAGACCAGACTTTCCCAAAAGAAGAAACCAAACAACATCAACCACGAACCCAGGACCAACCCGTTCACCATCAAAATTAACATGTCACGAAATATCCTTCCACCCTGCACTGCGACAATCCATCTCACACATCACCCATTCCTAGGACACAACACCACCACCGCAAATGAGACCTCTCATACAAACCAAACACCACGTCGGGGACCAGAATCATGAGGCCTGACGGATGAGAACGAGAGGGAGGAACCTGCACCACCACCAATACTGAGAACTACCACCAGGGCCAGTCACAGACCATGTCACACTAAGAGAGCCAAAAACCACACCCCACAACCACTCGGTTCAGCACCGCCATCGTTAAAATCACCAATACCACCCCAGATCACTGTAGAATCCTTTGAACATGACCACTGTGGAGTCACACGTAAAGGGGAAGGGATAAAATAGAAAATGAGATTTAGATGATTGAGGCCCAAGACACAAGAATAAACCAGAAGACCACTAAGCCATATTGGTGATCCATTACTGTGCCCTCGCCGGAACCCGAAGAAACCACCGTCAAATCAGAATACAGAACCTGCAATAAGAAAGGGGAAAATAGACAATGAACCACTACATTCCCCAAGCATTCTTGAGGTCGCCGTCTATGACCTCGTAGTGAATCGGGAGGAATACGATGAACATGGGCCAAAGAATAAGAGATGAGGCCAACCATGAAGAAATTGGTCAATGTCATCGTGGGAGTTGGAATGTAGACATTCACCAGTTTGTCGGAGGAGGATGAAGACAGAGCTCTAAATCTGTGATACCATGGAGGGAAAGACACCATCATGCGCTCATCACAAGACCCAACCTTCGACCGTAATCCATAGATGAAGAGAAGAGAGGGAGGGGGAAGATGGTGAGAAAACCTAGCTCCCGAGTCGTCGCCCCTTTATGGGCCCATGCTCCTTGTTCAAAAAGTACTCCCATCCACCATTCTCTATTCATATAAAATGACATTTATATGTGATGTAATTACACAACAATGACACATGAAAATGTACAAACATATATTTACACACACACACACAAATTTATATTTCACACATTCATGTAGAAATATTGTAGTATATGTATTTATTTACATATATTTAAATATACAAAAAATATATATATTTGTTTGTGGAAACACATTTATTTGTACGTAAACATTACTCTTATAGGTATATATATATAAAAATCTTTTTTATATGGTAAATAAAATATATAACTATTTCTATTAGAAATAGTCTTTCACATTTGAATGATGTGGAAATTCGGTATTACTAGATAATATTTATCTAACCATCGTGTCTACTAATTATACTGGTAAATGTTGACGGTTAAGGAGTTTAAAGGAGGGTAATTCAACTAGATGGTGGATCTTAATGGGTGATTATTAGTTTAATATCTAATTGTTACTACATGGTGGAGACAAGTCTAGTTGTTACTTAGATGTGATATGATATAGTGTTCTTGATCATTTCTATGAGTAGATGGTTTCTTATGGATATAAAATTCCTTGTTTATGAATTTTGTCAAACCCTATGTGTGAATGACCCTTTTACTCTATAGTCTATGATTTGGGATGAAATGAGGCCTCACCAATCTTGGAATATACACAATGAAAAAATGAGAAGAACAAAATATCAATTATCAACATATTTAGATATGGGTGGACATATAGAGAACTTTGTTTGTTGGTTTGGTTAGTTCCTTCAACAGATCATCCACAGTGTAAATCAGTTTCAACAGGTGGCATGACTCTATTGGATATGAAATTTCTGTCTTCTTTTTTAGATTCAATCATCAGTAGATGATATTTGTAACATAAATTTATTTAATTAATATTATTCTCTCTCTCAGTACTTTCAGTGAGGATGTGCTATTTGTTAGAGCTCCAGTCTTTTATTGTTAACCTTTTATCCTAAGCACGCCAAAGCATGTATTTGGATTTAAAGGAGATTATGGGTTTATTAGTCATTTGAAGGCATGTTATAGTGGTATTATATCATATAGTGGTGAAATTTATGGATATTGAATATTGAATAATGGGTGGTGTGTATTGGAATTAAGGCACAACAATAGGACCTCATGGAAGAAGGGATGCAATAGTAGGAGCATGGAATAATAAAGAATATTCATTGAAGAAACTTGGGAAATGGTTAAAAATATATTCTTATAGAAGTAGGGAAATTATTATCATGTAATTAGGTAAATGAATCATGTGGATTCTTTCTTATAGTCTCATATTTCAAACAATCTCATTGTAGTAGGTGAGTTCCATGGAATCGGGAAGATTCTTTCGGGCATGTTGATAAATGTTAGGATTCATGGTAATAAGGACTACCCCTCTCATGGTCATAATGACTTTAAAATTTCATATCCTTCATAATGTGGAAATAATTATTTCAGTGTATGAAAAGTAAATATTAAATTAAAATATTGAAATGAGTCCATGAAAATTACTGTTCATTTTTTAATACAACTGAAAATCTGATTATGAAAAACTCAGTTGATTTGTATTTTATCATTTAATCAAACATTTAAAAATTAAAAATTGAAAATTAAGATATAATAATTTCAAAGTTATTTTTCTAATAATTTAAATTTATGGATTTCCTTAGAATAATAATAATGAAACTGAAATGCCTGGATCGGTTGTGATCACTGAGAGGGGAGGGGTGAATCAGTGATAACTTTTTCTTTTTATGAATTGTTCCCTTTGGATTATCAATTCAACCTCTGCAGCTGGTTAAAGCCTAGATCTACTCTTTTAGTGGTGCAGTAATAATGAGAGCACATAACACAGAGATTTACAAGGTTCGGTACAAAGACCTACTCCTTGCCGTGTTGGTTACACCCCCCAACACGGATTCTTCACAATGCCAAAAGATGATTACACAGTAATTGGTTATACCCCCCAATTACAAGTTGGTTAAACCCCCCAACTCCACAGCATCATCTTCATCATGGCTCCACTTCACTTCTTCAAAGGTGTTGTTCAGAACTTCAAGTAGCTTCAACAGTCTTCAAAAGATCTCGTTGGTCTTTCTCACCAAAAACCAATCACTTAGAATGATCAGTTCTTTTGCATTCACACACTTAAGTGTGTACTCCTCTTCTTCTTATGTTTTTTCACTCTTCTTCACTTGTGCACACATACACAACTCATTTTGAATGTACTGAAATGGGTACAAGCCGAACCTCGGCCTCTTCCTTTCTTTGCACACTCACAAGCCTCGGGCTCTTCACTTCACACACACTCAAGGTGTGTTCTTCACTTTGCACACAAGGTGCAAGCCTGCTTTCTCACTTCCAAGCCTCGGGTTCTTCCTCTTCAATTTGCACACACACACTAAGTGTATTTGTCTCAATATACCCGAACTCAAACTAGGCGCGCAAGGAGGTGTGGCCCTCTTCTTGTCTTCAAATGCCGCGCAGGCTCAAGTGTGCAAGGGTGCAACACTGCCGCGGGCGCTTCTGTCGCGTAAGCCTCAACGAACCCCGAAGGCGCGCAGGTGATGCGGCTCGGCTCCTTCCTGTCGCGCAAGGGATGCGCGCAGGGAGTCCTCCAACTTCTTTTGCGCAAATATGCGCAAAAGGGACTTCACGAAGCCAAGGGTGGCTTCGGGCTGCTTCGTCGCGCAAGTGGGTTGCGCGGAGCTCCAAACTTCACGAGGCACAAAAGGCTCTCACGGGACTTCAAATATTCAAAGGATCAGCAAGAATCTCTAATGCCTCGGATGCTCCTTTTATAGGCAGAGGAATGTGAATGGAGTCCGCGGAATCCAATACTCAAATGCCCGAAATCATCGGCGTTTTGAAAACTTCAAACGCATTAAATATATTCCGCGTATCTCGTTCTTCTTCTCTGTTTTAATGCGGGTTTTCCATTTTTCGGTTTCCTTCACGTGCATGCGACTTAGAACGCATGCACGGCCTTCGTTTTGGCTTATGCATGCAAAGCATGCTCTCCACGTGGCCTCGGCACCTTCAGTTGCTTCGGCCGAACTTCAAATTCCCCATCCAACGTTTGCATGCATAATTTATTGCATGTATATGTTCAGTAGGGCCAGACGATCACAATTGAGGTCTTACTTTGATCGGAGGTGGCCGGAATCTCAAAATAGTCGTTCGGGAGGCTCCTGGTTCAGCGGCGGCTTCGCGGGTGACTTCGGCTCGAGCTCGAGGTGGAAGACGAGCCACGGCCGTCGGATCGTGATGCGCGACGGCCAGGATTAGATCATCGACGCGGAGATGGATCGTGCGGCGTGGATAAAGCGCGCGATGAGACGGACGGCTCAGATCTGCTCCCGGGTGAAAATTCCGCGTCCCACATCGAAACGGGGCGCGGTTTTTCCGCGCTTTATCAAAGATCCTCTCCCCGCTCAACGCTCAGTTGCACTTCTCCCCTCCTGGTGCCGCCCCGCACCGGGTTCTCTCTGCGGGCGCGCTCTTGCGCCCACTATGCTCCCTGCGGGCGCGCCACTGGCGCCCACTATGCCCGCTGTGACACTCTTGGGGGTGCGCTCCTACGCCCCTGCCGCGCTCCTCCGGGCGTGCCCCAGGTGCCCATGCGGTGTCTTGGGTGTGCGCCCTGCCGCCCTGGCTCGCCCCACGGGTTCCCCCAGTCGTGGTGCCCTAGTGCCCATGCCTTGGGGTTGAACCCCCAAGGTGCCTTGGATGGCCAATTTTTTGGCAAAGGCATGAATGAATCCTTTGTATAAAAACAAAGTACTCCATATAAAAATTGCCAAACCAAGTGCCATTCAAGCCATCTTCTTCCCATCTCTATTCTTCTTCTTCTTAAGAATTCCTTCATTCCTCTTCAACATTTATTCATCACTTTGTAATGGAATTCACGAAGGGTCTTCATCTCCTCTTCCATATGTGTTCAATACTTAGGAGGGACTTCTTCAACTGAATCTCATGAATCACACATGTTCTTCAACATTCTTCATTTATCTAATCAGAGATCAAGTTGGATCACTTCCAATTCTCATGCACTAAGAGTTAGTACATGGACTTCTTTAATCCACTTCACCCACTTAGAAGTTGTGGATGGATCTCTTGCTTCTCCTCATGCATTGTCAATACAATGCATGGTCTTCTATCATTGTTGTGACTTTGTATCATCAGGATACAAGTTCTATGAACTTAAAGAGCAGCTCAGCAATCTTCAGATGTAATGCTTCCTCAATCATCAATCTTCAAGATGTACTTCATCAGATGGCACACGAAGACAAGTTATTGACAACAAATGCAATCACTTCACTTGGGCACAACAATCTACCCCTTTGTATTTGGTTGTCAATACTCCTAAGCACACTTTAGAGAATGTCGTGTGCCTGGGTTGTCAATACTCCTAAGCACACTTTAGAGAATGTCGTGTGCCTGATGATTTCTCCCCCTTATTGACCAACAAATGCAAAGGGATGAATGAAAGCCATAATCATAGTATAGAGCTTCTGGAACCTGCACATCTTCAACTACCAATGCTCCCCCTCAGGGGATGCACTCATCTCCTTCAATTCCCTGCATGTAAGTACAAGAATACAAAAATTTAGGGAATAAGGAGGGACCTTCTTCTTCCTCAAGTGAGAGTAGAAGGCTGAACATGAAGTTTCAGCCTCAGCTCAGCAACTTTTTCTGTAGGCATAGCTTGTATCCATTGTTCAACTGCTTCAGCCACTGTGTGAGGTTCAACTTGAGAAACCCGTGCACTCTGATCTTCCAATCTCAACGTTCTTCTATTTCTTACTGAGGAGTGTGGTTCACCCAGGACATTTTCTGTTTCAGTATGTTTCTTCAATTGGTTGTATGTCCTTCCACTTTTATTACCTTCCTCTTCATCACTGGGGTATTTAGATTTGACCTCAATTTGAAATAGGTTTCCAGCGGTTCTTCTTCCTTGAGTGATGATCTGTCCATCCTTCGAGCTCTTGATGATGCATGAATTTTTATTGAACAGTACTTCATGACCATCATCACATAACTGCCTTACACTCAGCAGGTTGTGTTTCAATCCTTCGACAAATAACACATCATTGGATTTTAGATTTTTTGTTTCAACCAGTGCCTTTCCAACTCCCTTGATTTTTAGAGAACAATTATTTCCAACCACCACAGTTCCTCCTGCATGACTTTCTATGTTGTCTAGAATTTTTATATCACCGGTCATGTGTGATGAGCATCCACTATCAAGAATCCATGACTTGGTTCTGCTGCTGGCTTTTGGAGCAACTTCAGCAAATCATGTGATTTCTTCATTGGTTTCCTGAATGCCTTTCCCTTTCATGTATTTGACTTTTTGTTCGGGAAGAGTAGTCATACATTTATCAGCTCTATGACCTTGTTGGTCACATCTTCCACAAGCTTCACTTAGGCAGTCAAATGTGTTCTGAATTGGAGGTTTTGATACTTTCTGCACAACACTCTGGGTTTCAGGATGTCTCCCCCTTGACTCATGCCTCATTATTGGAAGAGACATGTTATACCAGCATGCAAAGGCCTTATGACCAAACACACCACAACACCAGCAGTAGCCTCTAAACTTTGACCTTTTCCGTTGATAAGAGTCATGTTGTAATTTCCTGTCCAAGATTTGAGTAGTCCTTCCTGAGGATTTCCTTTCTTCCACTGAAGATGATGTTGAACAGGTTTGTTTATGACATGTTTGTCTCAATTTTATCTTTGAACCTGCATAGTTAGAAATAACAGATGTAAATTGAGATTTACTGAGTGGTGAGTCGACCTGCCTCTGAGCACCAGTGTGAGATGATTCTGCTTTGACCTCAATAGCCTTGTTGAAGTCTTCTCTCATCTTTGTCAAGCTATTCTGTGCTTCAATCCACTTGGAATGTGTCACTGATTGCTCTTCTTCTTTGAGGTGAAGTTTCTCCTCAAGATCTTTTGCTATATTGTCCAGCTCAGCTACCTTCAGTTTGTGTCTCTTGATTTCATCAATGTACATTGTCTCTTTCTTCATACATTCTTCCAACTCCTCAGTCATCCTTTTGGTTTCCTTTTGTAACAATCTCTTCTCTTTCTTGAGTTTAGTGTTCTGTTCAAGGCAAGCCACTAGTTCATCTTTCAACATGTGTTCGAGCTCTGTTCGTTCATTTTCATCATCTTCACTGCTGCATGTGTCAAACCCTTTTTCCACATGAGCCATAAAATTCGTTTCTTCTTCTGATTGACTGGCTGAAGTGAAGTCTGATTCTTCCTCTCTGCTAACATAGCTTCTTCTTTCACCTGGAACAAACCTTTTCTTTCTTTCACCAGATCTGTTTCTTTCCCTTGGGTATCTAATCCATTTCTTATTTTGTGACTTATCTTCTTCAACTTCCGGAGCACTAGATCTTTTCTCGGGACAGTTAGTAGCAAAGTGTACGATGTTATTGCAATTGAAACACCTCGATGGTAATTTCCCTTTTTCCCTGAATTTAGTTTTTCCAAACCATTTAGATAAAAGAGAAATAACCTTGTTGAGATCTTCATCTTTTTCTTCATTGTTCGACTCATTTGATCCTAAGACTTCGTCATCTCTTATCTTGAGTTGTCTCATGGCCTCGAAAGCTATCTCATCCTTGATCTTCTTTTTGAATACTGGAATCTTCCTCATTTCATATGTAATGAGAATGTTGTGAAGTTCATCAAGAGAGAGATCATCTCTGTCTTCTAGTGCGGAGACTTTTGGATCAAACCTGTCAGGAAAGTTTCTCATTAGTTTTTTAACAATAGTTGAGTCCTCCAACTTTTCTCCAAAGCCTCGAATGTTGCTGACAATTTCATTGACTCTTGTGAAATAATCGTCAATATTTTCTTCTTCTCCCATCTTAATATCTTCAAACCGACTTCTCCAAATTTTTAATTTAGCTTCCTTGACTTTCATGTTGCCTTCATAACTGCTCTCCAATTTTTCCCAAATTTCTTTGGCATTCTTGAGTCCCATGACTTTTGTGTATACCTTTTCTGAGAGTGACATAAGAATGGCATTTTGAGCTTTACCATCAACTTCCATATTTCTTTTCTCAGTAGGTGACATAGCAGCTTCATCAGCATGAGGAGGGAATCCAAATAAGGCTGCATTTCTAACTTCAAGGCCGAGAGATAGAAGGTAGGGTAACATTCGATTCTTCCAGCTGTGGTAATTCTTTCCATCGAATGTAGGAACACCCCTACTATTAACAGAATTCAGATTTTCCATCTTCTCAGAAGTAGATCCTTACAGAGGCAACCTCCCTCTGATACCACTTGAAATGCCTGGATCGGTTGTGATCACTGAGAGGGGAGGGGTGAATCAGTGATAACTTTTTCTTTTTATGAATTGTTCCCTTTGGATTATCAATTCAACCTCTGCAGCTGGTTAAAGCCTAGATCTACTCTTTTAGTGGTGCAGTAATAATGAGAGCACAGAACACAGAGATTTACAAGGTTCGGTACAAAGACCTACTCCTTGCCGTGTTGGTTACACCCCCCAACACGGATTCTTCACAATGCCAAAAGATGATTACACAGTAATTGGTTATACCCCCCAATTACAAGTTGGTTAAACCCCCCAACTCCACAGCATCATCTTCATCATGGCTCCACTTCACTTCTTCAAAGGTGTTGTTCAGAACTTCAAGTAGCTTCAACAGTCTTCAAAAGATCTCGTTGGTCTTGCTCACCAAAAACCAATCACTTAGAATGATCAGTTCTTTTGCATTCACACACTTAAGTGTGTACTCCTCTTCTTCTTATGTTTTGTCACTCTTCTTCACTTGTGCACACATACACAACTCATTTTGAATGTACTCAAATGGGTACAAGCCGAACCTCGGCCTCTTCCTTTCTTTGCACACTCACAAGCCTCGGGCTCTTCACTTCACACACACTCAAGGTGTGTTCTTCACTTTGCACACAAGGTGCAAGCCTGCTTTCTCACTTCCAAGCCTCGGGTTCTTCCTCTTCAATTGGCACACACACACTAAGTGTATTTGTCTCAATATACCCGAACTCAAACTAGGCGCGCAAGGAGGTGTGGCCCTCTTCTTGTCTTCAAATTCCGCGCAGGCTCAAGTGTGCAAGGGTGCAACACTGCCGCGGGCGCTTCTGTCGTGTAAGCCTCAACGAACCCCGAAGGCGCGCAGGTGATGCGGCTCGGCTCCTTCCTGTCGCGCAAGGGATGCGCGCAGGGAGTCCTCCAACTTCTTTTGCGCAAATATGCGCAAAAGGGACTTCACGAAGCCAAGGGTGGCTTCGGGCTGCTTCGTCGCGCAAGTGGGTTGCGCGGAGCTCCAAACTTCATGAGGCACAAAAGGCTCTCACGGGACTTCAAATATTCAAAGGATCAGCAAGCATCTCTAATGCCTCAGATGCTCCTTTTATAGGCAGAGGAATGTGAATGGAGTCCGCGGAATCCAATACTCGAATGCCCGAAATCATCGGCGTTTTGAAAACTTCAAACGCGTTAAATATCTTCCGCGTATCTCGTTCTTCTTCTCTGTTTTAATGTGGGTTTTCCATTTTTCGGTTTCCTTCACGTGCATGCGACTTAGAACGCATGCACGACCTTCGTTTTGGCTTATGCATGCAAAGCATGCTCTCCACGTGGCCTCGGCACCTTCGGTTGCTTCGGCCGAACTTCAAATTCCTCATCCAACGTTTGCATGCATATTTTATTGCATGTATATGTTCAGTAGGGCCAGACGATCACAATGGAGGTCTTACTTTGATCGGAGGTGGCCGGAATCTCAAAATAGTCGTTCGGGAGGCTCCTGGTTCAGCGGCGGCTTCGCGGGTGACTTCGGCTCGAGCTCGAGGTGGAAGACGAGCCACGACCGTGGGATCGTGATGCGCGACGGCCAGGATTAGATCATCACCGCGGAGATGGATTGTGCGGCGTGGATAAAGCGCGCGATGAGACGGACGGCTCAGATCTGCTCCCGGGTGAAAATTCCGCGTCCCACATCGAAACGGGGCGCGGTTTTTCCGCGCTTTATCAAAGATCCTCTCCCCGCTCAACGCTCAGTTGCACTTCTCCCCTCCCGGTGCCGCCCCGCACCGGGTTCTCTCTACGGGCGCGCTCTTGCGCCCACTATGCTCCCTGCGGGCGCGCCACTGGCGCCCACTATGCCCGCTGTGACACTCTTGGGGGCGCGCTCCTACGCCCCTGCCGCGCTCCTCCGGGCGTGCCCCAGGCGCCCATGCGGTGTCTTGGGTGTGCGCCCTGCCACCCTGGCTCGCCCCACGGGTTCCCCCGGTCGTGGTGCCCAAGTGCCCATGCCTTGGGGTTGAACCCCCAAGGTGCCTTGGCTGGCCAATTTTTTGGCAAAGGCATGAATGAATCCTTTGTATAAAAACAAAGTACTCCATATAAAAATTTCCAAACCAAGTGCCATTCAAGCCATCTTCTTCCCATCTCTATTCTTCTTCTTCTTAAGAATTCCTTCATTCCTCTTCAACATTTATTCATCACTTTGTAATGGAATTCACGAAGGGTCTTCATCTCCTCTTCCATATGTGTTCAATACTTAGGAGGGACTTCTTCAACTGAATCTCATGAATCACACATGTTCTTCAACATTCTTCATTGATCTAATCAGAGATCAAGTTGGATCACTTCCAATTCTCATGCACTAAGAGTTAGTACATGGACTTCTTTAATCCACTTCACCCACTTAGAAGTTGTGGATGGATCTCTTGCTTCTCCTCATGCATTGTCAATACAATGCATGGTCTTCTATCATTGTTGTGACTTTGTATCATCAGGATACAAGTTCTATGAACTTAAAGAGCAGCTCAGAAATCTTCAGATGTAATGCTTCCTCAATCATCAATCTTCAAGATGTACTTCATCAGATGGCACACGAAGACAAGTTATTGACAAAAAATGCAATCACTTCACTTGGGCACAACAGAAACAAGGAAAAATAAAAAAAATCCATTTTACATATTAAATAATGATTGAGTAAATTAATAAATTTAAAATATCCAAAATTGTATTACTACTTAATAATTTATAAAAGAAACAAATAATATATTGTGCCTTTTATTAATTAAATTAAAAATTATAATCGTCATAAAATATAAATAATTTTATATTTATTTAAATTAATTGATGGATACTTTTCGATGAAATGTAGATAATTTCATTCAAAATTTATACACACATCAATAATAATTTCATGATAACTCATGAAACTCTCAATGGGGTAACCCAAAGATAATTAAACCCTATTAACACATTGAATTAAAATAGATTATTTTCATAATAATCTACCACTTCTTGATTCATGATGATTTCTTCCTAGGTTTATGCCTATGTATGGTTTTAGGCATGGGTACCATTAAATTACCCCTAAGGATAGTCAATTTAGAAATAGAATATGATTTTCTCATGGAAGAGTGCTTGAAAGTGGGAGTAAGAACAAGTAACATTAACATTACACTAGATTCGGTCTATTCAGACATATATTTAAATTATTAAACAATATAAGGATCATATTGGGGAAATTTTTAATTAGTATTCCATTATATAAAAGGGTTTGGGTTCCACAAAATCATGTCTTAGTTTATTCAATCTTAGTGTCTAAACAAATTTATTAGAGGTACCATAATAATATTTCACAATTTTATATTTTTTTGACATACCAAACATATATTAAACTGTTATTGAATTATATACTAAAACCCACATGTTTTGTGAATTTTCACTTTGTTGATCAACCAATTTTGTTTTTTATTCTTATATATAAGATATATTGTGAAGAATAATCTATATTTTCACGGGTTTATAGGCTTTAATAGTAAAATGATTTATGCATTTTCCTTTTCTAAAAATTTAATTTTTCTAAGATCATGTGACATACATGTCCATTGATCAGAGACCTGTCTTTTTTCATGGATTTATTTTATGGTATTTCATTATATCTAGATATAGGTATCATTCCATGGATAGTTTATATACATAAAATTTAATCTAAAATTGATCATTATTATTTTATTATCATTAACAAGAAGGTAAATAAATCTATATTGAAACACTGGAAAATAAAATATGAGTTGAATGGAGAACTTTAATTCATTTATATAGATTAACTCTAGGATAGGTTCCAATATTTTAGGGTCATTATTCTTGTACCATAGAGATAATTTATAAGGTTAAAAAATATAGACTAATGATGGGATTTTAAATATATGAGGTTCGTACTAATGAACAAATATGAATGAAACCTCAAATACTACTATAGGCAACCCTAGAATATAGTACCATAGTTTAAGGTCATTATTCTAAGACCATTATTCCATTGGGTTTAGGGTCACATGACATGAGACAATAAATATTCAAGAATATGATGTCATATTATTTCATTGAATATGGGTACGATACATGAATTTTCAATAAATAGAGTATTGAAATCCCTAGGAATATGTTGACTATGGAATGTGTAATGTATAACATAATGTATTTTAATTGTCATATTTTTTTATATAATAGGTATGAAAGTGATAACCACGTACAAAATTCAAATGGTTAGTTATCATATAATACATTCAAGGCTTATGATGATTAATGTACCTTTCTATAAAGTTAAAGATTCTTCTAGTTAGTATTTCATAATATAGTGGCATGAATAGTTAAATGTAGGGATTATCTTATATTCCAATACAAATATTAATGATTTCCAATAAAAGATCCAAAATTTATTCAAACACATAATAAATGAATAATGATTTTGTGAAGAGGGTAATGAAGTTGGGTTCATGTACCTTAAAGGTTACTCCAATATGTATTGAACAATGATTTGAGGGGAAGAAGCATGATATTGTTGTAACCACATTTTATATGGTTTGTATTAGTTTTCAATGGATTTTATTTTTTTCAATGATTTTTCATGAAATAGAATGATTTAATATATTTCATTAAGTTAAAAATGTTATAAACGAGAATATGATAGAAATATTTCGTGAATTATCCAAGTATAGTATTAATTCTAATATATCATGGATAAAAAAAGAAAGAAGAAATAATGTGGTCAAGTAGTATTCTATTAATAAATTAATTTGAAGCATTTGGGTTCAGAGTATGATGATTGGTGAGTTGATTATAATTTTAAAAAAAGAATATTCTGTATGTTTTTTTGATAATTATATTTGTTACCAATACAATGAATGTTCCCTTAATTATATTTTCTTATTAGATTTCAAATTTGAAACTATCATTTTAGAGTTGGTTATGGGGTATGACACCCGTTTCATCTATATGCATCCATAGATTTAATATTTGAATGATGTTTCCTTAAAGAGTTTTACATTATATGTTTTAGAGGGTAAATAGATAGAGATATTCTAGATGGTTTGAAATAAGATAGAAGACCTATGTTATCAATAAAAGATAAACGGATTGAGGTCCATCAGAAATAGGTTTTCTAAATTGTGATATAATAATGTGTATCCATCGAATATAATTTTATAAAGTTATAAAAATATATTCCCTAGGATGAAACATTCTACCAATAAATTTCATATTCAATTATATGTAATAAATATTTCATGTACAATAGATAGATAAAATTCTATTATACCATAGATGAATTTTTTTAAGTAAAATTCGATATGGGTTTCCAATTCATGTAAATGAAATTCTCATACCATTTTCAAGAATACATTTCTCTTAAATGGAACCTTAATGAGGGTAGTAAAAGCATACGTTGGGGTAGAATCAATGGTTCAATGTTCCTAAGATGGTTAGATGAAATTTATATTATATGTTCACCTGATTACATTCAAGGTACCATGAACAAATGACAATAGGATAAACAATATGATTTTTTTCTAAGGTATGTTTTCATCATTTATCAAACAACACAATGCCTTATGGATGAGATTAAAATAAATTTATATTATTTTTATTAACGAACTATAAAAATTCCATCATATGGAATTGCTCAAATATTGATTTATAAAATGAGTACCTTGATGAATGATTGGAATAGAGTTTCCAAATCATTAGAGAATGTGGATGTTTATAAAGAACTTGATAAGCTAGAATAATTGTTATGAAGGTCTATAATTAATGTTTACTATCATTTTGATTGGATATATGTTTAAATATGAAATTATAAGATTCTTTTTTTAGTAACATTCATCTGGATAAAGTTTTGATAAAATATGATAAAATAAAGAATGTTGTGGTTTTGAATACAAATTTCCTTAGATAAAATTATATGAATGATTTCATTATAAAATTGGTACAATTATATCATACATATTATATTTAAGTTATTTAAATTCATAGTATGAAGTCATCATATAGAAGAAAAAAAATATATCTTTTTAGGTTGATCTGATAGAAAAAACTAGCAATGATCTGATTACATATTATATAAAAGAAGGTATCAATTTTATTATTATGAATTAAATTTAAAATGAATGATAGAACGTATTCATTAGAAAAAATAGTTTATCTAATGATTTTTAATGAATTATTTCATTGTTTAATGGTAGGACCGTATGAATGATTTTGAGATGTTCATATAGATTGGTAAAAGAACACCAGAAGAAGAATAATCTAATATAAGGCATGTTAATAAGTTTTATGGGGAAAATAATTAAATGATGTTTAAAAATTATTGTAAAGATATAAAAAATAAGATAATGTTCTGATGGTTTCATGAATTTTTATCTAGTGAATTTAATGTTGTTTTTAATATGTTCCTCAAAATTCATTATAAAGATGTTTGAAGAAACATGGATCTTTTATAAAACATCACGAATACTCAATAATATTGAAAATGAATTTAGAAGTGTTGCAATGAAATTTAAATGAGAATAATCCTTGAAATTCAATGATTAAATTATTTGAAGAAAACATTTGAGTCTTCATAAAATCTTCTATAAATGAACTTTTATAATGACTTTCAATAATTAAATGAATGTGTGAAACAATGTTCATGTGAAGATGAGTGATTTCATGAAAATTTTAGGATTCAAAGGGGTTTTCAAATAAAAAATATTGACATATATTTTCATTTACGTTGATGGTTTTGAAAGAATAATTACCATGTAGAACATAGTGTATCATGTCGAGAAACAGCAGAAGATGAAGCATCGGTGCACTAAAAAAAGGATAGAAGAATTAAAGTATTAGACTTATATCAGATAGTGGTTTTTGAATCACCTAGTATTAGATAAAATAGGGAAAACAAGAATGATTAGTTATATAGGTATCAGTCTAAAGAGTATCTATTAGATATATCAATAGCACATAAAGTATAGGCAATGAATTATCAATGATAAGTAATGATCATTCCGTTTCCAAAGTAATTTTTCTTTCTAATTTTAAATTTGGAATACTGGTACAAGAATTTAGATTATAAAAATGATCATCAGATGAATTATTATCAAATGAACATGAAAAGATGATGTCATTAGAATGAAACTTTTTAGATCAATGAATATGGGAAATAAGATATAGAAAAGGTACATGACTTATGTTTTGAGTGTAGAAACGTTATTAAGAAGGATATTGAGTTCAAATAAGCACTTTTCCATCCAACAAAGTTGTCATATATTGTAATACTTTCTCAGTGAACAAATTAAATTAGGAGGACGACAAATACTATGATCAGAGGTAGTATAATGTAATAGTGAAGAGCTATGAGTTGGTTCAAGTCATAACTACACTAGAGATTCAAGATTTTTTATATCCCTATCCAAAATTGTATTGATCTCACTCCTTGGATAAAGATTTTTCTCTTTCTAAAACACTATATATGGAATCAAATTATAGTGTATAATCCAGGTAATAGTCATCGCCATTCGTAAAATTGAGTGGATAATTATCTTGAGTAGTGAAGCATGTACAAATATCATGTATCTTGTTTTACCTATTTTCATACACATTTATATGGTAAGAAAAATATAATTTGAGATTCAGATATTAATAGGCTTGATAGTTGAAAGGGATAAAAGTTATAAGTTTTTTAGGAATTTCCAATTACTGATTCACCCAGCCCCTTTCAGTTTTTAGTGTATACTAAGGTGTTAAGATTGATTTTTACCATATCCAAGCGTTTCCCACATTAGAATATATACATTTCAATTATTCTCTTTTAATGATTTGAGTTTCAATACTTTGTTACTAATAAAGTTCATTTTTTGTAAAGATTATGTCATCTCTAAGTAAAATTACATTTCTTCCAAGATAATGATATGTATAATAGATAAAGTGAACTGAATTATGATTAACAATTCTCTATTTTTAAATTAAGAGGAAGTGAAAAATTATTCTTTCAATGATAAAATAGAATATATATCTGTCTTTAGATGTAAAGTCGAATTGGACCAGGTTTTGAGCAAGAATTTTCACAAAATTGTTACCTAAAATGAATCAATAATGGTAACTGGTCATGATATATATGAAAAGTCATTTATAAATTATCCATATAATATATATTATAGTATAAGTGGGGATGATAATAAATGTAAAACTTCTCATGATATAACATTTGGTAGATTAAAATATACTCTCAATTGTGTTCCAAAAGGAATATACTCAATTGTTTGTAGATTCTTTCAAATTATTTAAGAAGTTATCATGCATTTTTAAGAAGGAGAAGAGAATATGGAGAAGGATTAAAAGGAAAAGTTATAGAATGTATAAATATCTACAAGTAGGTTAGATCCTTTGAGAGTTGAAAGGTGGATGGATAAATAAGTTATATAAAATTTGAAAGTAAATTGATCAAGGAATTTGATGAGAAATTTGGAGTCCACGTGAACCCCGATTAAAATATCTATTCAGTTGATGATATGTTGAAACATATTATGAATGTGATGGATTTATAGTTGAAAGTTACATTCAAAAAAATCAACAAACTAAAATATTTGATACAAAAAAATGTTGAAGTACCTGTAGAGGAATATATATGAGTAAAGATTATTTTTCTAGACAATGTGTTTATGATTGATGATAAATAAAATGATCAACATGAAATGTTAAGGAATAGATGTTCAGTGGTCCAATATTGTGAACACACATGTTGTGAGTGAAAAAAATAAATACAATGTTTCTGTTACTACACAATTCTTATTCAAGGATTATAAGGTTAAAATTATTCTAACAAGTCATAATAAGATATTTTCATTTTTCAATGATCTATATGTAATAGCTATTAAGAGTGAGGTACTATGCATTCCAACTTGTAATAATATTTCAAAATTTATTTAAATGAATAATGATGGTCTGAAATCAAAATATATAAATGTGTGGATGATTAAAATAATAATGAATACACCACCTTATCAAATATTTATGTAAAAGTTATGAATGATGATTCCCAATGAACATCCCAACTAGTTATAGATAAAAACCAAAACACGAAATAGAAGAAATAAAAAGATCATGGTTTGTACATCAACATTGGTTCTGCAAAATATTTGTGAATTTTTCATTTTATTAATTTTATAATCATAAATTAGATAAATAACAATAGATGAAAATACGAAGAGGGTAAATCTAGAGATGAAGAAACCACATCCACAATATAATAAAATCCTAAAATTATCTAATTAATTGTTATAACTTCAAAGTACATATTATGTTGTAAAATATGATTGTTATGAAATCGTTATAGGTTCATATCTACATGTATATATAGATGTTAATAAATAAATAACATATAATTTATCTAAAAAATATCAACCTTTGGAATAAAGATGATGATACCATGAAGATACAAAATTGAAAAGTGAAATATTAAAGAGAACTAAAAAATAATAAAACTCAGATGATGTCATTTGGAAGATCCAATCATTCTACTAATTCTTCTAATGCTATGTTTTTTATATAGATAATATCTTAATAATGAATGGGGAAAATATAATGATCACAACTAATGTATAAAGAAAATAGAAATGAAATGATTCCATATGACGATAAAGAAGATGTATGTGTGAGGTGTAACATGGCTAAAAATAATCCTAATTATTTTATTATAAGAATTATATTGTGAGAAGAGTTATATAAAAAGACTATTGTTACAAAAATTGATATATGTAAATTAAAATCTACTTTTTAGGATGAGTAATTTTACACATAAATAAATTGTATCTGTTATAATATCCACAAATCTAAATTAGAATTGAATCCTAGATGTGTGGACATAAAGAATGGAGGAGATAAAGAAAGTGGGTTGATAAACTCATTAGAGACTTGTTATTCTCATTAAAAAGCAAGTATGCTCCACCATATTCTTTAAACTATGTGTTTCTTATAATATATATAAAAAAGGAATTGAATGTGAGTCGTGTACTCATGTGGGGATCCTGATTAAGATTATTGGTTTCTAACTATTGATTTATAGGTATGAAATTTTCCATCTTCGAATGTTTCATTACTGGTTCACTGAATATTCTATGAAATGATCATCCTTGTTAAAAATGTGGAAATTATTTTATAAATACATATAATAAATGATCTATTTTGGTGCATTCTCTATATGCGTACCTATAGAATATCTTATTTTTGACTCATCATTATAAAGATCATAAAGAAAGTAGCTTTTTGGTGGGAGACATTTATAGAGTGTTAAAAAAGATACCCAAATCATTATCTCATGAAAATATAATTAATATTAAATGATCATGAAGAGAGATACATTGTAAAAGGTACATTGTTCTTAATATCTCATCACGTGTTACTCACAAAAAATATCTTTATTAAGTGGGGGATAAAATTATTTATATAATGATATAGTAAAGGTGGATGTATGATTTTTGTAAAAGGCCACATATCATGCTTGGTGTATCTGAATATTTGTATTCTATTTATAGAAGTGAGCATTTGATCATTATCTGGAACTTTATTACAAAATATTTATATAAAATTGGTATCTACAACCTAGAAAAAGTTTAGAAAACCATGAAGAAAGGTTTGATATTTCTCATTCAATTTGGTATCTAGATCAATTGTTAATATATATATTTTTTGCAAATAAAATCCTCTTATTTTCTACAACAAACATTCCACACAAAGACATGGAGTGAAATTATGGACAACACATTTTTTAATAATATTCTAATTCTTTTTGACAATGAACTTTGAATTTTATATCAATAATGGAGAGATAATGGGAAATAAAAATTTGGAGAAGAAAAGGGGAGAGTTTTATATATTTATATAATCATTTGAAAAGAACATTATGGTATTTTAAAAAAATTAAAAGGAATAGATTTTTAATCACAATAGGTATATGAGTTTTATTATTTTGTCAATGTATTTTAATTATTATTAATGGTTTTTAGTAAAATAAAACTATTTTATTCATGTTTATATATTGAAAAGTTATAAAAAATAATCATTTAGAATTTTCATTTTAAGAATACAAGAATAGTAAGAATGTTGATATTAAAGAGTTGGAAGATCAAATATGAAAGTCATTAATCAATTATTATTCTATTAAAATGAACATTAGAGTCTTTTATTTTAAAAAATGATGATTTATGGGATTTTCTAAATTTATACAACATGTCCTATATTTTTTGGAGTTAAACATTTATAATAAGTACTAAGAAATAATACATATTACTTTCCTTATGACGTTTGCAAAGAAAAATGAAGATACTTTAATGACTTTTCCTTAAGAAGTTTTTGAAGTCAAACAAATATAGATAGCACATATGACTAGATAGAGGCAAAACAGACAATGTTATTGAAAAAAGTTAATCAGATCGAGAACCATTAGATAGAGTTTTATAAATTGGGATATCGGATTGAGTATCCATAATAAAGACATTAAACTGACATAATAATATATTCCCTAGTATGAAATATTTCACGGACATCTTATATAGTTAATTTGGTGTAAAATGATTATAATTCCAACTGATATAGCAATTTTTGGTTGACCACTGGTAGAACATTGACACTTAAATTAGTTGAGGGTTTCTATGTCACATAAAATTCATGCTCATAACTTCATAAATAAACCATGGGACATAAAATAGAACCCACATAAGTGTTGTAAATTATGTCCTTAGAAGAATC
This sequence comes from Viscum album, assembly GCA_963277665.1. Classification (NCBI taxonomy): domain Eukaryota; kingdom Viridiplantae; phylum Streptophyta; class Magnoliopsida; order Santalales; family Viscaceae; genus Viscum; species Viscum album. The sequence continues at coordinate 1,009,735,104 of OY728167.1, forward strand.
AATGGTATGAAAAAACTCATTCAATTAGAAAAAGGTGAAATAAATGTTTCACTGATTATGTTCATGGTACATTATATATATTGAATCTAAAAAAATAATATCATATTTTTCCAAGTGATTTATTTTTCATTGATAAAATTATTTAATTCCATATGTCTATGTTTAAAAGTTGTTGGGGTCATTTTGGTTTTTGAGTTACAAAAAATCCATTAGATGAACTAGAAAAAAGGTCAATAAATATAATAAATATATTTATGAACTATTTTATAAGAGTTCACAATTTATCCGATAATGAATATTTTTCTAGAGTATCCAATTAGAAAAAATATTGTATTTGAATGTATGCAATGAATATTTCATATTAGTTTCTTCATAAATAGGTATTCATATGAAGTTATCATATATTGGATTTTGAGTAAAATTAAATAGAAATAATTTTACATGAGAGATGATCATGATTAATCTATTGAGGTTTCAAAAGAGATTGAATTAGTTAAAAATTATTTGGATGATTTCATCATAACTTTTTTAAAAAAATTATTCTAATTGTTAAAATGTAATATGATGAAGTTATATGATTTTATTGAATGAAATAAGTTGAAAATATATATTAGGGATCATTAGGAAAAGAAAAACTAACTTTCATATAACTACCCATCTGATATGGGATGATCACTAAGAATGTATAACAAATATATTTTCAAATGTAATTTTAAATGGAGTCATTAAAAAAAATGAAGACAACATATGAAATTTTTTAAGAATGTCATCGGTTGGAGGATGGTTCTTGAAAAAATATGTCAATATGTTATTATCATGTTTTAATGGAATATGACATGAATTTTCACTAGAAATAATTCTTGTTATGAAGTTATATAAGAAATAAAGTTTTATGAACGTTGAAAATAGATGTAAAGATATTTAAAATATTGTTGTTGACCGGGAGGTTCAATAAATATTTATCTGGAATGGTTATGTAAGATTTATTATATTCATTATCTTTAAGGTTAATGATGTTTGAAAAAAGGGGGATCTTTGAAAAATAATAATAAAAAATCCTAAATAATGTTGTTGAAGAATTGATAAGCCTTTTAAATGATATTGAAATGGAAATATGACACATTATTCAATGATAAATTTAATGGGTATTTATATTTGAGTTCCCTCGTAAAATTTTCAAGTGCATATATAATAATTTGTTGTATTAGTATAGAGAATGTGAGAAACATTTCCTACAAGTGATTAGACATTATTCTAAAAAATTGAATAGTCATATGGAAGTTCCAACCACAAATAATATGAGCTGTTCTCAAATGGGTTTAAGATTAATTAGAATATGTTTTAGAAGAAGAACTATATGATGAATTAGGGTGTATCATTAAACATTGTAGAAATGAAAAAACAAATGGTTCACTAACCGAAGGAAATAAAAAGTAATGTTACAGTATATAATGACCCGTCATGGTTAAAATAGGCTTTTAAATTGAAATTGATTTCCACAAGGACTCAATAATGCCACCCTAAATTCTATAGGATTCCTTATAGAAGTGAGGGTCTAATATATACATTGGAGAGACTATACCCACTTTTCAAAGTGAAATAAGAATAGAAATAACAAATCTCTAAAAAAGTTATACATATTAGTGTAATATAATAAATAAACCTAGAATGAATTAGGAAATAATAATTTAAATGAGGCACACAATCATAAAGACTCATGGAATGGAAAAAATAACCCATCTCTAACTAAGGGGACAACTTATACAAAATAATCCAAAAAAATATAAATGGATCTACTTCCAACACCGACCTTAACCACAAATATGCATCCACGATGCTCAAGATACTCCATCCCACACCGGATAATTTAAAGGTGTTAGTCTTCTAGATCAAGAAACCATGGGTCTTGTCCCCAACTATTATCCAACCAAACTCTAACCTGAAAATATACATTTTTTCAGGAAGAAAATGGAAGCGCACATACTGGTGTTGTGAAATAAATCTCATTAGAAAACGCCAAATGATAGATCTATAAAACTATTTTCATAACATGTGCATACACACGTGATAGGCCATGCCGATAAAAAAAATATTATATGTTTCATAAAAAATTCAACTGTATAAAATGGGGAAACAAACAAAATCAAAACAACCAATTGTGGGTTCTATCTTTACACTCGAGGTAAATCTACCCATGCAAAGTCCATTTTAGAGTATTTATTGCATGTGGATCCCCAAGACACATTCCAATCATTCTGGTTTCTAGATTTAAACAGGATCTAAATTAATTATAATGTGAATTGTCATGAATAATGAACCCAAGGGTGTAACAATAATTTTCAAAAAATACAAGACAAATCTAATGGGATCAATAACTATAATTACATGATTCAAAATAGTGACAAAATATCACCTCTTCAAGCTAGACATTTTTCATGTCCTTCATGTCTTGAATAATGAATTGGTCTCCACCATGAACCCATCAAATACACCACCATATTGGCCACATCAAAATCGATATGATCGATAAACTACACAAGGTCTCAATTCACAAGGTTAGAAGCATAAAGAAAATAAATAAAAATGACCTTAAACTAGGGAAAATACTAAACTAGATGGGTATCCTCATACTTTTTTTCCATTATCTTTTATTCCCATGTACCAATATTAATGAAATGAAAGAGAGAACCAGTTCATTGCTCAAGTACCACACCAAATCAAATATATACCAATGGTTTATAACTCAAATCAATGCCTAATGAAGAAACAACCATGAATGTCATGATCAATGTCAAACCAAATAGGGGATGATCCAACTCTCTCACCCATTATACCAATAGATAAAATTTCAACACTGATAAAATCTTAAAAAAATCATGAATCCACTCTATGAAACCCATATTTTAACATTGACACAAAATGGCCACCACATGCACTCTGTGACCACCGTAGGGACAAACCAAACATAGGGATCCCATGGGACCTAGACTTGTACCATAAAGCTAAATCCTACAAAAAACCCCTGCTACAACCATGCTTGTAATCCATGCTTATCTATAGATCCACAACTGGATCAGAGGACACAACAAGAGTAGGACCCCCTATTAGAAGTTCTTCTAGCTCATCCAAAATAACGTGACACACATATTGTGGAAACAACCCAAATATCTCATAGTGGGCTCCAACCAATCCTTGATCAACAATGATCCCAAAAATAGGAATCTAAAAGAATAAGTCCTCTAATAGGGGAATTCACTATCGTCCTCTTGGCCACCTCAAAAGTAGGACTCCCAACAATCGCTACTCTATGGATGCTAAACCATTCCCCATGGGCTATCTCATTAGCTATGTATAGAACCCATTAATCACATGATAATGAACCATATGAAAATGGAATATTCAATATTTCTTTAAAAACATATAAAGCCCTCAATAACTCATAGATATAACCACCACACCATGATAAAAACCTAGACAATAGAATCTAACATATCTTATCCTAAAACATGGGAGAAAAGACCCAACTACTCTACCCTCCTGTAACTAGTCCCAAAATGTGGGGACAATATATGATCTATTCATAGATATTATTTCATCCTATATTTTAAAATCATTATGAAAGAACCATGAACAACATTAGATTGAATGCTATAATCATTTCCATTAGTGAGATCACAACCCTCACCATAGACCAATAGTTACTACACAACCCACTATATTATTCTCAGTCCAAACATCATAAAAACCCTTAACTAAAAATCGCTTGGTCTAGAAAACAATACATGGAGCCTCTAATCACTGAAAGGATTCCACCACTTTGATCCATATGAAAAAATTATTATAGTGGAATTATCAGAAGTTCAATTATAACATCGGGAAAAAAACACCCAAAACCCCCAAGCTATAAATATTACACAACATGTACATATGAGAACATGGTGTATACTATCAAATATATTCTTCTCCAGGTACATCAACGTGACCATAGTAGACATGGGGTTTACCTGTGTACATCATCCTGGATAAGGTGTACATGGTGTCCTCTCATGTGATTTTACATGGCCTTGTACAACTCATATGTTGTGTCTAACCAAATACATGGCCACATCACCATGTCCCACAACATGGAGTTTACTAAGAGTACATAGTGTTTTCATCCCAAAACATTTCCTACTCATGTAGTTTTCCACTTGTGCATGTACATAAAAAATGACTACTACATTGAATGTACTTAAAGTACAAGGTAGGTACTTTTAAATTCATTTTCATACATGAATAGGAACAACACATGACATGTGTTCATAAAACCATTCACCATGTACATGGGATTTCCTCAACGGAAAGCCATTAGAGTGGCTCAAAACCCCTAATTTTCTCAAAAAGTTATAGATCGACCCTTGTGGGGTCCAAAACAACCAAAAATGGGGTTCAATCACAATAAAACTATTAAATGGGGATTTATATCTTCAAATAAAAAATTCATACTTATATGTTGATATCACTAATGCTTTGTTTTAATATGTGATTCTTATCTACCACAAGATGATCCAATGTGACCTAATCACCATAGTATCACCTCTTCCCTTCCTTGTCCATTTATTCTCTCCCAATAATTCTCTTGGAAGAGTAGCACCCATAAGTTTAGGGATCCACGTACATGATAATACAATAGTATAAGGAAAAAATGATGAACGAATTCTCATTGATAAATTTAAAATGAAAAAAAAGAAAAGAAAAGAAAGGAAGCTTGATCCTATCCATAGTGCCCATTACATGTTTATTCCTTCACATTGAAAAACCCCCATTATTGACATAGTTGTAGAGACAAAATCACAATTTGAAACTCTTTTAAAACTATATCAATAAATTAGCATGTGTATATATAATAATATTTCATTAATTAAATATGAAATATTTCAATTGAATTTAAATGGCTCGTATTTCAACAAAATATCCATCCTATATTAAACACCCTTTTTCGGGACCAATAGATTGGTCATTAAAATTATCCATTGTCATACTAGATATGAATTTACCATTTTTAACATGAAAACTCCCATGAATAAAAAGGGTCAAATTCCCCCAAAATTTCACAACTTTTGATGAAGCGAATCATCAGAAACTCTATATCACAAAACCTTATCACCCATGAGAATCATTAGTGGGAAACTAACAACCATGATCTACCCCAATATTTGGAACATCCATCACTATCTTGACCATCAAATGACTAGTATTACAGTTCCCAAAACTCCCTCTCCCACATAGGACATTCAACAATAACTGATTTAACACTCATAACCATAGGAGCATCATTATCATACCACCACTTAGAAATAGTAAATAGAATATCCTATTCCACAACCATTACCAAAAAATGGATAGACATATCCATATATCTCACACCTATTCACCAACAAAAAAACCCAAAACCTCCACTCACCGTTAATTTATATTTCATTAAAAGTGTTATAAGATTCATAACCACATGGGATAAATCCTAATGGAACTAGGATAACATTCCTAAATCCACTGACCGTTATCAACAAACATTCCAGTTCGAAAATAAAATAGCTTCCTCAGCACTCCTCATAAAAAATGAGGCATCTCCCTCTTTCCATGATTAACCACATAACCATTATCTACTTGACTGTTAAACCAAATCCACAAGGATCTAACCATGATATTACCACTGAACCCAAAGTGTTTAATGCATTTAAAAGGGATAGGTGTCTAAATAAACCATTAATAACATAATGAGTGCTCAAAATTTTTTACTACTCAAACAGTAAGCATCGTCATCACAAACCACACCCTATTGGTGAAAAACATCAACAGACCAACCATATAAGAATAACCACACCCACCCACAAAATCAGTGATAGTAAGCACATGGGACCCACTATATGACTAGGAAGATAACACTTGTTATGAACAACTCCCTCAAAAGGAACACAAACCGAGATCTTTAGGGGAAATGCCACCTCAGTGTAACTTGAGCCCCATCGAATGATCCATCATGAATATTGTTTCCCATCAACCCACTAACATGGTAATTAAAACCCATTACCAAACCACTAGGGTTTTCATACATCCCATGATGATGGGAATGGATCTCTAACATCGGTGAACCCCACACCACATGATCTATGAGACCTTTCATCAGATGTAAATATATATACCCGTGCAACAATGTTGAGTTGAGTTCCACCAAACTCATATATTAGACAACATTGTATAAGCATTTTTTAACACATTAATCAAATGAACTTATATCATCTGTAAAAACACCACAAGCATGAATATATCATGTGACACATTTGTTCATATAGTGATGTAGGAGAATTGTTTTATTATACACAAGAAAATATACCAAAAAAAAGAATAAATAAAAAATCCACAAACATGTTTGGATCATAGTAGATTAATAAAACAATCACAAGAAATTAATCCATGAATATAAATCTAATTCTCTAGAAAAAATTGACTTCATATCAGGGAAAGGTGTTCACAACTCACTAGTCCTATATCAATCCCAAGTTCCACCACATTACCAAATCACCTGTATTTAAATATCATAAATGATTTATTTGAAAGGTTCTAACAACATTTTGAATTGAACTGACAATGTTCGACCTAAAACATCACCTAATATAGACTACCACATGACCTAAATCTTTTCTCCCTGAATGGTAAAGGCTTATATATAGTATAGAGGGCCTAGAAGATGCATTTGGGAGTCTATAACCTCAATTCACAGTGAAATTAGTGTATAAAATAACCAATATCATACACATGTATACAAATCAATGGATTTATAAACAATTTAATCAAATAGTAGAAATATATAATAAATAAAATTTCAATTATAGTCATACAAAAAAAATTATTCAAACATTTAATAGTTAATCACTCAGTGGGATGACCTTATATGAAAAATAAAATAAAAATAAAATAAAAAAGATCTATATCTAACACTGACCCTCACCACATATGTTACCTACATGATGCTTGAGCTACTACATCCCAAGTTTAGGACTCCACCGATGTGTCTTAACTCGATCAAGTTGCACCGGGCCCCATCCATATCCATAGCATTAATTATTAACTAACCTAAATGTCTAAATATAGTCTTCATACACACCGGAGTGAAAGTACATGGGGTGAGAAATAAAAATTAATAGGCCACCCATAAAAATGAAAATATAAACCTACTATCATAACAAGTTCATGAACATGTAATATGACCAGACTAGTTGAAAACTAATAACACACATAAAAATGAATAAAAAAGGGGAAAAGATAAGGGAAACAACCAATCGTGGGTTTTATCTGGACACCCAAGGGAAATCTACCCCACTCTATCCCCCACCACATGATTTATAGCAAGTGGATCACTCATCCACTTGACATCCAACACATCTTATAGATACAAATAAGTGTAAATGAAACAGGAATGAAATATTGGCCCCCTATAATAACCATCGGTATCCAAAACTGTAACACAAATCATCTAGGACCTAACACACCAATGGCATGATTCGAACTGGTGAAAAAATATAACATCTACATTTCAATTACCTATCATGTTTTATAAGTCTTGCAAACTTACATGGGATCCACAAAAGACACATTAGATACACAGCCATATGGGATCCATCCACATGAACAAGATAGAAGCACTACACAAGGGATTTATATGAATTTTTAAGAGAACAACAACATCCATGAAAAATATGATCTAGTTTGGGTGAGTACTCAAATAGAGGGTTGCCCCAGATTTTCCATTAGCTCACAATGACAATCTAACAACAAATAGTCAATGAATGAGAGAACCCAATAAAAACATAGTGAAAATTCCCAATCAAATATATCCCAAATTTATCCTCCAGATATCATAGTCCCGAGTAGAAACATCTTCAAACATCATGGAAAAAGGACAACTCTCAAAACCACAAACCAAATCAATAAACTAGTAGTATGTATCCACAACTTAAAACAATAATCATGCAACCTATCAAAACAACCTTGAATCTCGTCATCCAAACTAAATACCCACAATGTTATATTAATGACCCACATAAGGTTTAAAAAAATAAGGGCCCCCAAGATTTCTGAGGACACACTATAAAGAAAAATCCTCTAAAAGACAATCCTAGTGCACCCAGGATATTATACCACACACTTCCATTATTCCACAGCCAGTTAAAGTGCCGTAGAAAGTGAATGAATCCCCATAAGGGTTCCCCTAGCTCAACCAAAATATTAGGACACACATAGTGTAGAAACATCCCAAATAGCCCTATGTGGATTCCAATAGACCCATGATAAAAAAATGCATACAAAAATAAGAATAAAAATAAAAAACACTTCTAATAGGTTAATTCAATATTGTCCTCATGAACCCCTCAAAATCATGACCCTCCCCCAATATTCTTCCTCATAATCCAAATCAGTCCACACAGTAATTATAAAGTACAAACTATGAAAATCATTTATCACTTGATTAGAAAGCACACCATAGAAAAATCCTCAAGAGTCCCTGAAAATAACCCCAAAAATTGATTAAACCAATAAATAACTGAAGTTCCCAGTCAGGATCCAAGTATCACTTAGAGGGGGAGGGGGTGAATCAGTGACATCTATTTCTTTTGATGTTTCCTTCTTTATGAAACAAACTTCTCCTACTATTAAAGAGTTTCTTCCCTACTTAACACACACATTTACATGAACACAATACTTACAAGGTTCTCTACTCAACAAGAGTAGCTATGTCCATGGTATGGTACAGAAATAATCCAGTACCACACAATCCACTAGAAAACAATCCTTTGATGTGGAATACAACGAGTTGGATATACCCTTACACTCGTGTACCAATTGGAAAACAATCCGCAAGTGCGTGTGTACCCTCTTAGCATAAAAGGGGAATTACAATATTTCATTGCTTCTTTACAATTGAACAATTTTATTCTTTGAAATAAAGATCTCTACTTTCTTACCCAGAAGCTGGCAGGAACCCCTAGAGCAAAACAGCTTTCATGCCCACTTCCAATTTCGCACCTTATACTTGCGTGCCTAAAACTTGTGTGCCTCTTATTGTGCACTGATACTTGCACCCCACAACTTGCGTGGCAAGAATTGCACGACAGACCTGCACGGAAACACTTGCGCGGCAACACTTGGGCGACAACACTTGCACGGAAACACTTGAGAGAGAAATCCCTCTCTAATACTTGCACGCTCAGAGCTCAAATTTTCTCTTAAGTGTTGAGCATAGAAAGAATTAAAAGGAAAGTTGTCTATTTATAGGCATTTTGGTGACTTGCACGCCACATACACATGCACACCAATACTTGTGTGCCGCTACATCTCTTGTGCGCCGCTTAATCACTTGTGTGCCCTTCCATCCCTAGCGCGACTCTTTCTTTCCTTTGTCATATTTGTATATGATGATGTTGGAATATGACTTGGGTGCAACATACACTTGCGCGCTACTTATACTTGCATGCCACACTTGCGCGCCACTTTTTTACTTGCACGCCAATCTTTAACATGCGCGCCATTTTATTTCCTTTGTCAAATTCTGGTGTGATGATCCTAAATTATGACTTGTGCGGCATATATACTTGTGAGACAATACATGCGTGACAATACTTGTGTTCCAATTTTGACTTGCGCGCCACTATTGACTTGCATGACACTTTCTTTTCTTTTCCAAAAACACTTCTTTACTCCCCCTATCCTTGATAAGGCTTGCATCACATGTTCTCCAAACATATGATATTTGTGAAATACTAATCAGAAAAGCATTGACATAGTTTTAAAGTCCTTTAAAAAGTGAATTGATTTAGCTTATTTGACAAATAAAAGACAACACTCTGTAACAAGAAACTTTTCTTACTTCCTCATCCGTCCAACTTGGTCCCAACAATCTCCCCCTTTGTATTTTGTTGTCAACTAGGATTCCTAAATCTGTGAACTTTGTAACCTTAAGCAATGGGTTACATATCAACAGTTATAATCCTACATGAGCTTACTCATTGTAGGAAACAAGAATTATTGACAGCCAAAACCATGTAGTCCAGAAATAGTGACTATGAAATCTCATGATCGTACCTCCTCAACCTTCTTCAGAACATCTTTCAAGCTTTTACTTCAGAATTGTTTAACATCATTCAAGCTTCTAATTCATAATTCTTCACTTGTACAACTGTCCTGGAAAACCAGCAACATTGTTTCCTACAACCACTCCAACAAATGGTTAGAATAGTTCACACACATTCATGTTGGATTCACAGCTTACCCACAACTCCCCCTTTATGCATACATCTATAAGGATAGATTTATGAAACAATTCTCCCCCTTGACAACACTATCCAAATTCAAGAGGAGAGAGGGGATAGAAATACATACCTTAACAATGATGAAAAGGACGTTGGACACCCATGTTCAACCTCAATTTTTAAATGGTTCCTTCGGTAACAGTTTTGTGAATATATCAGCAACTTGAAAAGATGTAGGAACATACTCCTGCCTCAATTCATTCTTCTCCACCTGATCCTTGATGAAGTGGTACTATATATCAATGTGTTTTGAACGAGAATGTTCTACTAGATTTCTTGTAAGATTGATTGATCTCTGATTATCACAACCCAAGAGCAATAGTAGCTTTAAATCAACTAGTAGATCTTCTAACTGAGTCTTCATCCACATTTGTTGAGTTGCAGCTTGAGTAGCAGCAATATAGTCAGCTTCAGGTATGCTAAGAGTTACTGAATTCTGATTCTTGGCATGCCAACTAACACAATGTTTCCCCAGAATAAAAACTCCACCAGATGTGCATGTTCAATCATCAACATTTCCTGCCCAATCAGCATCAGAATACCCAAATAGATCAAAATATCTTGAGTCATCATACCTGATTCCAAAATTTGATGTGCCTTTGGTATATTAGAGAAATCTTTTTGATGCAATCAATTGTGATTATTTAGGAACACTCAGAAATATTGCACATAAAGTGACAGCATAGACGATGTCGGGTCTTGAGGCAGTAAAATACAATAGACTTCCAATCAGCTTCAGAAACTATTTCTGATCAACTTCATTGCCTTCTAAATCTTTAGACAACTTGGTTCCCACTAAAATTTGTGTGGAAACTGGTATCAAATTTTCCATGCCAATTTCTTCAAAAGTTCCTTAGCATACTTTTCTTGGGACAAAAAAATTTATTCTTCTTCTGTGAAATTTGTTTTCCAAGAAAGTACTTCATTTCTCCCTGCATGGACATCTCAAATAACTTCTTCATCTCCTCAGAATTTTTTTTACATGATCTTTAATCATTTCTAGAAAATATAATATCATCAACATAAACAATAATGATCAGTGAAAACTAACGACAATCCTTGATGTAGAGATTTCTATCAACTCTCCATTTCTTAAAGTCCATCTTATTTAAGAATGTTTTTAATTTATAATACCATGCTCTCAGATTCTGTTTTAGCCCATACAAATACTTCTTTAACCTACACACATAACTTTCATTCCTTCCAATAACAAATCCACAATGTTGATCAATATAAACTTCCTCGTCAAGGTCACCATTTAAGAATGCATATTTTACGTCCATTTGAAATATTTTTTAACCCTGTTGTGAAGAAATAAGAAGAAAGATTCTGATTGTTTCTAATCTTGCCACCAGGGCAATGGTTTAATAAAAATCAATGCCTTCAATTTATGAATAACCTTTTCAAACCAATCTTACACTTTTTATTACTTTACCTTCTTCATTCAGTTTGTTCTGGAAAACCCACTTTGTACCAGTAATTTTTTTATTGTCCAGCTTAGGTAAAAGTTCAAAAGTATCATTATTCTCTATCCGATCAATCTCTTCATTCATTGCATGAACCCATTCAGGATGCTCAGATGCTTCATTTACATCATTCAGTTCAACTTTTGAATAAAGAGATGTATGTGATATAGAATTCGTTGTTCTTCTTATTTGAACCCTCTGATTTTTATCTCAAATAATGTTCTGAGCCTCCACTTACATCCTCAAACTAAGATTAGTTGTTTGAACTCTATCTTCATCACTTGAGACTTCTGAGTCAGATTCATCTTCTTGAGTAGGATTCACACTGTCTGCAACATTATCAGAATTTTTAATAAAATCTTCTCTATCCTGCTCAACTTCCACATCAAAATATGATTTCTTTTCTTTATTAACATTTTCAACAACTTTTACATATGAAGAATCAATAATTCTTCCTATTTCATTATTGAGACATATATATCCTCTTCATTCTGGAGTATTGCAAAGAAAAATTCCATCATCTCCCCTTTGCTCCTACTTGCCAAGGTTTCCACCATTCTTCTTTATAATTCATGGACTCCCAAATACTCTTAAGTGTTTCAGACTTGGAGTTTTTCCATAGAACATTTCATAAGGAGTCATATTTGAGTTTCGTCTAAAGAAAAAACGGTTCTGAATATACACAGCAGTGCTCATGGCTTGCCTCCAATAATAATGAGAAGGACTATGCTCAAGAAACATGGTTCTCCCCATTTCCACTAAACATTAATTCTATCTTTCAGCAACCACATTTTGTTGAGGTGTGTATGGTGAACTGAACACATGTAAAATTCCATGCTTCTCATGATAACATTAAAACTCATCATTCTTATACTCACCACCATTATCAATTCTCATCGTGTTCACTGTATAGTCACATTTCTTTTCCGCTTTCCTCCTGAAAATCTTAAAAATTTTCAGAGCATCTGACTTATGTCTCATGTACATAACACAAGTAATGAGAGTAAAGTCATCAATGAAAGTAATGAAGGAATTATCTTAACTTGTTGATTGTTTCTCATTGGTCCACATACATCATAATGTATAAGATCCAAGGTTTGTATTGAACGAATTTCTACTATCTTATGAAATGATTTTGTAATCTTCCCTTTTTCACAAATAGTGCAGCACCGATCTCTTCTTCTTGATAAATCAAGCATATCTCAGACACTGACTCACGTTGATAACTTGCACATATTTCTCTGACACATATGTCCCAACCTTTTATGCCATAATTGATTTTCATCCACCCCACCCATGTAAGAAGAGTTCTGTACTTCACCAACTTGGAACAAGTTTCCTTTTGTACGTTGGCCCCTTGTAACTATATTTCCATCATTTTCATTTTTAACAGCAAATCCATCATTACTGAAGATAACATTGTTGCCCTCATCACAGAGTTGTGACACACTAAGCAGGTTATGTTTCAGCCCATCAACATATAGTGTTTTCCTAGATTTCATCTTTTCTTTTTTAAAGATGGTCGATCCAACACCTTTGATCCTTAGAGATTCATCATTTCCAAATGTCATTATTTATTCTTTGAGGTCTTTCACATTATTAAATAGCTTTAAGTCTCCTATCATATGAGAGAAACATCCACTATCTAGAATCCATCGATGTTCTCCTTTTGTAGCATTCAAAGTAATTTTGACAATAAGAGCTTTTTGTTCTTCCTTTTCCTCCACTTTCTATTGTGCTTCCGTCAATATCCTATCCATGTCAATGTGTTCTGGCCAAAAAACCATACCCTCTTTCTTTTCAAACTTATCAGACCCTTCCCTTTTTGCATTAAAAAACTGTGGCTTTTAAGAATTATTAATAATCTTGTGTTGCTCTGGTTACACACTAAGGCAGCCCTTGGCAAGATGTCCAGGTCGATCACATCTTTCACAAATAGTTTCCATTGGTTGGAACCTATTCTCAACATTCACACTAGTCTTCTCAAATATCTACTAAAATTTATTTGGAGACTTTCTATTTTGAAAGGGTTGACTCCTCCGTAAATCCTTGACTTTCAAAACTTGTGGAATAATTTTAATGTTGTTGGTTGAACCAACACATATTTTCCATGTGTCCAAATCCACCACAATACCAGTAGTAACCATAGAAATAATATTTGCCTCTGATACTTCTATGCTGATCGGAGTTGTGAACATGCTTCTCAATGACCTTCTTAATAGAACTCTGCTAATCATGATCCTTTATGTTTACATTTGTAAATCTCTTCTTAGGATCAGATTTATCAGTACCAGTGTTATTAGAAGACTTCTTTTACTCAAGTTTTTTATGCACTTATAATTTTTCAGTGTTGATGTCCTTAGCCACATACATGATTATTCCATCCTTGTTCTTATCAGAACTAGTTCCATCATTCCTTTCAACCTTTGAAGATAAATTTTTTAGATCATCATTTGGTTCATTCTTACTGGAACATTCACCATCTTTTGAGACAGATTGTTTGAAATTGACATTCATTTCATTAGCTTGATAAAGTTTTTGTTGGACAAGATCCAGCTCTTCTTCTTTTGCATTCATCTTTACTTCAAGATGATCATTACGATTCTTTGCATTCTCAAGAAAATTCTTCAGATCATAAATCTACTTTTCCATATTGATTTTCTCATTAGGAGAAATTTCTTCATTGTTTAATGTGGAATTATCTTTAATCAACTTCTTTTTTTCCTTCTCAAGCCTTCTGATCTTTCTAAAACATTCCTTCATGTCTTCATTTAGATACTGTTCAATTTGAGTTTCTTCTTCTTCAGTAATACTGCTCTCATAATCATCATTATTCACTATTGAAAAAAGGTACTCTCTTTAGCTTTCTCAGCAATAGAATTTTCAAATCCAATCTCACTATCATCATATTATTTACTTTTTGAAAACAAGATTCTTTTTTTATTTGAATAATTTTTTATCTTTACCTCTTCTAGAATATTTATCTTTTCCACCGTGTTTCTTCCATGACTTTCTTGGTCTTATGTATTTTTCATCAATATAATCATCTTTCCCTTTTTGAGGATAATTAGACATAATGTTTCCAACACCTCCACATTCAAAAAAATTCAAAGGAAGTTTCCCTTTGTATTTCCATGTTCCTCTTTTCACATTTTTAGAAAAAAAAGGAAAGTATTTCATCAAAATTTTGACATACATTGTTTTTAGAGTATGATTCGCCAGATTTACCTTCAATAATAATTTTATTTGACTTCTCATTATTTACAGCTTTGAAAGACATTTCTCTATCAACTTTTGATTTTCTCTTCATAGTCTTATCCCTTCTCATTTCACAAGTTATGTGAGTGCTATGCAAATCATCCATAGATAATGTTTCAGGATCTTTATCCTCCAGTGATGAAACTTTAGCATCAAATTTGTTGGGAAGAATTTTTAAGATATTTTCAACAACTGTAGAATTTCCCAACATTTCACCAAGACATCTGATTGTACTGACAATATCATTTATCATGGTAATGAAATCCCCAATAGATTCAGTTTATCTCATTTTCATGTCTTCAAACTTCAGTCTCCAGATTTTTAGTTTTTCCTTCCTCACTTTTGTATTTCCTTCATTGATGCTCTTAAGTTTGTCACAGATTCCTTTTTCTGTAGAAACACCTTTCACTCTTAAAAATTAACTCTAAAAAAGATATGAGAGTTACACATTTTTAGCTCTTCCATAATTCTCAAGATTCTTCTTACCGGCAGGATTAAGATCAACCTTGTCATAAATAGCGAGAAATCCATCTGTTGTAGTTTCAAAAACTTCATATCCAGGAGACATAAGATAAGGCATCATTCTATCCTTCCAGTTGTGATAGTTCTTTCCCTCAAAAATCAGAATCCCCTTACTATTCACACAATTTTGATTCTCCATCACAACTTCTCTTCAACCACTTCAGCAAAGAATAAACGAAGGAAACCTCCCTCTGATACCAATTGAAGTTCCCAGTCATGATCCAAGTATCACTGAGAGGGGGAGGGGGTGATTCAGTGATATCCATTTCTTTTTATGTTTCCTTATTTATGAAAAACCCTTCACCTCATGTTAAATAGTTTCTTCCGTACTGAACACACACAATCACAAGAACACAAGATTTTCAAGGTTCACTACTCAACAAGAGTAGCTACGCCCTTGGTACGGTACGAAAATAATCTAGTACCACAAAATCCACTTGAAAACAATCCTTTCATGTGGAATACAACAAGTAGGATATACCCTTACACTCGTGTAGTACTTGGAAAACAATCCAAAAGCGCGTGTGTACCCTCTTAGCACAAATAGGGAATTACAATATTTTAGTGCTTCTTTACAATTGAATAACTGTATTCTCTGAAGTACATATCTTCACTTTCCTACCCATATGCTGGCGGGAACCCCTGTAGAAAAACATCTTGCACGCCCACTTCCACTTGCGCTCCTTATACTTGCACGCCTACAACTTGCGCGCCTCTTCTTACACACTGCTACTTGCGCTCCACAACTTGCGCGGAAGACTTGCGCGACAACACTTGTGTGGAAAAGAACTCTCTACTACTTGCACACTCAAAGTTCAAATTTTCTATTAAGTGTTGAGCATAGAAAAAATGAGGAGGCAAGTTGTCTATTTATAGGCATTTTGGTGACAATCGCGCCACATACACTTACGCGCCAATACTTGTGTGCCGCTAAATCACTTGCGCGACGCTTCATCCCCTGCGCACCCTTACATCACCAGCTCAACTCTTTCTTTCCTTTGTCATATTTTGATAGGATGATGTTGGAATATGACATGTGCACAACATACACTTGCGCTCTACCTATACTTGTGCGCCACACTTACGCGCCACTTATACTTGCACGCCACTTTTTGACTTGTGTGCCAATCTTTAACATGCGTGCAATTTTATTTCCTTTGTCAAATTCTGATGTGATGATCTTGTATTATGACTTGTGCGCCACATTTACTTTCCCGCCAATACTTTCTCACCAATACTTGCTCGCCACTTTTGACTTGCGCGCCACTCTTGACTTGCGTGACACTTTCTTTCCTTTGAAAAAAACACATCTTTACTCCCCCTATCCTTCATAAGGATTGCATCACAAGTTTTCCAAACTTATGATATTTGTGAAATACAAATTAGGAATTCATTTTCATAGTTTCCAAGTCCTTTACAATGTGAATTTATTTAGCTTCTTTGACAACAAAAGACAAAACTCTCAAACAATAAACTTTTCTTACTTCATTATCTGTCCTACTTGGTACCAACAATAACCATCATCCCCAGATCTCAATATAGTCCAAAGGCTCCAATATCTTATATCCTCATACATGAAATCAAAACTTGGACTACTCTATCCTCAAGAAACTAGTCCTGACATATTGGCAAAAATAAATATATCATAAAAATTATGAAGTGTTATAATATTAAGTGATTCATCCGAACCAAATATAGTTTGTGGAAGCAAGAATATAGTCCCATTAACAATCTCAAAACCCTCACATAGTCCTCACATCTCACACCCAAACTACATGAGGGTTCTAAATCAAAACCTCTTGGAAATACTCATGATGATCACTAATATTCCAAAACACCATCTAGAAGGCCTCTAACATGAATTATTTTTATCTATCATGATAAAAAAGAAAAATAAATAAGAACATTCTACTCACAAGTTCAAATATTATTCTAATTCACAAAACAACCATTGATCCCCGATATAGAAAAATTATAAGAAATGTAATTCTGGGTAAAAAGTGTGCACTATCAAATATTCACCTAGTCATGTACTTCATCATGACTATAGTAGACATTGGGTCAACCTGTGTTCTTCTACATGTCCTAGACATATGATGGGTTTACCTATTTACTTTTAAATATCTATGTACCCCCATCATATGGTGCCTTCCCAACTGCATGGAATCATGGACCTGTAACACTACACAATGGGTATCTAAAGTACATAGTGTGCATGACCCTATTAGTTTCCTCCTCGTGTACTCGACCACAAAAAATAGTACATGATGATATAAAAATAATAAAATTAGTATAGTTAATTTATCATAAATTTACTCCTAAAAACATTTTCTTCCCTAAACAAAAAAAAATAAATGTTGCGTTTTCATGAAAACACATTCTATGTACAAGTGTTTTCCTTGATACAGAGTCCCTAATACTACAAAAAATGTAATTTCTTCCCATAAATCCATAGAGTGACCCACACAGAGTCCCAAACAACTCAAAATGATGTTAAAACATAAAATACACTACTATGAGAATTTATATATTAAAAAATGAGGGAATACCCTTGATCAGAAACTGCATATTCCATAGTCTGATATATGATTTACATATACCACCCAATGATCCAGTGTAACCTGCACTCGGTGGACGCTCTTCCTCCATTCACTATCATTATATAATATACCCATAACTATATTATTTGAGTAACCCAAATATGGGGTGATCCTTGTAAAAAAATATAAAAATTATTAAGGGAAAAATAATAGGAGAAAATAAAAATAATATAAAAATGAAAAATAAATAAATAAAATAAAAGGGGCATGGTCTCAATCCTAGTGCCCAATGAATAGTTTTTCCTCTCTTTGAGAAAACACCCCATTACAGACTCAAATTCATAGAATAATCACATAATGAATCTATAATTTAATGATAACACCAAACAAGTATGTGTGAGTAAATAAATATTTAATTAATTAAATTTTAAATATTCGGAGAAAACTCAAATAACTCATATTTCCACCAAAATCCTACCACATGTTATGAATTCTATTCCAAGACCAATGGAGTGTCATTAAATTTATCTATGGTTATATTATAGGAAAATCTACACTTTTTTTATAACACTGTTGGAGAAAAATTCAAATTTACCATGATTCTCACAACAGATGATTATATGGGTTGTCACATGGTTTGATACCATAGAAAAATTATGTTATAGTTTGGTATTAAATTAAAATAATGATGATGAAGGATTATACTTATAGGTTCAATAATAAGAAATATATATTAGATAGATCAGTAGCACTATATGTATAGGTATTGGATGATTAAGAATTAGTAAGGATCTTCTAGTTACCAGATGGATTTTCTTTAACAATTGGTTATAGGAAGAACCGAAAGAGGAAGAGAGGTCATATGAACTATCACTGGAAAAATCAACATGAAATATATAGAATCAAATAATGTTATCAAAAATTAAATTTTTGTATAAAGGATTATAGGTAATGAAGAATAGTAAACTTCATTTCGCGCAGTTGTGCAAGTACCAAGTGAATTAGATGAATGTGAAACGAAATGTAATAGAATGAAATCCAATAAAAGTACAATATAGTGGATGAATTTTATGGGGTTACAATGTACCTTGAGAGTTAGATGATGACTATATTTATAGGTATTATAACTCACAATCATGTAGTTATAAGTTACAATAGTAAATCACTAGTCTAGGGATTCAAGATTGTTT
This sequence comes from Viscum album, assembly GCA_963277665.1. Lineage (NCBI taxonomy): Eukaryota > Viridiplantae > Streptophyta > Magnoliopsida > Santalales > Viscaceae > Viscum > Viscum album. Next base: position 1,009,754,426 of record OY728167.1, read on the forward strand.
ATATCCCCCTTCGTAAAGTATAGGGACTCACACTTAGGCTAAAAATTATTTTCAACCAAAAACACTATATTTGGTATATGATTATAGTGGGGAATCTATGTATTGTCCATAACCATATGTGTTAAATAATATACCTGTATTGATTAGTAAACCTAGTGAAAATATCATGTGAAAACTTTTTCTTTATATCATATACTTGAATTCTATAGATAAAGAGAATAGATGAGTCATAGTTATAATAGTTCAAATCAATTAATAAGAATAAAGGTTATAAATGAATAAAAAGTTACCAATATTTATTCAACATCATATATGTTTTTATTATATCATAAAGTGGTCATCTTAGACATGTAATTTTTTTTACCTTTTTGTGGAATAATTGATCCATCGAGCATATCTTGATTTTTTATTGGGACAAGTGGTTGGATCAGTATGCTTTATGACTTCATTATATTGAATTATATATTTTTCTTAGTATATAAAAAGGGATATTTGAAAATTTGGCACACAATGTTTTTTCAGGAACCCCTTTTGGGTTCTCATCATGATAATATGTATATCTCTTTCCAAATCTATATTTTATGGTTCAAGGAATTTGGGCTAGTTGGGGATAATATTTAAGGACTTATAGATTTGGAAACATAATTTTTGGGCATAATGTTTTCAAAGTTGATCAAAATGTGTGTTAATGTAACTAAATAGATCCCAATGAGACCAAAAATTAATTATTAATTTAGTTATAGTATCAAATATCTTGAAATAAGATTTACATAATTTAATATTTTGTCCCTAAAATGATTAAAATTGAGAAAAACAATTTAGAAAGTGAGAAAAAACATGATGTGAATGGATAGAAAATACACAATATAGACCATATTAGTGAGGCGTGCACATGGTTTATGTTTATGTCACATGAACTATAAATGGATTAAGTTAAATGTTACATAATATAATATTCCAACTTATCAATGAATGCATTTTTTGAAAAATTATATATAATAGATTTATTTATTTCAATTAATAAAAAATTCATTTATACAAAAATTTATAACATATGTTATTATATTATATATTTTTCAATTAAAATGGATATTTATTTATTAAAATGTTTTTATTAAAACTATGGATTTTATGCCTAGTGACTTCCCGCCATGTCTAGCATGGCCACATAACTCAAACAAATGATCAAAGAGTGACAAGGCTATATTACATTATGCTAGCCTACATGATACTATACATACATCATTTATATATATATACTTATATATATTTTATTATATTCATAACTTTTTTAAAAGAAATAGTTTTTTTATAACTACAACCCTTTTACAAATAATTTTATTTTCACACCCAGTTGGTAATTTAGTCATTATAAATTTAATTATTAACAACGTGTGATACTTTTTTGTACCATCCTAAAGTTATAACATATAACCATTTTATGTACTATCATAAGAAATTTTATGTCAATGTTGATTAAAAAATTATTAAATGTAATTTATATTTTATTTATAATTTTTTATTTTCATTCTATTACATTTAATTTATAAATTTTTGTTTTATCATATTTATTGTACAAGTTTATTACATTAAAATTTTCCATTTAAATGGTTAAGTAACAAATTTCATAATAAAAACTAAATGATGATTTTTTTCAATAATTGATAAAAAAAATTATTGAATGATTATTGCAAATAAAATACCAACTATTACAATACGTAGTCACATAGAAAGGCCATTACATTTCTTATGAACATTGCACATCATGTGTTGAAATAAAATGATAAAAATTTTAATATGAATGGGATATAAAAATACAATAATATTAAATTAACTAAAATAAACTACCTAAGATTGAATCCCCACATAAGTATCCCCTCAACCATAATTTCTTCATAAATAAAGAGAATCATTCGAAAAAATATAGACATTATAAATGATATAAGTGAGAACCTTTGTAAGTTAATTAGTGAGTTTGATTTGAGTTTTGTGGTGGTATTTATATGAACATAGGGTTAGAAAAACCTATAAATTAAGGCCATTTTGATTGACATGAATTCTTACAATTTTTTTATAAGGCATATTGTCATTGTTATTGTTTTTGGTTATGTCGGCATAATGAAGTGTATTTTGGGACTGTTTTCTTAATCCAAAACAGGGTTTCTAGATAAATAAATCTAAATTATGTTAAAAACTATATTTTTGTATAAATATTAAATTATGATATAAATAATATTTTCATGATACAATCCATGATAACCTTATTTAAATAATTATATAATTTAACGAAATCCTAAGTAACTTTATGAGGGTTCATAATGTTTATAGGCCCATAAAAAATCAGTTGACAAATAATAAATAATATTTATATAAATTTTAATGGTATAAAATATTGGGTATTATTTTAATTTAATTTATATCATTTTGGACTCGTAAAGTAAAAAATAACTTTTGATGAATTTTCACAAATTTTCAGAAAATGTTGATTTTTTCGGTAAAAAGATAATATATATGCTTTTGTCAATGACATAATATTTATAATATAATACTGATATAATACTAACATAAAAATTCTTAAAAATTCTTCTAATTAATGATTTTATTTAGGAAATGACATAATTCATAATTCTTTAATTAGAAACACGGGTATTGAATTTTGGAGGACAATTTTATCCATTCAAAAAACTATTTTATATGTTATACATCCATCACATTAGAATTAATTTAATTCAATTTTAAAAATTTAATTATTTATAATAGAATTTATATTTATTATTATAATGTTAAAATTAGGTAATAAGTTTTATTTTTTTTGAAACATAAATTTTACCATGGTAAAAAAAAATTTATCGTAGTATAGGTAAAGTAATGTAAAAGGTTAAAATAAAAAGGTAAATACATAATTAAAATATAAATTTTAATTTTATGTTGGTGGATGAGGTGTTTATTGTCCTTAAAAATCAAACATTAATTATCTACCAAAATCATTAAAATTAAAACCTCCCAAAATTGGTTGGCCTTAAAGAAAAAAATAATAATTATTTAAACTTAAAACAACAACTCCGTAAGCATAAATTCGAGACCCATATTCAAATTCCACAATAAAAATATAAATAATTTCATAATATATCTCCAAATGAGTCTCTTCTATTTCTATCTCTTCATTTTTGAATAGTTATGTTGGGATGAATGGTCGTCATTATGCTAAGAATATTAAAAGATGTAAGGGTCCTTAATCCTAGTCCTTTATTTTCAATTCATTAAATTTGTTATATTTCTTATTCAACATATTTTCATATACATACATGATTTTTATTCCATGGTTTTATATTCCCTTTGGTATTATGTAAATGGTGTTTTATTTATTCCGTCTTATTATATATTATCCATAAGACGTTACTATGTTGAAGAAAGGGTTTCCCCTAATCAACCACATTACTTTTCAAATGAAATTACATTTTGACATTTTATTTTAAGAATCACCTTCATAAAATTATGTTATTTCAATACCATTTTTTATCGTACATTTAAATTATTTACAATTAGATTTTCCATACTACCACTTTTTTTAGACCTTGTCTAAGATATTATAGTGATCAAACCATCATGTAACTATGAAATAGTCCTAAAATTTAGGTGAGGTAATGTGTGTCTGATATTCTATGAAAAGAAATTCTAATCTTTATAATTAAAGTAGACATAGATTTTGTTCAGATGAATCTAGGGGTTTTAACTATAAAAAGATTCGGTTGGATATATCTAAGTCATGACTGTAGTGCACAATGAATGGGCCCTTATTGTGCATCTAGTTTGAGAACCCCAAAAGATATGCTTGGGTGATATAAATGATATTTACACACCATTATTTAGGATTTATCTTTTATTGATATACTATCCGATATTTCAAATGGTTGTATATATATACCTAGTTTTCTTGAAACCATAGTCCTTTTGAACAAAAAATGACTGTAATCTTTGCCTCCACTTGTTAAAGGTCTATTGATGATTATGAAATCACTTGTAATTTCTAATAGGTTTTACGTAGATAAATTTATTTATTTTTTTATTGGTGTAAAATATTTCGATACCATAATAGTTTATATTCTATATAGTATTATAATTATCATTGGAAAATTATTATATGTTTTTTATTCAAGTAACATTATTCCAAAAAATTATTATTTTTTAATTCAATTGAATATGAATTTTATGTTATAGGTGGGAAAACGAATTATATATCCTCGCAGTGAACTAGTAGCTCTAATGACATAAATAAACATGGTATGTGGATCTCTTTAACTTGTATTAAAGGTGTTTTGTAACAACAATTTGACACTTTGTTAAATATTTCATATAATAGTCCATTGATGACATGTTTAGTATGCCTATAATTATAGTATTCAATAAAAATGTAAGGTTACAATGCTTGGTACCCATTCACTTTTTGAGTTTTGGGCATTGATGGCACCCAAATAAGTTTTGAAGATGTATAAATGGTGTTTGAAGGAAATACGGTGTGCCACATCCAAAAAATAGAATGGATGTGGAATTAAGGGGTATGTTGTTCTGTAAAATAGGTGGTTGTGCTGTAGTAGAACCTTGCTATAGAATAAGGTATCTTATGAAGGAAAATTGTGAAGCATTCAAATACGCGGAAGATTCTCCATGGTGGTTGTGCTATAACATATCTTCTTTGTTGGAGAATAGGTCTTCTGGTGTAATACTTATGAATGTGATGTGTCACAAAGATCCACATTGAAGGTATATTCCCATGAATTCTTAGATGCACCTATTAATAAGGGGGGATATGGTGTGGTCCCTTGAAATTCACAATACATTAACATGCATCATGGATGAATAAGACATGGTCCTAAGGTCTTATCCATGGTTTTATAACATTTTACCTATCTATAAATATACCAAAGTCCATTTGAACTATTTCCACTATTTCCTAATTATTAAAGCTAGGTACTTGGAGGTAGTTATATGATCTATATAGAACACATTTAGATACTTATTGATTCCAAGAGTCTAGAAATTAATCATTGGTAATCAAAGGTAGACACTACATACTTTTTCTAGGGGGTTCTCTCATATTAATCTCATTTTCATCCCATTAATCTTTCTATTACATGGTTTATGCTATCCATAATTCTACTGGTGTTATCATATTTATGTTCTTTTACATTCATATCAAAATATTGTTGATATATTTTAGTTTATTCTCATGATAGGTTATCAAATATATAATTGTAGTCTTTTTTCTATTTCAATAAAGGAAAAAGTTTAAGGATGAGATTTCATTGTTTCTCACTTGGTTTATATAAGATTTCAATTTTTAAATGGTTTATCACATTATATAGTTGTGTAAATAACCTAATAAATGTTATACCAAATATAAAAATAAATGGTTGGAAATAACATGTTTTATATAGTGATATAATTTTCCTCATGGTTTTCTTGATAGTGTGCTATCTACGATAGGTTTTTTTAGCATTTTTTTATAGATTAGTATGTTTCATTTTTATAGATTATGGTAGTGAAATTAAATATGTAAATAATTGTTTGGTCAAATAATCTAATGATAAATTTTTATTAAATTTATTGTATCATTAATTTTATGGTAATTAAATAGATTTTAATGACATGTTTAATATATTTTTTCCTTCCATGAGTTAGTGGAATTGTTTAAGAAAATAAAGCTAGTAAGAATATTAATTTTAATAAGAATAAAAAAACATTACGTGATAATGTTTTTTCCATTATCTTTCTTAAAAATTACTTAATCCTAAGATCATGTATACATAATTTTGATAACATCAGATGGTGATCATTAGGTTTCCCATAGTTAGATCATTTGAATAATGAATCTGTTAATTTAACTTTGAATGAAGACTATAGTTTAATAAAGTTAAATCTTTGGGTCTGGGAGTATCATTTGTTTATAATGTTTTATACATTATGTTGGGGGTAATGAAGGACTTTTTTCATGTGAAATCTAAATGCCTTATTTTTAGTTCCTAGGATTTCCAATTGACTAATCTTGTTTTTCCCTTTGGATACCATAGATATGATCCTGGGACAGCTGAGCCTGGTATGTATGAATGGATATGGATAGGGAGGCCTAAATTTGTAGTATTAGTTGAAACCTATGATTGTTATATGCATGGGGTTATACATGGTGGTTTGAGTGATGAAACCATGATTAAAGTATGGGATTAAGATTAGTTTATCCATTATCCCAGTGAAGTATGGATGCATTCTTTTTTAATATGATTAAAAGTAAAAGGAACATGTTTCTTTTTTGTTGATAGTACCTTTTCTACTTTTTGAGTTTTCATGATTTGTTTGTTCATGCATCGAAATTATGGTATCTTAAGATTGTTTAATACAGTACCTGCAATTTTTGAATTTTTATATTGATGAATAAATGTTTATCCCATGGGGGTGGTACTTGTTGGAACGAAAATGTTAATATTAATCTTATGAAATAGTGGACTGGACTGTATCCTTCCTGGATGGCATCAAATTAACATGAATAGATAATGAGATGTAATTAGAATAAATATATTCAATAGTTAAAGAATTAATTAACCTAAGGAAAATGGAAAATATAAAAGAGTAAGTTAATGTGTCTCCATTAATGCCGTGTGATTATAAGATATATTTTCTATAATAGTGGTAGTTTGGTGGCTGTGTGAGGAAAATTGTTGTTGATCCTAAGAATAGGTTATTATAATATAGTGGCATTGATCTATATTATATCTTATTTTTTCATACACTACTCCACCCATGTTAGTTGGGGTATATAAAACTCAATAGACACTACGAGGGTCTGTTCCATAATATATCGGTTTCAGTGGAATAAAAGTTAACTACCCCATTAAGCCTCATTCTCTTATCTTTTTTCTATATTTTCTGTTATATAGGGTGGTTAGATACTTATTTATGTTTTTATGGGGATATATATTCATTTTTTAAGACACATTTATTTATTAATACATTATCTAAATGATTATTATAGTTATAAGGATATATCTTATAAAATTACAAAATTTTACTTTTTTAGAGAAGAATTCATTTTCTTGCATCCCTGATGGTCATCTAGGTTAATAGTTATAAAAAATCACACCATAAATTATACATAAAAATAGTTATATTCAAAATAGGACAATTCTACTCAATATTAATTTTCCCATAAGAAAAAATTTATTAAGTAAAACAATGATTTATCATGAAAAAATTTCTATGAATTTCAACTTGACTTTTGATTATCCCTTATGCATCCTTAATCACTATGAAAAAATAGTAAAACCTAGGATGTGTAAAAAGTATCAATAAGGGACATAAAAATTGAAATAAACTATTATTTATTATATAAATAAAAATATTTTCTTATTTAAAACTAATCATTGGGTTTAAAAAAACACTTTCTACACAAGATATAAACTTTATTTCATGATGAATTTTGTAAATAAATCATAATAAATATTAAATGCATAATAAAAAAATTATTTATCTATGATCATGAGAAAAACATGATTACTTCTTCATAAAACCATAATTTTCTCCCTTAAAATGTATTATATTCCTTTATTCAAACATAAGATCATTATCTTTCATTGAAAAATCATAAGATATTCATAAAACAAAATGAAACAATAGAAAAATCATACAAGTATCTTGAAACATAATTTTCATATAACTATTTTATATGTAATAACCGTCATGTTTAGGTATGGAATAACCATCATTTTTCAAATGGGAAACCATCATAGTCCTAATTTGAATAACCCTAACATTTATACTTGGAATAACCATCATAGTTATACATCTAATTACGCTCACAATCAATTTCAAAATACAAATCATACTCAATTAGTTGAAGGGGTATCATAGAACCAACGATACTTAGTGTATAGAAGAACCACCCATAATCATAAACAATTCTTAATAACGATTGTACAATCATAACTCATAAAAGCTTAAAGTTTTGAAAATAATATTTAAACAAAAAATTAATCATTTATAGATATTGAGAATTACCTAATATGTAAAAAAGAATTTTTGTAATAAATATAATAAAGAAAGATGGTTAATATATAAATAAAACATATAATTATGTAAAGGAAACCGAAAATCATTAATGGATAAAGAGGCATGAAAAAATCATTATCACTGTATACATTAAAAAAGAACATTCCATTTAACTTTTGTAAATAAAGTCAAAACATTCTGTTAAATGATTTCTTTAGAAAAACATCATAATAAATTAAAAGTAGGCATCATGTTTACATTTTAATTTTTTATGTTCACATAAATACACCAATACAATATTTTAATTATAAGGACCTGAAAAATATAGGTCGAAGGGATAATATAAATGAAGGATTAATAAAAAAATATTTCTTTCCTTGAGTCTAACTCATAATGTACAATCTTTATCATCAAAAATAAAAAAATATAACTATTATTTTGTTTATTAAGATGTTTTTTATTTTTTAGTATTAATTTTATTTTATTTTATTTTATTTTAAATAAATTACTTAATCAATTATGTTCACATCGAATGTTGATCATTATTTCAATACATAAAGGTGATTTGATGAAATAGGGTTATTTCCAAAATACTATCCATGAATTTTGAATCCTGTGACATCTACAGATTAATGGAAATGTATATCAACCACATTGCACTCTAGAGGTGTGATGGAGAGCGCCTCTTCTTAGTTGGATCAAAATTAATAATTATGGAGCTTCCAAATTGAATCTAGGCCCTCTGGGATGTGGTGTTATCTTCAAGAATCACTTAAGTCAGATCCATGGATGTTTCTTTGGTAGATGTGAAATTTTCACCTTCCCTTGAAGTTGAGATAATGAGTTTAATAAATCATATTACCTTTAAATAGATCTTTGGTTGGAAGAACCTATGGATTGAAATTTACTCAACGACCATCATGCAAGATATTTATAATTACATAACATAAATTTAATTGTTTATTCATACCTATAGGATGGAATGAAGCTTTTCAGTTATCAATCTAAACTATATAACCACACATTTTTATCATTAATCAAACACAGTTACATATGGTAGGGAAAACATAGTAGAAAATCAAGACATCACCTAGTTCGATGACCTCATTGCTGATATTATTTACTTATATGAAAAAGATTGAAACATGATATTGTATTTTAGACTACTGTAAACGATCCTTTGGTAATAATTGTGCTTTGGTCGTTTTGGTCCAAGGCATCATATTTTAAAAAAACGTCACGCCAGATGTTTTGCCGATATTCAGCATATATGTGCAAACTGACATTAGCAAGTTCATTATGGTCAAAGTGGATATTATTCCCTTATATAAAGAATAATAAATATTACATAATAATAATTTTATATACATTAATTATATTTTCAAAACCAACCATTAATGATGCTGTTGAAAATATGACTACATTTCTACCATATTAACGGTAGACCACACATACGCATGTGCAACGTTAAAAATTTTCAACAACCATTATGGTAAGATGTTAAGTGTTATTTAATATATCCATAATTATAATTATATCATAATGAACATACTATAAACTAATATATATCAGCATTGTATTGTGGTGATGATAAATGAATCACATATCTTTGTAGAGGTGGCAGACTACGCATACACTTAAAAAACAATATCATTTTTAAGTTAATTTAAAGGTAATAAAATAGGTGAATTGTTACTTCTATTAGAAGATAAATTTTTCAGAAATATAATATATATAACAAAAATAAATCATTAAAACCATTTTCAAGATACAATGATGGAAACATAATTACATTGTTTTATTAGGTGGTAGTCTATAGTACACATGAATAACGGGTTCGTTTCCCATTTGATTAAAGATGAGATGGATATAGGTTAATTCATTAATATAGTAACATATTAGTATATGGAAGATACATTTTACATTATTTTATAATTGTTGACGAATATTTGAAGATGTTTTAAAAGGAAAAAAAATTATTGGTTAAGAACTGTACATATTCCTCTGACATCAGCTTAAAGTTTACAACAAAAGCTTTCATAGGATGGTTTTAATATCAAACTAAGGACTATAAGAAAAGGGTACAAATATATGTAAGATATTTGGGAATGGGTTTTCCAAAAAAAATGGTACTTCAATTACAATGAAATGAGATGAATATGTTCTTATTTATAAGAGAAGAGAGGGGCACTCAAGGAATTGCATAAAATATTGAATTAATATAAATTATTTTTCTTATAAAAATCGATATAAATGAATTTATTTAAAATATTGGATGATTATTGTTTTAAATAAATTCATAAAAGAAAATTTGGATTTTTTTGGTAATGTTTATAACATTGTCTTGGTATTATATCCTACGTTAACCCTTTTGAGTATTACCATGAATCAAACTATTTTACTGTTTAGGTATAATTATATTTACTAGAAAAAATAAAAGAAGTACTTAAATGAGACATAGTTAGCTCAAAATAATATATAATTATCTAGGATAATGATAAATTTTTATTTTATTTTTAATAATTCAATAAAACTTTATTTAACATAAAACATCATTAATGTTAATTTAATGATATTCATTTAATTTGACATTGAAAAAAACTTGATAATAATGGAATTATAATATAATACTTTAAAACAACCCAAATATATAATAATTATCTATTAACATATTTTCAATATAAATGTTTCTCAAATAATATTTTTTTATTTTTCAAAATCATTTTATTGATTTGTCTAATGCTCGCACATTCATTGTGTGAATGTTTCTTTACCATATAAAGTAATTATTTAATAATTATAAGCTACAAATAAATTACAATGATAAAAAAATATTTATATTTAAAATGCATATTTAAAACTACCCATATCATATGTTTACCTTAATTACAGAAATTTCCCATTACTGTGGTAGCAAATATTACAAATTCAATTATTCATAATGTCCAAAAAGTGAATTATTTACCACATTTTAACCCATTGATTCTAATTATGGAATCCATTTTTTAAATATAAAAAATAAATAAGTAGAATAATTTAATATATTTTTAATCCTACAAAACACAATGAAATGTTTAAAAAAATGATTTCTATGTAAACAAATTTTTTTATATTAAATTCATGTATAAAATTAATTTTAAATAAAATAATTGAATTATATTTATTTAAAGAGAACAAAATAAATTTTAAAACCAATCCTAAATTTTATTTGACTATATAAACACTTTAAAATATATTTCAATAAAAATAAAAATTTTAAACTATTTATAAAAAAATTAAATTAAAAAAAAATTATCAAAATTTCAAACTAAGAAAATGATGATATTATAATTTCAAAAATTAGTTATATTTTATCATACAAATATTTTAAATTTCTTTAGAATTTATTAATAAATAATCCCACTAAAATAAGTTAAAAATAGTTTTTTTAAGAAAATGTATTTTTTTTGTGTAAAATGATTATAATAAAATTGTGCGCTTATTACCTATAAATAAAAAAATATATTGATCATCACCTTTATATTTATTTAATAATTTCATCAAACCTATTACTACCCATTAATTTATCTTCTAGGTTATAATATACATATTTAAATAATAATAATTTTTTCATTCGTTTAAGCACAATGATCCATGGGTTACATAATATTGAACACAATGATCCTATAAAATATGGAAATGCTACATTACAACAAAATTAAAAAAATTATTTCCTCTATATTTGAACTTAAATTCAGTATGATAATGTTCTCTATTTGAAAATAATTTTTTTAAAACATCCTATCATAAGATGGTTTCATATAACTTCTTATTGAAAAGTGGGAAGGGGAAAATATGAATGTCATCTTGAATAACATATAACATTTCTACCAAGAGTAAAAAATTTGAGGTTTGTTAAAATATGTTAACATAAGAGATAAATAATGCCCATGGACATGTAGATATTTATAAATAACATGGTTATGGGAATTTCAATGACTATAAAATCATAAATCAATAATGGGTGAAGAGACCATCGATTCATTAGAAATATAGATAATTAAGAAATAACATTATTTTAAGATCCATTTCCCTAGAGTTAATCAATTAAATTATTTTATATATTAAAAGGATAAATAAATATACTCACATTCTATGTAAATTTGTTTCCTATAATCAATTTACACCATAAATTTAGTTTATTTCTAAACAATATATATTCAAGATTAATTTTTCATGACTGAATTAAATAAAATTTACTTCCAATAGATCGCATAATCCTAAAATCATAACAAGTTATTCTTCATATATTTAAAAATTGAAAAGAAATAAAATTTTTAGAACAAGATAATATAATTCATAAAATCAGTACACCTTCATATAATGATATAAAACATTAATCACTAAAGCCATAATAATAATAATCAAAGTTCAACATACATCATTTGATAAATAGATAACCTTATATTTTATGAAAAAATTAGAAAATAATATTGAAACCAAAATATAGTAATGGTTTTATCACATATTCTTCGAAAATTATTTTAAAATTTATCTCCAAATAATGTCAATCACACTTAATGTCTCATATAAGAAATTTATTTTCCCAAATTGTATAATCTCTATGATATAAAAATAATTTTAATAAATTAAACACATCAAAATAAATTTACATTAAAAGAATATATTCATCGAAAAGGTAATTCATCATTTATTTTTCAAATAAAATACCAAAATATTCTTTTTTACATTAATCAAATATGGTTCATAAAATATCAAACTACTTCTGAAGTAACATTAATTAAATTATTACCGAATCCATTTTCAACCCCATTGTACTTAACATTAAAAAAATATATTCTTAAAAAATAATTAATTATTATCTATAGAGGTGTATATGTAAAAAAATACTCCCTTATAAAAAAGACATTATATAGTCATGTTTTATGTATTCAACCTTATCACCCTTCAGTTATGCATTCAAGCCATAAATGCGTGTCGGATGCAATAGCTTGCTATTTGTTATATGTGTTTTCATTTATCTAAAAAAATATTTACACAATTTATATAAATTTCCTATAAATATGATGAACATCTGAAAAAATATACTAAATCATCAAAGACATATAATAGGTAATGGTTATCAATAAGTTATACTAATATCTAGAAAATGAAAAATACATTCTTTTTTAACTAATGTTTTAACTTGTTAAACAAAAGGGTTATATAAAAAATAATTCAATACTCAATAAATTTATCCCAATGTAATTCCATCACATAAAACAGATAATATTGATACTTATTTTCACCCTATAATCATCATAAAATCTACCACTACATCATAATTTTTGAATACATAAATATAGAAAATACAATCCTTCAGAAGTCTTCATGATCCTTTACCCATGGTTTTTTATATAATTATTTAATTATTACATCCTAAAAAATATATAAATCATTTTCTAAGATTAATTAAAATATAAACATATTTCAAGATATAATTTCTTCCATTCATAATTCATATATGATTTATTCAACTCTAACAATAATAGAATTAGCCACTACTAAACCTTCATTTGTATAGAAATTATAATCCCATTTTTGAACATTCACCCAAGGGAATTGGCTTGAATAGTTCTCATACTACCCAAATATAAAACATTCAATCGATGCATTGTGGTGATATTTATTCCCCTTTATTAAATTAAAATAATGCTTCACTTATCATTGGAAGATTATTTTTTAATTCCATCATTTTCACCATAAAACACATCTTCACATTCTATTAAGACACTTACCTTGTTTCTTAATCCGTCAATTGTGACCCATAGGTCTTGAATACTTTTACCTTTATGATCATTATCCCCATAAAATTCATGAAATTTAATTTCAATATTATTAGATGCCTTGGTAAACACACCTTCTTTAAGAGGTTAATCAAAAATCTAGATATATGGTTAATAATAAAAACAAGTGGTTTCCCTATATATCTTGTTTCATTCAGTTTTTCATTCATAAAACAACAAAAAATCCATTCTCATCTATTGTTACTTTGGGAACTACTGGATCCATCCATTTACTAAAACAAAATGGTTACTTAGAACATATCAATAAAATCAAAATAAACAATATAATGATGTGGATAAACACTATGTTTCCTTTAACCATGTTATCTTAAAATCTTTGTAACCACAATTATCCCTAGAATACAATTCTTTTAGAATAATGGGGGATTTTAAAATATTTTAATAAAATATTATAACAACTATAGTTATCTAAACTTATCCTCTTATACAAACTATAATTATCTAACCTAAAATGTTACATGACATTGATTATTTTGTCAACATTTCATTTTGGTGCATTACTAAGGATATTTTTTATTTAGGTTTATTGAGAATTAGATCATAACGATTTAATATAAAACCCTTATATAAAAAATTGAACACTTTTACCTAGTATCCATTTTTCAAATAATATAATATTTTTAAAATTAGACACGATTTTCTTTCATGAAAATATTTACATCATTCAACTTGATATATATGGTTTTCCCTTACACAGTTTTCAAACATGGGAAAAAGACATTAAATCATGGTTTCATCATAAAGTTCAATATTTGGTAAAAAATAATAAATAAACAATTAGTTAGTAAATAATTATAAAAATATATATTTCAAAAATTAATTTCGGGTAGAAAATAAATATTTTCTCACCTAAAAATGAATTTCACTGCCCAAATATTTTCATAAAAAAATTCTTAAAAAATATTAAAGGTATAATAACACTCATTATTATTTCATTGAGATCATGAAAAACACATAATTACATCAATGAAAATATTATTAAGGTTTGTTGATTATTTCCATATGTCATATCCATCTAGAGTCTCAGTTTTTCTCAATATATCCATCTATGTGATGTTTTCCTCATATTATGACAATATACACACATGTTGAAAAGTTCATAGAGTTATGGATCAATTGCACTTCAATATATCCGATTGTTTAAAGGAATCCCGGTCAGGTAGGGAGTCCTCTCATGTGGAAGTTTGGCTTTATATTCTGGTTCTCCCACCTCTATTACAAAATAGAATCCCTTAATAGGAAATTGGAGACTGTCATGGTGTTATTTTATGTGTGAATGGTAGAACTAGTCACTATGATGTAGCATCTATAACAGGTATTTTTTTTGAGATTAATCTTTTACACCCTCTTCCAGATCATATTTGTCTTTATGTGAAGGACTCTTTGGACAAGAATCAGGAGATCTTATGGTCCATATTTCATAGATACTATTTGGGTTTTCCCCATCAAGGAAATTTAGTGTCTATTTGCACGAAACATTATCAGGGTGGTTGTGGCCATCAGGAGACATCTGTCAAGAGACTATTTCAATCTTCCCAACCCAACAAGAAACTCTATTTACTAAGCTCTATTCTGGAACATGAGTGCCGTCAGAACCCTTATCTCTTTAGACATGCTAATCCACTATTTCCTTGAATAGAAATGGTAACTTCTTATCATTTTATTATGATTTAACCTCCAAGAATGGATATTATAGCTTATAAAGAAGATGAACCATGAACCCTCTGTCTATAAAAGTTCTCTTTCTATTAGTTATTTTCTTTGGATGCTATGTGGGAAACATATCATTTAATGGTAGTTGGGTTTATCATACCCCAGCAGAGGACTAGTTCCACTTGTTAAATATCCATGTATACAAGTTGAGGCAAATGGGGTGCTATAATAGGTCCATGGGTCTATCTATGATGGATCTTCATCTTTGGAGGTGTGTGTAGAATCTCCTTAAATATCAGTTGCTCTCACAATGTATAAATTCATCCATCCGACAACATCCCCAAGCAATATGGGTCTCTACCTATATTCTTCCTATATTAATCATATAGGACCAGATATACTCCTGATGGAATCTCCCCTTTCCATGTTGAATATTTCTCAAGTCTAAATTTTATCACTATATTTCAGATAAAAAAGTTATCTATTGTTCTCTTCTTCTCATCTAGAATATGCTAATCAGTATGGGACCAATTCAATAAAAATCCAATTTTAATGTTAAATGACTATTTTAATTCTCAGGGATATTAGGTCTAGGTAAAAATAGATTTCATACAATTCTAAATCCAAAATTTTCAGGATCTCCATTGTTGGAGTTCTTGAACCTATGCCGGAATCCTCCAGAATGGTGAATTTTATCGTAAAATTTGATTGAGGTCCAACTATAATGGTAACCTATAAAAAAATGCATATTTTTATCTTTTAAAAAAGAACCATAGTAGTGGATATGATACATGAATATGTGAATTTCATCACTACCTACGTAAAGGTGTGAGTAATTTTTTTGATCCTTTAATTATAACAGTTTTGATTCTCAAAGAAGAGTGATTTTGTGGCACGATCATCAAAACATCAACCTAGGTGATTCTCTATGGATAGATTGAGGTTATTTTAATTTTATTAATGACCCAAAATAGAAAAAAAGAAGAGTTGATTTTCATAGGAAGGATATCATGGACATCATCCAATTTATAGTGAGAAGGGACCTCATAGATATTGGATATATTAGTGATCGGTTCAAATGGCCTAATAATAAAGGAGAGTGCCACCAAACATGGTGTAATTTTGATATATTCTTGTAAAATATCTATTCTATTCCTTCTTATCCTAGAGGGAATTTTTATATCTGGTATGAGGCATATTATATCACTCGCTCTAACTAATCTCATTATCTCCCAACCAGGTGAACAAAAATCATTTCTTTTTCTCTCACTAATGGGGTCAAAGACTAGGGATTCATCTAACTATTACTGACTCTTGGTCCCAACACTCATAGGCCAATGCATGTAATAACCTTCATAATAAGCTGAGACATTTTTAACACAATCTACAGTTGTGGGTGATGTAGCCCCCCCCACATACATGACATGGATTTTATCAAAAAAATTGATCACTTGAAATCTACACTAGAGGAGGACTGTAATGACTTTCAATTTTCCAGATCTATCCAGTTAAAAATCTTATTTGGTTAAAATTATCCTACTACAAGACCCTGAAGGATAAGAAAACCCAATAATATTGTCATTCTAATATGGTGAAAGGAATAAAAAAATTTCATGAATTCATAATGGAGAAATGATGTATTAGTAAACCTAAATTTCTACTTGAGGATGAATATTACTTCAAAGAAAATGATATAGTATGATGTATGGGTCACTCTCATCTTAAGATGATTCTTGTAGGGCCCGACTACAACATTCTTAACGGTAACCCATGAAGAGATTCATAGATTGTAGAGGATATCCCTAAAAGTGTTTATAGTGACCAAAACATGACTATGTAAGCAGCCCTTAATGAGAAAGAAATTTATGAAGACACTATGGGATTAAATAAATAATGTTCCCAAGGCCCATATAGTTATTCATCAACCTTTTATAAACGTTTCTAGTCAGTTTTTAGAAATGATCAGATAATGATCATCCATGAATTCTTTCATTAAGGGAGGATCACTCGTGTTTCTTGTGCGGAATCCTTGGTGCTCATTCTTAAAATTAAAGGCCCCTATTCTTTTTATCACTATAGGATAATGTGCACATGTAACCTTACTTATAAAGTCATTGATAATGTCATTAATAAAAGTTTATATGTCGATCTCTCGTATTGGATTTATGATGATCAACATGGTTTTTTCAAAGGTCGTACTATCCAGGGGCCATCGTTCTTACAAAAGAAGTAATTGGTGGTCTCAACCTCAAGGATAATGGTTAAAACTTGTCAATCAAAATTAATATGGAAAAATAATATGATCAGGTGCTTTAGTTCATCTTGGTTTAGTGACTCATTTATAGGATCAGGTTATGTCCTCTTCAGAGAAACTAATGGGTTAAGATAGGGTGACCCCTTATCATCGGGCATTTTTATACATTCCCAAGATGTTCATAGACACATTATTAATAAGATATTTATAAGGGTGACATTCTTCCTTAATGATGAAAAATGAGTACCTAGTATATTTTACATCTTATGTTAGAGGATGACATAATTACATTCTTGGATACTAGATAGGGTAAATTTGTATCCTCAATATGGTCCTTGGGGGTTTCTATCATTGGAGTGGCCATAACATTAACAGAGAAAAGAGTAACCTTTACTTCCCTAGAAAATTCTCAAATATATGGTTTATTTCTATATGCAACATTCTATCCATACAGAGTGGGGACTTCCCTTTGAATTATCTTGGATCCCCCATGTCATCAATTAAACTCTGCATCCAACATTTTCATCATATTGTGAGTATGATTACGTCCTATAACTTGCACTATAAAAATTTATTTTTATCATTTGATTTTGAATCACAATTGTCAATAGTGTTCTATAGAATATTCCCATCCATGAACTTTTAGTTGTTAAAGTCATAAAAATAGTCATATGAAATATTGATAATGTATGGGAGGGTTTTATTTTGGATTCTCTTTTAGATGAAAAAAAAACATTGGTCTTCATGGGATAGAATGTCGAAAAAGAAAATGAAGGGGGTAACAATGTAGGGAATCCATTTGACACCCATCATGGATTTCATGAATCATTAACCTGGAATATAGTGGATGAGCTTACCCATTATGTTAGGGTCATGAAATCCAAATGTAGAGGAGTTACGGAGGAGTCAGAGGGATTTTCCAACCAACTTTTTTTTAACTATGTACCCTTATATTTCATCCCTAAATCCTTTTTCTAAATGGATTTTGGGGAGAGGGTAGTGTTTTTTGGCATCATTATTAGGCTTGGTCATAGCTTGGCTTCCCTAGTAGGTCGGTACCTAATATCATGTTTAAGAAGGCATGTGTTTATCTGAATTTCACCAAGGGAGTACTATATTAGAAAAAACGTAATTTCATTGATCGTATTGAATTGAATTAAGAGCATGATAAATACATTCTCACTTTCTATAGCATAACATTCTTTTACTTAATGGAATTCTATAGGTAAATGTTCAGCCAACACTGCAATGATAGGATGAATGAAACCCTTGGTGAAAATTTATTCATGAAATATATAGTTTTTTAATATGGGGAATAATGAACCACACAATACCAAACGATGGTAACATTAAATTCATGAGTATTTCCCTTACGTTATGATGTTGAGGCTGAAGGAACCCTCTGGAGGAGACTTTGACCCATCTGTTCTTTTCATGTATATGGGAGAATGTGACCTGAAAATTATTTAGTGACATAATGTATATTTACTCTAAGAGGAACCAAGATATTATATCCTTAGATATTTTGTTTCACTATGAAGGGGATGAATACCCTAAAAAGAAATCACAATCTATGGTATTTATCGCCCAATACAATTGTATATGACATGCAACAATTAGTTTACATCATGAGAGAGCGTCTGAAACTAGTAAGGTAGTTATATCAAGATATCAAAATCTACATCTTCATTTCATGAATATTTTAACATTTTGGATTGATGCTCCTATATCGAGGAAACTTCAGGTGAATCCCTATATGGTTCATCCTCCAATGAGTAATACACAAGGACAGTGTATTATGTGGATCCCTAAAGCTGTTGGAATAAAACTCAAAACCAATTGATCATGTGTACATGGTGAAATATATGGAGGGGGTATTTTGAAAAAATCTAGTAGAGAAATACACTTAGATTTTATAGATTACATTGGCAGGGTCACTCTATTCATGTCAATGTTGTGGATGTGGTCATGGGTCTGCTCTATTTTCATGAGGGGAACATTAATCTAGATGAGGTGAAAGCATACTGCATCATCATTTGAAACGCCATTCAATAAATAAGGAATACTTCATGGTATATCTACTACATCATTTGAAACTCATTCAATGTATAGTTTACTATATTGATAATTATTTCACAACTTTTTAGGTGTCTCGACATACTGATAAAATTGACAAACGGTTGTGCGTATTGAGTAACCCACCTTCCAAAATTGTTAAAACTTATAATGCATATGTGGTGAATGGATTTCGATTTCATACACATGCATATGGGGAATCGAAAAAAACAATGAACAGTGGAGTTAGCTTGAGAGGATCTCATCATCGAGAAAATGAAGCTGAATTTTATGGCATACTTGATGAAATCATTGTACTCTGTTATCTTGGACAACATTACATAACCATGTTCAAATGTCGGTGGTTGGATACAGAGAGAGGCGTGCGTGTTTATCCGACTCATGGAATCATCGATATTAAATGTAAAAGTGTTCTCACAGTAAATGAACCATTCTTATTGGCTCAACAGGCACATCAAGTTTATTACGCAAAGTACTGTGCTACATCAAGAGACTTGACTGATTGGTGGAGTGTAATAAAAATCAAAATTTGAGACAATCAGTTTAGTAAAAGTGAATGTGCTTTCACTCATGTGCAAAGAATTGAAGTTTTTCAATAGAGTACTCAAAATCAATCTTTTTTACAAAGAGACATGAGTATCGATGGCGACACCCCACATTTAAGAGTCGGTGATGATGATGATGTTAATGATGTCACATATGAATTTGAAATGGTAAGAGATGAAGAAACTATAACTCGAATGGATATCGATGATGTTGAGGAGGAATATGAAGATGACATTGACATATATGAAGATGATGATGAAGATGAGCACTGATAGAATTCCATGGTATTTATAAACAATCATAATATGTATATATAACAGTAATTATCAATTATTTTCTAACAACATTAACATTTTCTGTTTCAGATGGACGACGCCACATTTCGTGAGTTGGCGGATGCTGACCTGACTTTCGATGCGGATGAGTTGCTGACAGATGTCCCTCAGCCTGCAGGCACTCCAGGGAGTACGCGGATGGGGCGCGGTCTTGCACGATTGATGATTCCTGACCCCGTCCCCGAGGGACGTCCACGTCTTGGGTTTGATCCACGCACACGGAGGTGTGATAACCTGTGGATTTGACTAAGATTTCATTAATCTATTCACATAATAAATGTTTATTATTTTTACAGTTTTCCGCATATAGCAGTTGGACAAGGTAGCGCTATTTTGCACAACAATTTCTCTCAGCCGTAGACCACATGGGAGCAGATTCCCATTGATGTGCAGCAGTTCATGTTCGGAAATTGGTTGGTACGTACGTAAAAAAATAATTTTTATTTTGAAAATTATTTCATTTATAACTTGATATTTTGATTTATTTGTAGGGTTTATGGTATCCAATCGAGGATACCATGCGTGACGCCATCCACGAGGCATGGGAGGTGGCCATGCGTGATCGCCTTTGTGAGTTTTTGCACAATTTAAGAAAAGCTGTGATGAAGAAAGCAGGAGTGTCAGATTTTGACGAGTCATGTAGAGCACACCGACCAGAGTACATTTCATCCCATGTATGGGATGGATTATGTGCGCACTGGTTGAGTGGTGCCTTTCAGAGGAGATCATCGGTGGGGAGGCAGAATCGGGGGAGACAGGAGGTGACTCATCGAGCTGGGAGTCATTCTTTCAGTACTCATAGACAGCATCTGGTATGTACATTATTTATAAAACTATAAATATTAACATTTTATTTTTTATTCTTATAGGCTGTCGAGCACCCTGATATTACGAAGTACGACATATATCGGAGGATGTATAGTGATCCTGCTACTGGGGAGCTCAGAGGTGATCGTCAGCATCACATCGTGGTCAGTATTATTTGTTTTCAAGTTTAAAAATTAACTACATATAATATATTCACAATTTTAATTTTAAATTGCAACTACATGAGTCATATGAGGCCACAGCGTCATAGGCCCGGCCTGAGAGTCAGGCCGAGTCATCAGATCAGACCACTGGCCGTTAGTTTGATGAGGCGACATGGATGCAGGCCACCCAGTATGCCATCGAGAAGGGCCGGGTAGTTGGTATCGGATCTCGACTGACTCCCAGAGATTATTATGGCAGTGCTGTGATGTCGGCGTCCAGATAGAGAAGAGCTCGTGCATCTTTTTCTGCAACACAGTATGAGGATCAGTTGCGATCTCAGACTACACTGATAGAGAGTCTCCAACAGGAGCAGGAGCAGATGCGTCAGCAACATGAGGAGGAGCGTCGACGCCAGCAGTAGCTGTACAAGGAGCAGACGAGTCGGTGGCAGCAGCAGCATCAGGAGTAGATGGAGTACATAAGCCGACTCACTCATGCTTTAGGGATGGAGTTTCCTCCACCACCATCTGCAGATCCCCCCTCCCCCCTCCTTCAGATTAGAGTTTCTTTTTATGTTATAAAATTTTTGAAATCAAAATATGATTTTTTTTTCTATTCATAGTTTCTGTCTCATTATAAAATATTAATAATATTATATTTTTAAATAACAATATTAATATGAATAATAATATTATTTATATTTTATAATATTAAATTTTATATATATATTAAAATTTTATAATATTATAATTTAATTATATTTTTTTGTAATACTTGAATTATTTTAATATTTGAATGTAAAATAATTCTATTATTCTTATATTAATTAAAATAACTTATTAATATTTTTTATTTATGAATTATAATTCTAATATTATTATATTAATTAAATCATTTATTAATATTCTATTATTATTTTTTTGAATTATAATTCTATTATTATTATATTAATTAAAATAATTTATTATTTTTATTTGTGAATTATAATTATTTTATTATATTAATTAAAATCATTTATTAATATTTTATTATTTTTTATTTTTGAATTATAATTGGATTATTATTATATTAATTAAAATAATTTATTAATAATTTATTTTTTTATTTTTTTTATAGTATTTGCGACGGGATACTATGCCCGTCGCAAATAGTATTATTATTATATGCATTAAAATAATTTATTAATAGTTTTTTTTTAAATAGTTTTTTGCGACGGGACCCGTCGCAAAATCTATTTGCGGCGGGCCCGTCGCAATAGGTATTTGCGACGGTGCCCGTCGCAAATAGTTTTTGAAAACTTTTTTACAAATATACGGAGTACTATTTGCGATGGGGATTCTTCCCGTCGCGGAAAAAGGCTTTAGCGACGGGCCCGTCGCAAATAATTGTTGTTGCGACACCGTTTTCAGCAAGGGGTCATTTGCGACGGGATCCCGTCGCAAATGACCCGTCGGAAATACCTGTTTTTCTAGTAGTGATAGAAACCTCAAATAATCATGGGAGGGAAGACTCTAGATCATTACTGAATAAATAGGTTGATACAAATTGATTTCAGTGGGTGATTTGGTAAAAAAGTCCAAGGGAAAAGGCTTAAAAACTTTTTTTAATGGGATGGAGTTCAATGCATGGTTTGGAAATACTGCGGGAGAATCTATGCATGGACACTATCTCTAAAAAAAGGCAAACCACATATTATCCTAGGACAAGCCACCCATTGCATGGGATATGCCACACTATTTGTTTATGCAGTAACACCCTGTAGAAAAACACCTAGACCCTGCATAGTTTTACATGGTGAGAAGCATAGTTTCTTTAATGATGTTCCAATAGTTTAGAACACAAATGTTAAAACACATATCAATTCAACATGGTGTCCTCATTGTTAGTGCTAATGATGCTCTAACTATGCATGTGGATTTTCTCCTCTATGAAAACCATTTTGACTCCCATTCCCCCAAAACATCTATATCATATTTAAAGACACTTTTTTAATTTAATGAATACATGATATCTACTAGGTTCTAAAATTCTCGCCAATATAAAATCATAATGTGAAAATAAAATCATAAAGATCTGAGACCAAAAAAATTAGAAGTCCAATGATACATAATTAGTGATTCCCACTCCAATGCCTCATGCAAATATCATCAATACTACCACAGTACTAAGACCAAGGTAATCATATTTCCGAACAATACCTTATCCTAAATATCCACCATCTGATTTATAAGAACCAAAATTGTGGCATCATGATCAAGATAATCATCCTCTCATTCCATCACATGGGAGGATTTTGGTTGACACCTCTTCAACTAGGAAACAAGAATAAAGTCATAGATTGGATTAAAATTTGTTGATAATTGCAACCAATAATCCTCTATTCAATGATTTCCCATTACCTTAAAGGGGATGACAATCCTCATTAATAAATGTACCCTTCCTACCCAACTATTGATGTCCCAAGTGAGGGGATACTATTAAAGAAACCCAATAACAAACCTAAAGCTATAGTGGTTTTAGATGATAATCCTAGTTGTTACTAGTTAACCTATTATATTACCAACCTCTTCTAGATCAATCAAACCTTTTCCATCATCTACTGAATAAGACTTATCCCAAATAAGGACCACTCCCTTAATCCCATCTTACATAAGGGATATCGACATGGCCATCCATAAAATGATTTAATGGGTTCCATACTTATATAATATCATTAACTATGGTTATAGGGAAATTAAACTACAGTAAAATTCATTTCTTAAGATCCTCTAAAATCAATTATGCAATCCCAAATTATATCCATAAGATCTTGGAAATCACTAAATGCTTTTCCATCCATTTAATAATGATAATCTACGATCAATTTCATCTTTGAACCCCTATAATCCTATAAAACTTTTTGTAACCTATATGTGAACCAGGGGTCCCATTCAGATACAATCATATACACTACTGGAAAAATAGCCTATACCCACGGTTCAAAACTGTGGGTATAGCCCCCAAAACCGTGGGGATAGCCTATACCCACGGTTTTGGGAACCGTGGGCTGGAACGCCGTCGGTATAGGTCCCCAACCTATACCCACGGTTTTCCAAAACCGTGGGTATAGGTTTCCTGCCACCGTGTCACCGAAACATAGACAATTTCCACGGTGTCAACGGCTTTTACCCACGGTTTCAAAACCGTGGGTATAGGTCCTAAAATAATGCAGCCGCTCAGTTTCGATCCCGCAACCTCTTCGCTGCAAACAGCGCATCTAACCACTACCCTAACTTTACATATATGTATATATATATATATATTTAGTTAAATATAGTTATAAAAACCGTGGGTATAGAGGGAAGAACCGTGGGTATAGGGTTCCCGCCAAAAAAAAATTCCTTCCCGCGGAAAAAAAATTTCCCGCGCACACAAAATTGACCTATACCCACGGTTTTTCATAACCGTGGGTATAGGTATTTTATCCCTGACCTATCCCCACGGTTTTCACCAAAACCGTGGGGATAGACCCCCCTATACCCACGGTTTTCCAAAACCGTGGGTATAGGGGGGTCTATCCCCACGGTTTTGGTGAAAACCGTGGGGATAGGTACATTTTCCAGTAGTGATAGTGGACCCAATGAAGTCTCAAAATATATTTAATGTACAAGTATCTGATATATTACACTTTTTATGTCTCTATGATATGTATTAAATGATCCAATTTCATAAGGTGACCAAAAATAACCAAAATCACATCCTTACAACTTAGATTCTATATAAAATCAATAATGAAGTCCATTAAAATATCATACTACTTTCATTCTATAGTGGGAAAAGGTAGAAACAAGGCATAAGGTCTATATTATTTCACCTTAATATTTTGACAAGTGAGACACCATGAAGAAAACCATCAATAAATTAAATCATCAATTCATGCCAATACTAATGTATCATTTTGTGATATATCTTATTATTATGAGGGTGCACAATCCAACATGGCCAGGGTCCACTTTCCATCAACTCTTGCCTCATAGAAAAAGGAAAAACCATCATACTATGACTGCACAAAGACCCACTATGATATTGAGACCACTCAACTGAGGTCCTTCCACTATAAAAGTTATTCCCTAAGTGTTTTCACATGGTTTATATAACCTTACTAATCTGAAAACACTCATTGAAATACAATTAATCATTCATTGATACCAATAACCAACCATTTCAATCCCAATCTCATCACTGAACACATACTCATTAAATACCAATCCTGAACGAATAACTTCATAGATTGTGTCCTCAAATTTATACTAAATTCATCAGAAACCAAATTTTATTTTGTTGGAGTCTATTAAATCTAAAACAAATGTCTAAAGATAATATACCAATTTCCCCTATTTGATGTTAAAATCTTTTATAGAAATAATGTATTTCTGACTCTTATAATTATAATACACTACAAACCACTCCCATAACATATAGTGATTCCAAATTTTTAGTGCATGCAGAACTGCTAACAACTCAAGATCTTGTGTGTCATATTTATTCTCATAAATGAATAACTCGAGAGAGACAAAGGCCACAAATAATTCCACTAACATGATTGCACATTCAATCCTTATAAAAGAATAAAAAAAATAATACCCCAATCCCATTTTTTAAAGAATCTAAAATTGTTGTGGATTCAACATCGCCTTCATATCCTCAAAGAATCTATCATATTTTTCACTCCATTTAATATTTATAGAGTTATGGGTTAAATATGTTATCAAAGATGCCATTTTGGAGAAATATAGAATGATCCATCTATAACAACCAAACATACTCCTGAATCTCTTGATCTAAAACACATTTCATGGATTCTATCATAACATGAATAGAGGTACCATTTTAGTATCCACAAATATAGCCTTATCATATATCACGAGACCTATAAATTTCACTTAATGGATAGAGAAATCACATTTAAAAATATTATTATAAAGAAATTATTATTTCAAGGATCAATGAGTGATTTGAAAATGGTCTATATTATCCTACTCCATCCTAGAGTATACAAAAAACATCATCATTGAATATAATAAAAATATTTTCAATGAACAGTTAAAATACATGGATCATCAAATCCAAATAAATTGTAGGAGACTTAGTGAGATTAAATGCCATAACCTGAAAATCAAAATTGTCATACTATATCCTAAACATTGTCTTAGGTGTATCCACTTCTGAAAATCTCATCTTGGGGTCCCATGACCTATGTCCAATCATTGAAAACTGATATCACCCTATATGATGTTCAAGTAGATCATCAATCATGACCAAAGGATAATTTTTCTTAATAGTAACCAAATTTAGAATTTAAATGTCTATAAAAATTATAATACTCTTTTATTATTTCATTGAAAAGAACACAAGAAAAGTCCATATTAAAAATATAGGAAGAATAAACCCCATATACTCTAGGTCCCCACAATGGAATTTAATCTACAACTAAAAAAATGGTTTAATTTGATAATATTATATTGTAATGGGCATCATACTGTGGAGCAGGTCAATAGTAAACCCAGCCTTTCTCTATGGTGGTAACAACAAAAATCATTTAGAAATACATCAACATAACACACACACCACTGAAAGAAATTTACTACAAAAAGGGTAAAAAATATCAAGAAACATCTCTAAAAACATTCATGGGATCACTCCAACATATCAAAAAACACGCCTCACCCTTTTAGATATGGAGTTCCGCTCACCTTGAAAATCATGGGTAACCCCATCGAAAGATACAAATTGTAACCGATTGAAATAATAGTCTATATATTACTTAGCATTGTTCATACATTCTAATACTTGTATCATGTTGATTATGTCAATATAAATAACTAAAAATTCTCACACCAACATAACGTTATCTATAACCAACCAAAACAAGGGAAATTTGAATCCTTGTTTTGTCCTCTTCTATGATGTCATGAAAAATCTAATAAAAAGACCTATGTTCCATATGTAATCGCTACACATCAACTTGATTCATTGATATAAATGAATAACTAAAAAATGTATCAAACTAATATTGAACCATAGAAGATGAAAAAAAAATTTACCTCTACAATTTGTTGTCTTTTATTTAGATATCTATGGTACAGAATATGTCATATAAATAATTATTGTCTTATACATATGATCAATCCCTTGGCTTTAGGATTATACCAAACACCCAAGGAAGAAACCGTATGCACCTTCTAACTGACGGTGAGAGTGGATAAAGACTCACTTCTCTAGGATATCCTTTCACAAGAATTATTAAGATATCTTAATAGTCCACAATGATCACATGTCTTGGGATCTTACATATAGTTAGGCTTTTTATGACCATGCCTTCCTCAATATTAGTATAAAAACAAATGGTATATGGAGGAATCCCCTGAAAGTGTACCTGAATAAAACTAATCAAACTTTTTCTTCGTTTTAATTACAAATAAACCCCATTTATAGTAACTACACCTAGTGAAGATCCACCAAAAATAGTCTGTACACCTATGATTGCCTCAGCCAAAGCTATTTTATTGACTAAATCCAAGAAAGTCATAATATACATGATAATCCACATTGACCAAATATCCTCCCACAATACAAAATTAATCCTTGTACTCATTGGTGATTAAATATATTACATAATTCACTAAGTCAGAAAAAAGGTTTGAATACTCTTGAACAATACACATCCCCTTCTATGTGGTTAGATAATCTCTAGTATTCACCACATGTAACACCTTAAGGTAAAATTTTCAATTAATAAATTTCATGAATGAAGTCCTGGCAAGGTAATTGTGAAACTTATCTTCCATAATATAGGCCCACCACCTTCTTCTCAGTCGCTTGAGCATATAAATGAAATGTAGACCATAGTTTATTCATGAGTCTTTAAGAATATAAAGAACCACTCAATACAATCATGAGAGTACTCATATTCTTCAGGTCCCTTTTCACCACAGAATATGGGTGAATGATACTTCGTGAATTTAGAGCCATGATCCACCACACATCCAAGATTATCAACATCTAAATGACCTAGATTTGAATAATGTGGGGTTACATATTCGACTAGTTTAGTGTACAATATAGGATACACCTTCAGAGCCTATCACATAGACACCTTTCTCATATTTGGATGTGCTCTTCAAATAATATTTTTTTCTCATGCCCAACATAATGAACAATAATCTTTAGATAATGTACCAAAATAGTTGAAAAAATAAAAAAATTCACACCCATGGTTTAAAACATAATAAAAATAAATAAATTATTATGTATATGAAAGAAATTCAATGATTGATGAAGTAGTAGATTCATTTAAATATAAATATCAACAAGTTCATTAAAATAACCTCAAAAAGAAAGTCTAAAACCTGTTAAAAAATTTTATAACCAACCATGATAATTTGGTTTCTTACATAGAATTTATTTAGTGATGCATTCTACCACATATTGTACTAAAATTCATACTGTCCAAACTTGTGTCTACCAAAGGCAGAAAACTAGTCTTAGAAAATTATTAATAATAATCAGGAAAAGGATCCCTTAGATAAAATTATTAAATGAACAAACCTGAGTCAGTCTATCATGGTGGTGAAGTAAATTAGTATAATTGAAAAATATTAATAATAAAAATATTATAATATAAATATAGTTAATAATGATTAATAAAATAGATACAACTAGATCCAAAAACACAATCCAAATAGGTTATCCCAAAAAATTATAACTAGAAAAAGGTACCAACTCTTAATGTGACTAATCAACCCCACCATATCATCTTACTATAACAGTACGAAAATAAAGAGAAACTACCATGATGAATAATTCCCTTCACTTTTCTTTGATCATACAATTAAACATCTAAAACCAACCAAATAAAAAATTAGGGCATAAGAGAAAATCCCATTCAGATACCACAATATATTTTATAAAAATTATGAAATCGTGAATTTATTAGTTCAATATTTTACTAACAAAACACATTTTTCAATGAAATTTCATAAATCAAAACCCATTAGTAAATTGTTCCATTGGTTTAAATAAAATTCATTCATATCAAAAAATCCCAGAATATGAAAAGAATATGTGACAAAATTGTAAAACATATCTACATTCCAGAATTAATGAATGTAAACACATATCTATGAAATAATTCATCATGTGAAACAATGTGATACAACCCCATGTAAAAAACATGTGAGAAAATATCAACAAAAAATCAACCATCTGATAAACAAACAATTAATAGAAAATTAATATTTTTGGGCCCTACCCTATGAAAACATTTACATGACATAAAATAATCCAAAACTAGACATATTCTGGTACCACATAATATTGAGTCTTTCCATAGTTTGTCGATGTAACAAAAATAACCCGTAGTGGGGCCACACACAGTAGGGTCACCAATGTCTATTTGATGATTCACCCAAGGTTCCTGATGTTCTATGATTATTCAAAATTCATTTGAATTCCATTATAATAATATAAAAATTGTTATCTAATCCAAGTTAATCTACTTCAGTCATTGAAAAAACTTTTCTGAATTAAAACCACCATTCAAGAATTTAATCAGACCCTTTGTTTAAGAAAACCTATTTCCAAAGAAAACCCACGTTAAAAAAAATTTATATACATGAAATAGCATAAACACACACTTTAATTTAATTAAAATCATGAAAAATAGTAATTTAACCAAATAATGTGATTAAAAGAATTAACCCATTACATAAAAACACATACCACCTGAATAGATGTAAATCTTACTACCTTTCAAAATGGATACCATAAATGATTAGGTAAATCAATAATGATACTATATAAATACTAGAAAAATAAGAATATTATAAAACAACTAATATATGAAATCCATATCCTATATGGGCTCTAATAATATAATGAAATGAGATATATAGAAAGGATCTAATAAAGGAAGAAAATCTACATCAAAACCTAAACATACCCTGATAAATCTACAAAGAATAAAGAGAAATTATCATGAATTAAAAGGGTCATGAATTTTTATTCTTATGGAAGGATTAGGTTGAGAAAAATTAGATTAATGGATTATTAGGTATGAAAAATATCAATGATAACATGTAGAATTTACATTTTTAAAGGCATCGAGTGTCATATACGGTTAGGCCACATGGTTAGTCAAACCATGTGACAACCGAATGTTTCCACTTTCTCATTGAAAATAAATTTCAAATAGACTCCTTGTATAATATTCATGGTCTCATGGAATAATATTCATGATTTTCTCAATCCATGAAACCCTATTGAACAAAATCACATACCTTTTTTGGTTTTCCATTGTGAGCCGCATAGTCTCCTTAACCATGACAAAACCTTGAAAACCACAACTGTTAAAAAAACGTACATATGACATGGGCTTTCATGCTTAGTAATAATTATATTCTACCTGTGCACATGGTGTGTATCCTTTAAAAATAATCCATTTTTGAGCCTCGTCCAACCAAAACCTCAAAATGAATTTAATGATATAAAAACATGATTTAGATTATATCTATGATCTTCTGGGTGATACAATTATATTTATCAATATATTTGACATGTTATTATCTAATATTAACTTTTTGAACATTTATAACTACCTATTTTTCATGTCTAGAAATGTGACCATATACATTTATATCATATCAAAGTATAAAATTTTAATATAGTTTCCAATATCATATACACACTTAACCTAATTATCCCATGAGATATAAATCATTACCAAGAGAATTATAGGGATGTATAATTTTTTTTACACTTGTTACATAATTATATAACCAAAATATTTTTTTCAAAACAATCCAATCATATATCAAGGATAAAGTAACCCATTTATAAAAAAATGGGTTCATAATATTTTCTTTAGTTAATTTATAAGAAGCAATTATGAGTTGGGTCAGATGATAAAAAAATCACAATGACAAAAAATAAAAATACTATAAGAGTATTCATAGGGTGATTTGTGAAATATAATTCCATATATGTAATGTCATTTAGACTCATATAGGGAAATGTAAGGGAAATCATCAAAGGGGTTTATTCATTATTGCTATTATTTTTGTAAAATATTGTTATTACAAACATTAATGATCATTTTATAAAGTAAAAATTTTATAAAAAAACATTATTTTTATATAAATTTCAAAAATAATAGAATATTGCAAATAATGAATCCAATTTAAAATATATTTGTACTAAATGATATAAATTAAAATCATACTTAACTAAAGTACATTTTATTATTTATAAATAGTTTTTAACACATTACATAATAATGAAAGAGATTAATGTGATTTTTGAAAAAAAACATGTAATTATGAGTGTTACTATAAATAAAGCTTATTTTTTTTTGAAAACAATGAAAAAATAAATTTTTATGGAAATAATTAACATGTAAATAGAGAAGAAATTTCCATTAATGTTTTTTGTGGTTATTCGTAAAACTGTCATGTTTTAACTAGAAATAACTAAATATATGCTATTCTAATTTGGAAAATATAATTTCCCTATAGATAATGGTATAATACAATAGGATATTTAATAGTCTCAGAATATACCCAACTTTTAGGATCATTATTAAAGAGTTATGATTAAGGCCAGAGAAAATGATACTGATTGAAGACAAAACCCAAAAAAATTTAGTAATATTTAAATTAATATAATATTCAAGTCTGATATTGAAATGAAATTTAAAATAGAAATAATAAAAATCCCTTTTTTAAGAAAATAGGATGCTGGATGAATTATAAAATATGCAAATTAAAATAGGTTTATAATAAGAAACAAGTCTCGGTAAATATATATAAAGTTATAAATCATGACCACAGATTTCATCTTGGATGATTGCGTTTTAACATCTAGTATAATTAATTTAAGTTTTTAAAAATATATTACAGAACATAATTATTTTTATTTTTCATAAAAATATAATGTTGTAATTTATTTTAAACAATTTATTAACTAGTACTTATTAAAAAAATAGTTGGGTGATAATATATTTGTTTGATATTCAGTTACTTTTGTATGATGGTTTCATTATTTCTTATATTATTATCTTTAGATAACCTATTTAATGATAATGAAGTTAATATATATGTTTTTATATAATTCTAGACTTACATGGTAGTATAGTGTATGTTTCTATGATCATTCTTAATGAACGATCATAAATTTCACTTTTTGTAAAAATTAATTTGTTAAAAAAATTGTATTAGTGAGAAACATTTGTTCATGTAGTTCCATTAAAGTCTTATAATTATATATAAAATTTAAATTTTTATAACAAATTACAAGTATTTAAATTTTCATTTATCATTCATTTTTGAAATGATAAATCATGATTCATATATGTCGTAAAACAAAACCAAACAAAAACGGGTTATAAGGAATAAATAATTGGGAATATGTTATTGTAAAATTATAGCGTAACTAATATAAAATAATAGTTATGTATATTACTTGATATTTAGAAGATAAATTAAATTTATTAAAATAATTATAAATAATGTAACAAAACAATATTAAAGAGACGACAAGATTTACGTTGAAGGGTTAAATCTTCTCCTACAGATCCTTGTAGAAATGATGGATTTGGGATATTATATTTTTACCATATTTTCTAAAATATTAAATACTCTTTTTTATAATGAATTTTATTGAAGATATTCTTGTGTAAATTGTTGGTATTTTTTATCTAGGATAATAAGGTGGGTACTTGTAGTTGTAGTGAGTGAAATCCCTTGGATTTAGTTATTATATATTTTATATATTCATTGTCTCAAGTTCTCAAATACACATATAGTTACACAATAGAAATGTTCATGATACATTATAATGGTTAATGAAAATAAATGTATTATATAACAATACTTGTATAATTTTTCCATGCTTATCTATATATATATATATGATATCATATGTACAATATTTCACCAATTTGTACCATAATTTTCTAATTTTTTCAAATACTGTTAAATATCACCAAATAAATTATTTTGATATCTAAATTAAAAATATGTAATTCGTTTTTTTAAATTCAAGATTTTATGGTAATTGAAATTTAAAATAAATATTCATAAATCATAATTTTTTTTTGAAAAATATCATTTTATCATTTAAATTATTTTATTCTTATTAAATAAAATTTTAATAATCATTAAGTAAGTCTTATACTAAGTCAATATTATATAGTATTATTTTTTTTGATATAATTTGTTAATATAAATATGCATGGCATACCCAAAAACAATTCCTTGAAAACATTACCCCCATGAATATTAAATGATATTTGTTATTTAACTACTATAAATTAATTAAATGTTGTAAATAACATTATATTAATGGTTATATTAATGTTTTAATATAAAATTTGATCAAATTTATTATTCTAATTTAATAGATTTAATAAAAATGGTAAATTTTGTTTTAAAAAAAATGTTATAGGAATAATAAAATACAATTTTTTTTAAAATTTCATATATTAACATTCAACATACATGTAGATATCGTCAACCATATTACATAAAACCCCTCTTATATCCAATTTAATCCCTAATGTTGAGATATAAAATAGTATTATATATGATAATGGATTCATTAGTCATGGACTATTTAATGATTTCTACAAGATAGAACATCTTCCAAATGTTTTAACTTCAAACACATAAATGTTTTTTAAAATTTCACGTGATAATGTTCTATATAGGATTAGTCAATGGAAAACCCTTCTAATTCTACCTCCTTCTCATGATGAGAAAAAATGGGGTTTATAAAGGACACTTCTACCCACAATAAATGCTAATATATAATAACAATCATATCCTATAGATACAATAATTGATAAGATAAAATAATGTGAATTGTAACTAAAATATTTTTCATTAGTCACATTATTATCCAAGAACTATATATGGAAATGATCATATATGTTAAAATCCTATATATTTCTAGTGAAAATATATTCCAAATAACAATATAATAGTCATACATTAATTCAATATATGTGTTTGACTCAAATCATTCCTCATATTCAAATATTTCCTCTCTTAATATTTTTATCGTATTTATAATATGTTTTATTAATTCTATATTTATCATTAGTTTTAGAGTTTTTATGGGTGATAATGATGATGAATATTATATTGATTTTATATTTTTATTTAATATAGGTTTTATTCCTTTTTTAATTTTTGTAATTATTATTCATTTAGATATATTTTAATTTTTTGTTTTACTATAATATCCTACCTTTACACAAGGAGTATTTGACCATAATATTTAGTTTTCTTTTGTTAAAGATAAATTGTTAATAAGACTTATTTTATATAAATATAATTTAAAAATAAAAATTTCGGGTTATACTAAGAATGTAATATTCCTAGATAAGTGAGGCCTAAAAATATTTCTCCACACATGTCAACAAGGATTACCTTTCATTGAAAGGTAATACCTCTTTTGAATTCCACAATTTACTATTCTTTTCTATGAGTAGTTTTAATATTGGTTATCGCTTTGGATATTTTCAAGGGTGTGTCTATGTGAGTTTAAATCTCACTAAAAGAAAATGTGTTAGTCTTTGGGGAAATAATGGACTTCAAAAAATGGTTATTCAATAATTGGGGTGGGTCATTTTATAAGAACAAATCTATCTGTTGGAGAATTTATAGATTATAGTAGGCTATTAAACAAAGAACATATCAGATTTTGTAGTGTCTGTGTTAGTCAATGAATATCAATTATTACCTACTAGGTATTATATTCATTATAATGTTAAAACATATCAAGAACATGATAATCCAAATGTGTATTTAATTTAATTGATGGTTCTTTAGAGACTATATTTTGTGTGGAATATTGGGTATGGTATGACCAAGGCGGATTATGTTTCCATACGAAATTGTAATTTTTGTAATTGAACACAACAAACTAGGAACAAAAAACCCTTGATATGGATAGAAATTACACAAGTCCATAAGGGGACACACAAAACACTAGAAAATAGTTCCAATTTATAGAATAACTTATTATTTTTATTTTACCACAAAAGATATAAATCAAAAAGGTTATTAATACATATGAATGAAAATTTTAAATTATTAAAACAGTTAAACATTAATCTAAAATAATAATAGTTTTTTTAATTAAAATCTAATTAAGAATAACTATGATTTAATGATGAAACAAATAGAAAATAGGATTTCATCAAGTCATTCAATGATTTATACCATAAATTCTTAATGGATTTATGACTCACCACCATTGACAATGAGGTCCTCTCAACCTCTTTATCAAGACATATTAAGTCTTCATATCAACTATGTTACACTGGTAGGGGTGGTTATAATAAAATAAGAATGTAACTAATTATACAAATAAAATAATGAATAATGAATATGATATATAATTAATAAAAAAAAATATTTTTTCCTAAAAACATCATTTGAGAGAAACTTGATCTTTTTTCCATGTTCCAATGGAAACAGACTATATCACAAAATCCCAGGAAACTTACTATTTTGAAAAATTGAACTAAAATCCAAGGAAACAACCATTATTAAAAAATAAAATAATTAAATACAATAATAAATCATAATATATGAATTTGAAAAGTAGATATACACCCATAATGAGTTATCACCTTTCAAATTTAATTTATATTATAATTATCAGGTGTTACCAAGGAAATTAATCATTCATACATAAAACATAAAATTGTTAAAATTACATCATAAAATAATGTGTCAATCCTTTTTATCCCAGTCTTACTAAAATCTGGTCATTATAAAAAAATTCTCACCAAAGTATTTTATATTTAATTCCTCTAAAAAACATGACGTATTTGATTGGTTGCATTACACATAGCCACAAGTATAAATAAATCACGATATTGTGATAATTTGTAAAATGTATTTTGGACCATAAGGTATGAATAAAAATAAAATATTATAAAAAATATGTATGATTTTTAATATAAATAAAATTTATTTATTAATTAATAATAAATATGTAGTCAATTTTTAGTAATGTAATTTTTTTCTTCATATGTGTGTTTTCTTCAAAATGGGTTCTATTTATTTTTGAACCTGGGAATTATAATTAAATTACGAAATTTCTCGAAAAATTTATTTTAGGTAATTAAGATAATATTTAAAAAATCATGTCAATAGTATATTTGGGTGAATATTTAAGAATTTTTTAAATAAAATTATGTATCTGTGAATAGTGAAAAATTATCTATTTTCGTAAAAACTATCATTTCCTTTCATGTGAAAATACTGTTATTTTTTGAATTTTTACAAAATTTGGCATCATATTCATTTAATTAGAAATAATATAATTTTTTTAATATTAATAATCATTATAAAATTTTTTGACATATGATAAATTTTTGGATTTAAAAAGCATTTTTTATAAAATCGTTTTTAGCGCAAAATTTGTTTTTACCTTAATGAATTAAATTAATATATATTTATTAATGGTTTCATTTAAATGAATGAAATATATTTTAAATAAAATATTTTAAAAAGAATAATATTGTATTCACATGTAATAGAATGGATGTAAATTTGGTTTTATATTTAATGATCAAATATTCAAAAACATGTATTCATTTCGATTTGAGCGATTATTTAAAACAAAATTATTCCAATGGTATAAATTTAATTAGGAAAATTTGATTCTATATTTTTTTATCATTATAATTTATATAATTAAAGAGTTTAAACAAAATTTTCCCCCCAAAATGAATAGTAAAAATAATAATCTTTTGTGACCATAGTTAATGTTAAAATAAATCTAATAGAGGGGTTAAACGGATAGATTAGGGTATAAATAGAACATAAACTTTTATAAATATTATTTATTGATTATATTTAGACTTTATATTATCCTATATTATAATCTATGAATATTTTTGTCCAATTTAACTTGAAATTTACCTTATTTTAGTGAACTATTATATGAAATTGTATGTATGCCCCTCCCATCACATATAAAAGTGAACCTCTCCCAATCCCACACTGATAAAATTTGATTCTTATAGATAGGATAATAAAAATTAAAAACACTTCCAATATTCCTTCCCTTCATTAAATATCATCGAATACTTTTATAAGTAAAATATTTTAGAGCATAAGGTATAAGAGAAAGGAGATCTATCATATAATATGTATACTTTATAACCGACCTATTTCAATTTTGATTAATCTTACACTTACTGCAAAACAATATAAAAATCATAACATGATTAATATATCATAATAAATATAATTATGTGTTATTTTTAGTATGGAACATCTATTTACCACCTATTATCTATCAAAATTGAGTTAAACGTGTTGATCAACCATATGTATGGACTATTGTCTCCATATAGTGATAAAATTTATTTTTCATCACTTATTCATTCGAATGGTAATAAAAATTTATTTATTTATTATATATGATATTTATATCATGATTACCATTCCATATATCATGAAACAATGATCAAATATCAAAGACCATAACTTCCAAACTAATACATACATGATAAAAAATGCAGTTAACAAATCAAATAATGATGAGAATGAAAGAAACAAAATAGAACAGTGAAAATATGATATAATTAAACCATGTATAGAGTTACAGGAATGATAATGGTTATTGTATATATTTATAATAATATAACATTTTATACAAATTTTGTTAAGTCACTGAAATAAATTCATACTTAAAGAAAGGTTTTTATCAAATAGAATCATTTTTACCATGATTATTTATGATTAAATTTATATTATGAAAGTTTAATGATATATCTCTCAAAAATAATTTTTATTTTTGTACCATTTCTATATTTTTTAGAATGAAATTTCTTCCTTTAATTTTCCTCTCTCTACATGTTATTGAGACCAAAATTTTACATTTAATGAAAACCAACTTAATATAAATCTTAGATTAATATTTTTAACTTTAATGTTTATATATTCAATAAAATGTCTTCAAGAATGTTTGTTATTATAATCCATGTATTTATTAAATTCATGTGTACAAATATTTAAATTTCTCTAAATTTTTCAATGGAATATTCATTTCATTTTGAAAAGGATTTACTTTTTTATATTTTACAAAAAATGAGAATGGAGTCATTGTTTTAACATAAACTACATTATTGGATTTTACCACAATCAATTATTATCCTTGATCTTACTATTTCATTGAATCATACAATATTTCTTTTCAATGAAATGTTTTTCCTTCAAATTTTTTTACTTTTTATTATTATGATAAATTGACTTCAATATATAATGTATATTTTCCTCAAGAAACATCTAATGATATTTTACTATTAGCTTTATCAATAATAAAATATTTTGATGTTTATAATGAAAAAATGGTAATATGGTCTAATTTTATCATCATAATTGCGTCACTTAATGGTTTATTTTTATGATTATTTAATGCTCATTAAACATGTTTTCATTATGTGGGTAATTCTATGATTCAATGACTAATGTTTAATGATCATGTGGTACTCAAATGTATGGATGATGGTTATATGATGGGCGATCCTGATAGAGATCATATTTATAGAAGTGTATGTTATAGCCCTCTAATGAATTGGGTAGAGATGTTAGAGTTTACAAACATATACGATATTATTATGTTAAAAAATATTAAGAGATAATAGAGTTATCTAGACAGAAGTTACTCCTATGATAATATTTGAAATAATAACATAGTTATTTCCATTATGTAGAATTTTCATCAATTATAGTATTAGAAGTAAACCCTAAATACCTACTCAATATTCTATTCTTATTTATATTCCAAAAAATTATGTCTTATTGTTATCGTACATTTATATGAATCATGATTGGCCATTTATTATTCGACACACATATGACTTGTGGCTATTGTTTTGAAATGGCCCAATGAAATAATTTTATAATTAGTGATATTTGAATGATTTTGTTGGAATATTGGAACTTATTATAATATTATTATAATATTATTCTTATCTAATACTAACTTATGATCATTTAATGATATAACTTATGTTTACCCCTACTGAGAATCTGAGCTCACCCATTATTATGTTTTTTCCTTAGGTTATGATTAATTGTTTAAATTATGATGTGTTTAAGAATGTTTATAATTGTAATGAATATAACACGAATTGATTTAGTTATTTTACGTATGATTTTTTATGTATTCATGTTTTGAACGAATTTAATACACTATGTTTATCTAGTGTATTGTAATAATATGTAAATAATATTATTCTAATTAGAATCTGTTTTTATATATGTAAATTTGGGTCACTATAGTTGTTATCATATAAAGTTATAGCTACTATTGGAAACAAGGATGAGAAAATATTTAGTGAATACCCTATAGGATATTCCAATGTATAATAAATAACATATGTTACGGTAATGAAAAAAGGTTGACATTATTATAAAATACATCCATTTCTAGACACTATCATGTGGATGAAGTTTTTTCATAGATACACATATGGGTAATGCCGTTAAATGAGATGTATTAAGGACTAACTTGATCATCACTAGTTCACCATGAGTGGGTTTTATACTAGACACCTAAAAGGCACTCCCAAATTATAGGGTTTAGTTAATAAGAACATTGATTACAAACCGTATTAATGTATTATGATAGATGGGAAACAAGAATGACCTAGGATAAACCTTAGGTGTCATAGATTGAAAATAAGGTTTCATAAATTGAAAAGGTTTTTTATGTTTTACATCATATTAAATACATTACATGATTACATAATTTTCAATTATGATTATTGTCTCTAAAAATATGATTTTTTGGTTCCAAATAATGGATTGAACTAGAAAAAACTATATCAATTTTGAATGTGATGGAAAACATAAAGACTATCGTCATGAGAAACTGAATTTTATGGGTGTATGAATGAAAAATATTATTGTTATGCATATAATAAATTCTCCAAAAAATGATTCAAAATGAGATTTAAAATAGTTTAGGGAGGTGAAAACATTTTTTAGTCATTCATTATAAGACATCCACCATCATTTAGTGGGTTAGATGATCTAATATTTTTTGAGATATAGATCATAACAAATGAAAATATATATTTCATTTTCTAATTTTAGATCATGAAAAATTTAATTGGTCCATTATCATTTCGAAGGGGAAATAGATAAATGTTTAAATATTAACAATGTTACAAATAAATGGGAATAAATTGGCTCCATAGAGTGAGAATATTTTAGAATCACATTTTTCAATAAGTACCATAAATGTGTTCCTCATGAAAACATTTGAGAAGGGATTCCTTGACGTAATGAATAAGGATGATGAATCTATTAATACCAATGAGGAAAATTATATAATACATGAGTGGTACACATATTTTATTATCAAAGAACCATAATGTAAAATTGATCAATTATTCAGTGGATTAAAACCAAGTATTGGAAGGGTGTTTTCTGTAAGAAAATTCAATAGAAATGAATAAATCATTCTATGTATTCTCATGATAGAAATAGATATTGGAGTCACCATTCTATCATTTTTTTTAATAATAAAAGAAATGTTAAAATTAATGGAAACTATAAAAATATAGAGGGATGAATATGAGTCTTCCATTTTGTATGTAATTTGGAACAAAACATGGAGAAATTTTTACTAATGGGAGTAGAAAATTTTTAGTATGGAAATGGTATTCGCCATGTAATCAAATATTAATGTACTAAAAAGGAGTTAAATAATGTCATTAATGGATAGAGTTCTTCACAAGAATATACAATCCAAATTTTTTGTTTCAA
Source organism: Viscum album (assembly GCA_963277665.1). Taxonomy (NCBI): domain Eukaryota; kingdom Viridiplantae; phylum Streptophyta; class Magnoliopsida; order Santalales; family Viscaceae; genus Viscum; species Viscum album. Next base: position 1,009,795,980 of record OY728167.1, read on the forward strand.
TTGAAACGATTATGGTCACTATGATTACTAGTTATCGAATCGGATGATTAATGATGATGATTGACATCAGCAATATATTAAGCCGAGAGACAAAGGTATCTATGATTAAATAACTATAACTATTGTGGGGTATGATAATAATGTACTAAAATATATATTTATAATTCACTATAGAACAAATACAGTATTATTTGATTTTGGTCTTACATATTGTGTAATTTTTTATTAATTTGGTAAGGGTATCACATTATCACCTAAATGATTAGACGTTAGTATGAATGGTCCAAAGGCATATGTTATTTATCTATTTTTGATAATCCGTATTTTCACTAGTTTGAGAGGGAACCCTTTCATGAAAAACAAGCTTTGAGGGATAATGACTAGTATATGAATCAATGAACCAATGTTCCGACTATAATACAACTACCCCTCCCTATCATATTTTTAATTGATTCCACTTATATCCCCCTCTTGAATTGTTAATCAGATAGCATTTACCCAAGAAGATATAAATGATTTATGGTATCAATATTGAATGAAATACCTTATGAAAATTAAAAATCCAATTATATCTGCTTTAGTGGTTCTCAAATTATACGTATCCACTTCTGTGGCATGATTCTATGTGGTATGACCATGAAGGTTTCATGGATAAGAAGCTCTATTTTCCAAAATCTCATGCCTGAGAAGCCTAAGGTTACTAGGAGGCCCTGTATCTCAACGTAAAATGGTGTTCAGAAGGCCTTATGACATGTACACACAAACTGTTGGCTTGAAGGCCCAAAGTAGATTAATAGTTCTGGTTTTTACATTACCATTACAGTACATTCTGTATTACTTCTACAATAACCCAAAATAGCCCTCCACAAAAATTTGATCTTGGTATTGATGAATTATTAAGTGTTGTGTTAACAACTCATCTACCACCCCAATTGTAATTATGAAATATTTAAATAGTTTAAAGACTATTAAAGTTATGATGATCACATCCCATGTATATCATTCTTCTCAAATTTATGTTTTTTGGAATGTTCTCCTTAAAAATCTTATTATTCTACATTTTATTTAATTTTTTTTCTAATTTTTGGAATGGATTGGATTTATTTATATTTATATTATATCAATATTCAAGGAAGGGAAATCACAATTGATATTTCATACCAACCTATTTTCATCTATCTCTAAATGGATTGGTATTAAATTACAATTTAAATTACATTCATTTCATGGGGAATAATTTATGTTAAAATGGGGAATTTTTCTTAGATGGTTTGGGAGAATTTCAAAATAAAATCAATTCCAATTTATTGAGAGTTTGTTGACGTTTTTCTATAAGATTTTCCTTGTCTTACTCTCAATTGAAAAATTTGGTTTCCAATAGAATTCATACAAGGTGATACACCAATTTTAAAGACTTCAAATAGAATGGATGCAATTGAGTTGCAATAACCAATGAAGGAAATACATTAGAATCTAGATCATGTATTTATGAATCCAATTGTATCATCTTGGGGTGAATCTATTATTTTTTTTAATAAGAAAGATATATCTATGTGACTCTTGATTTTTAATATAAAATATAAAAATATAAAAAACAAGTATAACTACCCTTTATACAGTATTAATGATTTGGTTGATCAGATCTATATAATTTTTAACATTTAATACATGATTTGGATACTATCAATTGAGGGATGAGAGTAAAAAAAAATTACCATTAAATCAATTTATTCAATGTATGGAAACTAGGATTTTATATTTATTCCATAATATCTTACTAATTCTACCTATAAATTAAATAATTTAATGAATATGGTTTTTAGGAATTACCTTGATCATGTTGTGGTAGTTTTTCTATAATACATAATTATATATTATAAGAGAAAGGAAGTTCATGAATATCACAATATGATTGTATTTAAGGGACTTAAGAAGGATAATCTACATTAAAGAAAACTAATTGGGTTTTTGGATATATAATGTTTAAATTTTGGGTTATATAATCATAAGAGAGTGAATATTGGTGGATCCATCAATGAAAGATGTTACTGAACATTTCCCCAAAAAAACATCTATGAATAAGATCCATTGTTTCCTTTAAAAGGGTGAATATTGTTAATTATTTTTTAATTATTTCTCATGAGTATCTAAAAAACTCACCATGTTATCTTTAAGGGAGTTATGATTTTTTGAGATGATGAATGTGAAAGAAATTCCATGGAACTGGAGTGATGGTTTGGTAGTTCACTTATGCTCACACTACCCTAAAGTGAATATGGTTTTGTGATTTATAATGATACATCGAAGTTGTGTATGGGATGTGTTTTTATTTATAATTATTATTTTATAGTATATGCCTCATGACAATTGATTTTTGATGAGAAAAAATACACATTCAATGATTCGGCGTTAAGAGTAGTAATCATTACATTAATGATATGGAGGAGTTATCATTATGGATAATGGTATTACATTCACAGTGATCCTAAAATATTAACGTAAATATTCACCCACAAATATTTTAATATATTCTAGATAATATGATTGGATTTGATAAATTACAATGACTACTGGATACATTACCACCCTAGGAATTAAAACAAAGTGGTAGATGCTTTGAGTTGAATGGATCGGTCTAAATTATATATGAGGAGAATTAAAAATAATCCAATTTTTTTTAATTTGAAAATTTTGGACCAAGAAAAATTGTAGGGAACAAATATAATATTTTTCATGTGAGTGTTCAACCATCCATCTATAAGAAGATTAAAGAGAAAAAAATAGGATGTGGATATTTAATAGAATAGGAGAAATGAACTTGAGTTCAACCATGATTGTGATGTAATGATATGGTTCTGTAAAAAAGTTTTTAGATTTTTAATATGAAACATAATTATGGAGTTATTTGAAAAATCTCATATCTTAGAACGCTCTTTTCATACTCGAATAATGATGATTCATAAACACAAAAATGAATATTATTTGTGGGAAAACATGAATAAAGATATTGGAGAGTATGTATCTCAGTGCTTGAGATGTTATAAAGTTAACAAAATATGAAATACGTGTAAGGGGATGTTATAATTATTACCCATATAAGAATGGATGTGGGAAATCATTGCCATATGTTTCATTACTAGACTCACCATAATGTATAAAAGACATAATAATTTTTGGATTATTGTTAATAAACTTTTGAATTTAGAAAACATCACTGAAATTATAAAATAATTCTATATTGATCATAATTATAGGATATATGTTATGAAATTTCTATAGTTACATGTAGTACCAAATTATATTATATCTATTCTTCATACATGATTTACATTAATGATTTAGAGAAGTATTCATCAAGCTCGGGATTTAAGAGTGTGTTAAAATACTGCATATCATACTCTAAAATATGGTCATTCTGTGAGGTACATTCAAACCATGGATGATTTTGAGTCACATGTTATCTAGATTTATTTTTTTGGATGTGATAAAAAAGTTTCTCAAGTAATGAATTATTACAACAATAATGTTTACCCATGATCTCGGATGGATTCTTATGATGAACTCTATGGAAGGAAGTCTACAACCATAAAGAGTTGCGATAAAGTTAGATAAATGAATCTATTTTGACCATTTCTATCTAAGAAAACTGAATATAATGTTAGGTATATTCATCATCACAACAAGGAAGCTCAGGGTCAATAGAAGAGTTACGGTTATAATTATCATAAAGATATGAAATTTGATGATGATGAGAAGGTAATCCTATGAATATTTCAATTGAATATGGTTATGAGATTTATAAATATGATAGATATCATCCCCAATTATATTTTTACATTCTGTACTTCTAATCGAGTATAAACTATATCATATCACTTTTTACATCCACCAAAAATATCTCAAGTTCCCCTATTGTTTCATGTTTTTCCATTGGGGAATTAAAAACCTAATTCTTTACATATACTAAACTATAAGGTTTTAACACTACAGAATGTTCCTTCATATGAATGAATCCTAGTATAAAACATGGATCATAGAGATAAAATTATACAGAACAAGACTAATCATCTTGTTAAAGTTATTTGGGAGAATAAAAAATTTGTGGAAGCCTCATGATAATATGAGGATGTGGTAAGGTATTTATTCCACTTTTTTATCAGTGTGATGAAATTTCAAGGTACAGATTAATTTTATTGGGAGGGGTTATAACACCCCAATATTTTATATATATTTATTTTTAAATAAACATATGTTACTTAATATCTTACTTCACATAAAATCCAGAGTATAAATGAACATTGAAAGGGTAATCCATAATTTCCTAGTTGTGTAAGTGAAAGTTATAATTATTTTAAAAATATAAACGTTTTAAATGTTTTAAATTCATTGAATAAATCTTAACATATGAAAAAAACTAAATCAGTAAAGACAGTTTATGATCCAAAAATGAGTTTTATTTAAAATTTATTTAATATCAATATGTATGTGGAAATTATTATTACATTAATAAATTATATAATATTGTTTTCAGGAATTATTATCAACTTTCTAATCATCATTTAAATATTATCTTAGTATGAATTTTTAGTATTTTTCAGAAACTTTTTTTAGTGAATAGTGATAAAATATCAATTTTTTAAAAATCTATCATATTTTTCAAGTAAAAGTACCAATTTTTTTTATTTAGAATTATTTTAAAAATAATAGAACTTTAATTATAAAAAATAAAATTATTTCTATAAGAATAATAATTATACACGAGTTTTATATAAGTTCATTTTTTGTGAATAAAACACATTTTTCTAAAAACAGTTTTTAATCGCGCATTGTGTTTCTATATTAAAGAATTAACTTAATCTATATTTATTAATGTTTTTATTTAATTTTATTTATTCTATATAAAATAAAATATTTTTACATTAATTTTATGATTTATTCATACCATGTAATGGAAATAAATTTAGTTTTCTCTTAAAGATGCATTATTCAAAATCAGGTTTCCATTCAGGTTTTCATTGTTATATAAAATGAAAATTTTAAATTATTTAAATGGAATAAATTAAACAAGAAAATATATTTGAAATCAGAATAAATTAAGTAATGTAATATTTTAAAACTAATTTTTTTTCATAATTAATAGTAAAAAATGTATCATTTTTTACTAGAGTTAAGGTTTAAATGAGTTTACCAAGTGCGAAAACCAAGATATTTTGGTATTAATTCCACAAAAAAATATGAATAAATTTTATTATTTTAGGATATTTTAACCTTATAATATCCTACCAAAAAAATTATGTACATTTTAATCCACTTTCACATGACTGTGGCTTTATATAATTGAAATACTTTTTGAAATTCCAAATTTGTCCCTCCACTTACTTGAAAAAGAAACCTATTCACATCCCTTATTTGCAAAATTTAATCCCCCTATATATTTTAATACCTAAAAATAGATTATTTAATTAATTATTTCATTCTATATCTTACTTTCATCTCTTATGAATAATATTTCAGTTCTTATGTTGCATGACAAAGGTGGTCTCTCAATGAAGAGGTTGTAAGAACCCAGATCTTCTTTTCAGGTATGTTTTCCTTTTCTAGTCATTATTTATAAAAAAAGAATTTATGGAAATTTTTTAAGTACACGCCTTGTACTTTTTGAGTACATGCCGTGTACTCAGTTTTTACATGAAGTCACGTGATGGTCGAGTAATCTCTGCACACACAACCATGTAGGGTGACCTGGAGACCACCTAAAGAGGGGATCAGTAATGGAAAGTACACACCATGTACTTAAAAAGTACACATCATGTAATTTTTTTTCTTTAATCATAATTGGGTTGTCTCTAATTTCTATAAAGGTATTTTTCTCTACCTAGTTCGTCTGATAGTGAGAGTACGTCCGTGATCTTACCTCGAGCCCCCGATCGAGCATCCGATCTCTGATTTGGCCACCATCTTTTGTGTTAGGATCTCCTCAATATGCTCTTCCTTCTGCTAGAGAATCATTTCCTGATTTCTCCTCTTTCTCATGTTATCATCTAGTAAACATATTATAGTTTTTTGTAGATTAACAATTTGCATGGATGATTCAAGGCTTGAGGTTCACATATATTGATCTCCCCACACCGAGGAAGGTGGTTTGATCCTTTCTGTTGATATTCTTTGAGTTATATGTTCAATTTTGTCCAATACCCTTTAACGTGGTGTTGCATGTTTACCATTTTAACCCTGTTAATTGTCTGTTATACTGCTATGTGCGAGTAGATGTTAAATGGATGCGAATAGGGTTGATTTATATGCTTTGGAAGTGTTTTCCCATCCATGTTTTGTTTACAATTGTTTGGTACTATTTATCCCATAAGGCTTCCTTGATATTTTCTCATGCCTAATACTGTGGGATGGAATGATTATTTTATCTGACCTACTTGATATACTGTAGATTGTTTTTCCAAGTAGTTCATGAGGTTTACTTTGGCTGTATTTCATTTCTATACTTGTTTGAATTACATAGGGTCATGGGAACCTGGTGTAGTAAACTCTATTCGGAATTGACCATGTGATCTTCCTCAGAGAGTCTTTGAACACTTTTGACTATATGAGAAATTGACTGTGTGAGCTTCCCCAGAGTGTCTTTATCACTTTTGGCTATAAGGGGATTTATTGTATGATCTTCTTTAGAGAGTCTTCAATGCTTTAGACTATAAGGGGAATTTATTGAGAGAGCTTCCTTGGAGAGTCTTTATTATCTCTGTAATTAAAATAGTGGGGTAGACTGTGTGTGCTTCCCAGAGGGTGGCCTGTGTTTCAAGTTAGGACTAGAGGGGATAGGCTATGAGTAATTCTCAGAGAGTTACCTGTTGGTGTTTTCCTTCATGATTGGTTGCTTACTAGATATATTAAACCGAATGCTTTGAAACTTTTGGATTTATTACTGCCGAGTACTTCCTTGTTTACTGCCTTCTTTTTTATTACCTTTCGTATATGAAATGAATGTTATGCTCAGATCTTATGGTGGTTGCCTACTAGGATTTATTCCCACACCCTGTTTGGTCCATGTTTTAGGGCCTAAACAGATTATATAGATGTAGTTATTGATAAGGGAAAGAGACCTTTTATTTTAGGATTTTGATTGTTCTGGAGCTGGTGACCATGGGACAAATCTAAGGCTTGTGATGTTGTGGATCTGGTAATTCTTTTCTTTGTACTTTGGTTTTTTATTTTATTTCATAATTGTGACTTGTTTGGCTGCTTTCCTAGAAACATTTATCACGCATCATATATTTATGTGTGATCCATTTGTTTCTTTCATAAGTCTTCCATTATTACTATTGATTAGTATGTTTACTGCTTCTGTAATTTTATGTATTCTTACTTCTGTTGTGTTACTCTGCTAATGAGGGCATAGTTTCGCCAATATCACTCCCAAGGCCCTCACTTCTAGTCGACAGCCTCTGGAGTTCGGGGAAATGTTCTTGAGGCCACGTGACCAACCAGGTTCGAGGTGTCTCTGGGCGGATTCCGGAACCGAGACATTACAAATTGGTATCAGAGGGTGGATGAAATCAACAACGATACTAGTATTGCTAGAGCCGGGTAAGAAATTTATTGTGTACTGTGATGATTCAGGTATCTGTTTGGGAGTTGTGCTTATGCAGGGGTGAGGATTTGTCACATACGAGTCTCAATAGTTGAGGCCACATGAGTGAAATGTCCCGACACATGATCTCGAGTTGGCTGTTGTATTTCTTTCTTTATATTGTTTTTAAAATTACATTCTGGGAGAGAATTTTGTAGTTCTCACCGACCTCAAAATTATCAACTCCATCTCCACTCAGCATGACCTGAATTTGAGATAGCGAAGGTGGGTTGAGTACCATCAGTCTTTTGACTTTGAGCATGCCTACTAGCCTGTGAAAGGTAACAAAGTGGCTGATTCTTTGAGCAGGAGGTCTCAGATACATGCAATTCAATAGTCCAGTAGTGAGTGGAAGCTTATGGATCCATTTTGGGAGAGTTATTTGGAGGTTCACAACAAACAGAAAAAGATGTTTCTTTCTTCTGTAGCTGTTACCTCTACTTTTCTTGATCAAGTGCGAATGAGGTGCCTATTAGATTCTAAATGCATAGTCCTATTGGAAAGTGTGTCACGAGAGGACCCTGTTCTTGGATGGACCATAGGCTAGGATGAGATCTTGCATTTCTAGGGTTGCGTATAGGTGCCAACATACATACGTGAGGAGATGATGCTGGACATTCATTCCTATATTTGGGATGTTCATCCTAATGTCACCAAGATGTATCGTGATCTACACAGTTAGTATTGGTGGCCTGGTATGAAAAGAGATATTGTTGGTTTCTTCATGAAGTGTTTCACCAGTCAGCAGGTGAAGGCGGAGCATCAACGACTATCAGAGATTTCGCTGCAGTTACCCATTATTGAGTGTAAGTGGAAACATGTCGTGATGGATTTTGTTATAGGGTTGTCGAGGTTGCCTCAAGGGAATGATGTAGTATGGGTTGTCATTGAAACACTCAGGAAGGTTTCTCACTTCTTACTGATTAAATTGACCTTTAATGTTGATGAGATGGGATGGTTGTACATCAGTGAGATTGTATGTCTACATGGAGTTCCACACTCCATTGGTTCAGACAGAGATGCACATTTTACTTATCAGGTCTGCCAAGGGCTTTAGAAGGGTTTGGGTATACATGTACTTTTGAGTACAACATACCATCCCTATATAGATAGCCAGTCTGAGCATATGATTCATGTTCTTGAGGACATGCTATGATCATTCATTCTATATTTTGGAGGTTCTTTGGAGAACCACATACCTCTTGTAGAGTTTACATACAATAATAGTTTTCAAGAAACTCTTTAGATGGCACCTTATGAGGCATTATACGATAGGTCATGCCGATCAACCTTATGTTGGCTGGAGGAAAGAGAGGAAGCTATGTTGGGACCTCGTCTTGTTCACGAGAACACATAGCTGATAGAGTTGAATCGAAAGAGGATGGCTACTATAAAGTCATGATATAAATATTATGCTGATCAGTGGAGATGACCTCTGGGGGTCAAGGTTGGGGATCAAGATTTCCTCCATGTCAAACCGAGATTGTGGTATAGAAGGATTAAGAGACTAGGTAAGCTTTCGTCGAGGTACATCAGGGTGTTTAAGGTGTTGTAGAGAGTTGAGCTGGTTGCCTATCGTTTTTAGTTACCTTAGAGGTACTGGGATATGCACGATGTCTTCCATGTTTCTCATCATCGACGTTACTTCTCAGATCTGTCTCATGTCTTCCAACCCGAGGATGTTGAGTTAGATGCAGATGCATTCTTTGAGGAGCATCCTATCTATATTTTCGATTGATGTACGAAGGTTCTCTATGGAATTTCTGTTTCTCTGGTATGAGTTCTATGGTAGTACGGGCAAGAACATGACGAGAATTTGGAGAGGGAGGCGGATGTACGAACTTAGTGTTCAGAGCTATTCAGTGTTTCTTCTTCTACGCCAACTTTTTAGGGGAATTCGAGGATGCATTTTTTAAGTTTGGATGTGTGTAATAACTTGGATCTCCTTATCAGTTATTTTTTTCTTTTCTGGTCCTTTTTGAGAAAAAGAGGAATTTTTAGAAATTTTTTAATTACATGTCGTGTACTTTATGCGTACACGTCGTGTACTTGGTTGCCGCATAAAGTCGTCTGCTAGCCGTGTAATGGCCACACACACGGTTGTGTGAGGTTGACTTAGAGATCTCTTATTGTGGGTCTCGGTAAGGGTAATTACATGCCATGAATTTCAAAAGTACACGCCGTGTACTTTCTTTTGTTTCATTAAATGTGGAGGGGTCGCGTCTTATCGCCAGGATGACCTTATTATCGACCTAGTTTGTTTGAGAGCGAGAGTACAACCAAGATCTTTCCCTAAGCCCCTGACGGAGCATCTGATCTTTGATTCAACTAACATTGATTGCGTTGGTATCACCTCAGTATGCTCTTCTTTCAACTAGAGCTTCGTTTTCTGATTTCTTCTCCTTTTCAAGATATCCTATGTTAAACGTTTTAGACATTTTTTAGATCTATGGTGTTCTTGGGTGATTTGAGGATAGAGTTTCATGTATACTGATCTCACCACACCGAGGTAGGTGGTTTTTGCCTTCATTTTCAATGTCTTTGAGTTATATATTTGCAATTTTGTCCAATTCCCTTAAACAAGGTGTTGTGTGTTTACTATTTTAACCTTTTTAAATGTCTGCAATGCTGTTATGCACTATTATAGGTTAATTGGATGTGAATAAGGTTGATATCTATGCTTTGGAGGTGTTTTCCCAAGTATGTTCAGTTTACGATTGTTTGGTCATGTTTAGCCCGTTAATTATCTTTGATGTTTTCAGATGCCTAGTACAATAAAATGGAGTGATTGTTTTATATGACATGATTGATATGATGTAGTCTATTTATCCATGTAGTTCTTGAGGTTTACTTTTTCTTATTACATTTCTATGCTCGTTTGACTTACAAAGGGTCGTGAGAACCTGGTGTGGTAGACTATAAAGGGAATTGACCATGTCAGCTTCCTCATAGAGTCTTTGACCACTTTTGACTATATGAGGAATTGATCGGGTGCGCTTTTTCAGAGGGACTTTATCACTTTGGACTATAAGGGGAATTGACCATGTGATATTCCTTATAGAGACATTAACGCTTTATAATATAAGGCGAGTTGACCGAGTGAGCTTCCTTAGATAGTTTTTGTTATCCTTGTAATTAAACTAGAGGAGTTGACTGTGTGTTATTCCCAGAGGGTTTCTTATGTTACTAGGTAAGACCATATGGGATAGACTATGAGTACCTCCCAAAGGGTTGCCTGTTTGTGTTTTCCTACTTGATTAGTTTCTTACATCATATAGGAAATTGAATGCTTTGAAAATGTCATATTGGTTAATGTGGAGTAATTCATTGTTTACTACCTTATTTAGCATATTACATTCCATATATTCACAGATAGTTAGGCACATATCTTGTGGTGGTTTCCTACAGGGATTTATACTCCCACCCTATTTGGGCCTTGATTTTGGGCCCAAAAGAATTATATTACTGCAGGTATTGATAAAGACAAGTTCCATTATTCTTGAAGATTTCGACTTCTTTGGATCTGGAGAGCATGGGACCAAGCTTCAGCTTGTGATGCTACGAAGCTATTACGACTTTTCTTTGTACTTGGTTTTTGTACTATATTTTAGTATAGTTAATTTTTTGGGTATTTTCCTAGACACATGTATCATGGATATATATGTGTGTGTGTGACCCAATTGTTTCTTTCTTTAGACTTCCTCTGTTACATTTGTTTAGTATATTTAATGCTTCCGCTATTGTATATTTGTTTACTTCTAATGTGTTACTCTTCCAATGAGGGCATAGTGTCCCCACTATCACACCCAAGGCCCTCGCTGATAGTTGGTAGCCTTTGGAATTTGGGGAAATTCTTTTGAGGACTTGTGACCAATCATCTACAGGGCGTCTATGGGCGGCTTCCGAAACTGGGACGTTACAGAGGTATACAAATTATCCAATCTCTTCCAATTTATTTCATCTTATATTTCCTATAATCCTATGGTAAAATAATAACATAATTAATATAGAATCATAAATATTCTAATATGTTATTATAATGTTACAACCATTTACCACCTCTTTTCCATCAAAATAATATGAATATATCACTTTTTCATTCATAAGGACTGTTGTCTCAATTTTGTGATGTGATTAATTTTACATCACCTCTTAATATGAATGGGTATAAATATTTATATATAATTAATATATATGATTTTAGTGTCATGATTAAAATTATTTTAATAATTTAACCATTATAATATTGAAATGATCATAACTATCATACAAAAATATAAATGAAAAATGAAACAGTTATCAACTGGAAAGATGATGATAATGAAATATTATCAATAAAGGGGTGATATGATGTTATAATTAAATCATGTATGGTATTATAATTATTATTACATATCATGATTAAAAATGTAATAATATTAAATTTATTATATAGCACATTATATTTCTTATAAAGAAATATGAACATGAGGTGAGGGTTTTATGTTACAATATCATTTCTACCGGGATTGATAATTCTAAAAATTTTAATGGAGAAATTATATGATCTATCATTAAAAAATAATTTTTGTATTGTTACACTATTATAATTTATATATATTTAATGTTTTATTTTCACATCCCTTTCTTTTTTACTTTTGATAATGAAATACTGTAAAAATTAAAGATGAATTTATTTCTCTATTTAGTATGCAATAATTTTCTTTCATGCTATATTTTATTTAAAATGTATGAATGATAATTCTCACTATTCTAAAAAGATTTATTAATATAATGTTTACCAGTTTTTTACTACCTATAAAAATGTTTTCAATGAAGCATTTTTCATTATTCAAACGAGCTACTTATAGTTTATTTTCTAAAAATGTTAAAGGAATGATTGTTTTAATATACCCTACATGGAAAAAAAATTCCATAGTCAAGATTTGTATTTTCCTATAATCTTACTTGGAATGTTCCTAAAGATCACGTATGAAAAATATCTTCATTAATTTTTTTAAATTTTTTATAATTGTAAAAACATTTGTCAAAATGAAAAGGATATTTTCCTTAAGAAATGTTCTAGTTATGTTTTAAAGTAATTTTCATTTATAAGTTAATCATTTGATTTTTATTTTTATTAATTAGGGATATGATCCAATGTAACCATATTTATTCATTATTTTAATGGATTATTATGATGATGATCAAATTTTCATGAAACATGGTTTATTTTTGTGGGTGATTCTTTGATAAATTAGGAATGTTTAATGATCATGGACCACTCTTTTGTATGAACTATGATTATGTTATGGGGAGCCTTGTATTGGACATTATGATGGGTGAATCTATTATATCCCTCCAATGCATTGTGTAATTTTGAAGGAGTTGATAATATCAAAAGATAAAATTATGTAAATAAAATCATAATAGATTATGGATTTAATTAGATGTCAGTTACACATAATAAATTTTTTTAAATTATTATGCAAACAATTCTATTATGGTAATTTTTCCAAAATGAATGTTTTTGGAGTAGAGATTTACTACACAAGTGATTTTGTATGACAATGTGTGTTCCACAAATATATATTTTATTATTATGATAAGTTATCATGGATCTTGATGTATTATTGACATCAAGGAACACTTATGAGTTATTTCTATAATGTGATAAAACATTATTCCATAATTTAATTATTATGGATATTAGTATAATTGGGTAGAATTATCGTAAGTTATAATCATATTATAATAACCTAATGATTATCTTATAATAACTTATGAGAATTAATTAATATATCCTATGTATAAATATACATAGAATATTACATTATTCTTTATAATGTTTAATTTCCCCAAGTTAGGAATAAAGTTTTTTACTATGTTGTTTCATAAAAGGGTGTTACTTTTAAAGAACTTAGTGGGAAATAATTATGACATTTTATATTCCAGTTTTTTATATTTTCATGTATTTGATGATAATAAACCATTATAATTATGGAATGGGTCATAATGATATGTAAAAAATATTTTCCTAGTAAGATGTTGTAATTATATATGAATGTTTGGGTCACTATAACACATTCTCTATAATGTTTACCAAAAATGAGATATATATGTTTTAAAATAGTTCTCTCTAAATCCAATTTTATTTATTAACATACACAAAATATGAAAAAAATTTAAATTAAATCTTACACATATAATTTTTTTAATATTCAACCCTTCTAATGAGTGATTTAATTATAAAAAGATATTAAATAAAATTTTTTGTTTTTGAATAAACTTGAAGTCAGATATTTTTTTGATTACAATATATTAATAAAATTTGATTGTGTTATCCAATATCATACAATGCATTAAATTCATTTATATATATATATATTATTTCTGCAGTTCCTAATTAGTACTAAAACTAAATACTTTTCCATAATGAAAATTAAATAACTACAAGAACAATCATTCTAAAATAATATGTTAAAAATAAAATAATCATAACTATTATTCAAGTGGTTTTTAATGACCTATGCTTATATAACATGTCTCAAATTATTACATTAAAATATCTATGTTAATTTTGGATTATATCTATGTAACATTTTATATAATATACATGTTTGGTATATAATGGAATGAACACCTTAGAACATGACAATTCACTTGTGAAACTTGTATTTTTTTGGTTTGGAAGAAAAATGTTAGCGGTTAAATTTTTTGAAAGTGGAACAACCTAAGTGATAGTTGGCATGGGACAATGTAAAATTTCGCAAAAAAATATTTTAATGTATCATATATAAGAACATTAAAATTAATAGTTTAAGGTACATTAACTATGAATGGACATAATATTTGTGAACAAAACCATTATATTTTACTCATTATTTGAATTTGAACTTTTATTATGGCAATGAATAAAGTATTGTGAAATTGTTACATGGAAATTTTATCAATGTGTGATTTAATTATATTATTATTTAACTTGGAAATTATCCTTAGAAGTTGTGATATGATGTCACCATTCATAATTTTCATAAGATAGAAAATCCATAATATATATATATATATATATATATTACATCGTTATACCTGATTATCTATATCAAATAAACAATAAAAAATACCATCATATACTAATACATTAGTATAATTTCTTATTAACTATAGAAGAAATATTATTTTACATGATGTATATTTCATCCATATGCAAATTATAATTTAAAAAACTCTTCATATATAAAATTTAATATTCATCTCTAATAACATGATAATAGTAGCATCGTAAAAGGTTGGTCTCAAAATCACTTTAAGGGTTATAAAATAATACATTTTAATCAAATACATATTGGTGGTCATAAATAAAATCATAACTGAGTAATTATAAAGTTGGTATATAAGAATGGGAGAATAATTATGAAATCTTATCCAAAGGATTGAGAACCCGTGAACAAAACATGATTCATAACATAGATATTAGGATTAAAATTAGAATTTCTAACTTATATAAGAATAAAACGTCTTAACATATGAAAAGGAATTCTTCAAAGACCATAATCACTTATAATAATAGACTGAGGTAATATTTCATATCATATTACATAATGTACCATTAAATAAATGGTTTACCATGTTTATTGAAGGGATAAATAATTCGTATTTTTCTAATCAGATAATGATAAACCATATATGCTTGTTCTAATTTAATATCCAATTAATCCCTTAAAACATATCATAATTTAAATATAAAAAAATTATATAAAAAATAATTTTTACAAGAAATAAAAATAATCCCCGCATACGAAAAAAGTGGATGATTTTATTAAATATGATATTTAGGGATACATAGGAAATGTTAATGTATATTAAAATTTATCAAAAAACAATTTATAATAACTTAAATTTTTTTATATAAAATAATAGTAAATATCATGTGTATTTTGATACTTTTTTAATGGAAATAAATAATTAATTCCTTTGTTGGAAATGAATGAAAATATAAATGAAATTTTCTTTTCAGAATAAAAAAACATGAAATAGAGTCATTTTAATTGAGACTAAAAGAATTATTGGGAGATGGAAAATGAGAATGAAACATGATGGGTGAGAGATAAAATTATTACTTTCTCAAAATTTCAAGTAATTAATATTGAAGATATTGATTCATTAAAAACATTATGAGTATAGATAATAATAGATAATATGTCCATGAAACAATATAAATGACATGGAAATGTATAAGAATAATCCAATCGAAGAGTGAGATAAAAGAAATTCCCATTATTTATATAGTAATATATGAAGAATGAATCAATGAAAGATGTATGATATAAAAAAATTAAGTCTAATAAATTTTAAAGGGAAAAAAATATTGGAGATATTAATGAAAATTTCATACAAATTGTCTCAATTTAAATTTATGTATTGATAATCTTAAATAAGAAACCCATACCTTTACTCCCAAATTTCATGAACATGATCTAATTTCCCATTTAATAAAAATATAATTATTAGTTATCTATTTCAAAATAATTATTAATGTCTTTTAACTAATTATAGTGATCAATTATATCCATTTATTTCATAAATAGTAATTAATATTTTTTATTTTCATTATTTAATGTTTGTAATTTATGTAATTTTTACTACTTTCAGTAAGATATTTTTTATCGTAATTTTTCTTCAATAAATTCGTCGTATATAAAAAATAAATATTACTAGAATAATAATGTGTTAATTATTTTTAAATGACTATATTTTTTACATTTTATGTTTTTGGAATGATTCACAAAAATGAAATTCATAATGCACTTGTGTCAAGAAACATTTAAAATAATAATGAGTTAATTCATAAAAAACATTCATTTTTATTATAACATTTTAAAATATTAATAATACTATTATTTAATCATTAATATCTTATATTATAATCATTTAACTTTTCTTACTAATCAATAAAGTAATGATGAAGATAAAATAGAGTCAATCTTGCTAGTGATTGAAGCAAACCAAACTAGAACACGTAATATTAATGGGTGAGTAAGAATATAATTTTATATTAATATAATATAATTGGTATACGATAATAATAATTTTAATTAATACTAATTTTATCATATTGGTTTATTTAATAATAGCGTATAAGAGATGATAATTTGAAAATATAGAGGGAAAGTTGTTACAAATTTAATGGAATCACTCTTTCTCCAAACAACTTTCTTTGTGGTGAATGATTATTTCATTTTATAAAAAATGTAATATTTAAAATGTGAGAGGGGGATTTAGAGTAAGGATGTTGGTAAACTATTCACGGTGCAAACTAACCATAGAGGTGGTTTGTAACGGATAGATGTTGTGTTTATTTATAGAAGAATTTGGGTGGCATTCTTGAAATTAAGTATTATGTAATGGTCAAGGAACATATATGTAAAATGACAAGTGGACTATAAGTCAGAAAAATAAATAACATGGGGATATTCAATTAACCCTACTTTAATTTGACGTATTTAAGAGGGGTTATTTGCGATGGGATCCCATCATAAATGAGATTTTTATGAAGGGGTCCCATTGAAAATAGTCCGTTACAGAACAAAGCATCATAAAAAATATTTTTTGTGACATACCATCACTAAAAACATTATTTTTGATGGTAAATCATGACTTTGGAAATAGTTCTCCATTTAAATAGATTATATATATAAAAACCTTTTATGATGGGCCCATCACAAATAATTATTTGTGACGAGAGAACTGGTCCGTCACAAATATTATTTAAAAAATAGATAAACTATTTGTAACAGGGTCCCTTTGTAAAATGACCCCTTGCAAATACATAAGAAAAGAAATCAATAAAATTACGATAAATTAATATTAGAAAATAATACTAATATTAATAATATTAATATATATACTATTATATTATATAGTATTAATACTAATAATAATAATATTAAAAAATTAAATTACTATATTATTAATAATAAAATAATACTAATAATCAAATAATTTTATTATTATTAGTATTATTTATGAAAAAACAATATTAATATTATTAAAATAATAACAATTTTATAAAATATTATAATTCTCAATATTAGCAAAAAAATTAAATATTTTTTAGAAAATATTATTATTATCATTATTAAAATAAACAAACATTAAAAAAATATAGTACTAATAATATGTACTAATATAATATAATATTAAAAACAATAATAAATAAATAAATTTAAATTATGCAATATTCGCACCAATATAAATGAAAAAAACTATAAGTAGTTAATATTACTACCAACTTTGAATCCAAATGTTTTTAACATTAAAAAATCAATGGGGAGGAAGTCTTATGGATGAGGTGGAGAAGCTGGAGGAGATGGTGGAGTAAACTCTATCCCTAAAAAATGAGTCAGATGACATGTGTACCCCAACTGTTATGATGTTGTTTCTTTTATCGACACATCTCATCCTCTTATTTCTACTACTGTTGACGTATCTCTTCCTGCTGCTTACGCAAATTCTCTATAAGCCCACTCTGAGCTTGTAGCTACTCCTGATACTGTGATCTAGAAGTTGATTCCTCTCAACGAGCTCCTCTTGAGCTAGAGGTCGACATCGTATCCGTACCATAATAAGTCCCAAGTGTCAAATAAGAGATGATATCAACAAAATGGCCCTTCTCAAAGCCATATTTGGTCACCTATATCCATGTTGCCTCATCAAAATAGTGGGCACTAGTCTGATCAGCCATCTCGGCCTAACTCTCAATCTGTTTATAAGAGGTCAAAGCCTCATATGACTCTTTCTGTTCCAATTTGAAATTAAAATATAGAAAATATTATATGTAGATAATTTTCTAACTAAAAATTAAATAATACTGACCACAATCTGACGATGACAATCAAATTTATTCTCTCCAATGACTAAATCATTATACATCTTCTGATAAATGTCGTATTCTATAATATTGGGTTTCTCAGCTTCTTATATTAATATAAAATAAACTGTTAATATTTAATGTAATATAAAATTTTAAAAAAAATCTTACCTGATGCCCTCTATGTGTACTGAATATATACCAGCTCGATGTGTCACCTCATGTCTCCCCCAGTTCATTCGGCCCAATGATGAGTTTCTCTGATATCCACCACCCATAAGTGTGAACAAAATCCATCCCAAATATGAGATGAAATGTACTCTGGTCGGTGGGCTCTAAACGACTCAAAAATTACTATAATTGCTGATGTCTTCATGGGCGTCCTTCTCAAATTGTGAAAAAACTGATGGAAACAGGCATGCATAGAACCTCCCATGCCGCATGGATAGTGTAATGCTTGCTATCATCGATGAGATTCCATACAACCTACAAATAATTTATAATATCATGTTACTAATGAAATAAATTTCAAATTAAATATTATTTATTTACTTACAAACCAATGGTTGAACATACTGAGAAACACATCAAAGTGAATCTGTTCTTATTTGATCCTTGGCATAAAAAAATAATTGAACAATATAGCACTCCCCTTTCCAATACCTATATGCGCTATAATGTCAAAAAAGAAAAAATAATAAAAATTTATTATATAAATAAATTAATGAAAGCTAACTAAAACACATATTTTATCATACATCCAAATGCGTGGATCGAAGAAAAGATTTGGATGTCGCTCATGGATAGGGACAAGAATCATCAGTCATGCAAGACCGTGCCCTCACCACGTTCCCCCGAAACCACCAGTAGGATGACGATCAGATGATCCAAAATCCACTTCATCCAGAGGTATCATAGCCTCCAGAAAATCATGAAATAGATCATCATATATCTCAAACACAAAATGATTGTTGTTATAACATATTTGAAAATATATATCATATATTGATATATTTTATTTATGATTATAACTAGCATTTAATTGAGTCAATGTTCACCTTTATCAACATCTTCAAATCAGATGATGTCAATGTCTTCATATTTCTCCTCGACATCATCAATATACAGACGAGTTTCTGTTTCATCATCTCATTCCATTCCAATTCCATTTGAAACATCATTGACATAATTGTCACCATTGACCCATAATTGTGGGGTTTCATCATTGATATTCATATATCATTTTGAAAAAGAACGATTTTTAGTGGTCTTTTGAAAAATTTAAATTCCTTGGACATCAGCGGAACCACATTTAGTTTTAGAAAAATGATTTTCCTAATATTTCATTTATATTATGCTCCAACAATAACTTAAGTATCTTGAAGTAGCATAGTACATTAGGTAATAAATTTGATATGCTTGTTGATCTACTAAAATGGTTCATTTAATGCAAGAAGACTTTTATATTAAATATCAATGATTCCATGAGTTAGATGAACATTAAATCCTCTATAAGTATCTAACCACCAATATTTAAATGTCGTTATGTAATTCTTTTTTGATATAACACAATTCAATAATTTCATTCATCATGCCACAAAAATCAAGTTCAGTTTCTCTAAGATGATATCCTCTAAAAAACATCATTGTTCATTTTTTTTATTCCCCATAAGAACGTGTATCAAGTCGAATACCTTTTACCGCGTATGCATTATAATATTTAATCATGTTAAATGGTGGTTTATTCAATATACATAGTCGATTATCAATTTCACCAGCATGTTGATACACTTGAAACGTTATTATAAATTTATCAATATAAAAAATAATAAACTGAATTGATATGATAAACCATTAATATTTTTTGTATCCCGTTTTTGAAACCATTGATAAATATTTGTTGCTGGTGTTTTTCAATATGAACTGCTAGAATTTTTGGAAATAGTCCCATGATATGATTTTTCATATGGCCCACAAATAAAAAAAGTTTACTTTAAATAACATAAATTATAAGAGAAGTTAAAGAATCACTCATAGTATAAATGATTTAATTTCTTCACTATTGAGAAAATAATATGTCTAAGCTCTATGATGTGCATAATAAAAAATCTTTCATTCATGAACTCCACTGAAGCCATGCTCTAGCTGATTAAAAACTGATAATTTATTTTCCATTTCATCATCAAAATTTCCCTCCTTTCTTCCCATATGGTTGTGTTTTGAGGAATATTCAGATTCAAAATAATGAGAGTAGAAAAATGATATTTTTTTTAACCAATAATCTTATGAAATTGAGACATCAACTGATGTTTTGTTACATAATTTTTTTCATCATTTTAGGCATTCATCTCTCAAATTGATACATCCATTGAAATGATACCGAACCGTCACATTATTCTTCATGTAGAAATCATAATATCAAATGTTTCATTGAGTCAAAGAAAGACATCCAAAATGATTTTTTTCAGTTTACATATAATTACAACAAAATATTCTTCGAGTTTTCTTAGAGCATCATAGTCTATTGCCACCACACAAATCTCTTAGAAAAATATCATATGTCTATTTCCAATCGTAAATCATAGAATTCAACTAACCTCTGAACTCAATGGACATTATAATTTCCATTAAACATGAAAATCATGACCCTTTAATCAGGTAATATGATCATTCCTAAGACATCTGTCCAAATTTGATGCATAACCATTTGGAAGCCTCAAATCTGCAATTCACTAACCAAATAATAAGTGACTCTTTCTGGTAAATGTATAAGATGATTTTGGCTTCCTTGACATCTGTGATCAACATTTTCAAATAGATTCAAGTTCTGGTCGCCTAAAAATTTGGGAAAGATCTAATTGTTCTTTTATATTATCGTTGGTATTACATGGTGTATCCCAAATTTTAAGAAGTAAATTTTAATAATAGTTCTTCTCAATATGCATTACATAAAAGATTTGGTGGACCAACAAATCATACCAATATGGCAGATCCTAAACAAATGATCGTTTTATACAAATTTTTTCCTTCACAAATCAAGGAATTTTTGGTTGGTTTATTGTTGGTACAAATGTGACGGGAGGTAATCAAAATACAACTGATATTAACCCTTTAACTAAGATCAATTTTGGAGGTCTATCCATTTCAATTTTTCATTTTTTAAAATGATATTTATTCCTCTTAAAAGGATGATCGGTTGGAAGAAATATGCAATGACAGTCAGAATAGCAAGGTTTTTTTATTGACGAGCATAAATGATTTATTTTCATTCATACAGAAAGGACATGATTTCGAACAATGTTTACTTCAGCCTGATAACATACCATATGCTGGGAAGTCACTAATTTTCCACTTAAATGTATATTTTAGGAAGAAATTTTTTTTCTTAGCAACATCATATGTATTAACACCATTACACCATAATAAATTTACCTCATCAGTGAATGGTTTCAAATAAACATCAATATATTTTTTCAGATGTCCTGGGATTAATAAAGACAAAAATATATATGGATCATTTATCAACATCCATAGAGGTATATTTTATGTAGTTATAAAGACAATAAAACATGAATACTACCTACCCTAAGAACTAAATGGACATAAACTATTAGAAGAAATACTGAATCATAATTTCTAGGCTTATAAAGAAAAATACGGATGGACTCTTTCAAAATGCATCAATGTATCACCATTATATAGATGATTTAATATTTTACCGGTTAAAATCTTGGTTTTGTTTCATGACATCATTATCATTGTGTTTTGAGACATAAATAAATGTTTCAACCTGGGTGTAAATGGTAAATATCTCAATAGAGTTATAGGAAACAATCTAAACATCCCCGGCTGAGCTTCTTTATACCTCAGTTTTCTACACTATGATAACTATCCAAAGACTCATTTTCATCAATATATACGATTAAATCATTTTCATATGCATAATTTTTCTGATTAATAAGGCACAGATTATGAACCAGTCTCTTTCTCTCATAGTAATTTGTAGGCATCACATTTCTTTCAGGTAATATTGATTTAACCAATGAAAATATCTGATCAAAATAGTTTTTTGAAATTTCATTATCTGATTTAATATTTTCTAATTTTTCAACCGCTTCTATGTTTATTATATTGAATCAAGAATATAATTAATCCTTAGAAAACCTCAACAACTCATAAAATTCAAATGAATCCAACAAAATAGTTAAATCAATATCATCTCAAGTTTTTGTTTTTGGAACAGATGGAACTATAACATCAAGTACTAAATATTGAAACTGTGAGGGATCCATAATCAAATTATTAGTATCCTATATAGAACTACGTTCACGGTGTTGATACTAAGAAACATAATAATATTAAAAACCAAAATGAAAGATATTTCCCCCAATATTGTCAAATGTTTCAAACGTTCTCAGAGAACATTTTTTACAACGACACTTACTGATGACTTCTGAAACAAATTTTGTTTTTGATTATGGAAATGTAAATAATGCTTCAACACCCTCAATATAAAAATTATTTAAACCCATACTTCATGGATTTATAAACTGATTTATCAAAGTGAGATCATTTAATAATGACTATTGTCATCTTCGTTGTGCCATATTTCTCTAAAAATATAAAATTCTTAATGTCTTCGAATAATTCGAAATAAGAAAAACACAATCCAAAAAATAAGAAATAAATAATTACAGCAAATTCATACAAATTATGACTAAATATGGGCAACAAAATTTCTAGTGGATTGGTAGCTACTCTTTTATCCTATGGTTCATTTACTTGCAATTTTCTCAGACTGAAATCACAATGAAGAATCTACATGGAGGTATGTATATCCATTCCTGTGCATAAAAGAATGTATATGTGTACCACTAAGAATATTATTCATTATGATTTCAGTGTGAGAAGGATGCATGTAAATGAACCGTTGGACAGAAGAACCCCCTTTACGTCGATGAATCATCTTCATGCAACTATCACCACCTCAACAAATTATGAAAAATGTTGTACATTGAATTTATATCCAAACTCGGGCATATGAGATTGAATATGCTTACATAGAATCATATTTTTATTCTTAATTATTTTTAATTATTTCAAATTATTTCTAATTATTAGGAATTATTTCTAATTATTTCGAATTATTACTATTTTTTACTGTTTATTCTTATTTAATACTATTTATTCATATATATTCTTATTTTGTCCTATTTATTTCTAATTATTCTTAATTATTCCTATTAATTTCTAATTATTTCTAATTATTTCTAATAATTTCTAATCATTGGAAATTATTTCTAATTATTTCTAATTAATGATAATTATTGCAAATTATTGATAAATATTCTTAATTATTTCTAATTATTTTTAATTATTATTAATTATTTATAATTATTGTTATTTTTTGCTAATTATTTCAAATCATATCTACTTATTTCTAGTAATTCCAAGTTGTTCCAAGTTATTCCAAGTTATTCTTACTAATTCTACATTATTCCTACTTATTCTAATTTATTCTCACTTATTCATAATTATTACCAATTATTACTAATGATTACTAATGATTAGTTATTATTACTAACTATTACTTATTATTACTAATTATTAGTAATTATTACTAATTATTACAAATTATTACTAACTATTACTAATTATTACAAATTATTACTAATTATTACTAATTATTACTAATTGTTACTAACTATTACAATTTTTTACTATTTTTATTATTTATTAATATTTAATACTAATTATTACTAAGAATTACTCATTATTATTAATTATTACTAATTGTTTCTAATTATTACGACTTAATACTATTTATTACTATTTTTTACTATTTATAACTATTTATTACCATTTATTTATATTTATCACTAATTATCACTAATTATTACTAATTATTACTAATTATTACTAATTACTACTATTTATTACTATTTATTAGTATTTATTTCTATTTATTACTATTTATTACTATTTATTACTATATTACTATTTATTATGATTATTACTATATATTACTATTTGTTACTATTTATTAATATTTATTACTAATTATTACTATTTATTGATATTTACGACTAATTATTACTAATTATTACTAATTTATTACTAATTGGTTAATAATTATTAATAATTATTATTATTTATTACTAATTATTTCTTATTATTACTAACTATTATTATTTATAACTAATTATTATTAATTATTAGTAACTCATAGTAATTCATAGTAATTTTTAGTAGTTATTAATAATTATTAATATTTATTAGTAATTATTACTAATTATTACTATTTATTAATAATTTATTACTAGTTTTTAGTATTAATTACTAATTATCACTATTTATTCATAATTATTAGTATTTATTACTAATTATACATATTTATTGGCAATTATTAGAATATATTACTATTTATTAGTAATTATTAGTATTTATTACTAATTAATAGTATTTATTACTATTTATTAGTATTTATTAATATTTATTACTATTTATTACTATATATTACTATTTGTTACTGATTAACAACTAATTAATAGTATTTATCAATAATTATTACTATTTGTTACTAATTATTAGTAACTATAAGTATTTATTACTAATTATTAGTATTTATTAGTATTTATTACTAATTTTTGTATTTATTACATATTATTAGTATTTATTACTAATTGTAAATATTTTTTAATTATTATTAGTATTTATTACTATTTTTACTAATTGTTACTATTTTTTTCTTAATTATTACTATTTATCTCTATTTATTACTAATTACCTCTAATTATTACTAATTAGCGTTAATTACTATTAATTGATGCAAATTATAGCTACTAATATCAAATTACCGCTAATTATTTATATTCATTACTAATTATCTTTAATAATTATTATTCACTACTAATTACTAATAATTAGTACAATTAATTGCAATTAATTGTTACAAATAAGTATTGGTTAACAAAAAATCTAAATCTAATTTAATTACACCAAATTAAAAATTATTAAAATTAATATAAAATATGAAATAAAAACTAAATTAATTAAAAGATAAATTCCTTTAAATGTGATCTTTTAAAAGGGTAGACGACTTCAAAATATGTTGGTAAAACATATATTTAACTCAGAGAAGTTTTAAATCTATAACTAGAGTTTAGAGAGAGAGAGAGAAAGTTGAAATTGAAAAGAATAATGAAAAAATATGATGGGGGTATATATAGGTTAGAATATTTGCGATGGTATTATTTGCAATGGGCATCCCGTCACAAATACCTTCAATCTCATTAATTATTGTCAGCAGTTAAAAGGGTATTTGTGATGGGTCCTGTTGCAAATAGTGACATACTAACACACTACTTGCAACGTGGGCATATCCCCATCGCAAATAGTATTTCCTGAAGCCGAGTATTTGCGACGGGGTGGCATCCCCTATCGCAAATACCTTTCCCGCAGTTTGGCACAAAAAATTCACCAAACATTTTGGAATGTGACCCCTTATCATGTCTCAAATAATATATTATTTGCGATAATATAAGTTCCCCATCACAAATAATCTCTAAAAAAGACTATTTGTAATTGGATCTATTCTCGTAGAAAATTACCTGTCCTAAAAAGAAAATTTTCCCATAGTAAAATTATTATTATTATTTTCATTTTATAATTTTTTTATTTATTGTATTTCCCTAATATTATAATTCACATATATCATTCATTATTTTGATCGTTAAATTATTTTTTTCAATAAAATAGAGATTAAAAATCCAATTAAATTATTATATCATGATTTAAAATATGAAATACATTTTACCAAATTCAATTTATTAATATATGAAATGTTTATTTTAAATATTAATATATAACACATTAGAAAAACAATTTTTCTAAATTATAAATTATTTCATTTGTAATGAATTATTATATGGTTCTTGATGACATTTCTAATTTATTTATTTATTTTTATATATTATTTTTACATGTTGAATGAATTGGTTTACAATATTAGTAATTAAAAAATTTGATATATTTCTATTATAATGATTCGAATATACTAATAAACTATATGTAATAAGAATATGTCAATTAGATATATATCTATGGACAATATATAAAATGACCATATAGAGGTTATATATCAATTTTATAATTCAATATATATCATTACATAAAACTCTACAAACACTCATTCAGTTACATAATTTAATTGTTTTTTTATATTATTTATAATATTTTTCATTTTGTTTACTATTATTATAGATTGTATGATCTTCTTGAGAGAGTGTGATGATGAATAGTTCATTATTAATGTATTTTTATTTACATGCGGTTTCATTCATTTTTTCATAAAAACACAAAATTTAGTTATCGTTCAATATATTTAGTATTTTATTATATGTTATAAAAATATAGTTTAATGGAATAATGCATCATTCATTTTAATTTTTCTGTTGAATACAAGACAATACATCAAACGCATGGGGATTGATAATAGAAACACTACAGTAAACATACATAAGGTCACATTATCCTCACCTTAACATAATTTTACACCAAAAATATTATTTCTTTGATGAACATTAATGAGGTTATGGTTATATCACCATATCCTTAGGTTTTCACTTCACGTCCTTAAAATTATTATATCTCCACATAACTGTATCATGGTGAGTGGCCTTGTTTCATTTTACACTTTCCTTATTAGGTAAGAACACTAACAATTATTACTTATATGAAAGATCATGTTCTAGCTATGTAACATTTGAGTTTAGTAAATGTGAGGAATCATAATTGTACTTCCTAAAATGTTCTACAAGAAACACATTGTGAATTTGTGTGATGTTTAGTTATGCGGTTGGGAAATAAGATATAGTCTCTATGTGATTAATGATCTTGAAGACGATGATTTATCTAAGGATAAATATTACAATTTTATAATCTTTCATAACCCTCCTCAATAGTGTTATTCATAGAAATGTTGTAACAACCCCAACCCCCTCCATAGGTACATATCGTCTAATGATAATGAGAGAAGGGTGACTAATATGCCCAAATGCTTCAACTAATAGGCCACAAGATGGAGATGATCTTTGATGGTATATCATAAAAAAAATATTGGAGCCATTACACTAGTATATTTTAGATGATGATAGGTATTATGAAAACACCAAAAATCACATTCTCATAACAAGAGGAAATATAGATCCCAATAGATGATTGTAATTTCTCAACACACAATCCACATCCATACCCCCAGCTGGTGGGTCACAGGTCCTCAACAGCACCTCCACATGTTCTAGAGGCTACCAACTAGCAGTGAGGGTGTGAAGGTGGTACAATGATTATACTATACCCTCGTATCAAAGTAACACAATAGAGATTACCAAATACATAATAAAGTAGAAGATGATATAAATAGACATTATAAAGAAGATTTATAAGGATAACTAATTTAACAATAAAATAAAATGAAAATCAAATATGTAGTTTTATATACATGGATGTTTGGAATGATGATATACAAAATGCACCATATGACAGTCATATACAATCAAGCTATAAAAAAATTACAAACAGAACAAAAGGTTGTTGGCATGCTTCCTTATCCATGCCTGTAGAAAAATAACTCATGTACCAAAGGTAGTCTGAGTAGGGTGTGAGATAAAATCCTAGTATCCCACCAAAAACTGTATCTAGTAGTAATACAAGATTTTATCATAGCTGAAATGGTCACATAGAAGTTGTCATTTTCAAGTGGGAAATTACATATATGGTTAAATCCACTTGTAGTTTGGCCAAGTACTTAGGATGTTCCTTGAGTTCAATTTAAAAATAATATTACAAGGTAAATTCAATTTATAATCCAATATGAATGAATATATATCATCTTATACTTGGTCACATAGCTTGTACATCAGCTTCCCTGAGTTGGACTTATATGGGTAAAGTGGTATCATTAATGAAGAGTTCTGACCACTAAGCTTGTACATCAGCTTCCCATTGTTAGGTATCATCGTGTACTAGATCACGCTACCATATCTCCTTTACCAAATGAACTATCCTTCTTATGATTATCTTCACTATCTGATCGACAACATGAATGGGGTACTCCTTGTAGGAAGATTCCAAATCCAACTCAAACTCCTCAGGTTGAAAGACACATGATGGTTCTTGATAATATTTGTGAATATGAGATACTTGAAATAAATCGTGCAAATACCGGTATGTAATAGAATGATATATCTTGTAAACCCCTAGTCTGATATATCCCAAACCTTGAAGATCCCAACGAACCTTTGTGAGATCTTACCCTACCTCTGAATACATCTATTATCTTACATGGTGGAGACTCTCAAGAAATCTTGGTCCCTTACCTTGAAATATAGATGTTGCTGGGGTCTGTTGGCATAAGACTTCTGTCAGAACTGGGCTATCATCATGAACTTTCTGATCAACTAGACATGTTCTATAGTCTCTTTCACAAGACGTGGTTTAGGAATGGATCCATCCTCTACCTCTAACTAGCAGATAAGTGAATGGAAATGCATACACTATAAAGATTCTAAAGGATCCATCTCAATAGTATCCTTGAAGATTATATTATTAGTGGACTCTATGAGGGAAATGTGATTCTCTATGAAAACACCAATATCAAGGAGACATGTACAAAGAATAACCTTTATAAATTGAATCATATGGTTTAGTTATCCATCTATCAAATGGTCATAGGTCGTGCTCAAGAAGAACCCATGTACCCAAGTCCTTCAACCCCCCATTACATGACTATGCTCTAAATAAAGAATATCTATAAGAAATTATAGGCCAATGAGATCTATGGTGATTTACAAACTTCTTGAATTGTAGCTTCCATATCTTATCAACTAATAAGGTATCTCTCATAGTTAAGAAATTTTTTTACATTCATCAGATGATAAAGAACGAACCACATTGTATCATTTTCTCGAAGGTGATATGGGTAAACTAGTAAAGAAATCCATTCATACATCATATATTTCTACTCCAGAATTTAAAAATGCTAAAAAATACCTTCCAATCATTGATCTTGTTACTTAACCTTCTTGTAGGCAGAAAAATGTGCGATGAAACCATAAATACCACATTTCATACCAGTCCACTAATAATAGAAATGTAGATCTTGGTACATTATGATGACACATAGATGAACTGACCATTATCAGGCATGACATAACCACATCGTCTCCATCCTGACGTCCTCTATGTCCCATACACACCCATGGAATAGTAAATTATCATTCACAACCAACATAAAATCCTAATATGTATCAACAACAGAGATAATTTCTTGTAGGAAAAGGCTTTATTGATTAGATTCTTGCCTCATTATTACCCATTCAAGAAGTTTATATGTCACTACTAAGGAAACGAAGTGAGTTTGATCATTGTCCTTTTGAACAACGATGTGAATCAAAAAGAAAAAATTCGTGAACATCCATTCTCCTATAGCCTCCTGAAACACCTGAGTGTGATTCTTTATTCTCAAAGCATCATCCAATTAATAACCTTTACCATGAATGTAGGAATGTTTGAAGTCAGATGACTATAGGTACTCAACATAACTATGCCAGCTGAGATTTAATTCCCATTGTGTAAATATGTACATGAGAATTTTTTGACCAGTTTATAGAAAAAAACTATCTCCAAGTAGATAGTGTCTCTACTAGTGTAGAGAGTGAACCAAAATAGCTAAATTGAGGTAGTGTCTCGTGTAATTCAATTCATGAGGCCTCAAATGACAAGACCTTTACATGATGAATCACTTGTACTGCATCAACATAACACCAATCATGATACCCTATGCATCACAATATACAATATAGCTTTATTGTGGCTTGAGAAGAATTAGTATCAATCCGGATGTCTTTCTTTCCATTAAAGTCATAATGTTTTCTTCACAAGCTTCTGACTATCTAAATTTTACACCCTTCTTTGTCAGACCTGTAAGCAGCAGTGAATGGTTTGTTAAATCATGGATTAATTATTTATAATATCCGAATATAACTAATAATCACTGATTTAAAAAATTCCTTGAGATTTTCCCATGAAAATTTATCTCTATCTGTCTTTGGATCTACTGAAACTCTTATTTCAACGATAATATGACCCAAGAAGTGACTATATCGATCAAAAAGTGACATTTTCTAAGCTTATATAAGATCTGATTCTTTCTAGGTCTATTTCGCATGATCTGAAAATGGTTGGCATGGAAATGTTATAATCATTATTAAAATAAAATATTATAAAAAAATTCTATCATGTTTGAATATAAATATTGGTGGGCAACTATATTCAAAAGATCCATGAAAACAACAAGTGCATTCGTGAGTCCGAATATCACTACCATGTACATTTAAAGACTATACCTACTCTTAAAAGTGTTTTGAGGTATGTCGGATGACCTCACACACAACTGATGATTACCCAACCTCAATTATGTCTTTCAAAACATTATTGCTTCTTGTAGCTGATCAAAGAGGTCATTTATTCTTAGAATTGGATACCAATTATTTAATATGATATGGTTCAAAAAAAGTTAATCCATGTTTTTCCAATGTTCAAAATCCATATTTTTTGTTAAAGATGGTCGGTGAACCCCAAACCGATGTGCCAGGTCATGTGAATCCTTTAGCCTCCAGATCCTCTAACAATATCTTGAGTTCTATATGTCTTATTGGATCTAGCCATTAAGGAATAATGTACATTGGTGATGGTCCTGACAATAAATTAATGATAAATTCAACCTCTTTCATCGGAGGTACACTAGATAATTCATTTGGAATGAAATCACATAAATGCTCCCCAACAAAAATGAAAAATGAATGTCATAACCTCTAGTAATCCTAGAATAGACGAGCAATTTGAGTTATGACATTACATAGCCTCTGCTAATCGGGTATATATGTAGTCATAGTAACATCCTATTATCATACTTTAACATGTTTAATTCCATCTAGTGATGTAATTGCCACATTCTGATGATATTAGTCAATATAGGCTCATTAGTAAACTAACTAGTTCATCCTGATGATTACATAAATGATATTGAAGTGGAGGACAAAACGATTCCACAAAAAAAGGTATCAACTAATCTCAAGGGTACAATATTTACAATGAGGAACACACACTAATTGGATACCTAACAGGGTAACAAGAATAATAAATTGTAAAAAAAAATTGATAACGAGGATCTAACTCTCCATAGTAGTCTCATTCAGGTTCCAATTAAATAATAAACTAATGTGGTTCCAACTAGAATTCTCCCTGAAATAGTGGAAGGTATGGTACTCAGCTCTTCTAAAATATGCTAGATTATATATAACTAGCTAGTACCATGACCCTGAGTCACTACTTTACTTCAACTAGTAAGCTTGCTCTACTGGCATTGAGATTCATATGTCTGACCACATCTTCCTCGACTATCACCTCAGCCTAAGCATGAGATGGTAGTCCAGATTCCTATCTAGAATGATCCTACCAGACCTGCTCAGGAATATGGGGTAAGAGTATATTCTAGATCTTTAGGCACTGGTGGAATTTTCATGCTAAACCACTGGATGTGGCCCATTATATCCCTTTCATTCCACTCAATCTTATAGGAATTGAGGTTTTGTATGTACTACATTCTTGTACTAGTGACATATAAATATTTTATCATTATGATGAACATGACTACTGCTAACACCAAGAGTATCCTCAAAACATCTATTTCAGTCAGACAAATAATCACTAATAGATCTAGGGGTCAAACCACCCTAACTCAAACAACCAGCATCCCTAAAATATCATTATGTAATAATGTCTGGGTTGACTCTTTCTGAAATAGTTTTCAACCTGAATACTTTGACCTATGAAATGATGGTTTATACCATCCTATCCCCAAACCTGCTGGTGGTCATAATATCTCCACATGCTAGAGTAATAGAAAACCACTTCAACTTAGTAAATCTTAAAGAGTATTTCATTAACAACATACATCCTTGATGTAGGTTCAAGAATTCTCTAGCTCATTCACCCTCAAACTATAGGGAAAATAAAGAGTCATAGAATATTTCATGGAATTCTTGACAAACCATATCATGATACTGATAAGCATTGATAATAACATCCCACCACCTCTTTGAAAAATTCCATTGCATATATGTAGAAATTTATACCCTATTCACTAGAGGTATCTGGAGATGCTCAAATATAGAAAAAATATCTTTGCTCCTTGAGTCAGCAGAATGAGGCCTGCCATCTCATGAAAAGGTGGGATGATTTTACAACTGAAACTCTTGAGTCAACTCTTCAATACTTGGGAAGGTCAAACAATAACATTAATATTCTAAAACATGTGTATAATTCTCGGTCGCAACTGGGTGGCAATACCTATACATTGAACAAGAAGAGTTTCCACATTTGGAGCTATAATAGAAATTACAAGAAGATCGATGCCCTCCACATCTAGTTTTTGGCCATAACCACCTTCAGGGTGTACGATTAGAGGACGTCATGGTTACATGATCCTAAAATGCTAAAAATATTTCTCTAAAGAGAATTATGTTTAAAAAATATTAAAGGAAAACAACTAGGATAAGTGAATATCTTTCTAATACACATATCGTACCCTTCCTCCTGCTCCTAAAGACATTATTGGGTAACAAATAAAGAACATATCAGTATATTAGAATATAATAGACTCAACAACTACCCACTACTAAATCTGGGTTTGTCTCTAGGACTCTGTTTAGCACATATAATATGGGAATTTTTTACATTATCATACATATTCTTTTTAATCTTGTTCAAATTAAAATATTTGAATCACTTTAAGTGGTTATATAATATGGATGATACCTTAAAATCCATAATGGATCGTACTTATTATGATCCAAAATATGAATTCTTCTTAACCAATACCATAACATGTTCCAGCCCATGCGACTAATGGTGCATGGCTTAGTGATGCATAAATAACTGCTTAAGGTGCCTAATTTAACCATTGTGATATAGAACAATTAGGTCAAGGTATTCCCTTTAAGTTTAAATTATGTTTTCCATTCTCTATAAGGAAATTAAGAACATTTAATGAAATAATTAATGAACTAACAAGATTCAACAAGAAAATTAAGGATAAAATAATAGTCGGGACATAGAAACATTCAAAAAATATTTATCATATTGAACCTATAATAATTCATGTAATGTTACTCCCTCATTTCACTGGGCATTGGTGAATGAAATATAAATTCAATAATACCTATATCAATAATATCAAACAACACGTGCATCACTTATAGGTTATGTTATATCAACTTTAAATGGAAAAATCAATAATAGTAATTTCCTATCCAAGGTAATTTGGCTTCCCCTATATATGGGGTAGCAATATCCGAGAATAGAGTAATTTATAAATTTCATTATCTCCCAGTCTCATGTATATTACCCAGATAGTAATACAACGGAAAAATAATGTCCTAATACGACTTTGTAACATCCTCTGATGGAATCCACTTAACTCTTCCACTGAGCTGGTGGGTCACATGGCCTCAAGTGCACCTCCCTAAATGTGAGAATATATCGACTAGCGTTGTGGGAGAAATGTTGGTACAATCGGTATACTAAACTCTCACATCAGAGTATCATAACAAAGACACAATAACCATACACCAGTGGAAAAATATATAAACACAAATAATAAATAATTTGTGGAAGAATAGAAAACTAATCAATTTAAAAATAAGAAAAGGCCACTAGGAAGTGTCATATACATGGATACATGGTATGCTGATATAAAAAATGGCACATGAGACATAAATATACAATAATTCTATTAAAAATTTAATATATCTAAAGTCTTTTATTTTAGAATCTCGATTGTATGTTCGGTCCTATGTTGTAATTCTACATCTGAAGTTAAAGAATATCAAAACTTTATAGTAGGGAAATGTCCTTTATCCATACCTATAGACAAATAATATTCACAGGTACAAAAGTCATCCCAAGTAGTGTGTGAGACAAAATCCCAGTAGGACACAACCATTATTGTCTATAGTTAATATAATATGTTCTCATATCTAATCGGTTTTTAGGAATAAATGATATAATAAATAAGTATTACAAAATTAATATCAGCCTGGTCAGGTTCATAAATAACACCTGCAAGCTCTACATGCTTCGGATCACATCTATCAGTGTTGCTGATCAGTAACTATATATATATAGTATTATATATAGTACAATTATATATATAACACATATATGGACCGAGTGTATATAGATTGTAGTGGTCACATAATTTTAATACTAGGTGTTGGATGGATCATGGTGTAACTCAAACGTCCATAACTGGTCTAAATGATTCTATAATCTCAATAAATATGGAAAATTCCCTAAATCCCATAATGAGTTGGAGATTCAATGATTATCAATCTAAATGATGTGTTTTCTTTCATTTCAACACTCAATATGAGGGGAATGGTGCATCATTCCCACTATCCAAATAGTTTCATTTGTTTGAGACATCTTGATTAACACCCAATGTAAGGGAGCATGAAGCTTTCATTCCAAAAAGATCATGTAACATCATACCACATCCTATAATGAAGGTGTAATCATATTTATCATAAGTATAAGGCATTACATCCCACTTATCATAATCACTAATCAAAAATATATATGTAATGGATGATAATTTGATTAATATATTTGATAAAACATGTATTAATCAGTGTGGCCATACCACCCATCATAATCAATTCTAAAGAACCCATTGAATTTATTTAGAAATGGAATCCCAACATGAAGAATCCCATCCAATTAATTCAATCCACTTAATTATCCAAAATGTAGAAATTTCATTTATAATTATTAAAGGTGTACTTAGAAAATGTCATTTCTATGTGAAAAAATTTCTAACATGTGTAAATCCACATGTAGTTTGTTCATGAACTTAGTATGTAACACCAGAGATTTTTAAGAGAAATATTTTGTTTTTTATGTTATATACATCATCAAAGGAATATTTCACTACACACAACAGTAGCTTGGCTTTTTTACATGCAATCGCAACCTTCCTCGATAGCTTGCGATGCATGCTATATCGAGTTTCACTAAACAATGATATACTATTAAAATATTATTAAAACTAGCTGTTATTAATAGTATGAAATTTTAAAATTTTTATCATTAAAAATGTACTTTATTTTTGGGTTTGGAATATCGAAATTATCCTAGGGTGAATTTTTGGTATTTTTTTGAAAACGTTCAATTTTTGATGAATAGTGAAAACACTAGGTTACTATTGAAAAATAGACTTTTTATTTAAATAATTATTTATAAAATTTAAATTTATTTTAGGTCAAAATTGATACATAATTTCTATATAAGTTAAAAGTAATTCATTGGAGTCATTTTATAATAATTTTAGATATATAAAAATTTAAATGAATATTTTACCGTCTTTTACCCACCTCCAATGAGAGTTTGAAAATTTCCATAAAACATAAATTGACCACTTCTGTGAGTGGAATTTAGAAAATCTGAGAGACGCGGTTAACATAATGGAGTAAAATGTGGTTTAATAAGAATTTTTTTGGTGAATAGTAGCTTTTTACTTTTATTTACCACGGTTAAAAGTAAATATTGTAATTAAGGGTAAAAATGGTATTATTATTACACTAAAACATGTACTAATTCTATTGTATAAGTTTAATTCGACCAAAAACAACATTAAGAATAAAATATGACCATTTAGGTCCACTTGTATTAGATTAGGACATTTATTATTATTTTATTTAATGAAGAGTTAAAATGGATAAAATCAATGTTTAATAACTAAAATATTTTTAATATAGAGTTTTACATAAGATAAATTCATCTATAAATATTCATTAGAAGATAAAAAATATTTCCTATATAATGGTATTTTATTTATAATTTTTAGACTTTAAATAATTCAATTTATTTATCCCACAATGACGATCCAGTAATTACCTTATTATGGAAATATTAACATAATTGATATTTTAAAACCAAAATAAATTAAATTTGAGACTTTTTATGAATTAAATTAATATTATAGGTTAATATCACATATTATTATTGATTTAATTAACTTTTGTTGAACTAATCATGCTGTTGTGATTTTCATAAAAATCAAGTACCAAATAGTGTCAAAATTGACATAAAATAGTTTTTAAAACAAATATTATATTATTAATTTTTATTTACTCTTAAAAATCTATGGTTCGGCTAAATAAATTATATAAGGTTATATATATTAATAATAAACAACTTGGGGTTCGTT
Source organism: Viscum album (assembly GCA_963277665.1). Taxonomy (NCBI): domain Eukaryota; kingdom Viridiplantae; phylum Streptophyta; class Magnoliopsida; order Santalales; family Viscaceae; genus Viscum; species Viscum album. The sequence goes on from OY728167.1 coordinate 1,009,832,796, forward strand.
TCGATTATTATATTAAGTTTATTAACCATATAGTATAAGAAAACAAGAAGACACGGTAAAAGTAAAATTATTTAACTTAAAGTTAAATCTAAATGATAAGGATAAAATAATAACCTAAACTTGTCTAAAATATATCGGTTGAGAGGTTTTAGACCCATTCCTAGCTTGGAATTGAAATAAATCAATTTGGAGCTGTTAAAAATTGAATATGACTTTATAATAAAATAATATTTTATGTTTTTTTAAAGTGCCCCTCTCCTCCCTTATAAAAGGGAACCTCCTTCCTCTCCTCCTCACACCACCTTGAGCCTCCATTCTCAGCCAAACCCTTCTAAATTCTGTTCTACACTTCCCTAGAATCATCCTAGAGATCTTGGTTTTTTTCAAAACCATTTTAGTTCCCTAACAGGAGGTTATGAAGAGGCGCTTCAAAGAAGATGTAATGTTTGTTACCGATTCTTTCAACTTTATTTCTTCTCCAACTTCTTATTGATTAGTTGTTTAATTATGGAGTAATAACATCAGTATCAATCGTATACTGAAATTTTATTATAAATATGAAACAACCCGTTTTCACCTTCTATCCATCCTATGGAAAATGACATCACCGCGCGTGCGTACGTATGGAATACCGTCTCCACGTCGTGGTGTAATTTGTTTTCCACCATCTCCTTACATGGATGGGTATAATAGTGTAAATAATAACTATATAAGATTATTTTAATGTGATATTTATTCTGAAATAGTATACATACACTTCAATACAATTCCATGATCATGGGAACGGTATCATCGCTCGTGCATACTTACGGAATACCGTCTCCACGATGTGATGCGACTCGTTCTACATAACCTTCAATGCATAATGATTATATAAATTAGTTTAGTGAATAAATATGATATATATTACACTAATACCATTCTATAAATGAGGTATCTATAACCTAAAAATAAGAATAACAATTTATTGTACAAGACACGCATAAGAACAAAAAGAAATAAACACTAGAATAACAAGTAGCAATGAAATATAACTAATAAGAAGCTCAGAATATGACCATATATGATATCATAACAATTTTTATGATTCTGGAATAAGTCAATGACATTACTTAAATCATTATACATGAGGTTCATACATGTACGAAGCAAATCGGACCTAAGGTAAGTGAAAATCTCGCAATCTCAATTTTTATCTAAGATTGTTTATACTTTAGAATTTACCGGGGAATATTTATCATCCGCATCCATGTTCCTTCAATATGTAATATTATTTCTATCCTCTTACAATTTTTGAAATCCAATTTTACCCTTCGGTGAATTTTTAGTAAAAGATATGAAAGAAATCTTTTGTCGTTTTTAGTACGAGGTACTTTTTTTGACTTTTCCATCCAAAGTACGAGAAGAATGTTTTTTAACATACATGGAATGAATGGATTTTTAAAACATTATTTCAATAAATCTTTCTTTACATTTTTTCAATTTCATTTTTAATCAACTTATTTTAGTTTAAAATAGTATGGCATGTTAAGAGCGTAAAATGTTTTTTGGAAGTAGAAAGGATATTATCCTCAAGAATGGAGTTCAAGTGTTTTATCAAAATTATTTTCCATCTAAGTTAATACAGGGTTCTGTTTCTATCCCTATTTTTACATTGATTTGATTATGTTGTGATGGAATTATTTTTATGAAGTCCTTTTATCCTATATGATTTATGTTATGATGACATGAAGTTTAAGAATCCCATTTTTATTACATGGGTTATGTTATGATGTATGATTTATGATCTTGTGGAACACATTAGTATGGTATCATTATGAGATTGGTGGGACCTATATCTCCCTCCAATTCATTGGGTAAAGATTTATATCTCATGAGATAGACATGGCTAGAACGGCAGGTTAATCCGGTTCAGTGAAACAGGACTGAAATGAGGAGTGAACTCGGTTCAGAAATGGACTTTTCTGCTAAGATAGTCTTAGAAACAAGTCTTGACTAATAAGAAATGATTATCTATGATTATGTGTGTATGAAACAATGTTTCATGTTTCATGTTATGATTATTTGTATTACACTTCAATATTATGATTGATCCCATGTCATGATATTATGATATCTTTTACAGGATAATATTTTCAAAATGTTACGTTCTTTAAGAGTATGATATGATTTATATTTATTTTTTTTACACTTACTGAGCATTTGAGCTCACCCTTTTGTATGTTTTCTTTTCCCCAGGTCTGGAATAAGGGTATTAAGTAGTATATGCCAAAAGGGACTCTAGATATGATGAAATAAATGGGAGACAACGTAGATGATTTATAAACCAGTTGTTTATGTTTCCCAGTTTCTAAATACACTATACCTATACGATCCTACCATGGTTTTGTTATATGTTGTAATAAGTGTGCTTTAAATTTTGAAGTAATAACAATGCATGTAAAGTATGGGTCATTATAGTTGGTATCAGAGGAAGGGTATAGTCAACCTTTGGAAACTAGGTCATGAAAGATTTATTAAGAACCCTAAGGATATATCTAAGCATAGAACAATCTTATTGTTTTAGAGATGGACATGAACAACCTATGATAAGACCTTAAGTGTGAGATTTTATCATGATTATGTAGTTTTATTATTATAATTACTGTTTCACACACTATTCTCCTTGGTTTTAGTCAATGGATGGAACCCAAAGGAACCATGTTAATGCGGAATACGACAGGCAATGCAAAGATTGTCCCCCTGAGGAACCAAACGTTATGAGAGATGGAATGAAAAATCATGTAGTTATTCTCACACAACATTCTCAGGCTATAAATTATGTAGGACTTCCAAACTAGCAAAGGAATGAGCAACAGTCTGTTGAATCCTTCATGAGGTAGCTTCCACCCTCATTCAGTGGTTCTACTGATCCATTAGTTGCTGAACAATTGATTAGTACTACTGAAAAGATATTTTCAGTTCTTCAATGTTCTGAACATGATAAAGTCATCTTAGCAGTTTATCATTTGGAAGGTGAATCTGATCAATGGTGGAATATTATCAAGAATACATGGCCAAGAGATGAAATTGAGTCCATCGAATGAGACGAGTTCAAGAACATATTTTTTAATAATTACTTCGCTCATATTCCTTGAACAAAGATGTAGAAGGAGTTTCATGAACTAAATCAATAGGATGATGAATCGGTTGGTACCTATGAAGCAAATTTTACAACACTTTCAAGGTACGCTTATGGGATAATTATCCAACCTAAGAGTAAGATTGATCGATTCTTTAGTGGATTAAATCGAAGTCTTTGAAGGGTGTTAGCCATAAGGTACATCAATAGCTACGAGGAAATCGTTCGATGTGATCTTAAGGTTGAGATGGAGATTGGATTAACCCATCAGTCATATGAGATTGATAAGAAGAGGAAAATGGAATTCAAAGGGAAATCTAATGAGCACACTGAAAAGAAGATGAGTTTTCCCTTATGCACAAAATGTGGAAATAAACATGGAGGGAGTTGTATTAAAGGGAAAAGTAAATGTTTCAAATTTGGAAAAGAAGGTCATCGGGCATTTGAATGCCGTAATTATGGGAAGAAGATGTCTAACGATTTGAACAAAGAAAAGGCTACATTGAGTGAACCTCCTACACTTTAATGTTACAAGTGCAATGAAATGGATAATTATTCCAATCAATGCCATAATCCAAGGATTGTTGATGATGATCGACGTCAACAAGCACTGAAGGCTAAAGAGAAAGGAAAGTCACATAAAACTTCTACTAGCTATGTAGAGTATGATAACGAAGTGGTGAAAGGTACACTTACCATTCACTCTAAAGTAGAAAATGTTTTATTTGATTCTGGATCCACCCAATCTTTTATTTCTGAAAAAGTTTCTAAGGGTATCGCCGTATTACCTCAACAATTAGTTGTTGAGTTAGCTGTGACAACCACTAATGGCACAACAATTGCATCAAAAGTTTATATTTCTTCTTCGATTGATGTTTGTGGGAAAGTTCTTCCTATAAATCTTTTGATCCCTCCTATAGTGGAATTTCATGTGATTCTTGTCATGTATTGGCTTTCTTAATGTGGATCTCATATCAATTTCCAAAGAAGGGAAGTCACATTTCATATTCCAGATCAATCTATGATCGTCTATCGATGCACGGATGAACATAACCTTCCAATGGAATTTCTTCCATCTTATGGGTCTTGATTCCTCTAAATGAAGGTTATTTATCTCAAATGGTTGGAGAGAAACTCACGATTAAGAATAAAATCATTATATGAGAGTTTGATGATGTCTTTCTGGAGTAATTTCCTGGACTTCCAACAAATCGTGAAGTTGAGTTTTCAATAGAACATGTACCGGGTGGTTTACCTATTTAAAAGACACCTTATATAATGGCCCCAATTGAGTTGCAGGAATTGAAGAAGCAACTCCAAGAGAATATTGATAAGAGATTCATACGCCCTAGTGCATCACCTTGGGGTGCACCTGTTCTGTTTTTTGAGAAGAATGATTGATCAATGAGACTCTGCATTGATTATCGAGAACTTATAAAGATCATTATAAAGAACAAATATCCTCTCCTATTCATTGATGACTTATTTGACCAACTACACAGAGCTCAATACATTTCGAAGATTGATCTTTGTTTAAGGTATCATCAATTAAGGGTCAAAAGGGAGGATATACCAAAGACGGCTTTCCATACAAGGTATGGACACTATGAATTTATAGTGATGACATTTGGTCTTACTAATTCCCCTTTTATCTTCATGGATCTGATTAATAGAGTCTTTAGAGACTATCTTGATCAGTTTTTGATGTCTTTATAGATGATATTCTTGTCTATTCAAAGAGAAAGGATGAACATGAAGATAACTTGAGAATTGTATTAAAGACCCTGAGAAAGGATAATATTTATGCCAACTTTACAAAGTGTGAATTTTGGCTTCAAAAAGTTTCATTTTTGGGTCACATAATCTCAAATGTGGGGATATCTGTGGATCCAGCAAAAATAGAGGTAGACAAAAGATGGTCGAGACTAACAACAGTAACTGAGATCCGACGTTTTCTTGGTTTCTCTAAATGTTATTGATGTTTTATGATTTATTTTTCCCAATTATCTCATCCACTCACTAGGTTGAATTGAAAAGGAGTTAAGCTTGTTTGGACAGAGGAGTGTGAATAGAATTTCAAGAGTTAAAAAGAAGGTTATCCAGTGCACCTGTGCTCACACTGCCTTGTAGTGGAGAAATATTTGTGATCTACAGTGATACATCCAAGAAGGGATTGGAGTGTGTTCTCATGCAAAATGATATGGTGATAGCTTATGCCTCACGACAGTTGAAAATCCAAGAGCAAACCAAACTCATGATTTGGAGTTAGCTGTGGTAATATTTGCGTTAAAAATATCGAGGAATTTTCTTTATGGTGAAAGGTGTGATATTTATACTGATCATAAAAGTTTAAAGTATATTTTCACACAACAGGATCTGAATATGTTTCAAAGAATATTGTTGGAGCTAATTAAAGATTACGACTACTCAATTCATTACCACCCTGGGAAATCAAACAAGGTAGAAGACGCCTTAAGTTAAAAATACCATGCTAGCTTATCCATGATGAGGTTCACAAAAGATCCAATATTTATTGATTTACAAAGGATGGATCTTGAAATTATAATGGAAGGGGAAAATATTATCTTTCTCAAATGAATGTTCAACCATCGATACCTGTGAAGATTAAAGAGGCACAAAAAGAAGATTTAGAGTTACAAAAGAAGGTGAGATATGTTCCTGAATTCAACCTTGATTGTGATGAGATGATAAGGTTCAGGAATTGGGTTTGTGTTCCTCCCATCCTAGAATTAAAGTAGGAGCTACTGGATGAGGCTCATAGTTCTTCATTCTCTATTCATCTTGGAAGCACGAAGATGTATAGGGATCTGAAAGAGTTCTTCTGGTGGTATGGCATGAAAAGAGATGTTGCGGAATATGTCTCTCGATACTTGGTTTGTCTACAAGTTAAATATGAGAGGCAGACGTCTAAGGGGATGTTACAACCATTAGCCACACCCAAATGGAAATGGGAAAACATCACTATGGACTTTCTCATCGGACTTCCTAAAACATACAAAGGAAATAATGATATTTTTGTCATAGTTGATCGTCTTATGAAGTCGGCACACTTCATTGCTATTAGAGAAGATTTTCCTCTGGATCATCATGCTAGTATATATGTAAAGGAAGTGGTAAGATTGTATGGAGTACCACTTTCCATTATATCTGATCGGGATCTGATGTTTACCTCAATGTTTTGGAGAAGTCTTTAGCATACTCTGGATATAGAGTTGAGTTTCAGCACTACTTATCATCCTCAGACAGACGGTCAGTCTGAGAGAATAATTCAAACTCTAGAAGAAATGCTAATAGCTTTCTCTATGGATTTCAAAGGTGTTTGGGATCAACACTTACCTTTGGTGGAATTTTCTTATAATAATAGCTTTCACTCTAGTATTTAGATGTCTCCTTATGAAGCTCTCTATGGAAAGAAATGCAGGACTCTAACATGTTGGGATGAAGTTGGAGAAATAGATCTATTAGGTCATGATCTTGTTGATGAGATGGCTGAAAAGGTTAGATCTATTAAACAACACATAAGAGAAGCTCAGATTCGAAAAATAAGTTATGTAGATAACCGACAAAGAGACCTAGAGTTTGAAGTGGGTGGTAAAGTGTTCTTACGAATATCTCCTTGGAAGAGAGCAATTATATTTGGAATGAATAGAAAGCTGACCCCTAGGTATATCAGCCCTTTCGAAATACCAGATCACGTTGGGACGGTAGCATACCTATTGGAACTTCCATCTAATCTCTCTAAATTTTATGATGTGTTCTATGTATCTCTCCTGAGAAAGTAGATACCCGATCCTTCACATGTACTCAGCTCAGAAGTTATACCGCTGGAGCAAGATCTTTCTTATGGAGAACAACCGATAGAAATTCTGGATCGTAGCAAAAAAGTCCTACAGAACAAGACCACTCTCTTGGTGAAAGTTTTAATGAGGAACCAACAATTATAAGAAGCTACATGTGAGCTTGAGGATATGATGAGGGAGAGGTATCCTCATCTATTTGTTAGAATGTGACGAATTTTGAAGGCGAAATTCATTTTATGGGGGGTAGAATGTAACACCCGAGATTTTTATAAGAAATACTTTGTTTTTATGTTACATACATCATCAAAGGAATCTTTCACTACACACAACACAATCTTGGCTTGCTTTACACACAATCGCAACCTTCCTCAATAGCTTGCGTTGTACGCAATACCGAGTTTCACTAAACAACGATATGCTATTAAAATATTATTAAAACTAACCATTATGAATAGTAATACCCACTTTATGAAATTTTATAATTTTTATCTTTTAAATTGGACTTCATTTTTGGATTTAGAATATCGAAATTAGCCTATAGTGAATTTTTGGTATTTTTCTGAAAACATTCAATTTTTGATGAATAGTGAAAACACTAGGTTACTATTTAAAAGCTGACTTATTATTTAAATAATTATTTATATCATTTAAATTTATTTGAGGTCGGAATTGATACATAATACCTATATAAGTTCAAATTAATTCATTGGAGTCATTTTATATTAATTTTATATATATATAAATTTTATTGAACTTTTCACCGTCTTTTACCCACCTTCTAGGAGAGTTCAGAAATTTCCATAAAACATAATTTTTCTACTTTTGTGAGTGGAATTTATAAAATCTGAGAGGCACAGTTTACATCAAGGAGTAAAATGTGGTTCAATAAGATAAAATTAAATTTTGGTGAACAGTAACTTTTTACTTTTATTTACCACAGTTAAAAATTAAATAGGATAATTAACGGTAAAAATGGTATTACTATAACACAATCAAATGTCCAAATTCTATTGGATAGTTTAATTCGACCAAAAAAAAATTAAGAATAAAATATGACCATTTTTGTCTACTTGGATTAGATTAGGACATTTATTATTATTTTATTTAAATAAGAGATAAATAGGTTAAAATAAAATTTTAATAACTAAAACATTTTTAATATGGGGTTATACATAAGATAAATTCGACTATAAATATTCATTAGAATTATAAAATATTTCCTCTATAAAGGTATTTTATTTATAATTTGTAGACTTTAAATAATTTAATTTGTTTATGACACAATGATGATGCAGTAATTACCTTATTAAGGAAATATTAACATAATTGATATAATAAATACCAAATAAATGTAATTTGAGACATTTTATGAATTTAATTAATATTATATGTTAATATCACAAAATAGTATTGATTTAATTAACTTCTTTCGAACTAATCATGCTTTTATGATTTTCACAAAAATCAAGTACCAAATAGTGTCAAAATTGACATAAAATAGTTTTAAAAAAATATATTTTATTATTAACTGTTATTTTATTTATAAAAATCTATGGCTCAGCCAAATTAATTAGATAAGGTTATATATATTAATAATAAACATCTTGGGGTTCGTTTGGATTATTATAGTAAGTTTATTAACCTTATAGTGTAAGAAAACAAGAAGACACAGTAAGAGTAAAATTATTTAACTTAATGTTAAATCTAAATGATAATGTTAAAATAGTAACCTAAACTTGTCTAAAATCTATTGGTTGAGAGGATTTCGACCCATACCCACCTTAGAATTGAAATTAGTCAATTTTTTTCTATTAAAAACCGAATATGAATTTATAATAAAATAATATTTTATGTTTTTTCTAAAGTGCCCCTCTCCTCCCTTATAAAAGGGAACCTCCTCCCTCTACTTCTCAGACCACTTTGAGCCTTCAATCTCGACCAAAACATGACAAATTCTCTTCTCCGCTTTCCTAGAAAAATCCTATAGGTCCGGGTCTTTTTCAAAGTCCATTTTTAGTGCCCTAAGAGGAGGTTAAGAAGAGGCGCTTCAAAGAAGAGGTAATGTTCGTTACCGATTCTTTCAACTTTATTTCTTCATCAACATCTTTTTCTTTAGTTGTTTCATTATAGAGTAATAAAATCAGTATCACTCATATACTGATATGTTATTATAAATATAAAACAACCCTATTTCACCGTCTATCCATCCTACAGAAAATGAAATCCCCGCGCTTGCGTACGTACGGAATACCGTCTCCACGCCGTGGTGTAATCTGTTTTCCGCGACCGCCTTACTTGGATGGCTATAATGGTGTAAAGAATAACTATATATGATTATTTTAAATTTATATTTATTCTGAAATAGTATATACATACACTTTAATAAAATTCCATGATCATGGGAATGATGTCATCGCTCGTGCGTACGTACGGAATACCGTCTCTACGATGTGACGCAACTCGGTCTACATGATCTTCAATGCATAATGATTATATAAATGAACTGACTGAATATGTATGATATATATTACACTAATAAAATTCTGGAAATGAGGTATCTATAACCTAAAAATAATAATATGAATTTATTCTACAAAACACGCATAAGAACAAAAAGGAATAAACACCCGAATAACAAGTAGTAATGAAATATTACTAATAATAAAGCTAAGAATATGACCATTTATGATATAATAACAATGATTATGATTCCATAATAAGTCAATGACATTATTTAAATCATTATACAGAAGGTTAGGACACGTACGAAGCAAATCCGACCTAAGGTAATGGAAAATCTCACAATCTCAATTTTCATCTGAGGTTGTTTATACTTCAGAATTTACTGGGGAATATTTATCATGCACATTCATGTTCCCTCAATTTGTAATATTATTTCTATCCTCCTACAATTGTTTAAAATCAATTTTACCCTTTGGTGAATTTTTAGTAAAAGTTATGAAAGGAATCTTTTGTCGTTTTTAGTACGAGGTCCTTTTTTTGACTTTTCTGTCCAAAGTACGAGAAGAATGTATTTATTTAACTTATATGGCATGAACGAATTTTTAGAACATTATTTCCCTGAATCTTCCTTTACAATTTTTAAATTTTATTTTTAATCTACTTATATTAGTTTAAAATTGTATGACATGTTAGTAAAGTAATTTTTTTTGAAGTAGAAAGGATATTTTCCTCAAGAATGGAGTTCAAGTGTTTTATCAAAATTATTTTCCATATAAGATAATATAAGGTTCCGTTTCTATCCCTAATTTTACATTGATTTGATTATGATATGATGGAATTATTTTTATGAAGTCGTTTTATCTTATATGATTCATGTTATGATGGCATGAAGTTTAAGAATCCCATTTTTATTACATGGGTTATGCTATGATGTATGATTTATGATCTTGTGGAAAAAATAATAATTGTATCATTATGAGATGGGTGGGACCTATATCTCTCTCAAATGGACTGGGGAAAGATTTATATCTCATGAGATAGACATGGCTGGAATGATTGGTTAATCTAGTTCAGTGAAACAGGGCTGAAACGAAGAGTGAACTCGGTTCAGAAATTGACTTTGTCGGGAAAGATAGTCTTGGCAATGAGTTTTGACTAATAAGAAATGATTCTATATGATTATGTGTGTATGCCAAAAAGTTTCATGTTTTTTGTTATGATTATTTGGATTAAATTTCGCTATAATGATTGATCCCATGTCATGATATTATGATCTCTTTTGCAGGATATGGTTTTCAAAATGTTATGTTCTTAAGAGTATGATATGATTGATATTTCTTTTGTTTACCCTTACTGAGCATTTGGGCTACCCTTTTGTATGTTTTCTTTTCCCCAATTTTGGACGAAGGGTATTAAGTAGTATATTCCAAAATGGACTCTAGATATGATGAAATAAATGGGAGACAACATAGATGATTTATGAACCAGTTTTTTATGTTTCCCAGTTTTTAAAGACACTATACTAATACGGTCCTACCATGGTTTTGTTATATGTTGTAATAAGTATGCTTTAAATTTTGAAGTAATAACAATGCATGTAATATATGGGTCTTTATATAGTAGGTTCCTTGGGATCAAATATATAGTAATATAATTAGGGAAATTCCGTTTATAACCCAATCTGAATCATTATATGGAATTCTAGGAACTGAATCAATTAACTATAAAGGAAAAAATTAATCTGAAAAACCCAAGGGGGTTTCATTGCATAAGAAAACATCCTATACCATACTAATCAAGGATAAACATTTATATATCAAGATTCACAGATAAATTTAATATGATGAACGTAATTAAATGGTGGTACACAGTAAAATATGGAATGGAAAAAAATAGAAATCTATAAAAACCAAAAAATTCTTAGGTACAAGGATAAGACCAAATACCTTAGAGCCATTTATGACACCTCATCCATCTGTGGTGTCAGATTTGATATAAGATGAAAGATATTTAAAAAATGGTCAAAATTCATGAAAATAATGAAATATTGTTTGAAATTGAATAAAGAAATGGATTTATAGATAAATTAAAATTAGAGGGTATATTTTTTAATATAATATGAAGATATATTTTATAATTCTAATGGATCTTGATTCAATAAATAGAGTAATATGTTTTATCAATGCCTAGGAGAGCTTAAGGGACTTCCATAGGAGAAGAGAAGCCAAACCATCCACTAGAAACTGAAAGAGAAATAAATAAACAGGATACCTTGCATAATTGAGGTTCATAGTTTTCCTACCTTTGTGAAAATTGTGAAAAAATGTCCATTCAAAAACTACTGGTGGTTCACACTTCTATGCAGCTAGGGACACACAATTGTGGAATAAACAAGTGGCCCTTTATGATCCTCTATCTTCCCTTGCGTGGTTAGTAGGGACCGTACATAATGGGGGTAACATTTTCTATTAACCATATGTCCTAGTTATGTTTCCAAAATACTAGGATTCTAGGCTCTAAATGATCCTAAGACACCCTCATGGACCCCATGATATCATTGGATAAAATTATAAGGGTCTTTTGAATAAATGATAAGAAAAATAATGATCCATACATTCATAAAAAATATGGGATTTTATAATACATGTATTTTAGTAGAATGAAGAAACTATATAAAAAACTAAAAGTACCAAAAGAAATGACTAAACAACAATTTCAGTTCCCAAATAGCTCTTGAACAACCTCTTGAATAGTTTCTTTCCATCCTGATCACCATATTTTTTATAATAGAATGAAAAATAGTTTTATAATACGTGGGTGAGAAAAAAATGTATACTCAGTCAAATCTGCCATAGATCCACTAATGAAAATGACAAAGAAACTGTACTAAATACTAGTGGACAATAAGTGAAGCTGACCTATCAACTAAAAATGTATGCTAAGATTCCAATGTCACTATGAAACTCACACAAAATATCACATATAAGTGATAATATACTATAATATCAATAAAAGACCCCCTAACACTTCCCCAATGGGTTTTCACACTTTCCCAACATATAAAATCATGAACCATATCTCTCCAAAGTTAGATACCCTGATGACATATGGGATAATGTGACATCTCATGCATCTCATGAATCACATTGTCTCATCTTATACGATGCACCCTATGCATTACATATTCTCATAATCTCAGGAAACGTCACTAGATAGTAACTAAGTCATTTATGGGATCTATCTCAACCCATGTATCCAATATTATACCTCAAGACAAACACAACCCATTCACGACTTACATATAATAATCCATAAGATATTATATTTTGAGATACATTTTTACGAAACAACCAAAATCCATTAAAACCATTTAAATGCATATTTGGTAAAGGAAACCACCATGCATACCATCGCATAAAAAACTAGGATATGATAGCAGGAATAAATGTGGTATTCATCTATCTATTCCTTGATAAACTAAATGTTTTTGAAATTAACACCACAGAGTCCACTAGGTGTTAGTTACCCTACCAAAAATCATGGTGTATCATATCAAAACATAAATAATATAGGATATAATCGAGCTCCCAAACACACAATGGGAATCAAAATAGCCTTTTTAAAAACTACATAAATCGCTAAAGAAGCACCCATTTTCTACTACAATGGACTATATATCTTATAAGTATACAAGTATTCAATAATAATATATTTATTCCTTTTTATTAAACATTAATCTGTAAGCTTATTATTTCAATTTATCATTATCATTTATTTATTATTACATTAAAAACCTTACTAACTAATTTTTATTCCCTACAATCATAAAACAATATCCAATGGATTTTCAAGATTACCATAATTTACAACATTCCATTAAGAATTGACCCCATGGGTGAATTTATTTATTATTAAATAAAATTACATAGTTCTATGTACTCTATGACTCATACTGATATACCACAAAAAGAGATACATAACCAAGAATAACCATCTACCATAAGATTTGGGGAAAGGAATATATGTAAAAAAGATACACAACCATTCAGTTGTAAAAGAATATTGTTATCAAACATGAACCCATCATTTAATATAATGATAGGAAACCCAGTTTTATTATATGCTATTATATATGGTTCCATCCCAGACACAAATATGCATATCACTAAGCATCCTTCTATCACAGGAATCAACTAATACAAAAACCACAATACCCCTTCTCATCTGTCATGAACCATTGGAAATCCACTACTCACGTCAGGTTACATAGAAAGGCACACAACTAGTGAAAAAAACATAAGGGAAAAAGTAAAAACCCAAGTTTAATATGGTAATTGGGACCTAAAATCAATGAAACTAACCATTATATGTAAATGGGATCACATGGGAAAAAATTACATTTATCATAGAATTTTATGCCTATTATAATAAATTAAAAAAATCTTTTATCACAGGTTATGGCCACATGTAACCTAAGGAATAATATATTAAATGTATACATTATTTAAACATGCTTCTTAGTGTAAACTTTAGTTTAAGTGATCCTTATAGAAGGAAAATAATATAAAAGATACATCTACACTAATTAATAAATAAGAATACTAGATTCACATTATTTATCCAATTCAATTGTATTATGAAATTTTTTTAATTAAATGTTCTTCAAGAATCTTGTAATTTCAAACAAATTATACGAATAATTTTTACCCTATATCATATTTTTTTTATTTCATTGCCATAGAAAATTATTGAATTTATGTTGTTGACTATTTTTATAAAATTAATATTCTAAACTGAATTATAAACATATATAGAATATAGTTTGAAAAATCTAGAGGCAAACCATTATCATAGTGGAAAAACATATGACAACGATTACAATAATCCATTATTTTCATTATTTTAGTTTATTATTTATTAATGTTCATTCCACCATCCTTCATATAGATTATTCAAGATAACATTTTGATTTAACATAAAACTATAGTAGAATAACTTAATCACATACCTTAAATAATTCAATAATCCTCACAAGGGACTATAAATAAATGTGAATATATGATATCCTCTCTATCAAGGAATCTAAAATCCCAAGGTCATTGTGGCACAACCATTTCAAAGATCATCAAAATAAATCTTTATTAATGAATAAGATAAGTCACCATAATTTATGGAGATGACATGGAAAAGAAAAAATATAAATATAGAATAAAAACAAGATAGAGAGGGATTAAATCACCTCTGGTCATAATAGATCAAATATGGGAAGTCACAGAACAAACCCTATTAAATAGTCATTGAAAATCCTTTTTAGAGCTCATACGGTAACCTATATTTTGGGGATAAATGAAGGGGTTTTAAAAAAAAATTAGGCTGGGATTTAATTTATAGGCACACCTATAGAAAAAAATTCAAGGAATAAATGGATAATTCATTTCATTAATGGTTTGAGTTTTATTGATCATGAATAAATGAATCACCTCAATCCCATTAAAAATGATCAATTCACATTGTGAGTTTTTAGGGACATGTTTCTCATATTTAATCCTCCACTATTTCCCATCACGAACCCATGATCCACATCCAAAATCCTTCCCTAAAAATCACTATTTGAAAGATGTGATTTTCTTATTTGGACCAAAAGCATCTTTCTCTTATAATGAACCATATTTTATATCATGAAATTATCCTACAAATAGATTCCATCTCTAAAAAAAACCGAATCGACTCAGGGCCTATTCCAAGAACAAAATACTTTAGAATCATGAAAAGTGATGGTCTAGAGTGATATGGTCCCTAAAATATGAAAACTATAAATTAATTCTTACCCTAAAGAATATAAAACTCAACACAAAGAGAATAAAATTAAAAGGGTTTATATAAGAAGTCACAAATGAGTACCTCTACAAATTCACATTATCAAAGGATCACCACAGCCTCAATTAAAAAAAAATAGACATCAAAAACAAAATCTCAAAAACTCTTCGATGATGTGTTGGTGACACCTATCAAAAAAAGTAAAATTCCACAAACATTGAATTGAAGAATGTAAAACCATATCAGAAAACAGAAAATGATAATTAACAAAAAATAAAAATCACTATAATAGAAGATTTGAAAATAAAAAATAAAGAATAATAATAATGAATTCATGACTCTTATTCCTAAATACTCCCAACTACTCCACTTCATTTCCACAATACACAAACTAAGGGTATATTAAACCGATGAAACACATTATATTAGTGATCTTATATCATTAAAGACCACTCATTGAATGTCACACAATCATCAAAATAAATATATCTCCAATAATAAAGGTTATACTCATCATGAATATTGATAAACATATATATTACATTGACTGCATCATGTATATGTATTGTTTATGGGTGATGTTTTATCTAATAATGAATAGCTCAAACGCATCCCAAAACCCCGAAAAACCCAAAAAAAATGTGATGAAATCATATTTCCATGACAAACAATTAAAACCCTATAATGGGCCTACACCTTTAGAGACACATGACCAGAATCATTAAATGTGAATTTTATTCTCTAATGAAATTAATAGGATATATGATGTAATTTTTTTACCTTCACCCCTTCCATGTCCCTTGAAACAGCTCTGTTGTGTTCTATACTAGTGAATCATAAGATATAATAGCTCTCCAGCCCCATTAAAACAAAAATATCACTATGTTTGGATATAAAAATATTTAAATGGTTTAATACCAACGGTGTAGTGAAAAATGTTACTATATAAAAACTCAACGAATGGTAGGAACCTCATCAACAACCCTAAAAAATGGATGAAAAAATCATAGAACAATTACTAAATAGTATAGAAAACCCGCTCTTTCAGTCCATTCATACGTGAATAAGAAGAAGTGATATGTTACAAATGAGATCCATAATAACACAAGATACCTATATACACCATATGGTTAAAAGGTGGATCATGATCATAGATGAATTTTCACGGGACTCTATGGAGACCAACCACCTCTTCCAAATTCATCATTGAAAAAACATTCATTAATATGGATTCATTGTTTTTTATGAAATGAGTCAATATTATAAAATGATCCATTGTCACCCATATATATTCATATTCTACTTGAGATTCAGGTAAACTAATGGTGAAGTCTATTTAAATGTCTCCCCTCTTCCACTATAGAATATCTAACATCTAGATATAACAATTCAGAACATGGTGTTCTTCCATCACCTTGGGGATGAAATAATGTCAAAACACAAACTCATCAACAAAAATTTTCTCCCCGTACCTCCTAAACTCACATCTCATTGAATGTTACAGATTCATCACACCAAGATATAATGATAAGGATGTGTTTTGGAACTCGTAGATTATGACATCACTCATCAATAATGGGATGAAAATCATCCCCAGGATCAACTCTAAGTGATGTTCAACCTCATACCAACCGTCAAAGACATCATGATGGACAAATAGATGTCTCCAAACCTCTACATTGGAATCCACAAACTAGGAATCTTCTACTTGTGACACTAAATAAGACTTTACATTAATTTAGAAAGGGAATTATTTCCCAAACCTCTCTCATATCATGATGTATCATTGAGAGTTTCAATATCACTCTCCATAAATCTTTAGACTCATAAAGTACATCTCTATGTGACTTACAAATTAATGAATTAGCTGCAACATTAAAATACCCCATAAGTAGAAATCCACAAAGTAATGTTCAGATATGATTTCCACCCTACTTCCATGTATCATGTTTAGTTCACTATAGCATTATACATACCTTAATATATTTTAATATATGAATATAAGAAAAACCTGACTGATGAGATAATGTATCCACAACATCAAGGAAAACACAATTGGTGAAAAATAAAGATATTAGTTGGGATATTTATACTCATGGAGATTTAACTATTGAGAACCAAAAAACAACGGATATCTACTATATCAATACACATACCAATATGAGATGAGAATCATCACAAAAAACAACCATCTAAACTATAACATTTTGTAAATGAAGAATAAGAGAACTAACCATCTTTTCCCTTAGATACACGAGGGATAACAGAAAATTATTAGAAAAAAAGAACATTTCATCATTTCTATTGAAAGATATCAAAGAGTTTCAATCCTAGAAATGCCATTTAAGAACCTACTATAATATAATTTATGACCAAGGGAGCATTGTACATCTAAAATAGTCTTTTGTGTTTATTAACAAATGAATACCTAAATATTCAAAAGATACATGGGCACTCTTTCTGATGATATAGAATACCCCATGAAATGAACTTTGAATGGCCATAAATAACACTTAAACATCACCCTAAACAACTGCAGATGAAAATGAACTCCCAAAACATCCCACATATTCTATGATTTAGCTTCCTCAAATGCAATGTAAACAAGGATGTCTTTATTGGATACCACCATGATCCAATCTAGGAACTATCCAAATAATGTGTTCATCAAACCGGTGATCCTTAGTAGTTTTTTCACACTAAAATAAATCAGAACGTACTCATAATTCATATAACACCATCAGATACTAATATTTATTATGTATTCATCTTTCTCTCATATATTATGACACAATGACCTCATATCGATCACAGAGAAACAACTATCACAATTTAACTAATCTAATAAATCATCAATCCATGGAAGAGGATAATTTTTATTCACTTTCATCTAATTAAAGAAATGGTATTTTGAAAAGAGACTTAGAATTTTATCAAACATCATTATGAAATAAACTATTTCTCCTGAAGCTAACATACTCATCCAATAAAAACCTCACTATAAAAGATCATCGATATTTACCCATAAATATTGAAAGTCAGAAGGTTTCATCCAATAAATTATCATCAAGATTGAAGAATAACATGGTTGTAGATCTATTATAGAGTCCATCCCCTATCTTGGGGGTAATGCTCAAAAATCTTCCAAAAAAACAAATTATGTTACTCTTCCACTACCTTTGGAAACATCATCCTATACATGATTCACCAATTAAGAATCACTTCTACCATCATGGAGGAAAGATATGGAATATTTCTCTAACCCATCTTGGGGTCTCACTCACTAAAAATAGTATATTTATAAAAATCATAGATCACAACCAGTTTCATAATGAAATCCATGATAGCATTGACTAAATACAACTAGTACATGTAAATAAAGATATCATATTTTTATGAACGAATATGATATATCCCAAAAACTATTTCTACCCTAGTAGAATCTCACAATCACTAGAATCTTCATATAGATAATCATAAACTCCAACTAGATTATTCAATGCAAAGGAAACCAAATTCGTATCCTCCTTAGGCATGAAATTAAAAACTAGGGTAGGTGATATGAAGAAAAAATGTAGATCCTAACTCAAACAAATCATGCGCCCACGTTGAAAACTAGAAAAGGGTACATTGAATGAGGTATGGAATTTTTAAAGTTGGAAATAATAAACCTTAATGTTGACTATGATCATATTCAATGCCTTTCTGATCCCAATGGAGACCAAGTCTATTAAATCGTTTTTTTATATAAGGATGGGTATCATAATAGGGATTTCTTCTTCCTGCCATGTTCCTGATTTTGTTGTCCAATGATAGAGCCACATACCACTGTATCTATGGTTGAGTATTCTTTATTTGAGGAACCATATGTGAAACACATACCTCATTATACCTTCTCAATGAATTTGGGAACTCTCAACCCAGATAAACTTGTCCAAAACAAAAAAAATCATTTTATCTCATGGATAGTTCCTGAGACATGAAGCCTATTGGGGAATGCAAAGAAGAGGATTGGGACCTACCCATATCTATATATAAGATATTATTTATAGAAACCTAGAAACCCTAGAAAATATATCTTGTATGTTGGTAATTTTGAAAACTCCCATCTTGGGATGATTTAGTCCAAACCAGGATCCTCTTAACGACCTCTTCTCCCTCCAATGCTCCGATATATGTCGACAGACCAATTTTTGTGACCAAGAACTGGATATATGAATGCAATGCCTCCCTGAAATTTATTATATGGTCCTCCTTATATAGAAACAAGTTTTAATAATACTTAAAAAGTATCTTGAAATGAATGCAAACCTCTATAATGTTATAACTTCCCTCTATAAGGGTAAAAGACTCTTCCTTATAGGCCACCTTGATGGATGAATAAAGTCACCCTTTTCGAAAAATATCTTCAAACTTCTCCCATGAGGCAGATGACTCTTTCTGAGTCCCCATAAATAAGATCCACCATATTCGTGACCCTCTATGCATCATCACCGCCATAAAAAACCCAATTACCATTATAGAAATATATTAAATTGAAGGTTATCACAATATATTATAATCAGTCCTCTATAAAGGAGTTGATAACATTTATTTAATACTTTTCTAGACTCTATTATTGAAAAAATCATGTTTTCATCCTATGAATTTCATCTTCATTCACCATTAATCATTAATAATCTACTGTCATGTCCAACTAAACTCTTTCAGTGTGAACATGATGAGAATGTTGACCTGGAGCCTAAACTATAATATAAACAATGGAATTGGACACTTAAAAATTTAATATAATATATTTAATAATTTATTATTAATTTATTAATTCAAGGTTCAAACTAATTCTATGGTCTACCTAATTCCCACGTAGGCATAGTGAAAAATTATTCATGATCATTATCTAGGTCTTTAACTCTAAACTAGTATCATTCCTCTTTGTAGGTTCATATACATAATGTTCCATTAAAACAATCATATGTGGTCCTAAAAACTTATTTCTGAGAGAATATCCCTTATTTAAATTTCATGATAAACTCAAAAAACACAATTACCCTACCAACCCATGTATTCCTCTCTAGGGCCAACCTTCGAACTACATAATATCATATAAACAAATCCTCTGATTCAACACTTACATGACCCCCCCAAAAGGTACCCCTCTTGGGATATTATTTTGAAAATGAAGATAATAATTTTCAATGACAACCTATAATTGGTCCAATTTTGGAGAAAAGAATTGAGGGAATATCATATCTATAGATATGAAGCATTATCCTCAACAATTACTAGAAGAGAAAGGATAATATAGAAACAATCACCCAATTTTTCACATTAAAAGTAAAGATTGACCCCAAAAAAATAATGAAATCTCATAAATTAGACCAAATATAAAGGAAACTATAAGTACCATTTTAAATTAAATGGTGGATAATTTTAAGACCAAATAACCCATAAAAAATCCACCTAGCTAGTAATTTCCATCTGGATCACCAGAAATCTCATGCATAAAAAAAGAAATATTTTCTATATGCTGGGTAAGATTAAAATTTATACACAGTAGGGTCATTCATAGAGCCTAACATGAAAAATAAAAAGAAATCATAATAAATATTGGTGAATAAAGAGTAATGTTAACACATAAAATAAATAAGCAAGCTATGTTCCCAGCCACAACATGGATTTCTCACAATTTTTATCATAAAATTAATCATAAAATTTATTATCAAATGAAGGTAACCAACTACCAATTTCCCACTAGGTTTCCACACCGCAACATTCAATTTCTGGATCCATCTCTCTCCAACATAAGCCATCATGAATACATCTTTGGTAAAGTATCATGTCATCCATCTCTTTCATCACATCATCTAGTCACATACATAGAACCTTTCTTATGGCACCATCCCACTCCACATTATTTGATACTAAACAAGTAGTTTTCGAGAGCCACCATAGACTGTATGTCATATGTTATACCACAGTCCATCACAAACCATACCTGATATACCTATAATAATCCATAACATACTATATCTAGATATATATGTGTGTGAAATAAGAAAAATTAATGATATCTATCTACATGTATATGGTAAAGGTAACCACTATGCATACCATCATATAATACTAATTATATAAGAGATATGGGAAAGAGGTGGTAGACAACCGTATATTCATTTCCATCCCAGATATTGACAAAAACACACTCCTAGAGTCCACTGTGTTTCATTATCCTTATTGACATATGTGATGTTGTTTTTTAAATTTATTGTATATACATGATATATCATATCTCACAACCACACTATAGGTATCAAACTATTCTTAGTCCCAATTGTGGTTATCACCACTATAATTCCCAACCACCTTAGATATGTACAATGTCTCTTAGACTCGTACATGAATTTAAGAAGATATAATTATTTTCTATCCATTAAGCATTTTTAATTATGTTGATTATTTAAATCAATCAATAACATTGCTTTATAATTACATTAACAACAACATCAACAGATTTATATATCCTACATGAATAAAATAAATTGATCGCATAGTTAATAACTATTATCTTTATTTGCAGCATTCTATCAAGAACCATCCCCATGTCTTAAAACATTTATAATTTATTGTCCTTTATAAATTCAATCTACAATAGGACTCATCCTTAGATGCTATAAAAAATGAATATCCAAGATCAAATAGATTCCTCATTTAGTTTGGGAAGAAACTCAGGTAAAAAAACTCCACTATCAAACCATTAATGTGGAAGATTATAATACATGTATCCTAGATTCTATAATAACTGTGGAAAATCCTAGATTTAACTTGTTTCATTGGACCCTATCTCATCCATAAAATTGTGATGAATATTAAGAAACAACTTTTTATCTCAAGTGTAATATATTTCCACAAACATGAGCCTCCATTCTCATGTAATTTTAATCACCAACCATAATAGACTCAGATCACATTGAATAGTAATGTTTACATCTAGTGTAAACACATAAGGATTTCTGAAAACAACAAAAGTCATTAGGGAGTATTCCCCTAAAAATAAAGAAACTATGATATATAATTAAACCATTTCTCTTTTCCAGAACCATTTAACAATATCAAACAATTATTTATTTACAATCTTGGATTAACAAAATCATTTATCTTAGGTTATAAACACATGTAACCTACAACATCAACTATTAAAATCTATAAATTATTTAAAAATTCATTTAAGAAGAACTTCCAATTTCAACATGTTTTATAAAATAATATTCAATTAAAACATAAATCTTCATTATTTCATCATCAATGATTCTAGTTTCTCATTATGTATCTTGTTTCATTAATATAAAAAACCACATTTCTAATTAAACATTCCTCAATTATAATTTGATTCTGAACAATTTATATGATGAATTTATTTAAATAATACTTTGGTTTTTAATTCCTTATCAAAAAAATAATTACTGAAGTAATGTCCTTAACCATTTTAATCTAATATACTTGTAAAAATAAAGCATAATTATATATAAAAACTATCTATAAAATCAAGATACAAACTAATATCATGGTGTACAAACATGTAATTTTGAAAAACATAAACCATTTAATTTCATTATTATAGTTTATTAATTGTTAAATTTAATTCCACAAACATCCATAGTGATTAAGTATGATTAACATTTTATTGATTATAATATAATAAGATAATCAAAGAATCCTATTACTCAAGACATTAAAGGTTCATCATATAATAACAGAAGAACAATTAGGATATTAAATCTCTTATCTTACAATGAATATAGAATTCTCCACGGACTATGTTCCGTAACTACACTATAAAATATAAAAACCTATATAGTAATGACATAGATTAACCTATGATTCTTGTTAAGATATCACATGAGGGAAAAAATCAAAACAAGAAATAATCACAAGAGAAATCAAACACACACCTTATATTATCAAAGACTATACACATTATGCAGGGGATCAATCCATATAAAAAGGGATTAAAAAAACCATGAGAGGGGATGTATGGTATACTAGGGTAGGAAAGGAATCATATGATTCATGGAAATATATATGGTTTTATTTAATTTATAGTTCAACATCTATATGTGGATTCTGAGCATGAATGATTTGAGTTTTATGACTCATAAAAAATGTGTCACCTATATCAAATAATCCTCGATAAATTCGAATAAGGAAATTTATGTATACATTATGTGTTTTTTGGGAAAGAATTATCAAGGATAGTCCTCATCCATTTCATGGAATGAAGTCATTATTGACATCAAGAATCACACATGGTGAACCACCCTTCTCAGAACATAAATATCATATTTGGGATGTGAATTTCTCTCTCACATTACAAACTACAGTTCATGCCATGGAAATATCTTGTAACAATATTCCATCACCTAAACATTACTAAACACACTCTACACCTCCTCAAAGAACACTGGGAATCAGAAACATGAAAATAGATGGGATGGAAGGAATTGATCCCTTAAATTACATTGTCTCGTAATTTACCATCTTAATTTCATCGAATGATATAAGTGTAGATTATTTAACATCCAAAACTATAATAAAAACATAGTTATTAATTATACAAAAATAAATAAATATTGATAAATACCTATATTTTTATGGTTTCGAGTTTTACAGAATTAGGAAATAATGTAAAATGTATAACCCTATTATAATAATATCGACACATCAACTATATTACTACAAATATTAAAGCAATATTCTAATATTTAAAATTTTTTTCATTCAAAACACAATTACATCCTTTAAAATTAAATCCCATAGTATAAATATAAACTTTTCACATATTAAAATATGATTTTATTAAATCTTGATCCTTAAATAAATATCATGTGAGTATATTATCATACATGAAATACCTAAATAAAATCATCTATAAAAAACTTGAGATGAAAAAAAAATTAATAATAAAATTATAACAAATAAAAGATAGTAATAAATTTTAAATTTATACAGTCAGAGTGAAAATATGTAGTTATTTTTAAATAAAATAAGTTTTCATTATATATTTTATTTTCATTTTAAAATAATAAAATTTAAAAAACTGTAATTTTAATTAGATAAAAATATTATCATTTTTTAAAATTTAAATTCCAAAGTATCATAGTATTTTTTTTAATTTCCAAAATAACTGATTTTATGATAAATATTAAAGTAAAAAATTTTACCAAAAAAATAATGACCATAATATGAGAAACATATAAAAATTTATAGAAAATTATAATCTATAAAATATAAATTTATAGAGTAAAACAATATATATTGAAATTATTATTTTCAATATACAAAACCTATATTTGTATTTTTATCAACAGAAGTAATAATTATGAATAAAAGAAACTATTTTTAATCTTTACTTTGAATTAAATATTAATTGGGTAGAATTTTTATTTCTATTTATTTGAATGAAACCAAATATTAATTTATTTATAATTCATCAATATATATCTTAATAAGGGAAAATAACGATTGTTTTACCATATATGTATATTTTTTTATAAGGACCCAGCCTTATTACATACATAATCTTGAATATAGTCAACAAAACACATCCTTTTATATTGATTGTATTTTCATGTTTAGATCTTTAAATAATTAGGATAGTATATTCATAACATTACACATTATTACCAAATGGATAATATAATAACAATTTCCATTTTTTCAAAATATAAAACATTAAAACATAAAACAAGACTCATTGACAATTCATCAACATTTAACATGGCTTACATATTTTTCATACACATACATTATCCTGTGAAAATCATTTAAAAACATGGGAAGAGCACAAAAGCTCAGTAAGAAATGAAAAGGAAGGAAAGAGCACATTAGTCTATGAATGCTCGTAACGTATTAAAAAATATTCAAAAGACATGCTTGTCACTCATATATACTTACTCCATGTAATAGGAGATTTTAACAGGATCCACACAAACATGAGAACATAAATATAATCATAAAGGTATCTTGGGGCATTATTTACATAATCTTGTAACCATTCTTTGATACCTAATATTCTGTAACCCTCATGGCTACCTTACTTTGTGTAACCATCATTGTTACACTTGGAGTAACCATACGACCGACCTCCAAAATACACATACCCAATGAATTATAGGGAGATATAGGTCCCACCCTTAATCATAAACAATTCCTACAAACTATAACATAATCATAAAACATGAATATTAGTATAAAAACATTGCTTTTGATCTTTGTAAAACTGAATTTTAAAAGAGGATTTTAAAAGGAAAGCCACTTATAAATTACATACAATTGAAGAGAGACTTAATAGAGTGGATGGAGTATGCAAATAAACTATAAATACACATAATAAGAAATAATATAAATAGAAACAAACACACAAAAAATTTAAATACCATATAAATAATAAAGTAGAAGTTTAACCAAAGAATGGAAATCGGGTTAACAATTCCCTTACCTTAGGCTTGTCTTAATTCAAACTTGTTTAAAATTAATGTAAAATGGTTTTAAGAGTGTTATTAGTATTTTACCGAAACATTTTCATGTTTATAACATCTTATATTATCATTTCATAACATCATCTTAACCTTTAATTATTAGTACATTGCTCCTTGCACTGTTTTTTGGGTGAGTTCATTACATGATTTCCATGTTTGGTTCACGGTGGATGTTCTTGTCGATTGGATGTGAGACTCTAGAATTGGAGTGGATTATTATTTACATATATATATAGTAAAATAAATTATACCATTTATTATTTTTAATTCATTCATGAGGATGATTCATAAGTTAAAAAATTAATGATGTTCGTTTAGATCATTTTAGTGGTTCTTTGATAATATCGACCACATTTCATTTTATAAATTAAACCCATGAGTTAATAAGAATTATAGAACTATGGATGAGATATAATACATATATTATAAGTTGGATCAACCATAATATTGGTTTCATAACAAGACATGAAATAATTTATGCAATTTGAAATCAGATTGCCCACAATATCGGTAATTCGACACATCACGAACAATGTTTTTTATTCCATGAAAAAGTGTGTGAAGAGAATAAGATTTATAATTAATTTCCCATGACCATGAGAACATCCGGAATCTACAAGATTCTAGATCTTCCATGCCTCTTCGTTAATAGGAGGTGAGGAATGAAGAAAGAAAGCAATCTTGAAATAAAAGAAAACATGAGAAATTTCTCACGAAAATTCGGCAGCCTAACGACGCCTATTAAAATTTTATAAAAATAATAGTATGATGAGGGAAATGGGATATCTCATTTCTCATACATAATATATACAGTAAGGGGGGTTATGGAATTAAATATCTTAACATAACCCAAATCAATGGAAGACAATAACATAGAATGAAATAAAAATGAAGAAAATAAAAGAGGTTGTTTTCCTCTTCATCTCTTCTCCTTGAGATCCTTTTAAGTGGGCTTCAGTTTTGGTCATTTTTTGAGACCAGTAGCTCTTGGACGTGGGGAAGATCATTGGGAAAAGTATTGGGCAGAAATTAGGCATGTCACAAGGCTTTAGAGGTGTGGAAAGAACAGGGGAGTGAGGGTGGTATTTATAGTGGTGGGGAGGGGATATTTTTCATTATTATAATATTTTTGCCCATGTTTATGAATAGTCTTAGTTTATGTGACCTAAAATAGAAAAAATGTCATATGAGATCAAAAAAAGTGGCCTTGAATCACTTATGATTTCTTAAATTGTGTATTTTATTGATAATTTGATTATACAGTATTTTATCATATTTCACTATTCACTGAAAAATCATGAATTTCAGAAAAAATCCAAATATTTACCATAACCATTTTCTATGTGTTGAATTCAAAAATAAAGTACATTTTTGAAAATAATTTTCTAAATATTAATAATTTAATTCTTAAATAAAATCAAACTTAATTCGAAAATTAACAATTCCAATTATATAACTACTTCTATATCACGAGGATAAGTTAACCAAGATGTTATTATCTTAATTCCTTAAGAAAATAAAATGATAATAACATTTACTATTCAATAGGGTCAAACTACTATTAATATTACTATTCATATCGGTATGTCACTATTCACCAATAAAAAATTTGGTTCATAAAGACTCTAAATAACATAATGAACACAATTGTAGATGACAGTTTCTTAAAATTAAAAACATAGAAGTGGAAATATTATGTTATAAAGGATAGTTATAAGCATCTACTTCGAAAAAAGTTCCATACATTTCTTTTTATTTTTAGAAAAACATGGGGTGTTACATTATCCCATCTTTTTCGAAATGGAATCCTCCAAATTTAATTTACTTATTAATCAAATGAATGGTACTTTTCCCTCATATCATTTTTAGACTCCCATGTTGCTTCTTCAACCATGTGGTTTCTCCACAAAACCATTACATGGTGTATTACCTTATTTTTCAATACATTTTCCCTTCAATATAGAACTTGAACTGGTTTCTCTTTATAAGAAATGTTCTCTCACAGCTAAACTGCTTCTGGGCTCAAGACATGTGATGAATCTGGCACATATATTCTTAACATTGAAACATGAAAAATGTTGTGTACCTAAAACAAACTTGGAGGCAAAGCTACGCGGTATGAAACTGTTACAACATTCCATAATATTTGAAAAGGACTGATGGACCGTGGACTTAGATTTCCCTTTTTACCAAAATGCATCACAGTTTTCCAAGGAGAGATTTTAAGGAAAACATGGTTACCTACATTAGAAGAGAATTCTTTCCTTTTATTATCTGCATAACTTTTCTTCCTTCTCTGAGCTGTCCTCATGTGCTATTGGATCATTATCACTTTCTCAACCACTTATACAACTAAAGTGAGCCCCATTAACTTTCTTTCACAAACTTCATCCAAAAACGCTGGTGTTTGACAATGCCTCCTATACAAGGCCTCAAAAGGTGCCATCTGAAAACTGGAATGAAAACTGTTATTATAAGAAAACACAACAAAAGAAAGATGTTGATCCCAACTTTCTTAATAGTACATTGACCAACCTCAAAACATATCCTCCAATGATTGAATCATTCGTTCTGACTGCCATCTGATTGAGGATGAAAAGTTGTACTAAAATTTAACATTGTGCCCAATGACTTATGAAGACCCTTCCAAAAGATAGAAGTGAACTTGGGATCCCCTCAAATACAATAGAAAGAGGATCTCCATGTAACCTGACAATATCCTTGAGGTAAAATCATGAAAGCTGATCCAAAGAAATTGTATCTCGAATAGAATGAAAATGTGCAGATTTTGTCAGTCGATCAACAATAACCAAAATAACATTGTTTCCTCGAGAAGTGTTTGGCAGTCCCACCACAAAGTCCATGGATACATTCTCCCATTTCTACTTTGGCACTGGAAAAGGCTGAAGCATCCATTTTTGTAGCTTCTGATCCTCTTTAACCTACTAACATGTCAAACCATTCATGGTAAAATCAGAAAGATCCCTTTTCATTCCATCCCACCAATAATAATCCCGAATGTCTCTATACATCTTAGTACTTCCTGGATGAACTGAAAATAGAGAAGTATGAGTTTCACACAAAATATCATTCTTCAACTGGGAATCACTAGGCACACACAACCTTCTTCCAAATAATAATACATAGTCTTTATTATGATTAAATTCTGGAAACATACCCATTTTAACCAATTCTACCTCTTTCTGTAGCTCACGGTCCTACTTCAGTGATCGCTTAATTCTGTCTGTCAACTAAGACTGCACTAAAACCTAAAATAGAACATATGAATTCCCTGCACCGATAACTCTTATGCCAAAATTCTTCCAATAATTAATCAAGGGATCATGTTCCAAATGTAACAAGGTTAATGATGCATGATGTTTCCGACTCAAGGTATAAACAACTTTGTTTTCTTTTCCAGGATGGTAATTGACCGTGAAATAATAATATTTTATCAGTTCAACCATATTATCTTCTTCATGTTTAATTCCTTTTGAGTGAATATATACTTCAAACTTTTATGGTCAGTATTTATTTGACGTTTGGTTCCACATAAATGATGCCTCCAAATAATTAAAGAAAAAAACCACAGCTGCCAATTTCAAATCATTTGTGGGATAATGTAGCTCATCAGGTTTAAGTTGTCTTGAATCATAGGTGATTACCTGATCATTCTGCATCAAAACACAACCAATTCTTTTCAGAGAAGCATCACTATAGATGACAAACACACCATTTCGGGAAGGTAAAGCCAAAACTAGAGCATTCACCAATCTCTTCTTCAATTCCTGAAAACTAGTATCTCATTCCTCTGTCCAAACAAATTTAACCCCTTTCTGTGTTAACAAAGTTATCGGGATAGATAACCTGGTAATGTTCTTAACAAAACGTATGCAATAACCTTCTAACATCAGAAAACTACGAATCTCCGTAACATTTTTGGGTATTGGCCATTCATAAACTTCTTTTTTTGGTATGATCAACTGTTATTCCATATTGATTTATAATATGCCCAAGAAGAAAATCTGTAGCAACCCAAAATCACCCTTTCTGAATTTTCCATATAGTCTATTTTCTTTTAATGATCTCAACACAACCCTTAGATGTTTTTCATGATCCTCTTTATTTTTAGAAAATACCAGAATTTCATCAATAAATACAACCACAAACTTATCCAAGAACTCATGAAATACTCTATTCATAAGATTCATGAATACAACTGGTGAATTAGTAAAATCAAATGGCATAACAAGAAATTTATATTTCCCATATCTAGTACGAAATGCTGTTTTCGGGATGTAATCCTCTTTCAAGTTTAGATGATGGAATCCGGATCCCACTTCAATCTTGGAAAAATACTGAACTCCCTGAGCTGATCAAACAATTCATCGATATGATGCAAAAGATAATTATTTTTGACAGTGATGTTATTCAATGCTCTATAATCAGTGCAAAGCCTCTCTGAACCATCTTTCTTTTTAACAAACAAAACCAGATCTCCCCATGGTGAAGTGTTAAGATGAATGAAACCTTTGTCAATAAAATCCTGCAACTAATTTTTTAATTCAATAAGTTCTATTGGATCCATACAATAAGAGGGTTTTGAAATTGGATTAGAATCATGAACTAATTCAATTGTTAATTCGACTTGTCAATTAGGTATGACACTGGGTAACTCATTAAGAAAAACATCAAGGGATTTATTTACCACTGGCACATCATTAAATTCAATAGTTCCCTTGTTTTGAACAATATGAGCAAGATAACATTCATTTTCCATCATTCAACAGTTTCCATGCTTCCTGATATGTTATCAGTTGTATGGGTTCATTCTTGTTTAAAAACTGAAAATCATTCTAAAAATAACTTATTTAGCTCTAGAGTCAATATTAGCATGACAATCAAAAATCCAGTCCATTCCCAGAATAACATCAAACATGACTAAGGGTAAAAAACAAGTTTTGCAGGAAAAGTCTTCCCACATACCACTATAGAAAGATTCATATAATTCCTATTTCTATAATATTTCCCCCGATGTTTTAACAACAAGTTCGTGTCTCATTTTTTAAGGGGATATTTCCAATTTACCAGAAAATTTTCTCAGATATGAAGGAATGTGTAGACCCCATATCAAATTTTTTTAGAAACATCTGAGTAAACAAATAATGTACCAAATACGACTTCATTCTATGGCCCGACATCTACTTACATAGTCGAAAAGGATATCACAACACCTTTTTGGTTGTATTCTGGCTTCTTTTCATCATTCAGATCTCTCTTTATTTAGGCATTTTCATAATGCCCCATCTCACCACATTAAAAACACTTTACCGTCTTTTTATCAGGAGTAGTCATTGGATCATTTCCATTACAATCTCAGGCCATATGTCCAAACTTACAACATTTAAAACATTCCCTAGTTTTTCTAATACATTCCTCATGGTTCTTCTTTCCACAGTTTTCACAAACTAGAAATTGGATTTTTTACCATCAGGTTTCTTTTGTTGATTCTTACACATTTCTTACAATATGAACATATAATTCTCTTTGTTTCGCAAATGTATTTGATCATCAACAAACTCCATCTCTACCCTGTCATCACAGCAGACAATTTTCTCATAAATTTTGATCTCACCGGAGGCCAACTCCCTTAGATACTTTAGATTAAGTCCTGATTAAAAGTGGTTGATTTTGCTTTCAGTATTGAGAATAATATTTGGGGCATACCTCACCAGTCAGGTAATGTTGACTTCATAATCAACCAATGAATTCTCCACCTTCTGTTTCAATTCAAGGAATTTCTTCTCCATTCTATGTCACACCATATAAGGAAAATAGTCTTCAATGAAAAGACATTAAAATTCATCCCACTCTAATGCATCAAATTCATCTCTACCCCGGATATTACTTACTATTAACCAACACTGATCAGCTTCCCCTTCAAAACGATAAATGGGAAGACATACCTTTTAATTTCTTGAACATATCATAACATCGAATATCTTTTCAAGGTCTTTGATCCATCATTCAGCTGCTACTGGGTTATAAAATCCATTTAAAGTAGAAGGGTGTTGTCTCATAAAATGTTCCACTATTGTCATGTTCTATTTTGGTACCTCTATTAGTTATCTTGAATGGATTCCACCACCATTTATTTCTTTAATTAGCTGATCCCTTACTGTAAAAAATGGCTCGGTTCCGATCCCTACCATTCTAGGCTATTGATATGGATGGATATCATTCTATCGGTGCCTCTCCTCTTCAGCATCCCTATTTATTCTGTGGACAACCATTCTGAACAGACATATCGTAGATGAAGAAACATTGTTGTATTTAAATGCAACAACATGTAAAATTAAACATAGAGTAAAAATCATTTACGATATTGTATTAACCTCACCCTAACCCCAAAAGATAACTAAACCATCCTCTAATACCAACTATAAGGACCCGACCTTATGACATACATAATAATTAATTTAGTCAAGAAAAAACATCTTTTTACATTGAGGATATTTTCAAGGTTATATATTTAGAGAATTAGGATAATACATTCATAACATTACACATTATTACCAAGAGAATACCATAAAAATAGTTTCCATTTTTTTCAAAATATAAAAGACTAAAACATAAAACAAGACTCTTTGACAATTATTCAACATTTAACATGGCTTCCATCCTTTTCTTACACATCCATTAACATGTTAAAATCATCAAAAAGCTTGGGATGAGCACAAAATATTAGTAAGGGATGAAAAATAAGTAAAGAGCACATTAGTTCATGAATACTCGTAATGTATGAAAACATTTTCAAAAGACATGCTTGTCACTAATATATACTTACTTTGTGTAACATGATATTTACACAATATCCACACACAAATGAGAAAATAAATATAATCATAAAGGTGTCTTGGGGAATTACATACATAATCTTGTAACCATTCTCAGCTAACTTATAATCTATAACCCTCACGGCTACCTTACTTTGTGTAACCATTACAGTTATACTTAGAGTAAACATATGGCTGACCTACAACAAACACATACACAATGCATTGGAGGGAAATATAGGTCCCACCCTTCATCATACAAAATGCACAAGAACTAGAACATAATCTTACAACACGAATAATATTATAAAAACATTGCTTTTGACATTTTTAAAACCGAATTTTAAAAGAGGATTTTAAAAGGAAAGCCACTTATAAATTACATAAAATTGAAGGGAGACTTAATAGAGTGGATAAAGTATGTAAATATACTATAAATACACATAATAAAGCATAATATAAATAAAAACCATTACACAAAAAATTTAAATAGCATATAAATATTGAATTGGAAGATTATCCCAAATAATGGAAATCAGGTTAAAAATTCCCCTACGTTAGGCTTGTCTTACATAAAACTTGTTTAAACTTCCTCTATAATTATTATAAGAGTGTTATTAGTATTTTCAAGAAACATTTTTATGTTTATAACATCTTATATGATCATTTCAAAACATTATTTCACCATTTAATTGTTAGTACTTTGATTCTTGCACTGTTTTGGGTGAGTTCTTTACATGATTTCCATGTTTGGTTCATGGTGGATGTTCTTGTCGATTGGAAGTGAAACTCTAGAATTTGAATGGAGTAATATTTTCATATATACAATAACATAAATTAAACAATTTATTATTTTTAATTCTTTCATGAGCATGATTCATATGTTATAACATTAATGATGTTCGTTTAGATCATTTTAGTGGTTCTTTGATAATATCGTACACATTTCATTTTATAAATTAAAACCATGTGTTAAAACAAATTTACGAACCATGAATGAGATATAATACATATATTATAACTTAGTTCTACCATAATTTTTTTTCACAACCATACATGAAATAATTAATGAAAAATGAAATCACATTGTTTATGATGTCTGTAATTCAACACATCACGAACAATGTTTTTAATTCCATGAACAAGTGGGTGAAGAGAATAATATTGGTGATGAATTTACCACGAACATGAGAACATCCAAAATATACATGAATATAGAGATTATATGCCTCTTGGTTAAGAGGATGTGAGGAAACAAGAAATAAATGAATCTTGAAATAAAAGAAAACATGAGAAATTTCTCACGAAAATCCGGCAGCCTAACATCGTCTCTTAAAATTTCAGAAAAAATTAGTTTGTTGAGAGAAAGGGGATATCCTATCACTCATACATAATATGAACAGTAAGGGGGATATGGAATGAAATATCCCAACATAACCAAAATCCATGGAAGAGAATAACATAAAATGAAAGAGAAGAATGAAAATAAAAGAGGATGTTTACCTCTTGATCTCTTCTCCTTGAGATCATTCTTAAGGGCATCTGTTTTGGTCTTTTTGTGAGACTCGTAGCTATAGAAAGTGTATAATAGCATTGGGAGGAGTATTGGGCAGAACTAAGGCATCTCACAAGGCTTGAGAGGTGGGGAATGAAGAGTGGAGTGAGGGTAGTATTTATAGTGGAGGATATTGGGTATTTTTCATTATTTTAATCATTATTATAATATTTTTTCCCAAGTTTAGGAATATTCTTAGCTCATTTGACGTCAAATAGTAAAATTGGGATGTGATTTCGAACCATGTGGCCTTCAATCACTTGTGATGTCATAAATAATGTATTATACATATAATTTGATTATACTGTATTTTATCGTATTTCACAATTCACTGAAAAATCAAGAATTTCATAAAATACCAAAAAATTTACCCTAAACATTTTTCGACGTTTCAAATTAAAAAAATTAAGTCTGTTTTCCAAAAATAATTTTCTATATATTATTAATTAAATCTTTAAATAAAAGCTACATAATTCCAAAATTAGCAATTCTAATTATATAACTACTTCTATATCACGAGGAAAAATTAACTAAGATGTTATTATCTTAAATCCTTAATAATATAAAATAATAATAAAATTTACTATTCATTGAGGTCATATTACTGTTTAAAAGGGTATGTAAGTATTCACCAAAAAACATGTTGGTTTCTAAAGACTCTAAATAACATACTGAACACAATTGTAGATGGTAGTTTCTTGAATTTCAAAACATTGAAGTAGAAAAATTATGTTTTAAAGGCTAGTTATAAATATATACTTAAAAAAGTATCATGCATTTCTATTTATTTTTTGAAAAACTTGAGGTGTTACAGTTTTATTACAAATACATTTTAAAAAAAGGGGTTTTACATCTTACATGTGCTAATGGTAAATTTTTTTAATAAAAAACATAATTATTATATGATAAAATATATTTCCTATTTTGAATTAGTAAGTCTATATTTGTTAATAATAACCAATTTAAATTTATTTATTATAATTTAATTACTAAGGTAAAAACTAGTTAACATGGTAAAATAAAAATATCATTGGTAAATGGATAAAAAAATATTAAAATCATTTTTTAAATTAATTGATTAATATATAATTGAATTTATAATATCCTGCACTCAATTATTTCTCATTTTTAATGAAATGTGACATGTGAAACATTTTCCCATTTTTTATTTAGTTTAAATATATACAAATAAAATTCATACACATTGCTTTTAAAAGGTGGAGTCTCACCACCCTTCGTGGACAAGTAAAAGAATTTTGATTCCACCTAAAACTACTCCCATTATCCTTCATATATTATCAATTTTCTTTTCCTTGAGTCTTTGTTGATAAGATATATTCCTTAAATTTCCAAACATAAGACTTCTTTTAAGGGAATTCCAAATTTCTCAAGGTGATATGTTTCTTTTCATAAATATATTTCTTTTCATTCATACCTTGAAAATATAATTTTTTTATTATTTTATACAGAAAATATTATCATTTACATAATTAATCATATTATTATCATTTAATAACTATCAAATAAATCGTCCATTTTCTGTTAAGAAAACAAAATTACCATTTGTGCGTTGTGGTGATTTTCACCTCCATGAAATGATGACTTTCATTTTTATGAATGTTGTAATTATTATAATAATAATGGTAAGATTTAATTATAGGTATTAAGTATGAAATATTGTTATTATTATTAATAGGATAATGTTAATTTCTATTCATTCCTTCTCACTCTTTGAGACATGAAAATGCTAACTCTGCATTTTTTAGACTACAAATTCCATGTAATGTATCTTATATTTCTATAAGATTTTTTATTTTTATTAAAAAATATATAAATTTTTTTAAAAACCATAATTTAATATAAATAATATCACTATTCTATTATGATAATGACATTATTATAAAAAAAATAAATATCATGATGCAAATTTTATATTAATTATTGAATGTTCATGTTTGGTTTGGTCTAGTCAACTAATTGAACAATGATATTAAATAATATTATTTATGAATAAGAAAACATAATAAAAAATTATATATGATATTAAATAGTTGATAATGATTTCATATTTGTTATTGAATTGTTACATCAATATCAAACTCTTTAATTAAGATGCACCCCTTCATATGTTAAAACCAATGAATCATGGTTATCACCAATTTCATTTGGATGAATGATCACTAAGAATATGATTAAATAAAATTATAAAATTATAAAATATAATAAGAAATAAATTATATTAATTCATATTATATGGTAATTAAGATCAATGGGAGATGAAGGAATACCGACAATACTATTATGAAATTTATTCAAAATGATTATTATTACTCAAACCCGAAATTTAAAATAGATAATAAATACTTAACATAATATTATATCATAGCTATTATTTATTATTGTAAAATAATTTATATATATGAATATTTTTATAAAAAATTCATGATACTTTTTTATTATAAATATATTTTTAGGAAAATTCTCTGAGAAAAATCAAATATAAGGGTTTTTCACAACTGATCTTCTTTTATTGTGTCAAAATAATTACCTTTTTAATACAGTTTTACAAGATGCCTTTATTTTATTCAATAATTATTAAATAATTCCTATTATATATAGGGAAACATTCAATTGTAGTTAAAATATTTACCATGATTGATTTTGTTTCCAAAATTATATCATTGTTGAGAAAAATTCACATCCACCTAATCAATGATTTCCTCTCACTATTCATATTTTAATATTTTAGAAGTGTTATCCTTTTTATATCTAAACCCAACTATTTTTTATCATTATTGTTGATTAAATTTCAAATTTATTTTATAAACACTTGTTTTGTTACCATTTTTATGATGTGGGTTTTCTAAAATTATATTTCAACGTGTTTTAAACATTTTCAACATTTCATAATAAAATTTTTTATCTTATAATATAATATCTTTTTAAGAATCTTATAATATTGTCAAGGAAATTTTATTAAAAACTATATTTTAATTAATTTTACACCAAATGATTTTGTCCATATTTTCCAAAAATGGAATTTGAATGAGATCAAAAACATATTATTCACAATAATTTATAAAACATTTCATAGAAACCCTTTTATGGTTTCCATATCATTTTTCTCGATAGCTTAAAAGACATTGTTTTCATCGAAATAATTTTTAGGAATGAACCACTAAATATTTTTATTGAATACTATTTTAAGGTGAGTAAATATCATTTAAGAAAATCATCCATTCATAAGTACACTTTTTAATACAATTTTTAGACGTTATGAAAATAGTTTTTATTTTCATGAGATCTTTATGCTTCAAAAGGTGAATGATATTCATTTGTATGTATTGTAAAACCCATTTTAATTTGCATCATATCATTATGAAATGTTAATTATTTTAATTTAAATTTATTATGAAAGAATTTCTTTATTCAGGGGTTCTTTATGATTCGATAAGTGTATTATGTTCATGTGGTACGTGTAAGTATACATGATTGATGGTTGGTTTCTTATATCACCCTATAATTCATTAGTTACTATATTCTTTCTCATGGAATAATGTAGCATGATCCTTCATAGATATATTCATGAACTAAATATTTAACCTTCATGTATATTATGAATATATTATGATAGATTATTATTATTTGTGTTCTATATAATTATCATAATGTCATATATGAAGATAATTTTACATTTTCAAACTATATTCCTATGTTTTAGCTTCCTAAGTTTTTTTAATTATCTCAATGTTCTGTATATTTTCTCATGGATAGGTTTTTCTCTAATATGTTAATATATCATTAATCATGGAGACATATAAAACATTCCCCATTATCTAAGATACAAATTTAACCCTTCTCATGTTTTCTCTTATGATTATGATCTAACCATTGATTACTTAATGGCATGGTTTCCCTTTCTGAGTGTTTGAGCTCAACCAATTCTCATGATTTAATTCCATATGTTATGACGATGATTATATCTCATTCATAAATCATGTAGGGAGTCCAATTTTACTTTTGTAGGGAGAAATGATCACAAGTTTTGTAAAATAAATTTCTTATGTAGCTAGCCCTAAAAGGAACTGAACCTATCATTCTTGGTATTTTGAGATTATTTTTTGAGATGTGACATTTATTTCATTAAAATGATATTAAATAAATACATTTTAATATTGGGTTATTATATATAAAATTAAATCAAGGTTTAGCTGTTATTTAGTAATAGATTAGTTATCTTAGGTATTTGGATAAGAAAACCTTGGAAAAACTATAGGGGTATGTTTAATGAATATAACTATATATAGTATAACATCATGAATTTTTTAAATGTAGATATTATGTGGTTCTCCTTGATATTTAATTCTTATCTGAATACTAAGTGTTGGTTAAAAAGTTTGAAATTGCGTACTAATGTGTAATTACCCTGAAAGGGTTGGATTGGGTATTAACTCAAACATCACTTATTGTGTGATAAAGAGGGCTAACTCTACTCTTGGATTGACACTCCTGGGTGATTTGTTTTTGGAATTTAATTTATCTTATGTATAATTATGTGGTTTTTGATAAAATTATTATTTAGTCATTACAGGACCTAATATGAAGTTTGAAATAATTAATATTGATTAAAACATATAAAATTATTAATTTTATAATTAATTTCAGTTTTGATAATTATTTTTACATTTATTCTAATTATTCATATATTTTATTTTTATTTATTTAGTAAATTAATGGTGTAATAAAAATATTAGTTTTAAAAATATTATGAGAATTGAAATGATTGTACCAATGTGAAACCAAAATTGATGGGAGTATTAGTATAGAACCTTGTACCAATTCTCACTAAACTCTTTCAAGCTATAGATAATTAACAAAACCATTTTGATATCCCAAATATGACATGGGAGGATAAGATTTCAATTCATTCATTCATTTGATAATTTCCTCCCTAATTTATTTTCTATTATAATAAATTTTTTTGGGAAACAGATTTATGTGTGGAAAAAGTAATTTATAGTGATTTGAACATGAGAATATTTTATATATTTTATTATTATTTTGAAGTTTAAG
Source organism: Viscum album (assembly GCA_963277665.1). Taxonomy (NCBI): domain Eukaryota; kingdom Viridiplantae; phylum Streptophyta; class Magnoliopsida; order Santalales; family Viscaceae; genus Viscum; species Viscum album. Next base: position 1,009,872,017 of record OY728167.1, read on the forward strand.
CTAACCAATAGTAGACTCTTATTACGAAAGTGAATGTAAAATAAGTATTTTTACTATATGGATTGGGATGGGTTCAATAATGTGTCATTCAATTTGTATTTCCCTTATACTCTTAACATGAATATGGAGAGAAAAGTATTGGCGTTTATGTAAAATGAATATGAATCATGTCGAACATACAAATAAAACATGATGATTATTTTAATGTAGGCCTATGGCCTCATACTGTAACCTAAGAGTAAAATTATTTATTTATTTCGTGGATTAATTGAAATTAAATTAATGGTATTAAAAATTAATAAACATTGTAATATATTAATATATTACTCATTGTGCAATGAAATTAGAGATGAAAAATATATAGACTTATTATTCTGTAGAAAAAAATAATATTAAATTATCATGAAACTTTCCATGATAAGTAATGTCAATGAAAGAATGTTCAATAGACTATAAATAAATTTAGAATAAGCACCTAGGTAATTTTCCCCTATATAATAAGGAAGTATTTCATGAGTGGGGAGATTGTTTGTAAAGCTAAAAATTTTGATAAGGGGATGGAGAGGCTTGTCTATGCAACAGAAAAAAAACCAAAATAATGTTTTTAATATAGCTCAATTCATTAAATTATATAATTATGGAAATTATTTATATTAATTCCCTAACCCCATATTTAATGGAAAGAATATGTCACAACAACCTCCTGATCAAAGGGATGAAGATAAAAGTGTATTTTATTACTACCACTGAGGTGGATCACGATAATGAAGTGGTACATGGAACACTCATTCTCTACTATAAATTTTGGAATAACTTATTTTGTTATAGTTCATTACATTACATTACACCATGAATGTTTTCTTCGAATATTAATTCGTCACCTTAAGCATTGAACATTGAACTATCATTAAAAATAGCAAGTGGCACAATGATCATATAAAATATATATAATTCTTCTCTAATTGATGTTTTTAGGAATAAAGTTCCAAAAAATCTAGTTTTTATTAGTTTAGGTTAATTTTTTAAAATATTGGTTATGGATTAGCATTTCATAAATAAAAAATTACAATTTCTAGGATATATAAATCACATTCCATCTTGAATCATGCTTCTACAAAATAAAAATATAAGGATAATCTTGAACAACCTCTGGAAGATAAATATATAACATGTGATGTGATTCCAATCAATGAGGTACTTATAGTATTGAATTATTATGTGTTTTACTATACGTTAGTGGGTAATTATAGTCAATAAGATAAAACAAGATTATATTATCACCACTTTAATGAATTTTATCAAGAAAAATTTCACTCTGAATAATTTAATATCGAAGTTCAAAATGTTTATCAAACCTATATACAACATTTATTATTTAATTTCACCACAGAATAAGGACTTCAAAAAAAATAATTTTTTTAGGGAATATAATAAAATCGGGCATATAAATTTATAACTAATTGTCAATATTTTAACCTTTAGTGTAAAGGATTCCAATGACATTGAACTAATGTATCCCCAATATTCAAACAATCATTTGGTTTTCAATCATATATATGGAAGTACTTAATCAAAAATAATGTATATAATGGGGGTTTCCCTAGCCTTAAGAACCCTCAATTAGACTACTGGTATATCCTTTATATTCCATAACAATGGAGGACCTCAATCAAACCATATCACAGAAAATGATTATAAAATAAAAATATCTTAAGGTATTTACAGAATTAAACATCATAGTTGATGAATTAAGAAAAATGGAATATAAAAGTTTTAATGGAGCACACTCAAGTAATAACGAGGACGCAAATAAATTCAAACAAACATTAAATTGTCAGATATTTAAAATCATCTTTCATGAATCCATATTAATAAGGAATCTTGAATTATCATATTTCATATTTTTTGAGATCAGTTAAAAATAAATTAGACAAGCACTTTATAAACCTGAAAGGCTCAGCATAGCATCTCTAGCTAATTGTAATCATGGTATAACACTAGTAAAATTCATAGAAATTATATATAGTAGAATTGATAGTCATATTCTTATAGAACATATATATTTATTATATTTGGTAGGTTATAGAAAATACCATCTATTATAAATTTCTTCCTCAATCAAATATTTTTTTAGTGGACATTGTAGAACACCATCCAGTGGGAACTTTTTATCCTTCATCTATTATACTATATAATACTTATTCTAGAGAAATTTATGTATTTCAATATGATATAGAAATTAAATTTACATTTAATAATAATGATTCATATGATATCCTATATATTTCCTTGACCCAATAATCCCTCATCCATAGTCTAGTACCATTACATTGGAATGAAAAAATGAATCAAACCCCAATGAACTAAAGAAAATAGTATTCATGGTAAACCATATTTCTCCATGAGTCCTAAATTACCACTAGATACACTAATTACCACATATGTTTTTATAATAATATTAATCCCAGTTAGCATATCCATGAATACCTTTCTAAGTACACTTCAAGGATTCCAGTGGATGGAAAACAAAAAGGGTGAGATAAAATGCTTATTAAGGGTTATGTATAGAATAATAAATAACAAATAGATGAGAATAATCAATATGGAAGGGTTATAACTAAACACACTTACCATATAATTACTGAACTGATAAGAAAGTGTATAAAAACATGGAATGGTAAATAACTAAACACACATACCATATCATAAATAAACTATGTATAAAGTGGATTAAAATATGGATGGGTAATAACTGGAAAAACATTCCCTTAAAATTACTAGTTAACGAATAATAAATACAGAAAGGTAAACTAATACAACACATTCCATTTAATTAATGAACTAAAAATGAAATGAATCCATATTTAATTTCAAAGAATATATCTCATGGAAGATAATAATTGAATATTGATTTAAGGAAATTATTAATTATTATCCATCATGTTTTCTAGTCTAATGATCAATTTATCATTAGGATCTATCCTCCATAAAGATTATAACATACTTGTTTTAAACCGACTAGGTTTGGATAACCATAAATGTATTGCCAATACCATTCACAAGACGGTTTAAAACTACATGAAAGAAAATATTAAGGGGTTTTCTCCAATATAATTTATATCATGAGACTAATAAATCATCTAGGAGAATTTATAAATTAGTCCCCAACCAATGTCTTTCATGTCCAAATCATTACTCCTAAATTGAATACTCAATTTCAATTATAAAAATTGTGGCTATTCAAATATCTATATTGATTAAAGTATACATATTTTTCAATATATATTTAATTAATCAAATAAATTTTAAATTAATAATTGTATGTAATGATGGTATATTGTTTAATAGACAATCATATCCATGATAAATGATATGAATATTTAGGGAAATGTTAATATTCATTGGTTACTAGATTTGGAATAACCTAAGGGGAAGATAATAATGCCAAAAATGACTCAAAGATGTGATTATTAATACTATCCATGGTAAAACTAATCATAATAGATCATGAGTAATAATAAAATTGTATCAAAATGACATATATGCATTAGATTAAGAATCAGGGATGTTGTCATTGATAAAATAAATATTTATTTAAAAACTTTATCGAGGAAAATATCATTTTCATTTTAAATATATTTTTGGATATCTATATTGCCATAATATAACTTATTAAAAAATTCATTAAAAGGATCATTGGAATTTTTTAATGAAATATTTAGTTAAATTAAGGTTGGAAAATTTATACATACGATACAAGGTAAACATAACATTACTTTTTTTTACAGTAAATGGATAGATTAGTGCATTATTTGGAAAGAGACAAGAAGATTGCTTTAAAAACATTTGTAAAAGAAGATAGGTGTATAAATTTCTTTAATAAATAATTTTTAAATTTGTTTAAACATTTTTGAAAAGATGTTTATAACACACGGTTTTGATTGAAACTCATTTTTGACCGAAGAGAGAAATAATGTCGGGTTTCTTTAAAAAAAATGAAAAACATAATATGTACCAAAGAGTGGGAGAATTTTAATATTCTATGAAAAATATAATTAATAATTATAATATAATAAAATATAAGTTTTTATTATATAAAAATTAAGTAATTTCTTTTAATGGAAATTCAAGAGAAAATAAGCTTGATAAGATTGAGATTGCGAAATAATCCATGGAAGGAGAATAGAATGTGTGTCAAAATATACTAGTGAATAGATTAGGGGTAATATTTTGAAATCAAAATTAAACATGATTGGATACAGTAATAGTTAATAAAATGTTATTAAACATATTATATTATAATTTTAATGACTACGAGAATTTAATAAAACCAAATAAAAATAAATAAAGTTATAATAATATTTTCTGCTTTGCAAATCATAACTAAAATACACTTAGATGATATAATTAAAATGGAAACATAAATTTCCATGAATAATGTATTATATATGATATTAAATTTCAATGATTCATTATATACACTATATAAATGATAATATGTGGATATCATTAGAATATTCCTCAATGAAATTAAATTGAGATGAAAGCCCTAACATTGCATATAATTTTATGTGAATTTCCTTTAACCTCATATATAATTGTATTAAGCATGTTTTAAACTTATACCAGAACTATAATCATATTTATAATATCGTATATGATCTTAATATAAGATATTATTACATATTTGTTAATAATTAATCATTAATTTTACCATTTCGATTATTAATCACCATGTTTTTTGAGTATGTTTTGACATGTTATTTTAGTTACTATTGCTAATATCATTATTTAATTATATCAAAAATGTAAAACAATATATTAAAAATATATTAAAAATATATATTTAATTACAGCTTTCCATAAATTTTAAATATATTAAATTAAAAGCCCAATTCATGGATGTGGTAGTTCATACGTACGCCTGAATGACACTTCCATTTTATAATCGTATTTAAAAGAGTGAAAAGTTGATTATATATATATATATTTGAATTATATTAACATATTAATTTCACTTATGTCTCATATGTTTATTAAAACAATCCATAATACATTTTATTTAATTTGTGAAGGAATTATGTCGTTTGAGAAAGCGGTTGTCCGCAAATCCACAAACGCTATTATCAAAACCTCACAAGATGGAGATCCGGAAGGTATATGTTATATAAAAAATTAATAAGAATTAATAGATAATAAATGTAATATATATATATAATATTTAATATAAATAAATAAATAATTATATCATATAATGGTAAAAAATGAACGAATGAATGACATAAGTTTGAGAGGCGATAGTCCACCGTACACACAAACGGTGATTGTGTATCTCATTTGATGGACGTTTGATTATATAAAGTACTAACTCTTATAATAACAACATATAAGATTATTTAAAATACTTAGGTTATTATAAAATAATTATATAAAAAAATTAAGCGGTGTATAATGAAATTAAACAAATGTTTTCATTGAAGAGTTGTACATCTTTTTCTGGTAACCCCATTTGGTTTATACAAAAATATATCCTATGTTTTCTATGTTCTAATAGTGATTCTTCTAGTATTAGTGGAGTTATTTTCTGAGATTATTTTGGAAGATTTTGAATCCGAAAAACAGCTCTATAGGTGTGAATAAGTGTGAGGAGTGTGAGAATTTTTATAATGGAGGAGGAGTGTCATTCTTATAAATAAAAAAAGGTAAACGCTATTAAGTTATATTCGTTGCCTCATGTCCCTAAAATAGAAAATAAAATTTTATAAAAGGTTTTTTATTAGAAATATGAACATAAAATCGGTTTTTTAAATCTTCCTATATCATTTTTTCCTCGAAGTTTAACAATTAATCGCATATTAATATTAATTTTACCTTAATGGTTATATTTAATTTTAATTACCTTCAATAATATTTTTTTCAAAAAATATGATGAAAATATTAAACAATATAACATATTGTGGCTCAAAATATGTAACATATTTTCCTATATTCCAATCACACATTTGGATGAAATTAATTTAAATATAATCCCACAAATTGGATGGGAAAACATGTTTTTAAAGTAAAAATGTTCAGATGTTAGAAAAAAGGTTAAAACTGAAGATTAAAATATTCATATATTAAATTTCAATGATTAAATGTTAAAAATGATATAAATTGGATTAATTTGATTATAATTGATATAATTGGAATTTGAAACCAAATAGAAATATGATTTTACGCTATAAATTATTTACATTAAATAGTTGTTTTAAATTAAAATTGATCATTTTTCACTAGGGATCAAAAAAATGAATCTTCTCAGACAACTACTAATATTTCACTCTAAGGCAATATAATTTTCACAATTTGATAAGAAATATTTATTTTTAAATAGTTTTTTTATTAAATTTACAAAAAGTTTCTTTAAAATAAGTTTTCCATTGAAATATGTAAATGTGCCATGTAATAAAAAAATTATACGAAATATTGGGTTTTTTCATATCTTATTTTTATTAAATATATTGGATGAATATAATTTTTTTTGAATAAATAATATTTAAATGTTATTAATATTGGAAAATAATTGTAATAAATTAAATTTATTAAGATAAAACTCCTTTTTAAGCATAAAAATTAAAATATATCCTTTATATTCAATTGGTTTATATTTTCATTTCTAATTAATTGTTAACCAATGAATTAATCTTATAGTTGTGTAAAATATAAAATTTTGTATGTTTTTTATCCTATTTATTACCTCTACATTAACAACTATGTTATATCTTATTATATTAAATAATAAATTTTTAATAATATATATTTTCTCGGTAAAATTCAATATTGCATGTAACACAAGATATCAAATAAAATCTTTATTTCATGTGATGGAAGAAAGCCCATTACTGTGTTAATTTCAAGATATATAATATATAAATTCTTTTAAAAAGGAAAATATACAATATTGTCTTGAGGGGTTATATTTCATTCTATGTTCATTGTTGTGTGTCATACACGATATCAATTAAAAAGTTACACTATTAGAATTTTCAAGGTGTTACATTCTCCACAACATAAATAAATTTCGTCCTCTTAATTTATCCCTGATCATCCTAACAATTTATTTCATATTTTAAAATTATTTTATTGAAATCCCACATCATACGAAGGATTGGTAAAACAACCTATTGAAAATAGAGAATCGTAAGTAACAATGTCAAAAATAATTCCAAATCACTATATTTCTATATAGGATAACATTAGTGAAAAATTAAAATATCTTCACGGAGGAAAAGTGTAAATATTTATAGGGAGTGATTTAGGACATTGATCACAAAAAAGTGAATGATTAATGGAATTTTTAGGTCCTCAAATATATAAATCAATGATGATTTAAAAGTCTATTAGATTAATAAAATTGACGGTATTAGGATAAATTTAGGGATGATACATTCTATAATGGTGAGGTATTATTTTATTAAAGAATAATATAAATAACTTTACATACTTGGTACATTTCATTTTTATATGAACAATTTCATCCTTTGAGTTTTGTTCGATCAAATTCAAATTTATCCCTTACTCAATAAAATGGATATCCTAAAATGAAAATTTTTATTTAATTTATTTACAATGAAATTAATTTTACATATTTTGGATCATAATGTCCCTAAAAGAAGTTCATACATTTTTCTCTAATGATTTTTAAAAACTAATATGGTTATTACGTCAATATCTAAACCTAAGAAGTAATACTAATGGTTTCTCATTAACATTTTATATAAATTTGTTTACCTAAATGAAATGAGACATTAAAAAGGTGTTTATGTTGGAAAAAAGTAGTCATGAAAACCTTATCGTCCTTTGGTCGTGGGTTTAAGAACCACCACCTTATATGTTTTCCTTTATCTAGAACCATTTAATTTCTAAAATAACTGTAATGGATATTACTAATATATTCTCACTAAATGACCATTTTAAAAAAACTCAACAAAACCATAATATATAAATACTTCATCTAATTTCCTCTACAATGGTTCATCCGTGGTATAGAGTTTATCCTTTCCAGGGGTGAATTGACTTGGGTAATGCTCATGTTTCCCACATTTAATAAAATGAACTATAAAAGGACTATAGGGATGTGTTTTATTTCCTACCATAATACTCTTCAATTTTTTCTCAATAATTGTTTTATTTCATTATTTCCCACACATAAATAATTTACAAGTTCTATTGATATACATTTCTGGGTGATACATTCCACATTACTCGCATGATGGAAATCGATCGTTCATTTTACCATGGTCTCCACCACTAAAGATCTTAGAATCCTCAATCCTTCTATTAATATTGGTGTTAGAGAGTTCATTATGGTATATGTTATTAATCCTATTTTGGAAATTTATTATGTGTAAACAAGATATCTTACACTCTTATCAACATCCCATTTTTTTCCCACTTCCATCACATTTTCCATCATGTATAGTGTTAACAAGACTTCTCCAGGTTTCCGTTATTGATGGAAACTAGAAATCATATAGTCAGTAACAATAATAATTGTGATAAAAAAATGTAATCATTTATAGTATACAATGACACATTATTTTCAATCTAAAACACCTTAGTTTTAATCTAGTGTATTAATTTTCATTATATAATTAGATAAATCATAATTGGTTGTAAAAAATGTGAATTATCATATGAATATGACATAGAAGTGTTAAACCAGGTGCACAGTATGTCCTATAATCGTGTACTAGGTTGTGATTGAGGCCTGATGCACCTTTTCATAGATATTACCCCTATGTACATATGTTCCATATCAATGTCTAATTATAGTATCTAGAGAATGAAGTATTCATAGGAAGACAACATAATCTCAAACTAAATGAAAAGTTAATATTTTATTCTACACTAATCCTCAAATTCTACCTTACAGTTATGTTATCTAATCTATGTATTCCTAAATCAAGTTCCCAAGGTTTCTAAATAATTACTTTGATAATGAATATAGTTCCCATAGCATAGAAATCTCAGTTCTACTATATAAAACCATTAAATTGGCATGATTAGCAAAATAAAATTCCCAATGAACAAATTTTTTAGAATTATTGGTAAAATAGATACATATAAGAGTCTTACATTATTACAGAATACACTAATAAATTTCTTTTATAATAACACAATCCCTATTTAGCATATCCATGCTTATATTTCTTAGAAAACATCATGGATTCTTAGGGAAGGATACCAAAAGGGGTTAACTCAAATGATCACTAAGTGTTATGTGAAATGGAAGAAATAATTAATCAATGATAATAATCAATACAGTGAGGTAATAACTGAACACACATTCCATATAATCAATAAGTAGATAATGAAGTAAAAAAACAATATATAAAGATAAATAACTGACCACCCATGCCATATAATAAATATACTCTGAAGGACATGGATAAATAATATGGAAATGTAATAACTAGAAATTCATGAATTAAATAGATTGGAAAAGGCATAATTAATATAGAAATTTAAATAATTGAATCGCATGCCATGTATTCAATGAACTAAGCATGAAATACATCCATATATAATATAAAAGAAAAAATATCATGGATAATAATAAACAAATACTAAATGATAGAATTTCTTAATGATGAGATGGAATGTTTACTAGGCACATGAAACATTAACCCTATAGATCTATCATCAAGATAGTTTAAAACATACCAGGTAAAAATTAATTTGGGTTGTCTAGACATTACTCTACAGTTATGACCTTTACCAATATTTTTTTAAAATTCATGGAAATAATCATAAAGGGGTTTTTACTTACTAAATTCATCAAATGTGACTACTAATAATTCATGTGGCTTGTATTAACTGGTCCCCAACCCATGTCTTGAAAGTTTAAATCATTCCTCATATATCAAATACTCTATTTATTTCATGAAAAGGGATCCCTATCAAATAGACATATTGAGTAAAGGATAAAAATTTACCAATATTTCCCCAATATATCATATAAATTTTAGTATAACCTCCATTTGTAATATTTTATACAGTTTTGGAAATAATCCTATCCATGATAAATGATATAGATATTCATTGAATGTTTAATGTATAATGGTTATTAGAAAGTGAATAACTCATGAGGAATTTAATGTATCTGCAAATGATCTAAGGATATGAATATCAATAATTTCCTTTGTCAAATTAATCATATTCCATCCAGAGTAATAATAAGGTTTGTATCAATATGACATATACCCATTGGAGTAAGAATAATTAATATCTACATTGATGAAATTAATAGATCATTAAAAAAATTATGGAGTAAAAATTTATTTTCATTTTGAAAAGAATTTTGAAAATCTATTTTATTTGAAAATTACTTTCAATAAAATTTTCATTTAAAATTTTCTATAAAAATATGAAACGAACCTTCCATGAAACGACAGTGGGTAGTTCCATACTTTTCATATAAGGTAAATAAAACACTATATTTTTATTTTAAAAAGGTTAGATAAGATCATTGATTAGAAAGAGGAATTAATTTTCCATTTATGACAATTTTAAATGAAAAAGGGTTAAGACTTTATTTAAAAATTTATTCTATAAATATTAAAAATCATTATGAAAACATTTTTATAAAACATGGTTTTGAGATAAAATAGATTCTTGATCGAAGAGAGAAATGAATTTGGGGTTTCTTAGAAACATTTTTGTGAAAATTATAAGAGAAAAACAGTGATAAAATGGTACTATTAAATGAAAATAAAACTAATAATCATAAAATTAGAAAATATAAAGGTTTATTATAATAATATAAAATAGTTTCCTTTATTTTTAATTAATGAATAAACAACCTCGATTGGAATGATATTGTGAAATAATCCATTCAAATATTATAATGTGAACATGAGAATAAATCAATTAATAAATTTTGTGTGTCAATATTAAATAAACAATAAAAATGAGGAAATAAAATAATCGATATTTACGATTTATAAAACACATAATCTCAGATTTTTAGCGACAACAAGGAGGCAATAAAACCCATTGGTAAAAATTTTTATTATGAAATTATTTTCCACGTTATAACTATTAATTCAAATCAAGTATATGGAATAAATAAAATTGAAAAATAAAATAACATGAATCATGAATTATTAATGATATTAAATTTCAACGCGGACGTATATCCACCATATAAATTAAACTAGGTGAATAAAATTAAAATATGCCTCAATAAAATGAAATTGAGATGAAACCCCTTAGCTTGAATTTTATTTTTGGGAGAATTTATATTAACCTCATATATAATAGTTTAAATAATGTTATTAACTTGTAATAAAACAATAATAATATTTATAATATCATATATTATCTTATTATAGTATATTATTACCTATTTTTTAATAAGCATTCATTATTTTCAATAAATCTGGTGTAAATCACCTAGTTTTGTTGGTATGTTTTTTCTTTTATTGTTCTTATTACATATATAGTGATTTAATAATCTAAATGATTTATAAGATGATGTAAAAATAAAAAATATCAATATATGTATATGTATGTATATTTATAGTACTCGATAAATTTTGGAGATAGGAAGTGAAATTCACTGTTCTTGGAGATGGTAAGTCGTACGTATAATTGAACGCTACTTCCCATCTTATTACAGTATTTAAAAGAGCAAAATTTAGATTATATATATATATATTATGTTATAGTATCATATTTATGTCATACATGTAACATATTTTTATTAAGATCTCCATTAATATATTCCATTAAAATTGTAAATTAATCACATCCCATTGAGGAGGTGGTTGTCCAGACATCGACAACTAAAGTTATTATAATACAACATGATGGAAAGAATGAAATTAAATATTATATATAATATAAATAACCATTAATATATAAACATTATCATATATATCATATATAATCTATTAATAAATCATTACTTCAAAATTTTAATGGGGGTAAATGGAAGAATGAATAACATTGATTTGTGAGGCGGTAGTCCACCATACACATGACTGATAGTTTCATAAAACATTTTTTAGAAGTGTTTGTAGGTGTAGGTAGAAATATTATAATAAAAAAGAATCAGTATATTTAATATGGCTATGTTTTTATATAATAATTATATAAACTTAATTTAAGGGGTGGAGAAAAAAATGAAACAAAATTTTTCATTGATGAACATTACCTCTTATTTGGGTAACTCCTTTTGGATTATACGGAATGAGTTAATTTGTTTTCGTTAAAGAAAAACATAGGATTATAGAATTATTGGAGTGATTTTGGAATATTATATTTTCATAGTTTGTATTATACAATGTTCTTGAGTGGTTTGAATAATTGGGAGGGGCCAATGCCTTTTTATAGTGGGGGAGTGATGTTCTTGTAAATATATAAAAGGTCAACACTACTGAGATATATCCCTTACATTAGATTCCTCGAATAACAATCCTAATTCGACACAAAACATTATATGGTCTAAATATTTCCATATCATATGATTCAGACATGTTCCTTTGTCATTTTTGACCATAGGTTTATGGATTTGTCCCTTTCTCGCCTTAATTTTACAATAATCTTTGTAATTAGTTTTAATTACATTCAACAATATTTTTTGTTAGAAAATACCATTAAATTAATAGGAATAATACATTATTATCATTAATGATATTTATAAAATATTTATAGATAAAAATCATAGGAGAGGGATACGTTAATTTAAATTTAATCCCGCAAATGAGAAGACAAATCATGTTTTTAATGTAAATATATTCAAGATCATGAAATGTTTTTATATCTTATTTCAATGTGAAATTTATTCCAATGACCTAAATTTGATTTATTTAATTATAATAAATATAATTTTCTTTACAAACTATTTAAAATATAACTTATCTATATAAATTATTTACAAATGAAAATTATTTTTCAATTAAAATTCAATATTTTTCACTATTTTTAAAAAATGTAAAATTATCAAAAAATAAAATATTTCAACCTAATATAATTTATTTTTTATGATTTTAAAATTTTAGATTATTATGACCTATATATTGTTTAAAAGTGTCATAATTAATTTTGAAAATAGGAATACAATTAAAACTATTTGATGGTTTCTTTATAAAAATATATCTTCTTATGTGTATTGATTGGTTTGTTCTTATCATATGCTTATCAAATATGTTGGATGAATTTCAGAAATATTTAGTTGATTAAATAATATATAAATTTAATTAATATCAATCAATCATATTATTTAATTTAATGTATTTATATAAAACACATTTGTGTCCATAAAATAAAAATATTTCATTTATATTCAATTGGTTTATATTTCCATATCTAATTAACTTATTATCAACTAATTCATATTATATTTGATTGAGAAACATATTTTTAAACTATAGTTAATCATATTCAAAATATTTAATTTAACTATTATGTTTTACATTATTATATTAAATAAAAATATTATTGTAATATATTGTTGCTTGGTAAAACTCGATCTTTCATGTAACGCAAGATATCGTAGAAACTAATTGTTTTGTGTTGATTAATTTATATTATTATTATGTGGATTACAATATATTTAATATGGTAAATTTATTTAAAATATCATATATTCCATGAATTATTGATCAGTTATATTCAATTCTATGTTTGGTTTTGTATGTCGTAAGAGACATCGAATAAAAGATTTCCGTTTTGGATTTTTTAGAGATTTACATTCTCCCAACCTTATATAAATTAATATATTCCAATTTAAAAATTATATATGTAAAAATATAATTGATATTAAAAAATTACTTTTATTAAATCCCACATTATGAGAAGGGATGGTAAAAAAACCTCTTGGAAAGAGAGAATGGAAAGTACCAAGGTCACATGGAATAATATATAACTAGGTTTGTATATAAAAAATATTAGTGGAAAGTAAAAAATATGGTCTATGAGAAAATGAATAAATATTTTTAGGGATTTATTGAGGTCATATATCACAAATAAGTGAATTTTTGATGGAATATTGATGGCCTTAAATCCATAAATCAATGATGATTTCAAAGACCATTGGCTCAACAAAAATGAAGGTATTAGGATAACCTTTTTGTTTTATGATCCTTTTCATAATATTGAGGAATTCATTTATTGACATAGAATATATTGAAATTTACTTACTTTTTACGTTTCAATTTCATAGGAACAATTTCATCTTTTGGTCGATTATCGATCAAATTATAATTCATCCATTAGTCAATTAAATGTATATCCGAAAATGAAAAATTTTATAATATTTTTCCTTATTCATGAATAAAAATAATTTAATTTTTGAGGACTATAAGATCTATAAAAATTGCCTTTACATTTTCTTCTATGTATTTTCCCAAATCTAATATTGTTTATAAATTAATCTGTAAAACTCAAAATTGATACCATTGGATCATAAATAAAATCTATTCATAAAATTGTTAGCTAAATGAAATGAGATATTAAACAGGATATAATGTTGGACAGTGTAAAGCATAGAACCCATATCTTCCTTTAGTCATGGGCTCAAGCGCCAGTTACTTATAGGTTTTCTTTAAAAACTTGTATAATTTTTAAATTAACAAGGATGTAAATCCTTGATATGTAATCATTAAATACGCCATTTTAATAAGGTTTTAAATACTATTCCAATACATAAATACTTCATTGATTTATTTTTACATAGTTACATCCTTGGTCTAGATTTTTTCCTTTAGAAAAGGACATTTACTATATTAATGTCTAGGTTTTCCACATTTAAGGTAATAAATGATAAATGATCCCTCACGATGGGTTTTATTTCTTTCTATCAGACTCTTCGTCTTTTATCAAAAATTCCTTTCATTAAAACCTTAATTAAAACTCATAAATAAGTTCTATATTCCATTGAGAAACATTCTTATGTGTTTCTTTCCACATTTATTGCATGATGAAAATCAGGAATTATTTTCAAATATTTTACTAATTAGTCAAATAATTTTAAACTTAATCATTATATGTAAAACTGGATTATGGTCTAACAATAATTATATCCATAATAAATAATATGGAAATTATGGTAAAATTTAATGTTCAATGTTCACTGGAATGTGAATAAATTTAAGGGAAGTTAAACACAAAAGAATGATTCAAGGATGTGAAAATGAATATTATCCTTGGTAAAATTAATTATAATGAATCCAAATTATTATTAATGATTGTATCAATATTACATATACCTATTTGAGTTAACATAATAGGTGTTTTTGTTGATGAAAAATTAATATTTTTAAAAACATTATTGAAAAAAGTTTACTTTTCCATTTGAAAAGTTTTTTGAAAACATGTTTTCATTTCAAATCACTTTTAATAACATTTTCATTTAAATTAAGTTGATAATTTTTAATGGAAGATTCAATGAAATGACAATGGGTAATTCTGTACATGACTTACAAGGAAAAAAGAACACCCTCTTTGCATTGTTAAAAGGTTAAAAAGATCCATGTTTAGAAAGAGACAAGAATATTCTAATAAAAACTGCTTTAAAAAAATTTGGTGTAAATAATTATTTAATAAATTAATTTTAAATTGTTAACAATATCATTTTAAACATTTTTATAAGAGATGTTTTTGGGAGAAAATGAATTTCTGACCAAAGATAGAAACGAATTCATGTTTTTGTAATAACATTTTTTTTTTAAAATATCAATTTCAAATAGTTTTGAAATGGTATTATTATCCAAAAAATAAAAATGAAAATAAATAATACAAGATAATGGGAGGGTTTATTAAAAAAATATCAAATATGTTAATTTAATGGAAATCCATGAATAAGCAATCATGGTAATAATGAGATTGTAAAATAGACCCTTAAAAGACTATAATATGCCACTGATAATCAATAAATGAATAGAAAAACTGTAAAAACAATATATTAACATAAAAAAGTATAAAAAAATATAATAATAAGAGATTATATAAATATCATTCAATTCTAATGACAACATGGGAAAAATAAAACATATTAATAAGAAATCGGGTTATCAATTTTTTTCAACTTTTTTATTATTAATTAATATACCATTAGATGAAATTATTACATTTGAAACATAAAATACCATGAATAATGATTTATTATTTATATTTCATGTAAAATAGGAAGTTTGTACAAAATATAAATGAAACTAGGTGAATAACATTACAATACATCTTAATGAAATTAAATCGAATTGAAACCCCTTAAATTGCATTTTATTTTGGGTGAACATACTTTAACCTCGTGTATAACTTTATTAATAATTTTATAAAATTATAAAAGAACCATAATCATATTTATAATATTATATATTATGTTGAACCTAAATTTTATCACTGGAAATTCGATTCTCATAATTATGTTATATAGTATAAACCACATTAAAGAACATTTTAATCAGTATAAAAAAATTATAAATGAAAATTTAATGAAATGTGAAGGATTTATAGATGTTAAAGAACATATAATGATTAAATAGTAACCTAACATTAGGAATTGTAATTTTACCAATAATAATAGTAAACCAATCAAATGAAATGTATCATCCCACATGAAATTATAGATAAAATTTCGACATCTTATAAATTAATGTATGTTATAATTATATCATATTATATGTAAATAAATGTTTTATAAATTATAAATTAAGTGTTGATATATTTTTAAGTCATAAATAATTAATTACAATGTATTTATTAATTTAATAATTTAAAATAAAATTTAATTTCAATAAATTCATTCATAAATTTATATTTTTTGTCTTATAATTTTAATATAATTTTATAAGGCCTTAATTAATTATTTTAAAGTGTTAGTAAAAAAGTTATACATTTAAAATATGAATTTTTTGAGTAAATGATGATTTTATTTAAAAATTATATTTCTCACATCTATAAAATTATTTAAAAAAAATGGTTGTCAATTTTCAATTCTACATGTTGATAAATGGTTACTGTGAATTTCATGTATTTTTATGAAAAACATGAATTTTTGGTGAATTGTAAAACACAGTAATTTATAGTATATGATAAATACCTGATTTATTGATTCTTAGATTATGTATTGATGATTTAAGAACATAATATAGAAATGTAATAAATTATTTCAATTTATTTGATGATAATTCTCAAGATATTCATAGTCTAGAGCCAAAATAATAAACTAATGATTAAAATAATGAGAAAACACTTCTCTCATCAACTGTATATAAAAACCATCACCACCTATTTTTATCACACCTATAAATCTATGGGAGTTGCCTATATTCTTATAAAATAAATTCACATGAAAATCCTTCAAATTGAAGGGATATTTTCCTCAACAAAATATGAGAGAATTTTCCCTAAGTATGTTCTCTAATATGGAGAATACACGAGGTAAAATCCTCTTTCTTTTCTTTTAATTTCTTTCTATGTTTTATATTTTTCTTATTTTGTTATAATGTCCCCTCATTCACATAGAATCATAACTTCAGTATCTTATATATACTCTAATTTCATTTATCTAATGGAATAATCTATTCTCAATACCCCTTGTCATCTCCTTTTTTCAAAAAGAAAATGAAATCATCGGTCATGATGTGTCAATTTTTTGACATAGTGGATGATGGACTTTCATCGCCCATTAACACCATCATATAATGTCATAAAACCATTTTAATGGTTGAAAAAAAATTCAAATTTTATATTATAACCCTTTTATTTTTATAGAATTAACACACATAGAGAATAATAAATAACGTAACAAAACATGTTTCTGCTGATTGAAAAACTATCGTAATAATCTAAATGATTCCCACTAATGTATTTTATAATAATTCAAACTAAAATAAAATATGGAAATTATATGTATAAGCATGTAAAAATCTATATGTTCATTATTAAAATATAATTTTAATGTATTTATGATTATTACAATTTTACATGAACTTCGTTCCTTATAAATTGGTGAACTGGTCTCCAATACCTCCAAAAATAATAGTACAAAATGATGAAAATATATATTATAACTCATCAAAAAGGACAAAAGTTATCTTTATGATATATAAATAATTAAATTTAAAAAAAATGGTCTTAAATAATGAATTAATGACCTTAATTAGATTATCTAAGACATTAAGAACAACTGCACTACTATTTCAGACATTTGGTTAGGGATTCTACTCGAATCCCCATTGTTTCCTTTTGGCTACTCTCTCTATATATCATTATTTAGTCTTCTGTAATGATTCATTATTTTTGTGTATTTTTTTTGAAATTTGGTTTATATGTTCCAAACTCAAATTTATAGTTCCCATCATCCTTCTTTAACGGGTAAATAAATGTTCTAAAAAGGTTTCCTTCTCAAATCTTTTTGATAAGAAAGCCAAATTAATGGAATTTCTTGATTTACTACCCAATCTCATGTGCTATCAATAATTTGTTTTATAACACCAATGATTTGATAAAATCTACCATTTTATAATGAAAAATAATCATGGTTATTTTTTATTTTATTTTTAAAAATTAAATATTTTTCATTTTAAAGAATCTTTAATATTTTTCATAATATGTACAAAAATGTTTTAAATCTATAATTTTAAGACCTTATCATTGCATGAATTCATTTCATTTTGATAGAAATTAACAATATAGATTCCTATTTTACCTTATTTATTTCAATGTATAATTTTAATGATTTCTTTCATGGACACCATTATGAAATTTCGTTATATTATTCCCTTTTTCATGATTATGATACCCAATTATTTCCACGGGAAAACATTCTGTTTATGTTTGATTCATTATATATGATTCTTCATGTGGAGCACATATTCATGATCATTTTATGATGGGTGAAACTATATAACACTAAAATGCATTTATTAATGTTTAGTCTCATGAGACTTCATGTGCAATGGCCTTGGTGGTTAGTCTTGACTCGTGATCCATGCGCAATGATCTGGGATGTTAGCCTTCACTAATGATCCTCGATGTTAAATGATCTCGGAATCATTATTATTTCATTTTTATGATAATTAAACATTTATACGAATCCATGATTATATGATCCAATGTTCTGTATGTTATTCTTCACATGTCTAGGAGTTTTTGTGTCATTATGTTATGCATTCTAAAACATGTACTAAACTTTATTCTCATCCTCATTCTCTGTCATGAACTGAATCTAGAGTCTACTAATATCGTCACCAATTCCTGCCAATGAAAAGGTTTGAATGGCATTCCTTATCCCCACATGCTATATCAAATTCCCCAGTATCAATAAATTATTATTGGAAGCGATTTACCTGAGTATGAATGCATAAAACCTTAAAAAATCATTAATAAGAGACCAAAATTTTTATGCCAAACCAAACTTAACAAAAACCATATCTGAATAAATGGTTTTAAATAAAGTAAAATACGTCCAAATATTAATAAATACAAAAAAATTCTTCCACAAAGTCCCACATGATATAGTGTAATCACCCCTGAGTCGTCTCTACAGCACCTTACCACAGGAGGGGACTAACAAGCTGAACCACCTTCACATGAGGTTGTGCCATTAACAGAGTCAAACATAACCATGTATAATTAATCCCAATGGGTTAATGAATGGTTTTATTCTAAGACCAATAAGATACCATCACAATATTCTGAATTGTATGCAACACATGGTGAAAAAGCAAGCAGTTTTAATATGTAAAGAAAAGCGATGATAAATTCTATGAAACGAAACTTTCAATTGAATAATGATTTCAAACTAAAAAATTATGAATCATAAATTATTTAAATAAGTGAAGGTTGATACACTAATTTCCATCCAAACACATGATATGTCAAGGGTTTATACCACATATCCAATGATCACCAAAATCGGGAACACCCCAAGGCAACTAGATAGTATCGGGCAATATGTCCCTCGTACCTCAGTGTAATGTAACCATGCACAAATCTTTTTCCAAGAATGATCCACTAAAATGGAACATATCCATAACCTAGTAGTCCACAAAAATCATCCATACATGTAGTTAGTGTTGTCATTATCCATTTTCTCAGTGAAATAGGGACAAAACCCATCTGGATCACTTTCCCTACTAGTACATATCCGCCCACCTAGAATCGTCGGCTTCCCCCTTTGTGTATAAACTATTTCCACAAGCAACACACATCCCTTTTAATATAAAATCACCACTATGGGTCACCTACAAACAATAAAGTATCTACACACACTTTATACAACATAAAAAACACAACAAAGCATTTCAATTTTTAAAAAACGACTTCTGATAATCTTATCATGTTTTGTACACAAAACTCTTTGAAACCCCTAGTTTACACACCATGTGCACAATTAAAGTTATCTAAACTAAATTTCTATCAAATAAAATCCTATGAAACCAGAAAAATAAATTTTAGTTCCACCCTATATGATTTATGGTGTGATATCATTGTAAAACCTCCATTTTCACACAAACATGGCACTTAAAGTTCATATGCCTCATTAAAACCATTAAAATAGATTTTTGCAGCAACAACCAAAAGAAATAAACATTGAAAAAATATTTTTAACCCTAATACATCCAAATAAATTCAAATAGATTGTTATAGGGAATCCCCAAATGAACAAATAAAAATGTTTTTATAAAAAACCCCTAATTTCACATACAAATGCCACTTAAAATTTATTTTTATTATAAATACCACTAAAACCAATTTTTTCTACAACATTAGAATGAAATAAACTTGAAAATTACATAATAAAGTAGCTACGTCACAGAAATTACATACACAATATAATCACCTACCAAATTTGTTAAAACCTTGAATCCATTGTGTGAAAAATCAAATGCACCACCACCGCACATCAAAAAAGGTAGATCAATCCTAAAAAAAGATCATTGGACCAATAAAACCCAAGGATAAACCCTAAGATTGAAACCTTAACCATTGTTCATTTGTTACTTCATTTAAATTGAAATACAGTTCATGAAAATTGGGGGACTAAGAAGGAGAAACAATTAATTGAGATTGTTTGAAGTTCCTCCAGGAAACCCCCTTTAAAATGAAGATCCAAGGAATTATTTATGTGCTTGGGATGATGATAAGGCTATAATGGTCAAATGGGGGAATAATGGGAGGATCTTGGATAAATACTATGAGGGAAAAGAATTCATTTAACATTTTTTATGACTTGGACATAGATGCATGGTTTGTGTGCATGGTTCAGTAAACCATTCACCTAAATCGTGCCCCCTCCATTCTCCCCTAAAAACATCTTCAAAAGACACAAGAAATTTATGGGGGATTTGGGGAGACTATTGAGGGGATGTTTGGATAAAAATATTTGAAATATAATTACCTTTAATGAATATCATGGGTGTGACAATTCTCATCACCATGAAAACATTCTATCCTGGAAAGTCAACTAGAGGATTGATTAGAAACCAAGAATGGGTGCTCATCCTCAACCTCTGAATTTTCCTTCCAGGTATCATGGGTATCACTACCATGATTCAAACGATCCTGAGCCAGCAAAATAGACTTACTTCGAAGAACCTTCTCTTGGGATTCCACTATTTTCACTTGCCGCTCAAAAACTAACAAGTCAGGATCTATCTCCAGTTCTTCCCAAATCATCACATGGGATGGATCCGGGTCATATTTCTTCAACTGGTGACATCAAAACAAACATGTATGTATGTCAACTGAGAATTTAAAGTTAACATGTATTCCGCCTTGCAAATACACTCGGTGATCTCAAAAGGTCCGACATACCATGGCATCAGCCTCCCTTGATTTTCCAATAGACAATGGCCTAGAAGATGGGCCACATTCAAGAATACCCTATCACCCACCAAAAACACCAATTATTGACATATTTAGACAGCATATGATTTATGGAATACTTGATCTATCAATAAACGATCCCTGATCAACATGACAATCTCAAAAGTCTCCTGCACCAGACTCGGCCCCAACAGTGAGGTCTCACCTACCTCACCCCAACACAAGGGGGATCAACAAGGCCTACAATAGAACTATTCAAAAGGAGACATTCGAATAAATTATTGGTAACTATTATTATAAGAAATCTCAACCAATCCCAAATGGCCATCCTCGGAACCTTCAAACTGAAGAACACATGCACAAAGCATGTCCTCCAAAATCTGATTTTTCCGCTCTTTCTGATCATCCGTTTGAGGGTGGTATACCGTGTTCATTTTAATCTGAGACCCAAAGGTCTTCTAGAGGCCTCACCAAAACTGATAAGTGATTCATGGGTCATTATCTGAGACAATTGTTGATGGCACACCATGTTGCCTTACCACCTCCGTAAGATACAAACGGCCCAACTCATTCACTTTAGTTGTATCGCTGATCAGAATGAAGTGGATTGATTTGATCAGATGTTCAATCACCTCCCAAACATACGTCATACCACTACGTGTACAAGGAAATCCAAAAATTAAGTCCATGAAGACCTCATCCTAATTTCAGGTTGGAATCTGTAATGACTGGAGCAATCAGTAAGGCCTTTGATTCTCTACATTCACCTGCTAGCATGTGTAGAATCTCAAAACATGGTCTTCCATGCCCCATCGCATACATGGAAACCAGAACATTCATCGCACATCATAATACATCTTGGTGGGACCTATATGGAAAACACACTAAGAAAGGTGTCTATACAGCATCACCAACTTCCATGGAGATAATGACGCTACTGAACATCCATTGATGCCGAATATTCCCTCGGGGGGACGATGACCAATCAGAGGACATCTACCCACCATGAATAATCTTCCTCGACTATGGGAAAACCTCATCACTAGGCTATTCCCACCTATTCAACTCCATGATAGAAGGAGTCAACTAAACACTTTCCACGAATGCACCACCAATTTCCTTCTCTTCTCAACATGCATCTGAGCAAAGAGTCCCATAAAAGTACACTCATCACTGGAATTCCTCAACACCTTGACTAGAACTCTTTTTCTCAAGTCTTCGTCCATCACATCACACTTTCCTAGGGTAAAGACCTTGTTAATGCCGATCCCCTTCATGTACACGATCCAACAACAATGCCTCAAGTTGAGGTCCTTCGGCGAGAAAATATAGGCCATGATTTTGGGATCATTGTAGACCAAAAACCCCCCCCCAAAGAAATAGTGATGCCAAGTATTCAAATAATGCATCACCACTTCCAACCCCATGTTGGGGTTCATGAAATTATTTTTTTTGTGGTAGGAGTTGGAGAGATCCATACATCACCATGTGATCATCTTGCATAAGCATGAACCCATGAACCATACCTGAAACGTCTCAATACACCACATACCCCTATCCAGCCTGTGGAAAAATCAGCACATGGGTGGTAGTCAACCTCTAGTTCTGCTCCTAAAAGGATTCCTAATATTATTGGACCCATACAAACTTTACCCCTTTCTGGGTGAGTGCGGTCATCAGTGAAGAAAGTCGAGAGAAATCCAAAACAAATCACCTATAATAATCAACAAGGACCAAGAAACTCCTGATCATAACACATTATTCGGTTTCTTCCATGACGTGACCACACCGATCTTCTCAGGGTCCAATGAAACACCCTACTCTGAGATAACATGCCCCCATAAATTTAACCTCCCAGATTCAGAAAGTGCTCTTCGACAACTTTTCATAGATGTGACGATCCCGTAATGTACCAAAGACAATCCTCAAGTTATTTTAATGTTCCTCTTCAGAGCCAATGTATAAAAGAATGTCATCGAAAAACACAACAATGAAGGAATCAATATACTAATGGGACACCATATTCATGAGTTCCATAAAGATAGTTGGGGCCTTGGTCAATCCTAAGGTCATTACATAATACTCAAAGTGGTGATGCATGATTTTAGATCATCCTTTTCAAACAAATCAGCTATTCCTAGAAATCAGCTATTCCTAGAAAAGGATATTCGTTCTTAAGTGTTACTTTATTCAGCATCTGGTAGTCAATACACAACTTGAGATCATCCTTTTCCACGAACAATATAAGAGCGGTCCAAACAGAGACTCTTAGGTGAATGAATCCTTTGGATTCTATGATTTCCATCTGTATATTTAATTCCCTCTACACGGTAGGGGATGTGTGATATGAATAATGATATATCAGTTGTGTTCCTATTCTTGATCAATCAAGAACTCCACATCCCGCTCCATGGGAAAACCTAAAAATCATCCTCGAATACCTCAAGAATCTCATTCACTACATGAGGTAGTGCACCATCACGATAAACACCATCGTCCCCTAGAGAGAGCGATGAAAACTGGAATATAAGACTTTTCAACTCGGGGAGTAGAGATCCTATGTGACCTGACTGAGGATCTCATTCTCCACAAAAAACATGATGACACCCATCAGGTGCACTGAAAATAACTCACCACCTCTAGCAATCTATGTATTCCTGGAAGTGTACCATCTAATCCATGCCATGTATCATGTTAAGAAATCAATATCTAAGACCAAAATTTCCAACTCCATCTCAATCTCTAACATCGAGAGTGCACACAACATTCAACTAAGACCGTTCTCCTTCTTTCCCATTGGCATAACCAACTCCATCCCAAAAGAAAACAACTCAGTTGTAAAATTCAGAGCATCCACAAAAAGTGCAGAAATGAATAAAAAAGAGGTACCAATATCAAAAAGAGAAGCATCCATAATGATTCGATCTAAATGGTACCTTGAACTATCAATGGT
The DNA here is from genome assembly GCA_963277665.1 of Viscum album. Lineage (NCBI taxonomy): Eukaryota > Viridiplantae > Streptophyta > Magnoliopsida > Santalales > Viscaceae > Viscum > Viscum album. The sequence continues at coordinate 1,009,896,792 of OY728167.1, forward strand.
CCCCCCAGTGATCTTGCTGGTTCCTGGTCCCACACATGGAGATGTCTGATATTAGCCAGAGGGAAACCGTTAGACTACGGATATACCCTATAAAAGATCTACATATAAGATGACCGAGCCCTACCACCACTGACACCAAATTGAGATCCCCCTATCCTCGACAGCTCGGACTATGCTGTCAGTCCTCTTGAAGCCACTGAACCTGTCCCACTCAGAAGAGGACGTTCCATCCTGCCAAAGTGCTGAAAATTCCCCATACCTCCTCAATAGTAAAAAGGGTTTTGAGGAAGAAGGCATACTAGTCAGAGGTTCCCCATCTTCCCACACTAGTGGCATATGATTGATCTCGCATTAGAAGCCGCAGACGAAAAATGCCTGGTGGAGGGGCCTGAACTACAAACTCTCTTCTTCACCTGTTCCTCCCACTTCGTTTTATTTTATAATAATATTCCATTTAAGACTACTGATACTGAACCAAAGTTACCATCTCTTCCTTTTCATTCCATCATTACCATGAACACCCGATCAATGACCTCAGCATTGGTCATCTGATTAATCAAGAACACATGGGAGTATATCTCATATCTATAGAATTTCTCAAACCATTGGGACTTTGCATGATCATTAGAGATGATTTTAGGGACATAAAGAATTAGTTCATCAAAATAGATAGTGGAATCACTGATAGAGAGATTTATCAAAGCAAGATCCATGAACTCTTTGAACATAGAATATTCCAAGAACATGGGGCAGTACTACTCATTGAAGGCAACCATGAAATCTCCCCAGTGCATCTAATTATTATTCCTTGTCTGATGAAGCGATTCTCACCACCTGTCGCTGGGAACCTCCAATAGAAATAAGACACAATTCACCATTAGCCCCTCGGGTGTATCAAGGAACTTGAACATGCACTTGATCTTCTCTACCCATTCCTATGCTTCCTAGGGTTCTATACTACCTCTAAAAGTGGGAGTCTCATTTTTGATGATCTCATGGGCCTTGTCCCTTCTAGGAACAATATCATCCTCTCTAATAGGAACTAGAACAACATATTTTCTCTGTCCTATATCCAGTACGGCCTTTACCGCGGCCTCAACTAGCTTCAGATCATTTGGTGTGGGGGAACTCTCTTCGGCTTCCTCCCAAGGGTGCATGGGAGATTTTCGGGGAGGCTTGTTGCTACAAAATGAAACAGTGTAATAATAATTATCAATACCACAATTATGAAAAAAATAAAGCAAATACATCAAATATATATAATCACAACACATTATAGTAACAAAATAAAAAACTACTCTACCCTCACCTGATGTCCACATGTGGTCTACAGTCAGCACATCTCACCTGTAAGTGAAGACAATCAGACAATTCCAAATTCAAATGGTGACACAAGGTCTTCAAAGAGATGTGTTGGCTAGAAACACTACTCATGACTGAATCCCCAGGATCCAATAGTCCAAGGTCATGTATTTCCACACTCATCCAAAAATTCTAATATAACCCAATAACATTGGCATCCTCTGATATCATTTTGTCACAAACCGAATATGGTCACCACTAATACCAGCACCAAATCCATCCCATGGAAAAGCCTGAAGGGAATTCACTATCCCTACGGGCTGGAACAAGTCAATTAGTATCAATGAATTATGTTTGGTAATGATTTACCTGAGTAAGAAATCATACAACATTAAAAAAAATCAATAATAAGAAACTGAAATTTTTCTGCCAACCAAGCCTTAAAAAACTAGATCTGAATATATGGTTTTAAATAAAGTAATATTGGTCCAAATATTAAAAAATATAGCAACAAGTCATCCATTAATACCCCACATGACATGGGGTCATCACCCCTAAGCCTTCTCCACAACACTACACAACATGATGGGACTAACAACCTGATCTGCCTTCACTCAAGGCTTTTCGTTTACCAGAGTCAAACATAACCAAGTATACTTACAACAAAGAGGTTTAAGCAGGGTGTAATCCTAATACCAAGATGATACCACCCATGTATTCCAATGATTATTCAATACAAGGTGAAAAGGAGACCAATTTTAACATGTAAAGAAAAACGGTGATAAATTCCATGAAATGCAACTTTCAATTGAAAACTATTTTCAAACTAAAAATATCAGAGTGTTAACACATTTAAATAACAAAATTTAGCTACTGTACGGTACAAAAAAAACCCTAAGAGAAGGTTAAATACCAAAAATCCAATGATCATCAAAACTTGGAACACCCTAGGCAACTAGATTGTCTCGGTCCCTATGTACATCGTACCTCATTGTAATGTAACCATGTCACAAATGAATTCCCATGCATGAGACACTAGTAGGGAACATGAATATAACCTAAAGCCCCCAAAAATCATCCATATAGTTTATTTTTTTTTCAATTTTCTCATTCAAATAGGAACTAAACCCATCCGGATCACTAGTCGTACTAGTACATATATTCCCACCTAAGTACTCGGGCTTCCCCAATTGTGCTAAAAAAATACAGCATAAAAACACATCTCTTTTCAAATAAAAACACATCTACTAGTAACCTACAAGCAATAAAGTATCTACACAAACTTCGTACAACTTAAAAAAACTCAACAACGCATTTTGATTGTTAATAAACAACTTCTCAAAATATTATATTGTTTTGTACACAAAATACCCTGAAACCCCTACATTACACACCATGGGCACACATTTAGTTGCCAATAATTACTCTTTTTACAAAAACATACAAATAAAGCAAAAAATCATTTTTTGGGCATCACCATTTGATTTAATAAGTGATATCATTGTAAAACCCCCATTTTCACACAAACATGGCACTTAAAGTTCATATGCCTTATAAAAACCATTAAAAAATATTTTGTAGCAAAAACCCAAAAAAAATTATATTTAAAATTGTATTTTCAGCCCTAATACTTCCAAATTTAATGAAATTTGAATTTTTAAGGACTCCCCAAATGAATAAATAAAAATTAATCATTGAAAAACCTCCAATTTCACGAAAAAATGATGCTTAATGTTAATATTATTTATAAATACCACTGGAAACATTATTTTAGCAGCATTAAAATGCAATAAACATGAAAATACCATTATTAAGAAAGCTATATATCAAAATTTGAGTAGACAATGGAATCAACTACCATATTTGTTAAAATATTTAATCCTTTGTGTGAAAACTCAAACGCACCACCGCTACACTTCAATAAAGGTAGATCAAGTCTAAAAATAGAATATTGGACCATGTAAACCCATAGTTAAACCCAAGGTTCGAAAAAATAACCTCTGGTCATTTGGGACATCAATGAAATTGATATAAACTTCAAGAAAATGGGTGTAACTGAGAGGGAGAAATAGTTTCTTGAGATTGTTTGATGTTCCTCCACCAAACCACCATTCAAAATGAATATCCAAGGGAGTATTTATGGGCTTGGGATTTTAAAAAGGATGTAAAGGTATAATGTGAGAATAAAGGTCCAAGTTTGGATCAATCATGGGAGGGAAAATAAGTCATTTAACATTTTTTTATGACTTGGACATAGGCGAACGGTTTGGTAAACCGTGCACCTTAACCTTTCACCCTAAATTCTCTCCTCAAAATATCTTCAAAAGCCACCAAAATTGGTGGGGGATTAGG